>CM060922.1:266381272-271381272 GCA_030737875.1 Allium sativum | reverse complement strand
AGGGCCTGAATTCCATAGCGACTATTCAGAATTTTCAACTGGACATATCTTATCATTTATAAAGTGAAATCTCAGTTTGTTAACTTCGTTGGAAAGATATCGTCAATTAGATCCTATTATTTTTGGTTTCACTAAACCCGGATTGTTTTGCTCCCGGTACATTCAATTGAAGTTTGAAATCGAATTATCGAACTACCGCGCCATTTTCAATTCTATTTATAATTATATATAAATATTTATATTCTAACGACGACGTATATAATATATACGTCGAATTCTATTCAAAATAAATTTCTCGTCGATTTTAATTAAAATAATCTATTTTAAATGTTCGAAATTCGCTAAAATTGCCAAAATAAAAATTTCAAACTGGCTCGCATTTTACGGGTTGTTACAATCTCCCCCACTTAAAACTTTTCGTCCCCGAAAAGGAACAAAGTCGAAAGTGGTTTGATAATTCAACTCTACGTTCGGTTTGGCTTCCATTCTCCAACTTTTCAATTTCTGAAAATTTTCAAAATTTCAAAAATTTGGCTAACACCCTAAATTTTCGAAAAATTTCGCCATAACCTCCCCTGCACCGGGAGCATCGGGGAATTTCAAATAGCTTCCCCGGTCCTTCAGATCTCAAAAAGAAAAAGAAAAAGCCAAGCGGCTAGCCAATAGGCTCACAAAATCATCATCACCCAAACAAAACAGGAAATTATGTAGTAAACATGTACCTATTTGTCGGGCAAACAAATTTTATTCTCTGCTCTAGCCTCCTTGCTATGACCTGTTCAATGTAAGTATATGTATATGCAAGCAAACGCAACCAATTTTCAATACAATTCAATATTCAATTCAATTAGGCTAAATGGTTAAAATTAGCAAACAATTAAACAAACAACCCAAACATCAATCAATTAGTGAATTAGAGTTTCAAATTCATAATTTTGATATATATACAAAAAATCATGTTTTGATGCCAATTCACAACAAAGTGTTCTAACTATATAAGTTTTGGTTCTCACACCAGTCTAATGGAAATATATAGATATCACACCTTCGTTACTCGAACATGAATACTAATGACAACTAGTCAATCATCAGAATCATCTTCGGGCCACTAGAGTATGATTCTATATCTATCCAGTATATTAAAACTTCGAATATACGTTCATGACGCGTATACGCGAAATCTATATATACTCGATTGTCCATATTCAAAATAAATATATATTCAAATACGTATAAAGAGATTTAAATTTTAAAACAAAATTGTTTTCATTTGAAAAATATACTCTTCACACTCGTTCTAGGATACTACTGATCCTATCTCTAACGAGTCATTCTAATTGGATATTGCAAATCCAATATCTGATGAATTCTTTCGTATGGTTCTAATGTGTCTTGTTCTCGAGCTCTGTAAACCAAAGCTCTGATACCAAATGTAGCGACCCGAACTTCCCCGGTCTCCGAAGAGATGAGAAAGAACGAATTACTGTGAGGACAAGACAAAATAGAACGCAAACAGAAGAACATTTCATTGTTATTACAACAATTCCATCAGATACAAGAATATACAGAGTATAAATGAATAAATTACATACAATAAATATCAGAGATTACAATAAATTACATAGCAGCGGAAAATAATACAAAAGCACAACTAGAAGTGATACACGGATACAGAGCTTTCCGAGCATCGTTCCAGCTGTAAATCAGGACCCTGTGAATATAAATCTGCAAAACCAAAACTACTAGCTGCCCGTGCGGAAAATAGGGGCACCCAGAGTTTAGGTTAAAACAATAAACTCCAGGTCAGTCATGGGACTGGTGTGAGAACTAAAACAGTTATTAATATTGGTTTTAAAGTTAGGTAAATCAAGGGACCACGCCGTATAACACGGAACAGGTTTCCTCCCAAGAATACCAGTGCATAAAACAAACAGCGCAATGCTAAATAAAGGAAAATGAAGCTGTTATAAGACCCAGGTCCCATCACACAATGCAACGCAAGCCGGAGGATAGGGTTTTTACCTTATAACAGCCAAAGCATGCTTGATACGTTTAAAACACATTATTTTGATATTACTATATGTGTATAGTGTCAAAACAATTTCACATCATAAATATCAATCATAGGCGGCATGGGTACCATCTATCATGTCGCCATACTAGTTCTACAATTAAAACCGCAATACACGTATTGGAAATTGGATTCCGTCATGAGCCGAGGCAAGGGGCAAGCTCCTCTCCGCGTTCGAGACACTCTAGCAAATGCCTCAGGACCCCACTATGATCCTTGGATCTTCAGGGTCGGTCCTCTCTTACTTTTGAGGATTAGTTATTCCTGAACACACGTTTCCCGGTCCTTACAGACCTATATCCGAGGCGCCTCATATCCAACAACCACACAGGTGAAAAGTATATAAATGTCAGGGCTGGTAGGTCACTGACACCACCCTAGCTAGAAAGAAACGTCGTGCTCTCCCTGCAGTCACTATCCCGTTTTTGACTCATACCGAGGTGTGAGGCTCGCGAATTCACGTTATACACAAAGCTACGCCACACAGGCCGTGCTTTGATCATCAACCACAAGACTTTGCTTTTCAACAGAAGCCCTGATCAATTGCCACTTACGCATGCCACATTGGCAATTCACTCCATGCGACTGATGTCCATCGATATACAACCTCTGAGCTCGTACGTCTCAGAGAAGGGCGTTAAGCAAGAGAATAAATTCTCCGCCGCCAAACAGATGTATATTTAATAGAGATCAATCAACACAGAATAAAATCCAATGTCAGACACACAATCCATTTACAAGTTCGTTCTGGGTCTGAACGAAACCGGAGGCACTTTCCTCGCATATCCATCGATCTCCAAGTACTTCTGGACGATCACCGACTGTTTCCCTCATCTTGGGTGTACAGCCCAATCAAGATCATCAGTAATCACCCAAACAATGTGAAGACTTCCGGTCTTCAACCACCGTCTTCATCTTCGACATCTCGTCGAATCGGTTATTCAGAATGGGTATAAACCCGGCCTTTCTGAATAACCCACGTATATAATAAACGAATGTTACACAAACACAACAAACGCCTCATTCCAATTCAGAATATTCTTTTATTCACAAAATCACATTCTTAGGGAAAGGTTCCCATTAATTTTATCAAAGATAAATTCTTCTAAATTTATTCTTCAATCCTCCTTTGGATATCATTTCTAATTAGTCGGGATTAACGAACCACACCGAAGTAATTATTTATTTTATTTCCCAATCCCAACCTATATATCCCATGGAGCAAAACTGGTGATACTCCATATCTA
Source organism: Allium sativum (assembly GCA_030737875.1). Taxonomy (NCBI): domain Eukaryota; kingdom Viridiplantae; phylum Streptophyta; class Magnoliopsida; order Asparagales; family Amaryllidaceae; genus Allium; species Allium sativum. Next base: position 271,377,954 of record CM060922.1, on the reverse strand, counting down.
ACACCACGGTGTTATCGGTAAAATTGATTACCATTTCACGTTCAAATCCAATTAAAGATTTAACTATCGCTTTGGAGCAAAACTGGTGATACTCCACTCTCGATCACTTTTCAGATTTGATAATTTAAATTATCAATTCACTTTTTAATCTAACTAAAGATTCATTAAAACTCCACTTAGTTTTAATCTTCTCAAAAATCAATATTTTGTCTTTAACTGGGTTAAAGAACCAATGTCTTCTAAAACACGATTCACGACAAACCCAAATCACGTTTGATATTAAATACAAGGCTCTGAATAGAAAATATATCGGCTTATATTCAATATCAAATTCTGAAACCAACATATATCGTATTGGCAATAACGATATAAAATATATCTTTCAAATTCCCATAACAATATCTGTATAGTCACGAAATCCAACATTGAAATATCCCGAAGATAATTTCGATTCAGCTCCAGTCCAATCCACGTATTGGAAATTATCGATTATTTTCAAAATCACTTTCAATTTCAATTTATTTATTTTAAAAATAAATTGAGTTCAATTCTAGTTCAAAACTAGTTCATTTCGATAAAAATCTATTTTTATCTTTTCAAATGTGGAATTTTCCAGCCTAAATCTTTCCAGTTCACATATTATAATTTTACACAAATTATAGATATTTTTAATAATTTTATCAAGGCCCGTACAGTCGATTTCCAACAACGGCCATCGAACTGCACTTACAGCGACCTTTTTCGAATTTGATTTGGACATAATTCCAAATCCAACCGTTAGATTTCAAATTTCTAATATTCATTGGAAAGCTCTTTTCGTTACGAACCCAACGGTTCCGGTTTTAGGAGAATCCGACGGTCGGATCTCCCGCAACGTCAATTCGAAGTCAATGGTCAAAATTCACGAACTACCGCGGCGCGGCGCGTTCTATTCAGGCCATTATATTATATATATATAATATATATTTCGTCGATTTCTATTTAAAACGAATTTTATAAATCGTTTTAAATTCGTTTCTAAAACAATTCAACTTCTATATTCAATTCAAATCAAAATTGAATTCTTCTTTATAAATCCGTTTTAAAATTCATTTCTATTCAATTCAAATTTTAATTCAATTTGAATTCATTTCAATTCACTTTCAATTCAATTTGAATTCGTTTTCAATTCAATGCATTTCGAAATCGTTTTCAATTCAATTCATTTCGAAATCGTTTTCAATTCAATTCATTTCGAAATCGTTTTCAATTCGATTCATTTCGAAATCGTTTTCAATTCAATTCATTTCGAAATCGTTTTCAATTCAATTCATTTCGAAATCGTTTTCAATTCAATTCATTTCGAAATCGTTTTCAATTCAATTCATTTCAAATTTCAATTTCAAAATATTTAATTTCGAAATCGTTTTTCAATATTCATTATACAACGAATGAAATCGACATAAATATCGTTCACGTCAAAATGGCGCGAAACTAATCAACACGGCTTTATATTTTTCACAACTTCTTTATTTTATTCAACAAATGAATATTTATCCCATTCAACACATGAATCTATATTTTTTTCAACACACGACTAATCTCAACACATGAGTACTGTCAACACATCACTATTTTTGTTATGTAAAATATTTTATAAAACTATGGTATCTATCGTTTGATTTTAATTAGACTCCACCGTAAAGTAGATTCTAATCGTAAATATGATAAAGATGTAATTTTTATTATTTAAAATATTTTACTCAACACACGAATATTTTCAACACATGAACATCGTCAACACATGACTATTTTTATATTCAACACATGAATTTTCTTTTCTAATATTCATTATTTTCCCGATTGGAATGAGGCCCAATCAATCACCATATAATGTTAATTATATGGATTCCATACAACACATGTATATAATAGCATTGAAAAATAATCAATCATCAACCAAAGTGCACTACACTGTATAAGCATCAAATATAGATATCTGACGCTTATAACAGCCTGTCAATCAATCGATCGACATACTTAATCAATCAGGATGAGTGAACATCAAATTTCATCCCAACACCCGTGTGGGGTTTCAAACAATCAAACACAGATTTTATTTGTGCAGTTGGGCGATCTGTAAAATTTATCGTCCCAATCAATGTCCTTCAAATAGGTGTACATAAACAAACCGTCCGGTTTGTAAATGAATATTTTATTTTATTCACTTCCACGTTAAAATTTATATTTTTAACGATAAAATATTCTATTTCAACACATGAATTTCTATTCATTTCATTTACACAATAAAAATGATATTTTTATCTTTCTAACATATTTTAGAAAATTTCGGCGGCATAACGGCACGATACTAGAAACGGGACGAGGCCTAGCCTTATCCCCGGTCTAGTGAAGGCCCACGCCATTCACACATCAATCAAATCAATTTCAATTCACCCAATAATTCAATTCAAATCAAATAATCTACCCAACTACACAACCAAACAATTTAACAAACAAGCCATCCATGGTCTGTGGATGACGGGTGTCGGGTGCTACTAAGCACCGTCTGCATCCTAGTATATATATATAACTAGAAAAGAAATTTAGAGTGAGAAGTTCTCACCAATAGCTATCCAACTTCACGACACTTCTTTTGTAGAAAATCTTCGTCGTTATCCTATCTTCGCCATCTTCGTTGCCCGTAGTTACTACATATATAAAAATCACACATTTTTATATTTTGATGTCTTTAAAATAAAAATCACATTTTTATTTATTCATTTTCAATTTAGAAATCATATTTTTATAATCACTTCATATGTTTAAAAATCGAATTTTCCACAACGCTACTGTATGGATAAAAATTATATTTTTATCTCGCTATTCTTCATATAAAGATCTCGCCTTTTCAAAAATATAGATTTCATCTTTATAAAAATCATCACTTTATTTCAACGTATATAAAATAAAAATCAGATTTTTATTTCGCTACATATACAAAGATGATATTTTTATATTCTCTATCCTATAAAGATTATATTTTTAATACTTTAAAAATATAAAAATCATATTTTTAATATTCCTATATAGTAAAGATTATATTTTTAATACTTTAAAAATATAAAAATCATATTTTTACTTTAAAAATCAAATCTTTTCTGCTTTAAAAATCACGTCTTTTCTAATTTAAAAATCACATCTTTTGCCTTTTTACATATAAAGATCTCGCCTTTTTAAACTTATAGATGTCGCCTTTTCAAAAATAATTTTATTAAGCTATATTTATATTAAACGTTATATTTTTATCAAGCTTTACAGTTTTAAAAATAATAAAAAGAAATCAGTTGTAAAAATAATAAAAAGAAATCAGTTTTAAAAATAATAAAAAGAAATCAGTTGTAAAAATAATAAAAAGAAATCAGTTTTAAAAATAATAAAAAGAAATCAGTTTTAAAAATAATAAAAAGAAATCAGTTTTAAAAATAATAAAAAGAAATCAGTTTTAAAAATAATAAAAAGAAATCAGTTTTAAAATAATTAAAAAAACAGTTTTAAACATAAATAGAAAAGGAAAAATCTGTAAACTTACAGGGGGGGACTTGCGGCTGAAGGAGGGAAGGGGGGGTTGCGGCACTTGGGGAGGGCGACTGGTGGTGGTGGCGATCCTCGTTCGGACTTGGGGGGGGGGGGGCTGTCGGAGCAAAAGGGGGCGGTGGGATGTCTGGTGGTGGATTTGGGGGCGGTGGAGGTTGAAGAGAGGGAAATAGGGGGGGCGATGTCGATCAGTAGAGGGGGAGGAAGGCGAGAAGGCGGCGCAGGTGGGGGTGGTTGATCGGAGAGGAGGCGAATCCGAGGGAGGGTGGCGGCGCCACCATCGCCAGCGAGAGGCAGAGCGTTTTTTTTTTCTTTTTTTTTTCTTCTTTTCTTTGAAATGATTTTAATCGGGGTGGGGCCTGGGTTAAAAGGGGGAGATTTAAATTTTTTTATTAATTTAATTATTTAATTATTTTATTTTAATTCAAAAAGTCAACTTTTTCAAACGACCTCTAAACGAGGTCCACCGCCTGTCGTCCATAGTGTTTCACCCCCATTCCGAACACAATGGGATATGTATCGTAAGCTGATTCGGCTGTTACAATCAGTTTTCGTTAAATTTACATTTAAATCACTATATTGAATTTTAAACGTACATTTCAAATTACTGGGGTCACATACTAACTAGAAAAATTCCAGAAAAATATTTTCTAGCTTCGTATTGACGATACGGTCCTAACAAAACTAGTTTCGTCGAATTCTGAGACCGTTGGAAAAATGGCCATTTTCCAGTCGATTAAAATCAACTGAAATGGTCAAAACACGTTTTCCTTTGCCACGCTCACATATTGATTCGAAAAATTATGAAATTTGAAACCTAGCAATAACTTGACACTGCGGATCCAACAAAAGTGGTTTCGTCGAAATCCGAGGTCATTTGCAAAATGTCCATTTTTAAGGGCCTGAATTCCATAGCGACTATTCAGAATTTTCAACTGGACATATCTTATCATTTATAAAGTGAAATCTCAGTTTGTTAACTTCGTTGGAAAGATATCGTCAATTAGATCCTATTATTTTTGGTTTCACTAAACCCGGATTGTTTTGCTCCCGGTACATTCAATTGAAGTTTGAAATCGAATTATCGAACTACCTCGCCATTTTCAATTCTATTTATAATTATATATAAATATTTATATTCTAACGACGACGTATATAATATATACGTCGAATTCTATTCAAAATAAATTTCTCGTCGATTTTATTTAAAATAATCTATTTTAAATGTTCGAAATTCGCTAAAATTGCCAAAATAAAAATTTCAAACTGGCTCGCATTTTACGGGTTGTTACACCTTTTTTCAACTAGCTGTCTTGTATGAATTAGCATACATGCAACTTTAAACGAAATGTAAAGTATTCTGCACTAGCGATGAGAATTCGACACTCCAAAACTCAATCTAACAATACAAAAAACACCCATATCTTTAATTTAAAATACTTTTAATTTTCTCTAATTGTATAAACAAAAATATTCTTACAAAATATTGTTTTTTCCAAATTTTCTATTAATCTTTTCCTAAAAATCAAACAGAAGTTGATACATCTTAGGCCAGGTTTGGGCGATGCTAAATGTAATAAAAAAATCCATCTAAACTGCATCGAACTTGCCCGAGCTGAAAAGCTTGAATGTAGAACAATGAAAGAAGGTTTAACTTGTATGAAATTGTTATTATTAAGTGTTTAGTTTAACACTGGTACCTTGTTCACCTTACAATATAAGTAAATGGGCTTCAGCCCAACGTCTTAATACAAAGCCCAGTGTCTCAGTATGTTTATTTTTAAATCCTGCATCATTTTCCGCTGTGTATAAATAAGTGTACAAGCTAATGTAGCAATCTATCAAAGTAACAAACAATATTACATTTCTTTGCATCTGTTATAATTCGAATATGGTATCAGAGCTTTATTGCTAACAACAATCAAGAACTTGATCAAATCTCAAAAAAAAAATCTATCTAAAAGATAGATTGTCCATCAGCAAATTATCATCATTTGGATCCTCTCATCCAAGATCTTTTAAATCTCTTCCCTTGAGAGTTGAGGCTGTAAATCAAAGCAGTGCCTCGCCAACCATCAGTGGCTGCATCTGTTCTTTATTACAATTCGGTGGTAAATCAGTTCTGAAGCCTCAAATTCGATCAAAGAATTTGAAGAAATCATCCACTGAATTCAAAAAGCCATCCAAGGAAGCCGGTTGACATCATTTTATCAACCTGGTTGCATTCAATTGATAAAATCATATTGAAAGCCATCCAATTAAGATTGTAACCAGCCATATCAGAAGTGTTACCTATTTCAATACCAGCCTCCAGTTGCTCTTCTCCAAATTCAGTTGAAGAAATCTCTCAACATTCTTCAATTCAAGAACCTGAAGTTCAGAAAAGTTAACTTGTTTTTGCGATACTGAAGCTATTCCTGTTTTTCTGCAATCATGGTGGAAACAGATCCTCCAACCACACCAAGATCATCAGCAAGATCAAATCAGACAAGTGCAGAAAGTACAGAAGATCTCATCAAATCCATTGTAAAGCCCTAAAATCAGATAATCTCAATTCAACTCGACGAATCCAATTAACTCCTATGGAAACTGCAAGTCGAAACAGCTGCAAAAGGTTATGGTCTTAAGAATTCATCTATGGAACTAAACCAGTTCCAGCAAAATATGTAAGAGACAGCAGTAACAGCCTTGTTCTCAATCAAGAATTTACAGTTTATCAAAGACAAGATAACCTAATCAGTGCATGGTTAATGTCATCGGTGAGTGCATCTCTAATGCCACAGTTAATAGGTACAAAGATTGCTCATGAGGTATGGACTGCATTAGAAAGATCTTTTACAAGTCAATCTACTACAAGGGTGTTACATTTCAAGAAACAACTTCAGAGTATAAAGAAAGAGAAGTCTAACATAAATGAGTATCTAATGAAGATTAAAAACCTATGTGATCAACTTGCATGTACTGGCAATAAAATTGAAGAAAAAGAACAAATTCTTTATATTGTAGGAGGGTTGGAAGATGAATATGAATCTGTAATAGCATTTATCACTTCAATTGAACCTACTCCTTCACTACAGAGTGTTTACAACATGCTTCTTGCTCATGAAGGAAGGTTTTTGCAAAAGAAGGATCATGGATCTGACTTTAATGTCAATTACACTACTACTGGCAAAGGCAAGAATCAGTAAAACACCAAAGAAATCAAAATACTTACCAAAGAAGAGGTCAATCTAACCGTGGAAGAGGTGGTGCTGGAAGATGGAATCCCAACAACAGACCAAAGTGTCAAATTTGTGACAAACTTGGACAAACAGCTAACAGATGCTACTTTAGATTTGATAACAACTTCAATGCTAATCAGCAAGGCAACAATAATAACAGGAACAATAATCCAAATGCAAATTTGGTCAACAGTCAGTCAGAAAACAAAGGCAGTCGAGAATCAACATCAAATATTGCCAGTATTGAAGATATTCTAGATGAAGCATGGTACCCAGATTCTGGTGCAACTCATCATGTTACCAACAATCAAAACAATCTCAATCTTGGTAATCGTGAGTACAAAGGTAAAAAGTCTCTAATTATGGATAATGGTAACTCTATTATCATCTCTCACACTAGACATGCTAGTATCAAAGGTGCAAAACTACTTCACTTAAACAATTTGCTATGTGCACCACACATAAGAAAAAATCTAATTAGTGTGTCACAGTGTGCAAAAGACAATCAAGTGTCTTTTGAATTCTATCCAAACCACTGTGTAGTTAGGGACTTGCTAACTAAACATATTTTATTGCAGGGTAACCAACAAAATGGATTGTACAAGTTTGACTCTGAAAGTACAAGAAACAGTGAATTAAAGAAAAATTTATGCAATATGACAGAGTTAGACAAACACAATGACTGTACTGAATTTGATATGTTGCATCTTAAGTTTAGACATCCAAGTCTCAGAGTTATGAAAGAGATTTTAAATGCTAGTGATATTTCTATTGATATTCCAGACAATTACATATGGGCATATTGTTGAATGGGAAAAAGTCACAAACTATCATTTTCAAACTCTGAAACTAATTATCAAAATCCTTTAGAATTAGTTGTTGTTGACCTATGAGGTCCATCACCAGTCAACACTGACTATGGTTACAGTTACTACATTTCATTCATTGATGCATGTTCAAGATATGTCTGGATTTATTTTTTAAAATCAAAATCTGATACTTGCAATACAATGATGCAATTCACTGCTAATGTTGAAAATCAGTTAGGCTATAAGGTCAAGATTCTTCAAAGTAATGGTGTTAAGGAGTTTTTACCCTTAAAGCAGTTTTTTAATAAAAAGGGTATAACACACAGGTTAACATGCCCTCATACTTCTGAACAAAATGGTCTCATTGAACGAAAGCACAGACACATAGTAGAAACTGGGCTGACACTGCTGGCACATGCATCATTACCATTGAAATTCTGGCCTGATGCATTTGCTACAGCAGTGTATTTAATAAACAGATTGCCTACAAAGGTATGAAATGCTAAACAAGGTTAAACCCAAATATAATGATCTCAAAACCTTTGGATGTCTGTGTTTTCCTCATATAAGACCATTCAATAAGCACAAAGTTGACTTTAGGTTTATACCATGCACATTTCTGGGTTACTCTCCTAATCACAAAGGCTATAAGTGTTTAAGCAATAGTGGCAAACTGTATGTGTCCAGACATGTTATATTCAATGAAAGAATATTTCCATTTAAGAGTGACTCTCTTAAACCAACAAAGAAAATATACAATCCAAGAGTCTCCATTCCATCTATTCCTAAAACTATAAATGAGGTTGACCATGTTCCACAAACAAAGGACGGCATGACACACACAAAAGGTTTACAAACTACCAGGTCATCACACAATCCTACATCCAGTACAGAAAACAGTCAAAGTAGAGCTAGCACTGAAAGTAATCAAAGCAATAATGATGGAAACGAAGCCAATTCCCAGCACCAGGATACAAGCAATGATGAAAGCGGTAATGAAGAAAACACTCAAACTGATGAAAACAGGGAAGTCACTCAAACTTGCAATAGGCATCATATGATTACTGGAGCTAAAAGTGGTATCTTTAAACCAAAAACTTACTGTGCTGAATTCAATAACATTGAGCCATCCACTTATCATCAGGCAACGCAAACTGATAAGTGGAAAGCTGCAACGAAGGAGGAACTAGATGCTTTGAACAAAAAGCAAACCTAGTACCTAGTTAAACCACCCAAACACAAAAATATAATTGGGTGTAAATGGATATATAGGATAAAAAGGAATGCAGATGGTACAATTTCTAAATACAAGGCTAGATTAGTGGCAAAAGGCTATTCACAATAGTGTGGAATTGATTTCAATGAGACATTCTCACCTATTGTGAAACCAACCACAATAAGAGTAATATTAACCATAGCCTTGCATAGAAATTGGATCACCAAACAAATTGATGTCAATAATGCCTTTTTGAATGGTGAATTGCAGGAAGAAGTTTACATGGAACTACCACAAGGAATTGATGAAACAACCAGCAAAGGAATGGTGTGCTGGTTAAACAAAGCTATATATGGTCTAAAGCAGGCTCCTAGAGTTTGGTTCAATAAAGTGAAGACAACTCTATCAAGTCTAGGATACACATCCACAAAATCTGACAATTCATTATTCACAAAGTTCACAACTAATGCTGTCACCTATGTCTTAATCTATATAGATGACTTTATAATCACAGGTAGCAGCATGTCAGAAATCAGGAACATCACAAGTCAACTAAATAAAGAATTCTCTGTAAAAGATCTAGGTGACCTATCTTACTTCTTGGGAATTGAAGTCCACAGAACAAATGAAAATGAACTTCAATTATGCCAAAGAAAATTCATATCTGAAATCCTAGTTAGAGTTAAACTGGATGGTGCTAAATCCTTACCCACTCCTATGATAACAAATTTACATCTGAGCAAAGACAAGGGTGAACCTACTTGCAATGAGAAGATGTATAGAAGTGTTATTGGGGCTCTAGAATATGTGACAATAACCAAACCAAACATCTCATACAATGTTAACAAAGCCAGTCAATTCATGCAAGGACCCCTAAGTGATCACTGGCAAGCTATTAAGAGAATTCTACGATATTTAAAAGGCACAATCAATCAAGGTCTTATCCTAAAGCCAAGCACAAATTTAAACATCAATGCATATGCAGATTGGGCAAATGACTATGATAATAGAAAATCAACCACTGGATACTGCATATTTTTAGGCAAAAATCCTATATCATGGTGTGCAAAAAAGCAAAACACCGTGTCAAGGTCAAGTACAGACGCTGAGTACAGAAGTATTGCTAGCACTACAGCTGAGATAATGTGGATTAAATCCCTACTTAGTGAAATCAGGATCAACACTAATGCTAAAGCAACTATATGGTGTGACAATATGAGTGCTATTGCACTAACAGCTAATCCTGTATTACACTCTAGAACCAAACACCTAGAACTTGATATATACTTTGTTCGAAAATTAGTTGAGAAAGAGAAACTTCTGGTGAACCACGTACCTTCAACTTACCAGACTGCAGATATCCTGACTAAACCTCTCTCAAGATCCATATTTGAGCAACTGCGAAGCAAGCTTTGCATAGATGAAGTCAACAACACTCAAATCCAGAACAATCTGAAAGATCCTACAAACGAAAATCAAAAGATCAGAAATTTGAGAACAGAAAGGAAATTATCTACAATAAAAAACAATACTTCCCAGAGATCTGAAGTTACTCCATCAACGATTAGCAATCGTCAACAGCACAGCTCTAAAATGGACAAAGCGATCACTCACATGCTCACAACAAAGACCAGAAAGCATAGTTCAAGGAGTGAAGAGTGGAGAATAAAAGAGCACAAACAAATTGAAGGAGATTTATCAGAGAAACATGGGATAAAGACGATTGTGGCTTCCATTTTCAGTCACCAAACCCTAGCTCTAATTCTAGGATTTGCAGGGAGGGGGGGTATTAAGTGTATAGTTTAACACTGGTACCCCGTTCACCTTACATTATAAGTAAATGGGCTTCAGCCAACGTCTTAATACAAAGCCCAATGTCTCAGTATGATTATTTTTAAGGCCTATATCATTTTCCGCCGTGTATAAATAAGTGTACAAGCTAATGTAGCAATCTATCAAAGTAATAAACAATATTACATTACTTTGCATCTGTTATAATTCGAATAGTTATTTTAACTTATTTCGTCAAGACTAACCACCAAAAATGTAACTCTTCCCATCGAGGTAGTTAACCCTAATATTCAATTAAAAATTAAACATGGTTTCATATTAGCACAAAATGTAAAACTACAAAGTTCAAAATCCCAGAATGGACAAGAAATGAAGGAAATTCAAAATAGAACTCGAAGTAGTTCGAACTGGAATGAATTTCAAAAGTGATTTTTTTTAAATCAAGAGGAACATAAAATTTGATTTTTTTTAATCGAATGCGGAGATTTTTACCAAGAGCAGGAGATAAGTTCCTCTCCAAGAGGAAGAGGCAAGGATCAATTGTTGACTAGCTACTCATCCAACATTGTAGTGTGAAGATAGAGGATAAACATTGTTTTGAAGAGAAAAGAGAAAGGGAGGATAAGTTTAGACTTCATTCTTCTTTGGGACAAGATGAACGAAGCAGCGGGATGAAAAAAAAAGAAGTGGATGAAAAAAAAAGAAGTGGATGGAAAAAATGGATAATGAAGCAGTTGAAATACGCTAGAATATACCATTTCATAACTATTTTATGATTTTTGCCGAACTAAGAACAATGTACGAATGAAAAACCCTAAAATAATAGTGGTGATTAGGATCGATCCCTATTTTCAATTTTATTTCAAAGCGGCTCCTTCCTTATGTTTTGTTTTAAAGCCGGTCCCTATTTATGTAGCCAACGTGTTTTTTAACTTATTTCACACTGCTGTATTAAAAAGAAAATCAAAAATTGCAAATATACACGGAAGTATTCTTCAAAAAAAAAACACTAAAAAATCAGCAATATTAGTGAATAAAAGTTGATATTTCAGCAATCATTCACCTAGAATTTAGTTGAAAGGCGGATGAATAATTGTTGATATATCAGTAATTATTCATATATAGTTGATGATATATCAGCAACTATTTTTAAAATAGATGAAAGGCTGATGAATAATTGTTGATATATCAGCAATTTATGTATATAATTGCCGATATATCAGCAACTATTTTTTAGGTGATCGAAGGCTGATGAATAATTGTTGATATATCGGCAATTATATACAAAAACTGCTGATATATCAACAACTATTTTATGCTTGATGTAAAATTGAATGAATAGAAGGCGGATGAAAAATTGTAGCAATGTTTGCAATTATTACTACTATTTGCTTATACATCAGCAATTGTTTTACAACTGATGTAAACAATTGGAAAAGTAGCAGAAATATCAACAACAACTGCAAATAGTTGCATTATTTGCTGCAATTTACTGAAGCGTGCATTTTTTTTTTTTTGAATCATATTTTTTGTAGATTTAATGCATGAATACGATGATGATTATGTGTTTAATTTAATTTTGATTTTCGTAAATTTTTTAGTTGTTTTTATTGATTTTTTGACGATTTTTGAAAAGGAGAGACCTAAGTTATAAAGTTTTTAGATATGGAATTTTTTGTATTTTGAAACATAATAGGGACCTACTGTCCCGAAATAATATGCAGTTAAAAGTAAATTTTCTTATAGTGTATCTTAATTCATGCATTCAATCTAAATGTCCCTATAATGAATTTGACCCAAGAAACATGCTCTTTGCAATGGTACTAGTTTCTTTGTTTGATTCTTTCATTTAAAGAAATAATAGTTTACTCTTGGAATCAACATTTTACCCTCCATTATTTATTTATTTATTTATTTTATTATGCAACTTTTATTGAGTGTTGGGTTCTTCTCCCGCTTAAAAAAAAAATCATTTTGAAAATTCCAAATAATGGATAATTCAACTCTCTCTCTCATTTCAATGTGTTTTACACAAACATACAACTTGCAGACATTCATATAACGTGCATGTACATATATACAAACATCAAAATGTCAACCAAATATACAAATGAATTAAATCAATGTATAAGCATGAAAATGAATGGTGTATGCCATAATATTAAAATGCAACTAATGACCTCCTACATGTATGCAACTTTCGGGGCACATAGGTAACTATCGAGGCATGTAGGCATGTATGTAAAACATCCTAATGTATATAACATATAATTTCTTAATGAATGCAGGTACACATCTCACTGCTTTAAAGCATCATATATCATATTGTTCGAATCTGATATAGAGAGGAGAGAGAGATTAAACGGTAAAACACAAAGGCTACATTGTTATTGCTTTATTGATTGATTATTACAAAAGATACTTGATTGATTTACATTGCTAAACCTTGCCTCTATTTATAGATGGTTTATTCTGATCTAAAATAACATTCTAGATGAGAATATGCTAGAGCATATTTGAGTCAATTATAATAAATAATTCTATACCAAATATTGACCCAAATCAATACGATACCAAATATAACCCCAAATTAATGCAATACCAAATAAAAGCAACATATCTTTATCCTTATCTCTAACACCCCCTCTCCCCCTCAAACTCACGATGCGGAGAATCGCGAGTTTGCCAAATATAAGCTGGAAAGTGAAGAGTAGCAAGATCGAGCAACCATTTCAATATTGTTAGAGAGTAACACCAAGCACCAAGCATCAAACATTCAACTACAACTCCAAACAACTCAACAATCTTCAATCTAATCGATAAGCAAAAGATCTGAGCGGCCAAATGACAAAACTGGCCTTGGATGTATTTGTATGTTTGCATCCGCCAAACATACAAAGAAAACAAAATAAACCAAAATGGTATGAGTTTGCATATGCTTGCATCCCCCAAACATATTAAACGAAAACAAAACTGAAACCCAATCAATAGGGATGAATCAGCATATGTTTACATCCTCCAAACATACCTTACAGCACCACCTACCACCTTCAATCAATATCAATTGTCCTTCTAATAAACAAGGTTACCGATTAGAACAACAAATAACTTCAAACTAATGGTACTTTCTAACAATTCAATCAACCCAAATCAAACTTAGACTCCATCAAATCGTGAACATCCCCAATCAGCATCGAATCGGACCTCCTTCACCATCCACAAGTCGTCTCCTTGCATCACCAAAAATCAAGCACATCTTCCTCCTCCTTCGAACCTGCAAGTCATCGGTCGCCACCACATAAACCCCTTGAACATCAACCCAACCTCATATGCAACATACACATTTTCAAATATCACCACATTTCTCGTTAACCAGTAAAACAACATTTCTTGCTAACACCCTCTGCCACAACCCATTACAACATTCACATACACAGCTCCTTCTTCAAAACCACAACTCACACATCACACAAACCAACAATACACCCTCTTTCATTCAACATCACCAACAGACACACACTCACACGCATTACATCATTCAGCCACAATCAAACGATCACAACAAGTAAGCAGCTTCACCAAATTCACAAAGAAAAGCTCCATCCTTTTCAACTAGCACCGAATGTGTTTTTTTAATCACCCAACGCCGACTGTAACCTAAACCATTAACAAACATCCTCTATGACCCTTTCAGACACGCTACTATCACAATGCCATAAAAATCTACAGCCACTGCCAACTGGTGTCAAACCCAAGCTATTCAACTCCCCATTAAATACAACTTTTCACCAGATATACAAATGCTTCAAACCGTATACCACCATACAAACAATCACCCACCAATATTATAACCCAAAACCATGCAACCACGTGGACTATGGCACAAACCAGAAACCCAAAACTAGCCTTCATCTCCACCTCGAACTGACATGAAATTCACAACAACGTATACACATTTAAGCAACCCACAACCCACAACCTAAACCAACTGATGAAACCCCAAATACCACTTCAGCTACTTCCACGACCCTCACTCCAATTTCGCCATCCAATACCTAAATTCGACCAACCGCCACCAAACGCAATCAACAGCGCAAGATCAGGACCGCAAATTCAGGCTCGTTGCAAGTTCGCCCTACGCAACTAATTTACCTCAACCAACATCCATACTGCCAATCCCCAAATCACCACCATAAAGTCAGACCTCAATCACCAGACTCGCACCACCCCCTTCAGCAACAAAAACAACCTAATCGCCACCTCAAACACCACCTAATCAGCAAGCCGCGACCCTTCAAAGAATAGCAGCAACCTTGATCCGAAAATCTCCAATTAACAATCGCAACTCCCTTGGATGTTTTCGCTCTTTTTTTTCGTAATTTCATTTTTTTTCTTGATTTCACAAGCTAGATCCTTCGATCCGGTCGCCAGCGCCTAACTCAATTTTAAGAAGAGAAATAAAAGATAAAAAACTTACTTTCAGTCCTTTATTTTCTCCTTCTCTAACCTAGCTTTGGTACCATGTTAGAATTTGATATACAGAGGAGAGAGAGATTAAACAAGGCTACATTGTTATTGTTTTATTGATTATTACAAAAGATACTTGATTGATTTACAATGCTAAACCTTGCCTATATTTATAAATGGTTTATCCTTATCTAAAATAGCATTCAAGATAAGAATATTCTAAAGCATATTTGGGTCAATTATAATAAATAATTATATATCAAATATTGACCCAAATCAATACGATACTAAATATACCCAAAAATTAATGCAATACCAAATAAAGGCAACATATCTTTATCCTTATCTCTAAATATATCATATATAGTTTCTTACATAGCTAATCGTTGATTGAATTATACATAATCGTAACAAAAATTTATAGATTTTAAATAAAGTGTGGTGCTAAGGGCACCCCAATATACTCTTTCTAATACCACAATTAAAAAAACAAAACTCGTTAAATTTTGTATGCTTCTAATACCACATTACTTTTCCATTCTAATCTCTCATTAAACCATTATTTGTCGAATAAATCACGTAGTAAGCCATAATCTGAAAACCCTAATTAAGAATATCGATGTCTACTTCATCTTTCCTGTGGTACAATTCAAATTCTTACCGTTTGGGGCACTAATATTTTACTTCTTCTTCTAGTTTACTTAATTCAAACATTATTCACGACTTTTGTATATTCAGGCATGCATTCTTCTTTCTCGTCATTACTACGGCGTCATTATCGTTGATCGATCGGTTGAAGAACTAGGATTTCAGAATGGAATGAAAGAGGAACGAATAAGAGACAAGAGAGAAATAAGGAAACAGTGGTGTGGTAGCCCCTATTTTTTACATATGGTATTAGGAAGAGTGTAATAATAATTCTTGTGGTATATTTTAGTAGCGGTATTAAGAAGAGTATTTTGGGGTGCCCTTAGCACCACACTAAATAAATTAGACATGCAACTTGAAGTAATAATGTATCAGTCAACCTAATCTAAGTAATACAGATTAATAAAAAGAAAGAAAATAGTAGTAGAGAATTTGAGATGAAAATCACTAATCTTTTCTTATGTTTCCCTAGTATTCTCTATTAGCTCGTTCCCTACTATATTCGAACCAATTTCACTTCTTTATTCCAAAGTCTCTTCACACCATGCTCTACAATGCAAATAAGTCTATGAGGTATCATAAACTCCGACTCTCTATTTCCACGTCATTTAACAAGTTCAGCTATATGATAAAAGCTAAATTTTGAATGTGCTTTAATAGTTTTGACACATGAATTGTGAATGCCTACGAACTTCCACTCTCTATGATAACTTCCCTACTTTCTCCACTATCGTAATAAGTCCAAGCAAGTGTGGCTCTAACTTTCTCTAATTGACATATTGCATCACAAGGTCAGACAATAAGACCTTTATGAAAAAAACGTATTGCATCTTGAGAACCTCATCCTTTTATCGTCATATGATTTCTACCTATTGTGTGCAATCTTTAGCCTCTTGTGTATCAGCTCCACTTCCGTAATGTTTTCTAGTAATATTTGGTACCAGCATGACTCTATCAATCACTTCCTACCCATAAGACATGGATTTACATGACCATTTAGGCATTTATACAAAATGTAGAATGATTCCATACATTCCTGAATTGATAGGTATTATTTAAGTAAACTCTACTAGTGGCAAATGATCTTTCAAAGCTCCGTCGAAATGTAGAATGTAGTGCCCTCAGCAAATCCTCGAACATTCAGTTAACCCTCTTTGTATATCCATTTGTCCATTTGTGATAAGCAACGCTAAGGCTCAACTCCTTACCCAAAGCATCTTTTAGGATTTTTTAAAGCTAACTAGAGAAAAGTAAATCTCTATCACTTACCATGCATATAAATAACGTCCTTAACATACACTATAGCTAATGATAACACTATCCTTATACCTTATGTTATAATAAAATTAACACAATATAAAATAATAAACAATGAACCAAATACTTCTAGTTTTCTTCCTACTCCTAGGTAGTTTATCTATAAAGTCCTTTGATATATGCTTCCGCTTACATTACTAAACATCTTAAAAGGATAGTAGTCCAATTGACTTCTTTTGCTTAGCTCGAACTTATGGACAAGTTAAGCGCTAAGCTGCACATTCTATTTATAGAATTTTCTTTTAAAGGACACACTTAGCCAAAAACTTAGCCAAGAGTATACAAAGTTTGATTTTTAGGGAGAACAACATATTTTAGTGCAAAAGAGGAATCCGTGGGGCCCCACTGTCATTTCCCCTTTACACTAAAACATGTCCTTTTGGCTGAATTTCAAACTTCGTACACTTTTCATTAAATTTTTGATTAAGTTTGTCCTTCAGCCTATTTTGCACTATAAATTTTTCTCTTTTTCTCAACCATTAGAAAACTCCCTTCATGCTATAGTACATTTTGTCGTATCGGATTGAATCGTCATCCTATAATGGTGAAACTATGTTTAAAACCCTTTAGTCAACTCCTTAACTTCCAGTACATACTACCGTCTCATTATGAATAACCACTAGAGTCAGTATAATATCCGTCTAAATGAGAAGTCTGATCATTATTATCTAATTGTCTAAGCTATTTGCTAATGCCTAAACAATCCTTTGGATAAAAGCAAAATGATTCATAAGTGTTGGTCTAATCTCTAAACTGTGAATAGTAAAGATGATAGAGTCAACGATAATGCCAAAGGGATAATTATGTAATTTGGCATATAAATCTATCTCAATAATCAATCTTGTTGAAAACTAAAGTGTTTCCTTTTTACCATATACTTACGTACATATATCAAAAAGTTCATAAATAATGTGGTTATTATAACAGTTGCAGATAGTTGTAACTATAAGTGTTATATAATGACATGATAATATCATTTGAATAATTGTAGTAAAGATGTACCAGATGAACATCAATGCATTTATTGAGATTATGCTTTTTATGGATTCATTTATGGGTATGGTTAGATTGCTATGTTCTATCCCAATGAAGAACAAACTGGTTTTGTTTCCGACTGGAGAGGTAATACCAATTAAATTGAGAATTGTAGGGGTCACATGCCGAAGATTGATGAATAGAAGGTTCCAAGATCAAATCGGGAGAAATATCGAGGTCTATATGATAATATGCGAGCGAGATCTAAAAATAAGAACGATAATGTGCACTTGAACGAAAATTCTGGTATACATTGAGAAAATATAAGTCGAAGCTGAATATACAAAAATGCTCATTTGGAATTTTTTTGTGATACATCAGTAGTCCACGAGTAATAGGAGCTAATCAGGTCTAATCAAAGCATTTTTCCAAAAGAGATAAATGAGAAGCCTTTGATCATACCATAAGACCGGTCAAAGCAAGCAATCATCAAAAGTGTGGTAGTTGGTTATGCCTTTAACTCTGTCATCCAACGTGGTCAAAGAATTCATTCGAAAGAGATGAGTGGAAAACCTTTGATCGCTCTGTAGATCCTATTTAAAAAAACCACCCAAAGAGTGGTAACCAACTAGGCCTTTTGTCTTATCGCTAAGCCTGGTTAGAGCATTTACTTAAAGAAGAAAACAACATAAATTTCAACCTTCAAATAGGTTCTTCCAAAAAAATTATCTAAAGAATAATGAATGATGAAGCTAAAAAAAGCCAAGAAAAAAGCAGATTTTCATAAGAGTGCATAATAGTTCTATCTTAAGATAACAATTTTTAATCTTGGTAAAACTGTTTCAAAAGTTTTCAAGAGAATTTCTTAACTTTTGAAAGTCTTATTTCCCAAACATCATATAGTTACGATAACATATACACTCTTTGTATAAAATGACTTTTAAGTTTATATATTTTTCAATAAACCAAAGATGTTGGAAGACATGGAGTGCAAGCAGTCAATGATGGAAGAGTATGATAAAAAGAGAATTTTATCTAAGGTAGAGCATAAGAAATTTTTTCATGGGAGGAGGAAAAATACTACATTCAAAATTATGTTGATAAATATAATACGGTGTCATTGAAGGATGAAAGGTAAAATTGTCAAAGTTAATGAATATACATGCCATCAAAGGATGACAAAGTAAACATATCAAATGTTAAAGGAGAGCTATCACATGGTGATTTCTCTAAAACCCTTGTAAGTTGAAGCATACTAGCCATCGTAAGATGAGGAATATGAGTTGTCGAATGGTACCCCATAAAGCTATCAAAATTTGAGATATTTAGGATACTACATGGTGAACATATGAGCCATCACAGGATTATAGCAGCAATTACATGGTGACTATACAAGACATCAAATGTTGATTTCTCATGGCTATCACAAAATGAATATAAAAGTCATGGATCTCAGAGTCATCATAAGTTGATGGGCGACAAACTATAGGAAATCTATAATCTTAAAGTTGTCGAGGGATGACTAAATCGACTATCGATCTTAGGCCAACTATAAGATGGTAACATAATTGAATTATTTTGTAATGATGTCTTGAGGCCATTACATGATGATTAAATGAATTATCATAGCATGATTGAGTAAGATGTCGAAGGTTGGTTTACTTGATCTATCACATGGTAAGTAAATTGACTACTGAAAGACAACACTATTAAATTATCACAAAATGAAAGAACAAGCAATTAAATGGTGGCGATCACTGACCATCGCATGATGATAAAGCAAGTTATCGAGTATTGGTAATTTTGAGTTATCGTGTAGTGATAAAAGAACTATCGAGTGTTGATGATGTTAAGTTATCGCATGATGATGACTAGTTTACATGAAATTTGTATCCACGTCACCCTATAATGCATCTTGGATAAGTCAAGCGTGCTACATTACCATGATTTAAAAGAGAGGTTGTGCCACATATCTCTTTGAACATGTGTCGTGTCATCAAATCATATTCGTCAAATTCCATCGGATAACACATGGTTTTGAATCCAAAGCTCTTAGACCTCTACAAATAGGCTTGTGCCCTCTATTAGAGATGGATCAAATTGTATTTATTTTTCATTTATCAACCGTGCAATAAAGAATTTGAAATTCAGATTTTCGTGTCTGCTAGGTCAAATTGAATTCAAAGCTTTAGAATCAAAGACATATACTTTGAACAATTTCCATAATTGACTTTCTTGAACTCTTAACTTACACATGAATGTTGAATTGTATGATGAACTAATGGCCTTTTTCAACTTGAATGCTTGAATTTGTAAAAGATCCATATTTCACTCTAACATATTGGTTGCACAAAATTATAGGGCTAGCTTGATCAATTTTAATATGTAGTTTATAAACAACGATGAATTTATAAAAGTGAATATTAGGCTTAGGTTTTTCAATCAAACTTAAAACTTGAAAACTCATTCTATTTTTTTTTGTAAATTAGGTCCTTAAAATTTTATTATTGAATAATTGCATATGATTATGCAATTATTCTATTAATAATTGCAGATATTTATATATTATATTAAAAAATTATATAAATGTCACCAATTATTTTATGAATAATTGCAGATATTTTTGTAATTTCTTTGATGAACAATAGCGGAAATTTCCACAATATTTTCAAGAAATTACGGAAATTTCTTTTTTAAAAGTTATGGAAATTTTTGTTGGATAATTGCAGAAATTTATGCAATTTTTGAATATAATTGCATAAATGTGTGCAATTATTCACTATACAATTATTAGTAACTTAATTATAGTGATTTAATTTACATACTTATTTTGATCAAAATATTTTGTTTATTTTGAAACTTGATTGGAGCTTCAGTCAAATCATCTTTTTATAAAACGTAAGTAATATAGAATTAGCCTTAACTTCTACAGTAATAACGACCTGAGCCAAAATCACTTCCGGTACGGTTAAGCTACCACCACCAATTCACCAAATATTTGTTCCTTGCATAGAAACTAAGAGTGTGTTCTTTGCAAGTTTAAGCGGAGTATTTAAGCGGAGAATTTGAGCGGAGTATTATAGCGGAGAATAGTAGTTAGCGGACGATGTGTTCTTCGGTTTAAGCGGAGTATTTAAGCGGAGTATTTTATTTATATTTGTAATTTAACTAATTACAGATTAAAACATAACATTATAATTATTGCAGAAATACACAGTTAACAAAACATAACAGTTCGTTACATAAAAACAGTACAGAAAGTGATACATTGCAGAAATACAAATAAAAGAGCTAAAGGGATACATTGCAGAAATAAGAAAACAGTAGATAAAGTGATACATTGCAGAACAAATAAAACAGTAGATAAAGTGATACATTGCAGAAATCTATTAGTGCAATCCTGCTGCAACAAGCTCGTCTCTTATCTGATCGCGACGCACTGCCATATCAGCGCTGCCTTGATAGCGTTGAGCCGGTGCTAGGTCATTATTGCCTATGTTTCGCATGTCGTTGTATTCTTGTTCGTACTCATCTGGAATTTTATTTGGATCATCGTCATACGCCATAAAATCAGGATCTCCCATATTGTATTTGCGTATATAATTGTGTATAGCCATCGTAGCAACAACAATTTTGTTTGAGCTGGGAACTTGTAGGTTGACATATTTCGGAGTATACCAAATTTCTTTTTCCATATTCCGAATGTCCTCTCAATTGCCATGCGTAAACTTGAATGGTAGAAATTAAAATTTTCATTATGGGATTTTGGTTGATTTGTGGTCATACGAAACTGGGGGATGTGATATCTAACATTTCGATATGGTGGTATATACCCAGTTGTAAGTGGAAAACCAGAATCCACAACATAATACTGGCCAGGAGGAGGATGAGGAAATCCGAAACTTCTGTCATTCACGACGGAATTAAAAATTCGACTGTCGTGTGCAGTACCTTCCCATCCAGATACAACATACGTAAATAGTAAATCGAACGAGCATACAGCCAAAATATTCTGTGTAGCGTATCCTTTTCGTCCGATATACGGAACAATACGATCTGGAGGTAAGTGCGCCATAACATGTGTGCCGTCTATTGCACCAATACAATTTTTAAAGTACGGATAGTAACGGTTATCATTGCTAATTTCAGCAGGAATTGAGTTAAATTGAGAATCAACCGGTTTTATAACAACAGTAGATAATACTAGAACGACATTCAAAACAGCATGAAAATAATGAAAGATTGTGCACCCTGACCTTTGAAATCTTTCAGCCACTTGTCTGTTCGAATTAGCGGTGGCAATAGTCCATAAAAATATCCCAACCGCTTCTCGAACAGTAACATTTTCTGAGGTGGTCAATCCGCAACGTTCCAGCCTATCGCATAACGAAAGAAAACATAACCGTTTCATACGAAACTGCTTTTGACATCTTGCTTGATGACCGTTAAGTATGTCGTCTATCCACATCAATCCGGTAAACGTCGACGTATGAATCCGGCGTCCTAATTCGTTTCAGCGACCATGTAAGTACGCTCCAATTAGGACGATATCCTCTAAAGCGTCTGAATCGGATTCACCATCACTTGGAAATGGATTCTCCATTGTAAGAAAAAGTGGAAGAAGAGGAGTTGGAAGAAGGTGTGTGGGAAGTAGAAGAGCGGGGAGATCATATATAAGGGTTGGAGATTGGGGAGGGGCTCAAATTGGAGCCGTTGGGCAAACGGTCCTTACTGGACCATTTCTCAAAGGACGCGTCCGACGCCTCGGACGCGTCCGCTGAGAGTATGGTCCGTTAAGGACCAAAGAACAGCCCCTAAAGTTTGAAGTAAACATGCTGACGAGGGAAAAATAAATAAGCTTTTCCGATTTAGGCTCGTCTTGGGCGAAACCCTGTCCTCTTTTTCAATTATTTCTCAAATCGAAACCCTAGGTCCCTAGCCTCATCTCCCCACAGAATTTCAAAACACGGTTAGCAATGTCGGGCGCTTTAGACATGCCACTGGATGAAATCATCAAGCAGAACAAAAATTCGAACTACCGCAGCTCATCTAACCGCGGCGGTCGTGGTGGCCCCACTCGCCGCCCTATCAAGCGTCAGGGAAATCGTCCCAACCCTTATACCAGTACGAAGGTAACAGATCCGCAAAAAAGCTATGAAAAAAATAGGGTTAGGGCTTTGAGAGAAAAAAATAAATAACTTTATTGGATCAGGGCATGTCTTCTCGATGCCAGCTAGCTATCTTTAAAAGGGTATCCTGATTAAGTGTTGTCTATCTATTCTGATCTAGGCGGCGATTGGGGACTATGGAGTCTATACCGATCAGCTTGCGTCTTATACAGCTCCTGCGGCAATGGTTTCTGCAATCCAGACCGGGACTAAGCTTTATATTTCCAATTTGGATTATGGTGTCTCCAATGATGATATTAAGGTTTCTTCTTCCCGGATTGCAGTTTTTACACTTACATCCCACCGAATGTTTTGTATATACAATGCATTTGCTGGATAGAAATTTAGTGACAATTTCATACTTAAGTGTATAGTAGATGTTTTGGATGTTTATTGTTGAAGTCGACTGTGCTGTGTCTCGTCACCAAAATAAATTCATATTTGGTCTCGGCTGATCCTACTTTGCTACTCATAACATCAAATACAAAATTGATTATTTTTTTATGTATCATCTTCTTTATTAATTTGTGACAACAATTTGTTATCTGCTAGAAAATATCTACTGTTGAATTTAGTTATGTAGGAGATGATAATCAAACTACTCTAGTCCATGTTACATCATTATGATTTCACTGAAATCAAACTACTCTAGTCCCTGTTACATCATTATGATTTCACTGAGTATTGACCTTACTCTGTTTCTCTTTTGTAGGAGCTTTTCTCAGAGGTTGGTGATCTTAAAAAATACTCTATCCATTATGATAGGAGTGGAAGATCAAAGGTAAGGCATTGAGTTTTCATCAAATCACCCCGATAAATATTCAAGTGTCACTGATTGTATAAACATATAACAAACCAATTTCTAAATTTTAGGGAACCGCTGAAGTTGTCTTTGCAAGAAAGGAGGATGCTTTAGCAGCTGTTCAGAGGTACAACAATGTGCAGCTTGATGGGAAACCAATGAAAATTGAAGTTGTTGGCACGAACATTGATAATCCTGAAACTTTTCCAGTTCCAAATGGTGGGCAAAGAATTCCCTTTACTGGTTCCAGAAGGTACTAAATCCACCACCTACATCACTTCACATTCACTTGGTCATTACCATGCATGCACAATACACTCACAAAAACGTTTGATACTCATCGTCCAGTTGCTGTTCATATTTATTCTCAGGTCTGAGGTTTTTGGCTGGGATTGCAAAATCCTGGCTATCTCGGATTGATTTTTGGCAAGGACCGATTTGAGATATCTTATTTTTCTAGTTTAGAAATTAACAATTGAAATCAGACGATTAGTTGATAAAATTTGAGATCCAGGTTAGAATAGAGAAAACATCGGTTAAATAGACAAGTAGCAGTAATAATAATAGTTGAGCTTGAAATTTACTTGTAACGATTTTGCTAGTTCGCTAGAAATATTGTAATTTTCTTTTATATTAGGGTTGAATTTATGTGGGTAGGGTAGTGTTGTTTCATTCTTATGGATAATCTGAGCCTTATCTTATTTGTGTTTAACTTGGACTTCTGTGTTGGATAAAGAAAGTGTTTATTTTGTGTGTATTTTGATTCGTTTCGGAGAGAGACGTATTAATAATTTAGCTTCTTTGATTTACATTGATTCTTGCAATCTTGCTTCGTAAACACAAAATTAATACTTTTTAGTGACATCGGATGGGGAAAGGGTTGTGTCAGATTTTATTTACAGCATTCATTATTTTAGTGTTCTTTAAAAAAAAAAATACTAAAATTCAAAACCAGGACCGAAACTTTTGAAACTTTTGAAATTGTTCGAAACTAATAATATTTGAAATGCTCGAAACCGAGTTAACAAACATTGATTTATTCCTTTTGTTTAGAGTTATATTTTCATATATGGTGCTAGAAAAAGATTTATTTTGCTAACCCATATAAGGTGCAAATGCATCACTTTTAAGTACAAAATTCATGTAAATCCAGTTTCAATTCGAAATTTGGAAATTATGATTGTCATTCTAGGTGATAAGTTTGATGACATGCGTTTATATATATGTATGTGTGTGTATGTATATACACACGTATATGATCCGCAACACCCCAATAGTGTAGCAGCACTACGGCCCCCTTGATTTCCACCACTCATATCCGTTTTTCTCTATTTCCGCCAACTCTTTCTTCCCACAAACTTTTTTAAATATAAACTTGTGGCGTAAAATGTGGTGCAAATGGGGTGCTCTGGAATCTCCCTATATGTGTTTGTGTGTGTGTGCACCTATACATGCTCATGGTAGATTTGTCTCTTTGTTTATATAGTGAAAAGATTGATGCCTATTTTGTTTTACTGCTAGGTTTAAATTTGTGTGGCTAATTCTTGAGCGAAACCTTGTTATTTTAGTAACAACATCCATACGCTTGCTAAAATGAAAGGAAATCTTCTGAAAAATCAGAACAAAATGCAGTGCTATATATATGTATGTATGTATGTGTGTGTGTGTGTGCGTGTGCGCGTAATCCTATACATGCCATTTTCCAAAATAAAATAATCCTATACATGTCGTCTGTTTGTTTATATAATGAAAGAGTGATACCTTTATTGTTTTAATAAGCTAGGTGTGAATTGGTGTGGCTATTTTTTGAGCGAAACCGTGTTATTTTAGAAACAACGTCCATACACTTGCTAAAATAATAGGACATCTTCTAAAAGAACAGAACACAATGCAGTGTTGCATGCTTACCTAAGCATCTTTCAGTTCGTTTATTTGTGTTATATAATTCATTTATCCTTTTCGTTGTGCAACCAGAGATTATTATGTTTCAAAATTAAAAATCCCGTGTGATATCTTAAACAAATTAAGGTAAAATCGTTTGGCATTAAGCAAATTTTATGCATTCATATATCCATGCATAACAAATGATGTAATTGTAGGTATAAAATCTTATTTTCATTTTTATGGTAGATACACCCATTGTTATTAATGGCGCATGGCGCAAAAAGATGGAAAGCCTCTCTGGATCCTTGGCGTACGACACGACAAATGGTGCGTGCCTTCATAATTTATTGCGCATGCTTAATTTTTAATAAATTTAATATTTAACAAAAAAAAATTTGTTATGCAACAAAGATTTTTATGCATTTTAA
Organism: Allium sativum; assembly: GCA_030737875.1. Taxonomy (NCBI): domain Eukaryota; kingdom Viridiplantae; phylum Streptophyta; class Magnoliopsida; order Asparagales; family Amaryllidaceae; genus Allium; species Allium sativum. Next base: position 271,351,652 of record CM060922.1, on the reverse strand, counting down.
AAAAACATAATCAAATATAATATCAGAAGCGTAGAATTTCAAGCACAATAATTCTCAAATACAAAATAATAATGCATATTACTAATAAATTAGAAATTTGAATCTGATTCAGCAGTTTTATTTTCTAAATCAATGTCTGTATCATCAGATTCATAAGCTTTAGCATCTTCCTCATCCATATCATTTAGATTTGCTTTTCTTTGTGAATATGTAAAAGAGCTGAAGCATGTGCTAAAAACCTTTCGAATGTTGTTGTTGTTCTACATAAATATCTAGCTTACTCCACTCATGTTGCTCTAGCAGTAACACCCTAAGTCAAATCATCCTCATCATCAAATACAAGTTCATCTTCAGCATCAGATGCATCATCCATATTTTCCGTTAATCATTTATTATGATCATCAATATCGTTCTAAGATTTTGGATCAATGGTATCACAAACGATATCTTTTTTTATTGCTCGATTGTATGTAGCAAATACCAAATCGTAAAAATAAATTATGCTTCAGACAAATCGTACAAAGATATTGGACATGTTCACACAAATGCAACTTTTCTATCCAAGGGTATGTTTCAGAGCTACTTGAATGTTCACACAAATGCAACTTTTCTATCCAAGGGTATGTTTCAGAGTTGCTTGAATGTTTATTTTTTGAGAAGCTTTCTCTTCCTTCAAAGTTGCTTCTCTTGATTTATCGTTCATAGGTTCTCAGTCCCGTTCATTTGCTTTTGTATCTATGCTTGGCAATATTTTATGATCTTTTATACATTACATTATATACATTTGACAATAATAAAACAAATCTAAACTACGTTGGATAATAATACATACGTCAGTTCTCAGTTCTAAATGTCGGCATGCTAAGGTCAGCTAATTACATAATTGTAAGGTTGTTAACTCGATGATGATAATCTAATAAGAAATAATAGTGATGTAATTATGTTTCCATATATCTGAAAAATAGATACTAACAAAGTTATTCACATTTTATGTCATTATGATAATAATAATAATAGTGGTAGTGATGGTGGTTGTACCAATGGTGACGGTAGTTGTAGTAGTTATTGCAATTTGAAATGCCAAAAAAAAAAAAAAAAACGAAAAACAATAATAAAAAAAGGCGCATCATGTGGCGTGCCTTTCCATGTGCGTCGCACCGCAAACTAAAATGGCACAAATGGCATGCCATGGCGCGGCTTTCACAATTATGGATACACCTGACTATCTGTTGATCTTATCATATAGATCATATAAACAATTAATGCGGTAGATTAGGCAATTCAGCCAACCCTTTTTTTTGGGCACTAGCTTATTAACTAGTTTTTATCTCTTTAATATACGATTTTAGAATGAAAAAAATAAGCATTGCTCGTAAATTCATAAATATTTACTTGCGTCTGATGTACATTCAGTTAAATTGAGAAAACATACGCTATCATCATAATCGGATTTCACTTTTTTTTTTTAAGTTTTAACCAACACATAATCTATATTGCGTCTTTGTTGATATTTCATTTTGATGTTCTTCAGTGGTTCAAAAGTCATATTATTATATGTTAAAATCATGGTTTGAAATCTCGTCCGAGCCAACGAGATCTCGTCGTTCTCGTTCCGGTCCCGACAGTCACCGAGATGGAACAACCGCAGTTTCTCGTTTCGGTTCGGAAAGGGGCAAAACCCTAGATTCGCGATTTAGTAAACATCACAAGAAAAAAACTGAAACAAAATTCCAAATAGCGAGAGAAATACCTGAAATCTTCACAGCTCAAGCTAAGTTCTTAACCGATTCAAAATTGAAAGCAAAGTACCAGGGATTGTCTTTGATCTTCCACTCGAGACCGTGACAGAGATAAAGAAGGTTCGTCTTCAATCCTTTTTCTTACTGATTCGATGCTTTGTTTCCGCCTTTTTTTTCAATTTCCGTCGTTCGATTTTTAGCGAGAAAGAAACTGGGTACGTTAGTGACCTAATTAATAAAAAATCCTAAACCTAATACTTTTGTTTGGGCTGTACGTGGCTGATACTGATGGGCTTGGCCCACTAATCATTTTATTTATTGTTTATGTTAAACATGGCTTTGGATGATAGTTTTATATCTTAGACTTAATATATGAATTATCACTAAAATATTTCAGTTGACTATATTATTTCTATAGACTATATTTATGTGTGGATTTACGACATTTATCATTAATTTTTCATAAAAGGTATAAAGTTTGTTTTTTGGACTGAAACCGAAACAAAAACCGAAACCGTCGAAATCGCCGAAACCGTCCGAAACTAGTAAATTTTCAAATGACCAAAATCAAAACTGAGTTTTCGAACCATGGTTAAAATACCTCTGTTAATTAGTTTAATATTTTTTCAATCTTTTTATCGTATGTTTTGATATTATATGCTGACAACTAACTAATGGTTGATGAATCCTATTGACAATATAATCGATGTTTTTGAAAAAAAAAAGCCACAGTGAGTTGGAGATTCATGATTTGTGATATACCCCTAGATTGACTATCTGGGCACAACAAAGTACAACAACAACAACACAGCCATATATCCCAAACAAATTGGGGTTGACTAGACATGGAACCCAAAATAAAATAAAATAAATAATAATGATAATATATATATACACACACAATGATTTAAAATAACCGAACAAATAAAAAGTCGTCTGGTAAAGTTTTTTTAAATAATAAAAAAAAGTAAAAAGGTTTAATAAAAGTGAAATAAAGTCTAAAATAGTAATAAAAAGTACAAAGGTTCAATAAAGTGAAATAAAGACTAAAATAATTAAACAGATTAAAAAAAACCATAAGGTTCTGGTGCATGGATTGCCAACTTCCATGCACTCCTATCCACTACCAGATCTTCAGATATACTCCAATTACTTAAATCTCTCTTTATTATCTCCTCCCATGCCATTTTAGGTCGACCTCTACCTCTTTTTGGGCCTTCGGCGCGGCCTATAATTCCAATGCGTACAGGTGCATCGTATGATCTACGTTGGATATGTCCAAACCATCTCAAGCGGTGTTGGACTAACTTCTCTTCAATAGGTGCAACTCCAAGTTTTTCTTGAATATTCTCATTTCTAATCCGATCTCGTCTGGTATGCCCGCAGCTCCAGCGCAACATCCGCATCTCTGCTACACTTATCTTCTGGACGTGTTGCCTCTTAATAGACCAACATTCTGCGTCATATAACATTGCAGACCTGATTGCTGTCCTATAGTACTTTCCTTTAAGCTTCTGAGAAATCTTCCTATCATAGAGACATTTCACCCATTCTGCTTGAATTATAAAACTAACATCCTTATCAATCTCCCCATCAAACTACAACATAAATCCTAAGTATCGAAACGATTCCTTCTTGGGTACTACTCTACCGGCCAGGGTGATCTCTCCGTCATCTGAGCTGACACCGCTAAACTCACACTTCATGTAGTCTGTTTTAGTTCTGCTAAGCCTGAAACTCTTTGATTCCAAGGTCTCCCTCCACAACTCCAGTTGTCGATTAACCCCTATTCTACTTTCATCAATCAACACAATATCATCGGCAGAGTATACACCAAGGAATCTCCCTCTGTATATCTTTTGTGATTTCATCCATCACTAATGTAAAAATATAGGGGTTCAAAGCCGAACCTTGATGTAACACTATGTTAATTGGAAAGTCTCGGGTCTCACCATCGCATGCCCTGACACTAGTCACAACCTCCTCGTACACATCCTTGATAAGGGTAATATACTTTGATGACACTCTCTTCCTTTGTAGCGCCCACCACATAACCTTCCTCGGCACTCTGTCATAAGCTTTCTCCAAGTCGTCATAATCAAATTAAACAAAAACAGGTTGGCAACTAGTGAAAACTGAACTTTGCTCTATTAGATAATCAAACTAGATAGATTGATCGGTTTTCAGTGGAACTAGCTGCATGATCATTTAATAGGCTAACGTTGATGTTATCTTTGCAAACACATGTATTGTGCATCTGAAAACTGCTGTGATAAAAAGCTTTTTTATAAAGAAAATATACCTTAAAAGGATGAGTGTATATCTTTATTGATTACAAGAAACAGTCGAGAAAGCAACATATGACTATATTTTATTGATTTTTTTGGGTGATTTGTGGAGCTTTTTTGGTTAATCGAGAAGAATTTAGAAACTAATTCTTGCAATATCTACATTGGTGATATAGCCACTTGACCCACGTGACCCTACGAAAGTTACAAAAATTATTTGGTTGACATAATTTGTTAATACCATGAGGTAAAAAGTGCTATTTTCTTTAGGAGACCAGCCTTTAGCATGTGTGATCGATTTGTTATATAAACGTAACTCTGCAGCATCATGCAATATCATTTTGCTCCTAGTCGACAATTCTTCCCATCTGTTAAAACTTATGTAAGCTCTTTTTTGTTGTGAATTGAAGTAGCTTCATTGAGAATAGGTTTTCAACAGTGTTTTAAATCTCGGCCATCTCGGCCGATATCTCGGTCGAGATCTTGGTTGAAGATTGAAAAGGAACGGGAAGAAGATATCGATCGATATCTTGTTTTGAATATATCGGCCGATATTTAGAGTGAAACGATATTTCAAAATATCAGCTGATATGTTTTTTTTTTTTGGGAGAATAAAGCCCATATAATTCTCAGCCCATCATCAATTGAATTAGGCCTTTGGTTTCTTATATGATTTCTTTCATCAAAAGATCGTCCTCTCTCATCTAATAACCGAATTCCCTTATCTCGGAAAAAATAGAGAACTCCGTATTTTTTTTTTTAAAAAAAACGTACTTCACTTCCAACTATGTACAACATGTGGTTGCGTCCGACTCTCGACAGCTTGCTCTCGCTTCCGACAATGCAGCTTTTTCTTCACTCACTGCAGATATGTTAGGTTTTTTTTTCTTTCTATTTTAATGAAATTCTATTTGTCACGAAGTTATGTTTTACGTGCAGTAAAGTTGATTTGTTATCGTTTTCAAATTTTTTTTAAGTGGAATTTATCAAATCCTTTAATTATTTATGCTGTATGCATCTATGGCTTTTTCCTTTTGTTCTATTAAGTATGTTTGCAGCCTTTTGCTAATAATATAAGAGATTATGAAATGGACATCATCTGATTTAACATTTTTATGGTAGACTTGTTTATAACGACCCATGAATTGCATACCATGTTTTTTTTGCACTTTATGCAGTAATTCAGTGAATAATAAATAAATTGGCTCTATATTCTTTTGTTATAAATTATGTTGACTTGTTATTGTTTCATTTACAAATCAAGCAAGCTTAATTTTTTGTATATTTTAGTAAAATGCAAATATTATTGTGTGATCGAATTGATTTTTATCATAAAATACACTCCGGTATCATACCGGGATGAACTTTAATCTTCGAGATGTAAATTCAATATTAGCGCTCTAGCTGCATTCGTTTCCTCCGAGGTCTCCTCCTATATGATACCGAGTCACTAAGATCTCCAAGACGAAACATGACCGAGATTTAAGATTTAGAACCTTGGTTTTCAAGTAGACTAATATGCGACATCTACAATTATATTATTGTTTATCTAATTATTGTTCAATAAATAAACATCAACTCGAGAGCTTAATGCCCAATGTAAGTAGTATATGAGAAATATAAATGAATTATCCACATATAAGAAGATTACGTGGATTTAGTCCACGACACAACATCTATGAGTCGGATGTGTTTGTAATTTAGAATGTTTGGTGACCAAAACATCCACACGTTTACGTATTTTCTTCTGAGACTGGTCAATTATTTTCTAACAGACCGTGACCCATATATTTATATTCCCATGGATACCTATTTTCGAAAAGAAAAAAAAAACATCTGATTGTTGCGCTGCTGTGCTAGTTTATTTAATCCAATTTAAAATTTATTTAAATGAGCTTAACTGATGTGATGCATTGTAATGCTCATTAAAAATTGTGAACTCGGTTTAGTATTGTTCCGTGAGTTTTCAGGATCTTGAATCCAAAAAGCCGTGTTGTCTTAGGCTCCGGTTTTATCAGTCTCTAGCAAACCCAGACAAAATATCATGGCAGCGTCTTACTGGAAAATGGAACCCATTGGAGCTGATTAAAGACTACCATCATTTCCAAATTGAAGCACCTTACCATAGTTATTGTTCATCTAATTTGTGTCATCCACATGATATGCATTAATAAATTTCCAGCATATAATTTCCTAGTGGGTTATACATTATACATACCACAACAAGTGCATGAGCATCTATGGATGTAATAACTGCAGCTTTAGAATCACTGCCCAAATGACTCCTCGTTTTAACTTTAGGGTGAAGGGAAGACCAAATGATATGATTTCTTGGTGTCAAGTAAATATATGTTTATATTGAAGAAAATGGTGTTGATTCTGTTGCATAAAGATTGCAGTATATTAGATTATTTGGAAATAACGCATTATTAAGCTGATAATTTGAAACATAACTAGGATACTGTTTTCATTATTAATCTGTCATATGCATTATTGAGAGCAAGGTTGTAACAATCACCAGATAAGTGTTAGGTGATGGGCTTGGACTAGAGATTAGCCATCTAAACGAGGATTAACCAAAGGTTAATTGAGGTTGGATGTTTTCGACAAATTTACGTATTTTTAATAAAAGTGTAGATTCTTCATGCAAAATTCGTATACAAATTACTATTATATGAAGTGTTCCCGCATCAACAAGTTAAAACTCACTTTTCAGTTATGAGGACAAAGGAAGGAAGGTAGTTTTTTTTTATTATAAATTGAAATTTCGTATTATTTATCATATATTCATCCATAACTACAATACATTTACGTATTTCAAAGCACACTTGGGCAAAGAAAGAAGGTAGTTTTTTTAATTTTAAATCGAATTTTTTGTATTATCTACCATATATGCATCCATAACTGTGATGCATAACAATGCATTCATAATCACGTATTTCAACGTTGCCTGAGTGTGCTTTACGGTGCTCTAAAGCTTGAAAAGCCCTAATGCCAGCTGTGTTCCTTTCAAGTTGCTAGGACACCTGTCAGCAAAATCACTAAAAAGTTAGTATTTTACATAAAGCACAGGAAAGGCCATATCGCAAAATATGTGTTTATTATTCTCCACTTGTAAAAGAAAAAGAGTTACAAATCCGACTCAATTAATGGAAATTATTTGTCTATCACATTCTATTATCTTTGGCAATCATTTTCCTCCTTCAAATATATTCTCTGTTCTCACAGCAGATTTGAATTATGCATAATTTTAATTTTTGTTCTTGTGGTCTTGAATTATGCGTGACTTGCACTGTTATCACGGCGCTCGACTAGTCGAGATCAAGTCATCCGACTTGAAGCCACAACTGGGCTATTTGTAAAAATGTCGGCCGACTTATCGAAGTTTGTCGACTGGTTTGAAATGACAGGTTTCAGGGATAAAAAATGAGCCCATACAAGAAAAAAAACGATCAGCATCGATTCTTTATATCGTAGAAAAAAAAAACCGAACCCTAAAATTCGAATTAGAAAAAAAAAAACAATCAGAAAATCGAAGTCGAAATCGAAAAAAAAAAGGTTCGAAGTCGGAATCGAAAGTCACCTGCAAGTGTCGAAGTCGAACCTATAAGTTCGAAACATCCAAAATCCGCTGCTCTTCCAGTGCGGTCGTGAAAGTGAGATGGAACAAGGTCCTCTCATCTTAAATGATGATGAGGATGTTGATGATAATTATGGACATGAGCCGACTACTATTCATGAAACTAGTGATTGTGAGGCAAATGAAGAAGTGGAGCTAGATGACTATCTTTGAATTGATAGCATCATTTGTTTTTTTTTATCTTGCACTTTATTAGATTTTAGTACACTTGTTGAAACATCATTTTTGTTTGATTTTTTTTTTTTGCAATTTGCACTTTATTAAATTCTATGCATCATTTTGTTTATTTGCTTTGTTCAGTACGACAATATATTTATCGACTAGTGTACGACTAATCGATTAGCTGGACCTCTGTCGACTCGACTCGACTTACCGCCGTAATAACCATGGTGACTTGTTTTATTGCAACTTATCACCGGAGACTATGTGGTATCTTACTTTCCGTAGAGTTGATATTTATTGGATGTGTGATTTTTCTTAGTCTTCGTAGGCCCTCTCATTAGCATATGAAATATCTTCATCTTTTGTGCAAAATTTTCTTGTTGTAGGTTTGTGTCATGTAAAGTTGGAGGTGGCAGATAAAAATATTTATTTTAATGACATAAACATATACACTATTAAATCATTGCTTTGTTAAGGATCACTGGCTAAGTGGTAATGTGGTATGATGCCTTAGGCTGATGTGTTAGAGTTCATGGGTTCAAAACCAGAGACGTCAAAATGAGCGTACTCACTTGAATGAAGTATCACTCTTATCGTAGAAATATATATATATATATATATATATATATATATATATATATATATATATATATATATATTAAACCATTGCTTCTTCTTTAGTAAATTACAAATTGTGCAAATACGTTTAGTTTCTAATTATTTGGAAATCACAGGTAAATTTTATCATCCTTGATAGATTTAATAACCAGAAAAAAAAAACAAGAATTTATGTGCAATGGTTGTAGTTTCACACAAAATTGTGCATGCTACAATGCTTGGTGAAAAAACATACCATGTTTTTTTTTTCGAATTACCTTTGCCTGTTATGAAGCTATCCATACGGACGCCTTGGATACATACCCTATGTTGTGTTCAAATACAAGTGTAAGATGAATTCACATAAAAACTTTCTGTTCTTACAAGAATTTTTGCACGGTTTTGGCATATACAATATCACTATATCGTATTTTCCTCTTTACCAAATCGGTACCTGACCTAACATTAAATTTTTTGTAGTGGAGCACGTGGTAGGGTGGGAGGCTATATAGGGAGACCAAGGGGTGGCTTTGGTGGGCGTAGAGGCGCCGGGCGCGGCAGCGGAGGTCGTGGCAGAGGAGATAAATTATCCGCTGCTGATCTCGATGCTGAACTTGAAAAGTACCACCAATCTGCAGCAATGGAAACTACTTGAAGGACCACTGCCCTATGATTTTTCTCCATCGATGCGCTTTAGTACAGTAGTTTCTCCCCTAGAAGTGGTGGATTTGAATGCTTACCTTGTTATTGGTGCTTTTCTTTTATAGTTGTGTAGTTTATTATCGTTTTATGCTTTCTTTTTTGTCCCTGGATGTTGCTTGAGAGAATCCTTCTGCATGGCTTGTTTTGTTTGTTTGCCCTGTTTGCAAGACTTTTGAAGCAACTGTTATTATTGCTTAGGTGTTTATAGGCCTTGAGATTTTTTACTTTTAAATTTTTATATCAACTATTTTATATTTGGTCAAAAATGAGGTATTTGATGGTTTCCTCCATACAAGATATTTGTTTCGAATTGTGTATTCGCTGTGCTTGCATGAATTGTGACGAGCTACGTGTGATAAGTTTGGACCTGTCTGAACCTACAAATTAGTGTTCAGCATGTTTATAGTTACTGTTTTCAAGTTTCCTCGCATCCTTGAATGTGTTCTTAATTTTTCTTTTTTCCTGATGATATTTTTGTACATAAATCTAAATCAGTTTTGTTTGTCAGGGCTCTTCAATGTGTCTGATGATTATATTTTATATAATTTTGCGAAAGCATGACTGCATGTGGTGTTCGAGGTGAAGCAAGGACAATTGATTTTACCTATGTTGCCGTTTTCTTTGCACTTCAAAATTCAGGCCTAATAGGGGCTGTGAAAATATTTAAACTACGTTGAGCAGTCTGATCTTCGCCAATGTTCGTGTTTTTTTTGCTTGAGAGTGTTTCATGTGTGAATGAGGTAGATGCTGTGAACTCGTGTAAGTTCATTTCTGCAAAGGGAAGTGGAGCAAATGACCCGATCGGTATTTCTGTGCGAAAAAACTCCTAGGAGGACGACGAAAAGACCAAGGACCAATCACTATCCTGCTAAAAGGACACTGCGAGTTTGTTGACATCACTTTAAGTGAGGTCACCATGACTTCCTCCTCCTATTGGAGGAAATAAAGAGATTCATATGACCTCACCGAAAACGAGGTCAACAAACTCAAGCTCCATGGGGTAATATTTCAAAATTATACGTTTGACTCAACATGCATAAAAATGGATTTAAAGTGCAAGCATGACACTGAGTTTCTTTAATAAAACAAATGCAAACAAGGAAGGAACATCACTGCTGCGCTATCAGAAAAGCCTGATGTATAGGTACTTGCGTTCCTTGAGGAATCAACGCTGTGGGGGAAAAAAAAATAAAAAACGGGGCTTGAACCCACAAGAACTAGGCATGTCCAAAATACAATATTGTTAATGCTAAAAAATGGCACTAACTTCTCAAGGTGTAATTATATCCTTCACAAATGATCAAGTTCTAAAAAAGTAGTAGCTACAAACATAAAAAGCAAATAAAGACAAAAATTTATAGTGGTTCGACTTAGATTTGGCCTATGTTCACTTTGAAGAGAATTTCATTATCATCATCAAGGTTACAAGGTACATAATTTCTACTATTTACTCGTTTTTTTTTTTTTTTTTTTTTTTTTTTTTTTTCAATAATCTTCTCTACTTCTTTTCTTTTTTACTTTTGATTCACTCGAATTCACCAAGGAAGTGGTGAGATCTCTTAGATTGCGATGGTTGTTGGAGTAGATCTTCAACAATTTGGGCACTTAGATGATCTTTGGTAAATCCTTGGTGGTTGAGATGTTGAATCTAAGCTTGAAAGAGGATTAATGGAGGTTTGATTGATTTAGAGGAGTTTAGAAATGAATTGGACAACACTTCGTGGAGAGAAAATCCGGTCCTTTGAATATTGGAGATGACGGGGCATTTATAGGTGTGACTATGTGGAATGACAGTCTTGTAATAATACGCGCGGTGTACATGGATCGGCTTGCACTTCATGAATCCATTTAGCATCCACAATCAACCTTCTCTCTTAGATTAAATTAAGCAGCTCACGTATACTTCATGTGTCCATTCTCAATATAATTCATGAATCCATGCGGCTTGTATAAACAACAAAACAAACAACCCATGTGAAGACAGCTGTCATTGCCCCATTCTTTATTGCCAAGCAACCTGATCTAGTTTAGGTCGTATAAACGACCTAGTTAGATCGTGCTAGCGATCTAGTTATGTGAGCGACTTAAATAGTGCAAACGACCTAACAGATAACACGTGGCTTTACAAGAATGATTTACGTCAGCATACTCGCTTACTTATAAGAATGATCTAGCTTTAGACCGTTTAACTGCTGAAGAACTGTTTGACTCGAATTTGAAATCAACGTCTAAGGTGCAAGCGATGCACTTCACCGATTCAGTAAGATTAAGATGTGGAACCGTTCTATCGAAAAATAAAAAGTAAAGAATAAAGACAAAGAAGTTTTTATAGTGGTTCGATTCTAAATGAATCTACATCCACTTTAGTATCAATTCTCATTATAAAATTTTGTTCTACAACATTCATGAAATCCCTCATACATTCATTTCTCACTCTTCTCTCTTTTTATGATCTAGCCACACTTGAATTCAACAACGGATGGAAAGGATCACTTGCTTTGTGATGGAGGATGTATTAATCCTTGATCACTCTAACATTCTTGTGATCTTCCAAGTCTTTATGAGATTTTGTACTTAGATCCAAATTTCGAGAGGATTGGAGAAGGAAGGTTTTGGATTCTTTGAAATGATGTTGGAGAACTTTCTTATGAACGAGATTCTAGGTCCTTTGACCCAGTTGGAGTAAGTTTGTGAATTTGATCCACATGAAGTTGAAGAAGAGTTGTTAGATCCATTAAAGTCATTAGCGAAGTTGTAGACCAGCTCTGAATTTGGCAGCACCTCCTTATAAGAATGAAATTCGCCCCCCCCTTAATGTGAATTATTGAGGGGGGGGGGGGGGGTATTTATAGGTGGAACTCAGGCCGGGTGGCAATTCTGTAATTCTCCTGTACTCCCTTTAGGTCGTCGGGCGAGCTAAAGGACCGGAGGAATGTTTCTACGGTCTAAGAAGTGGCGACATGAGCTTAAAAGAGCGGAGCGGGGTAGGTTAAGGCGATGCGAGCTTGGACAAAGCGGGGCGACCCAAGCACACCTAGAACGAGCTAAACCAGGATGATGTAGTTTGGGCTTTGATGAAACGGGCTAAAACCTTTAGCGAGTTGGCAATTTGAGGAGTTGGCGACCCAAGAACCCTACGAGCTAGCATCTCAGTGAGCCAAGATGCCTCGACGACTTAAGATGCTCAAACGAGCTAAAGCTTCCTGAACACCTCATATTATCTGAACTCAGGCCAGGTGGCAATTATGTAATTCTCCTGTACTCCCTTTAGGTCGTCAGGCGAGCTAAAGGACCGGAGGAATGTTTCTACGGTCTAAGAAGTGGCGGCACGAGCTTAAAAGAGCGGAGCGGGCTAGGTTAAGGCGATGCGAGCTTGGACCGACCCAAGCACACCTAGAACGAGCTAAACCAGGATGATGTAGTTGGGCTTTGATGAAACGGGCTAAAACCTTTAGCAAGCTAGTGTTTTGAGGAGCTGACGACCCAAGAACCCTGCGAGCTAGCATCTGAGTGAGCCAAGATTCCCCGACGACTTAAGATGCTCAAACGAGCTAAAGCTTCCTGAACACCTCATATTATCTGAACGACCCAAGATACTGTAACGATCTAGAGCACTTATGTAAGCTAAAGAGCTCATTGAGTTAGAGAAAAATAACGACCCAAAGGGCCTAATGACCTAAAATCATAAATCAACCCAAACATGCTCCTTATTTTATGGAACATATTTTATGGGTTAACATTTGCCCCTCGAAGTTCGTATTTATTAAAAATAATACGGGCTTCGAACTAGGTGGGATTAGCATGTAGTTTGAGATTTTAGGTCGCTAGGACCTTCAAACCGCGTGAGTCCCTAAAGTATTTTATCTTTAGGTCGTCCAGCTTCTTAGGTCGTGACATGGTCTTAAGTCGTTGCCGCTTCTGGGTCATGCATTGATAAGAGTCCATTGGTATTCTCCTTGGGATTAGATCGTTGTGGGGCCCTGTAAACTTGGTTTATTTGTTTAACCCCCTTTTTATCTCCTCTTTAAGTCATCATTCTCTTAAAACCCTCACTTAAGCTAGAAAACCTCATTGATGGCGACTGTTATCAGCTAAGTCCTCCGACCCCCATCATCAACCAGGCAGTTGAAGCCCAAACAATTCCTCAGTCTAATAATCAAATTCGAAACTTCTCCTCACCAAGAATCAGGTGCAACTCAAAGCTTTTTTACTTACTGTGTATACATATACATTTTAAGTTGAATTTGATATTTTTGGACTTTGTGGGATTATTGTTTGGTACAATTTCAATCATGCGTTTGATGATAATGTTGATGCATGTAGTGACCATGAGCTTGCCTGTTTGTGATGGTTTCGGCTTAACTTTCATGTATAAATTCTCGCAATTCGATCATGGCTTTAATTGCTAAGTATTATGTACACTACGATGATAATCTTGCTCAATTCCATTGTTCATTGATGACCTTAATTTGCAATATCATGCCTTTCCATTCTTTTCAAAGTTGAAGCGCCCCTGTTGGTTGTATATCTCAGGTTGTTGTTTTGTAATGGCTCATGTTGAATTAGGTCGTCGCAGCCACTTTCTGGTTTTAGACCGCGACCCTACTCTAGGTCATTATGATAACTCAAGGCCTTAGGTCGTTATTTCAGTCCTCATCTTTGGGTCACTAAACCCTTGAAGTTTTAGGTCGTTTGTGACCCAAAAAACTTGAAGTAGAAAGACTTCATGAGGAATCAGATTGTTATAGTGACCTAAAGCTTCTTTGTTGTATAGAACGACCTAGAGTCCGATACCATACAGAACGACCCAAAATCTTAAGGTTGGTAGGAACAATCTGAAACATCTTGAATAAGCTGCTTTTTGGTTTGTTATTCACTTCTTAATGCTGCTATTCATGCAGGATGTCTAAAAGAACTGAAGGGACCTCGAGCGAGGACACAACTCGCAAGCACCGTAGGTTGGAAAAACTTCCGATGTTAGAAATTCAAACTACCCCTGTTGCCCCCACTTTGGCCGAGCTAAAAGCTATCATAGACAGACCTAGTTACGCTTCCAAGCCACCCACCTCTGAGCTTGCTGATCGCTTCAAAGGCTGGTGTCTTCAAGGAGTGAACTTCGATCAATTTGACTTGGATATATATTCGTCCGACAAGCAAATAGTCCCCGAAGATTTGGATATTCTAAAGAATCAGTCATTGACGCAACTTGACGCTATTAGGACTTGGATGGAAAAGCATTTCGAGGAAATTGGCTAATACCATGCGCGCAAAGTAGGAGCCTGGAATACCTTTGCTTGCGAGCTCCAGAGGTTGAACAGGGGGAATATTGAACTCATCACCACTTTGGAGAAGGACAAAAATGCGCTTATTTAGACTCTTAAGTCTCAGGATAAGATCATTGCTGAACTATCAAGTCCTGGGGGCAAGGCAGAAACGATAGGTACTTCTCCTTCTGCTCACGGTGGGGAATGATTTATTGATGAAAAGAAGTCCCCTCGTCTGACTTTTGCTATTTATCTTTTATGTGCTTATGCTATAGACCGGTTGTATATGCGAGTGCCGGTCCTCGCTTAACACTCTTACGATATTTTGCATCTGATGTCTCTATATTGGATTTGCGATGTGGTGATGGAACTGTATTTTGTCTGCCGTACTTTAAGCTTTTATGCTAAGATCGAAAGATATTTGCTGTGGCGAACTTTTTGGTTTTGAACTGTATGTCCCATGCTACCTGTTCTGCAATTAAGACAAACTTTTGCATGATTTTGGACTTATACTCGTTATCAATTGTCCATTTTGATAACGGATTAGTTAGAAATGAACTATAACGAACTTAACTTGCACTGAATAAAATACTAGCCCAGGACCATCTTTTTTTACGGTTCAAAACTCATCAAATACTGTTTGCACAGTCATGGTGTTCTAACTCAAATTTGTGTTAATGCTTGAAATCGACCAATCAACTTAGGTTGACTATAGATCCCAAACGCTATCATTTTAATGACTCATATGAGCGTGTTCAACATCTCTTATTTGAGAAATATGTATCTATAATTAACTTTCTACTTCCCTTCTGAGAAGCTTTTATTCTTGTGCCCCTTGTTTAGGCAGTCGTTATCAGGTCTAGTATTTCCTGATTCTAATGATCAAATGAATATCCAACATTCTTTACATTTGAGATTTCCAGATACTACGTGAATGGTGTTTTTCTCATTCTTCACATCTCGGATTCCATATGCTACGCGATTGGTTGACACTCTTCACATCTGAGATTCCAGATGTTACGTGAGTGGATTTTCTCATTCTTCACACCTGGAATTTCAGATGCAGCGTGAATGGATTTTTTCATTCTTCACACCTGGAATTTCAGATGCTACGTGAATGGATTTTACACTTTTCACATATGAGATTCCAGATGCTACGCAAGTGGATTTTTCATTCTTCACATCTGAGATTTCAAATGCTACGCGAATGGTTTTTACACTTTTCACATCTGAGATTCCAGATTCTACGCAAGTGGATTTTTCATTCTTCACATCTGAGATTCCAGATGCTACGCAAGTGGATTTTTCATTCTTCACATCTGAGATTTTAGATACTACGCGATTGGTTTTTACACTTTTCACATCTGAGATTCCAGATGCTACGCAAGTGGATTTTTCATTCTTCACATCTGAGATTTCAGATGCTACGCGAATGGTTTTACCGGCTATTTTATCGCTTCGTGGGGCGGCTATCATTCCCTTCATCAGATGCTTGACTTAGCAAGTTATTCTAGTTTAGGAACTAAAGCTCTGAACCTCTCACTTAGGGGGGTGCCCCTTTGATAAAAGTTTCAGCCCTTCCATTTGTTTGTCGTGGCGCTTGCTCACTGTCTGAATCTTCGCAACTTTCCCATTCACTTTTCAAGGCAGTGTTTTTCCTATTTTTGCATTTGCGCGTGTTGGAATTCACAGCATTCAGCCCTTGAACTAGTGTTGTTGGCGTCGCGATGTTACAGGAGCAAACGCTCGACAGCTGGCTTGTAATATGAAATCATCTTTTAAGAAAGTTTCGATTTGACATATGACTTCGTAAGCAAGAAACTCATTCAAACAAATATGCTCTTAGTCATAGAGCTAACGTTCAGTGTATCACCTGCAGATTATTACAGACTGTTTTCAAGAAATTTTGAATATAACAGAAAGTAAAATGCGAAGCAAAGCATGAATTAAAGCAAGAAGTAGATTATAAAGTAAAGATATAGCGATGTTGATTGCTTATTCCTAGCCACTCAAGTTGGAGCACCCTCAACAATTATTAGTTGATAATCAGCCTTGGATTGGCTTGAATAGAAGCTACGTTGCTTGGACCAGACTGATCATTTGATTCCCTTGCCCTTGAGGAATTGCAGAAGGATTCAAGGCTTGCAGATTCTTTACATACTGCTGCAACCTATTTTTCCTGATCAATTCCTTAATGAGGTTCTTCAGTTGTCGGCGCTCATTAGTGTTGTGACCAGGTTGGTTGTGAAATCAGCAGAACTTTCCTGAGTTTGTTGCTTTGTCGCTTATCCTCATCGGATTCGGCGCTGCATACTCTTCAGAATTCTTTGTTGCAAGATAGATGTTTTCAGGAGTGTCATTCAAAGATGTTAGTTCTGATGAATTGAAAAGGCGAGACTTCTTATTAGCCATGTTGTCGTTCCCGTCACTGAATCGCTTCTGCCCCTGAATACTCTTTTGATTAGATTGCATAGCTGCACTTTTAGGAGCCTCAAGGAGTGGGTTACCGTCAATGATCTGAAGAGGAACAGGATTATCGTCTACCCTCATGTACTCCTCTGCTTTCTTATAGAACTTGTCAAGCGTAGTCGGTTCTTTCATCTTTACCCATCTCCCGAATTCGCTCGTTTTTTCTATAGCATCGAGTAGAGCCATGATGACTATGCGCGGTTCCGGGCTTCTTACTTCAGATAGGGCAATATTAAACCAACTAAGGAAGGCTTTGACAGTTTCTCCTGACTTTTGCTTCATGGTTGAGAGTGTTATAGCGTCCTTGGCTTTGGTAGCATACAAGCGGAAATGTTCTTTGAACTTTTTGGTCAGGTCGGAGAACCGATCGATGGATTTAGGAGGTAGCTTCGTGAACCAGAGTGATGCAGCTCTTTCTAAGCAGAGAGGGAAATACATGCATCTCATCTTGTCAGTTGCCTTAGCCGCACTCATATGCTACTCGTATTTGAACAGAAAGTAGTTTGGATCAACAAGGCCGTTATACGGAGGCAATGTTGGTGGATTGAACTTCTTCGGACACTATTCTTCGAGGATTCTTTCGGTGAATGGAGTCCTATTAGGATAGAAGTCTCATTCCCTTTCATTGTCTTTGCTAGCTTGATTCTTCTTCATGACTCGCTTTATCATATCCGAGATGTATTCTTCGGTGTTATGGCGCTCTGTGAAGCTGAGCTCTTTACCAAATGTTTGCCTTGGCATACGATCTCGATTATAGAGCTTAAGTGCCTTGCCTTCTCGACGAGGGGGTGCCTCCGTGATAGGGTTAACTACCTTTAGAGCATTCTCTTCGGAATAGTTCTTAGCTTTTGATCTCAATTCTTCGATATTAGCTTCATCTCTTTCACTTGCCCCATCATAGCCGTCTTCCATATTGTTGTTGCGGTTATGATCGGAAGCGGGTGACTTATGATTCCCTTCGAGATTTACATGCACTTTCAAAGGAACTGGATTTGATCGAGCATTAAGGATGGTGTCAAGTTTCACCATCATCATTTTAGTAGAGGCATCCATTCGGTTGTTGACATTGGCAATAGTGATTTTAAATTCATTTATGGTCACACCGGCTCCGCTTTCTGAATTTTCACCAACTTCAAAGCGGTTTGCGAGCGGTATTTCTTCATTAGCAACATTACCGGCTTCTACCACGGTTTTGCTAGCGGTCTTCTTATATTTGGCCATAATTTTGGAGAAGGATACGACTTAGAACTTTAATGCAAGGGTTTTAAACTTGAGAGAAGGAAGGATATGCGAACACGGCCCCACAGTGGATGCCAAACGTTTGATTCGAATTTGGAATCAACACCAAAGGTGCAAGCGATGCACTTCACCAATTCGGTAAGATTAAGATGTGGAACCGTTCTATCGAAAAATAAAAAGTATAGAATGAAGACAAAGAATTTTTTATAGCGGTACCATTCTAAATGAATCTACATCCACTTTAGTATCAATTCTCATTATAAAATTTTGTTCTACAACATTCATGAAATCCCTCATACATTCATTTCTCACTCTTCTCTCTTTTTATGATCTAGCCACACTTGAATTCGGCAACGGATGTAAGGGATCACTTGCTTTGTGATGGAGGTTGTATTAATCCTTGATCACTCTAACATTCTTGTGATCTTCCAAGTCTTTATGAGATTTTGTACTTAGATCCAAATTTCGAGAGGATTGGAGAAGGAAGGTTTTGGATTCTTTGAAATGATGTTGGAGAACTTTCTTATGAACGAGATTCTAGGTCCTTTGATCCAATTGGAGTAAGTTTGTGAATTTGGTCCACATGAAGTTGGAGAAGAGTTGTTAGATCCATTAAAGTCATTAGCGAAGTTGTAGACCAGCTATGAATTTGGCAGCACCTCCTTGTAAGAATGAAATTCGCCTCCCCTTAATGTGAATTATTAAGGGGGGGGGGGTATTTATAGGTGGAACTCAGACCAGGTGGCAATTCTGTAATTCTCCCGTACTCCCTTTAGGTCGTCGGGCGAGCTAAAGGACCAGAGGAATGTTTCTAGGGTCTAAGAAGTGGCGACACAAGCTTAAAAGAGCGGAGCAGGGTAGGTTAAGGCGATGCGAGCTTGGACAAAATGGGGCGACCCAAGCACACCTAGAACGAGCTAAACTAGGATGATGTAGTTTGGGCTTTGATGAAACGTGCTAAAACCTTTAGCGAGTTGGCGATTTGAGGAGCTGGCGACCCAAGATCCCTGCGAGCTAGCATCTGAGTGAGCCAAGATGCCCCCAATGACTTAAGATTCTCAAACGAGCTAAAGCTTCATGAACACCTCATATTATCTGAACGACCCAAGATACCATAACGACCTAGAGCACTTATGTGAGCTAAAGAGCTCATTGAGTTAGAGAAAACATAACGGCCCGAAGGGCCTAACGACCTAAAATCATAAATCAACCCAAACATGCTCCTTATTTTATGGAACATATTTTATGGGTTAACAAGAACGATCTAGCTTTAGAAGTGTAGGATCTCTTAGGTATGATGTACCAGCGACCTAAGCTGCCTCCATGATCCAGATCCTAAGAATGGCCCATATGTCTTCATTTGTACACTGCATTATTTATACGTATAAATGTCAAGCCATTTTCTCTTCAGCATACTCAACCTATTTGATTAAATGCAGGTTCCACAATCCATCATGGAATTGAAGCGAACCATCATTCCATCTGCCAACGACCTAGTTTGCTGGGTGATGCAACGACCTAGTTTAGGTCGTTCAGATGTGAACGACCTAGTTGAGGTCGTGAGAACAACTTAATATTTGCTCCATTATTTTGTTAGTACACAACCTGTATGCATGCCATTATATGCCACGTGGGTTCCGCATACTGAACGTTAACCGACCCATAGAGAGGAACGACCTAAACATTTGTGCCAGGTCTCTCGTAAAGTAGAATAGCAATCCTTGTTGTATATCATGAATGATTTATGAAATGTCTACGTGACCCTGGCCACATGTATAGTTTGCACCATTCTTACTTTATATAAACACGCTTTAAGTGGACACGTCAGCTTTATGCACTATGTTGCGTCGTTTATTATCCATACAGCAGATGGTCTACCACATATATGCTGCTCCAAACACAGGTTAACAGTCCAATATTAAGTTTAATGTATGTGAAACACCCCACCTCCGTTAGGGTCACTCTCAAAGGGAATGCCCTAATTTTGGTGGAGGTTTATAAGTACAAGTCACAGATATACGAGATAGATATAAGAACACATATTTGTAAACAACGGAAGAACAACAAACTTTATTTCATCAAGTCAAATACGTGTTACAACAACATCCTTTCCAAAAAACATAACATAACACTTTCATAATCTGTCTTGAGTACATTATTTTTTTAAAGAAGCATAAATAAAACATAGGTAAATTGCAAAAGCCCCATAGTGGATTGTCCAAAGCCATAGTTCAAAACAGGAAAGTCCAAGCAATACATTTCTCTTCTTCAAGCTGGATGTTGAGGTAGGTCAAGCTGCTGTGTTCCCTCCCTGAGGACCTGGGGGGGGGGAACGGAAGAAAGAAGACGAAAGAAAAATAGAGTCAGACATAAAGCCTGAGTAAGTCTAGTACTACTTTGTCTATGAATAAAGAACTGGGTATGATAAGTAAACAGGAAGTGGGCAACATTATAAACTTGGTTAAGTTATCTAGGGTCGAATATACTATCGTACCCCATGTTACTCTCTGAACTCATATAAACTAGTTTCCAATTTGCACCCCAAAATCAGGGTGATGTGATCCATTCTACGATGATCGGCTCCTACTCGCATAGTTACATGTGTCTTACGGCCCCCGATGTCTGTAGTTACCTATGCTGGTCCCACCATGGGGTGTATCAAGTCCCATAGTGGCAACCCGACACAACCTTAGAGTGCACAGGTATGCTACTGGTGTCCAGTGCCTTATTTTTCTACGCCGGAGTGTGTGCACGCCCGCACTCCGTTAGAACCTACACTGCTACACCACCGCCGTCGATTTGACCTCTTATAATCAGCCCAGTAATCGTGCCCCACCCTGCCTAGTTTCAGGGTATCCTGATACACCTTTTAGGGTTACTGCTGAAAAGGGTCCCCCGTTACTAGGTTTTCTATCTCTAGCCAACATGCTAAGTTGGTTAATTGTTTCCTAACCTAACCCCACCAGTCCGTTTAGTTTAGCATGTTCCATTTTGATTAAGTCTTTAGTTCACTTAATCCTAACAATCCTGACTCAGCCTTAATTGTCTTATTAAGGCCCTGACCTCTCACATTAGACAGGTATTGTTGTGGCTGCCTGTTGCCGGTTGGTTCCGGGCAGTCTTACGCCACAACTCAGTCTAACCTCGGGTCCTTGCTGGGCTCCATGTTTAACCTCCCACATTGGATAGGTATTGTTGTGACTACTGGACAGCCGGGCGGTTCCGGGCAGGTTTACATCACAACTCAATCCAACCTCGGGTTAAACACATCGTATGTTCTACATTTACATATTTTGTCATTCTTCTTTATTTCTTATATGTAAATATTTGCGACCCATTATTAAGTTAATGGTGTAAAGGTTACACCAATCACGGGCCCAACCCATACTTGAATTTGGGCCCTTCTATTTTATATTTTCATTCATTAATTCATTTTAACCCAACGTTGTTTTCCCCCGTTTTACACGTCCGTTCATATATATTGGGCTTAGCCTTTTAAAGCCCAATTTAGCCATACGAAAGGGGAGGCTTATGGCGTATACACAAAGAGGGGAAGGTGAGCGCATGAACTTGCAATACGACGTTGGAAATACAAAATAGATATTGGTGTACTTGCATAGTGGTAACATAGGTGACATGAATCAAAGCATGTGAACTTGCATAGGTTTAACTACAACATGAACCTATATTCTTGTTTAGGCATAATGTCAAACATAAGCATGGCCTAAATACTTCTAGCATAAACATGGCATATTGTCAAACATAAGCATGACATAAAATACTTCTAGCATGAACATAGCATAATTCAACTTAATCATGATTTAAGCCTAATCACATAACGATGGTATAACATATTTATGCATAAATATTCCTAATCATGGTGTTTTGCTTTAAACTTACAAAAAAGAGGATTTTTGAGTCCAACCTAGCCATGTTATCATATAATCCTTTAAAACAAGATGGACTTAATCACGGGTTTCAATTATGCCAAATATCATTCCTAGCCATATTCATAAGTTTGCAAAAGCATGACTAATACATGGATTATGGTGTCAAAATTCCACATAGTTTCATATGAACTATAATAACCAAACTTGTTTCAATTACTTGCAAAATGATTTATGCACAAAAACATACATCATAATGGCATAATAACAAAGCCCCAAACTTGCATGAATTTCAATTAACTACATACATGTAGCCTCAACATAGATTACACAATTTGCGCAATATTCCAAACGTATATTTGCATAGAACTACCGCATGTAGTTCTTTATAATGAATAACATAATTTTGCACAAATATGAATTACTTCCATTGCCACAATTCAAGCATACACATCAACACAGTTGTTTATTAATACCAAAGTAATACTTTACTTACAATGGTTTGATGAATTCTCTAGTTTAGGGATTGAAGACGCAAATTCCTTTGTTGAATTGATTAGCTTTAGGTTGCTTTGAATTGCTTTAGGCCTTAGAACTTTCTTCCTAATCCTTTCTCTAGTCGGCGGCTATTCTTTGTCGTTCCTCAGCAACATGGCGGCTATGTTCTTAATTTGAATGAATAGATTAGGGTTTAGTCTAGGGTTGTTTATATAGAGGTTAGGAATTGATTAGGACCCTTGATGTTGCTAGGTTAGATCATAGCCATTCATTAGGAAGAGAGACCAATAAAAACCCGCCACCTAGCCCTAATGACAAAGCAGACCACTGAAATTCGACCACACACCGACCTGGCCAGCCAGGTTGACTGGGCTCGACCAGGTCGATACCCCTGTCGACAGGGCTGTCGACAGCCCTGTCGACATGGGTAGCCCAGGTCGACAGCCCAGTCGACCTGGGTGGCTAGGCGGGTGTTTTATCCGCCTGGCCTATTGGGCCCCATTTCAAATTATTATTTTATTCTGTTTGAATTTTAAATTTAATTCAAAACTTCCGAAGGCCATATCTTCTTCATACGGACTCCGTTTTTCGAAAACTCGGACTCTATTTCGCGTATTTTTCCGAGACGAACGCAATGGCGTATCCCGTTTCCCTTAGTTCTTTGATTTCAAATTAATTATACTTTAATTTATGAATTTCACAGTTATAGAATTTTCGGGGTGTTACATTCTCCCCCACTTAAAAGGATTTCGTCCCCGAAATCTTCAAGTTAGGAGGAATGTATATCCTAACATCCAATCATCCATCTACTCATCCATCAAACACGAGCATCCATTGTCCTTAAAAGACTTCTAATGCTTCATGATCATATGCAATGTGTGTGTGTACATGTACTTATCTAATGCAAAATCAGGCGGTCTACTGATTCAGTTGACCTCCTTAATGCGAATTATGTAAGTGCCATGAATCCATTATGTATGCAAATTTTCCTATTCATGATTCTACATGAGTGCACAATCATTCAATACAAATGCAACATCCACATGACAACACATTATAGTTCAACCACATACGAAAGCAAACATATGTGCATATGCAATATGAAGTGACTGAGCCGATCTAAAACCTAGATTGTGTGTGTATATGCAACCACGAGCAACCACTAGCAATCACTTGCAACCACTTGCAACCATCATACATAACATGTTTCAACTACATGTTTCCATCCAAAGGGTTTCTACCTAAAAGATACGGTCGAGGAAATATACCTAAAAAAAATAGATAGATAAAAGCGCAACTTAAGGAAAAGAAAGATCAAGGATGTACCCTCGAACAGAAAAGGGTAGGCTGTACGGATTCTAGCTTCAGTTTCCCAAGTCGCGTCTCCCTCGGCGTCGCTCCACTGAACTTTGACGAGCTTGACTTCACAGTTGCGTAGCTTCTTCACTTCCGTTCCTAATATGCGGGTTGGAACTCTCCTTATGGTTGCTTCGCGTTCCACTTCGGCCTCTTCGAGGATGTTTGGCTCTACCACTTCAGCTGACTCATGCAGACATTTTCGGAGATGTGAAACGTGAAAAACGTTGTGGACTCCAGCCAACTTCTCGGGTAGCTCTAATCTATAGGCCATTTCCCAATCTTCTCGATGATAGGGAATGGCCCTACGAATCTTGGTGCTAGCTTCCCTGTGGTTCCAAAACGAACAACGTTCCTTAGTGGTGATACCTTGAGAAAAACTCTGTCTCCAACTTCGAATTCAAGGTCGGTCCTTCTCTTGTCGGCATAGGATTTTTGTCTGTCTTGGGCCGTCTTCATCCTTCTTCGTATTAAGTCCACTTTCTCTGAAGTCTCTCGGATCATATCTGGTCCAAGTACGAGCTTATCCGTGGACTCCCACCAACAAGTGGGCGATCGGCACGGTCTTCCATATAAAGCTTCGAAGGGCGCCATTCCTATGGTTGCTTGATAGCTGTTGTTATAGGCAAATTCCACCAAAGGAAGGTGGTCTTCCCATGTCCCTCCGAAGTCAAGGACGCATAACCTTAAAAGGTCTTCCAAAACTCTGTTCACTCTCTCTGTCTGGCCGTCGGTTTGGGGATGATAGGCCGTGCTCAAGCATAACTGCGTTCCTACTGCTTCTTGCAGACTCCGCCAAAACTCGCTGGTGAAGATGGGATCTCGGTCACTAACGATGCTAGATGGTATTCCATGGAGTCGAACGATTTCCTTGAGGTAAAGTGATGCTAGGGATGAGGCAGTTCTCTTACTTTTGACAGGTAAAAAGTGGGCGCTTTTAGTAAGCCTATCCACTATTACCCAAATACTAGTGTTGCCTCTCCTAGACCTAGGCAGCCCATCGATGAAGTCCATTGAGATGCTATCCCACTTCCACTGCGGGACCTCCAGAGGATGTAGCAGTCCGCCAGGCTTTTTCTGTTCCGCCTTAACCTGTTGGCACACCATACACTTAGAAACGAACTCTGCCACGTCCTTTTTCATGCCGTTCCAGAAGAAAGTCCTTTTTATGTCTTTGTACATTTTATCTCCGCCTGGGTGTATCGTCATCTTGGAGTGATGTGCTTCCTCGAGAACCTTCTTTATTAAATCGTTTGTCTGTGGGACGCATAGTCTTCCATCTCGCCTTAGTACACCCTTATCGTCAATGGAGTATCTGTTGAGGTGACTTGAAGTCTCACCCCTCATTAGCCTATCAATTACTTCCACAAGCTGAGGGTCTTCGCGTTGTGCTGTCCCTACTGAATCTACTAAAGTTGGGCGCACTTCAAGAGATGCTAGTAAGCCTGGTACGAAATCGGAGGAGGGCCTAAAGTCGAAACTGGCTATAAACTCTAGGCTTTGTCTTTCAACAAACAACGGGCTTAGGGTCAATTTCTTTCGGCTCAACGCGTCTGCCACTACGTTGCCTTTGCCCGGAGTGTAGGAGATTTCGAAATCGTACGAGGCAAGGAACTCCATCCATCTTTGTTGCCTCAAGTTAAGATCCTTCTGCGAGAAAAGATATTTCAACGATTTATGGTCAGTGTAAAGTTCGAACTTCTCACCTAGGAGATAGTGTCGCCAAGACTTGAGTGCAGAGACGATGGCGGCTAGCTCTAGATCGTGGGTTGGGTAGTTCTTTTCGTGCACTTTCAATTGCCTCCCGCCATAAGCTACCACCCTTCCCTCTTGCATTAAGACGGCGCCTAGCCCTGTCCCACATGCATCCGTATAAACAGTGAACATCTTGCTCCCATCTGGCAGCGTCAAAACTGGGGCTGTTGTAAGAGCCCTTTTTAGTCGTTGGAAAGCAAACTCGCAATCCAAATCCCAATTGAACACTAGATTCTTCTTAGTCAATTTCGTGAGCGGAGCTGAGATTTTCGCAAAATCCCTTATGAATTTTCGATAGAAACCTGCTAGTCCTAGAAAGCTTCGGACCTCAGTTGCATTCCTTGGTGTCTTCCAATCTTGTACCGCCACTACCTTAGCAGGGTCCACCGCTAACCCTTGTTTGGATACTATGTGCCCAAGGAACCTAACCTCTTCTCTCCAAAAGTGGCATTTGGAGAATTTGGCTTTTAGTTGATGGACTCGCAAAGTTTCCATGATTGCCCTTAAGTGCTGAGCATGTTCCTCTTCACTCTTTGAGAAGATAAGGATATCATCTACGAAGACCACTACGAATTTGTTGAGGAAATCTCTAAATACCCTACTCATCAGGTCCACGAAGTACGCAGGTGCATTTGTCAAGCCGAAAGGCATGACAAGCCATTCAAAGAAACCGTCTGGGGTTCTAAACGCCGTTTTATCGATACTATCTTCAGCCACCCTTAGCTGATGAAAACCGGTTGCTAAATCGAGTTGGGAGAAAACAGACGCTCCTACAAGCTGGTCAAATAAATCGTCAATTCTAGGGAGAGGGTGCCTATTCTTTTTCGTTAGCTTGTTGAGCTCCCTATAGTCAACACATAGACGGAGTGAACCATCCGCCTTTGTAGCGAACACCACTGGAGCGCCCCATTCTGAAATACTCCTCCTAATGAACCCCTTTTCTAGAAGCTCTTTAATCTGTTTACTGAGCTCTTTCCTTTCTCGTGGAGCCATATGTCTAACGGGCAACGCAACGGGCTTTGCATTATCTACAAGATATATGCGGAAGTCTATTTCCCGCTTCGGAGGCAAGCCCTTCACCTCTTCAAAGACATCCGGATATTCCCGGACCACTCTAACTGAATTCAAATTTTCAACAGAGGCATCTAGCGATTCAAGATAACTAAGCATAACCGCATACGAGGGATTACAAGAAATTTCCAAAGTATTACCGAGCTGGGTTAGGAGCCTAACAACCCTTTTCTCACAATCAAGGATGGCCCCATTACTGGATAGCCAATCCATACCCAAAATCAAACCATACCCCGAAAAGCCCAAAACAAAGGCACTACATAGAAATTCAACACTTAGAATAGAAATTTTCAAATCCAAACAGATCATAGACAAATGAGCTGGGCCCCCAATTGGGTTTGAAACAATTAAGGGGTCCTCTACCATACTAGTTTTTAGGTGCAGAGATTCTACTAAAGCAGACGAGATAAAGGAGTGTGATGCTCCAGAATCAAATAAAGTGCGAACGGGGTGATCATAGAGATAAACTACACTTTCTACAGAAGTATTGGTACCTCGCTGTTGCAATGGTGGCGCTTCTAGCACATGAACCTGTGCCCCTGGGGTGGATCCAGTGCCCTGCCCCTGTCCTCGTTTCCTTGGGCAGTCCTTAGCCCTATGGCCTGTCTGACCGCACGAAAAGCACCCACCATTCTCCTTAGCCTTCTTCTTCCGGCAGTCCTTTACTAAGTGCCCCACTTTGCCATAGAAATTACACTTCCTCTTCTCTTTGTTGCCTTTTCCGCCTTTCTTAAAGTCCGCCTTCTTAGGCTGCAAACCCTCTTTCTTCCCTTGAGAGCTTTCTGCCTTGGTCTCCTTCTTGCCCTTGTCCTCTTCGTTCAGCAATGCCATTTGCACCAATCTTTCATACGTGGCTCCCATGGGTATATGGGTCATGGCCAAACTATGTAATGGCTCATTTAACCCCTTGACGAAACGGAGAGCCTTCTTATGCGGGGTATTGACTAGGTCAAGCCCAAACCTAGCCAGCTCATCAAACTGATTCACATACTCTCTGACAGTCTTGTCTCCTTGCTTAAGAAATAAGAATTTTTCCAACTGCAAACTTCTTTCTGCGTCTGAGAGAAACTTAGTCTCAAACCTTGCCCTAAAGTCCTCCCATGTATCCACTGGTCTTTCTGCATTGGTGACTTCCCACCAGTAGGAAGCCTCACCCTTCAATAGCCACACCGCTAACTGTACTTTTTGTCTATCTTCTACCTCAAAGATGATGAATAGGTCTTCAGTTTCTTTTAGCCAATTCCTAGCTGCTACGAAGGACTCAGTTCCATGGAAATCCCTTCCTCCCATAGCTTTAAAATCTTTACATATCTTAGCGAATGTGTTTCCCCGTGGAGGAGGTGGAGGAAAAGGTGCTGCTGCAGCTGGATGATTTCCTTCAGCTGGAGGAGGAGGAACGGTAGGACCTGGCTGAGTGGCCCTTGCTTCTAAGAAACGTCTAAACCAACCAAGTATGGGCATCCCTTCCGGCAAGTTAAGATCTTGGGACATGCTGAAACAAAAAGGATAGATTCAAAACGAAGGATAAGAGATAGTACCTATGGCTTTGGGGAGTGGACTTTGCCTTTTTAAAATAAAATAATATTTTTCTTTTAAAAATGCTTCTTTAAATTTTCTTTTGGAAATAATTTTTCAAAACTTTTTATCTTATCTGGTAAACCTATGCTCTGATACCAAGTGAAACACCCCACCTCCGTTAGGGTCACTCTCGAAGGGAATGCCCTAATTTTGGTGGAGGTTTATAAGTACAAGTCACAGATATACAAGACAGATATAAGAACACATATTTGTAAACAGCGGAAGAACAACAAACTTTATTTCATCAAGTCAAATACGTGTTACAACAACATCCTTTCCAAAAAACATAACATAACACTTTCATAATCTGTCTTGAGTACATTATTTTTTTAAAGAAGCATAAATAAAACATAGGTAAACTGCAAAAGCCCCATAGTGGATTGTCCAAAGCCATAGTTCAAAACAGGAAAGTCCAAGCAATACATTTCTCTTCTTCAAGCTGGATGTTGAGGTAGGTCAAGCTGCTGTGTTCCCTCCCTGAGGACCTGGGGGGGGGGGGGAAACGGAAGAAAGAAGACGAAAGAAAAATAGAGTCAGACATAAAGCCTGAGTAAGTCTAGTACTACTTTGTCTATGAATAAAGAACTGGGTATGATAAGTAAACAGGAAGTGGGCAACATTATAAACTTGGTTAAGTTATCTAGGGTCGAATATACTATCGTACCCCATGTTACTCTCTGAACCCATATAAACTAGTTTCCAATTTGCACCCCAAAATCAGGGTGATGTGATCCATTCTACGATGATCGGCTCCTACTCGCATAGTTACATGTGTCTTACGGCCCCCGATGTCTGTAGTTACCTATGCTGGTCCCACCATGGGGTGTATCAAGTCCCATAGTGGCAACCCGACACAACCTTAGAGTGCACAGGTATGCTACTGGTGTCCAGTGCCTTATTTTTCTGCGCCGGAGTGTGTGCACGCCCGCACTCCGTTAGAACCTACACTGCTACACCACCGCCGTCGATTTGACCTCTTATAATCAGCCCAGTAATCGTGCCCCACCCTGCCTAGTTTCAGGGTATCCTGATACACCTTTTAGGGTTACTGCTGAAAAGGGTCCCCCGTTACTAGGTTTTCTATCTCTAGCCAACATGCTAAGTTGGTTAAGTGTTTCCTAACCTAACCCCACCAGTCCGTTTAGTTTAGCATGTTCCATTTTGATTAAGTCTTTAGTTCACTTAATCCTAACAATCCTGACTCAGCCTTAATTGTCTTATTAAGGCCCTGACCTCTCACATTAGACAGGTATTGTTGTGGCTGCCTGTTGCCGGTTGGTTCCGGGCAGTCTTACGCCACAACTCAGTCTAACCTCGGGTCCTTGCTGGGCTCCATGTTTAACCTCCCACATTGGATAGGTATTGTTGTGACTACTGGACAGCCGGGCGGTTCCGGGCAGGTTTACATCACAACTCAATCCAACCTCGGGTTAAACACATCGTATGTTCTACATTTACATATTTTGTCATTCTTCTTTATTTCTTATATGTAAATATTTGCGGCCCATTATTAAGTTAATGGTGTAAAGGTTACACCAATCACGGGCCCAACCCATACTTGAATTTGGGCCCTTCTATTTTATATTTTCATTCATTAATTCATTTTAACCCAACGTTGTTTTCCCCCGTTTTACACGTCCGTTCATATATATTGGGCTTAGCCTTTTAAAGCCCAATTTAGCCATGCGAAAGGGGAGGCTTATGGCGTATACACAAAGAGGGGAAGGTGAGCGCATGAACTTGCAATACGACGTTGGAAATACAAAATAGATATTGGTGTACTTGCATAGTGGTAACATAGGTGACATGAATCAAAGCATGTGAACTTGCATAGGTTTAACTACAACATGAACCTATATTCTTGTTTAGGCATAATGTCAAACATAAGCATGGCATAAAATACTTCTAGCATGAACATAGCATAATTCAACTTAATCATGATTTAAGCCTAATCACATAACGATGGTATAACATATTTATGCATAAATATTCCTAATCATGGTGTTTTGCTTTAAACTTACAAAAAAGGGGATTTTTGAGTCCAACCTAGCCATGTTATCATATAATCCTTTAAAACAAGATGGACTTAATCACGGGTTTCAATTATGCCAAATATCATTCCTAGCCATATTCATAAGTTTGCAAAAGCATGACTAATACATGGATTATGGTGTCAAAATTCCACATAGTTTCATATGAACTATAATAACCAAACTTGTTTCAATTACTTGCAAAATGATTTATGCACAAAAACATACATCATAATGGCATAATAACAAAGCCCCAAACTTGCATGAATTTCAATTAACTACATACATGTAGCCTCAACATAGATTACACAATTTGCGCAATATTCCAAACGTATATTTGCATAGAACTACCGCATGTAGTTCTTTATAATGAATAACATAATTTTGCACAAATATGAATTACTTCCATTGCCACAATTCAAGCATACACATCAACACAGTTGTTTATTAATACCAAAGTAATACTTTACTTACAATGGTTTGATGAATTCTCTAGTTTAGGGATTGAAGACGCAAATTCCTTTGTTGAATTGATTAGCTTTAGGTTGCTTTGAATTGCTTTAGGCCTTAGAACTTTCTTCCTAATCCTTTCTCTAGTCGGCGGCTATTCTTTGTCGTTCCTCAGCAACATGGCGGCTATGTTCTTAATTTGAATGAATAGATTAGGGTTTAGTCTAGGGTTGTTTATATAGAGGTTAGGAATTGATTAGGACCCTTGATGTTGCTAGGTTAGATCATAGCCATTCATTAGGAAGAGAGACCAATAAAAACCCGCCACCTAGCCCTAATGACAAAGCAGACCACTGAAATTCGACCACACACCGACCTGGCCAGCCAGGTTGACTGGGCTCGACCAGGTCGATACCCCTGTCGACAGGGCTGTCGACAGCCCTGTCGACATGGGTAGCCCAGGTCGACAGCCCAGTCGACCTGGGTGGCTAGGCGGGTGTTTTATCCGCCTGGCCTATTGGGCCCCATTTCAAATTATTATTTTATTCTGTTTGAATTTTAAATTTAATTCAAAACTTCCGAAGGCCATATCTTCTTCATACGAACTCCGTTTTTCAAAAACTCGGACTCTATTTCGCGTATTTTTCCGAGACGAACGCAATGGCGTATCCCGTTTCCCTTAGTTCTTTGATTTCAAATTAATTATACTTTAATTTATGAATTTCACAGTTATAGAATTTTCGGGGTGTTACAGTATGCAACACTTTTTCCTATGCCGGCGTGGCTGCATGATCCATCAAAACGAACATGAACGATCCATATATCTAAATTCCACACGATCCATCATACCGTGTTGCAATTGACATATAATTTCCGAACCATGTTAATAACGGGGTTAACATTTATCCCTCGAAGCATGTATTTTTGTTGTTGTAAAAGTACGAACTTCGAAATAACCGATTTTAATACATCTCGCTTTAGCACATATCTACGGATCGGTAAAACTTATTTTTGATGGATCGAAAACAGACTTTTTAATGGGTCGACATGCTTAACTCATAGTGGGCCATTAGTGCCCATTCACTAGGTCGCTTAAGTTCCCTTTAGCATGACTTCGTATATTTTCAGATCCACATTTTTTTCATTTTGTTTCTTTCTTCTGGGGAAAAGCATTTCAATGGCGGAAAAAAGTTTCACTGAAGAATTCTCGCGTCTAAATCTCCATTCCTGATTGGCTCTACACTGTACATCAGAAATTCCCGCTTCCGATTCAAAATCAAATTCTCACTACTGATCCAAAGCTCAATGTAAGCTTCTCCTTTCGGATGTGAAATCCACCTGCCATGCCAATTTTTGCTTAAATCAAATCAAATCAAATCAAATCGATTTGAAGCCTTCACTTTTTCAGATCTTTGCTTACACCGAACTGAACTAAGGCTTTTATTCTTTAGACTTTTTTTACTTTGGATTCTTACAAATGATGATTTAATCTATGGATCTCAGATTAGAGATTATGGCTTTTAGAATTAGAATCGGTTTTCTGAGAAATTGTTTGTGATTTGTATCCCAACTAGCTATAAGATGGCTTGAACTTGTTTTTTGAATTGATGTGCTAAGCAGTGGGATTTACTGTGCTCGAAATTCCTCCTTTTATGTATTTGTTTTTCGAATCAATTTTTGGCACTTGCTGTGCATGACAATATGATTTATGACTTTGACGAATTGTGTTTATGATGGGAGGATTTGACTTCGATCCAGTAAAGCATGAGTTCTCATAAATTCCCATCATCAGATATTGATTATCTTAGAACCTACTGGTTGTACTTCTTTGCCGGAGCAAGGACATGAGCGAGCACCATGTATCCATAACCACCTTTCAATCCAGTTAGCAAAACAATAGTTGAACCATTCTTAGTGTTATAGTCATTGAGGGGGAGGGGGGGTCATCAGATGTATCTCAACTAGGTGGTTTTCAGATCAAAATTCTATGGTCCACAATTTGGATCAAAGTATAATGTTGCAAGCTTGTGTACCAACTGTATACTTTGATGAAATTGTAGTTCAGAATTTTTATGTGTTGACTTGTAACTCAGATAGTTTGCATTTCAATTTGAATGTGTCAATTTGCCTGTTGGAATTGGTGGTTCATGAGATGATGTAGATATATGAATTTGCTTGCTATCTATGACTTTTGTTGATATGTTCTTCGATCTGGCTAGTTGTTGTTTGAAGCAATTGAATTCGATGCTAATTTTGTGCCTTTTGCTTTTGAATCCAAGTTTGAAAATTTAGCCTTCTAGTTACTATATTCAATTTAATATGCTTCACCAATTTGTTTGAAGTAGCATGATCCAATCTTTTAAAGCAGTGACCTTTCGGGTCGTTGATCGACCTGATGGTTAGGTCGTTGGGCGACCTGATGGTTAGGTCGTTGGGCGACCTGGAGGTTAGGTCGGTGAGCAACCTGACCCTTAGGTCGTTGAGCGACCTGATCCTTAGGCCATTGAACGACCTAAACCTTGGCACTTGATGCTTGTTTTTTGAAGCTTGCTGCATTCAAACATCCCGGACTTTGAACAACTCCCAATTATAACTTGAGAACTGAAAGCCAATTTGCCCTTTTTCCTGCCTTATATTAGCAACAAATATTTGCACAATTTGGACTTATACCTTGCCATCGATCGTCCACATCGATAACGAACTAGTCCATTAAAACATATTATAGGGAATTTCAAGACTAGAACTGAATGACGCGCCTACACAAGACTACTTTGTTCAACAATTAAATTTATAACTTGTCGAACTCCGCTTGCATAGACATGACACTTTAGTTCCAGTTTGCAGCGTTGCTTGGGATCAACTAATTGACACATGTCGACTGTGGATTTCAAACTTCGCTTTTAACAACTTGTATAATTTTGCACGACGCTACAAATTTTATGAATCGTGTACCTATAATTTTTTTAAAACCAAGGTTCCATATGTAGAGTGAAAGCCATATTGGTGACTAGTTACCGTTCTGGATAGGAGATTACTTCTGATTAAACTGAAGTTTTAATTTGAGTTTCCAAGGCTAGAACAACTATAGCTTCTGGATTGCGAATGAATCAGTTTTTGGTTATCCATCGTCCTTTTGACAATTTGCCGAAGAGATGCCATTCTGTGCTAGCTCGATATGTCTTTCATCAAGCATTCATTCAGTTTAGCATTCCCGATTCTAACGCAAAATTGCTAGGGAAAGTGAAATTTACTGATTGTTCGCCCCTTGACTCTGTCGCAGTAGCTTGGCTGGACTCAGAAATTTCAGTTTGAATTTGCATATAGCTCTTGAACTAGTCGATGATGCATACTAGTCTCGTTTGGGCCTTTGCCTTATTTTGATGAACAGTGATGCAACATTGATCCTGTTTCATTGGAGAGTTTTCCTTAGCATATGTTCCCTTCTAGAGTACCTGTAATGAAGAAATTTTGCGTGTATTTGGCGGCGAATTCATTGTCGATTGCTCAAGACGACAACGGATTAATCCAGTAAAAGGAGATAGATTATGAGAATCATTAACAAATTTGAATGTGTTATCCATGTGAAGATGTTTTTATCTAGGAGTTTATGACTCGCTAGATACAGTTCACGCTGGTAATACACTTAATTTTCTTGTCGACAACACTTGAGATTCGTCAATCTAGGTTTTGGACTGCGGATTCTAAGTATTACCTTTTGAACTATTACTGCAGTAGATTCAATATTTGTGAAAGGCGTGCACCTGACAATTTGTTTGATGGAATTCTGAGTTTATTCTGCCCCATACAATTATTAGTGATGCCCAGTCAGCTTGACTCATGTTCTTTACCAATCTTTTAGGGTGGCCATGACCGCAGGATTTTTGGAAAACTGAGTAGCTTATGTGCATCGCTTAATAAGTTGTGCCAAGCCAGCATTTTATATGGTGCTTTTGCAATATCCATCCTGAGAACCTTGAGCCTTGGAACTAGGCCTTGGAATTTTAATATTGTACAGTAATGAATCACTTCTTGCGTTATTCCTGCATTTTCTCATATTGTTTTTTTCCGTATTCTGATATGCTTTGTTGTATATTGCAGCCTCACGGTATTGTTGTCTCTTTCAACAGTGTTTGATATCGTGGATCATTCCGGGCTGTACAAAACTTTGAACCTCAACTTCGCAACGGATTGCCCCAGTGGATGACTATTGCTCAGTCTTCTTTTTATAACTCATGTTGACACCGTTGACGGGTATTAGCTTTAATTCCTTGGGAAGCATTACTGCCCTATTGGATTCGAACTATGGCATATTTGCACAGTCGCCTTTTAAGCATCGCTTATCCTCGGGTTTGAAGCAGAATACCATCGGGTTCTTTGATTTATTTATGATTGGAGCTTTTCCATCAAGGAAGCTTTTGTGTTCAGGGATTCTAGGTTTTCTTAGCGAAGGAATTCATTCTCACATTATATTTCTTTTGATTCAATTCGACAGATGCATCTACCTTTTCTTCTTTATGAGGTTCGCACCAGTTGGATATCCAAGTTTGATCTTTATCGGCATAACGAGTCTTATCGACATATCGAATGTGTCGATTTTGTCAAATTTCCGGATGCCCCACTCTCGAAGGCAAGGACCTTTTTCCAAGCTTTTTAAGGTGAGATCTTCTATTTGTTATACACTTTGGCTTATATACCTTCAAGTGCATTATTTCTTTGCCGAGTGCGAGTCAATTTTTACTTATTGCGATGTCATGATGAGCCCGTGGTATGCTTTACGAACATTGTCCAATCTTGATGCAGTTGTGTTGCCCCCATACCATGGGTCGTCATGAATTGCATAAGATGAATGTGATCAATTTTGCCGAATTTCCTTGATTCAAATTGTCGTACTAGAAGCTTCTAATTTGTTGGCAACGTATTTTTTCTTTTACCAGGTTATTTAGAGCTTCTGAGCCTGCTAATTTATCTAAGAAACCTGGCTTTAGCAGCTGATCATATGCTTTTTCTTTAGAGAGTTCTTTCTCTTAATTCAACTCTTGTTCCTTCCGACCTAATAAATCAGGCTTAAGAGAAATTAGGTTGAATGCCCCTACGTAAGGAGGTCCTTGGTTTATTCCAACACTCATCTCATCTAGCCGAGTAATGACGTTGGAGACTTGATTAGATGCCTTCGCATAAAGAAGACTTTGGCTTACTCCAGCATTTGTCTCATCCGTCCGAGTAATGGCGTTGGAGATTCGACTGGGCACCTTTGTGTAAGCAAGGTGTCTGGTTTTGTCTTCGCGTAAGGAAGACGTTGGATTGCCCCAGCGTTCATCTCAACCAGCCAAGTAATGGCGTCAGAGATTCGACTGGGCACCTTCGCATAAGGCGAAGGAAGGTTTATGATTTTGTCTTCGCGTAAGGAAGACGTTGATTTGCCCCAGCGTTCTCTCATCCGGCCAAGTAATAGCGTCAGAGATTCGACTGGGTGCCTTCACGTAAGGTACACCTTGGATTCTCCTTCATGTAAGGAAGGTTTTGGGTTTCATCTTCGCATAAGGAAGACGTAGGTTTGTCCGTAGCATTCATCTCACCCCGCCCAGTAATGGCATCGGAGATTCAACTGGGCCCCTTCGCGTAAGGAAGGCTACTGGTTTCGTCTTCGCGTAAGGAAGACGTTGGATTTTCCCCAGCGTTCATCTCCTTCGGCCGAGTAATGGCATTGGAGATTCGACTGGGCGCCTTCGCGTAAAGAAGACGTTGGATCACCTTCGCGTAAGGAAGATTTTGGGTTTCTTCTTCGCATAAGGAAGATGTTGGTTTTGCTGCAGCGTTAATCTCATTCGGCTGAGTAATGGCGTCGGAGATTCAAATGGGCCCCTTTGCGTAAGGAAGTTTCTGGTTTGTCTTCGCGTAAGGAAGACTTTGGATTTGCCCCAACATTCATCTCATCAGGCTGAGTAATGGTGTCGGAGATTCGACTGGGTGCCTTCGCGTAAGGAAGGCTTCTGGTTTCGTCTTCACGTAAGGAAGGCGGTGGATTTTCCCCGGCGTTCATCTCATCCGGCCGAGTAATGGCGTCGGAGATTGACTGGGTGCCTTCGCGTAAGGAAGACGTTTAATTCAACTTCGCGTAAGGAAGGTTTTGATTTTCGTCTTCGCGTAAGGAAGATGTTGGTTTTTCCCTAGCGTTCATCTTATCCGGCCGAGTAATGGCGTCAGAGAGTCGACTGGGCGCCTTCGCGTAAGGAAGGCGTTTGATTTGCCTTCGCTTGAGGAAGGTTTTGGGTTTTGTCTTCGCGAAAGGAAGACGTTGGTTTCGCTCAACATTCGTCACAATCAGGCCGTGTAATCTGGCTTGCGCAATCTTATTGAGTGCTTTGCTCTCTCCTTTTCTTGTCGTTTGACCTTTAGCGACTCCCCCTTTCAATATACACGACGATGCATTACATCTTTGCTTATTGGAGAATGATGTTTACAGCACTCATCACTTGAGCTGTCATTGTCGAGATGTGTTGTGAAGGTCACCCGATCTCGTTGGATTATGATGAAATGAGCACTCCTTGGATTGCCTGCAATATTAAATCAATTTTAGAACCATGAAATTCTAAGCTAGCAATAGAATTTTGCAAGGAATCGTAAAAGTTGATTGATTGCAAGCTTCATCAAGAAATAGTAAATGTTTGGATACATTGCCCCCAGTCATGGTGGGTTTATTGCGACGACCCGCCCCGAACCAGCTGACATTTCCCTACGAAATGCATTGTGCCAATGCCCGACTAGCACGGGACGGTCTTCAAAAGAAAGGGATTTGAAACTATGAATCATCAAAGAACCTATAGTATATCTCACAACGCATGGAATAAAATATAATAATAACATAACTTGACATAAAACAGGAAAGACAATGCATAAGCTGAAAACTAAATCATCATAGCAGCGGAATCCAAAATATAGCTTATGATCCAAACTATAATTATTACAACTTCAAACTACTGTCTCTAAAGAAAAATAGAAAAAAGTACACTACTAATGCCCAAAATAGCGACCAACAACACAGGGAGAATATATGTAAATAGTATGTGGAAGCCCCCTGCTCGTCTCCGGACAGCTACTCATGCATACCACCTAACCTGTCTCTAGTATGCTCATTTTGGAGTACCCAGAGTGATAAGAAGAGACATAAAACTCTGGGTCAGAAAAAAGTCTGGTATGAGCGATAGCAGCAAAATAGAACAATAACAGGTACAAATAATCATACCTGAACCTGTACCTGCAACCAAATACTTAGCACAACAAGATGTACAATACTCTGAGGTAACGCTAACATAAAATGTAAGTTGGAAGTGTGCATGTCATGGTGATAGCAAATATCAAACATAGCAATCAGCCTCACATCTCTCACTCAGTGCGTAAAGCATACGATATCCACCACTTTGATAACTAAATCCTTTGCTACGACCACTTTTCCCTTGGGAGTCTTAACGGTCCCATTGCGCTGATCCATAGCCACTAATATAATCCTTTGCTACGATCACCTTGCCCTTGGGAGTCCTAACGATCCCATTGCGCTGATCCGTAACCATGCTACAATCACTTGCCCTTGGGAGTCTTAGTGATCCCATTGCGCTGATCCATAGCCGCTAATCCGTCTCTCAGTGGTGAACTAAAGCTATAGATAACAATAACCCCTTTTCACACGTCCCGCAGAAAATCCCAACTCTTGAAGTTACTCGTTGGTTCCTATTTGGATTCCGAATAATAACTTCTCATTTGGACTTCCTTTGCATCTCGGGTTTTGGTCATCATCCTGGTTCGTGACTCTTCAGTTCATGACCTTCGAAATGACTCATGGTATATTTCTTGGTTCGACTCATGACCCTCGAGGCGCGGCTCATGGTCCTTGGAATGGTTTCAGCTCGTGATGCTCCAGTCTGGTTCGCGGTTTGTGACCCCAACTCCGGTTCATAGGTCTCATTCGTGAATGTCAGTTCGTGGTTCGGAGTGCACTCAAGATGCAGTGGCTCGGCTCGTGGTCTTTAGGGAAATCGGCTCGTGGATGCTTCCCTGCTCGGGGGTGAGCGTCTCGGCTCGTGGTGGGGGTTCTTCACGATCGGGGTGTCGGTTCGTGAAGGGTGCTTCGCGAGTGGGGTAGCGAGTCGGTTTCCTGCACTTCTTTCCAGCAACTATTTATACCACACGACGGTGTTTTCGACCATTCTAACTTCACTAAATAATCATTGAACATACCAAACAGTAGCATCAACATATAGGTTCAACCAAAAACGCCAAAACAACAATTTAACATGTTAGTATGGATCAAGCATACAAAAAACCCATGTTTTCCCCTTAATCTTGTTTAACTACACCTAATAATAGGATTAACAAACTTGATCCAAATTAATCCAAATTTCTAACAGAGGTATAAAATAATACTTTAGAATTTCTACATATTTTTTCATATTTTTCTGAGTCATAATTTCTCTAGTTATCACTAATCACCCCTAATTAGCCTTAATTAGTAAATAAATAGCCACAAACAAATCTCAGATCTTAAAATCTAATTGATTTGGCACGGATCCCAATGTATTGCAGCAGTTCTATCTTGATTTCTATGCTAATCCCCCTTAATTTGGTGTAGATTTGGCTAATATGTGATTAGAAAGTGATTTGGGAGTGATTTAGAAGATGGAGGCCATTGCTAGGGTTCAAGAGAGGTTAGTGGCGGCTGGAAAACTGAAATAAAATGTTTTCCCATACCCTTTCAGCCCTCCCATAATTTTAATCCTGAAATGTGTTATGGGCCTAGCTGCTAATTACCCTATTTAGCCCGGTTAAGTTGTTTTTCCATCTTCAAACCTTATTTCAGCCATATCTCTCGAACAGTAAGTCCGTTTGATTAATGTGACTGCTCTACAACAAGATAAACCATTATCCGAATCCAATGGAAGTTGTTTCAGGTCAAAACTCCTTACAATCAAAAGTTATAGGCGAAACAAGATTTGCTAGGGGCAAAACGGTCATTTAAAATTCGACAAAAATCGTAAATATGGGAAATGACCCCAATAGTCGTCTCCCAAAGTTGCACGACCATACGACTTCATATGTGAATGAAATAAATATTCTACGATCCTCCGATACGTAGAATGCTGGTCGTTACACTCTCCCCCCTTGAGAAATTTCGCCTCCGAAATTCCTTAACCGAAAACATACAATGGTTCCCCGCATACCTATCAGTCATTTATAAACAATCAAAAATACATAACAACACAACAAGCCTATCCTAGCATGCGGTTTACTAACAAGGGAGTAACTATATCACGATTAAAATCTTACTAGGCAAAGAGTTCTGGATACGGCTTCCTTATGTTCTCCTCTGTTTCCCAAGTACAGTCATTCTCATTATCGCCCCACTGGACTTTGACTAGTTCCACCGTTTTTTTCGAAGTTGCTTCGTATTGTGCCTGACAATACGGATTGTCCTGCGACTCCCAGTAGCCTCAGATTCTACCTCGATATCATCCAACTGATCTGGTGAAATAGTCATATCAGAATCGTGCATAAACTTTCTTAACTGGAAAACATGAAATACATTGTGAACTCCCGCCATCTGGTCAGGTAACTCAACTTTATACGCTAAATTCCCAACTTGTTCGAGAACTGGGAATATACCAACAAACCTTGGTGCTAATTTACCTCTCCTACCAAATCGAATCGCACTCTTTAACGAAGAAATTTTGATGAATACCAAGGCGCCAATGGTGAAATTCAATTCTCTTCATCTTTTATCAGCGTAACTCTTCTGCCTATCTTGGGCAGCCTTCATTCGCTGTTGAATAAACTTGATCTTTTTTGAAGTTTCTCTTATTACATCTGGCCCAAGCACAAATTTCTCACCGGTTTCCAACCAACATGATGGTGAGTTGCACGGTCTTCCATACAAAGCTTGAAATGGAGTCATACCAATACTGGACTGATAACTATTTTTGTATGCGAGCTCAACCAAATGCAAATGGTCATCCCATGATCCACCAAAATCCAATATACAAGCCCTCAAGAGATCCTCTAATACATTATTTACCCTCTCCGTTTGACCATCTGTTTGAGGATGGTATGTGGTACTGAGATGTAATTCTGACCCTAAAGCCTCTTGTAAGCTCTTTCAAAACCCACTAGTAAATAATGGATCTCAGTCACTCACAATATCTTTAGGTACTCCATGAAATCTCACTACCCACTTCATATACAA
This sequence comes from Allium sativum, assembly GCA_030737875.1. Lineage (NCBI taxonomy): Eukaryota > Viridiplantae > Streptophyta > Magnoliopsida > Asparagales > Amaryllidaceae > Allium > Allium sativum. The sequence continues at coordinate 271,310,696 of CM060922.1, read as the reverse complement.
TTTTGCTAACTTAGTTGTCGTTCTACTCGACTTGACTGGTACAAAACTTGCACTTTGTAATTTTATAATTTTTGGAGTCAATATGTGACTCCGGTAGATTAAATTATACGTTGGATTTCATTATTGAATGTTATATTTATTTATATTTTAATTTTGATAAAAAATGATCGTACGGTCGAATTGGCTTACGAAACGTATCCTACTGTGTCCGAAATGGGGCTATTTAGTTAGGGGCGACAGTCATTGGGTTTAGTTTGGAGTTCGGACGAAAAAGAAGAAATAAACGTATTAAATAATATAAAATAATATATATACCCTAGAAATACTCCTTACCCTAATCTCCCATTCGAAGAAATCCAACACCAGTCAATATGAACGATTTGAATCGTTCGAATCTTCTTCCCCTAAGATCTCCTAATCCACGTCGAATCAGACTAAGCCTTAAGAACAAAAATTGTAATACTCTTTTTGCTCTACAAATCCATACTATATTGATAAATTATCGTGCAGTAAATCAAGGGGAATCAGCATTTAAAATTGCCGTGTTCGAGCGGTTTTTCCGGTAACTGGAGCATGCGAGTTCATCGAGGATGATGGTGAAGGGAGAGGAAGGTCGGCATTTTGATGTGGTGACGGTTGATGGCTGGTCGGCGTGGTGTGGTGATGGCGGCGGCGGTTCGTAGAAGTGGAGATAGGTTACGACTTTATTTGAAAGCCTGAAAGAGAAGAATGACGGGTTTAGTAACCCTTAACGATGGATTAGCGTAATTAATCTCATTTAATTATTTTTAATAAATAGTTAATAATGTAATTAAATTATTTAAGGTTCAAACCCTTATATCTTGGTCATATGAAATAAGAATTAAATGAAATCAGTTTCGTTGGGATCGTGAAAATAAGAGATTCACAATGAAACTGATTGGAAGCGATTTGGAGCAAGTTAGATTTTGAGGAAAATTTAAACCCAAGCAGTTCTAAAATCGCCAATAAAAGACTGATGGAGTGGAAACCAATTGTGAGAACTATCTCATTTAATTCTTTTGTACAGTTATTTTTTTTATAATTGAATATATATTAATTGCTTGTGATTGCAATATTTATTTGGTGATTTATGGTTGTTTACAGTTTTAATGTCATTATTATCATCCCACACAGGTATTGGGATGATAATTTTTCACATCGCCCAAGTATACAAATAATAATATTTGTTTGATGGTTGAAAACCCCACACGGGTCCGGGGATGATAATTAATTCACATCTCCCTTGGATTCAATTATATGTCAACCGATTGATTAACAGAATGTTATAAGCGTTATTTAATTATTTAATGCTTATACAGTTATAAATTACACTCTAAATGTAAATGGAATGTTTAATAGTTGTTTATCACTATATTTGAATGCATGCGATGTATGGAATCCATATAAATAAAATTATATGGTAATTGATTGAGTCTGATTCCAATTTAGAACTAACAAATATTTTAAAATAATATTCAATGAGAATCAAAATATGATTTTGATGTCCGATTTTGGATAGACACAAAAATATTAAAATATATGAAGCCGAGTTAAGTAGATATACGTCATTTTAACTTAAACATAATTTTCTGTCGATTTTATTCATCTTATATGAATATAGAAAAGATTTGATTTCAAAATCTAATTTTTTGAAAATATTATCATTTTAATATTATAACGATATGGAATATTCAATTTTGATTTAAAACTGAAATGGAAGTTGGAATATTTTTTAAAAACGAATTTATAAATGTTTTATAAAATACATTTTGAATGGAAATCGATGAAATATATTATATATATTTAAATGGCATGAATAGAACGTAACGCGTAGCGACCGTTCGCGAATTTCGACCATTGACTTTGAATGGACGTAACGGGAGATCCGACCGTCGGATTCTCCTAAAACCAAAACCGTTGGGTTCGTATCGAAAAGAGCTTTCGAATGATAATAAGAGATTTGAAATCTAGCAGTTTGATTTTAAAATATTTCCAATCAGTTTTGAAAAAGGTTGTTGTAAATGCAGTTCGATGACTATATAAGGAAATCGACCGAAATGGCCATATTAAAATTATTAATAATATGGATAAATTGAGTTAAATCATATTAAATGATTTAAAAATGTTTTGGATTAAATATTCCAAATTTTGGAAAGATAAAAGATATTTATCTGAATGAACTAGTTAACAACTAGAATAAAGAACTGAAAGGATTTGAGAATGATTTTAATCTAACCAGAATTTTCCAATATAAGTATTGGATTGGGTTTGAATGGAAATAGTCTCCGGAATATATCGATATTGGATTTCGTGATTATACGGATATTGTTGAGGAATTTGGAAGATATAGATATCATTATTACGAAAATGATATCTGTTGGTTTTAGAATTTGATATTGAATATAAGCTAATATGATTTCTATTCAGAGCCTTGTATTTAATATCAAATTAGATTTTGGGTTTGTCGTGAATGACGTCTTCAATGGCGGTGTTCTTAAACCCAGTTGAGAATAGAATAAATCTTTTAATTAAGATTTAGATAAGTTTACCAATTAATTAATTTAATTGGAATTGAAATGAAAGTCGATTTTAGGTTTATCCTGAACAATGTTTTAAATAACATTTGTTCTTTAACCCAATTAACAGTGAAGTAACGATTTGAATTTATAATTTTTTAATTAATATTAATGGAATTTTCCAAAGTAAAGTTTTCCAATTTAATATATTAAAATGGAATTGAATGGAATTCGATTAAATAATCGAGATGAACTTCTATAAAGGAAGACCGTTACTATTTATGGAATTTAAAAGGCCTTGCCGCTATTCCATTTATACTATTAGTTTGATACAGAATTTTATATCGATTATATACTATTATGATTTCCGTGAAGATTCCATTTTTATGGAAGATGATTTTGGGTATATCGTGAACTTTGTTTTAAATGACATTGGTACTTTAACCCAGTTAAAGGCAGTATTAATTTCCTAAAGTTGAATAATCTTTAAGTAATGATTTTTGAAAATTAAAACTAAATAGAGTTTTGATGAATCTTTAATTAGATTGAAATGGGAATGAGGTAATTAAATTTACCGAATTCAAGAAATGTTCGATAATGGAGTATCACCAGTTTTACTCCATGCGATAGTTAAATCTTTAAATAGATTTGAACGTTAAATGGTAATTTAATTTACCAGTAGCACAATGGGTGTTAGATACAGAGTAGTACCATCCATGGGATGAATAAATTAGGATTGGGATAATAAAATAAATGATTACTTCGGTAAGGCTCGATAATCCCGACTAGTTTGATAAACCTTAATTTGGTTTAAATTGTGAAAAGAATATTCTGGATTGGAATGAGGCATATGATGTGTTTTCATAGCACTTGATTATAAGAAACGAGAGTTATTTGGAAAGACTAGGTTTAACCCATTCTGAATAACTGATACGACGACTAAAAGTTGAAGATTAGGAGATGGTGGTTGAAGACTGGAGATCTTCACATCATTTGGATGATTACTGTTGTCTTGATTGGGATGTACACCCAGGACGAGGTAAGAAGTGGTGATCTCCAGACATACATGGAGATCGACCGGCTATGCGAGGGCCTCTCTCCTGTATTGGACATATGGGACGAGGAATAAGGTGCCTCCGATTTCTTTCAGATCCAGAACGGACTTGCAAATGGATGTCTGCCTGAGATTGTATTTTGCAATGTATTCATTGATCTCTACTAAATATATATCTGTTTGGTGGCGGAGAATTTATTCTCTTACTTAACACCCTTCTCTGAGACGTACAAGCTTAGAGGTTATGTATTGGTGGAAATTTGTGGTATGGTATGGATTGACAATGTGGCATGCTGACATTGCTGAGATGCATGGATCAAGGCTTTTGTTGAAAAGTAGAGCCTTGTGGTTGATGATCAAAGCACAGCTTTAAGTAGCGCAGCTTTGTGTAGCGTTAATTCGCGAGCTTCACAACTCGGTATGAACCAAAAAGGGGTTGAAGGACTGCAGAGAAATGGGCATATGTTGGTTTCTAGCTACGAGTGATGTCATGGTATGGAGACCAGACATTTTACTTATATGAATGTTGGATTATGATGGATAGCAAGGTACCTCGGATATTGCCGACTAAAAGGCCTTTGATTGGTCAACGTACGGACCGGATTTTAGGTCTCAAAGGACTGGCTAATGTATAGTTTATGGTACTATTAATCAGCGATGGATGACCGGCTCTTCCAGATCCTAAGGGTCGATGCATTCTGTCCCTGAGGCATGGGATAGACTGTCTCGAATTCGGTAAGAAAGATCCCTTGCCTTGGTTCATTGATGGAAACCCAATTTCCAATAAGTGATTTTACGGTTTCAGTTGTAAACCTATATTGCGACATAATATAATGGTACTTATGCCTCCTATGACTGATACATCTATATTTGAAGTTGATTTCTACACTTATAATTATAATAAAAGATGAATTTCGCGTATCAAGCATGTTTAGCCATTATATGGTAACACTCTATACTCTGGTTTGTGTTTGCATTATGTGATGGGACCTGAGTCTTATAATGGCTTCAATGTTCCTTTTAGCATTGCATCATTTGTTTTATGATATTCATGGGGGTAAACCCGTTCCTTATTATACGGTTTGGTCCCTTGATTTACCTAACACTAAAATAAATTTAATAACTGTTTTAGTTCTCACACCAGTCCCATGACTGACCTGAAGTTTATTGTTTTTTCCTAAACTCTAGGTGCCCATATTTTCCACATGGACAACTTGTGGTTTTGGTTTTCGTAGATATTTCTTTTCATAGGATCCTAGATTACGGCTAGAGCTGTATTCGAAATGCTTTGTATCCGTGTATTTCTTTCAATTGTGGTAGTTGATGTTTTCCACTGCACATTATGTTTATGTATTTAAATTTAATTTAAATCCCTAATATTTTTCTACTGTATATTACTTATTTGTACTCTGATATCTTGTACTCTGATGTAAATTGTTGTAATAGCAATGAAATGTTCTCATGTTTGTGTTCTGATGAGTCGTATTCTCAAAGCAATCCGCCTTCTTGTTCGGTTTAGGTCGATAGGGAAGTTTGGGTCATCACAGTTGGTATTAGAGCTTTGGTTTACAAAGCTCGAGAACAAGACCATTAGAACAGAACTAAAGAATTCATTAGAGATAGGATTAACAATGTAACACCCCACCTCCGCTAGGGTCACTCACAAAGGGAATGCACTAGGTTTGGTGAAGCATTATCGAGGTAAACATGCACAGAAATATTACAAGACAGAACACATATAAAACAGCGGAAGTAAAAAAAATTTCATTAATTTATAAAATAAGGTCTAAAGCCTTTTACATCAGAATACATCAAAACCTGTCTTGCAATAGTAAAGAAGCATAAAACCTTTTCATAAATTATTCCCCAAAATAAAGCGGTGAAGCATCCATAGCCAAGAGAAGACCAAGCTATACATGATGACCTTCAAGCATAAGAGGTCCAGACTAAATACAGCGTTTCCTCCCTGAAAACCTGGGGGGGGGGGGACGGAAGACAAAGAGGCGAAAGGAAACGGGGTCAGTCATAAAGACTGGTAAGTCCTATCTACTTCCAGTATAAAAACAGGTAAAGGTAACATGACATGCATAAACTGAAAGTAAACATAAGGATGTCGACAAGATAGATAAGCTAAACCAAGATAACTGGATGAACTACTGTAGCAAGATAAACTAAGGTATCATGATAAACTACGGTGTCAAGATAAATCAAGGTATCACATCGTCAGGTTTCTATCAAGTATACAATCCCAAGGTATCTATCATGTATAACATCCCACGGTATTTATCATGTATATTTGCTCTGCACCTCTCGTACTAGTATCCCAACCCACGTCATGTGTTAACTATGAATGTCCCTTGCCCAATGTCATGTAATGGTCCATGTCAACCTAATATATAGCATATGTAGGTTTTCCCAACTCGTATGTTTCTTTCCATGTATAAGTTCAGTCCTTTGCCATAGGCCGTACGGGCTTTCCCATGTAAATCTATACCACCTCAACGTAGTACTCTTTTATCCTTGAAGTTGTTTTGGACTGCTACCCTTGATCTGGTTATGTTTTCTTACCATGAAGTACCGCGTGTTCACTTAGGATTTATGCCACCTAGGACCACTAGGGATTATGCTACCTAATGAACGTTTCCGTGTCTCGGTTTGGGTTCAAGCCACCTAGGGCCACTAGGGATTATGCCACCCGTCAACCACGCCCTTTATCCCACGTATGTATCATGAATCGTTTTCCATGTCTAGACGCACATGTATCTCAATGTGCCTTCCGAGTTCCGTGCCAGGGCAAATCAAGAAATACGGAACTCGGTCGGGAGCTTTAAGTCATCTGCCGATGCAGATATCAAGGTCTGTTTTTGTATCCGTGGCTATGGTCCCACGTGACCCCTCCCTCAACTACTGAAAGGCAATCCAAGAAAAATCATGTATGAGAACTACATCCCGGCCCCACTATGTCCCACTTTCCTATTGGCCAACCTCACCCATGACTCGATAGCAAGAACATGGTATGTTGGGAGTTCTCTGCCTTTCCGTTCGTACACGATTGACTAAAGATAGTAGGTAGTCGACGACGCGCTATCCAGGGCAGAAACAAGAATCGACGACTCCACGCTAATCCATCCCAGTCTTTAGGTCGCTCGCATAGCAACCAAGGCATACTCTTGGCTCTTCTACCGCAGACCTTAACCTCTGTGAGGCCAGGTTTCATGGACCATCTGCCACCTCACAGAGGGATACCAAGAGTACCCTCACGTCCCCCGAAGCTACCGCTTCGTCACCCAGTTCGTTGGAGCCTTTATCTAAGTCAGATAATTTGCTCCTCCTCGTGTGTTTAAGCGATGACCTACCGTATCGGGTTACTCATCTATCTGTGAACTGGTCCAAATCCCTTGACTAAGAATTATTACTTAGTTTTTCAAACTAAGGTTTACCACTTAGTCTGCTTTCCCGTTATCCTCGTTAATCCTGGTTTTCCACTTAGTCCCCTGAACTAGGGTTTTGTCTAATGGGTTAAGTGTTGTCATTTAAGTTCATGACTTAACCTGCCTATGAATCATGTCAAGATTTGGCTAAGTATTCAAGTCCAAGACCTAGCCCTACAAGTTGGTTAAGTATACCAAGAAGCTCATGACTTAACCCTATTCAATCATCAAGTCAAATTGGTTAAGTATTTGTTTATCTTAACCCTATCAGATTATCGTGTTAGATTGGTTAAGCATAGATTATCTTAACCTCATCGGATTATCGAGTCGGATTGGTTAAGTATAGGTTAACTTAACCCCATCCACTAATCGTATTATAATGGTTAAGTACATTTAAACGGTCTTGTGACTTAACCCTATCAAGTTCTCATATTAGATTGGTTAAGTATGGTTGCTTAACCTCATCAAATCATCATGTATAATTGATTAAGTATAAGTTACTTAACCCCATTAAATTATCATGTTAAGTTGGTTAAGTATTGGTTACTTAACCTATTGAATTACCAAGTTTAGATTGGTTGAGTGTTTAACTTAACCCCATCGAATTACCGTGTTTAGATTAGTTAAGTGTAGGTTAGTTAACCCCATCTAATTACCGTGTTTAGATTAGTTAAGTGTAGGTTACTTAACCCCATCTAATTACCGTGTTTAGATTAGTTAAGTCTAAGTTACTTAACCCCATCTAATTACCAAGTCGGATTAGTTAAGTGTAAATTACTTAACCCCATCTAATTACCAAGTCGGATTTGTTAAGTGTAAATTACTTAACCCCATCCCCTAATTGTCTTGTATGGTTAAGTGTCATTGAGAAATCAAGTTCGGTTCCACTTAACCTACCCATTCGTGTCATATCGGTTAAGTGTCATTAGTCAAAATTACTTAACCTTTTCATGTGGCATTAATTAGATTAATGCACCCCAACCTCTCACATTAGACTTTGTTGTGGTTACTAGTTAAGCCGGGCGGGTCCGGGTAGCTTTACACCACAACCTAGTCTAACCTCGGGTCTTAAGTGCTATATGACCAACTACTCACATTGGGTCCTATTGTTTGTAGACACTAGTTAAGCCGGGCGGGTCCGGGTAGATTTATGCTACAAACTCAACCCAACCTCGAGTTGGCCACTTTCATGTTTGGTCTAGTGTCATATTACACTTACAACCCATACGTGTCTAGTTTCATGTCCCATGTTTACCCCACATGTCATGTCCACATTTGGGTGTATCATGAGTGCCATATTTTCATGAAATCCCATGTCAAATTATCATGTCATAATCACGCTTGTCTAACCTACCCCAAATCGTGTTTCCAACCCAAGTAAAAGCGAGTCAACATATTAAGGATACTATGCTACATATTGGACTCAAAACATGCACGATGTCAAAAAGGGATTGGCCACCAACATGCATGGTATCATAAGGGGTTTGGCCTCAAAATATGCATAGCATCATAAGGGAATTTGGCCACAAACATGCATAGTATCATAAGGGAATTTGGCCACAAACATGCATAGTATCATAAGGGAATTTGGCCACAAACATGCATAGTATCATAAGGGAATTTGGCCACAAACATGCATGATAACATAAGGGGTTTGGGTTCATTTACATGCATAAGCCCCAAAGTCAAGTCTTTGCCAATGTTTCACAAGTCAAATGGTTCCCAAAGGTTCATGCTAAAATTCCATAGATAAAGATTCAAACTTGCAAGATAAACTGGTTAAACATAGCATGAGTGGCATGATTAAGTCGCTAAAACTTAGCCCAAGGTCATAGATCATAGAAAAGGGGCAAAATTAGGTTCACATAGGCTAGCATATTTATGTTTCATCGCATTTTATTCCATGTCACATTAGAACCACCGTTAGAATATACAAGTAGCTAGAACTTACATAGCGAGGCTTAGGGAAAGATCATGAATCCTCTTGACCAAGAAAGGTGGCTCCTTTGTTGAAGAACCGTCATGAAATTTGCGTAGCAACGTTGATCTACCCTCGATTTGATGTAGAAAGCTTGCACCTTTTGATTTGAACCCGATTTGAATGCATAAGCACTTAGAGTTGGAGATGGAGGCCATGATCAAGATAGATTTTGGCGGCACTTCGTGGCATGAGTGATTTGTGAGGGTTTAGGGTAGGCTTAGGGGTCTTTTTATAGAGATTAGGAGTAGTTTAGGCCCTTAGATTAACCCTAGGATAGATCTGAGCCTTTAAAATCCGTCACAAGCCTCCAAACATGTCTTGAGGAACAAGTCAGGTGCACCCAGGCCAAACTGGCCGACCACCCAAGTCGACAGGGGTGTCGACTGGGCAGTCGACACCACCTGGGGTGTGTCGACTCCCAAGTCGACTTGGGGGTGGTGAGAATTTTTCCCACCTGTTCTGCTTGGCTGAATTTGAATTCTGAATTCAAATTTGAACTGTTTTTGAACTTGAAATTTTCTGGAAACTTTGACGGGCCATAACTTGGTCATACGGACTCCGATTTTCGAAAACTCGGACTCTATTTCGCATATTTTCCGAGACGAACGCAATGGCACAGCCCATTTCCCTTGATTCAGATTTTATCATTTAAATTCTGCCTTGATTCTTGTCTTAGCATGCTGTGAAAATTCGGGTTGTTACATTCCCCCCAACTTAAAGGATTTCGTCCCCGAAATCTCCAAGTTAGGAAGAACGTATCCTACCATCCATCATCCATCTACTCAAAACATCATCCACAGGCAACCATGGTTCTTAAAAGATTCCTAATGCTTTATGAACACATGCAGAAAGTGTGTGTATATGTTCCTTAGCTAATGCTAATGATCAGGCCTGAATGATCTTTCTAATGCAAAATATGTTTAGTGCCATGAGTCCAGCATGTATGCAAATAGTCCTAGTCATATAAACACTATATGTGTGCACAACCATTCATCCACATGCAACATCCACATGATAACATATTCAATTTCATCCACAAACAAGTATAAATACTCGTGCATATGCAATATGAAATGTGACTGAATCGACCTAGTGTCTAATGTGTACTCAATCATCCACGAGCAACCACTTGCAACCACTGGCAACCACTGGCAACCATATCAATCATAACATGTTTCAAACACATGTTTACATCCATAGGGTTCTACCTAAGGTTCCCAAGATAGGATCGAGAAGATAAACAAGACAAACTCCTTACGGGGTTTGTAACAGAAACAGGACCGAGAGGATATCCACCAAGCGATAGCATGCAAGCAAGCTCTACAGGAGAACCAGGGATCAACGATATACTCTTAAAAAGGGATATGATGCGCGCGTTTAAGCCGCATTTCCTTGAGCTTAATTCCAGTGTGCCTTGACCACCTTTGACTTCATGATTTTCGTAGCTCCTTGATTCCTATTTCCAAGGTATGAGTCGGAACTCGTTTCACTGTCGCCTCTCGTTCCTTTTTCACTTATTCTTTCCTAGAATACTTGGCTCAACCATAACTGCATACTCATGCAAGCTCTCCAAGATTCACTAGTGAATTCTGGATCTCGTTTACCGATGCCAATCCATGTTACCACGTGCACTTACTAGGGTGATTCCTATAACCTATGCTTAAGCAGAATGAACCATCCGCCTTGTTGGCGAACGTTACTCGATCGGATCAGAGATTTCCGATAATTGCATCAAGAGATTCTAGGTAACTAACCATGACAGAACCCAAAAGGTTACATGAGATTTCAAGGGTATTACCAAGGCAAGTTAAAAGTTTAACTACCCTCCTTTCAAAACCGAGAATGGCATCCCTTACTGGATAACCACTTCATTCCTAGAATCCATCCATAGCTCAACAATAGAAGCATTGCTTCTAATCTCAACACTTGGCATTTACACTCTCAATTCCAAACAAGTCCTGAATAAATGGACCGATCTCCAACCAGATTTTGGGAAAAAGTGGGATCTTCTACCATGCTAGTACTAAGGTGCAGAGACTTAACTATCGAAGCAGACTTAAATGATGCGATGATCAAAACAAAGTCTAGACGGGACGATAGAAAAGAAAGGCTAAGCCTTTAACAGAAATGGTACCATTCCTCTTAGGTACGCTAGAAATGAGAGCATACAATTTCCCTCTCGCTGATCTTGTCCTTATCTTCCTTTGTGGATCAAGCCATACCAACAAGTTGCTTATTCTTAAGCTCGTGTCCTTTATCCTTGCTCTTATTATCCCTTCTTATAACTTCGGTAACAGGTCTCTCGAGGACTTCCTCCATCACACGGGAAAACACTTACGTAGCTAGACAAGGATTAGTCGCAGTTAAAACTACTGTGACTACAGATGGAGGAAAGAAAGGAAAAGAGGTTCAATCAAGGAAACAAAGGATAGTGCTAATGGCTTTTGGGGAATAGCCTTTAAAAACTTTTCTTGAAAAATGCTTCTTTGTAAACGGTTTCTCAAATAGTTTTCAGAAGGTTTTAAAAACTTTTGCCCAGTCTGGCAACCTTCTGCTCTGATACCAAATGTAACACTCCACCTCCGCTAGGGTCACTCACAAAGGGAATGCACTAGGTTTGGTGAAGCATTATCGAGGTAAACTTGCACAGAAATATTACAAGACAGAACATATATAAAACAGCGGAAGTAAAACAAATTTCATTAACTTATAAAATAAGGTCTAAACCCTTTTACATCAGAATACATCAAAACCTGTCTTGCAATAGTAAAGAAGCATAAAACCTTTTCATAAATTATTCCCTAAAATAAAGCGGTGAAGCAGCCATAGCCAAGAGAAGACCAAGCTATACATGATGACCTTCAAGCATAAGAGGTCCGGACTAAATACAGTGTTTCCTCCCTGAAAACCTGGTGGGAGGGGGAAACGGAAGACAAAGAGGCGAAAGGAAACGGGGTCAGTCATAAAGACTGATAAGTCCTATCTACTTCCAGTATAAAAACAGGTAAAGGTAACATGACATGCATAAACTGAAAGTAAACATAAGGATGCCGACAAGATAGATAAGCTAAACCAAGATAACTGGATGAACTACTGTAGCAAGATAAACTAAGGTATCATGATAAACTACGGTGTCAAGATAAATCAAGGTATCACATCGTCAGGTTTCTATCAAGTATACAATCCCAAGGTATCTATCATGTATAACATCCCACGGTATTTATCATGTATATTTGCTCTGCACCTCTCGTACTAGTATCCCAACCCACGTCATGTGTTAACTATGAATGTCCCTTGCCCAATGTCATGTAATGGTCCATGTCAACCTAATATATAGCATATGTAGGTTTTCCCAACTCGTATGTTTCTTTCCATGTATAAGTTCAGTCCTTTGCCGTAGGCCGTACGGGCTTTCCCATGTAAATATATACCACATCAACGTGGTACTCTTTTATCCCTGAAGTTGTTTTAGACTGCTACCCTTGATCTGGTTATGTTTTCTTACCATGAACTACCGCGTGTTCACTTAGGATTTATGCCACCTAGGACCACTAGGGATTATGCTACCTATTGAACGTTTCCGTGTCTCGGTTTGGGTTCAAGCCACCTAGGGCCACTAGGGATTATGCCACCCGTCAACCACGCCCTTTATCCCACGTATGTATTGTGAATCGTTTTCCATGTCTAGACGCACATGTATCTCAATGTGCCATCCGAGTTCCGTGCCAGGGCAAATCAAGAAATACGGAACTCGGTCGGGAGCTTTAAGTCATCTACCGATGCAGATATCAAGGTATGTTTTTGTATCCGTGGCTATGGTCCCACGTGACCCCTCCCTCAACTACTGAAAGACAATCCAAGAAAAATCATGTATGAGAACTACATCCCGGCCCCACTATGCCCCACTTTCCTATTGGCCAACCTCACCCATGACTCGATAGCAAGAACATGGTCTGTTGGGAGTTCTCTGCCTTTCCATTCGTACACGATTGACTAAAGATGGTAGGTAGTCGACGACGCGCTATCCAGGGCAGAAACAAGAATCGACGACTCCACGCTAATCCATCCCAGTCTTTAGGTCGCTCGCATAGCAACCAAGGCATACTCTTGGCTCTTCTACCGCAGACCTTAACCTCTGTGAGGCCAGGTTTCATGGACCATCTGCCACCTCACAGAGGGATACCAAGAGTACCCTCACGTCCCCCGAAGCTACCGCTTCGTCACCCAGTTCGTTGGAGCCTTTATCTAAGTCAGATAATTTGCTCCTCCTCGTGTGTTTAAGCGATGACCTACCGTATCGGGTTACTCATCTATCTGTGAACTGCTCCAAATCCCTTGACTAAGAATTATTACTTAGTTTCCCAAACTAAGGTTAACCACTTAGTCTCCTTTCCCGTTATCCTCGTTAATCCCGGTTTTCCACCTATCCCCTGAACTAGGGTTTTGTCTAATGGGTTAAGTGTTGTCATTTAAGTTCATGACTTACCCTGCCTACGAATCATGTCAAGATTTGGCTAAGTATTCAAGTCCAAGACCAAGCCCTACAAGTTGGTTAAGTATACCAAGAAGCTCATGACTTAACCCTATTCAATCATTAAGTCAAATTGGTTAAGTATTTGTTTATCTTAACCCTATCAGATTATCGTGTTAGATTGGTTAAGCATAGATTATCTTAACCTTATCGGATTATCGAGTCGGATTGGTTAAGTATAGGTTAACTTAACCCCATCCACTAATCGTATTATAATGGTTAAGTACATTTAAACGGTCTTGTGACTTAACCCTATCAAGTTCTCATATTAGATTGGTTAAGTATGGTTGCTTAACCTCATCAAATCATCATGTATAATTGATTAAGTATAAGTTACTTAACCCCATTAAATTATCATGTTAAGTTGGTTAAGTATTGGTTACTTAACCTCATTGAATTACCAAGTTTAGATTGGTTGAGTGTTTAACTTAACCCCATCGAATTACCGTGTTTAGATTAGTTAAGTGTAGGTTACTTAACCCCATCTAATTACCGTGTTTAGATTAGTTAAGTGTAGGTTACTTAACCCCATCTAATTACTGTGTTTAGATTAGTTAAGTCTAAGTTACTTAACCCCATCTAATTACCAAGTCGGATTAGTTAAGTGTAAATTACTTAACCCCATCTAATTACCAAGTCGGATTTGTTAAGTGCATATTACTTAACCCCATCCCCTAATTGTCTTGTATGGTTAAGTGTCATTAAGAAATCAAGTCCGGTTCCACTTAACCCACCCATTCGTGTCATATCAGTTAAGTGAAATTAGTCAAAATTACTTAACCTTTTCATGTGGCATTAGTTAGATTAATGCACCCCAACCTCTCACATTAGACTTTGTTGTGGTTACTAGTTAAGCCGGGCGGGTCCGGGTAGCTTTACACCACAACCTAGTCTAACCTCGGGTCTTAAGTGCTATATGACCAACTACTCACATTGGGTCCTATTGTTTGTAGCCACTAGTTAAGCCGGGCGGGTCCGGGTAGATTTATGATACAAACTCAACCCAACCTCGAGTTGGCCACTTTCATGTTTGGTCTAGCGTCATATTACACTTACAACCCATACGTGTCTAGTTTCATGTCCCATGTTTACCCCACATGTCATGTCCACATTTAGGTGTATCATGAGTGCCATATTTTCATGAAATCCCATGTCAAATTATCATGTCATAATCACGCACGTCTAACCTACGCCAATTCGTGTTTCCAACCCAAGTAAAAGCGAGTCAACATAGTAAGGATACTATGCTACATATTGGCCTCAAAACATGCACGATGTCAAAAAGGGATTGGCCACCAACATGCATGGTATCATAAGGGGTTTGGCCTCAAAATATGCATAGCATCATAAGGGAATTTGGCCACAAACATGCATAGTATCATAAGGGAATTTGGCCACAAACATGCATAGTATCATAAGGGAATTTGGCCACAAACATGCATAGTATCATAAGGGAATTTGGCCACAAACATGCATGATAACATAAGGGGTTTGGGTTCATTTACATGCATAAGCCCCAAAGTCAAGTCTTTGCCAATGTTTCACAAGTCAAATGGTTCCCAAAGGTTCATGCTAACATTCCATAGATAAAGATTAAAACTTGCAAGATAAACTAGGTTAAACATAGCATGAGTGGTGTGAAAACCCGTAACTTCCCCGTAAAGGAAAGCGTCGGATAGTTCGAGAACAAGCCACAACAGAACGTATACAGAAGAACATTTCATTGTATATTACAACAATGCATCAGATTACAAGAATATACAGAGTATAAATGAATATTACACAGAAATATCAGAGATTTAAATTACATTTAAATACATCGCAGCGGAAAATAATACAATACACAACTAGAATGAGATATACGGATACAAAGCTTTCCGGATATCGTTCCAGCTGTAAACCAGGATCCTGTGAATATAAATCTGCAAAACCAAAACTACTAGCTGCCCGTGTCAAAATAAGGGCACCCAGAGTTTAGGTTAAAAACAATAAACTCCAGGTCAGTCATGGGACTGGTGTGAGAACTAAAACAGTTAATCTTTATTTTAAAGTTAGGTAAATCAAGGGACCACGCCGTATAACACGGAACGGGTTTCCTCCCAAGAATACCAGTGCATAAAACAAACAGCGCAATGCTAAATAAAGAAAAATGAAGCTGTTATAAGACCCAGGTCCCATCACACAATGCAACGCAGCCGAGGACAGGGTTTTCCCTTATAACAGCCAAAGAATGCTTGATACGTTTAAACCAAATCATTTGATACTACTATAAGTGCATAGTGTATAAAACAACTTCAAATCATAAGTATCAATCATAGGCGGCATGAGCGCCCCATCCCACTATGTCACCATACTAGGTTCTACAAATAAAACCGCAAATGTCATGTATTTGGAAATTGGATTTCCGTCTATGAACCGAGGCAAAAGATAGTCCTCAACCGATTCGTGACTCTCTAGCCCGAGCCACAGGATCAGAACGCATCAACCCTTTAGATCGTCAGGGCCGGTCCACCGATGTGGATTATTATGCCTGAACACTACGTCTCCCCACCCTATGGGGTGTAAGTCTGGTCCGTCAGCCGACCAGAATGCATCGGCCGAAACCGATATAACCGAGGCGCCTCGCAACAGCAACAACCACATAAGTCAAACTCGTCAGGGCGTGTAAAACCACTGACGCCACTTCTAGCTAGAAAGAAACGCAAGTCCTCCCTGATGTCCTCTCCCGTTTTTGGTTCACAACCGGGGTGCGAGGCTCGCGAATTCACGTTACACAAAGCTGTGCCACACAGGCTGTGCTTTGATCATCACCACAAGACTTTGCTTTTCAACAGAAGCCTCGATCTATTTCCACTTAGGCATGCCACACAGGCAATTCACTCCATGCGTTTGATATCCATCAATATATAACCCCTGAGCTCGTACGTCTCAGAGAAGGGCGTTAAGCAAGAGAATAAATTCTCCGCCGCCAAACAGATATATATTTAATAGAGATCAATCACACGGACTAAAATCCAATGTCAGACATACAGTCCATTTACAAGTTCGTTCTGGGACTGAACGAAACCGGAGGCACCTAGTACCCCGCATATCCATCGATCTCCAAGTACGTCTGGACGATCACTAACTGTTTCCATCTTCTTGGGTGTACAGCCCAATCAAGATCATCAATTATCACCCAAACGACGTGAAGACCTCCGGTCTTCGACCATCGTTGTGACGACCCGTAACTTCCCCGTAAAGGAAAGCGCCGGATAGTTCGAGAACAAACCACAGCAGAACGCATACAGAAGAACATTTCATATGTATATTACAACAATGCATCAGATTACAAGAATATACAGAGTTTGAATAAATATTACACAGAAATATCAGAGATTTAATTACATTTAAATACATAGCAGCGGAAAATAATACAATACACAACTAGAAGAGATATACGGATACAAAGCTTTCCGGATATCATTCCAGCTGTAAACCAGGATCCTGTGAATATAAATCTGCAAAACCCAAAACTACTAGCTGCCCGTGTCAAAATAAGGGCACCCAGAGTTTAGGTTAAAACAATAAACTCCAGGTCAGTCATGTGACTGGTGTGAGAACTAAAACAGTTATTAATCTTTATTTTAAATCATTAGGTAAATCAAGGGACCACGCCGTATAACACGGAACGGGTTTCCTCCCAAGACTACCAGTGCATAAAACAAACAGCGCAATGCTAAATAAAGAAAAATGAAGCTGTTATAAGACCCAGGTCCTATCACACAATGCAACGCAAGCCGGGGGATAGGGTTTTCCCTTATAACAACCAAAGAATGCTTGATACGTTTAAAACAAATCATTTGATACTATTATAAGTGCATAGTGTATAAAACAACTTCAAATCATAAGTATCAATCATAGGCGGCATAAGCGCCCCATCCCACTATGTCGCCATATATAGGATTACAATTAAAACCGCAAATGTCACGTATTTGGAAATTGGATTTCCATCTATGAACCGAGGCAAAAGATAGTCCTCAACCGATTCGAGACAATCTAGCCCATGTCTCAGGTCCCAGACTCAGGTGGGCCTTGGATCGTCAGGGCCGGTCCACACGGAGTGGATTATTATGCCTGAACAATACGTCTCTCCGCCCTTTGGGGCGTAAACGAGCCAACTAAATGACTCCATCGGTTCGAGAACGACCGATCAATCCGAGGCGCCTCGCAACAGCAACAACCACATAAGTCAAACTCGTCAGGGCGTGTAAAACCACTGACGCCACTTCTAACTAGAAAGAAACGCAAGTCCTCCCTGATGTCCTCTCCCGTTTTTGGTTCATACCGGGTGTGAAACACGCAAGGTAAACGTTACACAAAGCTTCGCCACAAAGGCCGTGCTTTGATCATCACCACAAGGCTTTGCTTTTCAACAGAAGCCTTGATCATTTGCATCTTAGCATGCCACACAGGCAAACCATCCTATGCAACCGATACCAGTCACACAGAATGAAATCCGATGTCAGACACACAGTCCATTTACAAGTCCGTTCTGGGTCTGAACGAAACCGGAGGCACCTAGTACCCCGCATATCCATCGATCTCCAAGTACGTCTGGACGATCACTAACTGTTTCCATCTTCTTGGGTGTACAGCCCAATCAAGATCATCAGTAATTACCCAAACGACGTGAAGACTTCTGGTCTTCGACCACCGTCTTCATCTTCGACACCACGTCGAATCAGTTATTCAGAATGGGATAAACCCGGTCTTTCCGAATAACTCGCGTATATCTTAAATAAGTGTTACACAAACACAACATACGCCTCATTCCAATTCATAGTCACTAACCGTAAATTAATCAAGAGAATAATTCCCCAAATATTAACCCCGAAGGCCGAAACCAACATCAGATCAATATCCAGAAAACCCTTCTGCTTAGCTAACCGACAGTTAGTTTCTAAATTTCACATTCATAGGGAAAGATTCCCATTAATTTTATCAAAGATAAATTCTTGAATTTATTCTTTAATCAACTTTTGAATATCAATTCAAACTAGTCGGGATTAGCGAACCTTACCGAAGTAATCATTTGTTTTAAATTTCCCAATCCCAACCTATTCATCCCATGAAGTAAAACTGGTAATACTTCATATTTAACACCACGGTGTTATCGGTAAATTCAATTACCATTTCATGTTCAAATCTAATTAAAGATTTAACTATCGCCTGGAGCAAAACTGGTGATACTCCATTTTCGACCATTTCAATCTAATTAAAGATTCATTAAAACTCCACTCAGTTTTAATCGTTAACTGGGTTAAAGAATCAGTGTCATTTAAAACACGGTTCACGATAAACCCAAAATCACATTCATTAATTATCGGGTTAAAGAACAAGTGTTATTTAAAACACTGTTCACGATAAACCCAAAAATCAATATCAATTCAATTCCAATTAAATATCATTTAATTGGTACACTTCATTAAATCTAAATAAAAAGATTTAATCTTTTCTCAACTGGGTTCAAGAACAGTGTTAGTGAAGACACCATTCACGACAAACCCAAATCACATTCGATATTAAACACAAGGCTCTGAATAGAAAATATATCGGCCTATATTCAATATCAAATTCTACGATTAACAAATGTCGTAGTGGAAATAACGATATATTAATATATCTTTCAAATTTCCATAACAACAACTGTATAATCACGAATTCCAACATCGAAATATTCCGAAGACAATTTCGATTCAAATCCACTCCAATGCAATCATTGGAAATTTTGGTTATTTTCAAAACCCTTTTCGAATTCAATTTATTTATTTAAAAATAAATAGAATTATAATTCTAGTTCGAAACTAGTTCATTTCGATAAAAATCTATTTTTATCTTTTCAAATATGGAGTTTTTCATCCCAAATCTTCACAAATCATTTCTTATGATTTTACACAAATTATTACTATTTTTAATAATTTTATTAAGGCCCGTACAGTCGATTTCCATCAATGGTCATCGAACTGCACTTACAGCGACCTTTTTCAAATTTGATTTGGACATAATTCCAAATCCAACCGTTAGATTTCAAATTTCTAACATTCGCTAGAAAGCTCTTTTCGATACGAACCCAACGGTTCCGGTTTTAGGAGAATCCGACGGTCGGATCTCCCGTAATGTCCATTCGAAGTCAATGGTCGAAATTCGCGAACTGCCGCGGCGCGGCGCGTTCTATTCAGGCCATTATATTATATATATAATATATATAATATATATTTCGTCGATTTCTATTCAAAACGAATTATATAAATAGTTTTAAAATCGTTTCAAAACCTATTTCAACTTCCATTTCAATTCAAAGCAAAATTGAATTCTTCTTTATAAATTCGTTTCAAAATTCATTTCTATTCAATTTGAATTTCAATTCAATTTGAATTCATTTCAATTCGCTTTCAATTCCATTTGAATTCGTTTTCAATTCAATTCATTTCGAAATCGTTTTCAATTCAATTCATTTCGAAATCGTTTTCAATTCAATTCATTTCGAAATCGTTTTCAATTCAATTCATTTCGAAATCGTTTTCAATTCAATTCATTTCGAAATCGTTTTCAATTCAATTCATTTCGAAATCGTTTTCAATTCAATTCATTTCGAAATCGTTTTCAATTCAATTCATTTCGAAATCGTTTTCAATTCAATTCATTTCGAAATCGTTTTCAATTCAATTCATTTCGAAATCGTTTTCAATTCAATTCATTTCGAAATCGTTTTCAATTCAATTCATTTCGAAATCGTTTTCAATTCAATTCATTTCGAAATCGTTTTCAATTCAATTCATTTCGAAATCGTTTTCAATTCAATTCATTTCGAAATGAATAAAATCGATATAAATATCGTTCACGTCAAAATGGCGTCAATCTAATCAACACGGCTTCATAAATTTCTATTTTCAAAATAGTTGTTATTATCAAAATATTTCGTTCAACACATGACCAATCTCAATGAATGAGTACTGTCAACACATGAACTTTTATTTTATAATATTCTTTATTTTTCAAATTGGAATGAGGCCCAATCAACTACCATATAAGGTTAATTATATGGATTTTCATACAACACATGTATATCATAGCATTGAAAAATAATCAACCATCAACCAAAGTGCACTACACTGTATAAGCATCAAATATAGATATCTAACGCTTATAACAGCCTGTCAATCAATCGATCGACATATTTAATCAATCAGGATGAGTGAACTTCAAATTTCATCCCAACACCCGTGTGGGGTTTCAAACAATCAAACACAGATTTTATTCGTGCAGTTGGGCGATGTGTAAAATTTATCGTCCCAATCCATATCAGTCAAATCAGTGTACATAAACAAACCGTCTGGTTTGTAAATGAATATTTTATTTTATTCACATTCACGTTAAAAACTATATTCTTAACGATAAAATATTTATTCCAACACATGAATTTTTCTTTCAGTTCATTCTTTAAATAAAATGATATTTTTATTTTTTTCTAACATATTTTAGAAAATTTCGGCGGCATAACGGCACGATACTAGAAACGGGACAAGGCCTAGCCTTATCCCCGGTCTAGTGAAGGCCCACGCCATTCACATATCAATTTTAATCAATTTCCAATTCAACCAATCAATCAAATCCAAATCAAATAATCTAACCAACTACACAACCAAACAAACAAGTCCATGGTATGTGGACGGGTGTCGGGTGCTTCTAATAAGCACCGTCTGCATCCTAGTATATATATATAACTAGAAAATAAATTTGAAAGGTGAGAAATTCTCACATATAGCTATCCTAGCTCCACGGCTCTTCATTTGCAGAAGTCTTCGTCGTTTCGCCTTTTTGTCACCTTCGTTGCTGCTTTCACTACATACGCAAAAATCGAATTTTTACTTTGTTATTCAATATATAAAAATCACATTTTTATTCCGAAGTTCAATATATAAAAAACGAATTTTTATTTCAAAGTTCAATATATAAAAATCGAATTTTTATTTCAAAGTTCAATATATAAAAATCGAATTTTTATTTCAAAGTTCAATATATAAAAATCGAATTTTTATTTCAAAGTTCAATATATAAAAATCGAATTTTTATTTCAAAGTTCAATATATAAAAATCGAATTTTTATTTCAAAGTTCAATATATAAAAATCGAATTTTTATTTCAAAGTTCAATATATAAAAATCGAATTTTTATTTCAAAGTTCAATATATAAAAATCGAATTTTTATTTCAAAGTTCAATATATAAAAATCGAATTTTTATTTCAAAGTTCAATATATAAAAATCGAATTTTTATTTCAAAGTTCAATATATAAAAATCGAATTTTTATTTCAAAGTTCAATATATAAAAATCGAATTTTTATTTCAAAGTTCAATATATAAAAATCGAATTTTTATTTCAAAGTTCAATATATAAAAATCGAATTTTTATTTCAAAGTTCAATATATAAAAATCGAATTTTTATTTCAAAGTTCAATATATAAAAATCGAATTTTTAGTTCGAAGTTCCATATATAAAAATCGAATTTTTAGTTCGAAGTTCAATATATAAAAATCAAATTTTTAGTTCAAAGTTCAATATATAAAAATCGAATTTTTATTTCACTATTCAATATATAAAAATCCTTCTTTATGCCTTTTATAAAAATTTCAATTTTTATAACAAAGATTTGATCTTTCCTATGATAAAAAAAAAAAAAAATTCTTCTTTGAAAACAATGCAATTTCAGTTTTATATACTTTAAAAAAAAAAACAGTTTTAACAAAATATAAAAATCAGTATTTAAACTTAATATAAAATCAGTATTTAAACTTAATATAAAATCAGTATTTAAACTTAATATAAAATCAGTATTTAAACTTAATATAAAATCAGTATTTAAACTTAATATAAAATCAGTA
The DNA here is from genome assembly GCA_030737875.1 of Allium sativum. Classification (NCBI taxonomy): domain Eukaryota; kingdom Viridiplantae; phylum Streptophyta; class Magnoliopsida; order Asparagales; family Amaryllidaceae; genus Allium; species Allium sativum. Next base: position 271,288,236 of record CM060922.1, on the reverse strand, counting down.
TTTAAACTTAATATAAAATCAGTATTTAAACTTAATATAAAATCAGTATTTAAACTTATTAATAAAAACAGAAATAACATATTAAAATAAAAAAAAGAAGAAGACAAAAAAAAAAGGACTTACAGAAGGGGGGGGGGGGGTTTCGGGCGTCGCTCGTGAGGAGGAGCATCGGCGGGGGCATCGATCTGGGGAGGGAGGCGGCGGCGGCGGCGAGTGGGAGTTTGGGCGGGTCTCGTTCTGACTGAAGGGGAGTAGAGAGGGTAGAGGAGGAGATCGAAGTGAGAGGGGCTACTGAGGTGGGCGGTGCGTTCCTCAGCGCGGTGGCGCGCTGAACGGAGGGGCGACGCTGCTCCTCCTTCTCTCTCTTTTTTTTTTTTTTTTTTTTTTTTTATTTATTTCGATTTTGACAGAGTGAACGGGGGGGGGGGGGGGCAGAGAGATAAAGGGATTTTTTTTTTATTATTATTTAATTATTAAAAAGTTGACTTTCACATACGACCTCAAAACGAGGTCCACCGCCTGCCGCCCATAGCGTTTCACCCCCATTCCGAACACAATGGGATATGTACCGCAAGCTGAATCGACCGTTTCGATCAGTTTCCCTTTAATTTACATTTAAATCACTATATTGAATTTTAAACGTACATTTCAAATTACTGGGGTCACATACTAACTAGAAAAATTCCATAAAAATATTTTCTAGCTTCGTATTGACGATACGGTCCTAACAAAACTAGTTTCGTCGAATTCTGAGACCGTTAGAAAAATGGCCAATTTCCAGTCGATTAAAATCAACTGAAACTGGTCAAACGCGTTTTCCTTTGCCACGCTCACATATGGATTCGAAAAATTATGAAATTTAAAACCTAGCAATAACTTGACACTGCGGACCCAACAAAACTGGTTTCGTCGAAATCCGAGGTCATTTGCAAAATGTCCATTTTTAAGGGCCTGAATTCCATAGCGACTATTCAGAATTTTCAACTGGACATATCTTTTGATTCCTGATATGAAATCTTGATTTTTCGGATTCGTTAGAAAGATATTCACTATTAGATTCCATTATTTTTGGTTTCACTAAAATCCGGATTGTTTTGCACCCGGTACATTCAATTGAAGTTTGAAATCGAATTATCGAACTACCGCGCCATTTTCAATTCTATTTATAATTATATATAATTATTTATATTCTAACGACGACGTATATAATATATGCGATCGATTTATATTCAAAATAAATTTCTCGTCGTTTTTATTTAAAATAATTCATTTTAAATAATCAAAATTCGCTAAAATTGCCAAAATAAAAATTTCAAACTGGCTCGCATTTTACGGGTTGTTACAATCTCCCCCACTTAAAACTTTTCGTCCCCGAAAAGGAACAAAGTCGAAAGTGGTTTGATTAATCAACTCTACGCTCGACCTGGCTTCCATTCTCCAACTTTTCAGTTTCTGAGAATTTCTAAAATTTCAAAAATTTGGCTAACACCCTAAATTTTTGAAAAATTTCGCCATAACCTCCCCTGCACCGGGAGCATCGGGGAATTTCAAATAGCTTCCCCGGTCCTTCAGATCTCAAAAAGAAAAAGAAAAAGCCAAGCGGCTAGCCAATAGGCTCACAAAATCATCATCACCCAAACAAAACAGTAAATTATGTAGTAAACATGTACCTATTTGTCGGGCAAACAAATTTTATTCTCTGGCTCTAGCCTCCTTGCTATGACCTGTTCAATGATATACATGTATATGCAAGCAGATGCGACCAATTTTCAATACATTTCAATATTTGGTTCAATTAGGCTAAATGGCTAAAAATTAGCAAACAAATAAACAAACAACACAAACATCAATCAATTAGTGGATTAACGTTTCAAATTCATACTTTTGATATATAGTCAAAAATCATGTTTTTGATGCCAATCACAACAATAAGCCCTATCTAATTTTGGTTCTCACACCAGTCAATAGGAAGTATATAGATATTACACGTTCGTCTCTCGAATATAAATTCTAATGATGGAGCTCCATCATCAAAATCATCTCCGGGCGATTAGAGTGTAATTCTATATCTATCCAATATATCAAAACTTCGAATACACGCTAGCTAGGCGCATACGCAAAATCTTTATATTTTGGATTTTCCTAATCAATATAAAATAAATAATCAAATACGATTAATTGATTTAAATTTTCAAAACAAAAATTTGTTTTCATTTTAAAAATATACTCTTCACACTCGTTCTAGGATACTACTGATCCCATCTCTAACGAGTCATTCTAATTGGATATCACTAATCCAATTATCTGATGAATTCTTTCGTAGGGTTCTAATGTGTCTTGTTCTCTAGCTTTGTAAACCAAAGCTCTGATACCAACTGTGACGACCCGTAACTTCCCCGTAAAGGAAAGCGCCGGATAGTTCGAGAACAAACCACAGCAGAACGCATACAGAAGAACATTTCATATGTATATTACAACAATGCATCAGATTACAAGAATATACAGAGTTTGAATAAATATTACACAGAAATATCAGAGATTTAATTACATTTAAATACATAGCAGCGGAAAATAATACAATACACAACTAGAAGAGATATACGGATACAAAGCTTTCCGGATATCATTCCAGCTGTAAACCAGGATCCTGTGAATATAAATCTGCAAAACCCAAAACTACTAGCTGCCCGTGTCAAAATAAGGGCACCCAGAGTTTAGGTTAAAACAATAAACTCCAGGTCAGTCATGTGACTGGTGTGAGAACTAAAACAGTTATTAATCTTTATTTTAAATCATTAGGTAAATCAAGGGACCACGCCGTATAACACGGAACGGGTTTCCTCCCAAGACTACCAGTGCATAAAACAAACAGCGCAATGCTAAATAAAGAAAAATGAAGCTGTTATAAGACCCAGGTCCTATCACACAATGCAACGCAAGCCGGGGGATAGGGTTTTCCCTTATAACAGCCAAAGAATGCTTGATACGTTTAAAACAAATCATTTGATACTATTATAAGTGCATAGTGTATAAAACAACTTCAAATCATAAGTATCAATCATAGGCGGCATAAGCGCCCCATCCCACTATGTCGCCATATATAGGATTACAATTAAAACCGCAAATGTCACGTATTTGGAAATTGGATTTCCATCTATGAACCGAGGCAAAAGATAGTCCTCAACCGATTCGAGACAATCTAGCCCATGTCTCAGGTCCCAGACTCAGGTGGGCCTTGGATCGTCAGGGCCGGTCCACACGGAGTGGATTATTATGCCTGAACAATACGTCTCTCCGCCCTTTGGGGCGTAAACGAGCCAACTAAATGACTCCATCGGTTCGAGAACGACCGATCAATCCGAGGCGCCTCGCAACAGCAACAACCACATAAGTCAAACTCGTCAGGGCGTGTAAAACCACTGACGCCACTTCTAACTAGAAAGAAACGCAAGTCCTCCCTGATGTCCTCTCCCGTTTTTGGTTCATACCGGGTGTGAAACACGCGAGGTAAACGTTACACAAAGCTTCGCCACAAAGGCCGTGCTTTGATCATCACCACAAGGCTTTGCTTTTCAACAGAAGCCTTGATCATTTGCATCTTAGCATGCCACACAGGCAAACCATCCTATGCAACCGATATCAGTCACACAGAATGAAATCCGATGTCAGACACACAGTCCATTTACAAGTCCGTTCTGGGTCTGAACGAAACCGGAGGCACCTAGTACCCCGCATATCCATCGATCTCCAAGTACGTCTGGACGATCACTAACTGTTTCCATCTTCTTGGGTGTACAGCCCAATCAAGATCATCAGTAATTACCCAAACGACGTGAAGACTTCTGGTCTTCGACCACCGTCTTCATCTTCGACACCACGTCGAATCAGTTATTCAGAATGGGATAAACCCGGTCTTTCCGAATAACTCGCGTATATCTTAAATAAGTGTTACACAAACACAACATACGCCTCATTCCAATTCATTAGTCACTAACCGTAAATTAATCAAGAGAATAATTCCCCAAATATTAACCCCGAAGGCCGAAACCAACATCAGATCAATATCCAGAAAACCCTTCTGCTTAGCTAACCGACAGTTAGTTTCTAAATTTCACATTCATAGGGAAAGATTCCCATTAATTTTATCAAAGATAAATTCTTGAATTTATTCTTTAATCAACTTTTGAATATCAATTCAAACTAGTCGGGATTAACGAACCTTACCGAAGTAATCATTTGTTTTAAATTTCCCAATCCCAACCTATTCATCCCATGAAGTAAAACTGGTAATACTTCATATTTAACACCACGGTGTTATCGGTAAATTCAATTACCATTTCATGTTCAAATCTAATTAAAGATTTAACTATCGCCTGGAGCAAAACTGGTGATACTCCATTTTCGACCATTTCAATCTAATTAAAGATTCATTAAAACTCCACTCAGTTTTAATCGTTAACTGGGTTAAAGAATCAGTGTCATTTAAAACACGGTTCACGATAAACCCAAAATCACATTCATTAATTATCGGGTTAAAGAACAAGTGTTATTTAAAACACTGTTCACGATAAACCCAAAAATCAATATCAATTCAATTCCAATTAAATATCATTTAATTGGTACACTTCATTAAATCTAAATAAAAAGATTTAATCTTTTCTCAACTGGGTTCAAGAACAGTGTTAGTGAAGACACCATTCACGACAAACCCAAATCACATTCGATATTAAACACAAGGCTCTGAATAGAAAATATATCGGCCTATATTCAATATCAAATTCTACGATTAACAAATGTCGTAGTGGAAATAACGATATATTAATATATCTTTCAAATTTCCATAACAACAACTGTATAATCACGAATTCCAACATCGAAATATTCCGAAGACAATTTCGATTCAAATCCACTCCAATGCAATCATTGGAAATTTTGGTTATTTTCAAAACCCTTTTCGAATTCAATTTATTTATTTAAAAATAAATAGAATTATAATTCTAGTTCGAAACTAGTTCATTTCGATAAAAATCTATTTTTATCTTTTCAAATATGGAGTTTTTCATCCCAAATCTTCACAAATCATTTCTTATGATTTTACACAAATTATTACTATTTTTAATAATTTTATTAAGGCCCGTACAGTCGATTTCCATCAATGGTCATCGAACTGCACTTACAGCGACCTTTTTCAAATTTGATTTGGACATAATTCCAAATCCAACCGTTAGATTTCAAATTTCTAACATTCGCTAGAAAGCTCTTTTCGATACGAACCCAACGGTTCCGGTTTTAGGAGAATCCGACGGTCGGATCTCCCGTAATGTCCATTCGAAGTCAATGGTCGAAATTCGCGAACTGCCGCGGCGCGGCGCGTTCTATTCAGGCCATTATATTATATATATAATATATATAATATATATTTCGTCGATTTCTATTCAAAACGAATTATATAAATAGTTTTAAAATCGTTTCAAAACCTATTTCAACTTCCATTTCAATTCAAAGCAAAATTGAATTCTTCTTTATAAATTCGTTTCAAAATTCATTTCTATTCAATTTGAATTTCAATTCAATTTGAATTCATTTCAATTCGCTTTCAATTCCATTTGAATTCGTTTTCAATTCAATTCATTTCGAAATCGTTTTCAATTCAATTCATTTCGAAATCGTTTTCAATTCAATTCATTTCGAAATCGTTTTCAATTCAATTCATTTCGAAATCGTTTTCAATTCAATTCATTTCGAAATCGTTTTCAATTCAATTCATTTCGAAATCGTTTTCAATTCAATTCATTTCGAAATCGTTTTCAATTCAATTCATTTCGAAATCGTTTTCAATTCAATTCATTTCGAAATCGTTTTCAATTCAATTCATTTCGAAATCGTTTTCAATTCAATTCATTTCGAAATCGTTTTCAATTCAATTCATTTCGAAATCGTTTTCAATTCAATTCATTTCGAAATCGTTTTCAATTCAATTCATTTCGAAATGAATAAAATCGATATAAATATCGTTCACGTCAAAATGGCGTCAATCTAATCAACACGGCTTCATAAATTTCTATTTTCAAAATAGTTGTTATTATCAAAATATTTCGTTCAACACATGACCAATCTCAATGAATGAGTACTGTCAACACATGAACTTTTATTTTATAATATTCTTTATTTTTCAAATTGGAATGAGGCCCAATCAATTACCATATAAGGTTAATTATATGGATTTTCATACAACACATGTATATCATAGCATTGAAAAATAATCAACCATCAACCAAAGTGCACTACACTGTATAAGCATCAAATATAGATATCTAACGCTTATAACAGCCTGTCAATCAATCGATCGACATATTTAATCAATCAGGATGAGTGAACTTCAAATTTCATCCCAACACCCGTGTGGGGTTTCAAACAATCAAACACAGATTTTATTCGTGCAGTTGGGCGATGTGTAAAATTTATCGTCCCAATCCATATCAGTCAAATCAGTGTACATAAACAAACCGTCTGGTTTGTAAATGAATATTTTATTTTATTCACATTCACGTTAAAAACTATATTCTTAACGATAAAATATTTATTCCAACACATGAATTTTTCTTTCAGTTCATTCTTTAAATAAAATGATATTTTTATTTTTTTCTAACATATTTTAGAAAATTTCGGCGGCATAACGGCACGATACTAGAAACGGGACAAGGCCTAGCCTTATCCCCGGTCTAGTGAAGGCCCACGCCATTCACATATCAATTTTAATCAATTTCCAATTCAACCAATCAATCAAATCCAAATCAAATAATCTAACCAACTACACAACCAAACAAACAAGTCCATGGTATGTGGACGGGTGTCGGGTGCTTCTAATAAGCACCGTCTGCATCCTAGTATATATATATAACTAGAAAATAAATTTGAAAGGTGAGAAATTCTCACATATAGCTATCCTAGCTCCACGGCTCTTCATTTGCAGAAGTCTTCGTCGTTTCGCCTTTTTGTCACCTTCGTTGCTGCTTTCACTACATACGCAAAAATCGAATTTTTACTTTGTTATTCAATATATAAAAATCACATTTTTATTCCGAAGTTCAATATATAAAAAACGAATTTTTATTTCAAAGTTCAATATATAAAAATCGAATTTTTATTTCAAAGTTCAATATATAAAAATCGAATTTTTATTTCAAAGTTCAATATATAAAAATCGAATTTTTATTTCAAAGTTCAATATATAAAAATCGAATTTTTATTTCAAAGTTCAATATATAAAAATCGAATTTTTATTTCAAAGTTCAATATATAAAAATCGAATTTTTATTTCAAAGTTCAATATATAAAAATCGAATTTTTATTTCAAAGTTCAATATATAAAAATCGAATTTTTATTTCAAAGTTCAATATATAAAAATCGAATTTTTATTTCAAAGTTCAATATATAAAAATCGAATTTTTATTTCAAAGTTCAATATATAAAAATCGAATTTTTATTTCAAAGTTCAATATATAAAAATCGAATTTTTATTTCAAAGTTCAATATATAAAAATCGAATTTTTATTTCAAAGTTCAATATATAAAAATCGAATTTTTATTTCAAAGTTCAATATATAAAAATCGAATTTTTATTTCAAAGTTCAATATATAAAAATCGAATTTTTAGTTCGAAGTTCCATATATAAAAATCGAATTTTTAGTTCGAAGTTCAATATATAAAAATCAAATTTTTAGTTCAAAGTTCAATATATAAAAATCGAATTTTTATTTCACTATTCAATATATAAAAATCCTTCTTTATGCCTTTTATAAAAATTTCAATTTTTATAACAAAGATTTGATCTTTCCTATGATAAAAAAAAAAAAAAAAATTCTTCTTTGAAAACAATGCAATTTCAGTTTTATATACTTTAAAAAAAAAAACAGTTTTAACAAAATATAAAAATCAGTATTTAAACTTAATATAAAATCAGTATTTAAACTTAATATAAAATCAGTATTTAAACTTAATATAAAATCAGTATTTAAACTTAATATAAAATCAGTATTTAAACTTAATATAAAATCAGTATTTAAACTTAATATAAAATCAGTATTTAAACTTAATATAAAATCAGTATTTAAACTTATTAATAAAAACAGAAATAACATATTAAAATAAAAAAAAGAAGAAGACAAAAAAAAAAAGGACTTACAGAAGGGGGGGGGGGGGTTTCGGGCGTCGCTCGTGAGGAGGAGCATCGGCGGGGGCATCGATCTGGGGAGGGAGGCGGCGGCGGCGGCGAGTGGGAGTTTGGGCGGGTCTCGTTCTGACTGAAGGGGAGTAGAGAGGGTAGAGGAGGAGATCGAAGTGAGAGGGGCTACTGAGGTGGGCGGTGCGTTCCTCAGCGCGGTGGCGCGCTGAACGGAGGGGCGACGCTGCTCCTCCTTCTCTCTCTTTTTTTTTTTTTATTTATTTATTTCGATTTTGACAGAGTGAACGGGGGGGGGGGGGGGGCAGAGAGATAAAGGGAATTTTTTTTTTTATTATTATTATTTAATTATTAAAAAGTTGACTTTCACATACGACCTCAAAACGAGGTCCACCGCCTGCCGCCCATAGCGTTTCACCCCCATTCCGAACACAATGGGATATGTACCGCAAGCTGAATCGACCGTTTCGATCAGTTTCCCTTTAATTTACATTTAAATCACTATATTGAATTTTAAACGTACATTTCAAATTACTGGGGTCACATACTAACTAGAAAAATTCCATAAAAATATTTTCTAGCTTCGTATTGACGATACGGTCCTAACAAAACTAGTTTCGTCGAATTCTGAGACCGTTAGAAAAATGGCCAATTTCCAGTCGATTAAAATCAACTGAAACTGGTCAAACGCGTTTTCCTTTGCCACGCTCACATATGGATTCGAAAAATTATGAAATTTAAAACCTAGCAATAACTTGACACTGCGGACCCAACAAAACTGGTTTCGTCGAAATCCGAGGTCATTTGCAAAATGTCCATTTTTAAGGGCCTGAATTCCATAGCGACTATTCAGAATTTTCAACTGGACATATCTTTTGATTCCTGATATGAAATCTTGATTTTTCGGATTCGTTAGAAAGATATTCACTATTAGATTCCATTATTTTTGGTTTCACTAAAATCCGGATTGTTTTGCACCCGGTACATTCAATTGAAGTTTGAAATCGAATTATCGAACTACCGCGCCATTTTCAATTCTATTTATAATTATATATAATTATTTATATTCTAACGACGACGTATATAATATATGCGATCGATTTATATTCAAAATAAATTTCTCGTCGTTTTTATTTAAAATAATTCATTTTAAATAATCAAAATTCGCTAAAATTGCCAAAATAAAAATTTCAAACTGGCTCGCATTTTACGGGTTGTTACAATCGTCTTCATCTTCGACTTATCGTCGTATCAGTTATTCAGAATGGGATAAACCCGGTCTTTCCGAATAACTCGCGTATATTTTAAATAAGTGTTACACAAACACAACATACGCCTCATTCCAATTCATTAGTCACTAACCGTAAATTAATCAAGAGAATAATTCCCCAAATATTAGCCCCGAAGGCCGAAACCAACATCAGATCAATATTCAGAAAACCATTCTGCTTGGCTAACCGACAGTTAGTTTCTAAATTTCACATTCATAGGGAAAGGTTCCCATTAATTTAATCCAAGATAAACTCCTTGAATTTATTCTTTATTCTATTTTTGAATCTCAATTCAAACTAGTCGGGATTAACGAACCTTACCGAAGTAATCATTTGTTTTAATTTCCCAATCCCAACCTATTCATCCCATGAAGTAAAACTGGTAATACTTCATATTTAACACCACAGTGTTATCGGTAAATTCAATTACCATTTCACGTTCAAATCTAATTAAAGATTTAACTATCGCCTGGAGCAAAACTGGTGATACTCCACTTTCGATCATTTCAATCTAATTAAAGATTCATTAAAACTCCACTTAGTTTTAATCTTCGACTGGGTTAAAGAATCAGTGTCATTTAAAACACGGTTCACGATAAACCCAAAATCACCTTCCATTAATTATCGGGTTAAAGAACGAGTGTTATTTAAAACACTGTTCACGATAAACCCAAAAATCAATATCAATTCAATTTCAATTAAATATTATTTAATTGGTACACTTCATTAAATCTAAATAAAAAGATTTAATCTTTTCTCAACTGGGTTCAAGAACAGTGTTAGTGAAGACACCATTCACGACAAACCCAAATCACATTTGATATTCAATACAAGGCTCTGAATAGAAAATATATCGGCTTATATTCAATATCAAATTCTACGACCAACAAATGTCGTATTGGAAATAACGATATAGATATATATCTTTCAAATTTCCATAACAACATATGTATAATCACGAATTCCAACATCGAAATATTCCGAAGACAATTTCGATTCAAATCCACTCCAATGCAATCATTGGAAATTCTGGTTATTTTCAAAACCCTTTTCAAATTCAATTTATTTATTTAAAAATAAATAGAATTATAATTCTAGTTCAAAACTAGTTCATTTCGATAAAAATCTATTTTTATCTTTTCAAATATGGAGTTTTTCACCCCAAATCTTCACAAATCATTTCTTGTGATTTTACACAAATTATTACTATTTTTAATAATTTTATCAAGGCCCGTACAGTCGATTTCCACCAATGGCCATCGAACTGCACTTATAGCGACCTTTTTCAAATTTGATTTGGACATAATTCCAAATCCAACCGTTAGATTTCAAATTTCTAACATTCGCTAGAAAGCTCTTTTCGATACGAACCCAACGGTTCCGGTTTTAGGAGAATCCGACGGTCGGATCTCCCGTAATGTCCGTTTGAAATCAATGGTCGAAATTCGCGAACTGCCGCGGCGCGGCGCGTTCTATTCAGGCCATTATATTATATATATAATATATATAATATATATTTCGTCGATTTCTATTTAAAACGAATTATATAAATAGTTTTGAATTCGTTTCAAAATCTATTTCAACTTCCATTTCAATTCAAAGCAAAATTGAATTCTTCTTTATAGATTCGTTTCAAAATTCATTTCTATTCAATTCAAATTTCAATTCAATTTGAATTCGTTTTCAATTCACTTTCAATTCAATTCGAATTCGTTTTCAATTCAATTCATTTCGAAATCGTTTTCAATTCAATTCATTTCGAAATCGTTTTCAATTCAATTCATTTCGAAATCGTTTTCAATTCAATTCATTTCGAAATCGTTTTCAATTCAATTCATTTCGAAATCGTTTTCAATTCAATTCATTTCGAAATCGTTTTCAATTCAATTCATTTCGAAATCGTTTTCAATTCAATTCATTTCGAAATCGTTTTCAATTCAATTCATTTCGAAATCGTTTTCAATTCAATTCATTTCGAAATATTCGATTTCAAAATTACTTTTTAATATTCATTTTAAAATGAATAAAATCGATATAAATATCGTTCACGTCAAAATGGCGTCAATCTAATCAACACGGCTTCATATATTGATATTTTCAAATATTCCATTTCGAATATTTCTATTTCAAATATTTCTATTTTTAAAACTGGAATGAGGCCCAATCAATTACCATATAAAGTTAATTATATGGATTTTTCATACAACACATGTATATAATAGCAACGATAAATAATCAACCATCAACCAAAGTGCACTACACCGTATAAGCATCAAATATAGATATCTAATGCTTATAACAGCCTGTCAATCAATCGATTGACATATTTAATCAATCAGGATGAGTGAACTTCAAATTTCATCCCAACACCCGTGTGGGGTTTCAAACAATCAAACACAGATTTTTATTCGTGCAGTTGGGTGATGTGTAAAATTTATCGACCCAATCAATGTCCTTCAAATAGGTGTACATAAACAAACCGTCTGGTTTGTAAATGAATATTTATTTATTCACATTCACGTTAAAAATTATATTTTTAACGATAAAACATTTTATTCCAACATATGAATTTCGATTTAGTTCATTCTTTAAATAAAATGATATTTTTATTTTTCTAACACATTTTAGAAAATTTCGGCGGCATAACGGCACGATACTAGAAACGGGACAAGGCCTAGCCTTATCCCCGGTCTAGTGAAGGCCCACGCCATTCACACATCAATCAAATCAATTTCATCTCACCAAACAATTCTATTCAAACAAATAATTCAACTAATCTATGCAACCAAACAAACAAGTCCATGGTCTGTGGACGATTGTGTCGGGTGCTACTAAGCACCGTCTGCATCCTAGTATATATATCTAAATAGAAATGAAATTGAAAGGTGAGAAATTCTCACAGATAGCTATCCTAGCTCCACGGCACTTCATTGATAGAAATCTTCATCGCTATCGCATCTTCGCCATCTTCGTTGCCCGTATTCACTACATATGTAAAAATTGAATTTTTACTTCGCTATCCAATATATAAAAATCATATTTTTACTTCGCCTTTCAATATATAAAAATCATATTTTTACTTCGATGTTCAATATATAAAAATCATATTTTTACGCCGAAGTTCAATATATAAAAATCATATTTTTATGCCGAAGTTCAATATATAAAAATCATATTTTTATGCCGAAGTTCAATATATAAAAATCATATTTTTATGCCGAAGTTCAATATATAAAAATCATATTTTTATGCCGAAGTTCAATATATAAAAATCATTTTTTTATGCCGAAGTTCAATATATAAAAATCATATTTTTACTTCGATGTTCAACATATAAAAATTTCGCCTTTTCAATAATAAAGATTTCGCCTTTCCAATAATAAAGATTTCGCCTTTTCAATAATAAAGATTTCGCCTTTTAAATTTAAAGATTCCGCCTTTTCAATAATAAAGATTTAATCTTTTCTATTACTTTTTAAAGTCTAAATCTTTTTCCTTTTAAAATTTAAGAATAAAATCAGTTTTTAAATGCTTTTTCAAAATCAGTTTTTACTTCTAATTAAAATTCAGTTTTTATCTTTTCAAATAATAAAAAAAAATCAGTGTTTTTTTTTCCTAATTAAAATCGGATAAAACTATATAAATAAAATAAAGAAATAAAATAAAAATAAAATAACTTACAGGGGGGGGGGAGGTTTAGCGTCGGCGAGGTCTGGAAAGGGGGGGGGGGGGTAGCGTCGGTCGAGAGGAGGGGGGGGGGGGGACTGCGCTGGTGGCGGCTCGCAGGTGGGGGTGCGGTTCGTGGGTCTCGTGTCGGAGCTGAAGATGGACGGAGGGGAGGGATTCGGGGCTAGGGGAAGATGGAGAGGATGGTCGGGAGGTGGAGGCGCCGGGGCACGTTCGGCCTCCGGTGGCGCGCGACGTCCAAGGGCGGGGCTCCGCCCTCTTTCTTTCTTTTTTTTTTCTTTTTTTTTTCCTGGAGAATGAAATTAATCTGGGGGGGGGGGCAGAACGAGGTTAAAGGAGAGGAGGGTTTTATTTATTTATTTATTTATTTTATTTTCAACCCTAAATGTTGACTTTTAATTCGAACACCTAACGAGACCCAACGACTGTCGCCCCTAGCTATATACCCCCATTCCGAACACAATGGGATATGTATCGCAAGTTGATTCGATCGTTTGAATTAGTTTCCGTTGAATTTACATTTAAATCTCTATATTGAATTTCAAACGTACATTTCAAATTACCGGGGTCACATACTAACCAGAAATATTCCCAAAAAATATTTTCTAGCTTCGTATTGACGATACGGTCCTAACAAAACTAGTTTCGTCGAATTCTGAGACCGTTAGAAAAATGGCCAATTTCCAGTCGATTAAAATCAACTGAAACTGGTCAAACGCGTTTTCCTTTGCCACGCTCACATATTGAATCGAAAAATTATGAAATTTGAAACCTAGCAATAATTTGACATCACGGACCCAACAAAACTGGTTTCGTCGAAATCCGAGGTCATTTGCAAAATTTCCATTTTTAAGGGCCTGAATTCCATAGCGACTATTCAGAATTTTCAATTGGACTTATCTTTTGATTCCCGATATGAAATCTTGATTTTTCGGATTCGTTGGAAAGATATTCACTATTAGATTCCATTATTTTTGGTTTCACTAAAATCCGGATTGTTTTGCACCCGGTACATTCAATTGAAGTTTGAAATCGAATTATCGAACTACCGCGCCATTTTCAATTCTATTTATAATTATATATGAATATTTATATTCTAACGACGACGCGTATAATATATACGTTCGAATTCTATTCAAAATAAATTTCTCGACGATATTATTTAAAATAATTCATTTTAAATAATCAAAATTCGCTAAAATTGCCAAAATAAAAATTTCAAACTGGCTCGCATTTTACGGGTTGTTACAATCTCCCCCACTTAAAACTTTTCGTCCCCGAAAAGGAACAAAGTCGAAAGTGGTTTGATAATTCAACTCTACGTTCGATCTGGCTTCCATTCTCCAACCTTTCAGTTTCTGAGAATTCTCAAAAATTTCAAAAATTTGGCTAACTCCCTAAATTTTCGAAAAATTTCGCCATAACCTCCCCTGCAATGGGAGCATCGGGGAATTTGAAATAGCTTCCCCGGTCCTTCAGATCTCAAAAAGAAAAAGAAAAAGCCAAGCGGCTAGCCAATAGGCTCACAAAATCATCATCACCCAAACAAAACAGGAAATTATGTAGTAAACATGTACCTATTTGTCGGGCAAACAAATTTTATTCTCTGCTCTAGCCTCCTTGCTATGACCTGTTCAATGATATACATATATATGCAAGCAGATGCGACCAAATTTCAATATAGTTCAATTGGGCATAATGTTTCAGAATTATCAAACAAATAAACCAACAACACAACCATCAATCAATTAGTGGATTAACGTTACAAATTCATAATTTTGATACATATACAAAAAATCATGTTTTTGATGCCAATTCACAACAATGTGTTCTAACTATATTAGTTTTGGTTCTCACACCAGTCTAATGGAAATATATAGATATCACACCTTCGTTACTCGAACATGAATACTAATGACGACTAGTCAATCATCAGAATCATCTTCGGGCCACTAGAGTATGATTCTATATCTATCCAGTATATTAAAAATTCGAATACACGCGGATCAGACGTATACGCAAAATCTGTATATACTGGATTGTCCACATCAATATAAATAGATAATCAAATACGAATAATTGATTTTAAATTTTCAAAACAAAATTGTTTTCATTTGAAAAATATACTCTTCACACTCGTTCTAGGATACTACTGATCCCATCTCTAACGAGTCATTCCCATTGGATATTACTAATCCAATATCTGATGAATTCTTTCGTATGGTTCTAATGTGCCTTGTTCTCTGCTTTGTAAACCAAAGCTCTGATACCAACTGTGAAAACCCGTAACTTCCCCGTAAAGGAAAGCGTCGGATAGTTCGAGAACAAGCCACAACAGAACGTATACAGAAGAACATTTCATTGTATATTACAACAATGCATCAGATTACAAGAATATACAGAGTATAAATGAATATTACACAGAAATATCAGAGATTTAAATTACATTTAAATACATCGCAGCGGAAAATAATACAATACACAACTAGAATGAGATATACGGATACAAAGCTTTCCGGATATCGTTCCAGCTGTAAACCAGGATCCTGTGAATATAAATCTGCAAAACCAAAACTACTAGCTGCCCATGTCAAAATAAGGGCACCCAGAGTTTAGGTTAAAAACAATAAACTCCAGGTCAGTCATGGGACTGGTGTGAGAACTAAAACAGTTAATCTTTATTTTAAAGTTAGGTAAATCAAGGGACCACGCCGTATAACACGGAACGGGTTTCCTCCCAAGAATACCAGTGCATAAAACAAACAGCGCAATGCTAAATAAAGAAAAATGAAGCTGTTATAAGACCCAGGTCCCATCACACAATGCAACGCAGCCAAGGATAGGGTTTTCCCTTATAACAGCCAAAGAATGCTTGATACGTTTAAACCAAATCATTTGATACTACTATAAGTGCATAGTGTATAAAACAACTTCAAATCATAAGTATCAATCATAGGCGGCATGAGCGCCCCATCCCACTATGTCACCATACTAGGTTCTACAAATAAAACCGCAAATGTCACGTATTTGGAAATTGGATTTCCGTCTATGAACCGAGGCAAAAGATAGTCCTCAACCGATTCGTGACTCTCTAGCCCGAGCCACAGGATCAGAACGCATCAACCCTTTAGATCGTCAGGGCCGGTCCACCGATGTGGATTATTATGCCTGAACACTACGTCTCCCCATCCTATGGGGTGTAAGTCTGGTCCGTCAGCCGACCAGAATGCATCGGCCGAAACCGATATAACCGAGGCGCCTCGCAACAGCAACAACCACATAAGTCAAACTCGTCAGGGCGTGTAAAACCACTGACGCCACTTCTAGCTAGAAAGAAACGCAAGTCCTCCCTGATGTCCTCTCCCGTTTTTGGTTCACAACCGGGGTGCGAGGCTCGCGAATTCACGTTACACAAAGCTGTGCCACACAGGCTGTGCTTTGATCATCACCACAAGACTTTGCATTTCAACAGAAGCCTCGATCTATTGCCACTTAGGCATGCCACACAGACAATTCACTCCATGCGTTTGATATCCATCAATATATAACCCCTGAGCTCGTACGTCTCAGAGAAGGGCGTTAAGCAAGAGAATAAATTCTCCGCCGCCAAACAGATATATATTTAATAGAGATCAATCACACGGACTAAAATCCAATGTCAGACACACAGTCCATTTACAAGTTCGTTCTGGGACTGAACGAAACCGGAGGCACCTAGTACCCCGCATATCCATCGATCTCCAAGTACGTCTGGACGATCACTAACTGTTTCCATCTTCTTGGGTGTACAGCCCAATCAAGATCATCAGTTATCACCCAAACGACGTGAAGACCTCCGGTCTTCGACCATCGTCTTCATCTTCGACTTATCGTCGTATCAGTTATTCAGAATGGGATAAACCCGGTCTTTCCGAATAACTCGCGTATATTTTAAATAAGTGTTACACAAACACAACATACGCCTCATTCCAATTCATTAGTCACTAACCGTAAATTAATCAAGAGAATAATTCCCCAAATATTAACCCCGAAGGCCGAAACCAACATCAGATCAATATTCAGAAAACCATTCTGCTTGGCTAACCGACAGTTAGTTTCTAAATTTCACATTCATAGGGAAAGGTTCCCATTAATTTAATCCAAGATAAATTCCTTGAATTTATTCTTTATTCTATTTTTGAATCTCAATTCAAACTAGTCGGGATTAACGAACCTTACCGAAGTAATCATTTGTTTTAATTTCCCAATCCCAACCTATTCATCCCATGAAGTAAAACTGGTAATACTTCATATTTAACACCACAGTGTTATCGGTAAATTCAATTACCATTTCACGTTCAAATCTAATTAAAGATTTAACTATCGCCTGGAGCAAAACTGGTGATACTCCACTTTCGATCATTTCAATCTAATTAAAGATTCATTAAAACTCCACTTAGTTTTAATCTTCGACTGGGTTAAAGAATCAGTGTAATTTAAAACACGGTTCACGATAAACCCAAAATCACCTTCCATTAATTATCGGGTTAAAGAACGAGTGTTATTTAAAACACTGTTCACGATAAACCCAAAAATCAATATCAATTCAATTTCAATTAAATATTATTTAATTGGTACACTTCATTAAATCTAAATAAAAAGATTTAATCTTTTCTCAACTGGGTTCAAGAACAGTGTTAGTGAAGACACCATTCACGACAAACCCAAATCACATTTGATATTCAATACAAGGCTCTGAATAGAAAATATATCGGCTTATATTCAATATCAAATTCTACGACCAACAAATGTCGTATTGGAAATAACGATATAGGTATATATCTTTCAAATTTCCATAACAACATATGTATAATCACGAATTCCAACATCGAAATATTCCGAAGACAATTTCGATTCAAATCCACTCCAATGCAATCATTGGAAATTCTGGTTATTTTCAAAACCCTTTTCAAATTCAATTTATTTATTTAAAAATAAATAGAATTATAATTCTAGTTCAAAACTAGTTCATTTCGATAAAAATCTATTTTTATCTTTTCAAATATGGAGTTTTTCACCCCAAATCTTCACAAATCATTTCTTGTGATTTTACACAAATTATTACTATTTTTAATAATTTTATCAAGGCCCGTACAGTCGATTTCCACCAATGGCCGTCGAACTGCACTTATAGCGACCTTTTTCAAATTTGATTTGGACATAATTCCAAATCCAACCGTTAGATTTCAAATTTCTAACATTCGCTAGAAAGCTCTTTTCGATACGAACCCAACGGTTCCGGTTTTAGGAGAATCCGACGGTCGGATCTCCCGTAATGTCCGTTTGAAATCAATGGTCGAAATTCGCAAACTGCCGCGGCGCGGCGCGTTCTATTCAGGCCATTATATTATATATATAATATATATAATATATATTTCGTCGATTTCTATTTAAAACGAATTATATAAATAGTTTTGAATTCGTTTCAAAATCTATTTCAACTTCCATTTCAATTCAAAGCAAAATTGAATTCTTCTTTATAGATTCGTTTCAAAATTCATTTCTATTCAATTCAAATTTCAATTCAATTTGAATTCGTTTTCAATTCAATTCGAATTCGTTTTCAATTCAATTCATTTCGAAATCGTTTTCAATTCAATTCATTTCGAAATCGTTTTCAGTTCAATTCATTTCGAAATCGTTTTCAATTCAATTCATTTCGAAATCGTTTTCAATTCAATTCATTTCGAAATCGTTTTCAATTCAATTCATTTCGAAATCGTTTTCAATTCAATTCATTTCGAAATCGTTTTCAATTCAATTCATTTCGAAATCGTTTTCAATTCAATTCATTTCGAAATCGTTTTCAATTCAATTCATTTCGAAATCGTTTTCAATTCAATTCATTTCGAAATCGTTTTCAATTCAATTCATTTCGAAATCGTTTTCAATTCAATTCATTTCGAAATATTTGATTTCAAAATTACTTTTTAATATTCATTTTAAAATGAATAAAATCGATATAAATATCGTTCACGTCAAAATGGCGTCAATCTAATCAACACGGCTTCATATATTGATATTTTCAAATATTCCATTTCGAATATTTCTATTTCAAATATTTCTATTTTTAAATCTGGAATGAGGCCCAATCAATTACCATATAAAGTTAATTATATGGATTTTTCATACAACACATGTATATAATAGCAACGATAAATAATCAACCATCAACCAAAGTGCACTACACCGTATAAGCATCAAATATAGATATCTAATGCTTATAACAGCCTGTCAATCAATCGATTGACATATTTAATCAATCAGGATGAGTGAACTTCAAATTTCATCCCAACACCCGTGTGGGGTTTCAAACAATCAAACACAGATTTTTATTCGTGCAGTTGGGTGATGTGTAAAATTTATCGACCCAATCAATGTCCTTCAAATAGGTGTACATAAACAAACCGTCTGGTTTGTAAATGAATATTTATTTATTCACATTCACGTTAAAAA
This sequence comes from Allium sativum, assembly GCA_030737875.1. Taxonomy (NCBI): domain Eukaryota; kingdom Viridiplantae; phylum Streptophyta; class Magnoliopsida; order Asparagales; family Amaryllidaceae; genus Allium; species Allium sativum. Next base: position 271,268,599 of record CM060922.1, on the reverse strand, counting down.
TTATATTTTTAACAATAAAACATTTTATTCCAACATATGAATTTCGATTTAGTTCATTCTTTAAATAAAATGATATTTTTATTTTTCTAACACATTTTAGAAAATTTCGGCGGCATAACGGCACGATACTAGAAACGGGACAAGGCCTAGCCTTATCCCCGGTCTAGTGAAGGCCCACGCCATTCACACATCAATCAAATCAATTTCATCTCACCAAACAATTCTATTCAAACAAATAATTCAACTAATCTATGCAACCAAACAAACAAGTCCATGGTCTGTGGACGATTGTGTCGGGTGCTACTAAGCACCGTCTGCATCCTAGTATATATATCTAAATAGAAATGAAATTGAAAGGTGAGAAATTCTCACAGATAGCTATCCTAGCTCCACGGCACTTCATTGATAGAAATCTTCATCGCTATCGCATCTTCGCCATCTTCGTTGCCCGTATTCACTACATATGTAAAAATTGAATTTTTACTTCGCTATCCAATATATAAAAATCATATTTTTACTTCGCCTTTCAATATATAAAAATCATATTTTTACTTCGATGTTCAATATATAAAAATCATATTTTTACGCCGAAGTTCAATATATAAAAATCATATTTTTATGCCGAAGTTCAATATATAAAAATCATATTTTTATGCCGAAGTTCAATATATAAAAATCATATTTTTATGCCGAAGTTCAATATATAAAAATCATATTTTTATGCCGAAGTTCAATATATAAAAATCATATTTTTATGCCGAAGTTCAATATATAAAAATCATTTTTTTATGCCGAAGTTCAATATATAAAAATCATATTTTTACTTCGATGTTCAACATATAAAAATTTCGCCTTTTCAATAATAAAGATTTCGCCTTTCCAATAATAAAGATTTCGCCTTTTCAATAATAAAGATTTCGCCTTTTAAATTTAAAGATTCCGCCTTTTCAATAATAAAGATTTAATCTTTTCTATTACTTTTTAAAGTCTAAATCTTTTTCCTTTTAAAATTTAAGAATATAATCAGTTTTTAAATGCTTTTTCAAAATCAGTTTTTACTTCTAATTAAAATTCAGTTTTTATCTTTTCAAATAATAAAAAAAAAATCAGTGTTTTTTTTTTCCTAATTAAAATCGGATAAAACTATATAAATAAAATAAAGAAATAAAATAAAAATAAAATAACTTACAGGGGGGGGGGGGGGGTTAGCGTCGGCGAGGTCTGGAAAAGGGGGGGGGGGGTAGCGTCGGTCGAGAGGAGGGGGGGGGACTGCGCTGGTGGCGGCTCGCAGGTGGGGGTGCGGTTCGTGGGTCTCGCGTCGGAGCTGAAGATGGACGGAGGGGAGGGATTCGGGGCTAGGGGAAGATGGAGAGGATGGTCGGGAGGTGGAGGTGCCGGGGCACGTTCGGCCTCCGGTGGCGCGCGACGTCCAAGGGCGGGGCTCCGCCCTCTTTCTTTCTTTATTTTTTTTTCCTGGAGAATGAAATTAATCTGGGGGGGGGGGGGCAGAACGAGGTTAAAGGAGAGGAGGGTTTTTTTTTTTTTTAATTTTATTTATTTTATTTTCAACCCTAAATGTTGACTTTTAATTCGAACACCTAACGAGACCCAACGACTGTCGCCCCTAGCTAAATACCCCCATTCCGAACACAATGGGATATGTATCGCAAGTTGATTCGATCGTTTGAATTAGTTTCCGTTGAATTTACATTTAAATCTCTATATTGAATTTCAAACGTACATTTCAAATTACCGGGGTCACATACTAACCAGAAAAATTCCCAAAAAATATTTTCTAGCTTCATATTGACGATACGGTCCTAACAAAACTAGTTTCGTCGAATTCTGAGACCGTTAGAAAAATGGCCAATTTCCAGTCGATTAAAATCAACTGAAACTGGTCAAACGCGTTTTCCTTTGCCACACTCACATATTGAATCGAAAAATTATGAAATTTGAAACCTAGCAATAATTTGACATCACGGACCCAACAAAACTGGTTTCGTCGAAATCCGAGGTCATTTGCAAAATTTCCATTTTTAAGGGCCTGAATTCCATAGCGACTATTCAGAATTTTCAATTGGACTTATCTTTTGATTCCCGATATGAAATCTTGATTTTCGGATTCGTTGGAAAGATATTCACTATTAGATTCCATTATTTTTGGTTTCACTAAAATCCGGATTGTTTTGCACCCGGTACATTCAATTGAAGTTTGAAATCGAATTATCGAACTACCGCGCCATTTTCAATTCTATTTATAATTATATATGAATATTTATATTCTAAGGACGACGCGTATAATATATACGTTCGAATTCTATTCAAAATAAATTTCTCGACGATATTATTTAAAATAATTCATTTTAAATAATCAAAATTCGCTAAAATTGCCAAAATAAAAATTTCAAACTGGCTCGCATTTTACGGGTTGTTACAAGTGACATGATTAAGTCGCTAAAACTTAGCCCAAGGTCATAGATCATAGAAAAGGGGCAAAATTAGGTTCACATAGGCTAGCATACTTATGTTTCATCGCATTTTATTCCATGTCACATTAGAACCACCGTTAGAATATACAAGTAGCTAGAACTTACATAGCGAGGCTTAGGGAAAGATCATGAATCGTCCTGACCAAGAAAGGTGGCTCCTTTGTTGAAGAATCGTCATGAAATTTGCGTAGCAACGTTGATTTACCCTTGATTTGATGTAGAAAGCTTGCACCTTTTGATTTGAACCCGATTTGAATGCATAAGCACTTAGAGTTGGAGATGGAGGCCATGATCAAGATAGATTTTGGCGGCACTTCGTGGCATGAGTGATTTGTGAGGGTTTAAGGTAGGCTTAGGGGTCTTTTTATAGAGATTAGGAGTAGTTTAGGCCCTTAGATTTACCCAAGGATAGATCTGGGCCTTTAAAATCCGTCACAAGCCTCCAAACATGTCTTGAGGAACAAGTCAGGTGCACCCAGGCCAAACTGGCCGACCACCCAAGTCGACAGGGGTGTCGACTGGGCAGTCGACACCACCTGGGGTGTGTCGACTCCCAAGTCGACTCCCCAGTCGACTTGGGGGTGGCAGGAATTTTTCCCACCTGTTCTGCTTGGCTGAATTTGAATTCTGAATTCAAATTTGAACTGTTTTTGAACTTGAAATTTTCTGGAAACTTTGACGGGCCATAACTTGGTCATACGGACTCCGATTTTCGAAAACTCGGACTCTATTTCGCGTATTTTTCCGAGACGAACGCAATGGCACAGCCCGTTTCCCTTGATTCAGATTTTATCATTTAAATTCTGCCTTGATTCTTGTCTTAGCATGCTGTGAAAATCCGGGTTGTTACAAACAACATCCTATAAGAATAATTTGTTAGAGATAAGGTTAGTAATGCCCTAGAATGAGTTTGAATAGTGTTATTTATAAAAACGAATTTAGTTTCGAAATTTATGTCTTATTATAAGAATTTAAGTATCTTATTTGGTAACTGATTTTGGGACTATTGAGTATAGGAAGATTTTGATATACACTTCATGAACGTATATTCGAAATCTCAAATATACTGGATAAATATAGAATCACACCTTAATCGCCCGGAGATGATCCTAATGATTACTATAGTATCATCAGAATGTGTGTTCGAGTTTTGAAAGTGGATATCTATATGATTCCAATAGACTAGTGTGAGAACCAAAACTTAGTTAGAGTTTATTGTTTGCGATTTGGCATTGAAATAATTTTGAAGTATATAAAAGTTATATATATATTTGAAAATCTAATCAGCTAATTGATTGATAGTTGTATTGTGTGATAATTAGTTTAACTAAAAAAATATTGGAATGATAAAACCAATATGAAAATGAAAGCTAAAATAAATCAAATCAAATTTAAAATGGAATTGAATTAAAAATTAGTTCGAAGTAGACAAAATAAAAACATGGACACCTCATTTTTAGTTAATGCATATATATATATATATATATATCTGTTGAACAGGTTATGGATTTACTGTTGAGTAAAGAAATAAATTGCGTGCCCGACAAACAGGTGCATCTTAATGAGTTGGTTGCACAATTTTATTTATTATTAAACTACTATGAGTGATTTGGATGCACTGTGATGGTTTTTCTGTGTGAAATTAAAACATATGCCCTTGGATAGTAACAAATAAATTATGGATCGCACCGCATAACATACTACTGAAGACAACATTTCATATCATATTCCATATAAGCATTTGGCGCTTATATGATGAGGTTTGGATTACCATATGAGCGAGATGCTTTTATGGCGAGGACTGAATTACAGGTTGAACTGAGGACTGATATGGACTTAATCATATAACGGTAAATTGCAGGATTTAATAATAAACCCTACACAGGTCTTGAGATGACAAAAATACACACGACACATCTCTCTTGTTTTATTTACAGTGCGTGGGATTAGGGGGGAAAGGTATATAAGTCATAACAGGTGTGCACATTTGATTTGTATGAGATTTATTGATTTATTGGGTGCCTAATACGACTAATAAATTTTTCTAGATCAACCCGTACAAAGGAGGTTATGGCAAAAATTTTCAGAAATTTAGGGTGTTAGCCAAATTTCAGAGAAATTCAGAAGTTCTTAGAAACTGAAAAGTTGAAGAACTGAAGCCAGAATGAAAGTTGAATTGGTTAGTTAAACAACTTTCAGCTCCGTTATTTTTCGAGAACGAAAAAGTTTTAAGTGGGGGAGATTGTAACAAACCCTATTTTTGGAACCAATTTAAATTTTATTTTTAATTGATTTTAGTGGATTTTAAATATTTAATATGATTTATTTTGAGAATTAACGATTTAAAATTTATTTAAATCGAAGTTAGAATGTTTAGATTTATATTTATTATAAAACGAGCTTGAAATGTCGCGATAGTTTGAAATTTTGGTTTTGAACTTTAAATGAATATGCAGAATTCAATATAAAAATGTTAGAATCTATTTAATTAAATCTTTCTAACGAATGTGAAAAATTTAGATTTCATTTAATAAATTGTAAGTTATGTCCAAATTAAAATTTAAAATAGTCGCTATGGATTTTATTAATATTTTAATATTATATATGGCCCTTAAAACTAACCATTTTGCAAACGACCTCCATTTTTGACGAAACTAATTTTGTTGGATCTGGAATGTCAAACTACTGTTAAGTTTAAATTTTCAAGTTATTTAGATTTGGTATGTAAGCATAGTAAATTTAAAGGCACGTTCAATTTCAGTTGTAAAATTAATAAGCTAGAAAAATTCCATTTTTCAAATGACCTCCAAATTCGACGAAATTATTTTTGTTAGGACCGTATCGTCAAAACATAGATAGATTTCAAATTCTATAATTTTTGGAGTCAATATGTGGCTCCGGTAAATTAAAATGTACGTTGGATTTCATTATTGAACGTTATATTGATTTATATTTTAATTTTGATAAAAACTGATCGAAATGGCTTACGAGACATAAACCAATGTGTCGTGAATGGGGGCATGTAGTTGTTAGGTTTAATTTGGAGTTTAGATGAAAAAGAAGCAATAAACGAATTAAATAATATAAAATAATATATATATCCTAGAAATACTCCTAACCCTAATCTCCAATTCGAAGAAAACCGCCCCCAGTCATATGAATGATTTAAATCGTTCCAATCTTCTTCCCCTAAGATCTCCTAATCCACGTTGAGTCAGACCAAGCCTAAAAAAAATTGTAATACTCTTTTCGCTCTACAAATCCGTACCAGATTGATAAATTATCGTGCAGTAAATCAAGGGGAATCGATGTTTAAAGTTGCCATGTTCGAGCAGTTTTTCGGGGCAATTGGAGCATGTGAGTTCGTCAAGGATGATGGTGATGGGAGAGGAAGGTCGGCTCTTTGATGTGGTGATGGCTGATCGCCGGTCGACATTGCGTGGTGATGGCGGCGACGGTTTGTAGATGTGGAGATGGGTTACGACTTTATTTGAAAGCTTGGGAGAGAAGAACGATGGGTTTACTAACCCTTTAAGATGGATTAGTGTAATTAATCTCATTTAATTATTTTTAATAAATAGTTAATAATGTAATTAAATTATTTAAGGTGCAAACTCCTATATCTTGGTCATATGAAATCAGAATTAAACGAAATCAGAATTAAATATTCCAAATTTTGGAAAGATAAAAGATATTTATCTGAATGAACTTGTTAACAACTAGAACAAAGAACTGAAAGGAATTGAGAATGGTTTTAATCTAACCCGAATTTTCTAATATAAGTATGGGATTGGGTTTGAATGGAAATAGTCTTCATAATATTTTGATATTGGATTCCGTGATTATACAGATATTGTTGAGGAATTTGGAAGATATAGATATCGTTATTCCCAAAACGATATCTGTTGGTTTCAGAATTTGATATTGGATGTAAGCCGATATGATTTCTATTCAGAGCCTTGTATTTAATATCAAATTAGATTTTGGGTTTGTCGTGGATGGTGTCTTCAATAGCACTGTTCTTAAATTCAGTTGCGAATAAAATAAATATTTCAATTAAGATTTAGAGAATTTTACCAATTGATTAATTTAATTGGAACTGAAATGAAAGTCGATTTTGGATTTATCGTGAACAATGTTTTAAATAACATTTGTTCTTTAACCCAATTAACAGTGAAGTTATGATTCAGAATTTATTATCTTTTAATTAAGATTAATGGAATTTTCTAAAGCAAAGTTTTCCAATTTAATATATTAAATTGGAATTGAATGGAATTCGATTTAATAATCGAGATGAACTTCTTTAAAGGAAGACTGTTATTATTTATGAAATTTAAAAGGACTTGCCGCTATTCAACTTATAATATTTGTTTGATATGGAAATTTACATCGATTATATACTGTTATGATTTCCGTGAAGATTCCATTTTTATGGAAGTTGATTTTCGGTTTATCGCGAGCTTTGTTTTAAATGACATTGGTTCTTTAACCCAGTTAAAGGTAGGATTAATTTCCTAAAGTTAAATAATCATTAAGTAATGATTTTTGAAGATTAAAACTAAGTAGAGTTTTAATGAATCTTTAATTAGATTGAAGTGGGAATGAGGTAATTAAATTTTCCGAGTTCAAGAAATGTTCGATAATGAGTATCACCAGTTTTACTCCATGCGATAGTTAAATCTTTAATTAGATTTGAACGTTAAATGGTAATTAAATTTACTGATAACACAATGGGTGTTAGATATGTACCAGTTTTGCTCCATGGGATGAATAAGTTGGGATTGGGATAATAAAATAAATGATTACTTCGGTAAGGCTCGATAATCCCGACTAGTTTGATAAACCTTAATTTGGTTTAAATTGTGAAAAGAATTTTTGAATAACAAAATATTCTAGATTGGAATGAGGCATATGATGTGTTGTCATAGCACTTGATTATAAGAGACGAGTGTTATTCGGAAAGACCAGGTTTAACCCATTTGAATAACCGATACGACGACTGAATGTCGAAGATTTGAAGATGGTGGTTGAAGACCGGAGATCTTCACATCGTTTGGATGATTAATGATGTCTTGATTGGGATGTACACCCAAGATGAGGTAATAAGTGGTGATCGTCTAGACGTGCTTGGAGATCGACCGGATATGCGAGGGCCTCTCTCTTGTATTGGACATATGGGGCGAGGAATAAGATGCCTCCGATTTTGTTCAAACCCAGAACAAACATGCAAATGGATGTATGCCTGACATTGTATTTCGCGTTGTATTCGTTGATCTGTGTTAAATATATATCTATTTTGTGGCGGAGAATTTATTCTCTTGCTTAACATCCTTCTCTGAGACATACAAGCTTAGAGGTTATGTATTGGTTGAAATCCATGGTATGGTATGGATCGACAATGTGGCATGCTGAGATGCATGGATCAGGGCATTTGTTGAAAAGCAAAGCTTTGTGGTTGTTGATCAAAGAACAACTTTAAGTAGCGCAACTTTGTGTAGCATTAATTTGCGAGCTTCACACGTCGGTATGAACCAAAAACAGGGTGAAGGACCGCATAGAAATGGACATTCGTTGGTTTCTAGTTACGAGTGATGTCATGGTATGGGGCCCAGACATTTTACTTATGTGGATGTTGGATTATAATGGATAGCGAGGTACCTCGGATATGGCCGACTAAAAGGTCTTTGATTGGTCGACGTACTGACCAGATTTTATGTCCTAAAGGACCGGCTAATGTATAGTTTATGGTATTACTAATCAGCGATGGGTGACCGGCTCTGCCAAATCCTAAGGGTCGATGCGTTCTGTCCCTGAGGCATTGGCTAGACGGTCTCGAATTCGGTAAGGATGATCCCTTGCCTTAGTTCATAGATGGAAACCCAGTTTCCAATATTTTACGGTTATATTTGTAAACTTATATGGCGACATAATATAAGGGTACCTATGCTACCTATGATTGATACATTTATATTTAAAGTTGATTTCTACACTTATAATAATAATAAAAGATGAATTTGAAGTATCAAACATGTTTGACCATTATATGGTAAAACTCTATACTCTGGTTTGTGTTTGCATTGTATGATGGGACTTGAGTCTTATAATGGCTTCATTTTTTCTTTTAGCATATCGTTTGTTTTATGGTATTCTTGGGAGTAAACCCGTTCCGTATTATATGACATGGTCCCTAGATTTACCCAACATTTAAATAAATTTAATAACTGTTTTAATTCTCACACCAATCCTATGACTGAACTTGAGTTTATTGTTTTCTCCTTAACTCTAGGTGCCCATATTTTCCACATGGGCAGCTTATAGTTTTGGTTTTCGCATATATTTCTTTTCACAGGATCCTGAATTACAGCTGGAGCTATATTCGAAATGCTTTGTAACCGTGTATTTCTTTCAGTTGTGGTAGTTGATGTTTTCCGCTGCACATTATGTTTATGTATTTAAATGTAATTTAAATCTCAGATATTTTTCCACTGCATATTATTTATTTGAACTCTGATATCTTGTACTCTGATTTAGATTGTTGTAATAGTAATGGAATGAAATGAAATGTTCTCATGTTTGTGTTCTGACGAGTCGTGTTCTCAAAGCAATCCACCTTCTTGTTCGGTTTAGGCCCACTGGGAAGTTCAGGTCGTCATACTTACAGAATTTATATCGGATGTCAAAGGTGACCAAAATGAGATTGGCGTCAGTTAGCGTTGACAATAAGGTACAAGCGAAGCATTGAGGAGGATGTATGAGTGAAAGTTTGGAGGTAAGAGCCAAAGCAGTGATGTAGAGGACCAGAGGAAATATGGTCTATCAAAAGGAAGCGATTTCGATTTAGATTTAGGGATTTTTAAGAGCTTAGGATTTAGGGATTATTTTAAGCAGAGAACGATGCATGCTTGGGTTTGTACTATTGTTAGCCTACTTTGTGAACTAGGCTACACAAAGAGCAAATAGTGAAAAGGACACCAATCGGATCAGATCGTAGAAAGATAGTGCAGGAGGTAAATAATGATCAAGAGCGCAGACACTTCCTCAGATCGGATCGGAGAGATACAACAGTAGCCTTATTACATCGGATCGGATCGGTAATACGTCAGCAATACCAAAGGATAGCAAGTGGCTTCAGTGGTTCGGTTCGGAGGAACACTCCAGCGGCAACAGAAGAAAGCATGCAAGCCCAACGGTTCGGGTCGGATGAGTACATCAGCAGCATGAAGGGGCAACAAGCGGACTAAACCGGATCGGATCGGAGGCTCCGATCCGAACCCCTTTCTTTCCTTTGAATTTGTAGCCGTTGCTATGAATATCCCCTGAAGACGCGGACAAGATCTGACCATTTCTTCAGCGATCTCCTACTCAATCAATGCGCTGTAGCCATCTTAGAGCTTCCGAACCCGACTCTCAAGGGATGAATGCCACGCAATTCCAAACCGGAGCCACTTCGAGGAGATTTTTCACCTATAAATACACCACCTAGAGGCATTTGAAAGGATCTTTTGGCAAATTCTCAGTCCATTCTTCCTCTATAGCCGAATTCTACAATCATATTCAGATCAAAATCATCTCTTAAAGCCCATATTTGATTGATTTGAGCGAGTTTATGAATTGTAATTGTGAGGTTGAGTGAGAATCCTTGCTGTATCATATTCAAATCATCAAATCAAAGAAAACAAAGTGGACGTAGGCTCGTTAACGCCGAACCACTATAAATTGCGTGTTCTTTACTGCTTTTTGATTCTATTTTGTTGAATTCATATCTAATTTGGGTGTTAGAGCCAATTTTTGGTCTAACATTTCGGTGCTTTCACTGAGAAACTTCGAATTCTTAGCTTTTTCGGGATTACCATTCTACTATTTGAACCCTTAAGTTCAAAGAAGTTAATCCCTTCTCTCTGACATCCTTCAGTGCTTGTTGACTAATCATCGAAGAATCAAGCATTATGGCCAAGACCAAAGGAAAGGAAGTGCAAGGTGCTAAGGGAAATGATACTAGAGAAAATCAGCAAGCTCTTGTGTTAACAAGGTCACGCGCTTAAAGCTCTGGAGCAGATCACACTAATCAGGAAAATCCGGATCGGATCGGAGGACCTGATCCAAACCGAGAGGAAGCAAACCGGATCATGTTGACATCGATCCGACCTGAAGACCCGATCCGAACCGATGGTGCTGGGGGCTCTCAGTCTCTCCATCCAAACCGCCCCAACCAGGTTGCTATGGGCCGATCTGATCCGAATCAGAACGAAGCTGGAACTTCTACTCGAGCTCCCTCTAATGCTCCAATTCCAGCCATGATGACCAATGTACAGCCTGTTCCATCTACACCCATTAATCAGGGAGATTTTTCACGTTTTCTTGACATGCTTCAGAGCACTAAAGAAGCATTGGAAGTCCAAAGGCATGACAACCTTTGTATGCAGGAAAACATGATCACCATGGGTAGAGAATTACAGGAGCTCCAGAGGTAGAGAACTCCTTCCCCACCACGCCACATTCCTACAGATGATTCGTCTTCTTTGGAGGAGGAACGTCCTCACGAGAGGAGCCGCTTGAACAACCTCAGAACCTAGATCAATTGACTTTCGGATCTTTGGGATCCCGAGAAGATGCTGCCCGTGTATTGGGTCCTGATGATCCGAGTCTACAACAACCTATGTTGCTACCTATGCGTGGATCCCATGTCTTACCCAGGGATCCTAATATTACCAACCCCACACAGCAACAACTCCTACAACCTTTACCTCCGGAGATTGTCCGTGAGCACAGAGAGCAACGTAGAGCAGCTACCGCCAGAAACAGAAGTTTATCCCCTGATCAGGAGCCCAGGGGTAACCCGAACATTAGATCTAGAGAGCCTGTGCAGACACTAACCAACGCCGATGTACAGGCAATGGTGCGACAGATTATGTCGGAAAGCAGGCGGTATACTAATGAAGATTGGGGCATTGAGCGAAGTCATACCCCTTTCACAGATGACATCCTGAATTACCAGTTCCCCCGACGATTCAATTTGCCTCAGATGGATCGATATTCAGGAAGGACAGACCCAAGGCAACACCTAATGAGATATGCATGGTTTATGAACGCGGGAGCAGCTCCCGATGCCATTAAGTGCAAAGCTTTTCCCGTTTATATTGAAGATGTAGCGTTGATGTGGTTCACTCGACTTCCTCCTCGGTCGGTGTCCAATTTCACAGAATTGAGTGAGCGTTTCATGAATCAGTTCCGACTCCATGCCCAAAAGTCCAAGACCGTCATAGAGTTGTCAAGAATCAAACAGGGCCTAGGAGAATCTTTGAAGTCATATTTGGATCGCTTCAACCTGGCCGTCACCGAAGTCACTGATCCCCATGAGCCCACTATCCTGATGGCTTTGATAGAAGGAGTAGGTCTCGACATAGAGTTCGGGGATTACTTGGCTGGAAAACCACCTCCCACAAGAGAGTTATTTTATGAAAAGGCTAATGTCCGCCTGAGGCGAGAAGAAGCTAAGGCAAATCGGAAGAGAAAGTCCGAAGGGACCTCGAAGGAAGGTGTTCAGAGTAATGTCGCTGTGAAATAGTTTGGTGACAGTTCAGCAAAAGTAGAAGTAAATGTTAGCAACCAGAGTGGTGGTAATAGCAACAGAAATGGGAACGACAATAGAAGGAATAGAAATCGTGGGAATAGCTCCAATAAAAGACCAAGATTCCAGAGTTTTGAAAATTACACGTCGTTAAATGATACGTTGGAAAACATCTATCTAGACACATACATCGTGTTGCAGTACAAAAAGCCACCACCCAGAGATTCTACAGAGAAGGGGATTGAGACTGGAAAGTTTTGTTTATTTCATGGTACACACGGTCACTCCACCAATGAGTGTCATCATTTAATGGATATCGTCGAAAAATTGCTGCGAGAAGGGAAGTCGGATGAGTACAAAGCTGCCCCAAGGGACAGGGGGCAAGGGGGACAAGCCCCGAATCAAGAACAGCCTGCTTCAAAACCCACAGCTCCGCAAAAGGGTAAGAGAATCGTCATTAACTCCATTATAGGCGGGCCTCATTTGATTGGCCGAAGTTTTAAAGCAATGGACCAGTACGTCAACGCCGCCAAGCATTATGAAGTAGGAGAATGTAGCAGCTTTGAAGACGTCACTCCGATAAAGCAGCAAAAAACGATGTTTGATGATGTCGTATTCCGCAATAAAGACGAGTTTGGAGTTCTATCCCCAACCGACGATCCGCTGGTTATAACCACGACAATTGGCCCCGCTCTGGTTCATAAGGTGTTAGTGGACAATAGAAGCTCGGTTAATATCCTCTTCAAGAAAGCCTTCAAACAAATGAGGCTCGAAGCAAAAGACTTAAAGCCATGTCAAGGATGAATACGTGGTTTTAGTGGAGTATCTACGGCTCCAATGGGTTTTGTGGAACTACCAGTCACACTAGGGCAGGGGGATCGCCAGAGAGTAAGGATCCTGCCGTTTGTAGTACTGGATTTGGAACCGCCTTATAATGCCTTTCTAGGTCGACCAGCCCTTGCCGAATTTAGGGCATGTATTCCCTTGCCGAATTTAGGGCATGTATTACGCCTTGGTGTTTGCTGCTAAAATTCCCGACTGACTCGGAAGTTGGGACAATGAGGGGCGACCAAGCCACGGGACGGGCTTGCTACGTGGCAGAGTTAAAGATGCTGATGAAGGGGCTGAATTTAGATGCTAAAGGCGATCCTGCCTCTCCAAAGGGGCCTCAGCATAGCAACTAAGGGGCCCTGCCCCGAGAGAGTCGCCCTCAGACGTGCTCGAGGATATAGATCCCAGAGAGGATAGAGAGCCTGGGGACATGAAAGCGACTCCCAATGAAATAACGATCGACATATCTATTGACGAAACTGACCCAACAAGAGTACTAAAGATTGGCTCGCAACTAGATCCAGTTAGAGCAAAAGAATTAGCTGTTTTTTTAAAGGCAAATCTGGATGTGTTTGTCTGGACCCACGCTGACATGTGTGGGATTTCGCCTGCCATCATGAGTCACTCCTTGTGCATTAATCCAAAGCACCAACCAGTCAAGCAGAAGAGACAGATGTTGGGCCTAGAGCGGTCAGCAACTTTGAAAGAAGAAGTAGAAAAGTTAAAAGGTAACGGATTCATTAAGGATTCGAAGTATCCTGACTGGATATCGAATCCTGTCCTGGTTAAAAAGTCAAATGGGAAGTGGAGAACATGCATCAACTTCTCTGATTTGAACAAGGCTTGCCCGAAGGATAGTTTTCCTCTCCCCATGATTGATCAACTAGTAGATTCAACTGCCGGGCACAAACTTTTATCCTTTACGGACGCTTATTCCGGGTACAATCAAATTCCCATGCATGTACCAGATCAAGAGCATACAAGCTTTATTACAGACTTGGGGTTGTATTGTTACTTCGTAATGCCGTTTGGATTAAAAATTGCGGGAGCCACATATCAGCGCCTGGTCAACCGCATGTTGTACAATCAAATTGGGAAGACTATGGAAGTTTATGTAGATGATATGCTAGTGAAATCCAAGTGATCTTCCGATCATACGAAAGACTTCGCAGAAATGTTTGGCATACTACGAAGGTATGGGATGAAGTTGAACCCTTTGAAGTGCTCTTTTGGCGTGGCATCAGGCAAGTTCCTTGGCTTTATCGTGAGCTCCAGAGGAATTGAAATCAACCCAGACCAAATAGCAGCAATCCAGAATATAGAGGAGCCGCGAAAGATTAGGGTTGTTCAGAGCTTAGCTGGGAAAGTTGTAGCACTGGGCAGGTTCATCTCCAAAGCAACAGACAAGTGTGTGCCTTTCTTCGATCTCATAAAACGGGGAAAGCGAAATTTTGAGTGGACCCCCGACTGTGTGGAGGCATTCCAGAATCTGTTAGACTTCTTAGAAAAGCCTCCAATATTATCAAATCCCGTGCAACATGAAGATTTGTTCGTCTACTTGGAGGTATCATCTCACGCCGTCAGTGCAGCACTAGTACGTAAAGAGGAAAAAGTCCAGAAGCCTGTGTATTACGTAAGCAAAAAACTAGCTACTGCAGAACGCAACTACCCAAAGATAGAGAAGCTTGCTTATAGCCTCATGATTGCTTCCTGCAAACTCCGCCATTATTTTCAGGCACACCTAATAGTTGTGTATATTGACCAACCTTTGAGACAAGTGTTGAAGAAACCTGAAGCATCAGGGCGGCTACTCAAATGGAATATCGAGCTGAGCCAGTTTGATTTGGGCTTGCAGCCACGAAGATCAATACGGGGGCATGCCTTGGCTGACTTCATAGCTGAATTTACGATTCCTGAAGAAGAAACGGTGGGTGACAAGATAATTACTTTGGATCAAGAATTAGAGCTTAGTCCGTGGAGATTATATACGGACGGAGCCAAGAATGATAGAAACTCCGGCGCCGGAGTTGTTTTAATAACTCCTGAAGGACGATCTATCTACTATGCGTTGCGGTTAGAGTTTGCTGCTACCAATAATGACTCTGAGTATGAAGCCCTGATTGCCGGGCTGAAACTCGCCAAAGATTTGGGAGTGAAGACACTAGATATATATTGCGATTCCAAAATAGTGGTATGTCAAGTTCGGGAAGAATTTGCTGCTAAGGGACCTCGGCTCATCACTTATCTTAAGAAAGTAAAGGAGTTGTTGGAAGGTTTGGAGCGTTATAGCATAACACACATTCCAAGGGTTGAAAATCAGAAAGCAGATCGATTGGCGAAGCTATCAAGTTTAGATGGTCTTAAAGAATCCGAAATGGTTCCGATAGAGGTGTTGGACTCACCCCGTTTCGACCTGATGGAAGTAGAGCTAGCCTTGGAAGTTGAACCAGAAAGAGAATCCTGGATGACACCAATTAAGAACTTTCTCAAAAGCGGAACTCTCCCATTGAAAAAGAGAGAAAGACGAGGTGTAAGACGTAAGGCCACAAGATACATTTTACAGGACGACGTCCTTTATCGTCAAGGGTTTTCAATGCCCCTGCTACGGTGTATCGCACACGACAACATTAAGCGTGTACTGCAAGAGGTACATGACGGTGAGTTGGAGTTCACACTGGGGGCCAAACCCTGGCAAAGAAAGTGTTACGATACGGATATTTCTGGCCTACCGCGAACAAAGGCGCAACTGCTTATTCACGACGCTGCGATAGATGTCAAAGATATGCCAAAGTTCCCAGAGCGCCTCCTACTCAGCTCAAGTCAATGGTAAGTCCGTGGCCGTTTGCCATGTGGGGAATTGACATTATTGGAGTGCTACCCATTGCCAGAGGAGGAGCCAAGTATGCGATCATTGTCGTGGATTACTTCACAAAATGGGTGGAAGCTGAACCTTTAACAACCATCACGACAAGGAAAGTGATCACTTTCGTGGTGAGAAACATTATTTGTCGATTTGGGATACCGAAGACCATCATAACTGACAATGGGACGCAGTTTGACAGCATAGAGTTCAGAAACTTTTGCCAGAAATACAAAATTGATAAGCGATACACTGCAGTAGCTTATCCGCAGTCAAATGGACAGGTCGAGGCCGTAAATAAAGTCATTAAATCAATTCTAAAGAAGCGACTGAAACGGGCCAAAGCTAGATGGGTTGATGAGTTGCCATTAGCCTTATGGGCATACAGGACGACCTTTATGACGGCTACTGGCCATACTCCCTATTCACTTTCATTTGGGTCTGAAGCGGTGATCTCGGTAGAATTGGAAGTCCCTTCTCATCGAGTCGCGTACTATGACCCGTTGACGAATAAAGCGCTCCTCCTAGAGTCTCTTGATATGATTGAAGAAAAAAGAGATGAAGCCGACTTGCATGCCTCAAGACATCGACATCAAGTGGCACGTTATTATGACCAAAAGGTTCGCCTCAAAACCTTTGAACCAGGAGACCTAGTTCTGAAGCGAGTCTTCCTGCCTTCAACCCGGTTGGGTCCCAAATGGGAAGGACCGTACACCATCCAACGGAAGCTTGATAAAGGAACATTCAAGCTAACAACCATGGACGGTGAAGAGATTCCCAGAGCCTGGAACGCTCAGCATTTACGACGATATCTGAGCTAAATATGAAATGTCATTTCTTTTGTTTTCATAAGCTATGTGAAAAGGCACGACTTGCCTTAAAAAGTCTGTTTATGTGAACAAAAGTTTATAAAGTGGATGTAGGCTACGACTTAGCCGAACCACTATAAAATATCGTGTGTCATTTACTTTCCTGCATTATTTATATCTTCAACTATTATGACTGTAAAACACGAAATGTTAAACTAAAGTTGAAGATGACCTATATGTGGGGACAAACAAAACAACCGTTTGTACAATAAGACATAAAAGAATGGGAAGACGACATTCTTAGCTCTAACTCTCAAGAATCGAGAGAGAGTATAAAGGACGGGAAGACGACGTCCTCTGAGGCGTGAAGGTGCACCCAGATGAGAGACCGCCTCAGAAAGAACTCTAACCTGGATATAAGACAGGAGAGTATAAAAGATGCCAGAAAAGAACAGGCATCAATGACGAAAGGAATGTGACCCCCGTCAGAGAATCAGGGACATTCAGACTTTTTAATTTAATCTTGAATAGTTCTCCTTCAGTTACTCAAGATTGACTGGGGGCATACATGTACACACATATTCCCCTCCACCATGACTCCATTACATGACTTTAGTATGATAGGCATTTGTATTTTTACATAAGTACTGAACTAACGACTAACAGGCATTGCAGGAAATGAATTATTTTTATTTACAAACGTGTGAGTTTGTACAGGAAAACAAGCAAAAAAGAAGATGCGAGGGCCACGCTCGCTGCAACAATTGCGGGCCAATTAAATACTAAAATAAAACAAAACACTTCATCACTTAGGCATTGGGGTGGACTTGGATTTTTTAGCAGCCTTCTGAGCATCCTTCGCCTCTCTTTCGGCATCAGTTAAAATGCGCCTTGGTTTTTTCCTCCCTGTGACTGAAGCGCTAGAATCGGTTGATTTTTTCCCGGGAGTCGGAACGTTGGAATCAAGAGAAGACTTTTTAGCAATCTCTTCTGTAATAGACCTAGTCGAAAGCTTAACAACTAACCTTGATCCAGCATCCACCACTGCGAGAGGCTTAAGGCTTTCGGGGTCCAGGTCTTCAACTTTAAGCTGCATACATTTGTCTTGTTCGGCTTTCAATGCAGCTAAAGTGATGTCATCAGCGCTTCTTGATTCCCCAACTATAGCCACCTCAGGGTCTTCCTCCTACTCCTTTCCACCGCCATCATCTTTCAAGGCGGCTATCATCTCATCATCATGGGGAGCATCGGCCTTATATTTTTCTCCTTTGGCCTTCTCCGCGAATTCTGTTCCGGTGGTGATCCCCTGAGGCACGTCTGTCTTCTCGGACGGTTCAGCACCTGCGGAATGAGAAGCAATAGTTATCAACTCATGAGAAAATAAAGGGTCCTCCATCGATTGCCCGACTATGTGATGGAAAGTGGAGACAGCTTTGACGAATTGGGGTGAAAAGGTAGAAATACCTTCCGATGATTTCTCAGCTGGAGTAACTGTCGTCTCTGACACCGACTCAAGAATAGGGGATAAAAGAGATGCCTGAGGGATCGCCGGGTTTTCGGGGTCATATCTGTAACACCCCACACCCGCTATGGTCACTCGCTAAGGGAATGCCATAACATCGGTGGAGTATTTTAAGTGAATATAGAACAGAAAAATTACAACAAGACAGATATAAGTAATACTTGAAAATCTTAAAACATCATTTCATTGCAGCAGAAAATAAACATGTTTGGTTACATCACAAAACCATAATAAGAGTCAAGTACAAAATATCCATCCTGATAAAATAGAAGTACATAATCCCACTACATAGACAATAGCCACAATAGAAAAGATAAACCGAGCTTTACTTCTACGATCCAAGCCCAAAAGATAGATATAGCGGTCTGATCCAAGCCCACTAGTGCTAGGCCCACTCTGATAACCTGAGGGTTGGGAAAAAAGATAAAAACAACGGGGTCAGACATAAGTCTGAGTGAGTCCTATAACCCTAACAATACAACCATTAAAGTAATTAGGGTATGACATAAATAAGGTATGGTACCTCTGGGGATAATGACTACACTAAGTAGCCAACTAAACAGCGGATGTATTACGATAACCGAAAAGACGCATTTATCCACCCAAGGATAATTCTTACACCACCCCAGACTTATTCACCCAAGGGTAATTCCTACACTGCACCACACCAGTTCTACCCACCAAGAGTAATTCCTACTTAAAGGTTGATCCCACTAAGTGTACTTAGTAATTTTTACCCGGTAGTTTCTTGTACCCCTACACAGGTGCCGTCTGCCCCTATCTTTACTAGGTGTACCCACTACCCCCAAGCGATCGGCTCCCTACCGTAGATACCCGTGCTGGTCCCACAAAAGGGGGTGTATCATTCCCCAAAGTGGCTACCAGATAATATAACTGTGCACGGCTTTATATCTACACGATGCAACAACGGCTTACCAACCAGCCCGGGTCCACACACGCATATGAAACCCGTTGATCCTGCGTTGCCACCGCTAACCCGTTTTGGCCACTTATAGTCAAGCCCAATATGCGTGTCCCGTCACCCGACCAGAGTCGAGCCCACAAAGATACGTTTGGGATATTGGTTGAAATGGGCCCCCACAAGCTACCACCTAAGCTTGCAATTTTATCTAGTGCATCCCACTTAACCCCTCTTTATAATCATGCCCACTTACATGTTAAGTTTTGGTTAAGTCATCAATCATATTTCAATTGCCACTAAGGGCACCCACTAGATTTCCACATGCCACCCAAAGCACTTACTTGATTCCCACATGCCACCCAAGGCACTTACTTAACCCTTTAATCATGTTTAATTACATGTTCCACTTTGGTTAAGTATTCTAATCGTATTTTCTATTGCCACCCCAGGCAACCCACTAGTTTCCTCATGCCACCCGAGGCACCCCCACTAGTTACTACATGCCACCCAAGGCACCCACTTAACCCTCATGTCCCACTACATGCTAATTTGGTTAAGTGTTTCTTAATTAATTAAGACCGTGATCCTCCTAAAGACCTCTCACATTAGACTATCTTTTATGACCGCTGGTTAAGCCGGTTGGGTCTGGGCAGCCTTACGTCATAACCGAGTCTAACCTCGTGTCTTTACGTTAATCACGTATTTAGTTTGTGACTAAGACCTCTCACATTGGGCCAATCATTTGTAGCCGCTGGATGGCCGGTCGGTTCCGGGCAGACTTCCGCTACAAAAGGGTCCAACCTCGTGTCTTAGTTGATTAATTACGCCTAATTAATCACCCCCACAATTAATTATCCCTAATTAATTACACATTTTTCATAACATGGGTAGACCTAACTCAATAGGTAAATTCCCATGGGGTAGACCTAACTCAATAGGTAAATTCCCACTTATGTTAATTTATTTTTATGGTATGCTTAATCATACCCAATCATACTTTTATTAACATATTTACCAACCCCATCGTTCCCCACGTAAATCGTTCTCATTTCATGACATAAATAAGGGGAAGATCATCACAAATATCATGGGTTTAGCATACAACTTTGTCATGGGTTAAGAGGATGTCAACTTGCATATATGAACATATATTAACCCAGCTACATATAACCCAAACTTGCATTTTATCATACACATGATTTGCATAACATATGACATATGAGTTTGCATATTATCATACACATATCTTGCATAACATGTTGAACTTGCATATAAGCATTCTCATAACTTGCATAACATGTTAAACATGCATTTAAGCATACACATAACTTGCATAAGCATTCATATACTTGCATAAGCATTCACATACTTGCATGAGCATTCACATACTTGCATAAGCATTCACATACTTGCATGAACATGCATAACTTGCATATCACATTAAACTTGCATTTAAGCATATACATAACTTGCATAGCATCATGCACATAACTTGCATAATCTCATACACATAGCTTGCATAACACCATTCACATAACTTGCATATGAACTTGCATCTTAAAGGAGGGTAAACATGCATAGCATATAAGGGTATCGTCTTGCATATGTATGCATCATATTTAAAAGGGTAAACTTGCATGTTATGATTTATGCATAATACCAAACACTTAGCATGCATAAAACCACTTACTTATCATGCATGAAATCAAATACTTATTATGCATAAACCCACCACTTAACTTGCATAAACCCAAACACTTATCATGCATAAAACCCAATACTTAGTATGCATACAATCAAATACTTAGCATGCATAACGTCAAATACTTTAGCATGCATAACATCAAATACTTAACATGCATAACATCAAATACTTAACATGCATAACACCAACTACTTAGCATGCATAAAATCACATGCATAACTTGCATATATTCTCACATATAGTTTGCATAACATGTCACATATGCATAAATGTTTAACATAGTGTTTTGCATCATAAAACATGGCCTTAAACTTGCATTTAACATAAAACTTGCAAATCACATATCATACAAACTTGCATAAATACATTTATCCACAAACATAGCCATGTCTTATCACATCCTACCATAATCAATTTAACAATTGATTATTAAAGCCATAGAAACTCACCAAAACCAAGATTAGCAAACTTATGAAGTGGAATTAGTGGCTTTAATTGAAGAAGATGTTGATTAGCTTGCAACTCTCTTCATTGATTTGTGGAGGCCATGCTCAAATTTCATTTTGCCATAGTTTAGTTACAAAACCTAATTATGAATGAATTAGGATAGGGTTAGGGTCTTATTTATAGGATTAGGTTGCATTTTAGACCCTTAGATTAACCCTAGATTGGTTTAGACCCGTCAGATCCAAGAAGCTTCCAGAACCAGCCCTCCAAGCCAGCCCAAGAACCTAAACTGGTGCACCCAGTTTTACTGGGCGTCGCACCCCTGTCGACAGGCAAGTCGACAGGGCAGTCGACACCCCTGTCGACAGCCCTGTCGACAGCGCTGTCGACATGGCTAGGGCGGGAATTTCTCCCGCCTGACCCGCTGCTTCTATTTCAAATTCTGTATTTTAATTTTTAAATCTGTTTTTATCTTTGAATTTTCTGAAAACTTCTTTGGGCCATAACCGGGCCATACGGACTCCGATTCTCGAAAACTCGGACTCTATTTCGCGTATTTTTCCGAGACGAACGCAATGACGCAGCCCGTTACCCCCAATTCCCACATCTGAGATTATTTATCCTATAATTAGTGAATTTTAGTATTAACTAAAATTCGGGGTGTTACATTCTCCCCTCGTTAAAGGATTTCGTCCCCGAAATCTCTAAGCTAAGGAGAATGCATATCCAACCATCCAAACAACCATCTACTCAAACCATCAACCACGGACATCCATTGTCCTTAAACAGTTTCTAATGATGTATGAGCATATGCAAACAGTGTGTGTATATGTTCCCTATCTAATGTATGAACATATGCAAACCATGATAGTGCCATGCATCCATTATGTATGCGAGAAAACCCTATCGACACATACAATATCTACATGAGTGCACAACCATTCACCAAAATGCATCATCCATGTGATAACACAACCATTATACATCCATAAATATATTTTCCTGCACACAATTTTATGCAATATGCCATATGAAGTGACTGAGCCGATCTAGTGCCTAGAGTGTGTGTATATGCATCCACGAGCAACCACTAGCAAACACTTGCATCCACTTGCATCCATCAACCATAACATGTCTCAAACACATGTTTCAACCATAGGTTCACCCTATCTAAAGGTCAAAGGTACTAACGAGAGGACATACTAAGAATAAGATAAGCACAAGATATGCGATGAAGGAGAAGCAAAAGGACATACCCTCCGAAAGAAAAGGGTACCTCGAACGCATCTTCGCTTCCGTCTCCCAGGTAGCGTCGCTCTCTTCATCTCCCCTTCGTACTTTGACTAGTTGAACCTCTCTGTTTCTCAACTTCCAAATCTCTGACCCAAGGATGCAAGTAGGAGCTCGTCGAATCGTCGCATCACGCTCTACTTCCACTTCTCTAAGCAGGCTCGGCTCTACCGCCTCTGCGGTCTCATGTAGGAACTTCCTCAAATGTAACACATGGAATATATCATGTACACCACTAAGCCTGTCGGGCAACTCCACTCTATATGACATCTGTCCAATCCTTTCCTTAATAGGAAACGGTCCAACAAACCTTGGTACTCACTTCCCAACAGATCCAAAGTGAACCACATTCCGTAACGGAGACATCTTGATAAAAAAGCATGTCCTAATATCAAACTCAAGCTCTGTTCTCCTCCTGTCCGCATAAGATTTCTGTTTATCTTGCGTCGCTTTCATCCTTCTTTGAATCAAATCAATCTTTTCTCGAAGTCTTTCTAACCTTATCGGCCCAAGCAAGATCTCATCCGTAGATTCCTACCAACGTGTAGGTGATCGACAAGGCCTTTCATAAAGAGCTTCGAAAGGTGCCATACCAATACTGGACTGAAAGCTATTACTATACGCAAACTCCACCAATGGAAGATGCTCTTCCCATGTTCCTCCAAAATCTAAGATACAAAGCCTCAAAAGGTCTTCTAGGACATGATTCACCCTCTCGGTCTGGCCGTCCGTCTGAGGATGATATGCGGTACTCAAACACAACTGAGTCCCTACCGCCTCTTGCAAACTCTTCCAGAACTCGCTAGTGAAGATAGGATCTCGATCACTTACTATGCTAGAGGGTACCCCATGTAATCGAACTATCTCTCGATGATATACTGAAGCTAGCCATGGAGCAGTCCTCTTGCTCTTCACAGGTATGAAATGGGTGCTCTTAGTAAGTCTATCTACCACCACCCAAATTCCTGTATTACCCTTCCTCGACCTGGGTAACCCGTCAATAAAATCCATCGAGACGCTATCCCACTTCCATTGCGGAGCCTCCAATGGGTGAAGCAACCCACCTGGTTCCCTTTGCTCCGCCTTCACTTGCTGGCACACCAAACATCGAGCGACATACTCGGCCACATCTTTCTTCATACCGGCCCAGAAGAAAACCCTCTTCATGTCTTGGTACATCTTATCCCTACCGGGATGAATAGTCATCCTAGAACGGTGTGCGTCATCAAGAATAGCCTTCCTCAAACCCTCGTCTTGTGGTACACAAAGTCTACCGTCCCTACGCAAACACCCCTATCGTCTAGGGTGTTTCTACTCAAATGGCTGGACGACTTCCCCCCTTATGAGCTTCTCTGCCAACTCAACCAATTGTGGGTCGTCCCTCTGTGCTCTTCCAATCCGCCCCAAAAGAGTAGGTCTAACCTCCAAGGAGGCTAGCAAACCGGGTACAAAGTCAACGGAAGGTCTAAAGTCAAACTTAAAAATAAACTCTAAGCTCCGTCGTTCAACGAACAATGAACTCAAGGACAACCTTTTTCTACTTAAGGCGTCCGCTACCATGTTACCCTTACTCATAGGATGCTAAGGATCCCATCCACTTTTGCTGTCCTAAGACTATGCGCTCGAAGAGTCTCCAACACTTCCCTAAGATGTAGGGCATGCTCTTCTCCACCAGGATATCATCCAAAATTATCACAACTGTCTCCCACGCAGACCACCCTAGTCGAATTCGGCATCCCCCAAATGCAAGCCCCAAAGGCCTAAACCAATATCAGACAAACACCCAAGGGATACCTCCTTCGAATTCAGACGACCTACGTGAGATGATACTAATAAAAATGGCTAAATAATTAAGCCCTTGACCAATTTTGGATGTCCTCCCCAGTCTCGCTCCAAAACCACCGTTTTCCCATAACTGGCTTTGCTCACCCCATTGAGCACATACGAAAACTTATTTCGCTCCTAGAAAAGACCCAGATGTCATCCACAAAGACCATCACGAACTTATTTAGGTACTCCCTGAACACCCTTCTCATCAAATCAACAAAGTATGCGGGGGCGTTCGTCAAACCGAATGGCATCACCAGCCACTCCTAAAAAAAACATCCGGAGTCCTAAGGGTAGTCTTTTCTATGCAATCCTCAGCCACTCTCAACTGATGAACTTCCGTGGCTGAGTCCTACTACAAAAATACTGAGGCGCCAGCCAACTGATCAAAGAGATCATCAATCCTCGGCAATGGGTGTCCATTCTTCTTTGTGAGTTTATTTAGTTCTCTTTAGCCTACACAAAGTCTGAGGGATCCATCCGCCTTCGCGACAAAAACTACTGGAGCACCTCACTCCGATATACTTCGTCTTATGAACCCCTTCTCAAGCAAATCGCCTACTTACTTATGGAGTTCCCTCCTCTCACGAGGAGCCATGTGGCACACTGGCCAAGATACTGGTTTAGCATTACCCACCAGATATATTTGGAAGTCAATTTCCCGTTCCGGAGGGAAGCCCTTCACCTCCTTATACACATCCGGGTATTCCCGGACCGCTCTAACAGATCGCAAATTCTAGACCGACGTGTCAAGCGATTCTAGATAACTTAGCATAACAGATTCTATGGGATTACAAAAGATCTCGAGAGTGTTACCCAAGCGGGTCATAAGCCTAACAACTCTCTCCCTTCTAAATCAAGAACGGCACCTTTACTGGATAACCAGTCCATGCCAAAACTAGCCCATAGCCCGTGAAGCCCAACAAGCATCACATCTAAACTCAACGCTAAGTATAGAAACTTTCAAACCCAAACACATCATGGAGCCCAATTGGGTTTGAAACAACTAAGGGATCATCTACCAAACTGGTGTCTAAGTGCAGTGACTCAACTAACAATGATGAGATAAACGAACTCGATGTGTCAGAACCAAATAAAGTTCGAGTTGGATGATAAAGAAATCCAACCTCCAATCTAGACGGTCTTATCCCCATCTGGTACCCTAGTCGCGAGGGAATACAACTACCCTCCAGAAGATTCCATATCTTTCCCTGGCTTCTTTGGACAATCCTAATAAGGTGTCCTATTCCTCTCAAAAGGATAACCACTTGCCTTCCTCTTCCCTATTCCCCACTCGTAACTTCCCACCAATGAGATTTCATCCTTCATTAACCCAACAGCTATTTGAGCCTTCCTCCCATTGTCTATCCAATAGATACCTACCAGTCCTCCTCCTTCTTGAACCAACTTCTAATCCGACTAACATCTATGTCCCTTGAAGTGGTTTTCCATCCTTATCTATCTTAGAAAGATCATCTATACGCGGAGGGGAAACTCAAAATGAGAGAAAGGAAGAGATTCAAAATGGAGAATTCGAAAGATAAAGATATGGCTATTGGGGATTATGCTTTTCTTTCAAAAACTTTTCTCTCAAAAGACATGTTTTTGAAAATACTCCTTTCCAAAAAAATTCTTAGAAAATAGTTTTTCTAAAAATTTTATCTGTTCCGGTAACCTGGCTCTGATACCACGTGTAACACCCCACACCCGCTATGGTCACTCGCTAAGGGAATGCCATAACATCGGTGGAGTATTTTAAGTGAATATAGAACAGAAAAATTACAACAAGACAGATATAAGTAATACTTGAAAATCTTAAAACATCATTTCATTGCATCGGAAAATAAACATGTTTGGTTACATCACAAAACCATAATAAGAGTCAAGTACAAAATATCCATCCTGATAAAATAGAAGTACATAATCCCACTACATAGACAATAGCCATAATAGAAAAGATAAACCGAGCTTTACTTCTACGATCCAAGCCCAAAAGATAGATATAGCGGTCTGATCCAAGCCCACTAGTGCTAGGCCCACTCTGATAACCTGAGGGTTGGGAAAAAAGATAAAAACAACGGGGTCAGACATAAGTCTGAGTGAGTCCTATAACCCTAACAATACAACCATTAAAGTAATTAGGGTATGACATAAATAAGGTATGGTACCTCTGGGGATAATGACTACACTAAGTAGCCAACTAAACACCGGATGTATTACGATAACCGAAAAGACGCATTTATCCACCCAAGGATAATTCTTACACCACCCCAGACTTATTCACCCAAGGGTAATTCCTACACTGCACCACACCAGTTCTACCCACCAAGAGTAATTCCTACTTAAAGGTTGATCCCACTAAGTGTACTTAGTAATTTTTACCCGGTAGTTTCTTGTACCCCTACACAGGTGCCGTCTGCCCCTATCTTTACTAGGTGTACCCACTACCCCCAAGCGATCGGCTCCCTACCGTAGATACCCGTGCTGGTCCCACAAAAGGGGGTGTATCATTCCCCAAAGTGGCTACCAGATAATATCACTACGCACGGCTTTATATCTACACGATGCAACAACGGCTTACCAACCAGCCCGGGTCCACACACGCATATGAAACCCGTTGATCCTGCGTTGCCACCGCTAACCCGTTTTGGCCACTTATAGTCAAGCCCAATATGCGTGTCCCGTCACCCGACCAGAGTCGAGCCCACAAAGATACGTTTGGGATATTGGTTGAAATGGGCCCCCACAAGCTACCACCTAAGCTTGCAATTTTATCTAGTGCATCCCACTTAACCCCTCTTTATAATCATGCCCACTTACATGTTAAGTTTTGGTTAAGTCATCAATCATATTTCAATTGCCACTAAGGGCACCCACTAGATTTCCACATGCCACCCAAAGCACTTACTTGATTCCCACATGCCACCCAAGGCACTTACTTAACCCTTTAATCATGTTTAATTACATGTTCCACTTTGGTTAAGTATTCTAATCGTATTTTCTATTGCCACCCCAGGCAACCCACTAGTTTCCTCATGCCACCCGAGGCACCCCCACTAGTTACTACATGCCACCCAAGGCACCCACTTAACCCTCATGTCCCACTACATGCTAATTTGGTTAAGTGTTTCTTAATTAATTAAGACCGTGATCCTCCTAAAGACCTCTCACATTAGACTATCTTTTATGACCGCTGGTTAAGCCGGTTGGGTCTGGGCAGCCTTACGTCATAACCGAGTCTAACCTCGTGTCTTTACGTTAATCACGTATTTAGTTTGTGACTAAGACCTCTCACATTGGGCCAATCATTTGTAGCCGCTGGATGGCCGGTCGGTTCCGGGCAGACTTCCGCTACAAAAGGGTCCAACCTCGTGTCTTAGTTGATTAATTACGCCTAATTAATCACCCCCACAATTAATTATCCCTAATTAATTACACATTTTTCATAACATGGGTAGACCTAACTCAATAGGTAAATTCCCATGGGGTAGACCTAACTCAATAGGTAAATTCCCACTTATGTTAATTTATTTTTATGGTATGCTTAATCATACCCAATCATACTTTTATTAACATATTTACCAACCCCATCGTTCCCCACGTAAATCGTTCTCATTTCATGACATAAATAAGGGGAAGATCATCACAAATATCATGGGTTTAGCATACAACTTTGTCATGGGTTAAGAGGATGTCAACTTGCATATATGAACATATATTAACCCAGCTACATATAACCCAAACTTGCATTTTATCATACACATGATTTGCATAACATATGACATATGAGTTTGCATATTATCATACACATATCTTGCATAACATGTTGAACTTGCATATAAGCATTCTCATAACTTGCATAACATGTTAAACATGCATTTAAGCATACACATAACTTGCATAAGCATTCATATACTTGCATAAGCATTCACATACTTGCATGAGCATTCACATACTTGCATAAGCATTCACATACTTGCATGAACATGCATAACTTGCATATCACATTAAACTTGCATTTAAGCATATACATAACTTGCATAGCATCATGCACATAACTTGCATAATCTCATACACATAGCTTGCATAACACCATTCACATAACTTGCATATGAACTTGCATCTTAAAGGAGGGTAAACATGCATAGCATATAAGGGTATCGTCTTGCATATGTATGCATCATATTTAAAAGGGTAAACTTGCATGTTATGATTTATGCATAATACCAAACACTTAGCATGCATAAAACCACTTACTTATCATGCATGAAATCAAATACTTATTATGCATAAACCCACCACTTAACTTGCATAAACCCAAACACTTATCATGCATAAAACCCAATACTTAGTATGCATACAATCAAATACTTAGCATGCATAACGTCAAATACTTTAGCATGCATAACATCAAATACTTAACATGCATAACATCAAATACTTAACATGCATAACACCAACTACTTAGCATGCATAAAATCACATGCATAACTTGCATATATTCTCACATATAGTTTGCATAACATGTCACATATGCATAAATGTTTAACATAGTGTTTTGCATCATAAAACATGGCCTTAAACTTGCATTTAACATAAAACTTGCAAATCACATATCATACAAACTTGCATAAATACATTTATCCACAAACATAGCCATGTCTTATCACATCCTACCATAATCAATTTAACAATTGATTATTAAAGCCATAGAAACTCACCAAAACCAAGATTAGCAAACTTATGAAGTGGAATTAGTGGCTTTAATTGAAGAAGATGTTGATTAGCTTGCAACTCTCTTCATTGATTTGTGGAGGCCATGCTCAAATTTCATTTTGCCATAGTTTAGTTACAAAACCTAATTATGAATGAATTAGGATAGGGTTAGGGTCTTATTTATAGGATTAGGTTGCATTTTAGACCCTTAGATTAACCCTAGATTGGTTTAGACCCGTCAGATCCAAGAAGCTTCCAGAACCAGCCCTCCAAGCCAGCCCAAGAACCTAAACTGGTGCACCCAGTTTTACTGGGCGTCGCACCCCTGTCGACAGGCAAGTCGACAGGGCAGTCGACACCCCTGTCGACAGCCCTGTCGACAGCCCTGTCGACAGCGCTGTCGACATGGCTAGGGCGGGAATTTCTCCCGCCTGACCCGCTGCTTCTATTTCAAATTCTGTATTTTAATTTTTAAATCTGTTTTTATCTTTGAATTTTCTGAAAACTTCTTTGGGCCATAACCGGGCCATACGGACTCCGATTCTCGAAAACTCGGACTCTATTTCGCGTATTTTTCCGAGACGAACGCAATGACGCAGCCCGTTACCCCCAATTCCCACATCTGAGATTATTTATCCTATAATTAGTGAATTTTAGTATTAACTAAAATTCGGGGTGTTACATTCTCCCCTCGTTAAAGGATTTCGTCCCCGAAATCTCTAAGCTAAGGAGAATGCATATCCAACCATCCAAACAACCATCTACTCAAACCATCAACCACGGACATCCATTGTCCTTAAACAGTTTCTAATGATGTATGAGCATATGCAAACAGTGTGTGTATATGTTCCCTATCTAATGTATGAACATATGCAAACCATGATAGTGCCATGCATCCATTATGTATGCGAGAAAACCCTATCGACACATACAATATCTACATGAGTGCACAACCATTCACCAAAATGCATCATCCATGTGATAACACAACCATTATACATCCATAAATATATTTTCCTGCACACAATTTTATGCAATATGCCATATGAAGTGACTGAGCCGATCTAGTGCCTAGAGTGTGTGTATATGCATCCACGAGCAACCACTAGCAAACACTTGCATCCACTTGCATCCATCAACCATAACATGTCTCAAACACATGTTTCAACCATAGGTTCACCCTATCTAAAGGTCAAAGGTACTAACGAGAGGACATACTAAGAATAAGATAAGCACAAGATATGCGATGAAGGAGAAGCAAAAGGACATACCCTCCGAAAGAAAAGGGTACCTCGAACGCATCTTCGCTTCCGTCTCCCAGGTAGCGTCGCTCTCTTCATCTCCCCTTCGTACTTTGACTAGTTGAACCTCTCTGTTTCTCAACTTCCAAATCTCTGACCCAAGGATGCAAGTAGGAGCTCGTCGAATCGTCGCATCACGCTCTACTTCCACTTCTCTAAGCAGGCTCGGCTCTACCGCCTCTGCGGTCTCATGTAGGAACTTCCTCAAATGTAACACATGGAATATATCATGTACACCACTAAGCCTGTCGGGCAACTCCACTCTATATGACATCTGTCCAATCCTTTCCTTAATAGGAAACGGTCCAACAAACCTTGGTACTCACTTCCCAACAGATCCAAAGTGAACCACATTCCGTAACGGAGACATCTTGATAAAAAAGCATGTCCTAATATCAAACTCAAGCTCTGTTCTCCTCCTGTCCGCATAAGATTTCTGTTTATCTTGCGTCGCTTTCATCCTTCTTTGAATCAAATCAATCTTTTCTCGAAGTCTTTCTAACCTTATCGGCCCAAGCAAGATCTCATCCGTAGATTCCTACCAACGTGTAGGTGATCGACAAGGCCTTTCATAAAGAGCTTCGAAAGGTGCCATACCAATACTGGACTGAAAGCTATTACTATACGCAAACTCCACCAATGGAAGATGCTCTTCCCATGTTCCTCCAAAATCTAAGATACAAAGCCTCAAAAGGTCTTCTAGGACATGATTCACCCTCTCGGTCTGGCCGTCCGTCTGAGGATGATATGCGGTACTCAAACACAACTGAGTCCCTACCGCCTCTTGCAAACTCTTCCAGAACTCGCTAGTGAAGATAGGATCTCGATCACTTACTATGCTAGAGGGTACCCCATGTAATCGAACTATCTCTCGATGATATACTGAAGCTAGCCATGGAGCAGTCCTCTTGCTCTTCACAGGTATGAAATGGGTGCTCTTAGTAAGTCTATCTACCACCACCCAAATTCCTGTATTACCCTTCCTCGACCTGGGTAACCCGTCAATAAAATCCATCGAGACGCTATCCCACTTCCATTGCGGAGCCTCCAATGGGTGAAGCAACCCACCTGGTTCCCTTTGCTCCGCCTTCACTTGCTGGCACACCAAACATCGAGCGACATACTCGGCCACATCTTTCTTCATACCGGCCCAGAAGAAAACCCTCTTCATGTCTTGGTACATCTTATCCCTACCGGGATGAATAGTCATCCTAGAACGGTGTGCGTCATCAAGAATAGCCTTCCTCAAACCCTCGTCTTGTGGTACACAAAGTCTACCGTCCCTACGCAAACACCCCTATCGTCTAGGGTGTTTCTACTCAAATGGCTGGACGACTTCCCCCCTTATGAGCTTCTCTGCCAACTCAACCAATTGTGGGTCGTCCCTCTGTGCTCTTCCAATCCGCCCCAAAAGAGTAGGTCTAACCTCCAAGGAGGCTAGCAAACCGGGTACAAAGTCAACGGAAGGTCTAAAGTCAAACTTAAAAATAAACTCTAAGCTCCGTCGTTCAACGAACAATGAACTCAAGGACAACCTTTTTCTACTTAAGGCGTCCGCTACCATGTTACCCTTACTCATAGGATGCTAAGGATCCCATCCACTTTTGCTGTCCTAAGACTATGCGCTCGAAGAGTCTCCAACACTTCCCTAAGATGTAGGGCATGCTCTTCTCCACCAGGATATCATCCAAAATTATCACAACTGTCTCCCACGCAGACCACCCTAGTCGAATTCGGCATCCCCCAAATGCAAGCCCCAAAGGCCTAAACCAATATCAGACAAACACCCAAGGGATACCTCCTTCGAATTCAGACGACCTACGTGAGATGATACTAATAAAAATGGCTAAATAATTAAGCCCTTGACCAATTTTGGATGTCCTCCCCAGTCTCGCTCCAAAACCACCGTTTTCCCATAACTGGCTTTGCTCACCCCATTGAGCACATACGAAAACTTATTTCGCTCCTAGAAAAGACCCAGATGTCATCCACAAAGACCATCACGAACTTATTTAGGTACTCCCTGAACACCCTTCTCATCAAATCAACAAAGTATGCGGGGGCGTTCGTCAAACCGAATGGCATCACCAGCCACTCCTAAAAAAAACATCCGGAGTCCTAAGGGTAGTCTTTTCTATGCAATCCTCAGCCACTCTCAACTGATGAACTTCCGTGGCTGAGTCCTACTACAAAAATACTGAGGCGCCAGCCAACTGATCAAAGAGATCATCAATCCTCGGCAATGGGTGTCCATTCTTCTTTGTGAGTTTATTTAGTTCTCTTTAGCCTACACAAAGTCTGAGGGATCCATCCGCCTTCGCGACAAAAACTACTGGAGCACCTCACTCCGATATACTTCGTCTTATGAACCCCTTCTCAAGCAAATCGCCTACTTACTTATGGAGTTCCCTCCTCTCACGAGGAGCCATGTGGCACACTGGCCAAGATACTGGTTTAGCATTACCCACCAGATATATTTGGAAGTCAATTTCCCGTTCCGGAGGGAAGCCCTTCACCTCCTTATACACATCCGGGTATTCCCGGACCGCTCTAACAGATCGCAAATTCTAGACCGACGTGTCAAGCGATTCTAGATAACTTAGCATAACAGATTCTATGGGATTACAAAAGATCTCGAGAGTGTTACCCAAGCGGGTCATAAGCCTAACAACTCTCTCCCTTCTAAATCAAGAACGGCACCTTTACTGGATAACCAGTCCATGCCAAAACTAGCCCATAGCCCGTGAAGCCCAACAAGCATCACATCTAAACTCAACGCTAAGTATAGAAACTTTCAAACCCAAACACATCATGGAGCCCAATTGGGTTTGAAACAACTAAGGGATCATCTACCAAACTGGTGTCTAAGTGCAGTGACTCAACTAACAATGATGAGATAAACGAACTCGATGTGTCAGAACCAAATAAAGTTCGAGTTGGATGATAAAGAAATCCAACCTCCAATCTAGACGGTCTTATCCCCATCTGGTACCCTAGTCGCGAGGGAATACAACTACCCTCCAGAAGATTCCATATCTTTCCCTGGCTTCTTTGGACAATCCTAATAAGGTGTCCTATTCCTCTCAAAAGGATAACCACTTGCCTTCCTCTTCCCTATTCCCCACTCGTAACTTCCCACCAATGAGATTTCATCCTTCATTAACCCAACAGCTATTTGAGCCTTCCTCCCATTGTCTATCCAATAGATACCTACCAGTCCTCCTCCTTCTTGAACCAACTTCTAATCCGACTAACATCTATGTCCCTTGAAGTGGTTTTCCATCCTTATCTATCTTAGAAAGATCATCTATACGCGGAGGGGAAACTCAAAATGAGAGAAAGGAAGAGATTCAAAATGGAGAATTCGAAAGATAAAGATATGGCTATTGGGGATTATGCTTTTCTTTCAAAAACTTTTCTCTCAAAAGACATGTTTTTGAAAATACTCCTTTCCAAAAAAATTCTTAGAAAATAGTTTTTCTAAAAATTTTATCTGTTCCGGTAACCTGGCTCTGATACCACGTGTAACACCCCACACCCGCTATGGTCACTCGCTAAGGGAATGCCATAACATCGGTGGAGTATTTTAAGTGAATATAGAACAGAAAAATTACAACAAGACAGATATAAGTAATACTTGAAAATCTTAAAACATCATTTCATTGCATCGGAAAATAAACATGTTTGGTTACATCACAAAACCATAATAAGAGTCAAGTACAAAATATCCATCCTGATAAAATAGAAGTACATAATCCCACTACATAGACAATAGCCATAATAGAAAAGATAAACCGAGCTTTACTTCTACGATCCAAGCCCAAAAGATAGATATAGCGGTCTGATCCAAGCCCACTAGTGCTAGGCCCACTCTGATAACCTGAGGGTTGGGAAAAAAGATAAAAACAACGGGGTCAGACATAAGTCTGAGTGAGTCCTATAACCCTAACAATACAACCATTAAAGTAATTAGGGTATGACATAAATAAGGTATGGTACCTCTGGGGATAATGACTACACTAAGTAGCCAACTAAACACCGGATGTATTACGATAACCGAAAAGACGCATTTATCCACCCAAGGATAATTCTTACACCACCCCAGACTTATTCACCCAAGGGTAATTCCTACACTGCACCACACCAGTTCTACCCACCAAGAGTAATTCCTACTTAAAGGTTGATCCCACTAAGTGTACTTAGTAATTTTTACCCGGTAGTTTCTTGTACCCCTACACAGGTGCCGTCTGCCCCTATCTTTACTAGGTGTACCCACTACCCCCAAGCGATCGGCTCCCTACCGTAGATACCCGTGCTGGTCCCACAAAAGGGGGTGTATCATTCCCCAAAGTGGCTACCAGATAATATCACTACGCACGGCTTTATATCTACACGATGCAACAACGGCTTACCAACCAGCCCGGGTCCACACACGCATATGAAACCCGTTGATCCTGCGTTGCCACCGCTAACCCGTTTTGGCCACTTATAGTCAAGCCCAATATGCGTGTCCCGTCACCCGACCAGAGTCGAGCCCACAAAGATACGTTTGGGATATTGGTTGAAATGGGCCCCCACAAGCTACCACCTAAGCTTGCAATTTTATCTAGTGCATCCCACTTAACCCCTCTTTATAATCATGCCCACTTACATGTTAAGTTTTGGTTAAGTCATCAATCATATTTCAATTGCCACTAAGGGCACCCACTAGATTTCCACATGCCACCCAAAGCACTTACTTGATTCCCACATGCCACCCAAGGCACTTACTTAACCCTTTAATCATGTTTAATTACATGTTCCACTTTGGTTAAGTATTCTAATCGTATTTTCTATTGCCACCCCAGGCAACCCACTAGTTTCCTCATGCCACCCGAGGCACCCCCACTAGTTACTACATGCCACCCAAGGCACCCACTTAACCCTCATGTCCCACTACATGCTAATTTGGTTAAGTGTTTCTTAATTAATTAAGACCGTGATCCTCCTAAAGACCTCTCACATTAGACTATCTTTTATGACCGCTGGTTAAGCCGGTTGGGTCCGGGCAGCCTTACGTCATAACCGAGTCTAACCTCGTGTCTTTACGTTAATCACGTATTTAGTTTGTGACTAAGACCTCTCACATTGGGCCAATCATTTGTAGCCGCTGGATGGCCGGTCGGTTCCGGGCAGACTTCCGCTACAAAAGGGTCCAACCTCGTGTCTTAGTTGATTAATTACGCCTAATTAATCACCCCCACAATTAATTATCCCTAATTAATTACACATTTTTCATAACATGGGTAGACCTAACTCAATATGTAAATTCCCATGGGGTAGACCTAACTCAATAGGTAAATTCCCACTTATGTTAATTTATTTTTATGGTATGCTTAATCATACCCAATCATACTTTTATTAACATATTTACCAACCCCATCGTTCCCCACGTAAATCGTTCTCATTTCATGACATAAATAAGGGGAAGATCATCACAAATATCATGGGTTTAGCATACAACTTTGTCATGGGTTAAGAGGATGTCAACTTGCATATATGAACATATATTAACCCAGCTACATATAACCCAAACTTGCATTTTATCATACACATGATTTGCATAACATATGACATATGAGTTTGCATATTATCATACACATATCTTGCATAACATGTTGAACTTGCATATAAGCATTCTCATAACTTGCATAACATGTTAAACATGCATTTAAGCATACACATAACTTGCATAAGCATTCATATACTTGCATAAGCATTCACATACTTGCATGAGCATTCACATACTTGCATAAGCATTCACATACTTGCATGAACATGCATAACTTGCATATCACATTAAACTTGCATTTAAGCATATACATAACTTGCATAGCATCATGCACATAACTTGCATAATCTCATACACATAGCTTGCATAACACCATTCACATAACTTGCATATGAACTTGCATCTTAAAGGAGGGTAAACATGCATAGCATATAAGGGTATCGTCTTGCATATGTATGCATCATATTTAAAAGGGTAAACTTGCATGTTATGATTTATGCATAATACCAAACACTTAGCATGCATAAAACCACTTACTTATCATGCATGAAATCAAATACTTATTATGCATAAACCCACCACTTAACTTGCATAAACCCAAACACTTATCATGCATAAAACCCAATACTTAGTATGCATACAATCAAATACTTAGCATGCATAACGTCAAATACTTTAGCATGCATAACATCAAATACTTAACATGCATAACATCAAATACTTAACATGCATAACACCAACTACTTAGCATGCATAAAATCACATGCATAACTTGCATATATTCTCACATATAGTTTGCATAACATGTCACATATGCATAAATGTTTAACATAGTGTTTTGCATCATAAAACATGGCCTTAAACTTGCATTTAACATAAAACTTGCAAATCACATATCATACAAACTTGCATAAATACATTTATCCATAAACATAGCCATGTCTTATCACATCCTACCATAATCAATTTAACAATTGATTATTAAAGCCATAGAAACTCACCAAAACCAAGATTAGCAAACTTATGAAGTGGAATTAGTGGCTTTAATTGAAGAAGATGTTGATTAGCTTGCAACTCTCTTCATTGATTTGTGGAGGCCATGCTCAAATTTCATTTTGCATAGTTTAGTTACAAAACCTAATTATGAATGAATTAGGATAGGGTTAGGGTCTTATTTATAGGATTAGGTTGCATTTTAGACCCTTAGATTAACCCTAGATTGGTTTAGACCCGTCAGATCCAAGAAGCTTCCAGAACCAGCCCTCCAAGCCAGCCCAAGAACCTAAACTGGTGCACCCAGTTTTACTGGGCGTCGCACCCCTGTCGACAGGCAAGTCGACAGGGCAGTCGACACCCCTGTCGACAGCCCTGTCGACAGCGCTGTCGACATGGCTAGGGCGGGAATTTCTCCCGCCTGACCCGCTGCTTCTATTTCAAATTCTGTATTTTAATTTTTAAATCTGTTTTTATCTTTGAATTTTCTGAAAACTTCTTTGGGCCATAACCGGGCCATACGGACTCCGATTCTCGAAAACTCGGACTCTATTTCGCGTATTTTTCCGAGACGAACGCAATGACGCAGCCCGTTACCCCCAATTCCCACATCTGAGATTATTTATCCTATAATTAGTGAATTTTAGTATTAACTAAAATTCGGGGTGTTACAATATCCCTCTACTTCAGAAGTTTCAGCGGCAGTGGAAGAAGAACTAGCCTCCAAGATGTCCTTTTGTTTAGCCTTCCTCTTTTCCTCCTCCATGGCAACAGCGATCAGGCGACGCCCCTCAGCCAGACGTGCCGGCTCGTCATCTCTTAGATATTTTTCCATGAGCTTGTCCTCGTCGATGGAATCTACCTTGAGTTCTTCTTTCTCCCATTCAACAATTTGGCTCCACACGTGAACCAAGGTAGTTGGATAATCTTCGATCCAAGAGATGTTTCAGTGACGGATTATATGTGCAAAAAATTCGATCATTAATTCACCGAAGCCCTGCATATCCTCCTGGGCCTCTGCTAGCTGCTTGCGGGACTCTTTGGCCGACTTGATGACACTTTCAACATTACCCTCCGCTAGGGCAGCCCTGTTTTCGGGCTCCATTAACTTGGAAGCCAAGTCAGCGTTTTTCTTCTCCAATTCGGCGTTCTTCTTCGCTAACTTGGCCTTTTCTCGCTCAAGGGCAGCGTAAGCAAGTTGCATTTTGGCGTTATCCGACTTAGCGTCTTCTGCTTGCTTCTTCAGCTCCGAGCGCTCTTGACTATGAGACTCGAGCAAGTCATGATAACATTTTTGTAGCTCTTCAAATTGTTGCTTGAAGCTAGCAGCATCCCGTTGAGCGATAGCAAGTTAGGCCTGTGTATCCTCAAGGTCTTTCCCCAAATTTTTCAAGGCCTTTGCGTCGGCTTCTGCAGTCTTTTTCATCGAGTTAGTATCCGTGATTAGAGTTCGGATAATTCTGGAGAGGTTGCGCGAGTACTTGAACATCTCCGAATATTGTTTTTCAACTGCGTCAATTTTTGCTTTGGCCTTGTCTGCCCACCTCGAGGAAATAGGCTCAAGAGCGGGTTAGAAAGTCAAGTTTTCAAAATAGTGTTTGGGGAACTGCTCCTCCAGATACGTCCGCTTAACTTCAGTTTCAGCATCCAATGGTGGAGGTGCGGGGAATGTCAGCTCGGTATCCTTATGTGTGGAGGGCTCAATGGCCTCCTCATCCTTCCTAGGCCGCTTAACAGGAACCTTACGCTTGCTTCGCGGGTCGATATCTCTCGGCGGGCTCCTTTCCCTACTGCGTTTTTCATGAGAATAGATTTGATCTTTTGACTGCGACGTGTCATCTCCTCGACGACCTTGGTAGCCTTTTTATCGCTCTGGATCCGACCGAACGGGAGAGCGAGAGCGCGAGGTCCGCGACTGATAAGAATCATAAGGCCTTCTATCCTCCCTACCGCGGCTTTCGCGGCGATCATGCTCAACATCATGAGGGGGTCTGGTCATGCTGCGGCGTAGTTTCCTGATGTCATAGTGAGCACGAGAGATTGTACATGCGCAACAATACAAGTGGAATTCAGAATCAGTATTCTCGTAAGAAGTAAGTGCTGTGAAGTAGGGTGCTATTGTGTTAAGTGCATCCTAAGTGGTGTTCCCCCCGACAAACCAGAGTCCGAAGCCAAGCCAGCACGAGTGGGCACTTTGGCCTTGACAGGAGTAGTCTCCTCTGAAGAAGTAAAAACTAAGGATTTGTGCCAAAATCCTCAGAAGTGTAGATAGTTTCAGGTAGGGGAGATCTCCCAAGCCCTGGAATATAGGATCATCAGTAGTAGGGGCACCTCCTTGGGAAGCGACTGCTGGCGATTCTTTAGGAGATACTGATTTTTCAGGAGAAATAGCATCCCCAGGGGTGATGTACCCTTCTCGGTGCTTTTCAGGTATGTTAGCCAGCTCATCGTCTTGAGTTAAAGTTGGAGAAGGTGAAGTTCGAAGTGATATTGTGGGGCCTTTCGAGCTCTCGCCCATTTCTGGAATTACATCCACTAGAGGGATATATACATATGGACCTGACCCGTGACCTATGCTACGGGTAACGGACAATAACCCATGGTGATGAAGGTATTCATCCTTAAGGACTTCATCGATAGTTAGAAATTTTTGGTCACCATTGAGGAGCTGATGCATCCGATCAAAATACACTTGATCCGATATTTGCTTGGGATTATCAACTGCAAACAAAAAGAAAATGAATTAATGTATTGGCATGGACACTCAGAGTTGAGATTTAGAAAACCAATGCTTTACTTGATTTTATCCATCTCCTAGCACATCCCGGCTGTTGCCTTATATAAAACCATTCCAGCTTGGTGTCGCCGGCCTTGCTGCTGAACGACACCGAAATTATTTTTCTTTTTGGGACTGATTTGAAGTAAGAGAAAGATGGAGTTTCTCGAGTCCGATGCTTGAAGTTATAAAAGAAATGAACATTGTCGAAAGTGAGCTCTGTATCTAAGATCTCACGGTATGCTACGTTTAAGGTATATAGGTAAGCATAAGAGTTGGGATGCAGCTGCATGGGGGCAATCCGCATCTGTCTTAGGAAGTCGACAACAAAAGGAGAAAATGGTGGGATAGCCCCAACCATGCACATTAATTGGGTGATTGCCATAAACCCTTCTGGAGGACTGTGAGGACGGTCAGTTTTCGACGGTACCAGAGTATCCCTTCTTAATATACCGTGCTTTAGACATATGCGAGCAAGTCTATCATTGTCGATCGTTGATTCAACAGAGTCCTTAGGTCATTCCAAGATAATGGCAGACTCAAATTCGTCAGGGGCTCAACAATCTCTAATCCCTCCTTTCTCCTCATAGCCCAGAGAAGCTTCGCTGTCCGAGGATGTTTCGTTGCTATGCGTTCCTATTTCTTAATCTAAGCCCTCGTCATCCCATTCAGGGTCTGAAGAACAAGATATGTCATCGAGAGTATATTTCTCAGAAGTTTCTGCAGTTTCCGTCTTCTTTGCTAATCTAGAAGAACGTCTTTCGGCCATGATCGCTAGACTATCGAAGAAACAATGGCAAGGATTAGAGTAACGTTGCCCGTGACCCCTGTGTGTGTATGTGAACTAAAGTGTGTGCTACGTGTGATAGAAATGCAGAGCAAATACATGAAAGCATAATGTAAAAGGCCAAGGAAGCGATAATGTTCAGAATGATTCTTGACATTTGTCATGTTTGAAAGGCGCTATCCTAACTGTTCGTCAAGTTGAAGGCTATATCAAGCATTTATTAAGACAGTTGAAAAAATTCTTGCACACTAAGTTAGGCTATTTCGGTTCGGTTCGGACATCTTCATTGGGATCGGACCGGAGGGAAAAGTCAAGTTCCGATCGGACAGTGAGGTAAACCGGATCGGCTCAGATGTAGACTTTCGGAGCGGATCAGATCAGTTCGAGAAATCATTCTCTTCTTTGTCTCTTATTACCATCCGATCCGAACAGGTGAGTTTTAGTTTCCTCCTTCTTTTTTGCCTGTCTCTGCTCCTATCCGATCCGGTCTCGTAAACACAATCCGATCCAGTTAAGTGGGTTTTGTTTCTCTTTTTTTGCTTTTTCTTTTACCCCGACCCGATCCGGTTATATGAACACCTCTCCTTTTCTTTCATTTCAATGCTTCTTCATCCGAACCGATCCCAGCTCCTCTCTTCCCCTTCATCTCCTTCCTTCTCCTTCTCACTGAACCCGATTCAATTTCGCAAAACCCAATCAAGTCCAGGCACTTACGTGCTTAAATGTTCTTTATAACCAAAACTCTTCCTCTCGACGCCTCGAGGTGGTGACAAAAGCCACCAACGACGACGACAAAGAGAGAGAGGGCGGCGGCGTTGAAATCAAACACACACCAGGTTCAAATCGCCCAGTTTTACCACAAATCCAAATCAAGATCAATTACAACAGAGTGATTCGAGATTTTAAACCTACCTATGTGTTGAATTTGGGGATTAAAACGAGAAGGTTTCGGAGTTTTTAAGAATTCTAGGGTTTTGATGCAAATCTCGCTGGAAGGAAATAATAAAGAAGGAAGAGGAAGAAGGAGACGAAGAAGGTATTTATATGAAATCGCAGTGACTACTCGTATTCCCAATTTTTCTTAGCTCGTTCGGACCGGAAGTTAAGCCCACTAAGGCCCTATGGTCTGTTGATCCATGGGGGAGTTGATTCGATGTATCTGCTCGGATGTGCCACTGAAGCCGTCCGGATCGGAATCCGAACCGAAGGCAATTATTCGATGACTCTGGTTCAAAGGATGTCCCATAAATTGCTTCGAAGCCCACTTTATCTCAGATAAGAGTGTACTTCGAGGGGGCAAAATGTTAGCATACTTTGTGAACTAGGCTACACAAAGAGCAAATAGTGAGAAGGACACCAATCGGATCGGAGAAAGATAGTGCAGGAGGTAAATAATGACCAAGAGCGCAGACACTTCCTCAGATCGGATCGGAGAGATACAACAGTAGCCTTATTACATCGGATCGGATCGGTAATACGTTAGCAATACCAAAGGATAGCAAGTGGCTTCAGTGGTTCGGTTCGGAGGAACACTCCAGCGGCAACAGAAGAAAGCAAGCAAGCCCAACGGTTCAGGTCGGATGAGTACATCAGCAGCATGAAGAAGCAACAAGCGGACTGAACCGGATTGGATCGGAGGCTCCAATCTGAACCCCTTACTTTCCTTTGAATTTGTAGCCGTTACTACGAAT
This sequence comes from Allium sativum, assembly GCA_030737875.1. Lineage (NCBI taxonomy): Eukaryota > Viridiplantae > Streptophyta > Magnoliopsida > Asparagales > Amaryllidaceae > Allium > Allium sativum. Next base: position 271,226,511 of record CM060922.1, on the reverse strand, counting down.
ATCCCCTGAAGACGCATACAAGATCTGACCATTTCTTCAGCGATCTCCTACTCAATCAATGCGCTGTAGCCATCTTAGAGCTTCCGAACCCGAATCTCAAGGGATGAATGCCACGCAATTCCGAACCGGAGCCACTTCGAGGAGATTTTTCACCTATAAATACACCACTTAGAGGCATTTGAAAGGATCTTTTGGCAAATTCTCAGTCCATTCTTCCTCCGTAGCTGAATTCTTCAATCATATTCAGATCAAAATCATCTCTTAAAGCCCATATTTGAGAGATTTGAGCGAGTTTATGAATTGTAATTGTGAGGTTGAGTGAGAATCCTTGCTGTATTCATATTCAAATCATCAAATCAAAGAAAACAAAGTGGACATAGGCTCGTTAACGCCGAACCACTATAAATTGCGTGTTCTTTACTGCTTTTTGATTCTATTTTGTTGAATTCATATCTAATTTGGGTGTTAGAGCCAATTTATGGTCTAACAACTATGAAGTGGGAAGATGAAAAATTAAAGCTTTGGAAGCGGGAAGATGAAAAAAAAACGAAAGTGGACTGAACAAACGAGTTAATGTTGATTTTACACTTTACTTATTATATATCATTAGTTATAAAAAGCGATGATTAATCATTAACTATTCATTTAAATAGAAATTAGAGAATTGAAATGTTAAAGGGAAACGATAAGCAATAAAAAGCTGAAGGAATAGAAATGAAATAATGAAGCGGGAAATGAATACTTGAGGCGAAAATGAGAAATGTCATAGTATCCCGAATGACAAGGTGGAAGATGGAATTGACTGTTGAAATCAAAGGGTTGCATCACATTGACTACTCTAATTGTTTACACAATTGATTCAAGTATCAATTTCTGGATGTGGTAGCAAAGCGGATGGAAATTATAAATTATCCATTAGCAATTAATTATGTTGACCAGTTATTACTTATTTACTTTTGTCTTATTGATTATGTTTATTAGCTATTACTTATTAACAATAAATGACAAAATATATTAATTAATTATTACTTATCTATTTCGAGTTTATTAATAAAGAGTTGTTTAATATAATTAACTATTAAATATATTTAACTAATATTAAATATCAAAACTGAAATTTTGTAAGTTTTTTATTCTCGTCGCTAATGGTGGCATCTTCCCCCTCAATTCCCTCTCTTTCTTTGTCTTCCTCATTTTCCTTTGATTCATCTGCTTTTCCACCTCTTCATGTTCGTCCTCTTCCCCCTGATCCTCCAGGTCCCACGCCCATGTTTCCTCTACTAATGTCACTACATCGTCATCAAGTTTTAATGGTGATGGGGTTTTGGATCTTGCTAAACCTAATTCTTGTTCACATAATTCTTCTACCGCATCAAATTTTTCTAACATCTCATCAAATCTTTTTAATTCTAAACCTGCTAATTCATCGAACACCTTGAACAGTCTTCTTCCTGATGATAATAACACCACTGTAAATCTTGAATCTTTTAATCTTGATAATGTCAATCCTACTGCTTCTTCCAATTCTAATCCTAACATCAATAAGTCAAAACCCTCCATCTTCTAATCTTTTGCTATTCAATTTGTTGCCATGTAATGCTGGATCATATAAACCTTTGGATTTTGAGATAGTGAAAGATGGAAAACTGAAATTTCCTCCTGATATGGTCAAGGCAGAAGGTATGAGATATTGGCAAAATCATTTGGTGGGATTTTTTTTTGGATGGTACCTTTTCATACCTTTCTATTGTAAATTGTCTGCATAATTTTTGGAAATCAAATGGGGAAGTGGATATGATGGAGTAATTTTTTTTAAGTTCTCGAATGATATGGATAGGGGAAAAAAATATTGAAATCAGATCCTGTATTCATTAGAGGGAGAATGTTCATCATAACTAGATGGGATCCAACCATAGGTAGTGCTCAATCTCAAATTAAAATAGTTCCAATTTGGATTCATTTACATCGTATTCATTCACTACTTTGGACCTTGGTTGGTATCAATTGGTTAGCTTATCACGTGGGGAAGCTCATTTGCTTTGATTCAAGTACAAAAAATATGCAGAGGTTTAGGTATGCTAAAGTTTTGGTTGAAATATCACCTGATTTTGAATTGCAAAGTGTATTGAGGTGGGAGGTCTTAGAGATAAATGTCCATCTGTTATGCTATCATATGATTGGAGGCCTAGTATATGCACGCACTGTAAAGTATTTGTTCACAAGACAAAAAAGTGTGAAGTGTTCTTAAAGGAGGTGATGAATCAAGATATTCAACAAGATGAAGTTAACGTTGATAGGCAAGCATACAATACGTTGATTAGAGGCAAGTTAGGAAAAAGGCACCACCAGAAGGAAATCAACACGGTTGGAAAAAGATGTAAATAAGAGGAAACAAGTTTGGAGGAAAAAGGAGAGTGGTTTCGAAAATGATGTAGCAAATGATGTTAATCAAGCAATGGATGATGTAGTTGAGATTGTGGGGAATGGCAGTTCTGTAGTGGATGGGGAAATAAATAATGAAGAACAAATGTGTCGCGGCCCGCAAATCCATACCATCTGAGTTGACCAATACTGCACACATCCAACTCAAATAATACAAAATACGAGTCATTAAGGTTAAAGAACTAGAAATAGATAGAAGATAGAACAAGGAAAAATATCATAATCTCATAGCGGACTAAACAAAATATAATATCATATATCATAACTTTGAAATACAACTCTGTTTTGTATATACATACCAGAGTACAATACATACACATCACAGCGGAAATAGCTCTAAATAACTAACGATGAAGCCTCCTGCTTCAGGCTCCTCCAAATGTATCTGTAAAATCCTGAAATGCTTGATTGTTCATACAAATTTGGGCACCCAAGAGTTTAGGGAAAAACAAACAAAATAAACTCTGGGTAAGTCATGTGACTGGTGTGAATAAACTCCAACCGTATTGTTTAACTTTGAAAAATCCTTTTGAAGGAAAATGATAATAGTAAGATAAGCCCACACATAAACATGGATGGTTTTTACCTTACTATAAGCCAAAACATTTTTGATATCAAAATTCAGTGATATTATAATAATGTCTAATCAAATAAATAACCAAATAGTGGAACGCTTGCATCTCACGCTCCATATACAAAGTATAAAATCAAAAATCGCAGGGCGCTTATTGGAGATTGATTCCAACTATGACAAGGTATGGGACCACCTTCCAATCAGTGTACTCTAGAGGGGATACACCGGGGTTCAACAAGAACATCTTGCAACTCGGCCGCACATGACCATCCACTTATTTAGCTTGAGTGTAGCGAATATATTGTCACCCCCGGTTGTCGGTCTTCCAACCGTAATCCGATACAGAATCAAAAGAAGAATAAATAATGAATTTTCTCTAGATCGGTGACAAATATACCCTGGGTATGACCTAACTAGCCATGTTGCCTGCCCGATTTTTGTGATTTCCTGGTTGTGAGGCTTGAGGCCACGTTTACTTTTTAGAACATCTGGCCACCATTCACTTTGAATGCCACATCGTCAAACCTGTCGAATCACTAGTTGATCTTCCCAAAAATATTATGGGTACATAAGCTAAGAGAAACAAATTACTCTGCCACAAAACGTAATACTTTGAATTTTTTTTCTTATGTGATCCGATAGGAATACTCTATCATACATTCGTCCATACAAGTTGTCGTAGGACTGGACAAACAGAACAACCCTTGCATTTCACTCCGTCTTAGTCGGCGATTTAACTATTAAAGAAAAAATAAAACATCCATACAAATTTCTAACATCAAACAATCACTGGCCCTTCCTAAAATTTCATTTATACATTTATTTCCTTATTGAATTATAAATATATATTGATATATTGATTTCTAGTTAGCAAATTTTTCAAAAATATTCTAACTCCTTAAATTTTCGGAAAAATTCACCAGCACCTCCTTTGTATGGGTCAATAGCTCAAACCCCAACTTGCCTCTCTAGGCCCTTTCCGTTCAAAAAGAAAATCAAAAAGCCAAGCAGCTTGCACAGTAAGCTCATAAAATCTCATATGGAAACTCAAACGTGTACCTTTTTGTTGGGCACTTAAAATATAATCTTCAACTCTCTTCTTACTCCTCATACCATACCTATTAACCTATGCATATCGTAACACCCCGCATTTTTAACTTAAGATAATAAAATAAGAATAACTTAAATAAATATTCAGAATTAAGTAAACTGGACTGCGCCATTGCGTCCGCCTAGTCAAGATAGACAGCTGGTTTGCGCAAAACGGACACCGTATGAACAAGTTATGAGCATTAGAAGTTTGTATACATATAAGGAACTTATATGTATATATTGAATAAATATATCTAGAAAATTCGAAAATCAGTTCAAAAATCAAAATCGCGAGCGAGAAATTTCAAAGGGAAAACGGACCGTTGGAGGTCGACCCACCAACCGGGGGGTCGACCTAGGGGTCAACCCACCCGCGGATCTGGAAAGTTCTCCCTGACGTGGTCGGTTTGGATATTTTTAATTCAGATATGAGGTTCCTGTTTTTTCTAATACACCTACAAATAAGACCCTAGAGCTAATCCTAAACCTCATATTTCTAAGGCTACGCTAAAGCTCTGCAGTTTTCCCTCTTCCTCCCCTAATCTATTCAGAAAATTTAGGTTACTAGCTTAGGTAAAATTCTGAATCTAAATCTAGAGGAGAAGAACATATGCTTGTAAATGGGTGTTCAAATCTCTTAACAAAGTGAGGTAATTCCTAGATCTGGTCGAATTTCAATTCTCTTCAAAAAGTTATGAATTCATGGTTGTTAGGTTCTGAATCAAATTAGGGGAAAAACCATGGAAATGATAGATCTATACCAGATCCAGGATTTGGAAAGCTTACGAGGTGAGTGGGTTTAAGCTATAGCCTTTAGATAATAATGTGTTATCGTTTAGCATTCCCCTTTTTATTAATTTTGAAATTTCTAGATTAATTATAAATTATTGTTATAACAAGTTGAGATGTTAACATGAATAATTCATATGTTGAATCAGTTAAAGTGTTGGAATGATTACATGTTGAATAAACTTGTTAGAATATGGGCAATGACTACTATTGTTATAATTATATGATTCACTTGTGGCATGTTATTGAGTAAACGACATGTTTAACTTGTTGGATTTGAATAATTACCCGATTGAATGTTTACATATCAAAATAGAATTAAACATATGTTAAAAAGGACATGCGACAAAATATAAGCATAATTGGCAACATGTAAATTGGATTACAATAAACACATGTAAAAGGAAAATATGCCTAAAATTAACATGAATAGGAATAATTGTTAAAGAACGGACATGCCTAGATTCACAGTAATTTGACACTTTAATGCTCTTAGACACGAGGTTAGATTGCACTTGTGGTAGAAGTCTGCCCGGAACTGTCCAGCATATCCAGCATTCACAAGTGGTAAATCTAATGTGAGGGGTCTAAGTGCATAATTAAAACATGTAATGGTGCTAAGACATGAGGTTAAGTCAACTTGTGGTAGAAGTCTTCCCGGACCCGACCGGCAAATCCAGCGTCCATAAGTGTAGGCTTAATGTGAGATGTCTAGTGCATATAAATATATATAAATATATGTATATAACAAGATATGAATAAATGGCAAGGATGGTAAATAAATGTCTAACTCAGAAAATGAGAAAGGAAGGGATGTAATGGACTGAGTTAGTGTGATGCGAAGGAAAAGTGATATTGTAACGACCCGAGGGATTTGCGACCTTGGTTATCGACATAAACTCAATGTCGACTATCCAAGCATCAAAAATACCAGATAGTTAATGAAAGAAGTTAGCGGGTGAGGATAAATAAGATAGAAAATTAGAATAGAAGAAGAAGAACATACAATATCAGAGTAAACACGAATCTCACAGCGGAACGAATAAAATATAGTATACGACATAACTTGGAAATACAAATCTGTCATTTGAGTATAACACTTACGTCACAGTGGATATAAATAATAACTATATAATCCTGAAGCCTCCTGCTCCAGCTCTCCAAGTATATCTGTAAAAACCTGACTACTTGACTGCCCGTACAAAATTGAGTACCCAAGAGTTTAGGGAAAACAAACAAAATAAATTTCGGGTCAGTCGTGGGACAGGTATGAGTAAAACCATTTAAAACAGTATGAGCAATTAAACGATATCTTGTAAGACCACGCCGTATAACGGAACGGGTTTTTCCCTTATGAGAATCCAAAACACTTGGTCCAACATTCAAAAACCTTTTGAAAGGAACAATAATCTTTGCATCAAACTCATTTGATATTATAATAATGTCAATCAACCCCAATATAATAATCATCTAGAAGAACGCTTTCATCTCACGTTCCACATACATAATATATAATCAAAAACCGCGGGCGCTTATTGGGTAATGAATTCCAACTGTCAAGGTATGAGACCACCTTCCGATAGTGTATCTCTAGAGAGGAATACACCGGGTTCAACATGAACATCTTGTAACCCAGACTAAACATGACCGGTCACTCATTTTGCTTGAGTGTAGCGAATGTATTATCATCAACGGTTGGGATCAGCAACCGTTTCCCGAAAGGGACAGCATTGAAACAGAATAAAGAAGCAAATGGAATTTCTCTAGATCAGGTGACAATACACCCTAATTGGCAGCTAACCACTTAGCCATGCGACCTACCCGATCTTATACCATTTCTCGGTTGTGAGGCTAGAGGCCATAACGTATCCTTTTACAAACCACGCCTTTCTTCAGTTTGAATGTCACATCGTCATACCCGCCAAATCACAAATTGATTTCTCCAAGCATACCACGGGTAAACAGCTAAGAGAAACGAATTCCTCCGCCACCAAACGTAAATACATTTGAAGAGATCAACTTACGCGATCTATTAAATATACTCTATCAGACAATCTTCCATACAGGTTGTCCAGGGACTGGACAAACCGAAGGCACTATTTTGTAAATCCATCTTAGGCAATTTCTACCTAGGACAGCTAGAACAGCCCTTGCATAACTCCGTCTTCAATTATCTTCATCATATTCGATTCGCAACGCTAATGCCCATACAGAGTGGTTTTCAGATAATGAATCTGCTCCTGGTCTCTCCGTATTGACGATGGAAAAATGGTCAAAAACTTTGATAGTCAGTGATTTAACTATCAAAGAAAAACATGTGTACAACAACGGTCGTATTTCCAAATGGAAATCTTACCGATCAATCATCAATCAACTTTTTCTCTTTTTAATTTAATTCATCATTAATTTATTCAGTTACCCATTTCCATATCTCCATAAATTCTTATTTTCTAAATTTAGAGAATATACCTTATTAACATTGGAAAACGTTTCCATTTCTTATTCACGCTCAACTATCATTCCACGTCCATCAGTCTCTAACCCTAAATTAGTAAGAGAACGATTCCTTAAGTATTAATCCCGAAGGCCGAAACCAACATCAAATCGATACCCGGAAATCATTCAACTTAACTAATCTCTAGTCAGTTTCTATTTCTTTAACTCTATTTCTTATCTTTTATCAAATCATTGCTTACGCAACTCTCAAATTCTGTTTATAAATCCTGATCTTGTATAAAACGTTGGTTATAAGATAACGTTATAATCTCTACTTTCGATATAATCTAACTCCAAAATATACTGTTATTTCTTAGATTGAATAATAATAATTTATTAAATAAATAAATGAATCTTGAATTAAAAACGGAAAGTAAATAGTACCTTCCTACATTCAATATAATCGAATCCCAATGTATAATTCTCTTTAGAATAAACTATATTCGATTTAACTCTATTTCGAATAAGTAATTTCGATTAACTCTTTTCGAATAACTAATTCGATTAACTCTTTTCGAATAACTAATTCGATTAACTCTTTTTGAATAACTAACTCAATTAACTCCTTTCGAATAACTAATTCGATTAACTCCTTTTTCAAATGATCTACCTTCGATTTAATTCTCTTTCGAATAACTAATATTCGATTAACTCTCTTTGATATTCACTGCTAAATTTACAATCCAAATTATCCACTGATAATTATTTTTAATTTATTTATAAACATTGTTTATAAATCACACTACTTGTTTTTATTATTAAACAAGTTATTTATTCCTAGCCATTTGAAATTTCATTTCTATTTGAATTCCTATTTCAAAAATCCGGTCTTCTTTATAAATGTTTTTATTTTCAAAACATTTATTTTAATCCGTTATTCATATTCAATATGTATAACATTTCTTTTATAATCTTCTTCTTTGCAAAAATACTTGCCTTAATCCATTATTCATATTCAATATGAATAATATATTCTTTATATAATTAAAATAGTTTGGTTTCGTATTTAAAATATTATCTTATTTTAAATATTCTATTTATACTTCTATTTATAAATAATTCATATAAAATCTTATTTTATATTCAACACTTTAATAATTCCGTTAATAAGTCTTGTTAACACTACGTTCATATTCAGTTTCAAATATCGATGTTAAAATCGATTCTTACTTCTCTATATAAGTTCTGACTTACATATTTCATTTATCCAATGATAAATATTTTACTTAACTTATAAAAGATTATTTATAAATTAGTCTACTCCAATTATCTATTTACTTCTTTATATAAGTTCGGACTTATATATCTTTATTTATCAAATGATAAATATTTTCCTTAATTTAAACATTATTTAAAAATCATTCTTCTCAATCTATTTGTTAAAAACATATTTTTATTTAATATCTATTTTAAATAAATCAATTCATATCTCTATTATAACTTGAAATCCCCTTTTTATAATTCTATTTATTTTCTTCAAATATTTCCTTTTATAAAATCTGTTTGTTTTATAAATTTCCTTATCTCAATATTAACCTTGAAATCTCTCTTATAAAATCCCTTGATTTTATATTATAATTTATTTCAATATACGCATTGAAATTTCCCTTTTTGTAAAATCTGTTGATTTTAAATAATATTCTTATTTCAATATACACATTGAAATTTTCCTTTTTACATCCTTGGGTTTCTTATGGTATTTAAAATATCAAATGACAATGATCAATATCATCCAAACACTCATAATCAATAACAGATTATATACTCAGTCATATATCACAATATATGAAAACAGTAAAATAAATGTTGAGGAATCCAGTTGGATCCCTTCAACATATTTCCCTGCATTCACAGATTTTAAACAATATAATATAACATCGATTTCATTTCAATATGAAATATTCTGATTAACAGAATCAATATTTGAATAATGATATATATATATATATATCGTTATATATAATTTTAACCAATAAATAAGCAATTCAACCAAACAATCATCACATAACATTCAATCAGCATTTATCATTACTAGAAGTATGTTACAAAATATAAACTGATCAGAGTTTGTGAGTTTTACGCACATTGGTTGGTTTATCGTTAAATAACGATAACCGTCGTTGATTCAGATCAGACAATTTATTTCACTATAAATTGTAACGAGCTCCAGTTCACTCCTAGTCAGTTCCATTGTGTAGCCCCCTTCCATATGATCACAACGTCACTGACCGTTTGAAATTCTGATACAGTATGATCAAGATATATCATTTACAAGTTTGCGTATATATTTAATTAAATTAAACTTAACCATTATTTTAAATTCTGGGCCTTACTCTTTGAAGCCAGCCCATCTTCATTACATAAGAACCCAGACCCGCTACCACGTAATCCTTCTTCTTCAACTTCCCATTGACATTTCGAACAATAGCAACTCCACCATTTATCCCCACTTCGCGCCATTCGTTTACCACCATCACTTCACCTAAGTTCAAATGAAAAATACCAAAATTCATCTCCTTCCATCCTCGTTTACCTCAACCTAAAATATTCAACTCGCCATCGTCGAATGAAATGCGACTTACAGGCTGTCGCATGCACCATTACCCAAACTTTCTATCTCAACTGCTCCCTCCAAAATCCCTTAAAAATCAAACTAAAATCATGAACAAACTTCTCTTGTCTCCCACTCCGTCTCCATACCATTTTCTTGAAACTCGAGCTTAACCAGGAATTCACGTCGAACTGTTCCCTCTTATGATACCCAGCAGGTATCGAACTCTTCTAGCATGGAAATCTCCAAAATCTTGCCAATACTTGCTGTTTTAATCCCTCATACCATTTCTAACATTCAAAACACCAAACGATGCCTTAAATCCATGAATCAACTAACCCTAAGCACCACGGTCAAAAACCCAGTAGACCCAAACGACAATCGCGACTATTACAACTACTATAGGATTGAGGAGGAAAGCAAGAGAAGTCCGAATATGCTTATCTTGGATTTTATATATTTTTATTTGAATAAATATGATTTTTATAAGATTGAAAATCTCACATTGAATATGAGGATGTTGGAAGCATGATAAAATTGACCAGAGGAAATGATTTTAGGTTTAGGAAACATATAAGGGTATTTATAGGAAAGTTTAAATATTTTTATATTGATTATTTTATTCCATTTTAACCAATCGTTGTTATTACCGTTTAAAAATTTGTGTAGTCACATAACATATCCAAATTCGACGACAATGGACGTACAACTACAGTTCGACATTACGGACCCAACGAAACTTGTTTCATTGAATTCCGAGTCCGTTTGCTCACACAGCGTATTTTTGAAGTCAAAATACTGACTGTTTTTCACATTAAAATCCCGTACGACCATATACTGACTCTAAAAATTACGAAAATTGAAATCTAACAATAATTTAATATTACGGATCTAATAAAATTCGTTTCATCGAAAACGGAGGTCGTTTGTAAAAATGACTATTTTTAAAGCACTAAATAAACCCATTTAAATATTTAATATATTTAAAAATAATTAAATTTAATATTAATAATTTAATATTATTGTACATATTCACATAGAATATCATACAGCTCCAAAATATTCCTATCTGAATTTATAAATCGATATTTCAAATCCAGATTAAATCAATATTCAATTTATATTGAAAAATCCATTTATAATATAAATAAATCGTTATAAATTGCAAAGGAATTCCATAGCGACTTTTCGAAAATTTGATTTGGACATAACTCATAATCTACACGATGAAATCTTGAGTTTTCTCTTCCATTAGAAAAATATACATCACAAGCTCCGAACGTTTCTTGTTTCATAGAAATCCGACTTAAAACGGATTCTATATATTCGTATAAAGTTCGAATCACCCAATTACGAACTGCCGTGCCATTTCGAGCTTGATTATAATTATAATATAATTATACATTCAAACTTCGTTCAAATAATAAATTCGTTATTATAAGTCAATTATAAAATGAATTAAATCCCATATACTATTCAATTCACACAATATCGTGAATTCAGCTATTTCCGACTATTTCAGAAATTAAATATATTATTCTATTATTTATATTAATTAAATATTCAATATTATTTAATTAAACGATCATTTAAATCTCTAAATCACTATTTAAATAATTAAATAAATTAATTATTATACCGTAAAAATACGGGACGTTACAGATGTATTTCCCTAAATGACCTATTTCTGAGATCGTGGTTGCAAGTAGCCACAGTGAATAAAGTAAGAAAGAGGAAAGAAATTACTTGCCACCTTGAATTTAAATGGGAATAAAGTTATGAAAATAAATCACTGATTCCTTCTATAAATCAAACTGATAAGGTGCATGATGTGTTTTCCTTAATAAAATAAGGAACATGTGTTACAAAGAATGAAGATTAATGGATTACAACAGTAAACGATTTAAACGGGGAATGATAATCACCTATTATAAATAAATTACATTAATGAGAATGTTGTATAATAGGTAGACTTGTCCTAGGGACATGTGAAGATTATAACTTAGGTTATAATAAACTAGTAGGGAAATGGGGGTAACTAGTGAAATGAGATAACAGACACTTAAGTGTAAAATTAAGTAACCGGTAAATGGGGAAAACCAAAAACCATTTGAGAGAATGGGGAAAATATTTGAAATATGAGGAGTTGTACTTAATTATAAATTAAGTAATATGTAAACTTGGAAGTCTGAAACCTGCTGATAAGAATAACATGTTTGGACTTGTCCTAGGGACAAGAGGAAATTATAACACAAGGTTGTAATAAATGGGAAGAGAAACTTATTAATGGGCCTTAGTTAAGAGAACTAAGTTAATAAGTAAACAACGATAAGTTGTAGTAATGATGTAAAATGGGATTATGATTAAATGAGAAAGGATGAGGAAAACTTATAAAATGAAATAAGTTATATTTAATCATAAATAATGACTGACATGTTAATCAGAAAACGTGTGAATGGAGATATACTTAATTACGTATTAAGTAGAACATTTTATTGTAATGATATCAAGCAAGAATATAAAAGAGATTGTGGATTACAAACCTTGAGCCACAATCTAGAGAATAACATGTTGTGGGCTTATTAATGAACTTAAATGGGTTAGGTTATATAACTGAAATTAATAAGCAAGAGGAACTTGGTAACTTGATTAAGAATTCAATATGAATGAGAATAACCAAGTTAAATGGAAACCTGATAAGGTAAGGCAAGCGCATAAAATAATGTTTAGACATACGGTCTAACAACATATTAAAGTGAGGCGCTTGGACCAGTCCACACATTTGAGGGTGAACAACCCAACGGGGTAGATCATCATAGTGTTATAAGGCACGTAGGGAGCGCACGTTCATCTGATTATTCTGTTGGCTCCGAAGGACTGGAAGGGGAAGCACGCGACTTCCTGAGATACGTAAGGTGCTCCTAGTATTCCTCTGTGCGGTGGCAGATGTTTAGGTTGTGCTCGCAGAGGTTGGGTATGCGCGTAACTACTAGGTGGGTGGGCCTTGACTGCAAAAGTAGCTCAGTCAGAATGCTGTGACGCGGTGATACTAGGGTGATTCAGCAATTGCCTCAACAGGAAGGCGAAGGGCCACGACCAATAAGGATAGTAGATCATCAGATACCCATCATCGGTAGCCAGTGGGATGCGAAAAGACTAGAGCTAAAACCAATAGACCATTCACCTTTCACTATCGAGGTACGGTGGTTGAGGGAAGACGCCAAATGGATGTTTAGATTGTTTTCTTTAGGGGAAGTCGTTTAGCTCTTATAGTCTTTACTAGCTGAGGGAAGGGCTGAGGTAGGGCCATAGCCACCGTGAAAACATATCCTAGGAATATCTGTATATATAGAGGCTCCAAAAGACGGGCCTGTATAGATATGGAAAAGCTCCCGACCGAGTTCCTGTTTCTTGTATCGCCCTGCCACAGAACTCGGTGCACATTAGAGGACATGCGGTTATGACATCGAGCTACAATTGACGATACATATGTGGACAGTCTAGCTAGATGCATGCATGTCGGCTCTGGGTTGTGTATCGTAGACTTGAAGGCATTACTCTAGTATGGAGTCTGATTTGATCAAAGGTGGATGTCCGTACGCTTACGTAACATAGTAATGATAGATGTATGTAGAATGTAACATTGTTATATAGAGATCCATATGTCACTACGACATAGGATGAGGGACTGCATGTAACAAACTGGGATTTTCGACTTCGAAAATCAACACAAAAATAACATGTTGACTATTCATACATCGGAAATACCTGATCATTAATAGAAAGAAGTTAGAGGGTGAGAATAGATAAGATAGAAAATTAGAATACAAGAAGAAGAAGATCACCACAGAACAGAATCAGAGTAATACGAATCTCATAGCGAACGAATGAAATATAATATATGACATAACTTTGAAATAAAACATGATATATATACAATGACACTATCCATACATAAACACGGACGGTTTTTACCTTACGATAACCCAAAACAGTTTTGGAAATCAATACTTCTCTGATATTATAATAATGTCTAATCATAAGTAATTAACAATCTAGCAGAACGCTTGCATCTCACATTCTACATATATAGTAACAAACAAAACCGAGGGCGCTTATTGGAGACTGGATTCCGACTATGACAAGGTATGGGACCACCTGCTGATAGTGTATCTCTAGAGGTAAATACACTGGGTTCAACAAGAACGTCTTGCAACCCGGCCCACACATGACCGACCACTCATTTCGCTTGAGTGTATCGAATGTATACCACCAACGGTTAGGAGCTACCCACCGTTTCCCGAAAAGGGACAGCATCGATAATAGATAAAAGAATGAAATGGATTTTCTCTAGATAGATGATATACACCCTAATGGGAGCGACCCATCTAGCCATGCTGCCTGCCCGATTTCTGTCATTTCCCAGTTGATGAGGCTTGAGGTCGAAACGTATCTTTTGGAACATCTGACCACCCTTCGCTTTGAATACCACATCGTCATACCCGCCAAATCACACATTGATTTCCCCAAAAATATCACTGGTTTAAAGCTAAGAGAAATGAATTCCTCCGCCACCAAACATAAGTACGTTTGAAGAGATCAACTTGTGCGATCCGTTATATATATTCTGTCAGATATTTGTCCATTCACGTTGTCCTGGGACTGGACAAACCGAAGGCACTATTCTATAAACAGGATAGCCCTTGCATAACTCCATCTTCAATTTTCTTTATCATATTTGATCGCAATGCTAACGTCCATAAAGAGTGGTTTTCAGATAATGAATGTTACAACCCGAAAAATCTGAGCCAATTTAAATTTTTTAATTTGGCTATTTTAGTGGATTTTAAATATTTAAAATAAGTTATTTTAAATAATAACGACGAAAAGTATGTTTGAATCAATATTTGAAAATAAATATAATTATTTTAAATTATAAACAAGGCCTGAAATGGCGCGGTAGTTTCAAAATTTGAATTCAAACTTTGACTGATTGTACCGGGTGCAAAATAAAGCGGATTTTAGTGAAACCAAAAATATTTAAATCTGTTAGTGAATATCTTTCTAACAAATCCGAAAAATCGAAGTTTCATAGCGGGAATCAAAAGTTATGGCCAAATGAATTTTCAGAAAGGTCGCTATAGAGAATACATAGCCCTTGAAAACAACCATTTTGCAAACGACCTCAGAATTCAATGAAACCACTTTTGTTGGATCCGGGATGTCAAATTATTGCTAGGTTTCAAATTCCACAATTTTTTAAGTTAATATGTGAGTGTGGCAAAGGAAAATGTGTTTGGTTGATTTTAGTTAAATTGGATTGACCAAAAAAGGGTCATTCTTCAAACGGTCTCAGAATTCGACGAAACTAGTTTTGTTGGGACCGTGTCGTCAAAACATAGCTAGATTTATTTTTCTGGAATTTTTGTGATCAGTATGTAGCCCCGACAAATTGAAATGTACGTTCAAATCCATATTTGAATGATATATATTTTAATTTGAAGAACAACTGACTATAACAGTCGAATTGGCTTACGAAACATATCCCATTGTGTTCGGAATAGGGGTAACTAGCTAGGGACGATAGTCGTTGGGTTTGAAAAGGAGTTCGTTACTATAAATGAGAAATTTTGAATTATATAATAAAAAAATAAAAAATAAAAGCCTATTAAATGAGACCTTAGCCCTAATTAATCTGCTAGCCACCGCATTCTCGTTTCAATGAACCAAATCATTCTAAACTTAATCCTTCAATCTCTCCTTACATAATGCGAATTAAATATTGATTCTAAAGAGAAAATTGAATAGAAAGGAGGGCTTTAGTTTCATATGGGCGTGATCGAGTTTAGGGGTGTATGGAGCTAGAAATAGGGGCACAAAACCTCGCTGTTCGCACTAGTTTTTCCGGCGCTGGGCCCCACCGAGTCTGGCCTCACTTCAGGCGGTGGTGGCTCTCATGCTGGCCTTTGACGTGAGCTAGTCGGATCTTGGTCCGGCGCTGTGAAGTGGAAGCTAGCTTGAACCCTAGTATGGAAGCTTTTGGGTTTGGATGGACGTCGGCTGAAGAACGAAGGAGGAAGGATTAGAGGAAGATTAAGCAAAGGAAATGTAATTAATAATTATTTAATTTAATGTAAAATCTTGTAACGATAATAACTTCTTCATACGAGGTCAGAAATTCGCGATTTCAGAAGCGTTGGACTCGTATCAGAAAACTCTATATTTCAGAACTGAGCAGAAGCGAAACAGAGCAAATTGGAATTTCAAGAAAATTCAAAATCAGAACTGAACAGAATTCAGATAAATCTGACGGAGTGGAAACCAAATGTGAGAATTCTACTATAAATTTTCTGTATAGTTATTTATTTTATAACTGCATATATGAACTGCTCCCCGTCGTCCACAGACCATGGACGACTTGTTTGATTGTATTCTGTGTGAAAATTGATCGTGATGTGAAATGAAAAATATGATATATATGAAATAAAATATATATATAAGAAGTGAAAATTATATATATATGAAATGAAAATAATATATATATGAAATGTGATATCAATATATATATATATATATATATATATATATATATGAAATGTGAAAATATATATATGATGTGTGAAAAACATAAATTTGAAATGAAAATATTATATATATGAAATGAATTATATATATAAGAAGTGAAAATTATATATATATATATATATATATGAATTGAAAATAATATATATATGAAATGTGAAATCAATATATATATATATGAAATGAGAAAATAATATATATAAGAAAGTGAAAATAATATATATGAAATGTGAAATCAATATATATATATATATATATATATATATGAAATGTGAAAATGAATTGATCGTTAAAAATATTATTTTTTTAACTTATATATGAGATGTATAAAATTGTCGTGTATATGGAATATTCAATTTTGATATAAAATTGAGTATGAAGTTGGAATCATTTTAAAACGAAGTTAAAACGATTTGTAAAATACGTTTTAAATTGAAATCGATGAAATATATATATATATATATATATTATATATATATTTAATGGCCTGAATAGAACGCGCCGTGCCGCGACAGTTTGCGAATTTCGACCATAGACTTCGAATGGACGTTACGGGAGATCCGACCGTCGGATTCTCCTAAAACCAGAATCGTTGGGTTATCGAAAAGAGCTTTCTAACGAATATGAGAAATTAGAAATCTAACGGTTGGATTTGGAATTATGTCCAAATCAAAATTGGAAAAGGTCGCTGTAAGTGCAGTTCGATGACCGTTGATGGAAATCGACTATACGAGCCTTGATAAAATTATTAAAAATATTGATAATTTGTGCAAAATCATAATAAATGATTTGGAAAGAATTGGGATGAAAAATTCCACATTTGTAAAGATAAAAATATTTTTTTATCGAAATGAACTAGTTATTAACTAGAACTATAATCCGATTATTTTTAAATAAATTAATTGGATTGAAATGGTTTTAATATAACCAGAATATTCCAATGTATGAATTGGAATGGTTTGGAATGGAAATAATATTCGGAATATTTCGATATTGGATTCCGTGATTATACGGATATTGTGATGGGAATTTGGAAGATATTGATATCATTATTCCCGATACGATATCTGTTGGTTTCAGGATTTGATGTTGAATATAAGTCGATACTATCTCTATTCAAAACCTTATATTTAATGTCAAATTGGATTGATTGATTGTTTGGATTGTGCTCGACCAATTTATGAGCAAGATATGCTTTTACATTTAGCACTGGGTTGGGTAGAAATACTGGTAGGCTAACATCTTGTGAAACACTTCACGATTTGACTATGAGATGTGTAGCGATGTTGTTATGTACATTTCAAATTTAATGAATGATTGTGAAACGATATTTTTCTTAAGTGAAAAGAATGTATTCCCGATTTTGGTCAGGGATTGTTTTATAAAAATGTTTTGTAAAAAAGAAAGAATTTCGAGGGCTAAAACCCGATGATTTCGAAATGATTTGGAAATGTATTATGGTTTTACATTGTAGTTCATCACATATTCGATTAGTTGTTATTAATGATGTATCTGTTTGGTGGCAGAGAATTTATTCTCTTGCTTAACACCCTTCTTTGAGATGTACGAGCACAAAGGTTATGTGATTAATAGTGATTAATCATATGTGTGAACTACTGATGTGAATTACTTGTGATTATTATGTTGTGAAATGATTTTCCATACTTCGGGATATGAAATGATTTGGTATGTGGCTAGAGAATCGGGTGAGCCGAACGATTAAAAGTATGTGTGAGATGGGCGGTGTATGCTTCCATGTGTGGGAGGTGCATCGTCAGTGTAGCCTGCTCCATAGTGGGAGGTGCATGTAAGGACCCGTAACTTCCCCGTGAAGGAAAGCACGAATACTTTGAGAACAACACACAAAAGGACGCATACGGAAGAACATTTCATTGTTATTACAATAATTCCATCAGATACAAGAATATACAGAGTATAAATGAATAAATTACATTCAACAAATATCAGAGATTTAAATTACATTTAAATACATTGCAGCGGAAAATAATACAAAAACACAACTAGAAGTAATGCACGGATACATAGCTTTCCGAGCATCGTTCCAGCTGTACATCAGGATCCTGTGAATATAAATCTGCAAAACCAAAACTATTAGCTGCCCGTGTGGAAAATAGGGGCACCCAGAGTTTAGGTTAAAACAATAAACTCCAGGCCAGTCATGTGACTGGTGTGAGAACTAAAACAGTTATTAATATTGGTTTTAAAGTTAGGTAAATCAAGGGACCACGCCGTATAACACGGAACGGGTTTCCTCCCAAGAATACCAGTGCATAGAACAAACAGCGTAATGCTAAATAAAGAAAAATGAAGCTGTTATAAGACCCAGGTCCCATCACACAACGCAACGCAAGCCGGAGGATAGGGTTTTTACCTTATAACAGCCAAAGCATGCTTGATACGTTGAAAAACACATTATTTGATACTATAATAAGTGTATAGTGTCAAAACAATTCAAATCATAAATATCAATCATAGGCGGCATGGGTACCATCTATCATGTCGCCATACTAGTTCTACAATTAAAACCGCAATATCACGTATTGGAAATTGGATTCCGTCATGAGCCGAGGCAAGGGGCAAGCTCCTCTCCGCGTTCGAGACACTCTAGCAAATGCCTCAGGACCCCACTATGATCCTTTGGAACCTCCAAGGCCGGTCCTCTCTTACTTTTGAGGATTAGTTATTCCTGAACACACGTTTCCCGGTCCTTACAGACCTATATCCGAGGCGCCTCGTATCCAACAACCACACAGGTGAAAAGTATATAAATGTCAGGGCTGGTAGGTCACTGACACCACCCTAGCTAGAAAGAAACGTCGTGCACTCCTTGGGTCCGTATCCCGTTTTTGACTCATACCGAGGTGTGAGGCTCGCGAATTCACGTTATACACAAAGCTACGCCACACAGGCCGTGCTTTGATCATCAACCACAAGACTTTTCTTTTCAACAGAAGCCCTGATCAATTGCCACTTACGCATGCCACACTGGCAATTCACTCCATGCGACTGATGTCCATCGATATACAACCTCTGAGCTCGTACGTCTCAGAGAAGGGCGTTAAGCAAGAGAATAAATTCTCCGCCGCCAAACAGATGTATATTTAATAGAGATCAATCAACACAGAATAAAATCCAATGTCAGACACACAATCCATTTACAAGTTCGTTCTGGGTCTGAACGAAACCGGAGGCACTTTCCTCGCATATCCATCCATCTCCAAGTACGTCTGGACGATCACCAACTGATTCCCTCATCCTGGGTGTACAGCCCAATCAAGATCATCAGTAATCACCCAAACGATGTGAAGACTTCCGGTCTTCAACCACCGTCTTCATCTTCGACATCTCGTCGAATCGATTATTCAGAATGGGTATAAACCCGGGCTTTCTGAATAACCCATGTATATAATAAACGAATGTTACACAAACACAACAAACGCCTCATTCCAATTCAGAATATTCTTTTATTCACAAAATCACATTCTTAGGGAAAGGTTCCCATTAATTTTATCCAAGATAAATTCTTCTAAATTTATTCTTTAATCTTCCTTTGGATATCATTTCAAACCATTTTACGGTTTTCCAAACTAGTCGGGATTAGCGAACCACACCGAACTAATTATTTATTTTATTTCCCAATCCCAACCTATATATCCCATGGAGAAGACTGGTAATACTCCACAACTAACACCACGGTGTTATCGGTAAAATTAATTACCATTTCACGTTCAAATCTAATTAAAGATTTAACTATCGCTTTGGAGCAAAACTGGTGGTACTCCATTCTCGATCACCTTTCAGATTTGATAATTTAAATTATCAATTCACATTTTAATCTAATTAAAGATTCATTAAAACTCCACTTAGTTTTAATCCTTTCAAAAATCAACATCTTGCCTTTAACTGGGTTAAAGAACCAATGTCATCTAAAACACGATTCACGATAAACCCAAATCACATTTGATATTAAATACAAGGCTCTGAATAGAAAATATATCGGCTTATATTCAATATCAAATTTTGAAACCAACAAATATCGTATCGGAAATAACAATATAAAATATATCTTTCAAATTCCCACAACAATATCTGTATAGTCACGAAATCCAACATCGAAATATCCCGAAGATAATTTCGATTCAACTCCAGTCCAATCCACGTATTGGGAATATTGATTAATTTTAAAATCACTTTCAAATTCAATTTATTTATTTCAAAAATAAATTGATTTTAATTCTAGTTCAAAACTAGTTCATTTCGATAAAAATCTATTTTTATCATTTCAAATGTGGAGTTTTTCATCCCAGTTCTTTCCGATTCACATATTATGATTTTACACAAATTATCAATATTTTTAATAATTTTATCAAGGCCCGTACAGTCGATTTCCATCAACGGCTATCGAACTGCACTTACAGCGACCTTTTTCAAATTTGATTTGGACATAATTCCAAATCCAACCGTTAGATTTCAAATTTCTGATATTCATTGGAAAGCTCTTTTCGATATGAACCCAACGGTTCCGGTTTTAGGAGAATCCGACGGTCGGATCTCCCGCAATGTCCGTTTGAAATAAATGGTCGAAATTCACGAACTGCCACGGCGCAGCGCGTTCTATTCAGGCCATTATATATATATATATATATATATATATATATATATATATATATATATATATATATATATATATTTCATCGATTTCCTTTTAAAACGTATTTTATAAATCGTTTTAAATTCGTTTTCAAAACCATTTCAACTCTATATTCAATTTCTAATCAAAATTGAATATTTCATATCATTACTATATAAATGATAATATTTTCAAAACGTTATATTTTGAAATCACTTCTCTTCTATATTCATTATAAAAACGAATATAATCGATATAAATATCGTTCACGTCAAAATAGCGCAACTCTAATCAACACGGCTTTATATATTTCAGTCACTTCGTTATTCTATTCAACAAATGAATATTTATTCTATTCAACACATGAATTTATATTTCTTTCAACACATCACTATTTTTGTTATGTAAAATATTTTATAACACTATGGTATCTATCGTTTGATTTTCAATCAGACTCCACCGTAAAGTAGATTCTAATCGTAAATATGATAAAGATGTAATTTTTATTATTTAAAATATTTCACTCAACACATGAATAGTTTCAACACATGATCATT
Source organism: Allium sativum (assembly GCA_030737875.1). Classification (NCBI taxonomy): domain Eukaryota; kingdom Viridiplantae; phylum Streptophyta; class Magnoliopsida; order Asparagales; family Amaryllidaceae; genus Allium; species Allium sativum. The sequence goes on along the minus strand of CM060922.1, from coordinate 271,204,777 downwards.
GTCAACACATGACTATTTTTATATTCAACACATGAATTTTCTTTTATAATATTCATTATTTTCCCGATTGGAATGAGGCCCAATCAATCACCATATAATGTTAGTTATATGGATTTTCATACATCACACGTATATTATAGCATTGAAAAATAATCAATCATCAACCAAAGTGCACTACACTGTATAAGCATCAAATATAGATATCTGACGCTTATAACAGCCTGTCAATCAATCGATCGACATATTTAAGCAATCAGGATGAGTGAACTTCCAAATTTCATCCCAACACCCGTGTGGGGTTTCAAACAATCAAACACAGATTTTAGTTGTGCAGTTGGGCGATGTGTAAAATTTATCGTCCCAATCAATGTCCTTCAAATAGGTGTACATAAACAAACCGTCCGGTTTGTAAATGAATATTTTTATTCTATTCACTTCCACGTTAAAAATTATATTTTTAACGATAAAATACCTTATTCAAAATATGAATATTCTATTCGGTTCATTTATATAATAAAAATGATATTTTTATTTCACTAACATATTTTAGAAAATTTCGGCGGCATAACGGCACGATACTAGAAACGGGACGAGGCCTAGCCTTATCCCCTGGTCTAGTGAAGGCCCACGCCATTCACACATCAATCAAATCCATTCCATTTCACCAAACAATTCAATTCAAACCAATCATCTAACTAATTTATGCAACCAAACAAACAAGTCCATGGTCTGTGGACGATTGTGTCGGGTGCTACTAAGCACCGTCTGCATCCTAGTATATATATATATAACTAGAAAAAGAAATTGAAAGGTGAGTAGTTCTCACCAATAGCTATCCAACTTCACGACACTTCTTTTATAGAAATCTTCATCGTTATCGCATCTTTGTCATCTTCGTTGCCCGTAGCCACTACATATATAAAAATCACATTTTTACTTCGCTATTCAATATGAAAAAACCCAATTTTGACTTTGATGTTCAATATATAAAAATCATATTTTTACTATGCTGTTCAATATATAAAAATCGAATTTTTACTTTGCTATTCAAAATATAAAAATCGAATTTTTACTACGCTATTCAATATATAAAAATCGAATTTTTACTACGATGTCATATAGATAAACATTCTATTTTTACTCAACGGTGTTCATATAATAAAGATTATATTTTTATCACGCTATTTTCTATATAAAGATTTCGCCTTTTCATATTTCAAAACTCTAATCTTTTATAGTTTAAAGATCACTTCTTTTATATTTTAAAACTCACGCCTTTTATATTTTTATTTCGCCTTCATTCATATATAAAAATAATAATTTTCAACACACTACCTATATAAAAATTGTATTTTTATATCTTCTACTATATAAAGGTCATATTTTTAATACACTTCTATCATAAAAATCATATTTTTACACTAAAGATCATATTTTTAATTCTATAAAATAAATTAAAAACTGAAATAAAACTCACATTGGTTGAAAGGGGCTCGCTAAAGCATCGTAGAGGCACGGGAACTAAATAGCAAGCTTGGAACTCGATAAAAATTGTGTCTTTGGCTAAGAAAGGGGGTCCACGTGGTCGGAGGAGGTGGTGGCCGACGTCAAGGGGGTGTAGCAGGCGGAGGTGAGGCCAGGGGGGGTCGCGGCGTCGGTGTAGGCGGTCGGAGGCGCGAGTTTCAGAAGAGGAGGGAGTGGAGAACGAGGGGAGGAGGTAGCGAGGTGGAGGAGAAGGGGGAAGAGGGGCGGAGGACCCCTTGGGGGTCGGCGCCAGGGGCGGCGGCCCTGGTGGCAGCGGCGGCGGTGGCTTTGGCTCCCCCGTCGTTCGCCTTTTTTTTTCTTTTTTCTTTTTTTTTCTGATCGGTATGAAGAGGAGAGAGAGAAAGAGGGGTGAGGTGTTATTATATTTAATTATTTAATTATTTTTAATTCTCCCTTAAGTTGACTTTTTATTTCGACCTTGAAACGAGGCCCACCGCCTGTCGTCCATAGCGTTTCACCCCCATTCCGAACACAATGGGATATGTATCGCAAGCTGATTTGATCGTTTCGATCAATTTCCGTTAAAATCAACATATAACTCTATATATTGAATTTGAACGCGTGTTTCAATTTACCGGGGTCACATACGAACTTTAAAAATTCCAAAAAAATATTTTCTAGCTTCGTATTGACGATACGGTCCTAACAAAACTAGTTTTGTCGAATTCTGAGACCGTTGGAAAAATGGCCATTTTCCAGTCGATTAAAATCAACTAAAACTGGTCAAACACGTTTTCCTTTGCCACGCTCACATATTGAATCGAAAAATTATGAAATTTGAAACCTAGCAATAATATGACATCACGGACCCAACAAAAGTGGTTTCGTCGAAATCTGAGGTCGTTTGCAAAATGTCTATTTTTAAGGGCCTGAATTCCATAGCGACTATTCAGAATTTTCAACTGGACATATCTTTTGATTCCCGCTATGAAATCTTGATTTTTCGGATTCGTTGGAAAGATATTCTCAAATAGATCCTATTATTTTTGGTTTCACTAAAATCCGGATTGTTTTGCACCCGGTACATTCAATTGAAGTTTGAAATCGAATTATCGAACTACCGCGCCATTTTCAATTCCTTTTATAATTATATATAATTATTTATATTCTAACGACGACGTATATAATATATACGTTCGAATTCTATTCAAAATAAATTTCTCGTTGATTTTATTTAAAATAATTCATTTTGAATAATCAAAATTCGCTAAAATTGCCAAAATAAAAATTTTAAACTGGCTCAGATTTTGCGGGTTATTACAATCTCCCCCACTTAAAACTTTTCGTCCCCGAAAAGGAACAAAGTCGAAAATGGTTTGATTAATCAGCTCCACGTTCGATCTGGCTTCCATTCTCCAACTTTTCAGTTTCTGAGAATTCTCAAATTTTCAAAAATTTGGCTAACACCCTAAATTTTCGAAATTTTTTGCCATAACCTCCCCTGCACCGGGAGCATCGGGGAATTTCAAATAGCTTCCCCGGTACTTCTCATCTCAAAAAGAAAAAGAAAAAGCCAAGCGGCTAGCCAATAGGCTCATAAAATCATCATCACCCAAACAAAACAGTAAATTATGTAGTAAACATGTACCTATTTGTCGGGCAAACAAATTTTATTCTCTGCTCTAGCCTCCTTGCCATGACCTGTTCAATGTAAGTATATGTATATGCAAGCAAATGTGACCAATTTTCAATACAATTCAATATTTAATTTTATTAAGCTAAATGGTTCAAAATTATCAAATAAATAAACAAACAACACAAACAGCAATCAATTAGTGAATTAGAGTTGCAAATTCATAATTTTGATATATATACAAAAAATCATGTTTTTGATGCCAATTCACAACAATGTGTTCTAACTATATTAGTTTTGGTTCTCACACCAGTCTAATGGAAATATATAGATATCACACCTTCGAAACACGAACATAAATACTGATGATGTGGCCACATCACCATAATTATCCCCGGGTGTCTAGAATGTGATTCTATATCTATCCAATATATTAAAACTTCGAATATACGTTCATGACGCGTATATGCAAAATCTTTATATACTCGATTGTCCATATTCAATATAAATAAATAATCAAATACGTTTAAAATGGTTTAGGTTTCAAAACAAAATTGTTTTCATTTGAAAGATATACTCTTCACACTCGTTCTAGGATACTACTGATCCTATCTCTAACGAGTCATTCTAATTGGATATTACTAATCCAATATCTGATGAATTCTTTCGTATGGTTCTAATGTGTCTTGTTCTCGAGCTCTGTAAACCAAAGCTCTGATACCACTGAGAGGACCCGTAACTTCCCCGTGAAGGAAAGCACGAATACTTTGAGAACAACACACAAAAGGACGCATACGGAAGAACATTTCATTGTTATTACAATAATTCCATCAGATACAAGAATATACAGAGTATAAATGAATAAATTACATTCAACAAATATCAGAGATTTAAATTACATTTAAATACATTGCAGCGGAAAATAATACAAAAACACAACTAGAAGTAATGCACGGATACAGAGCTTTCCGAGCATCGTTCCAGCTGTACATCAGGATCCTGTGAATATAAATCTGCAAAACCAAAACTACTAGCTGCCCGTGTGGAAAATAGGGGCACCCAGAGTTTAGGTTAAAACAATAAACTCCAGGTCAGTCATGTGACTGGTGTGAGAACTAAAACAGTTATTAATATTGGTTTTAAAGTTAGGTAAATCAAGGGACCACGCCGTATAACACGGAACGGGTTTCCTCCCAAGAATACCAGTGCATAGAACAAACAGCGTAATGCTAAATAAAGAAAAATGAAGTTGTTATAAGACCCAGGTCCCATCACACAATGCAACGCAAGCCGGAGGATAGGGTTTTTACCTTATAACAGCCAAAGCATGCTTGATACGTTGAAAAACACATTATTTGATAGTATAATAATTGTATAGTGTCAAAACAATTCAAATCATAAATATCAATCATAGGCGGCATGGGTACCATCTATCATGTCGCCATACTAGTTCTACAATTAAAACCGCAATATCACGTATTGGAAATTGGATTCCGTCATGAGCCGAGGCAAGGGGCAAGCTCCTCTCCGCGTTCGAGACACTCTAGCAAATGCCTCAGGACCCCACTATGATCCTTTGGAACCTCCAAGGCCGGTCCTCTCTTACTTTTGAGGATTAGTTATTCCTGAACACACGTTTCCCGGTCCTTACAGACCTATATCCGAGGCGCCTCGTATCCAACAACCACACAGGTGAAAAGTATATAAATGTCAGGGCTGGTAGGTCACTGACACCACCCTAGCTAGAAAGAAACGTCGTGCACTCCTTGGGTCCGTATCCCGTTTTTGACTCATACCGAGGTGTGAGGCTCGCGAATTCACGTTATACACAAAGCTACGCCACACAGTCCGTGCTTTGATCATCAACCACAAGAATTTGCTTTTCAACAGAAGCCCTGATCAATTGCCACTTACGCATGCCACACTGGCAATTCACTCCATGCGACTGATGTCCATCGATATACAACCTCTGAGCTCGTACGTCTCAGAGAAGGGCGTTAAGCAAGAGAATAAATTCTCTGCCGCCAAACAGATGTATATTTAATAGAGATCAATCAACACAGAATAAAATCCAATGTCAGACACACAATCCATTTACAAGTTCGTTCTGGGTCTGAACGAAACCGGAGGCACTTTCCTCGCATATCCATCCATCTCCAAGTACGTCTGGACGATCACCAACTGATTCCCTCATCCTGGGTGTACAGCCCAATCAAGATCATCAGTAATCACCCAAACGATGTGAAGACTTCTGGTCTTCAACCACCGTCTTCATCTTCGACATCTCGTTGAATCAATTATTCAGAATGGGTATAAACCCGGCCTTTCTGAATAACCCACGTATATAATAAACGAGTGTTGCACAAACACAACAAACGCCTCATTCCAATTCAGAATATTCTTTTATTCACAAAATCACATTCTTAGGGAAAGGTTCCCATTAATTTTATCCAAGATAAATTCTTCTAAATTTATTCTTTAATCTTCCTTTGGATATCATTTCAAACCATTTTACGGTTTTCCAAACTAGTCGGGATTAGCGAACCACACCGAACTAATTATTTATTTTATTTCCCAATCCCAACCTATATATCCCATGGAGAAGACTGGTAATACTCCACAACTAACACCACGGTGTTATCGGTAAAATTAATTACCATTTCACGTTCAAATCTAATTAAAGATTTAACTATCGCTTTGGAGCAAAACTGGTGGTACTCCATTCTCGATCACCTTTCAGATTTGATAATTTAAATTATCAATTCACATTTTAATCTAATTAAAGATTCATTAAAACTCCACTTAGTTTTAATCCTTTCAAAAATCAACATCTTGCCTTTAACTGGGTTAAAGAACCAATGTCATCTAAAACACGATTCACGATAAACCCAAATCACATTTGATATTAAATACAAGGCTCTGAATAGAAAATATATCGGCTTATATTCAATATCAAATTCTGAAACCAACAAATATCGTATCGGAAATAACGATATAAAATATATCTTTCAAATTCCCACAACAATATCTGTATAGTCACGAAATCCAACATCGAAATATCCCGAAGATAATTTCGATTCAACTCCAGTCCAATCCACGTATTGGGAATATTGATTATTTTTAAAATCACTTTCAAATTCAATTTATTTATTTCAAAAATAAATTGATTTTAATTCTAGTTCAAAACTAGTTCATTTCGATAATAATCTATTTTTATCATTTCAAATGTGGAGTTTTTCATCCCAGTTCTTTCCGATTCACATATTATGATTTTACACAAATTATCAATATTTTTAATAATTTTATCAAGGCCCGTACAGTCGATTTCCATCAACGGCTATCGAACTGCACTTACAGCGACCTTTTTCAAATTTGATTTGGACATAATTCCAAATCCAACCGTTAGATTTCAAATTTCTAATATTCATTGGAAAGCTCTTTTCGATACGAACCCAACGGTTCCGGTTTTAGGAGAATCCGACGGACGGATCTCCCGCAATGTCCGTTTGAAATAAATGGTCGAAATTCACGAACTGCTGCGGCGCGGCGCGTTCTATTCAGGCCATTATATATATATATTTCATCGATTTCCTTTTAAAACGTATTTTATAAATCGTTTTAAATTCGTTTTCAAAACCATTTCAACTCTATATTCAATTTCTAATCAAAATTGAATATTTCATATCATTACTATATAAATGATAATATTTTCAAAACGTTATATTTTGAAATCACTTCTCTTCTATATTCATTATAAAAACGAATATAATCGATATAAATATCGTTCACGTCAAAATAGCGCAACTCTAATCAACACGGCTTTATATATTTCAGTCACTTCGTTATTCTATTCAACAAATGAATATTTATTCTATTCAACACATGAATTTATATTTCTTTCAACGCACGACTAATCTCAACACATGAGTACTGTCAACACATCACTATTTTTGTTATGTAAAATATTTTATAACACTATGGTATCTATCGTTTGATTTTCAATCAGACTCCACCGTAAAGTAGATTCTAATCGTAAATATGATAAAGATGTAATTTTTATTATTTAAAATATTTCACTCAACACATGAATAGTTTCAACACATGATCATTGTCAACACATGACTATTTTTATATTCAACACATGAATTTTCTTTTATAATATTCATTATTTTCCCGATTGGAATGAGGCCCAATCAATCACCATATAATGTTAGTTATATGGATTTTCATACATCACACGTATATTATAGCATTGAAAAATAATCAATCATCAACCAAAGTGCACTACACTGTATAAGCATCAAATATAGATATCTGACGCTTATAACAGCCTGTCAATCAATCGATCGACATATTTAAGCAACCAGGATGAGTGAACTTCCAAATTTCATCCCAACACCCGTGTGGGGTTTCAAACAATCAAACACAGATTTTAGTTGTGCAGTTGGGCGATGTGTAAAATTTATCGTCCCAATCAATGTCCTTCAAATAGGTGTACATAAACAAACCGTCCGGTTTGTAAATGAATATTTTTATTCTATTCACTTCCACGTTAAAAATTATATTTTTAACGATAAAATATCTTATTCAAAATATGAATATCCTATTCGGTTCATTTATATAATAAAAATGATATTTTTATTTCACTAACATATTTTAGAAAATTTCGGCGGCATAACGGCACGATACTAGAAACGGGACGAGGCCTAGCCTTATCCCCTGGTCTAGTGAAGGCCCACGCCATTCACACATCAATCAAATCCATTCTATTTCACCAAACAATTCAATTCAAACCAATCATCTAACTAATTTATGCAACCAAACAAACAAGTCCATGGTCTGTGGACGATTGTGTCGGGTGCTACTAAGCACCGTCTGCATCCCAGTATATATATATAACTAGAAAAAGAAATTGAAAGGTGAGTAGTTCTCACCAATAGCTATCCAACTTCACGACACTTCTTTTATAGAAATCTTCATCGTTATCGCATCTTTGTCATCTTCGTTGCCCGTAGCCACTACATATATAAAAATCACATTTTTACTTCGCTATTCAATATGAAAAAACCCAATTTTTACTTTGATGTTCAATATATAAAAATCATATTTTTACTATGCTGTTCAATATATAAAAATCGAATTTTTACTTTGCTATTCAAAATATAAAAATCGAATTTTTACTACGCTATTCAATATATAAAAATCGAATTTTTACTACGATGTCATATAGATAAAAATTCTATTTTTACTCAACGGTGTTCATATAATAAAGATTATATTTTTATCACGCTATTTTCTATATAAAGATTTCGCTTTTTCATATTTCCAAACTCTAATCTTTTATAGTTTAAAGATCACTTCTTTTATATTTTAAAACTCACGCCTTTTATATTTTTATTTCGCCTTCATTCATATATAAAAATAATAATTTTCAACACACTACCTATATAAAAATGGTATTTTTATATCTTCTACTATATAAAGGTCATATTTTTAATACACTTCTATCATAAAAATCATATTTTTACACTAAAGATCATATTTTTAATTCTATAAAATAAATTAAAAACTGAAATAAAACTCACATTGGTTGAAAGGGGCTCGCTACAGCATCGTAGAGGCACGGGAACTAAATAGCAAGCTTGGAACTCGATAAAAATTGTGTCTTTGGCTAAGAAAGGGGGTCCACGTGGTCGGAGGAGGTGGTGGCCGACGTCAAGGGGGTGCAGCAGGCGGAGGTGAGGCCAGAGGGGGTCGCAGCGTCGGTGTAGGCGGTCGGAGGCGTGGGTTTCAGAAGAGGAGGGAGTGGAGAACGAAGGGAGGAGGTAGCGAGGTGGAGGAGAAGGGGGAAGAGGGGCGGAGGACCCCTGGGGGGTCGGCGCCAGGGCGCGGCGGCCCTGGTGGCAGCGGCGGCGGCGGCTTTGGCCCCCCCGTCGTTCGCCTTTTTTTTTCTTTTTTCTTTTTTTTCTGATCGGTATGAAGAGGAGAGAGAGAAAGAGGGGTGAGGTGTTATTATATTTAATTATTTAATTATTTTTAATTCTCCCTTAAGTTGACTTTTTATTTCGACCTCGTAACGAGGCCCATCGCCTGTCGTCCATAGCGTTTCACCCCCATCCGAACACAATGGGATATGTATCGCAAGCTGATTTGATCGTTTCGATCAATTTCCGTTAAAATCAACATATAACTCTATATATTGAATTTGAACGCGTGTTTCAATTTACCGGGGTCACATATGAACTTTAAAAATTCCAAAAAAATATTTTCTAGCTTCGTATTGACGATACGGTCCTAACAAAACTAGTTTTGTCGAATTCTGAGACCGTTGGAAAAATGGCCATTTTCCAGTCGATTAAAATCAACTAAAACTGGTCAAACACGTTTTCCTTTGCCACGCTCACATATTGAATCGAAAAATTATGAAATTTGAAACCTAGCAATAATATGACATCACGGACCCAACAAAAGTGGTTTCGTCGAAATCTGAGGTCGTTTGCAAAATGTCTATTTTTAAGGGCCTGAATTCCATAGCGACTATTCAAAATTTTCAACTGGACATATCTTTTGATTCCCGCTATGAAATCTTGATTTTTCGGATTCGTTGGAAAGATATTCTCAAATAGATCCTATTATTTTTGGTTTCACTAAAATCCGGATTGTTTTGCACCCGGTACATTCAATTGAAGTTTGAAATCGAATTATCAAACTACCGCGCCATTTTCAATTCCTTTTATAATTATATATAATTATTTATATTCTAACGACGACGTATATAATATATACGTTCGAATTCTATTCAAAATAAATTTCTCGTCGATTTTATTTAAAATAATTCATTTTAAATAATCAAAATTCGCTAAAATTGCCAAAATAAAAAATTTAAACTGGCTCAGATTTTGCGGGTTATTACAGTGAACATATATATATCGAGTTGCTTAGGTGCGTGCCCTTTGCCTTGTCTAGGGGGATCCCGATATTTGGTTGCATACTTGTTTGTATGCATTGTTATGATTTGGAATTCACATTTCCAAACGGTTTGATTTGAGATCCTAAAGTGAAATCTACTTTGTTATAGAAAGTTAGATATGTATTTCAAATGATTTGAAATAGAAATCGGGAAATAAAGTCCAAAGGAATAATTTCTGTTAATTGAATTGGATTTAGAAAATCCATGTGTGGTGATTAATCTAAATGGGTAGATTGGGATATTACATGTTGATTGATGCATAGTAGATCCGTATATCTATATTGATTGTTGTTTATACACTGGCATTCATGGGGGTAAACCCGTTCCGCGTTAGCGGCGTGGTCCCGTGGTATGCCATATTATTAAATAAGTTAATTATAACTGTTCAGAGTTTCTCACACCAGTCCCATGACTGCCTGTAGTTTGCTTTTCCATTGCAAACTCGGGTGCCCCTATTTTCCACACGGGCATTCGAGTAGTTTTATTTTGCAGATATATGAGCAGGATTCTGGATTGAAGCTTTAAGCTGTGTCCAGGCATTTACAGTCTTCCGCTGTGTAATTATATTTCCGCTGTGCATTGTATTACATTTATGTAAATTTATCTTCCGCCGTGTATTATTTTCGATATACTCTGATATTATGTACTCTGATGTAACATTATTATGATGTTTATAAAAGTCTTCTATTATTTGTTCTGATGTGTTGTATGCCCAGAGTTAGCGTATGCGGGATTCGAATGGTCTTGGTCGATTTAGCGATCGATTAGGTCTGGGCGAAATCCGTGTCGTTACAATGAATCTGATCCCGGTCTCTCCGTATTGACGACAGAAAAAAATGGTCAAAAATTTTGATAATCGGTGATTTAACTATCAAAGAAAAATAGGTGTACAACCAACGATCTTATTTCCAGATAGAAATTCGATCGATCAATCATCAATCAACACTTATCTCTTTTAATTAAATTAATCATTTATTAATTCATTTCCATTTCTATATACTCAACATTTCTTATTTTCTAAATTTAGGAAATATACGTCATCAATCATTGGAAAACATTTCCATCTCTGTTTCACGTATCATTGCCATTCCAGTATTCTTTCTCATCAACATTTCATTTTCTATGATTAGAAAATATCTCTGACTATATTTGGAAAACGTTTCCAAAATTTATACATTTGATTTAAACAGATGTTTAAATAAAACATCACTAAGCCAATTTAAACCATTACACTCATTAACTAAATTCACTTAATCAATCTTCACTATCGAACCTTAACCATTTCTCAGTTAAAGACGAAGCCAATCAAGTTGGGGTATAACTACCTCTCAGACCTTACTGAACAACATTTCTAACTTCGAAATGGATAAGGTTCACCTTTCAAATCTTTAACAAACTTCCTTGCGAAACTCTCAGATTCTATTTACGAATCCACTTCTTATTCAAAAACATTTATTATAACTATAGCGTTATAATCCCTACTTCTGAAATATCTAACTTCAAAGTATATTTTTTATTCCTTAATTTAATTAAATAACTAAACCACTAATTTATTAATAAATAAGCAAATCTTGATAAAAACGGAAAGTAAATATTACTTTCCCGAATTCGATATAATCAAATTCAATGTATAATTCTCATTTCCGAATAATCTCTATTCGATAACTCCTTTTCGAATAAACTATTTTCGATAACCCTTTCTTCGAATAACTATATTCGATAATTCCTTCTTCGAATGATTTACATTCGATTAACTTTCTACGAATGATTTACATTCGATAAATCTCTTTTCGAATAAACTATATTCGATTAACTCCTTTAATTTTATTCGAATAAACTATTTCGAATAACTCCTTTGGATTAACTCATTTGGATTTACTCGGTTTGATTAACTCATTTTGACTAACTCAACTCGATGAACTCAACTTGATTAACTTACTTGATTAACTCAACTTATTTAACTCAACTTATTTAACTCAACTTATTTAACTCCTATCTAATAACTAATATTCGAATAACTATGTTTGTTTTAACTTTATTTTGAATGGCTTATATTCGATTTAAATCCATTCTCTTGACTCTAGATCGCAGCGATCACAATGGTTACGCCTGATTCGCTCAGGAAACATCCGACCGCCGTAGTCTATCTGCAGGCCTGCGAATTACGCTAGCAGTCGTACGAAATGGCAACACATCGTAAATAACTATGTTTGACTAACTCTATCTCAAATAACTATATCCGATCAACTCTAACTAAATAACTAATATTCAATAAATACTAATTTAATTAACTATGTTCAGTTTACTCTAATTCGATTAATTCTAACTCTAATCGATTTACTCTAACTGATTAACTCTAACTGGTTAACTCCTTTGATTAACTCTACGTCCCTATTCAGTTTCAATTATCGATGTTGAAATCGATTCTTACTTCTCTATATAAGTCCCAACTTATATATCCTATTTATCCAATGATAAACATTTTATTTAATTTACAAAATATTATTTATAAATTTATCTTCTCAATCTATCGGTTAGAATAGATTCTATTTAAAATCTTTGCTTCAAATCCATATCATGTTATACCCGTGTGCGAAGCACGTGTCTAAATCTTTCAGATATAAAATTCTCCTTTTATACAATTCTAGTCACTTTCCAAGTATTTCCTTTTTTATAATCTATTTATTTACAAAATAAATCCCTTTTTGATAATTCTATTTATTCTAAAAAATATATTCTTTTTATAAAATCTACTGATTTTATAAGTAATTCCTTTGATAATCTAACTATTCCCTTTTCTATCTGTTTTACAAATATTTTCTCTTTCTATTCTATTTATTTTTCAAATAAATATCCCTTTTCAATTCTATTTGTAAATAGTTACAAATATTTCTTTTTCAATTCTATTTATCTGATTAACAAATAAATGTTCCTTTTTAATCTATTTATTTTCTAAATAAATATTTTCTTTTTATAAAATCTTTTGATTTTATAAATATTTCTTTTTCAATATGTCATTGAAAATTTCCTTTTTAACATTCCAGTATTCCTTATGGTATTTAACATACCATATAACAATGATCGGTATCATTCAACCATACAAAATCAACAACATATTTCATATCACATCATATAACACAATATATGAAAAAAACAGTAAAATAAATGTTGAGGAACCCATTTGGGTTCCTCCGACCTGTTTCCCTGCATCCACAGATGTTAATCACATGAATAACACAAATATGAAATATTCTGATAACAGAATCAATATTCGATTAATAAATATCGTTATTTATATTTTCAACCAATTAACTAGAAGTTCAACCAAATAGCCAACACACAGCAAACAACCATCATTTATAAATTCTAAAAATAATTTATAAAAATATAAGCTAAGAAGAGTTAGTGAGATTTACTCACATTGGGCGGTTATCATTAAATAACGATTATCGATCATTAATTTTATTCAGGAGTTTAATTTCACTATAAATACAAACAAGCTCCAATTCACTCCCGGTCAGTTCCAAGGTGTAGCCACCATCCACACGATCCCAACGGATATTGTTTCGTGCAATTCTGATAATGTATGGGATAGTTGTGATTTTTTACAAGTTGTATGTACATTTATAATGGACTAACTAAATTCCTTTTTGATTTATGATTTGGGCCTTACTTTTAAACGACCCACATTACCTTGGAAATCCTTACCCGAATGAACAGTATCCATCCTCTTCTTCTTACGGTCGCGAGCTCCAGGAATGATCCTCACCATTAACGCAACTTTGCTTCAACATTTCTCCTTTTCCTCTTCACACAAGATCACGAGACATTCATCACAAAGCTTCTCTCGATCTCCTCTACGAACCCATACTCCCGACCCTAGACTCGCCCTCCTCTCAATCACGACCGTTACCATTCATACCATGACCAAACACTTTGCCGAACTCCACCAGACTTCGTCCAGACCTCCTCATCATCATGTTGATGTTGAAACTACTCACTTTTGCTTCTAATCCCTACCGTTATAACATTCATTCATGGTGAGAGAAAAGAAAGGGCTGAAAGTTGTTATGATCGAGCCCTTCATTTTGTGCACAAGGTTGGAGAGATTTCTTTAAGGAGGGACGCAAAAACGGTTTCAGATTTTTCCATGGGGTATTTAGTCGGATTTAGATTTTTCTTTGAAGCCATTATAACATTTTTGCATGGAGTTGCTGGAGAAGAACTTGAGTGAAAGCTTGGTATATATATTTATAGATTTTCAACACTTTCATGCCAAGGAATAGGGTGACTAGGGTATACAGTATAGGTCGACTTTAAGGACATCTACAGTTTCCTTCTTTCATTTTCTATGTGTTCGTATGCAGCCTTTTGATGTAGTTGGAAAGAAAGTGGTACAACACTCCTTGGATGCCAAGGAACGAATTGAGTAGTTATTTATGTTGTTTATATGTACTTTGTTAATATATATACACGTAAAACATACAGTTAAAGTAATACAGAGAATTTATCACATACAAACCCTATATGCAGTAGCTTAGTAAAGCTAACTGACACTCAAACTAAGTATGTCAGATTTCACTTTATAAACCTCCTTTTGTTTTTATTATTACTCCTTTACCTTTAAATCCAGTAAAAGCTCGAAGGGACGTTTCACTTTATAATTGCCCCGTTATATATATTTTTTAAAATAAAGTCACCTTAAATTAAAACTTTCAGACATGTTTGAAGACTTGCTTAAATTGATTATTACTGCTCCATGACAAAAAGAACAGACAACAGGATATGGTAGTCATTACAAGGTTATTGAAACCCAACATTTGCTTTGCTTCTTCTTTTCTTTCTTTTCTCGTTAAACTGTATAATACATGTAAGGCGTACAAACACATTGTTTCAAATTACAAAGTTTTATGTACCTGTTTCGCGAAGTTCCGTTCACCTATAAGTTGCTATGGACAAAAATAAAAATACTATTGAAATGAGGAGTGTGTCATGATCCCAGAAATATAATAATATCAGTGGTTTAACTTATATTATGAAACCCAAAATATTGATATAGGGTGCAAAATACTCCAAATAAAAAAGTTGCGTATTTAATTAATTAAAAATTTTAGTAAAATTCTAAAAATTAAATTATCGCTACATCTCAAAAGAATCTTGTCCAAATTTGAATTCGATATTTAAATATATTTAAATAACCATTATGGCCAAAAAAGATTATGCCGTTGCTTTTTCTAAATATTTGATTTGGACATATCTTATAATATATAATCCGAAACTCAAATTTTCACTTCTATTAGAAAAATACAGTTTAATGGATTCGAACCTTTCTTGTTTCGAGGAAATCTGACTTATTCCGGATCCTGTACAGTCAATTGAAGTTCAAAATGTTAAATTACGAACTGCCGCGCCATTAGAGGCTCAATTATAATTATAATATAATTTATACGTTCTAACGTCGTTTTATAAATAGATTCGTTATTAAAATTCGAATCTAAACTTAACCAAATATCTTATACTGTCCACTTCACAAAATATTGTGAATTCTACTATTTCCGACTATTTTAGAAATAAATATATTATTCTATTATTTATATTAATTAAATATTCCTTATTATTTAATTTTGGTCGTTTTAAATTAACAAACCTTTATTTACATAATTAAATAAATTATTTATTATCCATAAAAATATGGGTCGTTACACTACATATATTTTGATGGTGTTACGTTGGAGGCCATGCGAGTGGGTCACCATGGGGTGTACCTTAATATTGGGGGTAGCTACATATATACTATATTAGGTTAATCCACTGGGAAGTAAATGGGTACGACGTGTGTGTAAGCCTTAAGTGTTGTTAACCCAAGTAACCTAATGAATAAGAAAATATGATTGAACGGTATATGTAGTGTTATCCAAAGTGTATAATTTAAATCCAGTCACCGGAACTTGTGTTCTGACCCCCTCCTCATAACATATTCGCAGGTTAGATTTGTGGAAGAGACATGATAGCTTTGGGTACTGGTTAGGAAGTATTATTAATACGGTAAGGCTATATTTTGATTATATTATATTTTATCCATTCCGCTGTGAGATATTTTCTGAGCTCTGACATATTTTATGTCTCTGTCTTTTCTGCAGGATACTAGAGCACAACAACTTGAGTTTCGATAGATTGGAATTTTGATAAAAAATTCGGTCTGTCGAAATTCGGGTTGTAATATCTGGTATCAGAGCCAGGTTTAGGATTCGTAAATAAATAGTGAGTGAACGTATTTGTATATGTAATATCCCATATTTTTAGTGGTCAAATATTTAAATTATTTTATTATTTAAATATTTTATTTCGAATTTTAAAATGGTTTTAAAATATATAATTCGTTAATAAAAACGAAGTTAAACGTTAAATTTATTTATAAATTAAAATGAGCTCGAAATGGCACGACAATTCATAATATTGGATTTTGAACTTCAATTGGATATACAGGATCCGATATAAGTTGGAATTCTGTGAAACAAGAAATGCTGGAATCTTGTTGATTATAATTTCATATGGAAGAGAAAAATCCAGATTTCGTATTATAAATTGTTGGTTATGTCTAAATCAAATTTTAAAATAGTCGCTATGGAAACCGTTACTAAATTATAACGTTTATTTAATAAATTAAAGGGTTATCAATATAATTTGAATATCGGTTAACCAGAAAACATTAATATTGAGTTATACAATTTATATTTGAAGTTGTATATATATTATGTTTGGGTATATATGATGAAAATATTTTATTATTATTTAGTTGAATTATTTGAAAATTTAATTAATATTTTATTAATATTATATAAGCATTAAAAATAGCACTTTTGCAAACGGTCTCCGTTTTTGATGGAATTAGTTTCATTAGAACTGTATCATTAAAGTATTGTAAGAAAGTCAAATTTCATTGTAAACGGATGTCGTATGTGACTTCGGTGGCCAAAATGTCTTTGTTTCTATTTAATCGTTTATATTATTTAGACAGGGGTAACTTTAAACGAATGGACGACTAGTCAAACGAACTCCAAATTTGACGAAACAAGATTCATTGGATCCGTTAGGAAGAGGTCTAGTAAAATGTCAAGGTTTCAACTTTTTTTGATTTTTTTTGTAATTATAGGAATTTTAAACATGTTATTTTTCATCGATAATTATAAAGGACTTTTCACAAACGACCTCGGAATTCAACGGAACCTGTCCCATTGGGTCAGGAATTTTTTTATATGCTAGAATTACATCTGTTTGTCAAAAACGGAGGTCGTACGTTGGTGTTTTGGGAGAAACTTCACTTGCAAGTTTCATTGATAATAAAATAATAATATATCACACCCATTTCCTTTAAAAAGGCCATCGCAACCCTAAATTGATCCATTTCTTTTTACTGCGTGGTCAATGAAATGCCGGTGCCTCCTCAACAAATTCGAATGGCCAGAAAATAACCCTCTCCTCCCTTAACTATCTCATTTTCTGTTCATCTAAATTAAATTCTTCCAACTAAGAAAATGTTGAGCTCAGCAAATACTCTCTGTTTAACGGTGATGATGACAATTAGATTAGCGCGGTGGCCGGGGATTCAATCGAAGCAATCAGCGGTCTTTGGGTGTTACTGTCGAACGGAGGCATGGGAAGGTTTAGCTGTGACGAAAAGGAATTTTGCTCGGTCCGAACCAGTCGCTAAACCGATCTAGACCGTTTGAAACGCCTGATCGTTTCGAGAACACGACAAATCAGATCGCAGACGGAAGAACATTTCATTGTATATTACAACAATGCACCAAAATTCAAGAATATACAAAGTATAAATGAAAATTACATAGAAATATCAGAGGTTTAAATTACATTTAAATACATAGCAGCGGAAAATAATACAATACACAACTAGAAGAAATATACGGATACAAAGCTTTCCGGATATCTTTCCAGCTGTAAACCAGGATCCTGTGAATATAAATCTGCAAAACCAAAACTACTAGCTGCCCGTGTCGAAATAAAGGCACCCAGAGTTTAGGTCTAAACAATAAACTCCAGGTCAGTCATGTGACTGGTGTGAGAACTAAAACAGTTATTAATCTTTGTTTTTAAAGTTAGGTAAATCAAGGGACCACGCCGTATAACACGGAACAGGTTTCCTCCCAAGAATACCAGTGCATAAAAAAAACAGCGCAATGCTAAATAAAGAAGAATGAAGCTGTTATAAGACCCAGGTCCTATCACACAATGCAACGCAAGCCGGGGGATAGGGTTTTCCCTTATAACAGCCAAAGAATGTTTGATACGTTTAAAACAAATCATTTGATACTATTATAAGTGCATAGTGTATAAAACAACTTCAAATCATAAGTATCAATCATAGACGGCATAAGCGCCCCATCCCACTATTTCGCCATATATAGGATTACAACTAAAATCGAAACTTCACGTATTTGGAAATTGGATTTCCATCTATGAACCGAGGCCAGGGATCGTCCTCAACCGATTCGAGACAATCTAGCCCATGTCTCAGGCAAGCGCGCAGGCAAGCCTTGGATCGTCAGGGCCGGTCCACCGATGTGAATTATTATGCCTGAACACTACGTTTCCCCACCCTTTGGGGCGTAAATGAGCCAACGAATGACTCCATCAGACCCGGATCGTCCGATCAAACAGAGGCGCCTCGCAACAGCAACAACCACACAGGTGAAAAGTAATAAATGTCAGGGCTGGTAGGTCACTGACACCACCCTAGCTAGAAGGAAACGCATGCCCTCCCTGAGGTCCTCTCCCGTTTTTGGTTCACAACCGGGGTGCGAGGCTCGCGAATTCACATTACACAAAGCTATGCCACACGGGCTGTGCTTTGATCATCACTACAAGACTTTGATTTTCAACAGAAGCCTCGATCAATTGCATCTTAGCATGCCACACAGGCAAACCACTCTATGAAACCGATATCAGTCACACAGAATGAAATCCAATGTCAGACACACTGTCCATTTACAAGTCCGTTCTTGGTCTGAACGAAACCGGAGGCACCAAATACCCCGCATATCCATCGATCTCCAAGCACGTCTGGACGATCACCAACTGTTTCCATCTTCTTGGGTGTACAGCCCAATCAAGATCATCGGTAATCACCTAAACGACGTGAAGACCTCCGGTCTTCGACCATCGTCTTCATCTTCGACTTATCGTCGTATCGGTTATTCAGAATGGGATAAACCCGGTCTTTTCGAATAACTCGCGTATATTTTAAATAAGTGTTACACAAACACAACATACGCCTCATTCCAATTTATCAGTCACTAACCGTAAATTAATCAAGAGAATAATTCCCCAAATATTAACCCCGAAGGTCGAAACCAACATCAGATCAATATCCAGAAAACCATTCTGCTTGGCTAACCGACAGTTAGTTTCTAAATTTCACATTCATAGGGAAAGGTTCCCATTAATTTTATCCAGGATAAATTCCTTGAATTTATTCTTTAATCTTCTTTTGAATTTCGATTCAACTAGTCGGGATTAACGAACCTTACCGAAGTAAACATTTGTTTTAATTTCCCAACCCCGACCTATTAATCCCATGATGTAAAACTGGTAATACTTCATATCTAACACCACGGTGTTATCGGTAAATTCAATTACCATTTCACGTTCAAATCTAATTAAAGATTTAACTATCGCCTGGAGCAAAACTGGTGATACTCCATTCTCGATCTTTTCAATCTAATTAAAGATTCATTAAAACTCCACTTAGTTTTAATCATTAACTGGGTTAAAGAATCAGTGTCAGTTAAAAAAACGGTTCACGATAAACCCAAAATCACATTCCATTAATTATCGGGTTAAAGAACGAGTGTTATTTAAAACACTGTCCACAATAAACCCAAAAATCAATATCAATTCAATTCCAATTAAATATTATTTAATTGGTACACTTCATTAAATCTAAATAAAAAGATTTAATCTTTTCACAACTAGACTTAAGAACAGTGTAAATGAAGACACCATTCACGACAAACCCAAATCACATTTGATATTAAACACAAGGCTCTGAAAAGAAAATATACCGGCTTATATTCAATATCAAATTCTACGACTAACAAATATCGTATTGGAAATACCGATATAAATACATCTTTCAAATTCCCATAACAATATCTGTATAATCACGAAATCCAATATCGAAACATTCCGAAGACAATTTCGATTCAAATCCATTCCAATGCAATCACTGGAAATTCTGGTTATTTTCAAAACCATTTCAAATTCAATTTATTTATTTAAAAATAAATAGAATTATAATTCTAGTTCAAAACTAGTTCATTTCGATAAAAATTTATTTTTATCTTCTCAAATATGGAGTTTTTCATCCCAATCTTTTCTAAATCATTTCTTATGATTTTACACTAATTATTACTATTTTTAATAATTTTATCAAGGCCCGTACAGTCGATTTCCATCAACGGCCATCGAACTGCACTTACAACGACCTTTTTTCAAATTTGATTTGGACATAATTCCAAATCCAACCGTTAGATTTCAAATTTCTAATATTCGTTAGAAAGCTCTTTTCGATACGAACCCAACGGTTCCGGTTTTAGGAGAATCCGACGGTCGGATCTCCCGTAATATCCATTCGAAGTCAATGGTCGAAATTCGCGAACTGCCGCGGCGCGGCGCGTTCTATTCAGGCCATTATATTATATATATATATAATATATACTTCGTCGATTTCAATTCAAAACGTGCTATATAAATCGTTTTAAATTCATTTTCAAAACGGTTTTAACTTCATATTCAATTTCAAATCAAAATTGAATATTCCAATATAAATTCGTTTTAAATTCTTTTCAAATCGATTTCAATTCGAATTCATTTATATTCAAAAAAATCAGATTTTGAAATCACTTTCGATATTCATTATAAAATGAATAAAATCGATATAAATATCGTTCACGTCAAAATGGCGTCAATCTAACCAACACGGCTTCATATGTTTCTATTTTCGAATATTCTATTTCGAATATTTCTATTTCAAATATTTCTTTTCAAATATTTCTATTTCAAAACTGGAATGAGGCCCAATCAATTACCATATAATGTTAATTATATGGATTTTCTACAACACATGTATATATCAACAACGATGAATAATCAACCATCTTCCAAAGTGCATTCTACACTGTATAAGCATCGAATATAAATATTCAACGCTTATAGCAGCCTGTCAATCAATCGATCGACATACAACTAATTATTGGGATTAGTGTACGTCAAATATCATCCCAATACCCGTGTGGGGTTTCAAACAATCAAACACAGATTTTATTTGTGCAGCTGGGCGATGTGTAAAATTTATCGTCCCAATCAATGTCCTTCAAATAGGTGTACATAAACAAACCGTCAGGTTTGTAAATGAATATTTATTTATTCATATTCACGTTAAAAATTATATTTTTAACGACTAAAATATTTTATTCAAACTATGAATATTCTATTCGGTTCATTTATTAAATAAAATGTTATCTTTATTTTTCTAACATATTTTAGAAAATTTCGGCGGCATAACGGCACAATACTAGAAACGGGACAAGGCCTAGCCTTATCCCCGGTCTAGTGAAGGCCCACGCCATTCACACATCAATCAAATCAATTTCATTTCACCAAACAATTCAATTCAAACCAAATAATCTAACCAACTACACAACCAAACAATTAAACAAACAAGCCATCCATGGTCTGTGGATGACGGGTGTCGGGTGCTACCAAACACTGTCTGCATCCTAGTATATATATATATATATATAACTAGAAAATTTAATTAAAGAGTGAGAAGTTCTCACCAATAGCTATCCAACTTCACGACACTTCCTTTATAGAAATCTTCATCGTTCTCGCCTTTTTGTCATCTTCGTTGCCCGTATTCTCTACATATGTAAAAATCGAATTTTCACTTCGCTATTCAATATATAAAAATTGAATTTTTACTATGCTATTCAATATATAAAAATCGAATTTTTACTTCGCTATTCAACATATAAAAATCGAATTTTTACTTCGCTATTCAATATAGAAAAATTGAATTTTTACTTCGCTATTCAATATATAAAATCGAAATTTTACTTCGCTATTCAATATAGAAAAATCGAATTTTTACTTCGCTATTCAATATATAGAAATCGAATTTTTACTTCGCTATTCAATATATAAAAATCGAATTTTTCTAATCATAGAAAATTATATTTTCCATTCAAGAAATCTAAAAATTTTAATAACCTAAAAATTCAGTTTTTATTTTTTTTATTTTTATTTTTTAATAAAAAAATTATATTTTTATTACTACAATATATATATATATATATATAATTCAGATTAATAAAATTGCTTTACATTTTGAGATTATAACTGAAAAGAAATCAAGAATAAAACAAAATAAACGAGTAAATAAAATAAACACGAAAACTTACTGTATATATTTTTTTCTGCAGCGAGAGGAGGGGGGGGGGGGGGGGTTTCTGACGTGGCCGGAGGCGGAGGAGCTCCGGCGCTGGGACGATGCAGTGGTGGTAGCGGGCTTTGATGCGGTGGTTAGGGCTGGTGGCGGATTGGGGTTATCGTCAGGGGGGCGCGAGTTTCAGAAAGGAGAAAGAGGAAGGAGGGGAGGCGGCTGTCGATCGACGCGGTGGCGTCGCTGATGGGGGGGCGCGATCGTCACCTGTCGCGAGGAGAAGGAGGTGGCTGGGCTGGGGGTGCGGTCAGGAGGAGCTGCGGCCGTCGAGCGATTTAGATTTAGGGTTTTTTTTATTTTGTATGTCGATTTGGTTTGAAGAAAAAGGGGGGGGGGTATATTATAATATATATATTTATTTAATTTAATTTCAATTTCGAAAAGGTACTTTTATTTTCGACCTCGAAACGAGACCCACTGCCTGTCGTCTATAGCGTTTTACCCCCATTCCGAACACAATGGGATATGTGTCGCAAGCTGATTCGATCGTTTCAATAGGTTTCCGTTAAATTTCAAATATAAATCAGTATATATTCACTTTGAACGCACATTTAAATTTACCGGGGTCACATACTAACTCTAAAAATTCCCAAAAAATATTTTCTAGCTTCGTATTGACGATACGGTCCTAACAAAACTAGTTTCGTCGAATTCTGAGACCGTTGGAAGAATGGCCAATTTCCAGTCGATTAAAATCAACTAAAACCGGTCAAACACGTTTTCCTTTGCCACACTCCCAAATTGATTCGAAAAATTATGAAATTTGAAACCCAGCAATAACTTTACATCCCGGATCCAACAAAAGTGGTTTCGTCGAATTCTGAGGTCGTTTGCAAAATTTCCATTTTTAAGGGCCTGAATTCCATAGCGACTATTCAGAATTTTCAACTGGACATATCTTTTGATTCCCGCTATGAAATTTCAATTTTTCGGATTCGTTGGAAAGATATTCACAATTAGATTCCATTATTTTTGGTTTCACTAAAATCCGATTTATTTTGCACCCAGTACGTTCAATTGAAGTTTGAAATCGAATTATCGAACTACCGCGCCATTTTCAATTTCTTTATAAATATAAATAAATATTTATATTCTAACGACGACGTATATAATATATACGTCGAATTCAATTCAAAACATTTTTCTCGTCGATATTATTTTAAAATAATCTATTTTAAATGTTCAAAATTCGCTAAAATTGCCAAAATAAAAATTTTAAACTGGCCTAGATTTTCGGGTTGTTACAATCTCCCCCACTTAAAACTTTTCGTCCCCGAAAAGGAACAAAGTCGAAAGTGGTTTGATTAATCAACTCTACGTTCGATCTGGCTTCCCTTCTCCAACTTTTCAGTTTCTGAGAAATTTCAAATTCTTCAAAAATTTGGCTAACACCCTAAATTTTCGAAAAATTTCGCCATAACCTCTCCTGCACCGGGAGCCACGGGAAAATCCTGAAATTGACATACAGGCATTCTGATCTCAAAAAGAAATAGAAAAAGCCAAGTGGCTAGCCAATAGGCTCATAAAATCATCATCACCCAAACAAAACAGTAAATTATAGTAAACATGTACCTATTTGTCGGGCAAACAAATTTTATTCTCTGCTCTAGCCTCCTTGCTATGATCTGTTCAATGTAAGTACATGTATATGCAAGCAAACACAACCAAATTTCAATACAATTCAATATGTGATTCAATTAGGCTAAATGGCTAAAACTTAGCAAACAAATAAACAAACAACACAAACATCAATCAATTAGTGAATTAGAGTTTCAAATTCATAATTTTGATACATATACAAAAATCCTGTTTTTGATGCCAAATCACAACAATAGGCCCTATCTAATTTTTGGTTCTCACACCAGTCAATAGGAAATATATAGATATTACACGTTCGTCACTCGAATATAAATTCTGATGATGATATATCAATCATCAGAATCACCCCCGGGCGGCTAGAGTGTAATTCTATATCTATCCAGTATATTAAAACTTCAAATACACGTTTGCAAGGCGTATATGCAAAATCTTTATATACTGGACTGTCCTAATCAATATAAAATAAATATTCAAATACGTATACAACGATTTAAAATTTCAAAACAAAAATTGTTCTCCTCTTAAAAATATACTCTTCAAACTCGTTCTAGGATACTACTGATCCCATCTCTAACGAGTCATTCTCATTGGATTTTACTAATCCAATTCTGATGAATTCTTTCGTATGGTTATAATGTGTCTTGTTCTCTGAGCTTTGTAAACCAAAGCTCTGATACCAACCTGTGACAAAAAGGAATTTCGCTTGGTCCGAACCAGTCGCTAAACCGATCTAGACCATTCGAAACGCCTGATCGTTTCGAGAACACGACAAATCAGATCGCAGACGGAAGAACATTTCATTGTATATTACACCAATGCACCAGAATTCAAGAATATACAGAGTATAAATGAAAATTACACAGAAATATCAGAGGTTTAAATTACATTTAAATACATAGCAGCGGAAAATAATACAATACACAACTAGAAGAAATATACGGATACAAAGCTTTCCGGATATCTTTCCAGCTGTAAACCAGGATCTTGTGAATATAAATCTGCAAAACCAAAACTACTAGCTGCCCGTGTCGAAATAAAGGCACCCAGAGTTTAGGTCAAAACAATAAACTCCAGGTCAGTCATGTGACTGATGTGAGAACTAAAACAGTTATTAATCTTTGTTTTTAAAGTTAGGTAAATCAAGGGACCACGCCGTATAACGCGGAACGGGTTTCCTCCCAAGAATACCAGTGCATAAAACAAACAGCGCAATGCTAAATAAAGAAGAATGAAGCTGTTATAAGACCCAGGTCCTATCACACAATGCAACGCAAGCCGGGGGATAGGGTTTTCCCTTATAACAGCCAAAGAATGCTTGATACGTTTAAAACAAATCATTTGATACTATTATAAGTTCATAGTGTATAAAACAACTTCAAATCATAAGTATCAATCATAGACGGCATAAGCGCCCCATCCCACTATGTCGCCATATATAGGATTACAACTAAAATCGAAACGTCACGTATTTGGAAATTGGATTTCCATCTATGAACCAAGGCCAGGGATCGTCCTCAACCGATTCGAGACAATCTAGCCCATGTCTCAGGCAAGCGCGCAGGCAAGCCTTGGATCGTCAGGGCCGGTCCACCGATGTGGATTATTATGCCTGAACACTACGTTTCCCCACCCTTTGGGGCGTAAATGAGCCAACGAATGACTCCATCGGACCCGGATCGTCTGATCAAACAGAGGTGCCTCGCAACAGCAACAACCACACAGGTGAAAAGTATATAAATGTCAGGGCTGGTAGGTCACTGACACCACCCTAGCTAGAAGGAAACGCATGCCCTCCCTGAGGTACTCTCCCGTTTTTGGTTCACAACCGGGGTGCGAGGCTCGCGAATTCACGTTACACAAAGCTATGCCACACGGGTTGTGCTTTGATCATCACCACAAGACTTTGCTTTTCAACAGAAGCCTCGATCAATTGCATCTTAGCATACCACACAGACAAACCACTCTATGCAACCGATATCAGTCACACAGAATGAAATCCAATGTCAGACACACAGTCCATTTACAAGTCCGTTCTGGGTCTGAACGAAACCGGAGGCACCTAGTACCCCGCATATCCATCGATCTCCAAGCACGTCTGGACGATCACCAACTGTTTCCATCTTCTTGGGTGTACAGCCCAATCAAGATCATCGGTAATCACCTAAACGACGTGAAGACCTCCGGTCTTCGACCATCGTCTTCATCTTCGACTTATCGTCGTATCGGTTATTCAGAATGGGATAAACCCGGTCTTTCCGAATAACTCGCGTATATTTTAAATAAGTGTTACACAAACACAACATACACCTCATTCCAATATATCAGTCACTAACCGTAAATTAATCAAGAGAATAATTCCCCAAATATTAACCCCGAAGGCCGAAACCAACATCAGATCAATATCCAGAAAACCATTCTGCTTGGCTAACCGGCAGTTAGTTTCTAAATTTCACATTCATAGGGAAAGGTTCCCATTAATTTTATCCAGGATAAATTCCTTGAATTTATTCTTTAATCTTCTTTTGATTTTCGATTCAACTAGTCGGGATTAATGAACCTTCCCGAAGTAATCATTTGTTTTAATTTCCCAACCCCGACCTATTCATCCCATGAAGTAAAACTGGTAATACTTCATATCTAACACCACGGTGTTATCGGTAAATTCAATTACCATTTCACATTCAAATCTAATTAAAGATTTAACTATCACCTGGAGCAAAACTGGTGATACTCCATTATCGATCTTTTCAATCTAATTAAAGGTTCATTAAAACTCCACTTAATTTTAATCGTTAACTGGGTTAAAGAATCAGTGTCAGTTAAAAACACGGTTCACGATAAACCCAAAACCACATTCCATTAATTATCGGGTTAAAGAACGAGTGTTATTTAAAAC
The DNA here is from genome assembly GCA_030737875.1 of Allium sativum. Taxonomy (NCBI): domain Eukaryota; kingdom Viridiplantae; phylum Streptophyta; class Magnoliopsida; order Asparagales; family Amaryllidaceae; genus Allium; species Allium sativum. Next base: position 271,177,671 of record CM060922.1, on the reverse strand, counting down.
ACTGTCCACAATAAACCCAAAAATCAATATCAATTCAATTCCAATTAAATATTATTTAATTGGTACACTTCATTAAATCTAAATAAAAAGATTTAATCTTTTCACAACTAGGCTTAAGAATAGTGTAAATGAAGACACCATTCACGACAAACCCAAATCACATTTGATATTAAACACAAGGCTCTGAATAGAAAATATACCGGCTTATATTCAATATCAAATTCTACGACTAACAAATATCGTATTGGAAATACCGATATAAATACATCTTTCAAATTCCCATAACAATATCTGTATAATCACGAAATCCAATATCGAAACATTCCAAAGACAATTTCGATTCAAATCCATTCCAATGCAATCACTGGAAATTCTGGTTATTTTCAAAACCATTTCAAATTCAATTTATTTATTTAAAAATAAATAGAATTATAATTCTAGTTCAAAACTAGTTCATTTCGATAAAAATTTATTTTTATCTTCTCAAATATGGAGTTTTTCATCCCAATCTTTTCTAAATCATTTCTTATGATTTTACACAAATTATTACTATTTTTAATAATTTTATCAAGGCCCGTACAGTCGATTTCCATCAACGGCCATCGAACTGCACTTACAACGACCTTTTTTCAAATTTGGTTTGGACATAATTCCTAATCCAACCGTTAGATTTCAAATTTCTAATATTCGTTAGAAATCTCTTTTCGATACGAACCCAACGGTTCCGGTTTTAGGAGAATCCGACGGTCGGATCTCCCGTAATATCCATTCGAAGTCAATGGTCGAAATTCGTGAACTGCCGCGGCGCGGCGCGTTCTATTCAGGCCATTATATTATATATATATATAATATATACTTCGTCGATTTCAATTCAAAACGTGCTTTATAAATCATTTTAAATTCATTTTCAAAACGGTTTTAACTTCATATTCAATTTCAAATCAAAATAGAATATTCCAATATAAATTCGTTTTAAATTCTTTTCAAATCGATTTCAATTCGAATTCATTTATATTCAAATTCAATTCGAATTCATTTATATTCAAAAAAATCAGATTTTGAAATCACTTTCGATATTCATTATAAAATGAATAAAATCGATATAAATATCGTTCACGTCAAAATGGCGTCAATCTAACCAACACGGCTTCATATGTTTCTGTTTTCAAATATTCTATTTCGAATATTTCTATTTCAAATATTTCTTTTCAAATATTTCTATTTCAAATATTTCTATTTCAAAACAGGAATGAGGCCCAATCAATTACCATATAATGTTAGTTATATGGATTTTCTACAACACATGTATATATCAACAACGATGAATAATCAACCATCATCCAAAGTGCATTCTACACTGTATAAGCATCGAATATAAATATTCAACGCTTATAGCAGCCTGTCAATCAATCGATCGACATACAACTAATTATTAGGATTAGTGTACATCAAATATCATCCCAATACCCGTGTGGGGTTTCAAACAATCAAACACAGATTTTATTTGTGCAGCTGGGCGATGTGTAAAATTTATCGTCCCAATCAATGTCCTTCAAATAGGTGTACATAAACAAACCGTCAGGTTTGTAAATGAATATTTATTTATTCATATTCACGTTAAAAATTATATTTTTAACGACTAAAATATTTTATTCAAACTATGAATATTCTATTCGGTTCATTTATTAAATAAAATGTTATCTTTATTTTTCTAACATATTTTAGAAAATTTCGGCGGCATAACGGCACAATACTAGAAACAGGACAAGGCCTAGCCTTATCCCCGGTCTAGTGAAGGCCCACGCCATTCACACATCAATCAAATCAATTTCATTTCACCAAACAATTCAATTCAAACCAAATAATCTAACCAACTACACAACCAAACAATTAAACAAACAAGCCATCCATGGTCTGTGGATGATGGGTGTCGGGTGCTACTAAACACTGTCTGCATCCTAGTATATATATATATATATATAACTAGAAAATTTAATTAAAGAGTGAGAAGTTCTCACCAATAGCTATCCAACTTCACGACACTTCATTTATAGAAATCTTCATCGTTCTCGCCTCTTTGTCATCTTCGTTGCCCGTATTCTCTACATATGTAAAAATCGAATTTTCACTTCGCTATTCAATATATAAAAATCGAATTTTTACTATGCTATTCAATATATAAAAATCGAATTTTTACTTCGCTATTCAATATATAAAAATCTAATTTTTACTTCGCTATTCAATATAGAAAAATCGAATTTTTACTTCGCTATTCAATATATAAAAATCGAATTTTTACTTCGCTATTCAATATAGAAAAATCGAATTTTTACTTCGCTATTCAATATATAAAAATCAAATTTTTTACTTCGCTATTCAATATATAAAAATCGAATTTTTCTAATCATAGAAAATTATATTTTCCATTCAAGAAATCTAAAATTTTTAATAACCTAAAAATTCAGTTTTTTTTAATATAAAAATTATATTTTTATTACTACAATATATATATATATATATAATTCAGATTAATAAAATTGCATTACATTTTGAGATTATAACTGAAAAGAAATCAAGAATAAAACAAAATAAACGAGTAAATAAAATAAACACGAAAACTAACTGTATATTTTTTTTTCTGCAGCGAGAGGGGGGGGGGGGGGGTTCTGACGTGACCGGAGGCGGAGGAGCTCCGGCGCTGGGACGATGCAGTGGTGGTAGCGGGTTTTGATGCGGTGGTTAGGGCTGGTGGCGGATTGGGGTTATCGTCAGGGGGGCGCGAGTTTCAGAAAGGAGAAAGAGGAAGCAGGGGAGGCGGCTGTCGATCGACGCGGTGGCGTCGCTGATGGGGGGGCGCGATCGTCGCCTGTCGCGAGGAGAAGGAGGTGGCTGGGCTGGGGGTGCGGTCAGGAGGAGCAGCGGCCGTCGAGCGATTTAGATTTAGGGTTTTTTTTATTCTGTATGTCGATTTAGTTTGAAGAAAAGGGGGGGGGGTATATTATAATATATATTTATTTAATTTAATTTCAATTTCAAAAAGGTACTTTTATTTTCGACCTCGAAACGAGACCCACCGCCTGTCGTCTATAGCGTTTTACCCCCATTCCGAACACAATGGGATATGTGTCGCAAGCTGACTCGATCGTTTCAATCAGTTTCCGTTAAATTTCAAATATAAATCAATATATATTCACTCTGAACGCACATTTCAATTTACCGGGGTCACATACTAACTCTAAAAATTCCCAAAAGATATTTTCTAGCTTCGTATTGACGATACGGTCCTAACAAAACTAGTTTCGTCGAATTCTGAGACCGTTGGAAGAATGGCCAATTTCCAGTCGATTAAAATCAACTAAAACTGGTCAAACACGTTTTCCTTTGCCACACTCACAAATTGATTCGAAAAATTATGAAATTTGAAACCCAGCAATAACTTTACATCCCGGATCCAACAAAAGTGGTTTCGTCGAATTCTGAGGTCGTTTGCAAAATTTCCATTTTTAAGGGCCTGAATTCCATAGCGACTATTCAGAATTTTCAACTGGACATATCTTTTGATTCCCGCTATGAAATTTCAATTTTTTGGATTCACTGGAAAGATATTCACAATTAGATTCCATTATTTTTGGTTTCACTAAAATCCGGTTTATTTTGCACCCGGTACGTTCAATTGAAGTTTGAAATCGAATTATCGAACTACCGCGCCATTTTCAATTCCTTTATAAATATAAATAAATATTTATATTCTAACGACGACGTATATAATATATACGTCGAATTCAATTCAAAACATTTTTCTCGTCGATATTATTTTAAAATAATCTATTTTAAATGTTCAAAATTCGCTAAAATTGCCAAAATAAAAATTTTAAACTGGCCCAGATTTTCGGGTTGTTACATCAGCACTTTGTTCGAAGGACTGTGGGACGAAGGCGTTGGCTGGTCGGCTTTGATGAACATCTAGTCAACCTGTTGAGGCGCTCCGGTGAGATGTTGGTGAGCGGCAAGGGTTTGCTCTCGTGCTGAAGGAGTATGAAGGCATGTTGCCTGGAATGAAGCTATGCATGGTGAATACAGCAGTATGCGAGCAGCTGAACGTGATGAAGATGGCATCGTAAAGAATGGACGTGAAAAACGATGGGGGAGTTCATGAATGGTCTATGCGTGGGAACAGTAAGATTGAAGAAGTGAAATTGTAAGAACCCGTAACTTCCCCGTGAAGGGAAGCACGAATACTTTGAGAACAACACACATCGGAACACAGACGGAAGAACATTTCATTGTTATTACAACAATTCCATCAGATACAAGAATATACAGAGTATAAATGAATAAATTACACAGAAAATATCAGAGATTTAAATTACATTTAAATACATCGCAGCGGAAAATAATACAAAAGCACAACTAGAAGTAATGCGCGGATACAGAGCTTTCCGAGCATCGTTCCAGCTGTAAATCAGGACCCTATGAATATAAATCTGCAAAACCAAAACTACTAAATGCCCGTGTGGAAAATAGGGGCACCCAGAGTTTAGGTTAAAACAATAAACTCCAGGTCAGTCATGTGACTGGTGTGAGAACTAAAACAGTTATTAATATTGGTTTTAAAGTTAGGTAAATCAAGGGATCACGCCGTATAACACGGAACGGGTTTCCTCCCAAGAATACCAGTGCATAGAACAAACAGCGCAATACTAAATAAAGAAAAATGAAGCTATTATAAGACCCAGGTCCCATCATACAATGCAACGCAAGCCAGAGGATAGGTTTTCCCTTATAATAGCCAAATAATGCTTGATACGTTTAAAACAAATCATTTGATACTATCATAGGTGTATAGTGTCAAAACATTTTCAATCATAAATATCAATCATAGACGGCATGGGTACCATATATCATGTCGCTATACTAGTTCTACAATTAAAACCGCAATATCACGTATTGGAAATTGGATTTCCGTCATGAGCCGAGGCAAGGGGCAAGCTCCTCTCCGTGTTCGAGACACTCTAGCAAATGTCCCTGGACCCCACTCTGATCCTTGGATCTTCAGGGCCGGTCCTCTCTTACTTTTGAGGATTAGTTATTCCTGAACACACGTTTCCCGGTCCTTACAGACCTATATCCGAGGCGCCTCGTATCCAACAATCACACAGGTGAAAAGTATATAAATGTCAGGGCTGGTAGGTCACTAACACCACCCTAGCTAGAAAGAAACGTCGTGCTCTCCCTGCAGTCACTATCCCGTTTTTGACTCATACCGAGGTGTGAGGCTCGCGAATTCACGCTATACACAAAGCTACGCCACACAGGCCGTGCTTTGATCATCAACCACAAGACTTTGCTTTTCAACAGAAGCCTTGATCAATTGCCACTTACGCGTGCCACACTGGCAATTCACTCCATGCGACGGATGTCCATCGATATACAACCTCTGAGCTCGTACGTCTCAGAGAAGGGCGTTAAGCAAGAGAATAAATTCTCCGCCGCCAAACAGATGTATATTTAATAGAGATCAATCAACACAGAATAAAATCCAATGTCAGACACACAATCCATTTACAAGTTCGTTCTGGGTCTGAACGAAACCGGAGGCACTTTCCTCGCATATCCATCCATCTCCAAGTACGTCTGGACGATCACCAACTGTTTCCCTCATCCTGGGTGTACAGCCCAATCGAGATTATCAGTAATCACCCAAACGATGTGAAGACTTCCGGTCTTCAACCACCGTCTTCATCTTCGACATCTCGTCGAATCGGTTATTCAGAATGGGTATAAACCCGGCGTTTCTGAATAACCCACGTATATGATAAACAAATGTTACACAAACACAATAAACGTCTCATTCCAATACAGAATATTCTTTTATTCACAAAATCACATTCTTAGGGAAAGGATCCCATTAATTTTATCCAAGATAAATTCTTCTAAATGTATTCTTGAATCTTCCTTTGGATATCATTTCTAACTAGTCGGGATTAGCGAACCACACCGAAGTAATTATTTATTTTAATTCCCAATCTCAACCTATTCATCCCACGGAGCAAAACTGGTAATACTCGATATCTAACACTACGGTGTTATCGGTAAAATTAATTACCATTTCACGTTCAAATCTAATTAAAGATTTAACTATCGCAACTGGTGGTACTCCACTCTCGATCACTTTTCAGATTTGATAATTTAAATTATCAATTCACTTTTTAATCTAATTAAAGATTCATTAAAACTCCACTTAGTTTCAATCTTTTCAAAAATCAATATCCTTCCTTTAACTGGGTTAAAGAACCAATGTCATCTAAAACACGATTCATGACAAACCCAAATCATATTTGATATTAAATACAAGGCTCTGAATAGAAAATATATTGGCTTATATTCAATATCAAATTCTGAAACCAACATATATTGTATTGGAAATAACGATATAAAACATATCTTTCAAATTCCCATAACAATATCTGTATTGTCACGAAATCCAACATCGAAATATTCCGAAGATAATTTCAATTCAACTCCAGTCCAATTCACATATTGGGAATATTGATTATTTTTAAAATCACTTTCAAATTCAATTTATTTATTTCAAAAATAAATTGATTTTAATTCTAGTTCAAAACTAGTTCATTTCGATAAAAATCTATTTTTATCTTTTCAAATATTCAATTTTTCATCCCAGTTCTTTCCAATTCACATATTATGATTTTACACAAATTATTAATATTTTTAATAATTTTATCAAGGCCCGTACAGTCGATTTCCATTAACGGCCATCGAACTGCACTTACAACGACCTTTTACAAATTTGATTTGGACATAATTCCAAATCCAACCGTTAGATTTCAAATTTCTAATAGTCATTGGAAAGCTCTTTTCGATACGAACCCAACGGTTCCGGTTTTAGGAGAATCCGACGGTCGGATCTCCCGCAACGTCAATTCGAAATCATTGGTCGAAATTCACGAACTGCCGCGGCGCGGCGCGTTCTATTCAGGCCATTATATATATAAATAATATTATATATATTTCGTCGATTTCCTTTTAAAACGTATTTTATAAATCGTTTTAAATTCGTTTCAAAAACAATTTCAACTTCATCTTCAATTTCAAATCGATTTGATTTCAATTCAATTCGAATTCATTTCAATTTTATTTAATTCGAATTCAAATTCGTTTCTATTCAATTCAAATTCTAATTCGTTTCAATTCAATTCAACTTGAATTTACCTTCTATTTAATTCAATTCAAATTCATTTCAAATTGATTTCAATTCAATTTCAGTTCGTTTTAAATTTCATTCAAAACGATTTCAGTTCGTTTTTAACTCAATTTCAATTTAATTCAATTTGAATTCATTTCTATTCAGTTTAATTCAAATTCACTTTCTATTCAATTCGAATCGAATTCATTTTCTATTCAGTTTAATTCAAATTCACTTTCTATTCAATTCGAATTGATTTCAAATTGATTCAATAAAATTTCAATTTGAATTTTAATCTAATTTAATTTGAATTTCATTTCAAAACATTAAATTTTGAAATCACTTTTCAATATTCATTATAAAACGAATAAAATCGATATAAATATCGTTCACGTCAAAATAGCGCGTCTCTAATCAACACAGCTTTATATTTTTCAAAAACTTCGTTATTCTATTCTACAAATGAATATTTATCCCATTCAACACATGCGTCTATATTTCTTTCAATGCACGACTATTTTTGTTATGTAAAATATTTTATAAAATCATGGTATCTATCGTTTGATTTTTAAATCAGACTCCACCGTGAGGTAGTTCTAATTTTAAATATGATAAAGATGTAAATTTTATTGTATAAAATATTTCACTCAACACATCAATAGTTTCAACTCATGTACATCGTCAACACATGACTATTTTAATATTCAACACATGAATTTTCTTTTATAACATTCATTATTTTCCCGATTGTAATGAGGCCCAATCAATCACCATATAACGTTAATTATATGGATTCCATACAACACATGTATATAAAAGCAATGATAAACAATCAACCATCATCCAAGGTGTACCACACAACTGCATAAGCATCAAATGTAGATAATCAACGCTCACACAGTCTGTCGACCAATCGATCGACATACAATTAAATAATTGGGATTAGTGTACGCCAAATATCATCCCAACACCCGTGTGGGGTTTCAAATCAACAAACACATATTTTTATTCGTGTAGTTGGGCGATGTGTAAAATTTATCATCCCAATCAATATCAGTCAAATCAGTGTATATAAACAAATCGGTCGATTTGTTTATAAATATTTATTTATTCACATTCATGTTAAAAATTATATTTTTAACGATAAAATATTTATTTCAACCATCTACATTTTATTATCGATTTCACATCAACAACACAAACAAATTTCACCACACATCAAATAAGCATACAAGCCGTCCATGGTCTGTGGATGACGGGTGTCGGGTGCTGCTAAGCACCGTCTACATCCTAGTATATATATATAACTAGAAAAAGAAATTTGGAGTGAGAAGTTCTCACCAATAGCTATCCCAACTCCACGACTCTTCCGATGTAGGGAATCACTGCCATTCTCGCCTTTTGTCACTTTCGTCGCCCGTAGTCACTACATATATAAAAATCGTATTTTAACTTTGCTATTCAATATATAAAAATCGAATTTTTACTTCGTTATTCAATATATAAAAATCGATTTTTTTACTTCGCTATTCAATATATAAAAATCCCACCTTTTCAAATTTAAAGATTTCGCCTTTTCAAAATTAAAGATTTCGCCTTTCCAAATTTCAAAAATCTAATCTTTTCTATTTTAAAAATCTAATCTTTTCTATTTTAAAAATATAATCTTTTTGCCTAATAAAAAATCATAGCTTTGTAAGTAAAATCAAACCATTTCAATTCGCTGAAATATGTATTAAAATCAGATTTTATAAAGGTATATATAAATTAAACTAACTAAAAAAAACTGAAAATAAATAAAAATAAAGGAGCTTACTGTTTCACTGTCGGAGGGTGCTGAGCTGGTCGCCGGAGTTCGCTGGAGGGTTCGGGGGTGCTGGTGGGGGTCTCGGCAGGTGGAGCTCGCGCGGGGGTGGCTCAGGCCGGAGCGGCGGCTAGGGTTCGATCTCGTGAGGGTTGCACTCGAATTGGGGTCGTTCTCGTCGTCGCAGGTGGTTGGGGCTTGGAGGAGGAGGGGCGTCGGCGGGGGAGTTCGTCGGCGGTGGCATCGATCTGGGGAGGGAGGCGGCGGCTCGAGATCGGGGTTAGGGCAGAGGCGCGTGTTTTTTTTTCTTTTTTTATTCTGACTTAAACTAACGAGGAGGGAGATAAAGGGAGAGGGAAGGGGAAAATATATTATTTAATTAATTTATTTAATTCAAAAAGTTGACTTTTTATTTCGACCTCGAAATGAGGCCCACCTCCTGTCGTCCATAGCTAATTACCCCCATTTCGAACATAATGGGATATGTTTTGTAAGCTGATTCGATCGTTTCGATCTGTTTCCGTTAAAATCAACCTATAACTCTATATATTGATTTTGAACGCGCATTTCAATTTACCGGGGTCACATACTAACTCTAAAAATTCCCAAAAAATATTTTCTAGCTTCGTATTGACGATACGGTCCTAACAAAACTAGTTTCGTCGAATTCTAAGACCGTTAGAAAAATGGCCATTTCCAGTCGATTAAAATCAACTAAAAATGATCAAACGCGTTTTCCTTTGCCATGCTCACATATTGATTCGAAAAATTATGAAATTTGGAACCTAGCAATAATTTGACATCACGGACCCAAGAAAAGTGGTTTCGTCGAAATCTGAGGTCATTTGCAAAATTTCCATTTTTAAGGGCCTGAATTCCATAGCGACTATTCAGAATTTTCAACTGGACATATCTTTTGATTCCCGCTATGAAATTTCGATTTTTCAGATTCGTTGGAAAGATATTCCCAAATAGATCCTATTATTTTTGGTTTCACTAAAAACCGTTTTATTTTGCACCCAATACGTTCAATTGAAGTTTGAAATCGAATTATCGAACTACCGCGCCATTTTCAATTCTATTTATAATTATATATAATTATTTATATTCTAACGACGACGTATATAATATATACGTTCGAATTATATTCAAAATAAATTTCTCGTCGATTTTATTTAAAATATTCTATTTTAAATGTGCAAAATTCGCTAAAATTGCCAAAATAAAAATTTTAAACTGGCCCGCTTTTCCGGATTGTTACAATCTCCCCCACTTAAAACTTTTCGTCCCCGAAAAGGAACAAAGTCGAAAGTGGTTTGATTAATCAACTCTACGTTCGATCTGGCTTCCATTCTCCAACTTTTCAGTTTCTGAGAATTTTCAAAAATTTCAAAAATTTGGCTAACACCCGGAATTTTCGAAAAATTTCGCCATAACCTCCCCTGCACCGGGAGCCACGGGAAAATCCCGAAATTTCCATATAGGCCTTCTGATCTCAAAAAGAAAAAGAAAAAGCCAAGCGACTAGCCAAGCGGCTCATAAAATCATCATCACCCAAACAAAATAGTAAATTATAGTAAACATGTACCTATTTGTCGGGCAAACAAATTTTATTCTTCTGCTCAAGCCTCCTGGCTATGACCTGTTCAATGTAAGTACATGTATATGCAAGCAAATGCGACCAATTTTCAATATAATTCAATATTTGATACAATTAGGCTAAATGGTTCAAAATTATCAAACAAATAGACAAACAACACAAACATCAATCAATTAGTGAATTAGATTTTCAAATTCATAATTTTGATACATATACAAAAATCATGTTTTTGATGCCAAATCACAACAAATAATCCTATATAAGTTTTGGTTCTCACACCAGTCTAATGGAAATATATAGAAATCACACCTTCGAAACTCGAATATGAATACTGATGATGATGCACCATCATCAGAATCATCCCCGGATATCTAGAATGTGATTCTATATCTATCCAGTATATTAAAACTTCGAATATACGTTCATGACGCGTATATGCAAAATCTTTATATACTCGATTGTCCAAATTCAAAATAAATAAATATTCAAATACGTATAAAGCGACTTAAATTTTCAAAACAAAATTGTTTTCATTTGAAAGATATACTCTTCACACTCGTTCTAGGATACTACTGATCCTATCTCTAACGAGTAATTCAAATTGGATATTACTAATCCAATATCTGATGAATTCTTTCGTTCGGTTCTAACGTGTCTTGTTCTCGAGCTCTGTAAACCAAAGCTCTGATACCACTGTAAGAACCTGCAACTTCCCTGTGAAGGGAAGCACGAATACTTTGAGAACAACACACATCGGAACACAGACGGAAGAACATTTCATTGTTATTACAACAATTCCATCAGATACAAGAATATACAGAGTATAAATGAATAAATTACACAGAAAATATTAGAGATTTAAATTACATTTAAATACATCGCAGCGGAAAATAATACAAAAGCACAACTAGAAGTAATGCGCGGATACAGAGCTTTCCGAGCATCGTTCCAGCTGTAAATCAGGACCCTGTGAATATAAATCTGCAAAACCAAAACTACTCGCTGCTCGTATGGAAAATAGGGGCACCCAGAGTTTAGGTTAAAACAATAAACTCCAGGTCAGTCATGTGACTGGTGTGAGAACTAAAACAGTTATTAATATTGGTTTTAAAGTTAGGTAAATCAAGGGACCACGCCGTATAACACGGAACGGGTTTCCTCCCAAGAATACCAGTGCATAGAACAAACAGCGCAATGCTAAATAAAGAAAAATGAAGCTATTATAAGACCCAGGTCCCATCACACAATGCAACGCAAGCCGGAGGATAGGGTTTTCCCTTATAATAGCCAAATAATGCTTGATACGTTTAAAACAAATCATTTGATACTATCATAGGTGTATAGTGTCAAAACATTTTCAATCATAAATATCAATCATAGACGGCATGGGTACCATATATCATGTCGCCATACTAGTTCTACAATTAAAACCGCAATATCACGTATTGGAAATTGGATTTCCGTCATGAGCCGAGGCAAGGGGCAAGCTCCTCTCCGCGTTCGAGACACTCTAGCAAATATCCCAGGACCCCACTCTGATCCTTGGATCTTCAGGGCCGGTCCTCTCTTACTTTTGAGGATTAGTTATTCCTGAACACACGTTTCCCGGTCCTTACAGACCTATATCCGAGGCGCCTCGTATCCAACAACCACACAGGTGAAAAGTATATAAATGTCAGGGCTGGTAGGTCACTGACACCACCCTAGCTAGAAAGAAACGTCGTGCTCTCCCTGCAGTCACTATCCCGTTTTTGACTCATACCGAGGTGTGAGGCTCGCGAATTCACGCTATACACAAAGCTACGCCACACAGGCCGTGCTTTGATCATCAACCACAAGATTTTGCTTTTCAACAGAAGCCTTGACCAATTGCCACTTACGCGTGCCACACTGGCAATTCACTCCATGCGATGGATGTCCATCGATATACAACCTCTGAGCTCGTACGTCTCAGAGAAGGGCGTTAAGCAAGAGAATAAATTCTCCGCCGCCAAATAGATGTATATTTCATAGAGATCAATCAACACAGAATAAAATCCAATGTCAGACACACAATCCATTTACAAGTTCGTTCTAGGTCTGAACGAAACCGGAGGCACTTTCCTCGCATATCCATCCATCTCCAAGTACTTCTGGACGATCACCAACTGTTTCCCTCATCCTGGGTGTACAGCCCAATCGAGATTATCAATAATCACCCAAACGATGTGAAGACTTCCGGTCTTCAACCACCGTCTTCATCTTCGACATCTCGTCGAATCGGTTATTCAGAATGGGTATAAACCCGGCCTTTCTGAATAACCCACGTATATGATAAACAAATGTTACACAAACACAACAAACGTCTCATTCCAATACAGAATATTCTTTTATTCACAAAATCACATTCTTAGGGAAAGGTTCCCATTAATTTTATCCAAGATAAATTCTTCTAAATTTATTCTTGAATCTTCCTTTGGATATCATTTCTAACTAGTCGGGATTAGCGAACCACACCGAAGTAATTATTTATTTTAATTCCCAATCTCAACCTATTCATCCCACGGAGCAAAACTGGTAATACTCCATATCTAACACCACAGTGTTATCGGTAAAATTAATTACCTTTTAACGTTCAAATCTAATTAAAGATTTAACTATCGCAACTGGTGGTACTCCACTCTCGATCACTTTTCAGATTTGATAATTTAAATTATCAATTCACTTTTTAATCTAATTAAAGATTCATTAAAACTCCACTTAGTTTCAATCTTTTCAAAAATCAATATCCTGCCTTTAACTGGGTTAAAGAACCAATGTCATCTAAAACACGATTCATGACAAACCCAAATCATATTTGATATTAAATACAAGGCTCTGAATAGAAAATATATCAGCTTATATTCAATATCAAATTCTGAAACCAACATATATCGTATTGGAAATAACGATATAAAACATATCTTTCAAATTCCCATAACAATATCTGTATAGTCACGAAATCCAACATCGAAATATTCCGAAGATAATTTCGATTCAACTCCAGTCCAATTCACATATTGGAATATTGATTATTTTTAAAATCACTTTCAAATTCAATTTTTTATTTCAAAAATAAATTGATTTTAATTCTAGTTCAAAACTAGTTCATTTCGATAAAAATCTATTTTTATCTTTTCAAATACGGAATTTTTCATCCCAGTTCTTTCCAATTCACATATTATGATTTTACACAAATTATTAATATTTTTAATAGTTTTATCAAGGCCCGTACAGTCGATTTCCATTAATGGCCATCGAACTGCACTTACAGCGACCTTTTCCAAATTTGTTTTGGACATAATTCCAAATCCAACCGTTAGATTTCAAAATTCTAATAGTCATTGGAAAGCTCTTTTCGATACGAACCCAACGGTTCCGGTTTTAGGAGAATCCGATGGTCGGATCTCCCGCAACGTCAATTCGAAGTCAATGGTCGAAATTCACGAACTGCCGCTGCGCGGCGCGTTCTATTCAGGCCATTATATATATAATATATATAATATATATTTCGTCGATTTCCTTTTAAAACGTATTTTATAAATCGTTTTAAATTCGTTTCAAAAACTATTTCAACTTCATCTTCAATTTCAAATCGATTTGATTTCAATTCAATTCGAATTCATTTCAATTTTATTTAATTCGAATTCAAATCCGTTTCAATTCAATTCAAATTCTAATTCGTTTCAATTCAATTCAATTTGAATTTACCTTCTATTTAATTCAATTCGAATTCATTTCAAATTGATTTCAATTCAATTTCAGTTCGTTTTAAATTTCATTCAAAACGATTTCAGTTCGTTTTTAACTCAATTTCAATTTAATTCAATTTGAATTCATTTCTATTCAGTTTAATTCAAATTCACTTTCTATTCAATTCGAATCGAATTCATTTTCTATTCAGTTTAATTCAAATTCACTTTCTATTCAATTCGAATCGATTTCAAATTGATTCAATAAAATTTCAATTTGAATTTTAATCTAATTTAATTTGAATTTCATTTCAAAACATTAAATTTTGAAATCACTTTTCAATATTCATTATAAAACGAATAAAATCGATATAAATATCGTTCACGTCAAAATAGCGCGTCTCTAATCAACACAGCTTTATATTTTTCAAAAACTTCGTTATTCTATTCAACAAATGAATATTTATCCCATTCAACACATGCGTCTATATTTCTTTCAATACACGACTATTTTTGTTATGTAAAATATTTTATAAAATCATGGTATCTATCGGTTGATTTTTAAATCAGACTCCACCATGAGGTAGTTCTAATTTTAAATATGATAAAGATGTAAATTTTATTGTATAAAATATTTCACTCAACACATCAATAGTTTCAACTCATGTACATCGTCAACACATGACTATTTTTATATTCAACACATGAATTTTCTTTTATAACATTCATTATTTTCCCGATTGGAATGAGGCCCAATCAATCACCATATAACGTTAATTATATGGATTCCATACAACACATGTATATAAAAGCAATGATAAACAATCAACCATCATCCAAGGTGTACCACACAACTGCATAAGCATCAAATGTAGATAATCAACGCTCACACAGTCTGTCGACCAATCGATCGACATACAATTAAATAATTGGGATTAGTGTACGTCAAATATCATCCCAACACCTGTGTGGGATTTCAAATCAACAAACACATATTTTTATTCGTGTAGATGGGCGATGTGTAAAATTTATCATCCCAATCAATATCAGTCAAATCAGTGTATATAAACAAATCGGTCGATTTGTTTATAAATATTTATTTATTCACATTCATGTTAAAAATTATATTTTTAACGATAAAATATTTATTTCAACCATCTACATTTTATTATCGATTTCACATCAACAACACAAACAAATTTCACCACACATCAAATAAGCATACAAGCCGTCCATGGTCTGTGGATGACGGGTGTCGGGTGCTGCTAAGCACCGTCTACATCCTAGTATATATATATATATAACTAGATAAAGAAATTTAGAGTGAGAAGTTCTCACCAATAGCTATCCCATCTCCACGACTCTTCCGATGTAGGGAATCACTGCCATTCTCGCCTTTTGTCACTTTCGTCGCCCGTAGTCACTACATATATAAAAATCGTATTTTTACTTTGCTATTCAATATATAAAAATCGAATTTTTACTTCGTTATTCAATATATAAAAATCGAATTTTTACTGCGCTATTCAATATATAAAAATCCTACCTTTTCAAATTTAAAGATTTTGCCTTTTCAAATTTAAAGATTTCGCCTTTCCAAATTTCAAAATCTAATCTTTTCTATTTTAAAAATCTAATCTTTTCTATTTTAAAAATCTAATCTTTTCTATTTTAAAAATCTAATCTTTTCTATTTTAAAATCTAATCTTTTCTATTTAAAAATCTAATCTTTTCTATTTTAAAAATCTAATCTTTTCTATTTTAAAAATCTAATCTTTTCTATTTTAAAAATCTAATCTTTTTGCCTAATAAAAAATCATAGCTTTGTAAGTAAAATGAAACCATTTCAATTCGCTGAAATATGTATTAAAATCAGATTTTATAAAGGTATATATAAATTAAACTAACTAAAAAAAACATAAATTAAATAAATAAAAATAAAGGAGCTTATTGTTTCACCGTCGGAGGGTGCTGAGCTGGTCTCCGGAGTTCGCTGGAGGGTTCGGGGGTGCTGGTGGGGGTCTTGGCAGGTGGAGCTCGCGCGGGGGTGGCTCAGGCCGGAGCGGCGGCTAGGGTTCGATCTCGTGAGGATTGCACTCGAATTGGGGTCGTTCTCGTCGTCGTAGGTGGTTGGGGCTTGGAGGAGGAGGGGCGTCGGCGGGGGAGTTCGTCGGCGGTGGCATCGATCTGGGGAGGGAGGCGGCGGCTCGAGATCGGGGTTAGGGCAGAGGCGCGTGTTTTTTTTTCTTTTTTTATTCTGACTTAAACTAACGAGGAGGGAGATAAAGGGAGAGGGAAGGGGAAAATATATTATTTAATTAATTTATTTAATTCAAAAAGTTGACTTTTTATTTCGATCTCGAAATGAGGCCCACCGCCTGTCGTTCGTAGCTAATTACCCCCATTCTGAACACAATGGGATATGTTTCATAAGCTGATTTGATCGTTTCGATTAGTTTCCGTTAAAATCAACCTATAACTCTATATATTGATTTTGAACGCGCATTTCAATTTACCGGGGTCACATACTAACTCTAAAAATTCCCGAAAAATATTTTCTAGCTTCGTATTGACGATACGGTCCTAACAAAACTAGTTTTGTCGAATTCTGAGACCGTTAGAAAAATGGCCATTTTCCAGTCGATTAAAATCAACTAAAACTGGTCAAACGCGTTTTCCTTTGCCACGCTCACATATTGATTCAAAAAATTATGAAATTTGGAACCTAGCAATAATTTGACATCACAGACCCAATAAAAGTGGTTTCGTCGAAATCCGAGGTCATTTGCAAAATTTCCATTTTTAAGGGCCTGAATTCCATAGCGACTATTCAGAATTTTCAACTGGACATATCTTTTGATTCCCGCTATGAAATTTTGATTTTTCAGATTCGTTTGAAAGATATTCCCAAATAGATCCTATTATTTTTGGTTTCACTAAAATCCGGTTTATTTTGCACCCGGTACGTTCAATTGAAGTTTGAAATCGAATTATCGAACTACCGCGCCATTTTCAATTCTATTTATAATTATATATAATTATTTATATTCTAATGACGACGTATATAATATATACGTCCGAATTATATTCAAAATAAATTTCTCATCGATTTTATTTAAAATATTCTATTTTAAATGTGCAAAATTCGCTAAAATTGCCAAAATAAAAATTTTAAAGTGGCCCGCATGTCCGGATTGTTACAAAAATTCTGGATGGAAGAAGAGTAGCAGCGGTGGCATGGGCCTGTGTAGTGACAAAGTTACGAAGGGAAAGAAATGTGAAGTGAGCGAAGTTAAACGTTTTGAACAGTGGGCAGTGCATTTTGGAAAGGTGTCAGAGGCCTGTTCGTGAAAAATGGATTGGAACGGTTGCAGTGAATGGTATGGTGGAGGAAAAAATAAATATTGGTGCCTGGGCTTTTAATCCAAAGTGGGAAATAGTTTGGGTAGTTTTTGAAACCAAGGGGATCGGGCCTGGTACATAACAAAGAGCAGGATTTGGAATAAAGGGATTAGGCAAAATTCAACCAATATATGGAGAAGGGAAACAGACAAAAGCGGGAAAGAATATGTGGAATTTGGCTGTTAAAGTGGTTTGCTTTGAACGTGGGTCACACTAGTGGTTTGCGGTAAGAACAGTATGGGCCATACAAACTATTAATTAATAAAGTAATTTAGTTTTATAATTAAAAATTAAATGAGAATTTATTTCTCTAATTAAATCTTATAATATTAATGTGTGCGTAGGTTTTGGGTCTGGAATGAAAATGATACTGTGTGCAGTTTGGACAAAGGCATACTGACTACGGAGTTTGAAACAAGGAAATCAGGCATTTGAAAGCTACAGTAAAACAAAGTTAATCGACTTGTTATGTTATAAATAAAAGTAATTAATTTAATACTTATAATTTGGGGATTATATTATTTAAAATTTAAACCATACTTATATATTGTGTAATTCTCACATTTATGAGCAGAATGGAATGAAACGGAAAGCGTTGGGACCGTAAGACTAAACTCTACATTCTGATGCCAGTCTAGACATATCTGGAATCATTTGGGAATTTTAATTAAATTAAACATTGGTTTAATTTAATTGAACCAAATCGCTTCAAGCGACAAATGAAATCAATGTGAGTTAAAGTCACTCAGTTATCCCGCTTATATTTTATATAAGTCGGGTTTTTGTTTTGTGTGCTATGGTTGCTAATAATTGATTGGTTGTTAAATATATTGCATATATTGATTGAACCAATGAAATTAAATGCTGTTTAATTTCGGTGAAAAACCAAATCGTTATTTTCACGATTGGTCCCAATTAAGGTAACTTACCTTATTGGTCACGTTTATAAAATAAACTTGTTTAGTTGTTTGAATTGTTTTGTTAATTGGGTGATGTTAAATAGTTGTTATTTACTGTTATTGAAATTATCAGTTGAATTGAATAATGTTATTGGAAATAATCTATATGAATGCAGGGAAGTACAGGTTGGAGGGATCCAACGGGATTCCTCAAATATATTTAATGTTATTTTCTTTCACATTGTCATTATATAAACTGTTTGATTGGATGACTGATTTAAATTGTTGACCATTGACCTGAAATTCAACAATTGTTTTGTTTAAACCAATGGGTGATATTGGTTGAGTAATTGGCAGTATATGGCCTATAAATCAATCATTTTCCAAATATGAATTCACCGTCAAGTAAATTAATAAAAGTGAAGTTATAAAATTTATTTTATAACTGAGGATGGTTTTTGAAATATATTATTTCGAATAAAAGTTATTTAAATGAAATAAATAATAATCATTTATTATTCAAATTTATAAGGAATTATAAATGATTTTATAAAGCAAATTCTGGTGTTAATCAGATTTATAAGCAATAGAACAGAAATTAACCAAGCGGTTAAGAGTTGAATAATTGTTTTGTCAAGAAACAATTTAATGAAATAATTTAAATTAATTAATTGTATTAATTAAGTTAAAGGAAGGACAATAATTTGAATTGATTATGAATTGATCGTGTTTGAGTTGACTAAGTCGACTGTTTTCAACTGAGAATAATTACTAAGTTAATTTGGTTTGAATTAATTTATTAAAATAATTTAACGAATAATTGTTATATTTTTAATAAGAATTTTTTAAAAACTTACTATTTATCTTAGTTAATTAAGAAATTAACTACTGTTTCCGTAGTTAATGATTGAAGTAAATTATTATTTTAATTAATAATAATTTAGGAGATTACTTTTTAATTCATTTAAAAAGTGATCAAGCTGAATGAAATCGAATTGAAATGTGAAAGGAGTTAACGGGTTTTATATTAAAATTGAGTTTTATAACGAAGTTATAAAAAGGATTTGAAGCGAATACGATAGCTTAAATTGAATATTTATTAATATTTGAAGTTAGAAAGGGAAAATGAGAAATTGGAAAATGGTATGAAGTAGCTAACGAAGTAAGATTTATTCCGAGGTTTGGAATGTAATATTCCGAAGTTAGGAATATTAATCAAGGCAAGAATATAAGCTAAGTGAAAGGTTTCAGAAATGGCAACGAATACAAGTTGTCGTAAATGATTTACAAATGGAATTTGTAAATGAAAAGAGTTTAGAAATATAATCCAAATATTAGTTCTCGATAGTATTTTACAAATTGAATTTAGAAATGAAGTAAGAGTTTTGAGAAATGAATTTGTAACAAGTGTTACAAATAATAAATTGAACTATTTGATTTATAACTGCAGATCCTTAAAAAAGATCGCTATGGGATTTTCGACAATGCATGAGTTGCCACAATGATTTGAAAAGAGTATAAATAAAAAAATAAAAGGTTTTGCAATGGAATCTGTAACGTTTGTTACAGATGAAAAGTGAATTGTTTAGATAAAAATACACTTAAGGATTCGTAAGAGATGTCATTACAAGAATTGTATAAAGATATTTATATAATATTTACAAAGATAATTATATTAGATTTGTTAATAACAATTATATATGATTTTTTAACCAATATAGCATTGTTGTTACAACCAAGTTGAAGAATATTTTTAAAGAGATGTTGAGGAAATTTTATAAAGTATTCTATTTATAATGGAATCAAAACTCGAGTACAACGTTATTAAAGATTAATAGAGAAGTGAAATAATAGTTTATTTAATAATTAATTAAATAAACACTATTGAGATTCAAATAAGGTTTTAGAGGAAACGTGTGGTTAATAAACTTCTATCTATTCAGAAGATATGAATGTTGATTGGTCAAGGTCTGAGAGGTAAATAAAATACCCCAACTTGAACGACTTCACGATTATCCAAGAGAGGTATTAGTTTATAAATGAGAGAAATTGAGGAGAAACATAAGTTATGATTTCCGTAAAGAATATTGAAAACTGTATTCAAAAAGTTTGTAAGCGAATGAAATGATTTTTAAATATTGGAAGATTTAAATAATATAATTAACATATGTTTAATTAAAGAGGCCAAGTAATGCCGAGTATTGAATAAGTAAACTCATTTCATTCACATGATTATTTATTTGATTATTAAATAATTAACTATCAAATCTAACCAATACGATTGTTGGTACGAAAAGACCGGGATCGAATTATATTCAAAAATCATTACGACCAGTAAATACATGAAAAATGTTAATTAAAGAGGGAGCATTGAAGAACGTGGATCTTCATAAACGGAAGAACTACTTTTTGGATTTCTCTAGCTTAGCGGCCAGAGATATTTCAGCAGTGATTCTGTCGTGGTTGAAATCTTCGAATTGTAAGGACTACTCGCTACTGATCCTTGGGGTGATACCTATATAGGATGTGGTAGGAGCGTGCCTTTGGTTCATCCTGTTTCTGGATGTCTTGTATGGATGAGTGTCTGACAAAGTATTTCCAAAGGAATCACGTATATTGACTTTCTACAAACGTATTTCTATTGGTGGATGAAAAGACTGGACAATTTCTTTAGCTTAATGCTCAGAGAACTTTTATGGAAATCAACATTTCATGATATCTGGCGGATCTGACGATGTGGCATTAAAAGTGAACGGAGATGCACTGTGAAAAAGGATAAGCTTAACCTCTAACTTCATCAACCGGGAAATGGTCAAAATCGGGTAGGTCGCATGGCTATGTGGGTCGCACCCATCAAAAAGGTATATCATTACTTGATCTGGAGAAATCAAATGCCTTCGGTTGTCCCTTTATTTTATTTATATGCTACCAGTTCGATTGGCTGGCCCTCAACCGTGGTGATGATATATTCGGTACTCTCAAGCGAAGTGAGGGTCCGGTCATGTTTAGCCTGGGTTGCAAGATGCTCTTATTGAACCCCAATGTATTCATCTCCGGAGGTACATTGTCATAAAGGTGGTTTCCCATACCTTGCTATGGAAATCCATTCTCCAATAAGTGCCCACGGTTTTAATTGTATACTATGTATGTAGAGCGTGAGATGCAAGCATTCTACTAGGTTGATATTTATTTGTATTTAGACATTATTATAATATCAGAAAAGATATTGATTTCAAAAATGTTTTGGGTTATCGTAAGGTAAAAACCGTCCGTATTTATGTGTGGATTTGGTCTTACGATTATCCTTTTCTTTCGAAAGGATTTTGACTCTAAAATCAAGTTAGATGATGTTTTAAACTTAGTGTTTTTTTCTCACTCTGGTTCACCAGACTGACCCGTCGTTTGTAATGCTCGGGTTAGACTGGGTTGTACATGTCCAGGTTATCGAATGCTGCAAAGTCCAGAGACGAGCTGGAGAAGTCCAAACGTATGATATATGGTTGTTATTCCGCTTTGTGTTATATATGAGGACATGATATTATAACTGTACAGATGTGTTGATGTACTATGATGATTGTAAGTTTTTATGTAAAGCTCTCTATAAAGATTTGTTTTTGTATTATATTTTGTTCCGCTGCGATGTGAAACTCTGATACTGTGTTGTGTTGGTTCTTCTTCTATTCTAATATTTCTTTCTTACCTCACCCACTGATTTCTTTCTAATAACGTTCCTGTGATTTCGATGCTTGAATGTACGACATGGTATTTTTGTGTCGATTTTTAGGGTCGAAAATCCAGTGGGCCTGTAACGACCCAAGGATTTACGACCTTGAAAATCAACACAAAGCCCTTGTTGACTATCCAAGCATCGGAAATACCAGATCATCAATAGAAAGAAGTTAGAGGGTGAGAAATAGAAAGAAATAATATTAGAATAGAAGAAGAAGAAGACATAACTGAATAGAATCAGAGTAACATGGATCTCACAGCTGAACGAATAAATATATTATATAACAACTTTTGAAATACAAAACTATAACTGTATATACATACCAGTATAACTCATAACATCATAGCGGAAATAAACTCTATATATATCTGACTCTGAAGCCTCCTACTTTGGACTCCTTGAAGTATATCTGGAAAAAATCCCGACTACTTGACTGCCCGTACAAATTTAGGCACCCAAGAGTTTAGGGAAAACAAAACAAAATATTTCCAATCATGTGACTGGTGTGAGTAAACTCTAATCACTTGGTTTAACTTTTAAAATCCTTTTAAAAGAAATGATAATCGTAAGACCGATTTGCACATAAACAAACACGGTTTTTATGTAACAACCCGTATTTTTAATAACCTGTTAAGATATAAATTGAGGCAGAATTTAATTTAAAAATCTGAATCAAGGGGAAACGGGCTGTGCCATTGCGTTCGTCTCGGAAAAATACTCGAAATAGAGTCCGAGTTTTCGAAAATCGGAGTCCGTATGAAGAAGATATGGACGAACGAAGTTAGGCAGAAAAACCCGAAAACTAGCCAGAACGCACTGGCGCACTTGTGAAGTGCGCCAACACAATAAATGCACTGGCGCACTTGTGAAGTGCGCCAATACATTTTTACACTGGCGCACTTGGGAAGTGCGCCCGTGTCGAGCCAGAAAACCTGCACAGTTTCTAGAGAGTTCTGTGGTTGGGTGCACCAGTTTGGGGTTTGGGCTTGGTCTTAGGGCTGGTTTCTGGAAGGCTCCGAAATCCAAGGGTCCTAATCTAATTTAGGGTTAATCTAAGGGCCTAAAACACTAGCCTAATCTGTAAATAAGACCCTAATCCTACCCTAAAACCCCATTATTCATTCTAGCAACCAAACTATGTCAAATTGATTTCTCAAATGGCCTCCACTTAAAAAGCCTAGCCTCCATCCTCTTCAAAAATCATTCCTATGAAGATTTTGATGTTCATACAAGCATTTTTAAGTTGTATGAATGATCATTAGCTTGCATACATCATCAAGTTGCAAGCTTTATTTGCTAAGCTAGAGTTTTTGGGATTTTTGTTAATTGGAGCTTTGTTTTGGGTTTTTATATGCTTGCATAAAGGGCTTCTCAATCTTTATTAGTAGATTTGTGTCTTCATAATATTTGTAAGCCCTCTTACCTTCATTTTAGAAACTCTAAAGTTAATATGTGATGCAAGTTGGGATTTATGCAAATTTATTGAGTTATGCATGTTTATGCAAGTTCACTATGCCATGATTTGCAAGTTTATTGGGTTATGTATGTTTATGCAAGTTCACTATGCCATGATTTATGCAAGTTTATTGAGTTATGTATGTTTATGCAAGTTCACTATGCCATGATTTGCAAGTTTATTGAGTTATGCATGTTTATGCAAGTTCACTAAGCCATGATTTGCAAGTTTATTGAGTTATGCATGTTTATGCAAGTTCACTAAGCCATGATTTGCAAGTTTATTGAGTTATGCATGTTTATGCAAGTTCACTATGCCATGATTTGCAAGTTTATTGAGTTATGCATGTTTATGCAAGTTCACTATGCCATGATTTGCAAGTTTATTGAGTTACACATGTTTATGCAAGTTCACTATGCCATGATTTGCAAGTTTATTGGGTTATGCATGTTTATGCAAGTTCACTATGCCATGTTATGCATGTTTAATAAGTTATGCATGCTTATGCAAGTTCACAATGACATGTTATGCATGTTTGACAAGTTATGCATGTTTATGCAAGTTCCCTATGCCATGTTAGGCAAGTTTAACATGTTATGCATGTTTATGGTAATATGCAAGTTCACTATGCTAAGTTATGCAAATCTAACATGTTATGCATGTTTGTTGTGATATGCAAGTTCATCATGTATGTTATGCCAAGTTCCCTCTTCCTATCCTTTATGCGTTATTACGAATATGTAAGCGATAGAATGACGTTGGGGGGTTTGGGTAAACTTAAAATACATGAAAATATAAGATTGGGAATTTACCTATTAAGTTAGGTCTACCCCTTGGGAATTTACCTATTAAGTTAGGTCTACCCAAGTATTTGTTGACTTGTAATTATGTTTTGAAATAAAGTGGACATGACACTTAGAAAACATAAGTGTGGCCAACTCGAGGTTGGGTTGAGTTTGTAGCATAATTCTACCCGGAACCTACCGGCTTAACTAGTGGCTACAAACAATAGGACCCAATGTGAGAAGTTGGTCATGTGGTACCAAGACCCGAGGTTAGACCAAGTTGTGGTGTAAATCTACCCGGAACCCACCGGCTTAACTAGGTAACCACAACAAAGTCTAATGTGAGAGGTTAAGGTGCATTAAATTAATTAATGCCTCATGATTAGGGTTAAGTCAGGGTCCACTAATACTTAACCAATTTGGGGATTCGAGGGATTGAAATGGGGTTAAGTTGTGAACTGTCGGTTACACTTAACCAATTTAATCCATTTGGGGATTCGAGGGATTGAAATGGGGTTAAGTTGTGAACTGTCGGTTACACTTAACCAATTTAATCCATGATTAGCGAAGGGTTAAATCGCACTTAACCCTCTTAGGAAACCCTAGCAACGTGGTCTGTTCCAGCAGTAATCCCAGTTTGGTATCATCACAACCCTAGAGGCTGGGCTAGGGCGGGGCACGATTACTGGACTGATGTAAGCGACCAAAGCGACGGCTGAGTAGTACAGCGGTGCGGGTCCAGGCGGGCTACGGACGTGCACGTAGTCCGGTATTGGACAAACTCGAAGCACGGGTACCAGTAGGTTTAGACTGTGCATTATTGCTTCAGTGTCTGGGTTGACACCCGAAGGCTTGATACACTCGAAGGTGGACCCAGCACAGTCTGACTACATCCATATGTGGGCCGTATGGACACCAACACTTGACGTGTTAGGCTTATAGGGAGCCGATCGACTAGACCGTTTGGTTGGACCTTATATTAAGGCCACTTCATGTTATTGGGTCAAAGCTTGGGCCAAGGGATCAATACCTGTTATGTTGGTTTGCTAGTACACCGTGGTGCAAAACTTAACCTTGTTTATGCGATGACACCTCTATCTATCTTGTAGTTAATTAATCATGCCAGTATGTTGTTATCTATGATCATCTCAGTTTCCATCATGCTGTTAACTTTATTAGTTTATAGACTGATCGTAGCAGGGCTTACCAGTCTTTATGACTGACCCGTTTTCTTTTCGCTTCTTTTCTTCCGTCCCCCCCCCCCCCCCAGGTTCTCAGGGTGGGAACATTGGTGCTTAGCTTGGATCGCTTAGCTTGCTTGCTGGATTAGCTCATGTACGTTTGGATATTGAGCCCGCTATGGTTTATCACTCTTACTTGGGGATAGTACTTATGTATTTCAGTTTATCAGATGATGTTTTTATCTAGACTTGTAATTTTGGGGAATTGACATTTCGATGTACCAGACTTGTGTTTTGAAATGGTTTAAAAATCTTCCGCTGTTTTATCTACTTACTCTGTTTATTTACATATATATATGTCATGTCCTGCCTTGTTATATCATTATGCATGTTTACCTTGTTTTAAAACGCCCCACCAAAGTCAGAGTTGCTTGCAAGAGCCACCCTGGCGGAGGTGGGGTGTTACATTTTACCTTATAATAACCCAAAATATTTCTTAAGATCAATATTTTCTGATATTATAATAATGTCTAACTCAAGTAAATAGAAATCTAGCAGAACGCTTTCATCTCACGTTCTACATATATAATATACAAATCAAAAACCGCGGGCTCTTATTGGGTAATCGATTTCCAACTATGACAAGGTATGGAACCACCTTCCGATCAGTGTACTCTAGAAGCGATACACTAGAGTTCAACAAGAACATCTTGTAACTTGGCCACACAAGACTGGCTATTCATTTCACTTGAATGTTCCAAATATATTATCGCCTTACAGTTGGTATACCAACATAACCATTCCCGGGAGATACAGAAGTGAAAGAAGTAACAAATATGAATATTCTCAAGATGGTGACAATATACCCTAGTTGGTTGCGACCCACTTAGCCATGCTGCCTGCGCGATTTTTGTCATTTCCCAATTGATGAGGCTTGAGATCATAACGTACCGTTACTCTGATAACATCTTTATTTACTCTAAATGCCACATCATTATACCCGCTAAATCACAAATTGATTTCCCCAAAAATACCACGGGTATAAGCTAAGAGAAACGAATTCCTCCACCACCAACGTATATATGTTTGAAGCGATCAACTTACGCGATCTATTAGATATACTTTGTCAGACATTCGTCCATATACGTTGTCTTGGGACTGGACAAACCGAAGGCACTATTCTATAAATCATTTTAGGTAATTCCTACCTAGGATCGCCAGAACAGCCCTTGCACAAACTCCCTCTTCAATTGTTATCGATATATTTGATTCGAAACGATAATGCCCATGCAGAGTGGTTTTCAGATAATAAATCTGAGCTCGGTCCCTTCGTATTGACAACGAAAAAGGTTAAAACTTTGATAGTCGGTGATTTAACTATCAAAGAAAAACATGTGTACAAACAACAGTCGTATTTCCAAATGGAAATCTTACCCATCAATCATTAATCAACATTGAGCCCCAATTAAATTAGTTTAACAATAATTTATTCATTTCCCATATATCTCCAATCTCTTATTTTCTATATCTAGAAAATATATATTATCATTGAAAAACATTTCCATTCCTTATATTCATACATCACTATCCGTCAACGTCCATCAGTTCCTAACCTTAAACTAGTAAGAGAACAACTCCCTGAGTATTAATCCCGAAGGCCGAAACCAACATCAGATTGATACGTCGAAAATTACTTAACTCAACCAGCATACAACAAGATCCAATTTCGTAAAACCTTATCATATTCCTTTTAACATATTTAAAGTGATTATATTATTATAATCTCATGAATCAATTCAATACTATTTAAATATCATTTTGCAAAATTCAATAAAATAACTCAACTTGACTTCTGTAAATAATATTACAGATTCCATTTCACAACCCTTCGCATTTTCTTTACAAAATCATTAACCTTACATTTACGAATTCTTTTATCTTTCATTTACAAATCCATTTCCTCTAGCTTTATAAATCCATTTTTGTCTATCTCCATTCGGTTTATAACCATAAACTATTCGCTTTATAAACCATTACCATTCTCTTTATAAACATTACCATTTGCTATATAAACCATTACCATTCGCTGTATAAACCATTACCATTCGCTTGATAAATCAATTACTATTTGTTGTATAACTCACTACCATTCGCTGTATAAATCATTTACTATTCGTTGTATAACTCATTACCATTCGTTGTATAAATCATTACCATTCGCTGTATAACTCATTATTATCCGCTTTATAACTCATATTATAAGTTATAACCAGGATGAGACCCGTGCTTCGCACACGGCGGTTGGTGGTGGCTACCGACTTTAAGTGATAATTAAAATCTCGATTTCCTATTCGATAACAAATCCAAATATTAATTATCTCGTCAAATCCTGAATTTCATTTTATATATTCATAAAATAAATTATTCTAATAACATTCAACATCATCGAATTATAATTATAAATCCTTATCGATTTATTCAATCCTATTTTCATTTCGAACATCAAAATCATTTCATCGTTTTCCTTTCAAACGATTTTCCCATTTCCCTTTTTAAATTCATTTCTGAATTTATAAATTCCAATTTTTTTTTAATAATAATAATTTCATCTTATTCATAAATATCGTTTATAAATCAAACTTACTTGTTTTATATAATTTAAACAAGTTATTTTATTCTAGTTTATTTGAAATTCACTTTCTATTTAAAAATAGATTATTCTTCTTAAAACCGCAATTTCTAATTCAATATATTCGAATATATTTTATGGTATTTTAATACTAATTAATTCAGGTCAATGTTGTTCAAACATCCCAATCATACAATAATCAACTACAGATTATTCGTTACATTAGATAACTACAGATTATTCGTTACATCATATAATGTAATATATGAAAATCAACAATAAAATTGTTGAGGAATTCAGTTGGATCCCTCCAACCTGTTTCCCTTCATCCACAGATGTTAATCAATAAAAATAACACAATTTCATATTAATATGAAATTATTAAATTAGTATTTAATGAACGACTTCATATATATAGTTACCAACCAATTTATTTGTAAATCATCCAAATGACCATTGCACACAGCATTCACTCATTTTTATCAATATTAAATAATGTTTATAAAATTATAAAACTGGACAGAGTTAGTGAGTTTACTCACTTTGGCAGTTAACCGTTAAATAACGATAACCGTTTGATTTGATCCAATCAAACGTTTTAATTCTGCCATAATTCGTAGCAAACTCCAAATTGCTCCAGACCGATTCCTTGATGTAGCAAGTTACCATACGATCCTAACAGATCATGTTTTGTCAAATTCCAATAACGTATGAGCACGGTATGATTATTTGAAGTGAATACACTAATATACTTTAATTAAAACATAATAAATTTTGATTTGGGCTTTTACCCTTTTTATTCAGCCCATCACCGAAGTAAATAACCCGCTTGCCATATGAACAGTATCATCTTCAAAAACAAACATCCCGTCCCCCAGTAATGTCTTAAACACCATTAATGCAATCATCAAGCTCGATGCCTCCCTCCTTTGTTCCAAACGCTGGGAAAACCTGCTCCATACATTGTTTTATTTTTGAATTTCCCTTGGGGTCAACATTATATTTTAAACTGGCCTGTCTCCATTATTAATATTCATCCCATGTGACACGCCTGTACACCCATCTTACTCCTCCTCTTCTTTACCATTTACATACAACCGTACTCCATCTTCTATAACTACAACACCCCGCAAATCCCAGTATCCTCCATTTCCTTGAATCACCCTTTTCTTTCAACCTCTTCACAGACTTTTTTTCCACTATCTTCCCATATCACAATAATACAACCGCTAGGAACATGTTCTCCTCCTTCCCAAAGAAGCATGCTCCTGCAACCGAGAGCAACATGGCCATTTCGAATCATTATTGTTATTCTCCTGAACCATCGTTCTTCTCCGACACCATAACTGACTCGTCACCCCTCATGCATCATGTTGCACAGCTGGTCACGTCAGGTTCCCTCCTACATAGTACAAAACCGCACCTCTTTTACTTACCAACTCCTCAACTTTAAACCGTATTCTTCCATCAAACATAACCGCGAGCTTCTCCTGAAGCATACCCTGTGCCCTTGCTTTCGGCCTCACGCACAGTATAGGACGCGCACACACCACCTAACTTCTCCGGCACACGCGCGGTTCCCCCTTCCACCTTAGATGTGAGAACCACCATATCATGGTCAAGGCCTTTTTGTCCTTCTCATCAGCATATTCATTAAATTTACATTTAAACCCACTTCTTCTATCACCTGCAAAACCACTCTTCGGCAACCACCTCATCGTACATACTCCTTCCAACGCTGTCTACCTCCGACAGTCCAGGCGAACTCTGGTGTACTGCTGCTGTCGCAATGATCCCATAAACCCATAAAAACCTAATATATCTCGAAGAGAAACTCCTTGGGATTTCATATATATTTATTCTAGGATTTCTAAATGTTTATTGAGATCGAGATTAATAAATGAAGCCATTGAACACTTGGGTTTTCATTTTCTAAAATGTTAAAAGAGGAGGTCGCTGTGTGCTTTTTATATAGTTTGTATTAACTTAGCAGCCATGGAAATGAGCCTCGTAGCATGTCCATTCTTCTATGTAGGGTTGCATACTTCTTTTTACTTGGACATGAAGTAATACAGGCTGTTATGAAACTTCTTTTCCTTAGTATGTGCCATGTACATGATACTTGAGTGTTAAGGTACTTATATTATTTTCCGATCTTTTAATAAATATTGAATTAAGATAAAATAAATAGAGTGGGGTACACTTGTGAAATTGAAACAGGGGCATGTAAGAGACTGGGAGGTTATGAAAAATTGTGGTGCGGAAATGGGTAATTAACGCATGCAAATGTTGCACAAGGCAAATCCGAACCTACCCCATATTCATGTATACAACTAATGCTGGCACCATCCATCAAGCTATTAAAGAATTTAATTTGTTAGTTTACATCGAATTTAGGACGTGCTCCGTCCACCCATGTATAGATTGTTTAGTTTCGTTTGAGGTTATACAATTTAACGCACCCCGCTACGAATAATTCTGTACACGTACGGACTGATATGCGCAAAAGTAAAAATACGATCATGTTAAGCAATGTGTCACAATTTCAAAAATATAATAATATAGACAAGATATATTATTCTGTGGAATCCCAAAATGCTGGTATAGGGTGTAAAATACTCCAAAATAAAAATTACAGAAAAATTCTATAAATTAAATAATACCTACATCTCAAAGATCCTATCTAAATTCGAAGCCAATATTTAGTTAAGATTAAATATATTGTTATGGTTTATAAACAATTCCATAGTGACTATTTAAAAATTTAATTTGGACGTAACTTACAATCTATAATACGAAATCTCCATTTTTCTCTTCCACTAGAAATATACCGTTCAATAGATTCAAATGTTTCTTATTTCAAAGAAATCAGACTTATAAGGGATCCTGTACATCCATTTGAAGGTCAAATCGTAATATTATGAACTGTCGCGGCGTTACGGGATCGATTATAATTTATATTATAATAAATACGCTTAACTGTCGTTTAAATAATATATTCGTTATTAATATTCAATTCTAAACTGAATTAAATCTTTTAAATTATCCAATTTACATACTATTCAAATTCAAATATTTCTGACTGTTTTGGATATATATATATATATATATATATATATATATATATATATTGCACGACTTACGGGGTTGAGCGGACCCCTAAGAACCAGAGAAAATAAAAGAAAATACAACTCACACAAGAAAACATAGAAACACGGTTCTTCAAACACTAGAAGACGAACATAACAAAGAAAAACATAGTTACATAAGGCTAATCAAAATGCCGGGATCAAAAATAAAGCCTAACTACTGGATTCCTTCTCTAATTTCCAACTTCGCGCTGTTGATAATCTGGACAATAGATTTATCGTTTTGTCCAGGAAATACTTTAACATTCCTCTCTCTCCAAACACTGTACAAGAATTTTTTGAGCACAAAATTAAGAAGTCTTCCCTTTAGACGTTTATTACTGGTTTGATTGAGCAATATCTTCCACTGTGCATTTGAGTTTTGATTTGCATCACTTCGTCTAATGCTGGACATAATATCTTTCCATATACCATATATAAAATGACACTCGAAGAATAAATGCCCAGTAGTTTCTATCCCATTACTACAGAAAACGCAAGCATCATCATTTAAAACTCCTTTCTAGATAGCTTCGCTTTAGTTAAGATAGAACCTTTAATTACTTTCCACAAGAACAGGTTTTCACGTGCACAGTTGTCTCGTGACCAGATTTTCATACTTCGTGCACATACAGGCATTTCGCTAATACCCGTGATTCTCTCATACAAGATCTTAATTTGAAACTTTTTACGCATATTGCACCAATCAGTAACCTGAGATTCATCAGACCCTAATGTCAAGAAGTTTGCTCTATCCTTCATTTGATTGATTCTATCAACATGAGTATGCAGCAAACATATCTTCCCATTGATAACAAAATCAAACACTTTGGCGTTATGGGCAATACTAGAAGAAATGACTTCAAGGTGCGTAAGTTCTGAAGATAATATTAGGCCACTCGCCAACCACGGTTCGTCCCACAACAGAAATATAGAGTCTGGTTTTAATCAGGAATTTGAAAAAGGGTAGAATAACTGATCTAGGCTTGAAAATGGACCTCCAAGCCTAGCTAATTTTTTGCGGCTCATTCATTTTCCAAAAATTCCCGTCTTTCACCACGTTGAATTTGGACCATTTCACCCATAAGCTGTCAGTATCGTTGAGGAAATCATCAATGTGTTTAATGAAGGCATCTCTATTCCACTCTTTAATATTGATTAATCCAAGCCCTCCTTTATGCAACGGGATTTCGACTTTATTGAACGCAATTGGGGCTAAGTATCTACCGTCATTTTTTCCTTTCCATAAGTATCTCATAAAAGCAAAGCGAATCATGGTTACCAGTTTGGTTGGGAGAAGGAAAGTTCTTGACCAGTAAACTTGCATTAAGAATATTACTGACTTTATAAGGGTTAGACGCCCTGCCTGGCTTAATATTCTGGAAGACCAAGAGTTGAGTCTAGTTATGATCATGTTATATAGTGGAAGTCATTGAGAAACCATGATCTTAGCCATAGTGAGCGGCAGCCCAAGGTAGGACAGGGTCTCTAAGCTGTTTGATAAGCCAGTTCTCACCTGAATTGTACGTGTATGTATATCAGTGGTTCCTGCAACTTTCATGTCAGACTTGAGTAGATTAATATGAAGACTAGTCATAAGGTAAAACTCATTCAAAGTTTCAAAAATAGAGTCAATTGTTTGCATAGTAGGCTCATAGAAAATGACTAGGTCATCTGCGAACATAAGCGAGGAGATCATAGGTTGTTGACACATAGGGTGTAGCATAAATAGACCATTTTCAACTTTTTGGTTCAACATCCGAAAAAGAACCTCCATCACAATGATGAAAATATAGGCGGAGATCGGATCGCCTTGTCATATACCTTGTTTGCTTTTAAAATAACCAACAGTGGAATCGTTGATAAGGACCGAAAAGTGAGCTGTGGAAATACAGGTAAGGATCCATGCGACGAAGTGATGCGGGAAGTTCATATAACCCATAATTCTCACAATAGAATCCCACTGGATCAAGTTAAAAGCCTTCATAATATCAAGTTTGAACATTGCTCTCGGACTAACATTAGAATGAGAATAACCATTTAGGAGCTCGTGTGACAGTAGAACGTTATCAAGAATATTACACCCTGGTAAGTTTGCCGCTTAGTTAGGAGAAATAATATCAGGGAGAACCCTTTTAAGCCTAGAAGTATAACTTTGCTAATGCATTTATATAGGGTGTTACAACACGCGATGGGTCTAAATTCATTAATCGAAGAGGCATTTTTGACTTTGGGTATAAGTGCTAAGTTAGTAGCGTTAAAGGAAGACAACATGGAAGATTTAAGGAAAAAATGTTTCACCGCCTTGGTGACATCATGACCTAAGAACATCCAACAAGCAGTGTAAAAGCAGGCGTTGAAGCCGTCAGGACCTCCCGTTGAGTTCTTATTTAGAGATTGCATCGCCTCTTTGACTTCATTATCAGAAACTTCAGTACAAAGATAAAGATGATCGGCTGTTGATAGCTTGGGTAGAATGCAAGGGTCTACCATGTCAATGTTTGGTATGAAGTTCTCACTGTTGCCAAGCAGTTCCGAAAAATGTTCAAGAAACACGTTTTCTACTTCACCTTGTTTATTCAGCGTGACGCCATGCCTGTCAACAATATTTAATCTACAATGTTTACTCTTGAGACTCGCATGAAAATACACGCTATTATTGTCACCATCTTTCTTCCATTTAATGTGTGCTTTTTGCTTGATCATATCATCTTCAATGTTGAGTGCTCTTTGATATTGCTCAGCCGTTTGAGCCTCAGTAGGTGGATGAGCAGGATTGGAAGGCTCCTCCATCATTTTTATTTGGATGAGCCTTAATTCTTCTTTCCAATAAGAGCTCTGCTTGTTACCATTACCAAACTTTTTCTTCACCCAATCTCTAAGCTTGATCTTCGTTCTTTGACTTTTTCCTACAAGATAACAAGCAGATTACCAAAAGTAGGCTTCTCCCAAATTTCTTTAACAAAGTTAAGAAAATCTGGATCATCAACCCATTTGTTAAAAAATTTAAAACTTGTTTTCCTTTTCATGTCTATCTCACTAAGGTGAAGGATAATCAGGGAGTGGTCTGAGAGAAGGGGAAGGGGCATAGAGCAGTGTAAGGCTGGCCAGTAGCTAAAAGTTTTATCATTGCAGAAAGCATGATCGATTAAAGAGAAAGTTCTTGGACCTACTCTCTTTTTATTATTCCATGAGAAAGGCATACCGACACACTTGATATTAATAAGATCAGCATGGTCAATAGTGTTTCTGAGAGGGAGAATTTCTGATAAAGATAAGGGATTCTCACCAAGACGCTACGAGGTATGAAAGCAACAATTAAAGTCGCCAAGGAGAAACCACGGATGAGTAGATTGTCTTAACGAGAGTAAGGATCGAAAGAGGGTGGACCTGGATGGGAGGTTGTTGGCGGCATAGATAAAGGTGAAGTAGTATGATAACTGATCGTTCTGATTAATGACGTGGCAGTGTATGTGTTGATTGGAAGAGTGAAGAGGTTGCAAGGAGACAATGTTAGGATTGAAAAGCACGAGAATCCTACCATTTGGAGCATCGACAATGTTATGAATAAAATTCCAAGACGGGTTGATATAATTAGCTGCTCTTAACGTCAAATCAAGGCTTAGTTTGGTTTCAACTATCACAAGGATACTTAAATTGTATTCAGAAATCAGGTTTTTACAATGATCTAGTTTTGTGTCGTCGTGGCAACCTCTAATATTCCACGTACACACAGCTTTCACCATTGATTAAACTGCTGGGGGTGGGATTCCTCTATGTGACATGCTCCTTAACAAGTACTGTTTTTAGGCAGTACTAGGAGTGGTAAGACCAAGGACGTTGGGATTAATATCAAGTGGAGCAGGAGAGAAAGAATTAGGTGGGGGTTTCTTGAAAGCTTGAGGAGGTGAAATTTTGGAGTAAACGTTATCGACAGTTAGCATGGGAGGGAGGATGCCAGGGTCTGAAGGGAATTGAGTAGTTGAAACGCATGTATTACATTGCATGCATGCAGGCACAAGATTGGGGGTAAGGTGATTGAAGGGGTTCTATTGGTGGTTGTCTTCATTAATAACTTAATTTGGTTGCTTTGTCTTTATGAAGAGGGTCATCTGATTCATTTCTTGAACTGCTGATTTCATCAAATTTAGCTTTTCCTTGTTTAATTTCCTTCTATCCTTTAAACATTCCTGCATTATCAACTGTCTAAAAAAGGAGTGTACTCACTCTTCAGCCGCCCGTTCATCATTTGTTACTTCGAGTTCAATACTTTCCAATATAGAAACTACAGAGTGCTTCCCCTTACTAGACAGTAATTCACCAAGGGATGGTACAGGTACATTAGCAATCTCATGTGTGTCAAAATCCTCATAATCATCATCATTAATGTTGTTATCATCGTTTCTTTCATTTTCACTACCAATTTCACCATCTTCAAGTGCCATAAAATGATTTTCCTTCACTAACTCCTCTACTACACTTGCATTATTCCTGATCGAACTTCCCTACCTTGTCAATCCTCTAACGTTTTCCTTTGTTTGTATTACATTTCTGTTTCTCTTGTTTCCTACCATTTGCCAATTGTTTCTAACATTGTTCTCTTGGACTGGGTTATGACTTCTTAATGGTACACGTTCATTACTTTGAAAGGTATTGACTTGACTTCCCAACGTGCCTCTTCGTAACTTAGTAGTGCTTCTTTCTTTGTCACAATCAGAACTAAGGTGCCCAAATGTCTTACATTGGTTACAAATATTCGGTTTCCACAAATATCAACGTAAATCCGCTGAACACCACCCTCAACATTTTCAGTTAAGAAGTCATTGAGTAGCTCTTTATCGGGTTTCACCTCTATCAAGCATTTCACCTAAGCTAGTCTTTGCCTACTTTCCGTCATTTCATCCATACAAAGAAGTTTACCAAGCATACAACTTAACCAATTGATTCCATAGTTAGACCAAAGAGCAATCGGGATATTGTAAAACTTAACCCAGACGGGAACAGATTTAACTTTACCACAAACATTACTTATATAAGGATCAAATTTTTTGATGATGAATAACTTCGAATTGATAATTATAGGGTTTGCCTGTAGAATCCAGTTTCTATCTTCGTCGCATGTAAAATCAAATAAAAACAAGAAGCCATCAGATTTTACCTTAACAGAACCCTTCAATCTCCATAGGGAATTCAGTTTAGCTACCATCGCCGAATACGATAGCGTATTATCCAAGAAGAAACCTATGATAGAATCACTCCATACCTCAGTACCTACTTCAGAGACACCGGGTATCAGTTTCATGGTTCCATTCACAATCGTTGGAGTTATCTCAATAGGAATGTACTTCCCTGCATTAAGAGGCTTACGCTTGAATAAGAAGGAAGTCCATGGTTGTTGAGTAACATTCGTGCAGAATTGGGGTTGAACGGAGGAAGAAGGGATAGCTGGAAAAGGACGACTGGAATGGTATGGGTCAGGTGGGGCAGGAGGGGGATCAGGTGACGGAGGGGTTGTGGGAGGTAGGCTCGAGGCAGGGTTAGAAGTGATGGGAACGACGATTGGATTGGGCAGGAAAGGACATGGGGAGTAGGCAGACATGAAAGGTGAGAATTAGAATTTTTATTTTGTGAAGAGCTTTTATGAGGAAATAAATATATTATTCAATATTATAAATCAGAATTATTTAATTTAAGCCAAATTAAATTACCACACCATTAGTTAAATAATTAAATTAAATTAATTATTATATCGTTAAAAATACAGGACGTTACAGGGTCGTTATAGTATTCTTGTAAAAATATAGATATTATATATATAGATCCATAGAGGAACCCACTAAATAGAAAGAGTATAACATGGATAGAATTGGGATGTCTGTTTTGTACACTAAAGGAATGAATATGGAAATCTGAGACCCTTAGGTAATTTGGGTAGAGAGTGTACAATGTACTTTGTATGGAAGGAAAGTGAATCCCAGATGATTAGTATTTTGGGTTAGTGGGCTTGAAAATCTTATGAATTGGAAAAGGTTAAAAAGAGAAAGATGGATTAGGAATATAGATAGTTGAGAGAATTGACTTTGTGGGAGTGACTAGGAAAGCCTAGGAAAAATTGGAAACCCGCTTTGAGTCTAACCCCATTGTTAACTTTCAAGAACTTGAAATTATAAAAGTTTTGGGAAAATGGTTTATGGTGTTTTCAAGTTTTAATCTTAAAAGTTATAGTTTTAAATATGTAAAGAAAAGTACATATTGAGTTTTAAAGTAAAATGGGGTATATTTTGTAAATAGTGACTTCTTTCGAAAACTTTATATAAAGTAAAATTCTCTCGGTAAAAATGCATATTATAGAGCATGTATAGCTCGCTAGTTTTCTTGTTATATTTCATACAAGAGTTTTTAATAAAGAAATATTTGGAGTCTCTATTCTTATGATAATCCTTTTTGGATAAATTATTTTGATAAGATAATTTTGTAGGGTGGACAAAACAAGTTATAGAAATTAAGAACAGAGTGGAAGGTTGCACCTTTTAGTAAGAGACTGAATTGACCTTATAGGCAAGGATGTAAACCCGATTGAGAAATAGTTGTCCTTATCTACTCCAGTTTGTGTGATTCGAAAAAAAAAATGATTTACATTTTTTAAGATGACATGTTTTTATGGTTTGGCAAGAGAAAGTTTTCATGAGAAAAATAAAGTTTTGACACTTGTAAATTTTTGGAAGAAAGTTTAAATGAAAAAGGCCAAACCATGTTTTAAAAGGATGGAGTAGGTAAGGATTAGTGCCTAAGGAAGACAGGAAAAGTTTTGAGGTATGAAGTAAATAGCGAGAATTATCTTGGAATAATATTAAGTTCCCGTAGAATGCGTAAGCATTGAAAAGCCTAGGATGTTGCTTGAAATAATTTTCGGTACACAGCTAGGACTAGTGGCGGCCACTGTATAGTAAAAAAGGCAAGTAAATGTTTTGATCTTGTTGCTAATTTTAAGGTTAGAGGTAAAACCTGGTACTACATTTCTATTGGGATTGTTCCATTATTTTGTTCTTGTTGGGTAGTTAGGGTAACACCTAAACCTATCGTGATCCCATAGTTTGGACTTTTCTGTCTGAGGGGGACGTAGTCCCGAGATTCTTGGCCCTTGGTAGTAGCTATTTAGGGTGCTTGTTCTCCTGTTTTAGTTGAAAGACTATAAGGCTTATTTAAATTTAAACTAAGATCATATGATTAAATAAGCTAATAAAAGAGAAAAGGTACAACTAAAAAGGAAACAACAAATTTTGTAAAGCAACAAACATGATAAGCTATAAGAAAAGATAGATATAAATAAAAAATTCCAAGATAAGATGAAAAGAAAATCAGTAACAAAAGAAAATTTTCTTATGTGGGCTGTGCTTTGATAGGAAATTAGGGGAATCTTTATAAATAGTTTCATAAAATCCAAGTACGGTTGGAAAAAGGTATATAAAAGAAAACCGGATGATGTGAAATTTTCCATTTTCTACCTTTTTGTAACTTAAGAAACCGAATTTAGAAAATTAGATTTTTCTGAAATTTGAAAAATAAAGTTGGTTGTTAGGATTATTGATGCAACAATTGGATGAACTATGCTCTTATTCATTAAGAGTGTAGGAAAATTTGGATGAAAAAGTATTTTGATTTTCAAAATAGTGCATTCATGTAGAACTGCCAGTATATCTAGATGTGAGCATCATACTTTAAAAGGGTTTTTGAAAGATTTGCATACACATAGGAGGTACCGCTTAGGCA
The DNA here is from genome assembly GCA_030737875.1 of Allium sativum. Taxonomy (NCBI): domain Eukaryota; kingdom Viridiplantae; phylum Streptophyta; class Magnoliopsida; order Asparagales; family Amaryllidaceae; genus Allium; species Allium sativum. The sequence goes on along the minus strand of CM060922.1, from coordinate 271,138,370 downwards.
TACATGCATTATTATGTTGTATTTCACTTTGCACAAGTGCACAATATTTGCAAAATTGGATGCAAACGTGATTGATATATATTATGCGAGGGGTTATTTGAATTTTACGCTTATCAAATTTCAGGGATGAAAGTTCTAAGGGTGGGAGAATGTAACACCTCGCATTTTTAACTTAGGATAATAAGATAAGAATAAATTAATTAAATATTCAAAATTAAGTAAAACGGACTGCACCATTGCATCCATCTCGAAATTTTGGCCAAGATAGACACCTGGTTTGCGTAAAACGGACACCGTATGAAGAAGTTATGAGCATTAGAAGTTTGTATACATATAAGGCACTTATATGTATATATATTAAATAAATAAATCCAAAAAATTCGAAAATCAGTTCAAAAATCAAAATTGCGAGCGAGAAAGTACGAAGGGAAAATGGACCGTTGGGGTCGACCCACCGGCGGAACTGGAAACCTCATGTTTTTGAGGCTACGCTGAAACTCTGCTGTTTTCCCTCTTCCTCCCGTAATCTATTCAGAAAATTTAGGTTACTAGTTTAGGTAAAATTCTGAATCTAAATCTGGAGGAGAGGAGCATATGCTTGTAAATGGGTGTTTAGATCTCCTAACAAAGTGAGGTAATTCCTAGATCTAGTCTAATTTCAATTCTCTTCTCTTTCTTCTTTTTTTTCTTTCTTTTAGTAAAAAGTTATGAATCCATGGTTGTTAGGTTTTGAATCAAATTAGGTAAAAACCCATGGAATGATAGATCTGGACCAGATCTAGGAATTAGAAAGCTTACGAGGTGAGTAGGTTTAAGCTATAGCCTTTAGATAATAATATGTTATCATTTTGCATTCCCCTTTTTATTAATTGTGAAATTGCCGCATTAATTATAAATTATTGTTATAACAAGTTGATATGTTAACATGAATAATTCATAGTTGAATCTGTTAAAGTGTTGGAATGATTACATGTTGAATAAACTTGTTAGGGTATGGGAAATGACTACTGTTGTTATAATTATATGATTCACTTGTGGCGTATTATTGAGTAAACGACATGTTTAACTTGTTGGATTTGAATAATTGCCTGATTGAATGTTTACATGTCAAAATAGAATTAAACATATGTTAAAAAGGACATGCAATAAAATATAGGCATAATTTGGAGACATGTAAATTGGATTACAGTAAACATATGAAAAAGGACAATATTCCTAAAATTCACATGTATAGGAATAACTGTTAAAGAACGGACATGCCTAGATTCACAGTAACTTGACACTGTAACGCTCTTAGACACGAGGTTAGATTGCACTTGTGATAGAAGTCTGCCCGGAATCGCCCGGCATATCCAGCATTCACAAGTGGTGAATCTAATGTGAGGGGTCTAAGTGCATAATTAAAACATGTAATGGTGTTAAGACACGAGGCTAAGTCAACTTATGGTAGAAGTCTGCCCGGACCCGCCCAGCAAATCCAGCGTCCACAAGTGCAAGCTTAATGTGAGAGGTCTAGTGCATATATATATATATATATATATATATATATATATATATATATATATATATATATAACACAAGATATGAATAAATGGAAATGATGGTAATTAAATGTCTAACTCAGAAAATAAGAAAGGAAGGGATGTAATGGACTGAGTTAGTGTGATGCGAAGGAAAAGTGATGTATTTCCCTAAATGACCTATTTCTGAGAACATGGTTGCAAGTAAGCCACAGTGAATAAAGTAAGAAAGAGGAAAGAAATTACTTGCCACCACGAATTTAGATGGGAATACGTTATGAAAATAAATCACTGATTCCTTCTATAAATCAAACTAATAAGGTGCATGAAGTGTTTTCCTTAATAAAATAAGGAACATATATTACAGTGAATGAAGAATAATGGATTACAACAATAAATGGTTTAAACGGGGAATGATAATCACCTATTATAAATAAATTACATTAATGAGAATGTTGTATAATAGGTAGACTTGTCTTAAGGACAAGTGAAGATTATAACTTAGGTTATAATAAACCAGTAGGGAAATGGGATAACCGGTGAAATGAGATAAGGGACACTTAATTGTAAAATTATGTAATCAATATATGGGGAAAACTGGAAACCAGTTGAGAAAAGGGGGAAAATATTTGGGATATGAGAAGTTGTACTTAATTATAAATTAAGTAATCTGTAAACTTGGAAGTCTGAAACCCGCTGATAAGAATAACATGTTTGGACTTGTCCTAGGGACAAGAAAAAATTATAACATAAGGTTCTAATAAATGGGAAGAGAAACTTATTAATGGGCCTTAGTTAAGAGAACTAAGTTAATAAGTAAACAACGATAAGTTGTAGTAACCATGTACAATGGGATTATGATTAAATGAGAAAGGACAAAGAAAACTTGTAAAATGAAATAAGTTGTATTTAGTCATAAATAATTACTGACATGTTAACCAGAAAACATGTCAATGGAGATATACTTAATTACATATTAAGTAAAACAAGTTATTGTAATGATATCAAGTAAGAATATAAAAGAGATTGTGGATTACAAACCTTGGGCCACAATCTAGAGAATGACATGTTGTGGGCTTATTAATGAACTTAAATGGGTTAAGTTATATAACTAAAATTAATAAGCAAGAGGAACTTGGTAACTTGATTAAGAATTTAATATGAATGAGAATAACCAAGTTAAATGGAAACCTGATGTGGTAAGGCAAGCGCATAAAAGAATGTTTAGACATAGGATCTAACAACATATTAAAGTGAGGCGCTTGGACTAGTCCATACGTTTGAGGGTGAATAACCCAATGGGGTAGATCATCATAGTGTTATAAGGCACGAGGGGAGCGCACGTTCATCTGAATATTCCGTCGGCTCCGAAGGACTGGAAGGGGAAGCACACGACTTTCTAAGATACGTAAGGTGTTCCTAGTAGTCCTCTGTGCGGTGGCAGATGTTTAGGCCATGCTCGTAGAGGTTGGGTCTGCACATAACTACTAGGTGGGTGGGCCTTGACTGTAGAAGTAGCTATGCAGTCAGAATGCTGTGACGCAGTGATGCCCGGGTGATTCGACAGTCACCTCAAAGGGGAGGCGAAGGGTCACGACCAACAAGTATAGTAGATCGTCGGATACCCGTCATCGGTAGCCAGTGAGATGCGAAAAGACTAGAGCTAAACCAATAGACCATTCACCTTTCACTATCGAGGTATGATGGTTGAGGAAGATGCCAAATGGATGTTTAGATTGTTTTCTTTAGAGGTAGTCATTTAGCTCTTATAGTCTTTACTAGTTGAGGGACGGGCCGAGGTGGGGCCATAACCACCATAAAAACAGACCATAGGAATATCTGTATATAGAGGCTCTAAAAGACGGGCCTGTACAGATATGGAAAAGCTCCCGACCGAGTTCCGTGTTTCTTGTATCGCCCTGCCACGGAACTCGGTGCACATTAGAGGACGTGCGGTTATGGCATCGTGCTACAATTGATGATACGCATGTGGATAGTCTAGATACATGCATGTCGGCTTTGGGTGGTGTATCATAGACTTGAGGGCATTACTCTAGTAAGGAGTCTGATTTGATCAAAGTTGGCAATCCGTACACTTACATAGCATAGTAATGATAGATATATGTGGAACGTAACATTGTTATATAGAGATCTGTACGTCAGTGATGAGGACTGCGTATATTTTGATGGTGTTATAGTGGAGATTGTGCGAGTGGGGTACCATGGGGTGTAACTTAATATTGGGGTAGCTACATATATACTATATTAGGTTAATCCATTGGGAAGTAAATGGGTACGACGCGTGTGTAAGCCTTGAGTGCTGTTAACCCAAGTAACCTAATAAATATTGAACGGTATATGTAGTGTCATCCAAAGTGTATAATTTAAATCCAGTCACCAGAACTTGTGTTCAGACCCCCTCCTCATAACATACTCGCAGGTTAGATTTGTGGCAGATACATGACAGCCTTGGGTATTGGTTAGGAAGTATTATTAATACGGTAAGGCTATATTTTGATTATGTTATATTTTGTCCATTCCGCTGTGAGATATTTTCTGAGCTCTGACATGTTTTATGTCTCGGTCTTTTCTGCAGGATACCAGAGCACAACAACTTGAGTTTCAATAGATTGGAATTTTGAAAAAAAAATCGATCTGTCGAAATTCGGGTTGTTACACATATTCCCATTTTCAATCTGTCTCACACGATTCAATCATTTTAACTCAAATTTGCTAATCCAATTTCAAATTAGCTTATTCGCTTTTTCTAATTTTACTTTGAATATCTCACGTTTGAACATACTTTTTTTCGCTTATATGAATTCAATCTCCATGTCAAAATTCCAAGATGTAACTCAAGTTCCATATTCGGATTCCCAAATTCAATTAATAAATTCAAATTACTTAAAAAGTGTTATATTTGGCCAAAACGCTATTAACTAATTTCTAGGAAATTAGTTAACTTCATTTCACTTCATTCACTCCGCTTGAATTTATATATATTTGATAACTCAAATCTTGATTTATCAAATATGAAATCGGATTTTATTCACTTAAAATCCTTTTTATTTATTAAATAAACTGTTATGGTTTATAAACGAATTTACAGCAACTTTTCTAAAATTTGATTTTGATATAACTCAAAATCTATACGATGAAATCAAGATTTTTCTCTTCCATTTGTAAACTATCATTTAATCGGTTTGGGCGTTTCTTGTTTCATCGAATTCCGACTTATATTGGGTTCTGTATACCCAATTGAAGTTCAAATCGCCAATTTACGAATTACCGCGCTGAAACAAGTTCGTTTTAATTAATTAAATATAAATGTTAAACTTTGTTTATAATTAAATTCCAACTCCATTTTCAACAATTACAATATATATTAAACCAGCTTTCCAAATTTAACTTAATATTTTTGATTACCCTAAATCGTCAATTATTCCATTCCCAATTCATAACTTGGTTGTATATTTATTCATAGCTCCATTACACATTAAATACCAATTTCTATATAAACCCGATGGTTTTATCCAACTTCAAGCTTTGAAGATTACAATTGGACATAAATGGAAAAATAACTAATTTCAATATCCTTTAACCATTACAAACTAATATCATCCCTTGATAATAGTGAAGTCGTTTAAGTTGGGGTATTTTAATTACCTCCCAGACCTTGATCGACAACGTTCTTATCTTGAGATAGATATCAGCTTGTAATACCAAAACTCGATTAAATCTCAGCTTCTAGTATATTAAAATATGGTTTTATAAGCCATATTCACTTTGGAAAAAATCCATTTCTAAATTATCAGATGAAAATTTCTTCATCACATTTATAAACATTGTTTATAAGTTAACTCCCTTATTTTATATATTAATACGACTTCCACTTGAATTCAATTCTCATTTTATTTATTATTATAACTTATATATATAAACTTATAATCCATTTCATATTAAATTTAATTTAATACAATTTCAATATCTTTTCTGAAAAGAATAATTTTATTTCTATAATTTCGACATCGCCGAATTCAAATCATAAATCCATATGGATTTATTCCAATTCAATTTACATTCTGTACATCGGAATAAATTCCATCATTTTCTTCTTGAAACGATTCAAAAATCACTTTTTAAAATTAATACTTGAATTAAAATTTCAAGTTATCCAATGATAGTTTTTTTCCTATTTAAAAATATCATTTATAAATTCAATACTTGTTTTAATAAAAACAAGTTAATATCTTCTTAGCCTATTCAAAATTCAATTTTTATTTCGAAAAATAAAATTCCCTTTTCAAACCTAAAAATCCCTTTTTATGATATTTTTATGTATCAACATCTAGGGCCAGTGATATTCAACATTCAAATACACAAACATCCATTCAATTCAGCATATCACACACATATAAATATATAAACAACGATAAATAAATTTTGAGGAATCCAGTTGGATCCATCCAACCTGTTTTTCCCTGCATACACATATATTAGACAACATAAATAATACCAATCCTGCTTCAAGGCAGGATATCTGTAATGACCTGGGTTTTTGACGACTTTGGTTATCGCCATAAACTCAATGATGACTAACCAAACATCGAAAAATACCGGTCATTAGTGAAAGAAATTAGAGGGTGAGAATAGATAGATAGAAACTTAGAATAGAAGAAGAAGAAACACAACATCAGAGTAACACGAATCTCACAGCAGCGGAACGAATAAATATATTTCATAACATAACTTTGAAATACAAATCTGTACTTGAATACACATATTATTATCAAAGTACAGCACTTACAACACAGCGGAAATAAACTATAGCTATATGATTCTGAAGCCTCCTGCTCCAGCTCTTCCAGTATATCTGTAAATCCCGACTACTTGACTGCCCGTACAAATTTAGACACCCAAGAGTTTAGGGAAACAAACAAATAAACTCCGGGTCAGTCATGGGACTGGTATGAGTAAAATAGTTTAAAACAGTTTGAGCAATGCAACGATATCTCATAAGACCACGCCGTATAACGGAGCGGGTTTTTCCCTTATGAGAATCCAAAATATCTTTATATCAAAACTCATTGATATTATAATAATGTCTATCAACCACAATATATTAATCATCTAGCAGAAACGCTTTCATCTCACGTTCTACATATATAGTATACAATCAAAACCGCAAGCACGTATTGGGTAATGGATTTCCAACTATGACAAGGTATGGAACCACCTTTCGCTAGTGTACCTCTAGAAAGGAATACACTGGGTTCAACAAGAACATCTTGCAACCCGGCCACACATGACCGACCACTCATTTCGCTTGAGCGTATCGAATGTATATCACCAACGGTTGGGATCAGCAACCGTTTCCCGAATGGGACAGTATCGATAATAGATTTTTAGAAATAAATGAAACTCTAGATCAGGTGATTATACACCCTACTTCGGAGCGATCGACTTAGCCATGTTGCCTGCCCGATTTCTGTCATTTAACGGATGTGAGGCTAGAAGCTACGCTTTATCATCACACCAGATTCACTTTGAATGCCACATCGTCAAATCCATCAAATCACCGATTGACGTCCTCAACCATACATTATGTGTTAGCTAAAAGAAGTTTCCTTCTCCGCTTCCACTCTTTGTACGGTTGGACAAATCAATATACATGATCGTCTGGAAATACTCTATCAGACATCCGTCCATACAAGTCATCCAGGAACAGGATGAACCGAAGGCACTATTCAGTATATCCATCTTAGACACTGTTATCTAAGACTTATACAATAGCCCTTGCACTTTACTCCGTCTTCAATTTTCTTTGGAATATATGATTCACAACGCTTATGCCAATACATAGTGGTTCTTTGGATAATAATCCAACTGGTCTCCCCATATTAACAACGTTAAAATGGTCAAAACTTCGATAGTCTTTGATTTAACTATCAAAGAAAAACACGTGTGCAAACAACGATATTATTTCCAAATGGAAATTCTACCAATCAATCATCAATCATATATATCTACATGTACATATATTTCCTTATTTTCTATGTTTAGAAAATATACGTTATTAACACTGGAAAACATTTCCATTGTTTATTTACATATCACTATCATTTCACAATTATCAGTCCCTGGCTGTAAACTAGTAGGAGAACAATTCTCTAAGTATAAACCCCGAAGGCCGAAACCAACATCAGATCGACACTTAGAAAACCATTCAATTTACTAATCTCTAGTCAGTTTGTAATCTTGTTTAACTCTATTTCTTTTAACTATGTTCGATTAACTCCTTTGAATAACTATGTTCAATTGACTCCTTTCGAATAACTATATTCAATTGACTCCTATTTGATGACTCTATTTGATAACTCTAATCGACTAACTCTTTTCTATATCGTTAATTTCCTTTTATAATCCTATTTATTTTCCCAATAAATATTCCTTTATTCTATTTATTTATCAACTAAATATTCCTTTATTCTATTTATTTACTTTCTACGTAAATATCTTTCTTTATACTTCTATTTACTTGCTAAGTAAATAATCGTTTTTTTAATAAAAATTCTTTGACTTTAAAATTATTCCCTTTCTAAATATCTCCTATTTATAAATATTCCAGTTTATAAATATTTTATTTTCAATATCACTTTGTAAATTCCCTTATCAACATTCCGGTATGTTATGGTATTCAACATATTAAATCACGATGATCAATATCGTCCAAACACATATAATTGACAACAGATTATATATCACATCATATATCACAATATATGAAAAACAGTAAAATAAATGTTGAGGAATCCAGGCGGATTCCTCCAACCTGTTTCCCTGCATCCATAGATGTTACACAATAAAATCAACATCACTTTCAGTTCCATATGATATATTCTGATAAACAGAATCAATATAGAAATTCAACTAACTGGCTAGCAGTTCAATCAAACAGTTAACACACAGTCAATCAGCTAATACTTAACAGTTCTAAAAATACGACATGAAATTATAAAATGTTCAGAGTTAGTGAGATCTACTCACATTGGGCTCTCATCGTTAATTAACAATAATTGTCATTGATTCAGATTGGACAATTTATTTTGCTATAAATTGTAACGAGTCCCGATTCACTCCCGGTCAGTCTCATTGTGTTGCTCCCGTCCATACGATCCCAAGGGATCTTGTTTTGCTGGATTTCGATTACGTATGACTAAGTTATCGCCTTAACAAGTTAATACACCATTATAAAATAAAATAAACATGAATTATTATAGCTGGGCCTTAACTTTCTTCTCAGCCCAAACACCCTTAAGTACCAAGCCTGCTTCGTGTTCTTCCCCAAACCACCGAAACAACGCTGCTCCCAGTCCTCCTTTAGTTCGAACACGGCCTCATCCTTCCACCCAAACTCCTCCATTCCTCAATGATAATCCCAACGAGAAACACCATTATGATCTCCTTTCCATCCTCTATCTCCTCATACACCCTTTATAAACCTCGATCATCTCCTTCCCAGTTCGTCGATACCCTGTAGCACGTATACCCTACAGGTACCGAAACTTCCTAGCACCAAATCCACCCAAAAATACACGCAGGTTTCCATTTCCTTCCACAACCATTAATTCGAACTCAAATTCAAACAATGATGCTTCAAAATCCCGAACTCTCGAGCCCAAGTTACCAAAAGCTTTACGCTGTAATAGGTCAGCGGGAAAAATCGGACATCGAGTGCAAGGATGTTCATATCAGAATGAAGAGAATGGCTTTGGCAACTCAAATATATATGGTTTATAATTTATGGATTTTTCCTTTGATTTCTATGAATTTTAGAACTCTCGATTTTATTTTTCTGAGCTGAAAAAGAACGGCGCATTTCACTTTGACTGTGGGATTAGGTTTAAGGAGTTAAGTTGTTTTTATAGGCCACAAAAATATCTAGATATTTTTAGATATTTATTTTATTTTTATGTTCATTTATATTCTTACGCTGTTTGTATCTGTCCTCTTAAATTCCTGTGATCACATACGATACTCAAAAATCACCAAACTGGACATGCAGCTAGAGTTCGACATTACGGTCCCAACGAAACTGGTTTCTTCGAATTCCGACTCCGTATGCTCACACAACGTATTTTTAACCATCGAAATACTAACTGTTTTTCACTCTAAAAATCCGTACGGCCACACAGTGACTCTAAAAATCACGGAAACTGACAACTAGCAACTATTTGACATTGCGGATCTAACAAAATTAGTTTCGTCGAATTCCGACTTCGTTTGCAGAAGTGGCTATTTTTAAAGCTGTGGATGACCCATTTAAATATATAAATATATTTAAATATAATTAAATAAATTATAAATAAATTAATATTATCGTATATATTCACAGTGGAATACATACAGCTCAGAAAAATCCTATATTGATTTCTAACTCGATATTTCAATCTAGGTCAACCCGATATTCGATTTATATTGAAATTTCTTTTTAAAATATAAATAATTCCTTTATAAATTATAAAGGAATTCTACAGCGACTTTTCAAAAATTTGATTTGGACGTGAATCAAAATCTACAAGACGAAATCCCGATTTTTCTCTTCCACTAGAAAGATATACTCCACCAGCTCCACACGTTTCTTGTTTCACAGAAATCCGGCTTAAAACGAATCATGTACATTCAGTTGAAGTTCAGATCGCCAAATAGCGAACTGCCGCGTCGTTACGTGCTCTATTTTAATTATATTATAATTCTATGTTCAAACTGACGTCGATTGAATATATTCGTAAATATAATTCAACTCTAAGCTGAATTAAATCTAAGGGACGACCCCGTTCATAGAATATTGTGATTTCCAATATTTTTGATTATTTCTGAATTAAATATATTATTTAATTATTTAATTAAATTAAATATTCACTATAATTTAATTAACGACGATTCAATTCCCTAAATCACTATTTATATAATTAAATAAATTAATTATAATACCTCTGACAAGGCGGGTCATTACATTCTTCCCCACTTAAAATAATTTCGTCCTCGAAATTGCTAAGTTAGAGGACGACCCTATCTATTTGGTAAAAGCTTATCAGTTTACCCCTTATCTCTTGTTTCTCTGAACCAATTAATATCAACTAAAATATTAATTCCTTCCGACTAACTAAAATTTTCAAAAATTCTGAAAATTTTCTAATACTTTAAATTTTCGGAAAATTACGCCATAACCTCCTTTGTACAGCCCTATCGGTAAAACCACAACTCGCCTCTCTAGGCCTTCTCCAACCCAAAAGAAAATCAAACAGCCAAGCGACTTGCCAATTCGGCTCATAAATCTCATGCTTATATCAAATATAAACTTGTACCTTTTTGTCGGGCATATCAACTCTATCACTTCACCTGTCATCAATTCAACATATACCAATGCAATTCCAACTTGATCCCAAATCAATTTATCTTTAACACAACCATTCGCTTATACCTAAGTCGAATTTCATTTCAAACTCAAGCACTATTCTTGATTTCGAATCCATAACTCACCAGCCCAATATATTTCCAGATTATCTCTAATCAAGTCTAATTCCACTTACAAAGAACATTCTTTCTTATGTTATCTTCTATTCTCAAGAGGCCAAACAAGAAAATCTTGGAATACAACAATGGCGGCGTCCCTCTCTTCTACTCTAGGGCATTATTCCTGTCGCCTCCAAGCGAATTTCCCCTCTTTCTTAAGCAAATCAAAGAGGATTTTCCAGCGTTCTCTGGTGGAGGCGAGAAAGAGGGGGCATCATTTTTCTTTTAGCGATTCTTTGTGGGTTTTGTTCTCAAGAACGGGTTCAAGTAATGGGAAAGGACATAGAAGTCGGTTATGTTTCAGGTGTGGTGGAACTAATCATGTTTCGAAAATCTGCAGATACAAGAACAGATGCTTCCTATGCGGAGGATTTGGGCATCGTAAGATTGTCTGTTCAGATATTCATAGAGGATTATCAGTGTTCGAGTATATGCACTCTAACTGCTTGAGCTTATGTCAGAAGTTGTTTTCTTTTATTAATCTTTATGATCTGGGTTGTTTTAACCGAAAGGATGAGGGAGCGTATATGCTTCTTTTGCTGGGGTGGCATATTGAGGGTTCGGTGGATGGATTGTTGTGGTGTAAGATGACTCCCAGTTCTTCAAGTAATGGTGTTTATCCCCCTTTGCCTTGTCCGATGGGGAGGAAGGAGCATGCTTGTTCGTTTTTTTCCAGTTTCTTGAATGTGTGGAAAATTTTCTCTGATTCAGACTCAAGGTATAAAAAGGAAGGGCTTAGGCTGTTAAATGAGATGCTGATGTATTTTGTTCGTATTAATGCTGCGGTGAATTATGTGTTAGGAGATGCTGCTTCAATGGGTTTCTTGAATGGTGATGATGACATTAATGTGAATTCAGTGAAGCCTTCTAACTGGAAGGGTGAGGTGTCAGGGCATGACGCAGATTGTGATATAGAGAGTTATGTGTTTAATAAGTTGTATGATGGGTTGTTATTGGGTGAAGGTGAGATGGTGGATTATGCTGAAAGGAACGTGATGACATTGAAAGTGGATCCAATGGATCTTGATCCTTTTGTGCAAATGTGTGCTGAAAATACTGAAGGGTTCGATGAAGGCAGGGGGTTAGAGATGGCGAGGGGGGGTAAGGTAAAGGAGAGGATGTTAGACACTGATTTAGTGGAAGTGCCATACCTTGTTGAGTGCATGGATTCTCTAGCTAACCCTGTTGCCATTGGAGGAGCTGAATGGCAAACAGAAGTTACAGCTGTGGTTGCAACGATTAATGAATCTGGTAGTTTGGAGGATCTTGTTGAAGAGGGGGAGTGCATTGTTAAATCATTGAAGTTAGTGCCGAGTTTGCCTATTATGGTTGGTTGTTTCAAAGTTAATAAGGAGTTGACGTCACCAGTATGTGATGGGACTGGTATGGTGATCTCAGTTAATCATTCTCCAGTTGTATTATCAGCTTGTAAAGCTGGTGTGTTGTGTATGAAATCTGGGAAGTCAAAAGGGGATTTGTTATTTCCTAAACACATACACAATGTTCATGTGGTTAAAGTGAGAAGATGCTGTGCTGATATGAAGTATGGCCTCTGGAGGAATATGAACAAGTGGGTATGCTTGGGTTCGGTGCTGGCAGGGTTGGGTAACAGTCTGGGTTCATTTTTTCGCTTTGATTCTTTGAAGTATGATAAGTTTAGGCTTATGACTGATGCTCCTAGACAGTTGGTGGTCTCGGATTTGGATGGAATGCGAAAGGGTTTTGGAGAGAGATCCCCGATTAGTGAGCTGATGATTTCGATGTCCAGGAGGCGTAGGCGAAGAAGGGAAACTCACACGGGTTTGGTTCGTCGAAGTGCGCGCATTAGAGCTTTTGCTGATTCTTAACACGACAGTTTCTGTGATGGGAAGGCTAGTTGTGCCTGTCCGTAGTAGAACTTTGTGCTTTGGTAGTAGTGGTTGCTGAGGAGATCTTTACTGAGCAGGATTGGTTGGATGATGGTTCTGCTTTGAGCTTTCTTTGCTCAGTTTTGGAAGGGTTTTCTCATGTTTTTTTGATGTTTAGTGTTTGGTGGGTCTAGACATAGCTGGTGTTGTTGGGTTGTTATTGTTTTTTCATTATTTCTGGATTGTAGTCGATGTCTATAACTCATATTTTTCTAATATAGATATGTGTGCTCTCTTCTTATCAGAATACCACACATTTTGCTTTCAAAAAAAAAAGTCTAATTCCACTTGACATCAATCTATTTCAATACGATTTTCACTTAACTGGATTTTAATTCCATTTTTCTTTCACAAATTCACATTTAATTTGTTTTAAATTAAACCATCTATTTCTGGGAGTTTTAAACAGCTTTGTTTTTCTTCTCAAAAATCCACTTTTCTTTTTGGGATTCAAACCAACTTGTTTTCCTCAAAACAATTTAAAAACACAATCTTTGGTAGTAATCCGTCACTTACACACTTGAAAATGAACACCGATGATGTCATGATCAACATCAGAATCTATTTTCTAGCTAACGAAGTGAGTTCAATACTATAACACTTTCAATCCAAATCCTTTTACAAACACTTATTCAAATTTCCAGAGTTTGAATTTCAATTCTGATCTTAATTTCATGTTTAATTCATCTTGATTCCATATATTTCACTTATATGAATTCTGATTGGTTATATATGTCCATTTCACATTTTATAATCTTACTTGATTATAATTACAACCAATATATCCAATATATTCTAATTTTGATATATATATCTATATATCTTCTTTATATCAAGATATACCTAGGGTAAACTTATTTTAATTTACCCTCTTTTCAAAACATATCGTGACGACCTATCGTATTCAAGTGTTTAGTAACTCCTACCGATACAGTGGATCAAACTGATCGACCAGAACTCATAAACAACTCAACCAATGAATCTCCACAATATAAAACAACTTTTTATATCAATTAACAAATACGTTCACTCGTATATATACACTTAAACTCAATCTAGGGTATTACTAACCCTATCTCTACTGAGTCACGCCACAGAGCCAAGGTAATACTAAACTTTAACCTTATGCTCTGATACCAACTGTAATGACCCAGTTTTTTGACGACTTTGGTTATCGCCATAAACTCAATGATGACTAACCAAACGTCGAAAAATACCGGTCATTAGTGAAAGAAATTAGAGGGTGAGAATAGATAAGATAGAAACTTAGAATAGTAGAAGAAGAAACACAACATCAGAGTAACACGAATCTCACAGCAGTGGAACGAATAAATATATTTCATAACATAACTTTGAAATACAAATCTGTACTTGAATACACATATTATTATCAAAGTACAACACTTACAACACAGCATAAATAAACTATAGCTATATGATTCAGAAGCCTCCTGCTCCAGCTCTTCCAGTATATATGTAAATCCCGACTACTTGACTGCCCGTACAAATTTAGGCACCCAAGAGTTTAGGGAAACAAACAAATAAACACCGGGTCAGTCATGGGATTGGTATGAGTAAAATAGTTCGAGCAATGCAACGATATCTCATAAGACCACACCGTATAACGGAACGGGTTTTTCCCTTATGAGAATCCAAAATATCTTTATATCAAAACTCATTGATATTATAATAATGTCTATCAACCACAATATATTAATCGTCTAGCAAAAACGCTTTCATCTCACGTTCTACATATATAGTATACAATCAAAACCGCAAGCACGTATTGGGTAATGGATTTCTAACTATGACAAGGTATGGAACCACCTTTTGCTAGTGTACCTCTAGGAAGGAATACACTGGGTTCAACAAGAACATCTTGAAACCCGGCCACACATGACCGACCACACATTTCGCTTGAGTGTATCGAATGTATATCACCAACGGTTGGGATCAGCAACCGTTTCCCGAATAGGACAGTATCGACAATAGATTTTTAGAAATAAATGAAACTCTAGATCAGGTGATTATACACCCTACTTCGGAGCGACCGACTTAGCCATGCTGCCTGCCCGATTTCTGTCATTTACCGGATGTGAGGCTAGAAGCTATGCTTTATCATCACACCAGATTCACTTTGAATGCCACATCGTCAAATCCATCAAATCACCGATTGACGTCCTCAACCATACATTATGTGTTAGCTAAAAGAAGTTTCCTTCTCCGCTTCCACTCTTGGTACGGTTGGAGAAATCAATATACGTGATCGTCTGGAAATACTCTGTCATACATCCGTCCATACAAGTCATCCAGGAACAGGATGAACCGAAGGCACTATTCAGTATATCCATCTTAGACACTGTTATCTAAGACTTATACAATAGCCCTTGCACTTTACTCCGTCTTCAATTTTCTTTGGCATATATGATTCGCAACGCTTATGCCAATACATAGTAGTTCTTTGGATAATAATCCAACTGGTCTCTCCATATTAACAACGTTAAATGGTCAAAACTTCGATAGTCAGTGATTTAACTATCAAAGAAAAACACGTGTGCAAACAACGATATTATTTCTAAATGGAAATTCTATCAATCAATCATCAATCATATATATATCTACATATACATATATTTCCTTATTTTCTATGTTTAGAAAATATACGTTATTAACACTGGAAAACATTTCCATTGTTTATTTACATATCACTATCATTTCACAACTATCAGTCCCTGGCTGTAAACTAGTAGGAGAACAATTCTCTAAGTATAAACCCCGAAGGCCGAAACCAACATCAGATCGACACTTAGAAAACCATTCAATTTACTAATCTCTAGTCAGTTTCTAATCTTGTTTAACTCTATTTCTTTTAACTATGTTCGATTAACTCCTTTGAATAACTATGTTTAATTCACTCCTTTCGAATAACTATATTCAATTGACTCCTATTTGATAACTCTAATCGACTAACTCTTTTCTATCTCGTTAATTTCCTTTTATAATCCTATTTATTTTCCCAATAAATATTCCTTTATTCTATTTATTTATCAACTAAATATTCCTTTATTCTATTTATTTACTTTCTATGTAAATATCTTTCTTTATACTTCTATTTACTTGCTAAGTAAATAATTGTTTTTTTAATAAAAAAATTTTGACTTTAAAATTATTCCCTTTCTAAATATCTCCTATTTATAAATATTCCAGTTTATAAATATTTTATTTTCAATATCACTTTGAAAATTCCGTTATCAACATTCCGATATGTTATGGTATTCAACATATCAAATCACGATGATCAATATCGTCCAAACACATATAATTGACAACAGATTATATATCACATCATATATCACAATATATGAAAAACAGTAAAATAAATGTTGAGGAATCCAAGCGGATTCCTCCAACCTGTTTCCCTGCATCCACAGATGTTACACAATAAAATCAACATCACTTTCAGTTCCATATGATATATTCTAATAAACAGAATCAATATAGAAATTCAACTAACTGACTAGCAGTTCAATCAAACAGTCAACACACAGTCAATCAGCCAATACTTAACAGTTCTAAAAATACAACATGAAATTATAAACTGTTCAGAGTTAGTGAGATCTACTCACATTGGACTATCATCGTTAATTAACGATAATTGTCATTGATTCAGATTGGACAATTTATTTTGCTATAAATTGTAACGAGTCCCGATTCACTCCCGGTCAGTCTCATTGTGTTGCTCCCGTCCATACGATCCCAAGGGATCTTGTTTTGCTGGATTTCGATTACGTATGACTAAGTTATTGCCTTAACAAGTTAATACACCATTATAAAATAAAATAAAAATGAATTATTATAGCTGGGCCTTAACTTTCTTCTCGGCCCAAACACCCTTAAGTATCAAGCTTGCTTCGTGTTCTTCCCTAAACCACCGAAACAACGCCGCTCCCAGTCCTCCTCAGTTCGAACACGGCCTCATCCTTCCACCCAAACTCCTCCATTCCTCAATGATAATCCCAACGAGAAACACCATTACGATCTCCTTTCCATCCTCCATCTCCTCATACACTCTTTATAAACCTCGATCATCTCCTTCCCGGTTCGTCGATACCCTGTAGCACGTATACCCTATAAGTACCGAAACTTCCTAGCACCAAATCCACCCAAAAATACACGCAGGTTTCCATTTCCTTCCACAACCATTAATTCGAACTCAAATTCAAACAATGATGCTTCAAAATCCCGAACTCTCGAGCCCTAGTTCCCAAAAGCTTTACGCTGTAATAGGTCAGCAGGAAAAATCGGACATCGAGTGCAAGGATGTTCATATCAGAATGAAGAGAATGGCTTTGGCAACTCAAATATATATGGTTTATAATTTATGGATTTTTCCTTTGATTTCTATGAATTTTAGAACTCTCGATCTTATTTTTCTGAGGTGAAAAAGAACGGCGCATTTCACTTTGACTGTGGGATTAGGTTTAAGGAGTTAAGTTGTTTTTATAGGCCATAAAAATATCAAGATATTTTTAGATATTTATTTTATTTTTATATTCGTTTATATTCTTACGCTGTTTGTATCTGTCCTCTAAAATTCCTGTGATCACATACGATACTCAAAAATCACCAAACTTGACATGCAGCAAGAGTTCGACATTACGGTCCAAACGAAACTGGTTTTGTCGAATTTCGACTCCGTATGCTCACACAGCGTATTTTTAACCGTCGAAATACTGACTGTTTTTCACTCTAAAAATTCGTACGGCCACACAGTGACTCTAAAAATCACGGAAACTGACATTTAGCAACTATTTGACATTGCGGATCTAACAAAATTAGTTTCGTCGAATTCCGATTTCGTTTGCAAAAGTGGCTATTTTTAAAGCTCCGGATGACCCATTTAAATATATAAATATATTTAAATATAATTAAATAAATTATAAATAAATTAATATTATCGTATATATTCACAGTGGAATACATACAGCTCAGAAAAATCCTAGATTGATTTCTAACTCGATATTTCAATCTAGGTCAACCCGATATTCGATTTATATTGAAATTTCTTTTTAAAATATAAATCATTCCTTTATAAATTATAAAGGAATTCTACAGTGACTTTTCTAAAATTTGATTTGGATGTGAATCAAAATCTACATGACGAAATCCCAATTTTCTCTTCCACTAGAAAGATATATTCCACCAGCTCCACATGTTTCTTGTTTCATAGAAATCCGGCTTAAAACGAATCCTGTACATTCAGTTGAAGTTCAGATCGCCAAATAGCGAACTGCCGCGTCATTACGCGCTCTATTTTAATCATATTATAATTCTATGTTCAAACTGACGTCGATTGAATATATTCGTAAATATAATTCAACTCTAAGCTGAATTAAATCTAAGGGACGACCCCGTTCATAGAATATTGTGATTTCCAATATTTTTGATTATTTCTAAATTAAATATATTATTTAATTAAATTAAATATTCACTATAATTTAATTAACTACGGTTTAATTCCCTAAATCACTATTTATATAATTAAATAAATTAATTATAATACCTCTGACAAGGCGGGTCATTACAATATCACGGTATAGAAGGTCATCCACTCGTATACCGTAGGGCGATAGGATCATCCACTAATTATACCGCGGGAATCCACTAATGGTACTACGGGAAATATCCAATATATATAATAATAACCACAACCACCAAGCCTAATATAACTAATATATATTATAACCAATACTGACGAACAATTTATAAACGCAACCAAGTAGCCAACAAATTTATTTTTAAATGATAAAAAATAAGTTTTTAAGTGAGATTTACTCACCTTGATTTTTTTTGTTTGCCGACTATCCAATTAATTTCCATATTGCTGCGATTACGAATCATCTTCAACCAAATCTACTTGCCCCTATGGTAATTTAATTTTATTACCGATTATCTGTAACAACCCAGATTTTTGGGGAAAATTTAAAATTTTATTTTAAGTTATTTTAATGAGTTTTGACTATTTTAAATAATTTATTTTAAATAATAATGATTAATTTTTTTTATTTGAAGTAAGACTATAAAATTTATATAAATTCCATTCCAAGCCCAAAAGGGTGCAGTAATTTCAATTTTTAGTTTTGAAATTTAAGTAAGAAATGAATTTAATACTTATCATACAATTTGATAAGAAGAAAATATATGTTTGAAATTCAATTTAGATTGGTATTTAATGTAGGGTTTATTCTAAAGATATAGGCGCATTGTGAATATGGTGTCAGTATAAATGTTTGTCAAAAAATTTATGATGGTACAAATAGTGAGCTATTGGAATATTAAGCTTGACATTGAAACTAAAATAAATTTTTAAATAAATTCTGATTGAAAAGATTTATTGATTTTGAACATAGAACTTATTTGCATAGCAAAATATAGTCAAGATTAATTTATTTGCAGTAAACCAGCAAGTAAAAGGTAATTAAACATTAAATTAACATATGTTTGAAATTTTAATGGTGGTTAATTTTGTAAACCAATACGTTTAAATTATTATCGTACAATTAATGTAATGAAAATGTTCTAACTTTATATGTATACATTAAGAGAAGAAAATTTAATTGTTAGCAATGCCGAAATTAAGTTATAAAGAGTAATTAACTTTGTTTTAAATAGCCGCTAGGATTGAATTTATTATGATATTATTTATGGTACGGTTACTACCATTATAAATAAAGAAACTTTGAAAGATCATGGGTAATCAAACCGGAAAACTTAACCATATTTGTATAACAAATGAGCAATAAAAGGATAGGAATAAAATATGAAATAAATTCAAATTTAATTGAAGAAACAAATTATATTGAGTAAAGAATTTTGTGTAAAATATAATAACATTAAGATAAATTTATTTACAATTTAAACTGTTAAGTAAATAGTGTAATAAAACGCTTAAATAAATTTTGTTGTAGATAAACCGTTAAAATCTAAATTCATTACGGTATTAATTGTGATAAAGTTAATGAAATTTTGATGTACAAACGGTGTCATTAAACTAAAAATTTAACGCATATGTATATAAGCAATGCATTATGTTTGTCCCATTATTTCATGCATTGTTGGGGCCCACAACGTAAGTGAAACGTCTTATATAAATAAAAAAATAAAACATTCATCTCCTTCCATATATTTTCCTACATTCATTCATTTTCGGTTCCTCATGACATTTATTATCTATTTCCATGCATCATTTGAATTAATATCGCATCCATTCATTTCCATTTGCGTTTTGAGTTTCAAAACGTTTGTTTTTGCTATCATTTATTTATTGCCTAAAGATCACCTCGTTTAATCCCCAATCGATCCCATTTATATTTATTCCTAAGACATCGTTGCCATTTGCAAATCCGTTCCATTCTCAATTTGCCTTATACGCTCATTTAAATTATTGCCAAAAACCAAGTGAATTTAATATCTATATTTTACTTTTAATTTACAATTAATATTTACCATTTAAGGTTTAACATTCATATCTAACAATAATATAAAAACCTATATAAACAACACATAGGAAATTCCAAAAAAAAAAAAAAACTTTAATTCTAAAACCTATTCTACAGCCGCCGTCTCTTTCTTCTATGGCTGAAATAATTTGAATTTCTTTCTCTCTTTTCTCTAAATCCATCAAGAATTAGAAGATGACTTCTGCATGGAAGAGGTAGAGATTCACATACTCTACAAATTCATACGGTTAAGATCATGTTTTGGGTAGTATTTTTCGCAAATCTCAGGCCTCAAGGGCCGCGGTTTGGCTGCAAATTCATGGCCATTGGGAAGCTTAAATTCAAAGCTATTCATGGTACAGTTGGAGAAGAAGAAGGCTTAGCAAAGGTTAAGGGAAATCATTAAATTAATTTTTTAAACTATTATTTTAATTTAAGAAATCAAATCTTCAGACAATCATATCTTTGCAATCGAATTCAGAAAATTGCAAACTGTGATGTGTTGGGCTCACATCGTCGACCACTACGTGATGGAACGAATATGGACTGAAACAGAAACAAATTTGGCAAAGTGGAAAGCTATTGGTGAGAAATCTTAATTTATTTTTATTATTATTTATTTTAAATAATATGAATAAATCATAACTGTTTTCTCCTCCATTCATTGTATACGCCATGCTTTGTGATTTGATTTGAACCGTGATTTGTGTGTTATGTGGATCTGAAAAAAAAATTAACATGTTTGTTAATTAGAACTGTGTTTAACAAAAATGATCAGTTTGCCAATTTGTGAGAATTCTGATTTGTTTTAATTAATTATAAATTAATGATCATTACGAAATCATGATTGTATATTATTGATTATAATTTGCGTTGTTGTGACATTGTATTGTTATTGAGATATGTTGTGATGTTATGATGTAACCATGTTAGTGTAGATCTGTAAATTCTAATGAATCTCAATAAATTCTCATCTTTATTACCTTTATTATTATTTTTATTTTATTTCTATTTTCATTTTTATTTCTCTCTAAAAATCAAAAGAAAGTTGAATCTTGCTTTTGTAAAACAAACAAAAGAAAAGTTATAATCTTTATTTGTTTCACAAAATCAAATGAAAGTTGAAGTCTTTATTTTATTTCACAAAACAAATAAAAAGAAAAGTTTTTGATTCACAAATAAGAACAAAAGTTGAATCTTTTATTTTGATTTTGCATGATAAAAGAAAGTTGAATCTTTTATTTTTGATTTTACATAATAAAAGAGAGTTGAATACTTTATTGTTGATTTACATAATAAGAACAAGAGTTGAATCTTTTATGTTGATTCACAAAAGAAGATTGAATCTTTATTTTGTTTTTTTACAAAATAAAATGGAAATTAAATCTTTAAATTTTGATTTACATAATGAAAGGAAAGTTAGTATCTTTTATTTTTGATTTACATAAAAGATAAATAAAGTTTTAATATTTTATTTTGATTCACAAAATAAAATAAAGATGAGACGTTCACATTGATTCATGAGAATTTTACACCAAACCATATGTTGTTGATGTATGTGTGGACATGAAACTTGACACCAAATTATAAGTTGCCATCGTTATGTATAGTTTGTTGAAACGAATCAAAATTTCATCGTCATGTTATTATAGTTGAAATGAATCAAATATTGACGTCAGAAACATGATATTAGAAAACTTGACATTTATTGTATGTACATTCCCTTGTAAATAAATGATAAAAGAAACGTAATCATGAAACTATGTTTTATTTGCATTTATTTGTAGATGAAATAAAAGAGACAAATTTGGTTTTAGGATTTTGTTCACATTCATATGTGAAATAAAAGAAAAATACAAAACTTGCAATTAGTTGATATTTTATTTACACTTCTTGTAAATAAAAGTGAAAGTACCTAAATAGATTAGCGAACGTTAGTTGATATTTTATTTACACTTCTTGTAAATAAAAGTGAAAGTACCTAATTAGATTAGCGAACGTTAGTTGATATTTATTTACACTTCTTGTAAATAAAAGTGAAAGTACCAAATTTGATTAGCGAACACAAGATAATGATTTATTTACATTACTTTTAAAAATAAAAAGTACAAAACTAGAAAACATGAAAATGGTTCTTTTATTTGCAATTTCCTTTGTAAATAAAAAGATTAAAACTAGAAAACATGAAAATGGTTCTTTTATTTGCAATTTCCTTTGGAAATAAAAAGTACAAAACTAGAAAACATGAAAATGGTTCTTTATTTGCAATCCCCTTTGTAAGTAAAAAAAAAAGTAAAAAAAAAAGTACAAAACTTGAAAACATGAAAAGTGATTATTTACATTTTTCTTTGTAAATAGAAAATGAGCAAGACTTGATATTAGATTATATTTACATTTTTCTTTATAAATAATAAAAAGGAGAACAAAATTGACATTAGAATTTCATTTACAACTTCCTTTGTAAATAAAAAGTTACAAACTTGAAACTTGAGAATTAGCTTTTATTTACACTTTTATGTAAATGAAAAGAACAGACTTTGAAACCATTTTATTCACAGTCCTTATGTGAATAAAATGATCAAAGTTAGCAATGAAACCTTGTTCACATTTTTATGTTATAAAAATGAATTAGTATAAAAAGTATTTTTTTTTTTACGTGAGGAAAATAGGTTAGAGAAAAAGTACATGTTTATGTATTAAGAATGAATTAGATAAAAAGGATATTTATTTACATTTGGTGTAAATGAACAAGAGGAACTAAAGAGAAATAAAAAGAATTTACTTTATCTACAATTTCTTATGTAAATAAAAGAACACATTGTTGAAATCAATATTTTTGTCGCATTAGAATTGGCAGACAAAAATATCGTTTTATTAAAATATACATTGTTGGAAATCAATATTTTTGACGCATTAGAATGGGCGGGCAAAAATAATATTTTTATTGAATATAGAATATAAATTTACATTTTTGTTAATGTTAAAATAGGAATTTACATTGTATGAGAAATTAACATTATTTTTGGTGTTAATAATAGGTAATTTACAATGCATGAAAAATTAACATTTCTGATGTTAATTAAATAGTAAGTTCACCGTATGATGAAATTAACATTTTTAATGTTAATATTATAAAAATTATAACGTATGATGTAATTAACATTTTTAAAGTTAATATTAATAAGTAATTTTACCGTGGGATAAAATTAACATTTTATGTTAATAATGAGTAATTTCACCGCATGTATGAATTTACATTATTGTCAATGTAAATTAAATAGTAAATTTAACCGTAGGATGATTAACATTATTTTTAATGTTAATAAAGGGTAATTTAACCATAGGATAAGTCAACATTATCTTTAATGTTAAAATTAAGAAAATATGCATCGTAGGATGAGTTAACAATATTCTAAATGTTAATATAAAAAGTGTATATACCATAGGGAAAAATTTACATTATTTTAATGTTAAAATAAAGGAATTCCACCATAGGATGAGTTTACATTTTATTCAATGTAAATAGGTAAGAATGCGACATGTAAATGCAAGTTTATGTTTTATTCAATGTAAATAAGTAAGAATGTGACATGTAATTGCAAGTTTACATTTTATTAAATGTAAAGAAAACAAGAATGCGATATGTAATGAAAGTTTACATTTTAAATAATGTAAATAAAAATATGATTTTGAGAATGCGTCGTTAAATAAGAAGTTTGACTATTTTAAATAATTAAAATAGAATGAATTGTTAATAAAAATATTATTAACGAATAAGAAGGATTTTCAAAATATATATATATATATATATATGTATATATACGAGGATTGTTTGGGAAGTCCGAGATATTCTCATCCCAAATTAATCCAGCGGCGTTAAAGATCGAAGTAAGAAGACGACGCATGAAGACCGTAAATCTTCCCTCGAATGGACAGCGATCGAGACCCTGAATTGACTTGCTACCAATTCATGGGTCAAGGTCATTGCCCAGACGTACGTGTTGGTTTCACGGATTTGACTTTCGTTCAGACCCAGAGCATAAGTTTAAATGGATCGTGTGTCTGACATCGTACTTCGTTATATATCATATTGTTGATTTTCTGTTAATATATAAATATTGGTGGTGGAGAATTTATTCTCTACTTAACACCCATTTATGTGTTGATGGAGAAGCAATGGTATGGTATGGAGTGACAGTGTGGCATACTAAGATGCAATGATCAAGGTTTCTTGTTGAAAAGCAGGCCTTGTGGGATGATCAAAGCATATCCTGTTTAGGCATAGCTTTGTGTATGACGTGACTTCACGAGCCTCACACACCGGCGGAGTTTAAAACGGGAGAAGGGAACGCAGGGAGTGCACATGTTTCTTTCTAGCTAGAGTGGTGCCAGGGACCTACTAGCGCTGGCATTTATTCATTGTGGTTGTTGGATTGTTCGAGGCCTCGGTTTATGCGGTCGCCACTGGCCGTAGTATAGGTCCAAAAGGACCGGGAAGCGTGTGTTCAGGAATTGCCAATCCATTAAGCGTTAACGTATGGACCGGCCCTGCAGGATCCAAGGGTTGGACAGAGTACCAATCCTGGGGCATTGCTAGAGTGTCTCGAATCTGTAAGGATCTCCTCCCTAGCCTTGACTCAGATGGAAATCCAAATTCCAAATATGACCCTACGGTTTTGATTGTATTACTAGTATGGAGATATAGTAGGATGGGGTACTATGTTTCCTAGGATTGATACATTTATTTTGAAATGTTTTTATTATACACTAATAATAATATTAAACTCGTATTTGCCGTATTTAGCATGTTTAATCACCATAAGGGAAAACTCTATCCTCTGGTGTGCGTTGCATTGTGTGATGGGACTTGAGTCTTATGGTGATTCCATTTTTCTAAAAAGCATTGAGATGTTGTACGTTCTGACACTTTAAATTATGCACGACAATCCATTGAGTAAACCCGTTCCGCATTAGCGGCGTGGTCTTTGGATTTGTCATATTATTATTACTAAACTAGTTATGAATTCTCATACCAGTCCACGACTGACCCGTAGTTTGTTTCACCTTTTTGCAAACTCGGGTGCCCTCTTTTCTACACGGGCAGCCAAGTAAACAGGTTCATTCTTTGCTTGGAGTCTTGTCTTGGAGTTGCTCATTATCTTTGCTTGGATTTGCTTTTGCGGAGAGGTGATGACTTGGTGCTTTGAGGACAGCTATCATTTACTTCTATTGCATTTTTCTATCTTTAAGTTCAGTCATTAGACTTGTTTCATTTCGTATTGCTTATTTTGGGAATTGGAACATATTTCCATTTCTGCAAACTTGATGTAATAATTTGGATTCTGTGACTGTTGGGATTCTGTGGTTTATGACATTATATTTCCGCTGCTATGATGTTATTATGCTATGGTTTTCCTCTGCTATATTGTATCAGTGATATGTATTGTTATATTTATGTTGTATTCCATATGATTATTCCTTACTTTCACCTAGTGGAAGTTTGGGGTCATGTAACAACCCGAAAATCTGGGCCAGTTTGAAATTTTTATTTTGGCCATTTTAGCGAATTTTGATTATTTAAAATGAATTATTTTAAATAATATCGACGAGAAATTTATTTTGAATAGAATTCGAACGTATATATTATACGCGTCGTCGTTAGAATATAAATATTTATATATATTTATAAATAGAATTGAAAATGGCGCGGTAGTTCGATAATTCGATTTCAAACTTCAATTGAATGTACCGGGTGCAAAACAATCCGGATTTTAGTGAAACCAAAAATAATGGAATCTAATAGTGAATATCTTTCCAACGAATCCGGAAAATCAAAAGTTCGTAGTGGGAGTCAAAAGATATGTCCAGTTGAAAATTCTGAATAGTCGCTATGGAATTCAGGCCCTTAAAAATGGACATTTTACAAACGACCTCAGATTTCGATGAAACCAGTTTTGTTGGGTCCGTGATGTCGAGTTATTGCTAGATTCCAAATTTCATAATTTTTCGAATCAATATGTGAGCGTGGCAAGAGAAAACGCATTTGACCAGTTTCAGTTGATTTTAATCGACTGGAAAATGACCATTTTTCAAACGGTCTCAGAATTCGACGAAACTAGTTTTGTTAGGACCGTATCGTCAATACGAAGCTAGAAAATATTTTTCTGGAATTTTTCTAGTTAGTATGTGGCCCCGGTAATTTGAAACGTACGTTTAAAATTCAATATAGTGATTTAAATGTAAATTTAACGGAAACTGATTCAAACAGTCGAATCAGCCTACGATACATATCCCATTGTGTTCGGAATGGGGGCAATACGCTATGGACGACGGGCGGTGGACCTCGTTTAGAGGTCGTATGTAAAAGTCAACTTTTAATGAATAAAATAATTAAAAAAAAAAGGTGATTTTTCTCCCTCTTCCCCCTTAATCCCGTTCTGGCCCCCCCTTTCTTTCAAAACTAAATCGAGCTATCAGAGGGAATAAAAAAAAAATAAAAAAAAAGGGGAAGAAGAAAAAGGCGGAGAGGAGCATCGCGCACCCCTGTCAACCGCCGGAGCTGACCTCCGATCTCCCTCCCTCTTCCATCTGCTCGCAAGCCCCAACCACCCCGATTCGTTGTCAATGGAAGATGAAGACCGCCGCGAGCCAAGGATTATCGCGCCGCCTCCACCTACTGCCGCCGGTCAGGCGAGCCACCCGCCCCCCTTATGCTGAGACCCCCACCTCGCCTGTTGACCATCACCGACCCCCTCCGACCAAAAAACCCTGAATTTTGGTGAGTTTTTAATTTCTGAAAATATATATATATGAGTAATAAAGATTAGATTTTTATATAGAATTCATGTAATTTTATATGTAGGAATGGTTCATAAAGATCGGATTTTTATACATGAATGGCAAAGTTAAAGATTTGATTTTTAGCGATGAAAAGATTTGATTTTTAGTTAGAAGAAAGGAAGTGATTTTTATGTAGACAACATAAAATAAAAATGAGATTTTTTATAAAGATGAAATCTTTAAATTTGAAAAAGCGAAGTCTATGTTTTTATAAAGGCGAAATCTTTATTTTAGAAAAGGCGAAATCTTTATATGGAAAATAGCGTGATAAAAAAAAAAGTGATTTTTATCTATATAACATAGAAATAAAAATTCGATTTTTATATATTGAACTTTGAAATAAAAATTCGATTTTTATATATTGAACTTTGAAATAAAAATTCGATTTTTATATATTGAACTTTGAAATAAAAATTCGATTTTTATATATTGAACTTTGAAATAAAAATTCGATTTTTATATATTGAACTTTGAAATAAAAATTCGATTTTTATATATTGAACTTTGAAATAAAAATTCGATTTTTATATATTGAACTTTGAAATAAAAATTCGATTTTTATATATTGAACTTTGAAATAAAAATTCGATTTTTATATATTGAACTTTGAAATAAAAATTCGATTTTTATATATTGAACTTTGAAATAAAAATTCGATTTTTATATAAAGTATAACGAAGGGAAAATTCTATTTTCACAATATGAAGTTAGCGATAAAAATATGATTTTTATATAATGGAGAATATAAAAATGGGATTTTTATATATACAGCGTATACGGGCGACGAAGATGCGATGGCGATGAAGATTTCTATCAAAGAAGTGCCGTGGAGCTAGGATAGCTATATGTGAGAATTTCTCACCTTTCAATTTCTTTTTTTCTAGTCATATATATATACTAGGATGCAGACGGTGCTTAGTAGCACCCGACACAATCGTCCACAGACCATGGACTTGTTTGTTTGGTTGCATAGATTAGTTGAATTATTTGTTTGAATTGAATTGTTTGGTGAGATGAAATTGATTTGATTGATGTGTGAATGGCGTGGGCCTTCACTAGACCGGGGATAAGGCTAGGCCTTGTCCCGTTTCTAGTATCGTGCCGTTATGCCGCCGAAATTTTCTAAAATATGTTAGAAAAATAAAAATATCATTTTATAGAATAAATGAATTGAATAGAAATTCATAGATTGAAATAAAATGTTTTATCGTTAAAAATATAATTTTTAACGTGAAGTGAATAAAATAAAATATTCATTTATAAACCGGACGGTTTGTTTATGTACACCTATTTGAATGACATTGATTGGGACGATAAATTTTACACATCGCCCAACAGCACAAATAAAATAGGTGTTTGATTGTTTGAAACCCCACACGGGTGTTGGGATGAAATTTGAAGTTCACTCATCCTGATTGATTAAATATGTCGATCGATTGATTGACATGCTGTTGTAAGCGTTAGATATCTATATTTGATGCTTATACAGTGTAGTGCACTTTGGTTGATGGTTGATTATTTTCAATGTTATTATATACATGTGTTGTATGAAAATCCATATAATTAACTTTATATGGTAATTGATTGGGCCTCATTCCAATTTGAAAAATAAAGAATATTATAAAATAAAAGTTCATTTGTTGACAGTACTCATCCATTGAGATTGGTCATGTGTTGAACGAAATATTTTGATAATAACAACTATTTTGAAAAAGAAATATTTGAAATAGAATATTTGAAAATAGAAATTTATGAAGCCGTGTTGATTAGATTGACGCCATTTTGACGTGAACGATATTTATATCGATTTTAACGATTTCGAAATGAATTGAATTGAAAACGATTTCGAAATGAATTGAATTGAAAACGATTTCGAAATGAATTGAATTGAAAACGATTTCGAAATGAATTGAATTGAAAACGATTTCGAAATGAATTGAATTGAAAACGATTTCGAAATGAAATGAATTGAAAACGATTTCGAAATGAATTGAATTGAAAACGAATTCAAATTGAATCGAAAGTGAATTGAAATGAATTCAAATTGAATTGAAATTTGAATTGAATAGAAATGAATTTTAAAACGAATTTATAAAGAAGAATTCAATTTTGATTTGAATTGAAAAGAAAGTTGAAATAGCTTTTGAAACGATTTTAAAACTATTTATATAAGTCGTTTTAAATAGAAATCGACGAAGTATATATTATATATATTATATATATAATATAATGGCCTGAATAGAACGCGCCGCGCCGCGGCAGTTCTTGAATTTCGACCATTTATTTCAAACGGACATTGCGGGAGATCCGACCGTCGGATTCTCCTAAAACCGGAACCGTTGGGTTCGTATCGAAAAGAGCTTTCTAATGAATGTTAGAAATTTGAAATCTAACGGTTGGATTTGGAGATACGTCCAAATCAAATTCGAAAAAGGTCGCTGTAAGTGCAGTTCGATGGCCATTGATGGAAATCGACTGTACGGGCCTTGATAAAATTATTAAAAATAGTAATAATTTGTCTAAAATCATAAGAAATGATTTAGAAAGAATTGGGATGAAAAATTCCATATTTGAAAAGATAAAAATAGATTTTTATCGAACTGAACTAGTTTTGAACTAGAATTATAATTCTATTTATTTTTAAATAAATAAATGGAATTTGAAAAAGGGTTTTAAAAATAACCAAAATATCCAATGATTGCATTGGAGTGGATTTGAATCGAAATTGTCTTCGGAATATTTCGATGTTGGAATTCGCGATTTTACGGATGTTGTTACGGAAATTTGAAAGATATATATTTATATCGTTATTTCCAATACGACATTTGTTAGTCGTAGAATTTGATATTGAATATAAGCCGATATATTTTCTATTCAGAGCCTTGTATTGAATATCAAATGTGATTTGGGTTTGTCGTGAATGGTGTCTTCACTAACACTGTTCTTGAACCCAGTTGAGAAAAGATTAAATCTTTTTATTTAGATTTAATGAAGTGTACCAATTAAATAATATTTAATTGGAATTGAATCGATATTGATTTTTGGGTTTATCGTGAACAGTGTTTTTAAATAACACTCGTTCTTTAACCCAATAATTAATGAACGTGATTTTGGGTTTATCGTGAACCGTGTTTTAAAATGACACTGATTCTTTAACCCAGTCGAAGATTAAAACTAAGTGGAGTTTTAATGAATCTTTAATTAGATTGAAATGATCGAAAATGGAGTATCACCAGTTTTGCTCCAGGCGATAGTTAAATCTTTAATTAGATTTGAACGTGAAATGGTAATTGAATTTACCGATAACACCGTGGTGTTAGATATGAAGTATGACCAGTTTTACTTCATGGGATGGATAGGTTGGGATTGGGAAATTAAAACAAATGATTACTTCGGTAAGGTTCGTTAAATCCCGACTAGTTTTGAATTGATATTCAAAAGTAGATTAAAGAATAAATTCAAGGAATTTATCTTTGATAAAATTAATGGGAATCTTTCCCTATGAATGTGAAATTTAGAAACTAACTGTCGGTTAGCCAAGCATAATGGTTTTCTGGATATTGATCTGATGTTGGTTTCGGCCTTCGGGGTTAATATTTGGGGAATTATTCTCTTGATTAATTTACGGTTAATGACTAATGAATTGGAATGAGGCGTATGTTGTGTTTGTGTAACACTTATTTAAAATATACGCGAGTTATTCGGAAAGACCGGGTTTATCCCATTCTGGATAACTGATACGACGATAAGTCGAAGATGAAGACGACGGTCGAAGACCGGAGGTCTTCACGTCGTTTGGGTAATTACTGATGATCTTGATTGGGCTGTACACCCAAGAAGATGGAAACAGTTAGTGATCGTCCAGACGTACTTGGAGATCGATGGATAGGCGGGGTACTAGGTGCCTCCGGTTTCGTTCAGACCCAGGACAGACTTGTAAATGGACTGTGTGTCTGACATCGGATTTCATTCTGTGTGACTGATATCGGTTGCATAGGATGGTTTGCCTGTGTGGCATGCTAAGATGCAAATGATCAAGGCTTCTGTTGAAAAGCAAAGTCTTGTGGTGATGATCAAAGCACGGCCTTTGTGGCGTAGCTTTGTGTAACGTTTACCTCGCGTGTTTCACACCCGGTATGAACCAAAAACGGGAGACGGACCTCAGGGAGGGCCTGCGTTTCCTCTTAGCTAGAAGTGGCGTCAGTGGTTTTACACGCCCTGACGAGTTTGACTTATGTGGTTGTTGCTGTTGCGAGGCGCCTCGGTTAGATCGGACGATCCGGGTCCGATGGAGTCATTCGTTGGCTCGCTTACGCCCCAAAGGGCGGCGAAACGTAGTGCTCAGGTATAATAATCCACGTCGGTGGACCGGCCCTGTCGCTCCAAGGCTTGCCTGCGCGCTTGCCTGAGACTCGGGCTAGGCAGTCTCGAATCGGTTGAGGACTATCTTTTGCCTCGGTTCATAGGCGGAAATCCAATTTCCAAATACGTGACATTTGCGGTTTTATTTGTAAACCTATATATGGCGACATAGTGGCATGGGACGCTCATGTCGCCTATGATTGATACTTATGATTTGAAGTTGTTTTATACACTATGCACTTATAATAGTATCAAATGATTTGTTTTAAACGTATCAAGCATTCTTTGGCTGTTATAAGGGAAAACCCTATCCTCGACTGCGTTGCATTGTGTGATGGGACCTGGGTCTTATAACAGCTTCATTTTTCTTTATTTAGCATTGCGCTGTTCGTTTTATGCACTGGTACCCTTGGGAGGAAACCCGTTCCGTGTTATACGGCGTGGTCCCTTGATTTACCTAACTTTGAAAATAAAGATTATTAACTGTTTTAGTTCTCACACCAGTCCCATGACTGACCTGGAGTTTATTGTTTTAACCTAAACTCTGGGTGCCCTTATTTTGACACGGGCAGCTAGTAGTTTTGGTTTTGCAGATTTATATTCACAGGATCCTGGTTTACAGCTGGAACGATATCCGGAAAGCTTTGTATCCGTATATCTCATTCTAGTTGTGTATTGTATTATTTTTCCGCTGCTATGTATTTAAATGTAATTTAAATATCTGGTATTTCTGTGTAACATTCATTTATACTCTGTATATTCTTGTAATCTGATGCACTGTTGTAATATATAGTGAAATGTTCTTCTATATGCGTTCTGTTGTGGTTTGTTCTCGAACTATCCGTCGCTTTCCTTTACGGGGAAGTTACGGGTCTTCACAGTTGGTATCAGAGCTTTGGTTTACAAAGCTCAGAGAACAAGACACATTAGAACCCTACGAAAGAATTCATCAGATATTGGATTAGTAATATCCAATTAGAATGACTCGTTAGAGATGGGATCAGTAGTATCCTAGAACGAGTGTGAAGAGTATATTTTTAACGTGAAAACAAATTTTGTTTTGAAAATTTAAATCAATTATTCGTATTTGATTATCTATTTATATTGAGTTGGACAATCCAGTATATATAGGTTTTGCGTATACGTCTGATCCGCGTGTATTCAAAGTTTTAATATATTGGGTAGATATAGAATCACATTCTAGTTGCCCGGGGATGATTCTGATAATGCTGCAGCGTTACCAGTATTTATTTTCGAGTGACGAAGGTGTGATATCTATATATTTCCATTAGGCTGGTGTGAGAACCAAAATTAGATAGGGCTTATTGTTGTGATTTGGCATCAAAAACATGATTTTTTGTGTATGTATCAAAGTTATGGATTTGAAACTCTAATTCACTAATTGATTGATGTTTGCGTTGTTTGTTTATTTGTTTGCTAATTTTTTTAGCCATTTAGCCTAATTGAATCACATATTGAATTATACTGAAAATTAGTCGCATTTGCTTGCATATACATGTATATCATTGAACAGGTCATAGCAAGGAGGCTAGAGCAGAGAATAAAATTTGTTTGCCCGACAAATAGGTACATGTTTACTACATAATTTCCTGTTTTGTTTGGGTGATGATGATTTTGTGAGCCTATTGGCTAGCCGCTTGGCTTTTTCTTTTTCTTTTTGAGATCTGAAGGACCGGGGAAGCTATTTGAAATTCCCCGATGCTCCCGGTGCAGGGGAGGTTATAGCGAAATTTTTCAAAAATTTAGGGTGTTAGCCAAATTTTTGAAATTTTGAAAATTCTCAGAAACTAAAGAGTTGGAGAATGGAAGCCAGATCGAACGTAGAGTTGATTAATCAAACCACTTTCGACTTTGTTCCTTTTCGGGGACGAAAAGTTTTAAGTGGGGGAGATTGTAACAACCCGAAAATCTGGGCCAGTTTGAAATTTTTATTTTGGCCATTTTAGCGAATTTTGATTATTTAAAATGAATTATTTTAAATAATATCGACGAGAAATTTATTTTGAATAGAATTCGAACGTATATATTATACGCGTCGTCGTTAGAATATAAATATTTATATATATTTATAAATAGAATTGAAAATGGCGCGGTAGTTCGATAATTCGATTTCAAACTTCAATTGAATGTACCGGGTGCAAAACAATCCGGATTTTAGTGAAACCAAAAATAATGGAATCTAATAGTGAATATCTTTCCAACGAATCCGGAAAATCAAAAGTTCGTAGTGGGAGTCAAAAGATATGTCCAGTTGAAAATTCTGAATAGTCGCTATGGAATTCAGGCCCTTAAAAATGGACATTTTACAAACGACCTCAGATTTCGATGAAACCAGTTTTGTTGGGTCCGTGATGTCGAGTTATTGCTAGATTCCAAATTTCATAATTTTTCGAATCAATATGTGAGCGTGGCAAGAGAAAACGCATTTGACCAGTTTAAGTTGATTTTAATCGACTGGAAAATGACCATTTTTCAAACGGTCTCAGAATTCGACGAAACTAGTTTTGTTAGGACCGTATCGTCAATACGAAGCTAGAAAATATATTTCTGGAATTTTTCTAGTTAGTATGTGGCCCCGGTAATTTGAAACGTACGTTTAAAATTCAATATAGTGATTTAAATGTAAATTTAACGGAAACTGATTCAAACAGTCGAATCAGCCTACGATACATATCCCATTGTGTTCGGAATGGGGGCAATACGCTATGGACGACGGGCGGTGGACCTCGTTTAGAGGTCGTATGTAAAAGTCAACTTTTAATGAATAAAATAATTAAATAAAAAAAAAGTGATTTTTCTCCCTCTTCCCCCTTAATCCCGTTCTGGCCCCCCCTTTCTTTCAAAACTAAATCGAGCTATCAGAGGGAATAAAAAAAAATAAAAAAAAAGGGGAAGAAGAAAAAGGCGGAGAGGAGCATCGCGCACCCCTGTCAACCGCCGGAGCTGACCTCCGATCTCCCTCCCTCTTCCATCTGCTCGCAAGCCCCAACCACCCCGATTCGTTGTCAATGGAAGATGAAGACCGCCGCGAGCCAAGGATTATCGCGCCGCCTCCACCTACTGCCGCCGGTCAGGCGAGCCACCCGCCCCCCTTATGCTGAGACCCCCACCTCGCCTGTTGACCATCACCGACCCCCTCCGACCAAAAAACCCTGAATTTTGGTGAGTTTTTAATTTCTGAAAATATATATATATGAGTAATAAAGATTAGATTTTATATAGAATTCATGTAATTTTATATGTAGGAATGGTTCATAAAGATAGGATTTTTATACATGAATGGCAAAGTTAAAGATTTGATTTTTAGCGATGAAAAGATTTGATTTTTAGTTAGAAGAAAGGAAGTGATTTTTATGTAGACAACATAAAATAAAAATGAGATTTTTTATAAAGATGAAATCTTTAAATTTGAAAAAGCGAAGTCTATGTTTTTATAAAGGCGAAATCTTTATTTTAGAAAAGGCGAAATCTTTATATGGAAAATAGCGTGATAAAAAAAAAAGTGATTTTTATCTATATAACATAGAAATAAAAATTCGATTTTTATATATTGAACTTTGAAATAAAAATTCGATTTTTATATATTGAACTTTGAAATAAAAATTCGATTTTTATATATTGAACTTTGAAATAAAAATTCGATTTTTATATATTGAACTTTGAAATAAAAATTCGATTTTTATATATTGAACTTTGAAATAAAAATTCGATTTTTATATATTGAACTTTGAAATAAAAATTCGATTTTTATATATTGAACTTTGAAATAAAAATTCGATTTTTATATATTGAACTTTGAAATAAAAATTCGATTTTTATATATTGAACTTTGAAATAAAAATTCGATTTTTATATATTGAACTTTGAAATAAAAATTCGATTTTTATATATTGAACTTTGAAATAAAAATTCGATTTTTATATAAAGTATAACGAAGGGAAAATTCTATTTTCACAATATGAAGTTAGCGATAAAAATATGATTTTTATATAATGGAGAATATAAAAATGGGATTTTTATATATACAGCGTATACGGGCGACGAAGATGCGATGGCGATGAAGATTTCTATCAAAGAAGTGCCGTAGAGCTAGGATAGCTATATGTGAGAATTTCTCACCTTTCAATTTCTTTTTTTCTAGTCATATATATATACTAGGATGCAGACGGTGCTTAGTAGCACCCGACACAATCGTCCACAGACCATGGACTTGTTTGTTTGGTTGCATAGATTAGTTGAATTATTTGTTTGAATTGAATTGTTTGGTGAGATGAAATTGATTTGATTGATGTGTGAATGGCGTGGGCCTTCACTAGACCGGGGATAAGGCTAGGCCTTGTCCCGTTTCTAGTATCGTGCCGTTATGCCGCCGAAATTTTCTAAAATATGTTAGAAAAATAAAAATATCATTTTATAGAATAAATGAATTGAATAGAAATTCATAGATTGAAATAAAATGTTTTATCGTTAAAAATATAATTTTTAACGTGAAGTGAATAAAATAAAATATTCATTTATAAACCGGACGGTTTGTTTATGTACACCTATTTGAATGACATTGATTGGGACGATAAATTTTACACATCGCCCAACAGCACAAATAAAATAGGTGTTTGATTGTTTGAAACCCCACACGGGTGTTGGGATGAAATTTGAAGTTCACTCATCCTGATTGATTAAATATGTCGATCGATTGATTGACATGCTGTTGTAAGCGTTAGATATCTATATTTGATGCTTATACAGTGTAGTGCACTTTGGTTGATGGTTGATTATTTTCAATGTTATTATATACATGTGTTGTATGAAAATCCATATAATTAACTTTATATGGTAATTGATTGGGCCTCATTCCAATTTGAAAAATAAAGAATATTATAAAATAAAAGTTCATTTGTTGACAGTACTCATCCATTGAGATTGGTCATGTGTTGAACGAAATATTTTGATAATAACAACTATTTTGAAAAAGAAATATTTGAAATAGAATATTTGAAAATAGAAATTTATGAAGCCGTGTTGATTAGATTGACGCCATTTTGACGTGAACGATATTTATATCGATTTTAACGATTTCGAAATGAATTGAATTGAAAACGATTTCGAAATGAATTGAATTGAAAACGATTTCGAAATGAATTGAATTGAAAACGATTTCGAAATGAATTGAATTGAAAACGATTTCGAAATGAATTGAATTGAAAACGATTTCGAAATGAAATGAATTGAAAACGATTTCGAAATGAATTGAATTGAAAACGAATTCAAATTGAATCGAAAGTGAATTGAAATGAATTCAAATTGAATTGAAATTTG
This sequence comes from Allium sativum, assembly GCA_030737875.1. NCBI lineage: Eukaryota > Viridiplantae > Streptophyta > Magnoliopsida > Asparagales > Amaryllidaceae > Allium > Allium sativum. Next base: position 271,101,329 of record CM060922.1, on the reverse strand, counting down.
AATTGAATAGAAATGAATTTTAAAACGAATTTATAAAGAAGAATTCAATTTTGATTTGAATTGAAAAGAAAGTTGAAATAGCTTTTGAAACGATTTTAAAACTATTTATATAAGTCGTTTTAAATAGAAATCGACGAAGTATATATTATATATATTATATATATAATATAATGGCCTGAATAGAACGCGCCGCGCCGCGGTAGTTCGTGAATTTCGACCATTTATTTCAAACGGACATTGCGGGAGATCCGACCGTCGGATTCTCCTAAAACCGGAACCGTTGGGTTCGTATCGAAAAGAGCTTTCTAATGAATGTTAGAAATTTGAAATCTAACGGTTGGATTTGGAGATACGTCCAAATCAAATTCGAAAAAGGTCGCTGTAAGTGCAGTTCGATGGCCATTGATGGAAATCGACTGTACGGGCCTTGATAAAATTATTAAAAATAGTAATAATTTGTCTAAAATCATAAGAAATGATTTAGAAAGAATTGGGATGAAAAATTCCATATTTGAAAAGATAAAAATAGATTTTTATCGAACTGAACTAGTTTTGAACTAGAATTATAATTCTATTTATTTTTAAATAAATAAATGGAATTTGAAAAAGGGTTTTAAAAATAACCAAAATATCCAATGATTGCATTGGAGTGGATTTGAATCGAAATTGTCTTCGGAATATTTCGATGTTGGAATTCGCGATTTTACGGATGTTGTTACGGAAATTTGAAAGATATATATTTATATCGTTATTTCCAATACGACATTTGTTAGTCGTAGAATTTGATATTGAATATAAGCCGATATATTTTCTATTCAGAGCCTTGTATTGAATATCAAATGTGATTTGGGTTTGTCGTGAATGGTGTCTTCACTAACACTGTTCTTGAACCCAGTTGAGAAAAGATTAAATCTTTTTATTTAGATTTAATGAAGTGTACCAATTAAATAATATTTAATTGGAATTGAATCGATATTGATTTTTGGGTTTATCGTGAACAGTGTTTTTAAATAACACTCGTTCTTTAACCCAATAATTAATGAACGTGATTTTGGGTTTATCGTGAACCGTGTTTTAAAATGACACTGATTCTTTAACCCAGTCGAAGATTAAAACTAAGTGGAGTTTTAATGAATCTTTAATTAGATTGAAATGATCGAAAATGGAGTATCACCAGTTTTGCTCCAGGCGATAGTTAAATCTTTAATTAGATTTGAACGTGAAATGGTAATTGAATTTACCGATAACACCGTGGTGTTAGATATGAAGTATGACCAGTTTTACTTCATGGGATGGATAGGTTGGGATTGGGAAATTAAAACAAATGATTACTTCGGTAAGGTTCGTTAAATCCCGACTAGTTTTGAATTGATATTCAAAAGTAGATTAAAGAATAAATTCAAGGAATTTATCTTTGATAAAATTAATGGGAATCTTTCCCTATGAATGTGAAATTTAGAAACTAACTGTCGGTTAGCCAAGCAGAATGGTTTTCTGGATATTGATCTGATGTTGGTTTCGGCCTTCGGGGTTAATATTTGGGGAATTATTCTCTTGATTAATTTACGGTTAATGACTAATGAATTGGAATGAGGCGTATGTTGTGTTTGTGTAACACTTATTTAAAATACACGCGAGTTATTCGGAAAGACCGGGTTTATCCCATTCTGGATAACTGATACGACGATAAGTCGAAGATGAAGACGACGGTCGAAGACCGGAGGTCTTCACGTCGTTTGGGTAATTACTGATGATCTTGATTGGGCTGTACACCCAAGAAGATGGAAACAGTTAGTGATCGTCCAGACGTACTTGGAGATCGATGGATAGGCGGGGTACTAGGTGCCTCCGGTTTCGTTCAGACCCAGGACGGACTTGTAAATGGACTGTGTGTCTGACATCGGATTTCATTCTGTGTGACTGATATCGGTTGCATAGGATGGTTTGCCTGTGTGGCATGCTAAGATGCAAATGATCAAGGCTTCTGTTGAAAAGCAAAGTCTTGTGGTGATGATCAAAGCACGGCCTTTGTGGCGTAGCTTTGTGTAACGTTTACCTCGCGTGTTTCACACCCGGTATGAACCAAAAACGGGAGACGGACCTCAGGGAGGGCCTGCGTTTCCTCCTAGCTAGAAGTGGCGTCAGTGGTTTTACACGCCCTGACGAGTTTGACTTATGTGGTTGTTGCTGTTGCGAGGCGCCTCGGTTAGATCGGACGATCCGGGTCCGATGGAGTCATTCGTTGGCTCGCTTACGCCCCAAAGGGCGGCGAAACGTAGTGCTCAGGTATAATAATCCACGTCGGTGGACCGGCCCTGTCGCTCCAAGGCTTGCCTGCGCGCTTGCCTGAGACTCGGGCTAGGCAATCTCGAATCGGTTGAGGACTATCTTTTGCCTCGGTTCATAGGCGGAAATCCAATTTCCAAATACGTGACATTTGCGGTTTTATTTGTAAACCTATATATGGCGACATAGTGGCATGGGACGCTCATGTCGCCTATGATTGATACTTATGATTTGAAGTTGTTTTATACACTATGCACTTATAATAGTATCAAATGATTTGTTTTAAACGTATCAAGCATTCTTTGGCTGTTATAAGGGAAAACCCTATCCTCGACTGCGTTGCATTGTGTGATGGGACCTGGGTCTTATAACAGCTTCATTTTTCTTTATTTAGCATTGCGCTGTTCGTTTTATGCACTGGTACCCTTGGGAGGAAACCCGTTCCGTGTTATACGGCGTGGTCCCTTGATTTACCTAACTTTGAAAATAAAGATTATTAACTGTTTTAGTTCTCACACCAGTCCCATGACTGACCTGGAGTTTATTGTTTTAACCTAAACTCTGGGTGCCCTTATTTTGACACGGGCAGCTAGTAGTTTTGGTTTTGTAGATTTATATTCACAGGATCCTGGTTTACAGCTGGAACGATATCCGGAAAGCTTTGTATCCGTATATCTCATTCTAGTTGTGTATTGTATTATTTTTCCGCTGCTATGTATTTAAATGTAATTTAAATCTCTGGTATTTCTGTGTAACATTCATTTATACTCTGTATATTCTTGTAATCTGATGCACTGTTGTAATATATAGTGAAATGTTCTTCTATATGCGTTCTGTTGTGGTTTGTTCTCGAACTATCCGTCGCTTTCCTTTACGGGGAAGTTACGGGTCTTCACAGGTCATCACAGTTGGTATCAGAGCTTTGGTTAAACTTAGCTTTGGAATATAACATATTTATAGCAAATTCGTTTACATAGAATCACAATATTCTATGGCGGACATTTCATGTGATACATAATAGCAGTCACTTTCGTCATCTTTTCATTCATCCTTCGATCTTTTCTATCTCTTAGAACCACCATTACAGTTGTTCTGACTCTTCCCTTGATCGTACAGAACTAACTAAAAATGGGTACTCGGGTCGCTAGAACTAGTAGAGCTAGAGCAAGGAGGCAAAACGCTACTGGAACTGAGGAGCTTTATTCCCAACGACACGGTTAAGAAATTAGAAATTAAAACATTTTACGTTCTCTAGGTTGGTTCCTACCCTTCTATTTCTCCTTTCCCTTTTCGAGGACGAAAAGTTCTTAAGTGGGGGAGACTGTAACAACCCTGATTTTTGGGGAAAATTTAAAATTTTATTTTAAGTTATTTTAATGAGTTTTGACTATTTTAAATAATTTATTTTAAATAATAATGATTAATTTTTTTTTAATTTATTTGAAGTAAGACTATAAAATTTATATAAATTCCATTCCAAGCCCAAAAGGGTGCAGTAATTTCAATTTTTAGTTTTGAAATTTAAGTAAGAAATGAATTTAATACTTATCATACAATTTGATAAGAAGAAAATATATGTTTGAAATTCAATTTTGATTGGTATTTAATGTAGGGTTTATTCTAAAGATAAAGGCGCATTGTGAATATGGTGTCAGTTTAAATGTTTGTCAAAAAATTTATGATGGTACAAATAGTGAGCTATTGGAATATTAAGCTTGACATTGGAACTAAAATAAATTTTTAAATAAATTCTGATTGAAAAGATTTATTGATTTTGAACATAGAACTTATTTGCATAGCAAAATATAGTCAAGATTAATTTATTTGCAGTAAACCAGCAAGTAAAAGGTAATCAAACATTAAATTAACATATGTTTGAAATTTTAATGGTGGTTAATTTTGTAAACCAATACGTTTAAATTATTATCGTACAATTAATGTAATGAAAATGTTCTAACTTTATATGCATACGTTAAGAGAAGAAAATTTAATTGTTAGCAATGCCGAAATTAAGTTATAAAGAGTAATTAACTTTGTTTTAGCCGCTAGGATTGAATTTATTATGGTATTATTTATGGTACGGTTACTACCATTATAAATAAAGAAACTTTGAAAGATCATGGGTAATCAAACCGGAAAACTTAACCATATTTGTATAACAAATGAGCAATAAAAGGATAGGAATAAAATATGAAATAAATTCAAATTTAATTGAAGAAACAAATTATATTGAGTAAAGAATTTTGTGTAAAATATAATAACATTAAGATAGATTTATTTACAATTTAAACCGTTAAGTAAATAGTGTAATAAAACGCTTAAATAAATTTTGTCGTAGATAAACCGTTAAAATCTAAATTCATTACGGTATTAATTGTGATAAAGTTAATGAAATTTTGATGTACAAACGGTGTCATTAAACTAAAAATTTAACGCATATGTATATAAGCAATGCATTATGTTTGTCCCATTATTTCATGCATTGTTGGGGCCCACAACATAAGTGAAACGTCTTATATAAATAAAAAATTAAAACATTCATCTCCTTCCATATATTTTCCTACATTCATTCATTTTCGGTTCCTCATGACATTTATTATCTATTTTCATGCATCATTTGAATTAATATCGCATCCATTCATTTCCATTTGCGTTTTGAGTTTCAAAACGTTTGTTTTTGCTATCATTTATTTATTGCCTAAAGATCACCTCGTTTAATCCCCAATCGATCCCATTTATATTTATTCCTAAGACATCGTTGCCATTTGCAAATCCGTTCCATTCTCAATTTGCCTTATACGCTCATTTAAATTATTGCCAAAAACCAAGTGAATTTAATATCTATATTTTACTTTTAATTTACAATTAATATTTACCATTTAAGGTTTAACATTCATATCTAACAATAATATTAAAACATATATAAACAACACATAGGAAATTCCAAAAAAAAAAAAAAACTCTAATTCTAAAACCTATTCTACAGCCGCCGTCTCTTTCTTCTATGGCTGAAATAATTTGAATTTCTTTCTCTCTTTTCTCTAAATCCATCAAGAATTAGAAGATGACTTCTGCATGGAAGAGGTAGAGATTCACATACTCTACAAATTCATACGGTTAAGATCATGTTTTGGTAGTATTTTTCGCAAATCTCAGGCCTCAAGGGCCGCGGTTTGGCTGCAAATTCATGGCCATTGGGAAGCTTAAATTCAAAGCTATTCATGGTACAGTTGGAGAAGAAGAAGGCTTAACAAAGGTTAAGGGAAATCATTAAATTAATTTTTTAAACTATTATTTTAATTTAAGAAATCAAATCTTCAGACAATCATATCTTTGCAATCGAATTCAGAAAATTGCAAACTGTGATGCGTTGGGCTCACATCGTCGACCACTACGTGATGGAACGAATATGGACTGAAACAGAAACAAATTTGGCAAAGTGGAAAGCTATTGGTGAGAAATCTTAATTTATTTTTATTATTATTTATTTTAAATAATATGAATAAATCATAACTGTTTTCTCCTCCATTCATTGTATACGCCATGCTTTGTGACTTGATTTGAACCATGATTTGTGTGTTATGTGGATCTGAAAAAAATTTTAACATGTTTGTTAACTAGAACTGTGTTTAACAAAAATGATCAGTTTGCCAATTAGTGAGAATTCTGATTTGTTTTAATTAATTATAAATTAATGATCATTACGAAATCATGATTGTATATTATTGATTATAATCTGCGTTGTTGTGACATTGTATTGTTATTGAGGTATGTTGTGATGTTATGATGTAACCATGTTAGTGTAGATCTGTAAATTCTAATGAATCTCAATAAATTCTCATCTTTATTACCTTTATTATTATTTTTATTTTATTTCTATTTTCATTTTTATTTCTCTCTAAAAATCAAAAGAAAGTTGAATCTTGCTTTTGTAAAACAAACAAAAGAAAAGTTATAATCTTTATTTGTTTCACAAAATCAAATGAAAGTTGAAGTCTTTATTTTATTTCACAAAACAAATAAAAAGAAAAGTTTTTGATTCACAAATAAGAACAAAAGTTGAATCTTTTATTTTGATTTTGCATGATAAAAGAAAGTTGAATCTTTTATTTTTGATTTTACATAATAATAGAGAGTTGAATACTTTATTGTTGATTTACATAATAAGAACAAGAGTTGAATCTTTTATGTTGATTCACAAAAGAAGATTGAATCTTTATTTTGTTTTTTTACAAAATAAAATGGAAATTAAATCTTTAAATTTTGATTTACATAATGAAAGGAAGGTTAGTATCTTTTATTTTTGATTTACATAAAAGATAAATAAAGTTTTAATATTTTATTTTGATTCACAAAATAAAATAAAGATGAGACGTTCACATTGATTCATGAGAATTTTACACCAAACCATATGTTGTTGATGTATGTGTGGACATGAAACTTGACACCAAATTATAAGTTGCCATCGTTATGTATAGTTTGTTGAAACGAATCAAAATTTCATCGTCATGTTATTATAGTTGAAATGAATCAAATATTGACGTTAGAAACATGATATTAGAAAACTTGACATTTATTGTATGTACATTCCCTTGTAAATAAATGATAAAAGAAACGTAATCATGACACTATGTTTTATTTGCATTTATTTGTAGATGAAATAAAAGAGACAAATTTGGTTTTAGGATTTTGTTCACATTCATATGTGAAATAAAAGAAAAATACAAAACTTGCAATTAGTTGATATTTTATTTACACTTCTTGTAAATAAAAGTGAAAGTACCTAAATAGATTAGCGAACGTTAGTTGATATTTTATTTACACTTCTTGTAAATAAAAGTGAAAGTACCTAATTAGATTAGCGAACGTTAGTTGATATTTATTTACACTTCTTGTAAATAAAAGTGAAAGTACCAAATTTGATTAGCGAACACAAGATAATGATTTATTTTACTTTTGTAGATAATGATTTATTTACATTACTTTTGTAAATAAAAAGTACAAAACTAGAAAACATGAAAATGGTTCTTTTATTTGCAATTTCCTTTGTAAATAAAAAGATTAAAACTAGAAAACATGAAAATGGTTCTTTTATTTGCAATTTCCTTTGGAAATAAAAAGTACAAAACTAGAAAACATGAAAATGGTTCTTTATTTGCAATCCCCTTTGTAAGTAAAAAAAAAAAAGTAAAAAAAAAAGTACAAAACTTGAAAACATGAAAAGTGATTATTTACATTTTTCTTTGTAAATAGAAAATGAGCAAGACTTGATATTAGATTATATTTACATTTTTCTTTATAAATAATAAAAAGGAGAACAAAATTGACATTAGAATTTCATTTACAACTTCCTTTGTAAATAAAAAGTTACAAACTTGAAACTTGAGAATTAGCTTTTATTTACACTTTTATGTAAATGAAAAGAACAGACTTTGAAACCATTTTATTCACAGTCCTTATGTGAATAAAATGATCAAAGTTAGCAATGAAACCTTGTTCACATTTTTATGTTATAAAAATGAATTAGTATAAAAAGTATTTTTTTTTTACGTGAGGAAAATAAGTTAGAGAAAAAGTACATGTTTATGTATTAAGAATGAATTAGATAAAAAGGATATTTATTTACATTTGGTGTAAATGAACAAGAGGAACTAAAGAGAAATAAAAAGAATTTACTTTATCTACAATTTCTTATGTAAATAAAAGAACACATTGTTGAAATCAATATTTTTGTCGCATTAGAATTGGCAGACAAAAATATCGTTTTATTAAAATATACATTGTTGGAAATCAATATTTTTGACGCATTAGAATGGGCGGGCAAAAATAATATTTTTATTGAATATAGAATATAAATTTACATTTTCGTTAATGTTAAAATAGGAATTTACATTGTATGAGAAATTAACATTATTTTTGGTGTTAATAATAGGTAATTTACAATGCATGAAAAATTAACATTTCTAATGTTAATTAAATAGTAAGTTCACCGTATGATGAAATTAACATTTTTAATGTTAATATTATAAAAATTATAACGTATGATGTAATTAACATTTTTAAAGTTAATATTAATAAGTAATTTTACCGTGGGATAAAATTAACATTTTATGTTAATAATGAGTAATTTCACCGCATGTATGAATTTACATTATTGTCAATGTAAATTAAATAGTAAATTTAACCGTAGGATGATTAACATTATTTTTAATGTTAATAAAGGGTAATTTAACCATAGGATAAGTCAACATTATCTTTAATGTTAAAATTAAGAAAATATGCATCGTAGGATGAGTTAACAATATTCTAAATGTTAATATAAAAAGTGTATATACCATAGGGAAAAATTTACATTATTTTAATGTTAAAATAAAGGAATTCCACCGTAGGATGAGTTTACATTTTATTCAATGTAAATAGGTAAGAATGCGACATGTAAATGCAAGTTTATGTTTTATTCAATGTAAATAAGTAAGAATGTGACATGTAATTGCAAGTTTACATTTTATTAAATGTAAAGAAAACAAGAATGCGATATGTAATGAAAGTTTACATTTTAATTAATGTAAATAAAAATATGATTTTGAGAATGCGTCGTTAAATAAGAAGTTTGACTATTTTAAATAATTAAAATAGAATGAATTGTTAATAAAAATATTATTAACGAATAAGAAGGATTTTCAAAATATATATATATGTATATATATACGAGGATTGTTTGGGAAGTCCGAGATATTCTCATCCCAAATTAATCCAGCGGCGTTAAAGATCGAAGTAAGAAGACGAAGCATGAAGACCGTAAATCTTCCCTCGAATGGACAGCGATCGAGACCCTGAATTGACTTGCTACCAATTCATGGGTCAAGGTCATTGCCCAGACGTACGTGTTGGTTTCACGGATTTGACTTTCGTTCAGACCCAGAGCATAAGTTTAAATGGATGGTGTGTCTGACATCGTACTTCGTTATATATCATATTGTTGATTTTCTGTTAATATATAAATATTGGTGGTGGAGAATTTATTCTCTACTTAACACCCATTTATGTATTGATGGAGAAGCAATGGTATGGTATGGAGTGACAGTGTGGCATACTAAGATGCAATGATCAAGGTTTCTTGTAGAAAAGCAGGCCATGTGGGATGATCAAAGCATAGCCTGTTTAGGCATAGCTTTGTGTATGACGTGACTTCACGAGCCTCACACACCGGCGGAGTCTAAAACGGGAGAAGGGAACGTAGGGAGTGCACACGTTTTTTTCTAGCTAGAGTGGTGCCAGGGACCTACCAGCGCTGGCATTTATTCATTGTGGTTGTTGGATTGTTCGAGGCCTCGGTTTATGCGGTCGCCACTGGCCGTAATATAGGTCCAAAAGGACCGGGAAGCGTGTGTTCAGGAATTGCCAATCCATTAAGCGTTAACGTATGGACCGGCCCTGCAGGATCCAAGGGTTGGACAGAGTACCAATCCTGGGGCATTGCTAGAGTGTCTCGAATCGGTAAGGATCTCCTCCCTAGCCTTGACTCAGATGGAAATCAAAATTCCAAATACGACCCTACGGTTTTGATTGTATTACTAGTATGGAGATATAGTAGGATGGGGTACTATGTTTCCTAGGATTGATACATTTATTTTGAAATGTTTTTATTATACACTAATAATAATATTAAACTCGTATTTGCCGTATTTAGCATGTTTAATCACCATAAGGGAAAAATCTATCCTCTGGTGTGCGTTGCATTGTGTGATGGGACTTGAGTCTTATGGTGATTCCATTTTTCTAAAAAGCATTGCGATGTTGTACGTTCTGACACTTTAAATTATGCACGACAATCCATTGAGTAAACCCGTTCCGCATTAGCGGCGTGGTCTTTGGATTTGTCATATTATTATTACTAAACTAGTTATGAATTCTCATACCAGTCCCACGACTGACCCGTAGTTTGTTTCACCTTTTTGCAAACTCGGGTGCCCTCTTTTCTACACGGGCAGCCAAGTAAACAGGTTCATTCTTTGCTTGGAGTCTTGTCTTGGAGTTGCTCATTATCTTTGCTTGGATTTGCTTTTGCGGAGAGGTGATGACTTGGTGCTTTGAGGACAGCTATCATTTACTTCTATTGCATTTTTCTATCTTTAAGTTCAGTCATTAGACTTGTTTCATTTCGTATTGCTTATTTTGGGAATTGGAACATATTTCCATTTCTGCAAACTTGATGTAATAATTTGGATTCTGTGACTGTTGGGATTCTGTGGTTTATGACATTATATTTCCGCTGCTATGATGTTATTATGCTATGGTTTTCCTCTGCTATATTGTATCAGTGATATGTATTGTTATATTTATGTTGTATTCCATATGATTATTCCTTACTTTCACCTAGTGGAAGTTTGGGGTCATCACATTATCCCTTATTTATTTAAATGAGCTACTAACATAAATTAATTAATTATTCTTTGTATCTAAATTTCTCAAAAAAAAGTATACCTTATTTCTTGAACATTATGAAGCATACACAAATATCACCGATCCACCTCGCTGAAAACAACCCTAAAATCCGTTATTCTCCACTTCAGCATTTCCCCGAACAACTTGCTATCAACTTCCATTTTCTTTACTATCACCTAAACTAACCCAGAATACTACCATCATCCACTTCAACATTCTCCTCTAAGGGATAACCCCATTTCTAATCACCAACCAAGCTCCCCACATTACTACTACTACTACAGTCCGCAAGTACACAGTCCAACCCAAAATCCAAACAGCAATATTACTGGAAATCACAACATAAAATTGTTGCCCTAAACTCAGATAATACAATGCAAAGTCATATGCTCTAGCATCATCCAAAAGCAAATCGCACTCAAAATCCTACACTACAAAATTCCCAAACCCTCCTTGTTCAACTCCACTCTGTCAATCCTTCAACATCGCACTCTCAAATTCTCTTTTGACGCATGCCCAAAAATATCCTCCTGCCGTTGTGATGTGCCAGAGTACACCGAAGTACTCACAACTATCCCAAAATGATGCGCCTTTCCTCCATGATCGCTTCGCTCCCCCTTGTTTGACCAATAGCATACCAATTGAAAATTAGTGGAAATCCTAGCTCATGATTCAATAAAATCGCTCAACCCAAATGCAGTTTGAATACAATAAGGAGTACTATAATTTGGAGCCCATGATGATATGAGTCAAATAAATTGATGATTAAGAGGTTTCATTTAAGCTTTGGTTTTTGATCGATTTTCGAGTGGAGGAAAAGTCGCGGCCATTCTTTTGTTTTATTTGGGGACTTTGATTTTGTTTACTGGAGAAACAAAATGGTAAGGTGTATGCATGATTTATAGATGAAGACAAGGGACATTTTTCCATCTCGAGGAAACATAAGGTCTGCGATGGTGGAACTTTAAGTGGTGCCATTACATCTTGCCTTACTTTATTGTGAAGGAGTGAAACAATTCGTACGCGAAATGAAAGGAAAAGGCTGTAGGTAGTCTGCGTTGAGGATACATGTCGGCCTTATATTTTTGTTTTTTATTTTTTTATTTTTATAATATACCAAAATCTTGTGGTCCCTAATTTGCAAGTCTGAACCGCTATTTTGACGTAGTGACCGATGTTCTCAAATTATGACGTTATTCAACAGAATGGGCTCTACAATTTAATTTGAATGTATATACGGAATGACCATATTAAATTGATATAATGTAATTTAAGTTCAAAATGAACACTTCCTGATAATAAATTATTATTATTGTTTATATTCAAATAAAGTTCTTATTGATCACCTGAATTATTTCAATTCAATTTTGACTCAGAATTCATTTATTATTGTTTCGATGAGAACTCAATATATTTGAAAATAAATCATTTATCGATTATTAAATCGATAAATTCCATCTAAAAATTCATTTATATTTTCAAACAAATATTTGAAATAAATTTAAGTATTCAATATTAAATGGCTAAAGTTATGGGACGTTACATTCCTTCCCCCTTGAAAGAATTTCGTCCTCGAAATTACTAAGGCGGAAGAAATGCTACAGACCCATTCAATTTTAAAAACTCACATTGCTATAACTCAGCATTTCAAATTCTATAATTCAAGGCCCATACAACTTTAAGTTTTCATGGGAATATTCAGTTTCAATTCATTTAACTAGTTTCCATCATTTCGAATTATTTAACTTACTTAAGTTAAATTCCATAATTTAAATTCCCGGGTTTTTATTTCAAATCTTTTCGAAATCACATAAATATACACATATATTTACAACCATCCCATATTCAAAAAAATTGATTTTTCAAACCAATTTGTTTTCTTTCAAACAAATTTTCATCAAAAACTTTTCTAAGGTAGCAATTTATCACTTAGAAACTCGAAAATGAACACCGACGATGGTGCGCTTCATCATCAGAATTATTTTCGGGTGATCGAGGTGAGTTAAATGCTTTACCACTTTCAAAATCCATTTAAAATGATTTTTATTTGAAAATCCTTTCAAACCAAAGTTAAATTATTTCAATATACACTGGAAAAATATTTTCCAACTATCTGGGAATTAAATTCCAAATTGTGATTCAGTCCAATTTTAATTCACCTCATTGTATATACTAATTCTATTGGGTTATATATAACCATCCCAATCTAATTTGATTATATTTATATAACCAATATATCCATATATAAATAATTTCAGAAAATTATTCCTTTCATATAAAAATATAGTTTTGGGTAAAATATTTCATTTACCCAGCTTTTAAAACGTGCTATGTCGAATTACTCTGCTCAAGTGTTTAGAAACACCTATCAATAGTTGCACATTCTGTACCGGCTAGAATTCATAAACCACTTGACAAACCAATCAACACAATATAAAACAGTTTTTATATCAACTTACAAATATGCTCCCTCATATATACTCAACTCATTATAGGGTACTACTGGACCTATCTCTAATGCGTAAACCTGCACCAAAGCCTAGGTGTTCGCTCAACCTAAGCTCTGATACCAACTATGACGAACCGCAAATCCATACTACCTGAGTTGACTAATACAACACACATCCAACTCAAATAATATGGAAATACAAGTCATTAGGGTTAAAGAAATAGAAATAGATAGAAGATAGTACAAGGGAAAATATCAAAATCTCACAGCGGACTGAACAAAATATAATATCATATATCATAACTTTGAAATACAACACTGTTTTGTATATACATACCATATCAGAGTATAATAAATATACATCACAACGGAAATAGCTCTAAATAACTAACAATGAAGCCTCCTGCTTCAGGCTCCTCCAAATGTATCTGTAAAATCCTGAAACACTTGACTGTCCGTACAAATTTGGGCACCCAAGAGTTTAGGGAAAAACAAACAAAATAAACTCTGGGTCAGTCATAGGACTGGTGTGAGTAAACTCCAACCATATTGTTTAACTTTGAAAAATCCTTTTAAAAGAAAAGGATAATAATAAGACCAGCCCACACATAAACATGGATGGTTTTTACCTTACTATAACCCAAAACATTTTTGATATCAAAATCCAGTGATATTATAGTAATGTCTAATGAAATAAATAACCAAATAGCGGAACGCTTGTTTCTCACGCTCCACATACATAGCATAGAATCAAAAACCGCAGGGCTCTTATTGGAGATTGGATTCCAATTATGACAAGGTATGGGACCACCTCCCAATCAATGTACTCTAGAGGGGATACACAAGGGTTCAACAAGAACATCTTACAACCCGGCCATACATGACCGCCCACGCATTTAGCTTGAGTGTAGCGAATATTTTGTTATCCCCGGTTGTCGGCCATCCAACTGTAATCCGTAAGATACAGAATCGAAAGAATAATGAATTTTCTCTAGATCGGTGACAAATATACTCTGCTTGGGTATGACCCAACTAGCCATGTTGCCTGCCCGAATTTTGTCATTTACCGGTTGTGAGGCTTGAGGCTACGTTTACATTTTAGAACATCTGACCACCATTGTCACTTTGAATGCCACATCGTCAAACCTGTCGAATCACTAGTTGATCTTCCCAAAAATATTACATGCATAAAAGCTAAGAGAAATGAATTCCTCTGCTACCAGACGTAATACTTTGAAAAGATTGTTTTATGTAATCCATTAGGAATACTCCATCAGACATTCATCCATACAAGTTATCCTGGGACTGGACAAATAAAACATCCCTTGCATTTCACTCCTTATTCTATTATTTTCAGCATTATCTAATTCACAACGCCTATGCATATACGGAGTGGTTTTCGGATATTAAATCCAACCAGTCTCTCCTATTGACAACGACAGTCAAAATATCTTTGATAGTCGGTGATTTAACTATCAAAGGAAAAATAAAACATCCATCCAAATTTCTAACATCAAACAATCATTGGCCCTTCCAAAAATTTCATTTATACGTTTATTTCCTTATTGAATTCTATATATATCGATATATTGATTTCTAGTTAGCAAATTTCTCAAAAATATTCTAGCTCCTTAAATTTCCAGAAAAATTCGCCAGCACCTCCTTTGTACGGGTTAATAGCTTAAACCCCAACTCGCCTCTCTTGGCCCTTTCCATTCAAAAAGAAAATCAAAAAGCCAAGCGGCTTGCCCAGTAGGCTCATAAAATCTCATATGGAAATTCAAACGTGTACCTTTTAGTCAGGCACTTAATATATAATCTTCACCTCTCTTCCTACTCTTCATCCCATACCTGTTAACCTATGCATATTCCCATTTCCAATCTGTCTCACATCGATCCAATCATTTAACTCAAATTTGCTAATTCAATTTCAAATTAGCTTATTCGCTTATTCTAATTTTACTTTGAATATCTCACATTCGAACATACTTTTTTTTGCTTATATGAATTCAATCTCCATGTCAAAATTTCAAGATGCAACTCAAGTTCCATATTCGGATTCCTAAATTCAATTAATAAATTCAAATTACTTGAATAGAGTTAAATTTGTCCAAAACTTTATTAACTAATTTCAAGGAAATTAGTTAACTTCATTAGATAATTAAAAATCTGATTTTCGTTTTCAAAAATCACTTCATTCATTTTGCTTGAGTTTATATATACTTGATAACTAAAATCTAGATTTTATCCACTTAAAATCCTTTTTATTTATTAAATAAACAGTTATGATTTATGAATGATTTTACAATGACTTTTCTAAAATTTGATCTTGATATAACTCAAAATCTATATGACGAAATCAAGATTTTTCTCTTCAATTTGAAAACTATCATTTAATTGGTATACCTAATTGAAGTTCAAATCGCCAATTTACGAACTACCGCACTACGGCGAAGCAACGACCCAAACTTCCCCTTAGGGGAAAGCCCGGATTCCTTTGAGAACACGACGCATCGAAACACAAACGACAGAACATTTCATTGCTATTATAACATCAGAGCACAAGAATATTCCAGAGTATGAATAAATATTACACATTGGAAAAATAAATATTAGAGATTTACAAATACATAGCAGTGGAAAATAATACACAAGTATAATGTACAACAAAAATCATCTACAACCACAAATGAAAGAGATATACGGATATAAAGATTTCCGAATATAGCTCCAGCTGTAGTCCAGGATCTTGGGAAAAGAAATATCCACAAAAACCAAAACTACTAGCTACCCATGTGGAAAATAGGGGAACCCGGAGTTTAGATTAAAACAATAAACTCCGAGTCAGTCATGGGACTGGCGTGAGAACTAAAACCGTTGTAAACTTTTTTTAAAAGTTGGGTAAATCAAGGGACTACGCCGTATAACACGGAACTGGTTAACTCCCAAGAATACCATAAACAAACAGTTTATAAACAACGCAATGCTTTTTGAAAAATGAAGCTATTATAAGACTCGAGTCCCTTCACACAATGCAACGCAAGCCAGAGAATAGAGTTTTAACCTTATAATAGCCAAATATGCTTGGTACATTTTTAAAACAAATCATTTTGATGTTACTATAAGTACATAGTGTCAACACAGCTTCAAATATAATTGTATCAATCATAGACGACATGAGCGCCCCATCCCACTATGTCGCCATATAGGTTTACAACTGAAACTGAAAAATGTCGTATTGGAAATTGGATTTCCGTCATGAGTCAAGGCAAGGGATGTACTCCCTACCGATTCGGGCCATCTCTAGCGGAATGACCCAGGATCCCCCGCAGTGAACCCTTGGATCCTTCGAGGCTGGTCCACACTTAATTTAGTGGACTAATTATTCCTGAACACACATTTCTTGATCCTATCAGACCTCTAAAATGGTCAGTATGTCGACCAATTATATCTAAGGAGCCTCGCAACCATCATCAACATAAGTAAAAATGTCTGGGCTCCATACTATTACACCACTTCTAGCTGGAAAGAAACGCATGCACTGCTTGGGTCCCTTATCCCATTTCTGACTCATATCGAGGGTGCGAGGCTTGCGAATTAACGCTATGCACAAAGCTATGCTAATTAAAGCCGTTCTTTAATCATCATCCACAAGACTCTGCTTTTCAACAAAAGCCTTGATCATTTGCATCTTAGCATGCCACATTGACAATTCACGCCATACGACTGATGCCTATCGATATATAACCTCTGAGCTCGTAAGTCTCAGAGAAGGGTGTTAAGCAAGCGAATATATTCTTCACCACCAAACAGATATATATTTAATAGAAATCAGTCAACATAGAATGAAATCCAATGTCAGACACACATCCATTTACAAGTCCGTTCTGGGTCTGAACAAAATCGGAGGCACCTTATTTCTCGTCCCATATGTCCAATAAAGGACAGAGGTCCTCGCATATCTGGTCAATCTCCAAGTACGTCTGGACGATCACCACTTACTACATTGTCTTGGGTGTACAACCCAATCAAGACATCAGTAATCATCCAAATGATGTGAAGATCTCCGGTCTTCAACCACCGTATTCATCATCGACTTTTAGTCTTCGTATTAATTATTCAGAATAGGTTAAACTCGGTCTTTTCGAATAACTTGCATATTTTATAATCAATAATTAAGTGCTATAAAAACACATATACACCTCATTCAAATTCAGAATATTATTTTATTCAAATAATCTTTTCACAATTTAAACCAAATTAAGGTTTATCAAACTAGTCGGGATTAGCGAGCCTTACCAAAGTAATCATTTATTTATATTAACCCAATCCCAACCTATTCATCTCATGGAGCAAAACGGTAGTACTTCATATCTAACACCTACTGTGTTATCGGTAAATTTAATTAACATTTTATGTTCAAATCTAAGTAAAGATTTAACTATCGCCTGGAGTAAAACTGGTGATACTCCATTCTCGATCATTTCATGAATTTGATAAATTTAATCATCCCATTCCCATTTTAATCTACTTAAAGATTCATTAAAAATCTAGTTCAGTTTTAATCTCAAAAATCATTACTTTATGATTATTCACTTTTAAGAAATTAATCTTGTCTTTAACTGGGTTAAAGAACCATAGTCATTTAAGCCATTTCTCATGATAAACCCAAAATCATCTTCCATCAAAATGGAATCTTCACGGAAAACGGATCAATATATAATCAATATAAATTTTCGTATCAGACTAATAATATAAATGGAATAATGGCAAAGCCTTTTAAATTCCATATATAGTAATGGACTTCCTTCACAAAAGCTCATCTCGATTATAACCAAATCGAATTCCATTTAATTCCAATTTAATGTATTCAATTAGAAAACTTTACTTTGGAAAATTCCTTTAATCTTAATTCAAATATTATAAATTCCAAATCATAACTTCACTGTTAATTGGGTTAAAGAACGAATGTTATTTAACACGTTGTTCACGATAAACCCAAAATCAACTTTCATTTCAATTCCAATTAAATATTAATTAATTGGTAAACTTCCCCAAATCTTACTTTAAAAGATTTATTCTTTTCTCAACTGGGTTTAAGAACAGTGTTATTAAAGACGGCATTCACGATAAACCCCAAAATCCAATTTGATATTAAATACAAGGCTTTGAATAGAAATTTTATCGGCTTATATTCAATAACAAATTATGAAACCAACAAATATCGTATTGGGAATAACGAATTTTATATCTTCCAAATTCCTCAACAATATTCATATAATCACGGAATCCAATATCGAAATATTTCGAAGATTATTTCCATTCCAATCCATTCCAGTTTTTATATTGGAAAATTTTGGTTATATTAAAACCATTACGAATCCAATTTATTTAATTAAAAACAGTGGATTATTATTCTAGTTAATAACTAGATCATTTAGATAAAAATATATTTTTACCTTTTCAAAACTAGAATTTTTCATCCAAAATACATAAATTTTACACATTTTTAATATTTTATTAAGGCCTTACAGTTGGTTTCCAATATCGGCCACCGAACTGCATCCATAGCGACCTTTTATGAAATTGATTTGGACATATTTTAAAATATAACTATTAGATTTCAATTCTCTTATATTCATTGGAAATCTCTTTTCGATACGAACGCAACAGTTCTGGTATTAGGAGAATCTGACGGTCGGATCTCCCGTTACATCAATTTGAAGTTAATGGTCGAAATTCGCGAACGGTCGCTGCGATGAGCATTCTATGCAGGCCATTATATATATAATATATTTAAAACGTATTTTATAAATCGTTTATAAATTCATTTTAAAACGATTCTAACTTCATTTTCAATTTTAAATCAAACTTGAATATTCCATATCATTATAATATTAAAATGATAATTTTTTCAAAATATCAGATTTTGAAGTCAATTCTTTTCGATATTCATTATAAAATGAATAAAATCGATCGATAAACCCATTCGGTTAAAATGACGAATATCTACTTACTTGGCTTCATATACTCCAATATTTTTGCGTCCATCCAAAGTCGGACATCAAAATCATATTTTAATTTTCACTGAATATTATTTTAAAATATTCATTATTTTAATATCTTCGTTATTTCTGAATCGGAATGCGACTCAATCAATTACCATATAATTTCAGTTATATGGATTTCAAACATCGCATGCATTCATCAATAATGATAAATAATCAACACACATTCTAACATCATCCAAAGTGCATTTTACAACTTTCTAAGAATTAAAATAAATAAATAATGCTCATCACAGCCTGTCAACCCATCGATTGACATACAACTAAATATTGGGATTAGTGTATGTAAATATCATCCCAATACCCGTGCGGGGTTTTCAAACAAAAACGGTCAATCTAAATAAATCATTGGTTAATAATTTAACCAATTCCAATTTGGTTTGAATTATTTTTCTAATTAGCCAACCCGTGCGGGGTTTTCAAACAACAACGGTCAATCTAAATAAATCATTGGTTAATAATTTAACCAATTCCAATTTGGTTTGAATTATTTTTCTAATTAGCCAATTTTACTATTTAAATTATAAATGGATATTATAATTTAATTTCACTATCACATTAATATTAACATTATTTTTAATTGTTAATCAGTACAATCACCACACAAATCACCAAATCATCCATATAAGTAAATACTCAACTACCCAATGCCATTTATGGTGCCACAAGTGGCTATTCGCTGAGTATGAAATCCGAGTGTTTGTAATATCCATACATCGCTTCCAATTTATGTGATTTGTGCGAATTCGAGTGTTGAACTCCATACAACAGATAAAAATCTATACTGGCAATTTCTATACATTTACAGTTATAAAATAAATTAAATAACTGCACAAAATTTTAATGAAAGAATTCTCACTTTGGTTTCCACTCCGTCAGTCTTTAACTGATGATTTCAGAACCGCCTACGTTGAAATTTGCTTCAAATTCTAACGTGCTCCGTTTCTGTTCTGGTCAGTTCCATTGCGTAGTGTCCACTAATACGAGTGCAACGCAACTCGTTTCACTGAGTTCTGACTTCGTATGTAGAAGATACAATGGTCTAAACATTAATTACATCATTAAAATAATTAAATAATAATTATATTTTAATTATTTCCCCTAGTTACCCTCAATCATTAATCCCGCTGTATTCTCCTATTAGATCCCCATTGAAGAAAAACCGAACCCATCCCTTAAAACTAGGGTTCACTTGCGCACCCTCTACGACAGCCGTGACCAAGATCGGAGGCCACCACGTCCGAGAGCTTCGCGAGCTCCACCATCGCCGAGGACTGGGGCCCACTCGCACACCGTACGAGGCCAGGAGACGAGGGCGAACTGACGGCTTTGAGCTGGGGTTTCTTGCGATATACATAATGAAAATCCATCATACTTGTATGGCTTGGAAGAGCGGAAAGAGTATTTCAATCTTCATTTAAGAACCCTAGGATAATTCGCAACCGATTTGGGGCGAGTCGTGTTTAAATTTTCGAAAATTTGGTCCCTCCATTTAGAAGATGGCTGCGGCTTGAATTAAGGGTTAGGGTTTGGGAAATGTGAAGGGGTATATATAATATTTTATATTATTATTTAATTCCAAAATACTAGTTTATCTAGGTTTTGCTTCCGAACTCCAAATTAAAACCCAACGACTGTCGCCCCTAGCCAAATACCCTCATTCCGAACACAATAGAATATGTTTCGTAAGCCAATTCTATTGTTTTGATCAGTTTTTATCAAAATTAAACTATAAATCAATATATATTGAATTTAAATGTACATTTTAATTTACCGGGGCCACATACTGATGCCAGAAATTATAGAAAAATTATATCTAGCTATGTTTTGATGATACAGTCCTAACAAAAATAATTTCGTTGAATTTGGAGACCATTTGAAAAATAGTCATTTCCCAGTCGATTAAATTCAAACTGAAATTACCAATACACATTTAAATTCAACACGCTTACATATTAATTCCAAAAGTTATGAAATTTGAAACTTATTAATAATTTGACATTCCGGATCAAACAAAAGTGGTTTCGTCGAAAATGGAGGTCGTTCGCAAAATGGCTATTTTAAGGGCTACATATATATATAAATAAATTCCACAGTGACTATTCTAAATTTAAACTGGCCATAACTTATAATTTATAAAGTGAAATCTCAATTTTTCTCATTCAATAGAAAGATATTATTAAACAGATTCAAATATTTCTTGTTTTACTAAAATCCGATTTATTTTGAATTATGTACATTCAATTGAAATTTAAAATCGAATTTTCAAACTACGGCACCATTTCAGGTTCGTTCTATAATTAAAATAAATTTATACATTATAACTTCGATTTAAATAAATTTTTAGTCGTTATTATTTAAAATAGATCATTTTAAATATTCAAAATCCATTAAAATAGCTAAAATAAAAAATTTAAATTGGTTCAAAAATTCTGGGTTGTTACAATCTCCCCCACTTAAAACTTTTTCGTCCTTGAAAAAGAACGGAGCTGAAAGTTGTTTAACTAACCAACTCCACTTTCATTCTGGCTTTCATTCTTCAACTTTTCATTTTCTAAGAACTTTCTAATTTCTCAAAAATTTGGCTAACACCCTAAATTTTCAAAAAAATTCGCCATAACCTCCTTTGTACGGGATGATCGGTAAAGCTGCAACTTGCCTCATAGGGCCCTCATCAGTCAAAAAGAAAAAGAAAAAGCCAAGCGGCTCATAAAATCATCAAACCCAATGAATATAGTAAACATGTACCTATTTGTCGGGCATATAATTTTATTCCTCTTCTTAGCTTCCACGCTATGACCTGTTCATTATATATACAAGCATATGTATCCAATTGCAATAAATTTTCAATTCAGTTCAATATTAAATTCGATTTGGTTAGATTTAGCTTTCATTCACATATTGGTTTCATTATTCCAATATTTTAATTTGTTAAACTAATAATCAAACATCACAACCAACAATCAATTAGTTGAATGGCTTTTCAAATATATAACTTTTATATAATCAAAAATCAAATTTCAATGCCAAATCACAAACGTTAACCCTAACTAAGTTTTGGTTCTCACACCAGTCAATTGGAAATTTATAGATATTCCGCTTTCGAAACTCGAACATAAATACAGGTAATGGCATGTCAATCACCAGAATCATCCCTTGGCGACTAGAGTGTGATTCTATATCGATCCAGTATATTTGATATTTTGAATATACGTTCATGACGCGTATATGCAAAATCTTCTAATAATCGATAGTCCAAATTTTAATATAAAATAATTACTCAAATACGTATAATAAGATAAAAATTTCAGAACTAAATTTGTTTTTAATAAATAATACTCTTCAAACTCATTCTAGGATATTATTGGTCCTATCTCTAACGAGTTATCTTATAGGATGTTACTAATCCGATCTCTGATGAATTCTTCCATTTTGTTCTAATGTGCCTTGTTCTGTAGCTTTGTAAACCAAAGCTTTGATACCACAATGCAATGACCCAAACTTCCCCTTACGGGAAAGCCTGGATTGTTTTAAGAACACGACGGATCGGAACATAAACGACAGAACATTTCATTGCTATTACAACAATTACATCAGTGTACAAGAATATTCCAGAGTATGAATAAATATTACACATTGAAAAAATAAATATCAAAGATTTACAAATACATAGAAGTGGAAAATTATACACGAGCATAATGTACAGCGGAAATCATCTATGACTACAACTGAAAGAGATATACGGATACAAAGCTTTCCGAATATAGCTCTAGTTGTAATCCAAGATCCTGCGAAAAGAAATATCTGCAGAAACCAAAACTACTAGCTGCCCATGTGGAAATAAGAGGCACCCAGAATTTAGGTTAAAACAATAAACTTTGAGTCAGTTATGGGACTGGTGTGAGAACTAAAATAGTTGTAAACTTTATTTTAAAGTTGGGTAAATCAACGGACCACGTCGTATAACACATAACGGGTTAACTCCTAAGAATACCATAAACAAATAGTTCATAAACAACGCAATGCTTTTTGAAAAATGAAGCTATTATAAGACTTAGGTCCCATCACACAATGCAATGCAAGCCGGAGGATAGAGTTTTTACCTTATAACGGCCAAACATGCTCTGTACGTTTTTAAAACAAATCATTTTTATGTTACTATAAGTGCTGTAACGTCCCAAAATTTTAACAATTTAATAATTAATTAATTTAATTATTATAATATATTGGTTTGATAATTTAAATAATTTGAATTCAAATATTTTGCATATTTAAATAATATTTCTGATGGAATAATAATTTCAATTCCAAATGGTCAGAAATAAGTTGAATTCGCAATAGTGTGTGAATTGGATAGTATATTAGATTTAATTCTGTTTAGAATTGAATTATATTAATGAATATATTTATAAATGAAAGTTGAATGTATTATTTATAATATAAATTACAATTGAGATCAAAATGTCGTGGCAGTTCGTAATATTTCGATTTGAACTTCAACTGAGTATACATGATCCATTATAAGTCGAATGTCTTTGAAACAAGAAATGTTGGAATCTGTTACGCTATATTTTCTAATGGAAGAGAAAAATGGATATATTGTAGGCTTAATGTGGGAGGTCTAGCATATTGTAACAATAAATGAATATATGGTAATAAACTTGAATACTTAACCTAGTGGAATCCATAGGGATTATATGAAAATGAACTTTGAGTAGGGGTTAAGTAAATTTGTTTGGATGGTGGGTGGGTTAAGTAAATCTGAGGGGGTGGGTAATATTTACACATAGGCCCACAAACTTAACCTGATAGGGTTATGTAATTAAAGACACCTAGTAGTAAGCATAACATATGGAAATGTTGGAGTTATGTAATTAAAGACACCTTTTTTTTAGGTAAGCATAATTTGTAGAAATGATAGGGTTATGTAATTAAAGACATCTAGTGGTATACTTTTTTAGGGGAGCTTGTATCATATTGTGTGGGGCCCTTTTCAGTCAGTAACCCTTAATAAGTATCAAACGAGTACTCCGAACTAGGTCGGAGTTGGGACATGCTTACTTGGTTGATTGTAAGAGATACAAATGAGGAGGACGGTGTGGGAGGCGCAAACCGACCGGGGACATGTGTGTGCATGGGTCGGGCAAAGGGGGCTAAGACGACCGTGACACCTGTAGATATGGCTATGCATATCAGCGAAGGGTTGCCACTATAGGACGTGATACATCCTATGGTGGGGCCGGCGTAGAGTATCTACGTGGAGTACGGAGCCGATCGATTAGGGTAGTGGTTAGGATACATCGGGACGTATGCCTAAATCTACCATCTTATAGTTGTTGGGATCATCTCATTCTGGTTATACTAGTATTAGTGCAGAGTAATCATTAGAGAAGCGTATACACTCTATCATGTTTACCTTGTCATACTTACCTTTTATGGTGTTATCTTTCTTATCCACTTTATATGTCTGTCATGCTACTTTTACTTATTTACTTTCTAAAAGTAACTGGACTCGCCAGACTTTATGTCTGACCCTTTTTGTTTCCTCTTCTTTCTTTCGTTCCGCCAAGTTCTCAAGGTGGGAATACTCAGCCTTGATCGTGATTCTTCTTTCCTTTTGCTGAAGGTGCCTAGATGTATGGCTCAAGCTTCCATCCTTACTACTTTGGCTATATTTTTTGTGGAGAATTTTGCTTCTTTTATGTACTCTTATGTTCTAAAGTACAAGACAGTAGTTTTTATGATGTAATGGTTTTTGTGTATTTTAGACATATGATGATTTTGAGCCACGATGCTTTATGATTAATAAAGTTTTTAATTCCGTTGTCATTTTATATCTGTCTTGTAATATTTTTATTTCTATTTATCCATAACGCTTTATGAAACTTAATGCATTACCTTTGTGAGTGACATTAACGGACGTGGGGTGTCACACTTGGTATCAGAGCTGAAGATTACCGATTAGATAATAGTTTTTGAAAACTATTTTCAAAAAGGTTTTAAAAGAAAGCATTTTTCAAAAGAAAAGTCTGTTTTGAGAAACATATTCCCTAAAGCCATATGTAATGTTCTTCGATCTTTTGTCTAAATCTCTTTCCTTTTCGTTTCAGCATGTCTGGGGAACCTAATAATACTGAGGGCGTTACGATACCGGGCTGATTCCACAGGTATCTAGAGGTCGTGGCACCTGGCGTAGGTCAAGCTGACGTTCCTCCCCCAGCCGCACCTGTCATTCCTCCTCCTCCTCGAAGAGTAGATAATTTCGCTAAGATCTACAAATATTTCTGTGCTATGAGAGGGAAGCCATTCCATGGAATCGAAACATTTGTAGAGGCAAGGAATTGGCTCAAGGATACCGAGGACTTGTTTGTAATCTTTGAAGTGGAAGATCGAAGGAAGATTCGGTTAGATGCCTGGCTACCGAAAGATGAAGTTTCGTTCTGGTGGGAAGTAACCCAAGCTGGACATCCGGTGGAGACGTGGGATGATTTTAGAATGAGGTTTCAAATGAAGTTTCTTTCCCTAGCTGAGAAAAGCATGCAAATGGAGAGGTTCTTGGCGCTCAAACAAGGAAACATGACTGTTAAAGAATATGTGAACAAATTCAACCAGCTAGTTGTTTGATACTCCGCATAAGAAAGCTTTGTGGTTTGCTAAAGGGTTGAATGAACCACTTTATGGGTTAACTATGTCCCATATTCCAATGAAAGCTACTTTTGAAAGGTTGGTTGATACAGCCTTGATGCATGAGGAAGACAAGGGAGAAAAGAAGGAAGTAAAAGCTAAGGAAACAACGCAAAACAAGAGGGTATGGCCTAAGAAAGGGCAGCAGCAACAACAGCAACAAAAGAAAGGCGGAAAGAATGACATGGCTAAGGATAAGAGGAAATGTCACAGTTGTGGACGAGAGGGTCGCTTAGTTAAAGACTGTAAAAGAAGGAAGAATACTTGCTTCAATTGTGGAGAGGTCGGACATTTTGCTAGGGAGTGCCCGAAGAAATAGGGACCACAGGGACAAGTCAGAGGGCAGGTGCATGCTCTCGCGATCAGTGCTCCAGATAGAGGTAGGAAAATTTTCGTGGAAGGTTTGATTTCTCATTCTAATCATCCTATTAGAACTTTTTTTTATTTTGGTGCTTCACATTCATTTTGTATCTAGTTTTGTGGTTGAATCTCTGCACTTAAATACTAGTACGTAGTGGCTCCTGTAGTTGTCTCAAACCCCATTGGTGGTTCGGCTCATTTGTCTATGATTTGTCGGGGTTTGAGATTATCTATCTTAGGTGTCGAATTTGAATGCGATGTGTATGTGTTCGGTTTTATGGGCTATGGTTTGATTCTATGGATGGATTGGCTAACCATATATGGTGCCATTCTGGATTGTGAGAGGAGGGTTGTTAGACTGTTGACTTGCCATGGGAGGACCCTCGAGATTTCTTGTGACCTACAAGGGTCTGTTATGCTTAGTTTCCTAAAGTCTCTTGATGCATCTATCGATGACCTGCAATTTGTTCCAGTAGTCCAAGATTAATTTTATGTTTTTGATGAGTTACAGGGATTACCTCCGAGGCGCGAGATCGATTTTTGTATATATCCGGTGGACAATGCTCCATGGGAAAGGAGGGAGCTTAGCAAGCAAGTAGAGGAGCTACTTGAGAAAGGTTTTATCAGGCAAAGCATATCTAAATGGGGTGCTCCAGTAGTATTCGCGACTAAGGCGGATGGTTCACTTCGTTTGTTTGTGGACTATAGAGAGTTGAACAAACTCACTAAGAAGAACATGCACCCACTTCCGAGGATAGATGACTTTGACCAACTTGTTGGTGCCTCAGTATATTCTCAGTTAGACATGGCCATAGGGTTTCATCAGTTGAGGGTGGTTGAAGACAATATAGATAAGACCGCTTTTAGGACCCCAGATGGTTTCTTTGAATGGCTAGTTATGCCTTTTGGGTTGACGAATGCACCCGCCTATTTTGTCGATCTGATGAGCAGTGTGTTCGGGAGTTTCTAAATAAATTTGTTGTGGTCTTTGTTGATGATATCTTGATCTTATCAAAGAGTGAGGAAGAGCATGCCCAACATTTGAGAGAAGTTTTGAAAACTCTCTGTGCGCATCTTCTTAAGGCAAAGTTCTCCAAATGCCATCTTTGGAGGAAAGAGGTGAGTTTCCTTAGGCATGTAGTTTCTAAAGAAGGGATAGCAGTAGATCCCGCAAAGGTGGTTGCAGTTCAAGATTGGCAGATTCCAAAGAATGCAACGGAGGTGAGAAGCTTTTTGGGGTTAGCAGGCTATTATAGGAAGTTCATTAAGGACTTAGAAAAGATACCAGCCCCACTCACCAGGCTGATGAATAAGAATTTGGCGTTTTCATGGGATATAGATTGTGATGTTGCTTTCCAATGACTGAAGAGGGCTCTGACAACAGCCCCAGTCTTGACCTTCCCTGATGGGAATAAAGTGTTTACAGTTTACACTGATGCATGTGCTATAGTGCTTGGTGCGGTTTTGATGCAAGAGGGGAAGGTAGTGTGTTATGGGGGTAGATAGCTAAGAGTCTATGAGAAGAACTACCCTACCCATGATTTAGAGCTAGCTGCCATAGTATTCGCGCTTAAGATGTTGCGTTATTATTTGCTTGGAGAGAGGTTCGAGTTGTACACCGATTATAAATCTCTCAAGTATTTGTTTTCGCAGAAGGATCTTAATTTAAGGCAACGAAGGTGTATGAAGTTCCTAGCTTCTTATGATTTCGAGATTGCTTATACCCATGTCAAAGGTAACGTGGTGGCAGACGTACTGAGTAGGCAAAGGATGGCCTTAAGTCCTCTGTTTGTGGAAAGGAAAAGCTTGGAGTACATATTGACCTTTGATTTTAGACCCTCTACCGAGTTATTGCCTGGTTTGTTTACATCTCTAGAGATTCGACCTACTCTTATGGATCAGATAAGAGCTTCACAGCGATATGATCCGTAGATTTTAGACATCTTGGATAGGCTCAGTAAAGGGGAGACTTCTAGTCACCTCAATAGATATTCCACTGACAAAAAAGGGTGGTTGCGACGAGATGGAAGGCTTTGTGTTCCTCAAACTAGAAGTTTGTTGAAGGCAGTCCTAGAAGAAGCCCATCATTCTAAGATGAATATTCTCCAGGTGGTGATAAGATGTATAGGGACATGAAAAGGGTTTTCTTTTGGGCTGGGACGAAGAAAGATGTGGTAGAGTTTGTTTCTCGATGTTTAATTTGTTAGCAAGTCAAAGCTGAACAAAATAAGCCTAATGGTTTACTTCATCCATTGGAGGTTCCACAGTGGAAGTGGGAGAGTGTCCCTATGGATTTCATAGATGGTTTTCCTAGATCAAATAAAGGCAACACCAGTATTTGGGTGGTAGTAGATAGACTTACTAAGAGCGCTCATATTCCAGTTAAGAGTAAGAGGACGACAACTTGGTTGGCAGCAATTTATGTTCGTGAGATAGTCCGTCTTCATGGAGTACCTTCTAGCATCGTAAGCGATCGTGAACCCATTTTCACCAGTGAGTTTTGGAGGATTTTGCAAGAAGCATTAGGTACACAGTTATGTTTGAGCACCGCTTATCATCCTCAGACCAATGGGCATATGGAGAGGGTGAACAGAATTCTTGAGGATCTTTTGAGGCTGTGTATCCTAGACTTCGGAGGGACTTAAAAAGAGCATCTTCCTTTAGTAGAGTTTGCTACAATAATAGTTATCAAGCTAGCATTGGCATGGCACCCTTCAAAGCATTGTACGGACGACCCTGTTGATGACCAACTTGTTGGTGGGAATCTACAGAAAGGCTATTACTTGGACCAGACATGGTTAGAGAAACGCCCGAGAAGATTGATCTTATTAGACGACGAATGAAGACCGCTCAAGATAGGAAAAAATCCTACGCAGACAAGAGAAGGATTGACATTGGATTTGAAGTAGGTGATATGGTTTTCTTTAAAGTATCACCATTGAGGAATGTGGTTCACTTCGGTTCTATAGGGAAATTGGCACCGAGATTTCCCATAACATAAAGAATTGGCCAAATGGCCTATAAAGTAAAGCTGCCAGAAAGGCTATCTGGTGTTCATGATGTTTCCCACGTTTCTCATCCGCGAAAGTGCTTGCATAATACTGCAAAAGTAGTTGAGCCGAGCATATTGGAAGAAGTAGAGGTGGAACGGGAAGCGACAGTCAGACGAGTTCCTTCCCGTATTCTTGGAACAGAAGTCAAGAAGCTACGCAATAAAGAAATCAAGCTGATAAAGGTTCAATGTGGAGATAACCCAGAGGATGCGACTTGGGAAACCGAAGACAAGATTCATGCCTCATACCCTTTTCTTTTTGAGGGTATGTTCTTAACTCCTTTTTCCTAAGTTTTTTATTCATACTTGTTTCTATCATTTAAAGTGCGTCCTGTAGATCTAATCTTTGATCTTTAGGTAGAAATCCTCATGGATGTAAACATGTGTTTGAGACATGTTATGTTTGATGGATGCAAGTGGATGTAAGTATTTGCTAGTGGTTGCCAATGGATGCATATACACACACATTATGCACTAGATCGGCTCAATCACTCTCATACTGCATATGGATGTGTGTGCACTTTTCTTCTTCTTCTATGAATGAAAACGGAGGTATCATCATATGAAGGTTGCATTTGGATGGATGATTGTGCATACATATAGAACTTACATGTTATAATAGGGTTATTTGCATACTTGTTGGACTCATGGCACTAACATACATTGCATTAAGGAGGTCGACCGAATCAGTAGACCGCCTGATCTTCGCATTAGTGTAGGGACATATACACACACCTTTGCATATGTTCATATAAGCATTAGAATTTTTTTAAAGGATAATGGATGCTTGTGATTGGTGGATGAGTAGATGGATGTGGATGGTAGAATATGCAATCTTCTTAACTTGGAGATTTCTGGAGAAGTCCTTTGAGTAGGGGAGAATGTAACACCCCGTAATTTTAACAACATAAAAGGGATAAATTAAATAACAATCAATTTAATATTCAGAACTAAAGAAAACGGACTACGCCATTGCGTCTGTCTCGAAATTCTGGTCAAAATAAACATTTGGTTTGCGTAAAACGGGCACCCTGTGAAGAAGTTATGAAGGTTTGAAGTTTGTATACGTGCAAGAAGAATATATACATACATACATACATACATACATACATACATACATACATATAGGGTCCAGAAATTCAAATTTGGTTCAGAAATTTCAAAATCGCAGAAATCTGAGTGAGCGGGAAAAATCCCGTCCAGTGGAGTCGACCCCTCAAGGGAGGTGTCGACCCATGGGTCGAACCCCCTAGTGCTGAGGTGGCAACTGAATTCTGGGGGCTGGCAGCTATATATATGGCTTCATTTCTCTTGTTTTCTTCACTGAAAATCAATAGAGACCTAAGTGTTGCCGGTTCCTGGACTGAATCAAAACTCTTTGTTCTTTTGAATCAAAGTTAGAGATTCAAGTGTAGATATGTTCTTCTTCTATCTTTCTAAATCCAAACGCTGTGAGTTTCAAGTTGCTTTTAGATTTAAATAAATAAAAAGTAAACATGGTAGGACTATAATTTGGATCTATGCATGTTAATCCTTGAATCACTTTAGATCTGTAATAACTAGTGAATCTGTGATATTTTGGCATACTATGACTAGGATCTTAACCTTTATCATGTCAGATCTACTTTTGATTATAGATCTAATCCAATATTTAGATCATCTTGTACCTATTATGTTGTGGTTAATTTGGATCTATCAAATGTTGGGCATCTAAATCCTAGTTTATATTTTATCATGCCTATTATGACATCCCTACTATGTTAGGATCCATTTATTATCACAAGTTCACCGATCTGTTCTTATATGTTCATCTTAACATTATACCATGAAAAGTCTATGTCAACTCATCTATTCCATCTTTCCTTCACCTTTTCTCTTTTATTTTATAGAGCCAGGCTACTTTCGAGCCTAGGCATGCCGCTAGATTATGCGATTATGCTAGTTTGGGAACGAGGAGAAAAACATTGAAATTGGGCATATCTTGTGAATTAGGAATTTGGGGCATAATTGGTAAAAAGGTGAAATTGGCATAATTTTAATAATGTACATGTATATGAATTTGGATATATATATTTCACTATGAACATAACTAGGGGAAAACGGGGCGTGAAACCTGCAACCAATAATGACGTAGGTAAAATTGGCTAATAATGGGAATGCCTAGAATTACAATAACTTGAAGTTGTAAACCTCGCTTAGGCACGAGGTTATATTTCATTTGTGGTGGAAGTCTGCCCGGAACCGACCAGCATATCCAGCGACCACAAGTGATGAATCAAATGTGGGAGGCCTAAGAGCACAAATACGAGATGTGCTAAGACACGAGGTTAGGCCCGATTTGTGGAATAAGCCTACCCAGACCCTCCCGGCATGTCCAACATCCACAAATTATAGGCTTATTGTAGGAGGTATAGCATATTGTAACCATAAATGAATATATGGTAATAAACTTGAATACTTAACCTAGTGGAATCCATGGGGATTGTATGAACATGAACTTGAGTAGGGGTTAAGTAAAATTTTTTGGATGGTGGGTGGGTTAAGAAAATCTGAAGGGGTGGATAATTTTTATAAATAGGCCCACAAACTTAACCTGATAGGGTTATGTAATTAAAGACACCTAGTGGTAAGCATAACCTGTGGAGTTGTTGGAGTTATGTAATTAAAGACGCTTTTTTCTTAGGTAAGCATACCTTGCAGAAATGATAGAGTTATGTAATTAAAGACACCCAGTGGTATACATAACCGATGGAAATCCTAGTGGGGATACAAGACAAGGGAGGGGAGCTTATATCATATTGTGTGCGACCCATTTCAGTCAGTAACCCTTAATAAGTATCAAACGAGTACTCCTAACTAGGTTGGAGTTGGGGCACGCATACTGGGCTGATTGTAAGAGATCCAAACGAGGAGGACAGTGTGGGAGGCGCAAACCGACCGGGGACATGTGCGTGCATGGGTCAAGCAGAGGGGGCTAAGACGACCGTGATACCTGTAGATATGGCTGTGCATATTAGCGAAGGTTTACCACTATAGGACGTGGTACATCCTACGGTGGGGCTGGCATAGAGTATCTACGTGGAGTACGGAGCCGATTGATTAGGGTAGTGGTTAGGATACATCGGGACGTATGCCTAAATCTACCATCTTATAGTTGTTGGGATCATCTCATTCTGCTTATACTAGCATTAGTGCAGAGTAATCATTAGAGACGCGTATACACTCTATCATGCTTACCTTGTCATACCAATCTTTTATGGTGTTATCTTTCTTATCCACTTTATACGTCTGTCATGCTACTTTTACTTATTTACTTGTTAAATGTAACTGGACTCGCCAGACTTTACGTCTGACCCTTTTTGTTTCCTCTTCTTTCTTCCATCCCCCCAGGTTCTCAAGATTGGAATAATCAGGCTTGACCGTGATTCTGCTTTCGTTTTGTTGGAGCTGCTTAGACGTATGGCTCAAACTCCTATCCTTGCTATTATGGCTATATTTTATTTAGGGAATTTTGCTTCCTTTTTGTACTCTGATGTTTTAAAGTACAAGACAGTAGTTTTTATGATGTAATGGTTTTTGTGTATTTCATACATATGATGATTTTGAGCCATGAATCTTTGTGATTAATATAGATTTTAATTTCGCTATCATTTTATATTTGTCTTGCAATATTTCTGTTTCTATTTATCCATAACGCTTCAAGAAACTTATTGCATTCCCTTTATGAGTGACATTAACGGACGTAGGGTGTCACAACAGCCAAAAATATGGTGTGGATTTGATACGTTTCAAACCCATATCATAACAACCGATCCAAAGCTTTGAAGATCTACGGTTAGATATTAAATGTTGAGGGAGGTGTGGATAGGTCGAGCTGTAGCAAATGAAATTTGATACGGCTATGAGCCATATCAAATCTCCACATCCTGGTGTGCCAAATATGTTGTTTTGGTGTAGTGTTTATTGCCCTTTATGACCATAATAGTCATATTTTCCTAAGGCAACCACTTGTCTTCAATTTCCATTGAGTGCAATTAATGTCATTTATGAGCCTAACGACCATAATTTTCCTATGACATTAATTACAATGGAATATCCCAATTTATCGGTCCCGAATATATTTAATTGTTGTACTCCAATAGAAATTTCTAATTTTATTTATTTATTTCCTGTTATAAATATCAATATTTATTTATTTATGCACCAATTTTCAAAAAATATACATTTATTGTAACAATCCGAAAAAACCAGAACCAATTTAAAAGTTTATTTTAAGGAAATTTTGTTAGAAAATGCGTCAGAATTTAAAAATTCCATTTTTAAATTTAATTATTCAAATAAAAATAAAATAAAATAAAAAAGTTTTAAATAAAATTATGGTGATATTAATGAGATTTATTAATATATGCTGATAGGTTGATTTGAAAATAATGTGTGCATTCTGGATAAAATAAATACATACATGTATATATCTTTGGCTATCGTCTTTAATTCTTTCCCTATTTGTTAAAAATATAATTTTTAGTAATTCAAACGTGGATTAATGTCCAATTAAACTTAATTAATTAATTTAATTTGCAATGTTAATTATGCATTCATTTCGTTCCTTTATATATATGTTTATTTCCCTCACATTTTAAACCTTGCGCATGTAACCTGCAAGGTTCATTTCATTTTTTTTTTCATGCATTGAATTCTAACGTTTCACTTATAGTTTATATTGAATTCATTCATTTCAACTTAATTCATTTCATTTTTGTTATTTTTCAATACATGCATGCAAGTCTCTTACCTTGTTTTCAATGCATGTATTCATTTGCTCATTTATGTCCATTTTCTTTTTAAAATGTTTCATGCTTCTTTGCCCCTTTCTTTCAATTTTCCATACATGTGTCTCCTATTATCTTACTT
Source organism: Allium sativum (assembly GCA_030737875.1). Taxonomy (NCBI): domain Eukaryota; kingdom Viridiplantae; phylum Streptophyta; class Magnoliopsida; order Asparagales; family Amaryllidaceae; genus Allium; species Allium sativum. Next base: position 271,067,074 of record CM060922.1, on the reverse strand, counting down.
TAAAAGCTAAACATTTATTTACTTAAATAAACAAAAATATTGCTTCTTTAAATTAACATAGATAACAAATGTATAACGAAAAGAAAAATAATAAATAAAGGAAAGTCGCCTCTTTCATAAAATAAATAAAAATTGAAATCATATTCAATGAGGCGTGTCATTCATTGCAAGGAAAATAAAAAAGAAAAATAATAATAATAATGACAATGATAATAATAATTGCCGCATGCATTTCATTCATATCCTTTTTTTTCTTTACGTTCTCCCTCTCTTCTTTTCATATACATATATGTCATACTATATACCTTTTTTAAATACAAGAAAAAAAAGGATAAGATAGACAATTATTAAATTAAATATTATTTAATATATTGTTATTATATAATGACCTTTATCTCACATAGATTAACACCTCATCCCTATCAATTAATTTAATTCTTTTTTAACATGCAATATATGGTTAGCCGGACTTTTCTGAATTAAAGAAGTAAATAATTAATTTATTTATAAATACCCTAGAATAATCAAACCCTAATTCATATCATAGCCACCACCACCCTATTCTTCAATGGCCACTCTTCTTCAAATTTCCTTCATCAATTTCTTCTAATCCATCACATAATTCACGAAAATTATAAAGGCAATATTGGAGAGCACCACGAGACCTCTTTAGTCAACGGTCAAGATCATTGAAGGCGGCCTCAATCAGGGTGCGATTTGGAATGAGGAACCAAAACAAGCGGTGTAAACATGATTAGCCTATTACTAAGGTTAATTAATTTTATAATTATTTAAGTTAAAGGCTTTTTTTTAAAATGTGTACAAACTTATAAAAATTGTAACTTTGTTATACGATGTCAAAATTCAGTGAAATAAAATTCGTTAGAATCGTGAAGATGTGTTATGGAATGGACTGGAACAATTTTAGAGCTCATCTAAATTTTTGGCAGAGTGGAAAGCATTTGGTGAGATCTCTATTTTAAATTAAAGTTAATTATTAATCACGATGTGAAATTTATATTTATACTATATAGAATTCATGTTGGTGTTGTATAAAACTGTAATTGTTTGGTTGTGATATTGATGAACAACTGAATTGAATTGTGTATATTCATGCTTGTCAAAATTTATGCAGATAATAAACCTATATTTTTTATTGTATATAATAAATAGAAAAACATGTTAATACATGTTGTCATTAAAAAGTCATTTTCTTATGTTAGACTAGAAATAAAATAAAAACATGTTACTACATGTTTTGTTATTTAAAAAGACATTTTTAATATGTTAGATAAGAATAAAAAGGTTACATTTTTATGTAAAAAGAATCAATTATGTTTTGTTTAACCAAAGCATTATCATTTACTTTTTAGTAGAAAAAATAACCAATTGTCATTGTATGTTTTTGTAACAACCCGGAAAATCTGAACCAATCTGAAAATTTTAAATTGGCTATTTTAGTGAATTTTAAATATTTAAAATAAGTATTTTAAATAATAACGACAAAAAGTAAGTTTGAATCGACAATTGAAAATGAATATAATTATTTCTAATTATAAACAAGGCCTGAAATGGCGTGGTAGTTTCAAAATTTGAATTCAAACTTTGACTGACTGTACCGGGTGCAAAACAAAACGGATTCTAGTGAAACCAAAAATATTTAAATCTGTTAGTGAATATCTTTCTAATGAATCTGAAAAATGGAAGTTTCATAATAGGAAGCAAAAGTTATGGCCAAATGAATTTTCAGAAAGGTCGCCATATAGTTTGTATAGCCCGAGAAAATGGCCATTTTTTAAACGGTCTCAGAATTCGACGAAACTAGTTTTGTTGGGACGGTATCATCAAAACATAGCTAGATTATTTTTCGGGAATTTTTAGAATCAGTATGTGGCCCCGGCAAATTGAAATGTACGTTCAAATCAAATATTGAATGTTTTATATTTTAATTTGAAGGAAAACTGATTGAAGCAGTCGAATGGGCCTACAAAACATCCCATTGTGTTCGGAATGGGGGTATTTAGCTAGGGGCGACAGTCATTGGGTTTGGATTGGTGTTTATGTGTGAAAGAGGGTATTTTCGAATTTTTAAAATATATAAATATAAAAAAATCTCATTGGCCAGTTACATCGTCTCTCTCCCCAAACCTAACTCGTGAACGGCGGCTGAAGCTCAGACCTTCCCCCACCGATTTCTCCTTCCACACGCATCAAAACAGGGTGCCCCTTTGGAGAATTTTGTCATGCTCTCCACCACCTTCAAATCCATATAAGGTTCACCCTACCTCGTCGCGTTTTGCTCGAGTTCTCTGCTTCTGAAGATCGCCGGCGTCGAACCAATTTTCTCCTCCCCACGGCGATCGCACCTGACGCGGTTGGCACCCCCTGGAGAGGATTTCGAAGCTCTCTCACGTGGCGAAGGCCGATTGACGTATAGTTGCACCGATTTCAAGAAAAAGCTAAACCTAGTATTGAAGATTTCAGAGAGGTATACATCCTATTTTAAATGAACTATATTATAGCAGTTTAAAGCGCTACGGTTTTTGATTTCACTATAAAAATCATATCTTTTTCGTTTCTTGACGAAATTCAGTGAAACAAGAGACAGTGGACTCGTGCGGACGTCTTCTACATTTTAGAAGAGACCGCATATTTTTCTGAGCCTTTTTCTATTTTTGGTGGAGTGGAACCCAATGTGAGATTTCTGAATTATAAACGATATGGAAAACGACGATGTATAAATTATATAGTCGATGTATGAGTTATATAAGCATTGTACACCACATGTACAAGCATTGTATAAGTTGTACGGTCGACGTATAAGTTATATATGCATTGTAAAAATTATATGTGTGTTGAATAGAAGTGAAATATACTTATATATATATATATATATATATATATATATATATACGTCCCTCGTCCACAAACCATGGACGATATTAATTGGTTGTGATTGATGTGAAAATTGGTTGATAGCGAATGGTTGATTAGAATTGTTTGTGGTTGAAATTGATTGATTATGGTTGAAAAATACCCGTTTGTGGTTGAGAATTATTTGGTTGAAACCACATAGGATTAGTTTGTGGAAATGAAAAAAATATACATGCCGCCTGCGTGCGAACTAGATGCATGAAATCCCCATTGTCAAAAGCTGCGAGGCTTTAAGGTAGAGCGAGGAGCCGTACTAGGGACGACCCTGGTTTTAACTACCCTACCATTATTCTGCCGAAATTTTCTAAAATATTCGTATGTTCGAATTATTTTCATTTGTTGAAATTCTTTTCATATGTTGAAACCGCATTCATGTGTTGAATAGAAATTCATTCGTTGAATAGAAATTCATGTGTTGAATGGTATTTGTGTTTTAAATAAATTGTTTTATAATAAAAATCTTATTTTTATCATCTATATGAACTATATAAATTAATCGTGTTTTGAAATAAATTGTTTTATAATAAAAATCATATTTTTATCACCTATATGAACTATATAAAATAGTCGTGTTTTGAATAAATTGTTTTGCAATAAAAATCACATTTTTACTATATACATGAATCGTTAAAAATAATGAAGTGTCGAAATAAATGTCGGTTGGATAAAAATATCATTTTTATCAAATGTATGAAAAGAAAATAGTTTTGTAATCGAAGAATCGATTATATATATATATATATATAAATATAATTGAAATATATCGAATAACGAAGCTGTAGTTCGTGTTTTGAAACCGTGATTTCAAACGATTAGTGCGGGAGATCCGACCATCGGATTTTCCCGAAATCGAAACCGTTGGGTTCGCCTTGAAAATATCTTTCCAACGACACCAACTTTGTAAAGATCCAACGGTTGGATTGTCTGGAATGTTTAATTCAAATCTGAAGAAAAACAGCGCCAGAGCCGATTTTATTTTTATATATATATATATATAATTAAATTAAATCGAATAATGACGCTGTAGTTCGTATTTTGAAATCGAAACTTCAAACGAGTGTATTGGGAGATCCGACCGTCGGATTTTCCCAAAACTGGAATCGTTGGATTCGTTTTGAAAAGATCTTTCTAATGATATAAAATTTGTGAAGATCAAACGGTTAAATTTTCAGATATGTGTAAATCAAATCTAAAGAAAAACAGCGCCACGGCCGCGTTATGGCCCGAAGCGTCGTTTGAATGAGTTGGCTATAAATAAATAAATAAAAATAGCGATAAATCGTTATAAAATATTATAAACGATATGGAATGGAAATAAACCAAATTTACCTGGTTTATTAGATGTTTGATGGTTGAATGTAAAATATTATAAACTAATTGAAGGTTAGCTAAGTCAGATGGTTTCCTAGGTTTTGATTTGATGTTGGTTTCGGCCTTCGGTGTTAATACTTGGAAAATCGTCCTCTTACTGATCTACGGTTAGTGACTAATGAATTGGAATAAGGCGTGTGTTGTGTTTGTGTAGCACTTGTTTATTATACACGCGAGTTGCTCAGAAAGACCGGGTTTATCTCATTCTGAATAACTGAATCGACGATAAGAAATCGAAGATGAGGATGATGGTTGAAGACCGGAGATCTTCACCTCGATTGGATGGTAACTGATGTCCTGATTTGGGGCATTCCGAAATATGGATAATGAGTGGTGATCTTCCAGACGTACGTGGAGATCGATGGGTATGCGAGGTATATAGTGCCTCCGTTTTCGTTCAGACCTAGAACGGACTTGTAGATGGACTGTGTGTCTGACATTGGAATTCATTCTGTGTGATTGATAGCCATCAGTTGCATGGTGTGAATTTCCTGTGTGGCATGTTAAGATGCAGTGATCAGGGCTTCTGTTGAAAAGCAAAGTCTTGTGGTTGATTATCAAAGCACCGCCTGTGTGGCATAACTTTGTGTATAATGTGAATTCGCGAGCCTCACACCCCTGTATGAACCAGAAACGGGAGAGGACATCAGGGAGGGCATGCGTTTCCTTCTAGCTAGAGGTGGTGTCAGTGCTTGAACTGGCTGACATTTATATTATTTTCACCTATGTGGTTGTTGCTGTTGTGAGGCGCCTCGGATATATCGGTCGATTCGGGATCGACGGAGTCATTCTTTGGCTCATTTACACCCCAAAGGGCAGGGAAACGTAGTGTTCAGGCATAATAATCCACATTGGTGGACAGGCCCTGATGATCCAAAGGGTTGATGCGTTCTGATCCTGAGGCTGTGGCTAGACAGTCTCGAATTCGGTAAGGACTATCTTTTGCCTTGGTTCATGATGGAAATCCAGTTTCCAAATACGACACCATGCGGTTTTGATTGTATATATATATGTCGACATGATATATGATACCCATGCCGTCTATGATTGATAGTTATGATTCGAAATTGTTTTTGAAACATGTAAACACTAGTAATAATATCGAATGCTTTTGTTTTATTCGTATCAAGCATATTTTTGGCCATTATAAGGTAAAACTCTATCCTCCGGTTTGCGTTGCATTGTGTGATGGGAGCTGAGTCTTATAATGGCTTCATTTTTATAAAAAGCATTGCGATGTTTAAAAGAATTATTTGTTTTCAAGCACTGGCAATCCAATGGAGTAAACTCATTCCACGAAAGTGGCATGGTCCTATGATTAGCCAAATTATATAACGTGTTAGGTAGATTTCTCATACTAGTCCCATGACTGACTTGTAGTTTGTTTCACTTGCAAACTCGGGTGCCCCTATTCCTACACGGACAGCCTTGTATTCAGGTTTTAGCAGGCTCTTTCTGGATAGCTGGAGCTGAAGATGGATTCTATCATTTATCTCTCTATATATTTTTCTACTCCTATTGTACATATTATGTTTGTTTCCGCTGTAGATATTTATGTATAGCTGAACTGTATTTGTACTAAGTATGATCCTGTATACTGTGTAACTCTGATGATTATGTTTATCCAATGTATTATTTGTTCATTATCTGGTGTATTTATTTATTTCTGTTCTTCTATTATCTGTTTATGTGTTATATTCCAAAGATTACCCTTGCCACCGTCAGTATGGGACTTGGGGTCGTCACAGCGTGGTATCAGATCTTTGGTTAAGCTTAATGTTGTAATATAACATATTAATGAACTCGTCAGAAATAGAAACAGTAGAGTTCTAGGACGAGTAACTCATTACAGATAAGATCAGTAATATCCTATTATGAGTAAAGCAGAATGAAATACACCCCGATGGACACATTTACATTCAAGTATATGTTTCTATGTTTTAAAATACCTTTTCTATGACTTGACACTTGATCTGCTCTTTGCAGAAGTACTGGAAAATGAGTGTTAGAAATAGAAGGAATGCAGAACCAGATCTAGAGGCTCTATTTAAGAGATATCGAAATCTGGGTGGAGCAGTATTCTCGGGCAATGAATCGATTATTCAAACTCAAGCTTGGATGAGTTCTGCTGAAAGAATTTTTGAGCGTTTCCAACTGAGAGATGATCAGAAAAGATTAGTAGCATCTTGGGTGCTCAAAGAAGAAGCTTTAATCTGGTGGGAAACAATCATCAAAGATAATCCAAAAGGTGATATCACCTGGGAAAGGTTCAAAGAGATTTTCCTAGAAAGACTTACTCCTCCTGAAGCAACTGAGCGGCTATGTGATGAACTCTCTTATCCGATACAAGGTGATATGACCATCCCAGAATATTATAAGAAATTCAACGAACTTTCTCACTTTGCTCCCCATCTAATTCAAAATCTGAAGAGGAAGAATCTGAGGTTTATTCATGGCCTGCAAAGAAAATACCAGAATAAAGTAATGGGGCATGTGAAGCTTCCTTTCTCGGAAATGATATACATGGCTTATCAGTATGAAGATCTCCATAAGAAAGGTATGTTGCGTGACGAAGAGGAAGTCAGTTCTAGTAGCAAGAAGGAATCTGAAACTGATAGTCCCGAGGCCAGTACGATGCCTGAGGTCAATAAGAAGCCCAAAGTCAATCGAAAAAGGGCCAGATCTGAGAAAGAACCAGTAACGACGGCCACATGCCTTAACTGCAATCAAAAGGGTCACCTGTTCAGGAAATGTAAATCTTTGAAAATGCAGAAGAAGAGTGGATCTAAATCCAAGAAGAATTTTCAAGAGAAAAGAGGTTGCAGTAAGTGCCATCAGATTGGTCATCTTGCAAAGGATTGATGGCTCTTAAAGAAGTCTAGAATGGTACAAGTGAATGAAGTGGCAGAAATTTCAGCACCCTCAGCTAGTCAGGGAAGGTCTGATGTTTTGGAAGGCACGCTTACTGTCAAGAACATTCCAGTTCAAGTACTGTTTGATACAGGTGCGTCACGAAGCTTTATTGCCAAGAATGCAGTTAAGAAGTTGGATTTGAAATTGAGGAAGCTTAAAGAACCCATCACTGTCCATAATCCGGTTGGGGGTTCTCTCGATCTTAGCTGGATTTGTGCAGTGCCTGTCTCCTTTTCCTATTATAAGTTCCCTACCATCTCTATCATCATGAATTTTACAGAGTTTGATCTTATCTTGGGGTTAGACTGGTTGACAAAATATGAAGCTGAGGTCAAATGCGCCGACTGAATAGTTAAGGCGAAGATTAAATCAGGTGATTATATAACCATTCCCTGTGAAGGTCGGAATTCTAATAGAAAATACTTCTGGGCAGCGTTGGATGTTTCTCCTGCTCAAATAGAAAATATCCCTGTAGTCACAGAGAATATTCCCGACCTCATCAAAGATATTCCTGTCGTAAAGAATTATGCAGATGTGTTCGAAGAAGTTGTCATCTTACCTCCGCAGAGAGAAATTGATTTCAAAATTGCTTTAATCCCGAATGCAAGGCCAGTAGTGCACGCTATTCGAAGAATGACTCTAAAGGAGAAAGAAGAACTAGACAATCAAACTCGACAGCTTGTATGGAAGGGTCTAATCAGGCCTAGTTTCTCTGATTGGGGAGCAACAGTGGTGTTTGTCCCAAAGTCTGACGGTACTCTGCGACTATGTGTGGATTATCGTGACTTGAATAAGCAGACAATAAAGAATAAATGTCCATTGCCGTGAATCGATGATTTATTGGATCGCCTGAATAGAGCACAAGTATTTTCAAGAATGGACCTATCTACAGGCTTCCATCAGCTTAGTATTGCCGAAGAGTGTGTTCCTATGACAGCATTCAGAGGTCCAGACTTATTCTATGAGTGGTTAGTAATGTCGTTCGGCTTATGTAACGCTCCATCAAACTTCGTCGATTTGATGAAACGAGTGTTCAGAGGAGTCTTGAATAAGTTTGTTCTGGTTTTTATTGACGATATTCTAATCTTCTCTAAATCAAAGGCCGAACATGAAAAACATTTGGAGCAAGTTCTAGAAATTCTAAGAAAGAATGTATTGAAAGCTAAACTTTCCAAATGTATATTCTGGCAAGATGAAGTGAAGTTTCTTGGCCACGTCGTATCGAAAGAAGGAATTGTTGTGGATCCAAGTAAAATCACAGCTATACAAAACTGGAAACAGCCTAGTACTCCCACAGAAGTCCGAAGTTTTCTTGGATTAGCTAGTTATTACCGGAAGTTCGTTAAAGACTTTTCGAAGATATCTGGTCACTTAACAAAGCTTACAAAGAAGCACTCAAAATTCAAATGGACTTCAGAATGTGAGGAGGATTTTGAGGAGCTAAAGTTAAGATTAACAACGGCTCCAGTATTAATGATAAACGATGGCAATCAGGATTTAAAAGTTTGGACAGATGCCTCTAGAGAAGGCCTTAGTGCAGTGTTAATGCAAAGAGGTCAAGTGGTTGCCTATGCTAGCCGTCAACTGAAGCCACATGAAAAGAATTACGTTACTCATGATCTTGAGTTGTTGGCTATAGTGTTTGCTTTGAAAATCTGGAGACACTATCTTCTGGGTGAGAAATTCGAACTGTTTACAGATCACCAGTCGCAAAAGTATCTGTTCACCAAAAAAGACTTGAATCTGAGGAAGCAACGTTGGCTAGAGTTCCTTGCAGCATACGATTTTGAGATTCTGTACACTCCAGGGAAAGCTAATGTCGTGGCCGATGCGTTAAGCCGAAAGAATGTAATGATCGCCAGTTTTATTATTACGACTTCATTGATAGATAAAATATCTGCTCTTCAGACGGATGATCACTTCATTCAGAAGATCAGAGAGATAATTCAGAAAGGCGAGCCCTCAAGTTTTCAGGTTGATAATGATGGGATTCTAAGACTAAAAGGTCGAATCTGTGTTCCTAACATTTCTGAGCTCCGAAAGGAAGTACTGGATGAATGCCACAAGTCAAAACTTAGTATCCATCCAGGAGTAAGAAAAATGTATAATGACATCAAACGCACTTTCTGGTGGAGGTCAATGAAGAGGGACATTTCTTTATATGTTAGAAGGTGCCCTACTTGTCATCTAGTCAAAAGCGACCAACAGAAACTGGCTGGATTGTTGGCTTGTTGCAACCGCTGGACATTCCAGGTTGGAAGTGGGAACATATTTCCATGGACTTCATAGATGATTTGCCCAGAACTAGAAAAGGAAATGACAGTATTTGGGTGATCGTAGATCACTTCACGAAGACTGCCCATTTCATTCCTGTTAGATCGAACAGAACTGCTCAAACTCTGGCGCAGATTTATTTTAAGGAAATTGTTAGGCTACATGGAGTGCCGATCAGTATAGTTAGTGATAGACATCCAATATTTACTAGCAAATTCTGGGAGGCATTTCAAGTAGAACTGGGAACGAAGCTGAACTTGAGCACCGCTTATCATCCTCAGACAGATGGTCAAACTGAGAGGGTGAATCGTATATTAGAAGATTTATTGCGGGCTTATGTTCTAGATTTTGGTGGATCATGGGAAGACCATTTACATTTGGCTGAATTCTCATATAAAAACAGCTACCAAGCGAGCCTGACAATGTCGCCATTTGAAGCATTGTGTGGTAGGCCGTGCCGATCTCCTGCTTGTTGGGTCGAACCCGGTAATAGACTTGTATTGGGACCTGATATGATCCGCGAAGCTGCCAACAAAGTCGACTTCGTTAAGAAACGATTACTCGTTGCTCAAAGCCGACAAAAGAGCTATGCCGATAAGAAAAGAAGAGATATATCATTTGGGGTTGGCGACTATGTATATTTGAAAGTATCGCCGATGAGAGGAGTTATCCGGTTCGGTAAAACAGGGAAATTGGCGCCCAAATTCATTTGTCTGTTTCCTATTCTTGAACGGATTGGAACACTCTCTTATAGGGTTCAATTGCCTAATTGGTTGCCTGGAGTGCATGATGTATTTCACATGTCTTAACTTTGAAAGCACGTTCATGATCCAGACTTGATCGTGGAAGAAGCAGCACAACAGGATATTGAAATTACTCCAGAATTGGCTGTGAGAAGAGAGCCGCTAAAGATCATTGGCAAAGAAACCAAAGAACCGAGGAACAAGAAGATTCACTTAGTCAAAGTGCAATAGAGTGGAGATCCGCGAGATTGTACTTGGGAAACTGAGGAGAGCATTCAGAAAGCCTATCCTAAGTGTCGAGTGGATATCTCTGATTGACTCCGGTGCAAGGTACATTTATCATACTTTGCAATATCATTTAGTTCTCTACTTTGTTGTTATTTTCTTTCCATGGATGTGCACTTGTAATTCTATAGTCTGATTAATTTAAAAAGAGTGTATGAATTAATTTGTATGATTTTGAAAAGTTAAAAACAAATTGCTTGTTGTTTGTGTTGTGTGATAGTGGGTTGGATTAATTAAATTATTAGAATGATAGTTAATTTAATCAATAAGAGAATTAATGGTAGAATTTATTCGATTAAATCACACATTGAACTAAGTTAAAAATAGATAGAAATATATACATGTGCATTATATATGTTTGAATAGGTAAATGGATTAGCTGTTGAGTAAAGAATTTATTTGCGTGCCCGACAAATAGGTAAACCTTATTGAGAGATGCGAAATATTATTATATCAACTCCTGTGAATGCCATTGGATGCGGAGTGCTGGTTGTTCTGTGTGTAATAATAAACGTCGCCATAGGATAGTAACAATTAATTTTGAACTACGCTACATGGCATACCTCTTGAAGATAGGCATACTTCATCATATACCACATAAGCATTTGGAGATTGTGTGACGAGGTTGGAGATTTACCATACGAGCGAGAGGCTTGTATGGCGATGACTATATATTACAGGTTGAATTGATGACTGATATGGACCATATAAAATGTAATGGTAAATTTCCAGAATAATAAAATCCCACACGGGTCTAGAGTTGACAATAATCACATCTCTCTAGTTATTAGATACGGCACATGGATTATTTATTTCCCACAAGGGACGAGGTGACGAGAATTTATTCTCTGGAGCAATTAAAAATACACACTCCCTCAGGCTTGGACAGGGTGACGAGAATTTATTCTCTGGAGTTATTATCTATACACGCTCCCATGTAAACACTAGAATATATCACTATAAATATGTGTATGCTTTATAGGATTTATTGGGTACCTAATAAGACCCAATAAATTTCCAAACCCCTCCCCGTACAAAGGAGGTTATGGCGAAATTTTTCGAAAATTCCGGGTGTTAGCCAAATTTTTGAAGAATTTGAAAATTCTCGGAAACTGAAAAGTTGGAGAATGGAAGCCAAATTGAAAGTAGTGTCAATTAATCAAACCACTTTCGATTTTGTTCCTTTTCGGGGACGAAAAGTTTTAAGTGGGGGAGATTGTAACAACCCGGAAAATCTGAACCAATTTGAAAATTTTAAATTGTCTATTTTGGTGAATTTTAAATATTTAAAATAAGTATTTTAAATAATAACAACGAAAAGTAAGTTTGAATCGACAATTGAAAATGAATATAATTATTTCTAATTATAAACAAGGCCTGAAATGGTGCGATAGTTTCAAAATTTGAATTCAAACTTTGACTGACTGTACCGGGTGCAAAACAAAACGGATTCTAGTGAAACCAAAAATATTTAAATTTGTTAGTGAATATCTTTCTAACGAATCTGAAAACTCGAAGTTTCATAGTGGGAAGCAAAAGTTATGGCCAAATGAATTTTCAGAAAGGTCGCTGTAGAGTTTATATAGCCCGAGAAAATGGCCAGTTTGCAAACAGTCTCAAAATTCGACGAAACTAGTTTTGTTGGGACCGTATCGTCAAAACATAGCCAGATTTATTTTTCGGGAATTTTTAGAATCAGTATGTGGCCCCGGCAAATTGAAATGTACGTTCAAATCAAATATTGAATGTTTTATATTTTAATTTGAAGGAAAACTGACTGAAACAGTTGAATGGGCCTACGAAACATATCCCATTGTATTTGGAACGGGGGTATTTAGCTGGGGTGACAGTCATTGGGTTTAGATTGGTGTTCGTGTGTGAAAGAGGGTATTTTCGAATTTTTAAAATATATAAATATAAAAAAAATCTCATTGGCCAGTTACATCGTCTCTCTCCCCAAACCTAATTCGTGAACGGCGGCTGAAGCTCAGACCTTCCCCCTCCGATTTCTCCTTCCACACGGATCAAAACAGGGTGCTCCTTCGGAGAATTTTGTTGTGCTCTCCACCACCTTCAAATCCATATAAGGTTCACCCTGCCTCGTCGCGTTTTGTTCGAGTTCTCTGCTTCTGAAGATCGCCGGCGTCGAACCAATTTTCACCTCCCCACGGCAATCGCACCTGACGCGGTTGGCACCCCATAGAGCGGATTTCGAAGCTCTCTCACGTGGCGAAGGTCGATCGACGTATAGTTGCACGGATTTCAAGAAAAAGCTAAACCTAGTTTTGAAGATTTCAGAGAGGTATACTGCCTATTTTAAATAAACTATATTATAGCAGTTTAAAGCGCTACGGTTTTTGATTTCACTGTAAAAATCATACCTTTTTCGTTTCTTGACGAAATTCAGTGAAACAAGAGACAGTGGACTCGTGTGGACCTCTTCTACATTCTAGAAGAGACCGCATATTTTTCTGAGCCTTCTGCTATTTTTGGTGGAGTGGAACCCAATGTGAGATTTCTGAATTATAAACGATATGGAAAACGACGATGTATAAATTATAAGTCGATGTATGAGTTATATAAGCGTTGTACACCACATGTATAAGCGATGTATAAGTTGTATGGTCGATGTATAAGTTATATATGCGTTGTAAAAATTATATGTGTGTTGAATAGAAGTGAAATATACTTATATATATATATACGCCCCTCGTCCACAAACCATGAACGATATTTATTGGTTGTGATTGATGTGAAAATTGGTTGATAGCGAATGGTTGATTAGAATTGTTTGTGGTTGAAATTGATTGATTGTGGTTGAAAAATACCTGTTTGTGGTTGAAAATTATTTGGTTGAAACCACATAGGATTATTTTGTGGAAATGAAAAAAAAATATACATGCCGCCTGCGTGCGAACTAGATGCATGAAATCCCCATTGTCAAAAGCTGCGAGGCTTTAAGGTAAAGCGAGGAGCCGTACTAGGGACAGCCCCGGTTTTAACTACCCTGCCGTTATGCTGCCGAAATTTTCTGAAATATTCATGTGTTAGCATTATTTTCATTTGTTGAAATTATTTTCATATGTTGAAACCGCATTCATGTGTTGAATAGAAATTCATTCGTTGAATAGAAATTCATGTGTTGAATGGTATTCGTGTTTTAAATAAATTGTTTTATAATAAAAATCATATTTTTATCATCTATATGAACTATATAAATTAGCCGTGTTTTGAAATAAATTGTTTTACAATAAAAATCATATTTTTATCACCTATATGAACTATATAAAATAGTCGTGTTTTGAAATAAATTGTTTTGCAATAAAAATCACATTTTTACTATATACATGAATCGTTAAAAATAGTGAAGTGTCGAAATAAATGTCGGTTGGATAAAAATATCATTTTTATCAAATGTATGAAAAGTAAATAGTTTTGTAATCGACGAATTGATTATATTTATATATAAATAAATATAATTGAAATATATCGAATAATGAAGCTGCGGTTCGTGTTTTGAAACCGTGATTTCAAACGATTAGTGCAGGAGATCCGACCATCGGATTTTCCCAAAACCGAAACCGTTGGGTTCGCCTTGGAAATATCTTTCCAACGACACTAACTTTGTAAGGATCCAGCGGTTAGATTGTCTGGAATGTTTAATTCAAATCTGAAGAAAAACAGCGCCAGAGTCGATTATATTTATTTATATATAAAAATATAATTAAATTAAATCGAATAACGACGCTGCAGTTCGTATTTTGAAATCGAAACTTCAAACGAGTGTATCGGGAGATCCGACCGTCGGATTTTCCCAAAACTGGAACCTTGGATTCGTTTTGAAAAGATCTTTCTAATGATATAAAATTTGAGAAGATCCAACGGTTAGATTTTCAGATATGTGTAAATCAAATCTGAAGAAAAATAGCGCCACGGTCGCGTTATGGCCCGAAGCGTCGTTTGAATGAACTGGCTATAAATAAATAAATAAAAATAGCGATAAATCGTTATAAAATATTATAAACGATATGGAATGTAAATAAACCGAATTTACCCGGTTTATTGGATGTTTGATGGTTGAATGTAAAATATTATAAACTAACTGAAGGTTAGCTAAGTTGGATGGTTTCCTGGGTTTTGATCTGATGTTGGTTTCGGCCTTCGGTGTTAATACTTGGAAAATTGTCCTCTTACTGATCTACGGGTAGTGACTAATGAATTGGAATAAGGCATGTGTTGTGTTTGTGTAGCACTTGTTTATTATACACGCGAGTTGCTCAGAAAGACCGGGTATATCCATTCTGAATAACTGAATCGACGATAAGAAATCGAAGATGAAGACGATGGTTGAAGACTGGAGATCTTCACCTCGGTTGGGTGGTAACTGATGTCCTGATTGGGAGGCATCCCGAAATATGGATAATGAGTGGTGATCGTCCAGATGTACGTGGAGATCAATGGGTATGCGAGGTATATAGTGCCTCTGGTTTCGTTCAGACCCAGAACGGACTTGTAGATGGACTGTGTGTCTGACATTGGAAATCATTCTGTGTGATTGATAGCCATCAGTTGCATGGTGTGAATTGCCTGTGTGGCATGCTAAGATGCAGTGATCAGGGCTTCTGTTGAAAAGCAAAGTCTTGTGGTTGATGATCAAAGCACCGCCTGTGTGGCATAGCTTTGTGTATAATGTGAATTCGCGAGCCTCACACCCCGGTATGAACCAGAAACGGGAGAGGACATCAGGCAGGGCATGCGTTTCCTTCTAGCTAGAGGTGGTGTCAGTGCTTGAACTGGCTGACATTTATATTATTTTCACCTATGTGGTTGTTGCTGTTGCGAGGCGCCTCAGATATATCGGTCGATCCGGGACCGATGGAGTCATTCGTTGGCTCATTTATGCCCCCAAAGGGCGGGGAAATGTAGTGTTCAGGCATAATAATCCACATCGGTGGACCGGCCCTGACGATCTAAAGGGTTGATGCGTTCTGATCCTAAGGCTCGGGCTAGACAGTCTCGAATTCGGTAAGGACTATCTTTTGCCTTGGTTCATGATAGAAATCCAATTTCCAAATACGACACCATGCGATTTTTATTGTATATATATATATATATATATATATATATATATATATATATATATATATATATATAGCGACATAATATATGGTACCAATGTCGTCTATGATTGATAGTTATGATTCGAAATTGTTTTTGAAACATGTAAACACTAGTAATAATATCAAATGCTTTTGTTTTATTCGTATCAAGCATATTTTTGGCCATTATAAGGTAAAACTCTATCGTCCGGTTTACGTTGCATTTTGTGATGGGAACTGAGTCTTATAATGGCTTCATTTTTATAAAAAAGCATTGCGATGTTTAAAAGAATTATTTGTTTTAAAGCACTGGCAATCCAATGGAGTAAACCCATTCCGCGAAAGTGGCGTGGTCCTGTGATTAGCCAAATTATATAATGTGTTAGGTAGATTTCTCATACCAGTCCCATGACTGACTCGTAGTTTGTTTCACTTGCAAACTCGGGTGCCCCTATTTCTACACGGGCAGCCTTGTATTCAGGTTTTAGCAGGCTCTTTCTGGATAGCTGAAGCTGAAGATGGATTCTATCATTTATCACTTTTTATGTTGTTCAGCTCCTATTGTACATATTATGTTTGTTTCCGCTGTAGACATTTATGTATAGCTGAATTGTATTTGTACTAAGTATGATCCTGTATACTGTGTAACTCTGATGATTATGTTTATCCAGTGTATTATTTGTTCATTATCTAGTGTATTTATTTATTTCTGTTCTGCTATTATCTGTTTATGTGTTATATTCCAAAGATTACCCTTGCCACTGTCAGTACGGGACTTGGGGTCATCACAGTTTTGTTTATTCAAAACATTATTATTTATATGTTAGCGATGTTAGAAATTATGACTTTGTTAAATTAAAACATTGTCATGTTAGGATGTTAGAAATTATGATTTCGTTAAATTAAAACATTGTCATGTTAGCGATACTAGAAATTATGATATGGTTAAAATATAACTGTCATGTCATATAAAAATATCTAATTATGTGAATTAGAATTATCATAAAAAAATTCATTTTGGTTAAATTAGATTTGTATGAAATCTTAGATATCATTTTGGATAAAAATATATTTGTATGAAATCATAAATATCATTTTGGTTAGAAACATGTTATGTAAATAAAAGGTCATTTATGTCAGAAACATGTTATGCAAATAAAAGGTCATTTATGTTAGAAACATGTTATGTAAATAAAAGGTCAATTATGTTAGAAACATGTTATGTGAATTAAAAGGACATTTATGTTAGAAACATGTTATGTTAGATTAAAAATATCATTTTATTAGAAATTTTATGTTAGGCTAAAAGTATCATTTTATTGGAAATGGAAATGTCCATTTATTTAGATAATGTTTTGTTAAATAAAAATGTCATTTTTAGTTAGAATATAAAATGTCATTTTTAGTTAGAATATGAATTGTCATTTTTAGTTAGAATATAAAATTTCATTCTTAGCTAGAAAATAAATGTGTTATTTTTCTTGAATTGACAAAATAAATCATGTCATTTATGTTGAATTAAAGTTAACAAAATAAATCATGTCATTTATGTTGAATTAAAATTGACAAAATAAATCATGTCATTTATATTGAATTAAAATTGACAAAATAAATCATGTAATTTATGTTGAATTAAAATTGACAAAATAAATCATGTCATTTATGTTGAATTAAAATTGACAAAATAAATCATGTCATGTATGTTGAATTAAAATTGACAAAATAAATCATGTCATTTATGTTGAATTAAAATTGACAAAATAAATCATGTCATTTATGTTGAATCAAAATAAACATCATTTATGTTGAATTAGGATTGACAAAATAAATGTGTTATTTTTGTTGAATTAGAATGGACAAAATAAACATGTCATTTTTGTTCAATTAGAAATGTCAAATATAAAAGTGTCATTTACACTAGAATAATGTTACATTAAAATAAAATTGACATTTTAGTTAAAAATGTTTTATTAGAATTAAAATTGTCATTTTAGAATAAAAATGTCATGTTAGGTTTAAATTGCCAATTTAGTTAAAATTGTCATTTTAGAATAAAAATGTCATGTTAGGATTAAATTGTCAATTTAGTTAAAATTGTCATTTTAGACAAGAATGTCATTTTAGTTAAATATGTCATATATGTTAGAGTAATGAATATGTCATTTATTTTGGATAATGATTTGTCAAATGAATATATCATTTATTTAGATAATGTCGTGTTTTCAATAAAAAAGACTACATTTTTATTGCCACATTGTTTCATTAAAAAGATTGAAATAAAAAGTATCATTTTTATTGCATTAAAATGATTGAAATGTTTGTTATATTGATATCATGGATGTATTGTTGTGTTGTTATGTATGTTATATTGTGACGTGATTGAGATTTGGAAAATTAAACATGTTAAAATAATGTTATTATAATTACACTTCCATTTGCAAGTTATCCGACTTGTTTATGTGATTGGGACAATATTTTTTTACACATCGCCCAAGTGCACAAATAATTTATTATCTATTTGTTGGATGAAACCCCACACGGGTCTTGGGATGATATTCTAATCACACATCTCCCTTGTGATTAGTTGTAGAATGCACTCTGGTTGTTATTTGGTTGTTTTCTGATTAGTTATCATTCATATGCAATGTATGAAACCATATAAATGAACTTATATGGTAATTGGTTGGGTCGCATTCCAATTCAGAAATAAAGAATATTTGGTAACAAGAATATTATAAAATAAATAACAATTTAGTATAAACGACATTTTATAATAAAGGTTTTTTTTAAATTAAGAATATCTTAGAATAAAGATATTTTAAATAAAGAATAGTTTAAAATAATGAATATTTTCAGTAAAATAATTACAATTATAAATTATAATTGCACTTTTGACACTAGGTTAGGTTGCATTTGTGGTGGAAGTCTGCCCGGATCCAACCGGCATATCCAGCAGCCACTAATGTTGAACCTAATGTGAGATGTTTAAGTGCGCAAATACGAAGCGGGCTATGACACAAGGTTAAGCCCAACTTGTGGGATAAGCCTGCCCGGACCTGACCGGCATGTCCATCATCCGCATGTTGTAGGCCTAAGTGGGAGGTCTAGCCCATTATAAACCATAAATGGACATGGTAATGAATTGGACTATTTAGCCCATTATAAGTTGAAACGCCATTTTAACCCGAACGGGTTTATCGATCGTTTTTATTCATTTTATAATGAATAAAATAAAAAGTAGTAATTTCCAAAATCTAATATTTTGAGAACATTATTTTAATAAAGAAATAGAATAAATCTTTAATCAAAATTTAGTGAAGTTTTCCAATTAATTAATATTTATTTGGAATTAAATAAAATAAATTGGATTTTGGGTTGTCGTGAATGGTGTCTTTAATAACACTGTTATTAAACCACATAAGGAAAGAATAAATCTTTTAATTAAGGTTATTAGAGTTTCCATTTATATTTAATAATTGGAATAAAATGAAATGTGAATTGGGTTTATCGTGAACTGTGTTTTAAACGTCATTTGTTCTTTAATCCTAATTAACAGTGAAATTATAATTTTGAATTTATAAATCTTTTGTTAAGATTTAAATGGAATTTATAAATCTTTTATTAAGATGAAACAGTAATTTTCCAATGTAAAGTTTTCTAATTTAATATATTAAATTGGAATTGAATGGAATTCGATTTAATAATAATTGGGATAAGCTTCTGTAAAAGAAGACCGATACTATATATGGAATTTAAGAGGCTTTACCATTGTTCCATTTATATTATTAGTCTGATACGGAAATTTATATCGATTATATATTGATTTGATTTTTGTGAAATTCCATATTTAATGGAAGATGATTTTGGGTTTATCGTGAACTGTGTTTTAAATGACATTAGTTCTTTAACACAGTTAAAGATAAGATTAATTTCTTAAAGTTGAATAACCATAAAATAATGATTTGTGATATTAAAATCAAATAGGAGTTTTAATGAATCTTTAAAAAGAAGATTAAAGATTATATTTAAAAGAATTTATCTTTGATAAAATTAATGGGAATCTTTCCCTAATAATATGAATATTCTATTAATAGAATATTTTGAATTGGAATGATGCGTATGATGTGTCTTTATACCTCTATATTTTTAATTATAAAAATACGCGAGTTATTCGGAAAGACTATTTAACCAATTATGAATAATTACTACGACGATTAAAAGTTGAAGATATTGAAGACGGCGATTGAAGACCGACGATCTTCGCTTTGAATTGGCGACTACTGATGCCCTGAACTGGGTCGCTCCTAGGAAAGGGTTAAAAGTGGTAGTTTGTCTGGACGTATACTTGTTGATTATTCGGATATGCGAGCACCTCACTTCCTTATTGGACATATGGAATGAGGAATAAGGTGTCTCCAGTTTCGTTCAGACCTAGAACGGACTTGTAAATGGATGTGTGTCTAACATTGAATTTCATTCCATGTAAATTAAATCGATTTCTATTTAATATATATATATCTGTGGTGGCAGAGAATTTATTCTCTTGCTTAACACCCTTTTCTAAGACGTACGAGCTTAGAGGTTATATATTGGTAGTTATCGATCGCATGGCGCAGATTGTCAATGTGGCACGCCAAGATGCAAATGATTAAGGCTTTCGTTGAAAAGCAGAGCCTTGTGGTTAATGATCAAAGCATAGCCTATTTCGGCATAGCTTTGTTTATAATATGACCTCGTGAGCCTCACACCTCGGTAAGAGTCAGAAATGGAGCAAGGGAACGCAGGGAGGGCACACGTTTCTTTCTAGCTAGAAGTGGTGTCAACGAATTACCAGCCCTGAAATTTCACTTATGTGGATGATGGAATTTTCGAGGCCTCGGATTTGTCAGTCACCAATGGCCGTATTATAGGTTCGATAGGACCAGGAAGCGTGTGTTTAGGAATTTCCAATCCACTAAAGTATTTGTGGACCGGCCCTGCAGTATCCAACGGTTGCCTGTAGGTGTGATCCTAAGACTTTGCTAGAGTGTCTCGAATCAGTAAGGAGATCGTTCCTAGCCTTGACTCTTGACGGAAACCCAATTTCCAATACGACATCATGCGGTTTTGATTTTAGAACTAGTATGGCGACATAGTATATGGTAGCTATGCCATCTATGATTAATACATTATGATTGAAATGTTTTTGAAACATATATACACTAATAATAATATCAAATCTGTTTTATCGTATCAATCGTTTTTGACCATTATAAGGTAAAACTCTATCCTCCGGCTTGCGCTGCATTGTGTGATGGGATCTGAGTCTTATAATGGTTCCATTTTTCTTAAAAAGCATTGCGCTGTTTAACGATTTACTTTATTTCATGCACTGGCAATCCAATGGAGTAAACCCGTTCTGCATTAGCGGCGTGGTCCTGTGATTAGCCTTCTTATTAGATAAGTTAAGTAAGATTTCTCATACCAGTCTGATGACTGACCCGTAGTTTGTTTCACTTTGCAAACTCGGGTGCCCTCTTTTCCACACGGGAGTCGAGTAGCTTGTTTGCAGATATTCATTTTTGAGTAAGATTTCTGGATCGAAGCTTAGAGTTGTGTCCGGAGCATTGATAGTCTTCCGCTGTGTTAATTTAATTGTTCCGCTGCATTGTATTAAATTCAATGTAAATTATCTTCCACTGTATTATTATTTATCGATGTACTCTGATATTCTGTACTCTGATGTAACATTATTATGATGTAATAAAAGTCTTCTGTTATTTGTTTTAATGTGTTGTATTCCCAAAGTTAACGTATGCGGGTTTTGAACGGTCGAGGTCGATTTAGCGATCGATCGGGTCCGGGCGAAATTCGGGGTCGTTAAAGTTGGTATCAGAGCTCTGGTTATCTCAAATCTTTGGGGTACAACTCGTTAGAACTGAACAAAAGACTTATCAAGGATTGGGTTAGTAATATCCAGTAAGAATACTTATTAAAGATAGGATCAGTAGCATCCTAGAATGAGAAAACTAATTAGAGATGGGGTTAGTAATGCCCTAGAATGAGTTGAGAGCGACAAGTCTATAATTAACGTATTTGTGATTATTTATATATAATCCGTTCGTAGAAAATATGATTTTTGAATTTACAAAAGTTATATATAAAAGCTAATCAACTAATTGATTGATGATTGTGTTGTGTGATAATTAGTTCAACTAATAAAATTATTGAAACCAATAAAAGAATGAAAGTTGAGTTGGTTAGTTAAACAACATTCAGCTTCATTCCTTTTCGAGGACGAAAAGATTTTAAGTGGGGGAGATTGTAACAACCCGGAAAAACCGGAACCAATTTAAAAATTTAGTTCAAGGAAATTTTGTTAGAAAATGCGTCAGAATTTAAAATTTCCATTTTTAAATTTAATTATTGAAATAAAAATAAAAGAAAAGAAAAAAGTTTTAAATAAAATTATGATGATATTAATGAGATTTATTAATATAAGCTGATAGGTTGATTTGAAAATAATGTGTGCACTGGATGAAATAAATACATGTATATATCTTTGGCTATCGTCTTTAGTTCTTTCCCTGTTTGTTCAAAATGTAATTTTTAGGAATTCAAACATGGATTACGTGTCCAATTAAACTTTATTAATTAATTTAATTTGCAATGTTAATTATGCATTCATTTCATTCCTTTATATATATGTTTATTTCCCTTACATTTTAAACCTTGTGCATGCAACTGTAATAACCCGGAAAATCAGAACCAATTTAAATTTTTTATTTTGGCAATTTTGATGAATTTTGAATATTTAAAATGATTTATTTTAAATAATAACGACCAGAAATTTATTTTGAAAAGAATTAGAAAGTATATATTTATTTGAATCGTCGTTGGTATCTAAAGAATTATTTTTAATTATAAATGGAATTGAAAATGGCGCGATAGTTTAAAAATTCTATTTCAAATTTCAAATGAATGTACGAGATTCGAAATAAACCGGATTTTAGCGAAACAAAAAATATTAGAATCTATTTGAAAATATCTTTCCAACGAATCCAAAAAATTGAAATTTCATAGCGGGAATAAAAAGTTATGCCCAGTTGAAAATTCAGAATAGTCGCTATGGAATTTAGGCCCTTAAAAATGGAGATTTTGCAATCGACCTCCGTTTTCGATGAAAACACTGATCCGGGATGTCAAGTTATTGCTAGATTCCAAAATTCATAATTTTTGGGATTAATATGTGAGCGTGGCGAAGTAAAACGTGTTTTGATAGTTTCAGTCAATTTGGATCGACCAAAAAATGGTCATTTTTCAAACGGTCCCCAAATTTGACGAAACTAGTTTTGTTAGAACTGTATCATTAATATGAAGCCAGGAAATATTTTTAGGGAATTTTTAGAGTCCGTATGTGGCCCCGGTAAATTAAAATGTACGTTTAAATTGAATATATATTGATTTATATTTTAATTTAAATGAAAACTGATCGAAACGATGGAATTGGCTTATGGGACATATCCCATTGCATTCGGAATGGGGGTAATTAGCTTGGGGCGACAGTCATTGGTTCTCTATCGGAGTTCGAAATGAAAGGTAACTTTTTGGATAAGGAAAAAAATTAATATAAAAATAAATGAACCCCTCAAACCTCTCACTATACTCAGGTCAATGCAAAAAAAGAAAAAAAAGAAAAAAAAGGAAATCGATCAACCCACAGCGCCGCCGACGTCGAGTACCCACCTCCTCCTCCGATCGACTGCAACGCCGACCCCTCCCTCAATCCGAAGCTCGAACCCCCCAATCACCCTAAACCGTAAACTTAACCACCCAGTCCCGCCACTGCTCACCCTGCACCGCCACCTACACCACAAGCGCCGCCTTCCCTAGCCTGCAGCACCCTCTACGCCTCTCCTCTTCGATAACAATAAGTTTTTATTTCAATTATTTTATTTTCCTTTTTTGTTAATTGATTTAGTTAAATTAGAGATTCAACATTGTTTTGAAATCTGATTTTATATATATATAATAGCAGCATTTTAAATTGAAATTTATATATATATATATAAATGAATAAATATTATATAAAGGGTGCGTTTTTTAGAGGTCCCTATTAAGTTTC
This sequence comes from Allium sativum, assembly GCA_030737875.1. Classification (NCBI taxonomy): domain Eukaryota; kingdom Viridiplantae; phylum Streptophyta; class Magnoliopsida; order Asparagales; family Amaryllidaceae; genus Allium; species Allium sativum. The sequence continues at coordinate 271,043,351 of CM060922.1, read as the reverse complement.
AAAATATAAAAAAAACCCGCTCATAAACTTATTGTAAATTAGGTCCCTATTTTTTGAAAAGTCATAAAAAAAATATAAAAAAATATAAAAAAATCACGTAACTTCGTATTTAAATAAAACATGTAAACACTAAAAAATTCAGAACAAAAAACCATCAAAGAAGGCGTCAAAAATCAAAAAAACAGAAGAAAAAAAAAACGAAATTTCCAGTTAAATGCATAATAGTATGCACATATATCATTTTCCTGCATACATCCGTGCATATTTTTCACTACATACATCTTCGTTGATTTTTATTCATACGAAAACATGCTTACATGTGTGCAAATATACCCAATATTTGCACACATTTGTGCAGGTTTAGTTTCAAATTTTCAAACCGAACACAGCTTACGGAAAAGTTGCATACATATATGCAATTATCAGTAATAATTGCATAAATGTATGCAACTATTTTTTTTCCGTAGAATCATGAAATTATTTCCATATTTTAGAATTTTTTTTATGAAGGAACGTACTTTTTTAAAAATAAAAATAAAAAAGGCGGAAGTAATAAAATAAGGGGCGGGTTTAAAATTTTCAAATCTTTTTTTTATATATATAAATTAGGTCCCTACTTTTATCCTATAAAAATGTTGCACACATGTGTGCATTTTTTTGAGAAATTTGCACATTTGGATGCAAATAAAAATGAACTGAAATATTAAGTTAAATCTATCCGCTGGAAGAACTGCAGTTAAGTGCATATATGCATGCAATAAAATCAAAAAGGTGCATAATATTATACATTTAACTGCAGTTTTTTCTATTTTTTTGCTGTTTTCTTCTTTCTGACATTATTTTTGTTGTTTTTTGAACTGAATTTTTTGTATAATGCATAATTTATTTTATTACTAATTTACGAATTTTTTTTATTTTTTTTAATTATTATTTTATAAGTTTTGAAAACAGGGACCTAATTTATATTAAGTTTATGACCGGATGTGAGCCTAATTAAGTTTCAAAATAGGGACGTGAGCCTAATATTCACTTATATAAATATGATTCTTAAAGATTTGATTTTTTTTAATATGTAAATAAAAAGATAAATTTTTATAAATATATACATATATTAGATTTGTATACAGAATTTTTATATTAGAAAAGACAGAATTTTTATATTAGAAAAGACAGAATTTTTATATTAGAAAAGTCAGGATTTTTATCAGAGAAGACAAGATTTTTATATTAGAGAAGACGGGATTTTTATATTAGAAACGAATGGATTTTTATATGGGAAAAGATACAATTTATATATATATATAACAACAATATAAAAATACGACTTTTATATATATAATAGCATTGTAAAAATACGATTTTTATTACATATATGGCATTGTAAAGATGTGATTTTTATATATGTAGCGAATTAAAAATACGATTTTTATTTAATAAAGAATATAAAAATATTATTTTTATATATATAGCGAATTAAAAATACGATTTTTATATAATAGAGAATATAAAAATATGATTTTTAAATATATATAATCATCATATTAAAAATGTGATTTTTATCTATGAACAGCGTGATGAAGATTGCATTGGAATATTGAATAGAATCCAAACCATCGTCCGATAAAGCACGACGGAGTGGATCTCCAAGGTGAGAACTCCTCACTTTTATTTTATTTTCTAGTTTGAAATATATACTAGGATGCAAACGGTGCTTAGCAGCACCCGACACCCGTCGTCCCAGACCATGGATGACTTAGTTGTTTGATTGATGTGTTATGAAAATTTATTGTTGTGATATGGAATAGAATAAAATATTTTATCATTAAAAATATTTTATAGTTAAAAATATAATTTTTAACATGTATATGAATAAAATAAATATTTATATACAAATCGGACGATTTGTTTATGTGCACACACATTTGACTGATATTGATTGGGACGATAAATTTTACACATCGCCCAACTGCACAAATAAAACCTGTGTTTGATTGTTTGAAACCCCACACGGGTATTGGGATAATATATGACATACACTAGTCCCAATAATTAGTTGTATGTCGATCGATTGATTGACAGGCTATTGTAAGCGTTAAATATTTATATTTGATGCTTATGTAGTGTAGAATGCACTCTGGATGTTGGTTGATTGTTTATCATTGTTATTATACACATGTATTGTATGAAAACCATATAATCAAATCATATGGTAATTGACTGTGTCTGATTCCAGTTCAGAAGGAATGAATATTTTAAAGTAATGATTATTTTAAAATAATGAATCTTTTAAAATAATATTCAGTAACTGATCAAAATCTGATTTTGATGTCCGATTTGGGATGGGCACGAATATATTTAAATATATAAAGCCGGGTTGATTAGATTAACGTCATTTTGACATGAACGATATTTAAATCAATTTTATTCATTTTTAAAATGAATATCGAAAAGGAATTGATTTCAAAGTCTAATGTTTTGAAAATACTATCATTTATATATCGATGATATAGAATATTCAATTTTGATTAGAAATTGAATATGAAGTTGAAATCGTTTTGAAACGAATTGAAACCAATTTATAAAATATGTTTTAAATGGAAATCGACGTGTTAGCCTGTTTTGTGACCAGGCCACCCAAAACTCAGATGATCAGGGTTATATATGTTAGAGGATAAAGCTCTCATATGTCCTAAAACCAGAGCTTGGATCGGATCAGATTGGATAGCTTGGATCGGTTCGGATGGGATAGCTTGGATCGGTTTGGATGGAATAGCTCGGGTCGGATCGAATGGGTGCAACAACACCGCTTCGAATCGGATCTAGGCCTCCTGACCGACCTGCCTAAAACACGCAACTTCCCTTCATTGGAGACCTATTCTTGTGCCTATTTACCCAGACCGACTGACACTTGTAAGCTCACGAATGAAGCCACGCTCCCCACTTTCTCCATCATTTTCGAAGTCCTCCATGATGTTGCCACGTAGCCACACATCCCAATAGATTTTACACCTATAAATACACATACAATGCATCATTTGAGGGGGGTTCTGACACTTAATTCATGAATGGTAGCCATGGTCGAATTTCTCAATCAACAACCACCTTCATATCCAATAAAAATCAATGAATTCGGAGAGAATAATTCATTGTATTCGAGTGATTGTGTGAATGTATTCATTGTAATTGGAATTCTGGAATGAAATGAGAAACTATGAAGTGGACGTAGGCTAGTTAATGCCGAACCACTATAAATCTCGTGTCTCTGCCTAATTTTCTATGTTTTAGATTATTATTCTTCGCAAATCGTATTCAATTGGGTGTTAGGACCATTTTTTGGTCTAACATTTTGTGCTTTACTGAGAAATAAAGATTCTTAGCTTTTTGGATTATTTATCTACTGTTTGGATCTCCAAGTCCGAAGAGATAATCCGTATTCTCGTCACTTTCGAAGCCTTCGATGATTTCATCAATTCTACCCAAAGCATGGATGTCTCTGGAATGAAGCAATGGGTTCGAAAAGATCCGCCCAGCGCAGCAGCAACTTTTAGCATGGACCTCGACTTCGGATCGGATCAGGTGTGTTTTCAGTTCAAATGAGCTCCGGAGATGCATATAAAATGACTGGATCGGATGCAGATTGAGCCTTCAGATCGGATGTAGTAGAAGCGCAGTCCAATATCCTTGAGGGGGCCGGATCGGGTCCTACCCGATCTGAAAAAGAACCTCCGATCCGAACCAGATGAGGAGATCCGAACCGACCACCTGCTGATGACGTACCTCCGATCCGATCCGATGACATGTTCGATCCGATCCGATGACAAACACGAGCCGCGATCTGATGACACCTCCGAACCGCTACTTGAAGGCAAATTCCGATCCGACCCGGTACAGCTATTTTTGGGATAAAATACATTTTTCGGATCATTTCAGAAAAGGTCGATCGCCGCTGGGACTATGGGGCCCCGGACCCCCACCGGCGCTGCGCCCGGGCCTGCTGATGGCCTCGCCTTCGGCTCGGAGCAAGGCTCGCCTTCGGCTCGACATATATATTTTGGCCAACACTAGTCGTCAAAGCTTATCAATGAGGATTAGATGGATAGTCAAAGAATATAACAATGAAATGGCAACGACTGGGATTCTTCCCATAGCCATGACGCTTATTTACATTAGTAAGCCAATTTGAGGAGCTATCGATCAGATTCAGCTTGTTGTCAAGGACAGTATACAAGACAATGATTGTCTCACAGCAACTTCCTCTTCTGTAGTTCTGATGGTGTATAGATTTCACTGATGAAACCGATGTTGCTCGCTAATGAGTAGTGACCATCTTATTTATGCGACTTAAACTTGTCCAATCGGAGGGGCATCGAATGACGGTTATATGGAACAGTCCGAGCACTACTTCGAAGATGATTCATATGATTTTAGTGATCATGATTGTCAATAATGGGATACCAGAAAGCAGCTAAGGATCTCAACATCCCAAAGCTACACTTCAATTGTATGATGTGATGAATGAAATATGTTCTGCGGTTCACCTTCCGAAGAACTTGGCGAACCTTTGCAGTTGCCGTTTGCTGTCAACTATATCGAGGAAGACTGATTTCCATCGAATAAGGGTTAAGTCAACATACTTTGGTGCCCAGAATTAGGTACTAGTTGTACTACCATACGCCACGATTGGACCTATGGATCCTTTCCAGGATTATAACAACTTGACTGCTCACCAGCCACCATACTGCCTTGGTCAAATGGTGAGAGCTCGAGATTAAAGAAAATTTGAAGCAACCATTAGCTCTCTACTTCTTATTTGCATTGTGACATAACGCATGAATATTACTTAAAGCCTCGCAAGCTATGCTATCATACTCAAGTTTATCTGATCAAGGTCTAAACCGACCAGCTCCAGCGGAATTCAGAGCTTACATTGCACCCTAGTGTCTACTGCTCAATCCCCAAACATTAGCCGAATCCATCGTTGAATTTACCATTCCCGAAGAGGATGTGTTAGATGAAGAATATGGCCCTTCAAAACGAAAAATGAATACAAGCACCCGTTACTGTATACCGACGGTGCAATGAATGATCGATGACCCAACGTTGGAGATGTATTGATTCGAACGAAATTCCAAAGGAAGGAATTATAACTCATAGCTTACCTAGAACAGGTAGAAGAGCTATTGGATGGATTGGAACGTTACAGCATATCTTACGTCCTACGAACGGAAAATCAAAAGGTCAATAATCCGGCCAAGCTAGACAGTTCCGGCAACTCAGAAGAGAGTCATAGACAACCCCATGATGAACTTCCTGCAGCACAGAATGCACTTAGCAAGGAGAAGTGAAAGGCGTGCCATCGCTCTTTATGCCTCGAGATATAACATGCAAGGCGATAACGCTTATTTCCCTTGGAAGGTTGTCCCAAAATAGACACCAACGAGCCTCATTGCTGAATTCACCGCCCTAGATGATTGGACAAAATCACTAATCAGCCTCCCGCTAGATGAGAGATGAATGTGAATGAAAGTTTTGACAAACGACTTTTTGGAGTTAGAAAGTGAAGATTTACAATTTCACTCCCTTCATTGAGGATTAGTCAAGTAACTCGTGTCCCAGATATTGGGTGCAACCGGAGATTCGAACATCGATTGCTCATGATAACATCATCTAATTCAAAGCTGATACATAATAGGCTTGCATGATAGACTTCCTCAGCCTTGCCCGAAAATTGACGAGTTAAAAGTTTAGAGCACTTAAGCCTAGATGCTGATTGATTATCTGTCTATTAGATCTTAATCCCGACATGGGATTAAAGGCATATATGAGGATGGATGAGATATAACTATCACCCTAGCAGCCATATCCTATTTCCTAACATGGAAAGCACAAAAGCTTCTATGAACATGGATCCAGTATTCTCCTACCAATTACTGTCCTAGCACCAACGTGATGATATGATACCATTAATAATACATACATGACTCCCTGACATTCAACCCTTTCCCTTAGCATGGGGAGAAAAAAAGGCGATTCAAAGGAAAAAAGACCTCGTCATTCGCATATAGTATTTACCTAATTGCCTTTGTCACACAAAGACCACAATCAAACTATCCCCTGGCAGAGATTGGCCGAGGCAAAATGGACCTGCAGATAGCATGTAATGCCATTTTCACACGGAATCATGTTCATTCCTTTAACAGGACCACTCTTTAACCATGACTCTTATATTTGCATCCTTTATGAGCTACTGATGTAATTAACTCAGAAGAATTAATATGTGGATGGTGTAGGTACCTAGGATTTGATACTAATCAGACTTCTAACACCTACATATAGAGTTATGGAGCAATACCATGACGAGCTTGACTGAACAACTCGTTCACAAAGCCACGCCCTCCGCCTGAAATAAGTTGTATAGCACAAGGCGGATTCGAGATGACCATCCACTCCTTGGCTCATACGTGGCAGATATAAAGATAATTATGCTTTTGCATTTCAAAGTTGGAATCCGATTTTAGATAGATGCAATTCGGTCATCTACATGGCTCAGTCCTATGTTTGACGCCATCAGATTACATGAATCCAAATAAAGGAGGCAGCATTTCCCTTTGATATGCTTACTTTTCAATCATGCAATTTACTCTTACATGCTTCCTGAATTATTGACATGACTAATTCATGCGATATGAATGATGCAGGTACATGAAGGTCGGTGCCAATCACTCCTACCATAGATTGAACGGAGGAACGCAAAGCTTCTGCAAACATTTTCCGACTCTTTTCCAGGTTAACTCTAACCCTCAGAGATAGGATAGAAGTACTTATCTAGGATGAATGTGATGGGCGCGCCATGATTAAAGACCACTCGATCCATGGCTCTGGGTCTCATGATTTGAGAGAACATTTAGAGGACGATATTGCAGTGTCTGGTCAAACTCCATCCCTCGAATCAATGGGACGAGAGAAACTTGATTATTGCGAATAGCCACCTCTACCTGTGAATCGGAGGTTAGGAGGTAGCGCCTCGGTGAGTGTGACCCGACCACTTGCCCGAAAATCTCCATCTGTCAGAGTGAAGCATGGAGTATGGACTAAAGATCGAGTTCGAGAATGACACTCAGCTGACAGAATCCAGCTCTTGGGATTAGAGTGCAGGAGGAAAGCCGGGGCAAATGACATGACCATTCGCCTGATTAACTCTAACTCTCATGATTCGAGAGAGAGTATAAAGGACGGGAAGACGACGTCCCCAAGGCGTGATGGTGCACCACGATTAAAGACCGCCTTAATAAAACTCTAACCTAGGCATACGTCAGGAGAGTATAAAGGTGCTAACATTAAGCACCAAAGACAACAGGCTCCTACCCCACTGAAGGAATTGGGATAAGATTGAAAGCAGAGCCGACACCCCCCATGGAAAGATTGAGGACAACACAATGTCGAACAAGCCCTGACTAGGCACTTTATTCAAGTTTGATTAGGGGCACACACACATTGCCCCATAGATAAATTCTATATGATTTGCTAGATATTATTTGATTGCAGAGGTTTCGAATTGGAAGCCTTACTTGATTATGATGTACTTTATTACCTATTACTTAGAGATTCACTTTGTTTACAGAGTGTGAGCTTGTACAAGATAACAGGACAAGAATGCGAGGGCCGCACTCGCGACAACTGCAGTAGGCCAGTAGAAAACGAACAAAGGGCTATGTCTAGAAGGCTAGCGCTGATGCCCAATGCTAAACTACTCATGCGACTCAAGGCGACGACCGAAAGGAGGCCTTGAGAGTGAATTGTTAAATGATGTGTCACATGACTTAAGTCAACGACCGAAAGGAGGTACTAAGAGTGATATATCGAATCAGCATACACCCCCACATGTGACTGGCCATAGCCCAAGTGCATCGACAAGTACCACCTCACAAATACACTGAATGGAAAATGCGATAACTTGAGCACTTGGATAACTCAATCACATAAGCTTTGAAAGCCATGTCTCTTTTCCCTGCATCTATGTCTAAATTTGAATGGGATGTGATACGACTACCGATCTTTCACCGTTACCCTTGGACTGGGGCCACATTATTGAAAATATTTACAAATGGCATAATTTATATGTTTGTGTCTAACGTATACCTCGATCTTGACAGGATGCTTGAGGACCACAGAACGGATGCAGAGTGGACGTCCATTTGCTAGTCCCGACCGACTTCCTAGTTGAAAGTCCCCATATAAAAGGGGATGTCATTACTTTGACTTCTAACTTGCGAGGAGGCGAATTTCCTGACACTCAGACTCAAAGGATAAGAAGAAGAAAGATAGAAATTTCTTCCGTGTCGAGGATACTGGCGCAGAAGGCGCTAGGAACAAAGGAAGTCAGTAGATTTCTTTTTCCAATGATCCCTCAGCATGTCAAGCTAGATATGAAATGGATGGTACCCTTGTTGATTTGAGAACTCAAATGGCTCGGCAAGATGAATTTCTCCGAAAAAGACAGAAAGCGATGGATAACTTCTTTACTTGGATAGTTGGAAGGCCGAGTAACTACGACTTATTCGCTGGAGCGAGCACTGTGGGAATTCAAGCGACAATGAACTTGGATCAAACACTCCCTGCTCCGTGGCCCAGATCATATGAGACCCTAGGACAAGTTGGCAACGTAGTCTTGAATGAAACAAGGTGCAATCAACCTCCTTCCAAACATTTGCAGCATGCAACTTCTAACTGCAGCATTTTGGATGAAAATGACGGCAATGCAAGCGTCATTGAAAACATAAACGGAACCCGACCAACCTATGCTCCAATTCAGATGAATGCTTCCAACTCAAATTCAACATAAATTTCCCCATTTCTTAAAGTAGGGGGAAAACGAGATCATTTGAGACAGTTATAATCTGACTTTATCGCCACCCGACTTCGAACCTCAGAGCTTTAATAGGAGACCGAAGACTAACGTGACCTAGACCGAACAAATCATTTTGTATCAAACTCTAACTCACAGCTTGATGAGGGAGTATAAATTCAGAGAATACGTGGATTAGATGATTACCATTTAGTAAAATCCCCGTGGATGGGGAGTACGAGATACGACCTTCGAGCAACATAATTTGACCATCCGCCAACTTTAGGCACATTTACATTTATCGGAGTTCAGCAAGATCCCAGACTATAACTAGAAGAATGGCTCCTCAAGAACAACCAGCATACATCCGAGTAGCGGATCATCATCTAGAATTAAAAGACAGAAGCCTGATTGATGACTATTGCATATGCCGAATCAAGAAACGAGAGACCAGCTTCCATCCACTTCAAGAGTTCATGCTGGGGGCACCAGCGCTAAATTGGGCAATTAGCGACGACTCCGCAAAAACAAAGGCCAGATTGCCATTGTTATTTAATGCTTCATCAAAGGCGGCACACTCAAATGCACCTCAAAGATCCATGCCTATCGACCCAAGAGTGTCATGTTACTCACTTTAATCAAACAAAAGTTTGGTGAGGCTATGCATTCATTCCTCAAAAAATTCGATTCCGCGGTGGCATCGGTAGATCAACCTGGACCATCTATGGTGTTGATAGCAGCAGTATCCAATATTCTGGGTAACTCAGACTTCAAAGTCTCTCTGCAACTAGGCCCACCAAGTTGCCTTGGCGGATTCACCTCTAGAGTAAACATCAATACCTTTATGCCATGAGATTTTCCCAGAAATGTTGATGAATTCTATCCTGAGACAGACAAATTTCTACAACAAGAGGACATCTATATTGAAATGGATGTTCTCAATGTTTTCATGATAAAGAATGGCGCGTCATCTGACTCCTAAAACGATCAAGACAAACGAAAAGCCCCAGAAATACTGATAGGAATGCATAATTCCAGAAAGAAATAATTTTATTAAACCATCCAACAATCCTGATTGTCGAGCTCAATGGAACCAAGCAGAAGGGATAGACTCAACAATACTATGAAGGCTATTTCGGATAATTCCAAAGCATGAACGAAGGAGCCCGAATGACTCCCTAACAACGTTCCCTCGCTTTCATGATTGACGAGCTTACTCAACTCTGTGGCTGATGCAAGTAGAGTATCTAAGTTCATTGTCGCTCGATGAGGCAATTCTCACTTTCTGACTAAAGAGATGGAATGACACCAGCGTGAATGTTATTCGACCATTCACGTATACAACTCTAACGCTTGACGACATAAGAAAGAAGTACGGAATGACACGGGTCAACCAAGATTGTTAAACCTGCAGCTCTAACCCGATGTGAAGAAAGAAAGTTTAAAGGCTAGAAGACTGGATATCCGATTGACCTAGTCCAATCCCCAACGATGTTGGGGGCATAAGCACTGACTTCACTCATCTTACACTGAGATTGGGAGCGTGAGCTTCAACTGACAGACTAGGTTTAAACATGATCCTGATTTTGTGCATAATTCAAAACATATACACTATATCTTTGGAATATGACATGATTCATCTCGACCATCCAAGTGAGCCAACTAACGGATCAAACATGATTCCAAAGACTCGACCCGCAATTGCATCAAATGGAGAGTGTGATAAGCTCCTCTACTGCCTTAGGATTGTGATGATCATACCTACCATTGGCTTGCACGTTCTCAACAACATCTCATGCTGATTCGTATGGGATCACGGGATTATAAAATGATCCAGAGTGATAATGGCTTTTGGATACCTTATTTTTACGATTCGATGCGATTGTGGAGCCTTAGATTAATATCCTGATATCCAGATAGTCCAGATCCAAGCACAAGTGACAGATTCATATGCCAATTCTGATGCATTTTGTCCCAATAATCCAGATGCTAGCTCAAAGCCCAAATATTCTGATACTACCCTATGACTTGGATGGTTGTTTCATACATTGACTTATACATAAAAGAAAGTCTGACTCTGCAATACACTTGACTTACATAAGAAGAAACGCCGTTTGACATTAACTTGTGCATGTACGACCTCACACAGGATCCAACGATCTTATATGACTTATGATGAAGGAATTAGACCTCTTGATTCGACGAGGTTTAAATGGTTACCAGATCATTTCAACTACTCCTCCCATAGAATTTGTACTCACTAGCACCCATGGAAGCAGTGCAATAATTTGACAAAGCCTTCTCAAGGACGGATGACTTTCCAAAAATATTCAGCTTGGCATATTCAAAGCAAGCCTCATCTTCGATAAGGCGTACTTTGGGGGGCAAAATGTTAGCTTGTTTTATGACCAGGCCACCCAAAACTCAGATGATCAAGGTTATATATGTTAGAGGATAAAGCTCTCATATGTCCTAAAACCAAAGCTTGGATAGGATCAGATTGAATAGCTTGGATCGGTTCGGATGGGATAGCTTGGATCGGTTCGGATGGAATAGCTCGGGTCGGATCGGATGGGTGCAACAACACCGGTTCGGATCGGATCTATGCCTCCTAACCGAACTGCCTGAAACACACAACTTCCCTTCATTGGAGACCTATTCTTGTGGCTATTTACCCGGACCGACTGACACTTGTTGAAACGACCCGAAATCCCCCTTACGGGAAATCACGGATTGAGTTGAGAACAAGACCAATCAGAACGCAGACGGAAGAACATTTCACTGTTTATTTACAAAAATTCCATCAGAATACAAGAATATACAGAGTATAAATCAATATTAGACATTTACCAAATATCAGAGATTACAATAAATTACATAGCAACGGAAAATAATACAATGCACAACTGAAGGAGATATACGGATACAAAGCTTTCCGGATATCATTCCAGCTGTAAACCAGGTTCCTATGAATATAAATCTGCAAAACCAATACTACTAGCTGCCCGTGTCAAAATAGGGGCACACAGAGTTTAGGTTAAAACAATAAACTCCAGGTCAGTCATGGGACTGGTGTGAGAACTGAAACAGTTATTAATATTTATTTTAAAGTTAGGTAAATCAAGGGACCAGGCCGTATAACACGGAACGGGTTTCCTCCCAAGAATACCAGTGCATAAAACAAACAGCGCAATGCTAAATAAAGAAAGATGAAGCTATTATAAGACCCAGGTCCCATCACACAATGCAACACAAACCGGAGGATAGGGTGTTTACCTTATAATAGCCAAGAATGCTTGATACGTTTAAAATAAATCATTTGATACTATTATAAGTGCATAGTGTATAAAACAACTTCAAATCATAAGTATCAATCATAGACGGCATAAGTGCCCCATACCACTATGTCGCCATACTAGGCTCTACAACCAAAACCGCAAGGTCACGTATTTGGAAATTGGATTTCCAACTATGAACCGAGGCAAAAGATAGTCCTTTACCGAATTCGAGACGCTCTAGCCCGTGTCTCAGGATCAGAGCTCGAGTGACCCTTAGGAGCCACAGGGCCGGTCCACCGATGTGGATTAAAATGCCTGAACACTGTGTTTCCCCACCGTTTGGGGTGTCAATGAGTCCAATGACTCCATCGGTCCCAGTTCGACCGATATATCTGAGGCGCCTCGCAACAGCAACAACCACATAAGTCAAACTCGTCAGGGCGTGTAAAACCACTGACGCCACTTCTAGCTAGAAAGAAACGCATGCCCTACCTGGATCCTTCTCCCGTTTTTGGTTCACAGCCGGGGTGTGAGGCTCGCGAATCAACGTTACACAAAGCTATGACACACATGCCGTGCTTTGATCATCCACCACAAGACTCTGCTTTTCAACAGAAGCCTTGATCATTTTTCCACTTAGGCATGCCACACAGGCAATTCACTCCATGCGTTTGATATCCATCAATATATAACCTCTGAGCTCGTACGTCTCAGAGAAGGGCGTTAAGCAAGAGAATAAATTCTCTGCCGCCAAACAGATATATATTTAATAGAAATCAACCACACAGAATAAAATCCAATGTCAGACACACAGTCCATTTACAAGTTCGCTCTGGGTCTAAAAGAAACCGGAGGCACCTAGTACCCCACATATCCATCGATCTCCAAGTACGTCTGGACGATCACCAACTGTTTCCATCTTCTTGGGTGTCCGGCCCAATTAAGATCATCAGTAATTATCCAAACGACGTGAAGACCTCCGGTCTTCAACCACCGTCTTCACCTTCAACTTATCGTCGTATCAGTTATTCAGAATGGGATAAACCCGGTCTTCCCGAATAACTCGCGTATACTTTAAATAAGTGTTACACAAACACAACATACGCCTCATTCCAATTCAGAATATCCCTTTATTCAAATATTCTTAAACTTTGGGAAAGTTTCCCATTAATTTTATCAAAGATATTAAATTTATTCGTTAATCTTCCTTTGAATACCAGTTCAAACTAGTCGGGATTAGCGAACCACACCGAAGTAATTATTTATTTTATTTCCCAACCCCAACCTATTTATCCCATGAAGTAAAACTGGTAATACTTCATACCTAACACCACGGTGTTATCGGTAAATTCAATTACCATTTCACGTTCAAATCTAATTAAAGATTTAACCATCGTCTGGAGTAAAACTGGTGATACTCCATTCTCGATCTTTTCAATCTAATTAAAGATTCATTAAAACTCCACGTAGTCTTAATCTTTAACTGGGTTAAAGAATCAGTGTCATTTTAAAACACGGTTCACGATAAACCCAAAATCACATTCCATTAATTATCGGGTTAAAGAACAAGTGTTATTTAAAACACTGTTCACGATAAACCCAAAAATCAATACCAATTCAATTCCAATTAAATATTATTTAATTGGTACACTTCATTAAATCTAAATAAGAAGTTTAATCTTTTCTCAACTGGGTTCCAGAACAGTGTTAATAAAGACACCATTCACGACAAACCCAAATCACATTTGATATTAAATACAAGGCTCTGAATAGAAAATATATCGGCTTATATTCAATATCAAATTCTACGACCAACAAATATCGTATTGGAAATAGCGAATATAAATATCTTTCAAATTTCCATAACAATATCTGTATAATCACGAAATCCAACATTGAAATAATCCAAAGACAATTTCGATTCAAATCCATTCCAATTCAATTATTGGAAATTCTGGTTACTTTTAAAACCCTTTTCAAATCCACTTTATTTATTTAAAAATAAATAGAATTTTAATTCTAGTTCAAAACTAGTTCATTTTGATAAAAATCTATTTTTATCTTTTCAAATATGGAGTTTTTCATCCCAAATCTTTCTAAATCATTTCTTATGATTTTACACAAATTATTACTGTTTTTAATATTTTTATCAAGGCCCGTGCAGTCGATTTCCATCAACGGCCATCGAACTGCACTTACAGCGACCTTTTCCAAATCTGATTTGGACATAATTCCAAATCCAACCGTTAGATTTCTAATCTCTAATATTCGTTAGAAAGCTCTTTTCGATACGAACCCAACGGTTCCGGTTTTAGGAGAATCCGACGGTCGGATCTCCCGCAATATCCGTTCGAAGTCAATGGCGAAATTCACGAACTGCCGCGGCGCGGCGCGTTCTATTCAGGCCATTATATTATATATATAATATATATAATATATACTTCGTCGATTCCATTCAAAACGTGCTTTATAAATCATTTTAAATTCATTTTCAAAACGGTTTCAACTTCATATTCAATTTCAAATCAAAATTGAATATTCCAATATAAATTCGTTTTAAATTCATTTCAAATTGATTTCAATTCGAATTCATTTATATTCAATTTCAATTCGAATTCATTTATATTCAATTTCAATTCGAATTCATTTCTATTCAATTTCAATTCGAATTCATTTATATATTCAATTCCAATTCGAATTTCAATTCTTTTCGAAAAATCAGATTTTGAAATCATTTTCGATATTCATTATAGAATGAATAAAATCAATATAAATATCGTTCACGTCAAAATGGCGTCAATCTAATCAATACGGCTTCATATATTCCTATTTTCAAATATTCTATTTCAAATATTTCTTTTTCAAATATTTCTATTTTAAAACTGGAATGAGGCCCAATCAATTACCATATAATGTTAATTATATGGATTTTCTACAACACATGTATACAATAACAACGCTGAATAATCAACCATCATCCAAAGTGCATTCTACACTGTATAAGCATCAAATATAAATATTTAACGCTCATAACAGTCTGTCCATCAATCGATCGACATACACCTAAATAATTGGGATTAGTGTACGCCAAATATCATCCCAATACCCGTGTGTGGTTTCAAACAATCAAACACAGATTTTATTAGTGCAGTTGGGCGATGTGTAAAATTTATCGTCCCAATCAATATCAGTCAAATGTGTGTATATAAACAAATCGTCCGATCTGTTTATTTTTATTTCATTTCATATACACGTTAAAATTTCTATTTTTAACTATAAAATATTTTTAACTATATAAATATTTTATTTCATTTCACATCACATCACACAATCAACTACACATCAAAATCATACAAACAAGCATACAAGCCGTCCATGGACTGTGGACGACGGGTGTCGGGTGCTACTAAACACCGTCTGCATCCTAGTATATATTTCAACTAGAAAATTAAATTAAAAGTGAGAAGTTCTCACCGACTAGCTAATCCAAACGCCACGACTCTTCATATGTAGGAAAATCTCGCCGTGCTCACCTTTTTCACTTTCGTTGCCCGTACTCACTACATGTATAAAAATCGAATTTTTACTTTGCTATTCAATATATAAAAATCGAATTTTTACTTCGCTATTCAATATATAAAAATCGAATTTTTACTTCGCTATTCAATATATAAAAATCGAATTTTTACTTCGCTATTCAATATATAAAAATCGAATTTTTACTTCGCTATTCAATATATAAAAATCGAATTTTTACTTCGCTATTCAATATACAAAAATCGAATTTTTACTTCGCTATCCAATATATAAAAATCCAATTTTTATCTATATAAAAATCTCAACTTATATTTTAAACAGAATCACTTCTTTATATTGTTAATTCGCTACAACACATATAAAGGTCGTATTTTTATGATCTCTATTATATAATATTAATAATCATATTTTCTCTTCGCTCTTCAGATAATAAAGACCATATTTTTAATCTCTTACATTAATAAAAATCATATTTTTATTACGCTACTATAATAAAAATTATATTTTTAATCTTTCTATAATATAAAAATCATATTTTTATTACCTCTACTTTATAAAAATATAGTCTTTCTCGTGAATGAAAATCCTATTCATTTTCTACAAACAAAACCCAATCTTTTTATTTTTCAACAAAAAATCAGATTTTTACTTGCTAAAAATCTAAACTTTGTATAATTATAAATCTAAACTTCATATAACTATAAATTTAAACTGCTCTCTCTAATTAAAAATAAAAAAAAACTCACCTTTTATCATTAAAAACCGGATCTTCGTTGCCGGAGCGGATCTACCTCGACTGGAGGACGAGCGGCGCCATCAGCAGGTGGAAGGGGAAGCTGCGACAGGTCGGAGGAGGGTTCAGAGGCGGTAGGGGTTTGCGGTGGTCTCGATTTCGGGCTATAGGGTTTGGGGGTTTTGGTAGGGGGTGCAGGTTCGTCTGAGATGGGGCGAGCGTGATCGAGGAAGGAGGCGGAGAGGCCGACGTCGAGGGGGGCGAGGGGAGCGGAGCGCCGACGTCACGGCGGTGGGTGGCTGAGCGCGATGAAGTCTCTTTTTTTTATTCAAAACTAATCGATGGTTAACTGGAGGAAGGAGAGAGGATGCGGTGAGGTTTATAATAATTTATATATATTTATTTATATTTCAAATTTCAAAAAGCAACTTTTATTTTCGACCTCGAAACGAGACCTACCGCCTGTCGTCCATAGCTAATTACCCCCATTCCGAACACAATGGGATGTATCGTAAGCCCATACTAACTCGAAAAATTCCAAAAAAATATTTTCTAGCTTCGTATTGACGATACGGTCCTAACAAAACTAGTTTCGTCGAATTCTGAGACCGTTTGAAAAATGGTCATTTTCCAGTCGATTAAAATCAACTAAAACTGGTCAAAAGCGTTTTCTTTTACCACGCTCACATATTGATTCGAAAAATTACGAAATTTGAAATCTAGCAATAATTTGACATCACGGATCCCACAAAAGTGGTTTCGTCGAAATCCGAGGTCGTTTGCAAAATTTCCATTTTTAGGGGCCGAAATTCCAAAGCGACTATTCTGAATTTTCAACTGGGCATATCTTTTGATTCCCGCTATGAAATTTCGATTTTTCGGATTCGTTAGAAAGATACTCTCAATTAGATTCAAATATTTTTAGTTTCACTAAAATCCGGTTTATTTTGAATCCTGTACATCCATTTGAAGTTTGAAATCGAATTATCGAACTACCGCGCCATTTTCAATTCCTTTTATAATTTAAAATAATTATTTATATTCTAGCGATGATCTATATAAATATATATGTTCGAATTCTATTCAAAATAAATTTCTCGTCGTTATTATTTAAAATAATTCATTTTAAATATTCAAAATTCGCTAAAATTGCCAAAATAAAATTTTCAAACTGGCTCAGATTTTCCGGGTTATTACAATCTCCACCACTTAAAACTTTTCGTCCTCGAAAAGGAACGAAGCCGAAAGTTGTTTCACAAATCAACTCAAATTCCATTATTTTGATTACAGCTTAAGTTCTTCAACTTTTCAGTTTCTAAGAACTTTTCAAATTTTTCAAAAATTTGGCTAACACCCTAAATTTTCGAAAAATTTCGCCATAATCTCCCCTGCACCGGGAGCACGGGAAAATCCCGAAATTGCCATACAGGCCTTCTGATCTCAATAGGAAAAAGAAAAAGCCAAGCGGCTAGCCAATCGGCTCATAAAATCATCATCACCCAAACAAAACAGTAAATTATGGTAAACATGTACCTATTTGTCGGGCAAACAATTTTATTCTTCTGCTCTAGCCTCCTTGCTATGACCTGTTCAGTGTAAGTACATGTATATGCAAGCAAATGCGACTAATTTTCAAACAATTCAATATTTGATTCTATTAGGCATAATGGTTCAAAATTTCAAACAAATAGACAAACAACACAACCATCAATCAATTAGTTGGTTATCTTTTCAAATTCATTACTTAAATACATAGTCCAAAAATCAGATTTTTGATGCCAAATCACAACAATAGGCCCTATCTAATTTTGGATCTCACACCAGCCTAATGGAAACATATAGAAATCCCACTTTCGAAACTCGAATATAAATACTGATGATGAGATCTCAATCATCAGTATCTTCTCCGGGCGACTAGAGTGTAATTCTATATCTATCCAGTATATTAAAACTTCAAATACACGTGGATCAGACGTATACGCAAAGTCTATATATATTGGACTGTCCAAATCAATACAAATAACTATTCAAATACGAATGATTGAATTAAATTTTCAAAACAAAAATTGTCTTCACTTTAAAAATATACTCTTCACACTCGTTCTAGGATACTACTGATCCCATCTCTAACGAGTCATTCCCGTTGGATATTACTAATCCAATCTCTGATGAATTCTTTCGTACGGTTCTAATGTGTCTTGTTCTCTGAGCTTTGTAAACCAAAGCTCTGATACCACGATGAAACGACCCGAAATCCCCCTTACGGGAAATCACGGATTGAGTTGAGAACAAGACCAATCAGAACGCAGAAGGAAGAACATTTCATTGTTTATTTACAACAATTCCATCAGAATACAAGAATATACAGAGTATAAATCAATATTAGACATTTACCAAATATCAGAGATTACAATAAATTACATAGCAACGGAAAATAATACAATGCACAACTGAAGGAGATATACGGGTAAAAAGCTTTCCGGATATCATTCCAGCTGTAAACCAGGTTCCTGTGAATATAAATCTGCAAAACCAAAACTACTAGCTGCCCGTGTCAAAATAGGGGCACGCAGAGTTTAGGTTAAAACAATAAACTCCAGGTCAGTCATGGGACTAGTGTGAGAACTGAAACAGTTATTAATCTTTATTTGAAAGTTAGGTAAATCAAGGAACCACGCCGTATAACACAGAACGGGTTTCCTACCAAGAATACCAGTGCATAAAACATACAGCGCAATGCTAAATAAATAAAGAAAGATGAAGCTATTATAAGACCCAGGTCCCATCACACAATGCAACACAAACCGGAGGATAGGGTGTTTACCTTATAATAGCCAAGAATGCTTGATACGTTTAAAACAAATCATTTGATACTATTATAAGTGCATAGTGTATAAAACAACTTCAAATCATAAGTATCAGTCGTAGACGGCATAAGTGCCCCATACCACTATGTCGCCATACTAGGCTCTACAACCAAAACCGCAAGGTCACGTATTTGGAAATTGGATTTCCAACTATGAACCGAGGCAAAAGATAGTCCTCTACCGAATTCGAGACGCTCTAGCCCGTGTCTCAGGATCAGAGCTCGAGTGACCCTTAGGAGCCACAGGGCCGGTCCACCGATGTGGATTAAAATGCCTGAACACTGCGTTTCCCCACCCTTTGGGGTGTCAATGAGTCCAATGACTCCATCGGTCCCGGATCGACCGATATATCTGAGGCGCCTCGCAACAGCAACAACCACATAAGTCAAACTCGTCAGGGCGTGTAAAACCACTGACGCCACTTCTAGCTAGAAAGAAACGCATGCCCTCCCAGGATCCTTCTCTCGTTTTTGGTTCACAGCCGGGGTGTGAGGCTAGCGAATCAACGTTACACAAAGTTATGCCACACAGGTCGTGCTTTGATTATCCACCACAAGACTCTGCTTTTCAATAGAAGCCTTGATCATTTTTCCACACAGGCAATTCACTCCATGTGTTTGATATCCATCAATATATAACCTCTGAGCTCGTACGTCTCAGAGAAGGGCGTTAAGCAAAAGAATAAATTCTCCGCCGCCAAACAGATATATATTTAATAGAAATCAACCACACAGTATAAAATCCAATGTCAGACACACAGTCCATTTACAAGTTCGCTCTAGGTCTGAACGAAACCGGAGGCACCTAGTACCCCGCATATCCATCGATCTCCAAGTACGTCTGGACGATCACCAACTGTTTCCATCTTCTTGGGTGTACGGCCCAATCAAGATCATCAGTAATTATCCAAACGACGTGAAGACCTCCGATCTTCAACCACCGTCTTCACCTTCAACTTATCGTCGTATCAGTATTCAGAATGGGATAAACCCAGTCTTCCCGAATAACTCGCGTATACTTTAAATAAGTGTTACACAAACACAACATATGCCTCATTCCAATTCAGAATATCCCTTTATTCAAATATTCTTATACTTTGGGAAAGGTTCCCATTAATTTTATCAAAGATAAATTCTTTAAATTTATTCTTTAATCTTCCTTTGAATATCAGTTCAAACTAGTCGGGATTAGCGAACCACACCGAAGTAATTATTTATTTTATTTCCTAACCCCAACCTATTTATCCCATGAAGTAAAACTGGTAATACTTCATACCTAACACCACGGTGTTATTGGTAAATTCAATTACCATTTCACGTTCAAATCTAATTAAAGATTTAACCATCGTCTGGAGTAAAACTGGTGATACTCCATTCTCGATCTTTTCAATCTAATTAAAGATTCATTAAAACTCCACTTAGTTTTAATCTTTAACTGGGTTAAAGAATCAGTGTCATTTTAAAACACGGTTCACGATAAACCCAAAATTACATTCCATTAATTATCGGGTTAAAGAACAAGTGTTATTTAAAACACTGTTCACGATAAACCCAAAAATCAATACCAATTCAATTCCAATTAAATATTATTTAATTGGTACACTTCATTAAATCTAAATAAGAAGTTTAATCTTTTCTCAACTGGGTTCCAGAACAATGTAAATAAAGACACCATTCACGACAAACCCAAATCACATTTGATATTAAATACAAGGCTCTGAATAGAAAATATATCGGCTTATATTCAATATCAAATTCTACGACCAACAAATATCGTATTGGAAATAGCGAATATAAATATCTTTCAAATTTCCATAACAATATCTGTATAATCACGAAATCCAACATCGAAATAATCCAAAGACAATTTCGATTCAAATCCATTCCAATTCAATTATTGGAAATTCTGGTTACTTTTAAAACCCTTTTCAAATCCAATTTATTTATTTAAAAATAAATAGAATTTTAATTCTAGTTCAAAACTAGTTCATTTTGATAAAAATCTATTTTTATCTTTTCAAATATGGAGTTTTTCATCCCAATTCTTTTTAAATCATTTCTTATGATTTTACACAAATTATTATTGTTTTTAGTAATTTTATCAAGGCCCGTGCAGTCGATTTCCATCAACGGCCATCGAACTGCACTTACAACGACCTTTTCCAAATTTGATTTGGACATAATTCCAAATCCAACCGTTAGATTTCTAATCTCTAATATTCGTTAGAAAGCTCTTTTTGATACGAACCCAACGGTTCCGGTTTTAGGAGAATCCGACGGTCGGATCTCCCATAATATCCGTTCGAAGTCAATGGTCGAAATTCGCGAACTGCCACGGCGCGTTCTATTCAGGCCATTATATAATATACATAATATATATAATATATACTTCGTCGATTTCCATTCAAAACATGCTTTATAAATCATTTTAAATTCATTTTCAAAATGGTTTCAACTTCATATTCAATTTCAAATCAAAATTGAATATTCCAATATAAATTCGTTTTAAATTCATTTCAAATCGATTTCAATTCGGATTCATTTATATTCAATTTCAATTCGAATTCATTTATATTCAATTTCAATTCGAATTCATTTATATTCAATTTTAATTCAAATTCATTTCTATTCAATTTCTATTCAGTTTCATTTATATTCAATTCCAATTCAAATTTCAATTCTTTTCGAAAAATCAGATTTTGAAATCACTTTCGATATTCATTATAGAATGAATAAAATCGATATAAATATCGTTCACGTCAAAATGGCGTCAATCTAATCAATACGGCTTCATATATTCCTATTTTCAAATATTCTATTTCAAATATTTCTTTTTCAAATATTTCTATTTTAAAACTGGAATGAGGCCCAATCAATTACCATATAATGTTAATTATATGGATTTTCTACAACACATGTATACAATAACAACGCTGAATAATCAACCATCATCCAAAGTGCATTCTACACTGTATAGGCATTAAATATAAATATTTAACGCTCATAACAGTCTGTCCATCCATCGATCGACATACCGCTAAATAATTGGGATTAGTGTACGCCAAATATCATCCCAATACCCGTGTAGGGTTTCGCACAATCAAACACAAATTTTATTAGTGTAGTTGGGTGATGTGTAAAATTTATCGTCCCAATCAATATCAGTCAGATGTGTGTATATAAACAAATCGTTCGATTCGTTTATAAATATTTATTTTATATACACGTTAAAAATTCTATTTTTAACTATAAAATATTTTCCACTATAAAATATTTCATTTCAATTCACATCACATCACACAATCAACTACACATCAAAATCATACAAACAAGCATACAAGCCGTCCATGGTCTGTGGACGACGGGTGTCGGGTGCTACTAAACACCGTCTGCATCCTAGTATATATTTCAACTAGAAAATTAAATTAAAAGTGAGAAGTTCTCACCGACTAGCTAATCCAAACGCCACGACTCTTCATATGTCGGAAAATCTCGCCGTGCTCGCCTTTTGTCACTTTCGTTGCCCGTACTCACTACATGTATAAAAATCGAATTTTTACTTTGCTATTCAATATATAAAAATCGAATTTTTACTTCGCTATTCAATATATAAAAATCGAATTTTCACTTCGCTATTCAATATATAAAAATCAAATTTTTACTTTGCTATTCAATATATAAAAATCGAATTTTTACTTCGCTATTCAATATATAAAAATCGAATTTTTACTTCGCTATTCAATATACAAAAATTGAATTTTTACTTCGCTATCCAATATATAAAAATCCAATTTTTATCTATATAAAAATCTCAACTTATATTTTAAACAGGATCACTTCTTTATATTGTTAATTCGCTACAACACATATAAAGGTCGTATTTTTATGATCTCTATTATATAATAATAGTCATATTTTCTCTTCGCTCTTCAGATAATAAAGACCATATTTTTAATATCTTACATTAATAAAAATCATATTTTTATTACGCTACTATAATAAAAATTATATTTTTAATCTTTCTATAATATAAAAATCATATTTTTATTACCTCTACTTTATAAAAATATAGTCTTTCTCGTGAATGAAAATCCTATTCATTTTCTACAAACAAAACCCAATCTTTTTATTTTTCAACAAAAAATCAGATTTTTACTTGCTAAAAATCTAAACTTTGTATAATTATAAATCTAAACTTCATATAACTATAAATTTAAACTGCTCTCTCTAATTAAAAATCAAGAAAAACTCACCTTTTATCATTAAAAACCGGATCTTCGTTGCCGGAGCGGATCTACCTCGACTGGAGGACGAGCGGCGCCATCAGCAGGTGGAAGGGGAGGCTGCGACAGGTCGGAGGAGGTTTCAGAGGCGGTAGGGGTTTGCGGTGGTCTCGATTTCGGGCTATAGGGTTTGGGGGTTTTGGTAGGGGGTGCGGGTTCGTCTGAGATGGGGCGAACGTGATCGAGGAAGGAGGCGGAGAGGCCGACGTCGAAGGGGGGGCGAAGGGAGCGGAGCGCCGACGTCACGGCGGTGGGTGGCTGAGCGCGATGAAGTCTCTTTTTTTTTTTTAAAAAACTAATCGATGGTTGACTGGAGGAAGGAGAGAGGATGTAGTGAGGTTTATAATAATTTATATATATTTATTTATATTTCAAATTTCAAAAACAATTTTTATTTTCGACCTCGAAACGAGACCCACCGCCTATCGTCTATAGCTAATTTCCCCCATTCCGAACACAATGGGATATGCATCGTAAGCTGATTCGACTTTTTCAATCAGTTTTCGTCAAAATCAAAATATAACTCTATATATTAAATTTGAACGCGCATTTCAATTTACCGGGCCCACATACTAACTCGAAAAATTCCAGAAAAATATTTTCTAGCTTCGTATTGACGATACGGTCCTAACAAAACTAGTTTCGTCGAATTCTGAGACCGTTTGAAAAATGGCCATTTTCCAGTTGATTAAAATCAACTAAAACTGGTCAAACGCGTTTTCTTTTGCCACGCTCACATATTGATTCGAAAAATTACGAAATTTGAAATCTAGCAATAATTTGACATCACGGATCCCACAAAAGTGGTTTCGTCGAAATCTGAGGTCGTTTGCAAAATTTCCATTTTTAGGGGCCGAAATTCCATAGCGACTATTCTGAATTTTCAACTGGGCATATCTTTTGATTCCCGCTATGAAATTTCGATATTTCGGATTCGTTGGTAAGATACTCTCAATTAGATTCAAATATTTTTAGTTTCACTAAAATCCGGTTTATTTTGAATCCTGTACATCCATTTGAAGTTTGAAATCGAATTATCGAACTACCGTGCCATTTTCAATTCCTTTTATAATTTAAAATAATTATTTATATTATAACGACGATATATATAAATATATACGTTCGAATTCTATTCAAAATAAATTTCTTGTCGTTATTATTTAAAATAATTCATTTTAAAAATTCAAAATTCGCTTAAATTGCCAAAATAAAAATTTCAAACTGGCTCAGATTTTCCGGGTTATTACACTTGTAAGCTCACGAATGAAGCCACGCTCCCCACTTTCTCCATCATTTCCGAAGTCCTCCATGATGTTGCCATGTGGCCACACATCCCAACCGATTTTACACCTATAAATACACATACAACGCATCATTTGAAGGGGGTTCTGACACTTAATTCATGAATGGCAGCCATGGCCGAATTTCTCAATCAACAACCACCTTCATCTCCAATAAAAATCAATGAATTCGGAGAGAATAATTCATTGTATTCGAGTGATTGTGTGAATGTATTCATTGTAATTGTAATTCTGGAATGAAATGAGAAACTATGAAGTGGACATAGGCAAGTTAATGCCGAACCACTATAAATCTCGTGTCTCTGCCTGATTTTTTATATTTTAGATTATTATTCTTCGCAAATCATATTCAATTGGGTGTTAGGACCATTTTTTTGGTCTAACACGACGAAATATATATAATATATATGTTATATACATAATGGCCTGAATAGAACGCGCCACGCTATGGTAGTTCGCGAATTTCGACCATTGAATTCGAACGGACATTATGGGAGATCCGACCGTTGGATTCTCCTAAAACCAGAACCATTGGTTTCGTATCAAAAAGAGCTTTCTAACGAATATTAGATATTTGAAATCTAACGGTTGGATTTGGAATTATTTCCAAATCAAATTTGAAAAAAGGTCGCTGTAAGTGCAGTTCGATGGCCGTTTATGAAAATCAGCTATACGGGCCTTGATAAAATTATTAAAAATTTCAATAATTTGTGTAAAATCATAACAAATGATTCAGAAAGAATTAGGATGAAAAATTACATATTTGAAAAGATAAAAATAGATTTTTATCGAAATGAACTAGTTTTGAACTAGAATTATATTCCAATATTTTTAAATAAATAAATTGCATTTGAAATTGTTTTAAAAATAACCAGAATTTCCAATATATGAATTGGAATGTATTTGAATCGAAATTATCTTTGGAATATTTCGATATTGGTTGCCGTGGTTATATGGATATTGTGGAGGAATTTGGAAGATATATATATATATATATATATATGTGTATATATATATATATATATCGTTATTCCAATACGATATTTGTTGGTTTCAGAATTTGATATTGAATATAAGCCGATATATTTTCTATTCAGAGCCTTGTATTTAATATCAAATTGGATTTTGGGTTCATCGTGAATGGTATCTTTAAAAGTCTGTTCTTGAACCGAATGGAGTTAAGAAAATTAGAAACTGACTGGAGATTAGTTAAGTTAAATGGTTTCCTGGGTATTGATCTGATGTTGGTTTCGGCCTTCGGGGTTAATACTTAGGGGATTGTTCTCTTACTAATTTACGGTTAGAGGCTAATGTGAATTGGTTTTATTGTGAACTGTGTCTTTAATGACATTCGTTCTTTAACCCGATTTACAGTGAAATGTGATTTGGGATTTATAAATCTTTTTATTAAGATCTAATGGGAATTTTCCAAGGTAACATTTTCCAATTTAATATGTTAACTTGGAATTGAATGGAATTCGATTTGATAATAATCGAAGTGAACTTCTATGGAGGAAGACTATTAATACATATGGAATTTAAGAGGCATTGTCGTTATTCCATTTATATTATTGGTCGGATATGGAAATTGATATCGATTATAGATTGATTTGTTTTTCCGTGAAGATTCCATAATTAATGGAATGTGAATTGGGTTTGTTGTGAATGGTATCTTTAATAATACTGTTCTTAGACCCAGCGGAGTTAAGAAAATTAGAAACTAACTGGAGATTATTTAAGTTGAATGGTTTCCTGGGTATTGATCTGATGTTGGTTTCGGCCATAGGGGTTAATACTTAGGGAATTGTTCACTTGCTAATTTACGTTTAAAGGCTGATGGAATGGAATGTGATTTTGGGTTTATCGTGAACCGTATTTTAAATGACATTGGTTCTTTAACCCGGTTAAAGACAGGATATGGTTTCCCAAGTCAAACAATCGTTAATATTGATTTTTGGGAAGATTAAAACCAAGTGGAGTTTTAATGCATCTTTAATTAGATTGAAATCATATCCAAAGGAAGATTAAAGAATAAATTTAAAGAATTTATCTTTGATAAAATTAATGGGAACCTTTCCCAAAGTATATGAATATTTGGATAAAGAAATATTCTGGATTGGAATGAGACGTATGTTGTGTTTTTATAGCACTTGTTTATTATATATGCGAGTTATTCAGAAATGCCGAGTTTATCCCATTCTGAATAACTGATTCGAGGATGAAGACGATGGTTGAAGACCGGAGGTCTTCACATCATTTGGATGATTACTGATGTCTTGATTGGGCTGTACACCCAAGGTGAGGTAATAAGTGGTGATCGTCCAGACGTACTTGGAGATCGACGGATATGCGAGGGCCTCTCCCATGTATTGGACATATGGGGGAGGAAGAAGGTGCCTCCGGTTTCAATCAGACCCAGAACGAACTTGTAAATGGATGTGTGTCTAACATCGGATTTCATTATGTGTGATTGATTGACATCGGTTGCATAGCGTGAATTGCCTGTGTGGCATGCTGAGATGGAAATGATCAGGGCTTCTGTTGAAAAGCAGAGTCTTATGGTTGATGATCAAAGCACGGCCTTGTGGCGTAGCTTTGTGTAGCGTTAATTCACGAGCCTCACACCCCGGTGTGAACCAGAAACGGGAGAGGACATCAGGGAGGGCATGCGTTTCTTTCTAGCTAAGAGTGGTGTCAGCATTTTGCACGCCCTGACAATTTACTTATGTGGATGATGGATAGGAGGCACCTCAATTAAATCGGTTGATCCGGAGCCGATGGAGTCATTTGACTCATTTACGCCCCATAGGGTGGGGAAACGCAGTGTTCAGGCATAATAGTCCACATCGAGTGGACTGGCCCTGACAATCCAAGGGGCAGTTGCGGCTGTTCCTAAGGGCCGGGCTAGAGTGTCTCGAAGCGGTAAGGACGATCCCTTGCCTTGGTTCACATATGGAAATCCAACTTCCAAATACGTGACATTTGCAGTTTTGATTGTAGAGCCTAGTATTGGCAACATGATATATGGTACCCATGCCGTCTAGGATTGATACATTTATATTTGAAGTTGTTTTATACACTATGCACTTATAATAGTATCAAATGATTTGTTTTAAACGTACCAAGCATGTTTGGCTATTATAAGGGAAAACCCTATCCCCCGGCTTGCGTTGCATTGTGTGATATGACCTGGGTCTTATAATAGCTTCATTTTTCCAAAAACCATTGCGTTGTTTTGTTATATGCACTGGTAGTCTTGGGAGGAAACTCGTTTCGTGTTATACAGTGTGGTCCCTTGATATATTTGATTTAAAGAAAATTTTTAAATAACTGTTTTAGTTCTCACGCCACTCCTTGTTTGGCATGCTTGGTAATAGGATGCAACATGATAGGGGGTTCTCGCCTTGTGGTTTGGTGGCGAACAGTGGGCTCTTACCCCTACATGTCCCTGTTTAGGGTTGGTTGTTGCAATCGAGAGGCTGGTCGTAAAACAAGGCAGACTGGGGGATCAGCTGGCTGTCATGGTGGGTTCTACCTGCTGCTCTAGGGGATGAAGGGATGGTTGCAAAACCTACCGGATTTTGTCAGGCTGTGTCAGTTTGGTATCAGAGCTATGGTTTACAGAGCTCAGAGAACAAGGCATATTGGAACCAAACGAAAGAATTCATCAGAAATTGGATCAGTAATATCCAATAAGGAATGACTCGTTAGAGATAGGATCAGTAGTGTCCTAGAATGAGTCGAAAGAGTATATTTTTAAAATGAAAACGAATTTTGTTTTGAAAATTTAAACCTTATTCAGCGTATTTGAATATTTATTTATATTGAATTTGGGCAATTCAATATATAAAGATTTTGCATATATGGCTGATCCATGGGTATTCGAAGTTTTAATATACTGGATACTCTGGTCGCCTAGAGATGATTCTGGTGATTGACTAGTCGTCATCAGCATTCATGTTCGAGTTTATAAAGTGGGATATCTATATATTTCCAATTGACTGGTGTGAGAACCAAAACTAGATAGGGCTTATTGTTGTGATTTGGCATCAAAAATCTGATTTTTGGACTATTTATCAAATCTATAAATTTGAAAAGCTAATTAACAAATTGGTTGTTGATAGTGTTGTTTGATTATTGGTTGATTAATTAAAATTTGAACCATTTAGCCAAAATGTACCAAATATTGAATTGTATTGAAAATTGATAGAAATTGCATGCATGTACATGTATATACATTGGACAGGTCATAGCAGGGAAACTAAGAAGAGGAATAAAATTGTTTTCCCAACAAATAGGTACATGTTTATTGTATTTCTTGGGGTTTTTTGATGATTTTATGAGCCGATCGGCTAGCCGCTTGGTTGTTTCTTTTTCTTTTTGGATTGGAGAGGCCTGTACGGCAATTTCGGGATTTTCCCTGTGCTCCCGTGTAGGGGAGGTTATGGAGAAATATTTCGAAAATTTAAAGTGTTAGCCAAATTTTTGAAGAATTTGAAAAGTTCTTAGAAACTGAAAAGTTGAAGAAATTAAGCCATAATGAAAATACTGAAAGTTGAGTTGATTAGTTAAACAACTTTCAGCTCCGTTCCTTTTCGGGGACGAAAAGATTTTAAGTGGGGGAGATTGTAATAACCCGGAAAATCAGAACCAATTTAAAAATTTTATTTTGGAAATTTTGATGAATTTTGAATATTTAAAATGATTTATTTTAAATAATAATGACTAGAAATTTATTTTGCACAGAATTAGAAAGTATATATTTATTTGAATCGTCGTTGGAATATAAATAGTTATTTTTAATTATAAAAGGAACTGAAAATGGCGCGATAGTTTGAAAATTCGATTTCAAATTTCAAATGAATGTACAGGATTCAAAATAAACCGGATTTTAGCGAAACCAAAAATATTAGAATCTATTTGAAAATATCTTTCCAATGAATCTGAAAAATTGAAATTTCATAGCGGGAAT
Organism: Allium sativum; assembly: GCA_030737875.1. Classification (NCBI taxonomy): domain Eukaryota; kingdom Viridiplantae; phylum Streptophyta; class Magnoliopsida; order Asparagales; family Amaryllidaceae; genus Allium; species Allium sativum. The sequence goes on along the minus strand of CM060922.1, from coordinate 271,013,536 downwards.
AAAAAGTTATTCCCAGTTGAAAATTCAGAATGGTCGCTATGGAATTTTAGCCCTTAAAAATGAAGATTTTGCAAACGACCTCCGTTTTTGACGAAACCACTTTCGTTGGTTCCGGGATGTCAGGTTATTGCTAGATTCCAAAATTCATTATTTTTAGGACTAATATGTGAGTGTGGCGAAGTTAAACATGTTTTGATAGTTTCACTCAATTTGGATCGACCAGAAAATGGTCATTTTTCAAACGGTCTCCAAATTTGACGAAATTAGTTTTGTTAGAACCGTATCGTCAATATGAAGCCAGGAAATATTTTTTGGAATTTTTAGAGTCCGTATGTGGCCTCGATAAACTGAAATGTACGTTTAAATTGAATATATATTGATTTATATTTTTGAAACACCCCACCTCCGTTAGTGTCGCTCTCAAAGGGAATGCCCTAATTTTGGTGGAGGTTTATAAGTATAAGTCACAGATACACAAGATAGATATAAGTACACATATTTTTAAACAGCGGAAAACAACAGCAATTTTTATTTCAACAAAATACGTGTTACACAAACCATGCCATAATTTGTCTTACAATACTTCAAAAACATAACATCTTCATAACTGTCTTGATTACATTATTTAAAGAAGCATAAAAACATAAGTAAACTGCATAAGTCCCATAATTGCGGTCCAAAGCCATAGTCCAAAATGAAAAAGATCCAAGCAATACATTCTTTCTCTTCAAGCTGGATGTGAAAACTGGTCAAGCTGCGGTATTCCCTCCCTGTGGACCTAGGGGGGGAACGAAAGAAAAGAAGACGAAAGAAAAGTAGAGTCAGACATAAAGCCTGAGTAAGTCTAGGACTATTCAGTCTATGAATAAAGAACTGGGTATGATAAGTATAAACTGGAAATGGGAAAGCACCATAAACTAAGTTAAGTTGTCTAGAGTCGAATATACTATCGTACCCCAGTGTTCCCAACAGGCACCCCATAATCAGGGTGAAGTGATCCATTTCAAATGATCGGCTCCTACTCGCCTAGTTACATGTGTCTTACGGCCCCCGTTGTTGTAGTTACCTATGCTGGTCCCACCATGGGGTGTATCAAGTCACATGGTGGCGGCCCGACACAATCCTAGAATGCATAGGTATGCTACTGGTGCCTAGTGCTTTATTTTTCTGCGCCGGAGTGTGTGCACGCCCGCACCCCGTTAGAACCTACACTGCTGCACCACCGCCGTCGATTTTACCTCTTACAGTCAGCCCAGTAATCGTGCCCCATCCTGCCTAGTTCAGGGTATCCTGATACACCTTGTAGGGTTACTGCTGAAAAGGGTCCCCTGCTACTAGGTTTTCTATTTCTAGCCAACATGCTACGTTGGTTAAGTGTTTTGTAAACCTAACCCCAAATCAGCCTGTATAGTTTAGCATGTTCCAATTGATTAAGTGTTAATTCAATTTACTTAATCCTATCAATCCTGACTCAGCCTTAATTGTCTTATTAAAGCCTCGACCTCTCACATTAGACAGGTATTGTTGTGGCTGCCTGTTGCCGGTTGGGTCCGGGCAGTCTTACGCCACAACTCAGTCTAACCTTGGGTCTTTTGTTGGGCTCTGTGTTTAACCACCCACATTGGATAGGTATTGTTGTGACTACTGGACAGCCGGGCGATTCCGGGCAGGTTTACATCACAACTCAATCCAACCTCGGGTTAAACACATCGTATTTTCTACATTTACATATTTTGTCTCTTTCCTTTTTATATGTAAATATTTGCGGCCCATTATTCAAATTCATCTTTATTGGGTAAAATTAATTTATACCACTTAGTTGTTTTTCAAGGTTGTTGGCATGCGTCAAACATGCCAACACATATGTTCTATATTTTAACCCAAACGTCATTACCCCCGTTTTACACGTTCGCTACAATATAAGATATGTTGGGTTTAACATTTAAACCCAACTTAGCCATATGAAAAGGGGAGGCTTATAACTTGGTGTTTATAAGGTAACATAAAAAGGGGAGTGTGAACGCATGAACTTGCAACATAACGATCTAATTAACATGAATTAGGTACATGTGAACTTGCATTGTAATAGCATATAATCATGGTATAAACAATACTTAAACATGAATCATTCTATTCATATAATCATGGCATAAACATACCTAAACATGAACCATTCTATTCATATAATCATGGCATAAACATACCTAAACATGAAATCATGGTTTTTAGTCTATTCATGTAAACTTGCAGTTGGAATGTAAATCTAACTTAATTATGTGTCACATATATCACCATATGATTTTGATAACAACTTAGGCCTAAAACATGTTTTTAACTAGGCATAACACCAAACATAGTTTAGTCATGTTCATAAAGATACTTACTTTTGTCTTTAACACAAAAGTATGGTTTTACACTTGAATCACGATGCCAATTCCAACATAAATAAACCATAGTACTTAGTTGAATCCAATTACACACTAAAAGTGATCATAAAAGTATGTACATCATATTGGCATAATGGCGAATCATATACTTGCATGAATCCCAAATAAACTACCACAACATATGGTTGTTAACATGAATCATATACTTGCATGAATCTAAATTAAACCACCATAAACATGTAGTTGTTGACTTCCAACATAAATCACATACTTGCAAATATTCAATCGTTATACCACAACATTTCCAAATCGTTAGAATCAACGCAACATACAAATATAGATTATTATCACCACAAATCGAATACAATTCTATTTCTCATTTTACACAAATCAAACGCAATTATTTATTCACATCGGAATAGCACTCTACTTACAACGTATGACGAATCTTCAATTCAGGAATCTGAATTCTGAATTTGGAGGTGCTATCCTTTGTTGTAGGCATTGTTTTGATTTTAATTGACGTTGCTTTAAGCTTTCGAATTGTCTCCTAATTGTATCTCAATTTCTGACGGCTATTGAAGCGACCCGAACTTCCCCGGTCTCCGAAGAGATGAGAAAGAACGAATTACTGTGAGGACAAGACAAAACAGAACGCATACAGAAGAACATTTCTCTGTATATCACAACAATGCATCAGATTACAAGAATATACAGAGTATAAATGAATACTACACAGAAATATCAGAGATTTAAATTACATTTAAATACATAGCAGCGGAAAATAATACAATACACAACTAGAAGAAGATATACGGATACAAAGCTTTCCGGATATCGTTCCAGCTGTAAACCAGGATCCTGTGAATATAAATCTGCAAAACCAAAACTACTAGCTGCCCGTGTCAAAATAGGGGCACCCAGAGTTTAGGTTAAAACAATAAACTCCAGGTCAGTCATGTGACTGGTGTGAGAACTAAAACAGTTATTATCTTTATTTTCAAAGTTAGGTAAATCAAGGGACCACGCCGTATAACACGGAACGGGTTTCCTCCCAAGAATACCAGTGCATAAAACAAACAGCGCAATGCTAAATAAAGAAAAATGAAGCTGTTATAAGACCCAGGTCCCATCACACAATGCAACGCAGCCGAGGATAGGGTTTTCCCTTATAACAGCCAAAGAATGCTTGATACGTTTAAAACAAATCATTTGATACTATTATAAGTGCATAGTGTATAAAACACTTCAAATCATAAGTATCAATCATAGGCGGCATGAGCGCCCCATCCCACTATGTCAACATATATAGGTTTACAAATAAAACCGCAAAGTCACGTATTTGGAAATTGGATTTCCGTCTATGAACCGAGGCCAGGGATCGTCCTCTACCGATTCGAGACAATCTAGCCTACCATGTCTCAGGAACAGCTGCAACTGCCCCCTGGATCGTCAGGGCCGGTCCACCGATGTGGATTATTATGCCTGAACAATACGTCTCCCCGCCCTTTGGGGCGCAAACGAGCCAACGAATGACTCCATCGGACCCGGATCGTCCGATCAAACCGAGGCGCCTCGCAACAGCAACAACCACATAAGTCAAACTCGTCAGGGCGTGTAAAACCACTGACGCCACTTTTAGCTAGAAAGAAACGCAAGCCCTCCCTGAGGTCCGTCTCCCGTTTTTGGTTCATACCGGGTGTGAAACACGCGAGGTAAACGTTACACAAAGCCACGCCACTAAGGCCGTGCTTTGATCATCACCACAAGACTTTGCTTTTCAACAGAAGCCTCGATCAATTGCCACTTAGGCATGCCACACAGGCAATTCACTCCATGTGTTTGATATCCATCAATATATAACCCCTGAGCTCGTACGTCTCAGAGAAGGGCGTTAAGCAAGAGAATAAATTCTCCGCCGCCAAACAGATATATATTTAATAAAGATCAATCACACAGACTAAAATCCAATGTCAGACACACAGTCCATTTACAAGTTCGTTCTGGGTCTGAACGAAACCGGAGGCACCTAGTACCCCGCATATCCATCGATCTCCAAGTACGTCTGGACGATCACCAACTGTTTCCATCTTCTTGGGTTACAGCCCAATCAAGATCATCAGTTATCACCCAAACGACGTGAAGACTTCCGGTCTTCGACCACCGTCTTCATCTTCGACACCACGTCGAAACAGTTATTCAGAATGGGATAAACCCGGTCTTTCTGAATAACTCGCGTATATATTATAAAAGTGTTACACAAACACAACATACGCCTCATTCCAATTCAGAATATTCTTTTATTCAAATATTCCTATACTTTGGGAAAAGTTCCCATTAATTTTATCCAAGATAAATTCTTCAAATTTATTCTTTAATCTCCTTTGAATATCAATTCAAACTAGTCGGGATTAGCGAGCCACACCGAAGTAATCATTTATTTTATTTCCCAATCCCAACCTATTCATCCCATGAAGTAAAACTGGTAATACTTCATATCTAACACCACAGTGTTATCGGTAAATTCAATTACCATTTCACGTTCAAATCTAATTAAAGATTTAACTATCGCCTGGAGTAAAACTGGTGATACTCCATTCTCGATCTTTTCAATCTAATTAAAGAATCATTAAAACTCCACTTAGTTTTAATCTTCGACTGGGTTAAAGAATCAGTGTCATTTAAAACGCAGTTCACGATAAACCCAAAGTCACATTCCTTAATTATCGGGTTAAAGAACGAGTGTTGTTTAAAACACTGTTCACGACAAACCCAAAAATCAATATCCATTCAATTCCAATTAAATATTATTTAATTGGTACACTTCATTAAATCTAAATAAAAAGATTTAGTCTTTTCTCAACTGGGTTCAAGAACAGTGTTAGTGAAGACACCATTCACGACAAACCCAAATCACATTCGATATTCAATACAAGGCTCTGAATAGAAAATATATCGGCTTATATTCAACATCGAATTCTACGACTAACAAATGTCGTATTGGAAATAACGATATAAATATATATCTTTCAAATTTCCATAACCACACCTGTATAATCACGAATTCCAACATCGAAATATTCCGAAGACAATTTCGATTCAAATCCACTCCAATGCAATCATTGGAAATTTTGGTTATTTTCAAAACCATTTCAAATTCAATTTATTTATTTAAAAATAAATAGAATTATAATTCTAGTTCAAAACTAGTTCATTTCGATAAAAATCTATTTTTATCTTTTCAAATATGGAGTTTTTCATCCCAATTCTTCTCAAATCATTTCTTATGATTTTACACAAATTATTACTATTTTTAATAATTTTATCAAGGCCCGTACAGTCGATTTCCAACAATGGCCATCGAACTGCACTTACAGCGACCTTTTTCAAATTTGATTTGGACATAATTCCAAATTCAACCGTTAGATTTCTAATTTCTCACATTCGTTAGAAAGCTCTCTTCGATACGAACCCAATGGTTCCGGTTTTAAGAGAATCCGACGGTCGGATCTCCCGTAATGTCCGTTTGAAATCAATGGTCGAAATTCGCGAACTGCCGCGGCGCGGCGCGTTCTATTCAGGCCATTATATTATATATATAATATATATAATATATATATCGTCGATTTCCATTTAAAACGAATTATATAAATAGTTTTAAATTCGTTTCAAAAGCAATTTCAACTTACATTTCAATTCAAATCGAAATTGAATTCTTCTTTATAAATTCGTTTCAAAATTCATTTCTATTCAATTCAAATTTCAATTCAATTTGAATTCATTTCAATTCGCTTTCAATTCAATTTGAATTCGTTTTCAATTCATTTCGAAATCGTTTTCAATTCAATTCATTTCGAAATCGTTTTCAATTCAATTCATTTCGAAATCGTTTTCAATTCAATTCATTTCGAAATCGTTTTCAATTCAATTCATTTCGAAATCGTTTTCAATTCAATTCATTTCGAAATCGTTTTCAATTCATTTCGAAATCGTTTTCAATTCAATTCATTTCGAAATCGTTTTCAATTCAATTCATTTCGAAATCGTTTTCAATTCAATTCATTTCGAAATCGTTTTTTTTTTCATTTCACTTTTCAATATTCATTTTTAAAATGAATAAAGTCGATATAAATATCGTTCACGTCTAAATGGCGTCAATCTAATCAACACGGCTTCATATATTGATATTTTCAAATATTCCATTTCGAATATTTCTATTTCAAATATTTCTATTTTTAAAACTGGAATGAGGCCCAATCAATTACCATATAAAGTTAATTATATGGATTTTCATACAACACATGTATAATAGCATTGAAAAATAATCAACCATCAACCAAAGTGCAATACACTGTATAAGCATCAAATATAGATATCTAACGCTTATAACAGCCTGTCAATCAATCGATCGACATATTTAATCAATCAGGATGAGTGAACTTCAAATTTCATCCCAACACCCGTGTGGGGTTTCAAACAATCAAACACATATTTTATTTGTGCAGTTGGGCGATGTGTGAAATTTATCGACCCAATCAATATCAGTCAAATCAGTGTATATACAAACAAATCGGCCGATTTGTTTATAACTATTCATTTATACACATTCACGTTAAAAATTATATTTTTAACGATAAAACATTTTATTTCAACCTATGAATTTCTATTCAATTCATTTACACAATAAAATGATATTTTTATTTTCTAACATATTTTAGAAAATTTCAGCGGCATAACGGCACGATACTAGAAACGGGACGAGGCCTCGCCTTATCCCCGGTCTAGTGAAGGCCCACGCCATTCACACATCAATCAAATCAATTCATTTCACCAAACAATTCAATTCAAATCAAATCATCAACTAATCTATGCAACCAAACAAACAAGTCCATGTTCTGTGGACGATTGTGTCGGGTGCTACTAAGCACCGTCTGCATCCTAGTATATATATATATATAACTAGAAAAGAAATTGAAGAGTGAGAAATTCTCACCTATAGCTATCCTAGCTCCACGGCACTTCTAATGCAGGAAATCTTCGCCAACTCGCCCTTTGTCGCTTTCGTTGTCCGCTTTCACTACCTATGTAAAAATCGAATTTTTACTTCGTTGTTCAATATATAAAAATCATATTTTTATTTCGAAGTTCAATATATAAAAATCATATTTTTATTTCGAAGTTCAATATATAAAAATCATATTTTTATTTCGAAGTTCAATATATAAAAATCATATTTTTATTTCGAAGTTCAATATATAAAAATCATATTTTTATTTCTCTACAAATCTGATCTTTTTAAAGTTTAAACCTTTTTCTTTTAACTTAAAATTTAAAATCAGTTTATATGCTTTATATAATTCAATTTTGAATCTCTTTTTTTTTTAAAAAAAAAACAGAATTAAACCCTTAATTAAAATAAATCAGTTTCTTTTTAAAATCAAAATCAGTTTCTAAATCTAAAATCGAAATTAAAAATAAAAAAATAAAATAAAGAAAAAAAAAACTTACTGTATTCGAAGAAAAAAAAGGGGCATCGACTTCGTCGGCGGCAGCTTCTAGGGGGGGGGGACATCGACTTCGTCGGAGGGAGCGGGGTCTGGGGTGGTGGCTCTGGGTCTCAACGGCGGCGCGGTTTTAACGAGGGGGGTGACGGGTTTGGAGGTTCACGGGTTTTTCAGAAGAGGGGGAGAAGGAAGCGGAAGGGAAGGAGGAGGTGAGGGATGGGAAGTGGAGGTCGAGCGGCGGTGGGGTGCTCCTGGCGTGGCGGCGCGTTCCACGATTGGGGGCGACGGGGTGTTTTGAGCGGTTTTTTTTTTCCTTTTTCTTCTGATCTCGATTAGGTTTAAAAAGGGGGGGGGGGCCAGAATCATTAAAGGGGTGAGATATTTTTTGTTTTTAATTATTTAATTTGGCAAAAAGTTGACTTTCACATACGACCTCGAAACGAGGCCCACCGCCTGTCGTCCATAGCGTTTTACCCCCATTCCGAACACAATGGGATATGTATCGCAAGCTGATTTGATCGTTTCGATCAATTTCCGTTAAATTTACCTTTAAATCACTTTATTGAATTTTAAACGTACATTTCGAATTACCGGGGTCACATACTAACTCTAAAAATTCTCGAAAAATATTTTCTAGCTTCGTATTGACGATACGGTCCTATCAAAACTAGTTTCGCCGAATTCTGAGACCGTTAGAAAAATGGCCAATTTCCAGTCGATTAAAATCAACTAAAATGGTCAAAACGCGTTTTCCTTTGTCACGCTCACATATTGATTCGAAAAATTATGAAATTTGAAACCTAGCAATAATTCGACATCACGGACCCAACAAAAGTGGTTTCGTCGAAATCCGAGGTCATTTGCAAAATGTCCATTTTTAAGGGCCTGAATTCCATAGCGACTATTCAGAATTTTCAACTGGACATATCTATTGATTCCCGCCATGAAATCTCAATTGGTCGGATTCGTTGGAAAGATATCATCAATTAGATCCTATCATTTTTGGTTTCACTAAAATCCGGATTGTTTTGCACCCGGTACATTCAATTGAAGTTTGAAATCGAATTATCGAACTACCGCGCCATTTTCAATTCTATTTATAATTATATATAAATATTTATATTCTAACGACGACGTATATAATATATACGTCGAGTTATATTCGAATTAAATTTTCTCGTCGATTATTATTTAAAATAATTCATTTTAAATATTCAAAATTCGCTATAATTGCCAAAATAAATATTTTAAACTGGCCCAGATTTTCGGGTTGTTACAATCTCCCCCACTTAAAACTTTTCGTCCCCGAAAAGGAACAAAGTCGAAAGTGGTTTGATTAATCAACTCTACGTTCGATCTGGCTTCCATTCTCCAACTCTTTAGTTTCTGAGAATTTTCAAAACTTCAAAAATTTGGCTAACACCCTAAATTTTTGAAAAATTTCGCCATAACCTCCCCTGCACCGGGAGCATCGGGGAATTTCAAATAGCTTCCCCGGTCCTTCAGATCTCAAAAAGAAAAAGAAAAAGCCAAGCGGCTAGCCAATAGGCTCACAAAATCATCATCACCCAAACAAAACAGTAAATCATGTAGTAAACATGTACCTATTTGTCGGGCAAACAAATTTTATTCTTCGGCTCTAGCCTCCTTGCTATGACCTGTTCAATGATATACATGTATATGCAAGCAAACGCAACCAATTTTTAATATAATTCAATATTCGGTTCAATTAGGCTAAATGGCTACAAATTAGCAAACAAATAAACAAACAACACAAACATCAATCAATTAGTTGATTAGCTTTTCAAATGCATAACTTTGATATATAGTCAGAAATCAGATTTTTGATGCCAAATCACAACAATAGGCCCTATCTAATTTTGGTTCTCACACCAGTCAATAGTAAATATATAGAAATCTCACTTTCGACACTCGAATATAAATGCTGATGATGATGCAACATCATCAATATCATCTTCGGGCGACTAGAGTGTGATGCTATATCTATCCAATATATTAAAACTCTGAATATACGTTTGCAAGGCGTATATGCAGATTCTTTATATACTGGACTGTCCAGATCAATTAAATAAATAATCAAATACGAATAATTGATTTAAATTTTCAAAACAAAATTTTGTTTTCACCTAAAAAAAATATACTCTTCACACTCGTTCTAGGATTCTACTGATCCCATCTCTAACGAGTCATCCTAATTGGATATTACTAATCCAATATCTGATGAATTCTTTCATATAGTTCTAACGTGCCTTGTTCTCTGCTTTGTAAACCAAAGCTCTGATACCAACTGAAGCGACCCGAACTTCCCCGGTCTCCGAAGAGATGAGAAAGAACGAATTACTGTGAGGACAAGACAAAACAGAACGCATACAGAAGAACATTTCACTGTATATCACAACAACGCATCAGATTACAAGAATATACAGAGTATAAATGAATACTACACAGAAATATCAGAGATTTAAATTACATTTAAATACATAGCAGCGGAAAATAATACAATACACAACTAGAAGAAGATATACGGATACAAAGCTTTCCGGATATCGTTCCAGCTGTAAACCAGGATCCTATGAATATAAATCTGCAAAACCAAAACTACTAGCTGCCCGTGTTAAAATAGGGGCACCCAGAGTTTAGGTTAAAACAATAAACTCCAGGTCAGTCATGTGACTGGTGTGAGAACTAAAACAGTTATTATCTTTATTTTCAAAGTTAGGTAAATCAAGGGACCACGCCGTATAACACGGAACGGGTTTCCTCCCAAGAATACCAGTGCATAAAACAAACAGCGCAATGCTAAATAAAGAAAAATGAAGCTGTTATAAGACCCAGGTCCCATCACACAATGCAACGCAGCCGAGGATAGGGTTTTCCCTTATAACAGCCAAAGAATGCTTGATACGTTTAAAACAAATCATTTGATACTATTATAAGTGCATAGTGTATAAAACACTTCAAATCATAAGTATCAATCATAGGCGGCATGAGCGCCCCATCCCACTATGTCACCATATATAGGTTTACAAATAAAACCGCAAAGTCACGTATTTGGAAATTGGATTTCCGTCTATGAACCGATGCCAGGGATCGTCCACTACCAATTCGAGACAATCTAGCCTACCATGTCTCAGGAACAGCCGCAACTGCCCCCTGGATCGTCAGGGCCGGTCCACCGATGTGGATTATTATGCCTGAACAATACGTCTCCCCGCCCTTTGGGGCGCAAACGAGCCAACGAATGACGCCATCGGACCCGGATCGTCCGATCAAACCGAGGCGCCTCGCAACAGCAACAACCACATAAGTCAAACTCGTCAGGGCGTGTAAAACCACTGACGCCACTTTTAGCTAGAAAGAAACGCAAGCCCTCCCTGAGGTCCGTCTCCCGTTTTTGGTTCATACCGGGTGTGAAACACGCGAGGTAAACGTTACACAAAGCCACGCCACAAAGGCCGTGCTTTGATCATCACCACAAGACTTTGCTTTTCAACAGAAGCCTCGATCAATTGCCACTTAGGCATGCCACACAGGCAATTCACTCCATGTGTTTGATATCCATCAATATATAACCCCTGAGCTCGTACATCTCAGAGAAGGGCGTTAAGCAAGAGAATAAATTCTCCGCCGCCAAACAGATATATATTTAATAAAGATCAATCACACAGACTAAAATCCAATGTCAGACACACAGTCCATTTACAAGTTCGTTCTGGGTCTGAACGAAACCGGAGGCACCTAGTACCCCGCATATCCATCGATCTCCAAGTACGTCTGGACGATCACCAACTGTTTCCATCTTCTTGGGTGTACAGCCCAATCAAGATCATCGGTTATCACCCAAACGACGTGAAGACTTCCGGTCTTCGACCACCGTCTTCATCTTCGACACCATGTCGAAACAGTTATTCAGAATGGGATAAACCCGGTCTTTCTGAATAACTCGCGTATATATTATAAAAGTGTTACACAAACACAACATACGCCTCATTCCAATTCAGAATATTCTTTTATTCAAATATTCCTATACTTTGGGAAAAGTTCCCATTAATTTTATCCAAGATAAATTCTTCAAATTTATTCTTTAATCTCCTTTGAATATCAATTCAAACTAGTCGGGATTAGCGAGCCACACCGAAGTAATCATTTATTTTATTTCCCAATCCCAACCTATTCATTCCATGAAGTAAAACTGGTAATACTTCATATCTAACACCACAGTGTAATCGGTAAATTCAATTACCATTTCACGTTCAAATCTAATTAAAGATTTAACTATCGCCTGGAGTAAAACTGGTGATACTCCATTCTCGATCTTTTCAATCTAATTAAAGATTCATTAAAACTCCACTTAGTTTTAATCTTCGACTAGGTTAAAGAATCAGTGTCATTTAAAACGCAGTTCACGATAAACCCAAAGTCACATTCCTTAATTATCGGGTTAAAGAACGAGTGTTGTTTAAAACACTGTTCACGACAAACCCAAAAATCAATATCCATTCAATTCCAATTAAATATTATTTAATTGGTACACTTCATTAAATCTAAATAAAAAGATTTAATCTTTTCTCAACTGGGTTCAAGAACAGTGTTAGTGAAGACACCATTCACGACAAACCCAAATCACATTCGATATTCAATACAAGGCTCTGAATAGAAAATATATCGGCTTATATTCAACATCGAATTCTACGACTAACAAATGTCGTATTGGAAATAACGATATAAATATATATCTTTCAAATTTCCATAACCACACCTGTATAATCACGAATTCCAACATCGAAATATTCCGAAGACAATTTCGATTCAAATCCACTCCAATGCAATCATTGGAAATTTTGGTTATTTTCAAAACCATTTCAAATTCAATTTATTTACTTAAAAATAAATAGAATTATAATTCTAGTTCAAAACTAGTTCATTTCGATAAAAATCTATTTTTATCTTTTCAAATATGGAGTTTTTCATCCCAATTCTTCTCAAATCATTTCTTATGATTTTACACAAATTATTACTATTTTTAATAATTTTATCAAGGCCCGTACAGTCGATTTCCAACAATGGCCATCAAACTGCACTTACAGCGACCTTTTTCAAATTTGATTTGGACATAATTCCAAATCCAACCGTTAGATTTCTAATTTCTCACATTCGTTAGAAAGCTCTCTTCGATACGAACCCAACGGTTCCGGTTTTAGGAGAATCCGACGGTCGGATCTCCCGTAATGTCCGTTTGAAATCAATGGTCGAAATTCGCGAACTGCCGCGGCGCGGCGCGTTCTATTCAGGCCATTATATTATATATATATAATATATATAATATATATATCGTCGATTTCCATTTAAAATGAATTATATAAATAGTTTTAAATTCGTTTCAAAAGCAATTTCAACTTCCATTTCAATTCAAATCGAAATTGAATTCTTCTTTATAAATTCGTTTCAAAATTCATTTCTATTCAATTCAAATTTCAATTCAATTTGAATTCATTTCAATTCGCTTTCAATTCAATTTGAATTCGTTTTCAATTCATTTCGAAATCGTTTTCAATTCAATTCATTTCGAAATCGTTTTCAATTCAATTCATTTCGAAATCGTTTTCAATTCAATTCATTTCGAAATCGTTTTCAATTCAATTCATTTCGAAATCGTTTTCAATTCAATTCATTTCGAAATCGTTTTCAATTCAATTCATTTCGAAATCGTTTTCAATTCAATTCATTTCGAAATCGTTTTCAATTCAATTCATTTCGAAATCGTTTTTTTTTTTCATTTCACTTTTCAATATTCATTTTTAAAATGAATAAAGTCGATATAAATATCGTTCACGTCTAAATGGCGTCAATCTAATCAACACGGCTTCATATATTGATATTTTCAAATATTTCATTTTGAATATTTCTATTTCAAATATTTCTATTTTTAAAACTGGAATGAGGCCCAATCAATTACCATATAAAGTTAATTATATGGATTTTCATACAACACATGTATAATAGCATTGAAAAATAATCAACCATCAACCAAAGTGCAATACACTGTATAAGCATCAAATATAGATATCTAACGCTTATAACAGCCTGTCAATCAATCGATCGACATATTTAATCAATCAGGATGAGTGAACTTCAAATTTCATCCCAACACCCGTGTGGGGTTTCAAACAATCAAACACAGATTTTATTTGTGCAGTTGGGCGATGTGTGAAATTTATCGACCCAATCAATATCAGTCAAATCAGTGTATATACAAACAAATCGGCCGATTTGTTTATAACTATTCATTTATTCACATTCACGATAAAAATTATATTTTTAACGATAAAACATTTTATTTCAACCTATGAATTTCTATTCAATTCATTTACACAATAAAATGATATTTTTATTTTCTAACATATTTTAGAAAATTTCGGCGGCATAACGGCACGATACTAGAAATGGGACGAGGCCTCGCCTTATCCCCGGTCTAGTGAAGGCCCACGCCATTCACACATCAATCAAATCAATTCATTTCACCAAACAATTCAATTCAAATCAAATCATCAACTAATCTATGCAACCAAACAAACAAGTCCATGGTCTGTGGACGATTGTGTCGGGTGCTACTAAGCACCGTCTGCATCCTAGTATATATATAACTAGAAAAGAAATTGAAGAGTGAGAAATTCTCACCTATAGCTATCCTAGCTCCACGGCACTTCTAATGCAGGAAATCTTCGCCAACTCGCCCTTTGTCGCTTTCGTTGTCCGCTTTCACTACCTATGTAAAAATCGAATTTTTACTTCGCTGTTCAATATATAAAAATCATATTTTTATTTCGAAGTTCAATATATAAAAATCATATTTTTATTTCGAAGTTCAATATATAAAAATCATATTTTTATTTCGAAGTTCAACATATAAAAATCATATTTTTATTTCGAAGTTCAATATTTAAAAATCATATTTTTATTTCGAAGTTCAATATATAAAAATCATATTTTTATTTCTCTACAAATCTGATCTTTTTAAAGTTTAAACCTTTTTCTTTTAACTTAAAATTTAAAATCAGTTTATATGCTTTATATAATTCAGTTTTAAATCTCTTTTTTTTAAAAAAAAAAAAAAACAGAATTAAACCCTTAATTAAAATAAATTAGTTTCTTTTTAAAATCAAAATCAGTTTCTAAATCTAAAATCGAAATTAAAAATAAAAAAATAAAATAAAGAAAAAAAAAACTTACTGTATTCGAAGAAAAAAAAGGGGCATCGACTTCGTCGGCGGCAGCTTCTAGGGGGGGGACATCGACTTCGTCGGAGGGAGCGGGGTCTGGGGTGGCGGCTCTGGGTCTCAGCGGCGGCGCGGTTTTAACGAGGGGGGTGACGGGTTTGGAGGTTCACGGGTTTTTCAGAAGAGGGGGAGAAGGAAGCGGAAGGGAAGGACGAGGTGAGGGATGGGAAGTGGAGGTCGAGCGGCGGTGGGGTGCTCCTGGCGTGGCGGCGCGTTCCACGATTGGGGGCGACGGGGTGTTTTGAGCGGTTTTTTTTTTCCTTTTTCTTCTGATCTCGATTAGGTTTAAAAAGGGGGGGGGGGCCAGAATCATTAAAGGGGTGAGATATTTTTTTTTTATTTTTTTTTAATTATTTAATTTGGCAAAAAGTTGACTTTCACATACGACCTCGAAACGAGGCCCACCGCCTGTCGTCCATAGCGTTTTACCCCCATTCCGAACACAATGGGATATGTATCGCAAGCTGATTTGATCGTTTCGATCAATTTCCGTTAAATTTACCTTTAAATCACTTTATTGAATTTTAAACGTACATTTCGAATTACCGGGGTCACATACTAACTCTAAAAATTCTCGAA
The DNA here is from genome assembly GCA_030737875.1 of Allium sativum. NCBI lineage: Eukaryota > Viridiplantae > Streptophyta > Magnoliopsida > Asparagales > Amaryllidaceae > Allium > Allium sativum. The sequence continues at coordinate 270,997,768 of CM060922.1, read as the reverse complement.
AAATATTTTCTAGCTTCGTATTGACGATACGGTCCTATCAAAACTAGTTTCGCCGAATTCTGAGACCGTAAGAAAAATGGCCAATTTCCAGTCGATTAAAATCAACTGAAATGGTCAAAACGCGTTTTCCTTTGTCACGCTCACATATTGATTCGAAAAATTATGAAATTTGAAACCTAGCAATAATTCGACATCACGGACCCAACAAAAGTGGTTTCGTCGAAATCCGAGGTCATTTGCAAAATGTCCATTTTTAAGGGCCTGAATTCCATAGCGACTATTCAGAATTTTCAACTGGACATATCTATTGATTCCCGCCATGAAATCTCAATTGGTCGGATTCGTTGGAAAGATATCATCAATTAGATCCTATCATTTTTGGTTTCACTAAAATCCGGATTGTTTTGCACCCGGTACATTCAATTGAAGTTTGAAATCGAATTATCGAACTACCGCGCCATTTTCAATTCTATTTATAATTATATATAAATATTTATATTCTAACGACGACGTATATAATATATACGTCGAGTTATATTCGAATTAAATTTTCTCGTCGATTATTATTTAAAATAATTCATTTTAAATATTCAAAATTCGCTATTATTGCCAAAATAAAAATTTTAAACTGGCCCAGATTTTCGGGTTGTTACAGCTATTCCTAGTCTTTCCTCAGCAGCATGACGGTCTCATTTCCATTTTTGTTTGTATGAATTAGGGTGAGTCTCAGGTTCATTTTATAGGGTTTGTGAATTGATTAGGACCGTCGATGGAGCTTGGTTTAATAATAGCCGTTCGTTTGAAGGAGAGACCAATCAGGAGCTGACACCTAGCCCTAGTGACAAGGCAAGGCTCAGAAAATCAACCAAGCACAGACCAGGCCAGCCAGGGGGGGCTGGGTTCGACCTGGCTTAGGGGCCAGGTCGACACGCCAGTCGACACCGTGTCGACTTGGCAGTCGACACGGGAGACCCAGGTCGACTACCCAGTCGACCTGGGTAGCCCCAGGTCGACTACCCAGTCGACCTGGGTGCCTTAGGCGGGAAAATTCCCGCCCTGGCCAATCCGGCCCGATTTTGAATTTTGAATTGGTTTTTCTGAGCTGTTTTGGCTGTTTGAATTTTAAACAGAATTCTGAAACTTCCGGAGGCCATATCTTCTTCATACGGAGTCCGTTTTACGCAAACTCGGACTCTATCCCAAGCAGAATTCCGAGACGAACGCAATGGCGTATCCCGTTTCCCTTAATTCTTTGATTAGAAATTAGTTATACTTTATTTTGTGAATTTCACTGTTATAGAATACACGGGGTGTTACATTCTCCCACACTTAAAAGGATTTCATCCACGAAATCTTCAAGTTCAGGAAGAATGTACGTCCTAACATCCAAACATCCATCTACTCATCCATCAAACACGAGCATCCATTGTCCTTAAAAGACTTCTAATGCTTCATGATCATATGCGAAGTGTGTGTACATGTACTTATCTAATGCAAAATCAGTCGGTCTACTGATTCAGTTGACCTCCTTAATGCAAATTATGTAAGTGCCATGAATCCATTATGTATGCAAATTCTCCTATTCATGATTCTACATGAGTGCACAATCATTCATATATAAATGCAACGTCCATATGACAACACATTAAACTTCAACCATATACGAATATAAATACATATATGCATATGCAGTATGAAGTGACTGAGCCGATCTAAAACCTAGATTGTGTGTGTATATGCAACCACGAGCAACCACTAGCAATCACTTGCAACCACTTACAACCATCATCCATAACATGTTTCAATTATATGTTTTCATCCAAAGGGTTTCTTCCTAAAAGATAAGGTCGAGGAGATATACCTAGAAAGATAAATAAAAGCGCAACTTAAGGAAAAAGAAAGATCATGTCTATTTTCTATTGCCTTTTCTTCACTCTTTTCTCTTCAGTCTAATCCTTCGCTTTCTGTTGCTGCTGCTTTTAACGATGATTATGTTAGCTTAGTTCCAGGTTCGCTTTTTGATCGGAGTATTCTTTTTCAGTTGCAAAATATCTTTGCACTCATTAGCAACACTCAGCTAAATAACTTGGTTGATCATTTTGTTTGGGTTCTCTCTCCATCTAGAGGCTTTTCTGTTTCTTCATGTTACAAGTACCTGAATTTTTCTGGTAGATTGTTCAAATTCTCAAGACATTGGAAATGCAAGCTGGCTCCAAGAATTCTCTTCTTCCAATGGTGTTTGATTCATGAAAAGGTCAATACAAGAGAGAAGCTCTTCAAATGCAATGTGGTTCCTGACCCTAACTGCCCTTTCTGTAATTCTCATGCTGAATCCATTCATCATCTCTTCTTTTCCAGTGACTATACCTACCCAATTTGGGCTGCAGCAAGTACCCATTTAATTGGTTTCATCCCCATCATTTCTTCTTTCTTTGACCATTGGGAATCTGATTCTTGTCCAGTACTTGATATCTTCCTGGCTATTTATAGTTGGTGTATATGGAAAGAAAGAAATGCAAGGATTTTTAATAACGAAGCTTGTTCGATCATGTCTATTTGTCATCGCATCATTCATATTTTTTCGTCCTGGTCAGGTTCTGCAGGTTCTGGAGTCAATCATGCTGCTATATTCAGGTTTGCACTGCCGGTGGCCACTTCTCCAGCTACTTCTATTGATAGCAATGATACAGCGTCTAGCATGGAGCTTATGTGATGACTGATGATGCTTCTTTATTTCTCAGCGTAGTATTTGTATAATTATGATGGTTAACAGTTTGATCTGCATGCTTTTGTAGTTGTATTCGTAATATGCTCTACGTGTGTTGTATGATGTATCTTAAACTTTGTGGTGATGGCTGTTTTTTGGACTACCAACTGGGTTTGTCAGTTGGATAACTATTATTATCTATTAATTAACCGGCTGTGTAGCCCCGCGCTACATATCCGTTTGCTCTAAAAATGGAAAAAGAAAGATCAAAGATGTACCCTCGAAAAGAAAAGGGTAGGCCGCGCGTATTCTAGCTTCAGTTTCCCAAGTTGCGTCTCCTTCGGCGTTGCTCCACTGAACTTTGACGAGCTTGACTTCGCGGTTGCGTAGCTTCTTCACTTCCGTTCCTAATATGCGGGTTGGAACTTTCCTCACGGTTGCTTCGCGTTCCACTTCAGCTTCTTCTAGGATATTTGACTCTACCACTTCAGCAGATTCATGTAGACATTTTCGGAGGTGCGAAACATGGAAAACGTTGTGAACTCCGGCCAGCTTTTCGGGTAGCTCTAATCTATAGGCCATTTTCCCAATTTTCTCAATAATAGGAAACGGTCCTACGAACCTTGGTGCTAGCTTTCCTTTGGTTCCAAAACGAACAATGTTCCTTAGTGGAGATACCTTAAGAAAAACTCTGTCCCCAACCTCAAATTCAAGGTCGGTCCTCCTCTTGTCGGCGTAGGATTTTTGTCTGTCTTGGGCTGTCTTCATTCTTCTTCGTATCAAGTCTACTTTTTCTGAAGTCTCTCGGATCATATCTGGTCCAAGTATGAGCTTATCAGTAGACTCCCACCAACAAGTGGGCGATCGGCACGGTCTTCCATATAAAGCTTCGAAGGACACCATTCCGATGGTGGCTTGGTAGTTGTTGTTGTAGGCAAATTCCACCAAAGGAAGATGGTCTTCCCACGTCCCTCCGAAGTCAAGGACGAACAGTCTTAAAAGGTCCTCCAAAACTCTGTTCACTCTTTCTGTTTGGCCGTCGGTTTGGGGATGATAGGCTGTGCTCAAGCATAACTATGTGCCTACCGCTTCTTGCAGACTCCGCCAAAACTCACTTGTGAAGATAGGGTCTCGGTCACTAACAATGCTGGATGGTATTCCATGGAGTCGAACAATTTCCTTGAGGTAAAGAGATGCTAGGGATGAGGCAGTTCTTTTACTTTTGACAGGTAAAAAGTGGGCGCTTTTAGTAAGCCTATCCACTATTACTCAAATGCTTGTGTTGCCTCTCCTAGACCTAGGCAGCCCATCAATGAAGTCCATTGAGATGCTATCCCACTTCCACTGCGGGACCTCTAGAGGATGGAGCAGACCGCCAGGCTTTTTCTGTTCTGCCTTAACCTGTTGGCACACCATACACTTAGAAACGAAATCTGCCACGTCCTTCTTCATGCCGTTCCAAAAGAAAGTTCTCTTTATGTCCTTGTACATTTTATCTCCTCCTGGATGTATCGTCATCTTGGAGTGGTGTGCTTCCTCGAGAACCTTCTTTACTAAATCCCTTGTCTGTGGGACGCATAGTCTTCCGTCTCGCCTTAGCCAACCCTTGTCGTCGATGGAGTATCTGCTGAGGTGACTTGAAGTCTCACCCCTCATTAGTCTATCAATCGTCTCCACAAGCTGAGGGTCTTCGCGTTGTGCTGTCCCTATTGAGTCCACTAAAGTCGGGCGTACCTCGAGAGATGCTAGCAAGCCCGGTACAAAATCGGAGGAGGGCCTAAAGTCAAAACTGGCTATAAACTCTAGGCTTTGTCTTTCAACAAATAGCGGGCTTAGGGTCAGTTTCTTTTGGCTCAACGCGTCTGCCACTACGTTGCCTTTGCACGGACTGTAGGAGATCTCGAAATCATACGAGGCAAGGAACTCCATCCATCTATGTTGTCTCAAGTTAAGATCTTTCTGCGAGAAAAGATATTTCAACGATTTATGGTCAGTGTAAAGTTTGAACTTCTCACCTAGGAGATAGTGTTGCCAAGACTTGAGTGCAAAGACGATGGCAGCTAACTCAAGATTGTGGGTCGGGTAGTTCTTTTCGTGCACTTTCAACTGTCTTCCGCCATAAGCTACTACCATTCCTTCTTGCATTAAGACAGCACCTAGCCCTGTCCCACATGCATCTGTATAAACTGTGAACATCTTGCTTCCATCTGGCAACGTCAAAACTGGGGCTGTTGTAAGAGCCCTTTTTAGTCGTTGGAAAGCAAACTCGCAATCCAAGTCCCAATTGAACACTAGATTCTTCTTTGTCAGCCTTGTGAGGGGAGCTGAGATTTTCGCAAAATCCCTTATGAATTTTCGGTAGAAACCTGCTAGTTCTAGAAAACTTCGGACCTCAGTTGCATTCCTTGGTGTCTTCCAATCCTGTACCGCTACTACCTTAGCAGGGTCCACAGCTAACCCTTCTTTGGATACTATGTGCCCAAGGAACCTCACTTCCTCTCTCCAAAAGTGGCATTTGGAGAATTTGTCTTTTACCTGATGGACTCGCAGAGTTTCCATGATTGCCCTTAAGTGCTGAGCATGTTCCTCTTCACTCTTTGAGAAGATAAGGATATCGTCTACGAAGACCACTACGAACTTGTTGAGGAATTCTCTGAACACCCTACTCATCAAGTCCACGAAGTAAGCGGGTGCGTTTGTCAAGCCAAAAGGCATGACAAGCCATTCAAAGAAGCCGTCTGGGGTTCTTAATGCTGTCTTATCGATACTATGTTCAGCCACCCTTAGCTGATGAAAACCGGTCGCCAAATCGAGTTGGGAGAAAACAGACGCTCCTACAAGTTGATCAAACAGATCGTCGATTCTGGGGAGAGGGTGCCTATTCTTTTTCGTTAGCTTGTTGAGCTCCCTATAGTCAACACATAGACGGAGTGAACCATCCGCCTTTGTAGCGAACACCACTGGAGCGCCCCATTCTGAAATGCTCCTTCTAATGAACCCCTTCTCTAGAAGCTCTTTAATCTGTTTACTGAGCTCCTTTCTTTCCCGTGGAGCCATGTGTCTAACGGGCAACGCAACGGGCTTTGCATTATCTACAAGATATATGCGGAAGTCTATCTCCCGCTTCGGAGGCAAGCCCTTCACCTCTTCGAAGACATCCGGATATTCCCGGACCACTCTAACTGATTGCAAACTTTCAACAGAAGCATCTAGCGATTCAAGATAACTAAGCATAACCGCATACGAGGGATTACAAGTAATTTCCAGAGCGTTACCGAGTTGGGTCAGAAGCCTAACCACCCTTCTCTCACAATCAAGGATGGCACCATTACTGGATAGCCAATCCATGCCCAAAATCAAACCATATCCCGAGAAGCCCAAAACAAAAGCACTACATCTAAATTCTACGCTTAGAATAGAAATTTTCAATCCCACACAGATCATAGACAAATGAGCCGGGCCCTCGATTGGATTTGAAACAATTAAGGGGTCCTCTACCATACTAGTTTCTAGGTGCAGAGATTCTACTAGAGCAGATGAAATAAAGGAGTGTGATGCGCCAGAATCAAATAAAGTGCGAACCGGGTGATCATAAAGATAAACTACACTTTCTACAGAAGTATTAATACCTCGCTGTTGCAGAGGTGGCGCTTCTAGCACATGAACCTGTGCCCCTGAGGTGGATCCAGCTCTCTGCCCCTGCCCTCGTTTCTTTGGGCAATCCTTAGCCATGTGGCCTGTCTCACCGCAAGAAAAGCACCCACCATTCATCTTGGCCTTCTTTTTCCGGCAATCTTTCACTAAGTGCCTCACTTTGCCACAGAAATTACACTTCCTCTTCTCTTTGTTGTCTTTCCCGCCCTTCTTAAAGTCTGTCTTCCTAGGCTGCAAACCCTCTTTCTTCCCTTGAGAGCTTTCTGCCTTTGTCTCCTTCTTGCCCTTATCCTCTTCGTTCAGCAATGCCATCTGCACCAACCTTTCATACGTAGCTCCCATGGGTATATGGGTCATGGCCAAACTGTGTAATGGCTCATTCAACCCCTTGACAAAGCGGAGAGCCTTCTTGTGCGGGGTGTTGACTAGGTCTAGTCCGAACCTAGCTAGCTGATCGAACTGATTAACATACTCTTTGACTGTCATATTCCCTTGCTTAAGAAATAAGAGTTTTTCCAACTGAAGACTCCTTTCAGCTTCTGAGAGAAATTTAGCCTCAAACCTTGCCCTAAAGTCCTCCCAGGTTTCCACCGGCCTTTCTGCATTAGTGACCTCCCACCAGTAGGAAGCCTCGCCTTTAAGTAGCCATACTGCTAGTTGTACCTTCTGCCTATCTTCTACCTCAAAGATGACGAATAAGTCCTCGGTTTCTTTCAGCCAATTCCTGGCTACCACAAAGGACTCGGTTCCATGAAAGTCCTTTCCTCCCATAGCTTTAAAATCTTTACATATCTTAGCAAAAGTATTTCCTCACGGAGGAGGTGGAGGAAGAGGTGCTGCTGCAGCTGGATGATTTCCTGCAGCTGGAGGAGGAGGAACGGTAGGACCTGGCTGAGTGGCCCTTGTTTCTAAGAATCGTCTAAACCAACCAGGTATTGGTATGCCCTCTGGCAAGTTAAGTTCTATGGACATGCTGAAACAAAAAGGATAGATTCAAAACGAAGGATAAAAGATAGTACCTATGGCTTTGGGGGACTTTTCCTTTTTAAAATAAAATAATATTTTATCTTAAAAAAATGCTTCTTTAAATTTTCTTTTGAAAATAAATTTTCAAAACTTTTTATCTTATCTGGTAAACCTATGCTCTGATACCAAGTGAAACACCCCACCTCCGTTAGGGTCACTCTCAAAGGGAATGCCCTAATTTTGGTGGAGGTTTATAAGTATAAGTCACAGATACACAAGACAGATATAAGTACACATATTTTTAAACAGCGGAAAACAACAGCAATTTTTATTTCAACAAAATACGTGTTACACAAACCATGCCATAATTTGTCTTACAATACTTCCAAAAACATAACATCTTCATAACTGTCTTGATTACATTATTTAAAGAAGCATAAAAACATAAGTAAACTGCATAAGTCCCATAATTGGGGTCCAAAGCCATAGTCCAAAACGAAAAAGATCCAAGCAATACATTCTTTCTCTTCAAGCTGGATGTGAAAACTGGTCAAGCTGCGGTATTCCCTCCCTGTGGACCTGGGGGGGGGGGGGGGAATGAAGGAAAAGAAGATGAAAGAAAAGTAGAGTCAGACATAAAGCCGGAGTAAGTCTAGGACTATTCAGTCTATGAATAAAGAACTGGGTATGATAAGTATAAACTGGAAATGGGAAAGCACCATAAACTAAGTTAAGTTGTCTAGAGTCGAATATACTATCATACCCCATATTAATCTCTGCGCCCCTATAAACTAGTTCCCAACAGGCACCCCATAATCAGGGTGAAGTGATCCATTTCAAATGATCGGCTCCTACTCGCCTAGTTACATGTGTCTTACGGCCCCCGTTGTTGTAGTTACCTATGCTGGTCCCACCATGGGGTGTATCAAGTCCCATGGTGGCGGTCCGACACAATCCTAGAATGCACAGGTATGCTACTGGTGCCCAGTGCCTTATTTTTCTACGCCGGAGTGTGTGCACGCCCGCACCCCGTTAGAACCTACACTGCTGCACCACCGCCGTCGATTTGACCTCTTATAGTCAGCCCAGTAATCGTGCCCCACCCTGCCTACTTCAGGGTATCCTGATACACCTTGTAGGGTTACTTCTGAAAAGGGTCCCCCGCTACTAGGTTTTCTATTTCTAGCCAACATACTACGTTAATTAAGTGTTTTGTAAACCTAACCCTAAATCAGCCTGTATAGTTTAGCATGTTCCAATTGATTAAGTATTAATTCAATTTACTTAATCCTATCAATCCTGACTCAGCCTTAATTGTCTTATTAAAGCCTCGACCTCTCACATTAGACAGGAATTGTTGTGGCTGCCTGTTGCCGGTTGGGTCCGGGCAGTCTTACGCCACAACTCAGTCTAACCTCGGGTCTTTTGTTGGGCTCCGTGTTTAACCACCCACATTGGATAGGTATTGTTGTGACTACTGGACAACCGGGCGGTTCCGGGCAGGTTTACATCACAACTCAATCCAACCTCGGGTTAAACACATCGTATTTTCTACATTTACATATTTTGTCTCTTTCCTTTTTATATGTAAATATTTGCGGCCCATTATTCAAATTCATCTTTATTGGGTAAAATTAATTTATACCACTTAGTTGTTTTTCAAGGTTGTTGGCATGCGTCAAACATGTCAACACATATGTTCTATATTTTAACCCAAACGTCATTACCCCCGTTTTACACGTTCACTACAATATAAGATATGTTGGGTTTAACATTTAAACCCAACTTAGCCACATGAAAAGGGGAGGCTTATAACATGGTGTTTATAAGGTAACATAAAAAGGGGAGTGTGAACGCATGAACTTGCAACATAACGATCTAATTAACGTGAATTAGGCACATGTGAACTTGCATTGTAATAGCATATAATCATGGTATAAACAATACTTAAACATGAATCATTCTATTCATATAATCATGGCATAAACATACCTAAACATGAACCATTCTATTCATATAATCATGGCATAAACATACCTAAACATGAAATCATGGTTTTTAGTCTATTCATGTAAACTTGCAATTGGAATGTAAATCTAACTTAATTATGTGTCACATATATCACCATATGATTTTGATAACAACTTAGGCTTAAAACATGTTTTCAACTAGGCATAACACCAAACATAGTTTAGTCATGTTCATAAAGATACTTACTTTTGTCTTTAACACAAAAGTATGGTTTTACACTTGAATCACGATGCCAATTCCAACATAAATTAACCATAGTACTTAGTTGAATCCAATTACACACTAAAAGCGATCATAAAAGTATGTACATCATATTGGCATAATGGCGAATCATATATTTGCATGAATCCCAAATAAACTACCACAACATATGGTTGTTAACATGAATCATATACTTGCATGAATCTAAATTAAACCACCATAAACATGTAGTTGTTAACTTCCAACATAAATCACATACTTGCAAATATTCAATCGTTATACCACAACATTTCCAAATCGTTAGAATCAACGCAACATACAAATATAGATTATTATCACCACAAATCGAATACAATTCTATTTCTCATATTACACAAATCAAACGCAATTATTTATTCACATCGGAATAGCACTCTTCTTACAACGTTTGACGAATCTTCAATTCAGGAATCTGAATTCTGAATTTGGAGATGTTATCCTTTGTTGTAGGCGTTGTTTAGATTTTAATTGACGTTGCTTTAAGCTTTCGAATTGTCTCCTAATTGTCTCTCAATTTCTGACGGCTATTCCTAGTCTTTCCTCAGAAGCATGACGGTCTCATCTCCATTTTTGTTTGTATGAATTAGGGTGAGTCTTAGGTCCTTTTTATAGAGTTTGTGAATTGATTAGGACCGTCGATGGAGCTTGGTTTAATAATAGTCGTTCGTTTGAAGGAGAGACCAATCAGGAGCTGATACCTAGCCCTAGTGACAAGGCAAGGCTCAGAAAATCGACCAAGCACAGACCAGGCCAGCCAGGGGGGGCTGGGTTCGACCTGGCTCAGGGGCCAGGTCGACACGCCAGTCGACACCGTGTCGACTTGGCAGTCGACAGGGGAGACCCAGGTCGACCTGGGCAGCCCCAGGTCGACTACCCCGTCGACCTGGGTGCCTTAGGCGGGGAAATTCCCGCCCTGGCCAATCCGGCCCGATTTTGAATTTTGAATTGGTTTTTCTGAGCTGTTTTGGTCTGTTTGAATTTTAAACTGAATTCTGAAACTTCCGGAGGCCATATCTTCTTCATACGGAGTCCGTTTTACGCAAACTCGGACTCTATCCCAAGCAGAATTCCGAGACGAACGCAATGGCGTATCCCGTTTCCCTTAATTCTTTGATTAGAAATTAGTTCTACTTTATTTTTTGAATTTCACTGTTATAGAATACACGGGGTGTTACAATTTTAATTTAAATGAAAACTGATCGAAATGATGGAATTGGCTTATGGGACATATCCCACTGTGTTCGGAATGGGGGTAATTAGCTAGGGGCGACAGTCGTTGGGCCTCGATCGGAGTTCGAAACGAAAGGTAAAATTTTCTATAAGGAAAAAAAATTAAATATAAAAATAAATAAACCCCTCAAACCTCTCATCCCTCATTATTCTCAAGTCAATGCAAAAAAATAAAAAAATAAATAAAGAAATCGATCAACCGACGGAGCCCAGAACCTCGTCGCCCTCCGTTCCCCCGCCATTGCGACCCCCACCCACAGCGCCACCGACGTCGAGTACCCACCTCCTCCTCTGATCGACTGCAACGCCCTTCCCTCCCTCAATCCGAAGCTCGAACCTCCAATCCCCCCAAACCGTTACCCTAACCACCCAATCCCACCACTGCTCAGCCTACGCCGCCAACTACACCACGAGCGCCGCCTCCCCCAGCCTGCAGCACCCCCTACACCCTCCTCTTCGATAACAGTAAGTTTTTATTTCAATTATTTTATTTTCTGTAACGACCCGGGATTTTAGGGCCAATTTAAAATTTTTATTTTAACGAGTTTAAAGTATTTTTAATGATTTATTTATTTTAATCGAAGTTAAAACAAGAAAATTTAATAAATATATAAGAGGAGTTTAAATTAAGCACTGCAGTTTGGAAATTTAATTTTAAACTTTGATTGAATGTACAGGATCCAAATGGAAACGAATTTTAGTGAAACCAAAAATATTTAAATCTGTTTAGGGATATCTTTCTAATGAATCCGAAAAATTGAAATTTCACTTTATAATTTATAAGTTATGTCAAAATTAAAATTTAGAAAAGCCGCTATGAAATGAATATATATAATATATAAAGGTCAGAATGGCCACTTTTTACATACGAAGGAATCGGAACTCGAAACCATTTCCATTGAGTTCAAAATGACGTTTCTGCATTGAAAAACAGTAAACACTTATATGTTTCGAGTTTCAGAAAATATTTGTTTAAAAATGTATTTTTAATATTAAATATATTCGCCTTGAAAATAGCCATTTTTCAAAAAGTCTCAGAATTGAACGAAACGAATTTTGTTGTGATCGTATCGGCATAAGAAAGCCAAAAATAATTTTTCATGATTTTTCTGACTTCGTATGTGGCCCCGGCAAAATTATATTTACGTTCGAATTAAAAATAAAAGATTTATTTGAAAATAAAAGTAAACCATACTGTAACTTCAGAATTGGACCTTGGCGATAGCGCCATCGCGTTCAGAAGACATCAAAACATTAAGTTCGACAGTCGTTGAGCGCGAATCGGAGACCGTATGAGAGAATTGTAATTTCTCGAATAAATTAATTAATTAATTAATTAATAATTATTAAACCCTAACCATACCAGTATTTATACCCCTCCGTATACAGCTATAGTACCTTCTTCCTCTTCGTTCAAACTCAGCCGCCGAACCCATTTACATCGAATTTTCAAACTCCAATTCCTCTTCCAATTCTTGACAGATTTTAGCAAACTCACCCTCATATCGAAGAGGAAACCAAGGCCTTCGATTCCATACCTATCCCGGCACCCACCGTCGCCGGAATCGCCGCCACACGCACAGCAGTGGGCCCCACCACGCTCGATCGCACCCCACCCCCTTCCGGCCGCCGATACTCCTCTCTTTCCCGGTCGCTGTCCAACAAACGGCGCTCAATTTCGTTCAGTAAATCCAGAGAAAATCGAGATTGAAGTTTTGAACAAAACTGAGTTCTTAAGGTAATTCTAATTTCAGAAATAGCCACGCTTTTATTCGTTACAACTGCAGTTGTTAAAGATCAGAATTAGTAAAACATTGATAACTTATTCGTTTGAACACCGATTCTGAAAATTTCAGATCCGACATGACCGTGAGGACGAGTAGTATTTGCTGAGACCGATTGGAGCCTTCTGAAAATTAATTTGGATTTATTATATTTATTATCCAAGCAAGGTGAGAATCCTTTATTTAAAAATTTTACATTAAAATAAACTATTCAGTATATGATGCGATTATAATATGATTCTGATCTGTTGTTGGTTATGATTTGGTGATGCCTTGTTATATGATTGAATGGCTAATATTAGATCCCTTGATTTCATGTTCATAGGTAAATAGAATTAACTATGTTAATGAACAAATTTGTTCAATATTTAATAGAAAATTATTCATGGTATGTTCATTGGCATTTTTGCCAATGTTTAAAATAGAAAATTATTCATGGTATGTTCATTGGCATTTTTGTCAATGTTTAAAAATAGAAAATTATTCATTGTATGTTCAATGACATTTGGTATGTATAAAATTGAATATGTCACCGTATGAAATGAACTATTTTTGTCATTATAAAATAGAATATGTCACTATATGTTTATGGACAAATTTGTGTCATTATAAAATGGGATTATACACCGTATGTTGATGGGCACTATTTTTGTTCATTAATAAAATAGAAATTGCCATAGTATGTTAATTGATAAATTTTGTCAATATTAAAATAGAAATTATTCACCGTATGTTAATGAGCAATTTTTGTTAATATAATGTTCACCGTATGAAATTAACATTTTTATTTAATGATAATATAAAGAACGGTCACCTTATGATAATGACATTTGTGGAAAATGTTGAAAATGTTCATTGTATGATAATTAACATTTTAATATACTAAAATAGAAAATGTTGAATTTTTTCATTGTATGTTAGAGTGACATTTTGTACATATTAATATAGAAAATGACTTCGTATGATAATATAACTTTTTGTTATGTTAAAATATGAAAATATACATCGTATGAAATAAATGACATTTTTGTTATGATAAAAATATGAAAATATACACCGTATGATTCAATAACATTTTTGTTAATGTTACATAGAAAATACACTGTATGTTAAATCAGCATTTTTGTCATGTTATTAATATAAAAATGCACTGTATGTTAAATCAGCATTTTTGTCATGTTATTAATATAAGAATGCATTGTATGTGAATAGTATTTTTGTCATTTTTATTTAATGTTTAACATATAAGAATGCATTGTATGTGAAAAGTATTTTTGTCATTTTTATTTAATGTGTAACATATAAGAATGCATTGTATGTGAATAGTATTTTTGTCATTTTTATTTAATGTTATAAAAATATAAGTTTGCATTGTATGTTAATAAAATTTTTGGTCATGTTATAAAAATATAAGTTTGCATTGTATGTTAAATAACATTTTTGGGCATGTTATAAAAATATAAATTTGTATCGTATGATAAAAGAGCATTTTGTAAAAAATGAAAACATTTACCGTATGATTGATTGATACTTGTTTTGTTAAATATGGAAATGTCACCGTATGATTCATTAACATTATTTTTAATGTTATGTACTAAGAAAATGAACCGTATGAGATTAACATTCATTTGTGTTAATATTAGAATTATAGAAAATTTTCACCGTATGTTGAATGGAAATTTTTTGTTAATGTTATATAGAAAATTTCACCATATGATAATTTAACATTTTTGTGTCTATATTAAAAATATAGAAAATGCATTGTATGATTCATTAACATTTATTTCTAATGTTAATGGAATGGAAAATAAAAGAGAAAAACTCACTATATGGTTCATTAACATTTATTGTATGTAAATGTAACATTATTTTAAATGTTAATAAAAAGAGTATTTCTATCGTAGGAAGAGTACATTATTTTTAATGTTAAAAATAAGTAATTCACAATGCATGGGAAATCGACATTAGTTATAATGGCAATTTAAAGAGGATTAACTGTAGGAAAGAGATTGCATTTCATTTATGCATTATATTATAAGAATAACACCATTGTATGATATTAACATTTTAATGTTAATGTTAAAAAGAAAATAACACTGTATGTAGTTAACATTATTTTTAATGTTAATATAAGAGAAAATTTCATCGTATGTTAAGTTAACATTTAATTTTAATGTTAACACATAAGAATTTATACCGTATGGTATTAACATTATTTTATAATGTATATAAAAAGAGAATTCACCCCGCAGTAAGGTTTAACATTATTTATAATGTAAATAAAAGAAATGAAACGTATGTAAGAATAACATTATTTATAATGTTAAATGAAAGGTAAGGAACTGTATTGAAACATTAACATTTTTTTTTATAATGTTAAGATTTAAAGAACTTACACCATAGGAAAGTGTGCATTATTCATAATGAAATTGGAAAAGAAATATACAAAGAAATGAATGGGATGGCACATTATAATTTACATTCTTAAATGAAAATTATAAAGTATAAAATAAATAATAATGAATTAAAAGGGAAGAATTATCGTCTAATCCTAAACTATATTGTAATGTAAGTAGAAAAGTAAAAAAATAAGAGAAACGACAGTTATATATAGGAGCGACGAGTTAAACGAGCTATTTATATATATTTATATATATATAATTAAAATATAATGAATTGAGCGCAGTAGTTCGTGTTTTGAAATCGAACTTTTAAACGATTATACCGGAAGATCCGACCGTCGGATTTTCCTAAAACTGAAACCGTTAGGACCGTCGTGGAAAAATCTTTCCAACGATATAAGCTACGCTAAAATCCAACGGTTAGATTTTGAGGAAAGTGAAAAACAAAATGGATTGAAAACAGCGCCAAGGTCGCCCTTGATCTGAAGCGTCGTTAAATAAGGAATTAATTATATTAAATAATTAAGGCAAGAATTAATCGTTATAAAATAAAATAACGATATGAAATATGTTTTTCTCAAAATATATGAATGCGAGATTATTTGGGAAGACCGGGTTAATCCCATTCCAAATGATCGTACGATTTCAAGAATTCAAGTATGAAGACGGCGTATGAAGACCGTAAATCTCCCCTCGAATGGACAACGATCAAGACTCTGAATTGGTTTGATCCCAATTCAAGGGTCGGGATAATTGCCCAAACGTACGTGTTGATTTCACGGGTTTGACCCTAGTTCAGACCTAGAGCATGGGTATAAATGGATAGTGTGTCTGACATCGTACCCCACAAAATATTATGTTGTTGATATTCAGTTAATATATAAACGATTGGTGGCAGAGAATTTATTCTCTACTTAACACCCGTTTATATAGTGACGGAAGATCAATAGTACGGTATGGAGTGACGGTGTGGCATACTAAGATGCAATGATCAGGGTTACTTGTTGAAAAGCAGAACCTTGTGGTATGAAGAACATGACTTCACGAGCCTCACAAACCGGTAGAGTCTAAAAAGGGGGAAGGGAACGCAGGGAAAGTAGCACGTTTCTTTCTAGTTAGTAGTCATTTTACTTTTGGAGGATGATGAAATGAGGCGCCTCGGATAGGTCCTATAGGACCGGGGAACGTGTGCTTAGGAATTGCCAATCCTCTAAGCTGTATGTGAGGACCGGCCCTGCAGGATCCAAGGGTTAACTGCGGGTAATCCTGAGACGTTAACTAGAGCGTCTCGAATCGGTAAGGAGTCCTCCCTAGCCTGGACTCATGATGGAAACCCAAATTTCCAATACGACCCCGACGGATTTGATTGTATTACTAGTATTGGAGGCATAATATATGGTACCTATGCTTCCTAGGATTAATACATTGCTTTGAATTGTTTTAAAACATATACACCCTAATAATAGTATTAGTTTCGTATTTGGCGTATTTAGCATGTTTAACCACCATAAGGTAAAACTCTATCCTCTTGGTGTGCGTTGCATTGTGTGATGGGACCTGAGTCTTATGGTGGTTCCATTTTTCAAAAGACATTGCGTTTTGTTACGTTTTACTTATCTGTATTGACACTATAGTTATGCACGGCAATCCATTGGTACAACCCGTTCCGCGTTAGCGGCGTGGTCTTTGGATTTGCCTTATTAGTATAAGTTATTTAAGAATTCTCACACCAGTCCCACGACTGACCCATAGTTTGTTTCACCTTTTTTGCAAACTTGGGTGCCCTCTCTTCTACACGGGCAGCCAAAGTAGACAGGTTCATTCTTTGCTTGGAGCTTTTCTTTGAAGCTGCTTATTTTCTCTCTCTTGGATTCTGCTTGGGAGAAGAGGTGATGACTTGGAGCTTGAAGACTTTTTGTTTCTATTGGCATCTTTTCTTTTCTTTTTAGACATCAAACTTATTTCTTTTCTGCAAACTTGTTGTAATAATCTTAGTTTTCTGTGACTGTGGAATTTCTGTGATTGATGACATTATATTTTTCCGCTGCTATAATGTTATTACTCTATGAATCTCCTTTGCTATATTGTATCTGTGTTCTGTTTTATTGTATTTATGTTGTATTCCATATGATTTCTCCTTGCTTTCACTTGTGGAAGTTTGGGGTTATCACAGTTGGTATCAGAGCTTTGGTTTACAAAGCGGAGTACAACATATCTATAATAATTCGTTTACATAGAATCACTATATTCTATGGCGAACAGTTCATGAGATACAGAATAGGCAGTCACTTTATCGTCATCTTTTCATTCATCCTTCGATCTTTTAGAATCACCTTTTCTGTTGTTTTGACTCTTTCCTTGATCATACGTTCGAAGAAGACTAAGAGAAGTGGCGATGCTCAATTGGCACATGGGTACGAAGGAGCGAAAGGACCAACTTCTTCGGTGGAAGGCCTGATGTTATAGGTGGTACTATTTCTGTTAAAACGTTTCAACATTCTCTGTGTTTATTCTTCCTCTTCTCCTCTTTTATTTTCTTTTTCCTTTTCGGGGACGAAAAGTTCTTAAGTGGGGGAGATTGTAACGACCCGGGATTTTAGGGCCAATTTAAATTTTTTATTTTAATGAGTTTAAAGTATTTTTAATGATTTATTTATTTTAATCGAAGTTAAAACAAGAAAATTTAATAAATATATAAGAGGAGTTTAAATTAAGCACTGCAGTTTGGAAATTTAATTTTAAACTTTGATTGAATGTACAGGATCCAAATGGAAACGAATTTTAGTGAAACCAAAAATATTTAAATCTGTTTAGGGATATCTTTCTAATGAATCCGAAAAATTGAAATTTCACTTTATAATTTATAAGTTATGTCAAAATTAAAATTTAGAAAAGCCGCTATGAAATGAATATATATAATATATAAAGGTCAGAATGGCCACTTTTCACATACGACGGAATCGGAACTCGAAACCATTTCCATTGAGTTCAGAATGACGTTTCTGCATTGAAAAACAGTAAACACTTATATGTTTCGAGTTTCAGAAAATATTTGTTTAAAAATGTATTTTTAATATTAAATATATTCGCCTTGAAAATAGCCATTTTTCAAAAAGTCTCAGAATTGAACGAAACGAATTTTGTTATGATCGTATCGGCATAAGAAAGCCAAAAATAATTTTTCCGGATTTTTCTGACTTTGTATGTGGCCCCGGCAAAATTATATTTACGTTCGAATTAAAAATAAAAGATTTATTTGAAAATAAAAGTAAACCATACTGTAACTTCAGAATTGGACCTTGGCGATAGCGCCATCGCGTTCAGAAGACATCAAAACATTAAGTTCGACAGTCGTTGAGCGCGAATCGGAGACCGTATGAGAGAATTGTAATTTCTCGAATAAATTAATTAATTAATTAATAATTATTAAACCCTAACCATACCAGTATTTATACCCCTCCGTATACAGCTATAGTACCTTCTTCCTCTTCGTTCAAACTCAGCCGCCGAACACATTTACATCGAATTTTCAAACTCCAATTCCTCTTCCAATTCTTGACGGATTTTAGCAAACTCACCCTCATATCGAAGAGGAAACCAAGGCCTTCGATTCCATACCTATCCCGGCACCCACCGTCGCCGGAATCGCCGGCACCAGTCCCCCAAACAGCCGCCGCACGCACAGCAGTGGGCCCCACCATGCTCGATCGCTCCCCACCCCCTTCCGGCCGCCGATACTCCTCTCTTTCCCGGTCGCTGTCCAACAAACGGCGCTCAATTTCGTTCAGTAAATCCAGAGAAAATCGAGATTGAAGTTTTGAACAAAACTGAGTTCTTAAGGTAATTCTAATTTCAGAAATAGCCACGCTTTTATTCGTTACAACTGCAGTTGTTAAAGATCAGAATTAGTAAAACATTGATAACTTATTCGTTTGAACACCGATTCTGAAAATTTCAGATCCGACATGACCGTGAGGACGAGTAGTATTTGCTGAGACCGATTGGAGCCTTCTGAAAATTAATTTGGATTTATTATATTTATTATCCAAGCAAGGTGAGAATCCTTTATTTAAAAATTTTACATTAAAATAAACTATTCAGTATATGATGCGATTATAATATGATTCTGATCTGTTGTTGGTTATGATTTGGTGATGCCTTGTTATATGATTGAATGGCTAATATTAGATCCCTTGATTTCATGTTCATAGGTAAATAGAATTAACTATGTTAATGAACAAATTTGTTCAATATTTAATAGAAAATTATTCATGGTATGTTCATTGGCATTTTTGCCAATGTTTAAAATAGAAAATTATTCATGGTATGTTCATTGGCATTTTTGTCAATGTTTAAAAATAGAAAATTATTCATTGTATGTTCAATGACATTTGGTATGTATAAAATTGAATATGTCACCGTATGAAATGAACTATTTTTGTCATTATAAAATAGAATATGTCACTATATGTTTATGGACAAATTTGTGTCATTATAAAATGGGATTATACACCGTATGTTGATGGGCACTATTTTTGTTCATTAATAAAATAGAAATTGCCATAGTATGTTAATTGATAAATTTTGTCAATATTAAAATAGAAATTATTCACCGTATGTTAATGAGCAATTTTTGTTAATATAATGTTCACCGTATGAAATTAACATTTTTATTTAATGATAATATAAAGAACGGTCACCTTATGATAATGACATTTGTGGAAAATGTTGAAAATGTTCATTGTATGATAATTAACATTTTAATATACTAAAATAGAAAATGTTGAATTTGTTCATTGTATGTTAGAGTGACATTTTGTACATATTAATATAGAAAATGACTTCGTATGATAATATAACTTTTTGTTATGTTAAAATATGAAAATATACATCGTATGAAATAAATGACATTTTTGTGATGATAAAAATATGAAAATATACACCGTATGATTCAATAACATTTTTGTTAATGTTACATAGAAAGTACACTGTATGTTAAATCAGCATTTTTGTCATGTTATTAATATAAAAATGCACTGTATGTTAAATCAGCATTTTTGTCATGTTATTAATATAAGAATGCATTGTATGTGAATAGTATTTTTGTCATTTTTATTTAATGTTTAACATATAAGAATGCATTGTATGTGAAAAGTATTTTTGTCATTTTTATTTAATGTGTAACATATAAGAATGCATTGTATGTGAATAGTATTTTTGTCATTTTTATTTAATGTTATAAAAATATAAGTTTGCATTGTATGTTAAATAACATTTTTGGTCATGTTATAAAAATATAAGTTTGCATTGTATGTTAAATAACATTTTTGGGCATGTTATAAAAATATAAATTTGTATCGTATGATAAAAGAGCATTTTGTAAAAAATGAAAACATTTACCATATGATTGATTGATACTTGTTTTTTTAAATATGGAAATGTCACCGTATGATTCATTAACATTATTTTTAATGTTATGTACTAAGAAAATGAACCGTATGAGATTAACATTCATTTGTGTTAATATTAGAATTATAGAAAATTTTCACCGTATGTTGAATGGAAAATTTTTGTTAATGTTATATAGAAAATTTCACCATATGATAATTTAACATTTTTGTGTCTATATTAAAAATATAGAAAATGCATTGTATGATTCATTAACATTTATTTCTAATGTTAATGGAATGGAAAATAAAAGAGAAAAACTCACTATATGGTTCATTAACATTTATTGTATGTAAATGTAACATTATTTTAACTGTTAATAAAAAGAGTATTTCTATCGTAGGAAGAGTACATTATTTTTAATGTTAAAAATAAGTAATTCACAATGCATGGGAAATCGACATTAGTTATAATGGCAATTTAAAGAGGATTAACTGTAGGAAAGAGATTGCATTTCATTTATGCATTATATTATAAGAATAACACCATTGTATGATATTAACATTTTAATGTTAATGTTAAAAAGAAAATAACACTGTATGTAGTTAACATTATTTTTAATGTTAATATAAGAGAAAATTTCATCGTATGTCAAGTTAACATTTAATTTTAATGTTAACACATAAGAATTTATACCGTATGGTATTAACATTATTTTATAATGTATATAAAAAGAGAATTCACCCCGCAGTAAGGTTTAACATTATTTATAATGTAAATAAAAGAAATGAAACGTATGTAAGAATAACATTATTTATAATGTTAAATGAAAGGTAAGGAACTGTATTGAAACATTAACATTTTTTTTTTATAATGTTAAGATTTAAAGAACTTACACCATAGGAAAGTGTGCATTATTCATAATGAAATTGGAAAAGAAATATACAAAGAAATGAATGGGATGGCACATTATAATTTACATTCTTAAATGAAAATTATAAAGTATAAAATAAATAATAATGAATTAAAAGGGAAGAATTATCGTCTAATCCTAAACTATATTGTAATGTAAGTAGAAAAGTAAAAAAATAAGAGAAACGACAGTTATATATAGGAGCGACGAGTTAAACGAGCTATTTATATATATTTATATATATATAATTAAAATATAACGAATTGAGCGCAGTAGTTCGTGTTTTGAAATCGAACTTTTAAACGATTATACCGGAAGATCCGACCGTCGGATTTTCCCAAAACTGAAACCGTTAGGACCGTCGTGGAAAAATCTTTCCAACGATATAAGCTACGCTAAAATCCAACGGTTAGATTTTGAGGAAAGTGAAAAACAAAATGGATTGAAAACAGCGCCAAGGTCGCCCTTGATCTGAAGCGTCGTTAAATAAGGAATTAATTATATTAAATAATTAAGGCAAGAATTAATCGTTATAAAATAAAATAACGATATGAAATATGTTTTTCTCAAAATATATGAATGCGAGATTATTTGGGAAGACCGGGTTAATCCCATTCCAAATGATCGTACGATTTCAAGAATTCAAGTATAAAGACGGCGTATGAAGACCGTAAATCTCCCCTCGAATGGACAACGATCAAGACTCTGAATTGGTTTGATCCCAATTCAAGGGTCGGGATAATTGCCCAAACGTACGTGTTGATTTCACGGGTTTGACCCTAGTTCAGACCTAGAGCATGGGTATAAATGGATAGTGTGTCTGACATCGTACCCCACAAAATATTATGTTGTTGATATTCAGTTAATATATAAACGATTGGTGGCAGAGAATTTATTCTCTACTTAACACCCGTTTATATAGTGACGGAAGATCAATAGTACGGTATGGAGTGACGGTGTGGCATACTAAGATGCAATGATCAGGGTTACTTGTTGAAAAGCAGAACCTTGTGGTATGAAGAACATGACTTCACGAGCCTCACAAACCGGTAGAGTCTAAAAAGGGGGAAGGGAACGCAGGGAAAGTAGCACGTTTCTTTCTAGTTAGTAGTCATTTTACTTTTGGAGGATGATGAAATGAGGCGCCTCGGATAGGTCCTATAGGACCGGGGAACGTGTGCTTAGGAATTGCCAATCCTCTAAGCTGTATGTGAGGACCGGCCCTGCAGGATCCAAGGGTTAACTGCGAGTAATCCTGAGACGTTAACTAGAGCGTGTCGAATCGGTAAGGAGTCCTCCCTAGCCTGGACTCATGATGGAAACCCAAATTTCCAATACGACCCCGACGGATTTGATTGTATTACTAGTATTGGAGGCATAATATATGGTACCTATGCTTCCTAGGATTAATACATTGCTTTGAATTGTTTTAAAACATATACACCCTAATAATAGTATTAGTTTCGTATTTGGCGTATTTAGCATGTTTAACCACCATAAGGTAAAACTCTATCCTCTTGGTGTGCGTTGCATTGTGTGATGGGACCTGAGTCTTATGGTGGTTCCATTTTTCAAAAGACATTGCATTTTGTTACGTTTTACTTATATGTATTTACACTATAGTTATGCACGGCAATCCATTGGTACAACCCGTTCCGCGTTAGCGGCGTGGTCTTTGGATTTGCCTTATTAGTATAAGTTATTTAAGAATTCTCACACCAGTCCCACGACTGACCCATAGTTTGTTTCACCTTTTTTGCAAACTTGGGTGCCCTCTCTTCTACACGGGCAGCCAAAGTAGACAGGTTCATTCTTTGCTTGGAGCTTTTCTTTGAAGCTGCTTATTTTCTCTCTCTTGGATTCTGCTTGGGAGAAGAGGTGATGACTTGGAGCTTGAAGACTTTTTGTTTCTATTGGCATCTTTTCTTTTCTTTTTAGACATCAAACTTATTTCTTTTCTGCAAACTTGTTGTAATAATCTTAGTTTTCTGTGACTGTGGAATTTCTGTGATTGATGACATTATATTTTTCCGCTGCTATAATGTTATTACTCTATGAATCTCCTTTGCTATATTGTATCTGTGTTCTGTTTTATTGTATTTATGTTGTATTCCATATGATTTCTCCTTGCTTTCACTTGTGGAAGTTTGGGGTTATCACATTTTCCATTTTTTTTGGTAATTGATTTAGTTAAATTAGAGATTTAACATTGTTTTGAAATCTGATTATATATATAATAACAGCATTTTAAAATGAAATTTATAAATATATAAATGAACAAATATTATATAAATATGATTCTAAAAGATTTGATTTTTTTAATATGTAAATAAAAATATAAAATTTTATAAATATATATAGATGAGATCTGTATACAGAATTTTTATATTAGAAAAGACAGAATTTTTATATTAGAAAAGATAGAGTTTTTATATTAGAAAAGACATAATTTTTATATCAGAGAAGACGGGATTTTTATATTAGAAAAGAATGGATTTTTATATGGGAAAAGAAACGATTTATATATATGTAACAACAATATAAAAATACGACTTTTATATATATAATAGCATTGTAAAAATATGATTTTTTAATACATATATGGCATTGTAAAGATGTGATTTTTATATATGTAGCGAATTAAAAATATGATTTTTATATAATAAAGAATATAAAAATATTATTTTTATACATATAGCGAATTAAAAATATGATTTTTATATAATAGAGAATATAAAAATATGATTTTTAAATATATAAGCATCATATTAAAAATGTGATTTTTATCTATGAACAGCGTGATGAAGATTGCGTTGGAATATTGAATAGAATCCAAACCATCGTCCGATAAAGCACGACGGAGTGGATCTCCAAGGTGAGAAATCCTCACTTTTATTAAATTTTCTAGTTTGAAATATATACTAGGATGAGGACGGTGCTTAGCAGCACCCGACACCCGTCGTCCACAGACCATGGATGACTTGTTTGTTTGATTGATGTGTTGTTAAAATTTGTTGTTGTGATATGGAATGGAATAAAATATTTTATAGTTAAAAATATAATTTTAACATGTATATGAATAAAATAAACATTTATAAACAAATCGGACGATTTGTTTATGTGCACACACATTTGACTGATATTGATTGGGACGATAAATTTTAAACATCGCCCAACTGCACAAATAAAACCTGTGTTTGATTGTTTAAAACTCCACACGGGTATTGGGATAATATATGACATACATTAGTCCCAATAATTAGTTGTATGTTGATCGATTGATTGACTGGCTATTGTAAGCGTTAAATATTTATATTTGATGCTTATGTAGTGTAGAATGCACTCTGGATGTTGGTTGATTGTTTATCATTGTTATTATACACATGTATTGTATGAAAGCATTGTTAGATCAAAATTTGGCTCTAACACCCAAATTGTTCTGATTCATAGAAAGTTATAATTGAAAAATGAGGAAAAAGCAGAGAACACACAAGGTTTATAGTGGTTCGGCGTTAACGAGCTTACGTCCACTTTATATGCTATTGATTATACTTTGAATGCTAGTACAACCAACGATTTCTCTCAAACTCACTCTTACAATTATGATTTCTCTCAGTAATCTCGAAATAAAACTGATAAGAAATAGTGGTATGACAGTAATGTTGGAATCAATATTCAATACTGCCAAAAGGTCCCCAAAAATGCCAAGCTCTGGGCTATTTATAGCTGATTTTTGGTGACGGATCGTGGTCATACGTGGCCCACATCCCGAAGATCTCGGACCGGTTCGTAGCTTGATGAAGAATTGGTCAATATGACAGTTGGTAACACGTGTCGCGAGATCCTGTATTCTCGGATCGTGGTGGACTTGGTCTTGGTCATCATCCAACAGCCTAGGGGATCGGATCGTGGTTCGATGAAGAGTTAGTCAAATTAGCCGTTGTAGACAGATGTCTCATGATCCGTCATACGCGGATCGAGGTAGACTTGGTCAGCAGCTTTGCCATGCCTTCGGGGATCGGATCGTGATGGCAAAGTGGGGATCGGGTCGCGACCCGCTTCAGTGATCCGATGATGCGATCCGAATGGGGGCGATCCGCACGGACTATCCGATCTTCTGTGAACTTGAGGAGCGAAATCTCATACTTTCCTCTTGTGTGTGAACATTGGTGGCTTGGTCAAAAAGCTATATGCCAGCTTTTCGATCCTCGGATAATTGCGTTCAGCTACCGCCAATTTTTTACTCACGTAGTACACTGGCCTTTGAACCTTGTCTTCTTCTCTCACTAACGCTGAGCTGATCGCGTGGGACGACACTGCTAAGTACACGAATAAATCCTCGTGATCCACCGGCTTAGACAATATCGGAGGTCTCTCCAGATGATTCAGCAGGTTCTAAAATGCTTCAATGCAATCAGGGTTCCACTTAAAATTGCGTTTTCCTCGCTTTATCAAATCAAAGAACGGAATGCATTTGTCTGTCGCTCTAGAGATGAATCTGCTTAATGCCGGTACTTTCCCCGCAAGGCTCTGCACATTTTTGATTTGTCTAGGCTCCTGAATGTCTCTGATTGCTGCAATCTGGTCTGGATTAATTTCAATCCCGCGCGAGCTGACAATGAATCCCAAGAATTTCCCGGATGCAACCCCAAATGAGCATTTCGTTGGGTTGAGTTTCATCCCATACTTTCGAAGAATACCAAACATTTCTGCCAAGTTCGTAGTGTGATCGGACGATCGTCTGGACTTAACCAACATGTCGTCGACGTACACCTCCATCGTTTTCCCAATCTGGTTATAGAACATTCTGTTCACTAACCATTGGTATGTAGCGCCTGCGTTCTTCAAACCAAAAGGCATTACCACGTAGCAGTACAATCCCAGATCAGTAATGAAGCTAGTGTGTTCTTGATCTGGAACATGCATAGGAATCTGGTTATATCCTGAATAAGCATCCATGAAAGAGAGAAGCTCATGACCTGCCGTTGGATCTACCAACTGATCAATTCTGGGTAACGGAAAGCTATCTTTTGGGAAGGCTTTATTCAAATCCGAAAAATCAATACACGTACGCCACTTCCCATTGGCCTTCTTCACCAAAACTGGATTTGAAATCCAATCTGGGTAGGTTGAGTCTCTGATGAATCCGTTACTTCTTAACCTTTCAACTTCTTCTTTCAAGGCTGCGGACCTCTCTGGGCCCAGCATTCGCCTTTTTTGTTTTACAGGGGGGTGCTTTGGGTTAATGTTCAATGAATGGCTCATGATTGATGGAGATATCCCACACATGTCCGCGTGGGTCCAAGCAAATACATCCAAGTTTCTTTCAGGAAATCCGTCAGTTCTTTAGCTCGAACTGGATCCAACTGGGATCCAATCTCCAGGACCTTCTCTGGGTCGCTATCATCGATTGGTACATCCACAGTCATTTCGTTGGGAGCCGCCATTCTGCCCCTATTCTCTTCGTCCTCTCTGGGATCTATATCCTCGGGCAGTTCTCTGGGCGTCTCACCTATAGTCATTCTCTTTAATTGCTATGATGTCTCCTCCCTTGTGGGGGAAGAAGCATCTTTAACCTCAATATCTTTTCCTTTATGGAGTAGCTTTAGCTCTGCAATGTAACATGCATGTGCAGCAACCTGATCTCCTCTGACTATGCCAACACCAACTTCTGTAGGAAACTTCAATAACAAGCACCAGGGGGCTATACAAGCTCTAAACTTTACTAGGGCCGGTCGGCCCAAGAAGGCATTATAAGGCGATTCAATATCCAAAACTACGAAGGGAAGAATTCTCACTCTCTAGCGTTCTCCTTCCCCAAGTGTTACCGGCAGCTCTACATATCCCATTGGAGTGGTTGAAGCCCCGTTAAATCCACGGATCCATCCTTCACATGGCTTTAAATCTTTCAATTCAAGGTTCATTAGATCGAACGTCTTTTTGAATATAATGTTGACTGAACTCCCGTTATCCACTCAAACTTTATGGACAGTAGCCGGGCCAATAGGAACTGTGATTACAAATGGATCTTCGGTCGGAGCGTGGACTCCAATACTCTCTCGGTTGCAGAAAATGACGTCGTCTGACATCATCTTTTGTTGTTTTACCGGGACATTATCCTCAGGGTTGTTGCAATCTCTTGCCTCGAGATGATGCTTTGCTGCGTTTACGTACTAGTCCATCGCCCTGAAACTATGCCCGGCTAGGTGAAGCCCTCCGATTATGGTATTGATAACAAGATCCTTTCCTTTTTGCTGGACAGTTGGCCTGGCAGTAGGTTGATTCTGGTTTTTTTTCGGGGTCTGAATAGCTTGCCCCCTGTCTCTAGGAGTCACCCGATACTCATCCAACTTCCCTTCTCGGAGCAACCTCTCAACTACGTCTCTCAGATGACGGCATTCATTTATAGAGTGGCCATGAGTCTGATGGAAGAGACAAAACTTCCCCATCTCACGTTCTTTCTCCGTCGAATTTCTTGGAGGAGGCCTTTTATGTTGGAGAACGTTGTACGAGTCGACGAATATATTCTCCAAAGTATCATTTATTGGTGTATAACTTTCGAAAGACCTGGGACGGGTCCTTCTCTGGGAATCGTTCCCCCGATTTCTCTTCCGATTATTACCATTACTGTTGTTACCATTGTTTCCTGGCTGGTGGTTGCCGCCCTGGTTTCGGTTTCCAACGTTGACTTCAACCTTTCCCGAGCTGTCTCCGGTTTGCTTGATGGCGACATTACTTTGGATTTCCTCCTTACTTGCCATTTTCATCTCCCGTTTGGCATATACCTCCTCCTGACGTAGGCGTACGTTTGCTTTCTCGCAAAACAATTCTCTAGTATGAGGTGGTTTGCCGGCCAGGTATCTCCCAAATTCAGTATCTTTATCCACCCCATCAATTAGGGCTGCCACAACAGTCGGCTCATGTGGATCCTTGACTTCGGTGGCGGCTAGGTTGAAACGATCTAGATACACCCTCAAGCTCTCACCTGGTCGTTGTTTGACAAGGAACAGGTCAATCACACTTTTCGACCTTTGTGCATAAATGCAGAACTGTTCTACGAACTTTTCACTCAATTCCCTGAAACTGGAAATTGATCTTGCTGGTAAGCGAGTAAACCATAATAACACAACATCCTCCAGGAATATAGGGAATTCTTTGCACTTTACAGCGTCGGAAGCTGCTGCAGCGGTCATTGACCAAGAATATCTCATTAGATGTTGGATTGGATCAGATCTACCCGCGTAACGGTTCATTTGAGGCATGTTGAAGCGCCTCGGGATTGTTACATCTAGAATGTCGTCGGTAAAAGGGGTGTGGCTGCGATCAATTCCCCAGTCTTCATTCCTTTGTCCACGGCTATCCGCCAGGATTTGATGGACCATAGCTGCAACATTTGCACTAGTCATCGGAGGCTCGGGGTCAGTTCCCCTAGCTCGGTGGAATTCTCCGATCTCTCTTCTACGAACATCCACGAAGTCCGGAGCTCGAATTGGGCTTCGCTGCCCTCTGTTGCTATGAGTATTTGTACGGCGAAGGGGCTGAGGTGGTCTATTCTCAATAGGATTATTCACAATTCGAGCTCTAGGAGTTGCGACATGATTATTCAAGTTGCAGTTTGAGGGTCCTTCACTAAGTGTCTCTTCCTCCCGTGATGGCAAGGTTCCAAATCGGAGCTATTCTATGTTTTCAGCCCGCTCATACGGTCGCCGCGGAGGTCTTGGTGATTCCTCCGATGAAGAAGAGTACTCTGGGGTGAGCGGACGGACTGGAGGAGGCGTTCTTTGCCTTACAAGATCATCCAGACGTCTATCCATAGCAGTCAAATTCTGTTGCAGCATGGAGTTTTCCTGCCTTTGAGCAGCTATTTCATCAAACAGCCTATCCCACATTTCAACGAAGAGAGATAGATCTCCTTCAGTAACTGAGAAGAGGGGTCATACTGATCATCAACATTTTCCCTTATGCGCAGAGAGCTTGAGCCAGGTCGAACAGAGGGACCAGGACGGGAAGAGCGAGCCATAGGCTCCTTTTTAGGTCGAGTTGTAATCCGGTCATCACCTCGGATCGTGGTGGATCGGTGTCGGTGGCTCGCAGCACCCCCCGGGATCGGATCGTGGTAACATTGGGAGGGGGGTTCGTGGTGTTATCGTGGGACCGGGTGACGACCCCTTCAACTGTTCGGTTCACATCGCCCTCCACGGTTCGGTTCGCCATCTCCGTTCCGCGATCCGAGGGTCCTTCGTTGACCTGTTCATGTACACTTTCTTCAATCGCTTCATTCGCAGCTTCATTCGCTTGTGAAGCTCGCACTTCCTTAGACTTCTTTCTAGCCATGATATCGGGTATTGTTGAAATCTTCAAAAGTCTGAACAGTGAGGTTTCGGTACTGTTTTCTTCGGACTTGAATATCCAAACAACGGAGAAACAATCCAATATCCTGAGTTCTGCTCTCAGTGAAAGCACCAAAATGTTAGATCAAAATTTGGCTCTAACACCCAAATTGTTCTGATTCGTAGAAAGTTATAATTGAAAAATGAGGAAAAAGCAGAGAACACACCAGGTTTATAGTGGTTCGGCGTTAACGAGCCTACGTCCACTTTATATGCTATTGATTATACTTTGAATGCTAGTACAACCAACGATTTCTCTCAAACTCACTCTTACAATTATGATTTCTCTCAGTAATCTCGAAATAAAACTGATAAGAAATAGTGGTATGACAGTAATGGTGGAATCAATACTCAATACTGCCAAAAGATCCCCAAAAATGCCAAGCTCTGGGCTATTTATAGCTGATTTCTGGTGACGGATCGTGGTCATACGTGGCCCACATCCCGAAGATCTCGGACCGGTTCGTAGCTTGATGAAGAATTGGTCAATATGACAGTTGGTAACACGTGTCGCGAGATCCTGTATTCTCGGATCGTGGTGGACTTGGTCTTGGTCATCATCCATCAGCCTAGGGGATCAGATCGTGGTTCGATGAAGAGTTAGTCAAATTAGCCGTTGTGGACAGATGTCTCGTGATCCGTCATACGCGAATCGAGGTAGACTTGGTCAGCAGCTTTGCCATGCCTTCGGGGATCGGATCAGATCGTGATGGCAAAGTGGGGATCGGGTCGCGACCCGCTTCAGTGATCCGATGATGCGATCCGAATGGGGGCGATCCGCACGGACTATCCGATCTTCTGTGAACTTGAGGAGCGAAATCTCATACTTTCCTCTTGTGTGTGAACCTTGGTGGCTTGGTCAAAAAGCTAGCCAACAACCATATAATCAAATCATATCTTAATTGACTGTGTCTGATTCCAGTTCATAAGGATTGAATATTTTAAAATAACGATTATTTTAAAATAATGAATATTTTAAAATAATATTCAGTAACTGATCAAAAACTGATTTTGATGTCCGATTTGGGATGGACACGAATATATTTAAATATATAAAGCCGGGTTGATTAGATTAACGTCATTTTTACGTGACCGATATTTATATTGATTTTATTCATTTTTATAATGAATATCGAAAAGGAATTGATTTCAAAATCTAATGTTTTGAAAATACTATCATTTATATATCGAGGATATGGAATATTCAATTTTGATTAGAAATTGAATATGAAGTTGAAATCGTTTTGAAACGAATTGAAACCGATTTATAAAACACGTTTTAAATGGAAATCGACGAAATATATATAATATATATATTTTATATAATGGCCTGAATAGAACGCGCCGCGTTGCGGTAGTTCACAAATTTCGACCATTGACTTCGAACGGACATTACGGGAGATCCGATTGTCGAATTCTCTTAAAACCGGAACCGTTGGGTTCATATCGAAAAGAGCTTTCTAACTAATATTAGTGATTTGAAATTTAACGGTTGGATTTGGAATTATGTCCAAATCAAATTTGGAAAAAGGCCGTTGTAAGTGCAGTTCGATGACCGTTTATGGAAATCGGTTGAACGGGCCTTGATAATTTTTTTAAAAATATCAATAATTTGTGTAAAATCATAACAAATGATTTGGAAAGAATTGGGATGAAAAATTACATATTTGAAAAGATAAAAATAGATTTTTATCAAAATGAACTAGTTTGGAATTAGAATTATATTCCAATATTTTTAAATAAATAAATTGGATTTGTAATGGTTTTAAAAATAACCGGAATTTCCAATATATGAATTGGAATGGATTTGAATCGAAATTATCTTCGGAATATTTCGATATTGGATTCCGTGGTTATACGGATATTGTGGAGGAATTTAGAAGATATATATATATATCGTTATTCCAATACGATATTTGTTGGTTTTAGAATTTGATATTGAATATAAGCCGATATATTTTCTATTCAGAGCCTTGTATTTAATATCAAATTGGATTTTGGGTTCGTCGTGAATGGTATCTTTAAAAGTCTGTTCGTGAACCGAATGGAGTTAATAAAATTAGAAACTGACTGGAGATTAGTTAAGTTAAATGGTTTCCTGGGTATTGATCTGATGTTGGTTTCGGCCTTCGGGGTTAATACTTAGGGGATTGTTCTCTTACTAATTTACGGTTAGAGGCTAATGTGAATTGGTTTTATTGTGAACTGTGTCTTTAACGACATTCGTTCTTTAACCCGATTTACAGTGAAATGTGATTTGGGATTTATAAATCTTTTTATTAAGATCTAACGGGAATTTTCCAAGGTAACGTTTTCCAATTTAATATGTTAATTTGGAATTGAATGGAATTCGATTTGATAATAATCGAAGTGAACTTCTATGGAGGAAGACTATTAATACATATGGAATTTAAGAGGCATTGCCGTTATTCCATTTATATTATTGGTCGGATATGGAAATTGATATCGACTATAGATTGATTTGTTTTTCCGTAAAGATTCCATAATTAATGGAATGTGAATTGGGTTTGTCGTGAATGGTATCTTTAATAATACTATTCTTAGACCCAGCGGAGTTAAGAAAATTAGAAACTAACTGGAGATTATTTAAGTTGAATGGTTTCCTGGGTATTGATCTGATGTTGGTTTCGGCCTTCGGGGTTAATACTTAGGGAATTGTTTACTTGCTAATTTACGGTTAAAGGCTGATGGAATGGAATGTGATTTTGTGTTTATCGGTAATCGTGTTTTAAATGACATTGGTTCTTTAACCCAATTAAAGACAGGATATGGTTTCCCAAGTTAAACAATCGTTAATATTTGTTTTGGGAAGATTAAAACCAAGTGGAGTTTTAATGCATCTTTAATTAGATTGAAATGATATCCAAAGGAAGATTAAAGAATAAATTTAAAGAATTTATCTTTGATAAAATTAATGGGAACCTTTCCCAAAGTACATGAATATTTGGATAAAGAAATATTCCGGATTGGAATGAGGCATATGTTGTGTTTTTATAGCACTTGTTTATTATATCCGCGAGTTATTCAGAAATGCCAGGTTTATCCCATTCTGAATAACCGATTCGACGATGTGTCGAGGATGATAACAGTGGTTGAAGACCAGAGGTCTTCACATCGTTTGGATGATTACTGATGTCTTGATTGGGCTGTACCCCCAAGGTGAGGTAATAAGTGGTGATCGTCCAGACGTACTTGGAGATCGACGGATATACGTGGTCCTCTCCCCTGTATTGGACATATGGGGGAGGAATAAGGTGCCTCCGGTTTCGTTCGGACCCAGAACGGACTTGTAAATGGATTTTTGTCCTACATCGGATTTCATTCTGTGTGATTGATTGACATTGGTTGCATAGCGTGAATTACCTGTGTGGCATGCTGAGATGCAAATGATCAGGGCTTCTGTTGAAAAGCAGAGTATTGTGGTTGATGATCAAAGCACGGCCTTTGTGGCGTTGCTTTGTGTAGCGTTAATTCGCGAGCCTCACACCCCGGTGTGAACCAGAAACGGGAGAGGATATCAGGGAGGGCATGTGTTTCTTTCTAGCTAGGAGTGGTGTTAGCGTTCTGCACGCCCTGACATTTTACTTATGTGGATGATGGATAAGAGGCGCCTTAGTTATATCGGTCGATCCGGGGCCGATGGAGTCGTTTGGCTCATTTACGCCCCCATAGGGCGGGGAAACGCAGTTTGCGGGCATTATAATCCACATCGAGTGGACTGGCCCTGACGATCCAAGGGGCAGTTGCAGCTATTCCTGAGGGTCGGGCTAGAGAATCTCAAAGTGGTAAGGGTGGTCTCTTGCCTTTGTTCACAGACGGAAATCCAACTTCCAAATACGTGACATTTGCGGTTTTGATTGTAGAGCCTAGTATTGGCGACATGATATATATTACCCATGCCGTCTAGGATTGATACATTTATATTTGAAGTTGTTTTATACACTATGCACTTATAATAGTGTCAAATGATTTGTTTTAAATGTACTAAGCATGTTTGACTATTATAAGGGAAAACCCAATCCCTCGGCTTGCTTGTGTGATAGGACCTGGGTTTTATAATAGCTTCATTTTTCCAAAAAGCATTGCGCTGTTTTGTTATATGCACTGGTAGTCTTGGAAGGAAACCCGTTCCGTGTTATACAGCGTGGTCCCTTGATATATCTGATTTAAAGAAAAGTTTTAAATAATTGTTTTAGTTCTCACACCAGTCACATGACTGACCTGGATTTTATTGTTTTAACCTAAACTCTGGGTGCCCCAATTTTCCACACAAGCAGCTAGTAGTTTTGGTTCTGCAGATTTATATCCATAGGATCCTGGTTTATAGCTGGAATGATATTCGAAAAGCTCTGTATCCATATATTCCTTTCAGTTGTGTTTTGTATTATTTTCCGCTGCATTGTAACTTATAAATCTCTGATATTTATCAAACGTGTAACATTTATTCATACTCTGTATATTCTTGTATTCTGATATAAATTGTTGTAATAAGCAATGAAATGTTCTTCTGTTTGTGTTCTGATTTGTCGTGTTCTCAAAGTAATCCGGGCTTTCCTTCACGGGGAAGTTTGGGTCGTGTCAGCAACCTACAAGGATCGTTTCATTTTTTTTAATGCATTGAATTCTAACGTTTCACTTATAGTTTATATTGCATTCATTCATTTCTACTTAATTCATTTCATTTTGATTATTTTTCAATACATGTATGCAAGTCTCTTACCTTGTTTTCAATGCATGCATTCATTTGCTCATTTATGTCCATTTTCTTTTTGAAATGTTTCATGCTTCTTTGCCCCTTTCTTTCAATTTTCCATACATGCGTTTCCTACTATCTTGCTTTAAAACCTAAACATTTATTTACTTAAGTAAACAAAAATATTGCTTCTTTGAATTAACATAGATAAAAAATGTATAACGAAAAGAAAAATAATAAATAAAGGAAAGTCGCCTCTTTCATAAAATAAATAAAATTTAAAATCATATTCAATGAGGCGTGTCATTCATTGCAAGGAAAATAAAAAAAGGGAAAAAATAATAATAATGACAATGATAACAATAATTGCCGCATGCGTATCATTCATATCCTTTAATTCTTTATGTTCACTCTCTCTTCTTTTCGTATACATATATGCCATACTATATACTTTTTTTAAATACAAGAAAAAAGGATAAGATAGAAAATTATTAAATTAAATATTATTTAATATATTGTTATTATATATTGACCTTTATCTCACATAGATTAACACCTCATCCCTATCAATTAATTTAATTCTTTTGCAACATGCAATATATGGTTAGCGGGCCTTTTCTGAATTAAGAAGTAAATAACTAATTTATTTATAAATACCCTAGAATAATCAAACCCTAATTCATATCATAGCCACCGCCACCCTATTCTTCAATGACCACTCTTCTTCAAATTTCCTTTATCAATTTCTTCTAATCCATCACATAATTCATGAAAATTATAAAGTCAATATTGGAGAGCACCACAAGACCTCTCTAATCAACGGTCAAGATCATTGAAGGCGACCTCAATCAGGGTGCGATTTGTAATGAGGAACCAAAACAAGCTGTGTAAACATGATTAGCCTATTACTAAGGTTAATTAATTTTATAATTATTTAAGTTAAAGGCTTTTTTATTAATGTGTATAAATTTATAAAAATTGTAACTTTGTTATACGATGTCAAAATTCAGCGAAATAAAATTCGTTAGAATCGTGAAGATGTGATCTACGCTATGGAATGGACTGGAACAATTTTAGAGCTCATCTAAATTTTTGGCAGAGTGGAAAGCCTTCGGTGAGATCTCTATTTTAAATTAAAGTTAATTATTAATCGCGATGTGAAATTTATATTTATACTATATAGAATTCAT
Source organism: Allium sativum (assembly GCA_030737875.1). Lineage (NCBI taxonomy): Eukaryota > Viridiplantae > Streptophyta > Magnoliopsida > Asparagales > Amaryllidaceae > Allium > Allium sativum. The sequence continues at coordinate 270,962,159 of CM060922.1, read as the reverse complement.
GTTAGTGTTGTATAAAATTGTAAATGTTTGGCTGTGATTTCGATGAACAACTGAATTGAATTGTGTATATTCATGCTTGTCAAAATTTATGCATACAATAAAACCTATATTTTTTATTGTATATAATAAATAGAATAACATGTTAATTCATGTTGTCATTAAAAAGTCATTTTCTTCTGTTAGACTAGAAATAAAATAAAAACATGTTACTACATGTTTTGTTATTTAAAAAGACATTTTTAATATGTTAGACAAGAATAAAAAGATTACATTTTTATGTAAAAAGAATCAATTATGTTTTGTTTAACCAAAGCATTATCATTTACTTGTTAGTAGAAAAAAATAAGTAATTGTCATTGTATGTTTTGTTTATTCAAAACATTATTATTTATATGTTAGCGATGTTAGAAATTATGACTTTGTTAAATTAAAACATTGTCATGTTAGAGATATTAGAAATTATGATTTCGTTAAATTAAAACATTGTCATGTTAGCGATGCTAGAAATTATGATATGGTTAAAATACAATTGTCGTGTCATATAAAAATAACCTTTTTATGTGAATTAGAATTGTCATAAAAAAATATCATTTTGGTTAAATTAGATTTGTATGAAATCGTAGATATCATTTTGGCTAAAATAGATTTGTATGAAATCATAAATATCATTTTGGTTAGAAACATGTTATGTAAATAAAAGGTTATTTATGTTAGAAACATGTTATGTAAATAAAAGGTCATTTATGTTAGAAACATGTTATATAAATTAAAAGGTCATTTATGTTAGAAACATGTTATGTAAATTTAAAGGTCATTTATGTTTGAAACATGTTATGTTAGATTAAAAATATCATTTTATTAGAAATGTTATGTTAGATTAAAAGTATCCTTTTATTAAAAATGGAACTGTCCATTTATTTAGATAATGTTATGTTTAAATAAAAATGTCATTTTTAGGTAGAATAAAAAATGTTGTTTTTAGTTAGAATATAAAATGTCATTTTTATTTAGAATATAAAATGTCATTTTTAGCTAGAAAATAAATGTGTTATTTTTTTTTTTTTGAATTGACAAAATAAATCAAGTCATTTATGTTGAATTAAAGTTGACAAAATAAATCATGTCATTTATATTGAATTAAAATTGACAAAATAAATCATGTCATTTATGTTGAATTAAAATTGACAAAATAAATCATGTCATTTATGTTGAATTAAAATTGACAAAATAAATCATGTCATTTATGTTGAATTAAAATTGACAAAATAAATCGTGTCATTTATGTTGAATTAAAATTGACAAAATAATTCATGTCATTTATGTTGAATCAAAATTGACAAAATAAACATGCCATTTATGTTAAATTAGGATTGACAAAATAAATGTGTTATTTTTGTTGAATTGGAATGGACAAAATAAACATGTCATTTTTGTTCAATTAGAAATGTCAAATATAAAAGTGTCATTTAAACTAGAATAATGTTACATTAGAATAAAATTGACATTTTAGTTATTTATTAGAATTAAAATTTTCATTTTAGATTAAAAATGTCATGTTAGGATTAAATTGCCAATTTAGTTAAAATTGTCATTTTAGAATAAAAATGTCATGTTAGGATTAAATTGTCAATTTAGTTAAATTTGTCATTTTAGACAAGAATGTCATGTTAGACGAAAATGTCATTTTAGTTATATATGTCATATATGTTAGAGTAATGAATATGTCATTTATTTAGGATAATGATTTGTCAAATGAATATATCATTTATTTAGATAATGTCGTGTTTTCAATAAAAAAGACTACATTTTTATTATCTCATTAAAAAGATTGAAATAAAATGTATCATTTTTATTGCATTAAAATGATTGAAATATTTGTTATATCTATTTCATGGATTTATTGTTGTGTTGTTATGTATGTTATATTGTGACATGATTGAGATTTGGAAAATTAAACATGTTAAAATAATGTTATTATAATTACACTTCCATTTACAAGTTATCCGACTTGTTTATGTAATTAGGACGATATTTTTTTACACATCGCCCAAGTGCACAAATAATTTATTATTTATTTGTTGGATGAAACCCCACACGGGTCTTGGGATGATATTCTAATCACACATTTACCTTGTGATTAGTTGTAGAATGCACTCTGGTTGTTATTTGGTTGTTTTCTGACTAGTTGTCTTTCATATGCAATGTATGAAAACCATATAATTGAACTTATATGGTAGTTGGTTGGGTCGCATTCCAATTCAGAAATAAAGAATATTTGGTAACAAGAATATTATAAAATAAATAACAATTTAGTATAAAGGACATTTTAGAATAAAGGATTTTTTAAATTAAGAATATCTTAGAATAAATATATTTTAAATAAAGAATAGTTTAAAATAATGAATATTTTTCAGTAAAATAATTACAATTATAAATTATAATTGCACTTTTGACATGAGGTTAGGTTGCATTTGTGGTGGAAGTCTGCCCGGACCCAACCGGCATATCCAGCAGCACTAATGTTGAACCTAATGTGAGAGGTTTAAGTGCGCAAATATGAAGCGGCCTATGACACGAGGTTAAGCCCAACTTGTGGGATAAGTCTGCTTGGACCCAACCGGCATGTCCATCATCCGCAAATTGTAGGCCTAATGTGGGAGGTCTAGCCCATTATAAACCATAAATGGACATGGTAATGAATTGAGCTATTTAGCACATTATAAGTTGAAATGCCATTTTAACCTGAACGGGTTTATCGATCATTTTTATTCATTTTATAATGAATAGAATAAAAAGTAGTAATTTCCAAAATCTAATATTTTGAAAACATTATTTTAATAAAGAAATAGAATAAATCTTTAATCAAGATTTAATGAAGTTTTCCAATTAATTAATTTTTATTTGGAATTAAAAAAAAATGGATTTTGGGTTGTCGTGAATGGTGTCTTTGATAACACTGTTCTTAAACCCTATAAGGAAAGAATAAATATTTTAATTAAGGTTATTAGAGTTTCCATTTATATTTAATAATTGGAATAAAATGAAATGTGAATTGGTTTTATCGTGAACTGTGTAACGACCCAGAAATTTCGGCAAATTGGAAATAGAAATTTATTAAGGATTTTACGATAAACAATTAATTTTATATTTGGATTTGATATTTAATTTCAGAATGGCTAATCGAAAATCAAATATTTATTTGTAACTAGTCATGAATGAATTTGGTTGAATATTTGAATTTGATTTGAAACTTGATTGGAAAATATAATGGTTGGATTTGAAAATAAAAGTTATTGGCGTTCAACAAATTGGAGATTTAAATTGTTGAGAATATATGGAAAATTGATTTGAATAAGTGTGTATTTATATATGTATATATATATATAGGAATTAAAATTTAACATTTCAAGAGTTAGAATTTGACGGGATTATATTGTGGACAGACAGTGAAACGAAAAATAGTTTAAAAATAAGTAACGTCGTATGCAAATAAAAGTCGGATTACAACCAGAATGATTTTGTTGGATTCAGAATGCCGAGACGTGACGATACATAGAATTTCATCACGATTGGAGTTAGTTTGTGGCAGTTCAAAAATAAAACGTCAGCATAATTTGCGGTAGAGAATTTAGGGAACCATAAATAAATAAAATAAAGCATTCATTTCCTTCCTTCGCACACCATCGATGCCTTGGCCACCACACTATCGTATGTCGTGCTCCTCACGTTTCCTTGGATGCCACGTCTCCTTTGTTATAAAAGCATGCCGCTTGTTCCCATTCCTTCAGCAAAAATTCATTCTTTCTTCCACAATTAAAAATCCCCAAATCATAATCGTTTCTCTTTTAATGACCAAAGAAAGAAAACCCTGTTTCCCCCAAAAATCGTTTCTCTTCACTCCTTTTTGAACTTTAATGACCAAAGGCCTAAATCGCTCCTTCCATTGAGATCGAGAACCTTGTCACTTCCGCCGTTGAATCATTTGCCAGATCTCGACAAAACTGAGTCGCTCGACTCTAGGGTCATGTCAATTTTCTCCTACCCAGAAATTGAAGTCTTTCTTGCCACCGCAAGTACACTTGTTCTTCACGAGTCCTTGGAGGCAAGCACCCTCGAAGTTCGTTGATTTCCATTGTCCTCTTCGCTGCGGTGTAAGGTGAGCATCTCACTCACGATTAATCTAGTTTTCAGGTATATTAATTTCGGTAGAAAACTAATTAAAATAGTAGGCTTTGGGTTTAATTTTTTTGTGGCTGTTGCGATTTGGATGTTGAACATTGGTTATGGGTTGTTGCGTGATACTTTTGCTCTGCCTGTTGTATGTTTGAAAAACCCTGGACTGTTAGAAATCTGGAACAATCACATGTTGTTCAATTTTATTCCCTGAACCACTTGTATTTGGTCGATGGTGAGCCGTGGCTTATTTGAACATGAACACATTTTAGATTGAACCTGAAATACATCATTACACACTGTTTTGGCTTTTAAACTAGTTTATCCAATTAAATTGTTATTATTTTTCTCAGTAACACATATGCTTCTAATTTTTATATTGAAGTATGATATACATGTATAGTTAGAATGTATAGTATGGCAACATATTTTGATTGAAAATTTAGAAGCTGGTTCACTTTTGAAAAGGCCTGTTTTGGAAACATGGAAATAGTTTTGGTGTACAAAACTTAACCTTGCTGCATTGTATACCTTATCATATATGTCATGGCAATGGTATATCTATGTATACATATACATACATACATAACCCTAAGTATTTGTCTGTGTTGCCATAAAACTTGCAGTGCTTGGCACCATGATTCCTTATTTCTGTTGTACTAACAGCCACATTGGTTATTTCACATTTCACTATTAAACTGGAACCTATATGGATATATGTTAACTTGGCACCTATTTGAATCTTGGTAACTACATTAATAAAAGTCGTATTTGATATGTGTGATTTCTTTTACTTGCAAACATGCCATTTTCGTCATTTTTGCAAGACTTACTTGAAAATGCTACATATTTAATATATGTTAACCATGATTTCCAGGTTAATTGCTACCATTGGAAATTTTATAGGAATTTATGAACTAGTACATGATTTTTGAGTTTACATGAACTAATATTCCTAAGCCTACTAATATTACCGATGAGTATAAACCTGTGTACTGCATATCCGTTCATGCCGGTCAACACTGAGTTACTTGACCTACAAATCTTTGGATTGAACATGTGTATTGGATATTTAGAGATCAAATTTTAGCCACATCAGTTACATTAGCTCAACCATATTAGTTACTGCTCAATGTCATTCATTACGTGAATGTTATATACTATATAAATGAATGTCTTATACTCTACCTATATTCCATGTTGACTCACCTGGCATACATCACTGCTTGCTCATTTTATTGTCATGAATTTGCCTTAAACTAAACATGGGTTATTGTTTAAATAGTATATCATGGAAAACTGGTACTTGAATGTATATGATTGCTGTTACCATGCAACTCTTGTGACATGAGCCCTGTGAATCTCATTTTCTTGCACCTGAGTCATTTGCAGTTAGATACAGAGTGAACCATTTAAAGTGTGCTTATCTTGCTGTTAACTATTGTATTTAATCTATGCATTGAAATACTTGCCATGCTTTATTAACTATTGTGCCTTCCTGGGTAGAAAGACATGTGTTTTAAGGAACTATAAATTTGATTATTTCTTATGCAATGATGCATCATGGTTTCACGAACCTACTGCTTATATTCCATATTTGTGATGACCAAAATGATTCTCATATGTCCATTTTCCTCGGTCATCGTGTTTGCTGGTGTTCTCTGTCTAAATTTGGTGTATCTTGCCGCTATTATACTTGGTTGGAACCCTTACATGTTGAAGTAACTTATTGGATAGGCATTATAGTATAATGATTGAACTTGTCACCTCTCACTGTCTAAAACTGAAACCTTATTTTTCGTATATCATTTTAACTTGAATCCCCTCCTTTTATTTTCATTCAGTAATCATAATACATGTGCTATATTTAATTGATATAGCTTGGTTTGCTAAAGACATCATGATTTATTCAAATTAATCCTACCTTGGTTTGTTAAAGACCTGATGCCATATTGGATATCATATTCTAGTGTATAAATGGTTCATGCATCTCAGCAACAATTTGTAAACATTGTCCCATTTGCGTGTAACCTTAAAAGGGTTGTCCTGTATGGTCTGCCTTGCACTTATCTCTGATAAAAACATACACTTGTATATCATTCTGCCATTCACTTTGGATTGATGTAACATGCCATTTATTTGATCCTTGGTGTTGCGCATATACATGGCATTCAACCTCACTGAAATAATTGACTTGTTCGTATTCCCTTTGTAGCTGCTGGTGGTTTCCAGTATATATTCATCAGATTTGAGATGTACAAAACTGATATATATGTATAGTTCAATTATTTCCTTTGTGTTATCACGTCAAGAAATGGCCAGCAGCATGAAAATTCTTTCCTCGTCATGTTGAGCCCAAAAACTTGTTATCCCTGGACTGTGTGGAGGCGTTAAGTTGGGATGCTGAGGCAATATACGTATGTGTAGTGTATATACACATATGTGTATATGCAAGCTTCCAGAATCACCTGTGTTATTATTTGTATTCAGTTTGGGATGTTAAGGCGGTGTACACATGTATATTATATGCACATGTACACTCGAAAAACACCGATACCGTTCGCCTTGGGAATAGATAGAACGAACTTGAATGACTGTATCTTTTATATATGACATCGATATTAGGATTAACTACTATATATCAGTTCTATTGAAGTTGATGTACTTGAACTATGATTAATCCTGACTCGAGTATTTTATGTTTTTGCATGGGATGCTCGAGTCAGATCCGAGCATTTCAGATTCAAAGATTCCAGTCAGTAGGCGAAGATCGACGAAGATGGGGATTCCAAGCTGGCGCACTCTGAAGATTTAAAAAAAAAAAAAAAACAGTAAAGGATTTTTCTGGTATTAAATTTGTTCTTTTAATTTCCGCTATATATAAAAGTTTTGTAATCAAAATTCTAGTTTATAAAGGATATATTCCGCTGTTCAACACTGTGTCATTCATTTATCCTGTATTTCTATGTTGATTCTGTTCTTAAACTCGGTGAGCTAAATACGCTCCGTCAATTTGAACGTTTTAGGTTGGCTAAATAACCAATTTGAAGCGGTCAAAAAGGCGGGTCGTTACAAGTGGTATCAGAGCTTTGGTTTAATCAAAGCGTAGCTTATCGAGTTTGAAATAGAATCGACACTGGAAAAGCGGATTTTAAAAATAAAAAGATTTCAAAATATAATTTTTGAAAAGTGTAGACAATTTTTAAATAAATTTTGGATGGAAAAATATTTTGGAAATATTATATATTTTGAAATTTAGTATTTTGGAAATAATACAGCGGAAACAAAAATTTATTTTGAGATTTAAATTTTTTCCGGAATCCCCAGTCCTCGGAAGTCTTCGAATCCGGGTTTGCAAGAATTATTCTTCGATAAGATTCCTTTGTATTTGAATCTCGAACCTATCATCGAACGACATTTAAGGAAGATAAGTATAATAGAATCGATGAATTAATTGTGTGTTTTTTGCGATCAAAGATAATTGAAATTTATTGGAATAAAATTTCAGATAAGAATTTGATCGAGGAGAGGAAATTGGAAATCGTTTCGGAAATGAGACGATGAATTTTATTTTGAATTCGGAATATAAAATAATAAAATTGAAAAGGGTATAATTATAATTCAATTGTGTCGAAGTTTATTGGCAAGATAATTTATAATTAGTATAATCGAATACATGGATTCGATAGTGAGGTACAAACTTGTTAATTAATTATCAAGAAGCAAAGTATGAACGAGAGTTGTAAATGGAGCAAAATATGAATAAAGATTTGAATCGAGGTTCAAGTGAAATGAAAGCTAATTGGATGTGACGAGTCTAGATTTTGATAAAGGAAATATTTACTTTTTTTTAGAAGTAAATAACATTTGAAAACGAATATGTTGCGATTGAAATTGGAGATGGAGGTGATGAAGTTAACCAGTACGGTGAGATTGTTCTGAAGTTCAGAATATTTTCCGAAGTTCGGAATATGGTATTGAATAATTGATTATTTGAAAAGAAGTTATTTATGGGAGACGATTATGTCGAGTTCAGAAAAATATTATTTATTTTCCATTTTAAATTTAATATATAAGTAATTAATTATGTATTCAATGAATAAAGTATATTTTAAAGTTAAATATTTCGAGGCATGAATGATTGTTACAATCAACGATTTTCGTTAGAAAAAAAAAGTAAAATTTTAATTTGAATTTGAAAGTTATGAGAATGAAAGTTTCGAAGTTGCGAACTTATCTGTTTCAAAGTTATTAATGTTGTTCAGTTAAGGTCTGAGAGGTAATCGTACCCCAACTTGACTGACTTCATTGTTGACGGAGAAATAATTCGATAGCAAGAGTGGTTAAGTGAAGTAAATGAGTGTCAGTAGTTAAGTGAAAATAGTAGTGTTTTATTTAATATCTGTTTTAATTCAAGTAACGAATTTAGAAATATTCCCCCCTGAGAATAAAGTATATTTCTATTAAAGATCTGCAAAAATATGGAATTGTTTTCTAATGGTAATAGGAGATTTTCTAGAATTATAGAAAATGAATATGAATTGTTTTTCAAAGATTGTGAGAAGTTAACGGGTTTTGACAAATCAGAATAATGAGAACTTAACAACAAAGAGCCGCACATTGAAAATGAAGGGCGACAGAATGTAAGAGAAATGGAATTGTAATTCGAAGTCGAAAATTTCGTGAGCGATGATTTAATAAAGAATTAGAAATGGAATTAAGGCATTTAGAAAGTGACTGGAGGTTAGTTAAATAATTTCCCGAGTGAGGATCTGATGTTGGTTTCGGCCTTCGGGGTTGATACTTAGGGAGTTGTTCGCTTACTAATTGACGGTCGAAGTATGAATGTGAAAAAGTGATAAGGCGTGAAGGAAAAATTTGTGATAAGAAGAAAAATTCGAAAATTTTGAGCGAATAAAGATGTTAATGAAGTGATGAATTTTATAATTAGAAATTTGAAAGAAAATTTGGGTTATAACCAATAGATTGGTAGATTTGGGTTTGAAAGGATGTCAAATTTCTGAATTGATTAAGAGATCAAACCCAAGATTTTGAATTGAAATAGAAATGTGAGGATATTTGATTTTGAATATTGGAAATAGAAGTTTTCGAAACTTATATGGAAAATATATAAGAATTCGGTGAATTTAAAAACTACTGAATTAGAAGGTAATCGATTTGAAGTGAGATCTTATATAACAAAATTTATATAAGACGAAGTGTTTGAAATATGATTTGAGAGGAAAATCTTGTGTGAAAGGACGCAAGTATGATTTATGAAATAAAGTATTGTATGTTTTCAAGTCAAGATAAGGGAAGTACCATCCTTCTTCTTTGAATTTCGAGCTTATGTAAAAGGGCTGCAGATAGCGCAATCTGCAGTGCTGCTGGTGGCGGTAGGTTGTCCGGACATAAAACTCATGAGTTGCCATTGAGCACGACTGCTAGCGTAATTCGCAGGGCTGTAGATAGCCTACGGCGGTCGGATGTTTCCTGAGGGAATCAGGCGTAACCATTGTGATCGCTGCGTTCTAGAGTCGTTGGAATTCGACCGTGTAGCGAAATTCGCAGGGCTACAGATAGCCTACGGCAGACGGATGTTTCTTGGGGGAACCAAGTGTAACCATTGTGACTGCTGCGATCTACAGTCGAATTGTAAGGGCGTAATCCGCAGAGCTGTGAAAGCTTACGGGTACGGATGTTTCCTGGGGGACCCAGGCGTAACCATTGTGTACCTGCGGTCCACAGTATTTGAGATATCTTAGTGATAGTGAGCCACCTGTTTGATGCAGCAGTTAGTCTTCGTGACTTGATTTGTCTCTGTAACTTGATTGGTCCTTATGACCTGAGTTAAATTCATTTGATGATTTGACTTCGTGATCCTGAGATAGAGCAACTAATGCTCAATGACCTCAGATTGTCTTTTGACTCTTATATTGTCTTTCGTTGATCTGTCCATGACGAAATTCGCAGGGAAGTGATTTCCTATGGATACGGATGTTTTTTGGGGGATCCAGACGAAACCATTGTGTATCTGCGATTCATGAACAATCAACATATCAATATCACATTGGTACTTTCCGTATCTGTTTTTAAAAGAAGAATTTTTGAAATATTTTCACTGGGAGTTGAAGCAAGGATATTTAGTACTTGAAGATTTTAGTCGTGCGCCTGGCCAGCTTATGGCTAACATCTGTGAGAACTACAATAGACTTGTCAAACTTCGGGTTATCAAATATTTGTAAATCTATAATTTGAAATTAAAATGTACTTAACTAAATAAATTAAGAAAAGGAATTTCAAAGTATTTTCAATTCTATAGCTTTGGAGAAATAATATGAATATTTTATGTATAAATGATTTCGACTTTCGAAGATTTTCAAGTCAACAGTTTGTGACCTGAAAAGATAATGATAATTACACTCTTCAACGAGTGTTTGAAAAAAAAATGAAGGGATTGAATTGGTTGAACTGAGATCGTAAGAAATAAGTGGCATGATGGATAGTAAATACTGACCGATGGGTTTGGAATAATTCGAGATGTGTAATCTAATTTATGCAGAATTTGAGAAGAGATTGTTTTGTGAAGAAAATCGATTTTCCGAGTTAATTGAATATGATAGATAAGTAAAGAGGTTCAGTAACTTAAATATCGACATTCAAATTAATCGTGGGAAAGTTTCATACGAAAATAAAAATTAGAAGGATACATTGGTATAACCCAACGATCTCTCCTTTTCGAGGACGAAAAGTTTTAAAGGGGGGAAGATTGTAACGACCCAGAAATTTCGGCAAATTGGAAATAGAAATTTATTAAGGATTTTACTATAAACAATTAATTTTATATTTGGATTTGATATTTAATTTCAGAATGGCTAATCGAAAATCAAATATTTATTTGTAACTAGTCATGAATGAATTTGGTTGAATATTTGAATTTGATTTGAAACTTGATTGGAAAATATAATGGTTGGATTTGAAAATAAAAGTTATTGGCGTTCAACAAATTGGAGATTTAAATTGTTGAGAATATATGGAAAATTGATTTGAATAAGTGTGTATTTATATATGTATATATATATATATATAGGAATTAAAATTTAACATTTCAAGAGTTAGAATTTGACGGGATTATATTGTGGACAGACAGTGAAACGAAAAATAGTTTAAAAATAAGTAACGTTGTATGCAAATAAAAGTCGGATTACAACCAGAATGATTTTGTTGGATTCAGAATGCCGAGACGTGACGATACATAGAATTTCATCACGATTGGAGTTAGTTTGTGGCAGTTCAAAAATAAAACGTCAGCATAATTTGCGGTACAGAATTTAGGGAACCATAAATAAATAAAATAAAGCATTCATTTCCTTCCTTCGCACACCATCGATGCCTTGGCCACCACACTATCGTATGTCGTGCTCCTCACGTTTCCTTGGATGCCACGTCTCCTTTGTTATAAAAGCATGCCGCTTGTTCCCATTCCTTCAGCAAAAATTCATTCTTTCTTCCACAATTAAAAATCCCCAAATCATAATCGTTTCTCTTTTAATGACCAAAGAAAGAAAACCCTGTTTCCCCCAAAAATCGTTTCTCTTCACTCCTTTTTGAACTTTAATGACCAAAGGCCTAAATCGCTCCTTCCATTGAGATCGAGAACCTTGTCACTTCCGCCGTTGAATCATTTGCCAGATCTCGACAAAACTGAGTCGCTCGACTCTAGGGTCATGTCAATTTTCTCCTACCCAGAAATTGAAGTCTTTCTTGCCACCGCAAGTACACTTGTTCTTCACGAGTCCTTGGAGGCAAGCACCCTCGAAGTTCGTTGATTTCCATTGTCCTCTTCGCTGCGGTGTAAGGTGAGCATCTCACTCACGATTAATCTAGTTTTCAGGTATATTAATTTCGGTAGAAAACTAATTAAAATAGTAGGCTTTGGGTTTAATTTTTTTGTGGCTGTTGCGATTTGGATGTTGAACATTGGTTATGGGTTGTTGCGTGATACTTTTGCTCTGCCTGTTGTATGTTTGAAAAACCCTGGACTGTTAGAAATCTGGAACAATCACATGTTGTTCAATTTTATTCCCTGAACCACTTGTATTTGGTCGATGGTGAGCCGTGGCTTATTTGAACATGAACACATTTTAGATTGAACCTGAAATACATCATTACACACTGTTTTGGCTTTTAAACTAGTTTATCCAATTAAATTGTTATTATTTTTCTCAGTAACACATATGCTTCTAATTTTTATATTGAAGTATGATATACATGTATAGTTAGAATGTATAGTATGGCAACATATTTTGATTGAAAATTTAGAAGCTGGTTCACTTTTGAAAAGGCCTGTTTTGGAAACATGGAAATAGTTTTGGTGTACAAAACTTAACCTTGCTGCATTGTATACCTTATCATATATGTCATGGCAATGGTATATCTATGTATACATATACATACATACATAACCCTAAGTATTTGTCTGTGTTGCCATAAAACTTGCAGTGCTTGGCACCATGATTCCTTATTTCTGTTGTACTAACGGCCACATTGGTTATTTCACATTTCACTATTAAACTGGAACCTATATGGATATATGTTAACTTGGCACCTATTTGAATCTTGGTAACTACATTAATAAAAGTCGTATTTGATATGTGTGATTTCTTTTACTTGCAAACATGCCATTTTCGTCATTTTTGCAAGACTTACTTGAAAATGCTACATATTTAATATATGTTAACCATGATTTCCAGGTTAATTGCTACCATTGGAAATTTTATAGGAATTTATGAACTAGTACATGATTTTTGAGTTTACATGAACTAATATTCCTAAGCCTACTAATATTACCGATGAGTATAAACCTGTGTACTGCATATCCGTTCATGCCGGTCAACACTGAGTTACTTGACCTACAAATCTTTGGATTGAACATGTGTATTGGATATTTAGAGATCAAATTTTAGCCACATCAGTTACATTAGCTCAACCATATTAGTTACTGCTCAATGTCATTCATTACGTGAATGTTATATACTATATAAATGAATGTCTTATACTCTACCTATATTCCATGTTGACTCACCTGGCATACATCACTGCTTGCTCATTTTATTGTCATGAATTTGCCTTAAACTAAACATGGGTTATTGTTTAAATAGTATATCATGGAAAACTGGTACTTGAATGTATATGATTGCTGTTACCATGCAACTCTTGTGACATGAGCCCTGTGAATCTCATTTTCTTGCACCTGAGTCATTTGCAGTTAGATACAGAGTGAACCATTTAAAGTGTGCTTATCTTGCTGTTAACTATTGTATTTAATCTATGCATTGAAATACTTGCCATGCTTTATTAACTATTGTGCCTTCCTGGGTAGAAAGACATGTGTTTTAAGGAACTATAAATTTGATTATTTCTTATGCAATGATGCATCATGGTTTCACGAACCTACTGCTTATATTCCATATTTGTGATGACCAAAATGATTCTCATATGTCCATTTTCCTCGGTCATCGTGTTTGCTGGTGTTCTCTGTCTAAATTTGGTGTATCTTGCCGCTATTATACTTGGTTGGAACCCTTACATGTTGAAGTAACTTATTGGATAGGCATTATAGTATAATGATTGAACTTGTCACCTCTCACTGTCTAAAACTGAAACCTTATTTTTCGTATATCTTTTTAACTTGAATCCCCTCCTTTTATTTTCATTCAGTAATCATAATACATGTGCTATATTTAATTGATATAGCTTGGTTTGCTAAAGACATCATGATTTATTCAAATTAATCCTACCTTGGTTTGTTAAAGACCTGATGCCATATTGGATATCATATTCTAGTGTATAAATGGTTCATGCATCTCAGCAACAATTTGTAAACATTGTCCCATTTGCGTGTAACCTTAAAAGGGTTGTCCTGTATGGTCTGCCTTGCACTTATCTCTGATAAAAACATACACTTGTATATCATTCTGCCATTCACTTTGGATTGATGTAACATGCCATTTATTTGATCCTTGGTGTTGCACATATACATGGCATTCAACCTCACTGAAATAATTGACTTGTTCGTATTCCCTTTGTAGCTGCTGGTGGTTTCCAGTATATATTCATCAGATTTGAGATGTACAAAACTGATATATATATATATAGTTCAATTATTTCCTTTGTGTTATCACGTCAAGAAATGGCCAGCAGCATGAAAATTCTTTCCTCGTCATGTTGAGCCCAAAAACTTGTTATCCCTGGACTGTGTGGAGGCGTTAAGTTGGGATGCTGAGGCAATATACGTATGTGTAGTGTATATACACATACGTGTATATGCAAGCTTCCAGAATCACCTGTGTTATTATTTGTATTCAGTTTGGGATGTTAAGGCGGTGTACACATGTATATTATATGCACATGTACACTCGAAAAACACAGATACCGTTCACCTTGGGAATAGATAGAACGAACTTGGACGACTGTATCTTTTATATATGACATCGATATTAGGATTAACTACTATATATCAGTTCTATTGAAGTTGATGTACTTGAACTATGATTAATCCTGACTCGAGTATTTTATGTTTTTGCATGGGATGCTCGAGTCAGATCCGAGCATTTCAGATTCAAAGATTCCAGTCAGTAGGCGAAGATCGACGAAGATGGGGATTCCAAGCTGGCGCACTCTGAAGATTTTTTTTTTTTAAAAAAAAAACAGTAAAGGATTTTTTTGGTATTAAATTTGTTCTTTTAATTTCCGCTATATATAAAAGTTTTGTAATCAAAATTCTGGTTTATAAAGGATATATTCCGCTGTTCAACACTGTGTCATTCATTTATCCTGTATTTCTATGTTGATTCTGTTCTTAAACTCGGTGAGCTAAATATGCTCCGTCAATTTAAACGTTTTAGGTTGGCTAAATAACCAATTTGAAGCGGTCAAAAAGGCGGGTCGTTACAAACTGTGTTTTAAACGACATTTGTTCTTTAATCCCAACTAACAATGAAATTATAATTTTGAATTTATAAATCTTTTATTAAGATTTAAATGGAATTTATAAAACTTTTATTAAGATGAAACGGTAATTTTCCAATGTAAAGTTTTCCAATTTAATATATTAAATTGGAATTGAGTGGAATTCGATTTAATAATAATCGGGATAAGCTTCTGTAAAAGAAGACCGATACTATATATGTAATTTAAGAGGCTTTGCCGTTATTCCATTTATATTATTAGTCTGATACGGAAATTTATATCGATTATATATTGATTTGATTTCTATGAAATTCCATATTTAATGGAAGATGATTTTGGGTATATCGTGAACTGTGTTTTAAATGACATTAGTTCTTTAATCCAGTTAAAGATAAGATTAATTTCTTAAAAGTTGAATAACCATAAAACAATGACTTTTGATATTAAAATCAAATTGGAGTTTTAATGAATCTTTAAAAAGAAGATTAAAGATTATATTTAAAAGAATTTATCTTTGATAAAATTAATGGGAACCTTTCCCTAATAATATGAATATTCTATTAAAAGAATATTCTGAATTAGAATGAGGCGTATGATGTGTCTATATAGCACTTGTTTCTCTGGCTTAACACCCTTCTCTGAGACGTACGAGCTCAGAGGTTATATATTGGTAGTTATCGATAGGACCGAGAAGCGTGTGTTCAGGAATTGCCAATCCACTAAAGTATTTGTGTACCGGCCCTGCAGTATCCAAGGGTTGCCCGTAGTTGTGATCCTAAGACATTGCTAGAGTGTCTCGAATCGGTAAGGAGATCATTCCAAGTCTTGACTCTTGATGGAAACCCAATTTCCAATACGACATCATGCAGTTTTGATTTTAGAACTAGTATGACGACATAGTATATCGTAACTATGCCGTCAAAGATTAATACATTATGATTGAATGTTTTTGAAACATATATACACTAATATAATATCAAATACATTTTATCATATCAGGCATTTTTGACCATTATAAGGTGAAACTCTATCCTCCGGCTTGCGTTGCATTGTGTGATAGGACCTGAGTCTTATAATGGTTTCATTTTTCTAAAAAGCATTGCGTTGTTTAACGATTTACTTTATTTCATGCACTGGAAATCCAATGGAGTAAACACGTTCCGCATTAGCAGCGTGGTCCTGTGATTAGACTTCTTATTAGATAAGTTAAGTAAGATTTCTCATACCCATCCCATGAATGACCCATAGTTTGTTTCACTTTGCAAACTCGAGTGCCCTCTTTTCCACACGGGCAGTCGAGAAGCTTGTTTTGCAGATATTCATCTTTTGCGCAGGATTTCTGGATCGAAGCTTAGAGCTGTGTCCAGAGCATTGATAGTCTTCCGCTGTGTTAATTTAATTGTTCCGCTGCATTGTATTAAATTCAATGTAAATTATCTTCCGTTGTATTATTATTTATTGATGTACTCTGATATTCTATACTCTGATGTAACATTATTATGATGTAATAAAAGTCTTCTGTTATTTGTTCTAATGTGTTATATTCCCAAAGTTAACGTATGCGGGTTTTGAATGGTCGGGGTCGATTTAGCGATCGATCGGGTCCGGGTGAAATTTGGGGTCATTACATTTATGCACCGGGCCTCTCACATTAACTTGACTACTTGTGAATGTTGGATTTGCCGGTCTGTTCCGGGCAGGCATCTACCACAATTCGAACTTAACCTTTTGTCTTAGTACATTTATATTAACGCTTTATCCTCTCATATTAAGCCGATTACCTGTGGTTGTTGGCTTTGGCAGTCGGTTTTGGGCAGGCTTATATCACAACTGAGCTAAACCTCATGTCTAAATGCAATTATAATTCGAATTTGCTAGTTGGGGTGCACAATATTTTTCCTAAATAAAATTTTGGAATTGTAACCATTATCCTATCATTTTCACTTTCCCCATTCAACGTTGGTTACAATTGTCATTTACTGATTTGCGGTCCTATTTATATAAATTAATTATGTTGCTTGCTACAAATGGTCACCACAAATATATTCATTTAATATGGAATACAATTTACAATGTATGATTCCTTAAATGAATATCATTCAAACATTCAATACAATGTATGTTCTGCCACTTTATGCTGATTTGGACGAATAATATGTAACAACCCAAAAAATCAGAACTAATTTAAAATTTATTTTAAGGAAATTTTAGCAGAAATTGTGGTGGAATTTAAAAATTCCATTTATAAATGAGAACAAAGCCCTTAAAAATAGCCATTTTGCAAACGACCTCCGTTTTCGATGAAACTATATTTGTTCGATCTAGAATGTCAAATTATAGCTAGATTTAAGATTCCATAATTTTTGGAATTAATATGTGAGCGTGGTAAATTAAAACGCGTTTGGTAATTTTAGTTTGAATTGGATTGACCAGAAAAAGGCCATTTTTCAAACGGTCTGCAAATTCGATGAAATTAATTTTGTTAGGACCGTATCGTCAAAATATGGCTAGATTTATCTTTTTTGGGAATTTTTTTAATCAGTATGTGGCCCCGGTAAATTGAAATGTATGTTCAAATTGAATATTGAATGCTATATATTTTAATTTAAAGAAAAACTGACTGAAATAATCGAATAGGCTTACGGAACATATTCCATTGTGTCCAAAATAGGGGTATTTAGCCAGGGATGACAGTCGTTGGATTTAATTTGGAGTTCATATTGATAAAGGGGTATTTTCAAAATTAAAAATAAATACATGGGCCAATCACGTTTTTCCTTAAACCCTCGTCACTTCTAGAAAACCGCCGCCTCTCAAAATATGAAAAACGGAATTGCTTCAAATCTTCTCCCCTCAATAACTTTCAATCCTCTCAATGAAATTGCTTGATTCTTAAGGTAATTTTATAGAGAATCTCCCCATCTTCAAATCTATAGTGGTCTGGTAATTTATCGTTGCGTATTTTGTTCGAACCACCACCTCAAAGTCACGCCGTTTGCACCGCTTTCCCTTCTCACTACCGTCGGCGAGTTGAACGCCACTGGTGGCACTGGGAAGCCATCTCCTAGGCCGAAAGCGTGCAACAATCCGATCGTCTTCAAGTGCTTCGGTTTTTGCGAGAATTCAAGACCTAGATTTGAACCATTTTCTAAAGTTAACGAGGTATATATTTTAAATGATTTACAACATTTAAAAGCATTGCAAAGTTAAATTGATTTATAAAAATCATATCTTTTTGATACGAAGTCGAAATCCGATGAAACAGGAAGCATTGGGACCATGACATCGTACACTACATTATAGAAGTAACCAGAGGAATTTTAGAGCTAGCTGCAAATTAAGGAGGAGTGGAACCCAATGTGAGATTTCTAAATTCAAAATAAAATGGATATATATGTGTGTGTGTGTGTGTGTGTGGTAAAATCATTATAAATTATATATGGTGCTTGTTAACTCACCTCCCTCATCCACGGGCCATGGATGATTTAAATTGATTGTGATATTATATATATATATATATATATATATACGCTATATAAAATTCATATATGCTTTGTATAAAATTGGGATTGATTGATTGTGGTTGTGATGAATTGTTGGATTGAATTGTGGAATTATTGAATGGAATAATTATGTATGGTGCAAGCCTAGTTTAGAAGAGGAGCAGTGCTCAAACACTGTGTCGGTGCTACAACACCCTGCTATTATAATGCCGAAATTTTCTGAAATGAACTATATAAAATATTCATGTGTTGAATAAATTTTTTAAACAATAAAAATATCATTTTTATTGCATGTACGAACTATATAAAATATTCATGTGTTGAATAAATTCTTTGAACAATAAAAATATCAATTTTATTGTATGTATGAACCATTAAAATATTCATGTGCTGAAATAAATATTGGATGGGTAAAAATATTATTTTTATCATGTATATGAAGTGTTGAAATAAATGTTTATTCATTAAAAATATTATTTTTACATGTTTATGAACTATATAAAATAGTCATGTGTAGAAATATATTTTTGTTCGCCAAAAATGTTATTTTTATCATGTATATGAAGTGTTAAAAATAATCATGTGTTGAAATAAATGTTTGTTCATTAAAAATATTATTTTTAACATCTATATGAACTATGTAAAATAGTCATGTGTGGAAATATATTTTTGTTCGCCAAAAATATTATTTTTATCATGTATATGAAGTGTTAAAAATAACCTTGTGTTGAAATATATGTTTGTTCATTAAAAATATTATTTTTAACATGTATATGAACTATATAAAATAGTCATGTATGGAAATATATTTTTGCCAAAAATATTATTTTTATCATGTATATGAAGTGTTAAAAATAACCATGTGTTGAAAAAAATGTTTGTTCATTAAAAATATTATTTGTAACATGTATATGAACTAAATAAAATAGTCATGTGTGGAATTATATTTTTGTTCACCAAAAATATTATTTTTATCATGTAATGAAGTGTTAAAAAAATCATGTGTTGAAATAAATGTTTGGTCATTAAAAATATTATTTTTAACATGTATGTGAAGTAATAAAATAGTCATGTGCTGAAATATATTTTTGTTCGCCAAAAATATAATTTTTAACATGTATGTGGAGTAATAAAAATAGCCATGGGTTGAAATAAATATTTGTTCACTAATAATATTATTTTTAGCTTAGATATGCATATATATATATATATATACATGCTAAACACGTAGATATATTCGTTGTTGAGTAAAGAATTTATTTGCATGCCCGACAAATAGGTACACCTTAATGAGTTGGATGCGCAATTTTATTATTACATAAACTCCTGTGAATGAAATTGGATGCGGTATGATGGTTGTTCTGTGTGAGATTATAAACAATGCTATAGGATAGCAACAAATAAATTATGAACTACATCGCATGGCATACTACATGAAGACAACATATCCTATCATATTCCATATAAGCATTTGGAGTTTATATGACAAGGTTAGAATTACCATACAAGCGAGAGACTTGTATGGCGATGACTAATTTTTAGGTTGAACCGAAGACGAATTATTGATGTCATAGCATATCACATTGCATATAAGCAATAGGTGCTTATATGACGAGGTTGATATTACCATACGAGCAAGATGCTTGTATGGCGATGATTGAATTGCAGGTTGAACCAAGGACTGATATGGACTAAATAAAATATAACGGTAAATTGCAAAATTAATTTAAAAAAAACAGATGGGTCTGGAGATGACAATAACTCACGTCTCTATTGATTTTAGATATATCACATGGATTATTTATTTTCCAACACTGGACAAGGTGATGAGATATAATCTTTAGAGATATGATCTTTACACTCTCCCTTGGGCATAGATAGGTCACTAAAAATTGTGTATGCTTTTTTCTGGATTTATTGGGTACCAAATACGGCCAATAAATTTTTCAGACCCCTCCCGAACAAAGGAGATTATGGCGAATTTTTTTGAAATTTAAATGCATTAGTCAATTATTTGAAGAATTAAATGGTTTCGAAGTCATCGAATAAATTATATAATTTGTATAATATAAATTAAAATTAAACGAATCGCGTGCGGTAGTTCGAATTTTGGAATTGTAATTTTAAACGATTATACCAAGAGATCCGGCCATCGGATTTTCCCGAAACTGGAACCATTGGGTTCACTTTGGAAAGATCTTTCCAACAATATTAAATTTGTTAAGATCCAACGGATAGATTTTGAGAAATGTGTAATTCAAATCTGAATAAAAACAGTGCTAGGGCCGTGTAATGACCTGAAACGTCGTTCGATGGAAATGGGCTATTTTGTATAAATAAAAATAGCGATAAATCGTTTTAAAATATTATACACAATGTGGGATTGAAATAAAACGATTTTACTTAGTTTATTAGATATTCTGATGGTTAGATGTATTTGACATGAAATTATAATATTGAATTGAAAGGTGAATGTCAAATAGTTTGACCATGGAAGGAATGAATTGATTGGAATTCAATATATATATATACACGTTAATTATTTGACAAGGCCGTGTTAATTCTCATTTCAAATAATTGAATGACGAATAAATGTCAAAGAAAATAAAGATGGTGCAAGACCGGTGATCTTCACATCGTGTGGATTACTACTGATGCCTTAGATATGGGTAGCTCCCTTGATGAGGATACAGTGATAGTGGTCTGGATGTATTTGTTAATTGTCCGGATGTACGAGGGCCTCTCTTATGTATTGTACATATGGGACGAGGAATAAGGTGCCTTCGGTTTCGTTCAGACCCAGAACGAACTTGTAAATGGATGTGTGTCTGACATTGGATTTTATTCTATGTTGATTGATTTCCATTAAATATATATCTGTTTGGTGGCGGAGAATTTATTCTCTTTCTTAACATCCTTCTCTGAAACGTATGAGCTTAGAGGTTATATATTGATGGATATCAGTTGGAGGGCGTGAATTGACAGTGTGGCATGCTGAGATGTAAGTGATCAAGGCTTTTGTTGAAAAGAAGAGTCTTGTGGTCGATGATCAAAGCAAGACTTTAAATAGCATAGCTTTGTGTATAGCATTAATTCGCGAGCCTCACATCCGGTCAAAAACGGGATCAGGTATGCAGGGAGAACACGACTTTTCTTTCTGGCTAGGGGTAGTGCCATGGTATGGAGCCCAGACATATTTACTTATGTGGTTGATAGAATGCGAGGCGTCTCAGATATATTGGTCACTACGGGGCCGATGGATAGTTCTGATAAGACCAGGAAACGTGTATTCAGGAATAACCAATCCACTAACATAAGTGTGGACCGGCCCTGCAGGAGCCAAGGGTTGCCCAGAGTGTGTAATCCTGTGGCATTTTCTAGAATGTATGGAATCGGTGAGGAGCCATCCCTCGCCTCGACCCATGACGGAAATCCAATTTCCAATACGTGACATTGTGCGGTTTTGATTGTAAACCTATATATGTCGACATGATAATGGTACCCATGCCGCTTATGATTGATATATTATGATTGAAATTGCTTTTGAAACATCTAGACACTAATAATAATATCAAATGATTTTTTTTATACGTATCAGGCATATTTGGCCATTATAAGGAAAAACTCTATCCTCCAGTTTGTGTGGCATTGTGTGATGGGACTTGAGTCTTATAATGGCTACATTTTTCTAAAAAGCATTGCGTTGTTTAAATGATTTACTTTATTGCATGCACTGGCAATCAATGGAGCAAACCCATTCCGCATTATTGGCGTGGTCCTATGATTTGCCTTATTATTATTATACCAGTTAAGTAGATTTCTCATACCAGTCCCATGACTGACTCGTAGTTTATTTCACTTGCAAACTCGGGTACACGGGCAGCCAAGTAACAGGTAGCAGGATTTATTTTGGCTTAGTACTATAGCTTGGAGTGCACTTTTGGTTAAAGGCGAAGACTAGCTTTTATCTGTATTTTGGACTATTGACATTACCGCTTGTACTATCTTATGTATATGTACTGCTGATCTCGATGTAGACTGATTATTTCTTTTATGTACTAAGTTGTATCCTAAAACTGTGCAACCCTGATGGTTATGACATTTTATGATCCCGCTGTCATATTGATGTAAACTATTCTATTTCATGTTTATGTTATTATCTGTAATCTGCTAATGTTGATTAATGTGTTATATTCCAATGATTATCCTTGCTTCCGTGGTGCGGGGGTTTGGGTTTTCGCAACTTTGGTATCATAGCTTTGAGTAATCTTAGTTCTGGAATATAACACCTTTTAAACAACTCGTCAGAAATAGAATCAATAGTATTCTAGGGTGAGTATCTCATTAGAGATAGGATTAGGAATGTCCTAGAATGAATACAACAGAATAGCATAATAACCTGATCGGTACATCATTGTTTTT
This sequence comes from Allium sativum, assembly GCA_030737875.1. Lineage (NCBI taxonomy): Eukaryota > Viridiplantae > Streptophyta > Magnoliopsida > Asparagales > Amaryllidaceae > Allium > Allium sativum. Next base: position 270,939,090 of record CM060922.1, on the reverse strand, counting down.
CCATACGTCCTTCTGCTTTTATCATTCCTTAAAAATTATCATTTCTGTTGGCCAGACTATTTTCTTGATTGTACAGAACTGACTAAAAGATGAGTGGCAGAGCTAGAGGCAGGGGTGATATTCCCGCTGTTCCAAATCATCCCAATCTAGAAGAATTTGAACCATAGCCCAACATTGAAGCTGCAATGCCACATCAATATCCCCCGCAACCATTTGATCTTGATAGGGTGGCCAAGAAGTATGAGAATTTAGATGGCATTCCATTCTCTGGAAATGGAACAATAGTTGAGGCTCAAGCTTGGTTAAGGTCATGCGAACGGATCTTCGCGGGCCTATAGCCAGCTGATCACAGAAAGAGGTTCATGGCATCCTGATTGTTGAAGAATGAGGCACTGCTATAGTGGGATGCCATAACAGTAGGCGAGCTTGAAGTAGATAAGACATGGGCTAAATTTAAAGAAGTGTTCGAAGAGAGATTTATTCCTCAACAGGAGGTTGAGCGCTTACATGAGGAGTTCGCTAATCTCCATCAAGGAGATCGTACTATACATGAATACCTCAACAAGTTCACCGAACTATCTCGCTACGGACCCGAGCTTATTCATGATCCTATCCAAAAGAACAAGCGATTTATTTACGGTCTTCTTCGTAGGTACCAAATTCGAACAACTGCACACATTGACCTTCCATTCGCCAAGTTGGTTGAAATGGCATGTAGGTATGAAAGTTTAGATAAGAAGAACTTTCAGGAGGACCGCGAGAAGAACCAAGCTAGCAACAAAAGAAAATCTTCTAGAAAGAAGCCCAAAACTAGCAACACAGAAGCAACTAAAGCTCCAGAGAATAGGCGATCAAAGGTTAAATGCTATAATTGCGATCAGTTTGGACATTACTTTAGTGAATGCAACACTCCAAAGCAGCAAGAAAAATCAATCAAGCTCGAGTCAGAACCCTCTTGATAATAGAGAGTTCTTCAATTGCCACAAGACCGGGCATGTTAGAAGGAACCATCCATTGCTAAAGAAATCCCAAGTGGCTCATGTGTACGACGGGGCGGATACGCCAGCTTCTTCTGTAGGAGCAGGTAAACCAGATGTTTTAGGAGGTACCCTTACTATTAAAAATATTCCTGTTTCAGTATTATTTGACACTAGTGCATCATAAAGTTCCATTTCAAGTAACACAGTTAAAAAGTTAAAGCTAAAACTAAGAAAGCTTAAAGAATCGATTAGAGTTCATAATCCGATAGGAGGTTCTCTTGTTCTTAGTATATATTGTAGAGTGCCCGTCTCCAATTCTTATTTCTGGTTTCCTCTTGATTCGATTGTCATGAGCTTTTGGGAATTCGATATTATTCTTGGGCTAGATTGGTTAACGAAATATAAGGCCGAAGTTAGATGTGCCGAAAGAATCGTTAAAGTTGAAACGAAGCTCATAAATATACATATACCATGCCAAGTCTCAGATTCAGATAGAAAAGTATTTTGGTCTGTGCTAGAAGTTACTCCCACTTTATTAGAAAAAATTCATGTCATTAAAAATTATGCGGATGTGTTTAAAGAAGTTGATAGCTTACCACTGCGAAGGGAAATTGACTTCAAGAACGATTTAATTCCGAATGTAAAGCCAGTAGTGCATGCTATTTGGAGAATGACATTGAAGGAAAAGGAAGAATTGAGCGATCAAACTCAGCAGCTTATGTGGAAGGGTCTGACCATGCCTAGTTTTCTCATGCTGGGGAGCAGGAGTGATGTTTGTTCCAAAGTCAGATGGTACCCTCAGACTATGTGTTGATTATCGAGATTTGAATAAGCAAACGTTGAAGAATAAATATCCATTACCCTGCATTGATGATCTATTAAGATCGTTTGAATGGAGCACAAATATTTTCAAGAATGGACCTAGCTATTGGTTTCCATCAACTGCGCATTGTCGAAGAATGTATTCCTTTAACAGCTTTCAGAAGTCCAGACATATTCTATGAGTGGTTAGTAAGGCCGTTCAGCTTATGTAATGCTCCAGCTTATTTCGTTGATTTAATGAACAAAGTATTTCGTGATGTGTTAAATAAATTTGTGATGGTTTTCATTGATGATATTTTAATCTTCTCTAAGTCAGCTAGCAAGCATGCGAAACATTTAGAACAAGTGTTGGAGATTCTGAGAAAGAACGTGTTAAAAGCCAAATTTTTAAAATGCATATTCTAGAAAGAAGTGAAGTTCCTTGGTCACGTAGTATCAAAGGAAGGAATCTCAGTGGATCCAAGCAAAATTACAGCTATTCAAGATTGGAAGCAGCCTACTACACCCGCAGAAGTCCGAAATTTTCTGGGATTGGCTGGCTATTATCTGAAATTAGTTAAGGATTTTTCAAAGTCACCCAGTCCATTAACGAAGCTTACCAAGAAGCATGCAAGGTTTAATTGGATGACTAATTATGAAACAGCTTTCTAAGAACTGAAATTAAGATTGACTACTGCTCCAGTATTAATTATTGTCGATGAAAATCAAGATTTGACAGTCTATACAGATGCTTCTCTAGAAGGGGTTGGTGCGGTATTAATGCAAAGAGGCCAAGTAGTTGCTTATGCTAGCCGCCAGTTAAAGCCGCATGAGAAGAGATATGTTACTCATGATCTTGAGTTGTTAGCCATCGTATTTGCTTTAAAAATATAGAGGCACTATCTTTTGGGTGAGAAGTTCGAATTATATACAGATCATAAGTCATTAAAATATCTATTCACCTAGAAGGACTTGAATTTGAGACAACATCATTGGTTAGAATTTCTTGCAGTGTACGATCTAGATATTTTGTATACTCCAGGGAAAGCTAATGTTGTAGCTGATGCACTTAGTAGAAAGAATGCAATCATCGTTAATCTAGTTATTACGCCTTCATTGATTGATAAGATCTTTGTTCTTCAGAAAGACGATGAATTTATTTAGAGAATTAGCAAAAGAGTTTAGGAAGGTGAACCCTCGAGTTTCTAGATTGATAACAAAGAAGTTCTGATGTTATTAGGCCGAATTTGCGTTACGAATATTCCTGATCTCAGAAGAGAAGTAATGGATGAATGTCACAAATCCAAGCTTAGTGTACATCCAGGGGTATGTAAAATGTATAATGATCTGAAGCGCACATTTTGGTGGAAATATATGAAAAGAGACATTTCAATATATGTTAGCAGGTGTTCTACTTGCCAACAGGTCAAGAGTGATCAACGGAAACTTGCTGGATTGTTGCAACCATTAGAGATTCCAAATTGGAAGTGGGATCAAATTTCCATGGATTTCATAGATGGTTTGCCCAGAACCAAGAAATGCAATGACAGCATATGGGTGATCGTAGAGCGTTTCACAAAGATTTCCCATTGTATTCCTGTGAAGTCGAATAGAACAGCTTAGAGTCTGGCGCAAATATATTTTAAAGAAATTGTTGGACTACATGGATTTCCCAGCAGTGTTGTCAGTGATAGAGATCCGATCTTCGCTGCTAAGTTCTGGGAAGCATTTCAGGCAGAATTGGGAACAAAGCTGAATCTTAGCACTGCATATCATCCTCAGACAGATGGCTAAACTGAGAGGGTAAATCGTATATTAGAAGAAATGTTGCGGGCATGTGTTCTTGATTTTGGCGGATCTTGGGAAGATCACCTATATTTGGCAGAGTTCTCTTATAATAACAGCTATCTAGCGAGCCTGAAAATGTCACCACTTGAAGCATTATACAATAGACCATGTAGATCTCCTACATGTTGGGTAGAGCCAGGAAATCGACTGGTACTGGGTCCTTACATGATCCCAGAAGCTTCAGATAAAGTCGATTTCATTAAGAAGCGACTACAAGCAGCTCAAAGCCAATAGAAGAGTTTTGCAAATTCTAGAAGAAGAGATTTCGCATTTGCTGTTGGTGATTACATATATCTGAGAGTTTCTCCGATGAGAGGAGTGGTCCAATTCAGAAAGACAGGGAAGTTGCCCCTAGATATACTGGTATTTTCCTATACTTGAAAGAATTGGAACTCTTGCTTACACGGTTCAGTTACCGAATTGGTTGCCCAGAGTACATGATGTGTTTCACATTTCTCAACTTCGTAAACATGTTCATGATCCAGATTTGATTGTAGAGGAAGCATCGCAACAAGATTTGGATATTACTCCGAAATTAGCAATGAGAAGAGAACCACTGAAAATTATTGGCAAAGAAACAAGGGTTCTAAGGAACAAGAAGATACATTTAGTAAAAGTGCAATAGAGCGGAGATCCTAGAGACTGTACATGGGAAACAAAAGATAGCATTAAATAGGCTTATTCCAAGTGCAGAGTGAATATCTCTGATTGGATCTGGTGCAAGGTACATTTACAATATATTCTATTTTGGTTTTGTTTCCTACTTTACTATTGTTTCCTTTTCGGGGATGAAAAGTTTTAAGTGAGGGAGATTGTAACAACCCGGAAAATCAAAACCAAATTAAAAGTTTATTATAAGGAAATTTTAGCTGAAATTGTGGCAGAATTTAAAAATTCCATTTTTAAATAAGAACAAAGCCCTTAAAAATAGCCATTTTGCAAACGACCTCTGTTTTCGACGAAACCACTTTTGTTGGATCCAGAATGTCAAATTATTGCTAGGTTTAAAATTCCATAATTTTTGGAATTAATATGTGAGCGTGGTAAATTAAAAAGCGTTTGGTAATTTCAGCTTGAATTGGATCGACCAGAAAAAGGCCATTTTTCAAACAGTCTTCCATTTTTCAAACAGTCTCCAAACTCGACAAAATTAATTTTGTTAGAACCGAATCATCAAAACATAGCTAGATTTATTTTTCGGGAATTTTTGGAATTCATATGTATCCCCGGTAAATTGAAATGTATGTTCAAACTGAATATTGAACGTTATATATTTTAATTTAAAGAAAATTGACTTAAACAGTCGAATGGTCTTACGAAACATACTACATTGTGTCTGGAATAGGGGTATTTAGCTGGAGACTATAGTCGTTGGGTTTAATTTGGAGTGCGTATTGATAAAGGGGTATTTTTTGGAATTAAAAGAATTAAAAATTAAAATAAATACATGGGCCAATCATGTTTTTCCTTAAACCCTCGTCACTTCTGGAAAACCGCCGCCGCTCAAAATACGAACGACGAAATTTCTTCAAATCTCCCCCCTCAACAACTTTCAATCCCCTCAATGAAATCACTCAATGTTGTAGAGAATCTCCCCATCTTCAAATCCATAGTGGTCTGGTAATTTATCGTTGCGTATTTTGTTCGAACCACCTCCTCAAAGTCACGCCTTTTGCACCGCTTTCCCTCCTCCCTACCGCCGCCGAGTTGAACGCCACTGGTGGCGCTGGTGTAACAACCTGGATTCCGACAGACCGAATTTTTTTCAAAAATCCAATCTATCGAAACCGAGTTGGGTGCTCTGGTATCCCGCAGAAAAAGACAGAGATAAAGAAACCTGTCAGAACTCATAGAGCATCTCACATCGGGAGGAAATAGAGTGTAATATTCAAATATTGCTTTACCTTATCAACAATACTGCTAAACCAGTATCCAAAGCTATACCATCTCTATCATGAACCTAACCTGGAAGTATGTAATGAGGAGGGGGTCAGAACATAAGTTCTGTGTGAGTGGACTTAGAATAAGCTTCTGTATAATCCTACATATACCGTTCAGTTATATTTTCTTGCTCACTAGGTTATTCGCAATATTAGCTCTCTAGGCTATAGTCATGTCCCACTAGTAGGTTAACCTAATACAATGTATATGTAGATACCCCCAACTCGTCTAATCCTTTCCATGTATATATACAGTCCCTTGTCGTATGTCGTACGGGCTTCATCATGTAAATCTATACTACTTTAGTGTAGTGCCACCATTCTCGAAATCGTTTAGACTGCCACTCTCGATCTTGCTAGATTCTGTGTAACGTCTAGATCTAATCTAAGGTTTACTATCAAATGCTTCCTAGATTCAACCAGGGTTTACGCTACCTAGGGCCGATGGGGTTTATGCTACCTATTGAACACTTCTCGGATTCAGGGTTTACGTGACCTAGGTCCAACAAGGGATTATGCTACCTATTGAACGATTCCCCCTAGTCTAGGACACACTACCCAGAGCGATATATGTTCCTAGACTTTCCTCACATACGTGTCGTGAATCGTTATCGATGTCTAGTTGCACATATCCTCTATATGTGCAGCCCGAGTCCCATGGCAGGGAAAATCAAGAAACACGGAACTCGGTCGGGAGCTTTAAGTTATCTGCCGATGCGATGCTAAGTTCTATTTTTATTTGTGTGTGGATATGGTCCCACTTGATCCCTCCCTCAACTAGTGAAAGGCACCCCAGAAAATCAAGAATGAGAACTATACGCGGGCCCTCTATGCCCCCACAAGCATATTTGCCAAACCTCACCCATAACTAGATAGCAATTATATGGTTTGTTGGAGTTCTCCGCCTTTCTGCTTCACGTACTCGATTGACTCAAGATCGTAGGTAGACGACAACGTGCTATCACAGGGCTAAACAAGATATTGCCGCCTCACACTGATCCATCCTAGTGTTTAGGTTGCTTATATTGCAACCAAGGCATACTCTTGGTTCTTCTAACGTAGACCTTAACCTCTATGAGCCCAGGAGGATCATCTGAAACGTCACAGAGGGATACCAAGAGTACCCTCACGTCCCCTCGAAGCCGCGTGCTTCGTAACCTAGACCGTTGGAGCCTTCTTCATGATCAGATGGATGTTCGCTCCCCCTCGTGTTCTACTTTGTTTTCTTGACTAAGGTTTACTACTTAGTTCTCTTAACTAAGGTTTACTACTTAGTTTCCTGAATTGTTCATTTTCTTAACTAAGGTTTACTACTTAGTCCTCTTAACTAAGGTTTACTACTTAGTTTCTCTTAATCGTTCGTTTTCATAACTAAGGTTTATTACTTGGTCCTCTTAACTAAGGTTCTTAGTTCTCTTTCTCGTTATTTACTTATTTCTCTTAACCAAGGTTTATTACTTGGTTCTCTTAACCAAGATTTGATACTTAGTTTCTGTTACTTAGTTCTCTTTAACTAAGGTTTGTTACTTAGTTCCTTTTAACTAAGGTTTACCTATGAATTCAAGCATGACTTAAGTTCTCTTTATCAAATGATAGTGTACGGGTGTTCTCCCACATTTCCAGCTTAGATTAACTTATTTCATGGTATAAGTCGTCCCACCTTCGAGTCTTGCATTACATCTTAAGTCATATTCATTTGTTATCCCTAGGATAAGTTTTTTTTATTTAATTTTATCATTCCGCACTTTTCCTTGCTTTGAACTGTTATATTGGTTAAGTTTGCCCATGTAACCAAGTTGACTTAACCCCCAATCACGTATTCAATTCAACCCACGCGTCATGTCAAATTGGTTAAGGTTTATCCAGCAGTTCACGTTGACTTAACCCACCCATATATTGAGTCAAATTGGTTAAGTGTTATCTAGCAGTTCACGTTGACTTAACCCACCCATATATCATGTTAAATTGGTTAAGTGTTATCTATCAGTTCGTGTTGACTTAACCTACCTATATATCATGTCAAGTTGGTTAAGTGTTATCTAGTTGTTCATGTTGATTTAACCCACCCATAGATTGAGTCAAATTGGTTAAGTGTTGTCTAGTATTTCATGTTGGCTTAACCTTACCATACTAGCATGTGTCATTAGCATTAATTAATTATTAATTCCCAACCTCTCACATTAGACCTATTGTTGCGGTCACTGGATGTGCCGGTTGGTTCCGGGCACGATTACACCACAACTCAATCTAACCTCGGGTTTGAAGTACGTTGTGACTAACTTCTCACATTAGAACCTATTGTTTGCGGTCACTGGATGTGCCGGGCGGTTCCGGGAAGGATTACACCGCAAACTCATTCTAACCTAGAGTTAGCCATGTTTCATGTTTAGTTCATGTCCATTCTAGATGTCATTTGTCAATTATCAATTATCAATTTACAAGCATGTTCGTGTTTATTCTAGATGTCATATGTCTATTATCAATTTCATTTCATGTGTTGAGTTCCATAATTACATAGAAACATGGTTTGTCCAACATATTCCATTTTTAATTATGTTTCTAGGATCTTAACGACATATCCAATTTCCAAGTCTCAAATTCAAGCTTTACCCAAAAACCCCAATTTATGTTCATGCTTATAATCCCATTAATAGGCTATACTTATCATTCCATTTTTTCCATACATGTGTTCCTAATAGGTTACTATCATTCCTTATATGTTGGTTAAGTTTATTCATATGTCAAGTGCTACTTAACCCATTTCTACTTTGCTTATACAACCAATCGTGAAATAATATTTTTACCCAAAATACTCAATTATAGCCAAATTCACCAGTTCCATGTTATTCATATCCAAACATGCCAATTTCCAAAATCCCATTATACCCAATTTCATAAAATCAATATTTTCCCAATATATTTCCCCATGTTTATACATATAATCTAATTCACCTTTTAGGCTTAATTTCAAGTCACAAACAAATTCTGCCAATTGTCCCAATATTTGCAATAATAATTGTTATGCCTCAATTCCCCAAATTTCAAATTATATTCCTCGACTACATAAATTAGATTATGCCCAACATTTCCATATTCCAACCATATGTATGTATAATAAGATTTTATCTAGGTTCAAGATAACCTAGATCCAAAAATAAAAAGGGGAAGGAGAATAAAAGAACAATTATTATAACATGAATCTTGAATTGAATTTATAACTGGGGAATGATGAACGATAATTATACCATTATACAACAAGTTTATTATAATTCAACTCACCTTGACTGGATTGGGGAAAATAAATGATTTGTTGATGTAGAACGCTGATTTAATCTTCTTGTTTGATTGTTGGTGAAGAGCATGAATTGTTGATGAAGAACTTTGCTACTTGATTTGATTAAACTCCAAAGTTGATAAAGAACTTGCAATATAATTTAGAGTTTTTGTGTAACAACCTGTATTCTACACATCGGAGGATCGTAGAATATTTCTTTCTTTCTTATATGAAGGCGTATGGTCATGTAACTTTGGGAAACGACTATTGGGTTTTTTCCCCATATTCATGATTTTTGCCGATTTTTAAATGACCATTTTGCCCCTAGCTGATCTTGTTTTGGCCATAACTTTTGACTAGAAAGGAATTTTGACCTAAAACAACTTCCATTAGATTCGTTTGATGGTTTACCTTTCGGTAGAGTGGTCATAATAGCTAAACGGACTTACCGTTTGGGAGATATGGCTGAAATAAGGTTTGGAAGGTGAAAACTGCTTAACCGGGCCAAATAGGGTGATTAGTGAATGATCCCAAAACCCATTTCGGGATTAGGGTTATGGGGAGGATGAAAAGAGTTAGGGATTCATTCCATTTCAGTTTTCTAGCCTCCACTTACCTCTTAGAAACCCTAAAAATGGCCTCCAACCTCTAAATCACCTCCAAATCACTTTCTAATCAAGGATTAAGCTTAGCAACATCAAATGAAGGGAGATCTTCACCAAATCAAGATTAGAGCTGCTGGTTTGCATTGTTATTCGCGTCCAAACAGAGATTTATTTCAGATATAAGGTTTATTTGTGGCTAAGGTGAGTGATTTGCTTAGTTCCTCACTAATTATGGCTAATTAAGGGTAATTAGTGAAGATTAGCGAATTTATACATTAATAAATTCTGGAAAAATATTCATAAATTCTTAAATAATGTTTTAGACCTCTGATATGAATTTGGGTTAATTTCATTAAGTTTTGCTAATTATATCATTAGTTTTGCCTAAACATGCTTAAGGGAAAAATATGGGATTTTGGGTAGGTTTGATCCAAATTACATGCTATGGTTGTTGTTTTGATGTCTATGGTTGATTCCCTATGTTGCTATGATTGTATGGTATGTTTTGTGATTGATTAGAACTGTTAGATCGGTCGAAAACGCCATCGTATGGCGTAAAACAGTCGCTGGAAAGTCATAGGAAATATGCAGGGTTCTGAACCGGATCGGATCGGATAATTGAGCTCGGATCGGATAGGAGAACCAGGCAAGAGGACTCGATTCGGATTGGAACTTAGCATAAGAGGCTTGGCGAGAAGGAGGGCTATTTGCTTAGGATTGGAGTTGGGCAGGGGATCGGATCAGAGAGAAGCTAAAGGGGATCGGATCGGGGAGAAACCAAAGGGGATCAGATCTGAGAGACTAATAGGGATCGGATCGGTGGCAAGAGCATAGGGATCGGATCGGAGGACCTAGCTTGGAGCAGGAGTTGGAGCGAAGCACTGGATCGGATCGGGACATCTAGGAGGGAGCAACCACCGAACCAGACGCAAAGCATTCAAACTGAACCGATGGAGCAAGAGTACATCGAACCGAACCAGGCCAGAAGGGGAACACCGAACCGAACTGTACATATGCTATTACTACTACGCGACGACTCTTCTAAAGACCAACTCCAATTCGACCAAAACTCGAGATGCAAAGGAGGTCCAAATGAGGAGCTTTGACTCAAGATCCAGTTGGGAACCAATGAGTAGGCTTCATGAGTCAGGCTTTGCTGCGGGACGTGTGTTAAGGGGTTGTCGATGTCCGTAACTTTGGATCACTATGTGTAGGAAGTACGTGAACGGATTCATGGCCATAGTGGCCTAGGTACGACTAAAGGGCTATAGACCAATGAAGTGGAGTCATTTGTAAATATTTGGTCATGACTCCATGTGGTAAGCTTGGTAGTAGCAGTAGTTGTACAAGTCGAAATCCGTCACTTCGATGGGTCTAGTGATTGATAATGGTGGACATCGTATACTTTATGCACTGAGTGAGAGATGTGAGGATGGTTGTTATGTTTGATTTGTTTGCCATCACTATGACATGCACACCCCCACCCCCGTATGCTAGTACACCATACGCTAGTGGCACCTTAGAGTGTTGTACAGTATGTAGTGCTAACTCTTTGGTTGCAGGTCCAGGTTCAGGTATGGCTTAGTATACCTGTTATTGTTCTGTTTAGCTGCTTATCGCTCATACCAGACTTTTTGTCTGACCTAGAGTTTTATGTCTCTTCTTATTACTCTGGGTGCTCACACGAGCAGACTAGAGATAGGTTAGCTGGTGATGCGCGAGTAGCGGATTCGGAGGCGAGCAGAAGGCTTCCACATATGATATGTATAGATATTCACCCTGTGTCGTTGCTGGTCACTACTTTGGACATTAGTAGTGTACCTTTCTTGTTTAGCTTTTGAGACAGTTTTGAAAAGTTGTAATAATGTTTGCTTTGGATCATAAGCTGTACTTTGGATTTTCCGCTGCTATGATAGTTGTTTTCAGCTTATGCACTGTCTCACCTGTTTTATGTCAAGTATGTTGTTATTATATTTTGTTCTATGCGCCGTGAGACATTCTACAGGTTCCTTGTTGATTCTTCGTCTTCTTTCTTCCTTTCCTTCTAACGATCCGTCCCGTGCTAACTGGACATGTGTACAGCGCACCCTTGGAGTAAATGTTGGTTGGTGCAGGGCGGGTTGTCACATTTGGTATCAGAGCTCTAGGTTGCGTAGTTAACCTAGGGAAAGACATTAGGGAGAGATAGTACATATATGAGAGAGCGTATTTGTGATTACTTTAGTTTTTGAAAGCTATGTATATATTATTAGTATAGCTAAGGATGAAGTCGCACTGCACTAGCACCACTATGAAGATGGTTAATCGTTTCTCTTTACAGATTAAACGATGAGCCGATACGCGAGAGGTGCTGGTAGAGGAGCCAATAATGGGAATGCTGCTGACATGAGGGCGATGTTTACTGACCTCATGAGAGACATGCTTAGGGATGTGCAAGGGGCAGCTCCCAATGCTGGTAATGGTGGTGGTCCAATAGTGCAGGCGCCTAGGGTCGATTTCGCCAAGCTATGCAAGAATTACACTAGCCTTGGTGGGAAGTCGTTCCACGGAACAGAGTCGGCCACGGATGTTCAGGATTGGTTGGATAGCTGTGATCGTATCTTCGACGATTTGGATATCGAAGATGCGATGAAGAGAAGTCTAACATCTCGTCAGCTGCAAGGGCGAGTGATGAATTGGTGGAATGCTATTAAGACAGCCACTCCAGAAGATCAGGTTACTTGAGATCAGTTTAAGGCTCGCTTTAGCGACAAGTTTATCCCAGCTGCTCAGAAGTCGGAATTGTTTAGGAAGTTCTTGGAGCTTAAACAAAATGGTAGGGCAGTCTCGGACTATATTGCTGAGTTCGACACTTTGTCGAAGTATGGATTATCCCTTATCGATACTCCTGAGAAGAAGAATGAGAAGTTCATTACTAGTTTTGGATGGATACTTAGGGGAAAGGCTTATCAACCACATCGATGAGACTTTTGAATCGATTGTGGGGAAAGCTTTGAGATCAGAGAGTCTTTACCCTAAGTCAAAGACTGAGGTTGCATCTGTAGAGGAGCCAAAACCACAAGCGAGTGGTGGAGGCAAGAGTGGTTCTCAGAATAAGAGGAAGCAGAACCAGAACCAGAACAAGGATGGCCAGAAAAAGAATAAGAAAGATGTTGAGTGCTTCAGCTGTGGTAAGAAGGGCCATTATGCTAGTAATTGTCGGGCCAAGACAGCGGATAGGAAGTGCTTCAACTGTGGCCAAGTGGGACATCACAAGGACAAGTGTCCGCAACCCCCTAAAGAAAAGCAGATGGTGAAAGCATATGCCCTTAATGCTATTCCTTCTTCGTCGAATGCCCCAACCGCGGCGGAGAAGGGAAAGAATGTCGTCATTCAAGGTATGCTTTCTGTTTATGATATTCCTGTAAGAGTTTTGTTTGATACCGGGGCTTCCAGTTCTTTCATATCTAGTGACCTGGTAGATAGGTTGGGATTGGAACCCGAGATTGTCGATAGACCTTTAGTAGTGACGAACCCGATTGGTGGTTCGACTAGCCTTAGCATGATTTTTCGTAATGTGGTCTTATCGAGTCATGGATGCATGTTTGTTTGTGATTGCTTTGTTTTGGGCTTTACTGGGTTTGGAATTATTTTGGGAGTCTATTGGCTCCAAAGATACGGGGTGGTGGTAGACAGTAAGGCTTTTTTGGTGACAGCTAGGGCGGATGATGGGCGGAGGGTAGTGTTTGGTGGTCTACCCGGTGATGGGTTAATGGCTAGTTTTCTAAATTCCCTCGACATCCCGCATAGTGAGTTGTCAGGTTTGCCCGTGGTTGGCCAGTATCCGGACGTTTTCGAGGAAGTGACCGGGCTTCCACCACACCGAGAGATTGAGTTCCGTATCGATTTAGTGAAAGATGCCAGACCTATAGTGATGCCACTTCGTCGTGTGGCACCAAGGGAGCAGCGAGAGCTCGGGGTGCAAGTCAGCAATCTTTTGAAGAAGGGATTTATCAGAAGGAGTGTCTCTGAATGGGGAGCACCAGTTGTGTTTGCTACCAAGGCGGATGGTTCCCTTCGTTTGTGTGTAGACTACCACGAGTTGAATAAAGTGACGAGGAAGAACAAGTATCCTCTACCGCGGATAGATGATTTATTTGATCAGTTGAGTGGCGCGAGAGTATTTTCTTAGTTGGATCTCGCGACAGGCTTTCATCAGCTCAGAGTGGAAGCTGAGAGTGTAGCTAAAACGGCCTTTCAAACGCCGTCTGGGTTTTATGAGTGGTTGGTCATGCCATTCGGGCTGACCAATGCCCCAGCATATTTTTTGGATCTTATGAATAGAGTATTCAGAGATCAGTTGAATAAGTTTGTCTGTGTGTTCGTGGATGCTATTTTGGTCTATTCGAGGACAGAGGAAGAACACAAGGAATATTTGAGGATAGTGATGGAGGTGTTGAGAAAACACCAATTGAAAGCGAAATTCTCTAACTGTCACTTCTGGAGGAGGGAAGTGAGATTCTTGGGCCATGTTGTTTCAGAGAATGGTATTGCCATGGACCCTGCAAAAGTGGCTACGGTACAGGATTGGCCTACGCCCCTGAATGCAATAGATGTGAGAAGGTTCTTGGGGTTAGCTGGATATTATCGTAAGTTTATCCAGGACTTCTCCAAGATAGCAGCACCGTTGACTCAGTTGACTAAGAAGAATCAAGCCTTCGTCTGGGACGGAGTGTGTGAGAATGCATTCAAGAGTCTAAAAGAAAAGTTGACGCGTGCGCCAGTATTAGTCATTCCTAAAGGGAATGAAGATATGACAGTATACACGGATGCTTGTGGTACCGGACTAGGTGCTGTATTGATGCAAGGAGGTAGGGTTATAGCTTATGCTAGTGGGCAACTAAAGCCGCATGAGAAAAAGTATCCTACCCATGATTTGGAACTGGCAGCGATCGTGTTCGCGTTGAAGATGTGGAGACATTATCTCTTGGGAGAGAGATTTGAGTTGTTTACCGATCATAAATCGTTAAAGTATCTCTTCTCTCAGAAGGATCTGAATCTCCGTCAGTAGAGATGGTTAGAGTTCTTGGCTTTGTATGATTTTGATATCGCATATACACCTGGGAAAGGCAATGTGGTGGCCGATGCCTTGAGTAGGAGACATGCCAGTTTAGGGGCTATGTTTCTTGAATGTAAGCAACTAGAGTATATCGCAGGGTATGATTTCAGACCAAAGTGTGAATTGGATCCAGAGATATTAGCTAGTTTGACGATCATACCCACCTTGATTGAGCGGATTGGTTCCAGTCAGAGGGACGATCCTAATCTATTGGGAATCATCTCCAAGTTAGAAATGAATATCGACGGTGAGGAGATGAATTTGTATGGGCTTGATCGAGAAGGATGGCTTAGAAAGAATGGAAGACTAGTTGTACCCAACGTGAATGGTTTGAGAGATGAAGTGCTTAGGGAATGCCATAACTCAAAACTGACTATACACCCTGGTGGTGATAAGATGTATCGAGACATGAAGCAGACTTACTACTAGGAAGGAATGAAAAGAGACGTTGGGAAGTTTATATCCAAGTGCATGAACTGCCAGCTAGTTAAAGCCGAGCAAAAGAAGCCTAGTGGTTTGTTGCAACCATTAGAAATTCCCGAATGGAAATGGGAGCAAGTCTCGATGGATTTAATTGATGGTTTACCAAGGACTAGATCGGGACATGATAGCATTTGGGTAATTGTGGATCGATTGACTAAGAGTGCAAGATTTATACCAGTCAAATCGACCAGAACGGCAACTAAGTTAGCAGAAATGTATATGAAGTGGGTAGTGAGATTTCATGGAGTACCTAAAAGCATTATGAGTGAACAAGACCCGTTGTTCACTAGTGGGTTTTGGAAGAGCTTACAAAAGGCTCTAGGGTCGGAATTATATCTCAGTACCGCGTATCATCCTCAAACTGATGGTCAGACAGAGAGGGTGAATCATATATTGGAAGATCTCTTGAGAGCTTGTATATTAGATTTTTGTGGATCATGGGATGACTATTTGCATCTAGTAGAGTTTGCATATAATAATAGCTACCAATCCAGTATCGGTATGGCTCCATATGAAGCTTTGTACGGAAGACCGTGCAACTCACTATCATGTTGGATAGAGACCGGCGAGAAGTTTGTGCTTGGACCAGATGTGGTGAGAGAAACTTCAGATAAGATTAAGATCATTCAACAACGGATGAAGGCTGCCCAGGATAGGCAGAAGAGTTATGCTGACAAGAGGAGAAGAGACTTAAAATTCTCCATTAGTGACTTGGTGTTTGTCAAGATTTCTCCGTTAAAGAGCGTGATACGATTTGGCAGGAGAGGCAAGTTGGCACCAAGATTTGTTGGCCCATTCCCAGTTCTCGAGCAAGTTGGGAATTTGGCGTATAAAGTTGACTTAACAGAGAAGATGGCGGGAGTTCACAACGTATTTCATGTTTCCCATTTAAGGAAGTTCGTGCACGACCTAGATATGACTATTTCACCTGATCAGTTGGAGGACTTCGAAGTGGAACCCGAGGCGGTTGGGAACCGCAAGCCGATCCGTATTGTCGAGCACGATACGAAGCAACTTCGAAGGAAAGCGGTGAAGCTAGTCAAGGTTCAGTGGGGCAAGAACGAGAATGATTGTACTTGGTAGACAGAGGAGAGCATTAGGAAAACTTATCCAGAACTCTTTGCCTGGTAAGATTTTCTTTGCAATTTAGTTATTCCGCATGCTAGGATAAACTTGTTTTGCTTGTTTTGCATGTTTGATTGTTGTTTTATGGCTGATAGGCATGCGGAACCCTTTGTGTGTTTTTGTTAGGGAATTTCGGGGGTGAAATTTCTTAAGGGGGGTGGGAGAATGTAACAACCCGCATTCTACGCATCGGAGGATCGTAGAATATTTATTTCTTTCTTATATGAAGGCGTATGGTCATGTAACTTTGGGAAACGACTATTGGGTTTTTTTCCCATATTCATGATTTTTGCCGATTTTTAAATGACCATTTTGCCCCTAGCTGATCTTGTTTTGGCCATAACTTTTGACTAGAAAGGAATTTTGACCTAAAACAACTTCCATTAGATTCGTTTGATGGTTTACCTTTCCGTAGAGTGGTCATAATAGCTAAACGGACTTACCGTTTGGGAGATATGGCTGAAATAAGGTTTGGAAGGTGAAAACTGCTTAACCGGGCCAAATAGGGTGATTAGTGAATGATCCCATAACCCATTTCGGGATTAGGGTTATGGGGAGGATGAAAAGAGTTAGGGATTCATTCCATTTCAGTTTTCTAGCCTCCACTTACCTCTTAGAAACCCTAAAATTGGCCTGCAACCTCTAAATCACCTCCAAATCACTTTCTAATCAAGGATTAAGCTTAGCAACATCAAATCAAGGGAGATCTTCACCAAATCAAGATTAGAGCTGCTGGTTTGCATTGTTATTCGCGCCCAAACAGAGATTTATTTCAGATATAAGGTTTATTTGTGGCTAAGGTGAGTGATTTGCATAGTTCCTCACTAATTATGGTTAATTAAGGGTAATTAGTGAAGATTAGCGAATTTATACATTAATAAATTCTGGAAAAATATTCATAAATTCTTAAATAATGTTTTAGACCTCTGATATGAATTTGGGTTAATTTCATTAAGTTTTGCTAATTATATCATTAGTTTTGCCTAAACATGCTTAAGGGAAAAATATGGGATTTTGGGTAGGTTTGATCCAAATTACATGCTATGGTTGTTGTTTTGATGTCTATGGTTGATTCCCTATGTTGCTATGATTGTATGGTTTGTTTTGTGATTGATTAGAACTATTAGATCGGTCGAAAACGCCATCGTATGGCGTAAAACAGTCGCTGGAAAGTCACAGGAAATATGCAGGGTTCCGAACCGGATCGGATCGGATAATTGGGCTCGGATCGGATAGGAGAACTGGGCAAGAGGACTCGATTCAGATTGGAACTTAGCATAAGAGGCTTGGCAAGAAGGAGGGCTATTTGCTTAGGATTGGAGTTGGGCAGGGGATCGAATCGGAGAGAAGCTAAAGGGGATCAGATCGGGGAGAAACCAAAGGTGATCGGATCAGAGAGACTAATAGGGATCAGATCGGTGGCAAGAGCATAGGGATCGGATCGGAGGACCTAGCTTGGAGCTGGAGTTGGAGCGAAGCACCAGATCGGATCGGGACATCTAGGAGGGAGCAACCACCGAACCAGACGCAAAGCATCCGAACTGAACCGATGGGGCAAGAGTACACCGAACCGAACCAGGCCAGAAGGGGAACACCGAACCGAACTGTACATATGCTATTACTACTACGCGACGACTCTTCTGAAGACCAACTCCAGTTCAACCAAAACCCGAGATGCAAAGGAAGTCCAAATGAGGAGCTTTGACTCAGGATCCAGTTGGGAACTAATGAGTGGGCTCCATGAGTCGGGCTTTGCTGCGGGACGTGTGCTAAGGTGTTGTCGATGTCCGTAACTTTGGATCACTATGTGTAGGAAGTACGTGAACGGATTCAGGGCCATAGTGGCCTAGGTACGACTAAAGGTCTATAGACCAATGAAGTCGGGTCATTTGTAAAGATTTGGTCATGACTCCATGTGGTAAGCTTGGTAGTAGCAGTAGTTGTACAAGTCGAACTCCGTCACTACTTCGATGGGTCTAGTGATTGACAGTGGTGGACATCGTATACTTTATGCACTAAGTGAGAGATGTGAGGATGGTTGTTATGTTTGATTTGTTTGCCATCACTATGACATGCACACCCCCACCCCCGTATGCTAGTACACCATACGCTAGTGGCACCTTAGAGTGTTGTACAGTATGTAGTGCTAACTCTTTGGTTGCAGGTTCAGGTATGGCTTAGTATACTTGTTATTGTTCTGTTTAGTTGCTTATCGCTCATACCAGACTTTTTGTCTGACCCAAAGTTTTATGTCTCTTCTTATTACTCTGGGTGCTCACACGAGCAGACTAGAGACATGTTAGCTGGTGATGCGCGAGTAGCGGATTCGGAGGCGAGCAGGAGGCTTCCACGTATGATATGTATAGATATTCTCCCTGTGTCATTGCTAGTCACTACTTTGGGCATTAGTAGTGTACCTTTCTTGTTTAGCTTTTGAGACAGTTTTTAAAAGTTGTAATAATGTTTGCTTTGGATCATAAGCTGTACTTTGGATTTTCCGCTGCTATGATAGTTGTTTTCAGCTTATGCACCGTCTCGCCTGTTTTATGTCAAGTATGTTGTTATTATATTTTGTTCTATGCGCTGTGAGACATTCTACAGGTTCCTTGTTGATTCTTCATCTTCTTTCTTCCTTTCCTTCTGACGATTCGTCCCATGCTAACTGGACATGTGTACAGCGCACCCTTGGAGTAAATGTCGGTTGGTGCAGGGCGGGCTGTCACATTTGGGGCCGCGGCCATGTTTGGTTGAAGTTTGGCGGCATGAAGGTGTCTTAAGTAATTGTTATGAATTAGGGTTAGGTCTTGATATGTATTTATAGGTGTAGAGAGTGTTTTAGAGCCCTTAGATTGACCTAGAAGCCATCTGACCCATACAGCACATCAAAACACGTCACAGGAGCTGAAATCGCCTAGATCTAGGGATAGGTCGACCCCCAGGTCGACCTCCCTAGGGGTAGTTCGACCCCTAGGTCGACCTCCCTAGGGGTAGGTCGACCTCCTAGTCGATCTGACCCCCAGGTCGACCTCCTAGTCGATCTGACCCCCAGGTCGACATGCCTGGTTTTGGCAGGAAATTTCCCGCCAAGCTGCCTGGGTCGAATTTCGAATTGTTTTGATTTTTTGTTGAATCTTTTAAAGGCCATAACTCCTTCATACAGAGTCCGATTTACGCAAACTTGGACTCTATTTCAAACAGAATTTTGAGACGAATGCAATGGTGATGTCCGTTTTACTTAATTCCTGATATTTAAATTAAGTATCCTTATTTTATTATCTTTTCCGTTACGCACACTGTTATCTAATTAATTTTCCTTCTCTTCCATATATTAATCAATTTTTATTATACATCACCATTATTTACCTATCTATGCATATACACATATTTTTACATATTTTTAATTATATTAAAAATGCGGGGTGTTATATTCTCCCAACCTTAAAGAATTTCGTCCTCGAAATTCGATAAGAGTAAAAATAGATAACCCCTCGCAATATCCATCCATCAAGTGTGCATCCAATTGTTGCAAAAATTGTGCACATGTGCAAAGTGAGATACATAATTGTAAAGTATGTATGCCTAATTTGGATCCACCTATATGTATGCAAATTTTAAAAACTCTTTCAAAATATGATGTCACATCCTAAATATACTTGCAGTTCTATATGAATGCAATATTCTTGAAAAATCAAAATATTTTTCATCCAAGTTTACCCACACTCTTATAGAATAAGAGCATAGTTCACCCAATTGTTGCATCCAAAACTCTACCATCCATCATTAAATTCGAAATTTAGAAAAAAAAACTAATTTTCTAAATTCGATTTCCTTATGTTACGAAAAGATATAAAACCGAAAAATTCACATCCTCCGTTTTTCTTTTCTAATCGTACCTGGATTTTCATATGACTATTCTATGAAGATTTCCTATCCAAGCACAACCACATAAGAAAATTTCTTCTCTTTTTCCACTTATCTTGGAAAAAAATTCATATTTATTCATCTTTTTCTTAAGGTTTCCATTTTCTTTTCCCGTAACATTTGTTGCCTTACTAAATTTATTGTTTCTTGTTAGGTAGGTTTTTCTCTTTCTTAGATTATTTGACTTAATCCAATTACTTAAGTTTATTATTTCAAATAAGTTTTTTTTGTTTTCAACACAAATAGCATCCTACACAGCTACTACTATGGGCCAAGAATCTTAGGACTTTGTCATCTCAGACAATTGCGAGTCCACACAAGAGGATCTACCCACTTACTTGCCCTTTACTACTTAGTAGTCACTACTAGTCCTTGTTGTGTATTACTAGCCTATCCTTTTTTCTTTTTCTCCAGCAACAAACCTAGGTTTCTCAATGCTTATGCATTCTACGGGAAATTTTACATTAGTTTAATATTAGCTAATCCCTGACTGTAAATTAGCAAGAGAGTAACTCCCTAAATATCAACCCCGAAGACCGAACTCAACATCAGATTGACACTCAGAGAATCACACAACTCAACCAATCTCTAGTTGGTCCCAATTGTTTAATTCATAGTTTTAACTTTCTCTCGTTCTATTCTAGGCACTAATCCTTACCTACTCCATTCTTTTTAAAACATGGTTTGGCCTCCTTTCTTTTCATTACATTTTTCTTCCAAAAAAAATTAAAAGTGTTAAAACTTTATTTTCTTCTCCAAAACTTGTTTTCGCCAAACCATAAAAACATGTCACAATATAAAAATGCAAAATATTTTTTTTCAAATCACAAAGCTAGAGTAGACAAGGATAACTACCGGGCTTACATTGTTTCTAATTACAATGTTAATTTTGCCTGCTAAGGTGCAAGCATCTACCTATTCTTACACTCTACCGCTTATTTTGTTCACCCAACAAAAATTTCTTTTTTAAAACAATAATCAAAATTTATTGTTAACAGAATAGAGATTTCAAAATTTCTTTTCAATCCTTTCATATATGAAAACTAGCGAGCTATACATGCTCTATAATATGCACCTTTTCATGAGAGAATTCTTTTAAAACAAGAAATCATTATTTTACACAATATACCCCACTTTACTTTAAAACCCAGCATGCATTTATCAAAATACTTTTAACATTAAATCGTTGAAAAATTCCACAAACTCTTTTACAGATTCAAGTTCTTAAAAGCTTATCATTGGGTTAGACTCAAAGCTGGTCTTCAACTCACTAGGATTTCCTAGGCACTTTTGCGAATTCAATTCTCTTAACTATATATATTCCTAATCCATTTTCCATACTTCAACCTTTTCTAGTTTCTAAGGTTTCATTTCTAAACCCACTAATCTGAAATACTAATATTTCAGTTTCCATCCTATGGGATACTTCTCTTTCTCTAGCTTCAAGTCATACTGTACACTTTCCCAACCACCTAATGGTTTCCAAATTCCTATGTTCATTCCTTGAGTGTACAAACTAGATATCCCAACTCTTTTCATGTCTAGCGGGCTACTATATGGATTTAGGTTTATATATATAATATATTTATATTTTAGAAAATACAAATACGTTCACTCATTATCTCCCTAAGATCACTAAACCGAAGCTCTGATACCATATGTAACTACCCGAATTCCGACAGACCGAATTTTTTTCAAAAATCCAATCTATCGAAACCCGAGTTGGGTGCTGTGGTATCCTGCAGAAAAAGACAGAGATAAAGAAACATGTCAGAACTCGTAAATCATCTCACAGCGAAAGGAAATAAAGTATAATATTCAAATATTGCTTTACCTTATTAACAATACTGCTAAACCAGTATCCAAAGCTATATCATCTCTGTCATGAACCTAACCTAGAAGTATGTAATGAGGAGGGTGTCAGATCATAAGTTCTGTATGAGTGGACTTAGAATAAGCTTCTGTATAATCCTACATATACCGTTTAGTTATATTTTATTGCTTATTAGGTTATTCGCGATATTAGCTCTCTAGGCTATACTCATGTCCCACTAGTAGGTTAACCTAATACAACGTATATGTAGATACCCCCAACTCGTCTAACCCTTTCCATGTATGTAACGCCCCAGATTTTTAGTTATTTTATAATGAATATTTAAATTAGTTTTAAATATTTAATTGAAATTATAAATGGATTTTTTTATTTATCAATTTAATAATCTATGTACGATTTAATTTTGAAGATATTGAACTATCAGAATATGAAATCGACAACAATTGAATTTAGAGTAAAAAAAACTGAATCGAAATAATTCTATCGATTAATATAAATCCTGTATTGAATTAGAACGATGATAATTATTCATTATCAATAAACTAAATTATTTTGAAATCAAATTGTATTTTAAGTAGTTGAATTTAATATTAATTGTCGATTTAAATTTGTTATTTTCTTCATATAATTGAATTAAATTTAAAATCGGATTCGTTAAGGTGAGTTCAAAATGGCGGTCTAACTTGAAGAAGATGGTCATTAAGTAATATAGGGGTTTGTGTTGAAGCCACCGTGAGATATTTTGAATATAAAATTAAAAGAATATCACATCTAAATCAATTCAAAATTTCTCTTTAAGGCCAACCTATACCACTGTCTATATTATCGATACTCTTCACTGTCTGTACGCTGGCAAACAAATTTATCCATGTCTTTCACCTCCAATATCATGGAGACATCGAATTCAATGGTGAGGTACTTCCTTTCTGGTCGTTACTTATATAAATCGAGCCCAGCTATTCACCATTCTCAAATCCAAGGAAAGCCCAATTTCCACTCTTTCCCTTCTGATCCTCTCTCCTTTCAGTAAACCGATTCCTCCTATAAAAAAATGAATACTCAGTTAAATTCTAAAATTCCTGGTTCGTTGGAAAGGTATGATCGAGTGTTTTTCTTCGATGTCGTTTGTTTTTGGTCAGATGCTCCTTGCTGAAACTCGATTCACTAAATCGAAAGCTAGAGCTTTAGGTTTTTAAATCTATGCATATGGATTCGATCACTGTTGAGTTCACCAAAGAATGTGTAAAGGCATGGCAAGGCTATCGGAAGCGAGGGGTCTCGATTAGCGATGAGGTTAGCTGCATTTTCAGGAGAGGCCAGAGGTGAACTAGCCCCAGTTTCAGGAGAATAAGGAGGGTGTGATGAATTGGTGCTGAGATGAAGAAAATTGTTGTGCGTGGAGGTGAATTAGGATTCAAAGAATGGGACTGTTGCACCTAGTAGGAAGCACGCATTGAGTAGCCGAAGTCATGGCCTGGAGGAGATGTTTGAGCTTCGTATTTTAGGGAGACGTGATGTTTTAGGAGTAGTAGATATCATCGGTGTTTGGCTTGGGAGTTCAGATCTGTGGAAGCAGGGCTCGACAGTATGGTTTTTTGGCTCTAAAGTGATATTTGATGGATCTAGTAATGTGGCAGTAAGGATTAGGGAGTAGTGCTAGTATGATGAGTTTGACGGAGATGCTGTGGAAGTCGGGGTGATTGGACAGTGGTTGGTAGCAATGTGTGAAGCCATTTGATGGTGCAACAGTGAGGCAACAACTAAGCAGTAGACTGTGAATGAGAGTGTCAACAACGTGTTTGATGAATTGCTGTAGTGGAGTGGGTATTGTGTTCGGACTGATTTCAGCAAAACTGATCAATGATGGTTGAAGTGCTTCATTATTGGTCAAGTTAATTGCAAGGAAAATAAGGTATACATTTTTAATAAATTTAAAATGTATGGAATAAATTGTTTACTTATTTTAATAGCTTGTTTAAATAAATAGCAACGAAATCGATTTATTTAAAATTAAATAATTGTAGGTGAAAAATAATTCAGTCGAATAGATGTGTGGCCGAGTCGATATGGAATTAAATTGGAAGTTCGGCAAAGAAAAATCAGGTGAGTTAATCTCACTCATAGTTTTATATTTAAATTTATTTTTAATCATTAAAAGTAAATTTGTTGGGTGCTTGGGTGCATGAATGAATTGTTGAATTATTGTGGTTATTATATAATATATATATTAGTTATTTAGGCTTGGTGGTTGTCGCTATTATTATATATATTGGACATTTCCCGCAATACTATTAGCGGATGCCCGCAGTATCATTAGCGGATGACCCTACGCTCCACGTATATAAGTGGATCCCCTTTTATACCGCGATATCCTGCCTTAAAGCAGGATTGGTATTATTTATGTGATTAACATCTGTGGAGGCAGGGAAAACAGGTTGGAGGGATCCAACTGAATTCCTCAAATTTATTTATTATTGTTTACATACTTACATGTGTGTGATCTGTTGAATTGGACTGATGGTTTGGTTATTTGGATATTTAAATATCACTGGCCCAATATTTATATTTAAAAAAAAACCCAAAAGGGATATTTGAATTTAAAAAGGAAATTTTACTTTTCGAAATAAAAATGGAATGTCAAATGGATTTAGAAATATTAACTTGCTTTTAATAATAAAAACAAGTAGTTAAATTTATAACAATGTTCTGAATGGAAAGAAATATTATCATTTGATAATAGTAGATTTTTTTTAAATTCAGGTTTGAATTTAAAAAGGGAAAAACATTTTCCAGAATGAGAATTGGATTTCAAATAGTATTTGAAATAAGGACTTGTTTTAAATAATTTAAAACAAGAAGGGGAATGTATAAATGATGTTTATAAATGAATAAAATTATATTATCATTGGATATTCTAGAAATGTAAATTCAAGCATGATTAAAAAAAAGGAAATTTTCATTTTCCAAAGTGGGTTTTCAAATGGAATTTGAAGAGAAACTTGTTTTAATATTTAAACAAGAAGCGTTATGTATAAACGATGTTTATAAATAGAAAGAAATATTATCATTTGATAATATTAATTTTTCAAGTATGAATTTAAAGATTTCTGAAGTGGTAATTGGATTTTTAAAAATGAAATTTGAAAATAGAAATTATTTTCAATTTTTAAAACCAGAAGTGGAATTTATAAAAGATGCTTATAAATAAAGAAGGGAAATTTTCAGTGAATAATTTCTAATTTAAATTCAAATATGATTTTGAAAAGGAGAATTTATTCTCCAAAAATAGAAAGTGGGAATTCAAATGAAATTTGAAATAGAAAATTTGTTTTATATATTTAAAACAAGAAGTGTAAATTATAGATAACATTCGTAAATAAATGTGAAAAAAGTATCATTTGATAGTTGATAAATTTAAATCCAGGTATGAATTAAAAAAGGGAATTTTAAATTGGAAAATCGTTTCGGGAAAAGGAAGCGATGAGATTTTTATTTGATATTTGGAATGTAAACTGGAATTAAATAAATTTACATGGATTTATAGGTTGAAATAGATTATGTCAAATTTATAGAAGTAAATTTTATTTCCAAAAGATATTGGAATGGTATTAACTAGAGGAAACTGATCTTTTTATCAAAATTAAATATTTCACATGAGAATCGAGTTTAAGTGGAATTGTAAATGAAAGTTGTTAAATATAAAATAAGAAAGTGATTTATAAACCATGTTTATAAATGAAATAAAGTAATTTTTCTTTAGGTAGGTTAGAAATAGATTTACCCTAAATATAAGAACTGACATTTAAAAATCATATCTTTAAAAGAGATAGAAGAGGGGATTTTTATGATAAGTAGTGGCGGGTTTGTATTACAAACTCTTTTCCAGCTCAAGATAAGAAAGTTGTCGGTCAAGGTCTGAGAGGTAATTAAAATACCCCAACTTGAAACGTCTTCACTATTATCAAGATATGGTACTAGTTTGTAATGGTATTTGGATTAAATAATTATTTACATAAAGGGAACTTATAATTGGAATTTGATGAGATCGATATTTTATAAATAATCAAATTCCATAAGGATTGGACTTGAATATAGGAATTTGAGTTTGAATACATTCATAACTAAGTTATGAATATGGAATAAAAATCGACAAGTTTGAATAACTTGAACTGCTAAGTCAGATCTGGATAACGAGCTTGAATTATTTTAAAGTATCGAAAAGGGAGTTGGAATTATTTTATAAACGAAGTTTTTAAACGTTTATATTTAATTTAATTAAAATGAGCTTGTCGCAGCACGGTAGTTCATAATTTGGCGTTTCGAACTTCAATTGAGAATATAGAACTCAATATAAGTCGGAATTCGATGAAACAAGAAACGCCCGGACTTATTGAATAATAGTTTTCTAATGGAAGAGAAAAACCTGAATTTTGTCTTATAGATTTTGAGTTATATCAAAATCAAATTTTCAGAAAAACAACGCCATAATCGTTTTTAAACCATAAAGGTTTATTTAATAAATTAAAAGAATTTTAAGTGGGTAAAATCCGATTTTCCATTAGAAAGATCCAAATCTGAGTTATGAACTAAAAATAAACTCAGGTCTAGTAATTGGGTTGATTTTCAGAATAAAGAAAATCAGATTTTATTTGTTTATCGATTGAGGTTAACTAATTCCAAAAAGAACTAGTTAAGCGAGTATGATTCGAGTTGAACTTAGTTAAATGAATCGAATTTGAAAATCGAGATTGGGAATTCAAATGTAAAACTTAGATTTGAAATTTTAAGCAAGAAGACTGAGTTGAATTGGGAATAAGTGAATATAAACACATTTGAACGTGATATGTTCAAGTTTAAAAGCAAAATGGAACTAAGAAGCTAATTATGTTCAAGTTCAAAAGCAAAATGGAACCAAGAAGTTAATTTGGAATTTAGTTAGCAAATGTAAAGCGAGTTACGTAAAAAGGGGTGGATTCGTTGAAATGAGCTGGAAATGGTCGTGTATATTTTAAACAGGTATGAGGTGAGGAATACGAAGAAAGTATGAAGAATATATTGAGTTCCCGACAAAAAGGTACATGTTTAAATTTCCATATGAGGTTTTATGCGCCGAATCGCAAGCCGCTTGGCTTTTTGATTTTTTTTTTAATGGAAAGGGCCTAGAGAGGCGAGTTGAGGTTTGAACTATTTGCCTGTACAAATGAGGTTATGGCGAATTTTTCCAGAAATTTAAGGAGTTAGAATATTTTTAAGAAACTTTGATAACAGAAATTGATATAACAATATATATAAAATTTGCTAAGAAAGTGAATTTAATATAAATATTATAAAGGGCCAGTGATTTTGAAATTGTTTTGATGGATGTTTATTTTTCCCTTTGATAGTTAAATCACCGACTATCAAAGATTTTTGACCATCGTTGTCAATACGGAGAGACCGGTTGGATTTAATATCCGAAAACCACTCCGTATAGGCATAGGCGATGCGAATTTGATTGTGCTTAAGATAATCAAAGATGGAGTGAAATTCAAGAGCTGTTATGTTTGTCCAGTCCCAGGACAACTTGTATGGACGGATGTCTGACAGAGTATTCCTAACGGTCACATAAGACGATCTTTTCAAGGTATTACGTCTGGTGGCGGAGAAATTCATTTCTCTTAGCTTTTATACCCATAATATTTTTGGGAAGATCAACTTGTGATTTGACGGGTTTGATAATGTGGCATTCAAAGTGTATGGTGGCCAGATGTTTTAAAAGATTGACGTAGCCTCAAGCTTCACAACCGGGAAATGACAAAAAACGGGCAGGCTGCATGGCTATGTGGGTCGCTCCCATTAGGATGTATAATCACCTATCTAGAGAAATTCCTTTTACTTCTTTAATCTATTTCGATGCTGTCCCTTTCAGGGAAATGGTGGTTTGGGCCCAACCGTTGTGATATACATTCGATACTCTCAAGCGAAACGAGTGGTCGGTCATGTGTGGGCCGGGTTGCAAGACGTTCTTGTTGAACCCAGTGTGTTCCCCTCTAGAGATACACTATCGGCAGGTGGTCCCATACCTTGTCATAGTTGGAATCCAATCTCCAATAAGCGCCCTGCGGTTTTTGATTTTATACTATGTATGTGGAGTGTGAGATGCAAGCGTTCTACTATTTGGTTATTTATTTGATTAGACATTATTATAATATCACTGGATTTTGATATCCAAAATGTTTTGGGTCATAGTAAGGTAAAAACCGTCCGTGTTTATGTGTGGGCTAGTCTTACTATTATCCTTTTCTTTCAAAAGGTTTTTTTTCAAAGTTGAACAATATGGTTGGAGTTTACTCACACCAGTCCCATGACTGACCCAGAGTTTATTTTGTTTGTTTTTCCTAAACTCTAGGGTGCCCAAATTTGTTTCGGTAGTCAAGTATTTCAGGCTTTACAGATACACTTGGAGGAGCTTGAAGCAGGAGGCTTCAACGTTAGTTATGTAGAGTTATTTCCGCTATACCAAATGTTGTATTGTACTCTGATGATGGTACGTATATATGACATAAAATTTTGTATTTCAAAGCTTATGTTATATAATGTATTTTATTCGTTCCGCTGTGAGGTTCTGTATTGTTATTTCTGTTCATCTTCTATCTTTTCTATTTTCTTTAACCCTAATGACTCGTATTTCTGTATTATTTGAGTTAGAAGTGTGTTGTATTAGTTAGCTCAAATAGTATAGATTTGCAGGCCACTACAATGTATATATAGTCCCTTGTCGTATGTCGTAGAGCTTCATCATGTAAATCTATACTACTTTAGTGTAGTGCCACCATTCTCGAAATCGTTTGGACTGCCATTCTCGATCTTGCTAGATTCCGTGTATCGTCTAGATCAAATCTAAGGCTTACTATCGAGCGCTTCCAAGATTCAACTAGGGTTTACACTACCCAGGGCCAGTGAGGTTTATGCTACCTAATGAACGCTTCTCGGATTCAGGGTTTACGCGACCTAGGTCCAACTAGGGATTATGCTACCTATAGAACGATGCCCCCTAGTCTTGGACACACTACCCGGAGCGATATATGTTCCTAGACTTTCCCCATGTACGTGTCGTGAATCGCTATCGATGTCTAGTTGCACATGTCCTCTATATGTGCGGCCCTAGTCTCGTGGCAGGGCAAATCAAGAAACACGGAACTCGGTCGGAAGCTCTAAGTTATCTACCGATGTGATACTAAGGTCTGTTTTTATTTGTGTGTGGATATGGTCCCACTTGATCCCTCCCTCAACTAATGAAAGGAACCCCAGAAAATCAAGAATGAGAATTATACGCAGGCCCCCTATGCCCCCACAAACCTATTAGCCAAACCTCACCCATAACTAGATAGCAAGTATATGGTCTGTTGGAGTTCTCCCCCTTTCTGCTTCACGTACTCGATTGACTCAAGATGGTAGGTAGACGACGACGTGCTATTACAGGGCTAAACAAGATATCGCTGCCTCACGCTGGTCCATCCTAGTCTTTAGGTTGCTTATATTGCAACAAGGGCATACTCTTGGTTCTTCTAACGCAGACCTTAACCTCTGTGAGCCCAGGAGGATCATCTACAACCTCACAGAGGTATACCAAGAGTACCCTCACGTCCCCTCGAAGCCGCGTGCTTCGTAACCCAGACCATTGGAGCCTTCTTCATGATCAGATGGATGTCCGCTCCCCCTCGTGTTCTACTTGGTTTTCTTGACTAAGGTTTACTACTTAGTTCTCTTAACTAAGGTTTTCTACTTAGTTTCCTGAATCGTTCATTTTCTTAACAAAGGTTTACTACTTAGTCCTCTTAACTAAGGTTTACTACTTAGTCCTCTTAACTAAGGTATACTACTTAGTCCTCTTAGCTAAGGTTTACTACTTAGTTTCTCTTAATCATTCGTTTTCTTAACTAAGGTTTACAAACTAGTCCTCTTAACTAAGGTTTACTACTTAGTTCTCTTTCTCGTTATTAACTTAGTTCCCTTAACTAAGATTTATTACTTGGTTCTCTTAACCAAGGTTTGATACTTAGTTTATGTTGCTTAGTTCTCTTTAACTAAGGTTTGTTACTTAGTTCCTTTCAACTAAGGTTTACCTATGAATTCAAGCATGACTTAAGTTCTCTTTATCAAATGATAGTGTACGGGTGTTCTCCCACATTTCCAGCTTAGATTAACTTATTTCATGGTATAAGTTGTCCCACCCTTCGAGTCTTATATTACATCTTAAGTCATATTCATTTCTTATCCCTAGGATAAGTTTTTTTATTTAATCTTATCATTCCCCACTTTTCCTTGCTTTGATACTGTTATATTGGTTAAGTTTGCCCATGTGTCCAAGTTGACTTAACCCCCAATCACGTATTCAATTCAACCCACGCATCATGTCAAATTGGTTAAGCGTTATCCAGCAGTTCACGTTGACTTAACCCACCCATATATTGAGTCAAATTGGTTAAGTGTTATCTAGCGGTTCACGTTGACTTAACCCACCCATATATCATGTTAAATTGGTTAAGTGTTATGTATCAGTTCATGTTGACTTAACCTACCTATATATCATGTCAAATTGGTTAAGTGTTATCTAGTGGTTCACGTTGACTTAACCCACCTATAGATTGAGTCAAATCGGTTAAGTGTTGTCTAGTATTTCATGTTGGCTTAACCTTACCATACTAGCATGTGTCATTAGCATTAATTAATTATTAATGCCCAACCTCTCACATTAGACCTATTGTTGCGGTCATTGGATGTGCCGGTTGGTTCCGGGTAGGATTACACCACAACTCAACCTAACCTTGGGTTTCAAGCACGTTATGACTAACTTCTCACATTAGAATCTATTGTTTGTGGTCACTAGATGTGTCAGGCTGTTCTGGGCAGGATTACACCACAAACTCATTCTAACCTCGAGTTTGCCATGTTTCATGTTTAGTTCATGTCCATTCTAGACGTCATATGTTAATTATCAATTCACAAGCATGTTCGTGTTTATTCAAGGTGTCATATGTTAGTTATGAATTTCATGTCATGTGTCGAGTTCCATAATTACATAAAAACATGGTTTGTCCAACATATTCCATTTTTAATTATGTTTCTAGGATCTTAACGGCATATCCAATTTCCAAGTCTCAAATTCAAGCTTTACCCAAAAACCCCAATTTATGTTCATGCTTATAATCCCATTAATAGGCTATACCTATTATTCCAATTTTTCCATACATGTGTTCCTAACAGGTTACTATCATTCCTTATATGTTGGTTAAGTTTATTCATATGTCAAGTGCTACTTAACCCATTTCTACTTTGCTTATACAACCAATCGTGAAATAATATTTTTACCCAAAATACTCAATTATAGCCAAATTCACCAGTTCCATGTTATTCATATCCAAACATGCCAATTTCCAAAATCCCATTATACCCAATTTCATAAAATCAATATTTTCCCAATATATTTCCCCATGTTTATACATATAATCTAATTCACCTTTTAGGCTTAATTTCAAGTCACAAACAAATTCTGCCAATTGTCCCAATATTTGCAATAATAATTGTTATGCCTCAATTCCCCAAATTTCAAATTATATTCCTCGACTACATAAATTAGATTATGCCCAACATTTCCATATTCCAACCATATGTATGTATAATAAGATTTTATCTAGGTTCAAGATAACCTAGATCCAAAAATAAAAAGGGGAAGGAGAATAAAAGAACAATTATTATAACATGAATCTTGAATTGAATTTATAACTGGGGAATGATGAACGATAATTATACCATTATACAACAAGTTTATTATAATTCAACTCACCTTGACTGGATTGGGGAAAATAAATGATTTGTTGATGTAGAACGCTGATTTAATCTTCTTGTTTGATTGTTGGTGAAGAGCATGAATTGTTGATGAAGAACTTTGCTACTTGATTTGATTAAACTCCAAAGTTGATAAAGAACTTGCAATATAATTTAGAGTTTTTGTGTAACAACCCGTATTCTACACATCGGAGGATCGTAGAATATTTCTTTCTTTCTTATATGAAGGCGTATGGTCATGTAACTTTGGGAAACGACTATTGGGTTTTTTTCCCATATTCATGATTTTTGCCGATTTTTAAATGACCATTTTGCCCCTAGCTGATCTTGTTTTGGCCATAACTTTTGACTAGAAAGGAATTTTGACCTAAAACAACTTCCATTAGATTCGTTTGATGGTTTACCTTTCCGTAGAGTGGTCATAATAGCTAAACGGACTTACCGTTTGGGAGATATGGCTGAAATAAGGTTTGGAAGGTGAAAACTGCTTAACCGGGCCAAATAGGGTGATTAATGAATGATCCCAAAACCCATTTCGGGATTAGGGTTATGGGGAGGATGAAAAGAGTTAGGGATTCATTCCATTTCAGTTTTCTAGCCTCCACTTACCTCTTAGAAACCCTAAAAATGGCCTCCAACCTCTAAATCACCTCCAAATCACTTTTAATCAAGGATTAAGCTTAGCAACATCAAATGAAGGGAGATCTTCACCAAATCAAGATTAGAGCTGCTGGTTTGCATTGTTATTCGCGCCCAAACAGAGATTTATTTCAGATATAAGGTTTATTTGTGGCTAAGGTGAGTGATTTGCTTAGTTCCTCACTAATTATGGCTAATTAAGGGTAATTAGTGAAGATTAGCGAATTTATACATTAATAAATTCTGGAAAAATATTCATAAATTCTTAAATAATGTTTTAGACCTCTGATATGAATTTGGGTTAATTTCATTAAGTTTTGCTAATTATATCATTAGTTTTGCCTAAACATGCTTAAGGGAAAAATATGGGATTTTGGGTAGGTTTGATCCAAATTACATGCTATGGTTGTTGTCTTGATGTCTATGGTTGATTCCCTATGTTGCTATGATTGTATGGTATGTTTTGTGATTGATTAGAACTGTTAGATCGGTCGAAAACGCCATCGTATGGCGTAAAACAGTCGCTGGAAAGTCATAGGAAATATGCAGGGTTCCGAACCGGATCGGATCGGATAATTGAGCTCGGATCGGATAGGAGAACCAGGCAAGAGGACTCGATTCGGATTGGAACTTAGCATAAGAGGCTTGGCGAGAAGGAGGGCTATTTGCTTAGGATTGGAGTTGGGCAGGGGATCGGATCAGAGAGAAGCTAAAGGGGATCGGATCGGGGAGAAACCAAAGGGGATCAGATCGGAGAGACTAATAGGGATCGGATCGGTGGCAAGAGCATAGGGATCGGATCGGAGGACCTAGCTTGGAGCAGGAGTTGGAGCGAAGCACTGGATCGGATCGGGACATCTAGGAGGGAGCAACCATCGAACCAGACGCAAAGCATTCAAACTGAACCGATGGAGCAAGAGTACACCGAACCGAACCAGGCCAGAAGGGGAACACCGAACCGAACTGTACATATGCTATTACTACTACGCGACGACTCTTCTAAAGACCAACTCGAATTCGACCAAAACTCGAGATGCAAAGGAGGTCCAAATGAGGAGCTTTGACTCAAGATCCAGTTGGGAACCAATGAGTAGGCTTCATGAGTCAGACTTTGCTGCGGGACGTGTGCTAAGGGGTTGTCGATGTCCGTAACTTTGGATCACTATGTGTAGGAAGTACGTGAACGGATTCAGGGCCATAGTGGCCTAGGTACGACTAAAGGGCTATAGACCAATGAAGTGGAGTCATTTGTAAATATTTGGTCATGACTCCATGTGGTAAGCTTGGTAGTAGTAGTAGTTGTACAAGTCGAAATCCGTCACTTCGATGGGTCTAGTGATTGATAGTGGTGGACATCGTATACTTTATGCACTGAGTGAGAGATGTGAGGATGGTTGTTATGTTTGATTTGTTTGTCATCACTATGACATGCACACCCCCACCCCCGTATGCTAGTACACCATACGCTAGTGGCACCTTAGAGTGTTGTACAGTATGTAGTGCTAACTTTTTGGTTGCAGGTCCAGGTTCAGGTATGGCTTAGTATACCTGTTATTGTTCTGTTTAGCTGCTTATCGCTCATACCAGACTTTTTGTCTGACCCAGAGTTTTATGTCTCTTCTTATTACTCTGGGTGCTCACACGAGCAGACTAGAGACAGGTTAGCTGGTGATGCGCGAGTAGCGGATTCGGAGGCGAGCAGGAGGCTTCCACATATGATATGTATAGATATTCACCCTGTGTCGTTGCTGGTCACTACTTTGGACATTAGTAGTGTACCTTTCTTGTTTAGCTTTTGAGACAGTTTTGAAAAGTTGTAATAATGTTTGCTTTGGATCATAAGCTGTACTTTGGATTTTCCGCTGCTATGATAGTTGTTTTCAGCTTATGCACTGTCTCACCTGTTTTATGTCAAGTATGTTGTTATTATATTTTGTTCTATGCGCCGTGAGACATTCTATAGGTTCCTTGTTGATTCTTCGTCTTCTTTCTTCCTTTCCTTCTAACGATCCGTCCCGTGCTAACTGGACATGTGTACAGCGCACCCTTGGAGTAAATGTTGGTTGGTGCAGGGCGGGTTGTCACATTTGGTATCAGAGCTCTAGGTTGCTTAGTTAACCTAGGGAAAGACATTAGGGAGAGATAGTACATATATGAGAGAGCGTATTTGTGATTACTTTAGTTTTAGAAAGCTATGTATATATTATTAGTATAGCTAAGGATGAAGTCGCACTGCACTAGCACCACTATGAAGATGGTTAATCGTTTCTCTTTACAGATTAAACGATGAGCCGATACGCGAGAGGTGCTGGTAGAGGAGCCAATAATGGGAATGCTGCTGACATGAGGGCGATGTTTACTGACCTCATGAGAGACATGCTTAGGGATGTGCAAGGGGCAGCTCCCAATGCTGGTAATGGTGGTGGTCCAATAGTGCAGGCGCCTAGGGTCGATTTCGCCAAGCTATGCAAGAATTACACTAGCCTTGGTGGGAAGCCGTTCCACGGAACGGAGTCGGCCACGGATGTTCAGGATTGGTTGGATAGCTGTGATCGTATCTTCGACGATTTGGATATCGAAGATGCGATGAAGAGAAGTCTAACATCTCGTCAGCTGCAAGGGCGAGTGATGAATTGGTGGAATGCTATTAAGACAGCCACTCCAGAAGATCAGGTTACTTGAGATCAGTTTAAGGCTCGCTTTAGCGACAAGTTTATCCCAGCTGCTCAGAAGTCGGAATTGTTTAGGAAGTTCTTGGAGCTTAAACAGAATGGTAGGGCAGTCTCGGACTATATTGCTGAGTTCGACACTTTGTCGAAGTATGGATTATCCCTTATCGATACTCCTGAGAAGAAGAATGAGAAGTTCATTACTAGTTTGGATGGATACTTAGGGGAAAGGCTTATCAACCACATCGATGAGACTTTTGAATCGATTGTGGGGAAAGCTTTGAGATCAGAGAGTCTTTACCCTAAGTCAAAGACTGAGGTTGCATCTGTAGAGGAGCCAAAACCACAAGCGAGTGGTGGAGGCAAGAGTGGTTCTCAGAATAAGAGGAAGCAGAACCAGAACCAGAACAAGGATGGCCAGAAAAAGAATAAGAAAGATGTTGAGTGCTTCAGCTGTGTAACAACCCGTATTTTCAATAACCTGTTATAACATAAATGGAGGTAGAATTAAACTGTAAAATCTGAATCAAGGGAAACGGGCTATGCCATTGCGTTCGTCTCGGAAAAATACGCGAAATAGAGTCTGAGTTCTCGAAAATCGGAGACCGTATGACCAAGATATGGCCTCGCGAAGTTTCACGAAAAATTCCCAAATTAAAGTATACTTAATTAAGTGAAATGGGTCGCGCAGAGAAATATATATATATTGATATATATATATATATATATATATATAATTGAAAATTTAATAAATAAATATGCAAAAATGTTCAAAACAGCGAATTGGGAGAGGGGAATAGCCGAACCGGCCGATTTTTGAGGTCGACCCGAGCCCGCTGGGTCGACTAGGGGTTAATCCAGGGTGTTTGGCTGTCAACCCGTGGGCCGATTCGCTCAAATGCAGATTTTGCATTTGGATGGTTCTCATGGTTCATCTTTAATCTAAAGGCCCTAGATGGTTCCTACACTTGACTTCTTCCCCAAGACATGCTTTGATGGCTTGGATTGAATCTAGGTTTAATCCTATGGCCTAAAACACTTGCCTAATCTATAAATAAGACCCTAACCTATCCTAAACCCTCATTATTCACTCATGTAACTAAACTATGGCCAAATTTCTACTCTCATGGCCTCCACTCAACTATCCTAGCCTCCACTTCATTTCTATGAGAGGTTTCATGATCATGAGAGTGTTAGAGAGTCCCTATGTTAGTATGAGAGCTTCTCAAGTTGATTTCAAGGCAAAAGCTATGATCTTTGTTCATAAAGATGGTGTTTTTAGTGATTTGGTGCATCCATCTTTGGGTTTTTGGGTGATGGCATGCATAGGCTTCATCATAAGCTTTGGTTTAATCGATTTAGGCCTTCATAGCAAGGTAAGCCCTTCTCCTACTATTAGATATGAACTTTAAACTTAATATGACATGTTGTAAGTGGGTTTAAACATTAGTATGTAGCATGCTATCATCTTATGCAAGCTTATAAAGTCATTACCTTGGTCTTGTGGTCATAAAGCTTTGACCTTTATGTTGAAATGTTGCATTATGCAACATGAGAACCCTTATAACCTTCATGTCAACTTGCATATGAAGCCATAACCCTTATGTGAGGTCATATGCGAGTTACTTGTCATCATTCCATGTTGTTTATCACCATGATTCGCTTATGTGCCAAGTTTGGGTTTATGCATGTTTTTAAGGCTTAACAATGGTATATGCAAGCTAATGAACACATTTGTGCCTCATTCGCCACCATGATTAATTTGTGGCTTAATATCCATCTTTGTCATGCTTTTGCCAAGTCTCTTCTTTTAATCCATTACGTTGTTGCGAACGTATATGCGAGTTTAAAAGCGTTGGGTTATGTTATGGGTAATTTCTAATGGCATGAAAATACAACTTGAAAACATGACTTGAAATATAACATGAAAGTTGACATGTAAGTATGCATAAAAACATGAGCTTGGGAATTTACCTATTAAGTTAGGTCTACCCTTTGGGAATTTACCTATTAAGTTAGGTCTACCCAAATGCTTGAAAACTTGTAACATGTTTTGGAAACATGATGAACTTAGATAATATAAGTATGGCCAACTCGAGGTTGGGTTGAGTTTGCAACGTAAAACTACCCGGAACCGACCGGCCTAACTAGTAGTTGCAAACAATAGGACCCAATGTGAGAAGTTGGTCATGTCGCGCTTAAGACCCGAGGTTAGACTAGGTTGTGGTATAAATCTACCCGGACCCGCCCGGCTTAACTAGTAACCACAACAAGGTCTAATGTGAGAGGTTGAGGGTGCATTAATTAAATTAATGCCACATAATAGGGTTAAGTTAATTTGATTAATGAGGCTTAACCAAATATGATATGGACAAATGGGTTAAGTAATTTGATTAGGCTAATGATACTTAACAAAACATGATAAGCTTGGGTAGGTTAAGTAACTTGATTTGCCTAATGACACTTGACCATTTTTATACGACTAGTGGACGGGATTAAGTTAACCAACACTTAATCAATCCAACACGATAACGTGATAAGGTTAAGTAAATTTTCTTAATGACACTTAACCGTATAATACAGTTAATGGATGGGGTTAAGATTAGGCTTAACTAATCTAAACATGGTAATCGGATGGGGTTAAGTTAGCCTAGACTTAATTAATCCAACTTGGTAATTTAATGGGGTTAAGTTAAACACTTAACTAATTTAACACGATGATTTGATGAGGTTAAGTGACCTATACTTAACCAATCTAACTCGTTAATTTGATGAGGTTAAGTTAATCTATATTTAACCAATCCAACGTGAAAACATGATAAGGCTAAGTCACGAATCACTTGAATACGCTTGACCGATTTGATGACAAGGTCAAGTTAAATTATATAATTAACCAATCTAAAATGATAATTAGACGAGGTTAAGTCATGGATTCCTTGATATACTTAACCAACTTGACACATGGTTTGTAGGGTTAAGTCTTGGACTTGTATACTTAGCCAATTTTGACATGGTTTGTAGACGGGCTAAGTTATGAACTTAAGTAACACTTAACCCATTAGATAAACCCTAATTCGGAGGATTAGGTAAATAACCATAGCTAACAAGGATTATGGAAATAAGGCTAAGTGGTAAACCTTAGTTAAGGGAAACTAAGTAATAATTCTTAGTCAAGGAAATTTGGACCATTTCTTAGATAAATTAGTAACCCGATACGTTAGGTCAACGTTTAAGAATGCGTGTAGGAGCAGGCTATCTGATTTAGATAAAGGCTCCAACGAACTGGGTAACGAAGCAGCGGCTTCGGGGAACGTGAGGATATTCTTGGGATCCCTCTGTGAGCTGCCAGGTCATTATACTAGGCTCTCGAGAGGTTGAGGTCTGCGGTAGAAGAACCAAGAATATGCCTTGGTTGCTATGCGAGCGACCTAAAGACTGGGGTGGATAGCAGTGAGTCGACGAATACATAAGGTGCCCGAGATAGCAAGTTCGTCGATCATCTACCATCTTGAGTCAAGCGTGTACGTACGGAAAGGCAGGGAACACCCAACAGACCATAATTGCTATCTAATTATGGGTGAGGTAGGCCGTAGGATGTGGGCTGGCCGGAGTGTAGTTCTCATGCAAGATTTTCTCTTGTGTTGCCTTTCACTAGTTGAGGGAGGGGTCTCGTGGGACCATAGCCACGTGTAGAAAAGCAGACCTTAGTATCTGCATCGGCAGATAAATCTAAAGCTCCCGACCGAGTCCTGTATTTCTTGGTTTGCCCTGTGACAGGACTCGGATGGCACGATGTGATACATGTGCATACAGTTATAGAAAAACGATTCACGATGAATGCGTGGGAAAAAGGGCGCGGTTGAGGGTTAGCGTAATCCCTAGTGGCCTAGGTGGTTTAACCCAAACCGAAATACGAAAGCGTGCAATAGGTAAGCGTAATCCCTAGTGGTGCTAGGTGGCGTAAGTCCTAGTAGTTCAAACGATGATTCATATGGAAGAGCCTAGCTAGAACAAGGGTGACAGTCAAAACGATTTCAAGGATAATACGACATGAGGAAGCCCGTACGAGGTACGGCAAAGGACTGAACTTATATACATGGAAAGAAACATATTATTTGAGTAACCTATATATGCGATATGTTAGGTTGACATGGACCATTACACGATTTTGAGTAAGGGACATTCATGGTTAACACATAACAAGGCTGGGATACTAGTACGGAGGGTGCAGAGCA
Source organism: Allium sativum (assembly GCA_030737875.1). Lineage (NCBI taxonomy): Eukaryota > Viridiplantae > Streptophyta > Magnoliopsida > Asparagales > Amaryllidaceae > Allium > Allium sativum. The sequence goes on along the minus strand of CM060922.1, from coordinate 270,899,810 downwards.
AATATACATGTTAGAACCGGGAAGAATATACGGAATAGATACCGTGGGATGTTAGACGGGGTAGATACCTTGGGATAGTATACTTGATAGAAGTCTGACGATATGATACCTTGATTTATCATGACACCGTAGTTTATCATGATACCTTAGTTCAGTAGTTATCCTGTTATTCTGATTTAGCTTATCTATCTTGTTATCATGCTTATGTTCATCTCAGTTCCTCATGCCAGTTAACTTTACTAGTTTATATGCTGATAGTAGATAGGGCTTACCAGTCTTTATGACTGACCCCGTTTTCTTTCGCTTCTTGTCTTCCGTTTCCCCCCAGGTTACAGGGAGGAAATACTGTTGTTTAGTTCAGACTTCTTCTGCTTGAAGGTCATCATGGATGGCTTGGACTTTTCTTGGCTATGGCTACTTTACTGTTTTATTTGGGGAATAATTTATGGAAAAGTCTTAATGCTTCTTTATTATTGCAAGACAGGTTTTGATGTACTCTGATGTAAAAGGCTTTAGACCTTAATTATTAATGTTTATGAAAGTTCGATTTTACTTCCGCTATTTTATATGTTCTGTCTTGTGATATTTCTGTGCATGTTTACCAATAATGCCCCTCTAAAGCTAGTGCATTCCTTTGCGAGTGACCCTAGCGGAGGCGGGGTGTTACAAGCTGTGGTAAGAAGGGCCATTATGCTAGTAATTGTCGGGCCAAGACAGCGGATAGGAAGTGCTTCAACTGTGGCCAAGTGGGACATCACAAGGACAAGTGTCCGCAACCCCCTAAAGAAAAGCAGATGGTGAAAGCATATGCCCTTAATGCTATTCCTTCTTCGTCGAATGCCCCAACCGCGGCGGAGAAGGGAAAGAATGTCGTCATTCAAGGTATGCTTTCTGTTTATGATATTCCTGTAAGAGTTTTGTTTGATACCGGGGCTTCCAGTTCTTTCATATCTAGTGACCTGGTAGATAGGTTGGGATTGGAACTCGAGATTGTCGATAGACCTTTAGTAGTGACGAACCCGATTGGTGGTTCGACTAGCCTTAGCATGATTTTTCGTAATGTGGTCTTATCGAGTCATGGATGCATGTTTGTTTGTGATTGCTTTGTTTTGGGCTTTACTGGGTTTGGAATTATTTTGGGAGTCGATTGGCTCTAAAGATACGGGGTGGTGGTAGACAGTGAGGGCTTTTTTGGTGACAGCTAGGGCGGATGATGGGCGGAGGGTAGTGTTTGGTGGTCTACCCGGTGATGGGTTAATGGCTAGTTTTCTAAATTCCCTCGACATCCCGCATAGTGAGTTGTCAGGTTTGCCCGTGGTTGGCCAGTATCCGGACGTTTTCGAGGAAGTGACCGGGCTTCCACCACACCGAGAGATTGAGTTCCGTATCGATTTAGTGAAAGATGCCAGACCTATAGTGATGCCACTTCGTCGTGTGGCACCAAGGGAGCAGCGAGAGCTCGGGGTGCAAGTCAGCAATCTTTTGAAGAAGGGATTTATCAAAAGGAGTGTCTCTGAATGGGGAGCACCAGTTGTGTTTGCTACCAAGGCGGATGGTTCCCTTCGTTTGTGTGTAGACTACCACGAGTTGAATAAAGTGACGAGGAAGAACAAGTATCCTCTACCGCGGATAGATGATTTGTTTGATCAGTTGAGTGGCGCGAGAGTATTTTCTTAGTTGGATCTCGCGACAGGTTTTCATCAGCTCAGAGTGGAAGCTGAGAGTGTAGCTAAAACGGCCTTTCAAACGCCGTCTGGGTTTTATGAGTGGTTGGTCATGCCATTCGGGCTGACCAATGCCCCAGCATATTTTTTGGATCTTATGAATAGAGTATTCAGAGATCAGTTGAATAAGTTTGTCTGTGTGTTCGTGGATGCTATTTTGGTCTATTCGAGGACAGAGGAAGAACACAAGGAATATTTGAGGATAGTGATGGAGGTGTTGAGAAAACACCAACTGAAAGCGAAATTCTCTAACTGTCACTTCTGGAGGAGGGAAGTGAGATTCTTGGGCCATGTTGTTTCAGAGAATGGTATTGCCATGGACCCTGCAAAAGTGGCTACGGTACAGGATTGGCCTACGCCCCTGAATGCAATAGATGTGAGAAGGTTCTTGGGGTTAGCTGGATATTATCGTAAGTTTATCCAGGACTTCTCCAAGATAGCAGCACCGTTGACTCAGTTGACTAAGAAGAATCAAGCCTTCGTCTGGGACGGAGTGTGTGAGAATGCATTCAAGAGTCTAAAAGAAAAGTTGACGCGTGCGCCAGTATTAGTCATTCCTAAAGGGAATGAAGATATGACAGTATACACGGATGCTTGTGGTACCGGACTAGGTGCTGTATTGATGCAAGGAGGTAGGGTTATAGCTTATGCTAGTGGGCAACTAAAGCCGCATGAGAAAAAGTATCCTACCCATGATTTGGAACTGGCAGCGATCGTGTTCGCGTTGAAGATGTGGAGACATTATCTCTTGGGAGAGAGATTTGAGTTGTTTACCGATCATAAATCGTTAAAGTATCTCTTCTCTCAGAAGGATCTGAATCTCCGTCAGTAGAGATGGTTAGAGTTCTTGGCTTTGTATGATTTTGATATCGCTATACACCTGGGAAAGGCAATGTGGTGGCCGATGCCTTGAGTAGGAGACATGCCAGTTTAGGGGCTATGTTTCTTGAATGTAAGAAACTAGAGTATATCGCAGGGTATGATTTCAGACCAAAGTGTGAATTGGATCCAGAGATATTAGCTAGTTTGATGATCATACCCACCTTGATTGAGCGGATTGGTTCCAGTCAGAGGGACGATCCTAATCTATTGGGAATCATCTCCAAGTTAGAAATGAATATCGACGGTGAGGAGATGAATTTGTATGGGCTTGATCGAGAAGGATGGCTTAGAAAGAATGGAAGACTAGTTGTACCCAACGTGAATGGTTTGAGAGATGAAGTGCTTAGGGAATGCCATAACTCAAAACTGACTATACACCCTGGTGGTGATAAGATGTATCGAGACATGAAGCAGACTTACTACTAGGAAGGAATGAAAAGAGACGTTGGGAAGTTTATATCCAAGTGCATGAACTGCCAGCTAGTTAAAGCCGAGCAAAAGAAGCCTAGTGGTTTGTTGCAACCATTAGAAATTCCCGAATGGAAATGGGAGCAAGTCTCGATGGATTTCATTGATGGTTTACCAAGGACTAGATCGGGACATGATAGCATTTGGGTAATTGTGGATCGATTGACTAAGAGTGCAAGATTTATACCAGTCAAATCGACCAGAACGGCAACTAAGTTAGCAGAAATGTATATGAAGTGGGTAGTGAGATTTCATGGAGTACCTAAAAGCATTATGAGTGACCAAGACCCGTTGTTCACTAGTGGGTTTTGGAAGAGCTTACAAAAGGCTCTAGGGTCGGAATTATATCTCAGTACCGCGTATCATCCTCAAACTGATGGTCAGACAGAGAGGGTGAATCATATATTGGAAGATCTCTTGAGAGCTTGTATATTAGATTTTTGTGGATCATGGGATGACTATTTGCATCTAGTAGAGTTTGCATATAATAATAGCTACCAATCCAGTATCGGTATGGCTCCATATGAAGCTTTGTACGGAAGACCGTGCAACTCACTATCATGTTGGATAGAGACCGGCGAGAAGTTTGTGCTTGGACCAGATGTGGTGAGGGAAACTTCAGATAAGATTAAGATCATTCAACAACGGATGAAGGCTGCCCAGGATAGGCAGAAGAGTTATGCTGACAAGAGGAGAAGAGACTTAAAATTCTCCATTGGTGACTTGGTGTTTGTCAAGATTTCTCCGTTAAAGAGCGTGATACGATTTGGCAGGAGAGGCAAGTTGGCACCAAGATTTGTTGGCCCATTCCCAGTTCTCGAGCAAGTTGGGAATTTGGCGTATAGAGTTGACTTAACAGAGAAGATGGCGGGAGTTCACAACGTATTTCATGTTTCCCATTTAAGGAAGTTCGTGCACGACCTAGATATGACTATTTCACCTGATCAGTTGGAGGACTTCGAAGTGGAACCCGAGGCGGTTGGGAACCGCAAGCCGATCCGTATTGTCGAGCACGATACGAAGCAACTTCGAAGGAAAGCGGTGTAGCTAGTCAAGGTTCAGTGGGGCAAGAACGAGAATGATTGTACTTGGCAGACAGAGGAGAGCATTAGGAAAACTTATCCAGAACTCTTTGCCTGGTAAGATTTTCTTTGCAATTTAGTTATTCCGCATGCTAGGATAAACTTGTTTTGCTTGTTTTGCATGTTTGATTGTTGTTTTATGGCTGATAGGCATGCGGAACCCTTTGTGTGTTTTTGTTAGGGAATTTCGGGGGTGAAATTTCTTAAGGGGGGTGGGAGAATGTAACAACCCGCATTCTACGCATCGGAGAATCGTAGAATATTTATTTCTTTCTTATATGAAGGCGTATGGTCATGTAACTTTGGGAAACGACTATTGGGGTCATTTCCCATGTTCATCATTTTTGCCGATTTTTAAATGACCGTTTTGCCCCTAGCTGATCTTGTTTTGGCCATAACTTTTGACTAGAAAGGAATTTTGACCTGAAACCACTTCCATTAGATTCGTTTGATGGTTTACCTTTCTGTAGAGTGGTCATAATAGCTAAACGAACTTACCGTTTGGGAGATATAGCTGAAATAAGGTTTGGAAGGTGAAAAACTGCTTAATCGGGCCAAATAGGGTGATTAGTGAATGATCCCATAACCCATTTCGGGATTAGGGTTATGGGGAAGATGAAAAGAGTTAGGGATTCATTCCATTTCAGTTTTCTAGCCTCCACTTACCTCTTAGAAACCCTAAAATTGGCCTGCAACCTCTAAATCACCTCCAAATCACTTTCTAATCAAGGATTAAGCTTAGCAACATCAAATCAAGGGAGATCTTCACCAAATCAAGATTAGAGCTGCTGGTTTGCATTGTTATTCGCGCCCAAACAGAGATTTATTTCAGATATAAGGTTTATTTGTGGCTAAGGTGAGTGATTTGCATAGTTCCTCACTAATTATGGTTAATTAAGGGTAATTAGTGAAGATTAGCGAATTTATACATTAATAAATTCTGGAAAAATATTCATAAATTCTTAAATAATGTTTTAGACCTCTGATATGAATTTGGGTTAATTTCATTAAGTTTTGCTAATTATATCATTAGTTTTGCCTAAACATGCTTAAGGGAAAAATATGGGATTTTGGGTAGGTTTGATCCAAATTACATGCTATGGTTGTTGTTTTGATGTCTATGGTTGATTCCCTATGTTGCTATGATTGTATGGTATGTTTTGTGATTGATTAGAACTATTAGATCGGTCGAAAACGCCATCGTATGGCGTAAAACAGTCGCTGGAAAGTCACAGGAAATATGCAGGGTTCCGAACCGGATCGGATCGGATAATTGGGCTCGGATCGGATAGGAGAACTGGGCAAGAGGACTCGATTCGGATTAGAACTTAGCATAAGAGGCTTGGCAAGAAGGAGGTCTATTTGCTTAGGATTGGAGTTGGGCAGGGGATCGGATCGGAGAGAAGCTAAAGGGGATCAGATCGGGGAGAAACCAAAGGGGATCGGATCAGAGAGACTAATAGGGATCAGATCGGTGGCAAGAGCATAGGGATCGGATCGGAGGACCTAGCTTGGAGCTGGAGTTGGAGCGAAGCACCGGATCGGATCGGGACATCTAGGAGGGAGCAACCACCGAACCAGACGCAAAGCATCCGAACCGAACCGATGGGGCAAGAGTACACCGAACCGAACCAGGCCAGAAGGGGAACACCGAACCGAACTGTACATATGCTATTACTACTACGCGACGACTCTTCTGAAGACCAACTCCAGTTCAACCAAAACCCGAGATGCAAAGGAAGTCCAAATGAGGAGCTTTGACTCAGGATCCAGTTGGGAACTAATGAGTGGGCTCCATGAGTCGGGCTTTGCTGCGGGACGTGTGCTAAGGTGTTGTCGATGTCCGTAACTTTGGATCACTATGTGTAGGAAGTACGTGAACGGATTCAGGGCCATAGTGGCCTAGGTACGACTAAAGGTCTATAGACCAATGAAGTCGGGTCATTTGTAAAGATTTGGTCATGACTCCATGTGGTAAGCTTGGTAGTAGCAGTAGTTGTACAAGTCGAACTCCGTCACTACTTCGATGGGTCTAGTGATTGACAGTGGTGGACATCGTATACTTTATGCACTAAGTGAGAGATGTGAGGATGGTTGTTATGTTTGATTTGTTTGCCATCACTATGACATGCACACCCCCACCCCCGTATGCTAGTACACCATACGCTAGTGGCACCTTAGAGTGTTGTACAGTATGTAGTGCTAACTCTTTGGTTGCAGGTTCAGGTATGGCTTAGTATACTTGTTATTGTTCTGTTTAGTTGCTTATCGCTCATACCAGACTTTTTGTCTGACCCAAAGTTTTATGTCTCTTCTTATTACTCTGGGTGCTCACACGAGCAGACTAGAGACATGTTAGCTGGTGATGCGCGAGTAGCGGATTCGGAGGCGAGCAGGAGGCTTCCACGTATGATATGTATAGATATTCTCCCTGTGTCATTGCTAGTCACTACTTTGGGCATTAGTAGTGTACCTTTCTTGTTTAGCTTTTGAGACAGTTTTTAAAAGTTGTAATAATGTTTGCTTTGGATCATAAGCTGTACTTTGGATTTTCCGCTGCTATGATAGTTGTTTTCAGCTTATGCACCGTCTCGCCTGTTTTATGTCAAGTATGTTGTTATTATATTTTGTTCTATGCGCTGTGAGACATTCTACAGGTTCCTTGTTGATTCTTCATCTTCTTTCTTCCTTTCCTTCTGACGATTCGTCCCATGCTAACTGGACATGTGTACAGCGCACCCTTGGAGTAAATGTCGGTTGGTGCAGGGCGGGCTGTCACATTTGGGGCCGCGGCCATGTTTGGTTGAAGTTTGGCGGCATGAAGGTGTCTTAAGTAATTGTTATGAATTAGGGTTAGGTCTTGATATGTATTTATAGGTGTAGAGAGTGTTTTAGAGCCCTTAGATTGACCTAGAAGCCATCTGACCCATACAGCACATCAAAACACGTCACAGGAGCTGAAATCGCCTAGATCTAGGGATAGGTCGACCCCCAGGTCGACCTCCCTAGGGGTAGTTCGACCCCTAGGTCGACCTCCCTAGGGGTAGGTCGACCTCCTAGTCGATCTGACCCCCAGGTCGACCTCCTAGTCGATCTGACCCCCAGGTCGACATGCCTGGTTTTGGCAGGAAATTTCCCGCCAAGCTGCCTGGGTCGAATTTCGAATTGTTTTGATTTTTTGTTGAATCTTTTAAAGGCCATAACTCCTTCATACAGAGTCCGATTTACGCAAACTTGGACTCTATTTCAAACAGAATTTTGAGACGAATGCAATGGTGATGTCCGTTTTACTTAATTCCTGATATTTAAATTAAGTATCCTTATTTTATTATCTTTTCCGTTACGCACACTGTTATCTAATTAATTTTCCTTCTCTTCCATATATTAATCAATTTTTATTATACATCACCATTATTTACCTATCTATGCTTATACACATATTTTTACATATTTTTAATTATATTAAAAATGCGGGGTGTTATATTCTCCCAACCTTAAAGAATTTCGTCCTCGAAATTCGATAAGAGTAAAAATAGATAACCCCTCGCAATATCCATCCATCAAGTGTGCATCCAATTGTTGCAAAAATTGTGCACATGTGCAAAGTGAGATACATCATTGTAAAGTATGTATGCCTAATTTGGATCCACCTATATGTATGCAAATTTTAAAAACTCTTTCAAAATATGATGTCACATCCTAAATATACTTGCAGTTCTATATGAATGCAATATTCTTGAAAAATCAAAATATTTTTCATCCAAGTTTACCCACACTCTTATAGAATAAGAGCATAGTTCACCCAATTGTTGCATCCAAAACTCTACCATCCATCATTAAATTCGAAATTTAGAAAAAAAAACTAATTTTCTAAATTCGATTTCCTTATGTTACGAAAAGATATAAAACCGAAAAATTCACATCCTCCGTTTTTCTTTTCTAATCGTACCTGGATTTTTATATGACTATTCTATGAAGATTTCCTATCCAAGCACAACCACATAAGAAAATTTCTTCTCTTTTTCCACTTATCTTGGAAAAAAATTCATATTTATTCATCTTTTTCTTAAGGTTTCCATTTTCTTTTCCCGTAACATTTGTTGCCTTACTAAATTTATTGTTTCTTGTTAGGTAGGTTTTTCTCTTTCTTAGATTATTTGACTTAATCCAATTACTTAAGTTTATTATTTCAAATAAGTTTTTTTTGTTTTCAACACAAATAGCATCCTACACAGCTACTACTATGGGCCAAGAATCTTAGGACTTTGTCATCTCAGACAATTGCGAGTCCACACAAGAGGATCTACCCACTTACTTGCCCTTTACTACTTAGTAGTCACTACTAGTCCTTTTTGTGTATTACTAGCCTATCCTTTTTTCTTTTTCTCCAGCAACAAACCTAGGTTTCTCAATGCTTATGCATTCTACGGGAAATTTTACATTAGTTTAATATTAGCTAATCCCTGACTGTAAATTAGCAAGAGAGTAACTCCCTAAATATCAACCCCGAAGACCGAACTCAACATCAGATTGACACTCAGAGAATCACTCAACTCAACCAATCTCTAGTTGGTTCCAATTGTTTAATTCATAGTTTTAACTTTCTCTCGTTCTATTCTAGGCACTAATCCTTACCTACTCCATTCTTTTTAAAACATGGTTTGGCCTCCTTTCTTTTCATTACATTTTTCTTCCAAAAAAAATTAAAAGTGTTAAAACTTTATTTTCTTCTCCAAAACTTGTTTTCGCCAAACCATAAAAACATGTCACAATATAAAAATGCAAAATATTTTTTTTCAAATCACAAAGCTAGAGTAGACAAGGATAACTACCGGGCTTACATTGTTTCTAATTACAATGTTAATTTTGCCTGCTAAGGTGCAAGCATCTACTCTATTCTTACACTCTACCGCTTATTTTGTTCACCCAACAAAAATTTCTTTTTTAAAACAATAATCAAAATTTATTGTTAACAGAATAGAGATTTCAAAATTTCTTTTCAATCCTTTCATATATGAAAACTAGCGAGCTATACATGCTCTATAATATGCACCTTTTCATGAGAGAATTCTTTTAAAACAAGAAATCATTGTTTTACACAATATACCCCACTTTACTTTAAAACCCAGCATGCATTTATCAAAATACTTTTAAGATTAAATCGTTGAAAAATACCACACTCTTTTACAGATTCAAGTTCTTAAAAGCTTATCATTGGGTTAGACTCAAAGCTGGTCTTCAACTCACTAGGATTTCCTAGGCACTTTTGCGAATTCAATTCTCTTAACTATATATATTCCTAATCCATTTTCCATACTTCAACCTTTTCTAGTTTCTAAGGTTTCATTTCTAAACCCACTAATCTGAAATACTAATATTTCAGTTTCCATCCTATGGGATACTTCTCTTTCTCTAGCTTCAAGTCATATTGTACACTTTCCCAACCACCTAATGGTTTCCAAATTCCTATGTTCATTCCTTGAGTGTACAAACTAGATATCCCAACTCTTTTCATGTCTAGCGGGCTACTATATGGATTTAGGTTTATATATATAATATATTTATATTTTAGAAAATACAAATACGTTCACTCATTATCTCCCTAAGATCACTAAACCGAAGCTCTGATACCATATGTAACAACCCGAATTCCGACAGACCGAATTTTTTTCAAAAATCCAATCTATCGAAACCCGAGTTGGGTGCTGTGGTATCCTGCAGAAAAAGACAGAGATAAAGAAACATGTCAGAACTCGTAAATCATCTCACAGCGAAAGGAAATAAAGTATAATATTCAAATATTGCTTTACCTAATTAACAATACTGCTAAACCAGTATCCAAAGCTATATCATCTCTGTCATGAACCTAACCTAGAAGTATGTAATGAGGAGGGTGTCAGATCATAAGTTCTGTATGAGTGGACTTAGAATAAGCTTCTGTATAATCCTACATATACCGTTTAGTTATATTTTATTGCTTATTAGGTTATTCGCGATATTAGCTCTCTAGGCTATACTCATGTCCCACTAGTAGGTTAACCTAATACAACGTATATGTAGATACCCCCAACTCGTCTAACCCTTTCCATGTATGTAACGCCCCAGATTTTTAGTTATTTTATAATGAATATTTAAATTAGTTTTAAATATTTAATTGAAATTATAAATGGATTTTTTTATTTATCAATTTAATAATCTATGTACGATTTAATTTTGAAGATATTGAACTATCAGAATATGAAATCGACAACAATTGAATTTAGAGTAAAAAAAACTGAATCGAAATAATTCTATCGATTAATATAAATCCTGTATTGAATTAGAACGATGATAACTATTCATTATCAATAAACTAAATTATTTTGAAATCAAATTGTATTTTAAGTAGTTGAATTTAATATTAATTGTCGATTTAAATTTGTTATTTTCTTCATATAATTGAATTAAATTTAAAATCGGATTCGTTAAGGTGAGTTCAAAATGGCGGTCTAACTTGAAGAAGATGGTCATTAAGTAATATAGGGGTTTGTGTTGAAGCCACCGTGAGATATTTTGAATATAAAATTAAAAGAATATCACATCTAAATCAATTCAAAATTTCTCTTCAAGGCCAACCTATACCACTGTCTATATTATCGATACTCTTCACTGTCTGTACGCTGGCAAACAAATTTATCCATGTCTTTCACCTCCAATATCATGGAGACATCGAATTCAATGGTGAGGTACTTCCTTTCTGGTCGTTACTTATATAAATCGAGCCCAGCTATTCACCATTCTCAAATCCAAGGAAAGCCCAATTTCCACTCTTTCCCTTCTGATCCTCTCTCCTTTCAGTAAACCGATTCCTCCTATAAAAAAATGAATACTCAGTTAAATTCTAAAATTCCTGGTTCGTTGGAAACGTATGATCGAGTGTTTTTCTTCGATGTCGTTTGTTTTTGGTCAGATGCTCCTTGCTGAAACTCGATTCACTAAATCGAAAGCTAGAGCTTTAGGTTTATAAATCTATACATATGGATTCGATCACTGTTGAGTTCACCAAAGAATGTGTAAAGGCATGGCAAGGCTATCGGAAGCGAGGGGTCTCGATTAGCGATGAGGTTAGCTGCGTTTTCAGGAGAGGCCAGAGGTGAACTAGCCCCAGTTTCAGGAGAATAAGGAGGGTGTGATGAATTGGTGCTGAGATGAAGAAAATTGTTGTGCGTGGAGGTGAATTAGGATTCAAAGAATGGGACTGTTGCACCTAGTAGGAAGCACGCATTGAGTAGCCGAAGTCATGGCCTGGAGGAGATGTTTGAGCTTCGTATTTTAGGGAGACGTGATGTTTTAGGAGTAGTAGATATCATCGGTGTTTGGCTTGGGAGTTCAGATCTGTGGAAGCAGGGCTCGACAGTATGGTTTTTTGGCTCTAAAGTGATATTTGGTGGATCTAGTAATGTGGCAGTAAGGATTAGGGAGTAGTGCTAGTATGATGAGTTTGACGGAGATGCTGTGGAAGTCGGGGTGACTGGACAGTGGTTGGTAGCAATGTGTGAAGCCATTTGATGGTGCAACAGTGAGGCAACAACTAAGCAGTAGACTATGAATGAGAGTGTCAACAACGTGTTTGATGAATTGCTGTAGTGGAGTGGGTATTGTGTTCGGACTGATTTCAGCAAAACTGATCAATGATGGTTGAAGTGCTTCATTATTGCTCAAGTTAATTGCAAGGAAAATAAGGTATACATTTTTAATAAATTTAAAATGTATGGAATAAATTGTTTACTTATTTTAATAGCTTGTTTAAATAAATAGCAACGAAATCGATTTATTTAAAATTAAATAATTGTAGGTGAAAAATAATTCAGTCGAATAGATGTGTGGCCGAGTCGATATGGAATTAAATTGGAAGTTCGGCAAAGAAAAATCAGGTGAGTTAATCTCACTCATAGTTTTATATTTAAATTTATTTTTAATCATTAAAAGTAAATTTGTTGGGTGCTTGGGTGCATGAATGAATTGTTGAATTATTGTGGTTATTATATAATATATATATTAGTTATTTAGGCTTGGTGGTTGTCGCTATTATTATATATATTGGACATTTCCCGCAATACTATTAGCGGATGCCCGCAGTATCATTAGCGGATGACCCTACGCTCCACGTATATAAGTGGATCCCCTTTTATACCGCGATATCCTGCCTTAAAGCAGGATTGGTATTATTTATGTGATTAACATCTGTGGAGGCAGGGAAAACAGGTTGGAGGGATCCAACTGAATTCCTCAAATTTATTTATTATTGTTTACATACTTACATGTGTGTGATCTGTTGAATTGGACTGATGGTTTGGTTATTTGGATATTTAAATATCACTGGCCCAATATTTATATTTAAAAAAAATCCAAAAGGGATATTTGAATTTAAAAAGGAAATTTTACTTTTTGAAATAAAAATGGAATGTCAAATGGATTTAGAAATATTAACTTGCTTTTAATAATAAAAAAAAGTAGTTAAATTTATAACAATGTTCTGAATGGAAAGAAATGTTATCATTTGATAATAGTAGATTTTTTTTAAATTCAGGTTTGAATTTAAAAAGGGAAAAACATTTTCCAGAATGAGAATTGGATTTCAAATAGTATTTGAAATAAGGACTTGTTTTAAATAATTTAAAACAAGAAGGGGAATGTATAAATGATGTTTATAAATGAATAAAATTATATTATCATTGGATATTCTAGAAATGTAAATTCAAGCATGATTAAAAAAAAAGGAAATTTTCATTTTCCAAAGTGGGTTTTCAAATGGAATTTGAAGAGAAACTTGTTTTAATATTTAAACAAGAAGCGTTATGTATAAACGATGTTTATAAATAGAAAGAAATATTATCATTTGATAATATTAATTTTTCAAGTATGAATTTAAAGATTTCTGAAGTGGAAATTGGATTTTTAAAAATGAAATTTGAAAATAGAAATTATTTTCAATTTTTAAAACCAGAAGTGGAATTTATAAAAGATGCTTATAAATAAAGCAGGGAAAATTTCAGTGAATAATTTCTAATTTAAATTCAAATATGATTTTGAAAAGGAGAATTTATTCTCCAAAAATAGAAAGTGGGAATTCAAATGAAATTTGAAATAGAAAATTTGTTTTATATATTTAAAATAAGAAGTGTAAATTATAGATAACATTCGTAAATAAATGTGAAAAAGTATCATTTGATAGTTGATAAATTTAAATCCAGGTATGAATTAAAAAAGGGAATTTTAAATTGGAAAATCGTTTCGGGAAAAGGAAGCGATGAGATTTTTATTTGATATTTGGAATGTAAACTGGAATTAAATAAATTTACATGGATTTATAGGTTGAAATAGATTATGTCAAATTTGAAGAAGTAAATTTTATTTCCCAAAGATATTGGAATGGTATTAACTAGAGGAAACTGATCTTTTTATCAAAATTAAATATTTCACATGAGAATCGAGTTTAAGTGGAATTGTAAATGAAAGTTGTTAAATATAAAATAAGAAAGTGATTTATAAACCATGTTTATAAATGAAATAAAGTAATTTTTCTTTGGGTAGGTTAGAAATAGATTTACCCTAAATATAAGAACTGACATTTAAAAATCATATCTTTAAAAGAGATAGAAGAGGGGATTTTTATGATAAGTAGTGGCGGGTTTGTATTACAAACTCTTTTCCAGCTCAAGATAAGAAAGTTGTCGGTCAAGGTCTGAGAGGTAATTAAAATACCCCAACTTGAAACGTCTTCACTATTATCAAGATATGGTACTAGTTTGTAATGGTATTTGGATTAAATAATTATTTACATAAAGGGAACTTATAATTGGAATTTGATGAGATCGATATTTTATAAATAATCAAATTCCATAAGGATTGGACTTGAATATAGGAATTTGAGTTTGAATACATTCATAACTAAGTTATGAATATGGAATAAAAATCGACAAGTTTGAATAACTTGAACTGCTAAGTCAGATCTGGATAACGAGCTTGAATTATTTTAAAGTATCGAAAAGGGAGTTGGAATTATTTTATAAACGAAGTTTTTAAACGTTTATATTTAATTTAATTAAAATGAGCTTGTCGCAGCACGGTAGTTCATAATTTGGTGTTTCGAACTTCAATTGAGAATATAGAACTCAATATAAGTCGGAATTCGATGAAACAAGAAACGCCCGGACTTATTGAATAATAGTTTTCTAATGGAAGAGAAAAACCTGAATTTTGTCTTATAGATTTTGAGTTATATCAAAATCAAATTTTCAGAAAAACAACGCCATAATCGTTTTTAAACCATAAAGGTTTATTTAATAAATTAAAAGAATTTTAAGTGGGTAAAATCCGATTTTCCATTAGAAAGATCCAAATCTGAGTTATGAACTAAAAATAAACTCAGGTCTAGTAATTGGGTTGATTTTCAGAATAAAGAAAATCAGATTTTATTTGTTTATCGATTGAGGTTAACTAATTCCAAAAAGAACTAGTTAAGCGAGTATGATTCGAGTTGAACTTAGTTAAATGAATCGAATTTGAAAATCGAGATTGGGAATTCAAATGTAAAACTTAGATTTGAAATTTTAAGAAAGAAGACTGAATTGAATTGGGAATAAGTGAATATAAACACATTTGAACGTGATATGTTCAAGTTTAAAAGCAAAATGGAACTAAGAAGCTAATTATGTTCAAGTTCAAAAGCAAAATGGAACCAAGAAGTTAATTTGGAATTTAGTTAGCAAATGTAAAGCGAGTTACGTAAAAAGGGGTGGATTCGTTGAAATGAGCTGGAAATGGTCGTGTATATTTTAAACAGGTATGAGGTGAGGAATACGAAGAAAGTATGAAGAATATATTGAGTTCCCGACAAAAAGGTACATGTTTAAATTTCCATATGAGGTTTTATGCGCCGAATCGCAAGCCGCTTGGCTTTTTGATTTTTTTTTTAATGGAAAGGGCCTAGAGAGGCGAGTTGAGGTTTGAACTATTTGCCTGTACAAAGGAGGTTATGGCGAATTTTTCCAGAAATTTAAGGAGTTAGAATATTTTTAAGAAACTTTGATAATAGAAATTGATATAACAATATATATAAAATTTGCTAAGAAAGTGAATTTAATATAAATATTATAAAGGGCCAGTGATTTTGAAATTGTTTTGATGGATGTTTATTTTTCCCTTTGATAGTTAAATCACCGACTATCAAAGATTTTTGACCATCGTTGTCAATACGGAGAGACCGGTTGGATTTAATATCCGAAAACCACTCCGTATAGGCATAGGCGATGCGAATTTGATTGTGCTTAAGATAATCAAAGATGGAGTGAAATTCAAGAGCTGTTATGTTTGTCCAGTCCCAGGACAACTTGTATGGACGGATGTCTGACAGAGCATTCCTAACGGTCACATAAGACGATCTTTTCAAGGTATTACGTCTGGTGGTGGAGAAATTCATTTCTCTTAGCTTTTATACCCATAATATTTTTGGGAAGATCAACTTGTGATTTGACGGGTTTGATAATGTGGCATTCAAAGTGTATGGTGGCCAGATGTTTTAAAAGATTGACGTAGCCTCAAGCTTCACAACCGGGAAATGACAAAAAACGGGCAGGCTGCATGGCTATGTGGGTCGCTCCCATTAGGATGTATAATCACCTATCTAGAGAAATTCCTTTTACTTCTTTAATCTATTTCGATGCTGTCCCTTTCTGGGAAATGGTGGTTTGGGCCCAACCGTTGTGATATACATTCGATACACTCAAGCGAAACGAGTGGTCGGTCATGTGTGGGCCGGGTTGCAAGACGTTCTTGTTGAACCCAGTGTGTTCCCCTCTAGCGATACACTATCGGCAGGTGGTCCCATACCTTGTCATAGTTGGAATCCAATCTCCAATAAGCGCCCTGCGGTTTTTGATTTTATACTATGTATGTGGAGTGTGAGATGCAAGCGTTCTACTATTTGGTTATTTATTTGATTAGACATTATTATAATATCACTGGATTTTGATATCCAAAATGTTTTGGGTCATAGTAAGGTAAAAACCGTCCGTGTTTATGTGTGGGCTAGTCTTACTATTATCCTTTTCTTTCAAAAGGTTTTTTTTCAAAGTTGAACAATATGGTTGGAGTTTACTCACACCAGTCCCATGACTAACCCAGAGTTTATTTTGTTTGTTTTTCCTAAACTCTAGGGTGCCCAAATTTGTTTGGGTAGTCAAGTATTTCAGGCTTTACAGATACACTTGGAGGAGCTTGAAGCAGGAGGCTTCAACGTTAGTTATGTAGAGTTATTTCCGCTATACCAAATGTTGTATTGTACTCTGATGATGGTACGTATATATGACATAAAATTTTGTATTTCAAAGCTTATGTTATATAATGTATTTTATTCGTTCCGCTGTGAGGTTCTGTATTGTTATTTCTGTTCATCTTCTATCTTTTCTATTTTCTTTAACCCTAATGACTCGTATTTCTGTATTATTTGAGTTAGAAGTGTGTTGTATTAGTTAGCTCAAATAGTATAGATTTGCAGGCCACTACAATGTATATATAGTCCCTTGTCGTATGTCGTAGAGCTTCATCATGTAAATCTATACTAATTTAGTGTAGTGCCACCATTCTCGAAATCGTTTGGACTGCCACTCTCGATCTTGCTAGATTCCGTGTATCGTCTAGATCAAATCTAAGGCTTACTATCGAGCGCTTCCAAGATTCAACTAGGGTTTACACTACCCAGGGCCAGTGGGGTTTATGCTACCTAATGAACGCTTCTCGGATTCAGGGTTTACGCGACCTAGGTCCAACTAGGGATTATGCTACCTATAGAACGATGCCCCCTAGTCTTGGACACACTACCCGGAGCGATATATGTTCCTAGACTTTCCCCATGTACGTGTCGTGAATCGCTATCGATGTCTAGTTGCACATGTCCTCTATATGTGCGGCCCTAGTCTCGTGGAAGGGCAAATCAAGAAACACGGAACTCGGTCGGAAGCTCTAAGTTATCTACTGATGCGATACTAAGGTCTGTTTTTATTTGTGTGTGGATATGGTCCCACTTGATCCCTCCCTCAACTAATGAAAGGAACCCCAGAAAATCAGGAATGAGAATTATACGCAGGCCCCCTATGCCCCCACAAACCTATTAGCCAAACCTCACCCATAACTAGATAGCAAGTATATGGTCTGTTGGAGTTCTCCGCCTTTCTGCTTCACGTACTCGATTGACTCAAGATGGTAGGTAGACGACGACGTGCTGTTACAGGGCTAAACAAGATATCGCTGCCTCACGCTGGTCCATCCTAGTCTTTAGGTTGATTATATTGCAACAAGGGCATACTCTTGGTTCTTCTAACGCAGACCTTAACCTCTGTGAGCCCAGGAGGATCATCTGCAACCTCACAGAGGTATACCAAGAGTACCCTCACGTCCCCTCGAAGCCGCGTGCTTCGTAACCCAGACCATTGGAGCCTTCTTCATGATCAGATGGATGTCCGCTCCCCCTCGTGTTCTACTTGGTTTTCTTGACTAAGGTTTACTACTTAGTTCTCTTAACTAAGGTTTTCTACTTAGTTTCCTGAATCGTTCATTTTCTTAACAAAGGTTTACTACTTAGTCCTCTTAACTAAGGTTTACTACTTAGTCCTCTTAACTAAGGTATACTACTTAGTCCTCTTAACTAAGGTTTACTACTTAGTTTCTCTTAATCATTCATTTTCTTAACTAAGGTTTACAAACTAGTCCTCTTAACTAAGGTTTACTACTTAGTTCTCTTTCTCGTTATTAACTTAGTTCCCTTAACTAAGATTTATTACTTGGTTCTCTTAACCAAGGTTTGATACTTAGTTTATGTTGCTTAGTTCTCTTTAACTAAGGTTTGTTACTTAGTTCCTTTCAACTAAGGTTTACTTATGAATTCAAGCATGACTTAAGTTCTCTTTATCAAATGATAGTGTACGGGTGTTCTCCCACATTTCCAGCTTAGATTAACTTATTTCATGGTATAAGTTGTCCCACCCTTCGAGTCTTATATTACATCTTAAGTCATATTCATTTCTTATCCCTAGGATAAGTTTTTTTATTTAATCTTATCATTCCCCAATTTTCCTTGCTTTGATACTGTTATATTGGTTAAGTTTGCCGATGTGTCCAAGTTGACTTAACCCCCAATCACGTATTCAATTCAACCCACGCATCATGTCAAATTGGTTAAGCGTTATCCAGCAGTTCACGTTGACTTAACCCACCCATATATTGAGTCAAATTGGTTAAGTGTTATCTAGCGGTTCACGTTGACTTAACCCACCCATATATCATGTTAAATTGGTTAAGTGTTATCTATCAGTTCGTGTTGACTTAACCTACCTATATATCATGTCAAATTGGTTAAGTGTTATCTAGTGGTTCACGTTGACTTAACCCACCTATAGATTGAGTCAAATCGGTTAAGTGTTGTCTAGTATTTCATGTTGGCTTAACCTTACCATACTAGCATGTGTCATTAGCATTAATTAATTATTAATGCCCAACCTCTCACATTAGACCTATTGTTGCGGTCATTGGATGTGCCGGTTGGTTCCGGGTAGGATTACACCACAACTCAATCTAACCTTGGGTTTCAAGCACGTTATGACTAACTTCTCACATTAGAATCTATTGTTTGTGGTCACTAGATGTGCCAGGCTGTTCTGGGCAGGATTACACCACAAACTCATTCTAACCTCGAGTTTGCCATGTTTCATGTTTAGTTCATGTCCATTCTAGACGTCATATGTTAATTATCAATTCACAAGCATGTTCGTGTTTATTCAAGATGTCATATGTTAGTTATGAATTTCATGTCATGTGTCGAGTTCCATAATTACATAAAAACATGGTTTGTCCAACATATTCCATTTTTAATTATGTTTCTAGGATCTTAACGGCATATCCAATTTCCAAGTCTCAAATTCAAGCTTTACCCAAAAACCCCAATTTATGTTCATGCTTATAATCCCATTAATAGGCTATACCTATTATTCCAATTTTTCCATACATGTGTTCCTAACAGGTTACTATCATTCATATGTCAAGTGCTACTTAACCCATTTCTCTTTGCTTATAAAACCATTCGTGCAATAATCTTTTTACCCAAATTACTCAATTATAGCCAAATTCACCAATTCCATGTTATTCATATCCAAACATGCCAATTTCCAAAATCCCATTATACACAATTTCATAAAATCAATATTTTCCCAATATATTTCCCCACATTTATACATATAATCTAATTCACCTTTTAGGCTTAATTTCAAGTCACAAACATATTTTGCCAATTGTCCCAATATTTGCAATAATAATTGTTATGCCACAATTCCCCAATTTCAGACTATATTCCTCGACTGCATAAAATAGATTATGCTCAACATTTTCATATTTCAACCATTCTTATGTATAATAAGATTTCGTCTAGGTTCGAGATAACCTAGATCCAAAAATGAAAAGGGGAAGGAGAATAAAAGAACAATTATTATAACATGAATCTTGAATTGAATTTATAACTGGGGAATGATGAACGATAATAATACAATTATACAACAAGTTGATTATAATTCCACTCACCTTGATTGGATTGGGGAAAATAAACAATTTGTTGATGTAGAACACTGATTTAATCTTCTTATTTGATTGTTGGTGAAGAGCATGAATTGTTGATGAAGAACTTCGCTACTTGATTTGATTAAACTCCAAAGTTGATGAAGAACTTGCAATATAATTTAGAGTTTTGGGGGCGGCAACCTTGTTTGGTTGAAGTTTGGCGGCATGGAGGTGTCTTAAGGAATTGTTATGAATTAGGGTTAGGTCTTGCTATGTATTTATAGGCGTAGAGAGTGTTTTAGAGCCCTTAGATTGACCTAGAAGCCATCCGATCCGTACAGCACATCAAAACACGTCACAGGAGCTGAAATCGCCCAGATCTGGGGATAGGTCGACCCTTAGGTCGACCTCCTGGTCGATCTGACCCCCAGGTCGACCTGCCTGGTTTTTGTGGGAAATTTCCCGCCAAGCTGCCTGGGTCGAATTTCGAATTGTTTTGAATTTTTGTTGAATCTTCTAAAGGCCATAACTCTTTCATACGGAGTCCGATTTACGCAAACTTGTACTCTATTTCAAGTAGAATTTCGAGATGAACGCAATGGTGATGTCCATTTTAATTAATTCTGGATATTTAAATTAAGTATCCTTATTTTATTATCTTTTCCGTTACGCACACTATTATCGAATTAATTTTCCTTCTCTTCCATATATTAATTAATTTTCATTATACATCACCATTATTTACCTATCTATGCACATACACATATTTTTATATATTTTTAATTATATTTAAAATGCGGGGTGTTACAGCTGGGAAGCCCTCTCTTAGGCCGACAGCGTGCAACAATCTGATCGTCTTTAAGTGCTTTAGTTTTTGCGAGAATTCAAGACCTAGATTTGAACCATTTTCTGAAGTTAACGAAGTATATATTTTAAATGATTTACAACATTTAAAAGCATTACAAAGTTAAATTGATTTATAAAAATCATACCTTTTTGATATGATGTCGAAATCCAATGAAACAGGAAGCATTGGGAACGTGACATCGTACACTACATTCTAGAAGTGACTGGAGAAATTTTGGAGCTAGCCGCAAATTAAGGAGGATTGGAACCCAATGTGAGATTTCTAAATTCAAAATAAAATGGAAAAATCTATATACACACACACACACACACACACACACACACACACACATATATATATATATATATGGTAAAATCATTATAAATTGTATACGGTGCCTGTTAGCTCACCTCCCTCATCCACAGACCATGGACGATTTAAATTGATTGTGATTGTGATATTAAATATATATATATATATATGCTATATAAAATACATATATGCATTGTATAAAATTGGGATTGATTGATTGTGGTTGTGATGAATTGTTGGATTGAATTGTGGAATTATTAAATGGAATGATTATGTATGGTGCAAGCCTAGGTTAGAAGAGGAGCAGTGCTCAGACACTGTGTCGGTGCTACAACACCCTACCGTTATAAAGCCTGAATTTTCTAAAGTGTACTACATAAAATATTCATGTGTTGAATAAATTCTTTGAACAATAAAAATATAATTTTTATTGTATGTATGAACTATATAAAATATTCATGTGTTGAATAAATTCTTTGAACAATAAAAATATCATTTTTATTGTATGTATGAACCAATAAAAATATTCATATGTTGAAATAAGTATTGAATTGGTAAAAATATTATTTTTATCATGTATATGAAGTGTTAAAAATAACTATGTGCTGAAATAAATGTTTATTCATTAAAAATATTATTTTTAACATGTATATGAACTATATAAAATAGTCATATGTGGAAATATATTTTTGTTCACCAAAAATATTATTTTTATCATGTATACGAAGTGTTAAAAATAATCATGTGTTGAAATAAATGTTTATTCATTAAAAATATTATTTTTAACATGTATATGAACTATATAAAATAGTCATGTGTGGAAATATATTTTTGTTCGCCAAAAATATTATTTTTATCATGTATGTGAAGTGTTAAAAATAACCATGTGCTGAAATAAAAGTTTGTTCATTAAAATTATTATTTTTAACATGTATATGAACTATATAAAATAGTCATGCATGGAAATATATTTTGTTCATCGAAAATATTATTTTTATCATGTATATAAAGTGTTAAAAATAACCATGTGTTGACATAAATGTTTGTTCATTAAAAATATTATTTTTAACATGTATATGAACTAAATAAAATAGTCATGTGTGGAAATATATTTTTATTTTCCAAAAATATAATTTTTATCATGTATATGAAGTGCTAAAAAACCATGTTTTGAAATAAATGTTTGTTCATTTAAAATATTATTTTTAACATGTATGTGAAGTAATAAAATAGTCAGGTGTTGAAATATATTTTTATTCGCCAGATATATTATTTTTAACACGTATTTGGAGTAATAAAAAAAGCCATGGGTTGAAATAAATATTTGTTCGCTAATAATATTATTTTTATCTTAGATATGCATATATATACACATGCTAAACAGGTAAATAGATTCGCTGTTGAGTAAAGAATTTATTTATGTGCCCGAAAAATAGGTACACCTTAATGAGTTGGATGCACAATTTTATTATTATATAAACTCATGTGAATTAAATTGGATGTGCTGTGATGGTTGTTCTATGTGAGATTATAAACAACGCCATAGGATAGCAATAAATAAATTATGAACAACATCGCATGGCGTACTACATGAAGACAACATATCCTATCATATTTCATATAAGCATTTGGAGCTTATATGACGAGGTTGGAATTACCATACAAGCGAGAGGCTTGTAAGGCGATGACTACATTTTAGGTTAAACCGAAGGTGGATTATTGATGTCATAACATGTCATATTCAATATAAGTAATAGTTGCTCATATGACGAGGTTGAGATTACCGTACGAGCGGGACGCTTGTATGGCTATGATTGAATTACAAGTTGCACTGAGTACTGATATGGATTAAATAAAATATAACGTTAAATTGCAGGGATTAATAAAAACCCCACACGGGTCTGGAGATGACAATAATTCACGTCTCTCTTGATTTTAGATACGACACATGGATTATTTAATTTCCAACACGGGACAAGGTAACGAGATATAATCTCTAGAGATATGATCTTTACACTCTCCCTTGGGCATAGATAGGTCACTAAAAATTGTGTATGCTTTTTCTTGATTTATTGGGTGCCTAATACGGCCCAATAATTTTTCAGACCCCTCCCGAACAAAGGAGGTTATGGCAAAATATTTCGGAATTCAAAGGCGTTAGCCAATTATTTGAAGAATTAAATAGTTTTGAAGTCATCGAATAAATTATATAATTCATATAATATAAATTAAAATTAAATGAATCGCGCGCGGTAATTCGCGTTTTGGAATTGTTATTTTAAACGATTATACCGAGCGATCCAACCGTTGGATTTTCCCAAAACTAGAACCACTGGGTTCGCTTTGGAAAGATCTTTCCAACGATATTAAACTTGTTAAGATCCAACGGTAAGGTTTTGAGAATGTGTAACTCAAATCTGAATAAAAACAGCGCCAGGGCCGTGTAATGACCTGAAACGTCGTTCGATGGAAATGGGCTATTTTTATATAAATAAAAATAGCGATAAGTCATTTTAAAATATTATACACGATGTAGGATGGAAATAAACCGATTTTACTTGGTTTGTCAGATATTCTGATGGTTAGATGTATTTGACACGAAATTATAATATTGAATTGAAAAATGAATGCCAAATAGTTTGACCATAGAAGGAATGAGTTGATTGGAATTCTATATATATATACATGTGAATTATTTGAAATGACCGAGTTAATTCCCATTTTGAATAATTGAACGACGAATAAATGTCAAAGAAAACGAAGACGGTGCAAGACCGATGATCTTCAGATTGTGTGGATTACTATTGATGCCTTAGATATGCGTAGCTCCCTTGATGAGGTTACGGTTGTAGTGGTATGGATGTATTTGTTGATTGTCTGGATGTACAAGGGCCTCTCTCCTATATTGGACATATGGGACGAGGAATAAGGTGCCTTGTAACGCCCCGCCTTTATATCCACTATCGTCCAGTTCATTTCAGGGAAATGTCGTAGAGCATAATGGAGAATGAGGTTTGTGAAGAGCGACCCATTGTATGATTACTCCATGTGAGGAATGCACATCGAATTCCGATACCGATTAAAATTTCGACATGACCATTCGGCACACAGGGAAACTACACAACGGCTATATGTAATCCGGAAAGCAGTATAAAATAGACAACAACAATATAAACATGGTAAATCTCACAGCCAGACACAGAACAATCATATCACAAAGGCGGAATAGATATGATTAAACCAAGAATGTGTACACAAGCTAGTAGTCAACAAAGATCCACTAATCCCAAAATATTAGATACATGCACCAAGATCTACAAAAGAATATGTACACAACGATAGATAATGTCATAGGTACAAAAGCACATAAAGCTGCGGAGACAGAGTAGCAAGCTGAAAGTGGAAGAGGAGTCCCGGAGGAGTACCTAACATGACTCGGTCTGACCCGAGTATTATTTATAAGAAAATAAACAATAAACGGATCAGTCTAGCTGTAGTTATCAAACAAACCGAGATAACAAGAGATATAACACAGGATGACATGAACATGGCATGTCGACACAATCAGGAAATTACTATGGAATGTCAGCACACAAATATCTCTAAATAATCTCCTAGCTAATATATAATGCAATATTCAAATAATAGCACACAACAAGAAATGACAGCGGAATGCCAAATACACATCAAATTGATGACCATCGCATCAAAGTAAATCATAAATCAGTTCTCAGATTGACGCGCTTCGCGTCAAAGTAATCATAAACCATCAAAGTCATCATAAATTATCAAGTGATCATAAATCATCAAGACATCATAAAGGGTCAGACCTGTTCACAGATGAGATACGATCTCTAGGTAGCGAACCCAGATGTTTGAGTCGAAGCTCCCCACAGAGCCGGGTCGTGACCCCGAAAGAGAGAAAACACATAAATCATGAAATCTCTAGAAAACATCATAAAGAGGGGGTAGGTCTGTTCATAGATGAGATACGATCTCTAGGTAGCAAACCCATATGTTTGAGCCGAAGCTCCCCACAGAGCTGGGTCGTGACTCCGGAAGAGAAAAAACACATAAATTGTGAAATCCCTAGAAAACATCATAAATTATAGAAAGTTGGACCGAAGTCCCATAGGTGAAATCCAAGAATCGTAAATTCCACTCGGGCGATCGAGGACCACAAAACACAAGTCATAAAGGATCACATCGATCCGGGTGAATAGAAATTACTCCGAGCTAATTAATATAAGGAAATAGCGACGTGTCCCGTAACCACATGCTATTCTCGAATATTTTCGAACCCGTAATTGGTTTCTATTCAAAATAGAGAAAATCACCACACATGCTCGAATGCACAAGTCCAAGAGTTATTCACCGAAGTAAACGTATAAGGGGTCATAGTCCTCAGTTTTACTAAGGTAAATAAACTAAATTTATCGTCCGATCGATAGGATAAGGAATCATACATAAATCAATAGAATCAGAACCGGATTTAGAAACTGAATTTATTTTAAAAGGATTTGAATTTAAAAATTGTTTAAACGTTAGTTCAATGCCCATTGACAAGTATAAAACCCCATTATCCATTGTGGTTCAATTATTCATGAAACCCGTCGCCGTAGCGAATAGAACACAAACATCATGAATCAAAAACTCACATTACAATAACGTACAGGAAATCAAGGGATAACTATTGTAATTTCAATCAACGAATGAATCGAAATCCCAAATTAGGACCCGAATGTTTTAGACTATATCGGAATGAGCTCGAAGGATATCGAGCCGATAATTCACGTTTTGGAGTTGTGAATCATATTAGCAAGAGTATCGAAT
Organism: Allium sativum; assembly: GCA_030737875.1. Classification (NCBI taxonomy): domain Eukaryota; kingdom Viridiplantae; phylum Streptophyta; class Magnoliopsida; order Asparagales; family Amaryllidaceae; genus Allium; species Allium sativum. The sequence goes on along the minus strand of CM060922.1, from coordinate 270,874,077 downwards.
AAATTTGATATACAAAATAGAGCGCACGGGCTTTAGAATGATCATTTATTCAATTCACATCTTAAACAAATGTGAATCGACCAAGAAGGATCAACATTGGAAGAATCACATGAGAATCAAAGTAAAGGAATCAAGATGCAGAAATCTGCGAACCAGAGAACTGACAAGTCACAAACGACGTCGAAATGGGCCGAAACTTGTCCAGGAATGTGCTCAAATGATACTAAACTATTGAGCGTGGCCTACCGGCCAATAGCAGTTTCAGGCAGACAGACGTCTGTCATTGTAGTGACAGACGTTTGAACTGACAGTTAGCAGTTTTTTTTATTTTTCCCGAGAGCCGGGACAGACGTCTGACCCATTTTGGTCAGACGTCTGAGCTGAAGCAATTATTTATTTTCTTCCCCAAACATTGACAGACGTTTGTCCCCCTCTCGGACAGACGTCTGAGTTGTAGTATGTCCATTTTTTGCTTATGAAATGAGTTGCAAATGGCTCTCAGACGAAGTCGGGTCAATGGTGATGGCTTATAACATTTTCTAAGTGAAAATGAAGCATCAAAAACATGCCGAAGCAATTATAACACCAAACAAACATGCACAAACATATATATGTATATATATATATAAGAGATTAGAGATGGTTTTGATTATAAATTCAAAAACGGGCAAATTTTCTAACCAAACCAATCAAATACGATTCAAGCGAATTGTGAAGGCTTAGAACTATGTCGGGGGACAACGGAGCTTCACAACATCACCAAATCAACTCTTTGCATATGCATTAGGTCGTATGAATAACATATGTCATAATTTATACCTCAATTAAATTCAAACTAATAAACCGGAAAGTGTAAACTCTCCTAACCAATTCAATAAGCAAATGCAACATGAAATGGTCCTAAATTACACTTGTGCAAGTCATAGACTTGCGGCATAGATGTGAGTTCAATAAAGAACTCACCTTTGCTTGCTAGAAGCAAGAAATTATCCCAAAGCTTGGCTAAATCAACCTCTATTCAATCAATACTCATGAATCTCCAATCTAAGAGCATATCAACAAGATTCCTAAGAGTTAGGTTTAGGAAATCATACAAATTCAAGAGGAATTGGGTTGGAGAAGATAGAGATGAAGATGGAGAAGCTTACCCAAGTCTGTACACTTGATTTCCTCAAGAATTGGAGCTACAAGATCAAGCTAGGGCTTAGGGAGTTTTAATTTCCCATTCCACTCTCCATTTTTCTATTTTCTTCTAAGTGTTGAATGAATGAAGAGGAGAGAGCTATTAGGGGGTTTATAAGGTAGGCTAGGTTAGCCAAATCAAGACCAAACCAAAGTCCCAAATTTCCGAAGCTCAGAATATATCGAAGTTTATACTTTTCGAACACCTAAACGACATTTTGAACTCAGTGGAAGTAGTTTCGAGTCCAAACTCGTCCAAATGTAGAAAGTGATATTTTAGTCTTATATCCAAACGAAAATGACTGAAATCGCCCAACTCAAAAGGTATCGATGTTTATAGTCAAAAAGGTTGTAAACAATGATACAGACTCAATGGAAGTGGTCCCAAATCCTAATTTTATCGTTTGCGAAAAACGACATTTTGAGTGACATCGGACACGACGCTATATTTAAATAAAATATTTAAATCTAAAATCGTCGAATGAGCGGGTTGTTACAGACTTCCCCCCTTAAAAGAATTGTGTCCCCGCAATTCCTTAAGAATGAAGTAATAAGTAACAACCAAAAACAATACCACAGAGTGGTACCACAAGAACCGACGTGAGATGAAAAGATCATACCAACGGCTAGGTGCGATCCCAATTTTGTCTCGCAAGATCATAAAAGCTAGAGTTCAATCTCTAACTTCATTACCCATGAAGGTAGTTGTCCCAAACGGGTAAAATAATTCCAGAAAAATTCATAAGCTCTATGAATTCAAATAGACTCGCCTTTCTTCGTATGATTCTCAAGGGAATGAGAATCAATAGAATGCACAAAAACCAAGCGAATCTAATTTGGAATATCAAGGAGCAACGGGACTACGTCCTACAAACGCGAGATATCAATAGTAGATATTTCTCTTAGGATATGAAATGGGAATTTACGATGGTTGACTACTCCATTCCCAAACTCAATCACGAAAATGTAGCGAACATCGAGCCCGAGCGCTTTAGTCCTACAACAAGGTGGTTGACACCAACAAAAGCACAACACATAGATTCCAACGAATTTAGCTAAGGAAAGCAATTTTCGAAGGAATAATTAATTTTAACATCAATGATTCAAGGTTGGTAATGGAATACCAACGAGCTAGAAACCGATAAACAAATATTGGTAATGGAATACCAATGAACTACAAGTCAATAATCAATTATTGGTAGCAGAATACCAATGAACTAGAAATCGATAACAAATATTGGTAATGGAATACCAATGAACTACTCGGGGAAATCGATTTCTAACCAGGTACTAAGTCTCATTTAGTAACCATAAAGACGAATCATTAGGAACTATACGAAATTCCCAATATTCAGAAACTCGAGTATCAATCTTAGAAAATAGGAAACATCAAGAAGATGATGGATAAGTATTGCATAACTTACCACTTCGGAATAGCAAGATTTAAGATAATTTTCCGCCAAATATCTCAAATTGTAAAAACATCAGTAATTAATCAAAGAAGCAATAGGCAATTTATCTAACAAGATGAGATTAAACCAAAGAGGTCATAATCCTCAAAGATTTGATTGACAAGTGTTAACAAATCAAAGGAGACAGTTATCAATCCAAATTATTCAAACAAACAAAGGAGGAATATCAAAAGAGCTCATCCTTTCGATATTCATTTCTAAGAACAACGCAAGGCTAAGTCCGTAAGTGAATTGACTATAGCACTTCCTGATGATCGACTAGATCATAGATTTGAAGAAAGGAATTATTGAGTTTGCAGTGGATAGCAAAAACTCAAATTTCCCTCCACCCATGGGATTCCCATTCTCTCGAGCGATCGTTCACTAGAGAAAATAAGGAGACTCATGGAATCACAAGAGAAATAAAATCTCTTTAGAAAATTGAAAAAACGATTAAGAATTAAGCGAGATCCTCAATCACTAAGAATTCTAGAAAATCAAAGATATGAAATCCAGGAATAAGAGACATAAATAAATAATTTTTTGGGTGGTTCCTGGAAATATTTAATTTACTCAAAGAAAAGATTCAAGATAATTTCTAATTGAAAATCTTGAACCACTCAAATTTTTGGAATTGCTCCAAGGATATCTAGAAATAAATTATCTAGAAAACCAAAAAACAATTATGAAAAATCGCAAAAAGTACAAAATATCATTATTTTGATTAACTTATTAATGGTTAATTTAATTTTTAGGGATCATTTCAAATTTCGGATTGTCACATATTGATGTTTAGGAATTCCGAACTACAATATGGTGTCCCACGTCTCGTTCGAGATCCTTAACGCACCCAACAAACAAGTAAACACAAGAAATCCTCAAAATTTCTAAAATTCATGCAAATCTCGCGAAAACATAAAAATTCAATAAATCATTTGGGATAACATAAAGGAAATAAAATTCTTTATCAACTTACGAATAAAACACAATTGATATCTTTTGATAACAAAGAACACGGTCGACGTATATCAAAAGAACATAAATAAAATAATCTCTGAACAAAGTAAATGATATTAAGAAATTAATGACACGTACCTTGACTTCAAGAAGAGGGATCACATGAAGCGGGATGCTTTCCCTCATTCTTGATCTTGAGTTTGGAACACAATGAGGTAACACAAATGTATCGTTGCACATTTGTTGAGTTAATTTAGCACAAATGCTTGGTGACTCACACCGGCACAACGAGGTAACAAATGAGTTGTTTTAGCCCGAAGGCTTGGTGATCTAACACCGAACTAGAACTATATAGATGACAACAAGGGAGTAGATTTATTCACAAAGACATGGTATCTCCATACCGACCGACAAGTGATCAATAGACCATGATAGGTACATAACGACGTACGAAACAATCTTAACTAGAAATCAAGAAATATTAGGATCAAAGGCACTTACGACGTGTGTAACGACGCACGGGCAAGATATCCAATGATCAATCAACTACAAGGATCATAAATGATCAACAAGATAACTGTGATACACAATAGGCCACTTGAGACATAATCACCCCTCCCGTAGGAGGTACACTGGGTGAACCGGCACTTGCACGGCTACGACCGAATATTTCACTTCTTTAAGGAAAAAGAAGGAAGAAAAAGTTAGTCTTAAGTTGAATTCAAACAATACGAGTTCAATCAAAATGAAATCATATAGGAAGATAAGTTATGACAGGTCTTAGGACTCTAACTAAAACCCTGAAGCACAATTCCTGAGAGAGGCTCAAGACAATACCATCATCATACTATCTTACACTGTTCCGGAAAGTTGCTCTGATACCAACTGTAGCGCCCCGTCCCTATACCCACTATCGTCCAGTTCATTTCAGGGAAATGTCGTAGACCATAAAGGAGAATGAGGTTTGTGAAGAGCGGCCGATTGTATGATTACTCCATGTGAGGAATGCACATCGAATTCCGATACCAATTAAAATTTTGACATTACCATTCGGCACACAGGGAAACTACACAACGGCTATATGTAATCCAGAAAGCATTATAAAATAGACAACAACAATATAAACATGGTATATCTCACAGCCAGACACAGAACAATCATATCACAAAGGCGGAATAGATATGATTAAACCAAGAATGTGTACACAATCTAGTGGTCAACAAAGATCCACTAATCCCAAAATATTAGATACATGCACCAAGATCTACAAAAGAATATGTACACAACGATAGATAATGTCATAGGTACAAAAGTACATAAAGATGCGGAGACAGAGTAGCAAGCTGAAAGTGGAAGATCAATCCTGCGAGGAGTCCTAGAGGAGTACCTAACATGACTCGGCCTGACTCGAGTATTATTTATAAGAAAATAAACAATAAACAGATCAGTCTAGCCGTACTTATCAAACAAACTGAGATAACAAGAGATATAACACAAGATGACATGAACATGGCATGTCGACATAATCAGGAAATGACAATGGAATGTCAGCACACAAATATCTCTAAATAATCTCCTAGCTAATGTAGAATGCAACATTCAAATAATATCACACAACAGGAAATGACAGCGGAATGCCAAATACACATCAAATTGATGACCATTGCATCAAAGTAAATCATAAATCATTTATCAGATTGACGCGCTTCGCGTCAAAGTAATCATAAACCATCAAAGTCATCATAAATCACCAAGTGATCATAAATCATCAAGACATCATAAAGGGGCAGACCTGTTCATAGATGAGAAACGATCTCTAGGTAGCGAACCCATATGTTTGAGCCGAAGCTCCCCACAGAGCCGGGCCGTGACCCCGGAAGAGGGAAAACACATAAATCATGAAATCTCTAGAAAATATCATAAAGAGGGGGCAGGTCTGTTCATAGATGAGATACGATCTCTAGGTAGCAAACCCATATGTTTGAGCCGAAGCTCCCCACAGAGCCGGGTCGTGACCCCGGAAGAGAGAAACCACATAAATTGTGAAATCCCAAGAAAACATCATAAATCATAGAAAGTTGGACCGAATCCCATAGGTGAAATCCAAGAATTGTAAATCCCACTCGGGCGATCGAGGACCCCAAAACACAAGTCATAAAAGATCACATCGATCCGAGTGAATAGAAATTACTCCGAGCTAGTTAATATATGAAAATAGCGACATGTCCCATAACCACATGCTATTCTCGAATATTTACGAACCCGTAATTGGTTTCTATTCAAAACAGAGAAAATCACCACACATGCTTGAACGCACTAGTCCAAGAGTTATTCGCCGAAGTAAACGTATAAGGGGTCATAGTACTCAGTTTTACTAAGGTAAATAAACTAAATTTCTCGTCCGATCGATTGGATAAGGAATCGTATATAAATCAATAGAATCAGAACCGAATTTAGAAATCGAATTTATTTTAAAAGGATTTGAATTTAAAAACTGATTAAACGTTGGTTCGATGCCCACTGACAAATATAAAACCCCATTATCCATTGTGGTTCAATTATTCGTGAACCCCGTCGCCGTAGCGAATAGAACACAAACATCATGAATCAAAAACTCACATTACAACAACATGCATGAAATCAAGGGATAACAATTGTAATTTCAATCAATGAATGAATCAAAATCCCAAATTAGGACCCCAAATGTTTTAGACTATATCGGAATGGGCTCGAAGGATATCGAGCCGATAATTCTCGTTTTGGAGTCGTGAATCATATTAGCAAGAGTATCGAATAAATTCGATATACAAAATAGAGTGCACAGGCTTTAGAATGATCACTTATTCAATTCACATCATAAACAAATGTGAATCTACCAAGAAGGATCAACATTGGAAGAATCACATGAGAATCAAAGTAAAGGAATCGAGATGCAGAAATCTGCGAACCAGAGAAACTGACAAGTCGCAAATGACGTCGAAATGGGCCGAAACTTGGCCAGGAATGAGCTCAAACGATACTAAACCATTGACCATGGTCCACTGGTCAATAGAAGTTTCAGGCAGATAGACGTCTATCACTGTAATGACAAACGTCTGAGCTGGCAGTTAGCAGTTTTTTTTAATTTTTCCCATGAGCCGGGATAGACGTCTAACCCATTTTTCAGACGTTTGAGTTGAAGCAATTATTTGTTTTCTTCCCCAAACATTGACAAACATCTGCCCCCTCCTGGACAGACGTCTGAGCTGTAGTATGGCCATTTTTTGCTTAGGAAATGAGGTGCAAACGGCTCTCGGACGAAGCCGGATCAATAGTGATGGTTTATAACATTTTCTAAGTGAAAATGAAGCATCAAAAACATGCCGAAGAACTCATAACACCAAACAAATATGCATAAACATATATATAAGAGATTAGCGATGGTTTTGATTATAAATTTCAAAACGGGCAAATTTTCCAACCAAACCAATCAAATATGATTCAAGCGACTTGTGAAGGCTTAGAACTATGTCGGGGGACAACGGAGCTTCACAACATCACCAAATCAACTCTTAGCATATGCATTAGGTCATATGAATAACATATGTCATAATTTATACCTCAATGAAATTCAAACTAATAAACCGGAAAGTGTAAACTCTCCTAACCAATTCAACAAGCAAATGCAACATGAAATTGTCCTAAATTACACTTGTGTAAGCCACAGACTTGCGGCATAGATGTGAGTTCAATAAAGAACTTCACCTTTGCTTGCTAGAAGCAAGAAATCATCCCAAAGCTTGGCTAAGTCAACCTCTCTTCAATCAATACTCATGAATCTCCAATCTAAGAGCATATCAACAAGATTCCTAAGAGTTAGGTTTAGGAAATCATACAAATTCAAGACGAATTGGGTTGGAGAAGATAGAAATGAAGATGGAGAAGCTTACCCAAGTCTCTACACTTGATTTCCTCAAGAATTGGAGCTACAAAATCAAGCTAGGGTTAGAGAGTTTAATTTTCCATTCCACTCTCCATTTTTCTATTTTCTTCTAAGTGTTGAATGAATGAAGAGGAGAGAGCTATCGGTGGGTTTATAAGGTAGGCTAGGTTAGCCAAACCAAGACCTAACCAAAGTCCCTAATTTAGGAAGCTCGGAATATATTGAAGTTTATACTTTTCGAACACCTAAACGACGTTTTGAAATTAACGGAAGTAGTTACGAGTCCAAACTCGTCCATATGTAGAAATTAATATTTTGGTCTTATATCCAAACGAAAGAGACCAAAATCGCCCAACTCAAAAGGTGTCGATGTTTATAGTCAAAAAGGATGTAAATGATGATCCGGTCTCAATGGAAGTGGTCCCGAATCCTAATTTTATCGTTTGCGAAAAACGACATTTTGAGTGATACATCGGACATGATGCTATCTTTAAATAAAATGTTTAAATCTAAAATCGTCAAATGAGCGGGTTGTTACATGCCTCCAGTTTCGTTCAGACCCAGAATGAACTAGTAAATGGATGTGTGTCTAATATTGGATTTTATTCTGTGTTGATTGATTTCTATTAAATATATATATATATATGTTTGGTGTCGGAGAATTTATTCTCTTCTTAACACCCTTCTCTAAGACGTATGAGCTTAGAGATTATATATTGATGGATATCAGTCGCATGGCATGAATTGTTAGTGTGGCATGCTAAGATGAAAGTGATCAAGGCTTTTGTTGAAAAGTAGAGTTTTGTGGTTGATGATCAAAGCATGGATTTATATAGCACAGCTTTGTGTATAGCGTTAATTCACTAGCCTCACACCCGTATGTGTCAAAAACAGGATCAGGGATGCAGGGAGAACACGACGTTTATTTCTGGCTAGTGGTAGTGCCATGGTATGGAGCCCAGACATATTTACTTATGTGGTTGATGGAATGCGAGGCCCTCAGATATATCGGTCACTACGGGGCCGATGGATAGGTCCGATAGGATCGGGAAACGTATGTTCAGGAATAACCTACCCACTAACGTAAGTATGGACCGGCCCTGCAGGAACCAAGGGTTGCCCAGAGTGTGTAATCCTAAGGCATTTGCTAGAGTGTCTCGAATCGGTGAGGAGTCATCCCTGGCCTCGATTCATGACGGAAATACAATTTCTAATACGTGACATTGTGCGGTTTTGATTGTAAACCTATATATGGCGACATGTTATGTGGCACCTATGCTGTCTATGATTGATACATTATGATTGAAATTGCTTTTGAAACATCTAGACACTAATAATAATATTAAATGATTTGTTTTATGCGTATCAAACAAATTTGGCCATTATAAGGGAAAACTCTATCCTTCGGTTTGCGTTGCATTGTGTGATGGGACTTGAGTCTTATAATGGCTTCATTTTTCTAAAAAGTATCGCGTTGTTTAAATGATTTACTTTATTTCATGCACTGGAAATCAATGGATAAAACCCGTTCCATGTTAGCGGTGTGGTCCTATGATTTGCCTTATTATTATTATACTAGTTAAGTAGATTTCTCATACCAGTCCCATGACTGACTCGTAGTTTGTTTCACTTGCAAACTCGGGTGCCCCTATTTTTACACGGGCAAGCAAGTAACAGGTAGCATGATTTATTTTGGCTTAAAACTATAGCTTGGAGTGCACTTTTGGCTGAAGGCGAAGACTAGCTTTTATATGTATTTTGGATTATTGACATTACCGCCTGTACAATCTTATGTATATGTACTGTTGATCTCGATGTAGACTTATTATTTCTTTTATGTACTAAGTTGTATCCTAAAATTGTGCAACTCTGATGGTTATGACATTTTATGATTCTGCTGCCATATTGATGTAAATTATTCTATTTCATGTTTAGGCTTTTATCTGTAATCTGTGAATGTTGATTAATGTGTCATATTCCACTGATTATCCTTGCTTCCATGGCACGGGGGTTTGGGTTGTTACATAATATGCATATATTTATTTTTTTATGTTTTCGTGCAGTCAACGTAATTACTATTTTTATTATTTTTAATTTTTATGTAAATGATTTGGTTCAATCAATAACGAAACATTCCTTTTTTGCATTCAATCTTGCCAAAAGGTTTCCGATCTTCCAAAAAGACCTTTAGCGGTAATCATTGTAACTTATGCCAAATTTGTGGAATAGACAATTCAAATTCACAAGAAATATATATGTTTATATATATTTTTAGAATAGTTGATGAAAACTACGCAAAAAAATTTATTTTTATATCTATACGCACGTTTGCACCACTTTTCCTTTTTAGATCTTTTTGTCATATATCTCGTGAATTCAAAATGACATCTTTTTGTTCAAAAAGAAGAAAATGGCATACTTACGATAATTAAGCCAAAACCCAACAATATTGAATAAAAATAGGTATAATTATAATCACATAATTTAACGATCATATCTACCCAAATTCACATAATTTAACGATCATATCTACCCAAATTCACATAATTTAGCAATTTTAACCCAAATTCTATATTTTCGACACTGAACTTAAGATCTGGAATGTAACTACAACTAATTGGTGTTTAACAAGACTGGATTCTAAATATACAGTGTTATGCAATGTTCACAGTACATTCTATAACATAATTTCATGATATAACTGTAAGAATAGGTGTAAACACAATTTATTTTATGCATAGCCACAGTGTACAATTCACAAGTTTTAATCTTTTTATAACCAGATCTGATGGGTGTTAATCTAATTACAACAATTTATTTATCAGATCTGATTGGCATAGGCATAAAAATTGAATATATTACGAACGAGATAAATGGATTATTATAAATGTGTATGTAAATTTGTCACTCACCTTATAGCCTTCAAATTCAATCCTTTGAACCTTTTTAAGCCTACAATCCACTTATTCTTACAAATCTACAATTTATCTAGAAAAGGGAAAATTCTAAATGTGTAGAAATGTAAGAAATAGGGAAGAGAGCGAAGAATCTTTCGTTGAGCGTCAAATTGCATCCTTTTCCATTGAATCTATTTATCCTCTCAGTTACATATAAATTTGATTTGATTTGATATGTATGAATATATTTTTATTTAAGAAATTAGGTTAGAAGAGAGGGAAATGGCAGAGCTACGCTACCTTCATAGATTTGAATGGAAAAAGAATGAGGCCTTACCCCTTTATTTATAGGAGTGGAAATGGTCTTGCACCGTTGGATTCATTTTAAATAACACCCATCCATTTATATTATAAAATATAATAAGAATACCCCTCAAAACGTAGCCGTCACTGGGTTGTGTAGGCGTAGAGCAGTCGACACCCTCCCCTGGAGTGGTGGATCGCCCTCTGGCAAATCAGCCCAATGAGGGCCGGTTATATAAGGTATTACATATATTAATTGTACTTTTTATTAATTTCCATCTGTTTTTCGTTTTTCATCCGTAACTCTTTCATATGGACTCTGTTTGCGAAACTCCAAAGATGAAATTTGACCAGAGTTCCGAGACGAACGCAATGGTTAAAGTTTCATGGTCAAATTCCATCGTTTGCAGAAATTCCTATTTTTGAGCTTCTAATTAAATAACTATCTATTGTCAAACTTCCAGGTTGTTACATTCTTCCCCCTTAAAAGGAATTTCATCCTGAAATTCTTAAAACTAGTTATCTTATCCTACATAACCAATTTATGTACATCCACTTTGCAATCATGGGTATATGTGCATGGTGTACTCAATGCATTTCATCCATAAAATATGCAAGCAAGATGATTGTAAATTGGGCCCTCAATATGTATGCATTGAGATTTTAAAACACTTCGAAAAACATGATGCAAAACATCATAAATATACTTGCTGTCCTATTTGAATGCAAATTTTGAAAATTATTTTTCATCCATAATCTTCACAAAATTACGGATAAAAGTGTAAAGCCCCCAATTTTTCATCCTAACCCTACCATCTAAAACACGTAATCTAATCATTTCCTATTTAATTTCTCCTAAATCGGAAAAAAGAAATCAAAGCGAAAATTTTTAACATTTTTCCCGCTTACAACTTTTCCATTTCCCGCCCTACAGTGGAGTTTTCACCTCAGTTATCTAAATTACTCCAAAAATTTCCATCTGTAGACTGTAAAGGAGGATTAAAACAAGCTTTAAAATGTAAAATGAGTTAATTAATAACTATCACGCATCGTTGACAAGGTATGAAAACAGCGTTTCCAAGGCTAAAACAACCTTTTCCTTGTTGTCATTAACATTTTTATCATATCGTCGGTCCTACTGCACCATTAGAATGCGCACACAATCTCCCTTACGCTATTCATGTGACCAGAAATCAATTTTTTCATAAAAATAAATTCCCACTTGAAAACTAGTCATGTCTATTTTGAAAATTTCCTTTCAAAACTGTTTCATTTTCCAATAAAATAAGAAAATGATAAAAAAAATCAAACATCGTTTTCCTAAAAGCTTTTAAAAATGTATTTCGGGGAAATTTAAACGATTCAAGTCAGATGTTGGCGAAGAAGGAAGTTAGTCACGCCAAAAATGCGAAAACTGAAATCACACACAAAAAGACCAAAAATAAATTTTAGCTTTTAACAAGGAACGGTGGTTTATTTATTTATGTACCCGTGATGTGGAATCATCCATTTACTAAAATTAATCCAACATAGAATTATATTCTTTCCAGCTCTAGGACAACTGTTATTTTAGATACAAAATGAGATTTCATTCAAACAGGCATACGTGAATGACATAAGCATTTCCAAACTTAGAAATCTCATTAACTTAAGTCGTGTTATTTAAATAACACTGACAGTTACAAGCATGAATCACCACAAAGCCAAGAACCCAATGCCGGAAAGGGATAACAACAAAACAACACCACAACTCCCAAGGCAATGGTTATAAACAATGAGATGTCTTGCACCACGGTCGGAGCTCAAACCATTTTTATGATCTTTGATTAACCATATCATGTTAGCTAAATGCTCAACCTCGTGTTACAAACATTACTGGTGTTGTTGTAAGTTCCCACATCACCATCTCTTCTAAGAGAGAATTTATGATGAGAAAAGAAAACAACCACAAAACTTCTTCTCATGGAAACCCACCTAATATTGCCTAAAGACTAAATGAGTAGGTGAATTTACAAAAAGTAATTCCATGAGACAACACAAGAACAACAAGCTGAATCAAATGTCATGCGACATTAAATGATGGTTACGCCACCGATCAAATAAAGGATTGATTTCTGCATCATGAGACAAACTTAGTCATAACTTCTCATTTATAGAACTATGTGCTAAATGAGTCACATTTCTACATGGGCAGTTCGAATATAGATCCCAAACACAAAAACCGACATCAAGAAAAAGAGATTTACTGCAAAATCTCCAAAGTCGGTCAAACAAAAGACCTTATAAGTCCGCGTACAACACAGATTCCTCAAAAATCTCATTGAGATTCTCCTTAGAAAAACCATCCAAATATAGCTTATTTTTCATCCCGAAAACGAAGATCACGTTCGAAAATACCTATTCAAATATGGTATAGCAAAGGCGGACGCAACACAAACACAAATCCTATTCTAAGATCTCGGGCAATGGACCGGTGCAAGTCCAACTGCCACAACAAATTTTCTTAGCCCTAAAGTGGTGTGACCTTATTGCTCATTCCGATCCAACCAAATGACCTCTACTTAAGGAGGAGACTTTAATGGTGTGAGTAAGATCGAATAGTGCAACTAGGTGTTATAGGACAAGAAATGCTCGGAGAGAATAAATTAGATCTTGGAGTACTAGTGAGGCAAGATCTAATGTGCAAACAAACACGAAAAAATGAGGAGACGAGGCGATGATAAGAAGGATAGGAATATGGTTTGGCTAGATGAGGAAGGAATGAGGAAATAAGTAGTTAAGGGGGTAATTTGGACACAACTTTTATGGTTGAGTCCTAGGTCCAAGTTGCACCAAAGCTCATCAACTAATTGATCGTCTAGTATAGCACCAAACGGCCAGCTACCAAATGGGCTTTGGACAGAGGTTAAACCTTGACCTTATTAGGCTGGATTAAAATATTAATCGTCCTACGTCATCTTTTAAGATTTAAAACAATTAAAAAATAATTATCCTCATCACTACAACACTGAAAGATCATAGTTAAACTCCGAACTAACTCCAAGAATTTATAGTCTCAACAACGATGCTGCTACTACGCAATGAGCGAAATCCAAAATAATTTAGCTAGAAATCCGTAATTTAATTTAAAATGGATTTCCCTTTTACTTAGCTGACAACAAACAGACGATTTACAAAATCAAATACCCCACAATCCAGGCGAAGGATTTTCCTTAGCCTTTTCGAAGAAAAATTTAAACTTTTCCAAAAATGGAATTTTATTGTAAACCAACGATTTTGTATTTATAAACCAAGTTTATTATTAATATTATTTATATCCAGTTTATATTTCAAACTGGAAAAACCTTTTCATGTTCAAAAATGTTAGAGCTTTAGAACCTTTAGGATTAATAGTGGTAATTTCAATAAATTACTCAACATATATAGGAAGAGGGACACTAAAAATCACAAGGAATAAATATTTATTATTTTCAAGTTTAGTGGCATATTTCTTGTCATTTCTAATTCCATCTTTCCTACCAATCAGACTACATCTATTAAAATTACACAATAGCCCTATAATTTTGGAACACAAATAGATTAAGAATTTTAAACCATTTCTTCACAAACCATTTTCCAAAACTGTATTTCAAAATCGTTGAAATCCATTTTTATTTTCTCAAATATTTTTAAAAGTAAAATTTACTCAAATACAGTTTAAGAAATCGTGACAATCTCGGTTGTAGCTACATTTTTGCCCAATCTCCAAACTCAAATCAACGAACTCCACCATTTGTCGTTCTCATGCTCTTCACGACGAGATCGTCAACGTACTGGCGGGTAAGGCAGAATTGGCTTGAAACCCGAACTCAACATATTTCAACCCTTAGTCGCTTAAAGCACAATTTATTATTAGGCCCAAGACTAATTCATCATCGAAATAAATTAAAGTCGAGTAAGAAAGACGAAGAAAAGCAGAAAACAAAATCGAATTACGTTCTCTCATGATTCCTGATTTAACTATTTCCTCTGACCATTTAACCTAAGTTGTAATACCAAATGTAACACCCCACACTTTTATGCGACTAAATTTCGACAAAAATCAAAATTTAAACACGTCCAAGCATGGAGCGCATATATCTGGTACCTGCAATAAATGAGCATGGGCATAATCAGAGTAGCATAAAACAAAACTCATAGTGGAAACAAAATAGGATAACAAGTATTAACTCAAGTAATTATATTTTTCAAAGTAATTCACTTTGCCTATACCGAGCATGAGAGAGAACGAGAACCAAAAGCCAAACTTAAGCAATTATGAGAACCGGACCTTCTAAAGGAAACCTGGGAGAGTGTAATGAGGAGGGGGTCAGAACAACAAGTTCCAGTGACTAAGAAATGTACAACATAGGTTATAATACATGAATGTGTCCCATTTGGTTCAACCCAAGATGTTTGCCTAACAAGGTTCGTAATTATAACCCAACCTTATTGATGCTTACGCATGACCCTACTACTGTGATGGCCCGCCCCGCACCGGTCGGCATTTCCTCTGAAAGTGCGTTGTACACATGCCCAACTAGCATGGAATGGTCGCCAAAGAAAGGAAAGAAGAGAATGAACTAATCTAAAACCTGTAGAATGTCTCACAGCGCATGGAACAAAATATAATAATAATACAATCTTGACATAAAACAGGCGAGACAGTGCATAAGCTGAAAACTAAACCAACATAGCAGCGGAAATCCAAATACAGCTTATGATCCAACATCATTATCACTACTTTAAACTGTATCTAAAGCAAAAGAAAGCTAAAGTAGAAGATGCACTACTAATGCCCAAGCAGTGATCTTCAACAATACAGGGAGAATATCTATATGTATCATACGTGGAAGCCTCCTGCTCGTCTCCGGATCAACTACTCGTGCATACCCAGCTAACCTGTCTCTAGTCTGCTCATGAGAGCACCCAGAGTAATAAGAAGAGACATAAAACTATGGGTCAGACAAAAGTATGGTATGAGCGATAAGCAGCTAAACTGAACAATAACAGGTATACTAAACCATACCTGAACCTGGACCTACAACCAAAGAGTTAGCACTACATACCGTACAATACTCTAAGGTGCCACTGAACAAATGGTGTAAAGATAACAGGGGTGAGGGTGTGCATGTCATAATGATGGCAAACAAATCAGCCATAACAACCATCCTCACATCTCTCACTCAATGCGTAAAGCATACAATGTCCACCACTGTCAATCACTAGACCCATCGAAGTAGTGACGGAGTTCGACTTGTACAACTACTGCTACTACCAAGCTTACCACATGGAGTCATGACCAATCTTTACAAATGGCCCCACTTCATTGGTCTATAGCCCTTTAGTCGTACCTAGGCCGCTGTGGCCCTGAATCTGTTCACGTACTCCCTACATATAGTGATTCAAAGTTACAGACATCGACAACCCCTTAGCACATGTCCCGCAGCGAAGCCCAATCATGAAGCTCACTCATTGGTTCCCAATCATGAAGCCCAATCCTGAGTCAAAGCTCTTTCATTTGGACTTCCTTTGCATCTCGGGTTTTGGTCGAATTGGAGTTGGTCTTCAGAAAGTCGTCGCGTAGTAGTAATAGCACTCGGTTCAGATATGCATAGTGCTCCAGTCATCATCGGTTCGGTTCAGTCTAGTGCCTCTTAGTATGCTCCTGGGTGCGGTTCGGTTAGGATGTTCCCGATTAGCTCGATTTGGTTTGGATGCCCTCTGTCTGGGTGCGGCTCGGTGGTAGCCTCCTGGTTCAGTTCGGTGGTTTCTCCCTCCTTGATGTCCGATCCGATCCGATCTCATCCCTCTACATTCGCCCAATCCGATCCCGTTCCTCTTCATTTGCCCGATCCGATCCTATCCTTTTCATTCTCCCGATCCGATCCTATACTTTTGGTTCCTCCGATCCGATCCCCTGTCCAACTCCAACTCTAAGCAAATGGCCTTCCTTCTCGCCAAGTCCCTTATGCTAAGTTCCAATCCAAATCCAGTTCACTTGCCCGGTTCCCCTATCCGATCCGAGCCCAATAATCCGATCCGATCCGGTTCGAAACCCTGCATATTTCCTATGACTTTCCAGCGACTGTTTTACGCTATACGACGGCGTTTTCAACCAATCTAACAGTTATAATCAGTCACAAAACATACCATACAGTCATAGCAGTGTGTATAATCATTCACAAACATCAAAACAATAATCATAACATGCAAAATGGATTAAACATACCCAAAACCCCATATTTTCCCCTAAGCATGTTTAGGAAAAACTAATAATATGATTAGTAAAACTTAACCAAATCAAACCAAATTTCTAGCAGAGGTCTAAAACATTATTTAAGAATTTACAAATATTTTTCCAGAATTTATTAATGTATAACTTCGCTAATCTTCACTAATTACCCTTAATTAACCGTAATTAGTGCAAAACTATGCAAATCACTCACCTTGGCCAGAAATGAAACCTTTAGAACTGAAACTCTACTGTTTGGGCGTGAATACCAATGTAACACAGCAGCTCTACTACTGATTTGGTGAAGATCTTCCTTGATTTGACGTAGTTTAAGCCAAAACTTGATTAAGAAGTGATTAGGGGTGTTTTTAGATGATGGAGGCCATTGTTAGGTTGAAGAGAGAGTTTGTGGCGGCTGGAAAATGAGTGAAAAACCGAAATCGTAACCCTAGCAGCCCTCAAATACCTTTAATCCCGAAATCCCCCATTGGGCCTAGCTGTTAATCACCCGGTTAAGCCCAATTAAGCTGTTTTTCACTATTTGAAACTTGTATCAGCCATATCTCCCAAATGGTGAGTCCGTTTGGCTAATGTGACCACTCTACGGAATTGTAAACCATCAAACAAATCTAAAGGAAATGGTTTCAAGTCAAAATTCCTTTCCAGTCAAAAGTTATGGCCAAAACAGTATTAGCTAGGGGCAAAATGGTCATTTAAAAATCGGGAAAACTCATGAACATGGGAAATGACCCCAGTAGTCGTCTCCCAAAGTTACATGACCATAAGACTTCGTGTGTGAAAGAAATAAATATTCTACGATCCTTCGATGCGTAGAATGCGGGTCGTTACAACTACCCTTCCCAAAGTAGTATTTCTAAAGTATTATACCGAGAAAGGACGTTTTACTCATATGTTTGTGAAGCTTTTATACCAGAGCATGTCTGGTTATTAAACGGAGAAGTGAACTCCAAACTACAGAGTTATATATGTATACTTTTCATTGGCTTACCCATTATTATTTAACGCCACACTATCAATGACTGTAGGGTGGATTCTCCTGATCACTTAAGACCCTAGGTGGGCCTATTGGTCATTTAATACCTCTCGATAACTTGTTCACATTACCATAAAATAGAGGCCACTAGCTACTCGCCCTACTAATTAAGGCTTCCATCATCCACGCATATACCCTTACAAGATGAGAGATGGCATTTTATTGCTCATTGTACCATTTAGGTGACCTTATTAAATAGCCTCCTTAGTCGCTTATTACTTCATGTAGGAAAGGTAGCCATATCTGACATTTTAAGTTTTCAGGTTTGGGCAGGCAATACGACACATGCCGTTTAATACCCCTAAACTGAAAGACTTATTCCCAGGTAGACTCCTCAACCCTAGCCACTTAAGACCAAAGGAAGTGGACTATACACGAAGTTTATTGGATTCGTACGCATTTGCCTTTGATACATTTCATGTTTGGGATAAAGTGGGTTGCATTATTAAGTCATTCCCGTTTTGTCTCTCTTCACGGAAATACTATACGCATATGATTTATTATCATCACGGGTTCATATGGTTAATAATATTTTACATTATTAACCTACTGAGTCCAATTCTATTTTTAATTATAGTTTTATAGTCATTAACATAAATAAGGAAGGTTATATCCTCTTTTCCCTAGGATATTTGTTTGACTTCTTCCCTAATTTGGACTAAGTATTTAAACGACAATCAATATCCATTAATCCCCTTTTTGACACCCATTTTCTTCTCATTTCTTTGTTTGTTGCCCTTTATGACCATAACAGTCATATTTTCCCAAGGCAACCATTTATCTTCAATTTCCATTGATTACAATTAATATCATTTATGAGCCTAACGACCATAATTTTCCTAAGACATTAATTACAATGGAATATCCCTATTTATCAGTCCCAAATATATTTAATTGTTGTACCGGAACAAGCATTTCTAATTTTATTTATTTATTTAAATCCTATTATATATATATATATATATATAGACACACACATTTATGCACCGGGCCTCTCACATTAAGTTGACTACTTGTGGATGTTCAATTTGTCGTTCGGTTCTGGGAAGGAATCTACCACAAGTTGAACTTAACATCATGCCTTAGTACATTTATATTAACGCATTAGGCCCTTTACATTAAACCGACTACCTATGGTTGTTGGATTTGTCGGTCAGTTCTGGGAAGGCTTATACCACAAGTGAGCTTAACCTCGTGTCTAAATGCGATTATTATTCAAATTTCCTAATTGGGGTGTACAACATTTATCCTAAATAAATTTTAGGAATTGTAACCATTATCCTATCATTTTCACTTTCCTCATTCAAATTGGTTACAATTGTCATTTATTGATTTGCGGTCCTGTTTATAGTAATTAAATATATTGCTTGCTACAAATGGTCACCATAAATATATTCATTTAATATGGAATACAATTTACATTGTATGATTCCATAAATGAATATCATTCAAACATTCGATACAATGTATGTTTTACCGTTTTATGCCGATTTGGATGGATAATATGCATATATTTGTTTTTATATGTTTTCGTGCGGTCAAAGTAATCATTAATTTTATTATTATTAATTTTTATTTAAATGATTTGGTTTAATCAATAAACAAACATTCCTTTTTGCATTCAATCTTGCCAAAAGGTTTCCAATCTTCCAAAAAAACCGTTAACAGTAATTATTG
The DNA here is from genome assembly GCA_030737875.1 of Allium sativum. Taxonomy (NCBI): domain Eukaryota; kingdom Viridiplantae; phylum Streptophyta; class Magnoliopsida; order Asparagales; family Amaryllidaceae; genus Allium; species Allium sativum. Next base: position 270,854,381 of record CM060922.1, on the reverse strand, counting down.
TAACTTTTGCCAAATTTGTGGAATAGACAAAACTCAAATTCACAAGAATATATTTATGTGTATATGTATATATATATGTTTATATATAATTTTAGAATATTCAATGCAAACTACGCACAAATATTTATTTTTATATTTATACATATATTTGCACCATTTTTCCTTTTTAGATCTTTTTGTCATATCTCTTGTGAATTCAAAATAACAACTTTTTGTTTGAAAAGAAAAAATGACATATTTACAATAATTAAGCCAAAACCCAACAATAATGAATACAAATAGTATAATTACAATCACATAATTTAACAATCACATCTTTCCAAATTCACATAATTTACCAATTTCATCTTTTTACCCAAATTTACATATTTTATATTTTCAACACTGAACTAAAGATCTGGAATGTAACTACAACTAATTGGGGTTTAACGAGATTGATTTCCAGATCTACAGTGTTATGTAATGTGCATAATACATTCTATAAAATAATTTCATGACATAACTCTCGGAATTGGTGTAAAAAAATTTAAGAAATCTTACAATTTATTTTATGCATAGCCATAATGTACAATTCACAAGTTTTACACTTTTTATAACTAGATTTGGTGGGTGTCAATCTAACTACAACAATTTATTTATTAGACCTGATAGGCATAGGCATAAAAATTTAATCTATTGCAAACGAGATAAATACGTTATTATAAATGTATATGTAAATTTCTCACCCACCTTATAGCCTCCGAATTCAATTGTTTGAACCTTTTTAGGCCTACAATCCACAAATTCTTATAAATTTACAATTTATCTAGAAAGGGGAAAATTCTAAATCTGTAGAAATGTAAGAAAAAGGGAAGAGAGCGAAGAATCTATCATTGAGCATCAAATTGCATCCTTTTCCATTGAATCTATTTATCCTCTCAATTGCATATGAATTTGATTTGATATGTACGAATATATTTTTATTTAAGAAACTAGTTTGAAGAGAGAGGAAAATGGCAGAGCTCCGCTGCTGTCATAGATTTGAATGGAAAAAGAATGAGGCCTTACCCCTTTATTTATAGGAGTGGAAATGGTCATGCACCGTTGGATTCATTTTAAATAATATTTGTCCATTCATATTATAAAATATAACAAGAACACCCCTCAAAACCAAGCCGTCACTGGGCTATGCAAGCACAGAGTGGTCGACACCCTCCCTTAGAGCGGTCGACAGCACTTTGGAAAATCAGCCTAGTGAGGGACGGTTATACTAGGTATTATATATATATTACACCGTTTATTTATTTCCATCCGTTTTTCATATTTCGTCCATATGTTTTTCATACGAACTTCGTTCGCGAAACTCCAAACATGAAAGTTAACCAGAATTCCGAGACGAACGCAACGGTTAAAGTTTCAAGGTCAAATTCCATTGTATGTAGAAATTCCTATTTTTGAGCTTCTAATCAAATTACTATTTATTATCAAAATTCTGAGTTGTTACAGGCTATATTATAGGGTAGCTGCATAGGATTCTCGAAACAAAAACTGGTCGGGTACAGTGTATAAAAATTTGGAGACAATAAAATATATTGGGTAGGCCTACACTATGTATACAGAAAAAAAATCTCATATTGTAAGCTGGGTAGTAAGATATACACTGAAATGAAAAGAAATCACATGTTGTGTTTATAAGCGGCATGTGCAGTTTATACATCTTGTTTAGTTCCTAGGGTGCCAGGTTTTAGTGAGGTATGTGTGCATTTTTCGGGTAGGTTTAAGTGATCGATTTGTACATTTTAAATATAGTGCAAATTGCATTTATCTGCTTATGAATTAAGTTTACAATAATTTATATGGTTACCGATATTTAACGTGGTCCGAAAAATTCGCATCCATACCCATAAACTCCAACTGCAATGAAAACGGACTATACTTCTACGTCTTGACAATACGAACCAAAAAAAACCAATTTCATTGAAAACGGACTCTATTTGCAAAAACGGTGCTATTTAGATCTCAATTTATTCACCGGTTCACTTTTAAATTTCTTCTACTGACATAACACTTCGTTCGGCCCTAAATTCAAAATCTAGCAATAATTAATTATATGTATTCCAATAAAACTCATTTCGTTGAAAACGCAGATTGTTTGAGAAAAATGCTATTTCTTAAGGCTTATATAATATCGATAAAGTATATTAAATCCAAAATAATTCATTTTAATAATAATAAACTATTATTACCAAATGTATTCAAATGGAATTACATATGGCTTTAAATTAAACCAATTACAAACTCAATGTTCAGAAATTCATATTAAACAATACACTATTTATACAAAAATCCTTTTATATTTATAAATAAATCATTGCAATTTAAAAACGATTCCATAGCTACTATTTGAAAATTTGATTTGAGCATATCTTACAATCTATATGGTGAAATCTTGATTTTTCTCTTCTATTAGAAAATTATTATCAAATAGATTCAAACGTTTCTTGTGTCATAAAAATCCAACTTTTATCGGATCATGTATATTCAATTAAAATTCAATACTCAATATCACAAATTACTACGTCGTTTAGAGTTTTTTTAATTAAATTGTAAATTTATATATTCAAACTTAGTTTTATTAAATAAATGCAATATAAAAATCCATTAAATCAATATTTAAAACAGAATTAAATATTCGTAATTAATGTTCAAAAATTTAGGATGTTACAAAAGTAGTTTAGCTTTGTTAGAAGCGTGAATATGTCAGACATCTGCAACAAGTTCATGCCTCTAACATTCCACGTCAAACAGGTCATTTAATAGAAGTATTTCTCCTTAAAATTCTTTTAGAAGGAGCAGTACTTACACTTTTACTCTTTTCTTCATCATTATGCAAATATTCTTCATTCTTACCGATAAGCTGTGAAACATCATTTGAGTCATCCTCCTGTTTTTACTCGTCTATAACTTCTGCAACATGGTCTAAATCATCTGGAGTTATGTTTAATGGCAACCTATTATTTAGGAAGTCTAATTGATCTACTGTTGGTTGCTCTATAGATGTTGGTTTTATGGAAGTAGAGGAAGCCTCTGATGTTGATTTAGATATCCATTGTGATTTGTTCACAACCTCATGTGTGTTGCTTTTGTGACCAAATTGTTTGCATTTCATACATCTTGCGGGGATAAACTCGTATTCAACACTTATGTGCTTTTTCTATCCAGTATGCAAAAGCACTGGAATTTGTTTTAAAAGATCAGTTTCAACTCCAATAGCTAGTAAAATGCTCACATATTTGGTGAATCTCCTAGTAGCAGTATTATCATCACAACGAATTGGTTTTCCTATATAACTTGAGAAGAAGGATACAACATCTAAAGACCGTTTTCCATTTCAAGGTCATGCAATCTTGTCCATATTTGAGTCTCTGTTGGTGGCAAAGTTGTACCCAGGATGCCACCGATCTATAATAAGAAGTTTGCCAAAGTATGAATAAGTGGAGCATTGCATGATTCGATCACAGTCGGAATTAAACTCGAATTGAACCATGAATCTATATGATGGGGTAAGATGAACATGAAACTGCCCAATTGGTTTCCATACATTTGCGATATAGTCAGTGAATTTTTTGTAGGACAAGCGAAATTCCACTAGATGAAGAACAATGATATTCTCCCATGACTCGCTAGATTTGTTGAATACAGTTCCTGGAAGAAATATATATTCTTGAGAAGGTTTGACGAGCCTCAATTCAGTAGAAGTGGATGAAGATTAATGGGATTTTCCTAGAACTTCTTCAGCGTAGTTACGTGGGTTGGTTGATGATGATGTGGAGGAAGGATGTGGTTGGGATGGGTGTGAATCAGGCGATTGTTTTTGTGGGGATGGGGAACGTTATGCATGGTTTCCACCTTGATTGAATTCAAAAATCTATCATATATATATATATATATATATATATATCACAAATCATTAATAGTGACCAAAACAAACTATAGGTTTATTCACGAACCCAAAATGATTTATTTACATATGTTAATTACATATTTATATAATCAAACATAATGAAAAAGAGATATAACTATGTAATGTGAGTTTTTAATGGTATAAAACTTTTAAATAGGATAAGAAGGGTAAATTAAACAAACATTCCCATTTAGTTCGATGAGATTTCCATCTCGATCGTAACATAACTCTTTTATACATTGCACTTCATTTTTGTTTCGACTTCTTCCCTGTGCTCTTCTTCTTCATTTTCCTCTTTAATGTTTTGAATAGGATTATGAATGTACATACTCATGAATTCATCATCAATGATGATTGGATTTCCAAAATTATCCATCAGATTTTTTGGCAATCGTTGAAGGATTTTTCCAAGTCACTCTTGTTCTTTGGTCGTTCGGATTTGCATGACTTGAATCCCGATCAGGAAATCAAGAGTATTCTTCAAATATGTTAACCTAGTTATGATACCGAAGGAGATCTGAAAGTAATATATGCGAAAATAGGATAGCCTGGATTCATAACCTAGTACAACTTTTTAGGAGGGTTCTACAAGCTACAAGTAGAAGGAACATAAAGTTTCAAGTCGAAAAACACTAACCCCATGGATCGATACCGATCCATGCCCTATGGACTGGCACTGATCCATAAGGTCAATGTATTTCAACATGCAACTTGTGCCAGTGTAATTCTAGTCCTTAGGCAAGCCGATTGACCAAGTTTAAAGCTAGTCTAATCATTCTAGATATGAGTGCTCGATGGATCGAAGGGAAACGCGACCGCGATGAAGTGATGAATATGCAAACAATGAAGCCAACACAGTGTCAAACTTTGCAAATACAACCCGGAGGACCCAAATAAAATATCTGTTCAAACCACGACATAAAATAATGTATCCACATGGACGATGCCAGTCCATGAGCTTTGGACCAGTACCGATCCATGTAGATAGCATATTTTGGTTCGAGGCTTTTAGAGCAGCTTCCTTGTGTAATTCAGAGCCTCCCTACATGTGGACTTAGTCCAATATCATTTTCCACTCCTATAAATACACCATGTGCTCCAGCATGAAAGGGGGTTGAATCTTTGTCTTGTCGAAACACTGTCGAAGTCAATCTCCAGCCATTCTTTATCTCCAGTAACGATCTTCATCTCCAACATCCCTATTACATCTCCAAAGATAATAAGATCAAGTCATCTGAGTTGATTATCGAGATCTACTCCGATAATCAACCTTTTAAGCAGTGTCTTGTGAATCTTTACTCTAGGGAAATATTGTAATATGTTAAATCCACTATGTTTTTGCATAGCAAAGATATTAATCAAAGTATTTAAAGTGGATGTAGGCTTGATCTCAAGCTGAACCACTATAAAATTGTATTTCTCTTCTTTACTTTCCGTTTCTTTCCTTTTTTTTCCGTTTATTTATCTATTGTATTTCGTTTCCCATCGTGGGGTGGTGCTTTTGAGTTAAACTATGTGTTAAGCCATTTCTAGTGTTAACATTTGGTGCTTTCACTGAGAAATTGATCAAAGGTATATATATGTGCTTCTATTATAGATCATCAAGATCTACAAGGCGAATCTACGAAGAAAATTGCACTGAAAACCAGGAGACTGGTAGATATCGTGACTCCTTTAAAGAGAAAGACAAGTAGAAGCAAATCCGAGGTAGTGCCAACTTCTGTGAATATAGCTAATGATACTTAAGTTTCCTCCAAGGCTAACTATCCAGGAGTTATTAAAGCTTCAGGATAAGTGATAACAAAGAGAAAGATGGATACCGTCGTAGAAGGCATTAACCAGCGTCTAGAGGCCACAAACAGAGTTCTACTGGAAAAACTGGATGCTTTACATGGTACAAGGTTTAATTTGGGAAACAATAGAGTGGAGATTGATCTAGAAGAGCAAACATGCTTATCTGACTCTAATTGTCGAAAAAGAAATCAAGGGAAGCTCATAGGGTGCACATTACCAATGCCACGCGAGCTAGCACCAGAAGGAATGACGATGCTCTTCCTAAGAATTTGAATGTCGAAAACAATCCTTACTACTAAGTCAATGTTACTGAAGATTTGGATAGATATTGGTGTTTAGTGATGATTATGGTCATAATGCTGGTGCGGAAGATTTGGAAGTTAATGTTAATCTGGATGAGCAAAAGTAACCCATAAGACTACATTCTAAAAAAATGCAAGCAACATGGGAGGGGAACCCTCATGAATTGGAGGAAGAGGATCCCAACTAGCTAACCAAGGCCATCTACCATGTCAGACATCTGGAAAAGTGGCTGGCGTCCACCCTGTAGAGCAATGCAATGATGAGGAGTATATCTCTGGGATGATCAAGCGAACCAAGAAAGAAAGCCTGTTAAGAAAGGATGAAGAGGAAGACTTGGGATCTACATCTAGCCGAAACTCATTCACAGAAAGAATATGAATTCTAAGTATCCCAAGAAGTTCATTCCCCTACTATGCCAACGTATAACAGAACAATTGATCCTAGTATTTTCCTCTTCAAATATGATTGTCACATGAATGTTGCCTGAGAAACTGACTATTTGAAATGCCGAAACTTTCCAGTGTACCTAGAAGGGTTGCTTCGCTTTGGTTTACAAAACTAGCACTAGAATATATCGATACGTTTGAAGGCTTGGCTTGTAAGTTTGAGCAGTAATTCAGGTTATACACTTCAAAGGCAAAAGATATATAGTCCCTACCTCTAATGACACAAGAGCCTGGAGAACCATTAAAATCCTTTTTGAATCGGTTTAATACTATAGTAACGGAAGTCAAAAATTCTGAGCGAATAATGGTGTTGATGGCTTTAGCACGAGCCATTGATAAAGAAACTAAGTTAGGAAAGCAGGTAAAGATAAAGGAACCTAATGCATTTGAAAAGTTCTATAAGAAAGCCGATGAATTCATTAGGTTGGAAGAGACAGACTCGATAGTGGGAAGCATTGTAGGTTATGTGCAAAACCAAAATGTTGTTGGTGCAAAGAAGAATAATGATGCTGAAAGAAGCCTAAGGTCAAAAGAGAGAAAATGAAGGGAAAGGCAAAGGTAGAAAGAATGGGTTATGTCTTAGGTACTCTAGGTCGTAAGATTTCACTCCTTTGAACGAGACTCTAGAGAATATCTTCTTGGTACCAAGGAGCAGGAACGCTTTCCAAAGTCGCCTCATATAACGGTGTCAGACACTCAGAATAATTTTGGAAGATTTTTCCATTTCCATAATCAGTCGGGTTATAATACCAATGCATGCCATCACCTGAAAAGTATGATAAAGGAGGTCATCAAGAGAATAAGCTATAGTGAAACATCAAGAAACCTTAGGTAATAGAACCGTCCCCAACGGCCCAAGGACAAATTATCCTAGCTAACCAGCTGGGCTTTAGTGACCGGAATGGCGATCAGAATAATGGAATGCTAGTCATCCATACCATATCAGGTAGGCCACATCCTACATGATAGAGTTAAGAGGAAATGGAGATATACTATAGCACCTTGAAACATGCCCCGGAAGACGAAAGTTGCCTCATCTTAAAAGATATGACTCCAGTGAAATAGCTGAAAACATCCAATGATGACATTGCCATCAAAGCTAGAGATTTAGAGGATATCCAGGCTCCAAACTTGACCCCATGGTAGTGAAAATTGGAATAGGTCCTGAAACACCCCACCTCCGTTAGGGTCACTCTCAAAGGGAATGCACTAATTTTGGTGGAGGTTTATAAGTATAAGTCACAGATATACAAGACAGATATAAGAACACATATTTGTAAACAGCGGAAAAACAACAACTTTTATTCATAAAAGCAAATACGTGCTACAACAACATCATAATTGTCTTACATCCTTTCCAAAAACATAACATAACTCCTTCATAATCTATCTTGATTACATTATTTAAAGAAGCATAAATAAAACATAGATAAACTGCAAAAGCCCCATAGTGGTTGTCCAAAGCCATAGTTCAAAACGAAAGGGTCCAAGCAATACATTTCTCTTCTTCAAGCTGGATGTTAAGGCTGGTCAAGCTGCAGTGTTCCCTCCCTGTGGACCTTGGGGGGGGGGGGGGGGGAACGGAAGAAAAGAAGACGAAAGGAAAGTAGAGTCAGACACAAAGCCTGAGTAAGTCTAGTACTATTCTGTCTATGAATAAAGAACTGGGTATGATAAGTATAAACAAGAAGTGGGCAAGCACTATAAACTTGGTTAAGTTGTCTAGGGTCGAATATACTATCGTACCCCATGTTAATCTCTGAACCCATATAAACTAGCTTCCAACTGGCACCCCATAATCAGGGTGAAGTGATCCATTCTACGATGATCGGCTCCTTCTCGCATAGTTACATGTGTCTTATGGCCCCCGATGTTGTAGTTACCTATGCTGGTCCCACCATGGGGTGTATCAAGTCCCGTGGTGGCGGCCCGACACAATCCTAGAATGCACAGGTATGCTACTGGTGTCCAGTGCCTTATTTTTCTGCGCCGGAGTGTGTGCACGCCCGCACCCCGTTAGAACCTACACTGCTACACCACCGCCGTCGATTTGACCTCTTACAATCAGCCCAATAATCGTGCCCCACCCTGCCTAGTTTCAGGGTATCCAGATACACCTTCTAGGGTTACTGCTGAAAAGGGTCCCCCGTTACTAGGTTTTCTATCTCTAGCCAACATGCTAAGTTGGTTAAGTGTTTTCCTAACATAACCCCCACCAGTCCGTTTAGTTTAGCATGTTCCATTTTTGATTAAGTCTTTAGTTCACTTAATCCTAACAATCCATACTCAGCCTTAATCGTCTTATTAAAGCCTTGACCTCTCACATTAGACAGGTATTGTTGTGGCTGCCTGTTGCCGGTTGGTTCCGGGCAGTCTTACGCCACAACTCAGTCTAACCTCGGGTCCTTATTGGGCTCCATGTTTAACCTCCCACATTGGATAGGTATTGTTGTGACTACTGGACAGCCGGGCGGTTCCGGGCAGGTTTACATCACAACTCAATCCAACCTCGGGTTAAACACATCGTATGTTCTACATTTACATATTTTGTCTTTCTTCTTTATTTTCTTATATGTAAATATTTGCGGCCCATTATTAAGTAAATGGTGTAAAGGTTACACCAAACATGGGCCCAACCCATACTTGAATTTGGGCCCTTCTACTTTATATTTTCATTTATTAATTAATTTAACCCAACGTTATTTTCCCCCGTTTAACACGTCCGTTTATTATATATATGTTGGGCTTAGCCTTTTTAAGCCCAACTTAGCCATGAGGAAAAAGGGGAGGCTTAAAGCGTGATTACATACATAAGAAGGGGAATGTGAGCGCATGAACTTGCAACATAACGTTGGAACTACAAAATAGAAACTGGTGTACTTGCATAGTATTAATGTATACTTTGGTCATAAAGCATAAGTGACATGAATCAAAGCATGTAAACTTGTAGTTGAGATAAGAATCTAAATTGGATATCATTATTGACACATAGTCTTAACTACAACATGAACCTATATTTTTTTATTTAGGCATAATGTCAAACATAAGCAAATCATGTCCATAAGATTACTACATGTTTGCAAAGGTACTTACTTTTGTTATTAACACAAAAGTATAGTTCAACTTAATCTATTCTCATAACTATGGCATAAACATTTCTAACATGAAATCATGATTTTTACTTTAGTCATGCAAACTTGCAAAAGGGATTTTTGAATCTAACCTAGCTATATGTACCACATATGTCATCATATAATTCTTGTTAACAATATGGATTTAACATGGATTTCAATTATGCAAAATATCAATCATAGCCTAGTCATATTCATAAGTTTGCAAATAGGTTTTCTAGTACAAAAGCATGGCTTAATACATAGATCATGATGCCAAATTTTCAACATAATTTCATATGGATTATGATAACCCAAATTTGCTCCAATTACTCACAAAAATGATTTTTGTATAAAAATACACATTATGATGGCATAGTAGCAAAACCCCAAACTTGCATGAATTTCAATTAATCAACTACATACATGTAGCTTCAACATGGATTACATAATTTGCGAATATTCCAAACGTATACTTGCATAAAACTACCGCATGTAGTTTTTCATAATTGAATAACATAATTCGAGAATATCCAAACGTATACGATATTCCAAATCGATAAGAATCATAGTAACGCACAAATATGAATTACTTTATCGCCACAAATCAAGTATACAAACCAACACAATTATTTGTTCATACCAAAATAATACTCTACTTACAATGGTGTGGCGAATTTCTCCAATTTAGGGATTTGGAGATGCGATTCCTTGTTGATTTGATTTGTTTAGGTTGCTTTATGCTTTAGAATTTGCCTCCTAATCCTCTCTCCAATTGGCGGCTACTCTTAGTCGTTCCTCAGCAACATGACGGCTTTGTTCTTATTTTTGAATGAATAGATTAGGTTGAGTCTAGGGTTATTTTTATAGAGGTTATGAACTGATTAGGACCATTGATGTTGCTTGGATTGATCGTAGCCATTCATTCGTAAGAGAGACCAATTAGAGCCTGCCACCTAGCCCTAATGACAAAGCAGACTACAGAAAATCGACCAACATAGAATAGGCCAGCCAGGTTGGGCTGGGTTCGACCTGGCTCTGGACCAGGTCGACAGCCCTGTCGACAGCCCTGTCGACAGCCCTGTCGACCTGGCTAGACCAGGTCGACAGCCCAGTCGACCTGGGTGCATTAGGCGGGACTTTTCCCGCCCTGGCCAATTGGGCCCGATTATTAATTTTTTTCTGAGCTGTTTTATTCTGTTCGAATTTTAAACTTAATTCAGAAACTTCCGAAGGCCATATCTTCTTCATACGGACTCCGTTTTTCGAAAACTCGGACTCTATTTCGCGTATTTTTCCGAGACGAACGCAATGGCGTATCCCGTTTCCCTTAGTTCTTTGATCTCAAATTAATTATACTTTAATTTGTTAATTTCACAGTTATAGAATACACGGGTTGTTACATTCTCCCCCACTTAAAAGGATTTCGTCCCCGAAATCTTCAAGTTTAGGAAAATGTATATCCTAACATCCAATCATCCATCTACTCATCCATCAAACACGAGCATCCATTGTCCTTAAAAGACTTCTAATGCTTCATGATCAAATGCGAAGTGTGTGTGTGTACATGTACTTATCTAATGCAAAATCAGGCGGTCTACTGATTCAATTGACCTCCTTAATGCGAATTATGTAAGTGCCATGAAACCATTATGTATGCAAATTTTCCTATTCATGATTCTACATGAGTGCACAATCATTCATTACAAATGCAACATCCATATGACAACACATCAAAGTTCAACCATATACGAATGCAAACATATATGCATATGCAATATGAAGTGACTGAGCCAATCTAAACCCTAGATTGTGTGTGTATATGCAACCACGAGCAACCACTAGCAATCACTTGCAACCACTTGCAACCATCATCCATAACATGTTTCAATTACATGTTTCCATCCAAAGGGTTTCTACCTAAAGGATAAGATAGATAAAAGCGCAACTTAAGGAAAAGGAAAGATCAAGGATGTACCCTCGAACAGAAAAGGGTAGGCAGTGCGTATTCTAGCTTCAGTTTCCCAAGTCGCGTCTCCCTCGGCGTCGCTCCACTGAACTTTGACGAGCTTGACTTCGCGGTTGCGTAGCTTTTTCACTTCCGTTCCTAATATGCGGGTTGGAACTTTTCTTATGGTTGCTTCGCGTTCCACTTCGGCCTCTTCGAGGATATTCGGCTCTACCACTTCAGCAGACTCATGTAGACATTTTCGGAGATGCGAAACGTGAAAAACGTTGTGGACTCCAGCCAACTTCACGGGTAGCTCTAATCTATAGGCCATTTTCCCAATTTTCTCGATGATAGGGAATGGCCCTACGAACCTTGGTGCCAGTTTTCCTGTGGTTCAAAAACGAACAACGTTCCTTAGCGGTGATACCTTGAGAAAAACTCTGTCTCCAACCTCAAATTCAAGGTCGGTCCTTCTCTTGTCGGCATAGGACTTTTGTCTGTCTTGGGCCGTCTTCATCCTTCTTCGTATTAAGTCTATTTTCTCTGAAGTCTCTCGGATCATATCTGGTCCAAGTATGAGCTTATCAGTAGACTCCCACCAACAAGTGGGCGATCGGCACGGTCTTCCATATAAAGCTTCGAAGGGCGCCATTCCGATGGTTGCTTGATAGCTGTTGTTGTAGGCAAATTCCACCAAAGGAAGGTGGTCTTCCCATGTCCCTCCGAAGTCAAGGACGCATAGCCTTAAAAGGTCTTCCAAAACTCTGTTCACTCTCTCTGTTTGGCCGTCGGTTTGGGGATGATAGGCTGTGCTCAAGCATAACTGCGTTCCTACTGCTTCTTGCAGACTCCGACAAAACTCACTGGTGAAGATGGGGTCTCGGTCACTAACAATGCTAGATGGTATTCCATGGAGTCGAACGATTTCCTTGAGGTAAAGTGATGCTAGGGATGAGGCAGTTCTTTTACTTTTGACAGGTAAAAAGTGGGCGCTTTTAGTAAGCCTATCCACTATTACCCAAATGCTAGTGTTGCCTCTCCTAGACCTAGGCAGCCCATCGATGAAGTCCATTGAGATGCTATCCCACTTCCACTGCGGGACCTCCAGAGGATGTAGCAGTCCGCCAGGCTTTTTCTGTTCCGCCTTAACCTGTTGGCACACCATACACTTAGAAACGAATTCTGCCACGTCCTTTTTCATGCCGTTCCAGAAGAAAGTTCTTTTTATATCTTTGTACATTTTATCCCCGCCTGGGTGTATCATCATCTTGGAGTGATGTGCTTCCTCGAGAACCTTCTTTATTAAATCTTTTGTCTGTGGGACGCATAGTCTTCCGTCTCGCCTTAGCAAACCCTTATCGTCGATGGAGTATCTGTTGAGGTGGCTTGAAGTCTCACCCCTAATTAGCCTATCAATTGTTTCCACAAGCTGAGGGTCTTCGCGTTGTGCTGGCCCTACCGAATCCACTAAAGTTGGGCGCACTTCTAGAGATGCTAGCAAGCCTAGTACGAAATCGGAGGAAGGCCTAAAGTCGAAGCTGGCTATAAACTCTAGGCTTTGTCTTTCAACAAACAACGGGCTTAGGGTCAATTTCTTTCGGCTCAACGCGTCTGCCACTACGTTGCCTTTGCCCGGAGTGTAGGAGATTTCGAAATCGTACGAGGCAAGAAACTCCATCCATCTCTGTTGCCTCAAGTTAAGATCCTTCTACGAGAAAAGATATTTCAACGATTTATGGTCAGTGTAAAGTTCGAACTTCTCACCTAGGAGATAGTGTCGCCAAGACTTGAGTGCAAAGACGATGGCGGCTAACTCAAGATCGTGGGTTGGGTAGTTCTTTTCGTGCACCTTCAACTGCCTCCCGCCATAAGCTACTACCCTTCCTTCTTGCATTAAGACGGCGCCTAGCCCTGTCCCACATGCATCCGTATAAACAGTGAACATCTTGCTCCCATCTGGCAGCGTCAAAACTGGGGCTGTTGTAAGAGCCCTTTTCAGTCGTTGGAAAGCAAACTCGCAATCCAAATCCCAATTGAACACTAGATTCTTCTTAGTCAATTTCGTGAGCGGAGCTGAGATTTTCGCAAAATCCCTTATAAACTTTCGATAGAAACCTGCTAGTCCTAGAAAGCTTCGGACCTCAGTTGCATTCCTTGGTGTCTTCCAATCCTGTACCGCCACTACCTTAGCAGGGTCCACTGCTAACCCTTGTTTAGATACTATGTGCCCAAGGAACCTCACCTCTTCTCTCCAAAAGTGGCATTTGGAGAATTTGGCTTTTAGTTGATAGGCTCGCAAAGTTTCCATGATTGCCCTTAAGTGTTGAGCATGTTCCTCTTCACTCTTTGAGAAGATAAGGATATCATCTACGAAGACCACTACGAATTTGTTGAGGAAATCTCTAAATACCCTACTCATCAGGTCCACGAAGTAAGCAGGTGCATTTGTCAAGCCGAAAGGCATGACAAGCCATTCAAAGAAGCCGTCTGGGGTTCTGAATGCCGTTTTATCGATGCTATCTTCAGCCACCCTTAGCTGATGAAAACCGGTTGCTAAATCGAGTTGGGAGAAAACAGACGCTCCTACAAGCTGGTCAAACAAATCGTCAATTCTAGCGAGAGGGTGCCTATTCTTTTTCGTTAGCTTGTTGAGCTCCCTATAGTCAACACATAGACGGAGTGAACCATCCGCCTTTGTAGCGAACACCACTGGAGCGCCCCATTCTGAAATGCTCCTCCTAATGAACCCCTTTTCTAGAAGCTCTTTAATCTGTTTACTGAGCTCTTTCCTTTCTCGTGGAGCCATGTGTCTAACGGGCAACGCAACGGGCTTTGCATTATCTACAAGATATATGCGGAAGTCTATTTCCTGCTTCGAAGGCAAGCCCTTCACCTCTTCGAAGACATCCGGATATTCCCGGACCACTATAACTGATTGCAAATTTTCAACAGAGGCATCTAGCGATTCAAGATAACTAAGCATAACCGCATATGAGGGATTACAAGAAATTTCCAAAGTATTACCGAGCTGGGTTAGGAGCCTAATAACCCTTTTCTCACAATCAAGGATGGCCCCATTACTGGATAGCCAATCCATACCCAAAATCAAACCATAACCCGAAAAGCCTAAAACAAAGGCACTACATTGAAATTCTACACTTAGAATAGAAATTTTCAATCCCAAACAGATCATAGACAAATGAGCTGGGCCCCCAATTGGGTTTGAAACAATTAAGGGGTCCTCTACCATACTAGTTTTTAGGTGCAGAGATTCTACTAAAGCAGACGAGATAAAGGAGTGTGATGCGCCAGAATCAAATAAAGTGCGAACGGGGTGATCATAAAGATAAACTACACTTTCTACAGAAGTATTTATACCTCGCTGTTGCAGAGGTGGCGCTTCCAGCACATGAACCTGTGCCCCTGGGGTGGATCCAGCCCTCTGCCCCTGTCCTCGTTTCTTTGGGCAGTCCTTAGCCCTGTGGCCTGTCTCACCGCAAGAAAAGCACCCACCATTCTCCTTGGCCTTCTTTTTCCGGCAGTCCTTTACTAAGTGCCCCACTTTGCCACAGAAATTACACTTCCTCTTCTCTTTGTTGCCTTTCCCGCCCTTCTTAAAGTCTGTCTTCTTAGGCTGCAAACCCTCTTTCTTCCCTTGAGAGCTTTCTGCCTTTGTCTCCTTCTTGCCCTTATCCTCTTCATTCAACAATGCCATTTGCACCAATCTTTCATACGTGGCTCCCATGGGTATATGGGTCATGGCCAAACTGTGTAATGGATCATTCAACCCTTTGACGAAACGGAGAGCCTTCTTGTGCGGGGTGTTGACTAGGTCAAGCCCAAACCTAGCCAGCTCATCGAACTGATTCACATACTCTCTGACTGTCTTGTCCCCTTGCTTAAGAAATAAGAATTTTTCCAACTGCAAACTTCTTTCCGCATCTGAGAGAAATTTAGTCTCAAACCTTGCCCTAAAGTCCTCCCATGTCTCCACTGGTCTTTCAGCATTAGTGACTTCCCACCAGTAGGAAGCCTCGCCCTTCAATAGCCATACTGCCAATTGTACTTTTTGTCTATCTTCTACCTCAAAGATGATGAATAGGTCCTCTGTTTCCTTCAGCCAATTCCTAGCTGCCACGAAGGACTCAGTTCCATGGAAATCCTTTCCTCCCATAGCTTTAAAATCTTTACATATCTTAGCAAAAATGTTTCCCCAAGGAGGAGGTGGAGGAAAAGGTGCCGCTGCAGCTGGATGATTTCCTGCAGCCGGGGGAGGAGGAACGGTAGGACCTGGCTGAGTGGCTCTTGCTTCTAAGAACCGTCTAAACCAACCAGGTATTGGCACCCCTTCTGGCAAGTTAAGATCTTCGGACATGCTGAAACAAAAAGGATAGATTCAAAACGAAGGATAAGAGATAGTACCTATGGCTTTGGGGAGTGGACTTTGCCTTTTTAAAATAAAATAATATTTTTCTTTTAAAAATGCTTCTTTAAATTTCCTTTTTGAAAATAAATTTTTCAAAACTTTTTATCTTATCTGCTAAACCTATGCTCTGATACCAAGTGAAACACCCCACCTCCGTTAGGGTCACTCTCAAAGGGAATGCCCTAATTTTGGTGGAGGTTTATAAGTATAAGTCACAGATATACAAGACAGATATAAGAACACATATTTGTAAACAGCGGAAAAACAACAACTTTTATTCATAAAAGCAAATACGTGCTACAACAACATCATAATTGTCTTACATCCTTTCCAAAAACATAACATAACTCCTTCATAATCTATCTTGATTACATTATTTAAAGAAGCATAAATAAAACATAGATAAACTGCAAAAGCCCCATAGTGGTTGTCCAAAGCCATAGTTCAAAACGAAAGGGTCCAAGCAATACATGTCTCTTCTTCAAGCTGGATGTTAAGGCTGGTCAAGCTGCAGTGTTCCCTCCCTGTGGACCTGGGGGGGGGGGGGAACGGAAGAAAAGAAGACGAAAGGAAAGTAGAGTCAGACACAAAGCCTGAGTAAGTCTAGTACTATTCTGTCTATGAATAAAGAACTGGGAATGATAAGTATAAACAAGAAGTGGGCAAGCACTATAAACTTGGTTAAGTTGTCTAGGGTCGAATATACTATCGTACCCCATGTTAATATCTGAACCCATATAAACTAGTTTCCAACTGGCACCCCATAATCAGGGTGAAGTGATCCATTCTACGATGATCGGCTCCTTCTCGCATAGTTACATGTGTCTTACGGCCCCCGATGTTGTAGTTACCTATGCTGGTCCCACCATGGGGTGTATCAAGTCCCGTGGTGGCGGCCCGACACAATCCTAGAATGCACAGGTATGCTACTGGTGTCCAGTGCCTTATTTTTCTGCGCCGGAGTGTGTGCACGCCCGCACCCCGTTAGAACCTACACTGCTACACCACCGCCGTCGATTTGACCTCTTACAATCAGCCCAGTAATCGTGCCCCACCCTGCCTAGTTTCAGGGTATCCTGATACACCTTCTAGGGTTACTGCTGAAAAGGGTCCCCCGTTACTAGGTTTTCTATCTCTAGCCAACATGCTAAGTTGGTTAAGTGTTTTCCTAACCTAACCCCCACCAGTCCGTTTAGTTTAGCATGTTCCATTTTTGATTAAGTCTTTAGTTCACTTAATCCTAACAATCCATACTCAGCCTTAATCGTCTTATTAAAGCCTTGACCTCTCACATTAGACAGGTATTGTTGTGGCTGCGTGTTGTCGGTTGGTTCCGGGCAGTCTTACGCCACAACTTAGTCTAACCTTGGGTCCTTATTGGGCTCCATGTTTAACCTCCCACATTGGATAGGTATTGTTGTGACTACTGGACAGCCGGGCGGTTCCGGGCAGGTTTACATCACAACTCAATCCAACCTCGGGTTAAACACATCGTATGTTCTACATTTACATATTTTGTCTTTCTTCTTTATTTTCTTATATGTAAATATTTGCGGCCCATTATTAAGTAAATGGTGTAAAGGTTACACCAAACATGGGCCCAACCCATACTTGAATTTGGGCCCTTCTACTTTATATTTTCATTTATTAATTAATTTAACCCAACGTTATTTTCCCCCGTTTAACACGTCCGTTTATTATATATATGTTGGGCTTAGCCTTTTTAAGCCCAACTTAGCCATGAGGAAAAAGGGGAGGCTTAAAGCTTGATTACATACATAAGAAGGGGAATGTGAGCGCATGAACTTGCAACATAACGTTGGAACTACAAAATAGAAACTGGTGTACTTGCATAGTATTAATGTATACTTTGGTCATAAAGCATAAGTGACATGAATCAAAGCATGTAAACTTGTAGTTGAGATAAGAATCTAAATTGGATATCATTATTGACACATAGTCTTAACTACAACATGAACCTATATTTTTTTATTTAGGCATAATGTCAAACATAAGCAAATCATGTCCATAAGATTACTACATGTTTGCAAAGGTACTTACTTTTGTTATTAACACAAAAGTATAGTTCCACTTAATCTATTCTCATAACTATGGCATAAACATTTCTAACATGAAATCATGATTTTTACTTTAGTCATGCAAACTTGCAAAAGGGATTTTTGAATCTAACCTAGCTATATGTACCACATATGTCATCATATAATTCTTGTTAACAATATGGATTTAACATGGATTTCAATTATGCAAAATATCAATCATAGCCTAGTCATATTCATAAGTTTGCAAATAGGTTTTCTAGTACAAAAGCATGGCTTAATACATAGATCATGATGCCAAATTTTCAACATAATTTCATATGGATTATGATAACCCAAATTTGCTCCAATTACTCACAAAAATGATTTTTGTATAAAAATACACATTATGATGGCATAGTAGCAAAACCCCAAACTTGCATGAATTTCAATTAATCAACTACATACATGTAGCTTCAACATGGATTACATAATTTGCGAATATTCCAAACGTATACTTGCATAAAACTACCGCATGTAGTTTTTCATAATTGAATAACATAATTCGAGAATATCCAAACGTATACAATATTCCAAATCGATAAGAATCATAGTAACGCACAAATATGAATTACTTTATCGCCACAAATCAAGTATACAAACCAACACAATTATTTGTTCATACCAAAATAATACTCTACTTACAATGGTGTGGCGAATTTCTCCAATTTAGGGATTTGGAGATGCGATTCCTTGTTGATTTGATTTGTTTAGGTTGCTTTATGCTTTAGAATTTGCCTCCTAATCCTCTCTCCAACTGGCGGCTACTCTTAGTCGTTCCTCAGCAACATGACGGCTTTGTTCTTATTTTTGAATGAATAGATTAGGTTGAGTCTAGGGTTGTTTTTATAGAGGTTATGAACTGATTAGGACCATTGATGTTGCTTGGATTGATCGTAGCCATTCATTCGTAAGAGAGACCAATTAGAGCCTGCCACCTAGCCCTAATGACAAAGCAGACTACAGAAAATCGACCAACATAGAATAGGCCAGCCAGGTTGGGCTGGGTTCGACCTGGCTCTGGACCAGGTCGACAGCCCTGTCGACAGCCCTGTCGACAGCCCTGTCGACCTGGCTAGACCAGGTCGACAGCCCAGTCGACCTGGGTGCATTAGGCGGGACTTTTCCCGCCCTGGCCAATTGGGCCCGATTATTAATTTTTTTCTGAGCTGTTTTATTCTGTTCGAATTTTAAACTTAATTCAGAAACTTCCGAAGGCCATATCTTCTTCATACGGACTCCGTTTTTCGAAAACTCGGACTCTATTTCGCGTATTTTTCCGAGACGAACGCAATGGCGTATCCCGTTTCCCTTAGTTCTTTGATCTCAAATTAATTATACTTTAATTTGTTAATTTCACAGTTATAGAATACACGGGGTGTTACAGGTCCGAAAACGGTAAGAAGGGTAGTGGATTGTAGGGCATCAGTGAGTATTCTCTTTAGAAAAAAAATTAATCAAATGAAGTTGTCTATGAGGACATATCAGGATGTCAAGTAAAAATTCAAGGACTCTCTAGCGAGCCGCAGTAGTTGATTGGAACTATTAACCTACATGTTGAGTTTAGAGAAAGTGAAATAAGAATTATATTGATTTAAACTTTTGTTATTGTGGATGAGATTTCTGCTTAAGCGTTTCTTGGGAAGACCAAAATTGATGGACTTCAAGATTGCCATGGAACCATGGTGACTTGTGATGAAATTTCCCATGGAAAATGGAGATGGAGTGATAAAGGATATTAGAATGTTGCCCGCGAGTGCTATATAACCGAGTTGCAAGAGGCTAAGAAGAAGAAAAATGGTAAGAATGTGGATGAAACCCTCCGTGTTTGGGAGCTTGTCTTATAGCAATTAGTGGGGAACCCATGCACAGAGGAACAAGGTCATGCTCGTAAGGCTATGGACCCCAGGAAAAATATTGCAAGGGCCAATAATGCAGCACCTGCGGAGATTACGGTGCCTGTCCAGGTAGACCCTAAAAATCCAACATGACTTCTGAATATCAGATCGTAACTTGGTGTTAGAGTGTAAAGAGAATTAGTGGTTTTCCTTAAATCCAATTTGGATGTGTTTACATGTGCTCATATGTGTGGTGTTTCAACAAAAGTCATAAGTCATGCGTTAAATATTGAACCTCGGTACACTCTAGTGAAACAGAAGAGACGGACTCAGGGTCTGGAGAGATCTGCAACTTTGAAAGAGAAAGTTGATATATTAATAAAAATGGGTTCATCGGGTAATCAACATATCTGGATTGGGTTTCTAACCTAGTATTGATTGAAATGGTGAATGGAAAATGGCGAGTATGCATCGACTTTTCAGATCTTAACAAAGCAGGCCCTAAGGATAACATCCCATTGCTCTGAATCAATCAGCTTGTAGATGGAACGGCAGGGCATGAATTACTATCTTTTAGGCATGGATATTCAGAATATAATCTGATTATGATGCATGAGCCAGACCAGGAGAACACAGCTTCATCACCGACTTGGGATTGTACCGCTATCGAGTGATGCCATTTGGTCAAAAGAATGCGAGAGTGACTTACCAATGACTGGTTAATATGATGTTCAAGTCTCAAAATGGAAAAACCGCGAAAGATTGTGGATGATATGCTAGTTAATTCGCGAAAGGCAGCCAATGACATGATAATTTAGCTGAGATGTTAGGAATCTTGCAAAAATATAGCATGAAGCTCGATCTGTTAAAATGCTCATTTAGATTCTCTTCTAGATTTTTTCGGGATTTATGGTCAACGCCGGGGGAATTGAAGCTAACCCAATGCAAGTTAAGACTTTGAGAGAAGTAAGACCTCCCAAGAATACAATAGAATTCCAGAGTCTGAATTGAAAATTTGCAGCGTTAAGTAGATTCATCTCGAAGGTTACTGATAGATGCATTCCTTTCTTTGATGCTCTGAAGGAAGGGGAAAAGAATTTCGAGTGGACTACGGAATGCTAAACTGCCTTCGATGAATTGTTAAGACAAATAGAGACTCCCCCAATGCTTTCCAAACCCAACGACGGAGAAGACCTAGTTATATATCTCGTGGTATCTTCCTTCTCTTTGAGTGCGACCCTAGTGCAAGAAGAGTCTTGCATCCAGTGGCCCATGTATTACATCAGCAGAGATTCACTAGGGTAGAAAAGAATCATCCCAAATCCAAGAAATCCGCCTATTCTTTATTGATTTCATCGAGAAATTTGTGACCTTACCCTAGGCACATCTGACTAAGGTACTCACGGACCAGCTATTAAAGCAAGTCTTATTTCACCCTAAAACTTCGAGCCATTATTGAAATGGAACATTTAGCTAAGCCAATACCATGTAACGTATTATCCTCAAAGAGTGATTACAAGAAAAGCTTTGGCTGATTTCAATTCAAATTTTACCTTTCGAAATGATGATGAGGAAGAAATAGTGGAAGTGGTTGTGTAGTGGAATTTGTATGTTGATGAAGCGATGAATGAGTATTGTTCAGGTGCGTGAGTGGTCCTGGAGACTCCCAAGGGGCGTTCAGTTTGTTATGCACTACGATTTGAATTCCTAGCCACCAATAATGAAGTGTAATATAGGGCCCTAGTCGCTGGTCTAAAAATAGAAAAGGAACTAAATCTCCGAACTCTTCAAATCTTCAGTGATTCGCAACTCATGGTTTGTTAGGTCCGAAGAGAATTTAAAGTGAAAGGAGGTAACTTAGCTTCATATTTATCGAAGACATGGAACTACTCAACGACTTTGATTATTACACCCTAACTTACATTTCGAGAGAAGAGAATATGAAGGCCAATTCACTTGCAAAGTAAGCCAGTTCCGGAGATGCTCAACTCTTGGGTTTGGTGCCAGTGGAAGTCTTTACCAATTCGAGTAGAAGGGACGTAGAGGTGTAATATGTGATGGAAACTACCGAGTAACAAGAGTTATGGACGACCACCATTAAAAAGTATCTAAATAAAGGAACGCTCTCATCAAGTCAGATGGAACAGAAGAAGTTGCTCAGAAAGGCTCCAAGATTCATTATGCAAGATGGAATTTACAGGCAGGGATTTTTTATGCCATTATTGTGGTTCGTCACTCGAGAAGAATCAAGAAGGATTCTAGCTAAAAAAACTTAAAGGTGAATGCGAAGACCACTCTGGTGGACAAATTATGGCTTAAAAAGTGCTTCAATACAGCTACTTTTGGCCTGAGCGGAACAGGGAAGCTACAAATTACAAGTGAAAATGTAACAGATGTCATAGATTTGCTAACATTCTGAGAGCCCCGCCATCAGAATTAACACGGATGGTCAGTCCCAGGGCCATTTGTTGTAATGAGAATTGATTTGACAGGAGTGTTACCGATGGCTAAAGAAGGCGGCAAATATGCAATCATTTCTGTTAATTATTTCACAAAGTAGGCCGAAGTGTGACCACTGGCCACGATCACTGCTAAGAAAGTTATTACTTTGTGACTAAAAACATTATTCGCAGGTTTGGCGTCCATAGAAGATAATAACCGACAAAGGAACACAACTCGAGAGTCAGGAGTTTCAGAGCTTTTGTAAGTGATATCGAATTCTGAAAAGCTTCATAGCCGTAGCGCATCCGCAAGCAAACAGGAAAGTGGAAGTGGTCAATAAGATAATTAAATCCACCGTTAAAAAGAGACTGATGAAAGCTAAGGGTGGATGGATAGAAGAATTGCCACTTGCCCTATTGGCTTATCAAACAACTCATAAATCTAAAAATGGGTACACATCGTTTTCTTTGTAATTTTGTTCAGAAGCAATGATACCTGTGGAGTTAGAAATCCCAACTCACTGGAGGATTCATTTCAATCAAGCCGAGTTGAGTAATTGTTGTAGGAAGATCTTGGTCAGCTCGATGAAACAAGAGAACAAGCGGAACTCAATATGGTGGCACATTAGAAAAGGATGCCGAGATACTTCAATTCCAAGGTCCTCCATTGCACCTTTGAAGTTGAAGATATCATCTTAAAAAGGGTAATGAGCGGCATCGGAATGTTTGGACCAAACTGGGAAGGGCCCTATGTGATCGGGCAAAAGCTATTTGATGGCACATTAAGGTTGTCCAAGGTGGACGGAATTCTGATTCCCGATCCTAGAACTAGGGCAGTTAAGGTTAAACCATCAACCATTCAACCGTATCATTCGTTTTAATCATTACCATCTGCAACGATAATGGTTACAACAACGGCTGAAAAATTAGATAACACGGGTAACCATACCAACCATACATTATTGTTTTGCATAATATTTCACTTTCAAATATAAAAATATATTAATTTAAGTTAAAGGAATAGCTTATACATTAATAATATGTGCATTCAAAGATGTGCATGCAATGTTTTTTATGGAAAATCAAATAGATCTGCAAAAAAGGTTAAAGTTATATAAATTTTTCATCAATAATGCATTAAATTCAAAATATATTTACAAAATGTTTCAAAATTGAAAGTACGATGGTTAACTACTGGTAGAGAGTTATAAGAATTTATAGCCATCAAGAAAGTTACGATAATGGTTGGTAGTAATAATGACACTTACCACAACCGCAATACCACTACCTAGTACAGTGATTACTTGCGCCCTTATTTTACTTTGAATGTCGTCTGAAAGTTGTAATTCTTTTGTTGCCATTTTCTATTTAAGAATAAGCCACTCGCATAGGCCGGGGCATTGTACCCGAACTTTTATTATTCCTGATTATCAATAAAGCCTGCTCTTGCATTATTTCAACTATGTGCTTGCAATACTTTGTTCATTAGTTTATAATTGCAAAATGTTGAGATTAGTCTAAATATGCAGGTTAACAAACCTGATAACGCGACTATGATTCATGAAAACGTTACGACACTTAAAAAGCTTCCTTTGAAGTGACCCAAGCATGGAAGCAAAAGAAAGCGGAAGTGCGACATGTAGTATGATCCATAAAGGCAAGCTCGAAAGAGTCGCTAATAATCTTGCAACAAAGAAAAAAGCACGAACAATAAAATCCCACCTAAAGACCTCATCAACGGTGAGGCATTCAAAAAACATCGCTCCAGTGAGGCGTTCGATACAAATTGTGAAGTCCGACCTTAGAAAGTGTACTCGGCTCAAGCAAGTCATGACCCTGGAAACAAAAACACGTGACGATCGATAAAATTGAGTGGTCAAAAAACCTCGAACCAATAAGGTGCTCAGTATAAATTGTGAAGTCCGACCTTGGGAAGTGTACTCGGCGAAGCCTGCGACGACCCTGGAAAATAAAGGCACGTGATGATTGATAAAATTGATGGTAAAAAAACCTCGCTCCAATGAGGTATTCGACATAAATTTTGAAGTCCGACCTCGGGAAGTGTACCCGGCCCAAGCCAATCACGACTCTATAAAACAAAGGCATGTGACGATTGATAAAATTATGTGGTCAAAAAATCTCGCTCCAATGAGGCGCTCGATATAAATTGTAAAGTCTAGCCTCATGAAGTGTGCTCGGCCTAGGCCCGTCATAACCACGGAAAGTGAAGGCACGAGACGATTGATAAAATTAAGCGTTCAAAGACCCTACTATGCTGGACACCCGATGATACATCGAATGAATCCAACCTTGGGGAACGCAACTAACTGACGATTAGTTAAAACCCTAGAAAGCAAGGGCATAAGATAACTGATGAAATTGAGAAATATACAAGGAAATTGGAACTCAATCTTACCTTAGTCCGTATGACCTATGGTATGGCGCAATACCACCAGCGATGTCCTCGAAAGGCGTCGAAATAAAACACACCATAGGATCATCCCGGCGTTGCAGCCAAAAAAGAACATACCACTAAAGGGTAAAAAGCTACAATAGGATAAAATATTGAAAAATGCAGGAAGTACGTCAAAAACATCACATTACTAGTGATATGACGATTTACAATAAGTAAACTAGATTTTATTACGATGTATAGTTCATCTACAAGAGTGTGCCAAAATACGAAAAGGCAGGACAAACGAGAACCATAGGGGTTTCCTCATCATCAGGAGTGTAGGCAGCCTTTGATTTCTTTCGCACACTGTGCTTTTCCGCTACGCTTACCCTTGGACTTCACATCTCCAAAAGAAGGTTTCTTGTGTTCAACAAGTGAATCACACTCGGCGGTGTCCTTTTTTTCGATGTTGTCACCACCACCTCTAAATAAATTACCATATCATTCAAACCTTGCAAAGCCATAATCTATTCAGAATGCGAGCCCGGATGAGAGGGTAAATTTGAAAAAGAGATAAGGATAGTGGGAGCAACCATTGTCTGAGGAGCAGTGACTACTAGCGAAGGACCCGTCGAAACAAGTAGTGAAGAAGTAAAAGATTGCAACGGTCCCTGCAATGTTAGTATTGAAAGGAAAGGAATCCGACAAGTCCAGTCCTATATCAAGTGAAAATCGAGCAAGTAAATCATTAAACATGAAT
Source organism: Allium sativum (assembly GCA_030737875.1). Lineage (NCBI taxonomy): Eukaryota > Viridiplantae > Streptophyta > Magnoliopsida > Asparagales > Amaryllidaceae > Allium > Allium sativum. The sequence continues at coordinate 270,828,878 of CM060922.1, read as the reverse complement.
GAGGAAGGTAAGTGTCCCTCTAAGTTCGAAGAGATATCGGCATTACATGTATCCAAGGACCCCTGAGCTGTGATTTCAAATTGTTGCTCCCCTTGACCGTTCCCTCGTCACTAGATAAAGTCGCTTCAATAGTCACGTCATCCGCAGAAGTGGTCAAAGAGGATGTAACCTCGGCCGAAGCATTAATAATAGTCACGGTGGAAACAACAGATTCAGTAAGGGTGGCAACGATGTCAGCAACGGCCTCAACAGGGGTAGTTTTGGTACATGAAGGGTTCTTAACAAAAGTGGAGGCATCTAGGGCAGTCTAAGGATCAAAGTGAGATTCACCTGAAGTCCCAGCTCCTCCAGTAGTAGTGCTCTCTCTTTTGTGCCTAAGATGCTCTTGCTTTCGGGTGAGAGCGGCACGGGAATCATCACTCAAGTAATATGCCAGGAGTTCCTCCTCGGTATACCCTCCATCGTTGACTGATCGCCTTAAAATATCCTCCCATACTTCAGCCAATGTACGTATGGGTATACCTCTCTTTTAAGAATTCCAATCTACCTTTCCCCATAGCACAAAGGACAAAAAACCCAAAATTCGTTGAATCGAGGTCGCTCATGCTTTCATCTTGAGTCCATTCGATAGCAACCTTTTTGACCATTGATCGGTCACGTTCCTCCTTCAACTATTCATCCTCGTGATGTGCTTTAGCAAGTCGGTCTTTCAGTGACATATTTTCAAGAACTTGAGCGGTGACCGATAAATTGAGATTCGTCACTTGCTTGCATTAGCCTTCGATAGTTTGTCTCTCCTATTTTAACAAATATTAAGCCAACTTTTCAGTAGCATGAGCATCACAGAGCTAGGAATTTATTAAGGCCTCCTTTTGGCAATGGGATTGGACTGCCACCATTAGCTCCTCTTCAACCTTTTTTCTAGTAGCTTCGGCCTGGTCATTAGTAATAGCTATTTTCTTAATTTCTGTGTCTCGCTCTTTGATGGCCTTTTCCCACTCAGTGCGATCGCTTTCCAATGTAAGTTGTGCTTCATACTTAAGCCTGTTAACTCTCTGAAGCTCTAAAACTGCCTTTTGTTAATTTGATAGCTTCTCTACATCATTCTTAAAGACTTCAATGTTCTTGAGCATCTCTTCCTTTTCCACTTGGGTGATGTCTAGGTCGAATCACACTCCACTAAAGAACCATCCCGGGAACCTATGGGATTGTCGGCTAGGTGCGGGTGTAAGCGAATAGGGTGCCCACTTAACAATTTGGAAAAAAATTGAGGCCACTCGAGGTAGTAACAGGTGGAGCAAGATCCAAAGGACCAACAGAAGTACAACCAGGAAGGATTGCAATAAGAGGATTGGAGCGTTGATCATTTTTGGCATGTTTGGACGTATCCTCTGCATCATTATCTTTCCTCATCTATTTCCCTTTTTTTATGTTTTCCTCCCCTCAGCTGCGATCTCGATCGTGACTCCCATGATCCCTTTTATCTTGATCTTCGTGATCCGTCCTACATCGCTCCTTGTGGTCCCTCCTCTCACGATCTTCCCGCGGTTTATGATCTTCCTCTTCGCAGGCTTTTCTTTCTTTCCTTTCCTCTTATGATCAGAATGGATAAAAGTGGACAGAACCAGAATAACCCCCGGCGGTGTGGTGTTTGAAATCATAATACTGGTATTAGCGAACCATGGCAAGAGCTGCACAAAAAAGAATCGGATTAGAATCAAAACTAAAGTTTGGATGCAAGTGCGAGTAAAAAAAGTATGTATGCCAAGCAATTATGGTCCTAAGTGTGTACGAAGTGCTATCTAGACTCAGTACCCTTTGAACTTCTTGATACTAAGGAATTATAGGAATATCAATGGATTCGGATGCCAATTTCGGGCCCCGGAAAATGAATGATGGTGTCACATAGGTGCTCGAGCTAGATGTTGCAAGAGTGATTGGTGTCAGGTCATCCCTGAAGGTTTTTCCTGGCGTCACAAAAATATCACTTAAGTTGCCAAAAACGTCTTGATCGTCTCCGCCTAAAACATCAGCGGGAGGGGTCTAAGGTGAAGTAACTTGAATATTGTTGGAAACCAGGTCCATGTAATCAGTATCAGATTCTCCATTAATGCATTCTTCGCTAGATGAGTTCACAAACTAGGGACCATGCTCACTACTCCCAACATTGGTAACGCTGTCACTCAAGATTTTTCTCTCCTTTATATCCACTCTGAGATCTGCAAGTGATTTTCCTTTGCATTGTATAAAATCCCTTTCTTTGCCTTCATTGATGGGTGACACATTGTGCGAAGTGCTTTGTTCTTCGTCAATCTATTGACCAGATCTCTTGATAACCGAGGAAACTCTAGAAGAGGTTACCACGGGTTTGTTCTTCACCACCTGTTGAGTAGATTGATCGTCATTCAGAGAGAGAGAGAGAGAGCAAGAATTGATATCTCGTAAGGAATAACCGATTGAGAAGCCTCCAATAATCCAAATTGATGAATAAACTTGTCTTGAAGCAAAAAATCTTTTTTCACTCGTCTGTCTCCACGGCTTTGAAAGTCTCGGAGATAGCAAGATGTTTGGTGTCCTTTAGTTGGGAAGGTAAATTTGTAAATATAAAAGAGAAGGTGAAGATTGAGTCAAAATAGCGCAAACTTGTAAATCCTATGTACATATAACTTTAACTCAAATGCTCACCTCCGTTTGTCCATAATCTGTTAAAACCCTCTGAACAAATGACGTAAAATAACAAATTCATGAACGGAGGAATCTTATCCTGTAGACCAAGAATAAGATTTTGATTCCTGGCTGCCTCAACAATAATTAGTGAAGGATGTACTTCCTCGTTTTGAAGGCGCGGAGGTAGCCAATCTCTTCAAATCGAGGGATATGCTGCAGAATCCACATGAAAAGTACATAAAGGCACGTATGCATGACATAACCGTTTGGATGCAATTAGTGAGGGGCACTACTAAATTATGAAGAATTGATCGTAAGAAGAGATGAAAGGGAGAAAAGGCACCATGCAGGTACATGTAGCGATGATAGGTCATCAATCTATCAAGAGGACAATCAGCCACTTCATCCTTGCCAGGATGCCAGACATCTTCCTCCGGAATGCCAAACTGCATGTAAACATGATGAACCATCCTATATATCACCATAGAAGGGAATCACTCTAGCGGATTCAGAATAAGTCTAAGAACGAGACAAGATAAGTCAACAACGGGTCCCGTTGCAATGATAGCTCGTCCGGATGGTACATGTGAGGAAGCTTATGTTTGCACAGATAACAAAAGCTCACCAGAAGTGGATTGAACTTGGATTTGAAAAGAATCGCGTTATCCAGATTGAAGGCGCCTAGAATTTCGAGAGGCTCTACATAACTATGACACCCCACGTTCATTAATGTCACTCATTAAGAGAATGCATTAAGTTTCGTGAAGCGTTATAGGTAAAAAGAAACAGAAACATTACAAGACAGATATAAAACAGCAGCGGAATTAAAAACTTTTATTAATATAAAGCATAACTTCGTGGTGCAAAACATCATACGTCTGAAAATACATAAACCCAGTACATTATCATAAGTTTTTAATTCTGCTACTATTTTATATCTGTCTTGTAATGTTTCTATTTCAGTTTACCTATAATGCTTCACGAAACTTAATGCATTCTCTTAATGAGTGACATTAATGGACGTGGGCTGTCACACTAACGAACTTTGCATTCATAATAATTAGGTACACGTGCCCCCTAAGTGTTAAGTGTTGTGTGAGAGGGTGGCACTTGGAATTCAAAGCCGCTGTGTGTTGGTCATTAAATCCCAAACATCACCACAAGTGCAAGTGTAATGCTATATTTACGTGAATCATATCCAGCCAAGTGTAAACTCTTAAATGGAACGAGTTCATGGAGATATCCTATTTGAGTATAAAAGAACTTCCTACGCTTCATTTTCTCTGATTGGACTAACTTTTTGTCGACTTGAGCATTCAGCAACGAATGCATCGCCCGAATCGCTACAAAAATATATTTTAGACAGGTCTTGAAACAACCCGAACTTCCCCAGTAAGGAAAGCCCGGATTGTACTGAGGACAAGCCACATCGGAACGCAAACAGAAGAACATTTCATTGTATATTACAATAATTCCACCAGAATACAAGAATATACAGAGTATGAATAAATATTACACAGAAAATATCAGAGATTTAAATTACGTTTAAATACGTCGCAACGGAAAAATAATACAATACACGACTGAAAAAGATATACGGATACAGAGGTTTCTGGATATCATTCCAGCTGTAACCCAGGTTCCTATGAATATAAATCTGCAAAACCGAAACTACTAGCTGCCCGTGTCGAAAATAAGGGCACCCATAGTTTAGGTTAAAACAATAAACTCCAGGCCAGTCATGTGACTGGTGTGAGAACTAAAACAGTTATTTAAAACTTTACTTTAAATCAGATATATCAAGGAACCATGTCGTATAACACGGAACCGGTTACCTCCCAAGAATACCAGTGCATATAACAAAACAATGCAATGCTTTTTGAAAAAATGAAGCTATTATAAGACCCATGTCCTATCACACAATGCAACGCAAGCTGAAGGATAGGGTTTTCCCTTATAATAGCCAAACATTGGTATGTTAAAACAAATCACTTGATACTATTATAAGTGCATAGTGTCAAAACAATTTCAATCATAAGTATCAATCATAGACGGCATAAGTGCCTCATACCACTATGTCGCCATATATAGGTGTACAATCAAAACCGCACGTGTCGTATTTGGAAATTGGATTTCCACTTGTGAACCAAGGCAAAAGATAGTCCTCACCGAATTCGAGACTGTCTAGCCCGAGTCTCAGGCAAGTACTCAGTCAAGCCTTTGGATCGTCAGGGCCGGTCCACCGATGTGGATTAAAATGCTTGAACACTGCGTTTCCCCGCCCTTTGGGGCGTAAATGAGTCCTATGACTCCATCAGCTCCACATAGTCACTGATATATCCGAGGCGCTTCGCAATCCAACAACCACATAAGTCAAACTCGTTAGGGCGTGTAAAACCACTGACGCCACTTCTAGCTAGAAGGAAACGCATGCCCTCCCTGATGTCCTCTCCCGTTTCTGGTTCACAATCGGGGTGTGAGGCTCGCGAATCAACGCTACACAATGCTATGCCACACAGGTCGTGCTTTGATCATCAACCACAAGACTCTGCTTTTCAACAAAAGCCTTGATCATTTGCCACTTAGGCATGTCACACAGGCAATTCACCCCATGCGATTGATATCCATCAGTATATAACCTCTGAGCTCGTATGTCTTAGAGAAGGGGTTAAGCAAGAGAATAAATTCTCCGCCACCAAACAGATATATATTTAATAGAAATCAATCACACAGAATAAAATCCAATGTCAAACACATAGTCCATTTTCAAGTCCGTTCTGGGTTTGAACGAAACCGGGGGCACCTTGTACCTTGCATATCCATCGATCTCCAAGTACGTCTGGACGACCACTAACTGATTCCCTCCTCTTAGGTGTACGACCCAATCAAGATCATCAGTAATCACCCAAACGACATGAAGACCTCTGGTCTTTAACCACCGTCTTCATCCTCGACAAATCATCGAATCAGTTATTCAGAATGGGATAAACCTGGTCTTTCTGAATAACCCGCGTATATAATAAACAAGTGTTACACAAACACAACATACGCCTCATTCCAATTCAGAATATTCTTCTATTCAAATATTCTTATACTTTGGGAAAAGTTCCCATTAATTTTATCAAAGATAAATTTCTTAAATTTATTCTTTAATCTTCTTTTGAATATCAATTCAAACCAAATTATGGTTTATCCAAACTAGTCGGGATTAACGAACTTTACCGAAGTAATCATCTGTTTTAATTTCCCAATCCCAACCTAATCATCCCATGAAGTAAAATTGGTAATACTTCATATCTAACACCACGGAGTTATTGGTAAATTCAATTACCATTTCATGTTCAAATCTAATTAAAAGTTTAACTATCGCCTGGAGCAAAACTGGTGATACTCCATTCTCGATCATTTCAATCTAATTAAAGATTCATTAAAACTCCACTTGGTTTTAATCTTCCCAAAAATCAATATTAATGATTGTTTAACATGGGAAATCATATCCGGTCTTTAACTGGGTTAAAGAACCAATGTCATTTAAAACACAGTCACGATAAACCCAATTCCCATTTGATATTAAATACAAGGCTTTGAATAGAAAATATATCGTCTTATATTCAATATCAAATTCTACGACCAACAAATATCGTATTGGAAATAACAATATAAATATATCTTTCAAATTTCCATAACAATATCTGTATAATCACGAAATCCAACATCGAAATATTCCAAATACAATTTAGATTTAAATCCATTTCCACTTTATATATTGGAAATTCTGGTTATTTTCAAAACCTTTTCAAATCCACTTTATTTTAAAATAAATGGGATTATAATTCTAGTTCAAAACTAGTTCATTTCGATAAAAATCTATTTTTATCTTTTCAAATATGGAATTTTTAATCCCAATTCTTTCCAAATCATTTCTTATGATTTTACAGAAATTATTACTATTTTTAATAATTTTATCAAGGCCCGTACAGTCGATTTCCATCAACGACCATCGAACTGCACTTTTAGCGACCTTTTCCAAATTTGATTTGGACATAATTCCAAATCCAACCGTTGGATTTCAAATCTCTAATATTCGTTAGAAAGCTCTTTTCGATAAGAACCCAATAGTTCCGGTTTTAGGAGAATCAGACAGTCGGATCTCCCATAATGTCCATTCGAAGTCAATGGTCAAAATTCGCGAACTGCCGCAGCGCGGCGCGTTCTGTTCAGCCATTCTATATATATTATATATATTTCGTCGATTTCCTTTTAAAACGTATTTTATAAATCGTTTTAATTTGGTTTCAAAACGATTTCAACTTCTTATTCAATTTCTAATCAAAATTGAATATTCCATATCATCGATATATAAATGATAATATTTTCAAAACATTATATTTTGAGATCAATTACTTTTCGATATTCATTATAAAAATGAATAAATCGATATAAATATCGTTCACGTCAAAATGGCGCATATCTAATCAACACAGATTTATATATTTCAATAACTTCGTTATTCTATTCAACACATGAATATTTTCTTCAACACATGAATATGTATTTTTCAACACATGAATATTCTCAACACATGAGTATCGTCAACACATGACTATTTATTCTATTCAACGCATGAATCTTTATTCTATTCAACACATGAATTTTTATTCTATTCAACACATGAATTTTCTTTCTATTCAACACATGAATTTTCTTTTATAATATTCCTTATTTTCCAAATTGGAATGAGACCCACTCAATTACTATATAATGTTATTTATATGGGTTCTATACAACACATGTATACAATAGCAATGATAAACAATCAACCATCATCCAAAGTGCACCACACAACTGCATAAGCATTAAATATAAATAATTAACGCTTACATAGTCTGTCAACCCATCGATTGACATACAACTAAACAATCGGGACTAGTGTACGTCAAATATCATCCCAATACCCGTGTGGGGTTTCAAATCAACAAACACAGATTTTTATTTGTGCAGTTGGGCAATGTGTAAAATTTATCATCCCAATCAATATCAGTCAAATGGGTGTACATAAACAAATCGTCCGATTAGTTTACAAATATTTATTTTATATACACGTTAAAAATCATATTTTTAACTATAAAATGTTTTATTCATTCCACTTCACACAATCAACTTTCACAACACATCAATTAAACAAACAAGTCATCCATGGTCTGTGGACGATGGGTGTCGTGTGCTGCTAAGCACCGTCTGCATCCTAGTATATATTTTAACTAGAAAATAAATTAAAAGTGAGAAGTTCTCATCGAGGGTTCCACTCGTCCGTGCTTTCCTTCTGAACTGTTCGGGTCTCGTTTTGATTTCAGTCGATACCATCGCCATCTTTTCCCACTGTTCACAGTAAAAATCATATTTTTATTTCAATTTCATATATTTTACAATGCTTCTTTCAATATAAAAATTATATTTTTATATTTCTACTTCTTATATAAAGATCGAACTTTTATTTCGCTTCATATATAAAAATCTCGCCTTTCCATATATAAAAACCTCGCCTTTCTATATATAAAAATATCATCTTTCTATATATAAAAATATCGCCTTTCCTATGATAAAAATATAATCTTTCCTCGCAACTTCATATATAAAAATCGAATTTTTATCGCTGTTCTATATATATAAAAATCGAAATTTTTATCGCTATTCTATATGTATATATATAAATCGAATTTTTATCGCTATTCTATATATATATAAATCGAAATTTTTATCGCTATTCTATATATATATAAATCGAATTTTTATCGCTATAAAAATCCTATCTTTATAACTATAAAAATCATGTAAATTCAGTTTTAAAAACCATGTTAAATCAGTTTAAAAATCATGTTAAATAAGTTTTAAAAAATCATATTAAAAACCAAACCTTTATGATGTTTAAAATCACAACTTTATGATAATGAAAATCATAGCTTTTTATTTTTATTTTAAAACTGATTTCAACATCGCATACATATGTAATTAAACTGAGTTAAAACTGATTTTATTCATTAAAAACTGTATTTATAAATTAAAAAGTCACCTTGGTTCGATAACAAGAGGTCGAAGATGGTGGTTCAGGCAGTGAGGGGATACTGACAGGGCGTCGGTGAAGGGTAGCGCGGGTCATGGCTGTGGCAGGCGTAGTGAAGCCACAGTGGTGCTGGCGGAGCAGTCTTCTGGGTGGGTCGAGGTTTGGGCTTCGATTGGGGAGGAAAGGGGGAATCACGTCTTTGCGAGGAGTAAGAAGGGGGGGGGCACGACAACAGGGGGGAGGGTTGGCGGCTAGGGCTTCCGTCGACCTTCCCCCATTTTTTTCTTTCTATCCCTTCTTTGATTTGAAAAGTAAACAAGGGGGGGTCTCGAACGAGAGAGAGTTTAGAGAGAGGTTTTTTTTATATATTTATTTTATTATTTAATTTCAAAAAGTACCCTTTTATTTTGAACTCGAAATCAAACCCACCGACTGTCGTCCCCAGCTAATTACCCTCATTCCGAACACAATGGGATATGTTTCATAACCCAATTCGCTTGTTACGACCAGTTTCAGTTCAAAATCAAAATATGAATCTATACATTGAATTTGAACGCGCATTTCAATTTACCAGGGCCACATACGGACTCTAAAAATTTCCGAAAAATATTTTCTAGCTTTGTATTGATGATATGGTCTTAACAAAACTAATTTCATCAAATTTCGAGACCATTTGAAAAATGGCCATTTTCTGGTTGATCGAAATTGACTTAAACTGTTAAAACACGTTTTACTTCGCCACGCTCACATATTAAATTCAAAAATCATGAGTTTTGGAATCTAGCAATAATTTGACATCCCGGTTCCAACAAAAGTGGTTTCGTCGCAAATAGAGGTCGTTTGCAAAATTTTCATTTTTAAGGGCAAGAATTCTATAACGACTATTCTGAATTTTCAACTGGGCATAACTTTTTATCCCCACTATGAAATTTTGATTTTTCGGATTCGTTGGAAAGATATTCTCAAATAGATTCAAAAAAAATTCGTTTTGCCAAAATCCGGTTTATTTTGAATCCTGTACATTCAATTGAACTTTGTAATCGAATTTTTGAACTATCGGGCCATTTTCAATTCCTTTTATTTTTAAAAATAATTAATAATATTCTGAAGTCAATTCAAAAAATATTTACGTTCTAATTCTACTCAAAATAAATTTCTTGTCGCTATTATTTAAAATAATTCATTTTAAATATTCAAAATTCACTTAAATTGCCAAAATAAAAATTTTAAATTGGCTTAGATTTCCAGGTTATTACAATCTCCCTCACTTAAAACTTTTCGTCCCCGGAAAGGAACGAAGCTGAAAGTTTAACAAATCAACTCAACTTCCAGTATTTTAATTATGGCTTATGTTCTTCAACTTTGCAGTTTCTAAGAACTTTTCAAATTTTTCAAAAATTTGGCTAACACCCTAAATTTTCGAAAAATTTCTCCATAACGTCCCCTGCACTAGGAGCTCTGGGATATTTCAAATAGCCTCCCATGACCCTCACCAGTCCAAAAGAAAAAGAAAAAGCTAAGCGGCTAGCCAATCGGCTCATAAAATCATCCAAACCCAAAGAAATACAATAAACATGAACCTATTTCTCGGGCAAACAATTTTATTCCTCTTCTCTAGCCTCCTTGCTATGACCTGTTCAATGTAAGTACATGTATATGTATGCAAATGCGAAAATTTTTCAATACAATTCACTATTTGGTTCAATTTGGCTAAAGGTTCAACATTCAATTAGTCAAAACAGTAATCAAACAACACAACCATCAATCGATTTGTTGATTATCATTTCAAATTTATAACTTTGATATATAGACAAAAATCACGTTTTTGATGCCAAATCACAACAATATATTCTAACTATATTTTGATTCTCACACCAGCCAATGGAAATATATAAATATCCCACTTTCGACACCCGAACATAAATTCTGAATGATCGGTCAATCATCAGAATCATCTCCGGACTACTAGAGTGTGATTCTATACCTATCCAGTATATTAAAACTTTAAATACACGTGGATCAAACGCATACGCAGAATCTTTATATACTTGATTGTCCAAATCAATATAAATAAAATATTCAAATACGTATGAAAGGTTTAAATTTTCAAAACAAAATTTGGTTTCATTTCTAAAATTATACTCTTTACACTTGTTCTAGGATACTACTGATTCCATCTCTAACGAGTCATTCTCACTGGATATTACTAATCCAATCTCTGATGAATTCTTTCGTTTAGTTCTAACGTGTCTTATTCTCTGAGCTTTGTAAACCAAAGCTCTGATACCAAAATGAAACAACCCGAACTTCCCCAGTAAGGAAAGCCCGAATTGTACTGAGGACAAGCCACATCGGAACGCAAACAGAAGAACATTTCATTGTATATTACAATAATTCCACCAGAATAGAAGAATATACAAAGTATGAATAAATATTACACAGAAAATATCAGAGATTTAAATTACATTTTTATACATCGCAGCGGAAAAATAATACAATACACGACTGAAAAAGATATACGGATACAGAGCTTTCCGGATATCATTCCAGCTGTAACCTAGGTTCCTGTGAATATAAATCTGCAAAACCGAAACTACTAGCTGCCCGTGTCGAAAATAAGGGCACCCAGAGTTTAGGTTAAAACAATAAACTCCAGGTCAGTCATGTGACTAGTGTGAGAACTAAAACAGTTATTTAAAACTTTACTTTAAATCAGATATATCAAGGGACTACACCGTATAACATGGAACGGGTTTCCTCCCAAGAATACCAGTGCATATAACAAAACAACGCAATGCTTTTTGGAAAAATGAAGCTATTATAAGACCCAGGTCCTATCACACAATGCAACGCAAGCCGGGGGATAGGGTGTTCCCTTATAATAGCCAAACATGCATGGTACATTAAAACAAATCACTTGATACTATTATAAGTGCATAGTGTCAAAACAATTTCAATCATAAGTATCAATCATAGACGGCATAAGTGCCCCATACCACTATGTCGCCATATATAGGTATACAATCAAAACCACACGATGTCGTATTTGAAATTGGATTTCCACTTGTGAACTGAGGCAAAAGATAGTCCTCACCGAATTCGAGACTGTCTAGCCCGAGTCTCAGGCAAGTACTCAGTCAAGCCTTTGGATCGTCAGGGCCGGTCCACCGATGTGGATTAAAATGCTTGAACACTGCGTTTCCCCGCCCTTTGGGGCGTAAATGAGTCCTATGACTCCATCGGCTCCACATAGTCACTGATATATCCGAGGCGCCTCACAATCCAATAACCACATAAGTCAAACTCGTCAGGGCGTGTAAAACCACTGACGCCACTTCTAGCTAGAAGGAAACGCATGCCCTCCCTGATGTCCTCTCCCGTTTTTGGTTCACAATCGGGGTGTGAGGCTCGCGAATCAACGCTACACAATGCTATGCCACACAGGTCGTGCTTTGATCATCAGCCACAAGACTCTGCTTTTCAACAAAAGCCTTGATCATTTGCCACTTAGGCATGTCACACAGGCAATTCACCCCATGCGATTGATATCCATCAGTATATAACCTCTGAGCTCGTACGTCTCAGAGAAGGGGTTAAGCAAGAGAATAAATTCTCCGCCACCAAACAGATATATATTTAATAGAAATCAATCACACAGAATAAAATCCAATGTCAAACACATAGTCCATTTTCAAGTCCGTTCTGGGTCTGAACGAAACCGGAGGCACCTTGTACGTCGCATATTCATCGATCTCCAAGTACGTCTGGACGACCACTAACTGATTCCCTCCTCTTGTGTGTACGGCCTAATCAAGATCATTTGTAATCACCCAAAAGACGTGAAGACCTCCGGTCTTCAACCACCGTCTTCATCCTCGACACATCGTCGAATCAGTTATTCAGAATGGGATAAATCTGGTCATTCTGAATAACCCGCGTATATAATAAACAAGTGTTACACAAACACAACATACGCCTCATTCCAATTCAGAATATTCTTATACTTTGGGAAAGGTTCCCATTAATTTTATCAAAGATAAATTTCTTAAATTTATTCTTTAATCTTCTTTTGAATATCAATTCAAACCAAATTATGGTTTATCCAAACTAGTCGGGATTAACGAACCTTACCGAAGTAATCATTTGTTTTAATTTTCCAGTCCCAACCTATTCATCCCATGAAGTAAAACTGGTAATACTTCATATCTAACACCACGGTGTTATCGGTAAATTCAATTACCATTTCACGTTCAAATCTAATTAAATGTTTAACTATCACCTGGAGCAAAACTGGTGATACTCCATTCACGATCATTTTGATATAATTAAAGATTCATTAAAACTCCACTTGGTTTTAATCTTCCCAAAAATCAATATTAATGATTGTTTAACATGGGAAATCATATCCGGTCTTTAACTGGGTTAAAGAACCAATGTCATTTAAAACACAGTTCACGATAAACCCAATTCTCATTTGATATTAAATACAAGGCTCTGAATAGAAAATATATCGTCTTATATTCAATATCAAATTCTACGACCAACAAATATCGTATTGGAAATAATGATATAAATATATCTTTCAAATTTCCATAACAATATCTGTATATTCACGAAATCCAACATCGAAATATTCCAAAGACAACTTCGAATCAAATCCATTTTCACTTTATATATTGGAAATTCTGGTTATTTTCAAAACCATTTCAAATCCACTTTATTTATTTTAAAAATAAATGGGATTATAATTCTAGTTCAAAACTAGTTCATTTCGATAAAAATCTATTTTTATCTTTTCAAATATGAAATTTTTCATCCCAATTCTTTCCAAATCATTTCTTATGATTATACACAAATTATTACTATTTTCAATAATTTTATCAAGGCTCGTACAGTGAATTTCCATCAACGGCCATCGAACTGCACTTATAGCGACCTTTTCCAAATTTGATTTGGACATAATTCCAAATCCAACCGTTAGATTTCAAATCTCTAATATTCGTAAGAAAGCTCTTTTTGATATGAACCCAACTGGTTTCAGTTTTAGGAGAATCCGACGGTCGGATCTCCCGTAATTTCCATTCGAAGCCAATGGTCGAAATTCGCAAACTGCCGCAGCACAGCGCGTTCTATTCAGGCCATTCTATATATATATAATATATATATATATTATATTTCGTTGATTTCCTTTTAAAGCGTATTTTATAAATTGTTTTAAATTTGTTTTCAAAATGATTTCAGCTTCATATTCAATTTCTAATCAAAATTGAATATTCCATATCTTCGATGTATTAATGATAATATTTTCAAAACATTATATTTTGAAATCAATTACTTTTCGATATTCATTATAAAAATGAATAAAATCGATATAAATATCGTTCACGTAAAAATGGCGCATATCTAATCAACACGGCTTTATATATTTCAATAACTTCGTTATTTTATTCAACACATGAATATTTTCTTCAACACATGAATATATATTTTTCAATATTCTAAACACATGAGTATTGTCAACACACGACTATTTATTCTATTCAACACATGAATCTTTATTCTATTCAACACATGAATTTTTATTCTATTCAACACATGAATTTTCTTTCTATTCAACACATGAATTTTCTTTTATAATATTCCTTATTTTACAAATTGGAATGAGACCCACTCAATTACCATATAATGTTATTTGTATGGGTTCTATACAACACATGTATATAATAGTAATGATAAATAATCAACCATCATCCAAAGTGCACCACACAACTGCATAAGCATTAAATATAAATAATTAACGCTTACATAGTCTGTCAACCCATCGATTGACATTCAACTAAACAATCGGGATAAGTGTACGTCAAATATCATCCTAATACCCGTGTGGGGTTTCAAATCAACAAACACAAATTTTTATTTGTGCAGTTGGGCGATGTGTAAAATTTATCGTCCCAATCAGTATCAGTCAAATGGGTGTACATAAACAAATCGTCCGATTTGTTTATAAATATTTATTTTATATACACGTTAAAAATCATATTTTTAACTATAAAATATTTTATTCATTTCACTTCACACAATCAACTTTCACAACACATCAATTAAACAAACAAGTCATCCATGGTCTGTGGACGACGGGTGTCAGGTGCTGCTAAGCACCGTCTGCATCCTAGTATATATTTTAACTAGAAAATAAATTAAAAGTGGGAAGTTCTCACCGAGGGTTCCACTCCTCCGTGCTTTCCTTCTGAACTGTTCGGGTCTGTTTTGATTTCAGTCGATACCATCGCCATCTTTTCCCGCTGTTCACAGTAAAAATCGTATTTTTATCGCTTTATCCCAATAAATAAAAATCATATTTTTATTTCAATTTCATATATTTTACATCGCTTCTTTCAATATAAAAATTATATTTTTATATTTCTACTTCTTATATAAAGATCGAATTTTTATTTCGCTTCATATATAAAAATCTCGCCTTTCCATATATAAAAACCTCGCCTTTCTAAATATAAAAATATCGTCTTTCTATATATAAAAATATCGTTTTCCTATGATAAAATTATAATCTTTCCTCGCTACTTCATATATAAAAATCGAATTTTTATCGCTATTCTATATTTATAAAAATAGAAATTTTTATCGCTATTATATATATATATATATATAAATCGAATTTTTATCACTATTCTATACATATAAAAATCGAAAATTTTATCGCTATTCTATATATATATATATAAATCGAATTTTTATCGCTATAAAAATCCTATCTTTATAACTATAAAAATCATGTAAATTCAGTTTTAAAAATCATGTTATATCAGTTTTAAAAATCATGTTAAATCAGTTTTAAAAAATCATGTTAAAAACCAAACGTTTATGATGTTTAAAATCACAACTTTATGATATTGAAAATCATAGCTTTTTATTTTTATTTTAAAACTAATTTCAACATCGCATACATATGTAATTAAACTGAGTTAAAACTGATTTTATTCATTAAAAACTGAATATATAAATCAAAAAGTCACCTTGGTTCGATAACAAGAGGTCGGAGATGGCGGTTCAGGCGGTGAGGGGGTGCTGACAGGGCGTCGGTGAGGGGTGGCGCGGGTCCAGGCTGTGGCAGGCGTGGCGAAGCCACGGTGGTGCTGGTGGAGCGGTCTTCTGGGTGGGTCACAGTTTGGGCTTCGATGGGGGAAGAAAGGGGGAATCGCGTCTTCGCGAGGAGGAAGAAGGGGGCTATGGCATCGAGGGGGTGGCGGCTAGGGCTTCCGTCGCCATTCTCCCCTTTTTTTCTTCTTTTTACCCCTTTTTTGATTTGAAAAGTAAACGGGGAGGGGGGGGAGGGGTCTCGAACGAGAGAGAGTTTAGAGAGAGGGGGATATATATATATTTGTTATTTAATTTCAAAAAGTACCCTTTTATTTTGAACTCGAAATCAAACCCACCAACTGTCGTTCCTTGCTAATTACCCCCATTCCGAACACAATGGGATATGTTTCGTAACCCAATTCTCTTGTTACGATCAGTTTCAGTTCAAAATCAAAATATAAATCTATACATTGAATTTGAACGCGCATTTCAATTTACCGGGGCCACATACGGACTCTAAAAATTTCCAAAAAATATTTTCTAGCTTCGTATTGACGATATGGTCCTAACAAAACTAATTTCATCAAATTCCGAGACCGTTTGGGAAATGGCCATTTTCGGGTCGATCGAAATTGACAGAAACTGTTAAAACATGTTTTACTTCGCCACGCTCACATATTGATTTCAAAAATCATGTGTTTTGGAATCTATCAATAATTTGACATCTCGGTTCCAACAAAAGTGGTTTCGTCGAAAGTAGAGGTCGTTTGCTAAATTTCCAATTTTAAGGGCCAGAATTCTATAGCGACTATTTTGAATTTTCAACTGGACATAACTTTTTATCCCCGCTATGAAATTTTGATTATTCGGATTCGTTGGAAAGATATTCTCAAATATTTTCAAATATTTTTTGTTTCGCCAAAATCCGGTTTATTTTGAATCCTTTACATTCAATTGAACTTTGAAATCGAATTTTCAAACTACCGCGCCATTTTCAATTCCTTTTATTTTTAAAAATAATTAATTATATTCTAACGTTGATTCAAATAAATTTTTACATTATAATTCTATTCAAAATAAATTTTTGAATCTCGATTAGTTGAATCTCCTCCTCCAGGTATTATTTCAAGACACTCCGTATATGAGCCTCTTCAAACAGGACTTATTGCTATTGATGCGACCGTCGCTATTATTTAAAATAATTCATTTTAAATATTCAAAATTCACTAAAATTGGCAAAATAAAAATTTTAAATTGGCTCAGATTTCCTTGTTATTACAGGTCTGCTGGATATGCACTTATGAAAGTGATATAAATTAGTTGCGACTATTACTCGAGCTATCAAGATCAAAATTGATGCTAGGAAGTGATGTTCATTCATAAAAATTCAGAAGCATATATCCTTTGATTAATGTGCAATAGCGCACTATTCAGTTTAACTAAGTGATGAACATTGCATTTTAAGTCATGATTGGTCTGGTACTTATTAAGCTTTCATTTTATATCTGAAGTGAGCATATTCGTTATTGCTAATTGAGTTAAATCTTAGTCATAACACTGTTCAATTTAGAAACCGTATGCAAGTCCCTTTTGGCATCCAATTCAAACCCTATATGCATGGGCAAGGCATTACATATCCAAGCTCGAGCACTTGAGCCTCAGTCACTATCAACGGCATCTCAGTCATACCCGAATTGTTAAGGTCGAGGTCAAATCAGTGTAGTAAACCTTAAATTCGCAAAAAACAATATAGTCATGATTTTGGACTACTAAAGCTTGCAAAGTTTGGCACCTAATATAGGCGATAGACTGTAATAGGTCGGGATAGGTTTGAATTAGTCGAAATTGATTGGAATTTGCCCCTAACGGCGACCAAGCAGTAGTGTGGGACCGGTTTGAGAAGAAGAATTCAGCCAAAATCGAACAAGTGAGGGACAAATCTGTATCAGGGCTGATGGATCCAGGTCGAGGACGAAGCCAAGGAATCCAATGGATAGCGACGGTGATGGTTGGTCAACGACATTAGTGAAATCGATGGATAAATAGCAGAGAAGTATAAGGATCAGAACCCTTGATTTTCACAGTAGGAAGTGAATAAATTAAAGAGGGTTAGACCCGTATATAAAGTAAAAAGAAAGTGGGTCGAAGTTTCGCTAATTATAAGGATCTATACTGGTCCATACGCCATGGACCAGTACCTATCCATTAGATCTAGTCAGAGGCGTAAAAATTTTCTTCGAGCCTGATGCACGTGCCATTTGAGGTTACAGTAAAAAATTAGAGTTAAGACCGTTGATTTTCATGCGTAGTGTAAACTCTAGTCCAAAAGTGTCAAGTTACCAATCTTCTGTCTATAATGGTTTCTCAAGGAAAGTAAAGTTCTCAATTCTAGGCAGCTTCATCATAAAGCGCACAAGATCATCATTCCAGGGCACATCATGTTTTGAACAACATGCGCTCTAGGGGAAAATGTTAACCCAGTTATAAATCCGAAGGACATCCGAAAGAAGTGTAAGTGAAAATAGGGTAGCTTGGATTCAGAACCTAGTACAACTTTTTAGGAGGGTTCTAAAAGCAACAAGTAGAAGGCACATAAAATTTCAAGTCAAAAAACACTATCCCCATGGACTGGTACCGGTCCATGCCCTGGACCGGTACCGATCCACAATGTCAATATATTTTGATATGCAACTTATTCTAATGCAATCCTAGTCCTTAGGAAAGCCCATTGACCAAGTTGAAGTTAGTCTAAGTATTCCTTTGATGACCCGCATTTTCAGCGGTATAATAATTAATTTATTTAATTATTTAAAAGGTGATTAAAGGATTTAATTGTCATTGAATAAAATAATAGTGAATATTTAATTAAACTAATAATTAAATAATATATTTAATTCTGAAATAATCAGATTAGGCCGAAATGGCAATATGGTGTGAATTGGGAAATTCAAAATATATAATTCAGTTCAGAATTTGAATAAGAACAACGAATATATTATTTGAATGACAATTTGAACGTATAATTATATTATAATTAAAATCGAGCTTGAAATGGCGCGGCAGTTCGCGATTTGGCGATTTGAACTTCAACTGAATGTACAGGATTCGTTTTAAGCCAGATTTCTGTGAAACAAGAAACGTTAAGGGCTGGTGAAGTATATTTTTCTAGTGAAAGAGAAAAATCGGGATTTCGTCGTGCAGATTTTGATTTATGTCCAAATCAAATTTTAGAAAAGTCGCTGTGGAATTCCTTTATAATTAGTAACGCTTTATTTACATTATAAAAGGGTTTTCAAAATATTTGAATATCGGTTTTGAATTTAGACAAGGTTCTTTTGGGACATAGTGATAATTTAATTTTTAGAATTTTATAGAAATTTTAATTAATTGAATAAACAACTTGTTATTTGGAGTATTTTGCACCCTGTAATCAATATTTTGGGATTTCACAATATGAGTTAATCTACCGGTATTTTTATATTTTTGAAATCATGGTACCTTACTAGTCACAACAGTATTTTTATTTCTATTGTTAGCCGCCCGGATGAGAACAGAACTTCATATAGAAGGGTCACAAAAAAATGTTATAACTTAAAATATCCTATCCCCTAAACTAAGTGATTATCCTCATTCCACGCATCTGTCTCTCCAACCGGCAGTTCTTGTGGACATCCTCATCAGAAACGTGGGCGGTTAAACTCCTCAAAACAAACTCTTATGAAGCAAAATACTCCACGTCCTATATATATACCCTCTCCTTCTTCAGCGATTTTCTCGAGCCGCCACCGATTCATTTTTTAAAGACAAAACAAGAAACCATGTCTAAAATATACCACCGACCTGGGAATGATGGCTGCCACTCGCAGACAACATAGAAGGCCAGGCGCTTCTTAACGTGAAAACAGTTTTCACGTATGGTATTTGGCACATGCAGAATCATGGAGTTCGGATAATACCAGTGAGCAACACGTTTAAATGGTTGGAAGGCTATGTTTGAGGAGTGAATGCCACGTCATGGGCTTGAGGGTACTCCGGTATGGGAAATGTGTGTTCATGGGTGGGAGCACGGTTGTTTTGGACATAGGTGTGGAGTGGGAAGTTGAGCATCAGTTTGCAAACAAGGGTATGGGTTTACGTTAAGGGAGAAGAAGGGGGAGGCTGAGGAAAAGCATGCACATTCAAAGGTTTTTAACATGTGGGTTTTGGAGATGAAAAGGATCGGTACTTCACTTTACCGTGACTACAGGGTTGGACGACGAAAACAAAAAGCTTGGAGCGAACTGAGGGGGACGGTGGTGGTAGGATAGGGCTCGGAAATAGGAGTTGAACGGTAAAGGCCTCATGTGATTTCATGGAGGAATAAGGGAGAAAGGAGTGATTGAATTCGGGTCCATGGTTTTGAATTTGGGGAGGAGGTTACGGCAAATCTCATTTGGGGAAGAAGGTCATCAGGTATGGGCTGTAGAAACGGTGGATGGGCCAAAAACATTTGGGTAAAGCCCAATTGAAAGGAATTTAAAGTTTTAATTAATTTAAAATAGTGTATCGAATTATTAATTCAATAACTTGATCATACAATATCAGATTGACGAACCGTAATTTGCATTGGGATTGTGTGGACGGTGGCTACACCATGGAACTGACTGGGAGTGGATTCGAGCTTGTCACAATTTACAGCAAAATAAATTGTCCGTCTGAATCAAGCGATGGTTATCGTTATTAACGATGATCGTCCAATGTGAGTAAAACTCACCAACTCTGAACAATTCTATTTTTATAACATACATCTAGAACTGATAAATGATGACTTATTGATGTGTGTTGATTAGGTTGATTGAATTGCTAGTCAGTTAGTTGAATTTCTATATTGATTCTGGTTAACAGAGTATATCATATGGAACTGAAAGTGATGTTGATTTTATTGTGTAACATCTGTGGATGCAGGGAAACAAGTTGGAGGAATCCGACTGGATTCCTCAACAGCTATTTTATTGTTTTCATATATTGTGATATATGACATGGTTTATAACCTATTGTTGATTGTGTGTGTATGGACGATATTGGACATCATAATTTGATATGTTAAACACTATAACATATCGGGATTTGGAGAAAGGGGAATTTGTCAAAGTGAATACTGAAAAGAGAATATTTATAAAATCAAAGGATTTTATAAAAGAGAATATTTATAAATAAAATATTTATAAATAGAAATATTTATAAATGGAATATTTATAAATAGGAAATACGTTTAAGTGGGAATTATAAATAAAGGAAATCTTTATAAATAGAATATTTATAAAGTGGATTACTTACTTAGAAAATAAATAGGATAAGATAATGAGATATTTATTTGTTAAATAAATAAGATACGATTAATGGATTATTTATTTGTTAAAGTAATAGGTTAAGATAAAGATATATTAACTTAGGAATTGAATAAGTTAAACAAAGGATATTAACTTAGGAATTGAATAAGTTGAACAAAGGATATTAACTTAGGAATTGAATAAGTTAAAAAAGGATATTAACTTAGGAATTGAATAAGTTAAACAAAGGATATTAACTTAGGAATTGAATAAGTTAAACAAGGATATTAACTTAGGAATTGAATAAGTTAAACAAGGATATTAACTTAGTAATTGAATAAGTTAAACAAGGATATTGACTTAGGAAATTGAATAGGTTTTAAATTAGATATTTTTAGAGGAAATACTTCGAATAAATAAATAAGGTAATAAAGGAAACACGTAAGGAAGATATTTATTAAGGAATAAATAAGAGATTATAAAGGGAATATTTGCAAACTATTTGCAAATAAAATAAAAAGGGAAATATTTGTTCAAGAAAACAAATAGGGTTATATAGGAAATATTTGTTTAGAAAAACAATAGATTATAAAGAAAATATTTATCCTTGGATAAATAGATATATATATATATATATGTCTGAACTTATATATGAAGAAGTAAACAGATAAAAGGAGCAGATTGATTTATAAATGATATTTATAAATTAAGTTAAATATTTATCATTTGGATAAATAGAATGTATAAGTCAGGACTTATATAAAGAAGTAAGAATCGATTTCAACATCGATGTTTGAATCTGAATAAGGACAAAGAGTTAATCAGTTAGGGTTAACCAGTTAGAGTAAAACCATTAGGGTTAACCAGTTAGGTTAAACCGTAGAGTTGAACCAGTTAGAGTTAATCAGTTAGAGTTAATCGATAGAGTTAAATCGAACTAGAATTGTTGAATAGAGTTAAATCGAACTAGAGTTATTCAAATGGGGTTAATCGAATTTAGTTTATTCGAATAGGATTGAAATGAGTTAATTGAATTTAGTTATTCGAAGAAGTGAATCGAATCAGGGATATTCGAAGTGAGATAATCGAATCAGAAATATTCGAAGTGAGTTGATCGAATCTAGTTATTCGACAGGAGTTAAATCGAATAAGATTTATTCGAAGAAAGAGACTATCGAATATAAGTATTCAAAAGTAAGTAAATCGAAAATAATTTCTTCGAATAAGTTATTCGAATAAGAGTTAATCAAGTAAGAGTTATTAGGTTGGAGTTATTCAAATAAGAGTTATAGATTAGAGTTAACCGAATAGGAGTAAATAAATTAGTTGTCGTTATATTATTCGAGTTAGGAAATAAAAGTCATATTTAAAGATAATATATTTCAGATGCAGGAGATTATAACACCATTGTTATTGTTAGATCCAAAATTGGGTCTAACACCCAAGCTGTTCTGATTTACGAAGAATTATAACTACAATATGAAGAAAAAGCAGGAAAACACACGAAATTTATAGTGGTTCGGCGTTAACGAGCCTACGTCCACTTTATATGTAGTTGATTATATGCTGAATGCAAGTACAATCAATGGTTTCACTCAATCTCCCTCTAACAATTACGATTCTCTCAATAATTTCGGGATAACTCTAAATAAAAACAATGGAGATATGGTAATGGTGGAGTCAGATCTCTCAAATGCCAAATATCCCCCAAAAATGCCAACTTCTGGGCTATTTATAGCTGATTTCTTCAGGCGGATCGCGGTCATACGTGGCACACATCCCAAGGATCTCGTACTGGTTCGTATCTTGATGAAGAAATTGTCAAATTAGCTGTTGTGGACAGGTGTCGCGTTCTCCTTAAATCTCGGCTCGTGGGATGACTTAGTCCACCCCTTCACATAATGGCTCATGGGATCGGATCGTGGCAGTTGTAGCGGGTCGGAGGTAGAGGGGGCGATCCACGATCCGTAAGATCAGTGTGGCCAGGATTTGATGATTTCTATATTTGAGACTCGATGGAACACATATATCGATCTTGGTGGCTTGATCCAAAAGCTAGCCAACATTTTGCCCCCTCGAAGTATGTTTTATCAAGGATGGAACATGCTTCGATGTTATTGAGCCGTCTTTTCCTGAAGCGATGCAAATCAAAGGTTGTGTCTGTCTGTAGCGTCGTACCGTTTCCAAAAAGGAATGTCTCCTGATTAGTATAAATATCAAGATGTACCATTGATTATTATTTTTGTTCGTCGGATAGTCCTCTTTTCTGGGATCTTTTGGAGATTTCATCGCAAAGTTGTCGAGTGATTGTCAGGTAAACTCTCAAATTTTTGCAAGAATCTCTAAATTCTCATCATCATTTTTTTTGGGTTCAGGTCGCCTATGTTATACGCGGTCCGTGATATGTGGTGCTCGTCTCGCTCCGATCTTCGTGGGGGCTTTAAGTATGATGGGCCAACTTTCGTCACGAGTCAATCCACGGGTCGGCCTCCTCTTTTCCTGCTGGGCTTGGGTCCGCGGCCTGCTAGCCCCCCAAGGGTCGAATAAGACAAGGAACGGAAGATGAGAAGTCACATATTCGCCTATATATTTCCGACCCCTTCCCTTTCTTCTTTCCTTCTTCCTTCTTTTGCTGCCGCCATTGGTCTTAAACCCTAACTCGCGATCGCCGAGAGATAATCTTCTTTAGTTAAAATAAAAATAGGTAACTATAATAACAATGAGTGTCCCTTTGTTCTTGTTTCTCCTTATTTTTCACTGTTTTGAGAGGAGAGGGCGATGGAGTTTCGTAAAAATTGAGGCTTTTGGGAGAACGGTGGTGCTGAGTTCGACCACCTGGGTTCGTGTGTTAGGAGGAAAGATGAGGGAGAAGAAGGGAGAAAGGATGGGGACAGCGAATCGAATCGTGGCAACAATGGTGGATCAGATCGAGGAGAACGGACGGATGCTCGAAAATCTGGCTCGTCGGATCGGGTCGAGGTGGTCGATGCGGATCGTGAGGGGTTATTGCGATCCGTTCTGGTTTCCACGATCCGACGCTCTTCTACGAGTTGGTGTTTCAGCTACAAGTCTGTGTTTGCTTCACGATTCAATGGCGCTCCGCGATCCAATCCTTAACTCACGATCCGAGGAGATGTGCGATCCAATGAGACATGCGATCTGATTTACTTGTTAAATAAACAATGCAACTTGACCTTGATACACCAATGGACAGTTAGGTTAGAGCCTACGAGATGATCCCTCTGGACTAAATGACAGCGTAACTTGATAGCGCATTACGACTAATACCTTGCTTATGTAGCTAATCTTTATGCTTTTCTCCTATGTATGCACAGGCACACACTTGCACTTACACACACGGGGGACGGGT
This sequence comes from Allium sativum, assembly GCA_030737875.1. Taxonomy (NCBI): domain Eukaryota; kingdom Viridiplantae; phylum Streptophyta; class Magnoliopsida; order Asparagales; family Amaryllidaceae; genus Allium; species Allium sativum. The sequence continues at coordinate 270,804,373 of CM060922.1, read as the reverse complement.
AATTATATTCTAATTTCTCATGTTTACTCGCCTAAACAGTAATGTCGGGTAATCGTTCTCCTACAAGTTCTGAAACAGAGGTGGACCCTGAGATGTCAGAACACCATAGCCCCGAGGTCCTTGCAGTTAATCCAGAGGGTGAGGATTCTGAATCCGAATATGAAGCAAAAACAGAATCGGATTCATCTGAGAGTACTTCGCCTGATGAGGAGTCTGAAGTGGATGACCGAGCTCCCGATGAGATTCCTGGTGCACTAGAAACTGAGAAATTCAATGACTCTTTAGCTTCCAAACTAGATGACATAAAGCTTAAGAAAATTTGCTTGAAACACGGGATCCCCTGGGATGATGTGAGAACACCCGGTAGCGAAGATAGACCTCATCTGGCTTCGGAGGGGTATATGACAGTCAGCCGACTCATGTTCTGGGTAGGCGCTATTCCTCCATTTCCTCCAATCGTCATTGAAACCTTAAAACGATTGGGTATTGCTCTGATGCAGCTTCATCCCAATGCCTACGCAGCCCTATACACTCTATACATCGCACATGCGGAAATCCTGCAAACTGAGCTCACGTTTAAAGACTTGAAATTCTATTACCTTTACAAGCATCGTTCTACCGCAAATCCAAATTTTTCTTTCTTCGAATCGGTAGTAAAAGGAAGGTCTTGTCTGATGGTTACAGCAACATAGGGGATCCCAAGGCCAATTGGTTCTATATAAAGAGACAGGCTGGGTGTGCAAGAAGATGACTTAAATCAAGTAAATTTTAAACCTTTGAATGGATAACCTGTTTAAGAAATCGAAGCGCTAACAGGTTCCTTTTCTCTGTGCAGATCACACCTTTCCAAAGACCGAAGCCTCGGTGTACAGTAGTCGACTATCCCTTCTTTTGAAAAGCAAATCCGACTTCCTAAAGATCAAGAAATGTATTACTGACGAGAATCTTCACAAGCACTGCCTTCTGGATATAAGATTTGGACTTGGCGCGGGTGGCAAACCCTACAAATATGTGCCCCCGGCCGAGGGAGAAGGAACGTCACAGGCAGTAGAGACAACTAAACTTCATAAGAGTCCTTCGCCGATGATTAACCAGGACAATGAAGATTTAAACGTATATAGAGGAGATGAGGCCCGTGCTGACGAGTCTAAGGAAATCCCAGCCTCTCCGAGGGGTTCCCCCTCAAGGGCCTCTCTACGGGTTGAGCCTGCCGCTCCCGATGATTTAACAGAGGAGCAGTTATTTAAAGAATTGAGCAAGATTCCTATACACGACGATGTATATACGCAGGAAGACTTCGAAGGGGAGCCATTTTTTCCTATCTCCGAGGAAACAACTGTTCCAGTTGAAGAACGAGAGACTACACAGACGAGCCTAACTTCGGGCCCTGGTCTGTTAGGGGGAATTATACGGGATGCACAAATCACACGCACTGTCTGACCCCACACTTTTATACCAACAGTATTCAAGGTTTTAATATGTACTTGTTTCTTTTGCAGGAAAGATGTCTCACAAACGATCTTATTCTTATCGCTCTCTTCGTGAAGGCACACGTAGTCTTCATACAAATTCTGCTCCCAGCGATAGTCGGGGGAGGGATAGTTATCGACCTTGCGACCGTCCTCAAGCTTATCCTACATGATCTCGATCTCCTTCCACGTATGGTCCCGGGAAACCTCACAGTCGTCCACTGCCACCGGCTGGGGGTAAGCAACTTCTTAGGGACTTAAACCCTCCAAAAAGTACGCCCTCTCACGTCCATTCTTCCAAGAAACAGCGCGAGTCAGAGGTCAGAAATAAAGACGAGGACAAGATTGCGAAGAAAGGAAAAGAAACTCTGGTCTCTCCAGGTGATCATGACTCCGACAGTCTCGTTGCGCGAGATGCTACGCATAGTCCCGAGAATCAGGCTAGATTGGCGCGCTTGCGCAAAGAATTCCCCGACATTTTCTTTGAGAGGATGATGTTTGTACCGGATCTTGAGCCGGTTCCTAGGGACTGGGAAACTGAGGTGATAGGATATGTGTGCCATGTAGCCAAACAGTACGAGGTAATGAAAAAGCACGCCGTTCACCTTTCGGATGCCATCCGTCAGATAGAAACGAACGCGGCTAGATCCAAAGTGAGAATTGAGAATAATGAAAGAGCCAGGAGCAAAATGGAAAAGGAACTGGAGGATGCACAGGCTCAACTAGCTTTAGCTCAGTGAGACACAGAGAACACAAGACAGAATTGGAGGAAGCCAGGAAGCGTTTTCGTAGCGAGCTGGATTCTAACAGCCAAGAACGATTATCTTTGAAAAAGGAAATAAAGAATGGCCAATGCTTATTTGAGGGCAGCGAGAGTCATTTCGATGCTGAGAAGGCAGCTTGGGAGAAGGAGAGAGCGGACATGAAAAATAGTCTTGCGGCTGCCCAGAAAGAAAAAGAGGTCTTGAGTGACCAAATCGTTCAGGCGGAGGGGCGAGCGGTTCTTGCCGAGACTAATGCTAACAGCATTCTTGAATCAGCTTCCAACACTGCTGACAAGCTTGCCGAATCCGAAAAAGAAATAGAAGGTTTCGGGGAACTGATATTCGACTTCTTAGGCCAAGTCATCAAAACTCGAAACATTTCTTGGATCCCAGACTATCACGTTACTCTCGCCAACATATGGGATGCAATTGTCGAGGATGAGAAGCAGCGGTTGAAGGTCAGTGAGATTGATGAAGGCCAGCTAATGCAGAGGCTCCTCAAAGGAAAAGAACCCGAGGATTTGGAGGAGGGGAGACGCCTTATCCGAGAAGAGGTGGAAAGGGAGAAGACTGAGGCCAAAGGAAAGAGAAAACTTGACGAGGGCTCGAGCTCAGCGACGGAACTCAAGGCCCCCGAAGTTGAGGAATATAATCCTGACGATCCGTTAATTCCCTTACGCCCAACTCCTTCGGCTGTCGGAGTTTCTGCTGCAAACTTAGATGAAATATCAACTGAAGGTATATCCATATTTTCCCTGCAATTTGCCAAAGAAATTATGACTTTTCGCCGTTCTACGGAGCAGCCCATTGAGTTACTAACATGTGCCTTTCGTAATACAGTTGATACATTGACCGAGAAATGGGGAGAAAAGAAAGAAGATGTAATAACCCAGAAAATCTGAGCCAGTTTAAAATTTTTATTTTGGCGATTTTAGCGAATTTTGAATATTTGAAATGAATTATTTTAAATAATAACGACGGAAATTTATTTTGAATGGAATTCTAACGTATATATTATATACATCGTCGTTTGAATATAAATATTTATTTTAAATTATAAATAGAATTGAAAATGGCGCTGTGGTTCGATAATTCGATTTCAAACTTCAATTGAACATACAGGGTGCAAAACAATCCGGATTTTAGTGAAACCAAAAATAATAGGATCTAATTGTGAATATCTTTCCAACGAATCCGAAAAATCGAAATTTCATAGCGGGAATCAAAAGATATGTCCAGTTGAAAATTCTGAATAGTCGCTATGGAATTCAGGCCCTTAAAAATAGCCATTTTGCAAACGACCTCGGATTTCGACGAAACCACTTTTGTTCGGTCCGTGATGTCAAATTATTGCTAGATTCCAAATTTCATAATTTTTCGAATCAATATGTGAGCGTGGCAAAGGAAAATGTGTTTGACCAGTTTCAGTTGATTTCAATCGACTGGAAAATGGCCATTTTTCCAACGGTCTCGGAATTCGACGAAACTAGTTTTGTTAGGACCATATCGTCAATACGAAGCTAGAAAATATTTTTCTGAAATTTTTCGAGTTAGTGTGCGGCCCCGGTAAATTGAAATGCGCATTTAAATTCAATATATAGAAGTATATGTTGATTTTAACGGAAACTGATCGAAACGTTCGATTCAGCTTACGATACATATCCCATTGTGTTCAGAATGGGGGTGATTAGCTATGGACGACAGGCGGTGGGCCTTGTTTTGAGGTCGAATGAAAAAGTTACCTTTTGAAATTAAAATAATATAAAATAAAATAAAAAACCCTCACCTTACTTTATCTCCCTTCCCCGTTCATTCTAATTCAAATCAGAAATAATTAAAAAAAACAAGAAGAAAACCCGTCGCTCCCCTGCCAAGTCCACCATCGCCAGCGCCGAACGCCGGAGGGCCGCCGCTACACCCCTTCTTCCTCCGCTCCACCCTCTTCTTCCCCCCTTGCTCCATCAAAGACCCCCAACCGCCCAATTCAACGCAGCCACCCAAATCGACCAAGCCCTAGTTCAAGACCGCGCCACCGACCCTGTGCCACCACCCGCGAGCGCCGCCATCAACCCCTCCTCCCCCCCTCTTCGATTCAATCTCCTCCTTTCCCTCCCTTCTCTGAAAACCCTCATGCCCAAAACCCCAATCCGACCGCCGCCTCTTAGGAGCACCAGCAACCCCTCCGACGTACCATCCCCCTCCTCTTTCTGCAACGCTGTAAGTTTTAATTATTTAATTTTATTTTAAATAATCAGTTTTTTTATATAAATATTTTAAAGAACTGATTTTTATTGTTTATAAAGAAATGATCCTTATTGTTTAGAAAGTTTAGATTTTTATTGTATGATTAGCAAAGAAAAAATACGATTATTAAATTTGAAAAGGCGAAATCTTTAAATTTGAAAAGGCGAAATCTTTAAATTTGAAAAGGCGAAATCTTTAAATTTGAAAAGGCGAGATCTTTATATAGAGAATAACGATGTAAAAATAGAATTTTTATCTATATAACATCGTTGTAAAAATAGAATTTTTATCTATATAACATCGTTGTAAAAATAGAATTTTTTTCTGTATAGTAGCGGTGTAAAAATGGGATTTTTATATATTGAATAGCAAAGTAAAAATTCGATTTTTATATATTGAATAGCAAAGTAAAAATTCGATATTTATATATTGAATAGCAAAGTAAAAATTTGATTTTTATATATTGAATAGCAAAGTAAAAATTCGATTTTTATACATTGAATAGCAAAGTAAAAATTCGATTTTTATATATTGGATAGTAAAGTAAAAATGCGATTTTTATATATGTAGTGGCTACGGGCAACGAAAGTGACAAAAGGCGATAACGGCGATGATTTCCACATATGAAGAGCCGCGGAGTTAGGATAGCTATTGGTGAGAACTTCTCACCTTTCAAAATTTCTTTTTCTAGTAATATATATACTAGGATGCAGACGGTGTTTAGTAGCACCCGACACCCGTCATCCACAGACCATGGATGGCTTGTATGCTTGTTTGATGTGTTGTGAAATTTGTTTGTGAAGTTGATGTGAAATAGAAAATAAAATATTTATATAGTTAAAAATATTTTATCGTTAAAAATATAATTTTTAACGTGAATATGAATCAATAAATATTTATAAACAAATCGGCCGATTTGTTTATATACACTGATTTGACTGATATTGATTGGGTCGATAAATTTTACACATCGCCCAACTGCACAAATAAAATCTGTGTTTGATTGTTTGAAACCCCACACGGGTATTGGGATAAAATACGGCATACACTAATCCCAATAATTAGTTGTATGTCGATCGATGGATCGACAGGCTGTTATAGGCGTTAGATATCTATATTTGATGCTTATACAGTGTAGTGCACTTTGGATGATGGTTGATTATTTATCGTTGCCATTATATACAAGTGTTGTATGGAATCCATATAATTAACTTTGTATGGTGATTGATTGGGCCTCATTCCAATTTAGAAGATAAAGAATATCATAAAATAAAGGTTCATGTGTTGACCGTACTCATCCGTTGAGATTAGTCATGTGTTGAACGAAATATTTTAACAATAAAATTTACATCTTTATCATTATAAAATAAAGGTTCATGTGTTGACAGTACTCATCCGTTGAGATTAGTCATGTGTTGAACGAAATATTTTGATAATAAAATTTACATCTTTATCATTATAAAATAAAGAAACTAACTGGAAAATAGATAAGATGAGTGGTCTTCTGGATATTGATCTGATGTTGGTTTCGGCCTTCGGGGTTAATATTCAGGGAATCGTTCTCTTACTAATTTACGGTTGGAGTCTGATTTTAAATCAAACAATAGATACCATAATTTTTATAAAATATATTAAATAACAAGAATAGTCACACGTGGACAGTACTCATTCGTTGAGATTAGTCGTGTGTTGACAAAGATATAGAGTCGTGTATTGAAAGAAATATAGATCCATTTGTTGAATATAAAGCCGCGTTGATTAGAGATGCGCTATTTTGACGCGAACGATATTTATATCGATTATATTCGAATTGAATTTGATTTGAATAGAAAATGAATTTGATTTGAATAGAAAACGAATTGGAATTTAATTGAATATATAATGAATTCAAATTGAATTTAAATTTGAATTGAATTGAAATGAATTTTAAAAACGAATTTATAAGGAAAATTTCAATTTTGATTTGAATTTGAAATAAAGGTTGAAATTGTTTTTGAAACGAATTCAAAACTATTTATAAAATTCATTTTAAATAGAAATCGACGAAATATTTATATTATATATATAATATAATGGCCTGAATAGAACGCGTCGCGCCGCGCCGCGGCAGTTCGCGAATTTCGACCATTGATTTCAAACGGACATTACGGGAGATCCGACCATCGGATTCTCCTAAAACCAGAACCATTGGGTTCGTATCGAAAAGAGCTTTCTAACGAATATTAGAAATTTGAAATCTAACGGATGGATTTGGAGATACGTCCAAATCAAATTTGAAAAAGGTCGCTGTAAGTGCAGTTCGATGGCCGTTGATGGAAATCGACTGTACGGGCCTAGATAAAATTATCAAAAATAGTAATAATTTGTGTAAAATCATAAGAAATGATTTGTGAAGAACTGGGATGAAAAATCCCACATTTGTAAAGATAAAAATAGATTTTTATCGAAATGAACTAGTTTTGAACTAAAATTAAAACCGTTTATTTTTAAATAAACAAATTGGATTTGAAACGGGTTTTAAATGGAATTGATTTGTGGGTTTATTGTGAACAGTGTTTTAAATAACACTAGTTCTTTAACCCGAAAATAAATAGAATGTGATTTGGGTTTATCGTGAACTGTGTTTTAAATGACATTAGTTCTTTAACCCAGTAAAAGGAGTTTTTAATGAATCTGCAATTAGATTGAAATGTGAATTGATAATCTGAATTATCAAATTTGGAAAATGAGCGAGAATGGAGTATCACCAATTTTTCTCCAAAGCGATAGTTAAATCTTTAATTAGATTTGAACGTGAAATGGTAATTAATTTTACCGATAACACCGTGGTGTTAGATATGGAGTATTACCAGTTTTTCTTCATGGGATGAATAGGTTGGGGTTGGGAAATAAAATAAATAATTACATCGGTGTGGTTCGCTAATCTCGACTAGTTTGGAAAACCATAATTTGGTTTGATATAACATCCAATGGAAGATTAAAGAATAAATTTTAAAGAATTTATCTTTGATAAAATTAATGGGAACCTTTCCCTAAGAATTGAAATTTAGAAACTAGCGGTGGGTTAGTTAAGAAGAATGGTTTCCTGGGTATTGATCTGATGTTGGTTTCGGCCTTCGGGGTTAATATTTGGGGAATTGCTCTCTTACTAATTCACGGTTAGTGACTAATGAATTGGAATGAGGCGTATGTTGTGTTTGTGTAACATTTGTTTTTAATATACGCGGGTTGTTCGGAAAGGCCGGGTTTATACCCATTCTGAATAACCGATTCGACGACAAGTCGAAGTTGATGACGGTGGTCAAAGACCGGAAGTCTTCACATCGTTTGGATAATTACTGACGATCCTGATTGGGCTGTACACCCAAGAGGATGGAAATAGTTGGTGGTCATCCAGACGTACTTGGAGATCGATGGATATGCGAGGAAAGTGCCTCCGGTTTCGTTCATACCCAGAACGAACTTGTAAATGGATTGTGTGTCTGACATTGGATTTTATTCTGTGTTGATTGATTTATGTTAAATATATATATCTGTTTGGCGGCGGAGAATTTATTCTCTTGCTTAACGCCCTTCTCTGAGACGTACGAGCTTAGAGGTTATATATCGATAGATATCAATCGCATGGCATGAATTGCCTGTGTGGCATGCTGAGTTGCATGGATCAAGGCTTCTGTTGAAAAGCAAAGTCTTGTGGTTGATGATCAAAGCACGACCTACGTGGCAGCTTTGTGTATAATGTGAATTCGCGAGCCTCACACCTCGGTATGAGTTTAAAACGGGATAAGGACTGCAGGGAGAGGACGACGTTTCTTTCTAGCTTTGGCGGTGTCAGTGACTTACCAGCCCTGACATTTATATACTTTTCACCTATGTGGTTGTTGGATGAGGCGCCTCGATTTTATGTCTGTAAGGACCGGGAAACGTGTGTTCAGGAATTGCCAATCCTCAAACGTAAGAGAGGACCGACCCTGAAGCATCCAGGGTTACCCAGAGTGTGTAGTCCTGAGGCATTTGCTAGAGTGTCTCAAAGCGGAGAGGAGCTTGCCCCTTGCCTCGACTCATGACGGAAATCCAATTTCCAATACGTGTATTGCGGTTTTATTTGTAGAGCCTAGTATGGCGACAAGATAGATGGTACCCATGCCGCCTAGGATTGATATTTATGATTGAAATTGTTTTGACACTATACACTTATTATAGTATCAAATGATTTGTTTTAAACGTACCAAGCATGTTTGGCTATTATAAGGGAAAACCCTATCCTCCGGCTTGCGTTTCATTGTGTGATGGGACCTGGGTCTTATAATAGCTTCATTTTTCGAAAAAGCATTGCGTTGTTTATTGATATGCACTGGTATTCTTGGGAGGAAACCCGTTCCGTGTTATACGACGTGGTCCCTTGAATTACTCTTTTTTAAAGTAAAGTTTTAAATAACTGTTTTAGTTCTCACACCAGTCACATGACTGACCTGGAGTTTATTGTTTTAACCTAAACTCTGGGTGCCCCTATTTTCGACACGAGCAGCTAGCAGTTTTGGTTTTTGCAGATTTATATTCACAGGATCCTGGTTTACAGCTGGAAGATATCCGGAAAGCCCTGTATCCGTATATCACCTTCAGTTGTGCTTTGTATTATTTTCCGCTGCTATGTAATTTATTGTAATCTCTGATATTTATCGTATGTAATTTATTCATTTATACTCTGTATATTCTTGTATCTGATGGAATTGTTGTAATAACAATGAAATGATCTTCCGTCTGCGTTCTATTTTGTCTTGTCCTCAACGCCATACGTGCTTTCCTTCACAGGGAAGTTCGGGTCGTGTCAGCAGAGGCAGAGAAAGTTGATATCCTCTAAGGCACTGATGCTGAAATTTCTGAGACTTCAGAGCGAACTGAGGGTGGTGAAAAAGTGTAACGACCCAGAAAATCTGAACCAATTTAAAAATTTTAAATTGGCTAAAATAATGGATTTTAAATATTTTAAATAATAGCAATGAAAACTGAGTTTGAATCGACAATTGAAAACGAATATAATTAATTCTATTTATAAACAAGGCCTGAAATGGCGCTGTAGTTTCAAATTTTGAATTCAAACTTTGTCGGACTGTACCGGGTGCAAAACAAAACGGATTTGAGTGAAACCAAAAATATTTAAATCTTTTAGTGAATACCTTTATAACGAATCTGAAAAATCGAAGTTTCATAGCGGAAAGCAAAAGTTATTGCCAAATGAATTTTCAGAAAGGTCGCTATGGAATTTATATAGCCCGTGAAATTGGCTATTTTGCAAACGACCTCGGAATTCGACGAAACCACTTTTGTTGGATCCGGGATGAGAAGTTATCGCTAGGTTTCAAATTTCATAATTTTAGAAGCTTGTATGTGAGCGTGGCAAAGGAAAACGTGTTTTGGTCAATTATAGTTAAATTGGATCGACCAGAAATGGGCCTTTTTGCAAACAGTCTCAGAATTCGACGAAACTAGTTTTGTTGGGACCGTATCGTCAAAACATAGCCAGATTTATTTTTCAGGAATTTTCGAATCAGTTTGTGGCCCTGGCAAATTGAAATGTACGTTCAAATTGAATATTGAATGTTATATATTTTAATTTGAAGGAAAACTGACTGAAACAATCGAATGGGCCTACGAAACATATCCCATTATGTTCGGAATGGGGGCAAAATGCTAAGGATGACAGTCGTTGGGTTTAGATTGATGGCCGCGTCAGAAAACCTCTTTAAAACCCACCGGCCAATCATATTTTTTTTTAAAAAAAAAAGAAAAATCCTTTTTTCTCTCTCCCCGTAATAGCCGAATCGACGACGAAACCCATTCCCTCCGTTCCCATCCACTTTCCGACCAAACCAGGCAAAATTAGCCCCTCCTCCAGTTGAATATTTTGAAGAGCTCGAGAAGATCTTCAAATCCATATATAGTTTGTATTTTTTCGTTCAACATTCAAGGAGATCTCGAGCTCGAAAGTCGAGACGTTCAAACCGCCGCCGCACCCTCCTCCGGCCGTCGAACTGGCCAACTCCCCCCGGCACCTGAGTGCCTCTCCTCCCCCTTCGACACTGCGTAGCCCGATCGAGCTATCGATTCATGGATTTCACGAAATCGCGTGACCTAGTTTTGAACATTTCAGAAAGGTATACGGCTATTTTTATTTTAACTATATTATAACAGTTTAAAGCGCTACGGTTTTTGATTTCATTGTAAAAATCATATCTTTTTCGTTTCTTGACGAAATTCAGTGAAACAAGAGACAGTGGACTCGTGTGGACGTCTTCTACCTTCTACAAGAGACCGCATATTTTTCTGAGCCTTCTACTATTTTTGGTGGAGTGGAACCCAATGTGAGATTTCTAATTTATAAACGATGTGGAAAACGACGATGTATAAATTATATAGTCGATGTATGAGTTATATAAGCGTTGTACACCTCATGTATAAGCGTTGTATAAGTTGTACGTTCGATGTATAAGTTGTATATGCGTTGTAAAAATTATATATGTGTTGAAATAGAAGTGAATTGCTATATATAAATATATAAATATATACGCCCCTCGTCCACAAACCATGGACGATATTTATTGGTTGTGATTAGTGTGAAAATTGATTGATAGCGAATGGTTGATTGGAATTGTTTGTGGTTGATATTGATTGATTGTGGTTGAAAAATACCCATTTGTGGTTGAGAAATATTTGGTTGAAACCACATAGGATTAGTTTGTGGAAATGAAATAAATATATACATGCCGCCTGCGTGCGAACTAGATGCATGATCCCCATTGTCAAAAACCGCGAGGTTTTAAGGTAGAGCGAGGAGCCGCACTAGGGACGGCCCCGGTTTTAACTGCCCTGCTGTTATGCTGCCGAAATTTTGAATAATATTCATGTGTTTGAATTATTTTCATTTGCTGGAACTATATTTATTCGTTGAATAGAAAACCTTCATGTGTTGAATCGATATTCATTCGTTGAATTGAAATTCATGTGTTGAATGGTATTCGTGTTTTAAATATAAAAATTACATTTTTGTCTATATATAGAATCTATAGAAAACCTTCATGTGTTGAATCGATATTCATTCGTTGAATTGAAATTCATGTGTTGAATAGTATTCGTGTTTTAAATATAAAAATAACATTTTTATCTATATATAGAAACTATAGAAAACCTTCATGTGTTGAATCGATATTCATTCGTTGAATTGAAATTCATGTGTTGAATGGTATTCGTGTTTTAAATATAAAAATCACCTTTTTATCGATTTATATAAACTATAGAAAACCTTCATGTGTTGAATCGAAATTCATTCATTGAATTGAAATTCATGTGTTGAATGGTATTCATATTTTGAAAGAAATTGTTTTATAATAAAAATCCCATTTTTAACATCAATATGAAATGTATAAAATAATCTTGTTTTGAAATAAATTGTTTTATAATAAAAATCCTATTTTTATCACCTATATTAACTATATAAAATAATATTGTTTTGAAATGAATTGTTTTACAATAAAAATCACATTTTTATTATATGCACGAATCGTTAAAAATAGTGAAGTGTTGAAATAGAAGACAGTTGGACAAAAATATAATTTTTATCAAATGTATGAAAAGAATATAGTTTTGAAATCGAAGAATCGATATATATATATATACATACATAAATAGAATTAAAATATATCGAATAACGACGCTGCAGTTCGTATTTTGAAATCGTGATTTCAAATGATTATTGCGGGAGATCCGACCATCGGATTTTCCTGAAATCGCAACCGTTGGGTTCGCTTTGGAAATATCTTTCCAACGGCACCAACTTTGTAAAAACCCAACGGTTGGATTGTCTGGAATGTTTAATTCAAATCTGAAGAAAAACAGCGCCAGAATCGATTATATTTATATATATATAGTTATAATTATATTTAATCGAATAACGACGCTGCAGTTCGTATTTTGAAATCGAAACTTCAAACGATAACACCGGGAGATCCGACCGTCGTATTTTCCCGCAACTGGAACCGTTGGATTCGTTTTGAAAGGATGTTTCTAATGATGTAAATTTTGTGAAGATCCAACGGTTAAACTTTCAGATATGTGTAAATCAAATCTAAAGAAAAACAGCGCCACGGCCGCGTTATGGCCCGAAGCGTCGTTTTGAATAAATTGGCTATTTTAAAATAAATAAAAATAGCGATAAATCATTATAAAATATTATAAATGATATGGATGTGATTTAGAAATTAACTGAAGGTTGGCTAACTCGAATGGTTTCCTGGGTGTTGATCTGATGTTGGTTTCGGCCTTCGGGGTTAACATTTGGGAAATCGTTCTCTTACTGATTGACAGTTAGTGACTAATGAATTGAAATGATGCGTGTGTATGTTAGTGTTGCACTTGTTTATTATATACGCGAGTTGCTCAGAAAGACCGGGTTTATCCCATTCTGAATAACTGAATCGACAATAATAAATCGAAGATGAAGACGGTGGTCGAAGACCGGAGATCTTCACCTCATTTGGATGGTAACTGAGGTCCTGATTGGGAGGCATCCCGAAATATGGATAATGAGTGGTGATCGTCCAGACGTACGTGGTGATCGATGGGTTTGCGAGGTATTTAGTGCCTCCGGTTTCGTTCAGACCCAGAACGTACGTGGTGATCGATGGGAGAGGACATCAGGGAGGGCCTGCGTTTCTTTCTAGCTAGAAGTGGCATCAGTGGTTTTTCACGCCCTGACGAGTTTGACTTATGTGGTTGTTGCTGTTGCGAGGCGCCTCGGTTTGATCTGACGATCCGGGTCCGATGGAGTCATTCGTTGGCTCGTTTACGCCCCAAAGGGCGGGGAAACGTAGTGTTCAGGCATAATAATCCACATCGGTGGACCGGCCCTGACGATCTAAAAGGTTGATGCGTTCTGATCCTATGGCTCGGGCTAGAGAGTCACGAATTCGGTAAGGACTATCTTTTGCCTTGGTTCATGGCGGAAATCCAATTTCCAAATACGTGACCATGCAGTTTTGATTGTATATATACATGGCGACATGATATATGGTACCCATGCCATTTATGATTGATAGTTATGATTCGAAGTTGTTTTGAAACATGTAAACACTAGTAATAATATCAATTGCTTTTGTTTTATTCGTATCAATCATATTTTGGCCATTATAAGGTAAAACTCTATCCTCCGGTTTGCGTTGCATTGTGTGATGGGAACTGAGTCTTATAATGGCTTCATCTTTATAAAAAGCATTGCGATATTTAAAAGAAAGATTTGTTTTTAAAGCACTGGCAATCCAATGGAGTAAACCCTTTCCACGAAAGTGGCGTGGTCCTGTGATTAGCCATATTATAAATGTGTTGAGTAGATGTCTCATACCAGTCCCATGACTGACTCGTAGTTTGTTTCACTTTCAAACTCGGGTGCCCCTTTTTCTACACGGGCAGCCTTGTATTCAGGTTTAGCTGGTTCTTTCTGGATAGCTGGAGCTAAAGATGGATTCTGTCATTTATCTCTTTTTATGCTGTTCAGCTCCTATTGTACATGTTTTGTTTGTTTCCGCTGTAGACATTTATGTATAGCTGAACTGTATTTGTACTAAGTATGATCCTGTATACTGTGTAACTCTGATGATTACGTTTATCCAGTATATTCTATTGTTCATTATCTGGTGTATTTATTTGATTCTGTTCTGCTATTATCTGTTTCTGTGTTATATTCCAAAGATAACCCTTGCCTCCGTCTGTACGGGAAATGGGGTCGTCACAACGTGGTATCAGAGCTTTGGTTAAGCTTAGTTCTTGAATAGAACATATGAACGAACTCGTCAGAAATAGAACCAGTAGAGTTCTAGGACGGGTAACTCTATACAGATAGGATCAGTAATATCCTAGTACAAGTAAAGCAGAATGAAATGATCGCCAGTTTTATTATCATGACTTCATTGATAGATGAAATATCTGCTCTTCAAAAGGATGATCACTTCATTCAGAAGATCAGAGTGATAATTCAGAAAGGCGAGCCCTCGAGTTTTCAAGTTGATAATGAGGGGATTCTAAGGCTGAAAGGTCGAATCTGCGTTCCTAACATTGCTGAGCTCCGAAAGGAAGTTCTGGATGAATGCCACAAGTCAAAACTTAGTATCCACCCGGGAGTAAGAAAAATGTATAATGACATCAAACGTACTTTCTGGTGGAAGTCGATGAAGAGGGACATTTCTTTATATGTTAGCCGATGCCCTACATGCCAGTTAGTCAAAAGCGACCAACAGAAACTGGCTGGATTATTGCAACCGCTAGACGTTCCAGGCTGGAAGTGGGAACATATTTCCATGGATTTCATTGATGGTTTGCCCAGAACCAGAAAAGGAAATGACAGTATTTGGGTGATCGTAGATCGCTTCACGAAGACCGCCCATTTCATACCTGTTAGATCAAATAGAACTGCTCAGAGTCTGGCGCAGATTTACTTCAAGGAAATAGTTAGACTACATGGAGTGCCGCTCAGTATAGTCAGTGATAGAGATACAATATTTACTAGTAAATTCTGGGAGGCATTTCAAGTAGATTTGGGAACGAAGCTGAACTTGAGCACCGCTTATCATCCTCAGACAGACGGTCAGACTGAGAGGGTGAATCGTATTTTAGAAGATCTATTGTGGGCTTGTGTTCTAGATTTCGGTGGATCATGGGAAGACCATCTACATTTGGTTGAATTCTCATATAACAACAGCTACCAGGCGAGCCTGACAATGTCGCCATTCGAAGCGTTGTATGGTAGACTGTGCCGATCTTCTTCTTGTTAGGTCGAACCCGGTAATAGACTTGTGTTAGGGCCAGATATGATCCGAGAAGCTGCCGACAAAGTCAATTTTATTAAGAAGCGATTACTCGCCACTCAAAGCCGACAAAAGAGCTATGCCGATAGGAGAAGAAGAGATATATCCTTTGCTGTTAGCGACTATGTATCTTTGAAAGTATCGCCGATGAGAGGAGTTATTCGGTTCGGTAAAACTGGAAAGTTGGCGCCCAAATTCATTGGACCATTTCCTATTCTGGAACGGATCGGAACTCTCGCTTATAGGGTTAAATTGCCAGATTGGTTGCCAGGAGTTCATGATGTATTTCACATATCTCAACTTCGAAAGCACGTTCATGATCCAGACTTGATCGTGGAAGAAGCAGCTCAACAGGATATTGAAATTACTCCAGAATTGGCTGTGAGAAGAGAGCCGCTAAAGATCATCGGCAAAGAAACCAAAGAGCTGAGGAACAAGAAAGTTCACTTAGTCAAAGTGCAATGGAGTGGAGATCCACGAGATTGTACTTGGGAAACTGAGGAGAGCATTCAGAAAGCCTATCCTAGATGCCGAGTGGATATCTCTGATTGACTCTGGTGCAAGGTACATTTACCATACTTTGCATTACCAATTAGTTCTCTACTCTGTTGTTATTTTCTTTCCATGGATGTGAACTTTTAATTCCATAGTCTGAATGATTTTAAAAGAATATAGAAATTGATTTGTATGATTTTGAAAAGTTGAAAACAATTTGATTGTTGCTTGTGTTGTGTGATAGTAGATTTGACTAATTAAAATTATTAAAACAATAGTTAATTTAATCAATAAGAGAATGAATGGTAGAATTTATTCGATTATATCGCACATTTAACTGATTAGAACATAGATAGAAATATATATACTTGTGCATTATATATGTTTGAACAGGTAAATGGATTAGCTATTGAGTAAAGATTTTATTTGCATGCCCGACAAATAGGTAAACCTTAATGAGTTGGATGCGAAATATTATTATATCAACTCCTGTGAATGCCATTGGATGCGGAGTACTGGTTGTTCTGTGTGAAATAATAAATATCGCCATAGGATAGTAACAATTAATTTTGAACTACACTGCATGGCATGCTTCTGATGATAGGCATACTTCATCATATACCACATAAGCATTTGGAGCTTGTGTGACGAGGTGGAAGATCTACCATACGAGCAAGAGGCTTGTATGGCGATGACTATATTTTATAGGTTGAACTGATGACTGATATGGACTGTTTAAATTGTAACGATTAATTTGCCAGATTAATAAAAACCCCACACGGGTCTGGAGTTGACAATAACCACGTCTCTCTAGTTATTAGATACGACACATGGACTATTTATTTCCTGCACGGGACGAGGTGACGAGGATTTATCCTCTGGAGCATTTAAAATACACACTCCCTCAGGCTTTGACAGGGTGACGAGAATTTATTCTCTGGAGTTATTATCAATACACGCTCCCCTGTAAACACCAGAATATATCACTATAAATATGTGTATGCTTATTAGGATTTATTGGGTACCTAATACGCCCAATAAATTTCCAAACCTCTCCCCGTACAAAGGAGGTTATGGCGAAATTTTTCGAAAATTCCGGGTGTTAGCCAAATTTTTGAAGAATTTGAAAATTCTCAGAAACTGAAAAGTTGGAGAATTAAAGCCAGATCGAACGTACAGTTGATTAATCAAACCACTTTCGACTTTGTTCCTTTTCGGGGACGAAAAGTTTTAAGTGGGGGAGATTGTAACGACCCAAAAAATCTGAACCAATTTAAAAAATTTAAATTGGCTAAAATAATGGATTTTAAGTATTTAAAATAAATATTTTAAATAATAACAATGAAAACTGAGTTTGAATCGACAATTGAAAACGAATATAATTAATTCTATTTGTAAACAAGGCCTGAAATGTCGCTGCAGTTTCAAATTTTGAATTCAAAATTTGTCGGACTGTACAGGGTGCAAAACAAAACGGATTTGAGTGAAACCAAAAATATTTAAATCTGTTAGTGAATACCTTTCTAACGAATCTGAAAAATCGAAGTTTCATAGCGGAAAGCAAAAGTTATGGCCAAATGAATTTTCAGAAAGGTCGCTATGGAATTTATATAGCCCGTGAAATTGGCCATTTTGCAAACGACCTCGGAATTCGACGAAACTACTTTTGTTGGATCCGGGATGAGAAGTTATTGCTAGGTTTTAAATTTCATAATTTTTGAAGCTAGTATGTGAGCGTGGAAAAGGAAAACGTGTTTTGGTCAATTATAGTTAAATTGGATCGACCAGAAATGGGCCTTTTTGCAAACGGTCTCAGAATTCGACGAAACTAGTTTTGTTGGGACCGTATCGTCAAAACATAGCCAGATTTATTTTTCTGGAATTTTTTGAATCAGTTTGTGGCCCTGGCAAATTGAAATGTACGTTCAAATTGAATATTGAATGTTATATATTTTAATTTGAAGGAAAACTGACTGAAACAGTCGAATGGATCTACGAAACATATTCCATTGTGTTCGGAATGGGGGCAAAACGCTAGGGACGACAGTCGTTGGGTTTAGATTGGTGGTCGCGTCAGAAAACCCCTTTAAAACCCACCGGCCAATCATATTTTTTAAAATAATAAAAAAAAGAAAAATCCTTTTTTCTCTCTCCCCGTAACAGCCGATCGACGGCGAAACCCATTCCCTCCGTTCCCATCCACTTTCCGACCAAACCAGGCAAAATTAGCCCCTCCTCCAGTTGAAGATTTTGAAGAGCTCGAGAAGTTCTTTAAATCCATATATAGTTTGTATTTTTTCGTTCAACATTCAAGGAGATCTCGGGCTCGAAAGTCGAGCCGTTCAAACCTCTGCCGCACCCTCCTTCGGCCGTCGAATTGGCCAACTCCCCCTGGCTCCTGAGCGCCTCTCCTCCCCCTTCGACATTGCGTAGCCCGATCGAGCTATTGATTCACGGATTTCATGAAATTGTGTGACCTAGTTTTGAACATTTCAGAAAGGTATACGGCTATTTTTATTTTAACTATATTATAGCTGTTTAAAGCGCTACGGTTTTTGATTTCACTGTAAAAATCATATCTTTTTCGTTTCTTGACGAAATTCAGTGAAACAAGAGATAGTGGACTCGTGTGGACGTCTTCTACCTTCTAGAAGAGACCGCATATTTTTCTGAGCCTTCTACTATTTTTGGTGGAGTGGAACCCAATGTGAGATTTCTAATTTATAAACGATGTGGAAAACAACGATGTATAAATTATATAGTCGATGTATGAGTTATATAAGCGTTGTACACCTCATGTATAAGTGTTGTATAAGTTGTACGTTCAATGTATAAGTTGTATATGCATTGTAAAAATTATATATGTGTTGAAATAGAAGTGAATTTCTATATATAAATATATAAATATATACGCCCCTCGTCCACAAACCATGGACGATATTTATTGGTTGTGATTGGTGTGAAAATTGATTGATAGCAAATGGTTGATTGGAATTGTTTGTGGTTGATATTGATTGATTGTGGTTGAAAAATACCCATTTGTGGTTGAGAAATATTTGGTTGAAACCACATAGGATTAGTTTGTGGAAATGAGATAGATATATACATGCCGCCTGCGTGCGAACTAGATGCATGATCCCCATTGTCAAAAACCGCGAGGTTTTAAGGTAGAGCGAGGAGCCGTACTAGGGACGGTCCCGGTTTTAACTATCCTTCCGTTATGCTACCGAAATTTTGAATAATATTCATGTGTTGAATTATTTTCATTTGCTGGAACTATATTTATTCGTTGAATAGAAACCCTTCATGTGTTGAATCGATATTCATTCGTTGAATTGAAATTCATGTGTTGAATGGTATTCATGTTTTAAATATAAAAATCACATTTTTATCTATATATAGAAACTATAGAAAACCTTCATATGTTGAATCGATATTCATTCGTTGAATTGAAATTCATGTGTTGAATGGTATTCGTGTTTTAAATATAAAAATCACATTTTTATCTATATATAGAAACTATAGAAAATCTTCATGTGTTGAATCGATATTCATTCGTTGAATTGAAATTCATGTGTTGAATGGTATTCGTGTTTTAAATATAAAAATCACCTTTTTATCGATTTATATAAACTACAGAAAACCTTCATGTGTTGAATCGAAATTCATTCGTTGAATTGAAATTCATGTGTTGAATGGTATTCATATTTTGAAAGAAATTGTTTTATAATAAAAATCCCATTTTTAACATCAATATGAAATGTATAAAATAATCTTGTTTTGAAATAAATTGTTTTATAATAAAAATCCCATTTTTATCACCTATATTAACTATATAAAATAATATTGTTTTGAAATGAATTGTTTTACAATAAAAATCACATTTTTATTATATGCACGAATGGTTAAAAATAGTGAAGTGTTGAAATAGAAGACAGTTGGATAAAAATATAATTTTTATCAAATGTATGAAAAGAATATAGTTTTGAAATCGAAGAATCGATATATATATATATATATAAATAGAATTAAAATATATCGAATAACGACGCTGCAGTTCGTATTTTGAAACCGTGATTTCAAACGATTATTGCGGGAGATCCGACCATCGGATTTTCCTGAAATCGTAACCGTTGGGTTCGCTTTGGAAATATCTTTCCAACGGCACCAACTTTGTAAAAATCCAACGGTTGGATTGTCTGGAATGTTTAATTCAAATTTGAAGAAAAACAGCGCCAGAATCGATTATATTTATATATATATATATAAATATAATTATATTTAATCGAATAACGACGCTGCAGTTCGTATTTTGAAATCGAAACTTCAAACGATAACACCGGGAGATCCGACCGTCGTATTTTCGCGGAACTGGAACCGTTGGATTCGTTTTGAAAAGATCTTTCTAATGATGTAAATTTTGTGAAGATCCAACGGTTAGATTTTCAGATATGTGTAAATCAAATCTGAAGAAAAACAGCGCCACGGCCGTGTTATGGCCCGAAGCGTCGTTTTGAATAAATTGGCTATTTTAAAATAAATAAAAATAGTGATAAATCGTTATAAAATATTATAAAAGATATGGATGTGATTTAGAAATTAACTGAAGGTTGGCTAAGTCAAATGGTTTCCTGGGTGTTGATCTGATGTTGGTTTCGGCCTTCGAGGTTAATATTTGGGAAATCGTTCTCTTACTGATTGACGGTTAGTGACTAATGAATTGAAATGATGCGTGTGTATGTTAGTGTTGCACTTGTTTATTATATACGCGAGTTGCTCAGAAAGACCGGGTTTATCCCATTTTGAATAACTGAATCGACGATAATAAATCGAAGATGAAGACGGTGGTCGAAGACCGGAGATCTTCACCTCATTTGGATGGTAACTGAGGTCCTGATTGGGAGGCATCCCGAAATATGGATAATGAGTGGTGATCGTCCAGACGTACGTGGTGATCGATGGGTTTGCGAGGTATTTAGTGCCTCCGGTTTCGTTCAAACCTAGAACGGACTTGCAAATGGACAGTGTGTCTGACATTGGAATTTATTCTGTGTGATTGATAGCCATCAGTTGCACGGTGTGTATTGCCTGTGTGGCATGCTAAGATGCAGTGATCAGGGCTTCTGTTGAAAAGCAAAGTCTTGTGGTGATGATCAAAGCCCCGCCTTTGTGGCGTAGCTTTGTGTATAACGCAAAATCGCGAGCCTCACACCCCGGTACGAACCAGGAACGGGAGAGGACGTCAGGGACGGCCTACGTTTCTTTCTAGCTAGAAGTGGCGTCAGTGGTTTTTCACGCCCTGACGAGTTTGACTTATGTGGTTGTTGCTGTTGCGAGGCGTCTCGGTTTGATCGGACGATCCGGGTCCGATGGAGTCATTCGTTGGCTCGTTTACGCCCCCAAAGGGCGGGGAAACGTAGTGTTCAAGCATAATAATCCACATCGGTGGACCGACCCTGGCGATCTAAAGGGTTGATGTATTCTGATCCTGTGGCTCAGGCTAGAGAGTCACGAATTCGGTAAGGACTATCTTTTTCCTTGGTTCATGACGGAAATCCAATTTCCAAATACGTGACCGTGCGGTTTTGATTGTATATATACATGGCGACATGATATATGGTACCCATGCCGTCTATGATTGATAGTTATGATTCGAAGTTGTTTTGAAACATGTAAACACTAGTAATAATATCAATTGCTTTTGTTTTATTCGTATCAATCATATTTTGGCCATTATAAGGTAAAACTATATCCTCCGGTTTGCGTTGCATTGTGTGATGGGAACTGAGTCTTAAAATGGCTTCATCTTTATAAAAAGCATTGCGATATTTAAAAGAAAGATTTGTTTTTAAAGCACTGGAAATCTAATGGAGTAAACCCGTTCCACGAAAGTGGCGTGGTCCTGTGATTAGCTATATTATAAATGTGTTGAGTAGATGTCTCATACTAGTCCCATGACTGACTCGTAGTTTGTTTCACTTTCAAACTTGGGTGCCCCTTTTTCTACATGGGAAGCCTTGTATTCAGGTTTAGCTGGTTCTTTCTGGATAGCTGGAGCTGAAGATGTATTCTATCATTTATCTCTTTTTATGTTGTTCAGCTCCTATTGTACATGTTTTGTTTGTTTCTGCTGTAGACATTTATGTATAGCTGAACTGTATTTGTACTAAGTATGATCCTGTATACTGTGTAACTCTGATGATTACATTTATCCAATATATTCTATTGTTCATTATCTGGTGTATTTATTTGATTCTGTTATGCTATTATCTATTTCTGTGTTATATTCCAAAGATAACCCTTGCCTCCGTCTGTACGAGAAATGGGTTCGAAAAAGTAACCATGGCATCTGTGGTACCCAGCACTGATGTTCCTGCAGATGCCGAGGTCATTGCTGCTTTAAAGGACACAGAAGGTGGTCATGGGGATGAAGAGGATGATGTTGTTATTACAGACGAAATCAAGGGTGGTGGTGAAACCTTGGCTGATCAACTGGCTGAAGAGGAGAGGCAGTTGCTCCTTATGAAAGGGGAACGGGACCCAGTATATATGCCCCCTATTTCTGAAATCGATCCCAAAAATGGGTTGGTCATAAGATTTTCCTCCCGATCAATAACTTCACAACTAGCCTCTCAATCCTCTAGTTTTTTGCCAGAGCCTCTTGTTGATAAGAGGAAGAGAAGAAAATGTGATCGTTCGGATGTTGACAAGGAGGAGTCTGGGAAGCAGAAGAAGAGCAAGAAGCCAAAATAACCCCCAAGCATGAGTGGGATGCAGATATTAGTTCATATTTTGTTCTTAGGATTTTTAGGCTTTCCACTGGCCAAAAAATGTAATTGTAGGAATGGTCCTTACTCTTGTTTAGCTATCATATCTTATATCCCTGCATCTTAGTAAATAAAAATTGATTTTTGTTGCCTTTAGATTAATATGCAATGCAGTGATTCCAAGTTCCTTGCATCTCTGTGCAACTTCCTGAGTAGCCAACATAACGGCATGGGGGATGATTCGTCTTGGTCGACCTTGACTTTCATCCTTGTCATGATACGAATAAGAGTTTCCCTTCAGGACAAATTAGTCACATAAAAAGGAGAACTAAACCTGCAAACCTGCAATTTTAATTTATCGCATTAGCCACAAATATTTAAACCATAACTAATCGAAAATTAATTCATGAATCGCATTAGCAAAATTTTAAAATTTCTGTGCAGAGATGTGATGTGCGTGTATATGCCCCCAATCAATCATTTAATATGATGCCTGGCCAGGGCTTATTAACGATTGATTAGAGTCATGTGTGCTGCCCCCTATGAAAGGCGGGGGGTAAAGATTCTTTTAGCGCTAAATTTCTAACAATTTTATACTCTCCCGATCCTTCAACGGGTTAGAGTTCGAGCTCGTTCTAGGTCTGTTATCCGATCCTTCAGCGGGGCAGAAATTCTGGGGGCGCTAAATCTCTGGCGCCTTTATACTCTCCCGATCCTTCAGCGGGTTAGAGTGGTGGCAAGGCGGTTTTATCATGGTGCACCTTTACGCCTTGCGGACGTCATCTTCGCATCCTTTATACTCTCTCCTGATTCTGGGGAGTTAGAGTTGGGTCATGGAGTAATTTACTTTGCCGCACCTTGTGGTCCTCGATTATGGTTCCTCTTTCACCTCGTGGCAAAATGCATTGGATGTTCTAATGTTGCTGCATAATCTGTGACAGACTCAAAAAACAACAATAATTTATATTAATCGAGATGAGGCAAATAGGTAATGGTGCAATAAAGGTAAATGACACACGATATTTTATAGTGGTTCGGTCGAATCATGACCTACGTCCACTTTATAATCTTTTGTTCAAGTAACCAGACTATTCTAGGCAAGTCGTGCCTTTTTACATGGTCCTAAAAACAAAAGAATGAAACTGACGATTTTACATTAGGTAAGGCCGCAAATGCTGGGCATTCCACACTCTGGGGATTTCATCTCCATCTATGGTTGCTAGCTTGAAGGTTTCATTACCAAGTCTTCGCAGGATGGAATATGGTCCTTCCCATTTCCGACCCATATGCTCTGAGCATGGGAAGATACGTTTTAGAACCAAGTCTCCAGGTTCAAAGGTTCATGCTCGGACGTTCTTGTTGTAACATTGAGCTATCTGCTGCTTATGTCTTAAGGCATGTAAATCGGCTTCGCCCTCTTCTCTTCGATCATATCCAAGGATTCAAGGAGCAACTCATTGTTGGTCATCGGGTCATAATAGATGACTCGGTAAGAAGGTACTTCTAACTCGACTGGGATGACCGCTTCAGTTCCAAAGGCGAGGGAAAACGGCATATAGCCCGTTGTCGATTTATAGGTCGTTCTATAAGCCCATAGTGCCAAAGGCAATTCATCGACCCACATGGCCTTGGCCCGATTCAATCTCTTCTTCAGGATAGATTTAATCGTTTTATTTGCGGCCTCCACTTGGTCGTTTGCCTGCGGATATGCCACGGAGGTGTACCTTTTCTCGATGTGGTATTTCTGGCAAAAATCTCTAAACTCGGTGCTGTCAAACTGAGTTCCATTATCCGTTATGATGATTCTTGGGATTCCAAATCGGCATATAATGTTTCTAACAACGAAGCTGATTACTCGCTTGGTTGTTATTGTGGTTAATGGTTCTGCTTCTACCCATTTGGTAAAATAATCCACGGCCACGATAGCGAATTTTGCTCCGCCCTACGCTATGGGGAGGCTTGCAATGATATCGATTCCCTACATAGCGAAAGAACAAGGACTCGTCACCATCTTCAGCTGGCTTGATGGGGCCCTATGGTCTTAGAAAATCTCTGGTAGGTGTCACAACGTCGCGCGTATTTGGCCGCATCCTTATTTACGGTTGGCCAGAAATAACCATGTCGTATTATTTTCTTTGCCAATATTTGGCCTCCCGTGTGATATCCACAATCTCCCTCATGTACATCTTGAAAGATGTGTTGAATATCGCCGTGGACAATACACCGGAGGAGGGGCATCGAAAATCCTTGTCTATACAGGACTCCCTCTTGTAACACATACCGAGAGGCCTTCCGAATTATTACTGGCCTCTCACTTTTCTTCGCAGGGAGCATTCCATACATTAGGAAATTCTTCAAAGGGGTCATCCACGACTCCCTTTCAGGCTCAACATCTAGTACCAGATCAACTTCCATCAGATCTATCCTAGGTGACTGTAAGACTTCCATCGGGACCAATTCTGTGTTTTCAGGATTATCAAAACTGGCCATTTTAGCCAATTTATCTGCTTTTTGGTTCCCCATTCGAGGAATATGGGATATGGTGTGATGGTCAAAACCACCCAACAACTTTTTCACTTTTTCTAAATCTAATATCAGCCTAGGACTTTTGGCCTGGAATTTTCCTATGACCTGGTTCACAACTATTTTGGAGTCACAAAAGATGTCTAACTTCGTAATCTTCAACTCCTTTGCTAGTTTCAAACCAGCAATCAGGGCTTCGTATTCTGAGTCGTTGTTAGTGGCGCGGAACTCCAATCTGAGAGCATAGTATATCGGCCGTTGTTCTGGAGTTTCGAGCACTACTCCGGCACCAGATTGTCTAACGTTCTTTGCTCCATCAGTGAACAACTTCCAGGCACTGGGATCGAGGAGTAGCCTTGGCGGATCGACTTCTTCGCTCATTGTGTCATCGTCTGGGATGGTAAACTCTGCTATGGAGTCTGCCAACACTTGCTCCCTTATTGATCGTCGGGGTTGAAAATTCAAATCGAACTGACTTAGTTCAATGTTCCACTTAAGTAATCGTCCCGAAGTCTCTGGCCTTTGAAGAACTTGTCTTAACGGGTGATCAGTGTATATAGTAATTGGGTGAGCTTGAAAATAGTGGCGAAGCTTCCTCGATGTAATCAACAAACTGTACGCAAGCTTTTCTATCCTTGGATAATTTCGTTCAGCTGCCGCCAACTTCTTACTAACATAATATACTGGTCTTTGCACCTTATCCTCTTCTCTAACCAAAGCCAAACTGACCGCATTGGATAACACCGCCAAATATACGAATAATTCTTCATGATCTATGGGTTTAGACAAAATTGGGGGTTTTTCTAAATGATTCAAGAGATTCTGGAATGCTTCAACAAAATCAGGGGTCCATTCGAAGTTGCGCTTTCCTCGCTTTATTAATTCAAAAAACGGGATACATTTATCTGTGGCTTTGGAGATAAATCTGCTCAATGCCGCTACTTTCCCTGCGAGGCTTTGCACATCTTTAATCTGTCTAGGTTTCTGAATATTCCGGATTGCTGCGATCTGATCTGGGTTAATCTCGATCCCACGCGAATTAACGATAAACCCTAAAAAAATTCCCGATGCTACCCCAAATGAACATTTCAAAGGGTTCAATTTCATTCCATACCTACGGAGAATTTCAAACATTTCTGCTAAATCGGTAGTATGGTCGGATGATTGTTTGGATTTCACTAACATGTCATCGACATATACCTCCATCGTCTTCCCAATCTGGTTATAAAACATCCTATTAACCAATCGCTGATATGTAGCACCGGCGATTTTCAAGCCAAATGGCATCACTACATAGCAATACAATCCTAAATCTGTAATGAAGCTTGTATGTTCTTGATCGGGGACATGCATAGGGATTTGATTGTACCCCGAATAAGCATCCATGAAAGAGAGGAGTTCATGGCCAGCTGTTGAATCCACCAGCTGGTCAATTCTTGGCAACGGAAAACTGTCCTTTGGGCAAGCTTTATTCAGGTCCGAGAAATCAATACAGGTACACCACTTTCCATTAGCCTTTTTTACCAAGACTGGATTGGAAATCCAATCTACATATTTTGAGTCTTTGATGAACCCATTACTTCTCAATTTCTCAACTTCCTCTTTCAAAGCAGCCGACCTCTCTGGGCCAAGCATTCACCTTTTCTGTTTGACAGGAGGATGCTTCGGGTTGATGCTCAGCGAATGACTCATGATCGAAGGAGATATCCCACACATGTCCGAGTGGGTCCAAGCGAATACATCTAAATTGGCTTTCAAAAAATCCGTTAGCTCTCCGGCTCGAATAGGGTCTAACTGGGATCCAATCTTCAGGACCTTCTCTGGGTCTCCATCATCGATTGGAATATCCACAATTGTCTCATTGGGAGTCGCCATTCTGCCCCCAGGCTCTTCATCCTCTCTGGGATCTATGTCCTCAGGCAGTTCTCTGGGCGACTCTCCCATGGTTATTTTCTTTAGTTGCTATAACGTTTCCTCCCTTGCCGGGGAGGAAGCGCCTTTGGTTTCTACATCTTTTCCTTTGCGGAGCATCTTCAACTCTGCAATGTAACATGCTCGAGCCACAACTTGATCTCCTCTTATTGTACCTATACCAGCTTCAGTTGGGAACTTCATTAATAAACACCAAGGGGCTATGCAAGCTCGGAACTTTGCTAAGGCCGGTCGGCCTAGAAATGCGTTATATGGGGATTCGACATGCAGAACCACAAAAGGAAGGATTCTTACACTCTGGCGCTCCCCTTCGCCAAGGGTTACCGACAATTCTACATATCCCATTGGAGCAGTGGATGCTCCATTGAATCTACATATCCACCCTTCGCATGGTTTTAAGTCCTTCGGCTCAAGTTTCATCTGGTCGAACGTTTTCTTGAACAAAATGTTGACTGAGCTTCCGTTATCTACCAGAACATTATGGACTATGGCCGGACCAATTGCGGCTGTAATTACTAATGGATCTTCGGTTGGGGAGTGAACGCCAACGCTATCCCTGTCATGAAATATGATGTCATCGGTCATTATCTTCTGTTGTTTGGCTGGAGCAATGTCCTTAGGGTTACTGCCTTCTCCAGCCATGAGGGGTTGTTTAGATGCATTGACATATTGGTCTATTGCCTTAAAGCTATGCCCGGCCAAATGAAGCCCTCCTACTATGGTATTAATGATGAAGTTCTTCCCATTTTGCCGAGCAGTCAGTTTGGGAGTAGGATGGATCTGATTCTGATTCTGGTTTTGATTTTGGTTTGGGGCAGATGCGGCTTGCCCCCTGTATCTAGGTGTGACCCTGTACTCATCGAGTTTTCCTTCTCGGAGAAGCCTCTCGACCAGGTCTCTCAGATGACGACATTCATTTGTAGAATAACCGTGGATTTGGTGAAATAGACAGAACATTCCGGTTTCACGCTCTTTGTCTGTCGACTCTCTCGGAGGAGGCCTTTTATATGGAAGGACATTATAGGTGTCCAGGAAGATATTTTCCAATGTATCATTTAATGGTGTGAAACTCTCAAATGACCTGGGTCGAGATCTTCTCTAGGAATCATTTCCTCAGTTTCTCTTCTGGTTATTTCTATTATTGTTTCCCGGTTGGCGACCATTTCCTTGATTTTTGTTCCTAACATTGACTTCAACCTTTCCTGAGCTATCTCCTGTCTGCTTGATGGACACATTTCTCTGGATATCTTCCTTATCAGTAGCCTTCCTCTTTTGATTAGCATATATCTCTTCCTGTCTTAAACGGACATTAGCTTTTTCATAAAATATTTCTCTGGTCGGAGGTGGTTTTCCGGCTAAATATCTTCCAAACTCGGTATCCTTATCGACACCGTCAATTAAGGCTATTAATACCGTTTGCTCATGCGGATCTTTAACTTCTGTGACGGCTAAATTAAAACGATCCAAGTACGACCTCAAGCTTTCGTCTGGTCGCTGCTTAATAAGAGACAACTCAATCACATTTTTAGATCTCTAAGCATGAAGGCGGAATTGGTTCACGAACTTCTCACTCAATTCCCTGAAACTGGATATCGACCGGGCTGGCAAGCGGGTAAACCACACTAATGCCATATCTTCCAGAAATATAGGGAATGCCTTACACTTTATCTCGTCTGTCGCTGCGGCGACATTCATGGACCAGGATTATCGCATCAGATGCTGGATTAGGTCAGATTTACCCGCATAGCGATTCATTGTTGCCATATTAAAACATCTCGGGAATGTGACCTCCAATATATCATCGGTAAAAGGCGCATGACTACGATCTTTGCCCCAATCTTCATCCCTGTACCCTCGGCTAGCTATTATGTTTTCCCTGATCATTGCTTCAACATCTGCTCGGGTCAAGGTGGACTCAGGATCAGCACTTCTTGCCCGATGGGCTTCTTCAGCATTTCTTTGACGTGCAGCTACAAAGTCTGGGATTCACGCAGAGCTTCCTTGCCCCCTGTTGCCGAGGTCAACTAGGCGACGAGCGGGGGGATTAGGTCGATTCTGAACAGGGTCAACCACGTTTCCATTCCTCAGCAGTAAAGCAGGTTCATTCAAGTTACCATTGTTAGTTTCTTGGTTAAGCACTTCTTCTTCCCGAGATCGAAGTTGCTCTATGTTCTCAGCTCTTTCTAGTGGAGGCCAACGTCGGTCAACTAGGCGACGAGCGGGAGGATTAGGTCGATTCTGAACAGGGTCAACCACGTTTCCATTCCTCAGCAGTAAAGCAGGTTCATTCAAGTTACGATTGTTAGTTTCTTGGTTAAGCACTTCTTCTTCCCGAGATCGAAGTTGCTCTATGTTCTCAGCTCTTTCTAGTGGAGGCCAACGTCGGTTTCTTCGGGGCTCCTATGACGAGGACGTGTGTTCCGGGGAAGGATGACGGGTTAGTGAAGAAACCATCTGCCTTATGAGGTCGTCAATACGCCTGTCCATAGCAGTCAGATTCTGTTGCAATACTGAACTCTCTTTCTGTTGAGCGACTAGTTCTTCAAAAAGTCTATCGTACATGTCAAGCATACGAGACAGGTCTCCCTCAGTAGCAGGTGCAGACGGGTCAAACTGATCATCATCAACTTCTTCTCTTATGTGCAGAAGATCCGTACCAGGTCGAGCAGAGGTACCAGCGTGAGCAGAGCGGGACATAGGTTCCTTCCCGGGTCGAGTGGTGGTCCGCTTATCGGATCGGTTCGCCCCTGCTGTCGATGGCTCGTTGCACCCCCTGGGATCGGGTCGTGGTGATAGGTGCAGGTGGGTTCGTGGCGAGATCACGCAATCTAGTGGTCACCCTTTCAGCGGATTGATTCGTGGCTCCTCCATCGATCGCGATCGCCCCCTGCGCAATGCGATCCGTGGGCTCTTCCTGATGCTTCTCGTGCACACTCTCTTCAATCGCCTCATTGGTAGCCTCTTCGGCCTGCGATACTCATGCATCTTTAGACTTCTTTCCAGCCATGATATCTGAATTTAACTGAAATCTTCAAAAACTGAAATAGTGGGGTTTTGGACTGTCTTCTTCGGACTTGAGTATCCAAACAACGGAACAACAATCCAATGTGCTAAAAATTCGTTCTAAGTGAAAGCACCAAAATGTTAGATCAAAAATTAGGTCTAACACCCAAGCTGTTCTGATTTACGAAGAATTATAACTACAATATGAAGAAAAAGCAGGTAAACACACGAAATTTATAGTGGTTCGTCGTTAACGAGCCTACGTCCACTTTATATGTAGTTGATTATGTGCTGAATGCAAGTACAATCAATGGTTTCACTCAATCTCCCTCTAACAATTATGATTCTCTCAATAATTTCAGGATAACTCTAAATAAAAACAATAGGGATATGGTAATGGTGGAGTCGGATCTCTCAAATGCCAAAGATCCCCCAAAAATGCCAACTTCTGGGCTATTTATAGCTGATTTCTTCAAGCGGATCGCGGTCATACGTGGCACACATCCCAAGGATCTCGTACTGGTTCGTATCTTGATGAAGAAATTGTCAAATTAGCCGTTATGGACAGGTGTCGCACTCTCCTTAAATCTCGGCTCGTGGGATGACTCAGTCCACCCTGTCACATAATGGCTCGTGGGATCAGATCGTGGCGGTTGTAGCGGATCGGAGGTAGAGGGGGCGATCCGCGATCCGTATGATCAGTGTGGCCAGGATTTGATGACTTCTATATTTGAGACTCGATGGAACACGTATATCAATCTTGGTGGCTTGATCCAAAAGCTAGCCAACAGTTATAATCACGTAAACTTGTAAAAGAAGGGGGTTCGTAAATAGAATCCGAGGGTTCGTAAGGAAGTGTTAAAGAGTTAAAAAGGTGAATCTTATCTATTTCGAGATTTGAAAGGTGGTTCAGTTAAGGTCTGAGAGGTAGCTATACCCCAACTTGATTGACTGCGTTTTTAATTAAGAAATGGTTACGGTTCGAGTGTGAAGAGGTTAAGTGGATTTAGTAATTTAGTATAGTGGTTTGAGTCATCATCGCAATATAGTTTTAAACATCTGTTTAAATCCCAATTAAGAAGTTTTGGAAATGTTTTCTAAACGAGAATCAGAAATGTTTTCTGATAATTAAAAATAAGAATTTAGAATATATGGAAACAGGAGATAAGTAAATTTATGAAATAAAAAGATAAATGTTGAATGATGATTGATTGATATAATTTCCTCCAGGAAATAATATCGTTGTTTGCACACCTGTTTTTCTTTGATGGTTAAATCACGGAGTATCGAAGTTTTGACCATTTTAACGTTGTTAATATGGAGAGACCGGTTGGATTATTATCCAAAGAACCACTCTGTATTGGAATAAGCGTTGCGAATCATATATGCCAAAGAAAATTGAAGATGGAGTAAAGTGCAAGGGCTATTGTATAAGTCTTAGATAATAGTGCCTAAGAGGGATATACTGAGTAGTACCTTCGGTTCATCCTGTTCCTGGATGACTTGTATGGATGAATGTCTGACAGAGTATTTCCAAAATGGTCACGTACATTGATTTCTTCAACCGTACCATGAGTGGAAGCGGAGAAGGAAACTTCTTTTAGCTGACACATAATGTATGGTTGTAGACGTCAAATTAGTGATTTTTGATGGATCTGACAATGTGGCATTCGAAGTGAATCTGATGTGATGATAAAGCGTAACCTCAAGCCTCATCAACCGGTAAATGAAAAAAATCGGGCAGGCAGCATGGCTATGTAGGTCGCACCTATTAGGGTGTATATCACCTGATCTAGAGTTCCATTTACTTCTAAAAATCTATTGTTGATGTTGTCCCATTCGGGAAACGGTTGCTGATCGTAACCATTGGTGATATACATTTGATACACTCAAGCGAAATGAGTGGTCGGTCATGTGTGGCCGGGTTGCAAGAAGTTCTTGTTGAACCCAGTGTATTCCTTTCTAGAGGTACACTAGCGAAAGGTGGTTCCATACTTTGTCATAGTTAGAAATCCATTACCCAATACGTGCTTGCGGTTTTGATTGTATACTATATATGTAAAATGTGAGATGGAAGCGTTTCTGCTAGATGATTATTATATTGTGGGTGATAGACATTATTATAATATCAAAAGGTTTTTGATATAAAGATATTTTGGATTCTCATAAGGGAAAAACCCGTTCCGTTATACGGTGTGGTCTTATGAGATATCGTTTACTTGTTCGAACTGTTTTAAACTTTTTTACTCATACCAGTCCCATGGTTGACCCGGAGTTTATTTTGTTTTGTTTTCCCTAAACTCTTGGGTACCCAATTTTGTACGGGCAGTCAAGTAGTCAGGATTTTACAGATACTTGAAGAGCTGGAGCAGGAGGCTTCAGGATCATATAGCTATAGTTTATTTCCGCTGTGTTGTAAGTGTTGTACTTTGATAATGATGTATATTCAAGTACATATGTATATTTCAAATTATATTATATATATTATATGTTATTCATTCCGCTATGAGGTTCGTGTTACTCTAATGTTGCGTTCTTCTTCTTCTTCTATTCTAAGTTTCTATCTTATCTTTCCTCACCCTCAAATTTATTTCATTAACCATCTGTTGTTTATCGGATAATCAAGATCGCAAAATTTCCGGGTCGTTACAGTTGGTATCATAGCGAGGTTAAGTGAATTACGTTGGCTCTGTGGCGTGACTCAACAAAAATGGGGTTAGCAATACCCTAGATTGAGTTGAGTGTATATATACGAGAGCGTATTTGTTATTCCATATAAAATGATTTTATATTGTGGAGGTTTGTTGGTTGAGTTGTTTATGGGTTCTGGTCGATCAGTTGATCCACTGTATCGGTAGGATTTTATAAACACTCGAATACGATGAACCGTCATGGTATGTTTTGAAAAGAGGGTAAATGATATGATTTTACCCAAATTATATTTTGATATAAAGAAGATTGATATTGAAATGATTATAATATATTGGATATATTGGTTGTTACTATAATCGAGTAAGATTATAAAAATGTGAAATGGTTATGTAAATAACCAATCATAATTCATACAAGTGAAATATA
This sequence comes from Allium sativum, assembly GCA_030737875.1. Taxonomy (NCBI): domain Eukaryota; kingdom Viridiplantae; phylum Streptophyta; class Magnoliopsida; order Asparagales; family Amaryllidaceae; genus Allium; species Allium sativum. The sequence continues at coordinate 270,771,245 of CM060922.1, read as the reverse complement.
TGAAATCGAATGGAATTGAATCTGAATTTAAATCAGAGTTTGGAATTAAAATAAGAAAATTTTAAGTTCCTGGGAGATTTTGAAAGTGTTTTTCCATTTGAAATAGATATAGTATTGAACTCACCTTAATGACTGGAAATTAATTCCGAGGATGGATCGATACATCGTCGGTGTGATTCCCGAGTTTCTAAGTGGTGGATTACTACCAAAGGTTTTGTTTTTGAGGAAACAAGTTGTTTAGAAATTCAAAGGTTTTGAATTGGTGTTATGATTTAAAATTGATTTGAAATAAACCCAGGAATTAAAATTCTGGAATTAAAATTTAACTTATGAAGTTAAATGGATTAGAATATTGGAAGTGAATAAATAATTTTGAATTAAACTTAGACAAGGTTAAATATAATATGGAATTATATTGGAATGATATCGTGTAAGTTGATTGATGATATAAGGATTGGAATCAAGAATTGTACTTAAGTTTGAAATGGAATCTGACTTGAGTATAAGCAAATGATTGTGTTTGACGATAAAAACTGACAGGAGATTGATTGGAATGACATTGGTATATGTTGATTTGATAACCAATGGAAATGGTATAATGATATGGTCGGCAAAAAGGTACAAATTTATATTTCATATTGGGTATGAGATTTTATGAGCCAAGTTGGCAAGCCGCCTGGCTGTTTTATTTTCTTTTGGGTTGGAGATGGCCCAGAGAGGCGAGTTGGAGTTTGACCGATTGACCAGTACAAAGGAGGTGCTGGTGAAATTTTTCAAAAGGTTAAGGCGTTAGAAAATTTTCAGGATTTTTGAAAATTTTCGTTGATAAAAAATTAATTAATAATTTAATTGAAATTAAATTTGGTTTAGTTGAAACTTAAGTTAAAAAGTGAACAAATAAATTCTAACCGGTCGATAGGGTTTGTATTCTACCTTAGCAATTTCGAGGACGAAATTATTTTAAGTGGGGAAGAATGTAATGACCCGCATTTTCAGTGGTATAATAATTAATTTATTTAATTATTTAAAAGGTGATTAAAGGATTTAATGGTCGTTGAATAAAATAATAGTGAATATTTAATTAAACTAATAATTAAATAATATATTTGATTCTGAAATAATAAGACTGGGCCGAAATGGCGATATGGTGTGAATTGGGAAATTCAAAATATATAATTTAATTCAGAATTTGAATTAGAACAACGAATATATTATTTGAACGACAGTTTGAATGTATAATTATATTATAATTAAAATCGAGCTTGAAATGGCGCGGCAGTTCACGATTTGGTGATTTGAACTTCAACTGAATGTACAGGATTCGTTTTAAGCCGGATTTCTATGAAACAAGAAAAATTAGGGGCTGTTGAAGTATATTTTTCTAGTAAAAGAGAAAAATCTGGATTTCGTCGTGTAGATTTTGATTTATGTCCAAATAAAATTTTAGAAAAGTCACTGTGGAATTCCTTTGTAATTAGTAACGCTTTATTTACGTTATAAAAGGGTTTTCAAAATATTTGAATATCGGTTTTGAATTTAGACAAGGTTCTTTTGGGACATAGTGATAATTTAATTTTTAGAATTTTATAGAAATTTTTAATTAAATAAATAAACAACTTTTTATTTGGAGTATTTTGCACCATGTAATCAATATTTTGGGATTTCACAATATGAGTAATCTACTGGTATTTTTATATTTTTGAAATCATGGTACCTTACTGGTCACAACAGTATTTTTATTTCTGTCGTTAGCCGCCTGGATGAGAACAGAACTTCATATAGAAGGGTCACAAAAAAATGTTATAACTTAAAATATCCTATCCCTTAGAACTAAGTGATTATCCTCATTCCATGCATCTATCTTTCCAACCGCCAGTTCTTGCGGTCATCCTCATCAGAAACGTGGGCGGTTAAACTCCTCAAAATAAACTCTTATGAAGAAAAATACACCACATCCTATATATATACATATATATATACCCTCTCCTTCTTCAGCGATTTTCTCGAGCTGCCACCGATTCATTTTTTAAAGCCAAAACAAGAAACCATGTCTAAAATATACCACCGACCTGGGAATGATGGCTGCCACTCGCAGACAACATAGAAGACCAAGCGCTGCTTAACGCGAAAACAGTTTTCACGTATGGTATTTGGCACATGCGGAATCATGGAGTTCGGATAATACCAGTGAGCAACACGTTTAAATGGTTGGAAGGCTATGTTTGAGGAGTGAATGCCACGTCATGGGCCTGAGGGTACTATGGTACAGGAAACGTGTGTTCATGAGTGGGAGCACGGTTGTTTTGGACATAGGTGTGGAGTGGGAAGATGAGCATCAGTTTGCAAACAAGATTATGGATTTACGTTAAGGGAGAAGAAGGAGGAGGCTGGGGAAAAGCATGCGGATCCAAAGGTTTTGAACACATGGGTTTTGGAGACGAAAAGGATCGGTACTTCACTGTACCATGACTACAGGGTTGGACGACGAAAATGGAAAGCTTGGAGCGAACTAAGGGGGACGGTGGTGGTAGGATAGGGCTCGAAAATAGGAGTTGAACGGTGAAGGCCTCGTGTGGTTTCATGGAGGATTAAGGGAGAAAGGAGTGATTGAATTTGGGTCCACAGTTTTGAATTTGGGGAGGAGATTATGGCAAATCTCATTTGGGGAAGAAGGTCATCGAGTATGGGCTGTAGAAACGGTGGATGGGCCAAAAACATTTGGGTAAAGCCCAATTGAAAGGAATTTAAAGTTTTATTTAATTTAAAATAGTGTATCGACTTATTAATTCAATAACTTGATCATACAATATCAGATTGACGAACCGTAAGTTGCGTTGGGATCGCATGGACGGTGGCTACACCATGGAACTGACTGGGAGTGGATTCGAGCTTGTTACAATTTATAGCAAAATAAATTGTCCATCTGAATCAAGCGATGGTTATCGTTATTAATGATGATTGTCCAATGTGAGTAAAACTCACCAACTCTAAACAATTCTATTTTTATAACATACATTTAGAACTGATAAATGATGACTGATTGATGTGTGTTGATTTGGTTGATTGAACTGCTAGTCAGTTAGTTGAATTTCTTTATTGATTCTGTTTAACAGAATATATCATATGGAACTGAAAGTGATGTTGATTTTATTGTGTAACATCTGTGGATGCAGGGAAACAGGTTGGCGGAATCCGACTGGATTCCTCAACAGCTATTTTATTGTTTTCATATATTGTGATATATGACATGGTTTATAATTTGTTGTTGATTGTGTGTGTATGGACGATATTGGACATCGTAATTTGATATGTTAAACACCATAACATACCGGGATTTGGAGAAAGGGGAATTTGTAAAAGTGAATACTGAAAAGAGAATATTTATAAAATCAGAGGATTTTATAAAAGAGAATATTTATAAATAAAATATTTATAAATAGAAATATTTATAAATGGAATATTTATAAAAAGGAAATACGTTTAAGTGGGAATTATAAATGAAGGAAATCTTTATAAATAGAATATTTATAAAGTGGATTACTTACTTAGAAAATAAATAGGATAATATAATGAGATATTTATTTGTTAAACAAATAAGATACGATTAACGGATTATTTATTTGTTAAAGTAATAGGTTAAGATAAAGAGATATTAACTTAGGAATTGAATAAGTTAAACAAAGGATATTAACATAGGAATTGAATAAGTTAAACAAGGATATTGACTTAGGAAATTGAATAAGTTTTAAAAAAGATATTTTTAGAGGAAATACTCAGAATAAATAAATAAGGTAATAAAGGAAACACTTAGAACTAAGTCATTAAAGAAATATTTATTAAGGAATAAATAAGAGATTATAAAGGGAATATTTGCAAACTATTTGCAAATAAAATAAAAAGGGAAATATTTGTTCAAGAAAACAAATAGGGTTATAAAGGAAATATTTGTTTAGAAAAACAATAGATTATAAAGAAAATATTTATCCTTGGATAAATAGATATATATATATATATATATATATATATATAAGTCTAAACTTATATATGAAGAAGTAAACAGATAAATGGAGCAGATTGATTTATAAATGATATTTATAAATTAAGTTAAATATTTATCATTTGGATAAATAGAATATATAAGTCAGGACTTATATAAAGAAGTAAGAATCGATTTCAACATCGATGTTTGAAACTGAATAAGGACAAAGAGTTAATCAGTTAGGGTTAACCAGTTAGAGTAAAACCATTAGGGTTAACCAGTTAGGTTAAACCGTAGAGTTAAACCAGTTAGAGTTAATCAGTTAGAGTTAATCGATAGAGTTAAATCGAACTAGAGTTATTGAATTGAGTTAAATCGAATTAGAGTTATTCAAATGGAGTTAATCGAATTTAGTTTATTCGAATAGAGTTGAAATGAGTTAATCGAATTTAGTTATTCGAAGAAGTGAATCGAATCAGGGATATTCGAAGTGAGATAATCGAATCAGAAATATTCGAAGTGAGTTGATCGAATCTAGTTATTCGACAGGAGTTAAATCGAATAAGATTTATTCGAAGAAAGAGACTATTGAATATAAGTATTCAAAAGTAAGCAAATCGAATATAAGTTATTCGAATAAGAGTTAATCCAGTAAGAGTTATTAGGTTGGAGTTATTCAAATAAGAGTTATAGATTATAGTTAACCGAATAGGAGTAAATAAATTAGTTGTCGTTATATTATTCAGGTTAGGAAATAAAAGTCATATTTAAAGATAATATTTTCCGGATGCAGGAGATTATAACACCATTGTTATAATCACGTAAACTTGTAAAAGAAGGGGGTTCGTAAGTAGAATCCGAGGGCTTGTAAGGAAGTGTTAAAGAGTTAAAGAGTTTAATCTTATCTATTTCGAGATTTGAAAGGTGGTTCAGTTAAGGTCTGAGAGGTAGCTATACCCCAACTTAATTGACTGTGTTTTTAATTAAGAAATGGTTACGGTTTGAGTGTGAAGAGGTTAAGTGGATTTAGTAATTTAGTATAGTGGTTTGAGTCGTCATCGCAATATAGTTTTAAACATCTGTTTAAATCCCAATTAAGAAGTTTTGGAAATGTTTTAAAAATGAGAATCAGAAATGTTTTCTGATAATAGAAAATAAGAATTTGGAATATATGGAAACAGGAGATAAGTAAATTTATGAAATAAAGAGATAAATGTTGAATGATGATTGATCGATATAATTTCCTCCTGGAAATAATATCGTTGTTTGCACACCTGTTTTTCTTTGATGGTTAAATCGCAGACTATCGAAGTTTTGACCATTTTAACGATGTTAAAATGGAGAGACCGGTTGGATTATTATCCAAAGAACCACTCTGTATTGGCATAAGCATTGCGAATCATATATGCCAAAGAAAATTGAAGACGGAGTAAAGTGCAAGGGCTATTGTATAAGTCTTAGATAACAGTGCCTAAGAGGGATATACTGAATAGTTCCTTCGGTTCATCCTGTTCCTGGATGACTTGTATGGATGAATGTCTAACATAGTATTTCCAAAAAGGTCACGTACATTGATTTCTTCAACCGTGCCAAGAGTGGAAGCGAAGAAGGAAACTTCTTTTAGCTGACACGTAATGTATGGTTGTAGACGTCAAATTAGTGATTTTTGATGGATCTGACAATGTGGCATTCGAAGTGAATCTGATGTGATGATAAAGCGTAACCTCAAGCCTCATCAACCGGTAAATGACAAAAATCGGGTAGGCAGCATGGCTATGTAGGTCGCACCTATTAGGGTGTATAATCACCTGATCTAGAGTTTCATTTACTTCTAAAAATCTATTGTTGATGTTGCCCCATTCGGGAAACGGTTGCTGATCCCAACCGTTGGTGATATACATTTGATACACTCATGCGAAATGAGTGGTCAGTCATGGATGGCCGGGTTGCAAGATGTTCTTGTTGAACCCAGTGTATTCCTTTCTAGAGGTACACTAGCGAAAGTTGGTTCCATACCTTGTCATAGTTGGAAATCCATTACCCAATATGTGCTTGCGGTTTTGATTATATACTATATATGTAGAACGTGAGATGGAAGCGTTTCTGCTAGATGATTATTATATTGTGGGTGAGAGACATTATTATAAAATCAAAAGGTTTTTGATATAAAGATATTTTGGATTCTCATAAGGGAAAAACCCGTTCCGTTATGCGGCGTGGTCTTATGAGTTATCGTTTACTTGTTCGAACTGTTTTAAACTGTTTTACTCATACCAGTCCCATGACTGACCTGGAGTTTATTTTGTTTTGTTTTCCCTAAACTCTTGGGTGCCCAATTTTGTACGGGCAGTCTAGTAGTCAGGATTTTACAGATACTTGAAGAACTGGAGCAGGAGGCTTCAGGATCATATAGCTATAGTTTATTTCCGTTGTGTTGTAAGTGCTGAACTTTGATAATGATGTATATTCAAGTACAGATGTATATTTCAAGTTATGTTATATATATTATATGTTATTCGGTCCGCTGTGAGGTTCGTGTTACTCTGATGTTGCGTTCTTCTTCTATTATACGTTTCTATCTTATCTTTCCTCACCCTCTATTTCTTTCATTAACCATCTAGTATTTTCGACTCTTGATGTTCGATATGTGTTGTATATCGGATAATCAAGATCGCAAAATTTCCGGGTCATTACAATTCCAGACATGAGTACTCAATGGATCGAAGGGAAATGCAAACATGATGAAGCGATGAATATGCAAACACTATCAAATAGAGCGACTAAGTACCAACCTTGAAATACAACCTAAGGTCCTAAAGAGAGCATTTGTGCAAATAACAATACAAAATAATGTATCTCCAAGGACTGGTACTGGTCCATGAGCACTGGACCGGTACCAATCCATGTAGATAGCATATTTTGGGCCGTGGCTTTTAGAGCGGCTTCATTATGTAATTCCGAGCCTCCCTACATGTTGACTTGGACCAATATCATCTACCACTCCTATAAATACACCATATGCTCCAACATGCAAGGGAATTGAATGTTTGTCTTGCAGAATCACTGCTGAAGTCAATCTCCAGCCATTGTATATCTCTAGTAGTCGTCTTCATATCGAGTAGCCCTATTACATCTCCAAAGACAGCAATATCAAGTCATCTGAGTTGATTATCGAGATCTACTCTGATAATCAACCTTTTATGTAGTTTCTTATGTATTTTTACTCTGGGAAAATAGTGTAATTTGTTGCATTCATTATATTTTGGCATGGCAAATATAATAATAAAGGTGTTCAAAGTTGATGTAGGCTTGATCTCAAACTGAATCACTATAAAATTGTGTTTCTCTTCTTTACTTTCCGTTTCTTTCCTTTCCCTTTATTATAACTGATGTATTTTGTTTTCCCCATCTTGGGGTGCTACTTTCGCATTAAACTAGGTGTTATCGCCATTTCTGGAGTTAACAAAATCACCTTCCATTTTGCTGATCTTTGCCATGGTAACGAATTGAAATGGGCCTTGGTTAGGAGATAAGAACGAAAAAACCGAGTTTTTGTTGACTTTTGACGATGTGTCAATTAATTTATGTTTTTGAAAGTTTAGGACAAAGAAAAGTACTGAAATAAAGAAGAACTTTGAAATGGTGCATTTATACAACCACCAAATGATTTTAGAAGCAAGAAAAATTAAAAATAAACATTATATGTTGACATATATAGTTTGAATATGTCAATATAATCTAGTATATTTTGAATTTTTATTTTATTTTATTATTTATATATCAAATAGAGAACAAATGCCTAATTCTCTCATTAATTTGATAAAAAATGTTTGATTTAATGATTTCGATACTATATCATCTATTTTATTTTCATTATTAATCAATTCTAGTACTATAATTTCTCTATTGATATCATCTCTTAGGAAATGATGTCTTACATCAATATGCTTAGTTCTAGAATGATGACTTGGATTAAATAGATTTATTACAGTAGATTAGCAATTTTGAATAATCTAAACCAAATTTTTTTAATATTTTTTACATATAGATAATTTTTAAATAAGATAAAGCTATCGGATATATTATACTTTTTTATAGACAAGGAAACGGTGTTTTGTTTTCTACAAAACCAGGAAACCAGGGAGTATCTTAAAAAGTGAAAAGTTCCACTTGTGCTTTTTCGTTTTGATTTACAACCAACATTATCAACTTCAATATATGAGATTAATTCAAGTAAATAATTTTTACAACAGAAGAGTCCATAACCCAATGTAATGTTAACATTTCTTAAGATTCATTTTATATCTTTTAAATGAGTTTCCTTAGGTTGAGATTGATATCTTACACAGAGGCATTCACTATGCATTATATCAGGTATGTTTGCAATTATAAAAAGTAATGATTCACTCATTCCTCTATATAACTTTTTATCTCCATCTTTGTTGTTATCTTCTTTATTTAACTATTAATTTGTCGCCATAAGAGTTGGTATATTGCTTGTATTTGACATTCCAATTTTTTTTTACTAAATCCTTAACATCCTTTTCTTGACATATAAATATTCCATTATCTACTTGTTTTATTTGTAGACCTAGGAAGAAATTTAGTCCTCTTATATGACTCATTTCAAATTCTTAGTCATTATTTCTAAGAATTCTTCATTTAGTTTATCATTTGTAGGTCCAAAAATGATATCGTCTACGTATATTTATATAAACTAAATATAATTTTTATCTCTTTTAATAAATTGTGTGATATATTCTTTACCTACTTTGAAGTTAGATTGTATTAAATATGATTTAATTCTATCATACTAAGCTCTAGTGTGACAACCTACACCCCTTAACATACCCCAATCACGATCATATCAAAATGTATGGATCGTTGGGGGTAAAAAGACTATTTTAGAGACTAAGATATCAACATATAATATAAATAATTGTAACGACCCGCCCTTTTGCCCGATTCTCGCCGGTAATTAAACCAACTTAAATCGTTCATAAAGAGGATGGTTATGGGTACTAACATATTTGAACACAAGTAACAGAACTTTTATTTCATTACAAAAGGTTTACATCAGAGTTACAAGGAATCAAAGTATACCATAAGCTCAGTGGAAAACACTTGCTCTCAGCGTAAGAAGTAAAACCAAAACCAGACTCTAGCTCCATTTAGAAACCAGCTCTGAAACTAAAACTGCAAACTAAACCACTAGCTGCCCGTGCAAAAATTATGGGCACCCACAGTTTAGGTAAGGGAATAATAAACTCCAGGTCATTCGTAGGACTGGTGTGAGAACTCAAAACATGGCTGTGTGGTCGATATTCCATTTATATTATTAGTCGGATACAGAAATTGATATCGATTATATATTGATCTGTTTTCCGTGAAGATTCGATGGTTAATGGAATGGGATTTTGGGTTTATCGTGAACTGTGTTTGAAAATGACATTGGCTCTTTAACCCAGGAAAAGACAGGATCACATGTCTAACATTGTATTTAGATACTGTATTCGTTGATCTCTGCTAAATATATATATCTGTATGGTGGCGGAGAATTTATTCACTTGCTTAACACCCTTCTCTGAGACGTATGAGCTCAGAGGTTATATATCGGCAGAAATCAATGGTATAGTGTACATTTTCGATGCGGCATGTTTGATTTCACAAAGTTAAATAATCATTAATATTTATTTTTGGGAAGATTAAAACAAAGTGCAGTTTTAATGAATCTTTAATTAGATTGAAAAGTGAATGTGATAATTAAAATGATCAATTCAAGAAAATGCTCGAGAATGGAGTATCAACAGTTTTGTTCCAAATGATAGTTAAATCTTTAATTAGATTTGAACGTGAAATGGTAATTAATTTTACTGATAACACCGTGATGTTAGATATGGAGTATTACCAGTTTTCTCCATGGGATGAATAGGTTGGGATTGTGAAAATAAACAAATGATTACTTCGGTAAGGTTCGCTAATCCCGACTAGTTTGGAAAACCTTAATTTGGTGTAAATTGTGAAAAGAATATTTGAATAAAAGAATATTCGGGATTGGAATGAGGCGTATGATGTGTTGTTATAACACTTGATTATAAGATGCGCGAGTTATTCAGAAAGACCGGGTTCAACCCATTCTGAATAACTGATGCGACGAAAAGTCGAAGAGATTGAAGACGGTGCAAGACCGGCGATCTTCACATCGAATGGATGGGTTGCTACTAATGCCCATGATTGGAGTAGCTACCTTGAAGGGGCTACAGTGGTAGCCATCCGGACGTACTTGTTGATTGTAAGGATATGCGAAGGCCTCTCTCCTGTATTGGACATACGGGACGAGGAATAAGGTGCCTCCGATTTCGTTAGACGTAGAATGGACTTATAAATGGATGGTATGTCTGACATTGTATTCCTTTATACTTTATTCGTTGATCTCTGCTAAATATGTATCTGTTTAGTGGTGGAGAATTTATTCTCTTGCTTAACACCCTTCTCTGAGACGTACGAGCTCAGAGGTTATATATCGGCAGAAATCAGTGATACAGTATGGATTGACAGTGTGGCATGCTGAGATGCAGTGATCCAAACTTTTATTAAAAAGCAAAGTTTGGTGGATGATGATCAAATCACAACTTTAATATAGCAAAGCTTTGTGTAGCGTTAATTCGCGAGCCCCATATACCGGTATGGTGGAAAACTGATGGTTAGATCAGTATGCTTTAGAGATGAGGATAGACATCCTACTGGTTGTCATGGATTCGGTCGACCGAGGTGATACTGGGTGTGGTCACCCCACACCAACAGGGATAGAGCACACCCCCCGATTCCTAGATGGATAGAGTTAGCGGTGTTTTCCATTGCTTGGACGTAAGCCGCGGTAACTTGTTTCCTGGATAGTGCGGATGTGCATTACGGTGTTTTCGCATGCCTGCGACGTAAACCGTGGTGATTTTCACTACGCGATCGATCTTTCGAATCAGTAACCACCATGATGGAAATCCAACTTCCAAACACGACAATTTGCGGTTTTCATTTGTATACTATATATGGCGGCATAGTGGGATGGGGCGCTCATGCCATCTATGATTGATACATTTATATTTAAAGTTGACTTCTTCACTTATAGTAATAATAAAAGATTTGTTTTAACACGTGTCAAGCATATTTGGCTATCATAAGGTAAAACTCTATCCTCGACTGCGTTCATTGTGTGATGGGACCTGAGTCTTATAATAGCTTCATTTTCTTTATTTAGCATTGCGTTGTTTGTTTTAGGCACTGATATTCTTGGGGGTAAACCCGTTCCGTGTAATACGGTGTGGTCCCTTGACTTACCTTACTTTAAAAGTAAAGTTTTAAATAACTGTTTTATTTCTCACACCAGTCCCGTGAATGACTTGAGTTTATTGTTTTAACCTAAACTCTGGGTGCCCCTATTTTCCACACGGACAGCTAGTAGCTTTGGTTTTGCAGATTTATTTATACAGGATCCTGGATTTACAGTTGGAGCTATATTCGGAATGCTCTGTATCCGTGTATTTCTTTCGGTTGTATTTGTTAATGTATTTCCGCTACGCATTGTATTTTTACATTTTATTCCCGCTACTTTGTATTTTAATCTCTGATATTTTTCTATGTAATATTTATTCATCCTCTGATATTCTTGTACTTTGATGTAAATTGTTGTAAATAGCAATGAAATGTTCTTCTGTTTTTGTTCCGATTTGTCTTGTTCTCAAAGCAATCCGCCTTCTTGTTCGGTTTAGGCCAGCCGGAAAGCACGGGTCGCTACATTTGGTATCGGAGCTTTGATTTACAGAGCTCGAGAACAAGACACATTAGAACCAAACGAAAGAATTCATCAGAGATTGGATTAGTTATATCCAAGGAGAATGACTCGTTAGAGATAGGATCAGAAGTATCCTAGAATGAGTTGGAAGAGTGTTATTTTTGAAATCAAATTTAATTTTTAAAATTATATTATACGTATTCGAGTATTTTATTTTATATTGAATTTGGACTATCGGGTATAACGAGACTTTTCATATATGTCTGATCCATATGTATTTGAAGTCTCAAATATGTTGGATATATATAGAATCGCACTCTAGTCGACCGGAGATGATCCAGATGATCGTTATAGCATCATCAGCATGTATGTTCGAGTTTCAAAAGTGGAATATCTATATATTTCCAATCAATTAGTGTGAGAACCAAAATTAGATACGATTTATTGTTTGTGATTTGACACTAAAAATATGATTTTTGAATATATATACAAAAGTTATATGTTTTGGAAATTTAATTCACAAATTGATTTTTGGTTGTGTTGTGTGATTATTAGTCAACTAATTAAAATATTGGAATAATCAAACGAATTGAAATTTATCATAAATGAAGTTAAAATTGGAATGATAAAACCAATAAGAGAATGTAAGGTAAATTTAGCCTAATCAAATCAAATATTGAAGTAAATTGAAAATTTATTTGAATTGCATACATGTACATATATATAATGAACAGGTCATAGCAAGGAGGCTAGAGAAGAGGAATAAAATAGTATGCCTGACAAATAGGTACATATTTACCATTTTATTGGGTTTTGGTGATTTTATGAGCCAATTGGCTTTTTCTTTTTCTTATGGATTGGTGAGGGACCTGCGTGGCAAGTTGCGGTTTTAAATATCATCCGTACAAAGGAGGTTATGGCGAAAATTTTCGAAAATTTAGGGTATTAGCCAAATTTTTGAAAAAAATTTGAAAATTCTTAAAGACTGAAAAGTTGGAGAATGAAAGTTGAGTTGGTTGGTTAAACAACTTTCAGTTCCGTTCCTTTTCGGGGACGAAAAGAATTTAAGTGAGGGGAGATTATAACAACCCGGATTTACAGAACCAATTTAAAATTTTTATTCTAGCAATTTTAACGGATTTTGAAAATTTAAAATGATTTATTTTAAATAATAACGACTAAAAAATTATTTAAATCGAAGTTAGAATGAATTTTTTTAATTTAATTATAAAAGGAGTTTAAAATGGCGCGATAGTTTGAAATTTCAATTTACACTTTCAATTGAATGTACAGGATTCAAAATAAACAGGATTTTAGCGAAACAAGAAATATTTGAATCTGTTTAAAATTATCTTTCCAACGAATGTGAAAATCCAGATTTCATAGCGGGAATAAAATGTTATGCCCAGTTGAAGATTTAAAATAGTCGCTATGGAATTTAATATAATATATAGCCATTTGGCAAACGACCTCCATTTTCGATGAAACCACTTTTGTTGGATCCGGAATGTCAAATTATTGCTAGGTTTCAAATTTCATAATTTTTGGATTTAATATGTGAGCGTAGTAAATTTAAATGTGTTTGTTAATTTAATTTTGAATTGGATCGACCAGAAAATGACCATTTTTCAAGCGGTCTCCAAATTTGACGAAATCAGTTTTGTTAGGACCATATCGTCAAAATATAGCTAGAATTATTTTTTAGGAATTTTTGGAGTTAGTATGTGGCCCCGGTAAATTAAAATGTACGCTAAATTAAATATTGACTTTAATATTAATTTATATTTTAATTTTAACGAAAACTGATCGAAACAGTCGAATTGCTTACGAGACATATTCCATTGTGTTCAGAATGGTGGTATTTGTCTAGGGTCGATAGTCGTTGGATTCGATTTCGAGTTCGAATATGAAATTCACTTTTAAAACTTAGATTGAATTAAATAATTAATAAATTATTTACTATATAGGGGGTCAAAAGAAGTCAAAACCCTAGCCAAAATGGGAGCTGCCGTCACCCTGTATTCCATGACCCAAAAGCTCCCAAATTTATCCACAAAATTCGATCGATCCACGCAATTTCATTAGGAATTTCAGCGTGATAATTCAAGAGAAATCGATATCTTCTTGTTGATATGATTAAGATCGAGTGTAAATGTGTGATTTGTTCGAATTTTGGGTGGGAAGGCAGCCGCTTTGGAGAGGATTTAGAGGAAGGAGGGGGCGCCGAGTTCTATGGTATGGTCGGCGTCGGGGCAGCTCATGGAGGCGCTCGCGGTGGTGCAGGCAGATGGGGGTCCGGCCCCTCCAGTTGCGGCGCGCAGTTCGTGGAGAGAGGATGGTGACAGTGGGTCCAACGTATAGCGTATTGGGGAAGAAGGGTTAATCCCCCTTAATAATGTAACTAAAATTAATTAATTATATTTGTTTAATTATTAATGTTGTCAAAGTTTAAAAGACCATAACTTTTGCAAACGGACACGAAATTGAACAATTTCAGATGCGTTGGATTCACAACAAAGAGATCTACATTTCAAACCTGGCTAGGACAAAAACGGAGCAGATCAGAGTTAGGGCCAAATTCAAATTCAAAAAGAATAGAAATTCAGATTAAAAGAATGGAGGAGTGGAAACGAATGTGAGATCTCTCTCACACTCAAATTATTTTACAGTAAATATGTACTAGGATGCAAATGGGGCTTGGAAGCCCCCGACACTATTTATTGTACAGACCAGTTGATTGTTTATTTGTTGTGATGGGGATTGTTATTATTGTATATAAAAATTATATATGAACTGTATATAAAAAATTATTTATATAAAATATATATATATATTATGATGAAATAAAATAAATATTCATTTACAAACCGGACGGTTTGTTTATGTATACTTATATATCTGATATTGATTGGGTTGATAAATTTTACACATCGTCCAACTGCACAAATAATAAATAGTATTTGCTGTTTGAAAACCCCACACGAATGGGACAATATTTGACATACACTGATCCCAATAATTAGTGGTATGTGGATCGATGGGTTGATAGACTGTATAAGCGTTATTTATTTATTTTAATGCTTATACAGTTGTAGAACGCACTCTGGATGTTATATGAATTTTTAATGATTGTTTATCGTTATTGTTGTACACATGCGATGTATGAAATCCATATAACTGAAATTATATGGTAATTGATTGAGTTTGATTCTAGTTCAGAATTAACGAATATTTTAAAATAATATTCAGTGAATATTGAAATGTGAAGCTGTGTTAAGTAGTTAAACGCCATTTTAACACGAACAGGATTTTTTTTCGATTTTATTCTGTAACTACCCGGGGTTTTCGCGATCTTGGATATCAGCATATAACACCATGTCGACTATTCAAGCATCCGAAACACCGGATAGTCCATGAAAGAAATTAGACGGTGAGAATAGAAAAGATAGAAACTTAGAATAGAAGAAGAAGAAGAACATACAACATCAGAGTAAACACGAATCTCACAGTGGAACGAATAAATATATTTTATAACATAACTTTGAAATAAAACAGTATCTGTATACAATACCATTATTAGAGTATAACACATACAACACAACGGAAATAGCAATAGCTATAAAATCCTGAAGCCTCCTGCTCCAAATCTTCAAGTATTTGTAAATCCCAACTGCTTGACTGCCCGTACAAAATTGGGCACCCAAGAGTTTAGGGAAAACAAAACAAAATAAAATCTGGGTCAGCCATGTGACTGGTGTGAGTAAACTCAAATCATTTGATTTAACTTTCAAAATTCTTTTGAAACAAAGGATAATCATAAGACCGATCCACACATAAACACGGATGGCTTTTACCTTATGATAAGCCAGAATATTTCTAAAACGATACTCATCTGATATTATAATAATGTCTAGATCCAGTAAATAGAAATCTAGCAGAAACGCTTGCATCTAACGTTTTACATATATAATATACAATCAAAACTGTGGGCTCTTATTTGGGGAATGGATTCCAACTATGACAAGGTGCGGATCCACCTTCCGCTCAGTGTACTCTAGAAGCGATACACTGGAGTCCAACAAGAACATCTTGCA
Source organism: Allium sativum (assembly GCA_030737875.1). Lineage (NCBI taxonomy): Eukaryota > Viridiplantae > Streptophyta > Magnoliopsida > Asparagales > Amaryllidaceae > Allium > Allium sativum. The sequence continues at coordinate 270,755,383 of CM060922.1, read as the reverse complement.
ACTCGGCCACACATGACCGACCACTCATTTCGCTTGAGTGTATCGAATATATTGTCACCTTACAATTGGTAAACCAACATAACCATTCTCGGGAGATACAGAATTGAAAGAAGTAACAAATATGAATATTCTCTAGATGGTGACAATATACCTTACTTGGGTGCGACACACTTAGCCATGTTGCCTGCCCGATTTCTGTTATTTCCCAGTTGATGAGGCTGGAGGTCATAACGTATCTTTCAACAGATTACTCATTCATTCACTTTGAATGCCACATCGTCATACCCGTCAAACCACAAACTGATTTCCCCAAAAATACCATGGGTATAAGCTAAGAGAAACGAATTCCTCCGCCACCAACGTAAATACGTTTGAAACTATCAACTCACGTGATCCACTAGATATACTCTGTCAATCATTCTTCCATACAGGTTGTCCTGGGATTGGACAAACCGAAGGCACTATTCTATAAACAGGATAGCCCTTGCATAGCTCCCATCTTCAATTTGTCTTCGATCTATTTGATTCGAAACGCTAACGCCCATATGGAGTGTTCTCGAATAATAACCCAACCGGTCTCTCCGTATTGACGACGGAAAAATGGTCAAAACTTTGATAGTCTGTGATTTAACTATCAAAAGAAAATTCGTGTGCAAACAACGATATTATTTCCAAATGGAAATTTTATCGATCAATCAACATTCAACATTTATCCCTTTAAATTAATTTATCATTAGTTTATTCATTCCCTTATTTCCTGTTTTCATATATTCGTAAATCCTTATTTTCTAAACTTAGAAAATATACATTATTAATCACTGGAAAATGTTTCCATATTTATTCCCATTTCTTATTTTCTATTATCAGAAAACATTTCTGATTCTTATTTGGAAAACATTTCCAAAACTCCTTCATTTGATTTAAACTGATGTTTAAATAAACATCGCTATGCCAACACAAACCATTACGCTCATTAACTAAATTCACTTAACCTACCTTTACTATCAAACTTTAAACACTCCTTAGTTAAGAAGGAAGTCAATCAAGTTGGGGTATAACTACCTCTCATACCTTGATTGAACAACGTTTTAACTTCGGAATAGACAAAGTTTATCTTTTTAAACCTTTAACAACTTACTTGCGAACCTCACGGATTCTATTTACGAATCCACTTCTTTTATAAAAAACATTGGTTATAACGATAACGTTATAATCCCTACTTTCGAAATATCTAACTTCAAATATAACTTTTATTCTTTAATTTGAATAAATAAATAAATAAACACCTAATTTATAAATAAATAAATCTTGATTCAAACACCGGAAAGTATAAGTATTTCCCAAATTCGATATAATCAAATTCGACGATTAACTCACTTCGAATAACTAATATTCGATTAACTCACTTTGAATAACTCTATTCGATTAACTCCGTTCGAATAACTAATATTCGATAAATTCTTATCTTCTATTAATCAATACTCGATGAACTCTAACTCGGTTAACTAACACTCGACTAACTCTAACTCGATTAACTCTAATTCGATTAACTCATTTCTATTAACTTCTTTTGATTACTCCCTCATTCTATTCGAATAAACTATATGTGATTAACTCTTTTAATTCTATTCGAATAAACTATGTCTGTTTTAACTTTATTTCGAATTGCTAATAATCGATTTAACTTCATTCGCTTGACTCTAGATCGCAGCGATCACAATGGTTACGCCTGAGTCCCTCAGGAAACATCCGACCGCCGTAGGCTATCTGCAGCCCTGTGAATTACGCTAATAGTCGTACGAAATGACAACTCATCCTGAATAACTATGTTTGACTAACTCTATCTCAAATAACTATATTCAATCAACTCTAATTGAATAACTAATATTCAATTAAATCCTAATTCGATTAACTATGTTCAATTAACTCTATCTGGTTAACTCTTTATTCGAATAATTAATATTCGATTAACTCTAATTGAATAAATAATATTCAATTAACTCTACTGATGAACTCTAACTGGTTAACCCTAACTGGTTAACTCTAACTGGTTAACTATAACTGATTAACTCTACGTCAATATTTAGTTTCAAATACCGATGTTGAAATCGATTCTTACTCCTCTATATAAGTCCTAACTTATATATTCTACTTATCCAATGATAAACATTTTATTTAATTTATCAAATATTAGTTATAAATTTACCTTCTCCACTTATCTGTTAAAAATGGATTTCTATTTAAAATATATTTTAAATTCTTATTATGTTATACCCGTGTGCGAAGCACGGATCTAAACTTTCCTAGTGTAAAATTCTCCTTTTATACACTTCTTTCATTTTTCAAGTATTTCATTTTATAATGTATTTATATTCTAAATAAATATTTCCCTTATAAATTCTATTTATTTATAATTCCTTTTAATATATTTGTCTATAAATAATTTCTTTTAATTCTATTTATAAATCATTCCTTTTAATTCTATTTTACAAATATTTTCCTTTTAATTCTATTTTACAAATATTTCCCTTATATTTGTTTTACAAATATTTTTCCTTTATATTTGTTTTACAAATATTTTTCCTTTATATTTGTTCTACAAATATTTTCTTTTATAACTCTTTCATTTTATAATTATTTCCTTTTATAAAACCCTTTTCCTTTTATATATAAAATCCATTGATTTTATATAAATAAATTATTTTCAAAATATACTTTGAAAAATCCCCTTTTTACATCCCAGTATTTCTTACAGTATTTAAAATACCATGCAACGGTGATCGATGTCATTCAAACACACATCATCCACAGTAGATTATATGTCACATCATGTATTACAATATATGAACAGAATAGTATTATAAATATTGAGGAATCCAGTTGGATCCCTCCAACCTGTTTCCCTGCATCCACAGATGTTACACAATACAATTCACTTCAATTTCAGTTCAATATGAAATGTTTAGGTAACAGAATCAATATATTTTTAATGATTTATATATATTTATATGTGTATATATAATTTCAACCAACTGACTGGCAGTTCATCCAAACCGTCAACACACAATAATCAACCAATATTTATCAGTTCTAAAAATACGTTATAAATATATAAATTGTTCAGAGTTGGTGAGTTTTACTCACATTGGACGATCATCGTTAATAACGTAACCATCGCTTGATTCAGACGGACAATTTATTTTGCAATAAATTGTAACGAGCTCTAATCCATTCCTAGTTAGTTCCATTGGGTTGCTCCCGTTCATACGATCCCAACGGATCCCGTTTTGTCAAATTCTGATACCGTATGCAAATGTTATGAATTATAGAAGGATGAATGCTATTTAATTAAATTAACTTAAATGAAATTTAGAATTGGGGTTCACCTAATACCCCAACCCATTTCCATTTGCGAACACCCAAGCCCATACCCATTCTTTCCCAATTCCAGAACGCAGGCTTCCTCCTTGTTGCCATTTCCGTTCTTTTCCAACTTCTAAACTTCCATTAAACCACAAGTCATAAACTAAACATTAAATTATAAATTTAGCCCTTTAATTATTCATTAACTCCTTAAACACATCATTACCACTTACTGCTCCTGCTCATTCCTTCTTCCTTTTCATTTATCGCAGCGCTTCACTGTTTCGCCAATCTCAATAGCACCTACTGACTTCATTCCTCCACGAAAACCCCTGTAATCTCCACCGAACCACTACTCTCCTAGAGCTCCTCCGCCCCGTCTCACTTTTGTGCTATGCGAACTCATACTGGAAAACACATTCGAAAATTCTGGCGTGCCACTTTGGTATAGACATCGAACAAAATCATCACGTATTCCCCCAAATTTCTGCAGCAACGTTCTAAACTCCAAAACTATCGCGAATACGACTGTAAAAACCTAAATCAACTCTCCAAACCCATGAATTGTCTAACCCTAGTTCTTACTGGTGGAATATGCTAGCGCAAAACATGCGATCGAACCCATTAAAATTAGCACAGAGATGAAGAGCGCCCTCTTAGAAACCTAAAAATACAAGTTTCCGAATTTATAAGGATTTATTTGATTTTGATTTGATTTTTGAAATGAATCCTTTTCGCGTTTTCTTTCTGAAGAACAACGGCGGCAAAAGGGTTGACCAGAGGAAGAAGTAAATTAGGTTTAGAAGGGTTAGGTATTTATAGGGGGATATAGATATTTTTGTGTTGAGATATTTTAGTTTTATATTCATTTTATATTCGTTTCTGCCTTCTAAAAATTCGTGTTATCACACACGATACCCAAAAATTACGGAAATGGACATACACCTTCAGTTCGACATTACGGACCCAACGAAACTGGTTTCGTCGAGTTCCAACTCCGTTTGCTCACACAGCATATTTTTAACCGTCAAAATACTGACTGTTTTTCACATTAAAAATCCTCACGGCAACATACTGACTCTAAAAATCACGAAACTTGGAATCTAACAATAATTTGACATTGCGGATCCAACAAAATTAGTTTCATCGAAAACGGAGGTCGTTTGCAAAACTGGCTATTTTTAAAGCTCTAAATAACCCTTTTAAATATATAAATATATTTAAAAATAATTAAATTAAATATTCAAAACTAAATATTATTGCATATATTCACAATAGAACATCATACAGCTCCAATTGAATTTATAACTTGATATTTCCAATTTCCTAGTTATATTGATATTCAATTTATATTTATATCCTTTTAAAATATAAATAAATCGATATAAATTATAAAGGAATTCCATAGCGACTTTTCTAATATTTGATTTGGACATAAATCAAAATCTACACAATGAAATCCAAAATTTTCTCTTCCATTAGAAAAATATACTTCCCCAGCTCCTAACGTTTCTTGTTTCACAGAAATCCGATTTAAAACGGACCATGTATATTCAGTTGAAGTTCAAATCGCCAAATAGCGAACTGCAGCGCCATTTCAAGCTCGATTTTAATTATAATATAATTATACGTTCAAACTTCGTTTATATAATTTATTCGTGAATATAATTCAACTCTAAACTGAATTATATACTTTAAATTGTCTAGTTAACATTATATTGTCAATTCACTATTTCTGATTATTTCAGAAATTTAATATATTATTCTATTATTTAATTTAATTAAATATTCACTATTATTTAATTCTAGTAAGTTTTAAATTACCAAACCATATTTTAAATAATTAAATAAATTATTTAATATACCGTAAAATACGGGTCGTTACATTCTTCCCCCCTTAAAATAATTTCGTCCTCGAAATTGCCAAGGTAGGAAACAAACCCTACTAAATGGTTAAAAATTATTTGTTCACATCTTAACTTCAGTTTTCAACTGAACCAATTTAATTTCAATTAAATATTTATTCATTCCTACTAACGAAAATTTCCAAAAAAAAATCCTGAAAATTTTCTAACATCTTAACTTTTCGAAAAATTTCGCCAGCAGCTCCTTTGTATTGGTCAATAGCTCAAACTCCAACTCGCCTCTCTAGGCCTTCTCCAACCCAAAAGAAAACCAAACAGTCAAGCGGGTTGCCAAACAGGCTCATCAAAATCTCATGCTTATACCAAATATAAACTTGTACCTTTTTGTCGGGCATATCAAATTTATCACTTTCACCTGTTATCAATCCAACATATACCAATGTCGTCTCAACCAATTTCCGATCAATATCTGTTCAACACAACTATTCGCTTATATCCAAACCAAATTCCTTTTCAACTCAAGTTTCATTCTTGATTCCAAACACATAATCCATTAATCAAGTTCTATTTCAAATTCTTATTTCCCAATACAATTGTATTCGATATCATTCTAATCTAATTCAATTTCAATTACCACTTAACTGGTTTCAATTCCAGTTTGTCTCCACAAATTTCTATTAAATTTGCTTTTAATTCATATAGTCTTTTTCCTAGGAGTTTTAAATAACTTTTCTTTTCTCAAAAATCAAACCTTCCTTTTCAGGATTCAAAACAACTTATTTTTCCCAAAACAGTTCAAAAACAAAATCCTTGGTAGTAATCTGTCACTTAGCAACTCGAAAATTAACACCGAGGATGCAGATGTCATCATCGGAATCTTTTTCCCAGTAATCGAAGTGAGTTTAATACTATATTCCTTTCAAAACCATTTTTAAACAAATTACATTTTAAAATATACTTCAAAATACCATTCACAATGCTTGTAAAACAATTTAAAATCTCCCAGGATTTTAAAATTCTCATATATTTAATCCAAATTCATTTACAAACACTTCTCCAACATTTAGGAATTTTAATTCCAATTCTGATTTAATTTCAGATTTAATTTATTTCGATTTCATATATTTCACTTATATGAATTCTGATCGATTATTTACATAACCATTTCACTTTTTATAATCTTACTCGATTATAATAACAACCAATATATCCAATATATTATAATCATTTCAATATCTATATTTTCTCTATATCAAAATATACTTTAGGTAAAATTATTTTCATTTACCCTCTTTTCAAAACATATCATGTTGACCCATCGTATTCGAGTGTTTAGAAACTCCTACTGATACAGTGGATCAAACTGATCGACCAGAACTCATAAACAACTCCACCAATAAATCTCCATAATATAAAACCATTTTATGTTGAATAACAAATATTTTCACTCGTATAAATACACTCAAACTCAATCTAGGGCATTACTAACCCCATCACTACTGAGTCACGCCACAGAGCCAAGGTAATTACTTAACCTTAAGCTCTGATACCACTGTAACGATCCGGGGTTTTTGCGATCTTGGATATCGGCATATAACACCATGTCAACTATTCAAGCATCGGAAACACTGGATAGTCCATGAAAGAAATTAAAGGCTGAGAATAGATAAGATAGAAACCTAGAATAGAAGAAGAAGAAGAAGAAGAAGAAGAACATACAACATCAGAGTAAACACGAATCTCACAGTGGGACGAATAAATATATTTCATAACATAATTTTGAAATAAAACAATATCTGTATACAATACCATTATTAGAGTATAACACTTACAACATAGTGGAAATAATAATAGCTATAAAATCCTGAAGCCTCCTGCTCCAAATCTTCAAGTATATGTAAATCTCGACTACTTGATTGCCCATACAAAATTGGGCACCCAAGAGTTTAGGGAAAACAAAACAAAATAAACTCTGGGTCAGTCATGTGACTAGTGTGAGTAAACTCAAATCATTTGATTTAACGTTCAAAATTCTTTTGAAACAAAGGATGATCATAAGACCGATCCTCACATAAACACAGATGGCTTTTACCTTATGATAACCCAAAATATTTCTAAAACGATACTCGTTGGATATTATAATAATGTCTAGATCAAGTAAATAGAAATCTAGCAGAAACGCTTGCATCTAACGTTCTACATATATAATATACAATCAAAACTGCAGGCTCTTATTTGGGGAATGAATTCCAACTAGGACAAGGTATGGATCCACCTTCTTCTTAGTGTACTCTAGAAGTGATACACTGGAGTTCAACAAGAACATCTTACAACTCGGCCACACATAACCGACCACTCATTTCGCTTGAGTGTATCGAATATATTGTCACCTTACAGTTGGTAAACCAACATAACCATTCCCGGGTAGAATTGAAAGAAGTAACAAATATGAATATTCTCTAGATGGTGACAATATACACTACTTGGGTCCAGCCCACTTAGCCATGATGCCTGCCCAATTTCTGTCATTTCCCAGTTGATGAGGCCGGAGGTCATAACGTATCTTTCAACAGATCACTCATTCATTCACTTTGAATGCCACATCGTCATACTCGTCAGACCACAAATTGATTTCCCAAAAATACCACGAGTATAAGCTAAGAGAAACGAATTCCTCCGCCACCAACGTAAATACGTTTGAAACGATCAACTCGCGTGATCCACGAGACATACTCTGTCAAACATTCTTCCATACAGGTTGTCCTGGGACTGGACAAACCGAAGGCACTATTCTGTAAACAAGATAGCCCTTGCATAACTCCGTCTTCAATTTGTCTTCGATATATTTGATTCGAAACGCTAAAGCCCATACGAAGTGGATCTTAACCCAACCGGTCTCTCCGTATTGACGACGGAAAAATGGTCAAAACTTTGATAGTTTGTGATTTAACTATCAAAAGAAAATTCGTGTGCAAACAACGATATTATTTCCAAATGAAAATTTTATCGATCAATCAACATTCAACATTTATCCCTTTAAATTAATTTATCATTAGTTTATCCATTTCCTTATTTCCCATTTTCATATATTCATAAATCCTTATTTTCTAAACTTAGAAAATATACGTTATTAATCACTGGAAAACGTTTCCATATTTATTCCCATTTCTTATTTTCTATTATCAGAAAACATTTCTGATTCATATTTGGAAAACATTTCCAAAACTCCTTCATTTGATTCAAAATGATGTTTAAATAAACTTCGCTATGCCAACACAAACCATTATGCTCATTAACTAAATTCACTTAACCTACCTTTACTATCAAACTTTAAACACTCCTTAGTTAAGAAGGAAGTCAATCAAGTTGGGGTATAACTACCTCTCATACCTTGATTGAACAACGTTTTAACATCGGAATAGACAATGTTTATCTTTTTAAACCTTTAACAACTTCCTTGCGAACCTCACGGATTCTATTTACGAATCCACTTCTTTTATAAAAAAAATTGGTTATAACGATAACGTTATAATACCTACTTTCGAAATATCTAACTTCAAATATAACTTTATTCTTTAATTTGAATAAATAAACAAATAAACACCTAATTTATAAATAAATAAATCTTGATTTAAACACCGGAAATATAAGTACTTTCCCGAATTCGATATAATCAAATTCGACGATTAACTCTCTTCGAATAACTAATATTGATTAACTCACTTCGAATAACTAATATTCGATTAACTCACTTCGAATAACTCTATTCGATTTAACTCCATTCGAATAACTAATATTCAATAAATTCTTATCTTCGATTAATCAATACTCGACGAACTCTAACTCAATTAACTAACACTCGACTAACTCTAACTCTAATTCGATTAACTCATTTCGATTAACTTCTTTTGATTACTCCTTCATTCTATTCAAATAAACTATATTCGATTAACTCTTTTAATTCTTTTCGAATAGAATATGTCTTTTTAACTTTATTTCGAATAGATAATATTCGATTTAACTTCATTCGCTTGACTCTAGATCGCAGCAATCACAATGGTTACGCCTGATTCCCTCAGGAAACATCCGATTGTCGTAGGCTATCTATAGCCCTACGATTTACGGTAGCAGTCGTACGAAATGGCAACTCATCCTGAATAAATATGTTTGACTAACTCTATCTCAAATAACTATATTCGATCAACTCTAATTGAATAACTAATATTCAATTAAATCCTAATTTGATTAACTATGTTCAATTAACTCTATCTGGTTAACTCTTTATTGGAATAATTAATATTCGATTAACTCTAATTGAATAACTAATATTCAATTAACTCTACTGATTAACCCTAACTGGTTAACTTTAACTGGTTAACTCTAACTGATTAACTCTATGTCAATATTCTGTTTCAAATATCGATGTTGAAATCGATTCTTACTCCTCTGTATAAGTCCAGACTTATATATTCTACTTATCCAATGATAAACATTTTATTTAATTTATAAAATATTATTTATAAATTTATCTTCTCCACTTATCTGTTAAAAATGGATTTCTATTTAAAATCTATTTTAAATTCATATTATGTTATACCCGTGTGCGAAGCATGGGTTTAAACTTTCCTAGTGTAAAATTCTCTTTTTATATAATTCTTTCATTTTTCCAATATTTCCTTTTATAATGTATTTATTTTCTAAATAAATATTTCCGTTATACATTCTATTTATTTATAATAATTTTTAATATATTTGTCTATAAATAATTTCTTTTAATTCTATTTATAAATAATTCCTTTTAATTCTATTTTACAAATATTTTCCTTTTAATTCTTTTTTACAAATATTTCCCTTATATTTGTTTTACAAATATTTTTCCTTTATATTTGTTTTACAAATATTTTCTTTTATAACTCTTTGATTTTATAATTATTTCCTTTTATAAAGCCCTTTTCCGATTATATATAAAATCCATTGATTTTATATAAATAAATTATTTTCAAAATATACTTTGAAAATCCCCTTTTTACATCCTAGTATTTCTTACAGTACTTAAAATACTATACAATCGTTATCGATGTCATTCAAACACACATCATCCACAACAGATTATATATCACATCATATATTACAATATATGAACAGAACAGTATTATAAATATTGAGGAATCCAGTTGGATTCCTCCAACCTGTTTCCCTACAACCACAGATGTTACACAATATAGTTCACATCAATTTCAGTTCAATATGAAATATTTTGATAACAGAATCAATATATTTTTAACGATTTATATATATATTTATATGTGTGCATATAATTTCAACCAACTAACTAGCAGTTCATCCAAACCGTCAACACACAGCAATCAACCAATATTTATTAATTCTAAAAAATGTTATAAATATATAAACTGTTTAGAGTTGTGAGTTTTACTCACATTGGACGATCATCGGATTGCTCTCGTTCATACGATCCCAACGGATCTCGTTTTGTCAAATTCTGATACCATATGCAAATGTTATGAATTATACATGTATGAACGCTATTTAATTAAATTAACTTAAATGAAATTTAGAATTGGGCTTCACCTAGTACCCCGACCCATTTCCATTTGCGAACACCCAAGCCTGCACCCATTCTTCCCCAATTCCAGAACGCAGGCTTCCTCCTTGTTGCCGTTTCTGTTCTTTTGCTACTTCTAAACTTCCATTAAACCACAAGTCATAAACTAAACATTTAATTATAAATTTAACCCCTTAATATTTCATTAACTCCTTAAACACATCATTACTGCTCCTGCTCATTCCTTCTTCCTTCTCGTTTATCCCATCACTTCACCATTTCGCCAATTTCAACAGCACCTACTGACTTCACTCCTCCACGAAAACCCCTGTAATCTCCACCGAACCACTGCTCTCCTCGAGTTCCACCGCCCCGTCTCACTTTTGTGCTATGCGAACTTATACTGGAAAATGCTTTCGAAAATTCTGGTGTGCCACTTTGCTACAGACATCGAATAAAATCATCACGGATTCCCCCAAATTTCTACAGCAACATTCTAAACTCCAAAACTATCGCGAATACGACTATAAAAGCCTATATCAACTCTCCAAAACCATGAATTGTCTAACCCTAGTTCTTACTGGTGGAATACGCTAGCTTAAAACATGCGATCGAACCCATTAAAATTAGCATGAAGAGCGCCCTCTTAGAAACCCCAAAATACAAGTTTTCGAATTTTTAAGGATTTATTTGATATTGCTTTGATTTTTGAAATGAATCCTTTTCACGTTTTCTTTCTGAAGACCAACAGCGGAAAAAGGGTTGACCAGAGGAAGAAGTAAATTAGGTCTAGAAGGGTTAGGTATTTATAGGGGGACTTAGATATTTTTATGTTGAGATATTTTAGTTTTATATTCATTTTATATTCGTTTCTGCCTTCTAAAAATTCGTGTGATCACACACGATACCCAAAAATCACGGAAATGAACATACACCTTCAGTTCGACATTACGGACCCAATGAAACTGGTTTCGTCAAATTCCGTTTACTCACACAACATATTTTTAACTCTCAAAATACTAACTGTTTCGCACATTAAAAATCCGTACGGCCACATACTTACTCTAAAAAACACGAAACTTGGAATCTAACAATAATTTGACATTGCGGATCCAACAAAATTAGTTTCGTCGAAAACAGAGTTCGTTTGCAAAACTGGCTATTTTTAAAGCTCTAGATAACCCTTTTAAATATATAAATATATTTAAAAATAATTAAATTAAGTATTAAAAAATAAATATTATCGCACATATTCATAATAGAATATCATACAGCTCCAATTGTATTTATAACTTGATATTTCCATTTTCCCAGTTATATCGATATTCGATTTATATTTAAATCCTTTCAAAATATAAATAAATCGATATAAATTATAAAGGAATTCCAGAGCGACTTTTCTAAAATTTGATTTGGACATAAATTGAAATCTACACAATGAAATCCTGTTTTTTCTCTTCCATTAGAAAAATATACTTCCCCAGCTCCTAACGTTTCTTATTTCACAGAAATCCGATTTAAAACGGACCCTGTATATTCAGTTGAAGTTCAAATCGCCAAATAGCGAACTGTAGCGCCATTTCGATCTCGATTTTAATTATAATATAATTATACGTTCAAACTTCGTTTATATAATATATTCGTGAATATAATTCAACTCTAAACTGAATTATATACTTTGAATTGTCCAGTTCACATTATATTGTCAATTCACTATTTCTGACTATTTCAAAAATTTAATATATTATTCTATTATTTAATTAAATTAAATATTCACTATTATTTAATTCTGGTAAATTTTAAATTACCAAACTATATTTTAAATATTAAATAAATTATTTAATATACCGTAAAATACGGGTCGTTACATATTCATTTTATAATAAATATCAAAAAGTGACTTCAAAATCTGATATTTTGAAAATATTATCATTTTAATATTAAAATGATATGGAATATTCAAAATTGATTTAAATTTGAAAATCAAATCGAAATCGTTTTAAAATGAATCAAAAACGAATTTATAAAGAATACTCAATTTTGATTTAAATTTGAAAGTGAAATGATATGGAAAATTCAATTTTGATTTAAATTTGAAAATAAAATTGAAATCGTTTTAACTTGAATTTAAAAACGAATTTATAATGGAATATTGAATTTTGATTTAATTTTTAAAAAGAATTTAAAACGATTTATAAAATTCGTTTTAAATGAAAATTGATGAAATATATAATATATATATATATTATATATATATTATAATGGCCTGAATAGAACGTGCCGCGTAGCGACCGTTCGCGAATTTCGACCATTAACTTCAAATGGACGTTATGGGAGATCCGATCGTCGGATTCTCCTAAAACCGGAACCGTTGGGTTCGTATCGAAAAGAGATTTCCAATGAATATAAGAGATTTGAAATCTAACGTTTAGATCTGGAGAAATGTCCAAATCAATTTCAGAAAAGGTCACTATGGATGTAGTTCGGTGGCCATTATTGGAAACCGACTGTACAAGCGATAATAAAATTATTAAAAATATGGAAAAATTATGTAAAATCATAATAAATGATTTGGAAAGATTTTGGATGAAAAATTCCAGTTTTGAAAAGATAAAAATATATTTATCGAAATGAAATAGTTATTAACTAGAATAATAATTTAATTATTTTCAGAAATAAATAAATTGGATTTGAAAATGGTTTTAAAACAACCAGAATTTTTCAATGATTAAATTGGAATGGATTTGGAATGGAAATAATCTTTGGAATATTTCGATATTGGATTCCCTGATTATACGGATATTGTTGAGGAATTAGGAATATATATATATATATATATCGTTATTCCCAATACGATATTGGTTGGTTTCAGAATTTGATATTGAATATAAGCCGATATAATTTCTATTCAGAGCCTTGTATTTGATATCAAATTGGATTTCAGGTTTGTTGTGAACGGTGTCTTTAATAACACCGTTCTTTAAGCCAGTTGAGAAAAGAATAAATCTTTTAGTTAAGATTTAGGGAATTTTACCAACTAACTTATACTTAATTGGATTGAAATTGGATTTTGGATTTGTCGTGAACGGTGTCTTCATTAACACTGTTCTTAAGCCCAGTTGAGAAAAGAATAAATCTTTTAGTTAAGATTTAGGGAATCTTACCAATTAACTAATATTTAATTAGATTGAAATTGGATTTTGGGTTTGTCGTGAACGGTGACTTCATTAACACTGTTCATAAACCCAGTTGAAAAAAGAATAAATCTTTTAATTAAGATTAAGGGAATTTTACTAATTAATTAATATTTAATTAGAATTGAGTAAAAAAATTGGATTTTTGGGTTTATCGTGAACGGTGTTTTAAATAACACTTGTTCTTTAACCCAATTAACAGTGAAGAATATAATTTGGAATTTATAATCTTTTAATTAAGATTAATGGAATTTTCCAAAGTAAAGATTTCCAATTTAATATATTAAATTGGAATTGAATGGAATTCGATTTGGTAATAATCGAGATAAGCTTCTATGGAGGAAGACTATTGATATATATGGAATTTAAAAGGCTTTGTCGATATTCCATTTATATTATTAGTCGGATACAGAAATTGATATCGATTATATATTGATCTATTTTCCATGAAGATTCCATGGTTAATGGAATGGGATTTTGGGTTTATCGTGAATTGTGTTTTAAATGACATTGGTTCTGTAATGGCCCGCAAATCCGTACTATCTGAGTCGACTAATAACACTACACGTCCGACCCAAATTGCACAGAAATATGAATCATTATTAGAAAGAAGTTAGAGGATGATAAATAGAAAGAAAGAAATATTAGAATAGAAGAAAACAAAGATCACAAACTCACAGCGGAACGAATAAAATATAATATATCATATACTTTGGTAATGCAAAATTTCTGCATACATGTACATTCAGAATCAGGGTTCAACACTTACAATACAGTGGAAAATAACACTAGATAACTAACGCTAAAGCCTCCTACTCCAAGCTCCTCCAATGGTATCTGTAAATACCTGAACTACTTGGTTGCCCGTACAAATTTGGGCACCCAAGAGTTTAGGGAAAACAAACAAAATAAACTCTGGGTCAGTCATGGGACTGGTGTGAGTAAACTCCAATTATTTGTTTTACTTTCAAAACCCTTTCGAAAGGAAAGATAATAGTAAGACCAGCCCACACATAAACACGGGCGGTTTTTACCTTACTCTAAGCCAAAACACTTTGATACAAAAATCCAGTGATATTATAATAATGTCTACATCAAATAAATAACAATCTAGCGGAACGCTTGCATCTCACACTCCATATATAATATAAAATCAAAAACCGCATGGCGCTTATTAGAGATTGGATTTCCAACATGACAAGGTATGGAACCACCTTCCGCTAGTGTATCTCTAGAGAGGAATACACTGGGTTCAACAAGAACATCTTGTAACCCGGCCCACACATGACCGACCACTCATTTCGCTTGAGTGTATCGAATGTATATCACCAACGGTTGGGATCAGCAACCCTCTCCCGATTGGGACAGCATCGAATAGAATAAGAAATTAAATGAATCTCTAGATAGGTGATTATACATCCTAATGGGAGCGACCCACTTAGCCATGCTGCCTGCCCGATTTTTGTCATATCCCGGTTGTTGAGGCCTGAGGCTACGATTACTTTCTATCCATTGATAGCACAATCACTTTGAATGCCACATGGTCAGATCCGTTAATCACTAATTGATTTGCACAAATATTCTGGATGTTATGCTAAGGGAATTAATCCGTTGCAACCATATATATTTATACAGACCAACCCATTAGATCATTGGAAATACTTTATCAGGCATTCGTCCATATGCGTTCGTCCTGGGATTGAACGAAACCCGAAGGCACAATTTCTATTAATAGAAAAAGCCCTTGTACTTCACTCCATCTCCGATTATCTTCATATATTCTGATTTGCAGTGCTACTGCCAATACAGAGTGGTTAACGGATAATAATCCAACCGGTCTCTCCGTATTGACAAACGATATTGGCAAAAACTTCGATAGTCTGTGATTTAACTATCAAATAAAAACAAGTGTTCATCCAACATATCAAACAAATCACTGGGCTCTTTAATTAAGATTTCATTAATTAAATCTCTTCTCCATTTCCCCTATCAATATTTGTTAACCAAATATTTCAATAATCATCTTGGCCTCTTGTGCCATTTGGAAAACGTTTCCCAATATCAACTTCTTTTATTTTCTATATATTAGAAAATATCTCTATTTGCAATTGGAAACAATTCCAATCACTTATCTCTATCCCGACTATTTTAATTATACTCAGGAAATATTTACTGTTATATTTCCAAAATTCCATCACTTGGGTTTAAAATGAATGTTGTGTAAAACATTGTTACAAAAACCCAAAATATTTTATTCAACTAACTCTTTTTCAAACACTTCTCTTCGAGACTGGATCTTGCTATTTATCCATTAAAAATGAAATCAATCAAGTTGGGGTAAAATTACCTCTCAGACCTTAACTGAAAACATCCTCAAAT
The DNA here is from genome assembly GCA_030737875.1 of Allium sativum. Lineage (NCBI taxonomy): Eukaryota > Viridiplantae > Streptophyta > Magnoliopsida > Asparagales > Amaryllidaceae > Allium > Allium sativum. Next base: position 270,739,019 of record CM060922.1, on the reverse strand, counting down.
TCAAAACGACAAAACCACTAACCTCGAATAAACACACTATACAATCCAATTATTCATTTTTAAAACATGTATAAAGTTCGCTTTCTATTTCTAATTTATAGATTTCCCTTTTTGTTTACAATATTCGATTTTTATATTCATTTACTTATCGAATTCTATACGTCGATGCAATGATTTCTAACTATCAAAATATCTTAAAAATATTTTAACTCCTTAAATTCCCGGAAAATTTCGCCATAACCTCCCCTGCACTGGGAGCTTCGGGATATTTCAAATAGCCTCCCATGGCCCTCACCAATTCAAAAGAAAAAGAAAAAGCCAAGCGGCTTGCCGATACGCGCATAAAACCTCATATTTGAATTTAAACATGTACCTTTTTGTCGGGCACATAAATTAAAATCTTCATATACTTCATCCCATACCTGTCTAACAAATGCTCACCTGTTTCAAATCTATTTCAACTCAATATGGTCATTTTAACTCAATTCACTAATTGATCCTCTTATTAGCTTCTTTTGCTTATTTACTTTATATTTGAAAATAGCATGTTCAAATATCCTTTGATCTTTCTTATAAATTAATTTAATTCCCTTCCCAACTCAAATTCCATATTCGATTCCGAATATATATTCACCAGTTCAATTTACTTAACCAAAACCCAAATTCGATTCAAAATCTCATTTAACTAAATATACTCCAGATTAGTTAGTTTTATTCAGTAGTTAAAAATCTGATTTTTGTCTCAAAAATCATTTCACTTACTTCGTTGGAGTTCATATTTATTTTATATCTCCAGTCTGGATTTTTCTAATGGAAATACGGATTTTTATTTATAAAAATCCTTTTATTTATTTAAATAAACCGTTATGGTTTTAAAATGGTTCTGGCACTGTTTTTTTGAAAATTTGATTTTGATATAACTCAAAATCTATACGACGAAATTCAGAATTTTCTCCTCCATTGGAAAACTATTATCAAATCAGTTCTGACGTTTCTTGTTTCAAAGAATTCCAACTGCAATTGAGTTCTGTATACTCAATTGAAGTTCGAAACGACAATTTACGAACTGCAGCGCTGCGGCGAGCTCGTTTTAATTATATTTATATATAAAAACTTTTAAAACTTCGTTTATAATAAATTCCACTTCATTCTGATATATTTTTAATGTATATCAAATCAATTTGTCCCAATTCAACATAGCATTTCCGATCTATTTCCCTTCTATTTGAAATTCTATATTCAAATTTCAAATCGCTTCTATTTTTCAAATTCTATTTGAATTTCTATATTCGAATTTCCTTTATTAAATTCCCATTTGATTTTCTACGTTCAAATTCTATATTTGAACTTCCTTTGAATTTCATACATTCAAACTCCATTTAAATTTTTATATTCAAATTTCCTTTGAATTTTCTATTTGAATCCTATATTCAAATTCCATATTTTAAATTCCATTTGAATTCTCTATTCAAATTCCATAGTTTAAATTCCATTTGAATTCTCTATTCAAATTCCATAGTTTAAATTCCATTTGAATTCTCTATTTAAATTCCATAGTTTAAATTCCATTTGAATTCTCTATTCAAATTCTATATTTAAACTCCATTATTTTCAAATCCCTATATTTGAATTTCATGTGAACTCCCTTTCTTCAAATCCATTTGAATTCCTTTGAATTCAAATTTTATTTGAATTCCTTTGAATTCAAATTTCTGTATATTCAAATTCAATACATTCAAATTCTTTTCACAAATTCTATTTAAATTTTCTATACACAAATTCTATTTGAATTTTATTTTCAAATTCCATTTTAACACTTTAAATTCTATATTCAAAGTCCGTTTCTATTTGGAATTCTTATATTCAATTTCTATTTGAATTTTCTTTATTTATTATTTAAACAAGTCTCGATTTCAATCCCTTTTGAATTCGATATTTCTATTATTATTATTTTTTTGAAAATAGATTTCCCTTTTTAATTTCACACTTGTGTTTTTATTCCTGAATTATCAAATGATAATTCTTTTCACTTCATTTATAACTTCGTTATAAAAGAACTATTTATAAAATTTGTCTATAAAGGAACTACTTGTTTTATTTTTCAAAAACAAGTTTATATTTTTATTCCATTCAAATTTCAAATTCTATTTAAAAAATAGAATTTTCCCTTTTTGTCTCAAATATCCTTTCCACGATATTTTAAATAACTTAACACTTAGCCCAATGATATTTAAAACAATCAAATCACCTAATTTCCAATCATTTTATTTTTAACATGACATATATGAATATATATGAAGTCAAGCAAACAAACAAACAGATAATATATTTTTGAGGAATCCGGTTGGATCCCTCCAACCTGTTTTCCCTGCATCCACAGATGTTAGTTAACAGGAATAATACCCATCCTGCTTCGTGGCAGGATATCGCGGTATAAAGGGGATCCACTTATATACGTGGGCGTAGGGTCATCCGCTAATGATACTGCGGGCATCCGCTAATAAAATTGCGGGTATCAATCCAACCAATCATCAACCCAATATAACTAATATATTTAAATCAACCAAAAAGCATTCAAACAAGCATCAAACAATTATTTTTAACGAATAAAAATAATTCTAAATAAAAGGTGAGTGAGATTTACTCACCGATGATTTTTCGTTGCAATCCATACTGATTTCAATCCAGTTCCAGCTAATTTCATTGCGCATATATTATCTCCCTGATCCCAACATACTTTTGTTTCGTTTGTTTTTGTTATTGTATGAAATATAGGCGGATGTTACAATATTTAAATCAAATTACTTTTAATACACTAATTATTGTTACTAGTGGTTTAATGATCTAATTAAATGTTTAAATAAATTTAAACGCCCCATTATAAAATAAAAAGGGTTATAGTAAATTAAATTAAGAATTAAATTACCTAAATCCTGCTGTAACATTAACCATCTTCTGTTTCACTGCATTCGAACTTGCTTCCAGTTCATCACCCACTGACATGAACTTCGATCTTCCCATTTACTGGCTTGCAAAAATCCACCTGAAACTCACGTAGGGGCCTCAGCACTGAATCGTGACTTCAGTTAACACCAGAAAGGGAAAAACCCAAACAGGAATTTCCACGCACAGCTCACAAACTCTCCTTACATTCCACTGCAAAACTGACTGTGCACCCCAGTTTTACCCAATGAATCGCATTCCACCAGTACTCCATTCGAACGCCAATTCTCCAGTTCCGTTCATCATCATCATCGCACCAATTTGACATCGATACCCTGAAGCCCTGAAAATCGTGATAACCTCGGCTTCCAAGTCGTCTTCGCATTGGTCACTGAACTCAGAAAATTCAAAATCGAGTTCAGATTCAAATTCGAAATCGAACTCGAATGATCCCTTTTTTTCTCGAATTCGAACTGAGATTCAAAGGCATCCATTTATTTGGTGCGAGGTTTCATCGATTTCTGAATCCTGTTGTTTAGGAAAGAGATTGGAAAGGAAAGGGAACAGTTTTATCTTTGTTTCGAATGATGGATTTTAATAGTGGTTCAAATCCCATTTTAATGAATCAAAGGGAAAGAGATCGGCCATTTTCCCTTACTTAAGGGGTGGGTTCGATTTTTTTCTGAAGAAATAGCAGAGAATGTCGCGATTTTTATAACGAAGGATAGTTGAATGTCAAGGAGTTTACAGTGCGCAAAGTACACTGTATTAAATGTGATTAGAGATAAAGAGATTTTGTTTTCTTTTTAAATAGATACTGATTTGATTTCGAGCCTATCCACAAATTAATTATAAAAAATATATTTCGGGGTTACGAACCCCTGTTTGAGCACAACCACCGATGTTCCTAGCGTTATAACACTGTTTTGAACACACTGGAGCAGTTTTCGAAGCTCCATTAAATCGTATGGAGGAGATATTAATTTAAACTGATAAAAAAATTAATTTAAAACAATTCATTCCTCGATAATAAATTATTATTATTGCTTTTATATTCAAACAGAACTGACACTGATCATCTGAACTGTTTTGATTTGGTTTTTAACTATGATTTCAGTTATATTTCGTATTACGATAATTATATCGATAATTCAATATAAAAATCGATTTATATTATCAGCTCTATATTTAAAATAATATTAAATATTCAAAATAAACCGACCAGAAAAATCTGGGTCGTTATGTTTTTCCCCCCTTAAAATAATTTCGTCCTCGAAATTGCTAAGATAGGAAAATGGTACAAATCCATTACTTTTCAAAACTTCTTTAGGTTGAAACTCACCTCTTCATATTTCAACAAATTAGCTCCAACCAAACTTTTGGTTTTTACACATTTAATCTAAATGATTTCAACCCAATTCAAATTCTATTCAATCTTATTCAATTTGAATTTCATTAATTTATTTACCTTGATCCATTTAACTTGCTTCAGTTAAATTTAAACTTCAAAATTCAAATTCCTGGGTTTTCCTTTTGAATCCTTCTGAAATCACATAAATATATATATATATATATATATATTTCCATTTCAAATTCAAAACATTTGAATTTTCAAACTACTTGTTTTCTTTCAAAACAAATTTTCATCAAAAACTTTTCTAAGTTAGCCATCCATCACTTAGAAACAAGAAAATGAACACTGATGATGTCGCGACCATCATCAGAATTATTTCTCAGCCACCAAAGTGAGTTCAGTGCTTAAACAATTTCAAAATTCATTCAAATATGATTTTTATTCCAACGGTCTTCTCAAAACAAAGCTATATCCTTTTAATATACTTCGAAAATATTTTCAAACTTCCCAGGATTTAAATTCCAATTAATGATTTGAATCCAGTTTTAATTCGTCTCAATTGTATATTTCATTCAGATACAAATTCTATTTTGGTTCTATATAACCATTCCATTTCTTATAATCTCCTTTGATTATAATAATAGCATCCAACACGTTCATCTATTATGATAATTTCAGAAAATTATTCCTTTTCTATAAAAATAGAATTTTTGGGTAAAATTATTTCATTCACCCACTTTAAAACAATATCGTGTTCAATCTCATGTTCAAGTGTTTAGAAATTCCTATCGACTTTGTGGCGTCCCACTATTCGATCAGAATTCATAAACCACTCAACAGACTGGCCAACACAATATAAAACAACTTTATATCAACTAACATATACGCTCTCTCGTATCTATACTCAACTCATTCTAGGGTACTACTGACCCTATCTCTAATGAGCACAAGTCACACAAGCCTAGGTATTCGCTCAACCTAAGCTCTGATACCAACTGTAATGGCCCGCAAATCCGTACTATCTGAGTCGACTAATAACACTACACGTCCGACCCAAATTGCACATAAATATGAATCATTATTAGAAAGAAGTTAGAGGATGAGAAATAGAAAGAAAGAAATATTAGAATAGAAGAAAACAAAGATCACCAACCTACAGCGGAACGAATAAAATATAATATATCATATACTTTGGTAATGCAAAATTTCTGCATACATGTACATTCAGAATCAGGGTTCAACACTTACAATACAGCGGAAAATAACACTAGATAACTAATGCTAAAGCCTCCTGCTCCAAGCTCCTCCAATGGTATCTGTAAATACCTGAACTACTTGGCTGCCCGTACAAATTTGGGCACCCAAGAGTTTAGGGAAAACAAACAAAATAAACTCTGGGTCAGTCATGGGACTGGTGTGAGTAAACTCCAATTATTTATTTTACTTTCAAAACCCTTTCGAAAGGAAAGATAATAGTAAGACCAGCCCAAACATAAACACGGGCGGTTTTTACCTTACTATAACCCAAAACACTTTGATACAAAAATCCAGTGATATTATAATAATGTCTACATCAAATAAATAACAATCTAGCGGAACGCTTGCATCTCACGCTCCATATATAATATAAAATCAAAAACCGCATGGCGCTTATTGGAGATTGGATTTCCAACATGACAAGGTATGGAACCACCTTCCGCTAGTGTATCTCTAGAGAGGAATACACTGGGTTCAACAAGAACATCTTGTAACCCGGCCCACACCTGACCGACCACTCATTTCGCTTGAGTGTATCGAATGTATATCACCAACGGTTGGGATCAGCAACCGTCTCCCGACTGGGACAGCATCGAATAGAATAAGAAATTAAATGATTCTCTAGATAGGTGATTATACATCCTAATGGGAGCGACCCACTTAGCCATGCTGCCTGCCCGATTTTTTTCATTTCCCGGTTGTTGAGGCCTGAGGCTACGATTACTTTCTATCCATTGATAGCACAATCACTTTGAATGCCACATGGTCAGATCCGTTAATCACTAATTGATTTGCACAAATATTCTGGATGTTATGCTAAGGGAATATGTAACGACCCGCATTCTACGCATCATAGGATCGTAGAATATTTATTTCTGTCACATACGAAGTCGTAAGGTCATGTAACTTTGGGAGACGACTATTGGGGTCATTTCCCATGTTCATGATTTTTCCCGATTTTTAAATGACCATTTTACCCCTAGTTGGAACTGTTTTGGCCATAACTTTTGACTGGAAAGGAATCTTGACCTGAAACCACTTCCATTGGCTCCGGATGATGGTTTCTCTTTCCGTAGAGTGGTCACATTAGTCAAACGGACTCACTGTTTGGGAGATATGGCTGAAACAAGTTTCAGATGGTGAAAAACAGCTTAATTGGGCTTAACCGGGTGATTAGCAGCTAGGCCCAGAGGGGAATTTCGGGTTTAGAGGTATAGGAGGACTGATTAGGGTTAGGTTATCACTTTCATTTCAGTTTTGAGCCGCCACAAACCTTCTTGAGACCTTAGTAATGGCTTCCATCCTCTAAAACCTCTCCAAAACACATTTTTAGTGAAGATTAAGCCTAAACTACATCAAAGCAAGGCCAAATAGCATCAAAGCAAGGTTGGAGCTGCTGCTATACATAGGAATTCGACCCAAACAGAGAGTATTTCAGATTTGGTGTTTCATTTGTGGCCAAGGTGAGTGATTTGCATAGTTTTTGCACTAATTACGGTGATTAAGGGTAATTAGTGAAGATTAGCGAATTTATACGTAAATAAATTCTGGAAAAATTCTAAAAATTTTAAAATAATGTTTTAAGGCTCTGTTAGAAATTTGGGTTAATTTCGATGTGTTTTGCTAATCGTATGCTTAAAACATGATTAAGAGGGATTATAGGAAAATGTGAGGTTTTAGCCACTTTTGATCCATTTTGGTTCATTTGAATTGTTGTTAGCTGTTTGTGGTTGTTCTTACATGTTGCTATGACTCTATGGTATGTTTTATGATTGATTAGAATAGTTAGATTGGTCGAAAATGCCGTCGAATGGCATAGAAAGCTCGCTGGAAAGTTGCAGAAGTGTGCAGGTTCCGAACCGGTTCGGATCGGAGAAAGGGGTCGGATCGAATTTGTGAACTGACCAAGGGAATTCGAACTGGATTGGAACTTGTCACTGGAGGAGGCTTGGCGAGAAGGAAGGCCGTTTACTTGGAGTTGGAGTGGACAAGGGGATCGGATCGGAAGAATAATTGGAGGCCAGATCGTATCGACTTGGAGATGCAGGGCTCGGATCGGAAGTAAACATTTGGGAGAACTAGCAAGAGGGAAGGCCACGCGGATCAGATGGCAAGGAGGGATCGGATCGGAATACATGAAGAAATAAGGGAGTGGATCGGAGCGCTGGAAGGAAGGACACCCGACCCGACCCGGAGGAGGACACCGACCCGACCTGAAGTGGAATACCCGACCCGAACCGAATGGAAAGATGACAAGGAAGGAGGACCGAACCGAACCGACGAGGGTAATGACCACCGAACCGAACCGTATTCTAGGGCTGCTACTGCACGACAACTCTTCTGAAGACCCACTCCAATTCGATCAAAACCCGAGATGCAAAGGAAGTCCAAATGAGGAGCTTTGACTCAGGATCCAGCTGGGAACCAATGAGTGGGCTTCATGATTGGGCTTTGCTGTGGGACGCGTGCCAAGGGGTTATCGACGTCTATAGCTTTGGACCACTATGGTAGGAGGTACAAAGGCGGATTCAGGGCCATTATGGCATCGGTAGAACCAAGGGCTACAACCAATGAAGTGGGTCATTGAAATGTTTGGTCATGACTCTATATGTTTAGCTTGGTCATAGCAGGGTTTCTACAAGTCGGGATTCATCGTTACCTCAATTTTGTCTAGTGTTCCAAAGTGGTAGATGTCGTATGCTTTACGCACTGAGTGAGAGATGTGAGGATGGTTGCTATGGATGGTTTGTTTGCTATCATTATGACATACACACCCCACCCCCGTATTCTTTACACTATTCATTATGGCACCTTGGAGTATTGTACGGTATGTGGTACTAAATCTTTGGTTGCAGGTCCAGGCTCAGGTATGGTTTAGTATACCTGTTATCATTCTGTTTAGATGCTTATCGCTCACACCAGGCTTTATGTCTGACCCAGAGTTTTATGTCTCTTCTTATTACTCTGGGTGCTCACACGAGCAGACTAGAGACAGGTTAGCTGGTGATGCACGGGTAGATGATCCGGAGACGAGCAGGAGGCTTCCACGTAATATATATAGTATTCTCCCTGTGTTGTTGAAGATCACTGCTTGGGCATTGGTGGTGCATCTTCTACTTTAGTTTTCTTTTGTTAGAGACAGTAAATTTGGAAAGTTGTAATAAGCTGTATTTGGATTTCCGCTGCTCTGATGTTGACATTGATTATTAGTTATCAGCTTATGCACTGTCTCGCCTGTTTTATGTCAAGTATGTTATTATTATATTTTATCCCATGCGCTGTGAGACATTCTACAGGTTCCTCGTTTAGTTCATTCCCTTCTTCCTTTTCCTTCTAACGACCCGTTCCGTGCTAACTGGACATGTGTACAGCGCACTTTTGGAGTAAATGTCGGTTGGTGCGGGGCGGGCCGTCACACTTGGTATCAGAGCTCTAGGTTGCGTAGTTAACCTAGGGAAGTTATCAGGGAGAGATAATATACGTATACGAGAGAACCTATTTGTGATTACTTTGGTTTTTAAAAGCTACATATATATATATACTATTACTAGTATAAGGATGAAGTCGTACTGCACTAGCACCACTATGGAGTCGTTAATCGTTTCCTTTTTCAGATTGACGATGAGCCGGTATACTAGAGGTGCTGGTAGAGGAGCCAATAATGGGAATACTGCTGACATGAGGACGATGTTTACTTACCTCATGAGAGAGATGCTTAGAGATGTGCAGAGGGCAGCTCCCAATGGTGGAAATGGTGGTGGTCCAATAGTGCAGGCGCCAAGATTCGACTTCGCCAAGCTGAATAAGGATTATACTAGCCTTGGTGGGAAGCCGTTCCACGGAACGGAGTCGGCCATGGATGTTCAGGATTGGTTGGATAGTTGTGAACGTATCTTCGAGGATTTGGGTATCGAGAATGCGATGAAGAGAAAGCTAGCGTCCCGTCAGCTGCAAGGGCGGGCAATGAATTGGTGGAATGCTATAAAGGCAGCTACTCCCGAAGATCAGATTACTTGGGAGCAGTTTAAAGCTCGCTTTAGCGAGAAGTTCATTCCAGCTGCTCAGAAGTCAGTGCTGTTTAAGAAATTCTTGGAGCTCAAGCAGAATGGCAGAGCAGTCTCGGAGTATATTGCTGAATTCGACACTTTGTCAAAATATGGGTTATCTCTTATTGATACTGCCGAGAAAAAGAATGAGAAATTCATAACTGGTTTGGATCAGTACTTGGGGGAAAAACTTATTAACCACATCGATGAGACGTTTGAATCGATTGTGGGGAAAACATTAAGATCAGAAAGTCTCTACACTAAGTCGAAGACTGAGGTTGCATCTGCAGAAGAGCCAAAACCACAAGCAAGTGGTGGAGGCAAGGGTAGTTCCCAGAATAAGAGAAAGCAGAACCAAGCTAAGGATGGCCAGAAGAAAAAGAATAAGCAAGATGTTGAGTGCTTCAGCTGTGGTAAGAAGGGCCATTATGCTAGTAATTGTCGGGCCAAGCCAGCGGATAGGAAGTGCTTCAACTGTGGCCAAATGGGACATCACAAGGACAAGTGTCCACAGCCCCCTAAGGAAAAGCAAATGGTGAAAGCCTACTCTCTTAATGCTATTCCTTCTTCGTCGAATGCCCCAACAGCGGCGGAGAAGGGAATGAATGTCGTCATTCAAGGTATGCTTTCTGTTTATGATGTTCCTGTTAGAGTTTTGTTTGATACCGGAGCTTCCAGTTCTTTCATATCTAGTGACCTGGTAGATAGGTTGGGATTGGAGCCCGAGATTGTCGATAGACCTTTAGTAGTGATGAACCCGATTGGTGGTTCGACTAGCCTTAGCATGATTTGTCGTAATGTGGTCTTATCGAGTCATGGATGCATGCTTGTTTGTGATTGCTTTGTTTTGGGCTTTACTGGGTTTGGCATTATTTTGGGAGTAGATTGGCTCCAAAGATATGGGATAGTGGTAGACTGTGAGGGCTTGTTGGTGACAGCTAGAGCGGATGATGGGCGGAGGATAGTGTTTGGTGGTCTACCCAGTAAGGGGGTATTGGCTAGTTTTCTAAACTCCCTCGACATTCCGCATAGTGAGTTGTCAGGTTTGCCCGTGGTTGGCCAGTATCCGGAGGTTTTCGAAGAAGTGACCGGACTTCCACCACACCGAGAGATTGAGTTTCGTATTGATTTGGTAAAGGATGCCATGCCTATAGTGATGCCACTTCATCATATGGCACCAAAAGAGCAGCGAGAGCTCGAGGTGCAAGTCAGCGATCTTTTGAAGAAGGGATTTATTAGAAGGAGTGTTTCTGAATGAGGAGCACCAGTTGTGTTTGCTACCAAGGCGGATGGTTCCCTTCGTTTGTGTGTAGACTACCGCGAGTTGAATAAAGTGACGAGGAAGAACAAGTATCCTCTACCGCGGATAGATGATTTTTTCGATCAGTTGAGTGGCGCGAGAATATTTTCTCAGTTGGATCTCGCGATAGGTTTTCATCAGCTTAGAGTGGAAGCTGAGAGTATAGCTAGAACGACATTTCGTACGCCGTCTGGATTTTATGAGTGGTTGGTCATGCCATTCGGGCTGACCAATGCCCCAGCATATTTTGTGGATCTTATGAATAGGGTATTCAGAGATCAGTTGAATAAGTTTGTCCTTGTGTTCGTTGATGATATTTTGGTCTATTCGAGGACAGAGGAAGAACACAAGGAACATTTAAGAGTAGTGATGGAGGTGTTGAGAAAACACCAATTGAAAGCAAAGTTTTCTAAGTGTCACTTCTGGAAGAGGGAAGTGAGGTTCTTGGGCCATGTTGTATCAGAGAATGGTATTGCCGTGGACCCGGCAAAGGTGGCTACGGTACAGGATTGGCCTACGCCCAAGAATGCAACAGATGTAAGAAGTTTCTTGGGGTTAGCGGGATATTATCGTAAGTTTATCCAAGGTTTCTCCAAGATAGCAGCACCATTGACCCAGTTGACCAAGAAGAATCAAGCTTTTGTCTGGGATGAAAGGTGCGAGAATGCATTCAAAAGTCTAAAGGACAAGTTGACAAGCGCACCAGTGTTAGTCATTCCTAAGGGGGATGAAGAAATGACGGTATACACGGATGCCTGTGGTACCGGTCTGGGTGCTGTATTGATGCAAGGCGGTAGGGTTGTAGCTTACGCAAGTCGGCAATTAAAACCGCACGAGAGAAGATACCCTACCCATGATTTAGAATTGGCAGCAATCGTGTTCGCGTTAAAGATGTGGAGACGCTATCTCTTGGGAGAAAGATTTGAGCTGTTTACAGATCATAAGTCGTTAAAGTATCTCTTCTCTCAGAAAGATCTGAATCTCCGTCAGCAGAGATGGTTAGAGTTCTTAGCTTCCTATGATTTTGACATCGCATACACACCAGGAAAGGGCAATGCGGTGGCTGATGCATTGAGTAGAAGACATGCCAGCTTAGGGGCTATGTTCCTTGAATGGAAGCAACTGGAGTTTATCGCGGGGTTTGATTTTAGACCAAAGTGCGAATTGAATCCAGAAATGTTAGCAAGTTTGACGATCAGACCCACTTTGATTGAGCAGATCGGCTCTAGTCAGAGGGACGATCCTAATGTATTGGAAATCATCTCCAAATTAGAAATGGATATCGATGAGGAGATGAACAAGTATGGGCTTGATCGAGATGGATGGCTTAGAAAGAATGGAAAGCTTGTTGTACCCAATGTCAATGGATTGAGAGATGAAGTGCTTAAAGAATGTCATCACTCAAAGTTGACTATACATCCCGGTGGTAATAAAATGTATAGAGATATGAAACAGACTTACTACTGGGAAGGAATGAAAAGAGACGTTGGGAAGTTTATATCCAAATGCATGAATTGCCAGCTAGTTAAAGCCGAGCAAAAGAAGCCTAGTGGTTTGTTACAGCCATTAGAAATTCCCGAATGGAAATGGGAGCAAGTCTCGATGGATTTCATCGATGGTTTACCAAGGACTAGATCGGGACATGATAGCATTTGGGTGATTGTGGACCGATTGACCAAAAGTGCAAGATTTATACCAGTCAGATCGACCAGAACGGCAGCTAAGTTAGCAGAATTGTATATGAAGTAGGTAGTGAGATTTCATGGAGTACCTAAAAGCATCGTGAGTGACCGAGACCCGTTGTTCACTAGTGGGTTTTGGAAGAGCTTACAAGAGGCTCTAGGGTTAGAGTTACATCTCAGTACCCCATATCATCCTCAGACCGACGGTCAGACGGAGAGGGTGAACCGTATTTTGGAAGATCTCTTGAGAGCATGTATATTGGATTTTGGTGGATCATGGGATGACCATTTGCATCTAGTAGAGTTTGCATATAATAATAGCTACCAATCCAGTATCGGTATGGCTCCGTTTGAAGCTTTGTACGGAAGACCGTGCAACTCACCATCATGTTGGATAGAGACTGGCGAGAAGTTTATGCTTGGACCAGAGATGGTGAGGGAAACTTCAGATAAGATTAAGATCATTCAACAACGAATGAAGGCTGCCCAAGATAGGCAGAAGAGTTATGCTGATAAGAGGAGAAGAGACTTAAAATTCTCCGTTGGCGACTTGGTGTTTGTCAAGATTTCTCCGTTGAAGAGCGTAATACGATTTGGCAGGAGAGGCAAGTTGGCACCAAGATTTGTTGGCCCATTCCCTGTTCTTGAGCTAGTCGTGAATTTGGCATGTAGAATTAACTTACCAGAGAAAATGGCGGGAGTTCACAACGTATTTCATGTTTCCCAACTAAGGAAGTTCGTTCACGACTCAGATATGACTATTTCACCTGATCAGTTAGAGGACTTCGAAGTAGAACCCGAGGCGGTTGGGAACCGCAAGCCGGCCCGTATTGTCGAGCACGACATGAAGCAACTTCGAAGGAAGGCGGTGAAGCTAGTAAAGGTTCAGTGGGGCGAGGACGAGAATGATTGTACTTGGGAGACAGAGGAGAACATTAGGAAGACACACCCAGAACTCTTTGCCTGGTAAGATTTTGACTTCGATTTAGTTTTCCGCATGCTAGGATAGGCTTGTTTGCTTGTTTTGCATGTTTGATTGTTGTATGTGGTTGTTAGGCATGCGGGATCCTTTGTATGTTTTGGATTAAGGAATTTCGGGGACGAAATTTCTTAAGGGGGGAGAGTGTAACGACCCGCATTCTACGCATCATAGGATCGTAGAATATTTATTTCTGTCACATACGAAGTCGTATGGTCATGTAACTTTGGGAGACGACTATTGGGGTCATTTCCCATGTTCATGATTTTTCCCGTTTTTAAATGACCATTTTACCCCTAGTTGGCACTGTTTTGGCCATAACTTTTGACTAGAAAGGAATCTTGACCTGAAACCACTTCCATTGGCTCCGGATGATGGTTTCTCTTTCCGTAGAGTGGTCACATTAGTCAAACGGACTCACTGTTTGGGAGATATGGCTGAAACAAGTTTCAGATGGTGAAAAACAGCTTAATTGGGCTTAACCGGGTGATTAGCAGCTAGGCCCAGAGGGGAATTTCGGGTTTAGAGGTATAGGAGGACTGATTAGGGTTAGGTTATCACTTTCATTTCAGTTTTGAGCCGCCACAAACCTTCTTGAGACCTTAGTAATGGCTTCCATCCTCTAAAACCTCTCCAAAACACATTTTTAGTGAAGATTAAGCCTAAACTACATCAAAGCAAGGCCAAATAGCATCAAAGCAAGGTTGGAGCTGCTGCTATACATAGGAATTCGACCCAAACAGAGAGTATTTCAGATTTGGTGTTTCATTTGTGGCCAAGGTGAGTGATTTGCATAGTTTTTGCACTAATTACGGTGATTAAGGGTAATTAGTGAAGATTAGCGAATTTATACGTAAATAAATTCTGGAAAAATTCTAAAAATTCTAAAATAATGTTTTAAGGCTCTGTTAGAAATTTGGGTTAATTTCTATGTGTTTTGCTAATCGTATGCTTAAAACATGATTAAGAGGGATTATAGGAAAATGTGAGGTTTTAGCCACTTTTGATCCATTTTGGTTCATTTGAATTGTTGTTAGCTGTTTGTGGTTGTTCTTACATGTTGCTATGACTCTATGGTATGTTTTATGATTGATTAGAATAGTTAGATTGGTCGAAAATGCCGTCGAATGGCGTAGAAAGCTCGCTGGAAAGTTGCAGAAGTGTGCAGGTTCCGAACCGGTTCGGATCGGAGAAAGGGGTCGGATCGGATTTGTGAACTGACTAAGGGAATTCGAACTGGATTGGAACTTGTCACTGGAGGAGGCTTGGCGAGAAGGAAGGCCGTTTACTTGGAGTTGGAGTGGACAAGGGGATCGGATCGGAAGAATAATTGGAGGCCAGATCGGATCGACTTGGAGATGCAGGGCTCGGATCGGAAGTAAACATTTGGGAGAACTAGCAAGAGGGAAGGCCACGCGGATCAGATGGCAAGGAGGGATCGGATCGGAATACGTGAAGAAATAAGGGAGTGGATCAGAGCGCTGGAAGGAAGGACACCCGACCCGACCCGGAGGAGGACACCGACCCGACCTAAAGTGGAATACCTGACCCGAACCGAATGGAAAGATGACAAGGAAGGAGGACCGAACCGAACCGACGAGGGTAATGACCACCGAACCGAACCGTATTCTAGGGCTGCTACTGCACGACAACTCTTCTGAAGACCCACTCCAATTCGATCAAAACCCGAGATGCAAAGGAAGTCCAAATAAGGAGCTTTGACTCAGGATCCAGCTGGGAACCAATGAGTGGGCTTCATGATTGGGCTTTGCTGCGGGACGCGTGCCAAGGGGTTATCGACGTCTATAGCTTTGGACCACTATGGTAGGAGGTACGAAGGCGGATTCAGGGCCATTATGGCATCGGTAGAACCAAGGGCTACAACCAATGAAGTGGGCCATTGAAATGTTTGGTCATGACTCTATATGTTTAGCTTGGTCATAGCAGGGTTTCTACGAGTCGGGATTCGTCGTTACCTCAATTTTGTCTAGTATTCCAAAGTGGTAGATGTCGTATGCTTTACGCATTGAGTGAGAGATGTGAGGATGGTTGCTATGGATGGTTTGTTTGCTATCATTATGACATACACACCCCACCCCCGTATTCTTTACACTATTCATTATGGCACCTTGGAGTATTGTACGGTATGTGGTACTAACTCTTTGGTTGCAGGTCCAGGCCCAGGTATGGTTTAGTATACCTGTTATCATTCTGTTTAGATGCTTATCGCTCACACCAGGCTTTATGTCTGACCCAGAGTTTTATGTCTCTTCTTATTACTCTGGGTGCTCACACAAGCAGACTAGAGATAGATTAGCTGGTGATGCATGGGTAGATGATCCGGAGACGAGCAGGAGGCTTCCACGTAATATATATAGTATTCTCCCTGTGTTGTTGAAGATCACTGCTTGGGCATTGGTGGTGCATCTTCTACTTTAGTTTTCTTTTGTTAGAGACAGTAAATTTGGAAAGTTGTAATAAGCTGTATTTGGATTTCCGCTGCTCTAATGTTGTCATTGATTATTAGTTATCAGCTTATGCACTGTCTCGCCTGTTTTATGTGAAGTATGTTATTATTATATTTTATCCCATGCGCTGTGAGACATTCTACAGGTTCCTCGTTTAGTTCATTCCCTTCTTCCTTTTCCTTCTAACGACCCGTTCCGTGCTAACTGGACATGTGTACAGCGCACTTTTGGAGTAAATGTCGGTTGGTGCGGGGCGGGCCGTCACAGAATAAATCCGTTGCAACCATATATATTTATACAGACCAACCCATTAGATCATTGGAAATACTTTGTCAGACATTTGTCCATATGCATTCGTCCTGGGATTGAACGAAACCGAAGGCACAATTTCTATTAATAGAAAAAGCCCTTGTACTTCACTCCATCTTCGATTATCTTCATATATTCTGATTCGCAATGCTACTGCCAATACAGAGTGGTTCACGGATAATAATCCAACCGGTCTCTCCGTATTGACAAACGATATTGGCAAAAACTTCGATAGTCTATGATTTAACTATCGAATAAAAACAAGTGTTCATCCAACATATCAAACAAATCACTGGGCTCTTTAATTAAGATTTCATTAATTAAATCTCTTCTCCATTTCCCCTATCAATATTTGTTAACCAAATATTTCAATAATCATCTTGGCCTCTTATGCCATTTGGAAAACGTTTCCCAATATCAACTTCTTTTATTTTCTATATATTAGAAAATATCTCTATTTGCAATTGGAAACAATTCCAATCACTTATATCTATCTCGACTATTTTAATTATACTCAGGAAATATTTACTGTTATATTTCCAAAATTCCATCACTTGGGTTTAAAATGAATGTTGTGTAAAACATTGTTACAACAACCCAAAATATTTTATTCAACTAACTCTTTTTCAAACACTTCTCTTCGAGAATGGATCTTGCTATTTATCCATTAAAAAAGAAATCAATCAAGTTGGGGTAAAATTACCTCTCAGACCTTAACTGAAATCATCCTCAACTTCAAAACGACAAAACCACTAACCTCGAATAAACACACTATACAATCCAATTATTCATTTTTAAAACGTGTATAAAGTTCGCTTTCTATTTCTAATTTATAGATTCCCCTTTTTGTTTACAATATTCGATTTTTATATTCATTTACCTATCGAATTCTATACGTCGATGCAATGATTTCTAACTATCAAAATATCTCAAAAATATTCTAACTCCTTAAATTCCCGGAAAATTTCGCCATAACCTCCCCTGCACCGGGAGCTTCGGGATATTTCAAATAGCCTCCCATGCCCCTCACCAATTCAAAAGAAAAAGAAAAAGCCAAGCGGCTTGCCGATACGGCGCATAAAATCTCATATATGAATTTAAACATGTACCTTTTTGTCGGGCACATAAATTAAAATCTTCATATACTTCATCCCATACCTGTCTAACACATGCTCATCTGTTTCAAATCTATTTCAACTCAATATGGTCATTTTAACTCAATTCACTATTTGATCCTCTTATTAGCTTCTTTTGCCTATTTACTTTATATTTGAAAATAGCATGTTCAAATATCCTTTGATCTTTCTTATAAATTAATTTAATTCCCTTCCCAACTCAAATTCCATATTCGATTCCGAATATATATTCACCAGTTCAATTTACTTAACCAAAACCCAAATTCGATTCAAAATCTCATTTAACTAAATATACTCCCGATTAGTTAGTTTTATTCAGTAGTTAAAAATCTGATTTTTGTCTCAAAAATCATTTCACTTACTTCACTGGAGTTCATATTTATTTTATATCTCCAGTCTGGATTTTTCTAATGGAAATACGGATTTTTATTTATAAAAATCCTTTTATTTATTTAAATAAACCGTTATGGTTTTAAAATGGTTCTGGCGCTGTTTTTCTGAAAATTTGATTTTGATATAACTCAAAATCTATACGACGAAATTCAGAATTTTCTCCTCCATTAGAAAACTATTATCAAATCAGTCCTGATGTTTCTAGTTTCAAAGAATTCCGACTGCAATTGAGTTCTGTATACTCAATTGAAGTTCGAAACGACAATTTACGAAATGCAGCGCTGCGGCGAGCTCGTTTTAATTATATTTATATATATAAACTTTTAAAACTTCGTTTATAATAAATTCCACTTCATTCTGACATATTTTTAATGTATATCAAATCAATTTGTCCCAATTCAACATAGCATTTCCGATCTATTTCCCTTCTATTTGAAATTCTATGTTCAAATTTCAAATTGCTTCTATTTTTCAAATTCTATTTGAATTTCTATATTCGAATTTCCTTTATTACATTCCCATTTGATTTTCTACGTTCAAATTCTATATTTGAACTTCCTTTGAATTTCATACATTCAAACTCCATTTAAAATTTTATATTCAAATTTCCTTTGAATTTTCTATTTGAATCCTATATTCAAATTCCATATTTTAAATTCCATTTGAATTCTCTATTCAAATTCCATAGTTTAAATTCTATTTGAATTCTCTATTCAAATTCCATAGTTTAAATTCCATTTGAAATCTCTATTCAAATTCCATAGTTTAAATTCCATTTGAATTCTCTATTCAAATTCTATATTTAAACTCCATTATTTTCAAATCCCTATATTTGAATTTCATGTGAACTCCCTTTCTTCAAATCCATTTGAATTCCTTTGAATTCAAATTTTATTTGAATTCCTTTGAATTCAAATTTCTGTATATTCAAATTCAATACATTCAAATTCTATTTAAATTTTCTATACACAAATTCTATTTGAATTTTATTTTCAAATTCCATTTTAACACTTTAAATTCTATATTCAAAGTCTGTAACAACCCGTATTTCAATAACATGTTAAAACGAGAATCAAGGCAGAATTTAACTTTAAATCCTGAATCAAGTAAAACGGGCAATGCCATTGCGTTCGTCTCGGAAAAATACGCGAAATAGAGTCCGAGTTTTCGAAAATCGGAGTCCGTATGACCCGGTTAAGGCCCAAAGAAGATTTCTGGAAATTTGAATTTCGGAAACAGTTTTGGAAATCAGATCTGGGGCTAGGCGGGAAGTTTCCCGCCTGGGCCATGTCGACAGGGCTGTCGACAGGCCTGTCGACTTGGGCCCAGACCAAGTCGACAGCCCTGTCGACTTGCCTGTCGATAGGGGGTGGCCGGGGCAATTTGCCTGGCGCACCTGTTTGTCTCACGTGGTCTTGTTCTTGGGCTGGTTCTGGAAGCTTCCGAGATCTGATGGTCCTAATCTATCCTAGGGTTAATCTAAGGGCCTAAAACTATCCTAATCTCTATAAAAAGACCCTAAACCTAACCTAAATCCCTAAAAATCAAACCTAGTAACTAAGTGCTGCCAAAATCAATTTTGATCATGGCCTCCATCTCCAATCCCTAGAGCCTATGCACTCAAATCAAGTTCAAATCAAAAGGTGCAAGCTTGCTACACCAAATCAAGGCCAAATCAACATTGCTATGCGAGTTTCATGACGGATCTTCATCAAAGGAGCCACCTTTCTTAGCCAAGATGATTCATGCTCCTTTCCCTAGGCCTAACTATGTAAGTTCTAGCTACTTTTGGATCAAAACGGTAGTTTTAATGTTGACATGGGATAAAATGAGGCTAAACATGATTATGCGAACCTATATGAACCTTACCTTGCCTCTTGTGTTCATGTTTATGATTTTAGGCCATGTGAGTGACTTAATCATGCCTCTCATGCTATGCATAATCTAGTTTAACTTGCAAGTTTGGATCTTTATGCATGAAATGCTAGCATGAACCTTTAGGAACCACTTTACTTGTGAAACATTGGCTAAGACAAGATTTTGGGGCTTATGCATGTTTATGAACCCAAACCCCTTATGCTAACATGCAAGTTTGTGGCCAAATCCTTTATGAGATTATGCATGCTCGTGGCCAATCCCCTCTTTTAAGTTGTGCATGTTTATGGCCAAATCCCTCTTGATAATATGCATGTTTGTGGCCAAATTACCTTATGACACTATGCATGTTTATGGCCAATCCCTTTATGATGTTATGCATGTGGAAGCCAAGCCCTTTTTGGCATCATGCATGTTTTGAGACCAATATGTGACATAGTATCCTTACTATGTTGACTCGCTTTGCTTGCGTTGGGAAAAACACGATTTTGGGTAGTTAGATAAGCATGAACATGTCGCAAAATCTTAACTTGAATATGACATGTGTTTATACTTAAAAATATGACTTGAAAGATAACATGGAAGATGACATGTAAGTATGCATAAAAACATGAGCTTGTGAATTTACCTATTAAGTTAGGTCTACCCTTTGGGAATTTACCTATTAAGTTAGGTCTACCCAAATGCTTGAAAAACTTGTAACATGTTTTGGAAACATGATGAACTTAGATAATATAAGTATGGCCAACTCGAGGTTGGGTTGAGTTTGCAACGTAAAACTACCCGGACCCGACCGGCCTAACTAGTAGTTGCAAACAATAGGACCCAATGTGAGAAGTTGGTCATGTCGCGCTTAAGACCCGAGGTTAGACTAGGTTGTGGTGTAAATCTACCCGGACCCGCCCGGCTTAACTAGTAACCACAACAAGGTCTAATGTGAGAGGTTGAGGGTGCATTAATTAAATTAATGCCACATAATAGGGTTAAGTTAATTTGATTAATGAGGCTTAACCAAATATGATATGGACAAATGGGTTAAGTAATTTGATTAGGCTA
Source organism: Allium sativum (assembly GCA_030737875.1). Taxonomy (NCBI): domain Eukaryota; kingdom Viridiplantae; phylum Streptophyta; class Magnoliopsida; order Asparagales; family Amaryllidaceae; genus Allium; species Allium sativum. Next base: position 270,718,221 of record CM060922.1, on the reverse strand, counting down.
ATGATACTTAACAAAACATGATAAGCTTGGGTAGGTTAAGTAACTTGATTTGCCTAATGACACTTGACCATTTTTATACGACTAGTGGACGGGATTAAGTTAACCAACACTTAATCAATCCAACACGATAAAGTGATAAGGTTAAGTAAATTTTCTTAATGACACTTAACCGTATAATACAGTTAATGGATGGGGTTAAGATTAGGCTTAACTAATCTAAACATGGTAATCGGATGGGGTTAAGTTAGCCTAGACTTAATTAATCCCACTTGGTAATTTAATGGGGTTAAGTTAAACGCTTAACTAATTTAACACGATGATTTGATGAGGTTAAGTGACCTATACTTAACCAATCTAACTCGTTAATTTGATGAGGTTAAGTTAATCTATATTTAACCAATCTAACGTGAAAACATGATAAGGCTAAGTCACGAATCACTTGAATACGCTTGACCAATTTGACTCGGTAATTTGACAAGGTCAAGTTAATTTATATAATTAACCAATCTAAAATGATAATTAGACGAGGTTAAGTTATGGATTGCTTGATATACTTAGCCAACTTGACACATGGTTTGTAGACGGGCTAAGTTATGAACTTAAGTGACACTTAACCCATTAGATAAACCCTAATTCAGAGGATTAGGTAAATAACCATAGTTAACAAGGGTAATGGAAATAAGGCTAAGTGGTAAACCTTAGTTAAGGGAAACTAAGTAATAATTCTTAGTCAAGGAAATCTGGACCACTTCTTAGATAGATGAGTAACCCGATACGGTAGGTCATCGTTTAAGTATACGCGTAGGAGCAGGCTATCTGATCTAGATAAAGGCTCCAGCGAACTGGGTAACGAAGCAGCGGCTTCGGGGAACGTGAGGATATTCTTGGTATCCCTCTGTGAGGTCGCAGATGATCATCCTGGGCTCACAAGAGGTTGAGGTCTGCGGTAGAAGAACCAAGAATATGCCTTGGTTGCTATGCGAGCGACCTAAAGACTGGGGTGGATAGCAGTGAGTCGACGGATACATAAGGTGCCCGAGATAGCAAGTTCGCCGATCATCTACCATCTTGAGTCAAGCGTGTACGTACGGAATGGCAGGGGACACCCAACATACCATAATTTGCTATCTAATTATGGGTGAGGTAGGCCGTAGGATGTGGGCTGGCCGGAGTGTAGTTCTCATGCAAGATTTTCTCTTGTGTTGCCTTTCACTAGTTGAGGGAGGGGTCTCGTGGGACCATAGCCACGTGTAGAAAAGCAGACCTTAGTATCTGCATCGGTAGATAAATCTAAAGCTCCCGACCGAGTCCTGTATTTCTTGGTTTGCCCTGTGACAGGACTCGGATGGCACGATGTGATACATGTGCATACAGTTATAGAAAAACGATTCACGATGAATGCGTGGGAAAAAGGGCGCGGTTGAGGGTTAGCGTAATCCCTAGTGGCCTAGGTGGTTTAACCCAAACCGAAATACGAAAGCGTGCAATAAGTAAGCGTAATCCCTAGTGGTGCTAGGTGGCGTAAGTCCTAGTAGTTCAAAACGATGATTCATATGGAAGAGCCTAGCTAGAACAAAGGTGACAGTCCAAACGAATTCAAGGATAATACGACATGAGGAAGCCCGTACGAGGTACGGCAAAGGACTGAACTTATATACATGGAAAGAAACATATGATTTAAGTAACCTATATATGCGATATACTAGGTTGACATGGACCATTACACGACTTTGAGCAAGGGACATTCATGGTTAACACATGACGCGGGTAGGGGTACTAGTACGAGAGGTGCAGAGCAAATATACATGTTAGGACTAGGAAGAATATACATAATAGATACCGTGGGATGTTAGACGGGGTAGATACCTTGGGATAATGTACTCGATAGAAATCTGACGATGTGATAGCTTGACTTATCATAACACCGCAGTTTATCATGATACCTTGGTTTACCTTGCCACAGTAGTTCAACCGGCTATCCTGGTTCATCTATCTTGTAGTTATCCTTATGTTTACTTTCAGTTTATGCATGTCATGTTACCTTTACCTGTTTTTATACTGGAAGTAGATAGGACTTACTCAGTCTTTTTGACTGACCCGTTTTGTTTCGCCTCTTTTCTTCCGTTCCCCCCCCCCCCAGGTTACAGGGAGGAAACAATGCTGTTTAGTTCGGACTTCTTCTGCCTGAAGGTCATCATGGATGGCTTGGACTTCTCTTGGCTATGGCTACTTTACTGTTTTTACTTGGGGAATAATTTATGAAAAGGTTTTTATGCTTCTTTATTATTGCAAGACAGGTTTTGATGTACTCTGATGTAAAAGGCTTTAGACCTTATTTATTCATCTTTATGAAAGTTTGATTTTACTTCCGCTATTTATATATGTTCTGTCTTGTGATATTTCTGTGCATGTTTACCAATAATACCCCTCTAAAGCTAGTGCATTCCTTTGCGAGTGACCCTAGCGGAGGCGGGGTGTTACAAAGTCCGTTTGTATTTGGAATTCTTATATTCAATTTCTATTTGAATTTACTTTATTTATTCTTTAAACAAGTCTCGATTTCAATCCCTTTTGAAATCGATATTTCTATTATTATTATTTTTTTGAAAATAGATTTCCCTTTTCAATTTCACACTTGTGTTTTTATTCCTGAATTATCAAATGATAATTCTTTTCACTTCATTTATAACTTCGTTATAAAAGAACTATTTATAAACTTTGTCTATAAAGGAACTACTTGTTTTATTTTTCAAAAACAAGTTTATATTTTTATTCCATTCAAATTTCAAATTCTATTTAAAAAATAGAATTTTCCCTTTTTGTCTCAAATATCCTTTCCACGGTATTTTAAATAACTTAACACTTAGCCCAATGATATTTAAAACAATCAAATCACCTAATTTCCAATCATTTTATTTTTAACATGACATATATGAATATATATGAAGTCAAGCAAACAAACAAACAGATAATATATTTTTGAGAAATCCAGTTGGATCCCTCCAACCTGTTTTCCCTGCATCTACAGACGTTAGTTAACAGGAATAATACCCATCATGCTTCGTGTTAGGATATCGCGGTATAAAGGGGATCCACTTATATACGTGGGCGTAGGGTCATCCGCTAATGATACTGCGGGCATCCGCTAATAAAATTGCGGGTATCAATCCAACCAATCATCAACCCAATATAACTAATATATTTAAATCAACCAAAAAGCATTCAAACAAGCATCAAACAATTATTTTTAACAAATAAAAATAATTCTAAATAAAAGGTGAGTGAGATTTACTCACCGATGATTTTTCGTTGCAATCCATACTGATGTCAATCCAGTTCCAGCTAATTTCATTGCGCATATATTATCTCCCTGATCCCAACATACTTTTGTTTCGTTTGTTTCTGTTATTGTATGAAATATAGGCGGATGTTAAATTATTTAAATCAAATTACTTTTAATACACTAATTACTGTTACTAGTGGTTTAATGATCTAGTTAAATGTTTAAATAAATTTAAACGCCCCATTATAAAATAAAAAGGGTTATAGTAAATTAAATTAAGAATTTAATTACCTAAATCCTGCTGTAACATTAACCATCTTCTGTTTCACTGCATTCGAATTTGCTTATAGTTCATCACCCACTGACATGAACTTCGATGTTCCCATTTACTGGCTTGCAAAAATCCACCTGAAACTCACGTAGGGGCCTCAGCACTGAATCGTGACTTCAGTTAACACCAAAAAGGGAAAAACCCAAACAAGAATTTCCACGCACAGCTCACAAACTCTCCTTACATTCCACTGCAAAACCGGCTGTGCACCCCAGTTTTACCCAATGAATCGCATTCTACCAGTACTCCATTCGAACGCCAATTCTCCAGTTCCGTTCATTATCATCATCGCACAAATTTGACATCGATACCCTGAAGCCCTAAAAATCGTGATAACCTCGGCTTCCAAGTCGTCTTCGCATTGGTCACTGAACTCAGAAAATTCAAAATCGAGTTCAGATTCAAATTCGAAATTGAACTCGAATGATCCCTTTTTTTCTCGAATTCGAACTGAGATTCAAAGGCATCCATTTATTTGGTGCGAGGCTTCATCAATTTTTGAGTCCTGTTGTTTAGGAAAGAGATTGGAAAGGAAAGGGAACAGTTTTATCTTTGTTTCGAATGATGGATTTTATTTGTGGTTCAAATCCCATTTTAATGAATCAAAGGGAAAGAGATTGGCCATTTTCCCTTACTTAAGGGGTGGGTTCGATTTTTTTCTGAAGAAATAGCAGAGAATGTCGCGATTTTTATAACGAAGGATACTTGAATGTCAAGGAGTTTACAGTGCGCAAAGTACACTGTATTAAATGTGATTAGAGATAAAGAGATTTTGTTTTCTTTTTAAATAGATACTGATTTGATTTCGAGCCTATCCACAAATTAATTATAAAAAATATATTTCGGGGTTACGAACCCCTGTTTGAGCACAACCACCGACGTTCCTAGCGTTATAACACTGTTTCGAACACACTGGAGCAGTTTTCGAAGCTCCATTAAACCGTGTGGAGGAGATATTAATTTAAACTGATAAAAATTTAATTTAAAACAATTTATTCCTCGATAATAAATTATTATTATTGCTTTTATATTCAAACAGATCTGACACTGATCATCTGAACTGTTTTGATTTGGTTTTTAACTACGATTTCAGTTATATTTCGTATTACGATAATTATATCGATAATTCAATATAAAAATCAATTTATATTATCAGCTCTATATTTAAAATAATATTAAATATTCAAAATAAACCGACCAGAAAAATTTGGGTCGTTATAGGTTCTTTAACCCAGGTAAAGATAGGATTACATGTCTAACATTGTATTTCGATACTGTATTCGTTGATCTCTGCTAAACATATATTTGTTTGGTGGCGGGGAATTTATTCTCTTGCTTAACACCCTTCTCTAAGACGTACGACCTCAGAGGTTATATATCGGCAGAAATCAATGGTACGGTGTAGATTGTCGATGCGGCATGTTTGATTTCCCAAAGTTAAATAATCATTAATATTGATTTTTGGAAAGATTAAAACTAAGTGGAGTTTAATTGAATCTTTAATTACATTAAAAAGTGAATATGATAATTAAAATGATCAATTCAAGTAAATGATCGAGAATAGAGTATCACCAGTTTTGCTCCAAACGATAGTTAAATCTTTAATTGGATTTGAATGTGAAATGGTAATTAATTTTACCGATAACACCGTGGTGTTAGATATGGAGTATTACCAGTTTGCTCCATGGGATGAATAAGTTGGAATTGGGAAAATAAACAAATGATTACTTCGGTATGGTTCGCTAATCCCGACTAGTTTGGAAAACCTTAATTTGGTTTAAATTGTGAAAAGAATATTTGAATAAAAGAATATTCTGGATTGGAATGAGGCGTATGATGTGTTGTTATAACACTTGATTATAAGATACGCGAGTTATTCGAAAAGACCGGGATTAACCCATTCTGAATAACTGATAAGACGAAAAGTGGAAGAGATTGAAGATGGTGCAAGACCGAAGATCTTCACATCGAATGGATGGGTTGCTACTGATGCCCATGATTGGAGTAGCTACCTTGAAGGGGCTACAGTGGTAGTTGTTCGGACGTACTTGTTGATTGTACTGATATGCGAAGGCCTCTCTCCTTTATTGGACATATGGGACGAGGAATAAGGTGCCTCTGGTTTCATTTAGACCTAGAACGGACTTGTAAATGGATGGTGTGTCTGATATTGTATTCCTTTATACTGTATTCATTGATCTCTGCTAAATATATATCTGATTGGTGGCGCAGAATTTATTCTCTTGCTTAACACCCTTCTCTGAGACATACGAGCTCAGAGGTTATATATCGGTAGAAATCAGTGGTATAGTATGGATTGATAGTGTGGCATGCTGAGATGCAGTGATCCAAACTTTTGTTGAAAAGCAAAGTTTGGTGGATGATGATCAAAGCACAGCTTTAATATAGCACAGCTTTGTGTAGCGTTAATTCGCGAGCCTCACACACTGGTATGGTGGCAAACTGATGGTTAGATCAATATGCTTTAGAGATGAGGATAGAGATCCTACGGGTTGTCATGGATTTGGTCGACCGAGGTGATATTGGGTGTGGTCGCCCCACACCAGTAGGGATGGGCACACCCCTCGATTCCTAGATGGATAGAGTTAGCAGTGTTTTCCAATGCTTGGACGTAAGCCACAGTAACTTGTTTCTTGGATAGTGTGGATGTGCATTACAGTGTTTTTGCATGCCTGTGACGTAAACCATGGTGAATTGCACTACGCGATCGATCTTTCGAATCAGTAACCACCATGATGGAAATCCAACTTCCAAATATGACATTTTGCGGTTTTCATTGTATACTATATATGGTGACATAGTGGGATGAGGCGCTCATGCTGTCTATGATTGATACTTTTATATTTGAAGTTGATTTCTTCGCTTACAGTAATAATAAAAGACTTGTTTTAAAACATACCAAGCATATTTGGCTATTATAAGGTAAAACTCTATCCTCGACTGCGTTCATTTTGTGATGGGACTTGAGTCTTCTTATAGCTTTATTTTCTTTATTTAGCATTGCACTGTATGTTTTAGGCACTGGTATTCTTGGGGGTAAACCCGTTTCGTGTTATACGGCGTGGTCCCTTGATTTACCTAACTTTAAAAGTAAAGTTTTAAGTAATTGTTTTAGTTCTCACACCAGTCCCATGAATGGCCTGGAATTTATTGTTTTAACCTAAACTCTGGGTGCCCCTAATTTCCACATGGGCAGCTAGTAGTTTTGGTTTTGCAGATTTATTTACACCGGATCCTGGATTTACAATTGGAGCTATATTCAGAACGCTCTGTATCCGTGCATTTCTTTTGGTTGTAATTGTTAATGTATTTCCGCAATGCATTGTATTTTTACATTTTATTTCCACTGCTTTGTACTTTAATCTCTAATATTTTTCTATGTAATATTTATTCGTACTCTGAATATTCTTGTACTCTGACGTAAATTGTTGTAATTAGCAATGAAATGTTCTACTTTTTTGTTGTGATTTGTCTTGTTCTCGAAGCAGTCCACATTCTTGTTTGGTTTAGGATGGCTGGGAAGCCCGGGTCGCTACACCACTAGTCATTTATTCATTTGTAATCCAATTTGGATTGATTCTACATCTCATAAAACCCATTACGATTTAACTATTCTTTGGAGATCTAATATTCAAATTTACCTCCTTATGTTTCGAACATAATTCCTTGTTTCATCGTTATTCTTTCATAAGTTTCAAAATTACCAAACCTAAATTTGGCTTTAAGTTCCATTCACGATAACTCAAACATTTGATATTACAAATACAATTTATCGACTTAAAATCTAATATTAGTTTACAAATTCAAGCTAATATTAGATTTCCATAACAGTTTAAAATTTCCTTCTCATGTCGAATATTCGACTAACTCTAACCAGCTCATTTCTTTTACGTTTCTAACTTCCAATATCTTATTTTCTACCTGTAGTATTTAAATAAATTTAATACAAAATAAATTTAATACAAAATAAATTTAAGCTCTTCCAAAATCTTTCAAAATTTTAACGATTCTTTTCCATAATTTAAACAATAATTCATGGCTTAAAATCTTTAAAACCAATTCATTTTCACGAACAAATTATAATTGCGTTAAAAGCGTTACTGAAAGTATCGAAATGGCTATTTAGATAAAACAGATTCAAAATTATTCAAAATTCAAATATTTCAACTTACATCAAATTATATCCGTTCCTAGGGGTCGCACTCCTAGACCACGATCCGACCCCATGATCGCGATCCGAACTTCCGACCTGTAGATACGCTCCCTGTTTTGACCTATTCTCATGCCACATCTTGCTCCTATTACCCTGGATCGTGTGCCACGCACCCCACCACGATCCGATCCCCGCACCTGCTCCTGCGCAGCTTGTTCTGACCTATTCTCAAGGCTATTTTCACTCCAACTTGCATGGATCTGATTACACATGTCATATGACGATTTGAAGATGATATCTGGACGTTTTCCACCACATTTCGAGATTTTTTGGATGCGTGCCATGTGTCCCATGAACCACCTTCAGGAAACGGCTATAAATACGCCATTTGAAGGCATTTTCAAGGATCTTTTGGCCATTCTTCTTCACTGCTTCCACCATTACTGAAGTGCAAGGACTTTGCACCTTCATACACTCAAATTCTTCTCTTTTCAATACAATTAACACACGGATTGTGTGTCTACATGTAACTGATTCTTGTAATCTGTCAGTATAACAATAAGATTATAAAGTGGACGTAGGCTACATCTACAGCCGAACCACTATAAAAACCTTTTGTGTCTCCTCTTTATTTACTCTTTTCTGCATTCTGTGATCTGTGATCTGCATTTGGGTGTTAGGCCCAATTTTTGGTCTAACATTTTGGCGCGCCAGGTAGGGGGCACACAAAAACTTCAACTTCTAGCTTGAAAGGAAACTCAATGGCGAACAAAAGGAAGAAGATTGGAACTTCTTCTCATGCCGATGATGCTGACGCAGAAGGCACAAGGAACGAGGCAAGCCAGGATGCTTCCTCTCATGAAGACCCATCAGCATACCTGACTAGAGACGAAATGGATGGAGTTCTCGCTGAACCGGGAGATCAGATGGCACGGCAAGATGATCTCCTCCAGAAACAACAAGAAATGATCAACCAATTCTTCGCTCGGATGGATGGAAGGCCGGGCCACATTCAGCTCGCTGGAAACAATGCAGAAGTTGCTCCAGCAATTGACCAGAATCAGGTCGGATCGCCCTCTTTACGAAACCCTCAGATCGGGCTCACCACGACTCGCGTCACAGATGGGCTCGGGGGCAACCCCCCCATTCAACAGCAGAACCCGTCTCGTGATACACCTCTGCACCGCGACCCGGATCGTGGAACACTACTAGACTCATGAACCGATCCCAACAACTCGCTCCCAACTGCTCAACAACAACCAGTTCGTGACCTACCTCCTGGACCTAGTCGGATCGCCCCCCTACTCCACGATCCGGCCTCACGAGTTGGACTTCACGAACCTACCTCACGAACCGTCCCCCTCGAACCGGGTCGGGTCGCTCCCCTCGATCCACGATCCGCAAGCCGCGATCCCCAGGCGATAGCTCACCAACTTCCATCTTCTCCTGCATTCAACGCTGGGGGCACCAGCTCTGATTTTGGCAATTTGCAACAACTTTTTGAAGGAAATCGACTTGCTGATCTCATTCAATGCCTCTCGAAAGGCCGCACCTATCAGAATGACGTGGACGACATCAATGACAACCCATTCACTCAGGAAATCAGAAATTCCCGCAATCCGCCAGATTTCAAACTTCCACAACTGGAGCTTTACAATGGCAGGACAGATCCTACCGTGCATCTCATGCGTTACAAACGGCATATGGAAGTTCAATCGGCATCAGAAAACGTCATGGCTAAATGTTTTCCCCTCTTTTTGACTGACATAGCCGCCATGTGGATTCGGCAGCTGGAAACAGAATCGATCAGCAGTTGGAACATGTTGGTCGCACGCTTCATTGAACAATTTCGTGTCCACATCGCACGACCCAAGAACGTCATGTCACTCACCACAATCAAGCAGAGGCCCAGAGAAAGTCTGCGTTCATTCCTGGAAAGATTTAACGTTGCAGCAGCGTCAGTTGATCGTCCTGAATCATCGATGGTACTAATGGCAGCAGTATCCGGCGTTCTAGATAACTCGGAGTTCAAAAAATCATTATACCGAGATCCACCGCGAAATCTCGGCGAATTCTATCTTGAAGCAGATAGATTTCTGCAGGAAGAAGACGCAACTTCCGAGAAGAAAACCCTCGAAGTCAACATGCTCGGAGATGGAGAACCGCCCAATCCTAGAAAAGGTAATGACAAGGGTAAAGGAAAGACCCCTACTACAAATGATCGTAATGCTCCACCCTGGAGAGGGTCCAGATACGACAAATACACTGAACTGAATGATACTCTGAGCAACATATACATGGATACAGGAGGTGCTGCTTCCTATCCGAGACCTCCCAAGAGGGAGCCGACGCTAGCACAACGCAATTCTGGCAGACATTGCATATTTCATGACATAGACGGTCACAACACTGATGACTGCAGACATTTGCGAGATCTTATTGTGGATCGGGTCAGACGAGGAGAGCTACTCGAATATGTCACTCGACCAACAACGCCTACATCTGCGTTGCCACCACCTATTCCCCAGAGAGGAAATCATCCTGGATCGAGCAATCGCGGGATTATCCTTCGCTAATCCCACTCAGCGGATCTCTTCAGTTTGCTGAACTCCGGTTCACAGTTCATGTTTTTAGGCGACTTCTCGCCCTCCTTTGTTTTCCCTGCATGTAATAAGAGCCGTCACATCAGCCCACACGCACGGAACCTACTTGTGGTCTCCAGTCGTGTCCGGCAAACGACTGCTGCATTTTCATGAATTAGCAATAAGCATTGAGCTCCGGCTCCCAACTGGATCCGTCCAGTACGAACATGAGCTTCGGCTCCTAACTGGATCCGTCCAGTATAAACAAATCTTCATGGCATTTCCTTGGTCGTCTTACTCCGGTAAGGCCGTCTTGGAACCTTCATGTGCTTTTCCTTGGTCGTCTTACTCCGGTAAGGCCGTCTTGGAACCTTCGTTGCTCTTCCTTGGTCGTCTTGCTCCGGTAAGGCCGTATTGGAACCTTCATGTGCTTTTCCTTGGTCGTCTTACTCCGGTAAGGCCGTCTTGGAACCTTCGTTGCACTTCCTTGGTCGTCTTGCTCCGGTAAGGCCATCTTGGAACCTTCATGTGCTTTTCCTTGGCCGTCTTACTCCGGTAAGGCCGTCTTGGAACCTTCGTTGCTTTTCCTTGGTCGTCTTACTCCGGTAAGGTCGTCTTGGAACCCCTCTAACATCTCCTCGGATGGTTTACTCCGGTAAGGCCATCTAGGAAATATTCTTGCATTGTTTGTTTTATCTTCTTGCAGGTACAAACTCCTAGTCTTCATGGATTTTTCTGGCCTTAATACAATCCGGCGTGATCGTCGCATTCTGAATTTGGATTTCTCAGATTATCCAGAACACATCTTCCTTCAACCAGCAAGATATGTTCTGGGGGGCAAACATGTTGACACTTTTTTGGCAAAAGCTGTCACACATGGAATTCCTGAATGATAACATGCTCGAGCGATAGAAACGACGTCAGAAGACATTGAGAGATTTGGTCAAAATCACATCCTCAACAAAAACAGGCCCGAAACTCCTATTAGCCGACCTCTTTTGGGCCCGAAAACAGCAATTACAGAGCTGAGCTCTGTAACATTTGTAGATCTATGAGTTAGCTTCAGTTTGGTTCAATCGGACTTACGGTTTAAAAGTTATGCCCGTTTCCGTAAACTGGTGTAAACTGGCAATTTCCTGGATAAAGCAACGAAATAGCACACGATCGAAGTATGGATCGCGCACCCTCGGATCGCCCCTCATCGGTTCGCCCCCTAGGAGTCGCACCCCTAGGTCGCAGTCCGATCCTAGGAGTCGCCCCCCTAGGTCGCGATCCGACCCTACGGGTCGCACCCCTAGGTCACGATCTGATCCTAGGGGTCGCACCCCTAGGTCACGATCCGTTCCTAGGGGTCGCACTCCTAGACCACGATCCGACCCCATGATCGCGATCCGAACTTCAGACCTGCAGATATGCTCCCTGTTTTGACCTATTCTCATGCCACATCTTGCTCCTATTACCCTGGATCGTGTGCCACACACCCCACCACGATCCGATCCCCGCACCTGCTCCTGCGCAGCTTGTTCTGACCTATTCTCAAGGCTATTTTCACTCCAACTTGCATGGATATGATTACACATGTCATATGACGATTTGAAGATGATATCTGGACGTTTTCCACCACATTTCGAGATTTTTGGGATGCGTGTCATGTGTCCCATGAACCACCTTCAGGAAACGGCTATAAATACGCCATTTGAAGGCATTTTCAAGGATCTTTTGGCCACTCTTCTTCACTGCTTCCACCATTACTGAAGTGCAAGGACTTTGCACCTTCATACACTCAAATTCTTCTCTTTTCAATACAATTAACACACGGATTGTGTGTCTACATGTAATTGATTCTTGTAATCTGTCAGTATAACAATAAGATTATAATGTGGACGTAGGCTACATCTACAGCCGAACCACTATAAAAACCTTGTGTGTCTCCTCTTTATTTACTCTTTTCTGCATTCTGTGATCTGTGATCTGCATTTGGGTGTTAGGCCCAATTTCTGGTCTAACATTTTGGCGCGCCAGGTAGGGGGCACACAAAAACTTCAACTTCTAGCTTGAAAGGAAACTCAATGGCGAACAAAAGGAAGAAGACTGAAACTTCTTCTCATGCCGATGATGCTGACGCAGAAGACACAAGGAACGAGGCAAGCCAGGAAGCTTCCTCTCATGAAGACCCATCAGCATACCTGACTAGAGACGAAATGGATGGAGTTCTCGATGAACTGAGAGATCAGATGGCACGGCAAGATGATCTCCTCCAGAAACAACAGGAAATGATCAACCAATTCTTTGCTCGGATGGATGGAAGGCCGGGCCACATTCAGCTCGCTGGAAACAATGCAGAAGTTGCTCCAGCAATCGACCAGAATCAGGTCGGATCGCCCTCTTTACGAAACCCTCAGATCGGGCTCACCACGACTCGCGTCACAGATGGGCTCGGGGGCAACCCCCCCATTCAACAGCAGAACCCGTCTTGTGATACACCTCTGCACCGCGACTCGGATCGTAGAACACTACTAGACTCATGAACCGATCCCAACAACTCGCTCCCAACTTCTCAACAACAACCAGTTCGTGACCTACCTCTTGGACCTAGTCGGATCGCCCCCTACTCCACGATCCGGCCTCACGAGTTGGACTTCACGAACCTACCTCACGAACCGTCCCCCTCGAACCGGGTCGGGTCGCTCCCCTCGATTCATGATCCGCGAGTCGCGATCCCCAGGCGATAGCTCACCAACTTCCATCTTCTCCTGCATTCAACGCTGGGGGCACCAGCTCTGATTTTGGCAATTTGCAACAACTTTTTGAAGGAAATCGAGACTTGCTGATCTCATTCAACGTCTCTCGAGAGGCCGCACCTATCAGAATGACGTGGACGACGTCAATCACAACCCATTCACTCAGGAAATCAGAAATTCCCGCAATCCGCCAGATTTCAAACTTCCACAACTGGAGCCTTACAATGGCAGGACAGATCCTACCGTGCATCTCATGCGTTACAAACGGCATATGGAAGTTCAATCGGCATCAGAAAACGTCATGGCTAAATGTTTTCCCCTCTTTTTGACTGACATAGCCGCCATGTGGATTCGGCAGCTGGAAACAGAATCGATCAGCAGTTGGAACATGTTGGTCGCACGCTTCATTGAACAATTTCGTGTCCACATCGCATGACCCAAGAACGTCATGTCACTCACCACAATCAAGCAGAGGCCCAGAGAAACTCTTCGTTCATTCCTGGAAAGATTTAACGTTGCAGCAGCATCAGTTGATCGTCCTGAACCATCGGTACTGATGGCAGCAGTATCCGGCGTTCTAGATAACTCGGAGTTCAAAAAATCTTTGTACCGAAATCCACCGCGAAATCTCGGCGAATTCTATCTTGAAGCAGATAGATTTCTGCGGGAAGAAGACACAACTTCCGAGAAGAAAACCCTCGAAGTCAACATGCTCGGAGATGGAAAACCGCCCAATCCTGGAAAAGGCAATGACAAGGGTAAAGGAAAGACCCCTGCTACAAATGATCGTAATGCTCCACCCCGGAGAGGGTCCAGATACGAAAAATACACTGAACTGAATGATACTCTGAGCAACATATACATGGATACAGGAGGTGCTGCTTCCTATCCGAGACCTCCCAAGAGGGAGCCGACGCTAGCACAACGCAATTCTGGCAGACATTGCATATTTCATGACATAGACGGTCACAACACAGATGACTGCAGACATTTGCGAGATCTTATTGAGGATCGGGTCAGACGAGGAGAGCTACCCGAATATGTCACTCGACCAACAACGCCTACACCTGCGTTGCCACCACCTATTCCCCAGAGAGGAAATGATCCTAGATCGAGCAATCCCGGGATTATCATTCGCTAATCCCACTCAGCGGATCTCTTCAGTTTGCTGAACTCCGGTTCACAGTTCATGTTTTTAGGCGACTTCTCTCCCTCCTTTGTTTTCCCTGCATGTAATAAGAGCCGTCACATCGGCCCACACGCACGAAACCTACTTGTGGTCTCCAGTCGTGTCCGGCAAACGACTGCTGCATTTTCATGAATTAGCAATAAGCATTGAGCTCCGGCTCCCAACTGGATCCGTCCAGTACGAACATGAGCTCCGGCTCCTAACTGGATTCGTCCAGTATAAACAAATCTTCATGGCATTTCCTTGGTCGTCTTACTCCGGTAAGGCCGTCTTGAAACCTTCATGTGCTTTTCCTTGGTCGTCTTACTCCGGTAAGGCCGTCTTGGAACCTTCGTTGCTCTTCCTTGGTCGTCTTGCTCCGGTAAGGCCGTCTTGGAACCTTCATGTGCTTTTCCTTGGTCGTCTTACTCCGGTAATGCCGTCTTGGAACCTTCGTTGCTCTTCCTTGGTCGTCTTGCTCCGGTAAGGCCGTCTTGGAACCTTCATGTGCTTTTCCTTGGCCGTCTTACTCCGGTAAGGCCGTCTTGGAACATTCGTTGCTTTTCCTTGGTCGTCTTACTCTGGTAAGGCCGTCTTGGAACCCCTCTAACATCTTCTCGGATGGTTTACTCCGGTAAGGCCATCTAGGAAATATTCTTGCGTTGTTTGTTTTATCTTCTTGCAGGTACAAACTCCTGGTCTTTTTGGATTTTTCTGGCCTTAATACAATCCGGCGCGATCGTCGCATTCTGAATTTGGATTTCTCAGATTATCCAGAACACATCTTCCTTCAACCAGCAAGATATGTTCTGGGGGGCAAACATGTTGACATTTTTTTGGCAAAAGCTGTCACACATGGAATTACTGAATGATAAAATGCTCGAGCGATGGAAACGACGTCAGAAGACATTGAGAGATTTGGTCAAAATCACATCCTCAACATAAACAAGCCCGAAACTCCTATCAGACGACCTCTTTTGGGCCCGAAAACAGCGATTACAAAGTTAAGCTCTGTAACATTTGTAGATCTTTGAGTTAGCTTCAGTTTGAGCTTCGGTTTGGTTCAATCGGACTTACGGTTTAAAAGTTATGCCCGTTTCCGTAAACTGGTGTAAACTGGCAATTTCCTGGATAAAGCAACGAAACAGCACACGATCGAAGTATGGATCGCGCACCCTCGGATCGCCCCTCATCGGTTCGCCCCCTAGGAGTCGCACCCCTAGGTCACGGTCCGATCCTAGGAGTCGCCCCCTAGGTCGCGATCCGACCCTACGGGTCGCACCCCTAGGTCACGATCCAATCCTAGGGGTCGCACCCCTAGGTCACGATCCGTTCCTAGGGGTCGCACTCCTAGACCACGATCCGACCCCATGATCGCGATCCGAACTTCCAACCTGCAGATACGCTCCCTGTTTTGACCTATTCTCATGCCACATCTTGCTCCTATTACCCTGGATCGTGTGCCACGCACCCCACCACGATCCGATCCCCGCACCTGCTCCTGCGCAGCTTGTTCTGACCTATTCTCAAGGCTATTTTCACTCCAACTTGCATGGATCTGATTACACATGTCATATGACGATTTGAAGATGATATCTGGACGTTTTCCACCACATTTCGAGATTTTTTGGATGCGTGCCATGTGTCCCATGAACCACCTTCAGGAAATGGCTATAAATACGCCATTTGAAGGCATTTTCAAGGATCTTTTGGCCATTCTTCTTCACTGCTTCACCATTACTGAAGTGCAAGGACTTTGCACCTTCATACACTCAAATTCTTCTCTTTTCAATACAATTAACACACGGATTGTGTGTCTACATGTAACTGATTCTTGTAATCTGTCAGTATAACAATAAGATTATAAAGTGGACGTAGGCTACATCTACAGCCGAACCACTATAAAAACCTTTTGTGTCTCCTCTTTATTTACTCTTTTCTGCATTCTGTGATCTGTGATCTGCATTTGGGTGTTAGGCCCAATTTTTGGTCTAACATTTTGGCGCGCCAGGTAGGGGGCACACAAAAACTTCAACTTCTAGCTTGAAAGGAAACTCAATGGCGAACAAAAGGAAGAAGACTGGAACTTCTTCTCATGCCGATGATGCTGACGCAGAAGGCACAATGAACGAGGCAAGCCAGGAAGCTTCCTCTCATGAAGACCCATCAGCATACCTGACTAGAGACGAAATGGATGGAGTTCTCACTGAACTGAGAGATCAGATGGCACGGCAAGATGATCTCCTCCAGAAACAACAGGAAATGATCAACCAATTCTTCGCTCGGATGGATGGAAGGCCGGGCCACATTCAGCTCGCTGGAAATAAAGCAGAAGTTGCTCCAGCAATTGACCAGAATCAGGTCGGATCGCCCTCTTTACGAAACCCTCAGATCGGGCTCACCACGACTCACGTCACAGATGGGCTCGGGGGCAACCCCCCCATTCAACAGCAGAACCCGTCTCGTGATACACCTCTGCACCGCGACCCGGATCGTGGAACACTACTAGACTCGTGAACAGATCCCAACAACTCGCTCCCAACTGCTCAACAACAACCAGTTCGTGACCTACCTCCTGGACCTAATCGGATCGCTCCCCTACTCCACGATCCGGCCTCACGAGTTGGACTTCACGAACCTACCTAACGAACCGTCCCCCTCGAACCGGGTCGGGTCGCTCCTCTCGATCCACGATCCGCGAGCCGCGATCCCCAGGCGATATCCCACCAACTTCCATCTTCTCCTGCATTCAACGCTGGGGGCACCAACTCTGATTTTGGCAATTTGCAACAACTTTTTGAAGGAAATCAACTTGCTGATCTCATTCAACGCCTCTCGAGAGGCCGCACCTATCAGAATGACGTGGACGACGTCAATCACAACCCATTCACTCAGGAAATCAGAAATTCCCGCAATCCGCCAGATTTCAAACTTCTACAACTGGAGCCTTACAATTGCAGGACAGATCCTACCGTGCATCTCATGCGTTACAAATGGCATATGGAAGTTCAATCGGCATCAGAAAACTTTATGGCTAAATGTTTTCCTCTCTTTTTGACTGACATAGCCGCCATGTGGATTCGGCAGCTGGAAACAGAATCGATCAGCAGTTGGAACATGTTGGTCGCACGTTTCATTGAACAATTTCGTGTCCACATCGCACGACCCAAGAACGTCATGTCACTCACCACAATCAAGCAGAGGCCCAGAGAAACTCTGCGTTCATTCCTGGAAAGATTTAACGTTGGAGCAGCATCAGTTGATCGTCCTGAACCATCGATGGTACTGATGGCAGCAGTATCCGGCGTTCTAGATAACTCGGAGTTCAAAAAATCATTGTACCGAGATCCACCGCGAAATCTCGGCGAATTCTATCTTGAAGCAGATAGATTTCTGCGGGAAGAAGACGTAACTTCCGAGAAGAAAACCCTCGAAGTCAACATGCTCGGAGATGGAGAACCGCCCAATCCTGGAAAAGGCAATGACAAGGGTAAAGGAAAGACCCCTGCTACAAATGATCGTAATGCTCCACCCCGGAGAGGGTCCAGATACGACAAATACACTGAACTGAATGATACTCTGAGCAACATATACATGGATACAGGAGGTGCTGCTTCCTATCCGAGACCTCCCAAGAGGGAGCCGACGCTAGCACAACGCAATTCTGGCAGACATTGCATATTTCATGACATAGACGGTCACAACACTGATGACTGCAGACATTTGCGAGATCTTATTGAGGATCGGGTCAGACGAGGAGAGCTACCCGAATATGTCACTCGACCAACAACGCCTACACCTGCGTTGCCACCACCTATTCCCCAGAGAGGAAATGATCCTGGATCGAGCAATCGCGGGATTATCATTCTCTAATCCCACTCAGCGGATCTCTTCAGTTTGTTGAACTCCGGTTCACAGTTCATGATTTTAGGCGACTTCTCGCCCTCCTTTGTTTTCCCTGCATGTAATAAGAGCCGTCACATCAGCCCACACGCACGGAACCTACTTGTGGTCTCCAGTCGTGTCCGGCAAACGACTGCTGCATTTTCATGAATTAGCAATAAGCATTGAGCTCCGACTCCCAACTGGATCCGTCCAGTACGAACATGAGCTCCGGCTCCTAACTGGATCCGTCCAGTATAAACAAATCTTCATGGCATTTCCTTGGTCGTCTTACTCCGGTAAGGCCGTCTTGGAACCTTCATGTGCTTTTCCTTGGTCGTCTTACTCCGGTAAGGCCGTCTTGGAACCTTCGTTGCTCTTTCTTGGTCGTCTTGCTCCGGTAAGGCCGTCTTGGAACCTTCATGTGCTTTTCCTTGGTCGTCTTACTCCGGTAAGGCCGTCTTGGAACCTTCGTTGCTCTTCCTTGGTCGTCTTGCTCCGGTAAGGCCGTCTTGGAACCTTCATGTGCTTTTCCTTGGCCGTCTTACTCCGGTAAGGCCGTCTTGGAAGCTTCGTTGCTTTTCCTTGGTCGTCTTACTCCGGTAAGGCCTTCTTGGAACCCCTCTAACATCTCCTCGGATGGTTTACTCCGTTAAGGCCATCTAGGAAATATTCTTGCATTGTTTGTTTTATCTTCTTGCAGGTACAAACTCCTGGTCTTCTTGGATTTTTCTGGCCTTAATACAATCCGGCGTGATTGTCGCATTCTGAATTTGGATTTCTCAGATTATCCAGAACACATCTTCCTTCAACCAGCAAGATATGTTTTGGGGGACAAACATGTTGACACATTTTTTGGCAAAAGCTGTCGCACATGGAATTCCTGAATGATAACATGCTCGAGCGATAGAAACGACGTCAGAAGACATTGAGAGATTTGGTCAAAATCACATCCTCAACATAAACAAGCCTGAAACTCCTATCAGACGACCTCTTCTTGGCCTGAAAACAGCGATTACAGAGCTAAGCTCTGTAACATTTGTACATCTCTGAGTTAGCTTCAGTTTGAGCTTCGGTTTGGTTCAATCGGACTTACGGTTTAAAAGTTATGCCCGTTTCCGTAAACTGGTGTAAACTGGCAATTTCCTTGATAAAGCAACGAAACAGCACACGATCGAAGTATGGATCGCGCACCCTCGGATCGCCCCTCATCGGTTCGCCCCCTAGGAGTCGCACCCCTAGGTCGCGGTCCGATCCTAGGAGTTGCCTCCCTAGGTCGCGATCCGACCCTACGGGTCGCACCCCTAGGTCACGATCCGATCCTAGGGGTCGCACCCCTAGGTCACGATCCGTTCCTAGGGGTCGCACTCCTAGACCACGATCCGACCCCATGATCGCGATCCGAACTTCCGACCTGCAGATACGCTCCCTGTTTTGAACTATTCTCATGCCACATCTTGCTCCTATTACCCTGGATCGTGTGCCACACACCCCACCACGATCCGATCCCCGCACCTGCTCCTGCGCAGCTTGTTCTGACCTATTCTCAAGGCTATTTTCACTCCAACTTGCATGGATCTGATTACATATGTCATATGACGATTTGAAGATGATATCTGGACGTTTTCCACCACATTTCGAGATTTTTGGGATGCGTGCCATGTGTCCCATGAACCACCTTCAGGAAACGGCTATAAATACGCCATTTGAAGGCATTTTCAAGGATCTTTTGGCCATTCTTCTTCACTGCTTCCACCATTACTGAAGTGCAAGGACTTTGCACCTTCATACACTCAAATTCTTCTCTTTTCAATACAATTAACACACGGATTGTGTGTCTACATGTAACTGATTCTTGTAATCTGTCAATATAACAATAAGATTATAAAGTGGGCGTAGGCTACATCTACAGCCGAACCACTATAAAAACCTTGTGTGTCTACTCTTTATTTACTCTTTTCTGCATTCTATTGTCTGTGATCTGCATTTGGGTGTTAGGCCCAATTTTTGGTCTAACATTTTGGCGCGCCAGGTAGGGGGCACACAAAAACTTCAACTTCTAGCTTGAAAGGAAACTCAATGGCGAACAAAAGGAAGAAGACTGGAACTTCTTCTCATGCCGATGATGCTGACGCAGAAGGCACAAGGAACGAGGCAAGCCAGGAAGCTTCCTCTCATGAAGACCCATCATCATACCTGACTAGAGACGAAATGGATGGAGTTCTCGCTGAACTGAGAGATCAGATGGCACGGCAAGATGTTCTCCTCCAGAAACAACAAGAAATGATCAACCAATTCTTCGCTCGGATGGATGGAAGGCCGGGCCACATTCAGCTCACTGGAAACAATGCAGAAGTTGCTCCAGCAATTGACCAGAATCAGGTCGGATCGCCCTCTTTACGAAACCCTCAGATCGGGCTCACCACGACTCGTGTCACAGATGGGCTCAGGGGCAACCCCCCCATTCAACAGCAGAACCCGTCTCGTGATACACCTCTGCACCGCGACCTGGATCGTGGAACACTACTAGACTCATGAACCGATCCCAACAACTCGCTCCCAACTGCTCAACAACAACCAGTTCGTGACCTACCTCCTGGACCTAGTCGGATCGCCCCCCTACTCCACGATCCGGCCTCACGAGTTGGACTTCACGAACCTACCTCACGAACCGTCCCCCTCGAACCGGGTCGGGTCGCTCCCCTCGATCCACGATCCGCGAGCCGCGATGATAGCTCATCAACTTCCATCTTCTCCTGCATTCAACGCTGGGGGCACCAGCTCTGATTTTGGCAATTTGCAACAACTTTTTGAAGGAAATCGACTTGCTGATCTCATTCAACGCCTCTCGAGAGGCCGCACCTATCAGAATGACGTGGACGGCGTCAATCACAACCCATTCACTTAGGAAATCAGAAATTCCCGCAATCCGCCAGATTTCAAACTTCCACAACTGGAGCCTTACAATGGCAGGACAGATCCTACCGTGCATCTCATGCGTTACAAACGGCATATGGAAGTTCAATCGGCATCAGAAAACGTCATGGCTAAATGTTTTCCCCTCTTTTTGACTGACATAGCCGCCATGTGGATTCGGCAGCTGGAAACAGAATCGATCAGCAGTTGGAACATGTTGGTCGCACGCTTCATTGAACAATTTCGTGCCCACATCGCACGACCCAAGAACGTCATGTCACTCACCACAATCAAGCAGAGGCCCAGAGAAACTCTACGTTCATTCCTGGAAAGATTTAACGTTGCAGCAGCATCAGTTGATCGTCCTGAACCATCGATGGTACTGATGGCAGCAGTATCCGACGTTATAGATAACTCGGAGTTCAAAAAATCATTGTACCGAGATCCACCGCGAAATCTCGGCGAATTCTATCTTGAAGCAGATAGATTTCTACGGGAAGAAGACGCAACTTCCGAGAAGAAAACCCTCGAAGTCAACATGCTCGGAGATGGAGAACCGCCCAATCCTGGAAAAGGCAATGACAAGGGTAAAGGAAAGACCCCTGCTACAAATGATCGTAATGCTCCACCCCGGAGAGGGTCCAGATACGACAAATACACTGAACTGAATGATACTCTGAGCAACATATACATGGATACAGGAGGTGCTGCTTCCTATCCAAGACCTCCAAAGAGGGAGCCGACGCTAGCACAACGCAATTCTGGCAGACGTTGCATATTTCATGAGATAGACGGTCACAACACTGATGACTGCAGACATTTGCGAGATCTTATTGAGGATCGGGTCAGACGAGGAGAGCTATCCGAATATGTCACTCGACCAACAACGCCTACACCTGCGTTGCCACCACCTATTCCCCATAGAGGAAATGATCCTGGATCAAGCAATCGCGGGATTATCATTCCTAATCCCACTCAGCGGATCTCTTCAGTTTGCTGAACTCCGGTTCACAGTTCATGTTTTTAGGCGACTTCTCGCCCTCCTTTGTTTTCCCTGCATGTAATAAGAGTCGTCACATCAGCCCACACGCACGGAACCTACTTGTGGTCTCCAGTCGTGTCCGGCAAACGACTGCTGCATTTTCATGAATTAGCAATAAGCATTGAGCTCCGGCTCCCAACTGGATCCGTCCAGTACGAACATGAGCTCCGGCTCCTAACTAGATCCGTCCAGTATAAACAAATCTTCATGGCATTTCCTTGGTCGTCTTACTCCGGTAAGGCCGTCTTGGAACCTTCATGTGCTTTTCCTTGGTCGTCTTACTCCGGTAAGGCCGTTTTGGAACCTTCGTTGCTCTTCCTTGGTCGTCTTGCTCCGGTAAGGCCGTCTTGGAACCTTCATGTGCTTTTCCTTTGTCGTCTTACTCCGGTAAGGCCGTCTTGGAACCTTCGTTGCTCTTCCTTGGTCGTCTTGCTGGTTCTTTTCCTTGGCCGTCTTACTCCGGTAAGGCCGTCTTGGAACCTTCGTTGCTTTTCCTTGGTCATCTTACTCCGGTAAGGCCGTCTTGGAACCCCTCTAACATCTCCTCGGATGGTTTACTCCGTTAAGGCCATCTAGGAAATATTCTTGCATTGTTTGTTTTATCTTCTTGCAGGTACAAACTCCTGGTCTTCTTGGATTTTTCTGGCCTTAATACAATCCGGCGTGATCGTCGCATTCTGAATTTGGATTTCTCAGATTATCCAGAAAACATCTTCCTTCAACCAGCAAGATATGTTCTGGGGGGCAAACATGTTGACACATTTTTTGGCAAAAGCTGTCACACATGGAATTCCTGAATGATAACATGCTCGAGCGATAGAAACGACGTCAGAAGACATTGAGAGATTTGGTCAAAATCACATCCTCAACATAAACAGGCCCGAAACTCCTATCAGACGACCTCTTTTGGGCCCGAAAACAGCGTTTACAGAGCATAGCTCTGTAACATTTGTAGATCTCTGAGTTAGCTTCAGTTTGAGCTTCGGTTTGGTTCAATCGGACTTACGGTGTAAAAGTTATGCCCGTTTCCGTAAACTGGTGTAAACTGGCAATTTCCTGGATAAAGCAACGAAACAGCACACGATCGAAGTATGGATCGCGCACCCTCGGATCGCCCCTCATCGGTTCGCCCCCCTAGGAGTCGCACCCCTAGGTCGCGGTCCGATCCTAGGAGTCGCCCCCCCAGGTCGCGATCTGACCCTACGGGTCGCACCCCTAGGTCACGATCCGATCCTATGGGTCGCACCCCTAGGTCACGATCCGTTCCTAGGGGTCGCACTCCTAGACCACGATCCGACCCCATGATCGCGATCCGAACTTCCGACCTGCAGATACGCTCCCTGTTTTGACCTATTCTCATGCCACATCTTGCTCCTATTACCCTGGATCGTGTGCCACGCACCCCACCACGATCCGATCCCCGCACCTGCTCCTGCGCAGCTTGTTCTGACCTATTCTCAAGGCTATTTTCACTCCAACTTGCATGGATCTGATTACATATGTCATATGACGATTTGAAGATGATATCTGGACGTTTTCCACCACATTTCGAGATTTTTGGGATGCGTGCCATGTGTCCCATGAACCACCTTCAGGAAACGGCTATAAATACGCCATTTGAAGGCATTTTCAAGGATCATTTGGCCATTCTTCTTCACTGCTTCCACCATTACTGAAGTGCAAGGACTTTGCAACTTCATACACTCAAATTCTTCTCTTTTCAATACAATTAACACACGGATTGTGTGTCTATATGTAACTGATTCTTGTAATCTGTCAGTATAACAATAAGATTATAAAGTGGACGTAGGCTAAATCTACAGCCGAACCACTATAAAAACCTTGTGAGTCTCCTCTTTATTTACTCTTTTCTGCATTCTGTGATCTGTGATCTACATTTGGGTGTTAGGCCCAATTATTGGTCTAACATTTTGGCGTGCCAGGTAGGGGGCACACCAAAACTTCAACTTCTAGCTTGAAAGGAAACTCAATGGCGAAGAAAAGGAAGAAGACTGGAACTTCTTCTCATGCCGATGATGCTGACGCAGAAGGCACAAGGAACGAGGCAAGCCAGGAAGTTTCCTCTCATGAAGACCCATCAGCATACCTGACTAGAGACGAAATGGATGGAGTTCTCGCTGAACTGAGAGATCAGATGGCACAGCAAGATGATCTCCTACAGAAACAACAGGAAATGATCAACCAATTCTTCGCTCGGATGGATGGAAGGCCGGGCCACATTCAGCTCGCTGGAAACAATGCAGAAGGTTCTCCAGCAATTGACCAGAATCAGGTCGGATCGCCCTCTTTACGAAACCCTCAGATCGGGCTCACCACGACTCGCGTCACAGTTGGGCTCGGGGGCAACCCCCCCATTCAACAGCAGAACCCGTCTCGTGATACACCTCTGCACCGCGACCCGGATCGTGGAACACTACTAGACTCATGAACCGATCCCAACAACTCGCTCCCAACTGCTCAACAACAAGCAGTTTGTGACCTACCTCCTGGAACTAGTCGGATCGCCCCCCTACTCCACGATCCGGCCTCACGAGTTGGACTTCACGAACCTACCTCACGAACTGTCCCCCTCGAACCGGGTCGGGTCGCTCCCCTCGATCCACGATCCGCGAGCCGCGATCCCCAGGCGATAGCTCACCAACTTCCATCTTCTCCTGCATTCAACGCTGGGGGCACCAGCTCTGATTTTGGCAATTTGCAACAACTTTTTGAAGGAAATCGACTTGCTGATCTCATTCAACGCCTCTCGAGAGGCCGCACCTATCAGAATGACGTGGACGACGTCAATCACAACCCATTCACTCAGGAAATCAGAAATTCCCGCAATCCGCCAGATTTCAAACTTCCACAAATGGAGCCTTACAATGGCAGGACAGATCCTACCGTGCATCTCATGCGTTACAAACGGCAAATGGAAGTTCAATCGGCATCAGAAAACGTCATGGCTAAATGTTTTCCCCTCTTTTTGACTGACATAGCCGCCATGTGGATTCGGCAGCTGGATACAGAATCGATCAGCAGTTGGAACATGTTGGTCGCACGCTTCATTGAACAATTTCGTGTCCACATCGCACGACCCAAGAACGTCATGTCACTCACCACAATCAAGCAGAGGCCCAGAGAAACTCTGCGTTCATTCCTGGAAAGATTTAACGTTGCAGCAGCATCAGTTGATCGTCCTGAACCATCGATGGTACTGATGGCAGCAGTATCCGGCGTTCTAGATAACTCGGAGTTCAAAAAATCATTGTACCGAGATCCACCGCGAAATCTCGGCGAATTCTATCTTGAAGCAGATAGATTTCTGCGGGAAGAAGACGCAACTTCCGAGAAGAAAACCCTCGAAGTCAACATGCTCGGAGATGGAGAACCGCCCAATCCTGGAAAAGGCAATGACAAGGGTAAAGGAAAGACCCCTGCTACAAATGATCGTAATGCTCCACCCCGGAGAGGGTCCAGATACGACAAATACACTGAACTGAATGATACTCTGAGCAACATATACATGGATACAGGAGGTGCTGCTTCCTATCCGAGACCTCCCAAGAGGGAGCGGATGCTAGCACAACGCAATTCTGGCAGACATTGCATATTTCATGACATAGACGGTCACAACACTGATGACTGCAGACATTTGCGAGATCTTATTGAGGATCGGGTCAGACGAAGAGAGCTACCCGAATATGTCACTCGACCGACAACGCCTACACCTGCGTTGCCACCACCTATTCCCCAGAGAGGAAATGATCCTGGATCGAGCAATCGCGGGATTATCATTCGCTAATCCCACTCAGCGGATCTCTTCAGTTTGCTGAACTTCGGTTCACAGTTCATGTTTTTAGGCGACTTCTCGCCCTCCTTTGTTTTCCCTGCATGTAATAAGAGCCGTCACATCAGCCCACACGCACGGAACCTACTTGTGGTCTCCAGTCGTGTCCGGCAAACGACTGCTGCATTTTCATGAATTAGCAATAAGCATTGAGCTCCGGCTCCCAACTGGATCCGTCCAGTACGAACATGAGCTCCGACTCCTAACTAGATCCGTCCAGTATAAACAAATCTTCATGGCATTTCCTTGGTCGTCTTACTCCGGTAAGGCCGTCTTGGAACCTTCATGTGCTTTTCCTTGGTCGTCTTACTCCGGTAAGGCCGTTTTGGAACCTTCGTTTTCTTGGAACCTTCGTTGCTCTTCCTTGGTCGTCTTGCTCCGGTAAGGCCGTCTTGGAACCTTCATGTGCTTTTCCTTGGCCGTCTTACTCCGGTAAGGCCGTCTTGGAACCTTCGTTGCTTTTCCTTGGTCGTCTTACTCCGGTAAGGCCGTCTTGGAACCCCTCTAACATCTCCTCGGATGGTTTACTCTGTTAAGGCCATCTAGGAAATATTCTTGCATTGTTTGTTTTATCTTCTTGCAGGTACAAACTCCTGGTCTTCTTGGATTTTTCTGGCCTTAATACAATCCGGCGTGATCGTCGCATTCTGAATTTGGATTTCTCATATTATCCAGAACACATCTTCCTTCAACCAGCAAGATATGTTCTGGGGGGCAAACATGTTGACACATTTTTTGGCAAAAGCTGTCACACATGGAATTCCTGAATGATAACATGCTCGAGCGATAGAAACGACGTCAGAAGACATTGAGAGATTTGGTCAAAATCACATCCTCAACATAAACAGGCCCGAAACTCCTATCAGATGACCTCTTTTGGGCCCGAAAACAGCGTTTACAGAGCAATGCTCTGTAACATTTGTAGATCTCTGAGTTAGCTTCAGTTTGAGCTTCGGTTTGGTTCAATCGGACTTACGGTTTAAAAGTAATGCCCGTTTCCGTAAACTGGTGTAAACTGGTAATTTCCTGGATAAAGCAACGAAACAGCACACGATCGAAGTATGGATCGCGCACCCTCGGATCGCCCCTCATCGGTTCGCCCCCCTAGGAGTCGCACCCCTAGGTCGCGGTACGATCCTAGGAGTCGCCCCCTAGGTCGCGATCCGACCCTACGGGTCGCACCCCTAGGTCACGATCCGATCCTAGGGGTCGCACCCCTAGGTCACGATCCGTTCCTAGGGGTCGCACTTCTAGACCACGATCCGACCCCATGATCGCGATCCGAACTTCTGACCTGTAGATACGCTCCCTGTTTTGACCTATTCTCATGCCACATCTTGCTCCTATTACCCTGGATCGTGTGCCACGCACCCCACCACGATCCGATCCCCGCGCCTGCTCCTGCGCAGCTTGTTCTGACCTATTCTCAAGGCTATTTTCACTCCAACTTGCATGGATCTGATTACACATGTCATATGACGATTTGAAGATGATATCTGGACGTTTTCCACCACATTTCGAGATTTTTGGGATGCGTGCCATGTGTCCCATGAACCACCTTCAGGAAACGGCTATAAATACGCCATTTGAAGGCATTTTCAAGGATCTTTTGGCCATTCTTCTTCACTGCTTCCACCATTACTGAAGTGCAAGGACTTTGCACCTTCATACACTCAAATTCTTCTCTTTTCAATACAATTAACACACGGATTGTGTGTCTACATGTAACTGATTCTTGTAATCTGTCAGTATAACAATAAGATTATAAAGTGGACGTAGGCTACATCTACAGCCGAACCACTATAAAAACCTTGTGTGTCTCCTCTTTATTTACTCTTTTCTGCATTCTGTGATCTGTGATCTGCATTTGGGTGTTAGGCCCAATTTTTGGTCTAACATTTTGCCGCGCCAGGTAGGGGGCACACAAAAACTTCAACTTCTAGCTTGAAAGGAACTCAATGGCGAACAAAAGGAAGAAGACTGGAACTTCTTCTCATGCCGATGATGATGACGCAGAAGGCACAAGGAACGAGGCAAGCCAGGAAGCTTCCTCTCATGAAGACCCATCAGCATACCTGACTAGAGACGAAATGGATGGAGTTCTCGCTGAACTGAGAGATCAGATGGCACGGCAAGATGATCTCCTCCAGAAACAACAGGAAATGATCAACCAATTCTTCGCTCGGATGGATGGAAGGCCGGGCCACATTCAGCTTGCTGGAAACAATGCAGAAGTTGCTCCAGCAATTGACTAGAATCAGGTCGGATCGCCCTCTTTACGAAACCCTCAGATCGGGCTCACCACGACTCGCGTCACAGATGGTCTCGGGGGCAACCCCCCCATTCAACAGCAGAATCCGTCTCGTGATACACCTCTGCACCACGACCCGGATCGTGGAACACTACTAGACTCATGAACCGATCCTAACAACTCGCTCCCAACTGCTCAACAACAACCAGTTCGTGACCTACCTCCTGGACCTAGTCGGATCGCCCCCCTACTCCACGATTCGGCCTCACGAGTTGGACTTCACGAACCTACCTCACGAACCGTCCCCCTCGAACCGGGTCGGGTCGCTCCCCTCGATCCACGATCCGCGAGCCGCGATCCCCAGGCGATAGCTCACCAACTTTCATCTTCTCCTGCATTCAACGCTGGGGGCACCAGCTCTGATTTTGGCAATTTGCAACAACTTTTTGAAGGAAATCGACTTGCTGATCTCATTCAACGCCTATCGAGAGGCCGCACCTATCAGAATGACGTGGACGACGTCAATCACAAACCATTCACTCAGGAAATCAGAAATTCCCGCAATCCGCCAGATTTCAAACTTCCACAACTGGAGCCTTACAATGGCAGGACAGATCCTACCGTGCATCTCATGCGTTACAAACCGCATATGGAAGTTCAATCGGCATCAGAAAACGTCATGGCTAAATGTTTTCCCCTCTTTTTGACTGACATAGCCACCATGTGGATTCGGCAGCTGGAAACAGAATCGATCAGCGGTTGGAACATGTTGGTCGCACGCTTCATTGAACAATTTCGTGTCCACATCGCACGACCCAAGAACGTCATGTCACTCACCACAATCAAGCAGAGGCCCAGCGAAACTCTGCGTTCATTCCTGGAAAGATTTAACGTTGCAGCAGCATCAGTTGATCGTCCTGAACCATCGATGGTACTGATGGCAGCAGTATCCGGCGTTCTAGATAACTCGGAGTTCAAAAAATCATTGTACCGAGATCCACCGCGAAATCTCGGCGAATTCTATCTTGAAGCAGATAGATTTCTGCGGGAAGAAGACGCAACTTCCGAGAAGAAAACCCTCGAAGTCAACATGCTCGGAGATGGAGAACCGCCCAATCCTGGAAAAGGCAATGACAAGGGTAAAGGAAAGACCCCTGCTACAAATGATCGTAATGCTCCACCCCGGAGAGGGTCCAGATACGACAAATACACTGAACTGAATGATACTCTGAGCAACATATACATGGATACAGGAGGTGCTGCTTCCTATCCGAGACCTCCCAAGAGGGAGCCGACGCTAGCACAACGCAATTCTGGCAGACATTGCATATTTCATGACATAGATGGTCACAACACTGATGACTGCAGACATTTGCGAGATCTTATTGAGGATCGGGTCAGACGAGGAGAGCTACCCGAATATGTCACTCGACCAACAACGCCTACACCTGCGTTGCCACCACCTATTCCCCAGAGAGGAAATGATCCTGGATCGAGCAATCGCGGGATTATCATTCGCTAATCCCACTCAGCGGATCTCTTCAGTTTGCTGAACTCCAGTTCACAGTTCATGTTTTTAGGCGACTTCTCGCCCTCCTTTGTTTTCCCTGCATGTAATAAGAGCCGTCACATCAGCCCACACGCACGGAACCTACTTGTGGTCTCCAGTCGTGTCCGGCAAACGACTGCTGCATTTTCATGAATTAGCAATAAGCATTGAGCTCCGGCTCCCAACTGGATCCGTCCAGTACGAACATGAGCTCCGGCTCCTAACTGGATCTGTCCAGTATAAACAAATCTTCATGGCATTTCCTTGGCCGTCTTACGCCGGTAAGGCCGTCTTGGAACCTTCATGTGCTTTTCCTTGGTCGTCTTACTCCGGTAAGGCCGTCTTGGAACCTTCGTTGCTCTTCCTTGGTCGTCTTGCTCCGGTAAGGCCGTCTTGGAACCTTCATGTGCTTTTCCTCGGTTGTCTTACTCCGGTAAGGCCGTCTTGGAACCTTCGTTGCTCTTCCTTGGTCGTCTTGCTCCGGTAAGGCCGTCTTGGAACCTTCATGTGCTTTTCCTTGGCCGTCTTACTCCGGTAAGGCCGTCTTGGAACCTTCGTTGCTTTTCCTTGGTCGTCTTACTCCGGTAAGGCCGTCTTGGAACCCCTCTAACATATCCTCGGATGGTTTACTCCGGTAAGGCCATCTAGGAAATATTCTTGCATTGTTTGTTTTATCTTCTTGTAGGTACGAACTCCTGGTCTTCTTTGATTTTTCTGGCCTTAATACAATCCGGCGTGATCGTCGCATTCTGAATTTGGATTTCTCAGATTATCCAGAACACATCTTCCTTCAACCAGCAAGATATGTTCTGGGGGGAAAACATGTTGACACATTTTTTGGCAAAAGGTGTCACACATGGATTTCCTGAATGATAACATGCTCGAGCGATAGAAACGACGTCAGAAGACATTGAGAGATTTGGTCAAAATCACATCCTCAACATAAACAGGCCCGAAACTCCTATCAGACGACCTCTTTTGGGCCCGAAAACAACAATTACAGAGCTTTGCTCTGTAACATTTGTAGATCTCTGAGTTAGCTTCAGTTTGAGCTTCGGTTTGGTTCAATCGGACTTACGGTTTAAAAGTTATGCCCGTTTCCGTAAACTGGTGTAAACTGGCAATTTCCTGGATAAAGCAACGAAACAGCACACGATCGAAGTATGGATCGCGCACCCTCGGATCGCCCCTCATCGGTTCGCCCCCCTAGGAGTCGCACCCCTAGGTCGCGGTCCGATCCTAGGAGTCGCCCCCCTAGGTCGCGATCCGACCCTACGGGTCGTACCCCTAGGTCACGATCCGATCCTGGGGGTCGCACCCCTAGGTCACGATCCGTTCCTAGGGGTCGCACTCCTAGACCACGATCCGACCCCATGATCGCGATCCGAACTTTCGACCTGCAGATACGCTCCCTGTTTTGACCTATTCTCATGCCACATCTTGCTCCTATTACCCTGGATCATGTGCCACGCACCCCACCACGATCCGATCCCCGCACCTGCTCCTGCGCAGCTTGTTCTGACCTATTCTCAAGGCTATTTTCACTCCAACTTGCATGGATCTGATTACACATGTCATATGACGATTTTAAGATGATATCTGGACGTTTTCCACCACATTTCGAGATTTTTGGGATGCGTGCCATGTGTCCCATGAACCACCTTCAGGAAACGGCTATAAATACGCCATTTGAAGGCATTTTCAAGGATCTTTTGGCCATTCTTCTTCACTGCTTCCACCATTACTGAAGTGCAAGGACTTTGCACCTTCATACACTCAAATTCTTCTCTTTTCAATACAATTAACACACGGATTGTGTGTCTACATGTAACTGATTCTTGTAATCTGTCAGTATAACAATAAGATTATAAAGTGGACGTAGGCTACATCTACAGCCGAACCACTATAAAAACCTTGTATGTCTCCTCTTTATTTACTCTTTTCTGCATTCTGTGATCTGCATTTGGGTGTTAGGCCCAATTTTTGGTCTAACATTTTGGCGCGCCAGGTAGGGGGCACACAAAAACTTCAACTTCTAGCTTGAAAGGAAACTCAATGGCGAACAAAAGGAAGAAGACTGGAACTTCTTCTCATGCCGATGATGCTGTAGCAGAAGGCACAAGGAACGAGGCAAGCCAGGAAGCTTCCTCTCATGAAGACCCATCAGCATACCTGACTAGAGACGAAATGGATGGAGTTCTCGCTGAACTGAGAGATCATATGGCACGGCAAGATGATCTCCTCCAGAAACAACAGGAAATGATCAACCAATTCTTCGCTCGGATGGATGGAAGGCCGGGCCACATTCAGCTCGCTGGAAACAATGTAGAAGTTGCTCCAGCAATTGACCAGAATCAGGTCGGATCGCCCTCTTTACGAAACCCTCAGATCGGGCTCACCACGACTTGCGTCACAGATGGGCTCGGGGGCAACCCCCCCATTCAACAGCAGAACCCGTCTCGTGATACACCTCTGCACCGCGACCCGGATCGTAAAACACTACTAGACTCATGAACCGATCCCAACAACTCGCTCCCAACTGCTGAACAACAACTAGTTCGTGACCTACCTCCTGAACCTAGTCGGATCGCCCCCCTACTCCATGATCCGGCCTCACGAGTTGGACTTCACGAACCTACCTCACGAACCGTCCCCCTCGAACCGGGTCGGGTCGCTCCCCTCGATCCACGATCCGCGAGCCGCGATCCCCAGGCGATAGCTCACCAACTTCCATCTTCTCCTGCATTCAACGCTGAGGGCACCAGCTCTGATTTTGGAAATTTGCAACAACTTTTTGAAGGAAATCGACTTGCTGATCTCATTCAACGCCTCTCGAGAGGCCGCACCTATCAGAATGACGTGGACGACGTCAATCGGAACCCATTCACTCAGGAAATCAGAAATTCCCGCAATCCGCCAGATTTCAAACTTCCACAACTGGAGCCTTACAATGGCAGGACAGATCCTACCGTGCATCTCATGCGTTACAAATGGCATATGGAAGTTCAATCGGCATCAGAAAACGTCATGGCTAAATGTTTTCCCCTCTTTTTGACTGACATAGCCGCCATGTGGATTCGGTAGCTGGAAACACAATCGATCAGCGGTTGGAACATGTTGGTCGCACGCTTCATTGAACAATTTCGTGTCCACATCGCACGACCCAAGAACGTCATGTCACTCACCACAATCAAGCAGAGGCCCAGAGAAACTCTGCATTCATTCCTGGAAAGATTTAACGTTGCAGCAGCATCAGTTGATCGTCCTGAACCATCGATGGTACTGATGGCAGCAGTATTCGGCGTTCTAGATAACTCGGAGTTCAAAAAATCATTGTACCGAGATCCACCGCGAAATCTCGGCGAATTCTATCTTGAAGCAGATAGATTTCTGCGGGAAGAAGACGCAACTTCCGAGAAGAAAACCCTCGAAGTCAACATGCTCGGAGATGGCGAACCACCCAATCCTGGAAAAGGCAATGACAAGGGTAAAGGAAAGACCCCTGCTACAAATGATCGTAATGTTCCACCCCGGAGAGGGTCCAGATACGACAAATACACTGAACTGAATGATACTCTTAGCAACATATACATGGATACAGGAGGTGCTGCTTCCTATCCGATACCTCCCAAGAGGGAACCGACGCTAGCACAACGCAATTCTGGCAGACATTGCATATTTCATGACATAGACGGTCACAACACTGATGACTGCAGACATTTGCGAGATCTTATTGAGGATCGAGTCAGACGAGGAGAGCTACCCGAATATGTCACTCGACCAACAACGCCTACACCTGCGTTGCCACCACCTATTCCCCAGAGAGGAAATGATCCTGGATCGAGCAATCGCGGGATTATCATTCGCTAATCCCACTCGGCGGATCT
Source organism: Allium sativum (assembly GCA_030737875.1). Classification (NCBI taxonomy): domain Eukaryota; kingdom Viridiplantae; phylum Streptophyta; class Magnoliopsida; order Asparagales; family Amaryllidaceae; genus Allium; species Allium sativum. Next base: position 270,684,565 of record CM060922.1, on the reverse strand, counting down.
CTTCAGTTTGCTGAACTCCGGTTCACAGTTCATGTTTTTAGGCGACTTCTCGCCCTCCTTTGTTTTCCCTGCATGTAATAAGAGCCGTCACATCAGCCCACACGCACGGAACCTACTTGTGGTCTCCAGTCGTGTCCGGCAAACGACTGCTGCATTTTCATGAATTAGCAATAAGCATTGAGCTCCGGTTCCCAACTGGATCCGTCCAGTACGAACATGAGCTCCGGCTCCTAACTGGATCCGTCCAGTATAAACAAATCTTCATGGCATTTCCTTGGTCGTCTTACTCCGGTAAGGCCGTCTTGGAACCTTCATGTGCTTTTCCTTGGTCGTCTTATTCCGGTAAGGCCGTCTTGGAACCTTCGTTGCTCTTCCTTGGTCGTCTTGCTCCGGTAAGGCCGTCTTGGAACCTTCATGTGCTTTTCCTTGGCCGTCTTACTCCGGTAAGGCCGTCTTGGAACCTTCGTTGCTTTTCCTTAGTCGTCTTACTCCGGCAAGGTCGTCTTGGAACCCCTCTAACATCTCCTCGGATGGTTTACTCCGGTAAGGCCATCTAGGAAATATTCTTGCATTGTTTGTTTTATCTTCTTGCAGGTACAAACTCCTGGTCTTCTTGGATTTTTCTGGCCTTAATACAATCCGGCGTGATCGTCGCATTCTGAATTTGGATTTCTCAGATTATCCATAACAAATCTTCCTTCAACCAGCAAGATATATTCTGGGGGGCAAACATGTTGACACATTTTTTGGCAAAAGCTGTCACACTTGGAATTCCTGAATGATAACATGCTCGAGCGATAGAAACGACGTCAGAAGACATTGAGAGATTTGGTCAAAATCACATCCTCAACATAAAAAGGCCCGAAACTCCTATCAAACGACCTCTTTTGGGCCCGAAAACAGTGATAACAGAGCTATGCTCTGTAACATTTGTAGATCTCTGAGTTAGCTTCAGTTTGAGCTTCGGTTTGGTTCAATCGGACTTACGGTTTAAAAGTTATGCCCGTTTCCATAAACTGGTGTAAACTGGCAATTTCCTGGACAAAGCAACGAAACAACACACGATCGAAGTATGGATCGCGCACCCTCAGATCGCCCCTCATCGGTTCGCCCCCTAGGAGTCGCACCCCTAGGTCGCGGTCCGATCCTAGGAGTCGCCCCCCTAGGTCGCGATCCGACCCTACGGGTCGCACCCCTAGGTCACGATCCGATCCTAGGGGTCGCACCCCTAGGTCACGATCCGTTCCTAGGGGTCGCACTCCTAGACCACGATCCGACCCCATGATCGCGATCCGAACTTCCGACCTGCATATACGCTCCCTATTTTGACCTATTCTCATGCCACATTTTGCTCCTATTACCCTGGATCGTGTGCCACGCACCCCACCACGATCCGATCCCCGCACCTGCTCCTGCGCAGCTTGTTCTGACCTATTCTCAAGGCTATTTTCACTCCAACTTGCATGGATCTGATTACACATGTCATATGACGATTTGAAGATTATATCTGGACGTTTTCCACCACATTTCGAGATTTTTTGGATGCGTGCCATGTGTCCCATGAACCACCTTCAGGAAACGGCTATAAATACGCCATTTGAAGGCATTTTCAAGGATGTTTTGGCCATTCTTCTTCACTGCTTCCACCATTACTGAAGTGCAAGGACTTTGCACCTTCATACACTCAAATTCTTCTCTTTTCAATACAATTAACACACGGATTGTGTGTCTACATGTAACTGATTCTTGTAATCTGTCAGTATAACAATAAGATTATAAAGTGGACGTAGGCTACATCTACAGCCGAACCACTATAAAAACCTTGTGTGTCTCCTCTTTATTTACTCTTTTCTGCATTCTGTGATCTGTGATCTGCATTTGGGTGTTAGGCCCAATTTTTGGTCTAACATTTTGCCGGGCCAGGTGGGGGGCACACAAAAACTTCAACTTCTAGCTTGAAAGGAAACTCAATGGCGAACAAAAGGAAGAAGACTGGAACTTCTTCTCATGCCGATGATGCTGACGCAGAAGGCAAGAGGAACGAGGCAAGCCAGGAAGCTTCCTCTCATGAAGACCCATCAGCATACCTGACTAGAGACGAAATAGATGGAGTTCTCGCTGAACTGAGAGATCAGATGGCACTACAAGATGATCTCCTCCAGAAACAACAGGAAATGATCAACCAATTCTTCGCTCGGATGGATGGAAGGCCAGGCCACATTCAGCTCGCTGGAAACAATGCAGAAGTTGCTCCAGCAATTGACCAGAATCAGGTCGGATCGCCCTCTTTACGAAACCCTCAGATCGGGCTCACCACAACTCGCGTCACAGATGGGCTCGGGGGCAACCCCCCATTCAACAGTAGAACCCGTCTCGTGATACACCTCTGCACCGCGACCCGGATCGTGGAACACTACTAGACTCGTGAACTGATCCCAACAACTCGCTCCCAACAGCTCAACAACAACCAGTTCGTGACCTACCTCCTGGACCTAATCGGATCGCTCCCCTACTCCACGATCCGGCCTCACGAGTTGGACTTCACGAACCTACCTCACGAACCGTCCCCCTCGAACCGGGTCGGGTCGCTCCCCTCGATCCACGATCCGCGAGCCGCGATCAACAGGCGATAGCTCACCAACTTCCATCTTCTCCTGCATTCAACGCTGGGGGCACCAGCTCTGATTTTGGCAATTTGCAACAACTTTTTGAAGGAAATCGACTTGCTGATCTCATTCAACGCCTCTCGAGAGGCCACACCTATCAGAATGACGTGGACGACGTCAATCACAACCCATTCACTCAGGAAATCAGAAATTCCCGCAATCCGCCAGATTTCAAACTTCCACAACTGGAGCCTTACAATGGCAGGACAGATCCTACCGTGCATCTCATGCGTTACAAACGGCATATGGAAGTTCAATCGGCATCAGAAAACGTCATGGCTAAATGTTTTCCCTTCTTTTTGACTGACATAGCCGCCATGTGGATTCGGCAGCTGGAAACAGAATCGATCAGCGGTTGGAACATGTTGGTCGCACGCTTCATTGAACAATTTCGTGTCCACATCGCACGACCCAAGAACGTCATGTCACTCACCACAATCAAGCAGAGGCCCAGAGAAACTCTGCGTTCATTCCTGGAAAGATTTAACGTTGCAGCAGCATCAGTTGATCGTCCTGAACCATCGATGGTACTGATGGCAGCAGTATCCGGCGTTCTAGATAACTCGGAGTTCAAAAAATCATTGTACCGAGATCCACCGCGAAATCTCGGCGAATTCTATCTTGAAGCAGATAGATTTCTGCGGGAAGAAGACGCAACTTCCGAGCAGAAAACCCTCGAAGTCAACATGCTCGGAGATGGAGAACCGCCCAATCCTGGAAAAGGCAATGACAAGGGTAAAGGAAAGACCCCTGCTACAAATGATCGTAATGCTCCACCCCGGAGAGGGTCCAGATACGACAAATACACTGAACTGAATGATACTCTGAGCAACATATACATGGATACAGGAGGTGCTGCTTCCTATCCGAGACCTCCCAAGAGGGAGCCGACGCTAGCACAATGTAATTCTGGCAGACATTGCATATTTCATGACATAGACGGTCACAACACTGAAACAGCAGACATTTGCGAGATCTTATTGAGGATCGGGTCAGACGAGGAGAGCTACCCGAATATGTCACTCGACCAACAACGCCTACACCTGCGTTGCCACCACCTATTCCCTAGAGAGGAAATGATCCTGAATCGAGCAATCGCGGGATTATCATTCGCTAATCCCACTCAGCGGATCTCTTCAGTTTGCTGAACTCCGGTTCACAGTTCATGTTTTTAGGCGACTTCTCGCCCTCCTTTGTTTTCCCTGCATGTAATAAGAGCCGTCACATCAGCCCACACGCACGGAACCTACTTGTGGTCTCCAGTCGTGTCCGGCAAACGACTGCTGCATTTTCATGAATTAGCAATAAGTATTGAGCTCCGGCTCCCAACTGGATCCGTCCAGTACGAACATGAGCTCCGGCTCCTAACTGGATCCGTCCAGTATAAACAAATCTTCATGGCATTTCCTTGGTCGTCTTACTCCGGTAAGGCCATCTTGGAACCTTCATGTGCTTTTCCTTGGTCGTCTTACTCCGGTAAGGCCGTCTTGGAACCTTCGTTGCTCTTCCTTGGTCGTCTTGCTCCGGTAAGGCCATCTTGGAACCTTCATGTGCTTTTCCTTGGTCGTCTTACTCCGGTAAGGCCGTCTTGGAACCTTCGTTGCTCTTCCTTGGTCGTCTTGCTCCGGTAAGGCCGTCTTGGAACCTTCATGTGCTTTTCCTTGGCCGTCTTACTCCGGTAAGGCCGTCTTGGAACCTTCGTTGCTTTTCCTTGGTCGTCTTACTCCGGTAAGGTCGTCTTGGAACCCCTCTAACATCTCCTCGGATGGTTTACTCCGGTAAGGCCATCTAGGAAATAATCTTGCATTGTTTGTTTTATCTTCTTGCAGGTACAAACTCCTGGTCTTCTTGGATTTTTCTGGCCTTAATACAATCCGGCGTGATCGTCGCATTCTGAATTTGGATTTCTCAGATTATCCAGAACACATCTTCCTTCAACCAGCAAGATATGTTCTGGGGGGCAAACATATTGACACATTTTTTGGCAAAAGCTGTCACACATGGAATTCCTGAATGATAACATGCTCGAGCGATAGAAACGACGTCAGAAGACATTGAGAGATTTGGTCAAAATCACATCCTCAACATAAACAGGCCCGAAACTCCTATCAGACGACCTCTTTTGGGCCCGAAAACAGCGATTACATAGTACAGCTCTGTAACATTTGTAGATCTCTGAGTTAGCTTCAGTTTGAGCTTTGGTTTGGTTCAATCGGACTTACGGTTTAAAAGTTATGCCCGTTTCCGTAAACTGGTGTAAACTGGCAATTTCCTGGATAAAGCAAGGAAACAGCACACGATCGAAGTATGGATCGCGCACCCTCGGATCGCCCCTCATCGGTTCGCCCCCTAGGAGTCGCACCCCTAGGTCGCGGTCCGATCCTAGGAGTCGCCCCCGTAGGTCGCGATCCGATCCTACGGGTCGCACCCCTAGGTCACGATCCGATCCTAGGGGTCGCACCCCTAGGTCACGATCCGTTCCTAGGGGTCTCACTCCTAGACCACGATCCGACCCCATGATCGCGATCCAAACTTCCGACCTGCAGATACGCTCCCTGTTTTGACCTATTCTCATGCCACATCTTGCTCTTATTACCCTGGATCGTGTGCCACGCACCCCACCACGATCCGATCCCCGCACCTGCTCCTGCGCAGCTTGTTCTGACCTATTCTCAAGGCTATTTTCACTCCAACTTGCATGGATCTGATTACACATGTCATATGACGATTTTAAGATGATATCTGGACGTTTTCCACCACATTTCGAGATTTTTTGGATGCGTGTCATGTGTCCCATGAACCACCTTCAGGAAACGGCTATAAATACGCCATTTGAAGGCATTTTCAAGGATCTTTTGGCCATTCTTCTTCACTGCTTCCACCATTACAGAAGTGCAAGGACTTTGCACCTTCATACACTCAAATTCTTCTCTTTTCAATACAATTAACACACGAATTGTGTGTCTACATGTAACTGATTCTTGTAATCTGTCAGTATAACAATAAGATTATAAAGTGAACGTAGGCTACATCTACAGCCGAACCACTATAAAAACCTTGTGTGTCTCCTCTTTATTTACTCTTTTCTGCATTTTGTGATCTGCATTTGGGTGTTAGGCCCAATTTTTGGTCTAACATTTTGGCGCGCCAGGCAGGGGCACACAAAAACTTCAACTTCTAGCTTGAAAGGAAACTCAATGGCGAACAAAAGGAAGAAGACTGGAACTTCTTCTCATGCCGATGATGCTGACGCAGAAAGCACAAGGAACGAGGCAAGCCAGGAAGCTTCCTCTCATGAAGACCCATCAGCATACCTGACTAGAGACGAAATGGATGGAATTCTCACTGAACTGAGAGATCAGATGGCACGGCAAGATGATATCCTCCAGAAACAACAGGAAATGATCAACCAATTCTTCGCTCGGATGGATGGAAGGCCGGGCCACATTCAGCTCGCTGGAAACAATGCAGAAGTTGCTCTAGCAATTGACCGGAATCAGGTCGGATCGCCCTCTTTACGAAACCCTCAGATCGGGCTCACCACGACTCGCGTCACAGATGGGCTCGGGGGCAACCCCCCCATTCAACAGCAGAACCCGTCTCATGATACACCTCTGCACCGCGACCCAGATCGTGGAACACTACTAGACTCATGAACCGATCCCAACAACTCGCTCCCAACTGCTCAACAACAACCAGTTCGTGACCTACCTCCTGGACCTAGTCGGATCGCCCCCCTACTCCACGATCCGGCCTCACGAGTTGGACTTCACGAACCTACCTCACGAACCGTCCCCCTCGAACCGGGTCGGGTCGCTCCCCTCGATCCACGATCCACGAGCCGCGATCCCCAGGCGATAGCTCACCAACTTCCATCTTCTCCTGCATTCAACGCTGGGGGCACCAGCTCTGATTTTGGCAATTTGCAACAACTTTTTGAAGGAAATCGACTTGCTGATCTCATTCAACGCCTCTCGAGAGGCCGCACCTATCAGAATGACGTGGACAACGTCAATCACAACCTATTCACTCAAGAAATCAGAAATTCCCGCAATCCGCTAGATTTCAAACTTCCACAACTGGAGCCTTACAATGGCAGGACAGATCCTACCGTGCATCTCATGCGTTACAAACGGCATATGGAAGTTAAATCGGCATCAGAAAACGTCATGGCTAAATGTTTTCCCCTCTTTTTGACTGACATAGCCGCCATGTGGATTCGGCAGCTGGAAACAGAATCGATCAGCAGTTGGAACATGTTGGTCGCACGCTTCATTGAACAATTTCGTGTCCACATCGCACGACCCAAGAACGTCATGTCACTCACCACAATCAAGCAGAGGCCCAGAGAAACTCTGCGTTCATTCCTGGAAAGATTTAACGTTGCAGCAACATCAGTTGATCGTCCTGAACCATCGATGGTACTGATGGCAGCAGTATCCGGCGTTCTAGATAACTCGGAGTTCAAAAAATCATTGTACCGAGATCCACCGCGAAATCTCGGCGAATTCTATCTTGAAGCAGATAGATTTCTGCGGGAAGAAGACGCAACTTCCGAGAAGAAAACCCTCGAAGTCAACATGCTCGGAGATGGAGAACCGCCCAATCCTGGAAAAGGCAATGATAAGGGTAAAGGAAAGACCCCTGCTACAAATGATCGTAATGCTCCACCCCGGAGAGGGTCCAGATACGACAAATACACTGAACTGAATGATACTCTGAGCAACAAATACATGGATACAGGAGATGCTGCTTCCTATCCGAGACCTCCCAAGAGGGAGCCGACGGTAGCACAACGCAATTCTGGCAGACATTGCATATTTCATGACATAGACGGTCACAACACTGATGACTGCATACATTTGCGAGATCTTATTGAGGATCGGGTCAGACGAGGAGAGCTACCCGAATATGTCACTCGACCAACAACGCCTACACCTGCGTTGCCACCACCTATTCCCCAGAGAGGAAATGATCCTGGATCGAGCAATCACGGGATTATCATTCGCTAATCCCACTCAGCGGATCTCTTCAGTTTGCTGAACTCCAGTTCACAGTTCATGTTTTTAGGCGACTTCTCGCCCTCCTTTTTTTTCCCTGCATGTAATAAGAGCCGTCACATCAGCCCACACGCACGGAACCTACTTGTGGTCTCCAGTCGTGTCCGGCAAACGACTGCTGCATTCTCGTGAATTAGCAATAAGCATTGAGCTCCGGTTCCCAACTGGATCCGTCCAGTACGAACATGAGCTCCGGCTCCTAACTGGATCCGTCCAGTATAAACAAATCTTCATGGCATTTCCTTGGTCGTCTTACTCCGGTAAGGCCGTCTTGGAACCTTCATGTGCTTTTCCTTGGTCGTCTTACTCCGGTAAGGCCATCTTGGAACCTTCGTTGCTCTTCCTTGGTCGTCTTGCTCCGGTAAGGCCGTCTTGGAACCTTCATGTGCTTTTCCTTGGTCGTCTAACTCCGGTAAGGCCGTCTTGGAACCTTCGTTGCTCTTCCTTGGTCGTCTTGCTCCGGTAAGGCCGTCTTGGAACCTTCATGTGCTTTTCCTTGGCCGTCTTACTCCGGTAAGGCCGTCTTGGAACCTTCGTTGCTTTTCCTTGGTCGTCTTACTCCGGTAAGGCCGTCTTGGAACCCCTCTAACATCTCCTCGGATGGTTTACTCCGGTAAGGCCATCTAGGAAATATTCTTGCATTGTTTGTTTTATCTTCTTGCAGGTACAAACTCCTGGTCTTCTTGGATTTTTCTGGCCTTAATACAATCCGGCGTGATCGTCGCATTCAGAATTTGGATTTCTCAGATTATCCAGAACACATCTTCCTTCAACCAGCAAGATATGTTCTGGGGGGCAAACATGTTGACACATTTTTTGGCAAAAGCTGTCACACATGGAATTCCTGAATGATAACATGCTCGAGCGATAGAAACGACATCAGAAGACATTGAGAGATTTGGTCAAAATCACATCCTCAACATAAACTAGCACGAAACTCCTATCAGACAACCTCTTTTGGGCCCGAAAACAGAGCTAAGATCTGTATCATTTGTAGATCTCTGAGTTAGCTTCAGTTTGAGCTTCGGTTTGGTTCAATCGGACTTACGGTTTAAAAGTTATGCCCGTTTCCGTAAACTGGTGTAAACTGGCAATTTCCTGGATAAAGCAACGAAACAGCACACGATCGAAGTATGGATCGCGCACCCTCGGATCGCCCCTCATCGGTTCGCCCCCCTAGGAGTCGCACCCCTAGGTCGCGGTCCGATCCTAGGAGTCGCCCCTCTAGGTCGCGATCCGAACCTACGGGTCGCACCCCTAGGTCACGATCCGATCCTAGGGGTCGCACCCCTAGGTCACGATCCGTTCCTAGGGGTCGCACTCCTAGACCACGATCCGACCCCATGATCGCGATCCGAAGTTCCGACCTGCAGATACGCTCCCTGTTTTGACCTATTCTCATGCCACATCTTGCTCCTATTACCCTGGATCGTGTGCCACGCACGCCACCACGATCCGATCCCCGCACCTTCTCCTGCGCAGCTTGTTCTGACCTATTCTCAAGGCTATTTTCACTCCAACTTGCATGGATCTGATTACATATGTCATATGACGATTTGAAGATGATATCTAGACGTTTTCCACCACATTTCGATATTTTTTGGATGCGTGCCATGTGTCCCATGAACCACCTTCAGGAAACGGCTATAAATACGCCATTTGAAGGCATTTTCAAGGATCTTTTGGCCATTCTTCTTCACTGCTTCCACCATTACTGATGTGCAAGGACTTTGCACCTTCATACACTCAAATTCTTCTCTTTTCAATACAATTAACACACGGATTGTGTGTCTACATGTAACTGATTTTTGTAATCTGTCAGTATAACTATAAGATTATAAAGTGGATGTAGGCTACATCTACAGCCGAACCACTATAAAAACCTTGTGTGTCTCCTCTTTATTTACTCTTTTCTGCATTCTGTGATCTGTGATCTGCATTTGGGTGTTAGGCCCAATTTTTGGTCTAACATTGAGGTGGTTCTTTTTAAGAGGTGTGTTAGCGGAGAGGCTGCTATGGGGTCAAATGAGGTGCATGGACAAACTGCAGAAGAGGGGGAAAACAATGGTTTTCAAGTGGAGGAAGCAAGCCACTTGGTGGAGGTGAGACATGCATATGAGGGGAGTCTAGTGGGGGCGAGCATGAGGAGAGGAAGACTAGTATGAGATGCTATTAAAGGGAGGATCGAGAGATAGTCCGTTAAAGTGGTGTTGCCATGCTAAGAAGGTGGCAGTCGGTGGACTAAGGTTTCGGAGTGGTGGTGGCGGGGTGTGAAGGTGAAACCGAAAGTGGGCATGAACAGTTTTTTTTTATGAAGGAGGAGAGACCCGTTGATGGTGTTGCGCAACTAAGGTGAGGAAGACAAACATGTTAAGGGAAAGAAGTATCAGCTTGCCGACAATATGATGAAAGGAGAAGCTACGCGGGGAAGTTCACAACCCCTACACACGTGTGACTCATTCACTCAAATATTTGTTTATTTTTCCTTTTTTTCAGCAGAAGTTCATCCCCTATTTCATTCTATACTTGAAGACATCGATAGTAGCTTTCGAGAGAAACCTAAAGTTTGAGCTTTAGGGAGAAGACGTACGAAAGAAACAATGTGGAGGTGATTACAGAAAATGCATTACACGTGTTAGTTAAAATCTCAACTATGCTACAAGTGAGATTTTGGATTTATGGAAATAAATGTGCACATTTTCACCCTTATACGAACATTTCAAATGTTAAGAATTCATCCCCTTAATATACGAACGTGAACACAAAGCAAGTTACACCACCAATTATTGTTTTCCAATTTCATTTGCTTTTAAATTATCGATACTAACGACAGCAAACTAACATTGTCATCACGACCTTTAATGTGCCATGATCCCAAAACAGTAATAAAATAAACTGATTGATTATTTCCGTAAAGTGTCAAAAGGACCACAGTTGCCCTAAATACGTTAGAAAAATATATGTTTATTTTCCAAATTAAAATTTACGGTAAAATTCTATAAAATATTTCAAGACTGCGCATACTGAAATCGAACGATTATTTGAAACGGATATTTAATGATAATTTATATTCATACAGTGATCGTTTTAGAAATTATATTACAAACCATTTTGATAATTCGGCCAATGTCGAACAGTTTTGCCAAACGGATATTGTTTTAACTAAATGAATTTTAATCTAAATATTATTGTCTTTTAATTTTTATTTAACCAAACAAATTTTAAATCTTAAATCTATATAAAATACATATACAAAACAATCTAAATCATAATATACTAAACATATTCCTAAAATAAGTTTTCTTTACAAAATCATACGTATAAAATAGAATAAAATATTTATTTAAACTAATATACAAAATATTATGAATCAATATTTATATTTATACCTTATTTAAATTAAAAATATATACATAAAATCCCAAATTATATTATAGAAATTCAATTAAAACTTAATAAAATTCTGGGTTATTACATTCACCCCCTCCTCCTTAAGGCTTTTCATCCTCGAAAAGGAGAGGTTGTTAAAATCATACACATAAATATGTATAAATATTTACCAATACTAAATTTGGTTTAATACAAATACGATGATTTAAAACTTTAAACTTCCTACAAATCAACCTTTTTTCAAATAGCAAATACTAAAACTTGAAATCAAATTGGACATAATTTTTTTTTCCGACCTAGCATCCCGTTTTATTTTCAAATCATTTGAAATTCTAAAATTTTCCTTTCATATCAAATCATACTTGCTTCGGTATTTCAAAATCATTTCGAAAATTTCAAATAAGGTACGATAGACGACATAAAACATTTATGTTCTAAGTCGAGAGGTTTCTCCCAATGACAAGGCAACTAGGCATGACCTACGTACGTATCGATATATAAATGATGTCTTTCCGGACATCAGAGTGGACCATCATTAAGGGTTTATACCCAAGTCATATCTTTCTTTGGCCACGGGTTATTTTAATCTTAGTACGAATTCGTTTCATATCCCGAAGTTAAAAACATTTCAAAATCATAATTTACAATCAATCATATTATTGTCATTTCCAAACATTTCAAAATATCTGGATTTCAGGTCGTCAAACTTCAATATTTACTAACGCTTTACAAATCATTTCAATATATAAGCCATATCGAGTGTCATATCACTAAATTCAAATCATTTTCGAATATCCAAGAAAAGAGATTTCGAACAACTACAGAAGATATTATTTTTCAAGAGATCCATAAAGTCATATAGCTTTCCTTTTTAATTTTTCCTTCCAAAACCCTTTACAAAAAAGAATTCAATTTCAAATATCTAACTTTCGTTTGGAAAGGTCTCATTATTTAAAATATTCACAAAATCTCTTGAAATAGTTATATTGGAAAATATTTCACGCTTTTGAGGCGCTACTCTGATTTTGTGTATACATTTCAAACAAATTTTTCCGAAATATCAATTCTAAAATCAATTTCAAAATTTTGGAAACCAAATCCTTACATAAATCTTTCTATTCAAAAATCCAACTTGTCCATCAATTTATTGACGCAAGCCGAAAGGAAAGGGTTACGGAACAAGGTTTGACGGTTTCGAATTCGAGCACGACCAACGAATAGGTAAGAAAAGATAACAATGGGTTAAGGAAAACAAAACATATCAACAAGCGGAACGACAAAATTTTACTACAAAGCATTCATTCAAGTTCAATTTTATTCCAATTTATTTTCAAATTTATCTCAATTCATTTGCGATATTCGTTTATATTCTACAACAATGAATACACCACTTTATATAAATTCCGCTTATTTATTCAAGTTCACATTTGCTTAATAAAACATTTTATTTGAATTTATCTAAGCAAATCACTTATCTAGATAGTTTCAAATATTTATCGACATTTAAATCGGAATCATACAGTCATCCCATTTTCGAAACTTGAAAATAAATTTCTAACGATGTTGCAATCATTATTAGAATTATCCTCAAGTGACTAGAATGTGATTCTATATCTATCTAGTATATATTGGATTTCGTACATACGTTAGCTAGGCGTATATTCAAAATCCGTACATACATGATAGTCCAACCTCGATGTCAATAAACACTTACCATAAATTATATTTTCAAAATAATTACGCTTTTAAACGATTTATTCAGTCTCAAAATAATTTATATAGGTTTCGAAATACGCTCTCTCAATCATAATACTCCAGAATCTCATTCTGGGGCATTTCTAACCCTATCTCTAATGAGATATTATAACTCTGATGAGTTCTATCCCTTGTTCAAATATGTCGTAACCCATAGCTTTGTATAACCAAAGCTCTGATATCAACTGTAATGGGACTAGGCTTTTCAGCCCTGATCAATTTGGCTAAACTCCCACCGTGGCATTACATTGGTACCACGTACTTGCTTTTACGGCCTCCCTCGAGTTCATAGCCAACTCCTCAGGGACGTGTAGGAGTAAGAGTCCACTACTCGCCACCAAACACCATGGCGAGAACCCCCAATCACGTTCGTGCTATATCTAGCAAGCAAGCTACGCTTCAATAGCCATGCTTTAATCATCACTAGCTCATTTCATAATTCGACTATGCCACATTGACAATTCACGGCATATCACTTATTTCTATCAATGCATACCCTCTAAGTTTGTATGACTTAGAGATGAGGATAATATATTGCCACAAATCCGATATGTATTAACAAAAATCAGTGCTATGCAATCAATTTCAATGTCAAACACACAGTCCATTCAAGTCCATTCTAGGTCTGAACGTAACAACAACCCGAAAATATTCAAATATATTCAGATCTCATGCCACTTATAACATCTTATCAGGTGTACAGCACAATCTGAGACATCAGCAATCAATCCAAACAATGCGAATATACTCGGTCTTCACTTATCGATTTCCAAGTCCTCAGTTTCTTCATAGCATTGTATTATTACTTGGAATGGTTTTTTGAAATATTCGATCTCGGTCTTTCAAAGTAATAAGCATATTTTTAAAACAATAGCTATGGATTACACGGGTTTTCAATTCAAATCTCCTTCCCACTAGTCATCTATTCATTTGTAATCCAGTTTGGATTTATTATACATCTCATAAAACCCGTTACGATTTAACTATTCTTTGGAGATCTAATATTCAAATTTCCCTCCTTATGTTTCGAACATAATTCCTTGTTTCATCATTATTCTTTCATAAGTTTCAAAATTACCAAATCTAAATTTGGCTTTAAATTCCATTCACGGTAACTCAAACACTTGATATTACAAATATAGTTTACCGACTTAAAATTCAATATTAGTTCACAAATTCAAGCAAATATTAGATTTTCGAAACAATTTAAAATTTCCTTCTCATGTCGAATATTCGATTAACTCTAACCAGCTCATTTCTTTACGTTTCTAACATCGAATATCTTATTTTCAACCTGTAGTATTTAAATAAATTTTATAAAAAATAAATTTAAGCTCTTCTAAAATCCTTCAAAATTTTAACGATTCTTTTCCGTAATTTAAACAATAATCATGGCTTGAAATTTTTAAAATCAATTCATTTTCACAAACGAATTATAATTGCGTTAAAAGCATTACTGAAAGTATCGAAATGGCTATTTATATCAAACAGATTCAAAATTATTCAAAATTCAAATATTTTAACTCACATCACTTTTAAATTATGAATTATGATTTATCATGAATTCCCAAAATTTCTTTATGATTTATATAAGTCCGTTTATTCGATTTTCCTTTACGATCACCGAATTGCAGTATAGCGACCTTTTCCAATTTTGTTTTTAAACATAACTTGGAAACCCTGCGATAAAATTTTAAAATTTCTTTTACATTCGAAAGCTATTATAAATAGAAATCCAACGTTTCTCGTTTCATGTCGTTACGATTTAAAACACCAAAGTTATAGTCAATTGAAATTTTAATCAATATTAATGAACTGTCACTGAGCGATGCGTTCAATCTGAGCCATAAAACGACTTAATATAAATCGGCTAAAATTCTTTCCAAAATAACTTAAATTTCATGACTTAAAATTTTAAAACCAAAATCCAAAATTTCCAAGTACTCAAATTAAATCAAAATTTTAAATACTATTTTTCAAATCTAATTCAACTACTCACCATTAATCGTTAGAGTTGTTTACACAAAACTAATGCTGAATACATATGTCAAATCATTTTCTGGTCAAATTTCAAAACCAGTTATTTTAATAAAACTAATGTTGACTCAAATTATTTCTACAAAACTCAATCCTAATGTTAATATCTTATAATCTTTGAAAAATATTTCCAAATCCCCCTTTTTAAATCTAAACTTAATAGAGTATTTTCCCACTTATTTAAAATTTCAAGATTTATTGATAGTGATTTGTAAGATAAATGGAATCAAATGTTTACGTAAACCAACGTAGCTCCAAATCATTTCTTAATTGGATTTTCAAAACTTTTTTAACTTTGAGAATCCATATTCAATTTAAAACATTTCCGAAACATTTCTGTGTTCCACGATGGTCTTTTATTATACATAACTAGATTTACCAATCATTTGAAATGTAAATTCAAACCCAAATTTCCAATTATTAATTCAAACCAAGATTTCCAATTATTATTTTAATATTGAGACAATAAAATCGTTATAGAAAGGAGATTTAACTTGATTATCCATATACCCCCATGACTACGGTGTATATGTGCTACAACCATAATCAATTAAAATCAACAATATACGAATTAATTCATCCATTGCAAGAACAAAAAATAACAACAGTTCGCAAATTCCAGTGTGCGCGAAGCGTTACAGTCAACAACGCTTAGTGTCTAGCGTATTATAACTAGATGATCATAAATTCAAACATCACAAACAACCAATCATCATCAACTTATTATAGTCATAAATTAATTATAGCTAATTATTTCTACTAAATTAAAAATAATTAAATTGGAGATCTCACTGATAGCTCTTCAGATTCTTCGCTAATGGATCTTATGTTAACGGGAATCAACTCTACGAATGGTCACATAACAGCTTTCACAGACTTTGCTACCGCTACGCGTACGCCGTCTTCTACACAACTGCCCAAGTTGTATACAAAAAATATATACCTCTCAAGTATCAACTCATGCCCATTGAAAGGAAAAGTGATTGTTTATATTATGGGAACCAACTGTTTAACTTATTTTTTTACTACATGGATTCTTGTGATAAAAACACAGCAGCAATTTTGGAGAGGGTGTGACTGCTTTTAGTTTGGCCGAGCTCAAGGGAAAGGAAGGTGAGAGACTTGCGGTTGCTGGAGTGTTTAGAATAGGAGTGACGCAAGCTTAAAGAAAGGAAAGAGGGAGAGCGGACTGGGGTGGGGCATGAACGGTTGGGTTTCGACTGGGAGGGTGGTGGAGCTAACTGGATGGAGGGGTTGTTAAGAGGTGTGTCAGTGGAGAGGCTGCTATGGGGTCAAATGAGGTGCATGGCCAAACTGCAGAAGAGGGGGAAAAACAACGATTTTTAAGTGGAGGAAGCAAGCCACTTGGAGGATTTGATACCTGCATAGGAGGGGAGTTTAGTGGGGCGAGCATGAGGAGAGGAAGATGGGCGTGAGATGCTATTAAAGGGAGGAGAGATAGTATGGTAAAGTGGTGTTGCCATGCTGAGAAGGTGGTTGTCGGTGGACTGAGGTTTTGGAGAGGTGGCGGCGGGGTATGAAGGTGAAACTGAAAATGGGCATGAACAGTTTTTTTATGGAGGCAGAGAGACCTGTTGATGGTGCTGCGCAACTAAGGTGAGGAGGATAAACATGTTAAGGGAAAGAAGTATCAACTTGCCGACAATATGATCAAAGGAGAAGCTACGCGGAGAAGTTCACAACCCCCATACACGTGTAACTCATGCAGTCAAATATTTATTTATTTTTCCTATTTTTTAGCAGAAGTTCATCCCCTATTTCGTTCTATACTTGAAGAAATCGATGGTAGCTTTTGAGAGAAGCCTAAAGTCTGAGCTTCAGGGAGAAGACGTACGAAAGAAACAATGTGGGGGTGATTATAGAAAATGCATTACACGTGTTAGCTAAAATCTCAACTATGTTACAAGTGGGATTTCGGATTTATGGAATCAAATGTACACATTTTCACCTTTACACGAACATTTCAAATGTTAAGAATTCATCCCCTTAATATATGAACATGAAAACAAAGCAAGTTACACCACCAAATATTGTTTTCCCATTTCATTTGCTTTTAAATTATCAATACCAATGACAGCAAACTACCACTGTCATCACGACCTTTGATGTGCGATGATCCCAAAACAGTAATAAAATAGAGCAATCGATTATTTCCGTAAAATGTCAAAAGGACCACGTTGCCCTAAATACGTTAGAAAAATATATGTTTATTTTCCAATCAAAATTTACAGTAAAATTCTATAAAATAATTCAAGACTTACTGAAATCGAATAATTATTTGAAGCGGATATTTAATGATAATTTATATCCATAAAGTGATCGCTTTAGCAATTATATTACAAACCATTTTGGCAATTCGGCCACTGTCGAACAGTTTTGCCAAACGAATATTTTTTTAACTAAATTAATTTTAATCGAAATATTATTGTCTTTTAATTTTTATTTAACCAACAAATTTTCAAATCTTAAATCTATATAAAATACATATATATAATAGTCTAAATCATAATATATTAAACATATTCCTAAAATAAGTTTTCTTTACAAAATCATACATATAAAATAGAACAAAATATTTATTTAAACTAATATACAAAAGATTATAAATCAATATTTATATTTATATTTATACCTTATTTAAATTCAAAATATATACATATAATCCCAAATTATATTATAGAAATTCAGTTTAAACTTAATAAAATTCTGGGTTGTTACAATAATAATATTATAGCGATTTATGATAATCTTAGTAAAACATCATTTCAAAGAGCATCGTGAAGTACATTGTCTAAATATCTAAGTCTCAAACCACCAAAATGTGTCAAAATATCCCTCGCTTAAAGTACATCAAAAACCAAAAACCAAAAACGAGAATGAAATACATGATAAGAATGAATTACTACTGCAAGCTAGCTCCGAATCTGCTAAGAATATCAGCTACTTTCTTGTACTTCTGAAGCAGGGGAGAAGAATGGAATGGGTTAGACATAAAAGTCTGGTAAATGATAATTAAACTATTAAAAAGAAAATTGCCAAGTGCAAATAGTCTTAAATTTACTCTAAGCATTGTAAAGGTTTCATGTTCGTGCATTCTTACTTGAAAGCGAGTGTCTACTCTACTATACTACGTCTATAGGAGGACACAAAGTGTAATCTCATATGAAAGCTCATCAAAAATGTTTCCCCCTCCTTTCATATGTAGTAACAAAATGCCTCATATTTTCATCTTTGGCATTCACTTTGAACAATCATCGTTTGGATCAGGCCAACCCGGTCGTGGTTTCTATTTCCAACTCTGAAGTTGTCAGCAAACTCGTTTGACTAGAACCAATCTATTTAGTGGAAAAGAGCTTATCTTATTTTTTGCTCTGATGTCTGCTTTCCAGAAAAATGTTAGAACACACTCCCTTCAGATCTCATTCTTTCCATGGCCAGTTATTTTCTACTTCGATGAGTGTGTCCTTTCATCGTTGGAGCGGGCCTCAACCTCAGTCCCCACCAAGTCTTTGTCTTATAAATTCTATTTAGAAGAAATACCCAAGTTTTCCTTCCTTAATTTCTACTAAGTGAAAATCATCAAGAATAGGTAATTGCAGTTTTATAGTATTTATTTATGATGATTTTTTCTTATCATTGCCATTTTCATTTTATTATAACTTACATTTTAAGTTAAAATTCACATATCAAATATCATGCTTAGGTAACTTCCATGGTCTGTTATCGTCTTTTATTATAACTTGGATTTTAAGTTATAATTAAAGCATCAATATTAGTCTCAGTATTATTTAGTCCTTTAATAAATTTTACTTTATATTATAAATCTTGGCATGCTACATGCGGATTAGGTTACACATTAAGTGGCTTATTTATTTTTACAATTAAGTCTAAGTCTTTCATTTGGGTCCAAATTATTATATAAGTCCTTATTTCATCATTATATTCATATTCTATACTTAAGACATATAAATTTGAAATTTACAATTAAGTCCAACATTTACAAGTTAGTCCATTTTATACATATAAACCAGATCATATGTGGTCTTAAGCTCTTCCTTTTGGCCTTTGAGGATTGTCCTTATCCAAGTTAGTTTTTCTACTATCTTAATAGTATTTTATACTTATTTCCCCTTTTTTATTTTTTTATTTATTCTTGCCTCTAAGATATATAAAGGGAGAAAGATTGGAGATAACAGAGGAAGGAAGAAGGAGAAGAAAAGAATGAGAATGTTTGTTGTTTAGATTAGGCTTAGCCCCTATTTAAAGGTTTAGCGGAGAATCTAAGCTGTTACTACCTAATTTGATTTAACCTAGCATTTCCAAATCACACATTTCTTTATGACCATTATATTAAGTTATAGATTTAGATCTAACCATAAATTAAGTCTTAGCTCTCATCTGATCATTCACACAAGTATGGAAATCAAATCTGTCCATTGAAAATAGTAACTTTTTTAGATCTAAACCTTCCGAGAATTGCGTTCTTGTTTGTCATGTAGCTAGTTGTTGGTATGGAAAATGGTTCTTCCATATACAACACCCAAATCACAGAAATATCACATGTCACAATAATATTCAGTCATAGAATGTAGAAAATAAAGGGGCTATAAGAGAATTTATAGTGGTTTGGGAATCAGTCATATGTTCATTTAGTGTAATCCATCTTTATTATACTATATGATTACAACATGGTTAGTTTTTATGAAAGAAATGTAAAGAAAAGAGTTGAAGTTTGAGCTAGCAATGTCCTTGCACTAAATGCTTGAGAGAATGGAGTTTGACCCTTTAAAAATGAGGCCTTGGAGGCATATTTATAGATGTGCATAAATCTGAGTCAGCCAAGACACGTGGCATCCGACCCAGAGTTCATGGCACAGTAAGTGGATCACGTTCAGGTGATTGAATAAATCTCTAGATAATATCAGATTCCAAGTTGGCATACTCCGGTTGGACATAGTTGAACTGGGCATATTGATCTGGAGTTATACTAGGTAATGGTGATAACGCGGTACATCGTGCCGGGTTTGTTCTAGCCGAAGTAGGATGTTGTAGGAAGTCGAGTCGACTTCACCGGGACGACCATGCCAAACCAAAATCCAAGCTCCATATATCCATGTCTTTGAGAGCTTTGATACTTCAGTCAAGTATATTCGGGCTCGGTTAAGCCTATGCCCAAGTTCTGAGCACTTTAAAAGCCAAAAATCAAACATGTTACTAGCTTGTAAAAAGGTGGGTCCACACTGGCCAAAATAGTGGCTAGGTAAATGATACTTGGGTCGGCCATCTTTTGGGCCGTCGCCAGCCGACCGTCCCTAAGGGCGTTCGATCATAGTGTCATGTGTGTGTGTGTATAAACACACACACACACACACACGCACGCACACGCACACACACACACACGCACACACACACACACACACACATATATATATATATATATATATATATATATATATATATATATATATATATATATATAGACACACACACATTTTTTTTCTTCTCTTATGTAACGACCACGGATTTTCCGACCTAGAAAATCAACATAAACACAACGTTGACTATTCAAATATCGAAAATTCCAGGCCATTAATAGAAAGAAATTAGACGATGAGAAAGATAAGATAGAACTAATAGAATAGAAGAAGAAGAAGAAGAACACAACTGAATAGAATCAGAGTAAGAACGAATCTCACAGCGGAATGAACAAAATATAATATATAACATAACTTTGAAATACAAAACTGAATTTGTATATACATACCATGTCAGAGTATAACTCATATACATCACAGCGAAAATAAACTCTGTATATCTAATGCTGAAACCTCCTGCTCTAGCTCCTTCCAGATTAGATGTAAAATCCTAAACTACTTGACTGCCCGTACAAATGTTGGCACCCAAGAGTTTAGGGAGAACACAGAAAAATAAACTCCGAGTCAGTCATGGGACTGGTGTGAGTAAACAATTTCAAACAGTTTTCTTAACTTGGAAAATTTCCTTTGAAAGAAAAGATAATCGTAAGACCGATCCATGCATAAACACGGATGAGTTTTTCCTTACGATAACCCAAAAAAATTTTGAAATCATAATTATTCTGATATTATAATAATATTTAGGGTTTCCACAAATAAATTAGAATCTAGCGAAATGCTTGCATCTCACACTCCACATATATAGTATACAAACAAAACCTCTTGGCGCTTAGGGATAACGGATTTCCAACTATGACAAGGCATGGAACCACCTTCTGATAGTGTATCTCTAGAGAGGAATACACTGGGTTCAACAAGAACGTCTTGCAACCCGGCCCACACATGACCGACCACCCATTTCTCCTGAGTGTATCAAATATATTGTCACCTACGGTTGCTAGCAACATAACCGTTCCCGAGAGATACAGAAGCGAAAAGAAGTAACAAATATGAATATTCTCTAGATGGTGATAATACACCCTAATGGGGGCGACCCACATAGCCATGCTGCCTGCCCGATTTTTGTCATTTCCCGGTTGATGAGGCTTGAGGCTATAAAGTATCTCTTGACATATCACACCTTCACTTTCTTTGAATGCCACATCGGCATACCCACCAAATCACAAATTGATTTCCAAAAATATCACGGGTATAAAAAGCTAAGAGGAACGAATTCCTCCGCCACCAGGCGTAATACTTTAAAGAGATCAACCGTACGTGATTTATTAGGTATACTCTGTCAGACACTCATCCATACAAGTTGTCTTGGGATTGGACAAATATAAAGCACCATTCTGGAACAGAACGACCCTTGCATTTCACTCTGTCTTCAATTGTCTTCAGCATAATCAAATTCGCAACACTTATGCCTACACAGAGTGGTTTTCGAATAGTATATCTAGCCGGTCTCTCGGTATTGAGAACGATGGTCAAAACACTTCGATAATCGGTTATTTAACTATTGAAGTAGAAACATCCATTTAAATGTAGAACCAAACATCACACCATCACTCGTCCTTTTATTCAACATTAATTTTCTGGTTTCCCATATCTTCCCAGATATTTCCCAAAACCCGTTTAGGTATTCACATTTCTTGGAAAACATTTCCAGTTACTATAAACCTTTATTCTCCCATATTTGAGATGTACGCGTTATTGACATTCGGAAAATATTCTCATCCTTTCACATTTCTTATTTCCTGTATATAAAAATATACCTTGTGCACATTGGAAAACATTTCCACTTTCCATTTTAACTACTTAATCTGCAGACATTTGCTTTTTAAAACACTATTTACTTTGAAATGTGAACATTTATTTCTTATAGAAATCTGATTTCGTTTATCAGATAGATCTTCATTTAGATAATAAATACCATTATAACTTAGTATCGACCTCCTATTTGATTATAATATCCCTTCTATTTTCCTTTCTTGGAAATATTACATCCTATTTCAAAACTCGTTTAGTCTTCCTTTATTTCGGAAATAACAATATATGTATTATTGGTAAATATTCAATTACCATTTCTTATATGATTCAGAACAGTGTCGAATGACATGTTATATAGACTCAAATGTTTTTATCACATTCCCATATTTTAAAGAGTTCCCTTCAGTACGGTAGTATATATCAAATCTCAATTATTTACTTCCAACTTCGTAAAATTCATTTACACTTCTGCGGGGAAAAACATAATTATTCTCTTATTACTCGGGGTAAGTGAATTTCAAACTTTTCTAGGGAATAGTTTTATATATAATAATCACGCTTAAGCTTCGTTAACAACGTTAATTTATTATTATAGTAAAAACTTGCAATTCGCTGTAATATTCCCCTTTATAACTAATCTTAACATCACGGTCACGCTTAAGCTTGGTCAACAACGTTATTTTATCGTTATAGTTCAAAACTTGCCATACGCTGTAATATTCCCCTTTAGAACTAGTCTTAACATCACTTTTCCACTACAAACTGATACCATTCCTCGATAATAGTGAAGTCGTTCAAGTTGGGGTATTTAATTTACCTCTCAGACCTTGATTGACAACGTTCTTATCTTAGAATAGATATAAATCTGTAACTCTAAACTCCTTATTACCTATAGTATCCCTCAAACCGTATTTCTTGTTTTATTTGGAATATGGTTTTATAACACCATATTCATACTTTGAAATCTCTGTTGTTGATGACTATTTATTTTAGATATTAATTCTTTGCTTTATCTTATACAATTCCATATATAACTTCTTTTATCAAAAATCATTAGTGCCCTTTGTCTACTAACATTTTACTTTCCATTCGAATCATTTCATCTAATTCAGGTAAACATCTCATATAAACTCAATATTATCTTAAATGAATTTCATTTAAGAACAACTACTTTAATTAATATGTAAGAACCCGTAACTTCCCCGGTGAGGAAAGCACGGATAGTTCGAGAACAAGCCACATCAGAACGCAGATGGAAGAACATTTCATTGTATATTACAACAATTCCATAAGAATACAAGAATATACAGAGTATGAATAAATATTACACAGAAATATCAGAGATTTAAATTACATTTAAATACATCGCAGTGGAAATAATACAACACACAACTGAAGGAGATATATGGATATAAAGCTTTCCGGATATCATTCCAGCTGTAAACCAGGATCCTGTGAATATAAATCTGCAAAAACCAAAACTACTAGCTGCCGGTGTCGAAAATAAGGGCACCCAGAGTTTAGGTTAAAACAATAAACTCCAGATCAGTCATGTGACTGGTGTGAGAACTAAAACAGTTATTAATCTTTATTTTTAAAGTTAGGTAAATCAAGGGACCACGCTGTATAACACGGAACGGGTTTCCTCCCAAGAATACCAGTGCATAAAACAACAGCGCAATGCTAAATAAAGAACAATGAAGCTATTATAAGACCCAGGTCCCATCACACAATGCAATGCACGCCGGAGGATAGGGTTTTTACCTTATAATAGCCAAGAATGCTTGATACGTTTAAAACAATCATTTGATACTATTATAAGTGCATGGTGTATAAAACAACTTCAAATCATAAGTATCAATCATAGACGGCATAAGCGTCCCATGCCACTATGTCGCCAAATATAGGGATACAATCAAAACCGCATAGTCACGTATTTGGAAATTGGATTTCCATCTATGAACCGAGGCCAGGGATCGTCCTCAACTGATTCGAGACAATCTAGCCCATGTCTCAGGCAAGCGCGCAGGCAAGCCTTGGATCGTCAGGGCCGGTCCACTGATGTGGATTATTATGCCTGAACAATACATCTCTCCGCCTTATGGGGCGTAAATGAGCCAACAAATGTTATGAATTTGTCGGGTTAAAGAACAAGTGTTATTTCAAACACTGTTCACGATAAACCCAAAAATCAATACCAATTCAATTCTAATTAAATATTATTTAATTGGTACACTTCATTAAATCTAAATAAAAAGATTTAATCTTTTTCTCAACTGGGCTTAAGAATAGTGTTAATGAAGACACCATTCACGACAAACCCAAATCACATTTGATATTAAATACAAGGCTTTGAATAGAAAATATATCGGCTTATATTCAATATCAAATTCTACGACCAACAAATATCGTATTGGAAATTACGATATATATATATATATATATATATATATATATATATATATATCTTTCAAATTCCCATAACAATATCCGTATCATCACGAAATCCAACATTGAAATATTCCGAAGACAAATTCGATTCAAATCCATTCCAATATAATTATTGGAAATTCTGGTTATTTTCAAAACCATTTCAAATCCAATTTATTTATTTAAAAATAAATGAATTATAATTCTAGTTCAAAACTAGTTCATTTCGATAAAAATCTATTTTTATCTTTTCAAATATGGAGTTTCTCATCCCAATTCTTCCCAAATCATTTCTTATGATTTTACACAAATTATTACTATTTTTAATAATTTTATCAAGGCCCGTACAGTCGATTTCCATCAACGACCATCGAACTGCACTTACAGCGACCTTTTCCAAATTTGATTTGGACATATTTCTAAATCCAACTGTTAGATTTCTAATTTCTAATATTCATTGGAAAGCTCTTTTCGATACGAACCCAACGGTTCCGGTTTAAGGAGAATCCGACGGTCGGATCTCCCGTAATATCCGTTCGAAGTCAATGGTCGAAATTCGCGAACTGCCACGGCGCGGCGCGTTCTATTCAGGCCATTATATTATATATATATATATATAATATATATATTATTTACTTTGTCAATTCCCTTTTAAAACGTATTTTATAAATCGTTTTAAATTCATTTTCAAAACGATTTCAACTTCTTTTTCAAATTCAAATCAAAATTGAATTTTCCCTTACAAATTCATTTTAAATTCATTTCAAATTGATTTCAATTCAAATCGATTTTGAATTCAATTTCAGTTCGTTTTCAATTCAATTCAATTTCAATTCGAATTCATTTCTATTCAATTTCAATTCTATTCAATTTCAAGTATATTCAATTTCAATTCTATTCAATTTCAATTCGAATTCATTTCTATTCAATTTCAATTTTATTCAATTTCAATTCGAATTCATTTCTATTCAAAATATCAGATTTTGAAATCACTTTCGATGTTCATTATAAAATGAATAAAATCGATATAAATATCGTTCACGTCAAAATGGCGTCAATCTAATCAACACGGCTTCATATATTTCTATTTTCATATATTCTATTTCAAAAATTTCTTTTTCAAAAATTTCTTTTTCAAAACTGGAATGAGGCCCAATCAATTACCATATAATGTTAATTATATGGATTTTCTACAACACATGTATACAATAACAACGACGAATAATCAACCATCATCCAAAGTGCATTCTACTCTGTATAAGCATTAAATATAAATATTTAACGCTCATAACAGTCTGTCAATCAATCGATCGACATACAACTAAACAATCGGGATTAGTTTACGTCAAATATCATCCCAATACCCATGTGGGGTTTCAAACAATCAAACACAGATTTTATTTGTGCAGTTGGGCGATGTGTAAAATTTATCGTCCCAATCAATATCAGTCAAATGTGTGTATATAAACAAATCGTCCGATTCGTTTATAAATATTTATTTTATATACACGTTAAAAATTCTATTTTTAACTATAAAATATTTTCCACTATAAAATATTTCATTTCAATTCACATCACATCACACAATCAACTACACATCGAAATCAAACAAACAAGCATACAAGACGTCCATGGTCGGTGGACGACGGGTGTCGGGTGCTACTTAACACTGTCTGCATCCTAGTATATATTTTAACTAGAAAACAAAATTAAAAGGTGAGGATTTCTCATAGAGGGTTCCACTCCGCCGTGCTTTGCTTTTGAACTGTCTGGATCTGCTTGAAATTCCAATGCAGTCCTTTTCACGATGTTCATATAAAAATTATATTTTTATTGCTTCATTCAATAAATAAAAATCATATTTTTATTTCATATATTTTTACAACGCTTCATTTTATATGAAAATTATATTTTTATATTTCTACAATATAAAAGATTATACTTTTATACTTCTACAATATAAAAGATTATATTTTTATACTACTTTAAAAATCTAATTTTTCCTCCTTTAAAAATCTATTTTTTCCTACATCAAAAATTTCAACTTTCTTTGAATAAAAATTTGATCTTTTTGCTCTATAAAAATTTGATCTTTCCTATATAAAATCATATCATTCTTAACATGCCAATCTGATTTTTCTTAATCATAAAAATCTGGTTTTTATTTAATAACTAAACTAATTTAACTAAGTATAAAAACTAAATGAATTAAATAAAGAAAAACGCACCTTTGCCGAGGAAATGGGGGTTTACGGTAGCGCAGGGGGTAAAGAGGTGGGTTGGGGTATGGCGTCGGTTGTAGTGGTCCCTGGCGGCGCACCGGAGGTCGGAGGGAGAGCGGGGGCGTCGTGGGTGGCTCGCGAGGTTGGTGACGGCCTCGAGATAGAGGGAACAGATGTACGGATTTCGATTTGAAAGGGAGGAGGGGTTCGCGAGGAGGCTGAGAGGTGGAGGAAGGGGAGCGGTGGGGCGACAGGGTTGGGCGGTGCCTCCGACAGCCTGGCGATGGTCTAGAGTGCGATCGACGAGTCCCCCCCCCCCTTTTTTTTATTTTTCCTAATCGGTTCTGAAATGAAAAGGAGGAGAGAGTTAAAGGATTTTATATTATATTTTATATTATTTTTATTTCAAAAAGTTAACTTTTTATTTAACCTTGAAACGAGACCCACCGCCTGTTGTCCATAGCTAATTACCCCCATTCCGTACACAATGGGGTATGTATCGTAGGCTGATTCGATCGTTTCAATCAGTTTTCGTCAAAATCAACATATAACACTATATATTGATTTTGAACGCACATTTCAATTTACTGGGGTCACATACTAACTCGAAAAATTCCCGAAAAATATTTTCTAGCTTCGTATTGACGATACGGTCCTAACAAAACTAGTTTCATCAAATTCTGAGACCGTTTGAAAAATGGCCACTTTCAGGTCGATCGAAATTGACAAAACACGTTTTCCTTTGCCACGCTCACATATTGACTCAGAAAATTACAAATTTTGAAACATAGCAATAACTTGACATCACGGATCCAACAAAAGTGGTTTCGTCGAAATCCGAGGTCATTTGCAAAATTTCTATTTTTAAGGGCCAGAATTCCATAGCGACTATTCTGAAATTTCATTTGGCCATAACTTTTGATTCCGTTATGAAATTTTGATTTTTCTGATTCGTTGGAAAGATATTCTCAATAAGATTCTATTATTTTTGGTTTCGCTAAATTCCGGTTTATTTTGAATCCTGTACATTCATTTGAAGTTTGAAATCGAATTATCGAACTACCGCGCCATTTTCAATTCCTTTTATAATTAAAATAAAATATTTATATTCTAACGACGACTCAAATAAATATATGCGTTCGAATTCTATTCAAAGTAAATTTTTCGTCGTTATTATTTAAAATAATTCATTTTAAATATTCAAAATTCATCAAAATTGCCAAAATAAAAAAAAATTAAATTGGCCCAGATTTCCGGGTTATTACAATCTCCCCCACTTAAAACTTTTCGTCCCCGAAAAGGAACGAAGCCGAAAGTTGTTTTACTAATCAACTCAACTTTCATTATTTTCGCTAAGGCTTAAGTTCTTCAACTTTTCAGTTTCTAAGAACTTTTCAAATTTTTCAAAAATTTGGCTAACACCCTAAATTTTCGAAAAATTTCGCCATAACCTCCCCTGCACCGGGAGCACCGGGAAAATCCCGAAATTTCCATACAGGACCTCTGATCTCAAAAAGAAAAAGAAAAAGCCATGCGGCTAGCCAATCGGCTCATAAAACCATCATCACCCAAACAAAACAGTAAATTATGGTAAACATGTACCTATTTGTTGGGCAAACAAATTTTATTCTCTGCTCTAGCCTCCTTGCTATGACCTGTTCATTGTAAGTACAAGTATATGCAAGCAAATGCGACCAAATTTCAATACAATTCACTTTTTGATCAATTTGGCTATAGGGTACAAATTTTAATTAATCAAACAATAATCAACAACACAACCATCAATCCATTAGTTGATTAGCTTTTCAAATTCATAACTTTGATATATAGTCAAAAATCATATTTTTGATGCCAAATCACAACAATAAGCCCTATCTAGTTTCGATTCTCACACTCGTCCATTGGAAATATATAGAAATCTCACTTTCGAAACTCGAAAATAAATACCGGCGATGGTGCCCCATCACCAGAATTATCCCCGGACACTAGAGTGCGATTCTATAACTATCCAATACATTAAAACTTCGGATACATGTTTGCAAGACATATATGCAAAATCTTTATATATTGGATTGTCCAAATCAATATAAATAAATAATCAAATACGAATAATTGATTTAAATTTTCAAAACAAAAATTGATTTCATTTTAAAAATATACTCTTCACACTCGTTCTAGGATACTACTGATCCCATCTCTAACGAGTCATTCCCGTTGGATAATACTAATCCAATTTCTGATGAATTCTTTCGTACGGTTCTAATGTGTCTTGTTCTCTGAGCTTTGTAAACCAAAGCTCTGATACAAACTGTAAGAACCTGAAATTCCCCGGTGAGGAAAGCGCGGATAGTTCGAGAACAAGCCACATCAGAATGCAGACGGAAGAACATTTCATTGTATATTACAACAATTCCATCAGAATACAAGAATATACAGAGTATGAATAAATATTACACAGAAATATCAGAGATTTAAATTACATTTAAATACATCGCAGCGGAAATAATACAACACACAACTAAAGGAGATATATGGATACAAAGCTTTTTGGATATCATTCCAGCTGTAAACCAGGATCCTGTGAATATAAATCTGCAAAAATCAAAACTACTAGCTGCCCGTGTCGAAAATAAGGGCACCCAGAGTTTAGGTTAAAACAATAAACTCCAGGTCAGTCATGTGACTGGTGTGAGAACTAAAATAGTTATTAATCTTTATTTTTAAAGTTAGGTAAATCAAGGGACCACGCCGTATAACACGGAACGGATTTCCTCCCAAGAATACCAGTGCATAAAACAACAGCGCAATGCTAAATAAAGAACAATGAAGCTATTATAAGACCCAGGTCCCATCACACAATGCAACGCAAGCCGGAGGATAGGGTTTTTACCTTATAATAGCCAAGAATGCTTGATACGTTTAAAACAATCATTTGATACTATTATAAGTGCATAGTGTATAAAACAACTTCAAATCATAAGTATCAATCATAGACGGCATAAGCGTCCTATGCCACTATGTCGCCAAATATAGGGATACAATCAAACCGCACAGTCACGTATTTGGAAATTGGATTTCCATCTATGAACCGAGGCCAGGGATCGTCCTCAACCGATTCGAGACAATCTAGCCCATGTCTCAGGCAAGCGCGCAGGCAAGCCTTGGATCGTCAGGGCCAGTCCACCGATGTGGATTATTAAGCCTGAACAATACGTCTCTCCGCCCTATGGGGCGTAAATGAGCCAAAAAATGACTCCATCGGACCCGGATCGTCCGATCAAACCAAGGCGCCTCGCAACAGCAACAACCACATAAGTCAAACTCGTCAGGGCGTGTAAAACCACTGACGCCACTTCTAGCTAGAAAGAAACGCATGTCCTCCCTGATGTCCTCTCCCGTTTTTGGTTCATACCGGGTGTGAAACTCGCGAAGTAAACGTTACACAAAGCTATGCCACAAAGGACGTGCTTCGATAATCAACCACAAGACTTTGCTTTTCAACAGAAGCCTTGATCATTTGCATCTTAGCATGCCACACAGGCAAACCATTCTATGCAACCGATATCAGTCACACAGAATGAAATCCGATGTCAGACACACAGTCCATTTACAAGTCCGTTCTGGGTCTGAACGAAACCGGAGGCACCTAGTACCCCGCATATCCATCGATCTCCAAGTACGTCTGGACGATCACTAACTGTTTCCATCTTCTTGGGTGTACAGCCCATTCAAGATCATCAGTAATCACCCAAACAACGTGAAGACTTCCAGTCTTCGACCACCGTCTTCATCTTCGACTTATCGTCGTATCAGTTATTCAGAATGGGATAAACCCGGTCTTTCCGAATAACTCGCGTATATTATAAACAAGTGTTACATAAACACAACATACGCCTCATTCCAATTCATCAGTCACTAACCGTAAATTAACCAGAGAATAATTCCCCAAATATTAACCTCGAAGGCCGAAACCAACATCAGATCAATATCCAGAAAATCTTTCTGCTTAGCTAACCAATAGTTAGTTTCTAAATTTCACATTCATAGGGAAAGGTTCCCATTAATTTTATCAAAGATAAATTCTTTAAATTTATTCTTTAATCTTCTTTTGAATATCAATTCAAACTAGTCGGGATTAACGAACCTTACCGAAGTAATCATTTGTTTTAATTTCTCAATCCCAACCTATTCATCCCATGAAGTAAAACTGGTCATACTTCATATCTAACACCACGGTGTTATCGGTAAATTCAATTACCATTTCACGTTCAAATCTAATTTATGATTTAACTATCGCCTGGAGCAAAACTGGTGATACTCCATTCTCGATCTTTTCAATCTAATTAAAGATTCATTAAAACTCCACTTAGTTTTAATCTGTAACTCGGTTAAAGAATCAGTGTCATTTAAAACACGGTTCACGATAAACCCCAAAATCACATCACATTTCAGTCAGTCCCTAATCGTAAATTAGCAAGTGAGCAATTCCCTAAGTATTAACCCCGAAGGCCGAAACCAACATCAGATCAATACCCCAGAAACCATTCAACTAAAGTAATCTCCAGTTAGTTTCTGATTTTCTTAACTCCTTTGGGACTAAGAACAGTATTATTGAAGATACCGTTCACGACAACCCAAAATCACATTTCATTAATTGTCGGGTTAAAGAGCAAGTGTTATTTAAAACACTGTTCATGATAAACCCAAAAATCAATACCAATTCAATTCCAATTAAATATTATTTAATTGGTACACTTCATTAAATCTAAATAAAAAGATTTAATCTTTTTCTCAACTGGGCTTAAGAACGGTGTTAATGAAGACACCATTCACGACAAACCCAAATCACATTTGACATTAAATACAAGGCTCTGAATAGAAAATATATCGGCTTATATTCAATATCAAATTCTACGACCAACAAATATCGTATTGGAAATAACGATATATACATATCTTTCAAATTCCCATAACAATATCTGTATCATCACGAAATCCAACATCGAAATATTCCGAAGACAATTTCGATTCAAATCCATTCCAATATAATTATTGGAAATTCTGGTTATTTTCAAAACCATTTCAAATCCAATTTATTTATTTAAAAATAAATAGAATTATAATTCTAGTTCAAAACTAGTTCATTTCGATAAAAATCTATTTTTATCTTTTCAAATATGGAGTTTCTCATCCCAATTCTTCCCAAATCATTTCTTATGATTTTACAAATTATTACTATTTTTAATAATTTTATCAAGGCCCGTACTGTCGATTTCCATCAACGGTCATCGAACTGCACTTACAGCGACCTTTTCCAAATTTGATTTGGACATAATTCTAAATCCAACTGTTAGATTTCTAATTTCTAATATTCATTGGAAAGCTCTTTTCGATACGAACCCAACGGTTCCGGTTTAAGGAGAATCCGACGGTCGGATCTCCCGTAATATCCGTTCGAAGTCAATGGTCGAAATTCGCGAACTGCCACGGCGCGACGCGTTCTATTCAGGTCGTTATATTATATATAATGTATATAATATATACTTCGTCGATTCCCTTTTAAAACGTATTTTATAAATTGTTTTAAATTCGTTTTCAAAACGATTTCAACTTCTTTTTCAAATTCAAATCAAAATTGAATTTTCCCTTACAAATTCGTTTTAAATTCATTTCAAATTGATTTCAATTCAAATCGATTTTGAATTCAATTTCAGTTCGTTTTCAATTCAATTCAATTTCAATTCGAATTCATTTCTATTCAATTTCAATTCTATTGAATTTCAATTCGAATTCATTTCTATTCAATTTCAATTTTATTCAATTTCAATTCGAATTCATTTTTATTCAAAATATCAGATTTTGAAATCACTTTCGATGTTCATTATAAAATGAATAAAATCGATATAAATATCGTTCACGTCAAAATGTCGTCAATCTAATCAACACGGCTTCATATATTTCTATTTTCAAATATTCTATTTCAAAAATTTCTTTTTCAAAAATTTCTTTTTCAAAACTGGAATGAGGCCCAATCAATTACCATATAATGTTAATTATATGGATTTTCTACAACACATGTATACAATAACAACGATGAATAATCAACCATCATCCAAAGTGCATTCTACACTGTATAAGCATCAAATATAAATATTTAACGCTCATAACAGTCTGTCAATCTATCGATCGACATACAACTAAACAATCGGGATTAGTTTACGTCAAATATCATCCCAATACCCATGTGGGGTTTCAAACAATCAAACACAGATTTTATTTGTGCAGCTGGGCGATGTGTGAAATTTATCGTCCCAATTAATATCAGTCAAATGTGTGTATATAAACAAATCTTCGATTCGTTTATAAATATTTATTTTATATACACGTTAAAAATTCTATTTTTAACTATAAAATATTTTCCACTATAAAATATTTCATTTCACATCACATCACACAATCAACTACACATCAAAATCAAACAAACAAGCATACAAGTCGTCCATGGTCTGTGGACGACGGGTGTCGGGTGCTACTAAACACCGTCTGCATCCTAGTATATATTTTAACTAGAAAACAAAATTAAAAGGTGAGAAGTTCTCACAGAGGGTTCCACTCCGTCGTGCTTTGCTTTTGAACTGTTGAACTGTCTGGATCTGCTTGAAATTCCAATGCAGTCCTTTTCACGCTGTTCATATAAAAATTATATTTTTATTGCTTCATTCAATAAATAAAAATCATATTTTTATTTCATATATTTTTACAATGCTTCATTTTATATGAAAATTATATTTTTATATTTCTACAAAATAAAAGAATATATTTTTATACTTCTACAATATAAAAGATTATATTTTTATACTTCTTTAAAAATCTAATTTTTCCTCCTTTAAAAATCTAATTTTTCCTACATCAAAAATTTCAACTTTCTTTGAATAAAAATTTGATCTTTTTGCTCTATAAAAATTTGATCTTTCCTATATAAAATCATATCATTCTTAACATGCCAATCTGATTTTTCTTAATCATAAAAATCTGGTTTTTATTTAATAACTAAACTAATTTAACTAAGTATAAAAACTAAATGAATTAAATAAAGAAAAACGCACCTTTGCCGAGGAAAGGGGGGGCTTACGGTAGCGCAGGGGGTAAAGAGGTGGGTCGGGGTATGGCGTCGGTCGTAGTGGTCCCTGGCGATGCACCGGAGGTCAGAGGGAGAGCGGGGGCTTCGTGGGTGGCTCGCGAGGTTGGTGACGGCCTCGAGATGGAGGGAACGGAGGTACGGATTTCGATTTGGAAGGGAGGAGGGGTTCGCAAGGAGCCTGAGAGGTGGAGGAAGGGGAGCAGTGGGGCGACAGGGTTGGGCGGCGCCTCCGACGACCTGGCGATGGTCTGGAGCGCGATCGACGAGATCTCCGCCCCCTTTTTTTCCTAATCGGTTCTGAAATGAAAAGGAGGAGAGAGTTAAAGGATTTTATATTATTTTTTATATTATTTTTATTTCAAAAAGTTGACTTTTTATTTAACCTTGAAACGAGACCCACCGCCTGTCGTCCATAGCTAATTACCCCCATTCCATACACAATGGGATATGTATCGTAGGCTGATTCGATCGTTTCGGTCAGTTTTCGTCAAAATCAACATATAACTCTATATATTGATTTTGAACGCACATTTCAATTTACTGGGGTCACACAGAAAAATTAGATTTTTAAAGGAGGAAAAATTAGATTTTTAAAGAAGTATAAAAATATAATCTTTTATATTGTAGAAGTATAAAAATATAATCTTTTATATTGTAGAAATATAAAAATATAATTTTCATACAAAATGAAGCGTTGTAAAAATATATGAAATAAAAATATGATTTTTCCTATATAAAATCATATCATTCTTAACATGCCAATCTGATTTTTCTTAATCATAAAAATCTGGTTTTTATTTAATAACTAAACTAATTTAACTAAGTATAAAAACTAAATGAATTAAATAAAGAAAAACGCACCTTTGCCGAGGAAGGGGGGTTTACGGTAGCGCAGGGGGTAAAGAGGTGGGTCGGGGTATAGCGTCGGTCGTAGTGGTCCCTGGCGGCGCACCGGAGGTCGGAGGGAGAGCGGGGGCTTCGTGGGTGGCTCGCGAGGTTGGTGATGGCCTTGATATGGAGGGAACGAAGGCACGGATTTCTATTTGGAAGGAAGGAGGGGTTCGCGAGGAGGCTGAGAGGTGGAAGGGGAGCGGTGGGGCGACAGGGTTGGGCGGCGCCTCCGACGGCCTGGCGATGGTCTGAAGCGCGATCGACGAGATCCCCCCTTTTTATTTTTATTTTTATTTTTCATAATCGGTTCTGAAATGAAAAGGAGGAGAGAGTTAAAGTATTTTATATTATTTTTTATATTATTTTTATTTCAAAAAGTTGACTTTTTATTTTACCTTGAAACGAGACCCACCGCCTGTCGTCCATACCTAATTACCCCCATTCCATACACAATGGGATATGTATCGTAGGCTGATTCGATCGTTTCGATCAGTTTTCATCAAAATCAACATATAACTCTATATATTGATTTTGAACGCACATTTCAATTTACTGGGGTCACATACTAACTCGAAAAATTCCCAAAAAATATTTTCTAGCTTCATATTGACGATACGGTCCTAACAAAACTAGTTTCATCAAATTCTGAGACCGTTTGAAAAACGGCCACTTTCAGGTCGATCGAAATTGACAAAACACGTTTTCCTTTGCCATGCTCACATATTGATTCAGAAAATTACGAATTTTGAAACATAGCAATAACTTGACATCACGGATCCAACAAAAGTGGTTTCGTCGAAATCCTAGGTCGTTTGCAAAATTTCTATTTTTAAGGGCCAGAATTCCATAGCGACTATTCTGAAATTTCATTTAGCCATAACTTTTGATTCCCGTTATGAAATTTTGATTTTTCTGATTCGTTGGAAAGATATTCTCAATTAGATTCTAATATTTTTTGGTTTTGCTAAATTCCGGTTTATTTTGAATCATGTACATTCATTTGAAGTTTGAAATCGAAATATCCAACTACCGCGCCATTTTCAATTCCTTTTATAATTAAAATAAATATTTATATTCTAACGACGATTCAAATAAATATATGCGTTCGAATTCTATTCAAAGTAAATTTTTCATCGTTATTATTTAAAATAATTCATTTTAAATATTCAAAATTCATTAAAATTTCCAAATTAAAAAAAATTAAATTGGCCCAGATTTCCGGGTTATTACATAATATAATTACATAGAAATTAACTTCGCCATGACTGAAGTAAAACGATTTACTTCATTATCAATATAACTATATTGGTTGTTTACTTTATTAAACAATGACTGATTCTACTTGTTCAATAATTATTTAAACTTTATTAATTAAAAAGGTATTGATAAGAAATCTTATAAATCTTGAACAATTAATTTCCAAGTTATTATCACTAGATCGAGTGAAGACCAAATAATCTAAAAATCATTTTCCAATAAAACAGTTTATTTAATCAACTTCATATTACCATTTAATTTGTTAACTGATTTTAATTACTTCTTACCGTTAGATTAATATAATTAATCTAATAATATTCTGAATTGTTGTCTTAAAATAATTGTCCAAAATGTTAACAAGTAGGATAATTACAGCTTCACTTCCTTATAAACTGATCTAAATGTCAGACCATTGTCTGTATTTTCTTTATAAAAACTAACTATAAAATATATTTTTATAATAGAACTTCTATTATAAATTTTAATCTTTGCTTCAATTATAAAAATATGATTTTTATAATTTACTTCGTTGATTCGCTTTAATGCAACTCACGTTTTAACAAAAAGATGGATTTATGGTCGGTTGCTACCAATTCCTTAATCAATACCTTTTATTGATTAAATTACGCTAACGTTGAATTTCCATTCAACATTAATATCCAACAGGTTTTCAATGTTATTGGGGTACACACAATGCATATATCAATAATATAAAATAATAGTACATATAAATATTGTGGAATCCGGTTGGATTCCTCCAACCGGTTTCCTGCATCCACAGATGTTAGTCAATACAATTTACGCTAGTTCCATACTATGGGATATTATAATCGAGGGGATCAGTATCAATCAATGATGTGTACATATGCAACGATATATTTATTTCAACCGAATTAATTGTAATCTACCTAAACGACCATCACACAGCATTCAACCAATATTAAAATATAATTATGATATTTTAAAATAGATTAGAGTTAGTGAATTTACTCACCTTGTTTAGCAGTTGATGTTTCTGCTTTTGCTTCGCTTAAAATCAAACAAAGGTTTAATTTTATCACGAAATTCTGGTAGCTTTGTTTTTAGCGAAATTAGTTTCACAATGCAGCTCTCATCACTAGCATCCCAACGTGACCTGTATGGTCCAATTTTTGTTCACGAATTAAAAAGTTATCACCTTTTTAATTAATATGATTTAAATTAGCTAACCCAAATTCCTTAATTAAGCTATTAATTAAATTTGTTAAGGATAATACCGCTTGCTCCTTTTTCCATCGTGTTTCTACCACCCAATTTCAGCCTTTACAGTATCAACCAAAATTTTGAACCATCACATATGTATTCGTACTTCATTCCATGGTAAAAGCCTTCACCATTATCCTTCCAGCAAGTGATTTGTTGCGACGCCCACTTCAGCACACATGCTAATCCACGTCTCCCTCTTTGAGCCTTCTTATATTTTTATTCCTCTTGTTTGGGCTTATCCAAAACTCGGCCCACTCACACAATCTTCGATCTACATCAACCTACACTACTTTCTTCTAGAGTTTAGAACCCACAAGCACACGCTTCTTCCTCGTTCTGCCTGAATATCATCTGCATGCCCATCCACTGTATTTCTTCCGCCATTTCCATGCGCTAGATCTCTAACTGCTCCTTACATACTCCACTATTCTACACACCTCTTCACTAAAATACTCCTCTTTCCAAGCTTGTCTCCTCCATCCTTCTCGACAACAAAACCCGAACCTCGAAACCCCTATTGTGGAACGTGACTACAGCTGCGCAACTTCCTCCTTAATGATATTTCCGCAACCTTCATGAAACATAAGTTCTCCCCTTTCCATTTGCATTTCCGTGTCATCAGACCCCATTGAATAAATCCCGTCTCCTCCTGTTTGAGTATGCACCCGCATGAAAACTTCCTCCACCAATCTACTCAGTTCCTCTCCGCATGTTTTCCTGCCCTCGTATTGTATTTTTTTCTCGTTTTGAAAACTGCTCATCATCTTTTTTTTATTTGGGCTTTAGCATTCTGAAACTAGTCCATCACCGCACCCTTATTACCCAGACGCGCTAAAAGTTGTGTTCTCCTTCAAATATACTTCCTCCAGTAATAAACCGCGCATTCAAGCCACTGCTCCTCTCGCTGCTACTGTTTACTGCGAATGAAACCGATCCGAACCCTGCTGATAGTATACGGGATGAAGAAGAAATGATGTAGGAATTTGAATATATATTGCTTTCGAACTTTAGAAGAGGATTCTATATGTTTTATATTTCCTTCCCTTCACATTTTGGGTTTGTAACGGCTTCACGTTTTGGGTTTGTGATGAGGAAAATGAACGATTATTGTGTGTATTTATAGCTACACAATACCTTGATGGCCAAGGGATAGGGATACTCTATAATCATAGGTAGGTCGGGGTAAAGGCTATGTATAATAGGACTGATGAGTTTTCATGTCTTAGCTGTTTTCCTTCATGTCATAGTCCTGCGTTAGGAAGAAAGAATGTACAGTTCTTTGGCATTGAAGGTATCATTTACACATATAATAATATATACATTTCTGTTGTAATACTTTTCGAAACCAAGGTTTTACTGGGATGGGGTTCCTTCGCGATGAAGTTTTAGGGGTACTTTTCCTTGGTAGTGAAGTAATGTTAAGTTTTATAATGTTTATACTTGCGTTGTCTTAGTTTTTGGACAAAATATCATACAAAGGGACAGAAAATTGTAATAGGAAAAATATCTATCTTATCTGCTCATCCCAGTCCCGTCTGTTCTAAATGTTGCATTGAAAAGAAAGAAAAAGAAAACAGTGTCCTAGCCTGCGTTTTTAGGTGTGTAGAGAGAGCTAAGCTTAGTTGTTAAGCTATCCTATATATTTATTTCTTATCTAGACCTTTGTCTTCGCTGGAAATGGTTCGTAACCCATTTGTGCCATGTTGTCATCTTAATTGTATTATATTCATTTATGGTATGTGATCTGAATTGAAGGCAAGTGAATGGATGTTCAAATAATGAGATTCAAAACGGAAGTCCATGTGATACACATGGCCGGATCTATCCCTACAGTCATTTGGCTTTATATATTTTTTTGTTTTTAGTTTTGACGGGGAATGTAACACCCCGTGTATTTTATAACAGTGAAATTCACAAATTAAAGTATAATAAATTTCAAATCAAAGTATTAAGGGAAACGGGATATGCCATTGCGTTCGTCTCGGAAAAATACGCGAAATAGAGTCCGAGTTTTCGAAAAACGGAGCCCGTATGACCAAATTATGGCCCGATGAAGTTTCAGAAAATTCAAATTTCGAAAACAGATTTGAATTTCAACCCAATCAGAGTAGGCGGGAAAAGTTCCCACCCAACCCATCAGGTTGACCTGGGGGTCGACCCTAGGGTCGACCTGCCAGGCCAGGTCGACCTGGGAGTCGACCTAGGGGTCGACCTACCCCAAGCAGGTCGACTCTAGAGTCGACCTGGGGGTCGACTGGGGAGTCGACCTGGCCCCTGAGCCAGGTTGAACCCAGCCCACCCTGGCTGGCCTGGTCTGTGTTTGGTCGATTTTCTGAGCCTTGCCTTGTCACTAGGGCTAGGTGTCAGCTCCTGGTTGGTCTCTCCTTCAAACAAACGGCTATTATTAAACCAAGCTCCATCGACGGTCTAAATCAACTCACAAACTCTATAAAAAGGACCTAAGACTAACCTTAATTCACACAAACTAAAATGGAGATGAGGTCGTCATGCTGCTGAGGAGAGACTAGGAATAGCCGTCAGAAATTGAGAGATGATTAGGAGATAATTTGAAAGCTTAAAGCAACGTTAATCAAATCAAAGCAACGCCTACAACAAAGGATAGCATCTCCAAATTCAGAGTTCAGATTCCTGAATTGAAGATTCGTCATACGTTGTAAATAGAGTGCTATTTCGATGTGAATTAAATAATTGTGTTGATTTGTGTAAAGTAAGAAATGGAATTGTGGCGATAATAATCTATATTTGTATGTTGCTTTGATTCTAAATGATTTGGGAACGTTGTGGTATTCGATTTGATATTCGCAAGCATATGATTCATATTGAAAACTACATGTTTGTGGTAGTTATTTACAACACCCATTTGATAATTGTAAGTATATGATTCATGTTGAAAGTAACAACTATATGTTGTAATAGTTTATTTGAGATTCATGCAAGTATATGATTTACTGTTATGCCAACATGATGTATAATTTTATGGTCATCTTTAGTGTAATTTGATCCACTTGAGTATTATGATTCATATGAAGGTTATGTTGGAATTGGCATCATAGTTCAAGTATAAAAATCATGCTTTTGTGATAGTGACAAAAGCAAGCATCTTTGTGAACTTGTATTAATTATATGAACATGATAAACTATGTTTATTATTATGCCTAGTTGAATTATGTTTTAGGCCTAAGTTGTTATCAAAACCATATGGTGATATAGGCGACACAATTAAGTTAGATTTACATCCCAATTGCATGTTTACAATGATTCATGTATTATTTATGCCATGATTACATGAGTAGAATGATTCATGTCTAAGTATTATTTATGCCATGATTATATGAATAGAACGATTCGTGTTTAAGTATTGTTTATGCCGTAATTATATGAATAGAATGATTCATGTTTAAGTATTGTTTATGCCATGATTATATGCTGTTACAATTGCAAGTTCACATGTGCCTATTTTATGTTAATTGAATCGTTATGTTGCAAGTTCATGCTCTCACACTCCCCTTTTTATGTTACCTTATAAACACCATGTTATAAGCCTCCCCTTTTTCATATGGCTAAGTTGGGTTTAAATGTTAAACCCAACATATCTTATATTGTAGCGAACGTGTAAAACGGGGGTAATGACGTTTGGGTTAAAATATAGAACATATGTGTTGGCATGTTTGACGCATGCCAACAACCTTGAAAAACAATTAAGTGGCATAAATAAATTTTAACCAATAAAGAGGAATTTGAATAATGGGCCGCAAATGTTTACATATAAAAAGAAAAGAGACAAAATATGTAAATGTAGAAAATACGATGTGTTTAACCCGAGGTTGGATTGAGTTGTGATGTAAACCTGCCCGGAACCGCCCGGCTGTCCAGTAGTCACAACAATACCTATCCAATGTGGGTGGTTAAACACAGAGCCCAATAAGGACCCGAGGTTAGACTGAGTTGTGGCGTAAGACTGCCCGGACCCAACCGGCAACAGGCAGCCACAACAATACCTGTCTAATGTGAGAGGTCAAGGCTTTAATAAGACAATTAAGGCTGAGTCAGGATTGATAGGATTAAGTAAATTAAATTAATACTTAATCAAAATGGAACATGCTAAACTAAACAGATTGATTTGGGGGTTAGGTTTATAAAACACTTAACCAACTTAGCATGTTGGCTAGAAATAGAAAACCTAGTACCGGGGGACCCTTTTCAGCAGTAACCCTACAAGGTGTATCAGGATACCCTGAACTAGGCAGGGTGGGCACGATTACTGGGCTGACTGTAAGAGGTCAAATCGACGGCGGTGGTGCAGCAGTGTAGGTTCTAATGGGGTGCGGGCGTGCACACACTCCGGCGCAGAAAAATAAGGCACTGGGCACCAGTAGCATACCTGTGCATTCTAGGATTGTGTCGGGCCGCCACCATGGGACTTGATACACCCCATGGTGGGACCAGCATAGGTAACTACAACAACGGGGGCCGTAAGACACATGTAACTATGTGAGTAGGAGCCGATCATCAGAAAAAGGATCACTTCACCCTGATTATGGGGTGCCTGTTGGGAACTAGTTTATATGGGTACAGAGATTAATATGGGGTACGATAGTATTCGACCCTAGACCACTTAACTTAGCTTATAATGCTTTCCCATTTCCAGTTTATACTTATCATACCCGGTTCTTTATTCATAAACTGAATAGTCCTAGACTTACTCAGGCTTTATGTCTGACTCTACTTTTCTTTCGCCTTCTTTTCTTTCGTTCCCCCCCCCCCTAGTCCACAGGGAGGGAATACCGCAGCTTGACCAGTTTTCACATCCAGCTTGAAGAGAAAGAAAGTATTGCTTGGATCTTTTCCGTTTTGGACTATGGATTTGGACAGCAATTATGGGACTTTTGCAGTTTATTTATGTTTTCTTTATGCTTCTTTAAATAATGTAATCAAGACAGTTATGAAGATGTTATGTTTTTGGAAGTATTGTAAGACAATTATGGCATGGCTTGCGTAACACGTATTTTAATGAAATAAAAGTTGTTGTTGGTTTCCGCTGTTCAAAAATATGTATTCTTATATCTGTCTTGTATATCTGTGACTCATACTTATAAACCTCCACCAAAATTAGGGCATTCCCTTTGAGAGTGACCCTAACGGAGGTGGGGTGTTTCACTTGGTATCAGAGCATAGGTTTACCAGATAAGATAAAAAGTTTTGAAAAATTATTTTTTTAAAAAGAAATTTAAAGAAGCATTTTTAAAAGATAAAATATTATTTTATTTTAAAACGGACAAGTCCCCCAAAGCCATAGGTACTATCTCTTATCCTTCGTTTTGAATCTATCCTTTTTGTTTCAGCATGTCCGAAGAACTTAACTTGCCAGAGGGTGTACCAATACCTTGTTGGTTTAGACGGTTCTTAGAAGCAAGGGCCACTCAGCCAGGTCCTACCGTTCCTCCTCCCCCAGCTGCAGGAAATCATCCAGCTGCAGCAGCACCTCTTCCTCGACCTCCTCCACGGGGAAACACTTTTGCTAAGATATGTAAAGATATGTAAAGATTTTAAAGCTATGGGAGGAAAGGATTTTCATAGAACTGAGTCCTTCGTGGCAGCTAGAAATTGGCTGAAAGAAACCGAGGACTTATTCGTCATCTTTGAGGTAGAAGATAGACAGAAAGTACAACTGGCAGTATGGCTACTTAAAGGCGAGGCTTCCTACTGGTGGGAAGTCACTAATGCAGAAAGACCATTGGAAACATGGGAGGACTTTAGGGCAAGGTTTGAGGCTAAATTTCTCTTAGACGCGGAAAGGAGTTTGCAGTTGGAAAAATTCTTATTTCTTAAGCAAGGGAACAAGACAGTCAAAGAGTATGTTAATCAGTTCGATGAGCTGGCTAGGTT
Organism: Allium sativum; assembly: GCA_030737875.1. Taxonomy (NCBI): domain Eukaryota; kingdom Viridiplantae; phylum Streptophyta; class Magnoliopsida; order Asparagales; family Amaryllidaceae; genus Allium; species Allium sativum. The sequence continues at coordinate 270,641,356 of CM060922.1, read as the reverse complement.
CGGACTGGACCCAGTCAACACCTCGCACAAGAAGGCACTCCGTTTTGTGAAAGGGTTGAATGAGCCATTACACAGTTTGTCCATGACACATATACCCATGGGAGCTACGTATGAAAGGTTGGTACAGATGGCATTGTTGAACGAAGAGGATAAGGGCAAGAAGGAGACAAAGGCAGAAAGCTCTCAAGGGAAGAAAGAGGGTTTACAGCCTAAGAAGATGGACTTTAAGAAGGGTGGGAAAGACAACAAAGAGAAGAGGAAGTGTAATTTCTGTGGCAAAGTGGGGCACTTAGTGAAAGATTGCCGGAAAAAGAAGGCCAAGATGAATGGTGGGTGCTTTTCTTGCGGTGAGACAGGCCACATGGCTAAGGACTGCCCAAAGAAACGAGGATAGGGGCAGAGGGCTGGATCCACCTCAGGGGCACAAGTTCATGTGCTAGAGGCGCCACCTCTGCAACAGCGAGGTATAAATACTTCTGTAGAAAGTGTAGTTTATCTTTATGATCACCCCGTTCGCACTTTATTTGATTCTGGTGCATCACACTCCTTTATCTCGTCTGCTTTAGTAGAATCTCTGCACCTAAAAACTAGTATGGTAGAGGACCCCTTAATTGTTTCAAACCCAATTGGGGGCCCAGCTCATTTGTCTATGATCTGTTTGGGATTGAAAATTTCTATTCTAAGCGTAGAATTTAAATGTAGTGCCTTTGTTTTGGGCTTTTCGGGATATGGTTTGATTTTGGGCATGGATTGGCTATCCAGTAATGGGGCCATCCTTGATTATGAAAAAAGGGTTGTTAGGATCCTGACCCAGCTCGGTAACACTTTGGAAATTACTTGTAATCCCTCGTATGTGGTTATGCTTAGTTATCTTGAATCGCTAGATGCCTCCGTTGAAAATTTGCAATCGGTTAGAGTGGTCCGGGAATATCCGGATGTCTTCGAAGAGGTGAAGGGCTTGCCTCCAAAGCGGGAGATAGACTTCCGCATATATCTTGTAGATAATGCAAAGCCCGTTGCGTTGCCCGTTAGACACATGGCTCCACAGGAAAGGAAAGAGCTCAGTAAACAGATTAAAGAGCTTCTAGAAAAGGGGTTCATTAGGAGGAGCATTTCAGAATGGGGCGCTCCAGTGGTGTTCGCTACAAAGGCGGATGGTTCACTCCGTCTATGTGTTGACTATAGGGAGCTCAACAAGCTAACGAAAAAGAATAGGCACCCTCTCCCCAGAATTGACGATTTGTTTGATCAGCTTGTAGGAGCGTCTGTTTTCTCCCAACTCGATTTAGCGACCGGTTTTCATCAGCTAAGGGTGGCTGAAGATAGTATCGATAAGACGGCATTCAGAACCCCAGACGGCTTCTTTGAATGGCTTGTCATGCCTTTCGGCTTGACAAATGCACCTGCTTACTTCGTGGACCTGATGAGTAGGGTATTCAGAGATTTCCTCAATAAGTTCGTAGTGGTCTTCGTAGACGATATCTTGATCTTCTCAAAGAATGAGGAAGAGCATGCTCAGCACTTAAGGGCAATCATGGAAACTCTGCGTGTCCATCAGCTAAAAGGCAAATTCTCCAAATGCCACTTTTGGAGAGAAGAAGTTAGGTTCCTTGGGCACATAGTATCCAAAGAAGGGTTAGATGTGGACCCTGCTAAGGTAGTAGCGGTACAGGATTGGAAGACACCAAGAAACGCAACTGAGGTCCGAAGTTTTCTAGGGCTAGCAGGTTTCTACCGAAAATTCATAAGGGATTTTGCGAAAATCTCAGCTCCGCTCACAAGACTGACCAAGAAGAATCTAGTGTTCAATTGGGACTTGGATTGCGAGTTTGCTTTCCAACAACTAAAAAGGTCTCTTACAACAGCCCCAGTTTTGACGTTGCCAGATGGAAGCAAGATATTCACAGTTTATACAGATGCATGTGGGACAGGGCTAGGCGCTGTCTTAATGCAAGAAGGAAGGGTAGTAGCTTATTGCGGAAGATAGTTGAAAGTACACGAAAAGAACTACCCGACCCACGATCTTGAATTAGCTTCCATCGTCTTTGCACTCAAGTCTTGGCGACACTATCTCCTAGGTGAGAAGTTCGAACTTTACACTGACCATAAATCGTTGAAATATCTTTTCTCGCAGAAATATCTTAACTTGAGGCAACAGAGATGGATGGAGTTTCTTGCCTCGTACGATTTCGAGATCTCCTACACTTTGGGCAAAGGCAACGTAGTGGCAGACGCGTTGAGCCGAAAGAAACTAACCCTAAGCCCGTTGTTTGTTGAAAGACAAAGCCTAGAGTTTATAGCCAGCTTTGACTTTAGGCCCTCCTCCGATCTTGTACCAGGCTTGTTAGCATCTCTCGAAGTACGCCCGACTTTAGTGGACTCAATAGGGACAGCACAACGCGAAAACCCTCAGCTTGTGGAAATGATTGATAGGCTAATTAGGGGTGAGACTTCAAGTCACCTCAATAGATACTCCATCGACGATAAGGGTTGGCTAAGGCGAGACGGAAGACTATGCGTCCTACAAACAAGGGATTTAGTAAAGAAGGTTCTCGAGGAAGCACATCACTCCAAGATGACGATACACCTAGTCGGAGATAAAATGTACAAGGACATAAAAAGAAGTTTCTTTTGGAACGGCATGAAGAAGGACGTGGCAGATTTCGTTTCTAAGTGTATGGTGTGCCAACAGGTTAAGGCGGAACAGAAAAAGCCTAGCGGTCTGCTACATCCTCTAGAGGTCCCGCAGTGGAAGTGGGATAGCATCTCAATGGACTTCGTTGATGGGCTGCCTAGGTCTAGAAGAGGCAACACTAGCATTTGGGTAATAGTGGATAGGCTTACTAAAAGCGCCCACTTTTTACCTGTCAAGAGTAAAAGAACTGCCTCATCCCTAGCATCTCTTTACCTCAAGGAAATCATTCGACTCCATGGAATACCATCCAGCATTGTTAGTGACCGAGACCCTATCTTCACAAGTGAGTTTTGGCGGAGTCTACAAGAAGCGGTAGGCACACAGTTATGCTTGAGCACAGCCTATCATCCCCAAACCGACGGCCAAACAGAAAGAGCGAATAGAGTTTTGGAAGACCTTCTAAGACTGTGCGTCCTTGACTTCGGAGGGACATGGGAAGACCATCTTCTTTTGGTGGAATTTGCCTACAACAACAGCTATCAAGCAACCATCGGAATGGCGCCCTTCGAAGCTTTATATGGAAGACCGTGCCGATCACCCACTTGTTAGTGGGAGTCTACTGATAAGCTCATACTTGGACCAGATATGATCCGAGAGACTTCAGAAAAAGTAGACTTAATACGAAGAAGGATGAAGACGGCCCAAGACAGACAAAAGTCCTACGCCGACAAGAGGAGGACCGACCTTGAATTTGAGGTTGGGGACAGAGTTTTTCTTAAGGTATCTCCGCTAAGGAACGTTGTTCGTTTTGGAACCACAGGAAAGCTAGCACCAAGGTTCGTAGGGCCATTCCCTATCATCGAGAAAATTGGGAAAATGGCCTATAGATTAGAGCTACCCGAGAAATTGGCCGGAGTTCACAACGTCTTTCACGTTTCACATCTCCGAAAATGTCTACATGAGTCTGCTGAAGTGGTAGAGCCAAATATCCTAGAAGAAGCTGAAGTGGAACGCGAAGCAACCGTAAGGAAAGTTCCAACCCGCATATTAGGAACAGAAGTTAAGAAACTACGCAACCGCGAAGTCAAGCTCGTCAAAGTGCAGTGGAGCGACGCCGAAGAAGATGCAACCTGGGAAACTGAAGCTAGAATACGCGCGGCCTACCCTTTTCTTTTCGAGGGTACATCTTTGATCTTTTCTTTTTCCTTAAGTTGCGCTTTTATCTATCTTTTTAGGTATATCTCCTCGACCCTATCTTTTAGGTAGAAACCCTTTGGATGAAAACATGTAATTGAAACATGTTATGGATGATGATTACAAGTGGTTGCAAGTGATTGCTAGTGGTTGCTCGTGGTTGCATATACACACACAATCTAGGTTTTAGATCGGCTCAATCACTTCATATTGCATATGCATATATGTTTGCATTCGTATATGGTTGAACTTTAATGTGTTGTCATATGGATGTTGCATTTGTATGAATGATTGTGCACTCATGTAGAATCATAAATAGGAAGATTTGCATACATAATGGATTCATGGCACTTACATAATTCACATTAAGGAGGTCAACTGAATCAGTAGACCGCCTGATTTTGCATTAGATAAGTACATGTACACACACACTTCGCATATTATCATGAAGCATTAGAAGTCTTTAAAGGACAATGGATGCTCGTGTTTGATGGATGAGTAGATGGGTGTTTGGATGTTAGGATGTACATTCTTCCTGAACTTGAAGATTTCGGGACGAAATCCTTTTAAGGTGGGGAGAATGTAACACCCCGTGTATTTTATAACAGTGAAATTCACAAATTAAAGTATAATAAATTTCAAATCAAAGTATTAAGGGAAACGGGATATGCCATTGCGTTCGTCTCCGGAAAATACGCGAAATAGAGTCCAAGTTTTCGAAAAACGGAGCCCGTATGACCAAATTATGGCCCGATGAAGTTTCAGAAAATTCAAATTTCGAAAACAAATTTGAATTTCAGCCCAATCAGAGTAGGCGGGAAAAGTTCCCGCCCAACCCACCAGGTCGACCTGGGGGTCGACCTGCCAGGCCAGGTCGACCTTGGAGTCGACCTAGGGGTCGACCTACCCCAGGTAGGTCGACTCTAGAGTCGACCTGGGGGTCGACTGGGGAGTCGACCTGGCCCCTGAGCCAGGTCGAACCCAGCCCACCCTGGCTGGCCTGGTCTGTGTTTGGTCGATTTTCTAAGCCTTGTCTTGTCACTAGGGCTAGGTGTCAGCTCCTGGTTGGTCTCTCCTTCAAAAGAATGGCTATTATTAAACCAAGCTCCATCGACGGTCTAAATCAACTCAAAAACTCTATAAAAAGGACCTAAGACTAACCCTAATTCATACAAACTAAAATGGAGATGAGGCCGTCATGCTGCTGAGGAGAGACTAGGAATAGCTGTCAGAAATTGAGAGACGATTAGGAGATAATTTGAAAGCTTAAAGCAACGTTAATCAAATCAAAGCAACGCCTACAACAAAGGATAGCATCTCCAAATTCAGAATTCAGATTCCTGAATTGAAGATTCGTCATACGTTGTAAGTAGAGTGCTATTCCGATGTGAATTAAATAATTGTGTTGATTTGTGTAAAGTAAGAAATGGAATTGTGGCGATAATAATCTATATTTGTATGTTGCTTTGATTCTAAACGATTTGGGAACGTTGTGGTATTCGATTTGATATTCGCAAGCATATGATTCATATTGAAAACTACATGTTTGTTGTAGTTATTTACAACACCCATTTGATAATTGTAAGTATATGATTCATGTTGAAAGTAACAACTATATGTTGTAATAGTTTATTTGAGATTCATGCAAGTATATGATTTACTGTTATGCCAACATGATGTATAATTTTATGGTCGTCTTTAGTGTAATTTGATCCACTTGAGTATTATGATTCATATGAAGGTTATGTGGGAATTGGCATCATAGTTCAAGTATAAAAATCATGCTTTTGTGATAGTGACAAAAGCAAGCATCTTTGTGAACTTGTATTAATTTTATGAACATGATTAAACTATGTTTATTATTATGCCTAGTTGAATTATGTTTTAGGCCTAAGTTGTTATCAAAACCATATGGTGATATAGGCGACACAATTAAATTAGATTTACATCCCAATTGCAAGTTTACAATGATTCATGTATTATTTATGCCATGATTACATGAGTAGAATGATTCATGTCTAAGTATTATTTATGCCATGATTATATGAATAGAACGATTCATGTTTAAGTATTGTTTATGCCGTAATTATATGAATAGAATGATTCATGTTTAAGTATTGTTTATGCCATGATTATATGTTGTTACAATTGCAAGTTCACATGTGCCTATTTTATGTTAATTGAATCGTTATGTTGCAAGTTCATGCGCTCACACTCCCCTTTTTATGTTACCTCATAAACACCATGTTATAAGCCTCCCCTTTTTCATATGGCTAAGTTGGGTTTAAATGTTAAACCCAACATATCTTATATTGTAGCGAACGTGTAAAACGGGGGTAATGACGTTTGGGTTAAAATATAGAACATATGTGTTGGCATGTTTGACGCATGCCAACAACCTTGAAAAACAATTAAGTGGCATAAATACATTTTAACCAATAAAGAGGAATTTGAATAATGGGCCGCAAATGTTTACATATAAAAAGAAAAGAGACAAAATATGTAAATGTAGAAAATACGATGTATTTAACCCGAGGTTGGATTGAGTTGTGATGTAAACCTGCCCGAAACTGCCCGGCTGTCCAGTAGTCACAACAATACCTATCCAATGTGGGTGGTTAAACACAGAGCCCAATAAGGACCCGAGGTTAGACTGAGTTGTGGCGTAAGACTGCCCGGACCCAACCGGCAACAGGCAGCCACAACAATACCTGTCTAATGTGAGAGGTCAAGGCTTTAATAAGACAATTAAGGCTGAGTCATGATTGACAGGATTAAGTAAATTAAATTAATACTTAATCAAAATGGAACATGCTAAACTAAACAGATTGATTTGGGAGTTAGGTTTATAAAACACTTAACCAACTTAGCATGTTGGCTAGAAATAGAAAACCTAGTAGCGGGGGACCCTTTTCAGCTGTTACCCTACAAGGTGTATCAGGATACCCTGAACTAGGAAGGGTGGGGCACGATTACTGGGCTGACTGTAAGAGGTCAAATCGACGGCGGTGGTGCAGCAGTGTAGGTTCTAACGGGGTGCGGGCGTGCACACACTCCGGAGCAGAAAAATAAGGTACTGGGCACCAGTAGCATACCTGTGCATTCTAGGATTGTGTCGGGCCGCCCCCATGGGACTTGATACACCCCATGGTGGGACCAGCATAGGTAACTACAACAACGGGGGCCGTAAGACACATGTAACTATGCGAGTAGGAGACGATCATCAGAAAAAGGATCACTTCACCCTGATTATGGGGTGCCTGTTGGGAACTAGTTTATATGGGTACAGAGATTAATATGGGGTACGATAGTATTCGACCCTAGACCACTTAACTTAGCTTATAATGCTTTCCCATTTCCAGTTTATACTTATCATACCCAGTTCTTTATTCATAGACTGAATAGTCCTAGACTTACTCAGGCTTTATGTCTGACTCTACTTTTCTTTCGCCTTCTTTTCTTTCGTTCCCCCCCCCCCCAGGTCCACAGGGAGGGAATACCGCAGCTTGACCAGTTTTCACATCCAGCTTGAAGAGAAAGAAAGTATTGCTTGGATCTTTTCCGTTTTGGACTATGGCTTTGGACAGCAATTATGGGACTTTTGCAGTTTATTTATGTTTTCTTTATGCTTCTTTAAATAATGTAATCAAGACAGTTATGAAGATGTTATGTTTTTGGAAGTATTGTAAGACAATTATGGCATGGCTTGTGTAACACGTATTTTAATGAAATAAAAGTTGTTGTTGGTTTCCGCTGTTCAAAAATATGTGTTCTTATATCTGTCTTGTATATCTGTGACTCATACTTATAAACCTCCACCAAAATTAGGGCATTCCCTTTGAGAGTGACCCTAACGGAGGTGGGGTGTTTCAGGGAAATTTTATGGTTTCTGTTATAAGGAATTCCGTTCGTTATGGACTGCTATAGACAAAAATAAAATTATGGTTGTGTCCAGCGATGTGCCACGATCCCAAAAATATAATAATATCGGTAGGTCAACTCATATTTTGAAACCCCAAAATATTGATATAGGGTGCAAAATACTCCAAATAAAAAATTGCGTATTTAATTAATTAAAATTTACAGTAAAATTCTAAAAATTAAATTATAACTGGATAAAATGCGGGATGTTACATCTTAGTTAGATTCGCTTTTGAATTTAAATCTTTGGATTTTTATTCTTCGTCATATTTCCATTATGGATCAGATTGTAACAAATTGTATATGAAATCGTCTAGAAAATCGTCATGGACACAAGGTGAAGTATCTATAATCAGATTCAGATTTTTGTTGAAGGTTTACTTTTTAGTTCATTTCTTATTTCATATAAATTTATGGGGTGTTACATTTAGGAGTATGTTTTATACCATACAAAGTACATGATTAGGTAATTTTTTGTCTTTAAAAAACCATGGTTGCTCTACATAAATAGCTTCTTTTGTAAAGCCATTTAAGAATGCATTTTTAACATTTACTTGATATGATTTGAAATTATTATAATTTACGAAAGCAAGTAAGATTCTTATAGCCTCTAATCTTGCTACTAATGAAATGATTCATTAAATTATATACCTTGCTCTTGACAATAGCCTTGCATGACTAACTGAGATTTATTTCTTATGGCCACTCATTGTTCATTTATTCTATTTTTATATACTCGTTTAGTTCGAATTGCAGATTTATCCTCTGCTCTTAGGAAAAATTCTCAAACATTATTTCTAGTAAATTGATTTACTTCCTCTTGCATATCAAGAATCCATGGATCATCAATTGATGCCTTTTTTGAATTTTAAGGTTCAATATTTGAGATAAAATCAACATTACTCATTTTATTTAGTTGATTTCTGGTTTTAGTGACTGATTTTATATAATTTTATTAGATGAACTTTTAGAATTCATGCTCTTTTATTATGATGTATTTCTTTTAAATTATCATCATTTTCATTGTTACCGAGCTTGTTATTTGAAGGTTTATTTATGACACGTTCTTCCTTGATAATATTGTTATTTATTGCTTTAAAATTTCCTTGAAATGAAACATGTAATGGTTATACGATGGTATTAGTCCTAGTGTTAAAGATTCTATAATCTTTACTTCTATTTGAATATACAACAAAGATTCCTTTATCAAATTTAGCATCAAATTTGCCTAAGTTGTCTTTAGTATTTAAAATAACGCATTCACTACCACAAAAATTTAAAATAAAACGCTTTAAAAAATTTATTATAAAGTAACTCATATGATGTTATATTTGTTAATGGTCTGATTAAAATTATATTTAATGTATAACATACTGCAATGACTACTTCAGTCCAAAAATTCTTATTAAATTATTACCATTTAATATAGTTCTAGCATACTGTTAAATCGTTCAATTTTTATGTTCCACCACTCTAATTTTTTTGTGTTGTTTTTAGTAAATTTTTATCGGTTGTTCCTTTCTTATAACATAAATTTTCAAAAAAAAACTACTTTGGATTTCTCAACCACGCTCACTTTATAGTTTTAATTTTAATAGAAATTAATTTTGAATTCTTTTAACAAAGATTAGGTAATCTAAAATCCAAGGGTTGCTTGTATCCGTTAAAAGACACAAGTTATCATTTGACATTTTCATACTTAGGATATAAATGTTTTGTTTCCTAATCTCTTCAAGGATAATGTTTGACTCATTATCTTTAATATGACATCTATCTTTTATGAATTTAATTTGTAACCTTATCGCAGAATTGAATAATACTTAACAGACTGTGTTTTTAAGTTCCTAACTAACAAAACATACAGATAGTAGAAGTATTCAAGTTAGTAACATTGCCGATTCCAATCGCATGTACTTTAGAATTGTCTCCAAAGTTGACTAATCCATCGCCTTTGCAAACTATGTCTTTAAGAATCTTTGTATTTCCATTCATGTGTCTTAAGCATCCACTATCTAGTGTCCATTTGTTCTTCTTATTCTTATGTCAGTGCATCAAAATCAACATTATTTGTTCCTGCAACTCAAGCCTTTTCAAAAGATCAAGCGTTTTTTCATAAGAAATAGATGTAATCTTATGAAAAAAACAATTATGATTTTACAACATGTCCATTTTAAAAATAGCATCAATAAAATTATCAAAAAATTTCATTTCAATTTTTATCCAAAAATCATATTACATACTTTGAAAAAACCTTACTTTAATGCCAAATATAAAAACGTAGAGTACTAATCTTAAGGCTAATATTAACACTATAGGGGATGAATAGTATTTTCTTAATTATATAAATCTTTTTAAACTTTTAACAGAATTATACTTAAATTGAATTTATCAATAATGACGTAATCAAAATGTAGAGAAAAGTAAATACAGTAAAATAGAAAGAAAAACACACCAAGATTTCTATACTAGTTCGGAGTTACCTTATATCCATTTCCGCACAAACCCTGTGTTGATTTCTTTAAGAAGTAAATGCAAATGCAATCTCACCTTCAAGGCTATGAGACACATTCTCTAGAATTTCAGACCTTTAAGTAGCGTTTTAGGTTTCAAGGGCTATTAAACACAACCAATTGATTTTCAGGCTTAATCACATCCAGTTGATTTATAGGCCACAATCACATATTTATGAATAATATTTTTTGGTTTGAAAGAGTTTATTAACTCAGATCGTTTGATCTTTGATTAATAGCTCATATAACTCTGAATTACATTATGATCCTAATAGATTGATGAGAGAATCGAATTAGAGATAAACATATTTGAAACTGGATGAATTTTGGGCGAGTATGGTTAAGATTATCTTTAGAAATAAGAGAGAGTAAAGAGAGAAGATAAGATGAAGAAGATTAATCTGAAATTCGATCAAAATGCAGGTATTTATCAAATATTAACAGTCACATCTATTCAGAAAGGTTGTGATAGATGGACACTTCTTATAAAAATTCAATTTTGAAAACACCAGCCAATATATTGACGTAATATTCAAGGGTATGCCGACATATCATTTGTAATTTTGAAAACCAACTTATTTTAAATCATTTTCAAAATATGTTGCCTTATAGAATAATTTAAAACTTTGTAAAATCATTTAAACATAGTTTGAACATATATTAATCATAAAAAAAATTACAAAATAATTAAAAATTAAAAATTAGATATATTTTAAATAATATATATATATAATTACTTAAAACAAGCTATAAAGAAATTGTCAAATCACAAACACATATGAGAATGTAGAACTAAAATATAATCAATACAAAACGATAGTAACTTTAAAATATGATGTTTTGGAAAAAAAATCATTTTGAAAATAATGCTTATTTGAAAATCATTTTGAAAAATCATTTGAGAAATCATTTGAAAAAGAGATCAAGTGATATCAAAAAAATGCTCTAGCAGTATCCAGGATCCTGTGAAAATAAATATATGCAAAACCAAAACTACTAGTTGCCCATGTGGAAAATATGGGAACCAAGAGTTTAGGTGGGAAATAATAAACTCCGAGTCAGTTATGGGATTGGTATGAGAGCTAAAAATAGTTATTAAAACTTGAATTTAAAAATAAGGAAAATCAAGGAACAACTCCATATAACACAGAACGGGTTTACTCCCATGAATACTATGAAATAAAACAAATAAGAAACAATGCAATGCTTTTTGGAAGAATGAAGTTATCATAAGACTCAGGTCCCATCACACAATGGAACGCAAGCCGGAGGATAGAGTTTTACCTTATAATAGCCAAACATGCTTGGTACGCCTTAAAACAAATACTTTGGTATTATTATAAATGCATAGTGTATAAAACAATTTTGAATATAATGTATCAATTATAGACATCATAGTACCCCATCCTGTTATGTCGCCATGTAGGTTTACAACTAAAACCAAAAAGTGGCGTATTAGAAATTGGATTTCATCATGAAACAAGGCAAGGGATCTCTCCTTACCGAATTCGGGAAACTCTAGCACATGCCCCAAGACTCACGCGCACATGCACCCGGAGCGCCAGGGCAGGTCCACTTCTATGTTTGTGGATTAGTTATTCCTGAACAATTCGTTTCCTGGTCCCTATTAGACCTAAAATCCGATAGTATGTCAATCGTATTGGCCTTGTGCAGCCATATCCAAGGTAGCTCGCTATCCGACATCCACATAAGTAAAATATCTAAGCTCCATACCATGACATCACTCTTAGCTAGAAAGAAACGCATGTCCTCCGTGCTGTCCTTCATCCCTTTTTTGGTTCATACCGTGGTGTGAAGCTCGCGAATTAACGCTATAAACAAAGCTATGCTATATTAAATCCAAGCTTTGATCATCACCCACAAAGCTCTTCTTTTCAACAAAATCTTTGATCCATGCATCTCAGCATGCCACATTGTCAATTCATGTCGTACAACTAATGTATGCCAATATATAACCTCTAAGCTCATACGTCACGGGGAATGGTGTTAAGCTAAGATAATAACTTCTCCACCATCAAACAAATATATATTTAGCATAAATCAATCAATACAGAATGAAATACAATGTCAGACACACAATCCATTTACATGTCCGTTCTTGGTCAGTACGAAACCAAAGGCACCTTATTCCTCATCCCATATGTCCAATACAGGAGATAGTCCCTCGCATATCCAGTCGATCCCCAAGTACGTCTGGACGACCACCACTTATTACCTCGTCTTGGGTGTACACGCCAAATCGAGACATTAGCAATCATCTCAACGATGTGAAGATCTTTGTTTTTGACCATCGTCTTCATATCTTCAACTTTTAATTGTTGTATCAGTTATTCAGAACGGATAACTCATGCATCTTTAACATCATGTAATTTATAAAAATAACACACATTTCACTCCAATCTAAAATATTATTTTGATCAAATATTCTTTACTCTGGGAAAAGTCCCCATTAATCTTACCAAATATTTACATTGTTTAAACCTCTTGTTTAAATCTTCTTTGAAAACCATTGTAAAAGATTATAGAAAACCTTTTTACAAACTTACATCAAATTAAGGTTTATTCTTCTTGTTAGGATTAACGAGCCTTACCAAAGTAATTATTTATATCATTATCTCAATCCCAACCTATTCATCCCATGGAGCAAAACTGGTGGTACTCCATATCTAACACCCATCGTGTTATCGGTAAATTTAATTACCATTTCACTTTCAAATCTAATTAAAGAATTAACTATCACATGGAGTAAAACTAGTGGTACTCCATCTCGAACACTTCTCGTGTTTGGTAAATTTAATTGCCATTTAACTTTCAATCTAATTAAAGATTCATTAAAAATCCAACTTAGTTTTAATCTCTAAAATCCTTACTTAATGAATATTCAACTTTTAGGAAATTAATCTTGTCTTTGACTGGTTAAAGAAGAAATGTTATTTAAAACACCACTCGCGATAAAACCAAAATCAATTTCCATTAATATGGAATCTTCACAAAAATCTAAACAAATTATAATTGATATAAATTTCCATATCAGACTAATACTATAAGTGGAAAGCCTTTCAAATTCCACAAATAGTTAAGGCCTTCCTTAACAAAAGCTCATTTCGACTATTATAAAATCGAATTCCATTTTATTCCAATTTAAATAATTAAATTGGAAAACTTCTCTAAACCTTAATTGAAAGATTTACTCCATTCAAAAATGGGTTCAAGAACAGTGTTATTGAAGATGTCATTCACAATAAACCCAAAATCCAATTTTCATTTAATTCCAATTTAGTTTATTAAATTGGAAAACTTCGTTAAATATTACTTAAAAGATTTATTCTATAACTTTTATTTCAACACGGCTTAAGAACGGTGTTATTAAAGATAGCATTCACAACAAACCCAAAATCCAATTTCCATCTAATTCTAATTTAGTTTATTAAATTGGAAAACTTCAATAAATCTTACTTTAAAGATTTATTCTATAACTTTCATTTAAACAGGTTTAAGAATGGTGTTATTAAAGACACTATTCACAATAAACCTAAAATCCAATTTGATATTTAATATAAGGCTCTGAATAGAAATCATATCGACATATATTCAACATCAAATTCTGAAACCAAAAGATATCGTATTGGGAATAACGATATCTATATCTTCCAAATTCCTCAAAAATATTTGTATGATCAAGGAATCCAATACCAAAATATCCAAAAATTATTTCCATTCAAATCTTTTTCAATATGTATATATATTGGAAAACTGGTTATATTAAACACACTGTTTAAATCCATTTCGTTGTATTAAAACACCGGATTTTTCGTCTAGTTGAAAAGAAACACTTTCAGAAAAAATTAACATTTATCTTTTAAACCTCAGAATATTTAATCCAAACTCCTTCCAAATCATTCATTATGATTTATCATAATTTATTCATTTTCTTAATAATTTTATTAAGGTCCTTGCAGTCGGTTTCCAATATCGGCCACCGAACTACATCCATAGTGACCTTTTCCAAATTTAATTTTGACATATTTAAAAATCCAACCTTTAGAATTTAAATCTATTATATTCATTTGAAAGGTCTTTTCGATACGAACCCAACGGTTCTAGTTTCAGGAGAATCCGACGGTCGGATCTCCCATTACGTCCATTCAAAGTTACAGGATGAACTTCGCAAACTGTTGTTGTGCAATAGTCCTATTCAAACCTGAATTCGATTTACAAATTTAAAAATAAATCGATATACCTCCAAACCAATTTTATAAATTATATAAAATATATATTAGTCTTTGAAAACTTGTTTCAATCGTTTATCTTCACAATCTTATCTACGCGTTCATCCAAAATCAGACCTCAAAATCAAACTTCGATTTTTCAATGGATGTTATGTTCTAGAAATATTCATTTTTATTCTGTATTGGAACAAAATTCAACCAAAAATCGTACAATATCATTTACGTGAATTTTATACATCCAACAATAGTTGTAAACAAATATCAACTTCCAAATAACATCTAGAATGCAGTTATATTCATATAAGCTTCAAACAAATAATTGATGCTTAATTCAATCTGTAAATCAACCAATCAACATACAAATTACTTACAAGGGAGATATGCAAGTCAAATATCATCCCGAGACCCGTGTAGGCTTTTCAACAAATAAACAATCAATTTAAATCAACTATTAATTCATGAATTTAATCATAACTAGTTCAATTCAAATTATTTTTCAATCTAACCAATTTCAATTAAACAAGCGATGATAAACTCATCATTTGAACTATATATGGATATTTAATTCAATTCCAACTACCACAAATATTTTAACATCATTTTAGCATGTTAATTAACTCAACATCGCATCCAAATCATAATACAATCAATCATCCATTCATACATATGGTTTTCAGACAATTTGTGATGCGAACTACCATATACCGTATAACAAATTTGTGATAATTAATCCTACAATGACTACCACAGATAACCAATACTTATTCGTTTATGATTATAATAACTGTAAAAAAAATCAGTTTGAGCGAGAAGCTCTTACATTGGTCTTTTTCGCTAAATAACGACAAATGGTTGATTGAACGAATCTTACGTTTTCTTCTACCAAAAATTTCTATAGGCTCCAAATCTATCCAAATCAGTTTTATTGAAAAGCTCTTGTCGATATGGCTCCAATGCATCTTAAATTGTCAAACTCCGACCTCGTATGAAAAAGTTATAATTTTTAGAAGTTTGCATATTTGCTTCAACCAAACATTTAACAACTTATTTTGATTTTAACTAGACAAACTAAATATTTTAAGCTATAAATTCTCACTCCGAGCATCCTAACATCAAGACACTTCACCATCGGATTTCCACGCTCTTGGTAAGTCTAAAAATCTCTCCTTTCCTCGCCAAATCGGCTCCAAACTTCGTATGCACATTCAAACACACACTAACATACACCTTAGGGTATATATGTGAGATTTTTATGGTTTTACGGGATTGTGGGGCCATGGGGCCACTATCCAGCGAAGGTCAGCGAGGATGGAGGACTATGGGTGGTAGTGAGGGGGTGTTATGGCCATGCGGGGTCCGTAGGAGGTGGTAAGAGGAGCTATATCTTGGTTTTGAAGGTAAAGGAGCTACCTTTTGCAATAAGGAGAGAAGTGGAGGTTTTTTTTGGCAAGGGATCCGTGCAACGCCTGTAACAACCCGCATTTTACATATCAGAATATTATAAAATATTTTTATTTTATTCCCTGAGGGTTGGATCATTCTCATATTTTAATATGTTGTTTATGGAGATGTGAGACATGTCCATAATTTTTACCAATTTTGTTTGTGACCTTTTTGCCCCTATCAGTTTTGCACATGGCATAACTTTTGATTCAGGCCGAATCAGATGTTGAGAAACATGTCATTGGAACGGAAATAATGATTGCCTTTCCATAGAGTGGTTACATTAAAGATTTGGCTTAGCGGTTTGGCAGGAATCGTTGTTTTAAAGTTTAACAGTTGGTTGTCCAGGTTTATAAAGCCATAATGGGCTGATTTGTGGAGGCCCATTATTGGGCTGATGGAAGGCTATAAGTAGGGGGTAGGAGGTATGGAGAATAGTTTACTTTCTCCATTCTCTCATTTGGAAGAGCCAAGGGATCCTCAATTTCTCCATGTTTCCACCATTAAAGATTAGGGAATTTGAAGATCTGCATCATTTGGAGCTAGATCAACATCATTCCAAGTGGGAGTTCATCAATTTGTGGAGTCTGGATCGAATCCTTCACTGTCCGCAATCATATTTCATCGCTTTTAGATTGTTTTGGAGAATTGGTGAGTGATATGCATCTCTCACATGGATTCAATCAAGTGTTATGAGTGTTTGATCATGTTTTTCATCAAATTCAAGTGTTTTATCATAGATCTATATCATGGTAAGTCCATTTTCATATGAATCACCATAGGACCTAATTTAGCAAGTTTAAACCCGTAATTTCTATGCTATTTTATATGATAATGTAAGTTAGATCCGCGGTTTGGTTCATATGTTCATTTATCATGGTTTTTGGTAAACTTGTATAATTTTAGGGATAATCGTCATATTCGTGTTGTTAGTGATTTCATAACATGTTTATGATCGTGTTTGGTAAATGGGATGAGTTGGTTTCGTCGAATTCGTGGTTTGGCGAAGTTTTGGTCGAAATCGGAGTTTGATTGGAGTAGTGCAGATTTTGGATCGGTCGGCATGAAAGTAATCGGTCGGTTGTTGTGTGGCATGGGGACCAAGTCAGCATGGATCGGTTTAATCCTAGTCGGATGACTTCCTCTTGATCGGGTCAGTCACAGAGTAGGGTAGAATAAAACAGTGGAGCCTGGGTTTGACTAGAACTGATCGGTCGTGAATTGTAGGGTCGGTCGGTCATAGGTGGGAGGGATCGGTCGATCAAGACTTTCGGGCAGTCATGCAATCGGTCTGGGTGCAAGATTGCAGGTCGGTCGTAAGAAGGATGGGTTGGTCGGTCGGTCTGTGTGAAGAATGGCGGGTCGGTCGGTCGTAGGATGAAAGGGCCGATCGGTTGGCATGAGTTAGGGATTTTTGGTAGCACTTTTAAACGTTGTGGTTAATGGTTTAAATGTCGTGGTTTGTTTCCATAGTTAAGAGTGAATGTTATGGGTTGTTCTAAGCCTTATATTGATGTTGTTTGGTTTAGTAATGTGGTGACTTCGAGATATGCAGTCGAAGTGATGAGTTCGTTGATCGGTATGAAGCAACGAATGAGAAGATGACTCAAGGGTGTTTTGGATTCGTAGATAACGGGTACTCAACGGGGACTTGAGTTAGTGAGTGGTCGCCGGAGTTGATGACTAGAGATGTGCAGGCCGAGAGATTATCGTTATCGTAATTTCTAGCATACTCAAAGTAGGGGTACTTTAGGCAGTCGTAAAGGGCCTCGTAACTTGGGCAGTCATAAAGGGCCTAGTTGTTGATATTTGAGAAGACAAACATACGAGTCATGAAGGCGTATGGAGTTATGCTAGAACTGGGGTTACCATTAGCCCTTGACATATGGCAGTCATGATGGGCCGTCATACAATTAACGATGGTTTCAAAGCAGGATTGGCGATGATCACCAGAGTCTGTCATGCATGCTGGATGTTCTGTTTGTACCATCTCACATAGATTATCCAACATCGAAGGAGATGTTTCTTGGAGACTTGTTTTATATTGGTTTAGGCCTCTGGGGCTTGTGCTTGAGGGATGTTGAATTCGATTAGGGTGGTTTGTGTGAGATATATCTAATCTGGATGCTATGAGTGCTATTGTGGGTTTCTTCTGGTTGCCATGAATGAATGATTATTATGGTTTCCATGGATAAATGGATAAATTGTTTGATGTAAAGGTTATCACTGTCCGATGTGGGGAAGAAGGGAGTTGAGTTCTTCTTTGGTGTTGTGGGTAGATTAGTTCATTTATTTACTTATTTTCATATTCTTTATTGATGAAATTTGTTAACTGTTTTATCGCTCACTAAGATTGTTGTCTGACTCAAGGTTTTATGTTTCCCTCTTATTACCTTGGGATGTTCATCCATTTTTGGTATGGGCAGACTAGGCGGTAGGTGATAAGTGATAGCTTAGTAGGGACGAAGTATCTATTCGGAGGCGAGCAGGAGGCTGGCATACTATTTTACTTATTATCTAGTATTTTTGTTTTCGCTGCTTAAGTTGTTCTCTGAGAGTTGTAGTGAGGCAATTTGTATAAATACTATTGTTGAAATCCAGATGTATGGATATTACTTTCTCGTCGTTATGAAAGTTTAGTGTTTTATGATTCACTAATAATACCTGTTGTATATGTTCTATTATATTTTATCCTTTCACAGTGAGTTTATGACAGGTTCCTCTTGTGTTTACCTACTCCGATGATCTTCGATAGCTTCCTGGCACGCTTTTCAGCGCATTATTCCTCTTGATTAAGTGCAGGGTAGTGTACGGTCTTCACATTTGGTATCAGTGCTCTAGTTAACGATTTTAGCCAAAGTTCGAAGACGTAAACGTATGAGAGACGTATTTGTAGATTTTAGTTGGATGCTTACTATATATTAGTGTACATATTAGTAGCGGTTGTATTATTTTAGCAATTTTTCTTGAAAGTGACTAATTATTCTGAATTGCTGATTTAGAATGAGTAGACGAGCATCAAGACATGCTTCTAGGGAAGCTGGTACTGGAGAGGGAACGATGATGAACCAGACTACCCTACCATGTTTGAAGCCATGATGGATGCACTCATGCGAAGGGTGCCCGCTCTAGTGGTAGCAACGGCAGATGTAAGAGTTCAGTTTCCTAGAGTTGTGGATTTTTCGAAGCTATGCAAAAACTATACATCTCTAATAGGAAAGCCATTCAAAGGAACTGATCCAGCTGAAGAGGTTCAGAGGTGGATGGATTCTTGTGTTCGTATCTTTGGAGATTTGAGTTTAGATAATGCAACCAAGAGAAAGCTTGCATCAAGGCAACTACAAGGCAGGGCCATGGAATGGTGGAATTCTGTTACACTTGAGACTCCAAAGGAAGAGATTTAATGGGAGCAATTCCAGGCTAAGTCTTAAGCAAAGTTTATCTCCACAGCTCAGAAGTCTATTCTATTCAAGAAATTTGTGGAATTGAAGCAGAATGGTCGTCCTATGCTTGACTACATTTCTGACTTTAAAGCCTTGTTTAGATATACTCGTTCATACATTGATACACCCTATCAGAAGAAGTGAAGTTCGTTATTGGTCTGGATGCCTACATAGGAAGACCATTAGTGGATCATCTTGATGATTCATTTGAGAAGCTTGTAGAAAATGTTGTTCGCCATGAGAGCTTGTTTCCTAAGGAAGCGGATGTTGCCGCTGCAACAAAGGAAGCTTAGAAACCACAACAAGGTGGTAATAACAAGAAGAGGAAGCATCAACAGCATAAAGGAAAATATGGCAATAAGAAGCCTAAGAGTGAGGTGGTTTTCTTTAACTGCCAACAGAAAGGTCATTTTGCTAATGAGTGCAAGAATCCGAAGGTTGAGAGGACAATTGTGGCAAGACTAGGCATCTTAAGAAAGATTGTCTAAAATCAGCTAAGGGCAAGCAGATTGTGAAGGCATATACTTTGGAAACCGTGTCATCTTCTTCGAGGGTTCCTACTGCAGAGGAGAAGGGAAAGGATGTCATCGTCCAAGGTACTCTTTCTGTTAAAGGTGTTTCAGTTCGTGTGTTGTTTGATACTGGAGCATCGCATTCATTCATTTGCAATGAGCTCGTGTGCCGCTTGGGTTTGCAACCCGAGATTTGTGATTGACCTTTCGTAGTGACTAACCTAGTTGGGGATTCGTCCAATCTTTGCATGATTTGTCGTGGTCTAGTGTTGTCAAGTCATGGTTGCTCTTTTGTGTGTTATTGCTTTGTTCTCAACTTTGCTGGGTTTGGGATCATCTTGGGCATGAATTGGCTCAAGAGGTATGCGGCAAGAGTGAATTGCGAGAAGCTAGAGGTGAGAGTCGGGGATGTGGAAGGGAGAAAGGTGTTGATTATATGTAAGCCCAAAGATGGTGTCTTCGTGAGCTATCTATATTCTCTTATGATTCCATAAGAAGACTTGTCATCTGCGTTGATCGCTAATGAGTATAAGGATGTCTTTGATGAGGTCAAAGTGTTACCGTCACATCGTGAGATCGAGTTTAGGATCGATTTGTTCGAGGGTGCTAGACCAATCATTATGCCTCTTAAGCGGATGGCACCTAAGGAACAACGAGAGTTGGAGGTACAATTTCAAGACCTTATAGGAAAGGGATTCATTCAGAGAAGTGTTTTCGAATGGGGTGCACTTGTCATGTTTGCAACCAAGGCAGATGGCTCATTAAGATCGTGTGTGGACCATCGTGAGTTGAATAAGGAGACCAAAAAGAACAAGTATTTGTTGCCAAGGATTGATAACTTGTTCTATCATCTTCACGAGGCTAAAGTGTTTTCTCAGATGGATTTGGCAACAGGATTTCACCAGTTGAGGTTGGCAAAGGATAGTGTGCCAAAGACTGCTTTTAGGACACCATCTGGTTTCTTCGAATGGTTGGTGATGTCATTCGGGTTAACTAACGCGCCAATGTATTTTGTGGATCTTATGAATAAAGTTTTCAGAGATCAGTTGAACAAGTTCATGCTTGTATTCGTGGATGACATTCTGGTTTACTCTCAGAATGAGGAAGAGCACAAGACGCACTTGAGAGTTGTTTTGGAAATCTTGCGAAAGCAACAGCTAAGAGCCAAGTTTTCAAAGTGTCACTTCTGGAAGAGTGAAGTGAGGTTCTTAGGCCATGTAGTTTCCGGTAATGGTATAGCGGCTGTGTGGCGACCCGAACCTCCCCGCGAAGGAATGCCCGGATTGCTTTAAGGACAAGACCAATCAGAACACAAACAGAAGAACATTTCATTGCTTATTATAATAATTCCATCAAAATACAAGAATATACAGAGTATAAACAAATGATATACATTTGATAAATATCAGAGATTACAATACATTACATAACAGCGGAAAATAATACAAAACACAACTGAAAGGAATATACAGATACAGAGCTTTCCGAATATCATTCCAGCTGTAAACCAGGATCCTGTGAATAAAAATCTGCAAAACCTAAACTACTAGCTGTTCGTGTGGAAAATAGGGGCACCCAGAGTTTAGGTTAAAACAATAAACTCCAGGTCAGTCATGTGACTGATGTGAGAACTAAAACAGTTATTTATTTGATTTTAAAGTTAGGTAAATCAAGGGACCACGCTGTATAACATGGAACGGGTTTACCCCCAAGAAAAAACGGGTTTACCCCCAAGAAAACCAGTGCATAAAACAAACAGCGCAATGCTAAATGAAGAACAATGAAGCTATTATAAGACTCAGGTCCCATCACACAATGCAACGCAAGCCGAAGGATATAGTTTTTACCTTATAATCCAAGAATGCTTGGTACGTAAAATTTCATGTTTTGTTTTTACTATAAGTGTATAGTGTCAAAACAATTTCAATCATAAGTATCAATCATAGATGGCATAAGTGCCCCATACCACTATGTCGCCATATATAGGTTTACAATTAAAACCGCAAAATGTTGTATCGGAAGTTGGAGTTCCATATGTGAACTAAGGCAAGGGATCATCCTTACCGCTTCGAGATAATCTAGCCCATGTCTCAGGACCCAGACATAGGTGAGCCCTTGGATCGTCTGGGCCGGTCCACTCGATGTGGATTAAAACGCCTGAACACTGTGTTTCCCCGCCCTATGGGACGTAAATGAGCCAAATGACTCCATCGGCCCCGGATCGACCGATATAACTGAGGCACCTCGCTATCCATCATCCACATAAGTAAAATCCAGGGCATGCAAAACGCATGCCCTCCCTGAGGTCCTCTCCCATTTCTGGTTCACACCGATGTGTGAGGCTCACGAATTAACGCTACACAAAGCTATGGTATATTAAAGCCATGCATTGATCGTCAACCATAAGACTCTGCTTTTCAACAGAGGCCCTGATCATTTGCATCTCAACATGCCACACAGGCAATTCACGCTATGCAACCGATGTCTATCAATCACACAAAATAAAATCCGATGTCAGACACACATCCATTTACAAGTTCGTTCTGGGTCTGAATGAAACCGGAGGCACCTTATTCCTCGCCCATATGTCCAATACAGGGGAAGGGTCCTCGCATATCCGGTCGATCCCATGTACGTCTGGACGATCACCACTTATTACCTTGTCTTGGGTGTACAGCACAATCAAGACATCAGTAATCATCCAAACGATGTGAAGACCTCTGGTCTTCGACCACCGTCTTCATCCTCAACATATCGTCAAATCAGTTATTCAGAATGGGATAAACCCGGTCTTTCTGAATAACTCACGTATATAATAAACAAGTGCTATAAAAACACAACATACGCCTCATTCCAATCCAGAATATTCCTTTATTCAAATATTCTTATACTTTTGGAAAGGTTCCCATTAATTTTATCAAAGATAAATTCCTCAAATTTATTCGTTAATCTTCCTTTGGATATCATTTCCATCTAATTAAAGATGCATTAAAACTCCACTTGGCTTTAATCCTCCCAAAAATCAATATTAACGATTGTTTAACTTGGGAAATCATATCCTGTTTTTAACTGGGTTAAAGAACCAATGTCATTTAGAACACAGTTCATAATAAACCCAAAATCACATTCCATTCCATCAGCCTTTAACCGTAAATTAGCATGTGAACAATTCCCTAAGTAATAACCCCAAAGGCCGAAACCAACATCAAATCAATACCCAGGAAACCATTCAACTTAACTAATCTCCAGTTAGTTTCTGAATTTCTTAACTCCGTTGGGCCTAAGAACAGTATTATTACAGATACCGTTCACGACAACCCAAAATCACATTCCATTAACAATAGAATCTTCATGGAAAACAAATCGATATATATAATTGATATAAGCTTCCATACCCAACCGATAACATCAATGGAGTAACGACAAGATCTTTTAAATTCCATATATATTAACCGTCTTCCTCTACAGAAGCTTATATCGATTATTACCAAATCGAATTCCACTCAATTCCAATTTAATATGTTAAATAGTAAAACTTTACATTTGGAAAATCTCCCTTAAATCTTAACAAAAGATTAATAAATTCCAAATCCCATTTGACTGTAAATCGGGTTAAAGAACGAATGTCGCTAAAACACAATTCAAAACAAACCCAATTCACGTTCTATCAGTCTCTAACCGTAAATTAGTAAGAGAACAATCCCCTATGTATTAACCCTGAAGGTCGAAACCAACATCAGATCAATACCCAGGAAACCATTCAACTTAACTAATCTCCAGTCAGATTCTAATTTTCTTAACTCCATTCGGTTTAAGAACGGTATTATTAAAGATACCATTCACGACAAACCGAAAATCCAATTTGATATTAAATACAAGGCTCTGAATAGAAAATATATTGGCTTATATTCAATATCAAATTCTGAAACCAACAATATCGTATTGGAAATAACGACATAAATATATCTTTCAAATTTTCATAATAATATCTTTATAATCACGAAATCCAACATCGAAATATTTCGAAGACAATTTCGATTAAAATCTATTTTCAATTTATATTTTGGAAATTCTGGTTATTTTTAAAACCATTTCAAATCCAATTTATTTATTAAAATAATATTGGATTTATAATTTCTAGTTCATGACTAGTTCATTTTGATAAAAATATATTTTTATCTTTTCAAATATGAGAATTTTTTGTCCTAATTCTTTCCAAATCATTTATTATGATTTTACACAAATTATTGATATTTTTAATAATTTTATCAAGTCCCGTACAATCGATTTCCATAAACGGCCATCAAACAGTACTTACATCGACCTTTTCCAAATTTGATTTGGACATAATTACAAATCCAACCGTTAGATTTCTAATCTCTAATATTCTTTGGAAAGCTCTTTTCGATACGAACCCAACGGTTCTGGTTTTAGGAGAATCCGATGGTCAGATTTCCCGTAATGTCCGTTCGAAGTCAATGGTCGAAATTCACGAACTGCCGCGGCGCAGCGTGTTCTATTCAGGCCATTATATATATATATATATATATATATATATATATATATACATATATATATATATATATATATATATCGTCGATTTTCATTTAAAACATGTTTTATAAATCGTTTTAAATTCGTTTTCAAAACGATTTCAACTTCATATTATTCAATTTTGAATCAAAATTGAATATTCCATATCGATGATATATAAATGATAATATTTTCAAAACATTATATTTCGAAATCATTTACTTTTTGATATTCATTATAAAAACGAATAAAATCGATATAAATATCTTTCACGTCAAAATGGCGTCAATCTAATCAACACGGCTATATATATTCAAATATTTTCGTGTCCATCCCAAATCGGACATCAAAATCATATTTTGATTCTTTTCTAAATATTTTTTGAAAATATCTGTTATTTTAAAATATTCATTCCTTCTTAACTGGAATCAGACACAGTCAATTACCATATAATGTGATTATATGGATTTCATACACCAAATGTACACAACAACAATCAAACACAATCAACCATCATCTAAAGTGCATTCTACACTGCATAAGCATCAAATATAAATATTCAATGCTTACAACAACCTGTCAATCAATCGATTGACATACAACTAACTATTGGGATTAGTGTATGTCCAGTATCATCCCAGTACCCGTGTGGGGGTTTCAATCAACAAATAATGAATTTTATTTGTGTAGTTGGGCGATGTGTAAAACTTATCGTCCCAATCAATATCAGTTGAATGTGTGTACATAAACAAATCGTCCGATTTGTTTATGAATATTTATTATATTTTATATACCCGTTAAAAATTATATTTTTAACTATAAAATATTTATTCCATTCCACATCACACAATCAATTTTCACAACACAATCAATCAAACAAACAAGTCGTCCATGGTCTGTGGACGATGGGTGTCAGGTGCTGCTAAGCACCGTCTGCATCCTAATATATATTTCAACTAGAAAAATAAATTAAAGTGAGAAGTTCTCACCTTTGGGTTCCACTCCGCCGTGCTTCGATTGTCGATCTATCTAGTATACCTACATTAAAAATTATATTTTTAACCAATCAATAATTATTTCTTTGTAATGATTATTTTATAAATAACAGACATAGGCTAAAAATTATATTTTTATCTTTCTAAAAATAATTTCATGTTTTTATAACAATCCTACATAGATAAAAATCACATTTTTTTTATATTGCTAATGAATATGTAAAAATCACATCTTTACATTGCCATTTAATTGATAAAAATCATATTTTTACTTTACTACATATATGATAAAAATCACATTTTTATATCTTCACCTCATACATAAAAAAATCATATTTTTATCCTATCGCTACATATATAAAGATCAAATTTTTATTATCTATATAATATAAAAATCATACTTTTATTATTCCTATAATATAAAAATAATATTTTTATTATTCCTATAATATAAAAATCATATTTTTCCTTATTTCAAAATCTAATCTTTTTACATATTTAAAAATCATATATGTCATTCAAATGAATAAAAATCCAATTTTTATATCATTCTCACAATAAAAAGTATATTTTTAAACTTATGCCAAAAGAAAACTGATTTTAAAACAATGGCATTTCACTTAAAACCCATATTTTCAACATAATAAATAAATAACAACAAAGAAGACTCACGGTGGTCGGTAGGGGAGCTGATGCGCTGACTGGAAGGGGGAAAAGCCAGAAACGGCGATGGCAGGGTCCTGGTGACCGATGGCAGCTGAAGAGGGGGCTAGGGCACGGACTTTTGGGCGCCGAGGGAGAGCGGAACGAAGAGGAGCGAGGGGCGAGGGAAGAGAGGCGCAAGGGGGAAGTCGCCGGAGTTGGTGGTGGCAGGGCGCGATGCCTGGTGATGGCTGAACGGGGGGAAGCCGCGGGAAGGGTTACAGTTTTTTTATTTTGGGGAGGGGCTCAAGGTTATGAAGGGAGAAACGATGACGGAGGGGGTATGTAATTATATTTTATTTTATTTTTGTATTTAATTATTCTCCAAAAAGTAACTTTAAATTTCGAACTCTAAATTGAACCCACCGACTGTCGCCCATAACTCTAAATTTCTCGTTATTATTATTTAAAATAAATCAGTTTAAATATTCAAAATTCATAAAAATTGCCAAAATGAAAATTTTAAATTGGTTATGATTTTCCAGGTTGTTACAATCTCCCCAACTTAAAATCTTTTCGTCCTCGAAAAGGAACGAAGTTGAAAGTTGTTTTACAAACCAACTCAACTTTCATTATTTACATTGTGGCTTAAATTCTTCAACTTTTCAGTTTCTAAGAACTTTTCAAATTTTTCAAAAATTTGGCTAACACCCTAAATTTTCGAAAAATTTCGCCATAACCTCCCTTGTACGAGAGCACCGGGAAAATCCCGAAATCGCCATACAGGCCTCTCCAATCCAAAAAGAAAAAGAAACAGCCAGCCGGCTCATAAAATCATCCAAAACCCAAGAAATACAATAAACATGTACGTATTTGTCGGGAAAACAATTTTATTCCTCTTCTCTAGCCCCTTGCTATGACCTGCTCACACATATATATGTACATGCATGCATTTCCAAACAATTTTCTATACAATTCAGTATTTGATACAATTTGGCTAAATGGTTCCAAATTCTAATTAATCAAGACGATAATAAAATAACACAATCAGCAATCAATTAGTTGAATAACGTTTCAAATTTATAGCTTTTATATACCCAAAAATCATGTTTTTGATGCAAAATCACAACAAATAATCCTATGTTAGTTTTGGTTCTCATACCAGTCTAATGGAAATATATAGGCATCCCACTTTCGAAACTCGAATATAAATACTGATGATGGAGCGCCATCATCAGAATCATGTCCGGGCGACTAGAGTGTGGTTCTATATTTATCCAGTATATTAAAACTTCGAATACACGTTTGCAAGGCATAAATGCAAAATCTTTATATATAGGATTGTCCAAATTCAATACAAATAAAATATTAAAATACGTATAAGGTTTAAATTTTTAAAACAAAAATTGTTTTCATTTTAAAAATATACCCTTCACACTCGTTTTAGAATACTACTGATCCCATCTCTAATGAGTCATTCTCATTGGATATTACTAATCCAATCTCTAATGAATTCTTTCATTCGGTTCTAATGTGCCTTGTTCTCGAGCTCTGTAAACCAGAGCTCTGATACCAAATGTGGCGACCCGAACCTCCTCGCGAAGGAAAGCCTGGATTGCTTTGAGGACAAGACGAATCAGAACACAAACAGAAGAAAATTTCATTGCCTCTTACAACAATTCCATCAAAATACAAGAATA
Organism: Allium sativum; assembly: GCA_030737875.1. Lineage (NCBI taxonomy): Eukaryota > Viridiplantae > Streptophyta > Magnoliopsida > Asparagales > Amaryllidaceae > Allium > Allium sativum. The sequence goes on along the minus strand of CM060922.1, from coordinate 270,613,578 downwards.
TACAGAGTATTAAAAAATAATATACATTTGATAAATATCAGAGATTACAATGCATTACATAACAGCGGAAAATAATACAAAATACAACTGAAAGGAATATACGGATACAGATCTTTCCGAATATCATTCCAGTTGTAAACTAGGATCCTATGAATATAAATCTGCAAAACCAAAACTACTAGCTGGCCGTGCGAAAAAAAGAGGCACCCAGAGTTTAGGTTAAAACAATAAACTCCAGGTCAGTCATGTGACTGGTGTGAGAACTAAAACAGTTATTTATTTAATTTTAAAGTTAGGTAAATCAAGGGACCACGCCGTATAACACAGAACGGGTTTACCCCAAGAAAACCAGTACACAAAACAAACAGCGTAATGCTAAATAAAGAACAATGAAGCTATTATAAGACTCAGGTCCCATCACATAATGTAACGCAAGCCGGAGGATAGAGTTTTTACCTTATAATAGCCAAGAATGCTTGGTACGTAAAATTTCATGTTTTATTTTTACTATAAGTGTAGAGTGTCAGAACAATTTCAATCATAAGTATCAATCATAGACGGCATAAGTACCTCATACCACTATGTCGCCATATATAGATTCACAATTAAAACCACAAAATGTCATATCGGAAGTTGGAGTTCCATCTGTGAACCAAGGCAAGGGATCGTCCTTACCGCTTCCAGACAATCTAGCCCATGTCTCAGGACCCAGACGCAGGTGAGCCCTTGGATCATCAGGGCCGGTCCACTCGATGTGGATTAAAATGCCTGAACACTACGTTTCCCCGCCCTATGGGACGTAAATGAGCCAAATGACTCCATCGGCGTCGGATCGACCGATATAACTGAGGCGCCTCGCTATCCATCATCCACATAAGTAAAATGCCAAGGCATGCAAAACACTGACACCACTCCAAACTAGAAGGAAACGCATGCCCTTCCTGAGGTCCTCTCCCGTTTCTGGTTCACACCGGTGTGTGAGGCTCGTGAATTAATGCTACACAAAGCTACGCTATATTAAAGCCGTGCTTTGATCATCAACCATAAGACTCTGCTTTTCAACAGAAGCCCTGATCATTTGCATCTCACCATGCCACACAGGCAATTCATGTTATGCAACCGATGTCTATCAATCACACAGAATGAAATCCGATGTCGGACACACATCCATTTACAAGTTCATTCAGGGTCTGAACGAAACCGGAGGCACCTTATTCCTCCCTCATATGTCCAATACAAGGGAGAGGTCCTCGCATATCCGGTCGATCTCCATGTACGTCTGGACGATCACCACTTATTACCTTGTCTTGGGTGTACAGCCCAATCAAGACATCAGTAATCATCCAAACGATGTGAAGACATCCTGTCTTCGACCACCATCTTCATCCTCGACATATCGTCGAATCAGTTTTCAGAATGGGATAAACCCGGACTTTCTGAGTAACTCGCGTATATAATAAACAAGTGTTATTATAACACAACATATGCCTCATTCCTGTAATGACCACGTGATTTTCGACCCCGAAAATCGACATAAAACATAATATCGACTAATCAGCCATCGAAAACACTGGATCATTTGGGGAAAGAAATTAGAGGGTGAGAAAGATAAGATAGAACTAATAGAATAGAAGAAGAAGAAGAAAAACACAACTGAACATAACCAGAGTAAATACGAATCTCACAGCGGAACGAATAAATTGTATTATATAACATAACTTTGAAATACAAAATTGTGTGGTATATACATACCATTATCAGAGTACAATACATCATATCACAGCGGAAATAATTCTCTAAATACTAATGGTGAAGCCTTCTGCTTTGAGCTCCTCCAAGTGAATCTGCAAAGCCTGAACACTTGACTGCCCATACAAATTTGGGCACCCAAGAGTTTAGAGGAAACACAAACAAAATAAACTCTGGGTCAGTCATGGGACTAGTGTGAGTAAATTCCAACCATATCGTTTAACTTTGAAAATCCTTTTTAAAGAAGGGATAATAGTAAGACCAGCCCACATATAAACATGGATGGTTTTTACCTTACTATAGCCCAAAACATTTTTCAAAATCAATACTTTTCTGATATTATAATAGTGTCTAATCGCAAGTAAATAAAAATCTATCAGAACGCTTGCATCTCACGCTCCACATACATAATATACAATCAAAACTACGGGCGCTTATTGGAGATTGGATTCCGACTGATAAGGTATGGAACCACCTGCCGATAGTGTATCTCTAGAGAGGAATACACTGGGTTCAACAAGAACGTCTCGCAACTCGGCCACACATGACTGACCACTCATTTCTCTTGAGTGTATCGAACATATTGTCACTTACGGTTGCTAGCAACATAACCACTCCAAGGAGATACAGAAGCTAAAAGAAGTAACAAATATGAATATTCTCTAGATGGTGATAATACACCCTAATGGGGGCGACCCACATAGCCATGTTGCCTGCCCGATTTTTGTCATTTCCCGATTGATGAGGCTTGAGGCTATAACATATCTCTTGACAGATCACACCTTCACTTTCCTTGAATGCCACTTCGTCATACCCACTAAATCACAAATTGATTTCCAAAAATATCATAGGTATAAAAGGCTAAGAGGAACGAATTTCTCCGCTACCAGACATAATACCTTTAAGAGACCAACCATACGTGATTTGTTAGGTATACTTTGTCAGACACTCGTCCATGCAAGTTGTCTTGGGACTGGACAAACAGAAAACACCATTCTGGAACAGAACGACCCTTGCATTTAACTCCGTTTTCAATTGTCTTCAGCATAATCAAATTCGTAGCACTAATGCCTATACAGAGTGGTTTTCGGATAATATATCCAACCGGTCTCTCCGTATCGACAACGATGGTCAAAACACTTCGATAGGTCGGTTATTTAATTATCGAAGTAAAAACAAGCGTCCATTAAACATCATCACAAATCACGGGCGTTTTTATTTAACATTCGTTTTATTATTCAAATTCCCATGTCTTACTAGATATTTCTCAAACCCCGCTTTAGCCTTTTCACACTTCTTGGAAAACATTCTCAGTTATTATAAACTCTTATTCTCACATGTTCCAGAAAATATACGTTATTAACGTTCGAAACATTTCTATTTTTTTCACTTTCTTTATTTTCTACACTTGGATACTATACCCTATCTCCATTGGAAAAATATTTCCAATTTCATTATAAACATTTTAATCTGCCAAGCATTCACTTTTAAAACATTATTCACTTTAAAATGTGAATATCGTCTCTTATCTTGTTTTACCGAAATCTCTTTATAATTTTATATTCCCATTCCACTTTATAAACTCTGTTTCTAAGTCAACTTCTTGTTAAATCAATATTAAGTTTATAACTCAATATTGGTTACATATCCTATTATAATTTATTGGTTAAAACTAAATATTAATTATCCTATCAGATTATAATTCCTAAAAATAATTTACTACATTCGACCTTGTCGAATGAGTTCCAATTCCTAATAATGTTATTTTAATTCTAATCATATTCCGAATATTGAATTGATGTCATCGTTTTCTGAAATGATTCTCCAAATTCTCTTTCTAAACTCATTCATATATTTCTTGGACAAACATCGTTACTTATTACTTTAAAATAAGTGGATTTCAAACCAAACTGTTTTCATTCCATAGGGAGTAGTGCTATATATATAAATCACGCTTAAGCTTGGTCAACAACGCTAATTTATCATTATAGTTCAAAAACTTGTCATACGCTGTAATATCCCCTTTATAACTAATGCAATACGCTGTAATATTCCCCCTTTTATAACTAATGCCATATGCTGCCATGTTCCCCTTTATAACTAATCTTGACGTCTTTGTCTGTTACAAACTAATACCATCCCTCGATAATAGTGAAGTCGTTCAAGTTGGGGTATTCTATTTACCTCTCGGACCTTGATCGATGACGTTCTTATCTTAGGATAGATAAAAGTACATAATTCTAACTCCTTATTAATTTAATATCCCCTAAACGGTATTTCTTATTTTATTTTGGAATATGGTTTTATAACGCCATATCCATACTTTGAAACTTGGTTGTTCATAACTATTTATATTAAATGTTAATTCTTTGCTTCATCTTACGTATACAATTCCATTTATAACTTCTTTTATCAAAAATCATTAGTGCTCTTTGTCTTTTGACATTTTACTTTCCATTCGAATCATTTCATCTAATTCAGGTAATCATCTCATATAAACTCAATATTATCTTAAATGAATTCCATTTAAGAACAATTTCTATAATTAAAATAATTACATAGAAATTAACTTCACCATAACTGAAATAAAACGATTTACTTCATCATTAATTTAACTAGATTGGTTGCTTACTTTATTAAACAATGACTGATTCTACTTGTTCAATAATAATTCAAACTTTGTTAATTAAAAAGTTAATTAATTTATTTCCAAGCTATTATCATTAGATTAATTGAAGACCAATTAATCTAATAATCAATTTCCAATAAACAATTGATTTAATCAACTTCAAACCCTTAGTTAATTTGTTAACTGATTTTAATTACTTCTTACTATTAGATTAATGTAATTAATCTAATAATATTTCTTAACTGTTACTTTAAAATAATTATCCAAATTATTCACTCGTAGGATAATTACAGCTTAGTAATTTATTTAAATGTTAAATAATCGTTTATATTTACTTTATAAAATGAACTATAAAATACCAGTTTATAATAGAACTTCTACTATAGTTTAAAACTTCACTTTAATTATAAAAATATAATTTTTATAATTAACTTCGTTGATTTTCCTGACGGCCAATCAACTTCTTAACCCAAAATGGGTTTAAGGTCGACTGTTGTTATTTTCTTAATCGATATCGTCTATTTATTAAATCAATATAACGTTGAATTTTCATTCAACATGGTTCAAACAGTGTATATATAAAACAAACAGTACATATAAATATTTAGGAATCCGGTTGGATTCCTCCAACTGGTTTCCGCATCCACAGGTGTTAGTCAAACAATTAACACTGATTCCATAATAGGGAATATTAGAATCGATGGAATCGGTATCCAACCGATGATGTGTGCATATGCAATGATATATAATATTCAACAAATTTAATTTTAATCTACCTAGTCGACCATCACACAACATTCGAACAACATTAACATATAATTAAAATATTTTAAAATAGATCAAAGTTAGTGAATTTACTCACCTTGGCACGTTAATCGTTACGATTTGCATTAGTTGATTATACCAGTACTCTTCCTTTTCTTTCAGTACCCCGTTCTAACAACGCTGCTTGTCATAACATTTCCAAAATAAATCCGACATTTGAATACCCCTCTGTCTAACTTTTGAATCCATTCCAGAAGCGAAATTTGTGTACCTGCAATTACTTCCTCTAAAAAATCCATACCCAACAACAGTTGCCACTTCAACCTATACCAGTGCCTTACTGACCATTTACGCTGCCTTGAACCTGTGGGCTTCTGTTATGCTTCTAAACCCACTAACTAAAATAAATAAATTATTAAAGTATCCCTTAAGATATCAAGCCACGTTAACTATCTTTATCACCTTTTTAACCATGATTAGGCCCGCGTTACACTCTCCTTATCACACTTCCTCCTCGCATCTTCTGCCACTCTTTCACCAGAATCCGACTTCATCCCTTCTTCTTCATGGAACCGAAACAACCCTCACTATATTTTCTTTCCTTGAACTCCAGGGATGTTAAACACGCCATTTCCATGCGCCAGTTTCTCAATTCAGTTCCATTCTTCGTGTTTTGGTCTCTTTCTTAAATCCAAACAAATACCACTGAGTTCGTGCTCTTTGCAAGACATATTCCTCTATCACCTTGACTTGCAACTAGCAGCTTCCCTCTTCGAACTGCTGTTAAATCTGCAAGCTCCAATCCTCTTTTCACCATTTGCAAAGTAAGCTCCAACATATATACACAGTATAATTTCCTCTCACGTATACTCCACTATCATGCTAACTAACATCAACAATTGACCTCTCCTATTCAGGCATGCGCGTCCCTCAATATTCCATCATGAGAAAATGACCCCATTAACCATTTTAAACTCAGCATGGAACATTTCTCCCATCACACGTTGGTGCTTTCCCCTTTTTCCTTGAATGTTTGCATGAACTCCACCAAACTTCACTTGCCAACAGTGTAATTAAAAGATGCAGACTCCATGCATTTACCCTTTTTATTCTTCTATTTCCACGTTATGGACCTTACCCTTTCTTCGGCCCACGCTTCCTTTCTTCCACACGTTACAGCCTCTTCAACCTCCTTATTCATACTTCACTGCTCATCTATTTGAAGATCTCGCCTTAGCTAAACTTCGGCGGAGGCTGGCGTTGAGATTTCATGATTTTATTTAGGTTTATTTTTGATCTACAGCACACGATTTAGATTTCTGGGAATGAGGAGAACAAACAAGGCATGAGAGTTTGTATAGGGATTTTGCAAGCTGTTAGAAGGGGGGCAGATATATTTTTCTTTTATAGCATTTGAATGGATCTCATACTTACTTTCTTTTTAATGAGGAAATGCTGTTTCAATCGTCTGTGTTCAAAGGAACGAGATGATGATGCTTCGATATTTATATGGTTGATCCCTTGGCTCGCAAGAAATAGAGGATTGGCACCCACGGCAAGATAATTTGCTACCCACGTAAATAGGCTACTGTAGAACTCTAGCTTAGGCTTGTTGTTCGCTTAGCCACATGGGGAACAGACTTCGTTTCCATTTTATTTTGAAAGGATATTGTGTATGAAGCTTGGGTGGCAAGAAAAAGATATGTCCTTTTATTTGTTTTATTCTATCTATTCACAAGCAGAGTTGCGTTCAATCTTACATTCTCAGCCTTCATTTTAATATATATAGCTTTGATTTGATCATACATGGTGTACGAGCCTTGGGGATATATTGTTAACGGTATTCGACTACGTAAAATTTCATTCATGTTCGAGCCGCTACGGACAGAAATAAGGATACGATCATGTCGAATGACATGCCACGATCCCAAAAATATAATAATATTGGTAGGTTAACTCATATTATGAAACCCCTAAAATATTGATATAGGGTGCAAAATACTCCGAATAAAAAGTTGCGTATTTAATTAATTAAAAATTGCAGTAAAATTCAAAAAATTAAAATATCACTACGCCTCAAAAGAACCTTGTCTAAATTTGAATCCAGTATGCAATTATATCAAATAAACCGTTACGGTCGATGAACGATTCTATAGCAACTATTTAAAAATTTGATTTGGATATAATTCACAATGTATAACTCGAAATCTTGATTTTTCACTTCTGTTGGAAAGACACAGTTCAACAGATTCCAACGCTTCTTATTTCGAAGAAATCCGACTAATAACGGATCCTGTACACTCAGTTGAAGTTCAGAACGTTAAATTACGAACTGCCGCGATATTATGGGCTCGATTATATTTAGTATATATTTTTATACGTTCAACTTCATTTTAATTAATATATAAATCCATTTATATTACGAATTCAATATTTAAACTAATTTTAAATATTCAAATACAAATCGATAAAAATGCGGGATGTTACATTCCTTCCCCCTTAAAATAATTTCGTCCTCGAAATTTCTAAGGTAGGAAAAATGCTTCAATCCATATTATAACCAGGTAAAAATCTTTTATTTAATTTCTTAAATTTTGTTTCAACATAACCAATTAATTTTAAGTAAAATATTAATTCCTTCATACTAACGAATACTTTAAGAAATTTTGAAAATTTCCTAACAGCTTAAATTTTAGGAGAATTTCGTCAGCATCTACTCTGCATGCTCATTCGGTACTACTACAACTCGGCACTCTGGGCCTTTTCCAAATCCAAAAGAAAGCAAACAGCCAAGCGACTTTCCAAAAATAGCTCATAAATCTTATACTCGAATATAATGTAAACTTGTACCTTTTTGTTGGTATTTAACTCTAGCTCTGCCATTTGCTATCACTTTAACATATATCGAAGCATCCTTGGTTGATCTCCCATCGATCCATTCTTAAACAAATCTTCCGCTTTTACTAAGACAAATTTCTATTTTAACTCCAATTCCATTTACTGATTTATTTCTCAAATCAGTTATCTTCATCTCCAAATTCAATATTCGATTCTTATTCTCCAAGAATCAATTCATTTTAATAACTCGAATCTCCAATATTTCTCTTTTACAATTTCCATTCTGGGTCGTTCTAAATTCAGTCCGATTTAGTTTATCTTAGTTTAAGATCCACTTTTACCATTTAACTCCATAAGTTAAATCTTTATTTCAGAATTCAAATTCCTGGGATTTATTTCAAATCAGTTTGAAATCATAAATATTTACATATAATATTATTAATTGAAAACATTTGAATTTCTGAACAACTTATTTTCTTAAAACAATTCAAAACAAACTCTTTGATAGTAATCCGTCACTTGGAAACTCGAAAATGAACACTGACGATGCAGCCATCATCATCAGAATTATGTTCCAGCGATCGAAGTGAGTTCAATACTGTATCATTTCCAAAACCCATTTTTAAACACTTTGATTATGAAATAACTTCAAAATATCAAAGCTTAGAAAACATTCCCAATTTCCCATGAATTTTAAATTTCCATATTTTTAATCCAAAACCCATTTTCAAAACTTTTTTCCAAATTCCCAGAGTTTTAATCTCAATTCTGGTTTAAATCCAGATTTAATTCATCTAAATTTAAATATACTTTTATATGAACTCTTATTAGTTATTTATAACTATTTCAATTATAAACTGATTTGATTATAATAACAACCAACACATTCAATATAAATTATAATAATTCCAATATATATACTTTCTTTTATATCAAAATATAATTTGGGTAAAATTATTTCATTTACCTCTTTTCAGAGCATACTGTATCGAATTACTCTGTTCAAGAGTTTAGAAACACCTATCGACACAGTTTGCATTATTGTGTCAACCAGAATTCATAAAGTACTCGACAAGCTAATCAACACAATATGAAACAATTTTTTTTAACATCAATTTACAAATACGCTCTCTAGTAAATATACACTCAACTCAATCTAAAGTATTTCTAACCTCATCTCTACTGAGTCATGCCACAGAGCCAAGGTAATTACTTAACCTTTAGCTCTGATACCACTGTAACGACCACGTGATTTTCGACCCCGAAAATCGACATAAAACATAATGTCGACTAATCAGCCATCAAAAACACTGGATCATTTGGAGAAAGAAGTTAGACGGTGAGAAAGAAAAGATAGAACTAATAGAATAGAAGAAGAAGAAGAAGAACACAACTGAACATAATCAGAGTAAACATGAATCTCACAGCGGAACGAATAAAATGTATTATATAACATAACTTTGAAATACAAAACTATCTGGTATATACATACCATTATCAGAGTACAATACATCATATCGCAGTGGAAATAATTCTCTAAATACTAACGGTGAAGCCTTCTGCTTTGAGCTCCTCCAAGTGAATCTGCAAAGCCTGAACACTTGACTGCCCATACAAACTTGGGCACCCAAGAGTTTAGGGAAACATAAACAAAATAAACTCTGGGTCAGGTATGGGACTGGTGTGAGTAAATTCCAACCATATCGTTTAACTTTGAAAATCCTTTTAAAAAAAGGATAATAGTAAGACCAGCCCACACATAAACATGGACGGTTTTTGCCTTACTATAACCCAAAACATTTTTCAAAATCAATACTTTTCTGATATTATAATAGTGTCTACTCACAAGTAAATAAAAATCTAATAAAACGCTTGCATCTCACGCTCCACATACATAATATACAATCAAAACTACGGGCACTTATTGGAGATTGGATTCTGACTGACAAGGTATGGAACCACCTACCGATAGTGTATCTCTAGAGAGGAATACACTGGGTTCAACAAGAACGTCTCGTAACTCGGCCACACAAGACCGACCACTCATTTCTCTTGAGTGTATCGAATATATTGTCACTTACGGTTGCTAGCAACATAACCACTCCAAGGAGATACAGAAGCAAAAAGAAGTAACAAATATGAATATTCTCTAGATGGTGACAATACACCTTAATGGGGGCGACCCACATAGCCATGCTGCCTGCCCGATTTTTGTCATTTCCCGGTTGATGAGGCTTGAGGCTATAACATATCTCTTGACAGATCACACCTTCACTTTCCTTGAATGCCACTTCGTCATACCCGCCAAATCACAAATTGATTTCCAAAAATATCACGGGTATAAAAGGCTAAGAGGAACGAATTCCTCCGCCATCAGACATAATACCTTTAAGAGATCAACCATACGTGATTTGTTAGGTATACTTTGTCAGACACTCGTCCATACAAGTTGTCTTGGGACTGGACAAACAAAAAACACCATTCTGGAATAGAACGACCCTTGCATTTAACTCCGTCTTCAATTGTCTTCAGCATAATCAAATTCGCAGCGTTTATGCCTATACAGAGCGGTTTTCGGATAATATATCCAACTGATCTCTCCATATCGACAACGATGGTCAAAACACTTCTGTAATGACCCGGATTTTTGGTCGATTTATTTTAAATATTTAGTATGGTTTTCAAATATTGAATTTATAATATGAATGGTATTTTATTGGGTTATCGATTAAATAATCGAAATACGATTTATTTTGATAGTCATCGTAATTCGAGAATTTAAAATAATTCAATTCGAAGTTAGAATTAAATCAGAACAATTCAGATGATCAGTATTAATTGTATTTGAATATAGATGATAATAAAAATATTTTATTATTAGAGAATTTATTTGTTTTTGAATTTAAAGTACATTATATCGATTTAATATGGTTATTTTATATATACACATTCGAAATAAATTTCAAAAAAAAATATTCTGTTGAGTTCAGTATAACGCTATAACATTGGAACGACGGTCGGTACGCCAAAATAGCGGTTCACGATTTTTAATTGTGAACCCTGAGATATTTATAGTGGATAAGATCGAAATCGAATCGAAAATCAAATCGATATCTGTTTAAAAAGAATAAAAGATCTCTTTATATTGAATCAAAATCAAATCAAATTAATTAGAAAATCTTTTTAAAAATAAATACAAAGATTTGTTGTGTACTTCTGGTCCCATCTCCACTTCTTTACAAATTGCGACGCTCCCCCCTATTTATTTTTTTCAATCCTCTGAAAACAAATCAAAGCCTATTTTTCCCCAATTTAAATCCTTTAAACAAAAATTGAATCCCTTTTTCATTTCACTTCAGCAATTCGAAATCCATTCGAAATTGGAAATCGCGAGGAGCAGCTCAACGTAGAAGCGTTCATGTGGGGGTCGATGTTCTGTGCCTTGCAATCGTGGTTGAGGGTATTTGGTAATAGAAGTGCGCGATTTAGTTTAAGCACCAGGACCTACTGTTAATTGGAGAGGAGCTTTCACTGTTGTGGATTAAGGGGAGATCAATTCCATGTATCGCGAGCCAGGGTTCATGTTCGAGGATGTGAGGGTCTCGCAATGGTTGCAGCGAGGTCGTATGGGGTTCAGTTAGGGTTCGCATTCACGGAACCTTCAGGCAAATTCGAAATTCGAGTTGGGAAAGTAGCAGTGAAAATTTCGAACTAATGGATAGAAGGGTTTGAACTTATTGGGGTTGAAGTGGAGTTCGAGCGAGGTACTAGGGTTGCGGAAATCAATGTCAAGGAAGCTGGGTTAGTTCGAAGTTGAGGTGAGTCGTTGCCTGTAGTTGTACGATCCATTATTGGGGGAAGGTGGATAAGCTGAAGTGCGATTTGTGAACTGTTGAGGGATGTGACATTTTTCCAGTCACTGACAAAGCCGAAGTCGCGTTGCTTGAGGAGATTCAGGCGTGAAGTGGTGGTGCTCAGGAAAGAAGTGAAGAGGGGTGCTGTTGGGGGTCCGAATGTGTAAACAGTAGGAAGAAAAGAAGGATTTTGGATAAGGGAATGTTCAGATGTGAAAGTGTTAGCTTGGATTAAAAAGGGAAAGAGTAAAGATGGATTAAGGTATGAATTAAATTAGTTAATTTATTTTTAATAATGATAATTAACTCTAAGGTCAGTTTATTATAAATGAAGCTTACATAATTATCTCACCAGCCGATCAAATAAAATTGTATAAACCAATAGAATTAGTTAGTAAAGAGATAAGATTTGTAAACTAATCGGTTAAATATGGAACTAAGGTTTAAGTTGGAAGTAGATTACATATGGGGAATTAACTAAATTAAATTAGTATAATTCAATAATTAATTTATATTGCTTTACATTGAAAAATAGAAGTATGGAGGAATCATGGTGAAATTTATATAATATGCCTCTGTGGATATTCAGCATAGTTAAATCACGTTGAGTAAATCTCACTCACATTTTATTTAGAATTATTTTTATCAGTTAAAAATAATTGTTTGTTGCTTGTTGGTTGCCTTCAATATTTTTGGTGCATCTTAAATTTATTAGTTATTTAGGCTTGGTGGTTGCTATTATATATATATTGGTGTTTGGATTTCCCGCATTATCATTAGCGGATGCCCGCAGTATCATTAGCGGATGATTACCCTATACGCCCCATGCTATGATAGTGGATGACCTTGTATACCACGATTCCTGCCTCGAAGCAGGATGTGTATTATTTATGTTGACTAACGTCTGTGGATGCAGGAAAAACAGGTTGAAGGGATCCAACAGGATTCCTAAAAAATATACTATCTTTTTGTTTGTTTGTTTGTTTGTTTGTTTGCACATATACTGTCGTATATGATGTGTTAGAAAACCTGTCAATTATAATTGGTTGTTTTGATTGTTTGAAATATCACTCGGTCTGAATGTTGTTCTATAAAAATATTGTAAAATATATTTTGAGATTTTAAACGGGAAATTCTATTTTTCTAAAAATAGAATTTGAAATTCGAATGGATTAAAAATATTGACTTGTTGAATAGATAAAACAAGTACTGAAATTTATAAACAATGTTATAATATATAGGAGATGGAAGAATTGAAATTTACAAACGATGTTTGTAAATTGGAAAATGCAGGGGAAATTGAATTGAATTTATAAACAAGGTTTATAAATGCAGCGGGAAAAATTATCATTTGATAATTTGAATATTTAAATGCAAATGTGAATTTAAAAATAGAAATGGGGAATCGTTTTAAAGAAATAAACGATGGAATTTATTCTGATGCTCAGAATATAAATTGAACTAAAATAAATCCGTAAGGATTTATGATTTGAATTCGATTAATTCGAATTTTATTTAAATAGAAGTCAAATTGAAATTAGGATTTGAAAATATAGAATTTGAATAGATAGAAAATTCAAATAGAAATTCAAATGGAATTCAAATATAGAATTTGAATATAGAAAATATAAAGAAATTTTAAATATAGAATTTCAATAAAGAAAATTTAAATATAGAATTTGAATATAGAAATTCAAATGGAGTTTGAATATAGAATTTCAATATAGAACTCAAATAAAGTTGAAATGGAAATTGAATATAGGAAATTTAAATAGTATTGAAATAGAATTTGAATATGGGAAATTCAAATAGAATTGAAATGGAGTTTGGATATAGGAGATTGAAGTATAAATAAATATATTACCGAGTAAGGAAAAATCGACCATTATAGATAATCGAAATTATTATGTTGAATTGGGAAAACTGATTTGATATATATTTAAAATATATCAGAGTGGAGTTGAATTTATTATAAACGAAGTTTAAACGTTTATATATATATATAATTAAAACGAACTCGCCGCAGCGCGATAGTTCGTAAATTAGCGATTCGAACTTCAATTGAATGTATAGAACTCAATTGAAGTCGGAATTCTTTTAAACAAGAAAACGTCAGGACCGATTTGATAATAGTTTTCTAATGATAGAAAATTCTAAATTTCATCGTACATATTTTGACTTATGTCAAAATCAAATTTTCAGAAAAACAGCGCCATAGCCATTTAAAAACCATAACGGTTTATTTAATTTTATAAAAGGATTTTAAGAGAATAGAATCCGAATTTCTATTTAGAAAATTTCAGATTTTGAGTTATAAATTATATGTGAACCCAAGTAGAGTAATGAATTGATTTTTGAAACAGAAATCAGATTTTTGATTATTGAATAGAATTAACTAATTTGAATAGTAATTAGTTAATGAGATTTTGAATTGATATTGGGCTTTGAATAAGTGAATTCGATTTGAAAATTTATATTCGAAATTGAAAAGGAAACTAGAATTGAAATTGAAAATCAATTTTGTAACGAGCAAGTTAAATATTTTATTTGAACATGTTATGTTCAAACAAAGAAGTGAAACAGGCAAAATAGCTAATTAAAGAATAAATGGGCGAAACTGAATTCAAACGATTGGACTGAGTTGAATTGAATTGGAAACAGGTGAGCATGTGTTAGACAGGTATGGGATCAAGTATATGAAGATTTTTTAATTTATGTGCCCGACAGAAAGTTACATGTTTAAATTCATATATGAGATTTTATGCACCGTATCGGCAAGCCGCTTGGCTTTTTCTTTTTCTTTTGGATTGGTGAGGGCCATGGGAGGCTATTTGAAATATCCCGATGCTCGCGGTACAAAGAAGGTTATGGCGAAATTTTCCGAAAATTTAAGGAGTTAGAATATTTTTAAGAAATTTGATAGTTAGAAATAAATGTATTGATATATACAGAATTCGATAAGGAACGAATTTAAAAATAGAATATTATAAACAAAAAGGAAATCGATAGGCTGGTAATAGAAAGAGAAACATATATACGTTTAAAAATGAATAATTGGTTTTTATAATGTTGATTTGAGACGACCCGAATTCCCATTCAGACGGAAACAGGGCTATCTTTGGAATATAACACAGAAACAGATAATAGCAGAACAGAATTAAATAAATACACCAGATAATGAACAACCAAATATACTGGATAAAAGTAATCATCAGAGTTACACAGTATACAGGATCTTACTTAGTACAAATACAGTTCAGCTATACATAAATGTCTACAGCGGAAATAAACAAAATATGTACAATAGGAGCTGAACAGCATAAAAAGAAATAAATGATAGAATCCATCTTCAGCTCCAGCTATCCAGAAAAGAACCAGCTAAACCTGAATACAAGGCTGCCCGTGTGGAAAAAGGGGCACCCGAGTTTGAGAGTGAAACAAACTACGAGTCAGTCATGGGACTGGTATGAGAAATCTACTCAACACATATATATAATTTGGCTAATCACAGGACCACGCCACTTTCGTGGAACGGGTTTACTCCATTGGATTGCCAGTGCTTTAAAACAAATCTTTCTTTTAAACATCGCTATGCTTTTTATAAAAATGAAGCCATTATAAGACTTAGTTCCCATCACACAATGCAACGCAAACCGGAGGATAGAGTTTTACCTTATAATGGCCAAAATATGATTGATACGAATAAAACAAGGCAATTGATATTATTGCTAGTGTTTATATGTTTTGAAAACAATTTCAAATCATAATTATCAATCATAGACGGCATGGGTACCATATACCATGTCGCCATATATATATACAATCAAAACCGCACGGTGTCGTGTTTGGAAATTGGATTTCCGTCATGAACCAAGGCAAAGGATAGTCCTTACCGAATTCGAGACGCTCTAGCCCGTGTCCCAGGCAAGTACTCAGTCAAGCCTTTGGATCGTCAGGGCCGGTCCACCGATGTGGATTAAAATGCCTGAACAATACGTTTCCCCGCCCTTTGGGGCGTCAACGAGCCAACGAATGACTCCATCGGACCCGGATCGTCCGATCAAACCGAGGCGCCTCGCAACAGCAACAACCACATAGGTGAAAAGTATATAAATGTCAGGGCTGGTAGGTCACTGACACCACCCTAGCTAGAAAGAAACGCATGCCCTCCCTGAGGTCCTTCTCCCGTTTTAGGTTCATACCGGGATGTGAGGCTCGCGAATTCACGTTATACACAAAGCTACGCCACACAGGCGGTGCTTTGATCATCACCACAAGACTTTGCTTTTCAACAGAAGCCCTGATCACTGCATCTTAGCATGCCACGCATGCAATTCATGCCATGCGACTGATGTCCATCGATATATAACCTATGAGCTCGTGCGTCTCAGAGAAGGGCGTTAAGCAAAAGAATAAATTCTCCGTCGCCAATCAGATGTATATTTAACAGAAATCAATCAACACAGAATAAACTCCAATGTCAGACACACAGTCCATTTACAAGTATGTTCTGGGTCTGAACGAAACCGGAGGCACTAAATACCTCGCAAACCCATCGATCACCACGTACGTCTGAACGATCACCACTCATTATCCATATTTCGGGATGCCTCCCAATCAGGACCTCGGTTACCATCCAAACGAGGTGAAGATCTCCGGTCTTCGACCATCGTCTTCATCTTCGACTTTCAATCGTCAGTCAATTATTTGAAATGAGAATTAACTCGGCCTTCTCAAATAATTCACGTATATTTAGAATTTCAAATCAATTTATTTCAATGGTTAAATTATTCGACAACACCAATTGTGTTCTTTAATGTAATTTTCACACCAAACACATTCAACCATCAAAAGCCACATAAATCAAGCAAATTCAGTTTATTTCCATTCCATATCACTTATGATATTTTATAACTATTTATCGCTATTTTTATTTATTTTAAAATAGCCATTTTATTCAAAACGACGCTTCGGGCCATAAGGCGGCCGTGGCGTTGTTTTTCTTCAGATTTGATTTACACATATCTAAAAATTAACCGTTGGATCTTCACAAAATTTACATCATTAGAAAGGTCTTTCAAAACGAATCCAACGGTTCCAGTTTCGGGAAAATCCGACGGTCGGATCTCCCGGTACAATCGTTTGAAGTTTTGATTTCAAAATACGAACTGCAGCGTCGTTATTCGATTAAATATATAATTATATTTATATATATATATAAATATAATCGCCTCTGGCGCTGTTTTTCTTCAGATTTGAATTAAACATTCCAGACAATCCAACCGTTGGATTTTTACAAGGTTGGTGCCGTTGGAAAGATTATTCCAAGGCGAACCCGACGGTGGAGGTTTCGGGAAAATCCAATGGTCGGATTTCCCGTACTAGTTGTTTGAAATCACGGTTTCAAAATACGAACTGCACGGCTTCGTTTCGTTTTAATTTTATTTATATTTATATATTTATATAAATATAGTTCATTCAATGATTTCCATATCGTTTTCACTTCAAATATTTTTCTAACACCTTAAAATTTTGGAAAATTTCGCCATAACCTCCCCTGCACCGGGAGCATCAGGAAATCGCAAATAGCGTTCCCGGTCCTTCTAATCTCAAAAAGAAAAAGAAAAAGCCAAGCGGCTAGCCAACAGGCTCATAAAATCATCACCCAAACAAAACAGTAAATGTGTACCTATTTGTCGGGCACAAAATTTTATTCCTCTTCTCTAGCCCCTTTGCTATAACCTGTTCAATGAATATGCATGTACATATATATATATACAGTTCTTATCATTTATCATTTCCTATTCAACTTCATATTTGATTTCCATTTGGTTTAAAAACACCATTCATTCTAATGTTACATAAATAGGTGCAAATCATTTCATTAGCTAATTAATGAATATTTCAACTCATATACGTTTATTTTGAACAAGTGGCTATTTTTAACACTTCACATTTCAACGATTTATGCATACAATAAAAATGTGATTTTTATTGTAAAACAATTCATTTCAAAGCACTATTTTTCTATATAGTTCAAGTTGGTGATAAAAATGGGGTTCTTATCATAAAACAATTTCTTTTAAAACGAGATTACTTTACACAGTTCATATAGTCGATAAAAGGTGATTTTTATTACCAAACAATTTATTTCAAAATATGAATACCATTCAACACATGAATTTCTAATCAACGAATGAATATCAATTCAACACATGAATGTTTTCTATAGTTGAATAAATATAGTTTAAGCATATGAAAATAATTCAAACACAAGAATATTATTCAAAATTTCGGCAGCATAACGGCAGGGTAGTTAAACCGGGACCGTCCCTAGTACGGCTCCTCGCTCTACCTTAAAACCTCGCGGTTTTTGACAATGGGGATCATGCATCTAGTTCGCACGCAGGCGGCATGTATATATTTATTTCATTTCCACAAACTAATCCTATGTGGTTCCAACCAAATATTTCACAACCACAAATGGGTATTTTTCAACCACAATCAACCAATATCAATCACAAACAATCCCAAACAACCATTCGCTATCAATCAATTTTCACAACAATTTCAACCAATAAATATCGTCCATGGTTTGTGGACGAGGGGCGTATATATATATAGATATATATTTATATATAGCAATTCACTTTCATTTCACACATATATAATATTTTTAAATCAGAAATCTCACCAATAGCTATCCAACTTCACGACACTTCACTTAGAGAAATCTTCGCCTTTTGTCGCTTCGTTGCCTGTATTCTCTACATATGTAAAAATCGAATTTTTACTATGTTATTCAATATATAAAAATCGAATTTTGACTTCGCTATTTAATATATAAAGATTATATTTTTAATATAAAGATTATATTTTTAATATTCCTATGACGTAAAAATTATATTTTTATTGCTTTAAAAATATAAAAATCATATCTTACTTCTTTTACTTAATAAAAATTCCGTCTTTTCTATTTTAAAGATCAAATCTTTTTCTTTTTAAAGTTTAAACCTTTTTCTATAGAAAGTCCAAATCTTTTACTTTAAAAAGATTAAACCTGTTTCTATTTAAAGTTTTAAAATCAAATCAGTTTTAAACTCTTTTTTAAAATCCAGTTTTTAAATGTTTTATAAAATCAGTTTTTAAATACTTTATAAAATCAGTTTTTAAATACTTTTTAAAATCAGAATTTAAAAACATAAACATCAGTATTTTTTTTCCTTTTCTACAAATCAGTATTACATTATTAAACAAATCAGTTTTTAAATGTTTTATAAAATCAGTTTTTAAATACTTTTGAAAAAAACAGTTTTACAGAATAAAATTAAAAATAAAATAACCTAAAACGACTTACATTGATCGGCGAGGGGGGGCTGCTGCTCTTGGCGGCGGCGGGGAGGCGTCGCGGTTGGAGGAGGGACAGGCGGCAAGAGGTGCTGGAGGTGGGTGGTCTTCGGTGGTGGTTTGAATTCGAAGAAGGGGGGGCTCATCTTCGTCGCGCTCGTGCGCTTTGGGGAGGGGGGCGGCGATAGCTTCGTCGGCGGCGTTCGCCTGAGGGGGGGCGGTCGATAGGGCGGTGGCGTCGCTGCTGCTCCGTCCGTCTTCTTCTTCTTTTTTTCTTCTTCTGATTAATAAACTTCGGTAATGAATTACAGGGGGGGCCAAGGTATAAGAGGGAATTATATAATATTTTTTTATTATTTAATTATTTAATTTTGCAAAAAGGTTGACTTTTACATACGACCTCGAAACGAGGCCCACCGCCTGTCATCCATAGCGTTTTACCCCCATTCCGAACACAATGGGATATGTATCGCAAGCTGATTTGATCGTTACAATCAGTTTCCTTTTGAATTTTCATTTAAATCACTATATTGAATTTTAAACGCACATTTCAAATTACCGGGGTCACGTACTAACTAGAAAAATTCCAGAAAAATATTTTCTAGCTTCGTATTGACGATACGGTCCTAACAAAACTAGTTTCGTCGAATTCTGAGACCATTTGAAAAATGGTCAATTTCCAGTCGATTAAAATCAACTGAAACCGGTCAAACGCGTTTTCTTTTGCCACGCTCACATATTGATTCGAAAAATTATGAAATTTGAAACCTAGCAATAACTTGACACTGCGGATCCAACAAAAGTGGTTTCGTCGAAATCCGAGGTCATCTGCAAAATGTCCATTTTTAAGGGCCTGAATTCCATAGCGACTATTCAGAATTTTCAACTGGACATATCCTTTGATTCCCGCTATCAAATTTCGATTGGTCAGATTCGTTAGAAAGACATCATCAATTATATTTCATTATTTTTGGTTTCACTAAAATCCGGATTGTTTTGCACCCGGTATATTCAATTGAAGTTTGAATTCAATTTTTGAAACTGCCACGCCATTTCAGGCCTTGTTTATAATTATAATTAATTATATTCGTTTTCAAATGCCGATTCAAACTCAGTTTTCATCACCATTATTTAAAATATTTATTTTAAATATTTAAAATCCATTATTTTAGCCAATTTAAAAAATTTAAATTGGTTCAGATTTTCTGGGTCGTTACATGATTATTCGAGGTAAGTGGTTTTGTCTGTTTTGAAGTTAATGATGTTTTCAGTCAAGGTCTGAGAGGTAATTTTACCCCAACTTGATTGATTTCATTTTTAATCGATAAATAGCAAGATCCAGTCTCGAAGAGAAGTGTTGAATAAGAGTTAGTTGAATAAAATATTTTGGGTTGTCGTAACGATGTTTTACACAACATTCGTTTTAACCCAAGTGGTGGAATTTTGGGAAATATAAAAGTAAATATTTCCTTAGTATAATTAAAGTAGTCGGAAAAGAGATAAGTGATTGAAATTGTTTTCAATTGCAAATAGAATATATTTTCTAAATATAGGAAATAAAAGAAGGCGATACATGGAAATGTTTTTTCCAAATAGCGTAAGAGACCAATAAAATTACTGGGAATATTTGGTTAACAAATATTGATAATGAAGTGTAGAAGTGTTTTAATTAATGAAATATAAATTAAAAAGCCCAGTGATTGTTTGATGCTGTGAATGGGTGTTTGTTTTTCTTCGATAGTTAAATAACCGACTATCGAAGTATTTGCCAATATCGTTGTCAATATGGAGAGACCAGTTGGATTATTATCCGAGAACCACTCTGTATTGGCAGTAGCGTTGCGAATCAGATTATATAAAGATAATCAAAGACGGAGTAAAATGCAAGGGCTTTTTCTATTAACATAAATTGTGCCTTCGGTTTCGTTCAATCCCAGAACAAACGTAAATGGACGAATGTCTGACAGAGTATTTCCAATAATCGAATATGTTGGTCTGTATAAATATATATGGTGGCAACGGATTTATTCCCTTAGCATAATATCCAGAATATATTTGTGCAAATCAATTAATGATTAACGGATCTGACAATGTGGCAATCAAAGTGATTGTGCTATCAATGAATGATAAGAAATCGTAGCCTCAAGCCTCAACAACCGGGAAATGATAAAAATCGGGCAGGCAGCATGGCTAAGTGGGTCGCTCCCATCATGGTGTATAATCACCTATCTAGAGATTCATTTAATTCCTTATTCTATTCGATGCTGTCCCATTCGGGAAACAGTTGCTGATCCCAACCGTTGGTGATATACATTCGATACACTTAAGCGAAATGAGTGGTCGGTCATGTGTGGGCCAGGTTGCAAGATGTTCTTGTTGAACCCAGTGTATTCCTCTCTAGAGATACACTAGCGGAAGGTGGTTCCATACCTTGTCATAGTCGGAATCCAATCTCTTATAAGCGCCCTGGTTTTTTTTTTTATTTTATATTATATACGGAGCGTGAGATGCAAGCATTCCGCTAGATTCTATTTATTTGATTAGACATTATTATAATATCACTGGATTTTTGTATCAAAGTGTTTTGGGTTATAGTAAGGTAAAAACCAACCATGTTTATGTGTGGGCTGGTCTTACTATTATCCTTTCTTTCAAAAGGTCTTTGAAAGTTAAACAAATGGTTGGAGTTTACTCACGCTAGTCCCATGACTGACCCAGAGTTTATTTTGTTTGTTTTCCCTAAACTCTTGGGTGCCCAAATTTGTACGAGCAGTCAAGTAGTCAGGATTTTTCAGATTCACTTGGAAGAGCTGGAAGCAGGAGGCTTCACCAGTTAGCTATAGATTATCATATATTCCGCTGTCAACCATGTTTGTATATGGAAACAGGTGTTTATAACTATTCCAGGAATAACTGTTGTGCTCTGATGATGGTATGTATATAAAGTTACTGATTTGTGTTTCAAAAGTTATGTTATATAATATATTTTATTCGTTCCGCTGTGAGATTTGTCTTTTTTTTCTTTCTATTCTAATATTTCTTTCTTTCTATTTCTCATCCTCTAACTTCTTTCTAATAATGATTTGTATTTCTGTGCAATTTGGGTTGGACGTGTGGTGTATTAGTCAACTCAGATAGTACAAATTTGCGGGTCGTTACAACTTCGATAGTCGGTTATTTAACTATCGAAGTAAAAACAAACATCCATTAAACATCATCATAAATCACGGGAGCTTTTATTTAAAATTCGTTTTATTATCCAATTTCCCATATCTTATTAGATATTTCTCAAATCCCGTTTTAGTCTTTTCACACTTCTTGGAAAACATTCTCAGTTATTATAAACTCTTATTCTCTAATGTTCCAGAAAATATAAGTTATTAACGTTAGAAACATTTCTATTCTTTTCACATTCTTTATTTTCTACACTTGGATACTATACCCTATCTCCATTGGAAAAATATTTCCAATTTCATTATAAACATTTTAATCTGCCAAGCGCTCACTTCTAAAACATTCTTCACTTTAAAATGTGAATATCGTCTCTTATCTTGTTCTACTGAAATCTCTTCATAATTTTATATTCCCATTCCACTTTATAAACTCTGTTTCTAAGTCAACTTCTTGTTAAATCAATATCAAGTTTATAACTCAATATTGGTTACATATCCTATTATAATTTATTGGTTAAAACTAAATATTAATTATCCTATCAGATTATAATTCCTAAAAATAATTTACTACATTCTACCTTGTCGAATGATAGTTGCAATTCCTAATAATGTTATTTTAATTCTAATCATATTCCAAATATTGAATTGATGTCATCGTTTTCTGAAATGATTCTCCAATTTCTCTTTCTAAACTCATTCATATATTTCTTGGACAAACATCGTTACTTATTACTTTAAAATAAGTGGATTTCAAACCAAACTGTTTTCATTCTCTAGAGAGTAGTGCTATATATATATATCACGCTTAAGCTTGGTCAACAACGCTAATTTATCGTTATAGTTCAAAAACTTGTCATATGCTATAATATCCCCTTTATTACTAATGCAATACGCTGTAATATTCCCCCTTTTATAACTAATCTAATACGCTGTAATATTCCCCCTTTTATAACTAATGCCATATGCTGCCATATTCCCCTTTATAAATAATCTTGACATCTTTGTCCGATACAAACTAATACCATCCCTCGATAATAGTGAAGTCGTTCAAGTTGGGGTATTCTATTTACCACTCAGACCTTGATCGACAACGTTTTTATCTTAGGAAAGATAAAAGTACATAACTCTAACTCCTTATGTAACACCCCACGTCCATTAATGTCACTCACTATGGGAATGCATTAACTTCCATGGAGGTTTTGAGTGAATATAGAATAGAAAATTTACAACAAGACAGATAATAAGTAGTACTTAGAAATCTAAAACTTAATTTTATTGCAGCGGAAATTAAACATGTTTGTTACATCATAAAACCATAAATCAGAGTCAAGTACAATATCCATCTTCATAAAACAAAATACATAACCCTATTACACAAATAGCCATTAAAGAAGATAACAAGCTGGACTTTACTTCAGCGGTCCAAGCTTTCCAAAGAGAGATGAAGCAATCCAATCAAACTCCACTAGAGCTGGGTCCAACCTGAGGACCTGGAGGGGGGAAAAAGGATAGAAATGGAGGGGGTCAGACATAAAGTCTGGCGAGTATGATAATTCTAACAATACTATTATCAAAATAACTAGACTAAGGCATAAGCTGGAAAGCAAGGAAATGCCTATGAACTATTAGGTATGGAAGAGCAGATAAAGATAACGTTAAAGGCACACCTAATTACTAACGAATAATTACTACACTGCACCGCACATTACTATAATGCACCGCACCAGTCACCCTAAAGGTTGATCCCACTTGCTTCACACAGAAACTTTATAAATAGTCTTGTGTACCCCTAGCTGACTACATAGGTGCCGTCTGCCCCTATCTCCACTAGGTGTACCCCCACTACCCACTTGCGATCGGCTCCCTACTCGTAGATACCCGTGCTGGCCCCACAGTGGGGTGTATCACTCCCCTAAAGTGGCAACCCGATACAACTTGAGAATGCACGGCTTATACCTATACGATGCAACAACGTCTTACCTACCAGCCCGGGTCCACACACGCATATGAAACCCGTTGGACTTGCGTTGCCACCGCTACCCCATTTTGGCCTCTTATAGTCAAGCCCAGTATGTATGTCCCATCCTCGACTTGGGTCGAGCCCACAAAGATACGTTTGGGATACTGGTTGAAATGGGCGCCCACAAGCTACCCACCTAAGCTTGTCCACTAGTATATCCCATTTAACCCTCTTAATCATGTTCATTTACATGTTTGTTTGGTTAAGTCTTACTAATCGTATTTCACATGCCACTAAGGGAACCCACTAGATTCCTCATGCCACCCAAGGCACCTACTTAACCCCCATGTCCCACTTTACATGTTTATCTAGTTAAGTATTTCTTAATTCATTCAGGCCATAACCTCATAAATACCTCTCACATTAGACTGGCATTTATGGCAGCTGGATTTGCCGGGCGGGTCCGGGCAGTCTTACACCATAAAAGAGTCTAACCTCGTGTCTTTACAACTGTTATGCTTTAGTTTAGGCCTAAGACCTCTCACATTGGGCTGACATTTGTGACCACTGGATTTGTCGGGCAGGTTTACGTCACAAACGAGTCCAACCTCGTGTCCTAAGCATTGATTATCACTTATAATCTTTTACCCTAATTTTAATAATTCCCTATCCAGATTATCAATTAAGTCCACTTTTATTTTTGTCCATAATTGACTCAATTATGGTCATCCACTCATGGCATGCAAAATTGTAATAACCCAGAAATCTGGGCCAGTTTAAAATTTTTATTATGGCAATTTTAGCGAATTTTGATTATTTAAAATTAATTATTTTAAATAAAAACGACGAGAAATTTATTTTTGAATAAAATTTGAACGTATACGTTTATATAGATCGTCGTTAGAATATAAATATTTATTTTAATTTAGAAAAGGAATTGAAAATGGCGCGGTAGTTCGATAATTCGATTTCAAACTTCAATTGAATATACCGGGTGCAAAGTAAACCGGATTTTACTGAAACCAAAAATAATGGAATCTAAATGAAAATATCTATCCAACGAATCTGAAAAATTGAAATTTCATAGCGGGGATAAAAAGATATGTCCAGTTGAAAATTCTGAATAGTCGCTATGGAATTCAGGCCCTTAAAAATGGAAATTTCGCAAACGATCTCGGATTTCGACGAAACCACTTTTGTTGGATCCGTGATGTAAAGGTATTGCTAGCTTTCAAATTTCATAATTTTTTGAATCAATATTTGAGCGTGGCAAAGGAAAACGCGTTTGACCAGTTTTAGTTGATTTTAATCGACTGGAAAATTGCCATTTTTCAAACGGTCTCAGAATTCGACGAAATTAGTTTTGTTAGGACCGTATCGTCAATACGAAGCTAGAAATTATTTTTATGGAATTTTTAGAGTTAGTATGTGGCCTCGATAAATTGAAATGCGCGTTCAAATTCAATATATAGAGTTATATGTTGATTTTGACGAAAACTGATCGAAACGATCGAATCAGTCTACGATACATATCCCATTGTGTTCGGAATGGGGGTAATTAGCTATGGACGACAGGCGGTGGGTCTCGTTTCGAGGTCGAAATAAAAAGTGAACATTTTGAAATTTAAATAAATAAATAAATAAAAAATCCCTCTCTCTCTTCCCTTATACCATCTCAGCCCCTCTCCCTGTCTATTCTCAAAATAGAAAACAAAATGAAAAAAAGAAGAAGGAAGGGCATCGCACCCTAGCCCGACACAGCGCCTCCAGGGGGCTATCACCGCCGCCGCCAGAGGCTGGCGCACCTCCCCCTCCATCTTCTCCCGTTCCTCTCTCCTCGCGACACCCCAATCCCCTTTTAACCGCCGCCCATCGACTAACCCTAGCCCTCGAACGAAACCCCAAATCGCTCCACCAACGACGGGAATCGCCACCGCGCCCTGACCCCTCCGACCATCTCCTGCCGAAACCCCCCCCCCCCCTCCGCCTGCACCGCACCCAAACCCCCCTCCCCCACCTGGGAGCAGCCTCAAACACCCCCCTCCCTATGGAAACTCCCGTTCAAAATGTAAGTTTTCCCCTTTATCTTTTTGTTTTTGTTATTTATTTTTAGTTATCTATTTGAAGCAATATGTTTTTTTTTATATATGAAAGAAAATTATTTTAAACTCAAATTTTAAATAGAAATAAAGTTGTTTTAAAACCTGATTTTGAAAATATAGAAAGACATGATTTTTATTAGTAGAAAAGATCAGATCTATATATAGGAAATTACATAGAAAAGTTCGGTTTTTTTTTAAATAGCTTCATGATAAAATATGATTTTTATATATTGAATAGCAAAGTAAAAAATTCGATTTTTATATATTGAATAGCGAAGTAAAAATTCGATTTTTATATATTGAATAACGAAGTAAAAATTCGATTTTTATATATTGAATAGCAAAGTAAAAATTCGATTTTTATATGTTGAATAGCAAAGTAAAAATTCGATTTTTATATGTTGAATAGCAAAGTAAAAAATTCAATTTTTATATATTGAATAGCGAAATAAAAATTCGATTTTTATATATTGAATAGCAAAGTAAAAATTCGATTTTTATATATTGAATAGCAAAGTAAAAATTCGATTTTTACATATGTAGAGAACACGGGCAAAGAAAGTGACAAGAGGCAAGAAACGACGAAGATTTCTACAAAGAAGAGTCGAGACGTTTGGTTTAGCTTTCGGTGAGAACTTCTCACCTTTTAATTTAATTTTTCTAGTTATAAATATATACTAGGATGCAGACGGTGTTTAGTAGCACCCGACACCCGCTGTCCACAGAACATGGACGGCTTGTATGCTTGTTTTTTGATTTTGATGTGTAGTTGATTGTGTGATGTGATGTGAAATGAAATAAAATATTTATATAGTTAAAAATATTTTGTAGTTAAAAATAGAATTTTTAACGTGTATATAAAATAAATAAATATAAACAGATCGGACGATTTGTTTATATACACACATTTGACTGATATTGATTGGGACGTTAAATTTTACACATCGCCCAACTGCACAAATAAAATCTGTGTTTGATTGTTTGAAAACCCCACACGGGTATGGGGATGATATATGACATACACTGGTCCCAATAATTAGCTGTATGTCAATCGATTGATGGACAGACTGTTATGAGCGTTAAATATTTATATTCGATGCTTATACAGTGTAGAGTGCACTTTGGATGATGGTTGATTATTCATCGTTGTTATTGTATACTTGTGTTGTAGAAAATCCATATAATTAACATTATATGGTAATTGATTGGGCCTCATTCCAGTTTTGAAAAAGAAATATTTGAAATAGAAATATTTGAAATAGAAATTTTTGAAAAAGAAATATTTGAAATAGAAATATTTGGAATAGAAATATTTGAAATAGAAATTTTTGAAAAAGAAATATTTGGAGTAGAAATATTTGGAATAGAAATATTTGAAATAGAAATATTTGAAATAGAAATATTTGAAATAGAAATATTTGAAATAGAATATTTGAAAATAGAAATATATGAAGCCGTGTTGATTAGATTGACGCCATTTTGATGTGAACGATATTTATATCGATTTTATTCATTTTTCAGTGAATATTGAAATAGAATTGAAATTCGAATTAAACTAAATTGATTTGAAATTCGAAATACACTGAAATGATTTGAAATTCGAATAGAATTGAAATTCGAATTAAATTGAATAGAATTGAATCCGAATCGAAATCAAAAGGAATTGAATTCAAATTGAAAAGAAATTTGAATTAAATTGGAATTGAATTGAAATCGATTTGAAATGAATTTAAAACGAATTTATATTGGAATATTCAATTTTGATTTGAAATTGAATATGAAGTTGAAACCGTTTTGAAAATGAATTTAAAATGATTTATAAAACACGTTTTGAATTGAAATCGACGAAGTATATATTATATATATAATATAATGGCCTGAAAAGAACGCGCCGCGACAGTTCGCGAATTTCGACCATTGACTTCGAATGGATATTGCGAGAGATCCGACCGTCGGATTCTCCTAAAACCGGAACCGTTAGGTTCGTATCGAAAAGAGCTTTCTAAAGAATATTAGAAATTAGAAATCTAACGGTTGGATTTGGAATTATGTCCAAATCAAATTTGGAAAAGGTCGCTGTAAGTGCAGTTCGATGGCCGTTGATGGAAATCGACTGTACGGGCCTTGATAAAATTATTAAAAATAGTAATAATTTGTGTAAAATCATAAGAAATGATTTGGGAAGAATTGGGATGAAAAATTCCATATTTGAAAAGATAAAAATAGATTTTTATCGAAATGAACTAGTTTTGAACTAGAATAGTAGTTTATTTATTTTTAAAATAAATAAAGTGAGTTTGAAATGGTTTTGAAATATAACCAGAATTTCCAATAATTGAAATGGAAGGGATTTGAATCGAAATTGTCTCCGGAATATTTCGATGTTGGATTTCGTGATTATACACATATTGTTATGGAAATTTGAAAGATACATATATCATTATTTCCAATACGATATTTGTTGGTCGTAGAATTTGATATTGAATATAAGCTGATATATTTTCTATTCAGAGCCTTGTATTTAATATCAAATGTGATTTGGGTCTGTCGTGAATGGTGTCTTCATTAACACTGTTCTTAAGCCCAGTTGAGAAAAGATTAAATCTTTTTTATTTAGATTTAATGAAGTGTACCAATTAAATAATATTTAATTGGAATTGAATTGGTATTGATTTTTGGGTTTATCGTGAACAGTGTTTTGAATAACACTTGTTCTTTAACCCGATAATTAATGGAATGTGATTTTGGGTTTATCGTGAACCGTGTTTTAAATGACACCGATTCTTTAACCCAGTTAAAGATTAAAACTAAGTGGAGTTTTAATGAGTCTTTAATTAGATTGAAAATATCGAAAATGGGGTATCACCAGTTTTGCTCCAGGCGATAGTTAAATCTTTAATTAGATTTGAACGTGAAATGGTAATTGAATTTACCGATAACACCGTGGTATTAGATATGAAGTATTACTAGTTTTACTTCATGGGATGATTAAGTTGGGATTGGGAAATAAAATAAATGATTACTTCGGTGTGGTTCGCTAATCCCGACTAGTTTGAATTGATATTCAAAAAGGAGATTAAAGAATAAATTTAAAGAATATATCTTTGATAAAATTAATGGGAACCTTTCCCAAAATATAAGAATATTTGAATAAAAGAATATTCTGAATTAGAATGAGGCGTATGTTGTGTTTGTGTAACACATGTTTATTATATACGCGAGTTATTCGGGAAGACCGAGTTTATCCCATTCTGAATAACTGATACGACGATAAGTCGAAGATGAAGACGGTGGTCGAAGACCGGAGGTCTTCACGTCATTTGGGTGATTACTGATGATCTTGATTGGGATGTACACCCAAGAAGATGGAAACGGTTGGTGATCGTCCAGACGTACTTGGAGATCGATGGATATGCGGGGTACTAGGTGCCTCCAGTTTCTTTCAGACCCAGAACGGACTTGTAAATGGACTGTGT
Organism: Allium sativum; assembly: GCA_030737875.1. Taxonomy (NCBI): domain Eukaryota; kingdom Viridiplantae; phylum Streptophyta; class Magnoliopsida; order Asparagales; family Amaryllidaceae; genus Allium; species Allium sativum. Next base: position 270,583,685 of record CM060922.1, on the reverse strand, counting down.
CTGACATTGGATTTTAGTCTGTGTGATTGATTTCTATTAAATATATATCTGTTTGGCGGCGGAGAATTTATTCTCTTGCTTAACGCCCTTCTCTGAGACGTACGAGCTCAGGGGTTATATACTGATGGATATCAAACGCATAGAGTGAATTGCCTGTGTAGCATGCCTAAGTGGCGAATGATCAAGGCTTCTGTTGAAAAGCAAAGTCTGGTGGTTGATGATCGAAGTAGGGCCTTTGTGGCGTAGCTTTGTGTAACGTTTACTTCGCGAGTTTCACACCCGGTATGAACCAAAAATGGGAGAAGGACCTCAGGGTGGGCATGCGTTTCTTTCTAGTTAGAAGTGGCGTCAGTGGTTTTACATGCCCTGACAAGTTTGACTTATGTGGTTGTTGCTGTTGCGAGGCGCCTCGGTTTGATCGGACGATCCGGGTTCGATGGAGTCATTTAGTTGGCTCACCTACGCCCCATAGGGCGGGGAAACGCATTGTTCAGGCATTTTAATCCACATCGGTGGACCGGCCCTGACGATCCAAAGGCTTGACTGAGTACTTGCCTGAGGCTCGGGCTAGAGAGTCTCGAATCGGTAGAGGACGATCCCTGGCCTCGGTTCATGGATGGAAATCCAATTTCCAAATACGTGACTTTGCGGTTTTATTTGTAAACCCATATATGGCGACATAGTGGCATGGGACGCTTATGCCGTCTATGATTGATACTTATGATTTGAAGTTGTTTTATACACTATGCACTTATAATAGTATCAAATGATTTGTTTTAAACGTATCAAGCATTCTTGGCTATTATAAGGTAAAAACCCTATCCTCCGGCTTGCGTTGCATTGTGTGATAGGACCTGGGTCTTATAATAGCTTCATTGTTCTTTATTTAGCGTTGCGCTGTTGTTTTATGCACTGGTATTCTTGGGAGGAAACCCGTTCCCTGTTATACGGCGTGGTCCCTTGATTTACCGAACTTTGAAAATAAAGATTAATAACTGTTTTAGTTCTCACACCAGTCCCATGACTGACCTGGAGTTTATTGTTTTAACCTAAACTCTGGGTGCCCTTATTTTGACATGGGCAGCTAGTAGTTTTGGTTTTGTAGATTCATATTCACAGGATCCTGGTTTACAGCTGGAATGATATCCGGAAAGCTTTGTATCCGTATATCTCTTCTAGTTGTGTTTTGTATTATTTCCGCTGCTATGTAATTTATTGTAATCTCTGATATTTGATAAATGTGTAATATTTATTTATACTCTGTATATTCTTGTATTCTGATGGAATTGTTGTAATATACAATGAAATGTTCTCCCGTCTGCGTTCTATTTTGTCGTGTTCTCGAAACAATCAGGCGTTTCGAACGGTCTAGATCGGTTTAGCGACTGATTCGAATCGAGCGAAATTCCTTTTCGTCACAGGTGGTATCAGAGCTTTGGTTTACAAAGCTCAGAGAACAAGACACATTAAAACCATACGAAAGAATTCATCAGATATTGGATTAGTAATATCTAATAGGAATGACTCGTTAGAGATGTGATCAGTAGTATCCTAGAACGAGTGTAAAGGGTATATTTTTAAAATGAAAACAAGTTTTGTTTTGAAATTTAAATCAATTATTCGTATTTGATTATTTATTTTATATTGATTTGGACAATCCGATATATAAAGATTTTCCATATGCATCTTGCAAACGTGTATTCGAAGTTTTAATATACTGGATGGTTATAGAATCATACTCTAGTTGCTCGGGGATAATTCTGGTGATGGGGCACTGTCGCCAATATTTATTTTCGAGTAACGAAAGTGAGATTTCTATATTTCCATTAGACTGGTGTGAGAACCGAAATTAGATAGGGCTTATCGTTGTGAATTGGCATCAAAAACATGATTTTCTGTATATGTATATGTATCAAAATTATGAATTTGAAACGTCAATCCACTAATTGATTGATGTTTGTGTTGTTTGTTTATCTGTTTGATAATTTATACCATATAGCCCAATTGAACCAAACAGTGAATTATATTGGAAATTTGTCGCATTTGCTTGCATATACATGTACTTACATTGAACAGGTCATAGCAAGGAGGCTAGAGCAGAAGAATAAAATTTGTTTGCCCGACAAATAGGTACATGTTTACCATAATTTACTGTTTTGTTTGGGTGATGATGATTTTATGAGCCGATTGGCTAGCCGCTTGGCTTTTTCTTTTTCTTTTTGAGATCAGAAGGCCTGTATGGCAATTTCGGGATTTTCCCGTGCTTCCGGTGCAGGGGAGGTTATGGCGAAATTTTTCGAAAATTTAGGGTGTTAGCCAAATTTTTGAAAAATTTGAAAAGTTCTTAGAAACTGAAAAGTTGAAGAACTTAAGCCATAATAAAAATGATGAAAGTTGAGTTGGTATTTAAAACAACTTTCGGCTTTGTTCCTTTTTGGGGACGAAAAGTTTTAAGTGGGGGAGATTGTAATAACCCGGAAATCTGGGTCAGTTTAAAAATTTTATTCTGGCAATTTTAGCGAATTTTGATTTTTTTTTTAAATGAACTATTTTAAATAAAAACGACGAGAAATTTATTTTTGAATAAAATTCGAACGTATATATTTATATAGATCGTCGTTAGAATATAAATATTTATTTTAATTTAGAAAAGGAATTGAAAATGGCGCGGTACTTCGATAATTCGATTTCAAACTTCAATTGAATATACCGGGTGCAAAATAAACCGGATTTTAGTGAAACCAAAAATAATGGAATCTAATTGAAAATATCTTTCCAACGAATCTAAAAAATTGAAATTTCATAGCGGGGATAAAAAGATATGTCCAGTTGAAAATTCTGAATAGTCGCTATGGAATTCAGGCCCTTAAAAATGGAAATTTCGCAACCGACCTCGGATTTCGATGAAACTACTTTTGTTGGATCCGTTGTAATAACCCGGAAAATCTGGGCCAGTTTAAAATTTTTATTTTGGTAATTTTAGCGAATTTTGATTATTTAAAATGAATTATTTTAAATAATATCGACGAGAAATTTATTTTGAATATAATTCGACGTATATATTTATATACGCCGTCGTTAGGATATAAATATTTATATATAATTATAAATATAATTGAAAATGGCACGGTAGTTCGATAATTCGATTTCAAACTTCAATTGAATGTACCGGGAGCAAAACAATCCGGATTTTAGTGAAACAAAAAACATTAGGATCTAATTGACGATATCTTTCCAACGAAGTTAACAAACTAAGATTTCACTTTATAAATGATAAGTTATGTCCAGTTGAAAATTCTGAATAGTCGCTATGGAATTCAGGCCCTTAAAAATGGACATTTTGCAAATGACCTCGGATTTCGACGAAACCACTTTTGTTGGGTCCGTGATGTCAAATTATTGCTAGGTTTCAAATTTCATAATTTTTCGAATCAATATGTGAGCGTGGCAAAGGAAAAAGCGTTTGACCAGTTTTAGTTGATTTTAATCGACTGGAAATTGGCCATTTTTCCAACGGTCTCAGAATTCGACGAAACTAGTTTTGTTAGGACCGTATCGTCAATACGAAGCTAGAAAATATTTTTCTGCAATTTTTAGTGTTAGTATGTGACCCCGGTAATTTGAAATGTACGTTTAAAATTCAATAAAGTGATTTAAATGTAAATTCAATGGAAACTGATTCAAACGATCAAACCAACATACGAAACATATCCCATTGTGTTCGGAATGGGGGTAAAACGCTATGGACGATAGGCGGTGGGCCCCGTTTCGAGGTCGTATGTAAAAGTCAACTTTTTGGCAAATTAAATAATTAATTAAAAATATATATATATATATACCTCTCCCCTTAAACCCGCTCTGCCCCCCCCCCCTTATTTCTTCAAAACGCTCAGAAAAAAGAAAAAAAAAGATCGATCGAGAGAAAATCCGCCGCCCCAGATCAACGTGCCGCCTCCTCTCCGTCCCCGCCGCCTTCGTCGAAGTCCGCCCCACCTGAGCGCGAGCCCCACCTCTCGATGACACCCTCGTTCCTCCACCAGCTCGCCCAATCGACACCCCCTCCTTCGAGACCGCCACCGTCTTCCCCTTCCAATCAGACCCCCACCACCGCGCCCAAAACCCTCCTCGCCACCTCCGAAGCCCTGCGTCGCCCCTTCTCCGCCACGTCAGAGCCGCAGCACCCTTCCCCCCCCCCCCTCCATCCTGCGTCGACGCAGCACACCCCCCCCCCCCACTGTAAGTTCTTGACCCTTTCTCTTTTTATTTTATTCTGATTTTTAGTTTATTTAGTTTGTTTAAATCCTAAACAGAAAAGACTTGTTTTTTTTCGTACAGAAAGGATTTGATTTTTTTTTCGTATAGGAAAAATTCAGTTTTTGATTTACCATATAAAAAAATTCAGTTTTAAAATAAGAATAGGTGTAGTTTAAAAATAAAAATAGACAGAGTTTGAATTAAAAATAGGATTTTTATGTATTGAACTTCGAATTAAAAATAGGATTTTTATGTATTGAACTTCGAATTAAAAATAGGATTTTTTTGTATTGAACTTCGAATTAAAAATAGGATTTTTATGTATTGAACTTCGAATTAAAAATAGGATTTTTATGTATTGAACTTCGAATTAAAAATAGGATTTTTATGTATTGAACTTTGAATTAAAAATAGGATTTTTATGTATTGAACTTCGAATTAAAAATAGGATTTTTATGTATTGAACTTCGAATTAAAAATAGGATTTTTATGTATTGAACTTCGAAATAAAAATATGATTTTTATATATTGAACTTCGAAGTAAAAATATGATTTTTATATATTGAATAGCGAAGTAAAAATTCGATTTTTACATAGGTAGTGAAAGCGGGCAACGAAGATGACGAAGATGCGATAGCGATGAAGATTCCTATCAATGAAGTGCCATGGAGCTAGGATAGCTATATGTGAGAACTTCTCACCTTTCTATTTAATTTTTCTAGTTATATATATATATATATACTAGGATGCAGACGGTGCTTAGTAGCACCCGACACAATCGTCCACAGACCATGGACTTGTTTGTTTGGTTGCATAGATTAGATAGATGATTTGATTTGAAATTGAATTGTTTGGTGAAATTGAATCGTTTGGTGAAATTGAATTGTTTGGGGAAATAAATGGATTAATTGATGTGTGAATGGCGTGGGCCTTCACTAGACCGGGGATAAGGCTAGGCCTTGTCCCGTTTCTAGTATCGTGCCGTTATACCGCCGAAATTTTCTAAAATATGTTAGAAAAATAAAAATATCATTTTATTGAATAAATGAACCGAATAGAATGTTCATAGGTTGAATAAAAGTTTTATCGTTAAAAATATAATTTTTAACGTGAATATGAATAAATAAATATTCATTTACAAACCCGACGGTTTGTTTATGTACACCTATTTGAAGGACATTGATTGGGTCGATAAATTTTACACATCGCCCAATTGCACAAATAAAACATTTGTTTGATTGTTTGAAAACCCCACACGGGTGTTAGGATGAAATATGCAGTTCACTCATCCTGATTGATTAAAGATGTCGATCGATTGATTGACAGGCTGTTATAAGCGTTAGATATCTATATTTGATGCTTATACAGTGTAGTGCACTTTGGTTGATGGTTGATTATTTTTCAATGCTATTATATACATGTGTTGTATGAAAATCCATATAATTAACTTTATATGGTAATTGATTGGGCCTCATTCCAGTTTGAAAAATAAAGAATATTATAAAATAAAGGTTCATGTGTTGACAGTACTCATCCGTTGAGATTGGTCATGTGTTGAACGAAATATTTTAGTATTGACAACTATTTTGAAAAAGAAATATTCGGAATAGAATATTTGAAAATAGAAATATATGAAGCAGTGTTGATTAGATTGACGCCATTTTGACGTGAATCGATATTTATATCGATTTTTATTCATTTCGAAATGAATTGAATTGAAAACGATTTCGAAATGAATTGAAAACGATTTCGAAATGAATTGAATTGAAAACGATTTCGAAATGAATTGAATTGAAAACGATTTCGAAATGAATTGAATTGAAAACGATTTCGAAATGAATTGAATTGAAAACGATTTCGAAATGAATTGAATTGAAAACGATTTCGAAATGAATTGAATTGAAAACGATTTCGAAATGAATTGAATTGAAAACGATTTCGAAATGAATTGAACTGAAAACGATTTCGAAATGAATTGAACTGAAAACGATTTCGAAATGAATTGAACTGAAAACGATTTCGAAATGAATTGAATTGAAAACGATTTCGAAATGAATTGAATTGAAAACGATTTCGAAATGAATTGAAAACGAATTGAAATGAATTCAAATTGAATTGAAATTTGAATTGAATAGAAATGAATTTTGAAACGAATTCATAAAGAAGAATTCAATTTTGATTTGAATTGAAATGGAAGTTGAAATTGCTTTTGAAACGAATTTAAAACTATTTATATAATTCGTTTTAAATAGAAATCGACGAAATATATATTATATATATTATATATATAATATAAATGGCCTGAATAGAACGCGCCGCGCCGCGGCAGTTCGTGAATTTCGACCATTTATTTCAAACGGACATTACGGGAGATCCGACCGTCGGATTCTCCTAAAACCAGAACCGTTGGGTTCGTATCAAAAAGAGCTTTCTAATGAATATTAGAAATTTGAAATCTAACGGTTGGATTTGGAATCATGTCCAAATCAAATTTGAAAAAGGTCGCTGTAAGTGCAGTTCGATGGCCATTGATGGAAATCGACTGTACAGGCCTTGATAAAATTATTAAAAATAGTAATAATTTGTGTAGAATCATAAGAAATGATTTAGAAAGAATTGGGAGGAAAAACTCCATATTTGAAAAGGTAAAAATAGATTTTTATCGAAATGAACTAGCTTTGAACTAGAATTATAATTCTATTTATTTTTAAAGAAATAAATTGAATTTGAAAAGGGTTTTAAAAATAACCAAGATTTCCAATGATTGCATTGGAATGGAATTGAATCGAAATTGTCTTCGGAATATTTCGATGTTGGAATTCGTGATTATACGGATGTTGTTATGGAAATTTGAAAGATATATATATATATATATCGTTATTTCCAATACGACATTTGTTAATCGTAGGATTTGATATTGAATATAAGCCGATATATTTTCTATTCAGAGCCTTGTATTGAATATCGAATGTGATTTGGGTTTGTCGTGAATGGTGTCTTCACTAACACTGTTCTTGAACCCAGTTGAGAAAAGATTAAATCTTTTTATTTAGATTTAATGAAGTTTACCAATTAAATAATATTTAATTGGAATTGAATTGATATTGATTTTTGGGTTTATCGTGAACAGTGTTTTAAATAACACTCGTTCTTTAACCCGATAATTAATGAATGTGACTTTGGGTTTATCGTGAACCGTGTTTTAAATGACACTGATTCTTTAACCCAGTCGAAGATTAAAACTAAGTGGAGTTTTAATGAATCTTTAATTAGATTGAAAAGATCGAAAATGGAGTATCACCAGTTTTGCTCCAGGCGATAGTTAAATCTTTAATTAGATTCGAACGTGAAATAGTAATTGAATTTACCAATAACACCGTGGTGTTAGATATGAAGTATTACCAGTTTTACTTCAAGGGATGAATAGGTTGGGATTGGGAAATTAAAACAAATGATTACTTCGGTAAGTTTCGTTAATCCCGACTAGTTGAATCGAAATTCAAAAGTAGATTAAAGAATAAATTCAAGGAATTTATCTTTGATAAAATTAATGGGAACGTTTCCCTATGAATGTGAAATTTAGAAACTAACTGTCGGTTAGCCAAGCAGAATGGTTTTCTGGATATTGATCTGATGTTGGTTTCGGCCTTCGGGGTTTATATTTGGGAAATTATTCTCTTGATTAATTTACGGTTAGTGACTGATGAGTTGGAATGAGGCGTATGTTGTGTTTGTGTAACACTTATTTAAATATACGCGAGTTATTCGGAAAGACCGGGTTTATCCCATTCTGAATAACTGATGCGACGATAAGTCGAAGATGAAGACGGTGGTCGAAGACCGGAGGTCTTCACGTCGTTTGGGTGATTACTGATGATCTTGATTGGGCTGTACACCCAAGAAGATGGAAACAGTTGGTGATCGTCCAGACGTGCTTGGAGATCGATGGATATGCGGGGTACTAGGTGCCTCCGGTTTCGTTCAGACCTAGAACGGACTTGTAAATGGACTGTGTGTCTGACATCGGATTTCATTCTGTATGACTGATATCGGTTGCATAGGATGGTTTGCCTGTGTGGCATGCCTAAGTGGCAATTGATCGAGGCTTCTGTTGAAAAGCAAAGTCTTGTGGTGATGATCGAAGCACGGCCTTTGTGGCGTAGCTTTGTGTAACGTTTACTTTGCGAGTTTCACACCCGGTATGAACCAAAAACGGGAGACGGACCTCAGGGAGGGCCTGCGTTTCCTCCTAGCAAGAAGTGGCGTCAGTGGTTTTACACGCCTTGACGAGTTTGACTTATGTGGTTGTTGCTGTTGCGAGGCGCCTCGGTTAGATCGGACGATCCGGGTCCGATGGAGTCATTCGTTGGCTCGCTTACGCCCCAAAGGGCGGCGAAACGCAGTGTCCAGGGTTTAAGTTTAATCCACATCGGTGGACCGGCCCTGACGATCCAAGGGTCGATGCGTTCTGATCCTAAGACTCGGGCTAGGCAGTCTCGAATCGGTTGAGGACTATCTTTTGCCTCGGTTCATAGACGGAAGTCCAATTTCCAAATACGTGACCTTTGCGGTTTTATTTGTAAACCTATATATGGCGACATGATATATGGTACCCATGCCGCCTATGATTGATACTTATGATTTGAAGATGTTTTATACACTATGCACTTATTATAGTATCAAACGATTTGTTTTAACCGTATCAAGCATTCTTTGGCTGTTATAAGGGAAAACCCTATCCTCGGCTGCGTTGCATTGTGTGATGGGACCTGGGTCTTATAACAGCTTCATTTTTCTTTATTTAGCATTGCGCTGTCTGTTTTATGCACTGGTATTCTTGGGAGGAAACCCGTTCCGTGTTATATGGCGTGGTCCCTTGATTTACCTAACTTTAAAATAAAGATTAATAACTGTTTTAGTTCTCACACCAGTCACATGACTGACCTGGAGTTTATTGTTTTAACCTAAACTCTGGGTGCCCTTATTTTGACACGGGCAGCTAGTAGTTTTGGTTTTGCAGATTTATATTCACAGGATCCTGGTTTACAGCTGGAATGATATCCGGAAAGCTTTGTATCCGTATATCTCTTCTAGTTGTGTATTGTATTATTTTCCGCTGCTATGTATTTAAATGTAATTTAAATCTCTGATATTTCTGTGTAATATTTATTCATTTATACTCTGTATATTCTTGTAATCTGATGCATTGTTGTAATATACAATGAAACTTTCTTTTATATGCGTTCTGTTGTGGCTTGTTCTCGAACTATCCGACGCTTTCCTTTACGGGGAAGTTACGGGTTTTCACAGTTGGTATCAGAGCTTTGGTTTACAAAGCAGAGAACAAGGCACATTAGAACCATACGAAAGAATTCATCAGATATTGGATTGGTAATATCCAATGGGGATGACTCGTTAGAGATGGGATCAGTAGTATCCTAGAACGAGTGTGAAGAGTAAATTTTTAAAGTGAAAACAAGTTTTGTTTTGAAAATTTAAATCAATTATTCGTATTTGGTTATTTATTTATATTGATGTGGACAATCCAGTATATATAGATTTTGCGTATACGTCTGATCCGCGTGTATTCGAAGTTTTAATATATTGGATAGATATAGCATCACACTCTAGTCGCCTGAAGATGATATTGATGATAGCGATCGCATCATCAACATTTATGTTCGAGTTTCGAAGGTGTGATTTTCTATATATTTCCATTAGACTGGTGTGAGAACCAAATCTAATATAGGTAGAGTACATTGTTGTGAATTGGCATCAAAAACATGATTTTTGTATATGTATCAAATTTATGAATTTGAAACTCTAATTCACTAATTGATTGATGTTTGTGTTGTTTGTTTATTTGTTTGATAATTTTGAACCATTTAGCCTAATTGAATCAAATATTGAACTGTATTGAAAATTGGTCGCATTTGCTTGCATATACATATATATCATTGAACAGGTCATAGCAAGGAGGCTAGAGCCAGAGAATAAAATTTGTTTGCCCGACAAATAGGTACATGTTTACTACATAATTTACTGTTTTGTTTGGGTGATGATGATTTTATGAGCCTATTGGCTAGCCGCTTGGCTTTTTCTTTTTCTTTTTGAGATCTGAAGGACCGGGGAAGCTATTTGAAATTCCCCGATGCTCCCGGTGCAGGGGAGGTTATGGCGAAATTTTTCGAAAATTTAGGGTGTTAGCCAAATTTTTGAAATTTTGAAAATTCTCAGAAACTAAAGAGTTGGAGAATGGAAGCCAGATCGAACGTAAAGTTGATTAATCAAACCGCTTTCGACTTTGTTCCTTTTCGGGGACGAAAAGTTTTAAGTGGGGGAGATTGTAATAACCCGGAAAATCTGGGCCAGTTTAAAAATTTTATTTTGGTAATTTTAGCGAATTTTGATTATTTAAAATGAATTATTTTAAATAATATCGACGAGAAATTTATTTTGAATATAATTCGACGTATATATTTATATACGCCGTCGTTAGGATATAAATATTTATATATAATTATAAATATAATTGAAAATGGCACGGTAGTTCGATAATTCGATTTCAAACTTCAATTGAATGTACCGGGAGCAAAACAATCCGGATTTTAGTGAAACCAAAAACATTAGGATCTAATTGACGATATCTTTCCAACGAAGTTAACAAACTGAGATTTCACTTTATAAATGATAAGTTATGTCCAGTTGAAAATTCTGAATAGTCGCTATGGAATTCAGGCCCTTAAAAATGGACATTTTGCAAATGACCTCGGATTTCGACGAAACCACTTTTGTTGGGTCCGTGATGTCAAATTATTGCTAGGTTTCAAATTTCATAATTTTTCGAATCAATATGTGAGCGTGGCAAAGGAAAACGCGTTTGACCAGTTTTAGTTGATTTTAATCGACTGGAAATTGGCCATTTTTCCAACGGTCTCAGAATTCGACGAAACTAGTTTTGTTAGGACCTTATCGTCAATACGAAGCTAGAAAATATTTTTCTGCAATTTTTAGTGTTAGTATGTGACCCCGGTAATTTGAAATGTACGTTTAAAATTCAATAAAGTGATTTAAATGTAAATTCAATGGAAACTGATTCAAACGATCAAACCAACATACGAAACATATCCCATTGTGTTCGGAATGGGGGTAAAACGCTATGGACGATAGGCGGTGGGCCCCGTTTCGAGGTCGTATGTAAAAGTCAACTTTTTGGCAAATTAAATAATTAATTAAAAAAAATATATATATATATATACCTCTCCCCTTAAACCCGCTCTGCCCCCCCCCCCTTATTTCTTCAAAACGCTCAGAAAAAGAAAAAAAAGATCGATCGAGAGAAAATCCGCCGCCCCAGATCAACGTGCCGCCTCCTCTCCGTCCCCGCCGCCTTCGTCGAAGTCCGCCCCACCTGAGCGCGAGCCCCACCTCTCGATGACCCCCTCGTTCCTCCACCAGCTCGCCCAATCGACACCCCCACCTTCGAGACCGCCACCGTCTTCCCCTTCCAATCAGACCCCCACCACCGCGCCCAAAACCCTCCTCGCCACCTCCGAAGCCCTGCGTCGCCCCTTCTCCGCCACGTCAGAGCCGCAGCACCCTTCCCCCCCCCCTCCATCCTGCGTCGACGCAGCACACACCCCCACCCCCCCCACTGTAAGTTCTTGACGCTTTCTCCTTTTATTTTATTCTGATTTTTAGTTTATTTAGTTTGTTTAAATCCTAAACAGAAAAGACTTGTTTTTTTTTCGTATAGAAAGGATTTGATTTTTTTTTCGTATAGGAAAAATTCAGTTTTTGATTTACCATATAAAAAAATTCAGTTTTAAAATAAGAATAGGTGTAGTTTAAAAATAAAAATAGATAGAGTTTGAATTAAAAATAGGATTTTTATGTATTGAACTTCGAATTAAAAATAGGATTTTTATGTATTGAACTTCGAGTTAAAAATAGGATTTTATGTATTGAACTTCGAATTAAAAATAGGATTTTTATGTATTGAACTTCGAATTAAAAATAGGATTTTTATGTATTGAACTTCGAATTAAAAATAGGATTTTTATGTATTGAACTTCGAATTAAAAATAGGATTTTTATGTATTGAACTTCGAATTAAAAATAGGATTTTTATGTATTGAACTTCGAATTAAAAATAGGATTTTTATGTATTGAACTTCGAAATAAAAATATGATTTTTATATATTGAACTTCGAAGTAAAAATATGATTTTTATATATTGAATAGCGAAGTAAAAATTCGATTATTACATAGGTAGTGAAAGCGGGCAACGAAGATGACGAAGATGCGATAGCGATGAAGATTCCTATCAATGAAGTGCCGTGGAGCTAGGATAGCTGTATGTGAGAACTTCTCACCTTTCTATTTAATTTTTCTAGTTATATATATATACTAGGATGCAGACGGTGCTTAGTAGCACCCGACACAATCGTCCACAGACCATGGACTTGTTTGTTTGGTTGCATAGATTAGATAGAAGATTTGATTTGAAATTGAATTGTTTGGTGAAATTGAATCGTTTGGTGAAATTGAATTGTTTGGGGAAATAAATGGATTAATTGATGTGTGAATGGCGTGGGCCTTCACTAGACCGGGGATAAGGCTAGGCCTTGTCCCGTTTCTAGTATCGTGCCGTTATGCCGCCGAAATTTTCTAAAATATGTTAGAAAAATAAAAATATCATTTTATTGAATAAATGAACCGAATAGAATGTTCATAGGTTGAATAAAAGTTTTATCGTTAAAAATATAATTTTTAACGTGAATATGAATAAATAAATATTCATTTACAAACCCGACGGTTTGTTTATGTACACCTATTTGAAGGACATTGATTGGGTTGATAAATTTTACACATCGCCCAATTGCACAAATAAAACATTTGTTTGATTGTTTGAAAACCCCACACGGGTGTTAGGATGAAATATGCAGTTCACTCATCCTGATTGATTAAAGATGTCAATCGATTGATTGACAGGCTGTTATAAGCGTTAGATATCTATATTTGATGCTTATACAGTGTAGTGCACTTTGGTTGATGGTTGATTATTTTTCAATGCTATTATATACATGTGTTGTATGAAAATCCATATAATTAACTTTATATGGTAATTGATTGGGCCTCATTCCAGTTTGAAAAATAAAGAATATTATAAAATAAAGGTTCATGTGTTGACAGTACTCATCCGTTGAGATTGGTCATGTGTTGAACGAAATATTTTAGTATTGACAACTATTTTGAAAAAGAAATATTCGGAATAGAATATTTGAAAATAGAAATATATGAAGCCGTGTTGATTAGATTGACGCCATTTTGACGTGAATCGATATTTACATCGATTTTTATTCATTTCGAAATGAATTGAATTGAAAACGATTTCGAAATGAATTGAAAACGATTTCGAAATGAATTGAATTGAAAACGATTTCGAAATGAATTGAATTGAAAACGATTTCGAAATGAATTGAATTGAAAACGATTTCGAAATGAATTGAATTGAAAACGATTTCGAAATGAATTGAATTGAAAACGATTTCGAAATGAATTGAATTGAAAACGATTTCGAAATGAATTGAATTGAAAACGATTTCGAAATGAATTGAATTGAAAACGATTTCGAAATGAATTGAACTGAAAACGATTTCGAAATGAATTGAACTGAAAACGATTTCGAAATGAATTGAACTGAAAACGATTTCGAAATGAATTGAATTGAAAACGATTTCGAAATGAATTGAATTGAAAACGATTTCGAAATGAATTGAATTGAAAACGATTTCGAAATGAATTGAATTGAAAACGATTTCGAAATGAATTGAAAACGAATTGAAATGAATTCAAATTGAATTGAAATTTGAATTGAATAGAAATGAATTTTGAAACGAATTCATAAAGAAGAATTCAATTTTGATTTGAATTGAAATGGAAGTTGAAATTGCTTTTGAAACGAATTTAAAACTATTTATATAATTCGTTTTAAATAGAAATCGACGAAATATATATTATATATATTATATATATAATATAAATGGCCTGAATAGAACGCGCCGCGCCGCGGCAGTTCGTGAATTTCGACCATTTATTTCAAACGGACATTACGGGAGATCCGACCGTCGGATTCTCCTAAAACCAGAACCGTTGGGTTCGTATCAAAAAGAGCTTTCTAATGAATATTAGAAATTTGAAATCTAACGGTTGGATTTGGAATCATGTCCAAATCAAATTTGAAAAAGGTCGCTGTAAGTGCAGTTCGATGGCCATTGATGGAAATCGACTGTACAGGCCTTGATAAAATTATTAAAAATAGTAATAATTTGTGTAGAATCATAAGAAATGATTTAGAAAGAATTGGGAGGAAAAACTCCATATTTGAAAAGGTAAAAATAGATTTTTATCGAAATGAACTAGCTTTGAACTAGAATTATAATTCTATTTATTTTTAAAGAAATAAATTGAATTTGAAAAGGGTTTTAAAAATAACCAAGATTTCCAATGATTGCATTGGAATGGAATTGAATCGAAATTGTCTTCGGAATATTTCGATGTTGGAATTCGTGATTATACGGATGTTGTTATGGAAATTTGAAAGATATATATATATATATATATATATCGTTATTTCCAATACGACATTTGTTAATCGTAGGATTTGATATTGAATATAAGCCGATATATTTTCTATTCAGAGCCTTGTATTGAATATCGAATGTGATTTGGGTTTGTCGTGAATGGTGTCTTCACTAACACTGTTCTTGAACCCAGTTGAGAAAAGATTAAATCTTTTTATTTAGATTTAATGAAGTTTACCAATTAAATAATATTTAATTGGAATTGAATTGATATTGATTTTTGGGTTTATCGTGAACAGTGTTTTAAATAACACTCGTTCTTTAACCCGATAATTAATGAATGTGACTTTGGGTTTATCGTGAACCGTGTTTTAAATGACACTGATTCTTTAACCCAGTCGAAGATTAAAACTAAGTGGAGTTTTAATGAATCTTTAATTAGATTGAAAAGATCGAAAATGGAGTATCACCAGTTTTGCTCCAGGCGATAGTTAAATCTTTAATTAGATTCGAACGTGAAATAGTAATTGAATTTACCAATAACACCGTGGTGTTAGATATGAAGTATTACCAGTTTTACTTCAAGGGATGAATAGGTTGGGATTGGGAAATTAAAACAAATGATTACTTCGGTAAGTTTCGTTAATCCCGACTAGTTGAATCGAAATTCAAAAGTAGATTAAAGAATAAATTCAAGGAATTTATCTTTGATAAAATTAATGGGAACGTTTCCCTATGAATGTGAAATTTAGAAACTAACTGTCGGTTAGCCAAGCAGAATGGTTTTCTGGATATTGATCTGATGTTGGTTTCGGCCTTCGGGGTTTATATTTGGGAAATTATTCTCTTGATTAATTTACGGTTAGTGACTGATGAGTTGGAATGAGGCGTATGTTGTGTTTGTGTAACACTTATTTAAATATACGCGAGTTATTCGGAAAGACCGGGTTTATCCCATTCTGAATAACTGATGCGACGATAAGTCGAAGATGAAGACGGTGGTCGAAGACCGGAGGTCTTCACGTCGTTTGGGTGATTACTGATGATCTTGATTGGGCTGTACACCCAAGAAGATGGAAACAGTTGGTGATCGTCCAGACGTGCTTGGAGATCGATGGATATGCGGGGTACTAGGTGCCTCCGGTTTCGTTCAGACCTAGAACGGACTTGTAAATGGACTGTGTGTCTGACATCGGATTTCATTCTGTATGACTGATATCGGTTGCATAGGATGGTTTGCCTGTGTGGCATGCCTAAGTGGCAATTGATCGAGGCTTCTGTTGAAAAGCAAAGTCTTGTGGTGATGATCGAAGCACGGCCTTTGTGGCGTAGCTTTGTGTAACGTTTACTTTGCGAGTTTCACACCCGGTATGAACCAAAAACGGGAGACGGACCTCAGGGAGGGCCTGCGTTTCCTCCTAGCTAGAAGTGGCGTCAGTGGTTTTACACGCCTTGACGAGTTTGACTTATGTGGTTGTTGCTGTTGCGAGGCGCCTCGGTTAGATCGGACGATCCGGGTCCGATGGAGTCATTCGTTGGCTCGCTTACGCCCCAAAGGGCGGCGAAACGCAGTGTCTAGGGTTTAAGTTTAATCCACATCGGTGGACCGGCCCTGACGATCCAAGGGTCGATGCGTTCTGATCCTAAGACTCGGGCTAGGCAGTCTCGAATCGGTTGAGGACTATCTTTTGCCTCGGTTCATAGACGGAAGTCCAATTTCCAAATACGTGACCTTTGCGGTTTTATTTGTAAACCTATATATGGCGACATGATATATGGTACCCATGCCGCCTATGATTGATACTTATGATTTGAAGATGTTTTATACACTATGCACTTATTATAGTATCAAACGATTTGTTTTAACCGTATCAAGCATTCTTTGGCTGTTATAAGGGAAAACCCTATCCTCGGCTGCGTTGCATTGTGTGATGGGACCTGGGTCTTATAACAGCTTCATTTTTCTTTATTTAGCATTGCGCTGTTTGTTTTATGCACTGGTATTCTTGGGAGGAAACCCGTTCCGTGTTATATGGCGTGGTCCCTTGATTTACCTAACTTTAAAATAAAGATTAATAACTGTTTTAGTTCTCACACCAGTCACATGACTGACCTGGAGTTTATTGTTTTAACCTAAACTCTGGGTGCCCTTATTTTGACACGGGCAGCTAGTAGTTTTGGTTTTGCAGATTTATATTCACAGGATCCTGGTTTACAGCTGGAATGATATCCGGAAAGCTTTGTATCCGTATATCTCTTCTAGTTGTGTATTGTATTATTTTCCGCTGCTATGTATTTAAATGTAATTTAAATCTCTGATATTTCTGTGTAATATTTATTCATTTATACTCTGTATATTCTTGTAATCTGATGCATTGTTGTAATATACAATGAAACGTTCTTTTATATGCGTTCTGTTGTGGCTTGTTCTCGAACTATCCGACGCTTTCCTTTACGGGGAAGTTACGGGTTTTCACAGTTGGTATCAGAGCTTTGGTTTACAAAGCAGAGAACAAGGCACATTAGAACCATACGAAAGAATTCATCAGATATTGGATTGGTAATATCCAATGGGGATGACTCGTTAGAGATGGGATCAGTAGTATCCTAGAACGAGTGTGAAGAGTAAATTTTTAAAGTGAAAACAAGTTTTGTTTTGAAAATTTAAATCAATTATTCGTATTTGGTTATTTATTTATATTGATGTGGACAATCCAGTATATATAGATTTTGCGTATACGTCTGATCCGCGTGTATTCGAAGTTTTAATATATTGGATAGATATAGCATCACACTCTAGTCGCCTGAAGATGATATTGATGATAGCGATCGCATCATCAACATTTATGTTCGAGTTTCGAAGGTGTGATTTTCTATATATTTCCATTAGACTGGTGTGAGAACCAAATCTAATATAGGTAGAGTACATTGTTGTGAATTGGCATCAAAAACATGATTTTTGTATATGTATCAAATTTATGAATTTGAAACTCTAATTCACTAATTGATTGATGTTTGTGTTGTTTGTTTATTTGTTTGATAATTTTGAACCATTTAGCCTAATTGAATCAAATATTGAACTGTATTGAAAATTGGTCGCATTTGCTTGCATATACATATATATCATTGAACAGGTCATAGCAAGGAGGCTAGAGCCAGAGAATAAAATTTGTTTGCCCGACAAATAGGTACATGTTTACTACAAAATTTACTGTTTTGTTTGGGTGATGATGATTTTATGAGCCTATTGGCTAGCCGCTTGGCTTTTTCTTTTTCTTTTTGAGATCTGAAGGACCGGGGAAGCTATTTGAAATTCCCCGATGCTCCCGGTGCAGGGGAGGTTATGGCGAAATTTTTCGAAAATTTAGGGTGTTAGCCAAATTTTTGAAATTTTGAAAATTCTCAGAAACTAAAGAGTTGGAGAATGGAAGCCAGATCGAACGTAAAGTTGATTAATCAAACCGCTTTCGACTTTGTTCCTTTTCGGGGACGAAAAGTTTTAAGTGGGGGAGATTGTAATAACCCGGAAAATCTGGGCCAGTTTAAAAATTTTATTTTGGTAATTTTAGCGAATTTTGATTATTTAAAATGAATTATTTTAAATAATATCGACGAGAAATTTATTTTGAATATAATTCGACGTATATATTTATATACGCCGTCGTTAGGATATAAATATTTATATATAATTATAAATATAATTGAAAATGGCACGGTAGTTCGATAATTCGATTTCAAACTTCAATTGAATGTACCGGGAGCAAAACAATCCGGATTTTAGTGAAACCAAAAACATTAGGATCTAATTGACGATATCTTTCCAACGAAGTTAACAAACTGAGATTTCACTTTATAAATGATAAGTTATGTCCAGTTGAAAATTCTGAATAGTCGCTATGGAATTCAGGCCCTTAAAAATGGACATTTTGCAAATGACCTCGGATTTCGACGAAACCACTTTTGTTGGGTCCGTGATGTCAAATTATTGCTAGGTTTCAAATTTCATAATTTTTCGAATCAATATGTGAGCGTGGCAAAGGAAAACGCGTTTGACCAGTTTCAGTTGATTTTAATCGACTGGAAATTGGCCATTTTTCCAACGGTCTCAGAATTCGACGAAACTAGTTTTGTTAGGACCTTATCGTCAATACGAAGCTAGAAAATATTTTTCTGCAATTTTTAGTGTTAGTATGTGACCCCGGTAATTTGAAATGTACGTTTAAAATTCAATAAAGTGATTTAAATGTAAATTCAATGGAAACTGATTCAAACGATCAAACCAACATACGAAACATATCCCATTGTGTTCGGAATGGGGGTAAAACGCTATGGACGATAGGCGGTGGGCCCCGTTTCGAGGTCGTATGTAAAAGTCAACTTTTTGGCAAATTAAATAATTAATTAAAAAATATATATATATATATATACCTCTCCCCTTAAACCCGCTCTGCCCCCCCCCCTTATTTCTTCAAAACGCTCAGAAAAAGAAAAAAAAGATCGATCGAGAGAAAATCCGCCGCCCCAGATCAACGTGCCGCCTCCTCTCCGTCCCCGCCGTCTTCGTCGAAGTTCGCCCCACCTGAGCGCGAGCCCCACCTCTCGATGACCCCCTCGTTCCTCCACCAGCTCGCCCAATCGACACCCCCACCTTCGAGACCGCCACCGTCTTACCCTTCCAATCAGACCCCCACCACCGCGCCCAAAACCCTCCTCGCCACCTCCGAAGCCCTGCGTCGCCCCTTCTCCGCCACGTCAGAGCCGCAGCACCCTTCCCCCCCCCCCCCCTCCATCCTGCGTCGACGCAGCACACACCCCCACCCCCCCCACTGTAAGTTCTTGACGCTTTCTCCTTTTATTTTATTCTGATTTTTAGTTTATTTAGTTTGTTTAAATCCTAAACAGAAAAGACTTGTTTTTTTTTCGTACAGAAAGGATTTGATTTTTTTTTCGTATAGGAAAAATTCAGTTTTTGATTTACCATATAAAAAAATTCAGTTTTAAAATAAGAATAGGTGTAGTTTAAAAATAAAAATAGATAGAGTTTGAATTAAAAATAGGATTTTTATGTATTGAACTTCGAATTAAAAATAGGATTTTTATGTATTGAACTTCGAGTTAAAAATAGGATTTTTATGTATTGAACTTCGAATTAAAAATAGGATTTTTATGTATTGAACTTCGAATTAAAAATAGGATTTTTATGTATTGAACTTCGAATTAAAAATAGGATTTTTATGTATTGAACTTCGAATTAAAAATAGGATTTTTATGTATTGAACTTCGAATTAAAAATAGGATTTTTATGTATTGAACTTCGAATTAAAAATAGGATTTTTATGTATTGAACTTCGAAATAAAAATATGATTTTTATATATTGAACTTCGAAGTAAAAATATGATTTTTATATATTGAATAGCGAAGTAAAAATTCGATTATTACATAGGTAGTGAAAGCGGGCAACGAAGATGACGAAGATGCGATAGCGATGAAGATTCCTATCAATGAAGTGCCGTGGAGCTAGGATAGCTGTATGTGAGAACTTCTCACCTTTCTATTTAATTTTTCTAGTTATATATATATATATACTAGGATGCAGACGGTGCTTAGTAGCACCCGACACAATCGTCCACAGACCATGGACTTGTTTGTTTGGTTGCATAGATTAGATAGAAGATTTGATTTGAAATTGAATTGTTTGGTGAAATTGAATCGTTTGGTGAAATTGAATTGTTTGGGGAAATAAATGGATTAATTGATGTGTGAATGGCGTGGGCCTTCACTAGACCGGGGATAAGGCTAGGCCTTGTCCCGTTTCTAGTATCGTGCCGTTATGCCGCCGAAATTTTCTAAAATATGTTAGAAAAATAAAAATATCATTTTATTGAATAAATGAACCGAATAGAATGTTCATAGGTTGAATAAAAGTTTTATCGTTAAAAATATAATTTTTAACGTGAATATGAATAAATAAATATTCATTTACAAACCCGACGGTTTGTTTATGTACACCTATTTGAAGGACATTGATTGGGTTGATAAATTTTACACATCGCCCAATTGCACAAATAAAACATTTGTTTGATTGTTTGAAAACCCCACACGGGTGTTAGGATGAAATATGCAGTTCACTCATCCTGATTGATTAAAGATGTCAATCGATTGATTGACAGGCTGTTATAAGCGTTAGATATCTATATTTGATGCTTATACAGTGTAGTGCACTTTGGTTGATGGTTGATTATTTTTCAATGCTATTATATACATGTGTTGTATGAAAATCCATATAATTAACTTTATATGGTAATTGATTGGGCCTCATTCCAGTTTGAAAAATAAAGAATATTATAAAATAAAGGTTCATGTGTTGACAGTACTCATCCGTTGAGATTGGTCATGTGTTGAACGAAATATTTTAGTATTGACAACTATTTTGAAAAAGAAATATTCGGAATAGAATATTTGAAAATAGAAATATATGAAGCCGTGTTGATTAGATTGACGCCATTTTGACGTGAATCGATATTTATATCGATTTTATTCATTTCGAAATGAATTGAATTGAAAACGATTTCGAAATGAATTGAATTGAAAACGATTTCGAAATGAATTGAATTGAAAACGATTTCGAAATGAATTGAATTGAAAACGATTTCGAAATGAATTGAATTGAAAACGATTTCGAAATGAATTGAATTGAAAACGATTTCGAAATGAATTGAATTGAAAACGATTTCGAAATGAATTGAATTGAAAACGATTTCGAAATGAATTGAATTGAAAACGATTTCGAAATGAATTGAATTGAAAACGATTTCGAAATGAATTGAATTGAAAACGATTTCGAAATGAATTGAACTGAAAACGATTTCGAAATGAATTGAATTGAAAACGATTTCGAAATGAATTGAATTGAAAACGATTTCGAAATGAATTGAATTGAAAACGATTTCGAAATGAATTGAATTGAAAACGATTTCGAAATAAATTGAATTGAAAACGATTTCGAAATGAATTGAATTGAAAACGAATTCAAATTGAATTGAAAACGAATTGAAATGAATTCAAATTGAATTGAAATTTGAATTGAATAGAAATGAATTTTGAAACGAATTCATAAAGAAGAATTCAATTTTGATTTGAATTGAAATGGAAGTTGAAATTGCTTTTGAAACGAATTTAAAACTATTTATATAATTCGTTTTAAATAGAAATCGACGAAATATATATTATATATATTATATATATAATATAAATGGCCTGAATAGAACGCGCCGCGCCGCGGCAGTTCGTGAATTTCGACCATTTATTTCAAATGGACATTACGGGAGATCCGACCATCGGATTCTCCTAAAACCAGAACCGTTGGGTTCGTATCGAAAAGAGCTTTCTAATGAATATTAGAAATTTGAAATCTAACGGTTGGATTTGGAATCATGTCCAAATCAAATTTGAAAAAGGTCGCTGTAAGTGCAGTTCGATGGCCATTGATGGAAATCGACTATACAGGCCTTGATAAAATTATTAAAAATAGTAATAATTTGTGTAAAATCATAAGAAATGATTTAGAAAGAATTGGGAGGAAAAACTCCATATTTGAAAAGGTAAAAATAGATTTTTATCGAAATGAACTAGTTTTGAACTAGAATTATAATTCTATTTATTTTTAAAGAAATAAATTGAATTTGAAAAGGGTTTTAAAAATAACCAAGATTTCCAATGATTGCATTGGAATGGAATTGAATCGAAATTGTCTTCGGAATATTTCGATGTTGGAATTCGTGATTATACGGATGTTGTTATGGAAATTTGAAAGATATATATATATATATCGTTATTTCCAATACGACATTTGTTAATCGTAGGATTTGATATTGAATATAAGCCGATATATTTTCTATTCAGAGCCTTGTATTGAATATCGAATGTGATTTGGGTTTGTCGTGAATGGTGTCTTCACTAACACTGTTCTTGAACCCAGTTGAGAAAAGATTAAATCTTTTTATTTAGATTTAATGAAGTTTACCAATTAAATAATATTTAATTGGAATTGAATTGATATTGATTTTTGGGTTTATCGTGAACAGTGTTTTAAATAACACTCGTTCTTTAACCCGATAATTAATGAATGTGACTTTGGGTTTATCGTGAACCGTGTTTTAAATGACACTGATTCTTTAACCCAGTCGAAGATTAAAACTAAGTGGAGTTTTAATGAATCTTTAATTAGATTGAAAAGATCGAAAATGGAGTATCACCAGTTTTGCTCCAGGCGATAGTTAAATCTTTAATTAGATTCGAACGTGAAATAGTAATTGAATTTACCAATAACACCGTGGTGTTAGATATGAAGTATTACCAGTTTTACTTCAAGGGATGAATAGGTTGGGATTGGGAAATTAAAACAAATGATTACTTCGGTAAGTTTCGTTAATCCCAACTAGTTGAATCGAAATTCAAAAGTAGATTAAAGAATAAATTCAAGGAATTTATCTTTGATAAAATTAATGGGAACGTTTCCCTATGAATGTGAAATTTAGAAACTAACTGTCGGTTAGCCAAGCAGAATGGTTTTCTGGATATTGATCTGATGTTGGTTTCGGCCTTCGGGGTTTATATTTGGGAAATTATTCTCTTGATTAATTTACGGTTAGTGACTGATGAGTTGGAATGAGGCGTATGTTGTGTTTGTGTAACACTTATTTAAATATACGCGAGTTATTCGGAAAGACCGGGTTTATCCCATTCTGAATAACTGATGCGACGATAAGTCGAAGATGAAGACGGTGGTCGAAGACCGGAGGTCTTCACGTCGTTTGGGTGATTACTGATGATCTTGATTGGGCTGTACACCCAAGAAGATGGAAACAGTTGGTGATCGTCCAGACGTGCTTGGAGATCGATGGATATGCGGGGTACTAGGTGCCTCCGGTTTCGTTCAGACCCAGAACGGACTTGTAAATGGACTGTGTGTCTGACATCGGATTTCATTCTGTGTGACTGATATCGGTTGCATAGGATGGTTTGCCTGTGTGGCATGCCTAAGTGGCAATTGATCGAGGCTTCTGTTGAAAAGCAAAGTCTTGTGGTGATGATCGAAGCACGGCCTTTGTGGCGTAGCTTTGTGTAACGTTTACTTCGCGAGTTTCACACCCGGTATGAACCAAAAACGGGAGACGGACCTCAGGGAGGGCCTGCGTTTCCTCCTAGCTAGAAGTGGCGTCAGTGGTTTTACACGCCCTGACGAGTTTGACTTATGTGGTTGTTGCTGTTGCGAGGCGCCTCGGTTAGATCGGACGATCCGGGTCCGATGGAGTCATTCGTTGGCTCGCTTACGCCCCAAAGGGCGGTGAAACGCAGTGTCCAGGGTTTAAGTTTAATCCACATCGGTGGACCGTCCCTGACGATCCAAGGGTCGATGCGTTCTGATCCTGAGACTCGGGCTAGGCAGTCTCGAATCGGTTGAGGACTATCTTTTGCCTCGGTTCATAGACGGAAGTCCAATTTCCAAATACGTGACCTTTGCGGTTTTATTTGTAAACCTATATATGGCGACATGATATATGGTACCCATGCCGCCTATGATTGATACTTATGATTTGAAGATGTTTTATACACTATGCACTTATTATAGTATCAAACGATTTGTTTTAACCGTATCAAGCATTCTTTGGCTGTTATAAGGGAAAACCCTATCCTCGGCTGCGTTGCATTGTGTGATGGGACCTGGGTCTTATAACAGCTTCATTTTTCTTTATTTAGCATTGCGCTGTTTGTTTTATGCACTGGTATTCTTGGGAGGAAACCCGTTCCGTGTTATATGGCGTGGTCCCTTGATTTACCTAACTTTAAAATAAAGATTAATAACTGTTTTAGTTCTCACACCAGTCACATGACTGACCTGGAGTTTATTGTTTTAACCTAAACTCTGGGTGCCCTTATTTTGACACGGGCAGCTAGTAGTTTTGGTTTTGCAGATTTATATTCACAGGATCCTGGTTTACAGCTGGAATGATATCCGGAAAGCTTTGCATCCGTATATCTCTTCTAGTTGTGTATTGTATTATTTTCCGCTGCTATGTATTTAAATGTAATTTAAATCTCTGATATTTCTGTGTAATATTTATTCATTTATACTCTGTATATTCTTGTAATCTGATGCATTGTTGTAATATACAATGAAACGTTCTTTTATATGTGTTCTGTTGTGGCTTGTTCTCGAACTATCTGACGCTTTCCTTTACGGGGAAGTTACGGGTTTTCACATCCGTGATGTAAAGTTATTGCTAGGTTTCAAATTTCATAATTTTTCGATTCAATATGTGAGCGTGGCAAAGGAAAACGCGTTTGACCAGTTTCAGTTGATTTTAATCAACTGGAAAATGGCCATTTTTCAAACGGTCTCAGAATTCGACGAAATTTGTTTTGTTAGGACCGTATCGTCAATACGAACCTAGAAAATATTTTTATGGAATTTTTAGAGTTAGTATGTGGCCCCGATAAATTGAAATGCGCGTTCAAATTCAATATATAGAGTTATATGTTGATTTTGATGAAAACTGATCGAAACGATCGAATCAGCCTACGATACATATCCCATTGTGTTCGGAATGGGGGTAATTAGCTATGGACGACAGGCGGTGGGTCTCGTTTCGAGGTCAAAATAAAAAGTCAACTTTTTGAAATTTAAATAATTAAATAAATAAATAATCCCTCTCTCTCTTCCCTTATACCATCTCAGCCCCTCTCCCCGTCTATTCTCAAAATAGAAAACAAAATGAAAAAAAAAAGAAGGAAGGGCATCGCGCCCTAGCCCGACGCAGCGCCTCCAGGGGGGCTATCACCGCCACCACCAGGGGCTGGCGCACCCCCCCCTCTCCAGCTTCTCCCGCTCCTCTCTCCTCGCGACATCCCAATCTCCTTTTAATTGTCGCCCATCGACTAACCCTAGCCCTTGAATGAAACACCAAATCGCTCCACCAACGAGGGGAATCGCCATCGCGCCTTGACCCCTCCGACCATCTCCTGCCGAAACCCCCCTCCCCTCCGCCTGCACCGCATCCAACCCCCCCCCCTGCGAGCAGCCTCAAACACCCCCCTCCCTCTGGAAACTCCCGTTCAAAATGTAATTTTTCCCCTTTATCTTTTTGTTTTTGTTATTTATTTTTAATTATCTATTTAAAGCAATTCGGTTTTTTTTTATATATGAAAGAAAATTATATTAAACTCATATTTTAAATAGAAATAAAGTTGTTTTAAAACCTGATTTTGAAAATATAGAAAGACATGATTTTTATCAGTAGAAAAGATCAGATCTATATATTGGAAATTACATAGAAAAGTTCGGTTTTTTTTTATAAATAGCTTCATGATAAAATATGATTTTTATATATTGAATAGCAAAGTAAAAATTCGATTTTTATATATTGAATAGCGAAGTAAAAATTCGATTTTTATATATTGAATAGCAAAGTAAAAAATTCGATTTTTATATATTGAATAGCGAAGTAAAAATTCAATTTTTATATATTGAATAGCAAAGTAAAAATTCGATTTTTATATATTGAATAGCAAAGTAAAAATTCGATTTTTACATATGTAGAGAACACGGGCAAAGCAAGTGACAAGAGGCAAGAAACGACGAAGATTTCTACAAAGAAGAGTCGAGACTTTTGGTTTAGCTTTCAGTGAGAACTTCTCACCTTTTAATTTAATTTTTCTAGTTTTAAATATATACTAGGATGCAGACGGTGTTTAGTAGCACCCGACACCCGTCGTCCACAGACCATGGACAGCTTGTTTGTTTGATTTTGATGTGTAGTTGATTGTGTGATGTGATGTGAAATGAAATAAAATATTTATATAGTTAAAAATAGAATTTTTAACGTGTATATAAAATAAATAAATATAAACAGATCGGACGAATTGTTTATAAACACACATTTGACTGATATTGATTGGGACGATAAATTTTACACATCGCTCAACTGCACAAATAAAATCTGTGTTTGATTGTTTGAAAACCCCAGACGGGTATGGGGATGATATATGACATACACTAGTCCCAATAATTAGCTGTATGTCGATCGATTGATGGACAGACTGTTATGAGCGTTAAATATTTATATTCAATGCTTATACAGTGTAGAGTGCACTTTGGATGATGGTTGATTATTCATCGTTGTTATTGTATACTTGTGTTGTAGAAAATCCATATAATTAACATTATATGGTAATTGATTGGGCCTCATTCCAGTTTTGAAAAAGAAATATTTGAAATAGAAAATTTTGAAATAGAAATATTTGAAAAAGAAATATTTGAAATAGAAATATTTGGAATAGAAATATTTGAAATAGTAATTTTTGAAAAAGAAATATTTGAAATAGAAATATTTGGAATAGAAATATTTGAAATAGAAATATTTGAAAAAGAAATATTTGAAATAGAAATATTTGAAAAAGAAAGATTTGAAATAGAATATTTGAAAATAGAAATATATGAAGCCGTGTTGATTAGATTGACGCCATTTTGTCATGAATGATATTTATATCGATTTATTCATTTTTCAGTGAATATTGAAATAGAATTGAAATTCGAATTAAACTAAATTGATTTGAAATTCGAAATACACTGAAATGATTTGAAATTCGAATAGAACTGAAATTCGAATTAAATTGAATAGAATTGAATCCGAATCGAAATCGAAAGGAATTGAATTCAAATTGAAAAAAAATTTGAATTAAATTGGAATTGAATTGAAATCGATTTGAAATGAATTTAAAACGAATTTATATTGGAATATTCAATTTTGATTTGAAATTGAATATGAAGTTGAAACCGTTTTGAAAATGAATTTAAAACGATTTATAAAACACGTTTTGATTTGAAATCGACGAAGTATATATTATATATATTATATAATGGTCTGAATAGAACGCGCCGCGCCGCTGCAGTTCGCGAATTTCGACCATTGACTTCGAATGGATATTGCGGGAGATCCGACCGTCGGATTCTCCTAAAACCGGAACCGTTGGGTTCGTATCAAAAAGAGCTTTCTAAGATTATTAGAAATTAGAAATCTAACGGTTGGATTTGGAATTATGTCCAAATCAAATTTGGAAAAGGGCGTTGTAAGTGCAGTTCGATGGCCGTTGATGGAAATCGACTGTACGGGCCTTGATAAAATTATTAAAAATAGTAATAATTTGTGTACAATCATAAGAATTGATTTGCGAAGAATTAGGATGAAAAATTCCATATTTGAAAAGATAAAAATAGATTTTTATCGAAATGAACTAGTTTTGAACTAGAATAGTAATTTATTTATTTTTAAAATAAATAAAGTGAGTTTGAAATGGTTTTGAAATATAACCAGAATTTCCAATAATTGAATTGGAAGGGATTTGAATCGAAATTGTCCCCGGAATATTTCGATGTTGGATTTCGTGATTATACAGATATTGTTATGGAAATTTGAAAGATACATATATCGTTATTTCCAATACGATATTTGTTGGTCGTAGAATTTGATATTGAATATAAGCCGATATATTTTCTATTCAGAGCCTTGTATTTAATATCAAATGTGATTTGGGTCTGTCGTGAATGGTGTCTTCATTAACATTGTTCTTAAGCCCAGTTGAGAAAAGATTAAATCTTTTTTACTTAGATTTAATGAAGTGTACCAATTAAATAATATTTAATTGGAATTGAATTGGTATTGATTTTTGGGATTATCGTGAACAGTGTTTTGAATAACACTTGTTCTTTAACCCGATAATTAATGGAATGTGATTTTGGGTTTATCGTGAACCGTGTTTTAAATGACACCGATTCTTTAACCCAGTTAAAGATTAAAACTAAGTGGAGTTTTAATGAGTCTTTAATTAGATTGAAAATATCGAAAATGGGGTATCACCAGTTTTGCTCCAGGCGATAGTTAAATCTTTAATTAGATTTGAACGTGAAATGGTAATTGAATTTACCGATAACACCGTGGTATTAGATATGAAGTATTACCAGTTTTACTTCATGGGATGAATAGGTTGGGATTGGGAAATAAAATAAATGATTACTTTGGTGTGGTTCGCTAATCCCGACTAGTTTGAATTGATATTCAAAAAGGAGATTAAAGAATAAATTTAAAGAATTTATCTTTGATAAAATTAATGGGAACCTTTCCCAAAATAAAAGAATATTTGAATAAAAGAATATTCTGAATTGGAATGTGGCGTATGTTGTGTTTGTGTAACACATGTTTATTATATACGCGAGTTATTCGGGAAGACCGGGTTTATCCCATTCTGAATAACTGATACGACGATAAGTCGAAGATGAAGACGGTGGTCGAAGACCGGAGGTCTTCACGTCGTTTGGGTGATTACTGATGATCTTGATTGGGATGTACACCCAAGAAGATGGATACAGTTGGTGATCGTCCAGACGTACTTGGAGATCGATGGATATGCGGGGTACTAGGTGCCTCCGGTTTCGTTCAGACCCAGAACGGACTTGTAAATGGACTATGTGTCTGACATTGGATTTTAGTTTGCGTGATTGATTTCTATTAAATATATATCTGTTTGGCGGCGGAGAATTTATTCTCTTGCTTAACGCCCTTCTCTGAGACGTACGAGCTCAGGGGTTATATACTGATGGATATCAAATGCGTAGAGTGATTTGCCTGTGTGGCATACCTAAGTGGCGAATAATTGAGGCTTCTGTTGAAAAGCAAAGTCTTGTGGTTGATGATCGAAGCAGGGCCTTTGTGGCATAGCTTTGTGTAACGTTTACTTCGCGAGTTTCACACCCGGTATGAAGCAAAAACGGGAGAAGGACCTCAGGGAGGGCATGCGTTTCTTTCTAGTTAGAAGTGGCGTCAGTGGTTTTACACGCCCTGACGAGTTTGACTTATGTGGTTGTTGCTGTTGCGAGGCGCCTCAGTTTGATCGGACGATCCGGGTCCGATGGAGTCATTTAGTTGGCTCACCTACGCCCTATAGGGCGGGGAAACGCATTGTTCAGGCATTTTAATCCACATCGGTGGACCGGCCCTGACGATCCAAAGGCTTGACTGAGTAATTGCCTAAGGCTCAGGCTAGAGAGTCTCGAATCGGTATAGGACGATCCCTGGCCTCGGTTCATAGATGGAAATCCAATTTCCAAATACGTGACTTTGTAGTTTTATTTGTAAACCTATATATGGCGACATAGTGGCATGGGACGCTTATGCCGTCTATGATTGATACTTATGATTTGAAGTTGTTTTATACACTATGCACTTATAATAGTATCAAATGATTTGTTTTAAACGTATCAAGCATTCTTGGCTATTATAAGGTAAAAACCCTATCCTCCGGCTTGCATTGCATTGTGTGATAGGACCTGGGTCTTATAATAGCTTCATTGTTCTTTATTTAGCGTTGCGCTGTTGTTTTATGCACTGGTATTCTTGGGAGGAAACCCGTTCCCTGTTATACGGCGTAGTCCCTTGATTTACCGAACTTTGAAAATAAAGATTAATAACTGTTTTAGTTCTCACACCAGTCCCATGACTGACTTGGAGTTTATTGTTTTAACCTAAACTCTGGGTGCCCTTATTTTGACACGGGCAGCTAGTAGTTTTGGTTTTGCAGATTCATATTCACAGGATCCTGGTTTACAGCTGGAATGATATCCGGAAAGCTTTGTATCCGTATATCTCTTCTAGTTGTGTTTTGTATTATTTCCGCTGCTATGTAATTTATTGTAATCTCTGATATTTGATAAATGTGTAATATTTATTTATACTCTGTATATTCTTGTATTCTGGTGGAATTGTTATAATATACAATGAAATGTTCTCCCATCTGCGTTCTATTTTGTCGTGTTCTCAAAACAATCAGGCGTTTCGAACGGTCTAGATCGGTTTAGCGACTGATTCGGATCGAGCGAAATTCCTTTTCGTCACAAAAATCATATCAATTGCACCCCAACTTCTTAATTTTAAATCCTTACTATTACCCCTACCCCACGTTTATACGTTCGCTTATTCAACGCAGAATATACGTTAGACTCGAATAGTCTAACTCATAGCACAAAGATAAATTATCACAACATATAAACAAATAAAATAATCCAATCATAATAGGGGTGAAACTTGCATAAACTACACATGTTAAGGATCTAAAGGTGTCAACTTGTTAAATGTCACAATTTACATGATATGATCATAACCCAAATTTATGTATAAACTTGCATATGGGGTTTTAGGCAACATAATGATGGTGTGAACTAGCATAGAATTTCACATATGTCATAGCATAATTCTAGATGTCATAATAGATGTCATGGCATATGTTCATAACTTTTACTAATCAACCTAAACTTGCATACATGGTTTGTCATATAGATCAACATAACCCAAACATGATGATTTGATTAACATGAACTAACTAGCATAGACAATAACATCATGACTTTATAACATGTATGATTCATCTCAATTTAGCATAGAAAACTACAACCTATACAACATCATCATAGCATGATTTACAACAAATAGGATATCATCATCACATAGCATAGGATTTATAACATACATGATAGCATAAGGTTCACATCATTCACTTATAATCCATTCATGACTTAATCTAATTAGTCTAACAATAATCTTGTTAAGATTATCATACTCACAATTTAGAGAAGAAAGAGAGTCTTGATTTGCTTTAGAGTTGAGTAGAATTAGGATTTTGATTAGCTTTTCTTCCTTCATAGTTGGCGGCGGCTAGACTGAGTTCCATGGCGGTGGTATGACGGTAGCTATTCTATTTTTCATATGAATTAGGGTGAGAGACTACCTAGGTATTTATAGAGTTTAGGGTTTATTTAGACCGTCAGATCAACTCAGAACTAAACTGAACCGTTTAATTTGCCAACTCAGCCTAAAGACACATCAACAGCTCAAGATTGGGCTCAGTCAAAACCCTAGCCGACTGACCAGGTCGACACCCCGGTCGACACTATAGCCGACCTGGGGGGGCAGGTCGACACTAGTGTCGACTCCCCAGTCGACCTGCCTGGGCGGGAATTTTCCCGCCCAGCCCGCTTCTGCACTTCCAGTTTGAATTTTTAAATTTCCTGCGAGCTGTTTTGAATTTTCTGAAACTTCCGATGGCCATAACTTCTTCATACGAAGTCCAATTCACGCAAACTCGAACTCTATTTCAACCAGAATTCTGAGACGAACACAATGGCGCAACCCGTTTCCCACAATTCTCACGTCTGAGATTAGTTATTCTTTAATTTGTGAATAATAATATTAACAGAATTACGGGGTGTTACATTCTCCCCTCCTTAAAGGATTTCGTCCCCGAAATCTTCAAGTTAAGAAGAATGTATATCCTAACATCCAAACATCCATCTGCTCAACCATCAAACACAGGCATCCATTGTCCTTATAGACTTCTAAAGCTTTCATGTTTAAATGCACAGTGTGTGTATATGTCCATATCTAATGCAAAATCAGGCGGTCCAGTGATTCAGTTGACCTCCTTAATGCAAACCATGATAGTGCCATGCGTCCATTATGTATGCAAAGATTCCTTAATGCTACATATTATCTCTATATGCATGCACAATCATCATCCGAATGCAGCATCCATATGATAGCACAACCATTATACATGCATTTTACTAAGTACAGCCATTTATATGCAATATGCAGTATTAAGTGACTGAGCCGATCTAGTGCCTAATAGTGTGTGTATATGCGTCCACGAGCAACCACTAGCAAACACTTGCATCCACTTTGCATCCATCATACATAACATGTCTCGAACACATGTTTCAACCATAGGATTATCCTAACTAAAGGTCAAAGATACTAGCGAGAGGATACTCTAAAGGTAAGATAAGTACAAGATAAGCGATAAAGGAGAAATTAAAGGATATACCCTCAAAAAGAAAAGGGTATCATGAACGCATATTCTCTTCTGTCTCCCAAGTAACGTTGCTCTCATCATCTCCCCATTGCACTTTGACTAGTCTGACCTCTCGATTTCTCAGCTTCTTAATCTCTGACCCAAGAATGCGCGTAGGAGCTCGTCGAATCATCGCATCATGCTCTATCTCCACTTCTCTAAGCAAGTTCGGCTCTACCACTTCCGCGGTCTCGTGCAAGCACTTCCTCAAATGTGACACATGGAATACGTCATGTACACCACTAAGTCTCTCTGGCAACTCCACTCTATACGCCATCTGTCCAATCTTTTCCTTAATAGGAAACGGCCCTACGAACCTAGGTGCTAACTTCCCAACGGACCCAAAGCGAACAACGTTCCGTAACGGAGACACTTTGATAAAGACCATGTCCCCAACTTCAAACTCAAGGTCTCTCCTCCTCTTGTCCGCATAAGATTTCTGCCTATCTTGCACTGCTTTCATCCTCCTTCGAATCAAGTCAATATTCTCCGAAGTCTCCCTAATCATATCGGGCCCAAGTAAGATCTTATCCGTAGATTCCCACCAACATGTAGGTGAACGACAAGGTCGTCCATAAAGAGCTTCGAAAGGTGCCATGCCAATGCTAGACTGAAAGTTTTTGTTATACGCGAACTCCACTAATGGAAGATGCTCTTCCCATGTACCCCCAAAGTCTAGGATACATAGCCTCAAAAGATCCTCTAGAATGCGATTCACCCTCTCGGTTTGGCCGTCCGTCTGAGGATGATATGCGGTGCTCAAACATAACTGAGTCCCTACCGCCTCTTGTAGGCTTCTCCAAAATTCGCTAGTGAAAATAGGATCGCGGTCGCTCACTATGCTAGAAGGAACACCATGCAAACGAACTATTTCTCGGACGTACACAGAAGCTAACCATGGAGCAGTCCTCTTACTCTTCACGGGAATGAAATGGGCGCTCTTAGTAAGTCTATCTACTATAATCCAAATCCCCGTATTACCCTTCTTTGATCGCGGTAATCCATCCACAAAGTCCATCGAGACACTTTCCCACTTCCATAGTGGAACCTCCAATGGGTGAAGCAACCCACCGGGTTTCTTTTGCTCTGCTTTTACTTGTTGGCACACCAAGCATCTAGCGACATACTCGGCCACATCTTTCTTCATAACGACCCAAAAGAAAACTCGCTTCATGTCTTTGTACATCTTGTCCCCGCCGGGATGAATGGTCATCTTCGAACGATGTGCTTCGTCAAGAATAGTCTTCCTTAGGTCATCGTCTTTTGGTACACAAAGTCTACTGTCGCTACGTAACCAACCCTTATCATCTAGGGTATACCTACGGAGATGGCTTGATGACTCCCCTCCTTTGAGCTTTTCTACTAACTCAACCAACTGTGGGTCGTCTCGCTGTGCCTCGCCAATCCATCCCAAAAGCGTAGGTCTGACCTCCAAGGATGCTAGCAAACCGGGTACAAAGTTAACGGAAGGTCTAAAATCAAACATAGAGATGAACTCTAAACTTCGCCGCTCAACAAACAAAGGACTTAAGGATAATCTTTTTCTACTTAAGGCGTCTGCCACCACGTTACCCTTGCCAGGGGTATATGCTATCTCGAAGTCGTAGGATGCTAAGAACTCCATCCACCTTTTTGCCTTAAGTTCAAGTCCTTTTGAGAGAATAAGTATTTTAAAGATTTGTGGTCAGTGAATAATTCGAATTTCTCACCAAGAAGATAATGACGCCAAGACTTAAGCGCGAAAACGATAGCGGCCAACTCTAGGTCATGTGTAGGGTAATTTTTCTCATGTGCTCTCAACTGCCTTCCACCATAGGCTATTACCCTACCCTCTTGCATTAAAACTGCGCCTAGTCCTGTCCCACAAGCGTCAGTATAAACGGTAAATGGCTTACTCCCATCTGGCAATACTAAGACTGGGGCTGAGGTCAAAGCTCTCTTCAAACGTTGGAACGCATCATCACAATCTACATCCCATGTGAAAACTAGGTTCTTCTTCGTCAGGCGTTTCAATGGAGCTGATATCTTTGCAAAGTCTTTGATAAACTTCCTATAGTAGCCAGCCAACCCCAAGAAACTTCTCACTTCGGTAGCATTTTTAGGGACCTTCTAATCTTGGATGGCCACCACCTTCGCGGGATCCACTGCTATCCCTTCTTTGGAAACCACGTGCCCTAAGAATCGTACTTCGTTCCTCCAGAAGTGACACTTGGAAAATTTAGCTTTAAGGTTATGCGCTCGTAGGGTCTCCAACACTTCCCTAAGATGTAGGGCATGCTCTTCTTCACCCTTAGAAAAGATCAAGATGTTGTCTACAAAGACTACCACGAATTTATTAAGGTACCCCCTAAACACCCTACTCATCAAATCAATAAAGTATGCTGGGGCATTTGTCAAACCGAAGGGCATCACTAGCCATTCATAGAAACTGTCCGGAGTCCTAAAGGCAGTCTTGTCTATGCTATCCTCAGCCACTCTCAACTGATGAAAACCAGTGGCTAAGTCCAACTGCGAAAACACTGAAGCGCCAACTAGCTGATCGAAGAGATCATCAATCCTCGACAGTGGGTGTCTGTTTTTCTTAGTAAGCTTATTAATTTCTCTATAGTCCACACAAAGTCTAAGGGACCCATCCGCCTTCGTGCCAAATACTACTGGAGCACCCCACTCCGATATACTTCTTCTTATGAACCCCTTCTCAAGCAACTCCTTCACTTGCTTATCGAGTTCCCTCCTTTCACGTGGAGCCATGTGGCGTACTGGCAAAGATACTGGTTTCGCATTATCCACAAGATATATTCGAAAATCTATCTCCCGCTTCGGAGGCAAGCCCTTCACCTCCTCAAACACATCCGAATATTCTCGGACCACTCTAACAGATCGTAGATTTTCCACCGACGCGTCAAGCGATTCTAAATAACTTAGCATAACGGAATCTATGGGATTACAAAAGATTTCGAGAGTGTTGCCAAGGCGAGTCATGAGCCTAACTACTCTCCTTTCACAATCAAGTACGGCCCCATTTCTGGATAACCAATCCATTCCTAAAATTAGCCCATAGCCCATGAAGCCCAACACATAAGCATCACATCTAAACTCAACGCTAAGTATAGAAATTTTCAAATCCAAACACATCATGGACAAATAAGCTGAGCCCCCAATTGGATTCGAAACAACTAAGGGATCCTCTACTAAACTGGTGTTTAAGTGCAGTGATTCAACTAATGATGTAGAGATAAACGAATGCGATGCGCCCGAATCGAATAAGGTATGGACAGGATGATCAAACAGAAAAACTAAGCTTTCAACAGAAATGGTTCTACCTCGTTCCTGCAGCGGTGGGACCGCGAGAGCCTGAACTTGTCCCCTTGCCTGCTCTGGTGCTATAAGAGCCTGCACCTGTCCTCCCGAGGTAGCTCCTGCCCTCTGCCCCTTCTTTGGGCAGTCCTTCACTAGATGTCCCGCTTCACCACAGTGAAAACAGCCAGTCTTCTTTTTCTTTCGGCAATCCTTGTTGAGATGGCCTGGTGTCCCACAGTTAAAGCATTTCTTCTTTCCTTTGCCATTACTGTCTTTACCACCCTTCTTGTTTTGCTGTTGTGGTTTCTTCTGATCCCCTTTCTTCTCGGGTGCCTTATCAGCTTTAGTGCCTTTCTCCTCGTGCATGAGTGCCATGTCTACTAGATTCTCAAAGGTGGCCCCCATAGGGATGTGGGTCATAACCAACCCTTGCAATGGTTCATTCTATCCATTAACGAACCTCAGAGCCTTCTTCTCTGGCGTGTTCAATAAGTCCAAGCCAAACCTTGCTAACTAATTAAATTTTTTGACATACTCTTTCACTGACGAGCTTCCTTGCTTTAATGTCAAGAACCTTTCCATATATAGATTCTCTTCCGCCCTTGAGAGAAACTTTGCCACAAACCTACGCCTAAAATCTGTCCACGAGTCAACAGGACGCTCCCCATTAGTGACCTCCCACCAAAACGAGGCCTCTCCCTTCATTAACCAAGCTACTAACTTGACTTTCCTCCCTTCTTCCACTTCAAAGATTTCTAGCAATTCTTCCACCTCCTTAAGCCAATCTCTAGCTTCCACAAGGTTTCTGACCCTTGAAAAGGTTTTCCACCCATAGCCTTAAATTCCTTGCACGTCTTTGCAAAAGTATCTATGCGAGGAGGAGGAGGAGGAACGGGTGCAACTGGTGGTGGAGGAACATTGGCTGGACCTGCAGCGGCCCTAGCCTCTAAGAACCTCCTATACCATCCTGGTATCGTTACACCGTCAGGTAGGTTAAGATCTTCAGCCATGCTGAAACGAAAAAGGAAAGATTCAAAATGGAGAATTCGAAAGATAAAGATATATGGCTATTTGGGGATTATGTTTTTCTTAAAAACTTTCCTCTTTAAATTACTCATTAAGACATGTTTCTTCCAAAAATACTTTAGAAAAATAGTTTTTCTAAAAATTTTATCTGTTCTGGTAACCTTAAGCTCTGATACCACGTGTAACACCCCACATCCATTAATGTCACTCACTATGGGAATGCAATAACTTCCATGGAGGTTTTGAGTAAATATAGAACAGAAAAATTACAACAAGACAGATAATAAGTAGTACATGGAAATCTAAAACTTAATTTTATTGCAGCGGAAATTAAACATGTTTGTTACATCATAAAACCATAAATCAGAGTCAAGTACAATATCCATCTTCATAAAACAAAATACATAACCTGTGACGGCCGGGAATTTCGCTAGATCCAAATCAGTCATTAAACCGATCTAAATCGTTCGAAACCCCTGATCGTTGAGAACAGGACAAAACAGAACGCAAACGGAAGAACATTTCATTGCTATTACAACAATTCCATCAGATACAAGAATATACAGAGTATGAATGAATAAATTACATTCGATAAATATCAGAGATTACAATAAATTATATAACAGCGGAAAATAATACAAAGCACAACTGAAGGTGATATACGGATACAGAGCTTTCCGGATATCATTCCAGCTGCAAATCAGGATCCTGTGAATATAAATCTGCAAAATCAAAACTACTAGCTGCCCGTGCGGAAAATAGGGGCACCCAGAGTTTAGGTTAAAACAATAAACTCCAGGTCAGTCATGTGACTGGTGTGAGAACTAAAACAGTTATTTAAAGCTTTACTTTAAAAGAGAGTAATTCAAGGGACCACGCCGTATAACACGGAACGGGTTTCCTCCCAAGAATACCAGTGCATAGAATAAACAACGCAATGCTTTTTCGAAAAATGAAGCTATTATAAGACCCAGGTCCCATCACACAATGCAACGCAAGCCGGAGGATAGGGTTTTCCCTTATAATAGCCAAACATGCTTGGTACGTTTAAAACAAATCATTTGATACTATGATAAGTGTATAGTGTCAAAACAATTTCAATCATAAATATCAATCATAGGCGGCATAGCTACCATCTACTATGTCGCCATACTAGTTCTACAATTAAAACCGCAATATCACGTATTGGAAATTGGATTCCGTCATGAGCCGAGGCAAGGGGCAAGCTCCTCTCCGCTTCGAGACACTCTAGCAAATGCCTCAGGACTACGCACTCTGGGTAACCCTGGGATCCTCCAAGACCGGTCCTCACTTACATTAGAGGATTAGTTATTCCTGAACACACGTTTCCCGGCCCTATAGGACCTATAATCGAGGCGCCTCGCATCCAAACCACAAGGTGAAAAGTATATAAATGTCAGGGTTGGTAGGTCACAGACACCACCCATAGCTAGAAAGAAACGTCGTGCACTCCTTGGGTCCTCATCCCGTTTTTGACTCATACCGAGGTGTGAGGCTCGCGAATCCACGCAATACACAAAGCTGCCACGTAGGCCGTGCTTTGATCATCAACCACAAGACTTTGCTTTTCAACAGAAGCCTTGATCCATGCAACTCAGTGTGCCACACAGGCAATTCATGCCATGCGATTGATATCTATCAATATATAACCTCTAAGCTCGTACGTCTCAGAGAAGGGCGTTAAGCAAGAGAATAAATTCTCCGCCGCCAAAAAGATATATATTTAACAGAAATCAATCAACACAGAATAAAATCCAATGTCAGACACA
This sequence comes from Allium sativum, assembly GCA_030737875.1. Classification (NCBI taxonomy): domain Eukaryota; kingdom Viridiplantae; phylum Streptophyta; class Magnoliopsida; order Asparagales; family Amaryllidaceae; genus Allium; species Allium sativum. The sequence continues at coordinate 270,544,770 of CM060922.1, read as the reverse complement.
CAATCCATTTACAAGTTCGTTCTGGGTCTGAACGAAACCGGATGCACTTTCCTCGCATATCCATCCATCTCCAAGTACGTCTGGACGATCACCAACTGATTCCCTCATCTTGGGTGTACAGCCCAATCAAGATCATCAGTAATCACCCAAACGATGTGAAGACTTCCGGTCTTCGACCACCGTCTTCATCTTCGACATATCGTCGAATCGGTTATTCAGAATGGGTATAAACCCGGCCTTTCCGAACAACCCGCGTATATTAAAAACAAATGTTACACAAACACAACATACGCCTCATTCCAATTCAGAATCTTCTTTTATTCATAAAATCACGTTTTTAGGGAAAGGTTCCCATTAATTTTATCCAAGATAAATTCTTTAAAATTTATCCTTTAATCTTCCTTTGGATGCCCTTTCAAACCAAATTATGGTTTTCCAAACTAGTCGAGATTAGCGAACCACAACGAAGAAATTATTTATTTTATTTCCCAATCCCAACCTATTCATTCCATGAAGCAAAACTGGTCATACTCCATATCTAATACTATGGTGTTATCAGTAAAATTAATTACCGTTTACGTTCAAATCTAATTAAAGATTTAATTATCGCTTTGGAGCAAAACTGGCGATACTCTATTCTCGCTCATTCCTAAATTTTATAATTTAGATTATAGATTCACATTTCAACCTAATTGCAGATTCGTTAAAACTCCTTTTACTGGGTTAAAGAACTAGGTGTTATTTAAAACACAGTTCACGACAAACCCAAATCACATTTGGTACCAAATGTGACGACCGGGAATTTCGATCGATCCGAATCAGTCGTTAAACCGATCTAAATCGTTCGAAACCCCTGATCGTTGAGAACAGGACAAAACAGAACGCAAACGGAAGAACATTTCATTGCTATTACAACAATTCCATCAGATACAAGAATATACAGAGTATGAATGAATAAATTACATTCGATAAATATCAGAGATTATAATAAATTACATAACAGCGGAAAATAATACAAAGCACAACTGAAGGTGATATACGGATACAGAGCTTTCCGGATATCATTCCAGCTGCAAATCAGGATCCTGTGAATATAAATCTGCAAAACCAAAACTACTAGCTGCCCGTGCGGAAAATAGGGGCACCCAGAGTTTAGGTTAAAACAATAAACTCCAGGTCAGTCATGTGACTGGTGTGAGAACTAAAACAGTTATTTAAAGCTTTACTTTAAAAGAGAGTAATTCAAGGGACCACGCCGTATAACACGGAACGGGTTTCCTCCCAAGAATACCAGTGCATAGAATAAACAGCGCAATGCTTTTTCGAAAAATGAAGCTATTATAAGACCCAGGTCCCATCACACAATGCAACGCAAGCCGGAGGATAGGGTTTTCCCTTATAATAGCCAAACATGCTTGGTACGTTTAAAACAAATCATTTGATACTATGATAAGTGTATAGTGTCAAAACAATTTCAATCATAAATATCAATCATAGGCGGCATAGCTACCATCTACTATGTCGCCATACTAGTTCTACAATTAAAACCGCAATATCACGTATTGGAAATTGGATTCCGTCATGAGCCGAGGCAAGGGGCAAGCTCCTCTCCGCTTCGAGACACTCTAGCAAATGCCTCAGGACTGTGCACTCTGGGTAACCCTGGGATCCTCCAAGACCGGTCCTCACTTACGTTAGAGGATTAGTTATTCCTGAACACACGTTTCCCGGCCCTATAGGACCTTTAATCGAGGCGCCTCGCATCCAAACCACAAGGTGAAAAGTATATAAATGTCAGGGCTGGTAGGTCACTGACACCACCCATAGCTAGAAAGAAACGTCGTGCACTCCTTGGGTCCTCATCCCGTTTTTGACTCATACCGAGGTGTGAGGCTCGCGAATCCACGCAATACACAAAGATGCCACGTAGGCCGTGCTTTGATCATCAACCACAAGACTTTGCTTTTCAACAGAAGCCTTGATCCATGCAACTCAGTGTGCCACACAGGCAATTCATGCCATGCGATTGATATCTATCGATATATAACCTCTAAGCTCGTACGTCTCAGAGAAGGGCGTTAAGCAAGAGAATAAATTCTCCGCCGCCAAACAGATATATATTTAACAGAAATCAATCAACACAGAATAAAATCCAATGTCAGACACATAATCCATTTACAAGTTCGTTCTGGGTCTGAACGAAACCGGAGGCACTTTCCTCGCATATCCATCCATCTCCAAGTACGTCTGGACGATCACCTACTGATTCCCTCATCTTGGGTGTACAGCCCAATCAAGATCATCAGTAATCACCCAAACGATGTGAAGACTTCCGGTCTTCGACCACTGTCTTCATCTTCGACATATCGTCGAATCGGTTATTCAGAATGGGTATAAACCCGGCCTTTCCGAACAACCCGCGTATATTAAAAACAAATGTTACACAAACACAACATACGCCTCATTCCAATTCAGGTTCTTCTTTTATTCATAAAATCACATTTTTAGGGAAAGGTTCCCATTAATTTTATCCAAGATAAATTCTTTAAAATTTATCCTTTAATCTTCCTTTGGATGCCATTTCAAACCAAATTATGGTTTTCCAAACTAGTCGAGATTAGCGAACCACAACGAAGTAATTATTTATTTTATTTCCCAATCCCAACCTATTCATTCCATGAAGCAAAACTGGTCATACTCCATATCTAATACTATGGTGTTATCGGTAAAATTAATTACCATTTCACGTTCAAATCTAATTAAAGATTTAACTATCGCTTTGGAGCAAAACTGGCGATACTCCGTTCTCGCTCATTCCTAAATTTGATAATTTAGATTATAGATTCACATTTCAACCTAATTGCAGATTCGTTAAAACTCCTTTTACTGGGTTAAAGAACTAGGTGTTATTTAAAACACAGTTCACGACAAACCCAAATCACATTCTATTTATTATCGGGTTAAAGAACTAGTGTTATTTAAAACACCGTTCACGATAAACCCATTTCAAATCCAATCAAATATATTAGAAATTCCGATTATTTAAAACCCCTTTTTAAATCTAATTTATTTATTTAAAAATAATTGGGTTTTAAATTTAGTTCAAAACTAGTTCATTTCGATAAAAATCCATTTTTATCTTTTCAAATATGGAGTTTTTTCATCTCAATTTTTCCCAAATCATTTCTTATGATTTTACACAAATTATTACTATTTTTAATAATTTTATCAAGGCCCGTACAGTCGATTTCCATCAACGGCCATCGAACTGCACTTACAACGACCTTTTTCGAATTTGATTTGGACGTATCTCCAAATCCAACCGTTATATTTTGAATTTCTAATATTCGTTAGAAAGCTCTTTTCGATACGAACCCAACGGTTCCGGTTTTAGGAGAATCCGACGGTCGGATCTCCCGTAATGTTCGTTTGAAAGAAATGGTCGAAATTCCCGAACTGCCGCGACGCGGCGCGTTCTATTCAGGCCATTATATTATATATATAATATATATAATATATAGTTCGTCGATTTCTATTTAAAACGAATTATATAAATAGTTTTAAATTCGTTTCAAAAACAATTTCAACTTCCATTTCAATTCAAATCAAAATTCATTTTCTATTCAAATCAAATTCATTACGTTTTCTATTTGAATCAAATTCATTTCGTTTGCTATTTGAATCGAATTCATTTCTTTTTCTATTGAAATCAAATTCATTTCGTTTTCTATTGAAATCGAATTCATTTCGTTTTCTATTTGAATCGAATTCATTTCGTTTTTTATTTGAATCGAATTCATTTCGTTTTCTATTGAAATCAAATTCATTTCTTTTTCTATTGAAATCAAATTCATTTCTTTTTCTATTGAAATCAAATTCATTTCGTTTTCTATTGAAATCAAATTCATTTCGTTTTCTATTTGAATCGAATTCATTTCTTTTTCTATTGAAATCAAATTCATTTCTTTTCTATTGAAATCAAATTCATTTCGTTTTCTATTGAAATCAAATTCATTTCGTTTTCTATTGAAATCAAATTCATTTCGTTTTCTATTTGAATCAAATTCATTTCTTTTTCTATTGTAATCAAATTCATTTCGTTTTCTATTTGAATCAAATTCATTTCTTTTTCTATTGAAATCAAATTCATTTCTTTTTCTATTGAAATCAAATTCATTTCGTTTTCTATTTGAATCGAATTCATTTCTTTTTCTATTTGAATCGAATTCATTTCTTTTTCTATTGAAATCAAATTCATTTCTTTTTCTATTGAAATCAAATTCATTTCGTTTCGAAATCGTTTTATATTCAATTCATTTCGAAATCGTTTTTCAATATTCATTTCAAAATGAATAAAATCGATATAAATATCGTTCACGTCAAAATGGCGTTAATCTAATCAACACGGCTTCATATATTCCTTCATTCTATTCAACAAATGAATATTTATTTTTGTCAACACACGACTAATCTCAACGAATGAGTACTGTCCACGTGTGACTATTTTTGTTAAATTATTTCGTTCAACACATGACTAATCTCAACGGATGAGTACAGTCAACACATGAACCTTTATTTTATAGTGATAAAGATATAAAATTTATTATTAAAATATTACGTTCAACACATGACTAATCTCACGAATGAGTACAGTCAACACATGAACCTTTACTTTATAATATTCTTTATCTTCTAAATTGGAATGAGGCCCAATCAATTACCATATAAAGTTAATTATATGGATTTTCACACATCACACGTATATAATAGCATTGAAAAATAATCAACCATCAACCAAAGTGCACTACACTGTATAAGCATCAAATATAGATATCTAACGCTTATAACAGCCTGTCAATCAATCGATCGACACATTTAATCAATCAGGATGAGTGAACTTCAAATTTCATCCCAACACCTGTGTGGGGTTTCAAATCAACAAACATATATTTTTATTTGTGCAGTTGGGCGATGTGTAAAATTTATCGACCCAATCAATATCAGTCAAATCAGTGTATATAAACAAATCGGTCGATTTGTTTATAAATATTTATTTATTCATATCATTGGGGGTATTAATTCTCTACAATATGCTGATGACACTATTATTTTTTGCTACCCTGATTGCAAGAATATTGCCTCTTTAAAATTTTTGCTTTATGCTTTTGAAAGTTTATCTGGCTTAAAGATTATTTTTCATAAGAGCAGTGTTTACACTTTGGGCTGTAGCATTGATGTGAACAGGAAATGTACTGAAATGCTCAACTGCATGGTGGATTCTTTCCCTCTCAAATACCTTGGAGCTTACATCCGTCCAAAGAGATTGATGAAGAGTGATTGGCAATATGTGATTGATAAAGTGGACAAGCGATTAGCGAGGTGGAAAGGAAATTGTCTATCAAGGGCTGGACGTCTGGTGCTGGTGAACTCTGTTCTGGCGGCTATCCCTTTGTACTGGCTCTCTTTTTATTCGTGTCCGGGTTGGGTTGTTCAGAAGATTGATGCTGTTCGTCGGAATTTTTTCTGGACCGGTACGAAGGACACGCGCAAAGCCTGCTGTCTAGTGTCGTGGGATCAGGTGTGCAAGTCCAAAGATCAAGGAGGTTTGGGAGTCATCAACTTGAAAAACATGAACTCTGCATTACTTTGTAAATGGCTGTGGATTATGCTTAGCGAAAAGAAAGTTCTCTGGAAGGAGTGGATCTTAAACACTTGCTATGGTGGTAGATTTGACTGGAATGCAGACGTTTCCCATTGCTCAACATTCTGGCGTGGTGTTATGGCAAATGTTCACTGGATGAAGATTGGGACTGAGATTGTAGTTAAAAACGGCGTCTCTTTCTGGTATGACTGTTGGTTGCTTCCTATCCCTTTGCGTAATGAATTTGCCGATCTGTTTGCTATTGCATGCAACAAAAGTGCTTCAGTCTGTGCAATGTTTAATGCGAATTCTGCCAATTTTAAATGGAACCTATCCTTCAGTCGTATTGTAGCTGGTAATGCTCTGCTTCAACTTTGTGGCCTGATTCGTTTGTTAGAAGATGTACACCTTCATAGCAATGAGGAGGATGACTTTGTGTGGAAGATTGGTGGTAACTTTTGCGTGAGTGCACTTTATAAGTTGATGAACTTCGCAGGAAGAAAGTATGATGGATTCATGAGAATGTGGAGTTTTAAGGCCGTACCTGCTAAGGTCAAGATACATATGTGGATGATCATGCACAACAAGCTCAATACAGTGAAAAGATTACGGCTAAAAGGTGTTCATGTTACTGGGGGATGTGTTTTCTGCACTGACGACGACGAGGATTATCAGCATCTTTTTGTTGATTGCGATTTCGCCTTTTACGTGTGGACGAAGTGTTTAGTTAGCCTTAATATCTGCTTAGACTGGTCTCACTTCATCTCGGACCAATTTCTTTTCTGGAATAGCACTATTATTACATTACCTGACACTGACATGCACCATATGTTTGCTCTTTTGAACTTTGCTTATGTTTGGACCCTCTGGCATGAACGCAACTCACGAAAGTTTAAATGCAAAATGAAACGGCCCAACTCAGTTATTTTTCGCATACTTAATTTTGTTTCTCTTTGGTCAGGCAAGGAAGAAATCAAGTTTGTTGACACAATCGGAGCTCGAGTGATGGACAGGGCTCGTGGTAGCAGAGCTTGAAGTTGCCATGCTTCACTTTATTGGGTTTGCATGCTGTTTTTTTGTTGTCGGTTCATAAAATTTTTGGGCACTATGTAAACATGCCTGCGTGCATGTATTTTGGCTGTACATATTTATGTAAATATCTGTAACTATTTATGTAACTAGTAGCTAGCTCTATGTATGCTGAACACGTTGTACTTGTTTTATGTTTAATGAATGAATGAAGGCGTGAATCTAGCGATTCACTACCTTTTTGCATCAAAAAAAAAATGATATTTTTATTTTTCTAACTTATTTTAGAAAATTTTGGCGGCATAACGGCACGATACTAGAAACGGGACAAGGCCTAGCCTTATCCCCGGTCTAGTGAAGGCCCACGCCATTCACACATCAATTAAATCCATTCATTTCACCAAACAATTCAATTTCAATCAAATAATCTAATTAATTTTTGCAATCAAACAAACAAGTCCATGGTCTGTGGACGATTGTGTCGGGTTCTACTAAACACCGTCTGCATCCTAGTATATATATAACTTAGAAAAAGAAATTGAAAGGTGAGAAATTCTCACCAATAGCTATCCCAACTTCACGACACTTCATTTATAGAAATCTTCATCGTTCTCGCATCTTTGTCATCTTCGTTTCCCGTAGCCACTACATATGTAAAAATTGAATTTTTACTTTGTTATTCAATATATAAAAATCGAATTTTTACTTCGTTATTCAATATATAAAAATCGAATTTTTATTATGCTATTCAATATATAAAAATCGAATTTTTATTATACTATTCAATATATAAAAATCGAATTTTTATTATGCTATTCAATATATAAAAATCGATTATTATACTATTCAATATATAAAAATCAAATTTTTATTATGCTATTCAATATATAAAAATTGAATTTTTTCTACGATGTCATATAGATAAAAATTCCATTTCAAAAATATAGATTTCGCCTTTTCAAAAATATAGATTTCGCCTTTATAAAAATAAAGATTTCGCCTTTATAAAAATAAAGATTTCGCCTTTATAAAAATAAAGATTTCGCCTTTTCAAAAATATCATTATAAAAATCACATCTTTTTTTTGCTACTTCATGATCAAAACCAAATATCTTTATCCCATAAAACAATGGTATATTTTTATACATAAAATCAGAAAATAAAATTCCATGCTAATTTATATTCAAATCTGAAATTTAAAAACACTTTTATATTTATTAAAACTGAGTTTAAAATCGTTACCCCATTTTTATTCCTTCCACCGATCTGAAAATGGAACAGCGACGTCTTCTCTTGACTCGAGCGGTGCAGGTGGCAATCGGAGGCATGGGAGCGGAGTTCGCAGGTGGCAGTGGGTGGTTGCGACGACCGCGCGTGGGGCCAAGGAGGTAGCGGCACGAGTTTCTAGGGTTTGGGGTCTTCGTGGTTAGTCGGGGTTCGGTTTAGAGGAGGAGGAGGCCAAGGGGGAGGAGCTGGAAACGGAGGGGGGGTAGCTGCGGTTCGCAACAGGGGGGGTGGGGGGCTCGCATCCAGGCGGCGATCGGAGCAGAGGGGGCGGTGGATGATCGACGGCGAAAACTAAGGGGGGGTCGGCGCGATTTCATTTTCGTTTTTTTTTTCTTGAATCTGAAATAATGATTCGGGGGGGGGGGGGGGGCAGAGGAATTAAAGGGGGTGAGGAGAGAGTTTGATTATTTAATTTTCCACCAAAAAGCAACCTTTATTTTTGACCTCAAAACGAGACCCACCGTCTGTCGCCCATAGCGTTTTACCCCCATTCCGAACACAATGGGATATGTATCGCAGGCTGATTCGATCGTTTCGAACAGTTTTCGTTGAATTTACATTTAAATCATTATATTGAATTTTAAACGTACATTTCAAATTACCGGGGTCACATACTAACTAGAAAAATTCCAGAGAAATATTTTCTAGCTTCGTATTGACTATACGGTCCTAACAAAACTAGTTTCGTCGAATTCTGAGACCGTTTGAAAAATGGCCAATTTCCAGTCGATTAAAATCAACTGAAACTGGTCAAACGCGTTTTCCTTTGCCACACTCACATATTGATTCGAAAAATTATGAAATTTGGAATCTAGCAATAAATTGACATCACGGACCCAACAAAAGTGGTTTCGTCGAAATCCGAGGTCGTTTACAAAATGTCTATTTTTAAGGGCCTGAATTCCATAGCGACTATTCAAAATTTTCAACTGGACATATCTTTTGATTCCCGCTATGAAATTTTGATTTTTCGGATTTGTTGGAAAGATATCATCAATTAGACCCTATTATTTTTGGTTCCACTAAAATCCGGATTGTTTTGCTCTTGGTACATTCAATTGAAGTTTGAAATCGAATTATCGAACTACCGAGCCATTTTCAATTCTATTCATAATTATTTATATTCTAACGACGACGCATATAAATATATACGTTCTAATTATATTCAAAATAAATTTATCGTCGATATTATTTAAAATAATCCATTTTAAATATAGAAAATTCGCTAAAATTGCCAAAATAAAAAATTTAAACTGGTTCAGAATTTCCGGGTTATTACATAACCCCATTACACAAATAGCCATTAAAGAAGATAATAAGCTGGACTTCACTTCAGCGGTCCAAGCTTTCCAAAGAGAGATGAAGCAATCCAATCAAACTCCACTAGAGCTGGGTCCAACCTGAGGACCTGGAGGGGGGAAAAGGATAGAAATGGAGTGGGTCAGACATAAAGTCTGGCGAGTATGATAATTCTAACAATACTATTATCAAATTAACTAGACTAAGGCATAAGCTGGAAAGCAAGGAAATGCCTATGAACTATTAGGTATGGAAGAGCAGATAAAGATAATGTTAAAGGCACACCTAATTACTAACGAATAATTACTACACTGCACCGCACATTATTACACTGCACCACACCAGTCACCCTAAAGGTTGATCCCACTTGCTTCACACAGAAACTTTATAAATAGTCTTGCGTACCCCTAGCTGACTACATAGGTGTCGTCTGCCCCTATCTCCACTAGGTGTACCCCACTACCCACTTGCGATCGGCCCCTTACTCGTAGATACCCGTGCTGGCCCCCACAGTGGGGTGTATCACTCCCCTAAGGTGGCAACCCGATACAACTTGAGAATGCACGGCTTATACCTACACGATGCATCAACGTCTTACCTACCAGCCCGGGTCCACACACGCATATGAAACCCGTTGGACTTGCGTTGCCACCGCTACCCCGTTTTGGCCTCTTATAGTCAAGCCCAATATGCGTGTCCCGTCCTCGACTTGGGTCGAGCCCACAAAGATATGTTTGGGATACTGGTTGAAATGGGCCCCCACAAGCTACCCACCTAAGCTTGTCCACTAGTATATCCCACTTAACCCTCTTAATCATGTTCATTTACATGTGTGTTCAGTTAAGTCTTTCTAATCGTATTTCACATGCCACTAAGGGCACCCACTAGATTCCTCATTCCACCCAAGGCACCTACTTAACCCCCATGTCCCACTTTACTTTATCTGGTTAAGTATTTCTTAATTCATTCAGGCCATAACCTCATAAAGACCTCTCACATTAGACTGGCATTTATGGCAGCTGGATTTGCCGGGTGGGTCCGGGCAGTCTTACACCATAAAAGAGTCTAACCTCGTGTCTTTACAACTGTTATGCTTTAGTTTAGGCCTAGGACCTCTCACATTTGGCTGACATTTGTGACCACTGGATTTGACGGGCGGGTCCGGGCAGGTTTACGTCACAAACGAGTCCAACCTCGTGTCCTAAGCATTGATTATCACTTATAATCTTTTACCCCAATTTTAATAATTCCCTATCCAAATTATTAATTAAGTCCACTTTTATTGATGTCCATAATTGACTCAATTATGGTCATCAACTCATGGCATGCAAAATCATATCAATTGAACCCCAACTTCTTAATTTTAAATCCTTACTATTACCCCTACCCCACGTTTATACGTTCGCTTATTCAACGCAGAATATACGTTAGACTCAAATAGGCTAACTCATAGCACAAAGATAAATTATCACAACATATAAACAAATAAAATAATCCAATCATAATAGGGGTGAAACTTGCATAAACTACACATGTTAAGGATCTAAAGGTGTCAAATTGTTAAATGTCACAATTTACATGATATGATCATAACCCAAATTTATGTATAAACTTGCATATGGGGTTTTAGGCAACATAATGATGGTGTGAACTAGCATAGAATTTCACATATGTCATAGTATAATTCTAGATGTCATAATAGATGTCATGGCATATGTTCATAACTTTTACTAATCAACCTAAACTTGCATACATGATTTGTCATATAGATCAACATAACCCAAACATGATGATTTGATTAACATGAACTAACTAGCATAGACAATAACATCATGACTTTATAACATGTATGATTCATCTCAATTTAGCATAGAAAACTACAACCTATACAACATCATCATAGCATGATTTACAACATATAGGATATCATCATCACATAGCATAGAATTTATAACATACATGATAGCATAAGGTTCACATCATTCACTTATAATCCATTCATGACTTAATCTAATTAGTCTAACAATAATCTTGTTAGGATCATCATACTCACAATTTAGAGAAGAAAGAGAGTCTTGATTTGCTTTAGAGTTGAGTAGAATTAGGATTTTGATAAGCTTTTTTTCCTTCTTAGTTGGTGGCGGCTAGATTGAGTTCCATGGCGGCTGTATGACGGTAGCTATTCTATTTTTCATATGAATTAGGGTGAGAGACTACCTAGGTATTTATAGAGTTTAGGGTTTATTTAGACCGTCAGATCAACTAAGAACTAAACTGAACCGTTTAATTTGCCAACTCATCCCTAAAGACACATCAGCAGCTCAAGATTGGGCTCAGTCAAAACCCTAGCCGACTGACCAGGTCGACACTATGGTCGACCGGGGGGGGGGGGCAGGTCGACACTAGTGTCGACTCCCCAGTCGACCTGCCTCGGCGGGAATTTTCTCGCCCAGCCCGCTTCTGCACTTCCAGTTTGAATTTTTAAATTTCCTGCGAGCTGTTTTGAATTTTTTGAAACTTCCGATGGCCATAACTTCTTCATACGAAGTCCAATTCACGCGAACTCGGACTCTATTTCAACCAGAATTCCGAGACGAACACAATGGCGCAACCCGTTTCCCACAATTCTCATGTCTAAGATTAGTTATTCTTTAATTTGTGAATATTAATATTAACAGAATTACGGGGTGTTACACCTTATTACTTTAATGTCCCATAAACGGAATTTCTTATTTTATTTTGGAATATGGTTTTATAACACCATATCCATACTCTGAAACTTGGTTGTTCATAACTATTTATATTAAATGTTAATTCTTTGCTTCATTTTACTTATACAATTCCATTTATAACTTCTTTTATCAAAAATCATTAGTTGTAACAACCCGTATTTCGATAACATGTTAAGACGAGAATCAAGGCAGAATTTAATTTTAAATTCTGAATCAAGTAAAACGGGTTATGCCATTGCGTTCGTCTCGGAAAAATACGCGAAATAGAGTCTGAGTTTTCGAGAATCGGAGTCCGTATGAGCAAGTTATGGTCCGACGAAGTTTTCAGAAAGTTCAAGTTCAAAAACGAGTTCTAATTTCGGAAATTAGGGCTGGAGGGCTAGGCGGGAAAAATTCCCGCCAGGCACCCCAAGTCGATAAAGCTGTCGACTTGGGAGTCGACATGGCTTGACCCATGTCGACAGCCCTGTCGACTTGGGGGTCGACTTATGGTGGCCGGGCAGTTTTGCCTGGTGCACCTATTTTCTGTCTTAGCTAGGTTTTTGGGCCTGGTTCGAAATCTGATGGTCCAGGTTGATCCTAGGGTTAATCCTAAGGTCCTAATCACTCCTAATCTCTATAAATAAGCCCCTAACCTACCCCTAAACCCTCATTATTCATTCATGCAACTAAACAATGGCAAAAAATTTACTCTCATAGCCTCCACTCTCATTCTAAAATTCCTAAGTAAATTTCTATGAGAGGTTTCATGATCATGTGAGTGTTAGAGAGTCTCTATGTTAGTATGAGAGCTTCTCAAGTTGATTTCAAGGCTAAAGCTTTGATCTTGGTTCATCAAAATGGGGTTTTGAGTGATTTGGAGCTTTCATCTTTGGGTTTTTGGATGATGGCATGCATAGGCTTTGTCTCAATCTTTAATTTAAATCGATTTGTGCCTTCATAGCAATGTAAGCCCTTTCCCTACTCTTAGATATTAAATATGAAGTTAAATGTTCATGTTACAAGTTTGGGTTTGATCATTGAGTATGATACATGCTATCATGTCATGCAAGTTTATGAAGTCGTTATCTTGATCTTGTGGGCTAAAAGCTACAACCTTTATGTTGAAATGTTGCATTATGCAACATGAGAACCCTCATAACCTTTATGCCAACTTGCATATGAAGTCATAACCCTTATATGATGATATATGCGAGTTACTAGTCATCATTCCATGTCTTTTGTCACCATGATTCGCTTATGTGCCAAGTTTGGGTTTATGCATGTTTTTGAGGCTTAAGAATGTAACATGCAAGTTAATGAACACATTTGTGCCTCATTTGCCACCATGATTAACTTGTGGCTTAATATCCATTTTTGTCATGCCTTTGCCAAGTCTCTTCTTTTAATCCATTACGTTGTTGCGAACGTATATGCGAGTTTAAAAGCATTGGGTTATGTTATGGGTAGTTTCTAATGACATGAAATATAACTTGAAAACATGACTTGAAATATAACATGGAAGTTGACATGTGAGTATGTTTGAAAATATGAAATTGGGAATTTACCTATTAAGTTAGGTCTACCCATACTATGGAATTGAGAATTTACCTATTAAGTTAGGTCTACCCATATTCTTAAAAACTTGAATATGAACATGACACTAGACTAAACATGAAAGTGACCAACTCGAGGTTGGGTTGAGTTTGCAACGTAAAACTACCCGGAACCGACCGGCCTAACTAGTAGTTGCAAACAATAAACCCAATGTGAGAAGTTGGTCATGTTGTGCTTGAACCCGAGGTTAGACCAAGTTGTGGTGTAAAGCTACCCGGAACCGACCGGCTTAACTAGTAACCACAACAAAGTCTAATGTGAGAGGTTGAGGTGCATAAGTAATTAATGCCACATGATAGGGTTAAGTTAATTTTATTAATGACTCTTAACCAAATATGACATGGACAAATGGGTTAAGTAATTTGATTAGGCTAATGATACTTAACAAAACATGACAAGGTTGGGTAGGTTAAGTAACTTGATTTGCCTAATGGCACTTAACCATTTTTATACAGACTAGTGGACGGGGTTAAGTTAACCAACACTTAATCAATCCAACACGATAATTTGGTAAGGTTAAGTAAGTTTTCTTAATGACACTTAACCGAAAGATACAGTTAATGGATGGGGTTAAGATTAGACTCAACTAGTCTAAACATGGAAATCGGATGGGGTTAAGTTAGCCTAGACTTAATTAATCCCACTTGGTAGTTTGATGGGGTTAAGTTAAACACTTAACTAATCTAACACGATGATTTGAAGTGGTTAAGTTAACCAACACTTAACCAATCTAACTCGGTAATTTTGAAGTGATTAAGTAACCTATACTTAAACACTCCAACTCGGTTATTTGATAAGGTTAAGTTAACCAATACTTAACCAATCTAACGTGATAACATGATAAGGCTAAGTCACGAATCGCTTAAATACGCTTGACCGATTTGACTCAGTAATTTGATAGGGTCAAGTTAATATATACTTAACCAACTTGAGCATGGTTTGTAGGGTTAAGTCTTGAACTTGGATACTTAGCCAATTTTGACATGATTTGTAGACGGGTTAAGTCATGAACTTAAGTGACACTTAATCCATTATGTAAACCCTAGTTCTGAGGATTAGGTGGATAACCGTAGTTAACAAGGATAACGGGAATAAGGCTAAGTGGTAAACCTTAGTTGAAGAATAACTAAGTAATGATTCTTAGTCAAGGAAATTTAGACCAGTTCATAGATAGATGAGTAACCTGATACGGTAGGTCATCGGTTAAGTATACGAGTAGGAGCAACCGATTTAGATAAAGGCTCCAGCGAACTGGGTAACGAAGCAGCGGCTTCGGGGAACGTGAGGATATTCTTGGTATCCCTCTGTGAGCTGCCAGGTGATCATACTAGGCTCATGAGAGGTTAAGGTCTGCGTTAGAAGAACCAAGAGTATGCCTTGGTTGCTATACGAGCGACCTAAAGACGGGGATGGATAGGGGATAGTCGACGATACACGGTCGTACCCTAGATAGCATTTCGTCAGGCTACCTACCATCTTTGGTCAAGCGTGTACGTACGGAAAGGCAGAGAACACCCAAAAGACCATAATTGCTATCTAATTATGGTTGCGGTAAGGCTAGGATTGTGGGTTGGTCAGTAGTGTGTTCTCATATAGGATTTATCCTGTCTTGTCTTTCACTAGTTGAGGGAGTGGTCTCGTGGGACCATAGCCACGTATAGAAAAAAACAGACCTTAGCATCTGCATCGGCAGATAAATCGAAAGCTCCCGACCGAGTCCTGTATTTCCTGGTCTGCCCTGTGACAGGACTCGGATGGCACGATGTGATACATGTGCATACCGTCATGGAAAAACGATTCACGATGAATGCGTGGGAAAAAGGGCGCGGTTGACGGTTAGCGTAAATCCTAGTGGCCCTGGGTGGTTGAACCAAAACCGAGATACGAAAACGTGCAATAGGTAAGCATAATCCCTAGTAGTCCTAGGTAGCATAAGTCCTAGTTGTACAAACGATGATTCATGTTGAAAGACCCTAGTTAGATATAGGGTGACAGCCCAAAACGATCTTAAGGATCATGGAACTATGTTAAAGTAGTATAGAATCTCATGGGAAAGCCCGTATGGTCTACGGCAAGGGACTGAACATTTACATGGAATAAAACATACGAGTTGAGTAACCTATATATGCGATATATTAGGTTGACATGGACCATTACACGACTTTTGAGTAAGGGTCATTCATGGTTAACACATGATACGGTGGGGATACTAGTACAGTAGGTGCAGAGCTAAAAGACAGGATAGATACCATGGGATGTTATACGTGATAGATATCTTGGGGATATTATACTTGATAAGAACCTGACGATGGGATACCTTGTTTTATCTTGACATCGTAATTTATCATGACACCTTAGTTTATCTGAGTTCAGTAGTTCATCCTGTTATTTTGATTTAGCTTATCTATCTTGTCATCATGCTTATGTTCATCTCAGTTTCTCATGTCAGTTAACTTTACTAGTTTTTATGCTGATAGTAGATAGGGCTTACTCAGTCTTTTTGACTGACCCGTTTTGTTTCGCCTCTTTTTTTCCGTTTCCCCCCAGGTTACAGGGAGGAAATACTGTTGTTTAGTTCGGACTTCTTCTGCTTGAAGGTCATCATGGATGACTTGGACTTTTCTTGGCTATGGCTACTTTACTGTTTTTACTTGGGGAATAATTTATGAAAAAGTCTTCATGCTTCTTTACTATTGCAAGACAGGTTTTGATGTACTCTGTTGTAAAAGGCTTTAGACCTTAATTATTAATGTTTATCAAAGTTCGATTTTACTTCCGCTATTTTATATGTTCTGTCTTGTGATATTTCTGTGCATGTTTACCAATAATGCCCCTCTAAAGTTAGTGCATTCCTTTGCGAGTGACCCTAGCGGAGGCGGGGTGTTACTCGTGGTATCAGAGCAGAAGGTTACCAGACTGGGCAAAAGTTTTTAAAGACCTTCTGAAAACTATTTGAAAATCGTTTACAAAGAAGCATTTTTCAAGAAAATTTTCTTTTAAAAGAAAAAGGCTATTCCCCAAAGGCCATTAGCACTATCCTTGTTTCCTTAATTGAATCTCTTTTCCTTTCTTTCCTCCATCTGAAGTCACAGTGGTTTTAACTGCAACTAGTCTTTTCTATCTACGAAAGTGCTTTCCATACGATGGAGGTGGTTCTCGAGAGACCAGTGGCCGCGTTATAAGAAAGGATAGTGAGAAAGAGGATAAAGGATACGAGCTTAAGGATGAGCAACTTGTTGGTATGGCTTAGTCCTCAAAGGAGGGAGAAAGATGAACAATGAAACCCATGACGAGAGAGTACCTTTGGCATGGTAAAACGGGGTGGATAGTTAAGTATTGTGGGACAAGGACAAGATCATTGGGAGGGCAATAGTATGTTCTCATTTCTAGGGTACCTCGGAAGGAGGGTAACGATCTTGTTAAAGGTTTAGCTTTTCTTCTCTATCATCCCGTTAGGACTTCGTTTTTCGTATCATTTAAGTCTGCTTCGATAGTTGAGTCTCTGCACCTTAAGTACTAGCGTAATAGAGAATCCCATTTTTGTCTCAAAGTCCTATTGGAGAATCAGTCCATTTATACATGACTTGTTTGGATTTTAGAATGTCTATGCCAAGTGTTGAGTTTGGAAATAATGCTTATGTTTATAAGCTATGGATGGATTCTAGGGATGAAGTGGTTATCCAGTAGGGGGTGCCACTCTCGGTTTTGATAGGAGGGTAGTTAGACCTTTTGACTAGCCTTGGTAATACCCTCGAAGTACCGTGTAACCTTTTCGAGGTTCTGTCATGACTAGTTACTTAGAATCCCTTGATGCCTTTATTGGAAATTTGAAGCCCGATCGAGTAGTGTTCGCCAATAAGACGGATGGTTTACTTCATTTATGCATGGGTTATAGAGATCACCCTAGTAAGTGCACATGATAACCTGGTTGACATCTATTCACTTTCAAGAGAAAGTTCTTCTACATGGAATACCTTATAGTATATAAACGAGATCCAAGATTCATTAGTGAATTTTGGAAAGCTTGCATGAGATCATGAGTACGCAGTCATGTTTGTGCCAAGTATTCTAGAAAAAGGATAAGTGCAAGTGGAACGAGAGGCGACGAAGAAATGAGTTCCAGCTCATGTTATGGAAACAGGAAATAAGAAGCTACGAAATCGCGAAGTTAAAAGACGGTCAAGGCACAATGGAATTAAGCTCAAGGAAATACGACTTTGATGGTCAAAGACTAGATACGCGCATGATATCTCTTTTTGGGAGTATATCTTTGATCCCTGTTTTCTGTAGAGCTTACTTGTAGGCTATCTTTTGTGGACATCTTCTTGGTCCTATTTTCTGTTACAAACCCCGTAAGGAGTTTGTCTTGTTTATCTTCTCGACCCTGTTTCAGGGAATCCTAGGTAGAACCCTATGGATGTAAACATGTATTTGAAACATGTTATGATTGATATGGTTGCAAGTGGTTGCAAAGGGTTGCTCGTGGATGCGCGAATACACATTAGATACTAGCTCGACTCGGTCACATTTCATATTGCATACGCACGAGTATTTATACTTGTTTATGGATGAAATCGAATGTATTATCATGCGGTTGTTGCATATGAATGAATGATTGTGCACGCATATTGTATCTATATGACTAGGACTATTTG
This sequence comes from Allium sativum, assembly GCA_030737875.1. Taxonomy (NCBI): domain Eukaryota; kingdom Viridiplantae; phylum Streptophyta; class Magnoliopsida; order Asparagales; family Amaryllidaceae; genus Allium; species Allium sativum. The sequence continues at coordinate 270,526,531 of CM060922.1, read as the reverse complement.
CATACATGTTGGATTCATGGCACTATACATATTTTGCATTAGAAAGATCATTCAGGCCTGATCATTAGCATTAGCTAAGGAACATGTACACACACGTTTTGCATATATTCATACAGCATTAGAAATCATCTAAGGACAATGGTTGCTTATGGATGATGTTTTGAGTAGATGAATGATGGATGGTAGGATATGTTCTTCCTAACTTGGAGATTTCGGGGACGAAATCCTAAAAGTTGGGGAGAATGTAACAACCCGTATTTCGATAACATGTTAAGACGAGAATGAAGGCAGAATTTAATTTTAAATTCTGAATCAAGTAAAACGGGCTATGCCATTGCGTTTGTCTCGGAAAAATACGTGAAATAGAGTCTGAGTTTTCGAGAATCAGAGTCCGTATGACCAAGTTATGGTCCGACGAAGTTTTCAGAAAGTTCAAGTTCAAAAACGAGTTCTAATTTCGGAAATTAGGGCTGGAGGGCTAGGCGGGAAAAATTCCCGCCAGGCACCCCAAGTCGACAGGGCTGTCGACTTGGGATTCGACATGGCTTGAACCAAGTCGACAGCCCTGTCGACTTGGGGGTCGACTTATGGTGGCCGGGCAGTTTTGCCTGGTGCACCTATTTTCTGTCTTGGCTAGGTTTTTGGGCCTGGTTCGAAATCTGATGGTCCAGGTTGATCCTAGGGTTAATCCTAAGGTCCTAATCACTCCTAATCTCTATAAATAAGCCCCTAACCTACCCCTAAACCCTCATTATTCATTCATGCAACTAAACTATGGCAAAAATTTTACTCTCATGGCCTCCACTCTCATTCTAAAATTCCTAAGTAAATTTCTATGAGAGGTTTCTTGATCATGTGAGTGTTAGAGAGTCTCTATGTTAGTATGAGAGCTTCTCAAGTTGATTTCAAGGCTAAACCTTTGATCTTGGTTCATCAAAATGGGGTTTTGAGTGATTTGGAGCTTTCATCTTTGGGGTTTTGGATGATGGCATGCATAGGCTTTGTCTCAATCTTTAATTTAAATCGATTTGTGCCTTCATAGCAATGTAAGCCCTTTCCCTACTCTTAGATATTAACTATGAAGTTAAATGTTCATGTTGCAAGTTTGGGTTTGATCATTGAGTATGATACATGCTATCATGTCATGCAAGTTTATGAAGTCATTATCTTGATCTTGTGGGCTAAAAGCTACAACCTTTATGTTGAAATGTTGCATTATGCAACATGAGAACCCTCATAACCTTTATGCCAACTTGCATATGAAGTCATAACCCTTATATGATGATATATGCGAGTTACTAGTCATCATTCCATGTCTTTTGTCACCATGATTCGCTTATGTGCCAAGTTTGGGTTTATGCATGTTTTTGAGGCTTAAGAATGTAACATGCAAGTTAATGAACACATTTGTGCCTCATTTGCCACCATGATTAACTTGTGGCTTAATATCCATTTTTGTCATGCCTTTTCCAAGTCTCTTCTTTTAATCCATTACGTTGTTGCGAACGTATATGCGAGTTTAAAAGCGTTGGGTTATGTTATGGGTAGTTTCTAATGACATGAAATACAACTTGAAAACATGACTTGAAATATAACATGGAATTTGACATGTGAGTATGTTTGAAAATATGAAATTGGGAATTTACCTATTAAGTTAGGTCTACCCATACTATGGAATTGGGAATTTACCTATTAAGTTAGGTCTACCCATATTCTTAAAAACTTGAATATGAACATGACACTAGACTAAACATGAAAGTGACCAACTCGAGGTTAGGTTGAGTTTGCAACGTAAAACTACCCGGAACCGACCGGCCTAACTAGTAGTTGCAAACAATAGGACCCAATGTGAGAAGTTGGTCATGTTGTGCTTGAACCCGAGGTTAGACCAAGTTGTGGTGTAAAGCTACCCGGAACCGACCGGCTTAACTAGTAACCACAACAAAGTCTAATGTGAGAGGTTGAGGTGCATTAAGTAATTAATCCCACATGATAGGGTTAAGTTAATTTGATTAATGACTCTTAACCAAATATGACATGGACAAATGGGTTAAGTAATTTGATTAGGCTAATGATACTTAACAAAACATGACAAGGTTGGGTAGGTTAAGTAACTTGATTTTCCTAATGGCACTTAACCATTTTTATACGACTAGTGGACGGGGTTAAGTTAACCAACACTTAATCAATCCAACACGATAATTTGGTAAGGTTAAGTATGTTTTCTTAATGACACTTAACCGAAAGATACAGTTAATGGATGGGGTTAAGATTAGACTCAACTAGTCTAAACATGGAAATCGGATGGGGTTAAGTTAGCCTAGACTTAATTAATCCCACTTGGTAGTTTGATGGGGTTAAGTTAAACACTTAACTAATCTAACACGATGATTTGAAGTGGTTAAGTTAACCAACACTTAACCAATCTAACTCAGTAATTTTGAAGTGATTAAGTAACCTATACTTAAACACTCCAACTCGTTTATTTGATAAGGTTAAGTTAACCAATACTTAACCAATCTAACGTGATAACATGATAAGGCTAAGTCACGAATCGCTTAAATACGCTTGACCGATTTGACTCAGTAATTTGATAGGGTCAAGTTAATATATACTTAACCAACTTGAGCATGGTTTGTAGGGTTAAGTCTTGAACTTGGATACTTAGCCAATTTTGACATGATTTGTAGACGGATTAAGTCATGAACTTAAGTGACACTTAATCCATTATGTAAACCCTAGTTCTGAGGATTAGATGGATAACCGTAGTTAACAAGGATAACGGGAATAAGGCTAAGTGGTAAACCTTAGTTGAAGAATAACTAAGTAATGATTCTTAGTCAAGGAAATTTAGACCAGTTCATAGATAGATGAGTAACCTGATACGGTAGGTCATCGGTTAAGTATACGAGTAGGAGCAAGTATCCGATTTAGATAAAGGCTCCAGCGAACTGGGTAACGAAGCAGCGGCTTCGGGGAACGTGAGGATATTCTTGGTATCCCTCTGTGAGCTGCCAGGTGATCATACTAGGCTCATGAGAGGTTAAGGTCTGCGTTAGAAGAACCAAGAGTATGCCTTGGTTGCTATACGAGCGACCTAAAGACGGGGATGGATAGGGGATAGTCGACGATACACGGTCGTACCCTAGATAGCATTTCGTCAGGCTACCTACCATCTTTGGTCAAGCGTGTACGTACGGAAAGGCAGAGAACACCCAAAAGACCATAATTGCTATCTAATTATGGTTGCGGTAAGGCTAGGATTGTGGGTTGGTCAGTAGTGTGTTCTCATACAGGATTTATCCTGTCTTGTCTTTCACTAGTTGAGGGAGTGGTCTCGTGGGACCATAGCCACGTATAGAAAAAAACAGACCTTAGCATCTGCATCGGCAGATAAATCGAAAGCTCCCGACCGAGTCCTGTATTTCCTGGTCTGCCCTGTGACAGGACTCGGATGGCACGATGTGATACATGTGCATACAGTCATGGAAAAATGATTCACGATGAATGCGTAGGAAAGAGGGCGCGGTTGACGGTTAGCGTAAATCCTAGTGGCCCTGGGTGGTTGAACCAAAACCGAGATACGAAAACGTGCAATAGGTAAGCATAATCCCTAGTAGTCCTAAGTAGCATAAGTCCTAGTTGTACAAACGATGATTCATGTTGAAAGACCCTAGTTAGATATAGGGTGACAGCCCAAAACGATCTTAAGGATCATGGAACTATGTTAAAGTATTATAGAATCTCATGGGAAAGCCCGTATGGTCTACGGCAAGGGACTGAACATTTACATGGAATAAAACATACGAGTTGAGTAACCTATATATGCGATATATTAGGTTGACATGGACCATTACACGATTTTGAGTAAGGGTCATTCATGGTTAACACATGATACGGTGGGGATACTAGTACAATAGGTGCAGAGCTAAAAGACAGGATAGATACCATGGGATGTTATACGTGATAGATATCTTGGGGATATTATACTTGATAAGAACCTGATGATGGGATACCTTGTTTTATCTTGACATCGTAATTTATCATGACACCTTAGTTTATCTGAGTTCAGTAGTTCATCCTGTTATTTTGATTTAGCTTATCTATCTTGTCATCATGCTTATGTTCTTCTCAGTTTCTCATGTCAGTTAACTTTACTAGTTTTTATGCTGATAGTAGATAGGGCTTACTCAGTCTTTTTGACTGACCCGTTTTGTTTTGCCTCTTTTCTTCCGTTTCCCCCCAGGTTACAGGGAGGAAATATTGTTGTTTAGTTCGGACTTCTTCTGCTTGAAGGTCATCATGGATGGCTTGGACTTTTCTTGGCTATGGCTACTTTACTGTTTTTACTTGGGGAATAATTTATGAAAAAGTCTTCATGCTTCTTTACTATTGCAAGACAGGTTTTGATGTACTCTGATGTAAAAGGCTTTAGACCTTAATTATTAATGTTTATGAAAGTTCGATTTTACTTCCGCTATTTTATATGTTCTGTCTTGTGATATTTCTGTGCATGTTTACCAATAATGCCCCTCTAAAGCTAGTGCATTCCTTTGCGAGTGACCCTAGCGGAGGCGGGGTGTTACATTAGTGCTCTTTGTCTTCTGACATTTTACTTTCCATTTGAATCATTTCATCTAATTCAGGTAATCATCTCATATAAACTCAATATTATCTTAAATGAATTCCATTTCAGAACAATTTCTTTAATTAAAATAATTACATAGAAATTAACTTCACCACAACTGAAATAAAACGATTTACTTCATTATCAATTTAACTAGATTGGTTGCTTACTTTATTAAACAATGACTAATTCTACTTGTTCAATAATAATTCATATTTTATTAATTTATTTCCAAGCTATTATCATTAGATTAATTGAAGACCAATTAATCTAATAATCAATTTCCAATAAATAGTTGATTTTATCAACTTCAAACCCTTAGTTAATTTGTTAACTGATTTTAATTACTTCTTACTATTAGATTAATGTAATTAATCTAATAATATTTCTTAACTGTTACTTTAAAATAATTATCCAAATTATTCACTCGCATGATAATTACAGCTTAGTAATTTATTTAAATGTTAAATAATCGTTTATATTTACTTTATAAAATGAACTATAAAATACCAGTTTGTAATAGAACTTTTACTACGGTTTAAAACTTCGCTTTAATTATAAAAATATAATTTTTATAATTAGCTTCGTTGATTTGCCTGATGGCCAATCAACTTCTTAACAAAAAATGGGTTTATGGTCGACTGTTGCTATTTTCTTAATCGATATCGTCTATTAATTAAATCAACATAACGTTGAATTTTCATTCAACATGTTTCAAACAGTGTATATATAAAACAAACAGTACATATAAATATCTAGGAATCTGGTTGGATTCCTACAACCGGTTTCCGCATCCACAGGTGTTAGTCAAAAAATTAACACTGATTCCATAATAGGGAATATTATAATCGATGGAATCGGTATCCAACCGATGATGTGTGCATATGCAACGATATATAATATTCAACCAATTTAATTATAATCTACCTAATCGACCATCACACAACATTTGAACAACATTGACATATAATTATAATATTTTAAAATAGATCAGAGTTAGTGAATTTACTCACCTTGGTGCGTTAACCGTTACAATTTGCGTCAGTTGATTGTACCAGTACTCTTCCTTTTCTTTCAGTACCCCGTTCCAACAATGCTGCTTGTCATAACATTTCCAAAATAAATCCGGCATTTGAATACCCCTCTGTCTAACTTTTGAATCCATTCCAGAAGCGAAATTCATGTGTCTGCCATGACTTCCTCAAAAGAAATCCATACCCAACAACAGTTGCCACTTCAACGAATACTAGTGCCTTACTGGCCATTTACGCCACCTTGAACCCGTGTGCTTCTATTATGCTTTTAAACCCACTAACTAAAATAAATAAATTATTAAAGTATCCCTTAAGATATCAAGCCACGGTTAACTATCTTTATCACCTTTTGAACCATGATTAGGCCCGCGTTACACTCTCCTTATCACACTTCCTCCCCGCGTCTTCTGCCACTCTTTCACCAGAATCCGACTTCGTCCCTTCTTCTTCATGGAACCAAAACAACCCTCACTATATTTTCTTTCCTTGAACTCCAGGGATGTTAAACACGCCATTTCCATGTGCCAGTTTCTCAATTCAGTTCCATTCTTCGCGTTTTGGTCTCTTTCTTAAATCCAAACAAATACCACTGAGTTCCTGCTCTTTGCAAGACATATTCCACTATCACCTTGACTTGCAACTCGCAGCTTCCCTCTTCGAACTGCTGTTAAAACCGCAAGCTCCCATCCGCTTTTCACCGTTTGCAAAGTAAGCTCCAACATATATACACAGTATAATTTCCTCTCACGTATACTACTATCATGCTAACTAACGTCAACATTTGACCTCTCCTATTCAGGCATGCGCGTCCCTCAATATTCCATCATGAGAAAATGACCCCATTAACCCTTTTATACACAGCATGGAACATTTCTCCCAGCACACGTTAGTGCTTCCCCCTTTTTCCTTGAATGTTTGCATGAACTCCACCAAACTTCACTTGCCAACAGTGTAATCAAAAGATGCAGACTCCATGCATTTACCCTTTTTATTCTTCTATTTCCACGTTATGGACCTTACCCTTTCTTCGGCCCACGCTTCCTTTCTTCCACACGTTACAGCCTCTTTAACCTCCTTATTCATACTTCACTGCTCATCTATCTGAAGATCTCTCCTTAGCTGAACTTCGGTGGAGGATGGCGTTGAGATTTCATGACTTTTACTTAGGTTTGTTTTTGATCCTACAGCTCACGATTTATATTTCTTGGAATGAGGAGAACAAACAAGGCATGAGAGTTTGTATAGGGATTTTGCAAGCTGTTAGAAGGGGGACATATATATTTTTATTTTATAGCATTTGAATGGATCTCATATTTACTTTCTTTTTAAAGAGGAAATGGTGTTTCAGTCGTTTGTGTTTAAAAGAACGAGATGATGATGCTTCGATATTTATATGGTCGATCCCTTGGCTCGCTCGAAACAGAGGATTGGTACCCACGGCAAGATAATTTGCTACCCACGTAAATAGGCTACTGTAGGACTCTAGCATAGGCTTGTTGTTTTCTTAGCCACATGGGGAACATGCTTCGTTTCCATTTTATTTTGAAAGGATACTATGTATGAAGCTTGGGTGGAAAGAAAAAGATATGTCCTTTTATTTGTTTTCTTTTATCTATTCACAAGCAGAGTTGTGTTCAATCTTACATTCTCAGCCTTCATTTTAATATATAGCTTTGATTTGATCATACATGGCGTATGAGCCTTAGGGATATATATTTGTTAACGGTATACGACTACGTAAAATTTCATTCATGTTCGAGCCGCTATGGACAGAAATAAGGATACAATCGTGTCGAATGGCATGCCACGATCCCAAAAATATAATAATATCGATAGGTTAACTCATATTATGAAACCCCTAAAATATAGATATAGGGTGCAAAATACTCTAGATAAAAAGTTGCATATTTAATTAATTAAAAATTACAATAAAATTCTAAAAATTAAATTATCACTACGTCTCAAAAGAACCTTATTTAAATTCGAATCCAGTATGCAGTTATATCAAATAAACCGTTACGGTCAATGAACGATTCTATAGCGACTATTTAAAAATTTGATTTGGATATAATTCAGAATGTATAACACGAAATCTTGATTTTTCACTTCTGTTGGAAAGACGCATTTCAACAGATTCTAACGCTTCTTATTTCGAAGAAATCCGAAAAATAACGGATCCTGTACACTCAGTTGAAGTTCCGAACGTTAAATTACGAACTACCGCAATATTACGGGCTCGATTATATTTAATACATATTTTTATACGTTCAACTTCGTTTTAATTAATATATAAATCCATTTATGTTCTGAATTCAATATTTAAACTGATTTTTAATATTCAAATACAAATCGATAAAAATGCGGGATGTTACAATTCCAATCCAGAATATTCCTTTATTCAAATATTCTTATACTTCTGGAAAGGTTCCCATTAAATTTATCAAAGATAAATTCCTCGAATTTATTCTTCAATCTTCCTTTGGATATCATTTCCATCTAATTAAAGATGCATTAAAACTCCACTTGATTTTAATCCTCCCAAAAATCAATATTAACGATTGTTTAACTTGGGAAATCATATCATGTCTTTAACTGGGTTAAAGAACCAATTTCATTTAGAACACGGTTCATAATAAACCCAAAATCACATTCCATTCCATCAGCCTTTAACCGTAAATTAGTAAGTGAACAATTCCCTAAGTAATAACCCCGAAAGCTGAAACCAACATCAGATCAATACCCAGGAAACCATTCAACTTAACTAATCTCCAGTTAGTTTCTGAATTTCTTAACTCCGTTGTGCCTAAGAACAGTATTATTAAAGATACCATTCACGACAACCCAAAATCACATTCCATTAACAATGGAATCTTCATCGAAAACAAATCGATATATATATATAATCGATATAAACTTCCATATTCAACCGAAAATATCAATGGAATAACGACAAGGCCTTTTAAATTCCATAAATAGTAACTGTCTTCCTCTACAGAAGCTTACTTCGATTATTACCAAATCGAATTCCACTCAATTTCAATTTAATATGTTAAATTGGAAAACTTTACTTTGGAAGGTCTCCTTTAAATCTTAACAAAAGATTTATAAATTCCAAATACCATTTGACTGTAAATCGGGTTAAAGAATGAATGTTGCTAAATCATAGTTCACAACATACCCAATTCACATTCTATCAGTCTCTAACCGTAAATTAGTAAGAGAACAATCCCCTAAGTATTAACCCCGAAGGTCGAAACCAACATCAGATCAATACCCAGGAAACCATTCAACTTAACTAATCTCCAGTCAAATTCTAATTTTCTTGACTCCATTGGGTTTAAGAACAGTATTATTAAAGATACCATTCACGACAAACCCAAAATCCAATTTGATATTAAATACAAGGCTCTGAATGGAAAATATATTAGCTTATATTCAATATCAAATTCTGAAACCAACAAATATTGTATTGGAAATTACGATATAAATATGTCTTTCAAATTTCCATAACAATATCTGTATAATCACGAAATCCAACATCGAAATATTCCGAAGACAATTTCGATTCAAAGCTATTTCCAATTTATATTTGTAACAACCCGAAAATCTGGGCCAGTTTAAAATTTTTATTTTGGCAATTTTAGCGAATTTTGAATATTTAAAATGAATTATTTTAAATAATATCGACGAAAAATTTATTTTGAATATAAATCAAACGTATATATTATATACGCCGTCGTTAGAATATAAATAATTATATATAATTATAAATAGAATTGAAAATGGCACCGTAGTTCGATAATTCGATTTCAAACTTCAATTGAATGTACCGGGTGCAAAACAATCCGGATTTTAGTGAAACCAAAGATAATAGGATCTATTAGATAATATCTTTCCAACGAATCCGAAAAATTGAGATTTCATAGCGGGAATCAAAAGATATGTAAAGTTGAAAATTCTGAATAGTCGCTATGGAATTCAGGCCCTTAAAAATAGACATTTTGCAAATGACCTCGGATTTCGACGAAACCACTTTTGTTGGGTCCGCGATGTCAAATTATTGCTAGGTTTCAAATTTCATAATTTTTCGATTCAATATGTGAGCGTGGCAAAGGAAAACGCGTTTGACCAGTTTTAGTTGATTTTAATCGACTGGAAAATGGCCATTTTTCCAACGGCCTCAGAATTCGACGAAACTAGTTTTGTTAGGACCGTATCGTCAATACGAAGCTAGAAAATATTTTTTTGGAATTTTTCGATTTAGTATGTGACCCCAGTAAATTGAAATGCGCGTTCAAATTCAATATATAGAGTTATATGTTGATTTTGACGGAAACTGATCATAACAATCGAATCAGCTTACGGTACATATCCCATTGTGTTCGGAATAGGGTTAAAACGCTAGGGACGACAGGCGGTGGGTCCCGTTTCGAGTTTGAAAATAAAAGCACCTTTTTGAAATTAAATTAATTAAATAAATTAGAAAAAATATATCTCCCCTCTCCTTTATCACACAGCCCCCCCCCCCCACGTTAAAAATCAGAATTGATTTCAAATGAAAAAAAAAGAAATAAAGGGCGACGGGGGGGAGCCGCCGCCGCCGCCGCTTCCATCCCCCCCCCCCCCCAGGTTGCTCGCCGCCGCCACGTCCACCTCGCCCCCCCCCCCTCTTCGATCGACGCGACCCCCACCCCACCGCATCCCCTCCTTCCCTCCACCACCTCAAAGACGGCCGCGATGGCCTAAACCCCCCTCCCCCCCCCCCCCACGACGCCGCTCCACCTCCCCCTCCTGCCGACGTCCAGCGCACTCCCCTTCCGGTGCCCTGACGGCCTCCAACTTCCCCCACCTCACTTCCCTCTCCCCTCCTAATACCAGTAAGTTTTTATTTTATTTATTTTTATTTAACTTTCTTTTCAGTTTTTTTTATATATGAAAATATAAATTATAAGCAAAAGTTTGCTTTGTTTGAAATGAAGTATAAAGAACGAATTTTTCTCTATGAGAATGAAGTATAAAAATCCGATTTTTATTTATATGTTTGCAAGGAGAAGAAAATTAGATTTTTATATAAGTGACAAATTAAAAGTAGGATTTTTATAGAGAAATTCTCGTATAAAGAAGCAGTGAAATAAAAATATAATCTTTTATGTTGTAGAGTAATAAAAATATGATTTTCATATTATATAGATAATAAAAATGTGATCTTTATATGGTAGGATATAAAAAGACGATATTTTTTAATGTAGTGAAAGACGACATTTTTAAAAGTAAGAAAAGGGCGAAATCTTTATATAGAGAGTAGCATATAAAAATAGAATTTTTATCTATATAGTAGCGAAGTAAAAAATTCGATTTTTATATATTGAATGGCATAGTAAAAATTCGATTTTTATATATTGAATAACGAAGTAAAAATTCGATTTTTTTAATATATTGAATAGCATAGTAAAAATTCGATTTTTATATATTGAATAGCAAAGTAAAAATTCGATTTTTATATATTGAATAGCAAAGTAAAAATTCGATTTTTATATATTGAATAGTAAAGCAAAAATTCGATTTTTGCATATGTAGAGAATACGGGCAACGAAGATTACAAAAAGGCGAGAACGATGAAGATTTCTATAAATGAAGTGTCGTGGAGTTGGAATAGCTATTGGTGAGAATTTCTTACTCTAAATTTCTTTTTCTAAGTTATATACTAGGATGCAGACGGTGTTTAGTAGCACCCGACACCCGTCATCCACAGACCATGGATGACTTGTATGCTTGTTTGATGTGTTGTGAAAATTGTTTGTGATATTGATGTGAAATCGAAAATAAAATATTTATATAGTTAAAAATATTTTATCGTTAAAAATATAATTTTTAACGTGGAAGTGAATAAAATAAAATATTCATTTACAAACCGGACGGTTTGTTTATGTACACCTATTTGAAGGACATTGATTGGGACGATAAATTTTACACATCGCCCAACTACACAAATAAAATCTGTGTTTGATTGTTTGAAACCCCACACGGGTATTGGGATAAAATACGGCATACACTAATCCCAATAATTAGTTGTATGTCGATCGATTGATTGACAGGCTGTTATAAGCGTTAGATATCTATATTTGATGCTTATACAATGCAGTGCACTTTGGATGATGGTTGATTATTTATCGTTGCTATTATATACATGTGTTGTATGGAATCCATATGATTTACTTTATATGGTAATTGATTGGGCCTCATTCCAATCAGGAAAATAAAGAATATTATAAAATAAAGGTTCATGTGTTGACAATACTCATTCGTTGAGATTAGTCATGTGTTGAACGAAATATTTTAACAATAAAATTTACATCTTTACGGTTGGAGTCTGATTTGATATCAAACGATAGATACCATAATTTTTATAAAATATATTAAATAACAAAAAGAGTCACACGTGGACAGTACTCATTCGTTGAAATTAGTCGTGTGCTGACAAAAATATAGATTCACGTATTGAATAGGATAAATATTCATTTGTTGAATAGAATAACGGAATTATTGAAATATATAAAGCCGTGTGGATTAGAGATGCGCTATTTTGACGCGAACGATATTTATATCGATTATATTCGTTTTTATAATTTGAATTAAATAGAAAATGAATTTGATTTGAATTAAATAGAAAATGAATTCGAATTGAATTGAAAAGAGAACGAATTCGAATTGAATTAAATTGAAAAGAAAACGAATTCGAATTGAATTAAATTGAAAAGAAAACGAATTTTAATTGAATCGAATATAAAACGAATTGAATATAAAACCAATTCGAATTGAATTGAAAACGAATTTGATTTGAATTGAAAACGAATTCGAATTGAATTGAAAACGAATTCGAATTAAATTGAAAACCAATTCGAATTGAATTGAAAACGAATTGAAATGAATTCAAATTGAATTGAAATTTGAATTGAATAGAAATGAATTTTAAAACGAATTTATAAGGAAGAATTCAATTTTGATTTGAATTGAAATGGAAGTTGGAATTGTTTTTGAAACGAATTTAAAACGATTTATAAAATTCATTTTAAATAGAAATCGACGAAATATACATTATATATATTATATATAATATAATGGCCTGAATAGAACGCGCCGCGCCGCGGCAGTTCGTGAATTTCGACCATTTATTTCAAACGGATATTACGGGAGATCCGACCGTCGGATTCTCCTAAAACCGGAACCGTTGTGTTCGTATCGAAAAGAGCTTCCTAACGAATATTAGAAATTCAAAATCTAACGGTTGGATTTGGAGATACGTCCAAATCAAATTTGGAAAAGGTCGATGTAAGTGCAGTTCGATGGCCATTGATGGAAATCGACTGTACGGGCCTTAATAAAATTATTAAAAATATCAATAATTTGTGAAAATCATAAGAAATGATTTGGGAAAAATTGGGATGAAAAACTCCATATTTGAAAAGATAAAAATAGACTTTTATCGAAATGAACTAGTTTTGAACTAAAATTAAAATCCATTTATTTTTAAATAAATAAGTTGGATTTGAAATGGGTTTTAAATAGAATTGATTTGTGGGTTTATCATGAACGGTGTTTTAAATAACACTAGTTCTTTAACTCGATAAATAAATAGAATGTGATTTGGGTTTTCGTGAACTATGTTTTAAATGACATTAGTTCTTTAACCCAGTAAAAGGAGTTTTAATGAATCTGCAATTAGATTGAAATGTGAATTAATAATTTAAATTATCAAATTTGGATAATAAGCGAGAATGGAGTATCACCAGTTTTGCTCCAAGCGATAGTTAAATCTTTAATTAGATTTGAACGTGAAATGGTAATTAATTTTACCGATAACACCGTGGTGTTAGATATGAAGTATTACCAGTTTTGCTTCATGGGATGAATAGGTTGGGATTGGGAAATAAAATAAATAATTACTTCGGTGCGGTTCGCTAATCTCGACTAGTTTGGAAAACCATAATTTGGTTTGAAATGACATCTAAAGGAAGATTCAAGAATAAATTTTAAAGAATTTATCTTGGATAAAATTAATGGGAACCTTTCCCTTAGAATATGAAATTTGCGGTTAGTGGCTGCTGAATTGGAATGAGGCGTATGTTGTGTTTGTGTAACATTTGTTTTTAATATACGCGGGTTGTTCGGAAAGTCCGGGTTTATACCCATTCTGAATAACCGATTCGACGATATGTCGAAGATGAAGACGGTGGTTGAAGACCGGAAGTCTTCACCTCGTTTGGGTGATTACTGATGATCTTGATTGGGCTGTACACCCAAGATGAGGGAATCAGTTGGTGGTCGTCCAGACGTACTTGGAGATCGATGGATATGCGAGGAAAGTGCCTCCGGTTTCGTTCAGACCCAGAACGAACTTGTAAATGGATTGTGTGTCTGACATTGGATTTTATTCTGTGTTGATTGATTTCTATTAAATATACATCTGTTTGGCGGCGGAGAATTTATTCTCTTGCTTAACGCCCTTCTCTGAGACGTACGAGCTCAGAGGTTGTATATCGATGGACATCAGTCGCATGGCATGAATTGCCTGTGTGGCATGCTGAGTTGCATGGATCAAGGCTTCTATTGAAAAGCAAAGTCTTGTGGTTGATGATCATAGCACGGCCTTTGTGGCGTAGCTTTGTGTATAACGTGAATTCACGAGCCTCACACCTCGGTATGAGTTAAAAACGGGATAAGGACTGCAGGGAGAGCACGACGTTTCTTTCTAGCTTTGGTGGTGTCAGTGACTTACCAACCCTGACATTTATATACTTTTCACGTATGTGGTTGTTGGATGAGGCGCCTCGATTTTAGGTCTGTAAGGACCGGGAAACGTGTGTTCAGGAATACTAATCCTCAAACGTAAGAGAGGACCGGCCCTGAAGATCCAAGGGTTGCCCAGAGTGCGTAGCCCTGGGACATTTGCTAGAGTGTCTCGAAAGCGGAGAGGAGCTTGCCCCTTGCCTCGACTCATGATGGAAATCCAATTTCCAATACGTGTATTTCGGTTTTATTTGTAGAGCCTAGTATGGCGACATAGTGGTATGGGGCACTTATGCCGTCTATGATTTATATTTATGATTGAAATTGTTTTGACACTATACACTTATTATAGTATCAAATGATTTGTTTTAAACGTACCAAGCATGTTTGGCTGTTATAAGGTAAAACCCTATCCTCCGGCTTGCGTTGCATTGTGTGATGGGACCTGGGTCTTATAATAGCTTCATTTTTCGAAAAATCATTGCGTTGTTTATACTATGCACTGGTATTCTTGGGAGGAAACCCGTTCCGTGTTATACGGCGTGGTCCCTTGAATTACTCTCTTTTAAAGTAAAGCTTTAAATAACTGTTTTAGTTCTCACACCAGTCACATGACTGACCTGGAGTTTATTGTTTTAACCTAAACTCTGGGTGCCCCTATTTTCGACACGGGCAGCTAGTAGTTTTGGTTTTGCAGATTTATATTCACAGGATCCTGGTTTACAGCTGGAATGATATCCGGAAAGCTCTGTATCCGTATATTACCTTCAGTTGTGCTTTGTATTATTTTCCGCTGCTATGTAATTTATTGTAATCTCTGATATTTATTGAATGTAATTTATTCAATTATACTCTGTATATTCTTGTATCTGATGGAATTGTTGTAATAGCAATGAAATGTTCTTCCGTCTGCGTTCTATTGTGTGTTGTTCTCACAGTATCCGCTCTTTCCTATCACGGGGAAGCAATGGGTTGCTACAGTGGTATCAGAGCTTTGGTTTCCAGAGCTCGAGAACAAGACACATTAGAACCATACGAAAGAATTCATCAGAAATTGGATTAGTAATATCCAATTAGAATTACTCATTAGAGATAGGATCAGTAGTATCCTAGAACGAGTGTGAAGAGTATATTTTTCAAAAGAAAACAATCTTGTTTTGAAAATTTAAATCGTTTTACACGTATTTGAATATTTATTTATATTGAAGTTGGACAATCCAATATATAAAGATTTTGCATATACGCGTCATGAACGTATATTCGAAGTTTTAATATACTGGATAGATATAGAATCACATTCTAGTCGCCCGGAGACAGTACTGATGATAGCACGTGCATCATCAGTATTTATGTTCGTGTTTCGAAGGTATGATTTCTATATATTTCCATTAGACTGGTGTGAGAACCAAAATATAGCTAGAATACGTTGTTGTGAATTGGCATCAAAAACAAGATTTTCAGTATATATATATATCAAAATTAAGAATTTGAAACGTTAATCCACTAATTGATTGATGTTTGTGTTGTTTGTTTAGTTGTTTGATAATTTTTGAACCATTATGCCTAATAGAATCAAATATTGAATTGTATTAAAAATTGGTCACTTTTGCTTGCATATACATGTACTTACATTGAACAGGTCATAGCAAGGAGGCTAGAGCAGAGAATAAAATTTGTTTGCCCGACAAATAGGTACATGTTTACTATAATTTACTGTTTTGTTTGGGTGATGATGATTTTATGAGCCTATTGGCTAGCCGCTTGGCTTTTTCTTTTTCTTTTTGAGATCAGAAGGCCTATACGGCAATTTCGGGATTTTCCCGTGGCTCCCGGTGTAGGGGAGGTTATGGCGAAATTTTTCGAAAATTCCGGGTGTTAGCCAAATTTTTGAAGAATTTGAAAATTCTCAGAAACTGAAAAGTTGGAGAATGGAAGCCAGATCGAACGTAGAGTTGATTGATCAAACCACTTTCGACTTTGTTCCTTTTCGGGGATGAAAAGTTTTAAGTGGGGGAGATTGTAACAACCCGAAAATCTGGGCCAGTTTAAAATTTTTATTTTGGCAATTTTAGCGAATTTTGAATATTTAAAATGAATTATTTTAAATAATATCGAAGAAAAATTTATTTTGAATATAAATCGAACGTATATATTATATACACCGTCGTTAGAATATAAATAATTATATATAATTATAAATAGAATTGAAAATGGCGCGGTAGTTCGATAATTCGATTTCAAACTTCAATTGAATGTACCGGGTGCAAAACAATCCGGATTTTAGTGAAACCAAAGATAATAGGATCTATTTGATAATATCTTTCCAACGAATCCGAAAAATTGAGATTTCGTAGCGGGAATCAAAAGATATGTCCAGTTGAAAATTCTGAATAGTCGCTATGGAATTCAGGCCCTTAAAAATAGACATTTTGCAAACGACCTCGGATTTCGACGAAACCACTTTTGTTGGGTCCGTGATGTCAAATTATTGCTAGGTTTCAAATTTCATAATTTTTCGATTCAATATGTGAACGTGGCAAAGGAAAACGCGTTTGACCAGTTTTAGTTAATTTTAATCGACTGGAAAATGGCCATTTTTCCAACAGCCTCAGAATTCGACGAAACTAGTTTTGTTAGGACCGTATCGTCAATACGAAGCTAGAAAATATTTTTCTGGAATTTTTCGAGTTAGTATGTGACCCCAGTAAATTGAAATGCGCGTTCAAATTCAATATATAGAGTTATATGTTGATTTTGACAGAAATTGATCGTAACAATCGAATCAGCTTACGGTACATATCCCATTGTGTTCAGAATAGGAGTAAAACGCTAGGGACGACAGGCGGTAGGTCCCGTTTCGAGTTCGAAAATAAAAGCACCTTTTTGACATTAAATCAATTAAATAAATTAGAAAAAATATATCTCCCCTCTCCTTTATCACACAGCCTCCCCCCTACGTTAAAAATCAGAATCGATTTCAAATGAAAAAAAAAGAAGAAAATAAAATAAAAAGGGCAACGGGGGGGGGGGGGGGGGGGGGAGCCACCGCCGCCGCTGCTTCGATCGTGCCCCCACCCCCCCTCCCCCAGGTTGCTCGCCACGTCCACCTCACCCCCCCCCCTTCGATCGACGCGACCCCCACCCCCACCGCATCCCCTCCTTCCCTCCACCACCACAAAGACGGCCGCGATGGCCTAAACCCCCCCCCCCCCCCCCCCACGACGCCGCTCCACCTCCCCCTCCTGCCGACGTCCAGCGCACTCCCCCTCCGGCGCCCTGACGGCCTCCAACTTCCCCCACCTGCTTCCCTCTCCCCTCTTAATACAGTAAGTTTTTATTTTATTTTATTTATTTTTATTTAACTTTCTTTTCAGTTTTTTTATATATGAAAATATAAATTATAAGTAAAAGTTTGATTTGTTTGAAATGAAGTATAAAGAACGAATTTTTCTCTATGAGAATGAAGTATAAAAATCCGATTTTTATTTATATGTTTGCAAGGAGAAGAAAATTAGATTTTTATATAAGCGACAAATTAAAAGTAGGATTTTTATATAGAAATCCTCGTATAAAGAAGCAGTGAAATAAAAATATAATCTTTTATGTTGTAGAGTAATAAAAATATGATTTTCATATTATATAGATAATAAAAATGTGATCTTTATATGATAGGATATAAAAAGACGATATTTTTTTATGTAGTGAAAGACGACATTTTTAAAAGTAAGAAAAGGGCGAAACCTTTATATAGAGAGTAGCATATAAAAATAGAATTTTTATCTATATAGTAGCAAAGTAAAAATTCGTTTTTTATGTATTGAATAACATAGTAAAAATTCGATTTTTATATATTGAATAACGAAGTAAAAATTCGATTTTTATATATTGAATAACGAAGTAAAAATTCGATTTTTTTTATATATTGAATAGCATAGTAAAAATTCAATTTTTATATATTGAATAGCAAAGTAAAAATTTAATTTTTATATATTGAATAGCAAAGTAAAAATTCAATTTTTATATATTGAATAGTAAAGCAAAAATTCGATTTTTACATATGTAGAGAATACGGGCAACGAAGATTACAAAAAGGCGAGAACGATGAAGATTTCTATAAATGAAGTGTCGTGGAGTTGGAATAGCTATTGGTGAGAATTTCTCACTCTAAATTTCTTTTTCTAAGTTATATACTAGGATGCAGACGGTGTTTAGTAACACCCGACACCCGTCATCCACAGACCATGGATGGCTTGTATGCTTGTTTGATGTGTTGTGAAAATTGTTTGTGATATTGATGTGAAATCGAAAATAAAATATTTATATAGTTAAAAATATTTTATCGTTAAAAATATGATTTTTAACGTGGAAGTGAATAAAATAAAATATTCATTTACAAACCGGACGGTTTGTTTATGTACACCACCTATTTGAAGGACATTGATTGGGACGATAAATTTTACACATCGCCCAACTGCACAAATAAAATCTGTGTTTGATTGTTTGAAACCCCACACGGGTATTAGGATAAAATACGGCATACACTAATCCCAATAATTAGTTGTATGTCGATCGATTGATTGACAGGCTGTTATAAGCGTTAGATATCTATATTTGATGCTTATACAGTGCAGTGCACTTTGGATGATGGTTGATTATTTATCGTTGCTATTATATACATGTGTTGTGTGGAATCCATATAATTAACTTTATATGGTAATTGATTGGGCCTCATTCCAATCGGGAAAATAAAGAATATTATAAAATAAAGGTTCATATGTTGACAGTACTCATTCGTTGAGATTAGTCATGTGTTGAACGAAATATTTTAACAATAAAATTTACATCTTTACGGCTGGAGTCTGATTTGATATCAAACGATAGATACCATAATTTTTATAAAATATATTAAATAACAAAAAGAGTCACACGTGGACAGTACTCATTCGTTGAGATTAGTCGTGTGTTGACAAAAATATAGATTCACGTATTGAATAGGATAAATATTCATTTGTGGAACAGAATAACGGAATTATTGAAATATATAAAGCCGTGTGGATTAGAGATGCGCTATTTTGACGCGAACGATATTTATATCGATTATATTCGTTTTTATAATTTGAATTGAATAGAAAATGAATTTGATTTGAATTAAATAGAAAACGAATTCGAATTGAATTAAAAGGAAAACGAATTCGAATTGAATTAAATTGAAAAGAAAACGAATTCGAATTGAATTAAATTGAAAAGAAAACGAATTTGAATTGAATCGAATAGAAAACGAATTGAATATAAAACCAATTCGAATTGAATTGAAAACGAATTTGATTTGAATTGAAAACGAATTCGAATTGAATTGAAAATGAATTCGAATTAAATTGAAAACCAATTCAAATTGAATTGAAAACGAATTGAAATGAATTCAAATTGAATTGAAATTTGAATTGAATATAAATGAATTTTAAAACGAATTTATAAGGAAGAATTCAATTTTGATTTGAATTGAAATGGAAGTTGGAATTTTTTTTGAAACGAATTTAAAACGATTTATAAAATTCGTTTTAAATAGAAATCGACGAAATATATATTATATATATTGTATATATAATATAATGGCCTGAATAGAACGCGCCGCACCGCGGTAGTTCGTGAATTTCGACCATTTATTTCAAACGGATACTACGGGAGATCCGACCGTCGGATTCTCCTAAAACCAGAACCGTTGGGTTCATATCGAAAAGAGCTTCCTAAAGAATATTAGAAATTCAAAATCTAACGGTTGGATTTGGAGATACGTCCAAATCAAATTTGGAAAAGGTCACTGTAAGTGTAGTTCAATGGCCGCTGACGGAAATCGACTGTACGGGCCTTAATAAAATTATTAAAAATATCAATAATTTGTGTAAAATCATAAGAAATGATTTGGGAAAAATTGGGATGAAAAACTCCATATTTGAGAAGATAAAAATAGATTTTTATCGAAATGAACTAGTTTTGAACTAAAATTAAAATCCATTTATTTTTAAATAAATAAGTGGGATTTGAAATGGGTTTTAAATAGAATTGATTTGTGGGTTTATCGTGAACGGTGTTTTAAATAACACTAGTTCTTTAACCCGATAAATAAATAGAATGTGATTTGGGTTTGTCGTGAACTATGTTTTAAATGACAGTAGTTCTTTAACCCAGTAAAAGGAGTTTTAATGAATCTGCAATTAGATTGAAATGTGAATTGATAATCTAAATTATCAAATTTGGATAATAAGCGAGAATGGAGTATCACCAGTTTTGCTCCAAGCGATAGTTAAATCTTTAATTAGATTTGAACGTGAAATAGTAATTAATTTTACTGATAACACCGTGGTGTTAGATATGAAGTATTACCAGTTTTGCTTCATGGGATGAATAGGTTGGGATTGGGAAATAAAATAAATAATTACTTCGGTGCGGTTCGCTAATCTCGACTAGTTTGGAAAACCATAATTTGGTTTGAAATGACATCTAAAGGAAGATTCAAGAATAAATTTTAAAGAATTTATCTTGGATAAAATTAATGGGAACCTTTCCCTAAGAATATGAAATTTGCGGTTAGTGGCTGCTGAATTGGAATGAGGCATATGTTGTGTTTGTGTAACATTTGTTTTTAATATACGCGGGTTGTTCGGAAAGTCCGGGTTTATACCCATTCTGAATAACCGATTCGACGATATGTCGAAGATGAAGACGGTGGTTGAAGACCGGAAGTCTTCACCTCGTTTGGGTGATTACTGATGATCTTGATTGGGTTGTACACTCAAGATGAGGGAATCAGTTGGTGGTCGTCCAGACGTACTTGGAGATCGATGGATATGCGAGGAAAGTGCCTCTGGTTTCGTTCAGACCCAGAACGAACTTGTAAATGGATTGTGTGTCTAACATTGGATTTTATTCTGTGTTGATTGATTTCTATTAAATATACATCTGTTTGGCGGCGGAGAATTTATTCTCTTGCTTAACGCCCTTCTCGGAGACTTACGAGCTCAGAGGTTGTATATCGATGGACATCAGTCGCATGGCATGAATTGCCTGTGTGGCATGCTGAGTTGCATGGATCAAGGCTTCTGTTGAAAATCAAAGTCTTGTGGTTGATGATCAAAGCACGGCCTTTGTGGCGTAGCTTTGTGTATAACGTGAATTCGCGAGCCTCACACCTCGGTATGAGTTAAAAACGGGATAAGGACTGCAGGGAGAGCACGACGTTTCTTTCTAGCTTTGGTGGTGTCAGTGACTTACCAGCCCTGACATTTATATACTTTTCACCTATGTGGTTGTTGGATGAGGCACCTCGATTTTAGGTCTGTAAGGACCGGGAAACGTGTGTTCAGGAATACTAATCCTCAAACGTAAGAGAGGACCGGCCCTGAAGATCCAAGGGTTGCCCAGAGTGCGTAGCCCTGGGACATTTGCTAGAGTGTCTCGAAAGTGGAGAGGAGCTTGCCCCTTGCCTCGACTCATGACGAAAATCCAATTTCCAATACGTGTATTTCGGTTTTATTTGTAGAGCCTAGTATGGCGACATAGTGGTATGGGGCACTTATGCCGTCTATGATATATATTTATGATTGAAATTGTTTTGACACTATACACTTATTATAGTATCAAATGATTTGTTTTAAACGTACCAAACATGTTTGGCTGTTATAAGGTAAAACCCTATCCTCCGACTTGCGTTGCATTGTGTGATGGGACCTGGGTCTTATAATAGCTTCATTTTTCGAAAAATCATTGCGCTGTTTATTTTATGCACTGGTATTCTTGGGAGGAAACCCGTTCCGTGTTATACGGTGTGGTCCCTTGGATTACTCTCTTTTAAAGTAAAGCTTTAAATAACTGTTTTAGTTCTCACACCAGTCACATGACTGACCTGGAGTTTATTGTTTTAACCTAAACTCTGGGTGCCCCTATTTTCGACACGGGCAGCTAGTAGTTTTGGTTTTGCAGATTTATATTCATAGGATCCTGGTTTACAGTTGGAATGATATCCGGAAAGCTCTGTATCCGTATATCACCTTCAGTTGTGCTTTGTATTATTTTCCGCTGCTATGTAATTTATTGTAATCTCTGATATTTATCGAATGTAATTTATTCAATTATACTCTGTATATTCTTGTATCTGATGGAATTGTTGTAATAGCAATGAAATGTTCTTCCGTCTGCGTTCTATTGTGTGTTGTTCTCACAGTATCCGCTCTTTCCTATCACGGGGAAGCAACGGGTTGCTACAATATTTTGGAAATTTTGGTTATTTTTAAAACCATTTCAAATCCAATTTATTTATTTAAAAAAATATTGGATTTATAATTTCTAGTTCATGACTAGTTCATTTTGATAAAAATATATTTTTATATTTTCAAATATGGGAATTTTCATCCCAATTCTTTTCAAATCATTTATTATGATTTTACACAAATTATTGATATTTTTAATAATTTTATCAAGGCCCGTACACTCGATTTCCATAAACGGCCATCGAACTACACTCACAGCGACCTTTTCCAAATTGGATTTGGACATAATTCAAATCCAACCGTTAGATTTCTAATCTCTAATATTCTTTGGAAAGCTCTTTTCGATACGAACCCAACG
Source organism: Allium sativum (assembly GCA_030737875.1). NCBI lineage: Eukaryota > Viridiplantae > Streptophyta > Magnoliopsida > Asparagales > Amaryllidaceae > Allium > Allium sativum. Next base: position 270,503,461 of record CM060922.1, on the reverse strand, counting down.
GTTCCGGTTTTAGGAGAATCCGACGGCCGAATCTCCTGTAATGTCCGTTCAAAGTCAATGGTCGAAATTCGTGAACTGCCGCGGCGCGGCGTGTTCTATTCAGGCCATTATATTATATATATAATATATATAATATATATATTTCATCGGTTTCCATTTAAAATGTATTTTATGAATCGTTTTAAATTCGTTTTCAAAACGATTTCAACTTCATATTCAATTTCGAATTAAAATTGAATATTCCATATCATCGATATATAAATGATAATATTTTCAAAACATTATATTTCAAAATCATTTACTTTTTGATATTCATTATAAAAACGAATAAAATCGATATAAATATCGTTCACGTAAAAATGGCGTCAGTCTAATCAACACGGCTATATATATTCAAATATTTTCATGTCCATCCCACATTCGAACATCAAAATCATATTTTGATTCTTTTCTAAATATTATTTGAAAATATCCGTTATTTTAAAATAATCGTTGTTTTAAAATATTCATTCCTTCTGAACTGGAATCAGACACAGTTAATTACCATATAATGTGATTATATGGATTTCATACACCACATGTACACAACAACAATCAAACACAATCAACCATCATCCAAAGTGCATTCTACACTGCATAAGCATCAAATATAAATATTCAATACTTACAACAGCCTGTCAATCAATCGATTGACATACAGCTAATTATTGGGATTAGTGTATGTCCAATATCATCCCAGTATCCGTGCGGGGCTTCAATCAACAAATAATGAATTTTATTTATGCAATTGGGCGATGTGTAAAATTTATCGTCCCAATTAATATCAGTCGAATGTGTGTACATAAACAAATCATCTGATTTGTTTATGAATATTTATTATATTTTATATACCCGTTAAAAATTATATTTTTAACTATAAAATATTTATTCCATTCCACATAACACAATCAATTTCCACAACACAATCAATCAAACAAACAAGTCGTCCATGGTCTGTGGACGACGGGTGTCAGGTGCTGCTAAGCACCGTCCGCATCCTAGTATATATTTCAACTAGAAAAATAAATTAAAGTGAGAAGTTCTCACTTTTGGATTCCACTCCGTCGTGCTTTGATTGTCGATCTATGTAGTATACCTACGTTAAAAATTATATTTTAACAAATCAATAATTATTTCTTTGTATGATTATTTTATAAATAACATATATAGGCTAAAAATTATATTTTTATCTTTCTAAGATTAACTTCATATTTTTATAAAAACGCTACATAGACAAAATTCACATTTTTTTATATCGCTAATGAATATGTAAAAGGCACATCTTTACATTGCCTTTTAAACGATAAAAATCATATTTTTACTTTGCTACATACATGATAAAAATCACATTTTTATATCTGCACTTCATATATAAAAAATCGTATTTTTATCCTATCGCTACATATATAAAAATCAAAATTTTATTATCTATATAATTTAAAAATCATATTTTTATTATTCCTACAATATAAAAATCAAATTTTTATTATTCCTATAATATAAAAATCATATTTTTCCTTATTTCAAAATCTAATCTTTTTACATATTTAAAAATCATATGTGTCATTCAAACGAATAAAAATCCAATTTTTATATCATTCCCATAATAAAAATTATATTTTTAAACTTATGCCAAAAGAAAACTGATTTTAAAACAATGGCATTTCACTTAAAACCCATATTTTCAACATAATAAATAAATAACAACAAAGAAGACTCACGGTGGTCGATAGGGGTGCTGATGCGCTAACTGGAAGGGGGAAAGGCCAGAAACGGCGGCGGCGGGGTCTTGGTGACCGGCGGCAATCGAAGAGGGGGCTAGGGCACGGATTTTTGGGTGCTAAAGGGAGAGAGGAATGAAGAGGAGCGAGGGCGAGGGAAGAGAGGCGCGAGGGGGGGAAGTCGCCGGAGTTGGCGGCGGCAGGGCGCGATGCCTGGTGATCGCAGAACGGGGGGGGAGCAGCGGGAAGGGTTACAGTTTTTTTTTTTTTTTTTGGGAGGGGCTCGAGGTTATGAAGGGAGAAACGATGACGGGGGGTTATGTAATTATATTTTATTTTATTTTTATATTTAATTATTCTCCAAAAAGTAACTTTAAATTTTGAACTCTAAATTGAACCCACCGACTGTCGTCCATAACTCTAAATTTTTCGTCATTATTATTTAAAATAAATCAGTTTATATATTCAAAATTCATAAAAATTGCCAAAATACAAATTTTAAATTGGTTCTGATTTTCCAAGTTGTTACGATCTTCCCTACTTAAAATCTTTTCGTCCTCGAAAAGGAACGGAGCTGAAAGTTGTTTTACAAACCAACTCAACTTTCATTACTAACATAATGGCTTAAGTTCTTCAACTTTTCAGTTTCTAAGAACTTTTCAAATTTTTCAAAAATTTGGCTAACACCCTAAATTTTTTCGAAAAAATTCGCCATAACCTCCCCTGTACGGGAGCACTGGGAAAATCCCAAAATCGCCATACAGGCCTCTACAATCCAAAAAGAAAAAGAAACAGCCAAGCGACTAGCCAATCGGCTCATAAAATCATCCAAAACCCAAGAAATAAAATAACCATGTACCTATTTGTCGGGCAAACAATTTTATTCTTCTTCTCTAGCCTCCTTGCTATGACCTGTTCACACACACACACACACACACACACACACACACATATATATATATATATATATATACATATATATATACACACATGCATGCATTTCCAAACAATTTTCAATACAATTCAATATTTGATGCAATTTGATTAAATGGTTCCAAATTCTAATTAATCAAGACTATAATCAAACAACACAATCAGCAATCAATTAGTTGAATAACGTTTCAAATTTAAAGCTTTTACATACTCAAAAATCATGTTTTTGATGCCAAATCACAACAAATAATCCTATGTAAGTTTTGGTACTCACACCAGTCTAATGGAAATATACAGGCATCCCACTTTCGAAACTCGAATATAAATACTGATGATGGCGCGCCATCATCAGAATCATGTCCGGGCGACTAGAGTGCGGTTCTATATCTATCCAGTATATTAAAACTTCGAATACACGTTTGCAATGCGTATATGCAAAATCTTTATATATAGGATTGTCTAAATTCAATACAAATAAAATATTAAAATACGTATAAGGTTTAAATTTTCAAAACAAAAATTGTTTTCATTTTAAAAATATACTCTTCGCACTCGTTCTAGGATACTACTGATCCCATCTCTAACGAGTCATTCTCATTGGATATTACTAATCCAATCTCTGATGAATTTTTTCATTCGGTTCTAATGTGCCTTGTTCTCGAGCTCGGTAAACCAGAGCTCTGATGCCAAATGTGGCGACCCGAACCTCCCCGCGAAGGAAAGCCTGGATTGCTTTGAGGACAAGACGAATCAGAACACGAACAGAAGAACATTTCATTTCTTATTACAACAATTCCATCAGAATACAAGAATATCCAGAGTATTAACAAATAATATACATTTGATAAATATCAGAGATTACAATACATTACATAGCAGCTGAAAATAATACAAAACACAACTGAAAAGAATATACGGATACAGAGCTTTCCGAATATCACTCCAGCTATAAACCAGGATCCTGTGAATATAAATCTGCAAAACCAAAACTACTAGCTGCCCGTGCGGAAAATAGGGGCACCCAGAGTTTAGGTTAAAACAATAAACTCCAGGTCAGTCATGTGACTGGTGTGAGAACTAAAACGGTTATTTATTTGATTTTAAAGTTAGGTAAATCAAGGGACCACGCCGTATAACACGGAACGGGTTTGTAACGACCCGTAATTTTGGTCGGCTAATTTTAAATATTTAGCTAATTTTAAATATTTAATATAGTTTTAAAACATTCAGTTGACAATATAAATTTATATTTATATTGAGTTATAGATTTTATAATCGAAATACAATTTATTTCGAATATTTATAATTATTAAAATACGAGAAATTTGTAATAATTCAATTCAAAATTAAAACAAAGTTAAAATAATTCAGATGATTTATATGAATTTTATTTTGAATTTAAAAGTAAATTGAATTCAAATTTAAAACCGAATTAAAGTCAGTTCAAATAATCAATACGAAATTATGTTTGAATCAGAATAATAATATTAATTTATTTTCGAAAAATAAATTGGTTTGAAATTTAATTTATATCATTTTAAATGAATATCTTTCACAGATGATCGAAATGGGGTTTCGATACCCGTCCCATTGGGTTCAGAACGGTGGTTTAACCTTAGGAAGGACTGTTGGTGGGTTAAGATAGGAGTTCAGAATCAACAGGATAATTCAATTGATTTAAAATCACATTTTGTTAATACAAAACTAAAAGGGACCCCTGCCTTCTTTGTCTTCCACAAAACTAAAAGGAACCCGTGCCTTCTTTCCTTCCACAATCAAAACATCACGGTGCATCCTTTGTCTTCCACAAAACCAAAACAAACCATGCCTTCCTGTACTCTACAAATTTACTTTATAAATCCATTATTTGTTCTCCCAGTTCATGAAATCAAATCGCAACCTTCAGAAAATGGCCGCTCCACTGAAATGAATCGCGACTCCAACACTCTAACGTAAGGCTCTTGAGTTCGATTTATAGGAACAGACAGTAATCGCGTTTGAATTGGGGTGCGATGATGAGGGATAGCGATGCTCGGAGTTCGATTTAGGGTGACTGAAAGGTCACGGGTGGTGGAGTTGATTTCGAGAGGGTGTGATACTGTGTAGTTGGGGTTCAGAGCCGCGATGAGTTCAGAGATGGTGGCAAGTGGTGAAGTCGCGATGCGGTTTGTTTGAGCTGGAGCGATACAGTGAGGAACGAGTTCATTTCAAAACCAGTCGAGATTGGTAAAGGTTCAACAGTAAGCGGACTGGGGAGTTCAAATTGGGTTAATGGGGGACTAGATATTTCGTGCGATGGAGGGCAAAGAGTACGGATGTGTGTAGCTTGTGAAGAGAATGATTTTTGATGGCTTTGGTTTTTGAAACCGTAAAGCATGGAAGGGAAAAGAGGATCGCGAGGTGTTCGAAGAAATGCCAAAGTTAAGAATTGTCGTTTGAGCTGGTGCAGTTCATTTGGGACTGTTCTGGGATTAGTTTCGTCGATCGGTCGAGTGGATTATGTTAGCAGTAAGGTATACATTATTGAAATTTAAATTTTTTAAGCTAATTTATAATTTAAATAAATAATGGCTTAATCGATTAATGAAAATTAATTAATTATAGGTACAAAAATAAATTCACTCGAAGGGATTCATAGCCATGACAATATGAAATTTAACAGGATATTCGGCCAAATAAGATTTCGGTGCGCAAATATCACTCACCTTTTATTTAGAATTATTTTTATGTTGTTAAAAATAATTGTTGTTGCTTGTTTGAATGCTTTCTGGTTGATTTAAATATATTAGTTATTTAGGGTTGACTATTATATGTATATATATATATATATATATATATATTGGGTTGATGATTGGATTGTTCCCGCAGTCTCATTAGCGGATGCCCGCTGTTTCATAGAGGAAGATTTCCCTATGCGCCCCCACAAATATATATATTAGTGGATGACCTTCATACCGCGATATCCTGCCTCGAAGCAGGATGGGTATTACTATGTTGACTAACGTCTGTGGATGCAAGAAAACAGGTTAGAGGAATCCGATTAGATTCCTCAAAAATATATTATCTGTTTCTTTATTTGTTTGCATATATACTGTCATATATGATGTGTTAGAAACCCTGAAATAAATAATTGGTTGTTTGGTGTTTAAATATCACTGGGCCCGAGGGTTGATTTATAAAATATCATGGAAAGGATATTTGAGATTTTAAAGGGAAATTCTAATTTTTTCAAAATAGAATTTGAAATTCGAATAGAATAAAAATATTAACTTGTTTTGAATATTTAACACAGGTCGTTCGTTTGTAAACAAAGTTTAAAAAGGAGGTGAAATGAATTATCATTTGATAAATTCAGGAAATATAAATACAAATGGAATTTAAATAAAGGGAATTCAAATTTAGAATTTGAATATAGAAATTTAAATGGAATTTGTTTATAGAAATTGAATGGATTTTGAATATAGAATTCAAATAGAATTGAAAATGGAATTTGAATATATGAAATGTAAGTGAAATGGAATTCAATTAGTTTATAAGAAGGTTGGAAATATATTTGAACATGTCATGTTCAAATATACAAGTGAAGTAGGCAAAGAATTAATTAATGAACTAATTAACGAGTTGAGTTAAAACCAGTGTAGTAAGTTGAAATGAATTAGAAATGACGGATATACATGAGATAGGTTTGGAATGAAGTGTTAGAAGGGTATAAATATAATGCTCGACAAAAAGGTATGTATTTAAATTAAATATGAGATTTTATGCGTCGTATCGGCTAGCCGCTTGGCTTTTTTATTTTCTTTTTGAATAGAGAGGCCTGTGTGGCGGTTTGGGGATTTTCCCGATGCTCCCGGTACAAAGGAGGTTTTGGCAAATTTTTCCGGGAATTTAAGGAGTTAGAATATTTTTAAGAAGATTTGGTAAACTAGAAATCGATATATCGATATATACAGAATTCGATAATTAAACGAACTTAAAATAGAATATTATAGACGAAAAGGAATTTTATAAATAAAATCCTGGGAGATATACGTTTTAAAGTGAACGATGATTTAAAAGCAAATGATTTGCAGATTTAAAATGATCATGTTGATAAGAAGTTAATCAAATGGAGTTAAAGAAATAGAGTTAAGCAGAATTAGAAACTGACTGAAAATTTGTTGAGTTGAACGACTTTTTGAGTATCGATCTGATGTTGGTTTCGGTCTTCGGGGTTTGTACTCAGGAAGTTGTTCTCTTACTAGTTTACAGTTAGAGTATGATAGATGTGGAAGAATAGTGATATGTAAACATGCAATGGGAATGTTTTCCAGAGTTAATAACATATATTTTCTTAATACAAAAAATAAGGAAATATGAATATATATATATATATATATATATATATATATATGTTTGATGATTTGATCGATAATTCCATGTGGAAATAAGATCGTTGTGTGTACACGGACATTTTTCATTTGATAGTTAAATCACCGACTATCAAAGTTTTGACCATCTTAACGTTGTTAATATGGAGAGACCGGTTGGACTATTATCCAAAGAACCACTCTGTATTGGCATAAGCGTTGCAAATCATATATGCCAAGGAAATTGAAGACGGAGTAATGTGCAAGGGCTGTTGTATAAGTCCTAGGTAGAGATTGCCTAAGATGGATGTACTGAATAGTGCCTTCGGTTTCGTTCAGTCCCAGAACGAACGTATATGGACGAGTGTCTGACAGAGTATTTCCAATGATCGTATGGGTTGGTATGTATAAATATATATGGTTGCAACGGATTTATTCCCTTAGCATAACATCCAGAATATTTGTGCAAACCAATTAGTGATTAACGGATCTGATAATGTGGCATTCAAAGTGATCGTGTTATCAATGAATGGAAAGTAATTGTAGCCTCTGGCCTCAACAACCGGGAAATGGCAAAAATCGGGTAGGAAGCATGGCTATGTGGTTAGCTCCCATTAGGATGTATTATCACCTATCTAGAGAATATTCATTTTCTTCTTCAGTCTATATCAGTGTTGTCCCTTATCGGGAAACGGTTGTTGATCCCAACCATTGGTGATGTACATTCGATACACTCAAGAGAAATGAGTGGTCGGTCATGTGTGGTTGAGTTGCAAGACGTTCTTGTTGAACTCGGTGTATTCTCCTCTAGAGATACACCAGCGGAAAGTGGTTCCATACCTTGTCATAGTTGGAAATCCATTTCCCAGTACGTGCTTGCGGTTTTGACTGTATACTATATATGTAGAACGTGAGATGAAAGCGTTTCTGCTAGATGGTTATATTGTGGTTGATAGGCATTTGTAATGTCCCGCATTTTTATCAGTTTATATTTGAATATTTAAATCAGTTTAAATATTGAATTCTTAATATAAGTAGATTTATATATGAATTAAAAAACGAAGTTGAACGTATAAAAATATATATTAATGATAATCGAGCTCATAACGACGCTGTAGTTCGTGATTTAACGTTCTGATCTTCAACTGAGTATACAAGACTCGTTATAAACCGGATTTCTTCGAAACAAGAAACGTTGGAATCTGTTGAATTGTATCTTTCTAACAGAAGTGAAATATTGAGATTTCGTCGTATAGATTGCAAGATATGTCAAAATCAAATATTCAGAAAGTCGCTATGAAATCGTATATCGACCGTAACGGGTTATTTGAAATAACTTCTTATCGGTTTCGAATTTAGACAAGGTTCCTTTGGGGCGCAGTGATAATTTAATTTTTAGAATTTTACTGTAATTTTTAATGAATTAAATATGCAACTTTTTATTTGGAGTATTTTGCACCCTGTTTCAATATTTTGGGATTTCAAAATATGAGTCAATCTACCGGTATTATTATATTTTTCGGATCGTGACACCTCGCTGGACATGTCCGTATTTTTATTTCTGTCACTAGCAGCCCAAAACAACGGTACTTTTAATTTTGTTATTTTCGGCTCAAGTACATATAAAGTGGTATGAAACGGAATTCCCTTATTTTTCGAATTTTAAATATAGATTGATGTTTAAAGTATGTATTGCTATTGAAAAATATAGTCGCTAATTACAAATGGTGTTTTGTGGCAGGTACAACAACATATCCAGAACTTAAACATTAAATATAAATGACACTCCAAATCTTTGTGGTATGCTCGCTGCCATGTTGTGTCATGGGGTTTGCTTAACTTTTAAGTCTATGCACAAGGTCCTTTGCTGAAAACGTACATCTCATTGTCAGCCAAATGTTTCACATGCCAGACCTATGTATGGTGCCACCGTCACCCTATACGTAGAAACTTGCCGACAGATTAATTCATGCAGTTTTTGTGCTTCACGCCTTTGTGTATTCAAATCAAAGAACATGCCTAAGAAAATACACAGTGCTACCCTATTCTAAACTTTTCCATTGTAGACACTATTTTCAGCTATGTGGATGAGATAACCTAAACCCTTCCTTTCGCAGACATTAATATTTTTCTTTTCTCTATTCTCTGTTGAAACTTCATGGAAAAGGAAGACAGACCTACCTAGCCAATATTACGGCATACGATCCCATCAAGCCACGCACAGCGTATTATTCCATCACATTAATAACCACATGTCTAAGGCATTACACAGTAAATCTAACCTATAACCTACTGCTTGAGTGCCAAGTAATCGTGATTTATAAATACAATAGTCCTTTGTCTTTCTTACAATAGAAATGGCTTCCATTGAAAATCCAAACATAAACAAATGCCACCATTAATTTATAACAAGAACCATTCACACAAATGCTTTTATCAATATATATATACACGCACTGCACTATACGCATGCAAAGGAGTAGTGACGTAAAGAAGGTAAGGAGGACCGAGAAGAATGAGAAGGAAGTGGGTATGAGGGGGCGTGACTTCCTGTGCATGACGTGAGCAACTGGAGCTTTTGTGGAGGATGGCAAACTCGAATGGAAAAATGGGCTGTTGAGAGCACATGCAAGAACGTGGATGACTGAATGGTGATCCATGCAAAGTGGCTTGTGAAGTCATTTCAAGAAAGAACAAAAAAAAAAAAAAAAGGGACATTGTTTTACTGCTGTAGGGAGTTGAACGTGGCATGGCATTGGGTATCAATGGCGGTGGCATCAAGGAGGAAAGTGGTCAGGTTCATGGGTTTTCGTAGGAAACAAGGATAAGTAAGAATGGGGAAATATAGAGAAGTAGGAGAAACATGTGGCACTGGCAGGTGGTATACGTGAATAACCAAGTGGGGGACGGGTTTGGTAGATACTGGGATGAAACGAAAGGGTGAAGGATGGCTCACTTTCGGATCTGGGTATTGCCGTACAGGCTCGTTGCTGAAAAAAAGAAAAAGGGACGATAATGTTGTACATTCAAGAACGTTGATGACGTGAAGAATGGGAGGAAACTGTAAGGTGGAGGGAAGTATGTAAGTGTAAACGGATGACGGTTTTGAAAGGCAAGGGGAAACACGTGAGTGTTTTTTTTTGGGGAGTACATTTGAGTTGTGGCCATGCATGCTTGCGTGATAATAAGAAAAAGAAGGGGAAGTCTGTTGCTTGTTTAAGAAGTTGAATCAGAAGAAGAAAGTGGGTTTCAGTGCTTTCAAAAGGGACGTGGCAAGAAAATTAAGAAGAGCGGACTGACGGGTTTTGTGCGGAGTTCGAAGGGAACTGGTTTGGAGCCGATAGGAGTCCATTTGAATTATGGCAGATTAAAGCACTGGATATAATCGACTGACGCAAATCGTTATTTAACGGTTAACGCGCCAAGGTGAGTAAATTCACTAACTCTTTTTTTTTTTATTTAAAATATTTTAATTATATTTTAAATAATGGTTGAATGCTGTGAAATGGTTGTTTAGGCAAATTATGGTTAAATTGGTTGAAATATTACATATCGTTGCATATGTACACATCACCGGTTGAATACTGATTTCATCGATTTTAATATTCCCTAGGATGGAACCAGTGTTAATTGTTGACTAACATCGGTGGATGCAGGAAACCGGTTGATGGAATCCAACCGGATTCCTCAATATTTATATGTACTGTTTGTTTTATATAGATGCACTGTTTGAACACAAATGACTTTTGAAACCTTGTGTTAATATTAGCGTCGAATGGAAATTCAACGTTATTTTGATTTAATCAATAGATGATATCGATTAAGAAAGTGGCAACCACCAACCAAAAATGTATCATTTGTTTTAACCGCTATTGTTTTACCAAATCCCACCGTGTGCGAAGCACGTGTTTCACCATACTTACTAACTGCTTTGGTAAGCAGATTCTTATATTGATAAGATTAATAAGTATGTAGGCGAAGATGAACGTGATGATTAATAACAAGTATTTATTGTTTTAAGAACAAGTAAATGAGATATATATACAAATGGATTATGGTTGATTTCATATTAAGTAAGATTTGTTAGAATCGATTATTGTTTATTTAATAGTAAATGAGATTATTTAGAAATAAATTATTTTTCTATAGTAATCAATACAAGTGAAATTATTTGAATAAATAAATGTTATTTATTCAAAATGAAAAGCTTTGTTAGAGTTGATTAGTGGGTTAAGCATGGCTAAATATTTACCAAGCAAACTGTTTTGATCAATAATTGGTTATTTAATTAAGTTAGATTGGGTTGATTTATCTAATGTAATAAAATTGACGAATAGTTGATTTAATAAGATTTTTAAAGTATAAGGAATTTGTCTAAAGAAGACAAAGCGAAGAGGAATGTTTAAAAGGAGATTTGTCTAAGAAAGACGAAGCGGAGAAAATGTTTAAAATGGGTTTGAACAAGGAAGTTGAAGCTAATGTAAATGACCGAGTTTTAAAAATAAAGATATGGCGTCATAAAACCATATTTAAAATATAGCAAGACGCACGGATACTGATTTTAAAGTATAAGGGATTAGAATTACGAACTTATATCTATTCTAAGGTAAGTACGTCGTCGATCAAGGTCTGAGAGGTAATTAAAATACCCCAACTTGAACGGCTTCACAATTATCGAGGAATGGTATTTGGTTTGTAACAGAAAGAGATGGTAAGATTTTTGTAACGGAAAGAGGTGTCAAGATTTTTGTAACGGAAATAAATGCCAAGATTTTTGTAACGGAAAAAGATATCAAGACTTTTGTAACGGAAAGAGGCGTTGAGATTAATTATAAAGTGGAGTACAATAGCATATTGCAAGTCTGTGAACTATAGCAATAAAATAACGCTGTTGAGGTTTAGGCGTGACTGTTGTGTTGAGATTAGTTAAAAATGGGAATATTACAGCGTATGATAAGTTTTTAAACTATAACAATAAATTAGCGCTGTTGACCAAAATTAAGCGTGATCGTATGATGTTTAGTTATACATTGAATGGATGTTTGTTTTTACTTCGATAGTTAAATAACCGACTATCGAAGTGTTTTGACCATCGTTGTCAATACGGAGAGGCCGGTTGGATATATTATCCGAAAACCACTCCGTATAGGCATAAGCGTTGCGAATTCGATTATGCTGAAGACAATTGAAGACGGAGTGAAATGCAAGGGTCGTCAGGTTCCAGAATGGTGTTTTCTGTTTGTCCAGTCCCAGGACAACTTGTATGGACGAATGTCTGACAAAGTATTCCCAACGGTCACATAAGACGATCTGTTCAAGGTATTACGTCTGGTGGCGGAGAAACTCGTTTCTCTTAGCTTTTATACCCGTGATATCTTTGAGAAGATTAACTAGTGATTTAACGGGTTTGACAATGTGGCATTCAAAGTGAATGGTGGCCAGATGTTCTAAAAAGGTAGGCGTAGCCTCAAGCTTCACAACCGGGAAATGACAAAAATCGGGCAGGCAGCATGGCTATGTGGGTCGCTCCCATTAGGGTGTATAATCACCTATCTAGAGAAATTCCTTTTGTTTCTAAATCTATCAATTCTGCCCATTCGGGAACGGTGGTTTGAGTCCAACCGTTGGTGATATACATTCGATACACTCAAGCGAAATGAGTGGTCGGTCATGTGTGGGCCGGGTTGCAAGACGTTCTTGTTGAACCCAGGTGTATTCGCCTCTAGAGATACATCATCGGAAGGTGGTCCCATACCTTGTCATAGTTGGAATCCAATCTCCAATAAGCGCCCTGCGGGTTTTTGATTTTATACTATGTATGTGGAGCGTGAGATGCAAGCGTTCTACTATTTGGTTATTTATTTGATTAGACATTATTATAATATCACTGGATTTTGATATCAATAAATGATTTGGGTTATAGTAAGGTAAAAACCGTCCATGTTTATGTGCGGATTGGTCTTACTATTATCCTTTTTGTTTCAAAAAGGATTTTCAAAGTTAAACCGTATGGTTGGAATTTACTCACACCAGTCCCATGACTGACCCAGAGTTTATTTTGTTTGTTTCCCTAAACTCTTGGGTGCCCAAATTTGTACGGGCAGTCAAGTGTTTCAGGCTTTTACAGATATGCTTGGAGGAGCTAAAAGCAGAAGGCTTCACCATTAGTATTTAGAGACTATTTCCGCTGTGATATGATGTATTGTACTCTGAAAATGGTATGTATATACAATACAGTTTTGTATTTCAAAGTTATGTTATATAATATATTTTATTCGTTCCGCTGTGAGATTCATGTTTACTCTGATTCTGCTCAGCTGTTTTTTTCTTCTTCTTCTATTCTATTAGTTCTATCTTTTCTATCTCATCCTCTAACTTCTTTCTATTAATGATCCGGTATTTTCGATGTCTGAACAGTCGACGCTGGATTTTGTGTCGATTTTCGGAGTCGAAAATCCCTGGGTCGTTACAGTGGTATCAGAGCTAAAGGTTAAGTGATTACCTTGGCTCTGTGGCGTGACTCAATAGAGATGGAGTTAGTAATACTCTAGATTGAGTTTGAGTGTATATATATGAGCGCGTATTTGTAGATTTAATATGAAATTGTTTTATATTGTGTTGATTGATCTGTTGAGTGGTATATGAATTCCAGATCGACGCGTTTAGCTGACGAGGTCGATAGGGATTTATAAATGCTTGGATAGAGAATTTCGACATAGTATTGTTTTGAAAGAGAGTAAATGAAATAATTTTACTCGAAATATATTTTGATATAGAGAAAACATATATATTGGAATTATCTAGTATATATTGAATGTGTTGGGTGAACTTATGATTGAATAAGATTTATAATTGATTTGGTTATATAAATAACCAATCGAAATATTTTATAGATATAATATGTAAAATCAGGTGAACTGAATCTGAAATTTAAGCCAGAATTGGAATAGAAATTCTGAAACATGAAAATGTTTGTAAATGAAATTTGAATTAAATATATGGAATTTTAAGATCCTGGGAAAATTTTGAAATATTATCCAAGTTTCAAAAAGATATTTTTGAAGTAATTTCAAATAAAAGTATTTGAATATGAGTTTTGAAAGTGATATAGTATTGAACTCACTTTGATGGCTGGAAATAAATTCTGATGATGACGGCCGCATTATCAGTATTTGTTTTCGAGTTTCTAAGTGACGGATTACTACCAAAGTTTTGTTTTGAAATAAGTTGTTTGGAAATTCAAATGTTTTGAATTGCTGTGTATATGATTTCAAACTCATTTGAAATAAAAACCCCAGGAATTTGAATTCTGAAATTTAAAATTTACATATGAAGTAAATAAACAGAGAAATTAGAAAAGCCAAATAAAAGTGGAGTTGAATTGAAGCCAAGTAAGTAACGTACTAGAATAAGGATTTGACTTGGCAAAATAGTTGAGTTGTGAATTGAGATTAGGAATGGAACCGACCTTGGTTTGGAAATTTGATTATTTGGAATTGGAATTGAACTGGAATTTGAAAAAGAAATTTGAGTTGGGATGTAAGAGAATTATTGATTGAGAATAAACTGACTGGAGATCAGTTGGAGATGCATTTGGGTATGCTGAATGGATTGCAAATGGAAGCGAGAAAGTTGGATGCCCGATAAAGGGAGAAGGCCCAGAGTGGCGTGTGGTAGTAGTACCGAATGAACCGTGCAGCGGAGAGGCTGACGAAATTCTCCGAAAATTAAAGTGTTAGAAAATTTTCAGAATTTTGAAAATTTTCGTTACAAAGAAGGGAATTAATATTTTGATCAGTTCAGTTGAAACTGAAATTAGGAAGTAAACCAAAAAGATTTTTAACCTGTTTTCAACAGAGAATTGTAGCATTTTCCACATCTTAGCAATTTCGAGGACGAAATTATTTTAAGGGGGAAGGAATGTAATGTCCCGCATTTTTATCAGTTTATATTTGAATATTTAAATCAGTTTAAATATTGAATTCTTAATATAAGTAGATTTATATATGAATTAAAAAACGAAGTTGAACGTATAAAAATATATATTAATGATAATCGAGCTCATAACGACGCTGTAGTTCGTGATTTAACGTTCTGATCTTCAACTGAGTATACAAGACTCGTTATAAACCGGATTTCTTCGAAACAAGAAACGTTGGAATCTGTTGAATTGTATCTTTCTAACAGAAGTGAAATATTGAGATTTCGTCGTATAGATTGCAAGATATGTCAAAATCAAATATTCAGAAAGTCGCTATGAAATCGTATATCGACCGTAACGGGTTATTTGAAATAACTTCTTATCGGTTTCGAATTTAGACAAGGTTCCTTTGGGGCGCAGTGATAATTTAATTTTTAGAATTTTACTGTAATTTTTAATGAATTAAATATGCAACTTTTTATTTGGAGTATTTTGCACCCTGTTTCAATATTTTGGGATTTCAAAATATGAGTCAATCTACCGGTATTATTATATTTTTCGGATCGTGACACCTCGCTGGACATGTCCGTATTTTTATTTCTGTCACTAGCAGCCCAAAACAACGGTACTTTTAATTTTGTTATTTTCGGCTCAAGTACATATAAAGTGGTATGAAACGGAATTCCCTTATTTTTCGAATTTTAAATATAGATTGATGTTTAAAGTATGTATTGCTATTGAAAAATATAGTCGCTAATTACAAATGGTGTTTTGTGGCAGGTACAACAACATATCCAGAACTTAAACATTAAATATAAATGACACTCCAAATCTTTGTGGTATGCTCGCTGCCATGTTGTGTCATGGGGTTTGCTTAACTTTTAAGTCTATGCACAAGGTCCTTTGCTGAAAACGTACATCTCATTGTCAGCCAAATGTTTCACATGCCAGACCTATGTATGGTGCCACCGTCACCCTATACGTAGAAACTTGCCGACAGATTAATTCATGCAGTTTTTGTGCTTCACGCCTTTGTGTATTCAAATCAAAGAACATGCCTAAGAAAATACACAGTGCTACCCTATTCTAAACTTTTCCATCGTAGACACTATTTTCAGCTATGTGGATGAGATAACCTAAACCCTTCCTTTCGCAGACATTAATATTTTTCTTTTCTCTATTCTCTGTTGAAACTTCATGGAAAAGGAAGACAGACCTACCTAGCCAATATTACGGCATACGATCCCATCAAGCCACGCACAGCGTATTATTCCATCACATTAATAACCACATGTCTAAGGCATTACACAGTAAATCTAACCTATAACCTACTGCTTGAGTGCCAAGTAATCGTGATTTATAAATACAATAGTCCTTTGTCTTTCTTACAATAGAAATGGCTTCCATTGAAAATCCAAACATAAACAAATGCCACCATTAATTTATAACAAGAACCATTCACACAAATGCTTTTATCAATATATATATACACGCACTGCACTATACGCATGCAAAGGAGTAGTGACGTAAAGAAGGTAAGGAGGACCGAGAAGAATGAGAAGGAAGTGGGTATGAGGGGGCGTGACTTCCTGTGCATGACGTGAGCAACTGGAGCTTTTGTGGAGGATGGCAAACTCGAATGGAAAAATGGGCTGTTGAGAGCACATGCAAGAACGTGGATGACTGAATGGTGATCCATGCAAAGTGGCTTGTGAAGTCATTTCAAGAAAGAACAAAAAAAAAAAAAGGGACATTGTTTTACTGCTGTAGGGAGTTGAACGTGGCATGGCATTGGGTATCAATGGCGGTGGCATCAAGGAGGAAAGTGGTCAGGTTCATGGGTTTTCGTAGGAAACAAGGATAAGTAAGAATGGGGAAATATAGAGAAGTAGGAGAAACATGTGGCACTGGCAGGTGGTATACGTGAATAACCAAGTGGGGGACGGGTTTGGTAGATACTGGGATGAAACGAAAGGGTGAAGGATGGCTCACTTTCGGATCTGGGTATTGCCGTACAGGCTCGTTGCTGAAAAAAAGAAAAAGGGACGATAATGTTGTACATTCAAGAACGTTGATGACGTGAAGAATGGGAGGAAACTGTAAGGTGGAGGGAAGTATGTAAGTGTAAACGGATGACGGTTTTGAAAGGCAAGGGGAAACACGTGAGTGTTTTTTTTTGGGGAGTACATTTGAGTTGTGGCCATGCATGCTTGCGTGATAATAAGAAAAAGAAGGAGAAGTCTGTTGCTTGTTTAAGAAGTTGAATCAGAAGAAGAAAGTGGGTTTCAGTGCTTTCAAAAGGGACGTGGCAAGAAAATTAAGAAGAGCGGACTGACGGGTTTTGTGCGGAGTTCGAAGGGAACTGGTTTGGAGCCGATAGGAGTCCATTTGAATTATGGCAGATTAAAGCACTGGATATAATCGACTGACGCAAATCGTTATTTAACGGTTAACGCGCCAAGGTGAGTAAATTCACTAACTCTTTTTTTTTATTATTTAAAATATTTTAATTATATTTTAAATAATGGTTGAATGCTGTGAAATGGTTGTTTAGGCAAATTATGGTTAAATTGGTTGAAATATTACATATCGTTGCATATGTACACATCACCGGTTGAATACTGATTTCATCGATTTTAATATTCCCTAGGATGGAACCAGTGTTAATTGTTGACTAACATCGGTGGATGCAGGAAACCGGTTGATGGAATCCAACCGGATTCCTCAATATTTATATGTACTGTTTGTTTTATATAGATGCACTGTTTGAACACAAATGACTTTTGAAACCTTGTGTTAATATTAGCGTCGAATGGAAATTCAACGTTATTTTGATTTAATCAATAGATGATATCGATTAAGAAAGTGGCAACCACCAACCAAAAATGTATCATTTGTTTTAACCGCTATTGTTTTACCAAATCCCACCGTGTGCGAAGCACGTGTTTCACCATACTTACTAACTGCTTTGGTAAGCAGATTCTTATATTGATAAGATTAATAAGTATGTAGGCGAAGATGAACGTGATGATTAATAACAAGTATTTATTGTTTTAAGAACAAGTAAATGAGATATATATACAAATGGATTATGGTTGATTTCATATTAAGTAAGATTTGTTAGAATCGATTATTGTTTATTTAATAGTAAATGAGATTATTTAGAAATAAATTATTTTTCTATAGTAATCAATACAAGTGAAATTATTTGAATAAATAAATGTTATTTATTCAAAATGAAAAGCTTTGTTAGAGTTGATTAGTGGGTTAAGCATGGCTAAATATTTACCAAGCAAACTGTTTTGATCAATAATTGGTTATTTAATTAAGTTAGATTGGGTTGATTTATCTAATGTAATAAAATTGACGAATAGTTGATTTAATAAGATTTTTAAAGTATAAGGAATTTGTCTAAAGAAGACAAAGCGAAGAGGAATGTTTAAAAGGAGATTTGTCTAAGAAAGACGAAGCGGAGAAAATGTTTAAAATGGGTTTGAACAAGGAAGTTGAAGCTAATGTAAATGACCGAGTTTTAAAAATAAAGATATGGCGTCATAAAACCATATTTAAAATATAGCAAGACGCACGGATACTGATTTTAAAGTATAAGGGATTAGAATTACGAACTTATATCTATTCTAAGGTAAGTACGTCGTCGATCAAGGTCTGAGAGGTAATTAAAATACCCCAACTTGAACGGCTTCACAATTATCGAGGAATGGTATTTGGTTTGTAACAGAAAGAGATGGTAAGATTTTTGTAACGGAAAGAGGTGTCAAGATTTTTGTAACGGAAATAAATGCCAAGATTTTTGTAACGGAAAAAGATATCAAGACTTTTGTAACGGAAAGAGGCGTTGAGATTAATTATAAAGTGGAGTACAATAGCATATTGCAAGTCTGTGAACTATAGCAATAAAATAACGCTGTTGAGGTTTAGGCGTGACTGTTGTGTTGAGATTAGTTAAAAATGGGAATATTACAGCGTATGATAAGTTTTTAAACTATAACAATAAATTAGCGCTGTTGACCAAAATTAAGCGTGATCGTATGATGTTTAGTTATACATTGAATGGATGTTTGTTTTTACTTCGATAGTTAAATAACCGACTATCGAAGTGTTTTGACCATCGTTGTCAATACGGAGAGGCCGGTTGGATATATTATCCGAAAACCACTCCGTATAGGCATAAGCGTTGCGAATTCGATTATGCTGAAGACAATTGAAGACGGAGTGAAATGCAAGGGTCGTCAGGTTCCAGAATGGTGTTTTCTGTTTGTCCAGTCCCAGGACAACTTGTATGGACGAATGTCTGACAAAGTATTCCCAACGGTCACATAAGACGATCTGTTCAAGGTATTACGTCTGGTGGCGGAGAAACTCGTTTCTCTTAGCTTTTATACCCGTGATATCTTTGAGAAGATTAACTAGTGATTTAACGGGTTTGACAATGTGGCATTCAAAGTGAATGGTGGCCAGATGTTCTAAAAAGGTAGGCGTAGCCTCAAGCTTCACAACCGGGAAATGACAAAAATCGGGCAGGCAGCATGGCTATGTGGGTCGCTCCCATTAGGGTGTATAATCACCTATCTAGAGAAATTCCTTTTGTTTCTAAATCTATCAATTCTGCCCATTCGGGAACGGTGGTTTGAGTCCAACCGTTGGTGATATACATTCGATACACTCAAGCGAAATGAGTGGTCGGTCATGTGTGGGCCGGGTTGCAAGACGTTCTTGTTGAACCCAGGTGTATTCGCCTCTAGAGATACATCATCGGAAGGTGGTCCCATACCTTGTTATAGTTGGAATCCAATCTCCAATAAGCGCCCTGCGGGTTTTTGATTTTATACTATGTATGTGGAGCGTGAGATGCAAGCGTTCTACTATTTGGTTATTTATTTGATTAGACATTATTATAATATCACTGGATTTTGATATCAATAAATGATTTGGGTTATAGTAAGGTAAAAACCGTCCATGTTTATGTGTGGATTGGTCTTACTATTATCCTTTTTGTTTCAAAAAGGATTTTCAAAGTTAAACCGTATGGTTGGAATTTACTCACACCAGTCCCATGACTGACCCAGAGTTTATTTTGTTTGTTTCCCTAAACTCTTGGGTGCCCAAATTTGTACGGGCAGTCAAGTGTTTCAGGCTTTTACAGATATGCTTGGAGGAGCTAAAAGCAGAAGGCTTCACCATTAGTATTTAGAGACTATTTCCGCTGTGATATGATGTATTGTACTCTGAAAATGGTATGTATATACAATACAGTTTTGTATTTCAAAGTTATGTTATATAATATATTTTATTCGTTCCGCTGTGAGATTCATGTTTACTCTGATTCTGCTCAGCTGTTTTTTTCTTCTTCTTCTATTCTATTAGTTCTATCTTTTCTATCTCATCCTCTAACTTCTTTCTATTAATGATCCGGTATTTTCGATGTCTGAACAGTCGACGCTGGATTTTGTGTCGATTTTCGGAGTCGAAAATCCCTGGGTCGTTACAGCATTATTATAATATCAAAAGGTTTTTGATATAAAGATATTTTGGGTTCTCATAAGGAAAAAACCCGTTCCATTATACGACGTGGTCTCTTTCAAGCTGTTTTAAACTGTTTACTCATACCAGTCCCATGACTGGCCCAAAGTTTATTTTTTTTGTTTTACCTAAACTCTTGGGTGCCTAAATTTGTACGGGCAGTCAAGTAGTTCAGGTGTTTACAGATATTTGGAGGAGCTTGGAGCAGGAGGCTTCAACGTTAGTTATATAGAGTTTTGTTCCGTTGTGTTGTAAGTTGTACTCTTATAGTGATACTCTGATAAATGTATGTTATACAGTTGAAATTTTGTATTTCAAAAGTTATGATATATTATATTTTGTTCCGCTGCGATGTGAGATTCTGTGTTGTTATTTCTGTTCTTCTTCTACTTTTTTTAGAATAAAAAAATGATTCGTATTTTCATGATATTTGGGTTGGATGTATGATGCATGTAGTCAACTCTGATATTACGAATTTACGGGCCATCACACTTGGTATCAGAGCTTAGGTTGAGCGGACACCTAGGCTCTATGGAATTGTGCTCATTAGAATAGGGTCAGTAGTATCCTAGAATGAGTTGAGTGTGTGTATATATATATACGGGAGAGCGTTTTTGTTATTTGATATAAAAACTGTTTTATATTGTGTTGACTAGTCTGTTGAGTGAATTATGAATTCTGATCGAATCGTGGGACGCCACGAAGTCGATAGGAATTTATAAACACTTGAACAAAGAATTCGACACGATATTGTTTTAAATGGGAAGATGAAATAATTTTATCCAAAATTCTATTTTAATGGAAAAGGAATAATTTTCTGAAATTATTATATATGGATGAGTTGGTTGTTGGTATTATAATCGAATAAGATTATAAGAAATGAAATGGTTATATATAACCAAGTAGAATTTGTATAGAAATAAAATATACAAATGTGATAAATTGAAATTGAATTCCAACCAGAATTCAGAATTTAAAATGCTGGGAAGTTAGGAAAATATTTTCCAAAGTATATTAAAGCAATAGTGCTTTGTTTTGAAAGGAATTGTGAATAAAAACCATTTTTGAATGGATTTTTAAGTAATTAAGCACTGAACTCACTTCAGTGGCTGGAAAATAATTCTGATGATGATTGCAACATTATCAGTATTCATTTTCAAGTTTCTAAGTGATGGATTGCTACCTTAGAAAAGTTTTTGATGGAAAGTTGTTTGAAAGAAAACAAGTTTAGTTGGAAAATTCAAATGTTTTGAATTTGAAAAGATTATAAAATATAGGTATATGTTTATGCTATTTCAAAGGATTTGAAATGAAAGCCCGGGTATTTGAATTTAGGAATTCAAATTTAACTAAAGAAAGTTAAAGGATTAAAGTAAATAAATTGATCAGAAAAAAATTAAATGAAATATGAATTGATTGCAAATCATTCAAGTTAAATGAAAATAAGTATATATGGATGTAAGCATATATGAGAGACCAAAAGTTTTGGTTAGAACTAAATTAGTTGAAATATAAAAATTGAGTTCAACATAAGTGGAAAGTAATAGGTTAGCAGCACTTTTCCTAACTTAGTAATTTCAGGGACGAAATTCTTTTAAGTAGGGAAGAATGTAACGACCCGTAATTTTGGTCGGCTAATTTTAAATATTTAATATAGTTTTAAAACATTCGGTTAACAATATAAATTTATATTTATATTGAGTTATAGATTTTATAATCGAAATACAATTTATTTCGAATATTTATAATTATCGAAATACGAGAAATTTGAAATAATTCAATTCAAAATTAAAACAGAGTTAAAATAATTCAAATGATTTATATGAATTTTATTTTGAATTTAAAAGTAAATTGAATTCAAATTTAAAACCGAATTAAAGTCAGTTCAAATAATCAATACGAAATTCTGTTTGAATCAGAAAAATAATATTAATTTATTTTCGAAAAATAAATTGTTTTGAAATTTAATTTACAGTTTAAATGAATATCTTTCACAGATGATCGAAATGGGGTTTCGATACCCGTCCTAGTGGGTTCAGAACGGTGGTTTAACATTAGGAAGGACTGTTGGTGGGTTCAGATAGGAGTTCAGAATCAACAGGATAATTTAATTGATTTAAAATTATATTTGGGTAATACAAAACTAAAAGGGACCCGTGCCTCCTTTGTCTTCCACAAAACTAAAAGGAACCCGTGCCTTCTTTCCTTCCACAAATCAAAACATCACGCTGCCTCCTTTGTTTTCCACAAAACCAAAACAAACCGTGCCATCCTGTAATCCACAAAGTTACTTTATAAATCCACTATTTGTTCTCCTAATTCATGAAATCAAATCGCAACCTTCAGAAAATGGCCGCTCCACTGAAATGAATCGCAACTCCAACTCTCTAACGCAAGGCTCTTGAGTTCGATTTCTGGGAGCAGACAGTAATCGTGTTTGAATTGGGGTGCGATGATGAGGGATATCGATGCTCGGAGTTCGATTTAGGGTGACTGAAAGGTCACGGGTGGTAGAGTTGATTTCGAGAGGGTGCGATACTGTGTAGTTGGGGTTCAGATCCGCGATGAGTTCAGAGATGGTGGCAAGTGGTGAAGTCGCGATGCGGTTTGTCTGAGCTGGAGCGATACAGTGAGGAACTAGTTCATTTCAAAACCAGTCGAGATTGGTAAAGGTTCAACAGTAAGCAGACTAGGGAGTTCGAAATGGGTTAATGGGGGACTGGATATTCTGTGCGATGGAAGGCAAAGGGTACGGATGTGTGTAGCTTGTGAAGAGAATGATTTTTGATGGCTTTGATTTTTGAAACCGTGAAGCATGGATGGGAAAAGAGGATGACTGCGAGGTGTTCAAAGAAATGCCAAAGTGAAGAATTGTCGTTTGAGCTGGTGTTGTTCATTTGGGACTGTTCTGGGATTAGTTTCGTCGACCGGTCGAGTGGATTATGATAGCAGTAAGGTATACATTATTGAAATTTAAATTTTATAAGCTAATTTATAATTTAAAGAGATAATGGCTTAATCGATTAATGAAAATTAATTAATCACAGGTACAAAAATAAATTCACTTGAAGGGATTCATGGCCGTGACAATATGAAATTTAACAGGATATTCGGCCAAATAAGATTTCAGTGAGTAAATCTCACTCACCTTTTATTTTGAATTATTTTTATGTTGATAAAAATAATTGTTGTTGCTTGTTCGAATGCTTTCTGGTTGATTTAAATATATTAGTTATTTAGGGTTGACTATTATATATATATATATATTGGGTTGATGATTGAATTGTTCCTGCAGTCTCATTAGCGGATGCCCGCAGTTTCATAGCGGATGATTTCCCTATGCGCCCCACAAATATATATTAGTGGATGACCTACATACCGCGATATCCTGCCTCGAAGCAGGATGGGTATTACTATGTTGACTAACGTCTGTGGATGCAGGAAAATAGGTTGGAGGAATCCGACTAGATTCCTCAAAAATATATTATCTATTTCTTTATTTGTTTGCATATATACTGTCATATATGATGTGTTAGAAACCCTGAAATAAATAATTGGTTGTTTGGTGTTTAAATATCACTGGGCCTGAGGGTTTATTTATAAAATATCATGGAAAGGATATTTGAGATTTTAAAGGGAAATTCTATTTTTTTCTAAATAGAATAAAAATATTAACTTGTTTAGAATATTTAAAACAAGTAGTTCGTTTGTAAACAAAGTTTAAAAAGGAGGTGAAATGAATTATCATTTGATAAATTCAGGAAATATAAATACAAATGGAATTTAAATAAAGGGAATTCAAATTTAGAATTTGAATATAGAAATTTAAATGGAATTTTTTTATAGAAATTGAATGGAGTTTGAATATAGAATTCAAATAGAATTGAAAATGGAATTTGAATATATGAAATGTAAGTGAAATGGAATTCAATTAGTTTATAAGAAGGTTGAAAAAATATTTGAACATGTCATGTTCAAATATACAAGTGAAGTAGGCAAAGAATTATTTAACGAATTAATTTACGAGTTGAGTTAAAACCAGTGTAGTAAGTTGAAATGAATTAGAAATAACGGATATACATGAGACAGATTTGGAATGAAGTATTAGAAGAGTATAAATATAATGCTCGACAAAAAGGTATGTATTTAAATTGAATATGAGATTTTATGCTCCGTATCGGCTAGCCGCTTGGCTTTTTGATTTTTTTGAATAGAGAGGCCTGTGTGGTGGTTTGGGGATTTTGCCGATGCTCCCGGTACAAAGGAGGTTATGGCGAATGTTTCCGGGAATTCAAGGAGTTAGAATATTTTTAAGAAGATTTGGTAAAATAGAAATCAATATATCGATATATACAGAATTCGATAATGAAACGAACTTAAAATAGAATATTATAAACAAAAAGGAATTTTATAAATAAAATCCTAGGAGATATACGTTTTAAAGTGAACGATGATTTAAAAGCAAATGATTTGCAGATTTAAAATGATCGTGTTGATAAGAAGTTAATCAAATGGAGTTAAAGAAATAGAGTTAAGCAGAATTAGAAACTGACTGAAAATTTGTTGAGTTGAACGACCTTTTGAGTATCGATCTGATGTTGGTTTCGGCCTTCGGGGTTTATACTTAGGAAGTTGTTCTCTTACTAGTTTACAGTTAGAGTCTGATAGATGTGGAAGAATAGTGATACGTAAATATGCAATGGGAATGTTTTCCAGAGTTAATAACATATATTTTCTTAATACAGAAAATAAGGAAATATGAATATATATATATATATGTTTGATGATTTGATCGATAATTCCATGTGGAAAAAAGATCGTTGTGTGTACATGGACATTTTTCATTTGATAGTTAAATCACCGACTATCAAAGTTTTGACCATTTTAATGTTGTTAATATGGAGAGACTGGTTGGATTATTATCCAAAGAACCACTCTGTATTGGCACAAGCGTTGCGAATCATATATGCCAAGGAAATTGAAGACGGAGTAAAGTGCAAGGCCTATTGTATAAGTCCTAGGTAGAGATTGCCTAAGATGGATGTACTGAATAGTGCCTTCAGTTTCGTTCAATCCCAGAACGAACGTATATGGATGAGCGTCTGACAGAGTATTTCAAATGATCGAATGGGTTGGTCTGTATAAATATATATGGTTGCAACGAATTTATTCCCTTAGCGTAACATCAAGAATATTTGTGCAAATCAATTAGTGATTAACGGATCTGATAATGTGGCATTCAAAGTGATCGTGTTATCAATGAATGGAAAGTAATCGTAGCCTCTGGCCTCAACAACCGGGAAATGACAAAAATCGGGCAGGCAGCATAGCTATGTGGTTAGCTCCCATTAGAGTGTATTATCACCTATCTAGAGAATATTCATTTGCTTCTTCAATCTATATCAGAGTTGTCCCTTATCGGGTAACGGTTGTTGATCCCAACCGTTGGTGATGTACATTCGTTACACTCAAGAGAAATGAGTGGTCGGTCATGTGTGGCCGAGTTGCAAGATGTTCTTGTTGAAATCGGTGTATTCTCCTCTAGCGATACACTAGCGGAAGGTGGTTCCATACCTTGTCATAGTTGGAAATCCATTTCCCAATATGTGCTTGTGGTTTTGATTGTATACTATATATGTAGAACGTGAGATGAAAGCGTTTCTGCTAGATGATTAAATTGTGGTTGATAGGCATTATTATAATATCACAAGGTTTTTGATATAAAGATATTTTGGATTCTCATAAGGGAAAAACCCGTTCCGTTATACGGCGTGGTCTAATGAGATATCATTTACTCGTTCAAGCTGTTTTAAACTGTTTACTCATACCTGTCCCATGACTGACCCGGAGTTTATTTTGTTTTGTTTTGTTTTACCAAAACTCTTGGGTGCCTAAATTTGTACGAGCAGTCAAATAGTTCAGGTGTTTACAGATATTTGGAGGAGCTTGGAGCAGGAGGCTTCAGCGTTAGTTATATAGAGTTTTGTTCCGCTGTGTTGTAAGTTGTACTCTAATAGTGATACTCTGATAAGTGTATGTTATACAGTTGAAATTTTGTATTTCAAAAGTTATGATATATTATATTTTATTCCGCTGCGATGTGAGATTCTATATTGTTATTTCTGTTCTTCTTCTACCTTTTTTAGAATAAAAAAATTGATTCGTATTTTCGTGATATTTGGGTTGGATGTATGATGTATGTAGTCAACTCTGATATTATGAATTTGCGGGACATCACAGGGTTTACCCTCAAGAAAACCAGTGCATAAAACAAACAGTGCAATGATAAATAAAGAACAATGAAGCTATTATAAGACTCAGGTCCCATCACACAATGCAACGCAAGCTGGAGGATAGAGTTTTTACCTTATAATAGCCAAGAATGCTTGGTACGTAAAATTTCATGTTTTATTTTTACTATAAGTGTATAGTGTCAAAACAATTTCAATCATAAGTATCAATCATAGACGGCATAACTGCCCCATACCACTATGTCTCCATATATAGGTTTACAATTAAAACCGCAAAATGTCGTATCGGAAGTTGGAGTTCCATCTATGAACCAAGGCAAGGGATCATCCTTACCGCTTCGAGACAATCTAGCCCATGTCTCAGGACCCAGACACAGGTGAGCCCTTGAATTGTTAGGGTCGGTCCACTCGATGTGGATTAAAATGCCTGAACACTGCGTTTCCCCGCCCTATGGGGCGTAAATGAGCCAAATGAGCCAAATGACTCCATCGGCGCCGGATCGACCGATATAACTAAGACGCCTCGCTATCCATCATCCACATAAGTAAAATGTCAGGGCGTGAAAAACGCTGACACCGCTCCAAACTAGAAGGAAATGCATACCCTCCCTGAGGTTCTCTCCCGTTTCTGGGTCACACCGATGTGTGACGCTCGCGAATTAACGCTACACAAGGTTACGCTATATTAAATCCGTGCTTTGACCATCAACCACAAGTCTCTTCTTTTCAACAGAAGCCCTGATCATTTGCATCTTAGCATGCCACACAGGCTTTTCATGCTATGCAACCGATGTCTATCAATCACACAGAATGAAATCCGATGTCAGACACACATCCATTTACAAGTTCGTTCTGGGTCTCAATGAAATCGGAGGCACCTTATTCCTCCCCCATATGTCCAATACAGGGGAGAGGTCCTCGCATATCCGGTTGATCTCCAAGTACGTCTGGACGATCACCACTTATTACCTTGTCTTGGGTGTACAGCCCAATCAAGACATCGGTAATCATCCGAACGATGTGAAGACCTCCATCTTCAACCTTGACATATCATCGAATCAGTTATTCTGAATGGGATAAACCCGGTCTTTCTGAATAACTCACGTATATAATAAACAAGTGCTATAAAAACGCAACATACGCCTCATTCCTATCCAGAATATTCCTTTATTCAAATATTCTTATACTTTTGGAAAGGTTCCCATTAATTTTATCAAAGATAAATTCCACAAATTTATTCTTTAATCTTCCTTTGGATATCATTTCCATCTAATTAAAGATGCATTAAAACTCCACTTGGTTTTAATCCTCCCAAAATTCAATATTAACGATTGTTTAACTCGGGAAATCATATCCTGTCTTTAACTGGGTTAAAGAACTAATGTCATTTGAAACACGGTTCATGATAAACCCAAAATCACATTCCATTCCATCAGTCTTTAACCATAAATTAGCAAGTGAACAATTCCCTAAGTAATAACCCCGAAGGCCGAAACAAACATTAGATCAATACCTAGCAAACCATTCAACTTAACTAATCTCCAGTTAGTTTCCGAATTTCTTAACTCCATTGGGCCTAAGAACAGTATTATTAAAGATATCATTTATGACAACCCAAAATCACATTCCATTAACAATGGAATCTTCATGGAAAACAAATCGATATATATAATCGATATAAGCTTCCATATCCAACCGATAACATCAATGAAGTAACAACAAGGTCTTTTAAATTCTATATATATTAACCGTCTTCCTCTACAAAAGCTTATATAGATTATTACCAAATCAAATTCCACTCAATTCCAATTTAATATGTTAAATTGGAAAACTTTACTTTGGAAAATCTCCTTTAAATCTTAACAAAAGATTTATAAATTCCAAATCCCATTTGACTGTAAATCGGGTTAAAGAATGAATGCCGCTAAAACATAGTTCACAACAAACCCAATTCATATTCTATCAGTCTCTAACCGTAAATTAGTAAGAGAACAATCCCCTAAGTATTAACCCCGAAGGCCGAAACCAACATCAGATCAATACCCAGGAAAACATTCAACTTAACTAATCTCCAGTCAGATTCTAATTTTCTTAACTCCATTGGGTGTAAGAACAGTATTATTAAAGATACCATTCACGACAAACCCAAAATCCAATTTGATATTAAATACTAGGCTCTGAATAGAAAATATATCGGCTCATATTCAATATCAAATTCTGAAACCAACAAATATCGTATTGGAAATAACGATATAAATATATCTTTCATCAAATTTCCATAACAATATCTGTATAATCACGAAATCCACATCGAAATATTCCGAAGACAATTTCGATTCAAATCTATTTCCAATTTATATTTTGGAAATTCTGGTTATTTTTAAAACCATTTCAAATCCAATTTATTTATTTTAAAAAAATATTGGATTTATAATTTCTAGTTCATGACTAGTTCATTTTGATAAAAATATATTTTTATCTTTTCAAATATGGGAATTTCCATCCCAATTCTTTCCAAATCATTTATTATGATTTTACACAAATTATTAATATTTTTAATAATTTTATCAAGGCCCGTACAGTCGATTTCCATAAATGGCCATCGAACTGCACTTACAGCGACCTTTTCCAAATTTGATTTAGACATAATTCCAAATCCAACCGTTAGATTTCTAATCTCTAATATTCTTTGGAAAGCCCTTTTCAATACGAACCCAACGGTTCTAGTTTTAGGAGAATCCGACGGTCGGATCTCTCGTAATGTACGTTCGAAGTCAATGGTCGAAATTCGCGAACTGCCGCGGCGCGTTCTATTCAGGCCATTATATTATATAATGTATATATATATATATATATTTCATCGATTTCCATTTAAAACGTATTTTATAAATCGTTTTAAATTCGTTTTCAAAACGATTTCAACTTCATATTCAATTTCGAATCAAAATTGAATATTCCATATCATCGATATATAAATGATAATATTTTCAAAATGTTATATTTCGAAATCATTTACTTTTTGATATTCATTATAAAAACGAATAAAATCGATATAAATATCGTTTACGTCAAAATGGCGTCAATCTAATCAACACGGCTATATATATTCAAATATTTTCGTGCCCATCCCAAATCAGACATCAAAATCATATTTTGATTCTTTTCTAAATATTATTTGAAAATATCCATTATTTTAAAATAATCATTATTTTAAAATATTCATTTCTTCTGAACTGGAATCAGACACAGTCAATTACCATATAATGTGATTATATGGATTTCATACACCACATGTACACAACAACAATCAAACACAATCAACCATCATCCAAAGTGCATTCTGCACTGCATAAGCATCAAATATAAATATTCAATGCTTACAACAGCCTGTCAATCAATCGATTGACATATAACTAATTATTGGGATTAGTGTATGCCCAATATCATCCCAATACCCGTGCGGGGTTCAATCAACAAATAATGAATTTTATTTGTGCAGTTGGGCGATGTGTAAAATTTATCGTCCCAATCAATATCAGTCGAATGTGTGTACATAAACAAATCGTCCGATTTGTTTATGAATATTTATTATATTTTATATACCCGTTAAAAATTATATTTTTAACTATAAAATATTTATTCCATTCCACATCACACAATCAATTTTCACAACACAATCAATCAAACAAACAAGTCGTCCATGGTCTGTGGACGACGGGTGTCGGGTGCTACTAAGCACCTTCTGCATCCTAGTATATATTTCAACTAGAAAAATAAATTAAAGTGAGAAGTTCTCACCTTTGGGTTCCACTCCGCCGTGCTTTGATTGTCGATCTGTAGTATACCTACGTTAAAAATTATATTTTTAACAAATCAATAATTATTTCTTTGTATGATTATTTTATAAATAATATACATATGCTAAAAATTATATTTTTATCTTTCTAAAAATAATTTCATATTTTTATAACAACGCTACATAGATAAAAATAACATTTTTTTATATTGCTAATGAATATGTAAAAATCACATCTTTACATTGCCATTTAAACGATAAAAATCATATTTTTACTTTGCTACATATATGATAAAAATCACATTTTTATATCTTCACTTTATATATAAAAAATCATATTTTTATCCTATCGCTACATATATAAAGATCATTTTTTTTTTATCTATATAATATAAAAATCATATTTTTATTATTCCTATAATATAAAAATCATATTTTTATTATTCCTATAATATAAAAATCATATTTTTATTATTCCTATTATATAAAAATCATATTTTTCCTTATTTCAAAATCTAATCTTTTTACATATTTAAAAATCATATATGTCATTCAAACGAATAAAAATCCAATTTTTATATCATTCCCATAATAAAAATTATATTTTTAAACTTATGCCAAAAGAAAACTGATTTTAAAACAATGGCATTTCACTTAAAACCCATATTTTCAACATAATAAATAAATAACAACAAAGAAGACTCACGGAGGTCGGTGGGGGGGCTGATGCGCTGACTGGACCAGAAACGGCGGCGGCGAGGTCCTGGTGACCGGCGGCAGCTGAAGAGGGGGCTAGGGCGCGGATTTTTGGGCGCTAGAGGGAGAGAGGAACGAAGAGGAGCGAGGGAAGAGAGGCGCGCGGGGGAGGGGGGAGGAGTCGTCGGAGTTGGCGGCGGCAAGGCGCGATGCCTTGTGATGGCAGAATGAGGGGGAAGCAGCGGGAAGGGTTACGGTTTTTTTATTTTGGGGAGGGGCTCGAGGTTATGAAGGGAGAAACGATGACGGGGGTTATGTAATTATATTTTATTTTTATATTTAATTATTCTCCAAAAAGTAGCTTTAAATTTCGAACTCTAAATTGAACCCACTGATTGTCGTCCATAACTAATTACCCCTATTTCGAACATAATGGAATATGTATCGTAAGCTAGTTCGGTTGTTTCAATCAATTTCCGTCAAAATCAAAATATAAATCTATATATTGAATTTGAACATACATTTCAATTTACCGGGGCCACACATGGACCCTAAAAATTCCCAAAAAATATTTCTAGCTTTGTATTGATGATAAGGTTCTAACGAAACTAATTTTGTCAAATTTGGAGACCCTTTGAAAAATGTCCTTTTTCTGGTTGTTCCAAATTGACTAAAACTGTCAAAACACGTTTTACTTCGCCACGCTCACATATTGATTTCAAAAATTACGAATTTTGGTATCTAGCAATAACTTGACATTCCGGATCCAATAAAAGTGGTTTCGTCGAAAACGGAGGTCGTTTGCAAAATTTCCATTTTTAAGGGCCAAAATTCCATAGCGACTATTCTGAATTTTCAACTGGGAATAACTTTTTATTCCCGCTATGAAATTTTGATTTTCCGGATTCATTGGAAAGATATTCTCAAATAGATTCTAATTTTTTTGGCTTCTCTAAAATCCGGTTTATTTTGAATCATGTACATTCATTTGGAATTTGAAATCGAATTTTCAAACTACCGCGCCATTTTCAATTCCTGTTATAATTAAAATAAATATTTGTATTCCAACGTCGATTCAAATAAATTTATACGTTCTAATTCTATTCAAAATAAATTTCTCGTCATTATTATTTAAAATAAATCAATTTGAATATTCAAAATTCATAAAAAATTGCCAAATAAAATTTTTGAATTGGTTCTGATTTTCCGGGTTGTTACAGGCTGACCACGCTAAAGTAGCAGCGATCCAGGGCTGGGATAGACCTAAGAATGCAATGGAAGTGAGAAGTTTCCTTGGGTTGGAAGGATATTACCAGCGGTTTATTAATGATTTCTCCAAGATAGTTGCACCGTTGACAGGATTGACGAAGAAGAACCAATCATTCACATGGAATGCAAAGTATGAGCAAGCGTTTGGAATTCTGAAAGAGAAATTGACGAGTGCTCCTGTGTTGACCATTCCAAGTAGGAATGAAGAGATAGTTGTGTATACCAATGTATGTAGTACTGTAGTTGGAGCTATACTATTGCTGAAGGATAAGGTTGTGGCCTACGCGAGTCAACAGCTGAAGCCGCATGAGAAAAATTACTCAACTCCTGATTTGGAGTTGGCGGCAATCTACATCTAGTTGAGTTTGCGTATAAAAATACCTACTAGTCGAGCATTGGGATGGAACCATATGTGGCGTTGTATGGTAGACCATCTAACTCTCCATCTTGTTGGTTAGAAATTGGAGATAAGTTGATACTTGGGCCAGAAATGATAAGAGAAACCTTGGATTGTATCCAGATCGTTCGGTAGTGAATGAAGGAAGCCCAAGATCGTCAGAAGAGTTACGCCGATAAACGTCGTAAGGATTTGTAATTCGACGTAGGCAATATGGTTTACGTGAAGATTTCACCGTTGAAGCATGTGGTTTGATTCAGAAATAAGGGAAGTTATCTCCTAGGTTCGTTGGACCATTTCCGATAGTCGAGCGAATTGGAAAGCTCGCATATAGATTGGAGTTACCCGAGAAGATGACGAGTGTGCATAATGTGTTCCATATGTCATTTCTACGAAAGTTCGTGCATGATTCGAATGTGGTGGTATCTCCAGAGCCGTACAAAGATCTAAAAGTAGAGACTGTAGTTGCGAGATCTTGTAAGCCACTTCGTGTTGTGGGGAATGACATGAAACAACTTAGAAGGAAGACAGTTAAGCTAGTCAAGGTACAATAGAGTGAGGATGACGACGATTGTACATGGGAGACGGAAGAGATCATGAAGGAAACCCATCTAGAACTCTTCGTCGGTATGACCCATTAGTATCATGTCACCATATGTCATTGTAGTTTGTACTATTGTGGTTGTTTTAGAATTCCGCGTGCTAGGATAAGACTTTGGATGCATGGCTTTATGGCTGCCAGTTTGAGTGTTAGAATTGGCTGCTCATGGATGATAGACATACGGAATTGTTTTGATTGCGTATGTTTATTGGAATTTCGGGGGCAAAATTCCTAAGGGGAGAGAATGTAACAGCCCGCATTTTACGTATCGGAAGATCGTAAAATACTTTTATTTTATTCCCTGAGGGTTGGATCATTCTCATATTTTAATATGTTGTTTATGGATATGTCAGACATGTCCATATACCAATTTTGTTTGTGACCATTTTACCCTTGTCAATCTTGTACAGGGCATAACTTTTGACTCAGGTCAAATC
Source organism: Allium sativum (assembly GCA_030737875.1). Classification (NCBI taxonomy): domain Eukaryota; kingdom Viridiplantae; phylum Streptophyta; class Magnoliopsida; order Asparagales; family Amaryllidaceae; genus Allium; species Allium sativum. The sequence goes on along the minus strand of CM060922.1, from coordinate 270,469,510 downwards.
AGGTGTTGAGACCTATGCCATTGGAAAGAAAATGGTGACTCCCTTACCGCAGCGTGGTTAAACTAAAGATTTGGCTCAGCGGTTTGGGAGGAATCGTTGTTTTAAGGTTTAACAATTAGTTGTCCAGGTTTATAAAGCCATAATGGGCTGATTTGGGGAGGCCCATTAGTGGGCTGGTGGAAGGCTATAAATAGGGGTTGGGAGGTACGGAGAATAGTTTACTTTCTCCATTCTCTCATTTGGAAGAGCCAAGGGATCCTCCATTTCTCCATCTTTCCACCATTAAAGCTTAGGGAATTTGAAGATCTACATCATTTGGAGCTAGATCAACATCATTCCAAGTGGGAGTTCATCAAATTGTAGAGTTCTGATCAAATTCTTCGCTGTCCGGAATCATATTTCATCGCTTTTAGCTTGTTTTGGAGAATTGGTGAGTGATATGCATCTCTCACATGAATTCAATCAAGTGTATGAGTGTTTGATCATGTTTTTCATCAAATTAAAGTGTTTTCTCATAAATTTATATCATGGTAAGTCCATTTTCATATGAATCACTATAGGAACTAATTTAGCAAGTTAAACTAGTAATTTCTATGCTATTTCATATGATAATGCAAGCTAGATCCGCAATTCAGTTCATATGTTCATTTATCATGGTTTTTTGTGAACTTGTATAATTTAATGATAATCGTCCTATTAATGTTATTAGCGAATTCATAACATGTTTATGATCATGTTTGGTAAATGGGACAAGTTGGTTTCACCGAATTCGTGGTTTGGCGAAGTTTTGGTCGAAATCGGAGTTGGATTGGAGTAGTACAGGTTTTGGATCAGTCGGCACGGAAGTGATTGGTCGGTTGTTGTGTGGCTTGGGGAGCAAGTCAGGGTAGATTGGTTTAATCCTGGTCGGTCGGCTTCCTCCTCATTGGATCGATCACGAATTAGGGTAGAATAAAAGAGGGGTTCGGTCGAGCCTAGGTTTGACTAAAACTGATCGGTCATGAGTTGTAGGGCCGGTCGGTTGCAGGTGGGAGGGAACGATCGGTCAAGACTTTCGGTCGGTCATGCGATCAGTCTGGGTGCAAGTTGGTGGGTCGGTCGTAAGAAGGAAGGGCTAGTCGATCGGTCTGGGTGAAGAAGGGTTGTTCGGTCGGTCGTAGGAAGAAAGGGACGATAGGTCGACATGGGTTAGAGATTTGAGCAGAACTTTTAAACTTTGTGGTTGATGGTTTAAATGTCATGGTTTGTTTCCATAGTTATGGGTGAATGTTATGGGTTGTTCTAAGCCTTATATTGATGTTGTTTGGTTTAGTAATGTGGTGACTTCGAGATATACGTTCTAAGTGATGTGATGAGTTTGTTGATCAGTGTAAAACAACGATTGAGAAGACAACTCAAGGGTGCTTTGAGTTCGTAGATAATTTTCGAGAGATTATCATTATAGTAAGTTCTAGCAGACTCAAAGCAGGGGTACTTTGGGCAGTCGTGAAGGGCCTCGTACCTTGGGCAGTCGTGAAGGGCCTACTTGTCGAATTTGAGAGGACAAACATATGAGTCATGAATGCATATGGAGTTGTGCTTGAACTGGGGTTACCATTAGCCCTTGACATATGGCTGTCTTGATGGGCCGTCATACGATTGACGAGGGTTTCGAAGCAGGATTGGTGGTGATAGCCAGAGTCTGTCATGTATGTTGGCTGTTCTGTTTGTGCCATCTCATGTAGATTATCCAACGTCAAAGGAGATGTTTCTTGGGAGCTTGTCTGATATTAGTTTCGGCCTCTGGGGCTTGTGCTTGAGGGATGTTGAATTCGATTAGGGTGGTTTATATGAGATATATAATCTGGATGCTATGAGTGCTATTGTTGGTTGCTTCTGGTTACCATGAATCAATGGTTATTATGGTTTCCATGGATAAACGGTTGAATTGTTTGATGTAAAGGCTATCACTTTCCGATATAGGGAAGCCGGGAGTTGAGTTCTTCTCTGGTGTTGTGGGTAGATTAGTTCGTTTATTTACCCATTCTCATATGCTTTATTGATGAAGTTTGTTGGTTGTTTTATCGCTCAGTAAGACTGTTATCCAACTCAAGGTTTTATGTTTCCTCTTATTATCTTATGTTGTTCATCCATTTTTGAGATGGGCAGACTAGGGGCAGATGATAGGTGATAGCTTAATGGGGACGAAGTAACTGCTCGGAGGTGAGCAGGAGGCTGGCGTTCTATTTTACTTACTATATAGTATTTCTGTTTCCACTGTTTGAGTTGTTCTCTGAGTGCTGTAGTGAGGCAATTTGTATAAACACTATTGTTGAAATTTAGGTGTATGGATATTACTTTCTCATCGTTGTGAAAGTTTAGTGTTTTCTGCTTCACTAATAATACCTATTGTATATGTTATATTATATTTTATCCTTGCGTTGTGAGTTTACAACATGGTCCGCTTGTGTTTACCTACTATGATGATCGTCCATAGCTGCCTAGCAAGCCTTTCAGCGCATTATTCCTCTTGATTAAGTCCAGGGGTTGTGGGCGGTCATCACAGCGCCAGACCTGAGGTGGTGAGATGGTATGCTGCACATCGAGGAGGAGGTTGCGGCAGCCATAGGGCTCGGCGTGGTGGAGGAAGTGAAGAGCGAAGCCATTAACATAGTTTAAGAGATTTGAAATGGTTTTGCAAATAATGGAAGAAAGGTTTAAGCTAATTAAACTTAGCTCAGGAGAAATATCATCATGAATAACTAAACGAATGAGAGGAAGACATGTGGCGGAGAGAGGGATGAGTTTTCGAATTTTGATTGGCTGATTACTATTCAGAATTGATGTTTAAAGTTGAAGTATTAATTATGCCATGCAAACTTCCATCTAGTCGCACGTCCACACGTTAACTTCAAAAATTATGAAATTTTAAATCTCTCTATGTTATGAAATCACGCTTCCAATGAACCTTGTCTAGTCAAATTTGGAGACCACTGGAAAAATGACCTTATTTCTAGCTTAAACTGAAAACAGACTAAAATTTCAACTTGAGTTTATATATCGTTCTCTCACATATGAACTCCGTTTGACTTGAAATTTTGGATTATACCATATTTTGACAATCCGGATCCAATTAAAGTAGTTTCGTCATATTCCGAGGTAGTCTTAAAAATAGTGCTTTTACAGGAAATCAATATAGTTTTGAAATATCAAATTTCAAAATCTGATCTTATAAATTGATTTATAAATCTTACAGACTGTGTTTTAAGTCAAATAAAAAATCAAAACAAGTTTTAAAATTATTCTCAAATTTTATCAAGTCAAAATCCACATTTTCTATTTCAAAATTCATTAAAATAGATAAAAATTCAAAAGTGGCCAAATTTACGGGTCGTTACTATCTCCCTCACTTTGAACTTTTCGTCCCTAAAATGAAGAGAGTTGAAGGTCGTTTACTTAACCAACTCAACCTTCATTCTGACTCAAGTACTTAAATCCCGTGATTTATCGTTATTTGGTCCATAATCAGTCCTTGATTCAGTCCACCATTCAGTCCCCGCCATACAAACATCAAACACTTACATGCTCATATGGTCATCCAATCCTCGTCATATAAACATCAAACAATTACATGCTTATATGGATATGCAATGTAGTCAACAATTTATGTTATGCAGTGTAGTCTTTATTATTGTTCACTATCCAATGGTGTATGTTTAATTTCACAAAAGTAACCATCATAGAGCATCCAATTCACACACAACAATAGTAATAAATAAATTGTGCAATCAATATAATAAATATGTACCTTTTTGTTGGGCATACAATTTTATTCCTCTTCTTAACCTTTATAACAACCTGTTCGACATATACACATGTCCAATCTAAACCAATTTTCAATCCAGTTCAACATTATCTTTGATTTGGCTTGATTTACCTTTCATTCTTATATTGGTTTTATTATTACAATATTTAAATTAGTTAAACTAATTATCACACATCACAACCAACAATCAATTGGTTAGTTAAATTTCCAAACATATAACTCTTATATACTCAAAATATGATTTTTAAATCAGATTATGTAATAATTACAAATATGTTACATATAAATTTGTCACTTCTCAACTCTTCCTAGGGAATTACTAACCCCATCTCTAATGAGTTTCTCATTCTAGAATGCTACTGATCCTACCTCTAATGAGTATTCTTTAATAGGATATTACTAATCCTACATTTGATGAGTTCTTTCGTTTAGTTCTAATGTGTCTTATTCTCGAGTTCTGTAAACCAAATCTCTAATACCAACTGTAACGACCCGAACTTCGCGGACTTCAAATCAAACATAAACCGTACAGGTCTGATCCAAAAAGACAGGCAAGCTCGGAATGTTATGAGAACATGATGCATCAGAACACAGAACAAGAGAACATTTCATTTATATTACAACAATTTATATCAGAGTACAAGATATCAGAGTACAAATAAATAATATACAGCGGAAAAGAAATACCATAGATTAGATTACAGAACAACAGAAATATATACATAAATATAATGTGCAGCATAAAACATCAACTAACACAGCTGAAAGAAATACAAGAATACAAAGAATTCTAGATTGCTCATATGGAAAACATGGGCATTCAGATTTTAGGGGGAAACAATAAACTCCGAGTTAATCATGGGACTGGTATGAGAGCTAAAACAGTTATTAAAACTTGACTTTAAAAATAGGGTGAATCAAGGAACCACGTCGTATAACATGGAATTGGTTCACTCCCATGAATACTTTGAAATAAAATAAATAATAAACAACGCAATGCTTATTAGAAGAATGAAACTATTATAAGACTAAAGGTCCCATCACACAATGGAATGCAAGCCGGAGGATAGTGTTTTACCTTATAATTGCCAAACATGCTTGGTACACCCTAAAACAAATACTTTGATATTATTATAAGTGCATAGTGTATAAAACAATTTTGAATATAAATGCATCAATCATAGATGACATAGTACCCTATCCTATTATGTCGCCACATAGGTTTACAACTAAAACCGAAAAATCGTGTATTGAAATTGGATTCCATCATGAACCAAAGCAAGGGATATCTCCACACCGAATTCGAAACACTCTAGCACATACCCCAGGACTCACGCGCATGTGCACCAGGAGCGGCATGGCCGGTCCTATCTTACATTTGCGGATTATTTATTCCTGAACAATACATATTCCGGTCCTATTGGACCTAAAATCTGGTCTGTATATCGACCGTCTTGGCCTTATGCGGCCATATCCGAGGTACCTCGCTATCCAACATCTACATAAGTAAAATGTCTGAGCTCCATACCATGACATCACTCCTAGCTAGAAAGAAACACATGTCCTCCATGCGGTCCTTCATCCTGTTTTTTGATTCATACTGAGGTGTGAAGCTCGCGAATTAACGTTATACAGAAAGTTATGCTATATTAAAGTCGTTCTTTAATCATCATCCATAAAGTTCTGCTTTTCAACAAAATCTTTGATCCTGCATCTTAGAATGCTACATTGTCAATTCATGTTGTTCAACTGATGTCTGCCAATATATAACCTCTGAGATCATACGTCTCAAAGAGAATAAATTCTCCGCCACCAAACAGATATATATTTAGCATAAATTACAATGTCAGACACACAATTCATTTACAAGTTCGTTCTAGGTCTGAACAAAACCGGGAGCACCTTATTCCTTACCCATCTATTACATGGAAAGGAGAAACCAAATACTTTATGTAGCGCCATATGTCCTTTCTTCTTGCTACGCATCTCTCAGGACTAATTAACCAGAAGAGATGGTGGACAGATAACTGTCCTTTTTTCCCTTTTTAAAACCGATAAACCAAAATCACATAATGCGGTTGTGACCTTCCCTACCCTCACAGTGCAACCACCGGGACACGCCACTGTCACCAAAACACGAATTTCAACTAATTTTCTCAACCACATGATCCGCCTATTGATGCACACTCCATCTCTACTCTCTCCCCGCCGCGCCACGAATTATGAGAGTTAGGGTTCCGAAGGTACGCCATTTTCCCTACTTTATGTGACATTAGGCATTCGCGATTTAATACCTATAATCGTAGGTTTTGCTAATTTGACTCCTATTGGTTTCTCTATTATTTCTACGTTTTAGTTCAGCACAGCCGATGAACGGTTTTTACAACACAGCGCAACCGCTGGAACATGCCGCCGCTGTCACCAGTTGTTCAGACAAAACATGAATCTCAACCCATTTCTCCCTGCCATATGATCGGACTACAGATGTGCACCCCGATGCTATACTCTCCGCCGCGCCACAAAGTATGGGGTTCTAAAGGTAAGCCATTTTCCCTAATTTATGTGATATTGGGCATTCCCGATTTGATACCTATACACATAGGTTTTGCTAACTCCTATTGACGTTCTCGACTCCTATTTCTGAGTTTTAGTTCAGTACATCCGATGAACAGTTTTTATGTTTGACGCTAATTACTGCGAATTATGCCTCTCCTCATGTACTCATTCGAACCACCTTCTGTTATTGTACGCGAATGTGGGGTGGATGAGATTTTTTCCATCTAATAATCCACTTATCTACAGAACATGGTAAGTGCTTATACGATTGTTGTACAATGTTATGCATTAACTGAAGTTGGTATGTACTCTGTCTAATATAATCTCATGTTACTTCTGCTCCCGTTAGGATTAGTTATATTATTTGAAACTACAAATAGTAAATAAATGCAGTTATATTTATTTATACGTTGCTCATGCTCACAGATCACGGTGTGAACACAAATTAGAAACCATGAAAAGCTCCACAGTTTATGGCCAACACACTACTTTATTTTTACTTTATTACACTGTTCAATATTATGCCTTTCACTGCCTCTTGACTCTGTTCTGACTTGCAAACAAGTCAGTCTATTTATGTCCGCTTTTCGTCTACATACAATTATACTGTAAAAGGCAATGGTTTAGACATATACAGTAAATTTTTCACAAGCTTATCTGAAATAAATAAACAGGATGTGTCATCTTTACCAGCAAAAAATCCTTCCTTTTATCTGTAAGTAAAATCTATAAGCAGTATTTTACCATAACTCTATAGTAAGAATTTATGAGCCACAACAGTGCAGACTTGCTTAAAACAGGAGACCATGCATGCTTTTGGTTGTTTGCGTCCGGTCATCCCTGCATTAACGAGTATGTATCCCTTATTTATGCTCGGTTGTTCATCGGAATGACTGCAAGTTATATTTGTTTTACGCGATGTTAACGAACCTGTTATGTGTTGCTCTTTTCTGTCTTACCATATAACTTCATTCTTTATCCACAACATTTGCAACGCCACTATTTATTTAGAACCACCCTTTTATATGGTTATTTTTGCCTATATAACGTATGTTTTTGACGTACTTAAAATATGCAATATCAGATGCAGTCATCATTGTCATTTACTGTTTCAGATCTTTTTGAAGTATGCATTAAAGTTGTTTACACATGCTCACACACCCCCCATTTTATTTATACACACAATAGATTATGTACAGAGAGGGAGTGATACACATACATAGTTGTATACTTTTTCTATATAATTTTACAGTATCTTCCTAATATGCTTTCTAAATGTCTTTTGTTGATGATTAGTCACCCATTATTCTTCCAAAAATATTGGAATTTGTTAATCAAACTACTAAATGAAACATAAGGGAAATGTATAGAAGACAAGTGATCAGACACAAACCTATTATAATGATACAGATAACTGCTTCGTCACAAGAAAAAGCTTCCACGGTTTGGCAAAACAAGTGAAACATATAACATTAAAAATTTAAAATGCTTGGTAAAATTACTTATTGTGGAATATAACTTTTTGCCAACTGTGGATGATATATTAAAATGGCTACGATTAGGGTAAACAATCTACATGTCCATTAAATCTACATAGAAGTTCTAATTTAACTTATTTATTATTGAAATTTTGAACAAAGATCATGGAGGCAGTAAGCTGTAAAAGAATTATGGCATTCAATTCTGGCATTCAAGTGTAGATGACTGTGCACTCTGCACAATAAAAACTACTTATTATCTATTACTTTATAATGGAAAGGAGAAACCATAAGCATTGTATAATTGCCACGTGTTCCAATATCAACTATGTATCTACGCAAATAGCAGTAAGAGCCGCACGGTTAGTTTCCAACTTCCATCGTTTCGTTTATTTCCTCTCTGCATCCCTTCCCACAAAACCTAAATTCATGCCAAACAGATATTAGTTCGTCCCCAAATCATTCATTTCCTTACCCAAAGCACTAAAAATTTCATTTGTAAATCTGGCGTTCTGCATGAAATAACCTACGAAACTTTGGACCTTCTTCATCTGCTACACTCCACATGGATTCAGATATTTTATTTTTTATCAGCCATTGGGAATTACAAGTGTGCTGATTTTACCTATTCAATTTGCGATTTTAAGTTGTTACAAACTTTGATTTGACTCTCATATGTACTATTTTAAGTCATTGATTCTTGCAATGTGGTTGATAGGTTAAAACCATTTCTAGAATTAGATAGTTAAATGGATTCACTAAATGTAGGCATCTATCAATTAACTCGGCTTTGTTCTCATTTTCTATTTACTATTGATTTCCCAGCTTTGTAATTCAGGTTCCTTGATGCTTTGTTACATATCCATCCTTTTATTTTTTTGATTTTAGGTACATGCTGTAACTAGGGACTGGTGTGGATTCGGTTTCCAAGGCTAAAGATAAACAATAGTAAATGCTTTCAATTTATTTTCTATTTCATGAATTTTCGAGAAAATTAGAGGATCAGTATTGGATAACACAAGTTCATAACTCTTGAAATTAAAAGTAAGATGAAGATATATTATTTATATGCAGAGATGAAAAATAAGTATTTGTTTAATGCAAGGTGCATTATAGAGCAAAAGCTGATTGCAAAGACCTGTAGAACATACCATGAACCTATGATTCCATGCATCGATAATAAAATATTTACATGTAATAATATTACGATCTTTAATGTAGATAAAAATATCATGCTATATCACACAATGAACTTTTTATACCGAATCGACTTCTTATGACTTTTTATTTCTCTTTTTTTGAAATATAATGAGTACACACTACCATACACTGTTAGCTCTTTTTACATCATATTCTACCCGTTTTATCTATATGATTATCTAATAAAGTAGGATTACCTAAGAAAGACATAGGCAAAAGAACAAATATATTACTTTAATAAGAAAAGAGAAACCAACAAATTTATGCGCCGACACCTGCCCAACTTCGAAAGCACCTTTTATTTCCAAATTATACCAATTCATATGTTACCGCTGTTGTTGGTTGTTTTTTCCTTTTCTTATCCTCCCAGTTTCGTAATGACAGATTAAGAGACCCTGCTACTTCCTTCACTCATTGCGTATCGGGAAGTTGTACCTCATCAACGTTTGCGTTCACGGCCTCTGCCAGTTGATCCAACCACACATTTAGAAAATTCGAGAAGTACAAATTTGCAAGGTTAGTAATCCGGTACATTTGCAATGAAAATATAGGATTCCATTTAGATCCAAGGGTTGATTGCGTACGATATGTGGTACAACAAAAATTTCAGATCATTGTTATTGCCCTATTAGGCCAAGTACATCCTATTTCTTCAAATTTAAAATTGTGCAAATATCGAAATAAGTAGCCCATAAGGTTTATTTGGGTAGATGGGTTGATGATTTGTTGTATCGATAAATTTCAATCTCCGACTAAATTGCTTTGCATATCAAGTATTCAATTGTTTTTATTTTCTATACTAACATTTTGTTCTATTTTTATCCATGGTTGTTTCAGCTGATCATTGAAACTTAAAACATTTATTTTGGAAAATATCTTATTAATATTTTCCAATGTTGCACTGTTATCCTTTTATTTTATCCTTATCTTGATTTAGTTGCACAGATAATCATTTCTCATATCTCTATAACATCATACAATTAACGTTTAGTACTTCGGATTATGATTAAATTATGTACACATGGTTAATCAAATGATATCATGGTTAACGGGCTTAAACTTTTCACTACTTTTCCAATTATTATTTCAAGCCAAATTGATTACCAGTTCATTAACATCCGTGTAGTTTTCATCCATTTAGATATGAAGGATTAAGATTATACTATTAAGTGTTTTATTGTCCAATATTAATCCATTTTTATGCGAATGTTAAGGGATTTCTAATTTACTTCCACTTATGCATTTCCTAAGGTATCATATATGGGAAATGTAACGATCCACAAGTTGGAGAACCTACCTGTGGCTGCAATCGAGGTTCAAATTCATTATACTCAGCTTTTACCACACATACTATAATTTCATTACCGATTAGGATATCCTGGTATTTTAACATCAAATCTTTTTCATTTTCTATTACATTAAACTGCCATTATAACTGATTTCCGGGACTTTGCACGTCCATTTGCCTACTATGAGCCTAGGGTTTCAAAATTTTGCCATATTTCCATGCATGTACAATTTTGTCACACTTACCTTTTATTTTATTTAACTCGAATTCATTTCAAATGACTGCATTTTGTTTTAACATCAACTCAGTTGGTGTAAACTTTTAATATTAAATATATTCTATGTTTGTACTGTTACGAATATAATAAATTAAGGTTCAAAAAAGGGTTTGTATATTTTATGTTCACATCTTCAAAATACATATCATAAAATAAAAAAAATACCTCTATAATTAGTTTCATTTACGTGCTTTTTGAAATACTGAATTTATTTATCTTAAGGGCAGTGACATTAGACTACATATACATATATATTCACGTGCGTGCACACACACAGAGACACGCGTATGTATGTGTATAACATACATACAACTTTTTTATAACAGTTACAAATTGAAATTTCAGCTCATTTAAGTTAGATAACACCACTGCTGCAATTGTTGAGGTAGTTGCATTTAATCTGCATTTCAGCTCAGGATGCGTTGATCAACTTGGTGGTCATATTCTCAATATTATTCGACTATACTTTATTGGTACTAATTTGTTTCATTTATTTACAAAAAGAAAGTTTATATTATATACGCTTTTGTACATAAAGTTACTGACTGTTTGAGAAGTCAGTAGTACCGATTAAAAAACTTTGAGTAATTTACCTCGACAACTAAAACTTCTCATTTTCAAAAACCTTCATTAATTTTATGTTCCATAATCTTTTCAATCTAATCAAGGGACAAGTATAGTTTATTTTTTCATTTACATTATCAAATACTACATATAAAATGTATACAAATAAGGTCAATGCATATTGATACTCTGTTTAAGTACTTGAGTTTTAATCGGTATACCTTTTTCCAATTATCAAATTTTAAAATCTTGGTACTATGTATAAATACTTGAGTTTAACATATTGATCCCAGTTTTTTCTCAACCCAAACTCTAATTCAATATAACCGGCATATTCACATTACTCATACAAACTCAGTCGTAATCTATTTTTATACATGTCAAAAAACATCAAACATTTATTGTGTACTAATTCTTTCTTCAGCCATTCAAAACCATCCTAAATAACCTGCAGGTATTTCAGGCTATTGTTCGTTTTAAAGTAACATACTTTCACTCTTTGCATAAAATGCAATATTCGGACTCATGCAATGAAAACTCTTCCTCTCTCTTTAGTGTACAACCTTAAGTCTCAAGTCAACCATCTTCTCTAATCTACAGTAAAAATAAGTATTATTAAGTATTATATGTTATATTTTAAAGTTACAGAGATTCACCGTAGTATTGCGAAAATAAGCATTTCTCAGTAAGGTTTACTTTTGTTTGTCCTCATTGTTTTAATTTTGATTTATGTTCCTTTTTACTATTTATGTAAAAGCGGGTAATGGTATAAATAGTCAAAACATTCAAGCTCCTATAGCCCATTTCCAATCGACCTTGATTATAGCGTGATTATAACGTATGAGGTCATCCAATTGCTAATACGTGAGTATGGTTCCATTCCAAAGAATTCTAAAATTTGCAGCATTGAATTACATTATTTGAAATAATGAGAGCTTCAGGTAATTTAAACACGTGCGTAAATTCATGTATTTTTATTTACAGTCATTTGTTATGGTAAATTTATTTGGACTAAATGATGAGCAACAATATTGGCTTTTGGGACATTAAGTCTGTAGTACTGAATTAAAAAAAAGCACATGATTTGATTTACCTAATTTTTCAGTATGTAAAATTCTGTATGCATATATTAACAACAACAACAACAACAAAGCCATATATCCCAAACAAGTTGGGGTTGGCTAGATATGGAACCCAAAATTAAAATAAAATAAAATAAATAATGATGATAATATATATATATATATATATATATATATATATATATATATATATATAAAGGGTTTAAAATAACCAATTAAATAAAAGTCGTCCGATAAAGGTTTTTTTTTTAAATAATAATAATAAGAAGAAGTAAAAATGTTCAATAAAAGTGAAATAAAATCTAAAATAGTAAATAAAAAGTAAAAAGGTTCTGTAAACATGGAAAAAAAACCTATGGTTCTGGTACATGGATTGCTAATTTCCATGCACTCCTACCAACTACCAGCTCTTCCGATAAACTCCAGTTACTTAAATCTCTCTTTATTATCTCCTCCCATGTCATTTTAGGTCGACCTCTACCTCTCTTTGGGCCTTCGGCGCGACCTAGAATTCCAGCGCGTACAGGTGCATCGTATGGTCTACGTTGGATATGTCCAAACCATCTCAAGCGGTATTGGACTAACTTCTCTTCAATAGGCGCAACTCCAAGTTTTTCCCGAATATCCTCATTTCTAATCCGATCTCGACTGATATGCCCACAGCTCCAACGCAGCATTCGCATCTCTGCTATACTTATCTTCTGGACGTGTTGCCTCTTAGTAGGCCAGCATTCTGCACCATATAACATTGCAGGTCTGATTGCTGTCCTACAGAACTTTCCTTTAAGCTTCTGAGGAATCTTCCGATCATAGAGAATGCCAGATGCTAGTCGTCAATTCACCCATCCTGCTTGAATTCTAAAACTAACATTCTTATCAATCTCTCCATCAAACTGCAACATAGATCCTAAGTATCGAAACGATTCCTTCTTGGGTGCTACTCTACCGGCCAGGGTAACATCTCCGTCATCTGACCTGACACTGCTAAACTCACACTTCATATACTCTGTTTTAGTTCTGCTAAGCCTGAAACCCTTTGATTCCAAGGTCTCCCTCCACAACTCCAGTTGTCGATTAACCCCTATTCTACTTTCATCAATTAACACAACATCATCGGCAAAGAGCATACACCAGGGAATCTCCCTTTGTATATCTTTGTATGCATATATTAACCATCTTAGGAAATTCTGCTCATTCAATGTGATGATGATGCATTGACTAACATCCATAGTTAGCTATGCCATTCTTTTAAAAAGTTTAAATGTTGGACAGGCTATTACTTTTCAATAAGTTGTGTAAAAGTCTGTCACTAACATATGTACTTCATTAATTATAAATTACAGTATGTACATGTAGACCAATTACTTTTTACGTGTTAGCATGTATTTATAATATATATTATTCATTTAGGTCAATATAGAAGTAGTTACACCATGTATATTAGAGCATGTACATCATGTAAGCATATCTAAAGGCTATTATATGATTTTGGAGTGTAAGTTCCTCATTCATAACAAACTCTGCATATGTTAAAAGTAAAATTTTCAAATCTTGATAATGACTGTTTTTATTCCACAGTTAGTGTTTTCTATGCTTCAATGTTGTTTGAGCATTTATAAACACCTATTATGTGGTAATGTGGTACTTTGGTTACACGGACTTTAGATGCAACCTGTTATAATTTGTTGACCATGGTCAAAAAATATTCCCATATTAACCATGTAAACAACTCCATAATTTTATACAAACGAATATACTATTTGATCATGGTTCATAAGAACAATAACAGGCAAATAGTAACATTAGATTATAACTTCGTTTAGTTGGGCATCAGGTAATTGCTGCCTAATGCATGGCCTTAAAATGTTGAATAAGTGAAGTGTATTTTGATTTTTAGGACTACAATTTGATTCAGGAAGCAGTTATCATAGGGTTTAGTGGTCATCGTGAAAATATCTACCTTGACTATAACTGTAAAGGGTCTCTTAGGCCTACCAAGGTTTGACAAAATATGTTTTCTTTTTTTTCTCATTTAATATATAACATAATAATAATAGCTGTTTTTACATCAGTTGAACTATTCATGTTTAATAGATGACATATTTGTTCAGCAATTTCTAATTGCACATGTCGATATGAATGCTTTAATTCATATACTTATCAAAATTCTTCTCATCAATTAACTTTTGATTTTGTATACCAGATGCCAAGCTTTTTGAATCATGGTAACATGTGCAAATCATTCTTAGTAGCAATAATCAAACAATAAGCACAAAATGATAGTATGAAATTGAAACATTTAACTTACTGAAAATGACTGTCGAAACGAATTTATAATAATGTTATGTTTATATCCTTTTTTAACCTTCATCCAAACATGTGAGATTTTTTTCCATTTTATATTCCAATGTTAGTTGTCTACCACATATAGTACTTCTTAGAATATAGCTTATCAAACGAAGTAACTAAAGGAATGTTTGTTGTTCGGGATCTGTCCAGTTTTTAGGATATTTTTTTCTACCTCCACTTGGTAATGCTTAATAATTGTATATGTTTATCTATTTATCTTCCGTGGTTATGTTTCAAGTGGTTGATTGTAACTAAATGATGAACCGTTGGTTATTAACTTGAATGTAAAGAAATATACACAATTGTAGCCAATTCAAATAGGAGTTTGCAAAATTAAGTTGTACCATAGTCTATTTATCCTATGCACGTTACTGACCTAACATGTTAATTTACTTGCACAGGAACCCAAGGGAGGAAATTTTCTTTACACCGGAAACAGGCTTCAAGGATAAATATTGTAGTCTGGACGTTTTTCCCCAAATGATGATACCGGTACCTATTTTCGTATTGTATACACGTATCATTCTTTTAAATTGTTCGATTATAGGAAGTACTTTTGATGTAAAATAAGGTGCAAGATTTAGCTTTAACTTAGACTCATCTGACTGTTTTTAAAAATTGGTAGACATAGCGATTCGCTGATCAGTATAGTGTGAGTATTGGATTTTATAACTAGCAATGTCTTTGGCGTTTGGTTTTTTTGTTCTGATGATTTTGTTGTTTATAATAATTGGGAACAAATTGCTTATAATAATTGGTTAAAAAAAAGAAGTGAATTTGAGCACATGTTGCTTGGGATGGATTACAAAGTTTTGATCATCCTTTATCCTTATATTGCTGATGCATTTGGGCTTAACAATACCCATTATGTTGGTTAATTATTACTCAGTTAGACTGTTCATATCTTTTGGTTTTACTACCTATCGAAGTTAATTACTCTTCTACATTTTGTGCCCTTTTCTCTCAATGAATTAAAATAAAATTAATTATCAATTATAAGATGTGTGGACCTTTTCCTTATCCATTTGTTAATTGGTTATGGCAGTCATTTTGTTGATGAAAGAGTGGCTGTCTTATGAGAAGAGCCGCTAATTTATTATTAAACAATAATCAAAATTCATACAAAAGTTTGCCGGGTAATAACTATTACAAGAAAAAAAAATGCAGGATCATCACTGTGAAGATCAGCACACCGACGGAGATACAAATAGAGAACATTATAATCAGCTTTTTGATGAAATAGCATTAAATTACAATCTGGGGTGAGGTGTTTTGTGCTGCATGGTGGAAAATGAGGCAGAGCTGTAGCTAGCCATCGTGCAAGGTGGTGCAAAAGGCAATGATGCTGGTGCTTCAAGCCAAGGTGCTGATGTTATGGAGTAAAAAGGTGCGGCAACATTTATGAATAATGAACAACCTTGCAGTGCTGCATAGAGTGATCTGGAGGTGCATCAATTGTTAACTGTTGTACCTTACTCACTGTTGAGTCACAGCATGAAAAGATTGAGCAACCTAGGAGAATCAATTTGGCTGTCCTGATAGTAAATTGGATGTTGTGTGAAGATATAAGATATGGCTAGAGAGTGAATGCTGCATGGAGATACAAGGTGTAGTTGCATTCTGTGGTTTGAAGCATTGTAACAAGTTGAAGGCAAATGTAAATACTTAGAGATTGGCCTGTGCGAACTCAGTGAAAGGGAAGCAAGTTTGGCCTGCAAGCGGTCTGTGGTACCTGTGCAAGTCTGAAATTTTGTGTCTAAAACAAATTCTTTTAAACGAATGAATATATGAACCATATACATATTGTTGCATGTACATGTGTACCTATATGTCTACTCATATGTGATGTAATCATATACATGTACACATTATATTTCTGAATTTATGTATATTTTTTATTGTGCTACCAAGAATGCCTACTGGTTACAGAAACCAATTATAAAACATTGTACCATGCAGTGAGGGATTACAGTAACAACTCATTTAATAAATGATGTATATGTCCAATTGCTGCTAAAATCGTTGTGTTTAAAAGTTAGAGCATTTGGTTGATCAATTTTGCGAGAATGCTCAGTAAATATTATTAAGTTGCACAGATACCCATAAAGGATAGGTATCATAATGAAGCCGTAGCATATTCAATAAGGAAGCAAATTTCTTGGATGCTAAAATGTTTAGGTTATATATAGTTAGTTAAGATAAGACTATGCGATTATTGTGGATTGGTCAATAAAAAAAGTGAAATTAAAGAATGAGAAATGTAGTTTATGGAAATCTCCGTGTGGCGATAAATTCATTTTATTAGGTTTAGACTTTCCAGTTATGATTTTATGTTTGCTAAAAAAAGCTGTACAAACTAATCAAATGCCATTGGCAACCACGAAATCAATACATTTATTCAATCTTATTTAATTTCCAATTATCGAAGTTGTTTGAGGGCAGGCCCGGCCTAGGACCTTGGGCTTGGGCGGTGGCCTTGGGCCTGGGCGGTGGACGAGGAAGAGGAAACAGGGGGGGCTCATACTTTCAGACTTTAAAATTAAAATAAGGGCATGTAGGCAATCAATGACCATAAAATTGCAGTGGTGGTGTGGTAAGTGTGGTTGCCTTCTTTGCGTGTGGTCCATTTTCAATACCTGGTTTGTGCATATGTAGAATTTTTGCTCCTGCATTGGTTTTTTGCACGTAAATTTGGGTCTATGGAAAAATTTTCTCCTAGGACCTCCATCAGTCCGGGGCCGGCACTGTTTGAGGGTTTGACTAATGCATTTCTTCATTGTTAATTTCCCAAGGTAATTAAAGCAGGGAAGTTGACTTGCTGTTTTCTAATTTCATAAGCATTGGTTTCAAATCGTAGGAAGATTTAAGTAAGATGCATCATAGTTTTCAAGTTCTCCATGCACCAAATCAATGTATTATAACTTCATAAAAATAACAGAACAAATTTTATGTCCATTCATGCCTTACACTGCTATACTCTCCTTCATGTTTAATACATAAACATTTTCAACCTCGAACATGCTACCGTTTAAAACTAAAATGCATAAAACTAAAATGCATGAAAAATTGACTGTACAACACATAAACCCTACTATATATGCAAATAAATATTCACGGTCAACCTAAAGTAACATTACCTATCTATTGCTGTATCACAATAAATACATATCTATTGTTGTATAACTTAAAAATTACAAACTAAACAACACACGTAAGAAACAACAAAAAATCAATGAACTAATTTACATTAGCAAAAACTAAGCATCAACCATAAACTTATGACTATCTACCATTACTCATATGCCCGCTGCGTAGCATGGGCCACACACTTGTATGTCCAATATAGGAGAGAGCCCCTCACATATCCGGTCGATTTCCAAGTACGTCTTGTTCAAATCTTCTCTGGAAATCATTGTAAAAGATTATGTAGTTCATTTTACAAACTTAAACCAAATTGAGGTTTATTCTTCTTTTTGGGATTAACGAGCCCTGCTCAGATCAGCGGTGAAGATAGTTATGTTGGGGTGGCGACTGAAGGCTCCTAGCGACGACGATGGAAGGATGATCTATACGTGTTTTAGATGGGTTCGATGCTATACAATCTGACGATGGAAGTGAATTAAGGGTAATCTAATGGTAGATAATTAAATCAATGACCATGATTAGTTTTAATTAAGTTATATTAGTTTAATTAAAAGTGTTGTAACAATGAATGTATGATAATACGTTAACAGAATCGAACGAGACAAGTTGCAATGGAATCATATCAGTAAATACTACACTGTGGATCTAGAATTGGTGAATTTGGAGCAGTTGGAAGTTTTGTTTAGATTAAACATTTTTTTGACTTAATCGAAACTAGTCATTATTTCAGCGAATTAAATCTCGGTGAGAACTTCTTAAATTATATTTAAAATATTTATAAGTTTGGAAAGTTGGTTATAATCATGATCTGATTATATATTGGTTGCTTTGTAGAGGTTATAGTTGCTTCGTGGTTGATGATATTAATACAGTTATTATTATTATTATTATTCATGAACGTATAAGCTTTAATTGTTGTAACACTTATATTTTAAACACTATGATATGGATGAATGGTTGCTGCGAATTTTATACTAATTGTTCACACATTGCACTTGCATATATGGAAATTAATTGGGTATTGGTTAAGTCTCGATTCATTTGGATATCATAAATGAATACTTTATTCATTTAAGTGAAACAAGATGTTAAAATGAAAGTTGGAATTTATATTCGTAACTGTTTGGAAATGGAATTAAAGTGTTTTTGAAAAACTTTTGTAAATGCGGAAATTTATTTAACTAAGGTTTTAATATAAATGGCTTGTTCAAATTCAAATAAATGAAATTGATTTTGATTTTGAGATTGAATTTGAGTTATCTATATAAACGAACTCAATTGATTGTTCTATTAGTCTTATATAATGTTTAATTTGATTTCTACAATGTTTGAATTTCAAAAGATTTAATTTTGAAAAATAATAATATTATAATATTCAATTTTGATCTACAATTGAATTTGAATTTGAATTTGAAACTTGGAAATATTGATTCTAAATGAGTATATATATGTTTTAAAAAGTTTATAAAAATATTAGAAGTTCATCAAACAGGTTTTAATTTAAATTTATAATATGGTCTGAGTAGAGCTAATCGTGTTGCGATAGATCGTGAATTTCGACCGTAAACTACAAAAGCTTACTACTAATGCAATTTAAGTCGGAATTTCCTGAAATGAAAAACATTCGCATTCTAATGTTAATGGCTTTCAAATATAAAAGGAAAATTTGAATTTCAATGTATAGATTTTCAGTTATGTCCAAAACAAGTTTTAAATAAAATCAGGGTTTGGTAGTTCAGTGACCGTAATTGGAAACAGTTAGAAACAACTTTGTAAAAAGTTTTAAAAATATAGAAAAATGACGATAATTCCTAATAAATGATTTTAAAGTGATTTGGCTAAGAAATATAAAATTTTGAACTGTAATTTGATTTTGGGGCTTTTCAGCCTAATTAACCGATACGGTAAAAACTATATTTTGGAAATCTAAATTTTAAATGAAATAAGGTTTCTAAATTTAAGTTTATTTGATTTGATTGGAAATAATCATCGAATATTTGGTATTAATTTTGTAGATAAAACTCAAACTATTCGAGGAACTTAAAAGATGGATTTACCTTTATTCCGCTTACATTATCTGTTGAATATGGGAGTTAATATTGAATATGAGCAGATATGATTTATATCTAAATCTTATATTTAATATCAACTAGTTTCAGGTTGTTATAGACGATGTCTTTAATAACCTTATCCTTAACGTAGCAAGTTCAAGTTATTTGGTTTATCAAATATAAATGTTGTTTTAAAAAATAAGTTTTGATAAATCTTTTGATTATGGTAAAAGTTTGCCAATTTTAAGTTCATTGGATTTGGATAGAATTAATACTCAGATATTTGATATTGAATTTGGTGTCTAGACATCTACTATTTAAAAAATTTGAACGATATTTATATGATTATTCCACTTATAGTATTCGTGGTTGGGAGAATTGGTATTAATATAAGATGATATAATTTTTATTTAAATATTATATTTAATTTCAATTATTTTTGGGTTTGTTGTGAATGGTGTCTTAAATAACGTCATTCTTTTACCTAGCCAAGATTAAGTTATAATTTGGAATTTTAAAAGGATTAAGATCTTTTAAAAGCTAATTAAGATGATGCTTAATGATTTTGATTTAGAGATGGGTTTTAAAAGGAAAAGATAAATATTTAAGAGTTAATAAATGATTATTAATATTTTTGAGGCTTAATTATCTTTGTTTTAAAAGGATATGCTTCAAAAAGGAAGTTATGAGATGATTTTATTTTTTTTGGAATATGAATTTTTGGGTAAGATAAATCTTGGTTTAAAGATTTAAGGAATGGTTATCAAGATTAACAAGGCTTAATCATTAACAAGTTTTTCAAATAAGGACTTTGTTAAAGGATAAGAAATGGAGAACTGTTTTAAGAAGGTTCAATTAACAAATTTTAAGTGCAAAGAGACTTGATTAATCCTGTGTTTCCACATGGTTTAAAATAACGCTCATTATTCGGAAAAATTGAGATCAGATTTCTATCCGAAAACCATTTGGAATAATGATATGACGAAATGGAGAAAATGAAGACATTAAAGATGATGATTGAAGACCGAGTATCTTTACATCAAAATGAATGCTTGTTAATGCCTCGGGTAGCTCCCATTATGAGGTTATATATATATAAGTGATCTGGACGTATTTGGAGAATTTCCGGATTTGTAAGGGCTTCCCTCCTTTACTGGACAAGGAATAAAGCGCCTTCGATTTTGTTTAGTCCTAGAATGAACTTGTATGGATGTGTATCTAACATTGTATTTTGTAATGTACTAATTGATCTTTACTAAACATATTTCTGTTGGTGGCGGAGAATATGTTCTCTTAGCTTAAAACCCTTCTTTGAGACGTACGAGCACAAAGGTGATATGGTTAGTGATTATCAATCTATTACTTAAATAGGAAAGGAAGAATCACAATACATGTGTCACTTCCACAACTCATTTGCACATCCCCAGGTTTTCTTCCGTTCTCTCACCACTTTCCTTTATGATTTCACCCTTTCCGTTAACACAACTTCCTTCTCTTCTTTCACCGTTTACTTTTCCCCATTTTCATCTTCTCCAAACTCATCTCCCACAACCAATTCACTCCTCTGATTCCCCACTCCCCCCAAAATATCCACCCAGCAGACCTCGTGTTCACCAACCATTCTATTCCATCGTACCCAACAACAAGTCAGCGCATCACATGACATTGCCCAGTCTCTTCCCTGTCGTTGCCTTTTCCGACCACCGAAAAGCTTCCTATACTCCCACTCTTGTTTCTTTCCTACCCGCACACACTTGCACTCTGTAAATGAACTGCTACTGCCGTACTCCGATTTGACTACCGTCCTCCATCTCCTGCTTTATTTACACGCATTCAGGTATGGAAACGTCCCTTTTTTAGACATCTCAATGCATTGTTACTCTTCACTCCCATTTACACGTACCCCAATGCTACCACTATCACTGTTGTACTCCTTCACCTTTATTTGGTAAGCGATAAAATCAATGTTTAATCCAACAACCTGTCATCTGTGATAGGAAAACGAACTGTATTGATTCACCATGGCTCGATTACGTACATTAGTCGAATTGGTTGAACTACTTTCTCCTTTACCTGTATCTATTTCCATTCAATACAGTAATATATCGCATCTGAGTTGTTTCCACATAAACACAAGCACACCGTACGGAACTTGAATAACAAACTCACGGCTTGAATCTACAATTACAAAATGAACTTTAAACATTTCTAATTTTGTTGTTTGAACTATTCTTTTCTTCGTTCGCTGCTAGATTATTAATCATAACATTTTAACACCAAAATTTGTTTAGGCTCCGAAAAAACGGTGTAAAAATACGTCTTATTATCGGCAACTACCTACCATCACCTTCATGCTTACTAGCAAACCTATTAGTCCAACTTTTTTTTAACTTCTTCACTGTTCGTACTAACGTATTGACATTACATCATCCAGCGATAGTATTATCATTGTAAACTGAACAGTAAATTCACTATCGTCACTATTTGTTTATGCTCGAAAGCAGTGGTGTAATAATACGTAAATTATAGTGTAATTTGATTGTAAAACTTATCTTTCACCTACTTTGCTTATACTCATACACAGTGTTAGAACATTGACCGTAATACTGATTATTTCATATTTCCCTACATTTATTTTAACCCAATGCATGCTTCCGATTACTCATCGACTTAAACAAGGCAGAGACCTTTTGATCACAAATTATTGCATACGACTTTTCAGTGACATATTTACATGTTACGTTTTTTTCCCCAGATTGTGCCTTACACATTCTACGATGGCACTGATGTTTGATTTCTGTATACAAATTAATTTGTTTTCCAAAGTTGATGATTATCATGGACGAGTTTCCTGCTATTTCTTATTTCATAATATTTTGGGGGAATAATGATGTAATAACCCGGAAATGCGAGCCAGTTTAAAAATTTTATTTCGACAATTTTAGTGAATTTTGATTATTTAAAATGAATTATTTTAAATAATATCGACGAGAAATTTATTTTGAACTGAAATTAAAACCCATTTATTTTTAAATAAATAAACTGGATTTGAAATGGTTTAAATCGAATTGATTCATGGGTTTATCGTGAACAGCGTTTGAAATAACACTTGTTCTTTAACCCGATAATAAATAGAATGTGATTTGGGTTTATCGTGAATTGTGTTTTAAATGACACTAGTTCTTTAATCCAGTAAAAGGAGTTTTATTGAATTTGCAATTAGATTGAAAAGTGAATTGATAATTCAAATTATCAAATTTGGCAAATGAGCGAGAATGGAGTATCACCAGTTTTGCTCCAAGGCGATAGTTAAATCTTTAATCAGATTTGAACGTGAAATGGTAATTAATTTTATCGACAACACTGTGGTGTTAAATATGGAGTATTACCCGTTTTGCTTCATGGGATGAATAGGTTGGGATTGGGGAAATAAAATAAATAATTACTTCGGTGTGGTTCGCTAATCTCGACTAGTTTGGAAAACCATAATTTGGTTTGAAACGACATCCAAAGGAAGATTAAAGGATAAATTTTAAAGAATTTATCTTGGATAAAATTAATGGGAACTTTTCCCTGAGAATATGAATTGGAATGAGGCGTATGTTGTGTTTGTGTAACATTCGTTTTAATATACGCGGGTTGTTCGGAAAGGCCGGGTTTACACCCATTCTGAATAACCGATTCGACGATATGTCGAAGATGAAGACGGTGGTTGAAGACCGGAAGTCTTCACATAGTTTGGATAATTACTGACGATCCTGATTGGGCAGTACACCCAAGAGGATGGAAATAGTTGGTGGTCGTCCAGACGTACTTGGAGATGGATGGATATGCGAGGAAAGTGCCTCCGGTTTCGTTCAGACCCAGAACGGACTTGTAAATGGATTGTGTGTCTGACATTGGATTTTATTCTATGTTGATTGATTTCTATTAAATATAAATCTGTTTGGCGGCGGAGAATTTATTCTTTTGCTTAACGCCCTTCTCTGAGACGTACGAGCTCAGAGGTTGTATATCGATGGACATCAGTCGCATGGCATGAATTTCCTGTGTGGCACGCTAAGATGCAATGATCAAGGCTTCTGTTGAAAAGCAAAGTCTTGTGGTTGATGATCAAAGCACGGCCCCTGTGGCGTAGCTTTGTGTATAACGTGAATTCGCGAGCCTCACACCTTGGTATGAGTCAAAAACGGGATACGGACCGCTGGGAGAGCACGACGTTTCTTTCTAGCTTTGGTGGTGTCAGTGACTTACCAGCCCTGACATTTATATACTTTTCACCTTTGTGGTTGTTGGAATGAGGCGCCTCGATATTAGGTCTGTAAGGACCGGGAAACGTGTGTTCAGGAATTGCCAATCCTCAAACGTAAGAGAGGACCGGCCCAGCCGCATCCAGGGTTACCCAGAGTGTGTAGTCCTGAGGCATTTGCTAGAGTGTCTCGAAGCGGAGAGGAGCTTGCCCCTTGCCTCGACTCATGACGGAAATCCAATTTCCAATACGTGTATTGCGGCTTTATTTGTAGAGCCTAGTATGGCGACATAGTGGTATGGGGCACTTATGCCATCTATGATTTATATTTATGATTGAAAATGTTTTGACACTATACACTTATTATAGTATCAAATGATTTGTTTTAAATGTACCAAGCATGTTTGGCTGTTATAAGGTAAAACCCTATCCTCCGGCTTGCGTTGCATTGTGTGATGGGACCTGGGTCTTATAATAGCTTCATTTTTCGAAAAAGCATTGCGTTGCTTATTCTATGCACTGGTATTCTTGGGAGGAAACCCGTTCCGTGTTATACGGCGTGGTCCCTTGAATTACTCTCTTTTAAAATAAAGTTTTAATAATTGTTTTAGTTCTCACATCAGTCACATGACTGACCTGGAGTTTATTGTTTTAACCTAAACTCTGGGTGCCCCTATTTTCCGCACGGGCAGCTAGTAGTTATGGTTTTGCATATTTATATTCACAGGATCCTGGTTTACAGCTGGAATGATATCCGGAAAGCTCTGTATCCGTATATCACCTTCAGTTGTGCTTTGTATTATTTTCCGCTGCTATGTAATTTATTGTAATCTCTGATATTTATCGAATGTAATTTATTCATTTATACTCTGTATATTCTTGTATCTGATGGAATTGTTGTAATAGCAATGAAATGTTCTTCCGTCTGCATTCTTTTATGTGTTGTTCTCAAAGCATCCGCTCTTTCCCTCACGGGGAAGTTACGGGTTCTTACAAATGACTTCTTTAAATCTTCGATTTGATTAGAATTAACTTATTACTTGATTTCTCTATGTACCATTTTGTCTGTTTATACTGTTAAATCAGAATTGTCTTCACTCAGTTACTGCATATGCTACTGCATTCCAAGCTTTTCAGGTTCAAACAGTATTTGTCAGTATTAGAGGAAATTTGGAATAAATGAAGAAGGGGAAAATTCTTTACTCCCACATCATGAAATATACATGTGCTTATCACTATATATGTAAACACATGATATATTATATCAAAAGAAAGAAGAAGGGAGAGCATGACATTGGCATGAATATTAATATTTAAAGGTCAAAAGATGGGCCTTGGGGCTCTTGGGGTCTCGTGATTAGATGGGCCTTGGAATGTCAATAGGCTTCTTGCACTTCGAACTTTTTTTGTTTTTTTAGCAAAATCAATTTGGTGCAGTTTTACAACCTTACCAGTCGACTGGTGGTATTTATACCAGTCAACTGGTCAAGGTAAAATGCTACTGTCTATTTACAGACAGACATGACTTTTTGTGCACATTGTCTTATGTACATACCAGTCGACTGGTACCTTATTGACCAGCCAACTGGTATGAACAGCTGAAAGAATTGCGACTTTTCTGAACAGAAGCGCCTATACCTCCTCAGTTATATAAAAACCGGGCTAAACTACAGTTTTAGATCACTCGAAATTCTTCTCTAACATCTTGTTATCTGTGATCAACCAAGTTTATAATAAATTGTACAAGTTATAGTTCTGCAGGCTATAATTTCAATATCTTGTTACTGCAGCAATAAATCCAGATAGTGAATCGTCGTGTTTGTGCAACCACGCCGATTAAAGATATTCGATATCTTCTCCGTTGTATCTTCGAACAAATTTGCCATTACATGTGCACACAATATAAGAGGGCAAATACTGTTTTAGGATAGCGATCACCACATCGTGCGTCAGAGAATTCATACGATCAACGACGAATTTAGTCCAACAATCTAAAACAGTATTCAGGCAATGGCTCTTCACAGTCTTAAAGAATTTGCCGTTGATTTTACAAAGCTAGAGAGATTCGATGGTGTTAATTTTCTTCAATGTCAGAAAAAGATGCATTTCGTGCTCGCTGGAATGAAAGTGGTATACGTTCTAACTACGCTAAAGCCAGCGGAGATAGAAGATGAAACGATTGCGCAAACACAAGATCGGATCAAATGAGAACAAGATGATTATATTTGCAAGAAGCATATATGCAACGCAATAACGGATACACTCTTCGATATGTATTACAACAAGCCTACCGCAAAAGATGTTTGGGATTCATTGGAAGCAATGTATCTTATGGAGGACACAACTAGTAAGAAATTTATAGCTGCCAATTTTTTTTTAATTACAAAATGACTGATGATCATTCAGTAGTAGAGCAATTCAATTCAGTTAACATAAATTAAATATGGATGAGGAGATTAAGGTCTCATCGATAATAGAAAAATTACCCCCTTCTTGGAAAGATCAAATGAAACTATTGAAACACAAGAAAGAGGACATAAGTCTAAACGACTTTGCACGGTTGTTGATACATCAAAAGTCCATATGGTGGAGGAAAAGGAAGCAAATAATACTTCTAATAACTCTTCTAATAAGAAGAGGAAAGGGCAGAACGACAATAATTCCCAGAACAAGAAAAGCAAAAATGGTTGCTACTTTTGTTGTAAGTCGGGACATTTCAAAAGGGATTGTCGCTTCTGGAAAAAGAAGCAGCAATCTGAAAAAGAAAAGTTTGCAGCAGTCATATCAGAAGTGAATATGATTGAACAAGACAATTCTTGGTGGATCGATTCTGGTGCTACTAAGCATATCTACATAGACAAGAACCAATTCAAGAAACTGGAACCGACCAAAGATAAAGAATACCTATACATGGGAAATTCAGCAAAGATGGAGGTCAAACGGAAGGGGCCGTAGATTTGGAATTCACCTCCGGAAAAGTTCTGACTTTAAATGATGCATATTATGTACCAGAAATTAGGAAGAATCTTGTTAAGGGAAATCTTCTTAATAAATTTGGTTTCAAACAAGTCTTTGAGTCAGACAAATATGCCAAAGGATTCACATAGAAAGAAGGAGTAGATTATTTTGATACATATGCCCCAGTAGCAAGAATTTCAACTATTAGAACTTTAATTGCATTAGCTTCTATATATAATTTTGAAATTCATCAAATGGACGTCAAGACTGCATTTCTAAATGGAGATCTTGGTGAAGAGAAATATATGTCTCAACTAGAAGACTTTGTAATGCCTGGACAAAAGCATAAAGTATGTAAACTTATTAAATCACTTTATGGTCTTAAACAAGCACCAAAGCAATGACATGAAAAGTTTTATAAAACTATTATATCCAATGGTTTTAGGATGTTTGAATCTGACAAATGTGTCTATAGCAAGTTTCATTCAGGTAAAGGTGTAATTATATGTCTTTACGTGGAAGATATGCTTATATTTGGAACATATACTTCAAGTATTGAAGAAACTGAAAGATATCTATCTTCATGCTTTGACATGAAAGATATGGGAGTAGCTGAAATGATCCTTGAATAGAATCATGAAAACAAAAGATGGGTTATCAATTACCCAGTCTCATTACATTGAGAAAATTTTGAAAAGGTTCAATCTATTTGATTGTAAACCTACGTCTACTCCGTTTGATCCAAATATACAGTTATACACTAATACTGGAAGAACTATAGAGCAATTGGAATATGCAAGAGTTATTGGAAGTTTGATGTATGCAATGACATGCACACAACCAGATATTGCCTACGATGTTGGTAAAATGAGTAGATATACTAGTAACCCTAGTAATATCCACTGGAATGCAATACATATAATTTTAAAGTATTTAAATGGTACCATAAATTATGGTATACATTACAATGGTTATCCAAGTGTAATAGAAGGATACATAGATGTAATTGGAACACTGGAAGTGAAGATAATAAATCAACTTGTGGATGGATATTCACTCTTGGTGGGGGAATAATATCCTGGGCCTCAAAGAAACAAACATGTATTGCTGATTCAACCATGGCTGCTGAGTTTATAGCACTGGCTTCTGGTAGTAAAGAAGCGGAATGATTAAGGAATTTATTATTATAAATTCCTGTGTGGCCAAAACCTATGCCACCAATATATGTGCATTATGATAGTCAATCTACATTATCACAAGCTTACAACCAAGTTTATAATGGTAAATCTAGACATATTGGTCTAAGGCACAGTTTGATTAGGCAAACGGTCACTGAAGGGGTAATTACCATAGATTTTGTGAGATCTAGCCAGAATTTGGTAGATCCATTTACTAAAGGACTTGCAAGGAACTTAGTGGTAAAAATATCACAGGGAATGGGTTTAAAGCCTATACAATACAAGCACCAATGAAAGAAACTCAATTCAACATAATAAAGAAATTTGTTATCTTGAGTTCAAAGAGCAAAAGTACTTCATATGTCTGTGGTTGGAAACACTATAATATTTAGTCTGAAAAAATAAGTATTATCATACATTCCAAAGAAAAGTGCTTGGTACTTATACTGACAAAGAGAGGGTGTTCTGCTTAGAACTAGGGCTGTAAATTTTGTTCGAATGTCCGCCGTCTGTTCGTGTCCGTGACCGAAATACGTCCGTCCGAGTCCGTCCGATTTTCATTTAGGACACGAGTTAGGACAACAAAATTTGTACGAGAAAAAAATCATGTTCGGTCCGAGCTCGTCCGAATTCGTCCGAATTACTTGTAATTCGACATATAGTTGAGAGAAAATCTAGTAAAATGTACAAAATGAGATATAAATAGCCATGTCCGACCAAGTCCGATCGGTCCGAACATGTCCGTGTCCGACTGATTTTATTTAGGACAACGAAATTTGTCCAAGAAATGTTTTGGTCCGGTCCGTGTTTGGTCCGATTTTTTTTAGGACAGAAACTAAACACACCTCCGTCCGGTTCGGTCCGACCGATTTACACCCCTACTTAGAACTTAATAGGTTTATAACATATATACTGTTGAGGTGTGTGTTATAAGGCACTTCTGATAAACCTACCTATGTGAATGCAACGAAGGTGGTGTCGCCTTCTACGAGATTTTGGCTTGATCTCTAAGGGCATTTCATGAAAGAAGATACAGACCCAAGGCCAATCCACGGGTCGGGCAAACTACTATCTGGAAAATATGAAAAAGAGTGTGTGATAATCACATCTGGTAGATCATATAGGATCGATGGTTCAATGCTTAGTCAACCACTCCATCCTGATATACTTTGATGGGTTTTCACTACATATAGATTCAAGTCTGTAGGACATCTATACTTATACTCAAATTTTTCTGCATATAAAATAACAAGAGGAATTTATTTAAAATTTGGTGGAGGATTGTTAGAGGAAATTTGAAATAAATAAAGAAGGGGCAAATTCTTTTGTCTCACATCATGAAATATACATGTGCTTATCACTATAAATGTAAACACTTGATATATTATATCAAAAGAAAGAGGAATGGAGAGCTTGATAAGGCAAGAGCATGGCATTGACATGAATATAATATTTAAAGGTCAAAAGATGGGCCTTGGGGCTCTTGGGGTCTCGTGATTAGATGGGCCTTGGAATGTCAATGGGCTTCCTACACTTCGAAATGTTTTTATTTTTTTAGCAAAATCAATCTGGTGCAGTTTTACAACCTTACCAGTCGATTGGACAACGTAAAATGCTACTTTCTATTTACAAACAGACACGGGTTTTCGTGCACATTGCCTTATGTACATACCAGTCTACTGGTACCTTATTGACCAGTCGACTGATACGAAGAGTTGCAACTATTTCTGGAAAAAACAGTCGCTACTGTTTAAAGAATTGCGACTTTTCTGAACAGAAGCACCTATATATCCTCAGTTCTATAAAAACTGGCTAAGCTACAGTTTTAGATCACTCAAAATTCTTCTCTAACATCTTCTTATCTTTGATCTACCAAGTTTATAATAAATTATGTAAGTTATAGTTCTGCAAGCTATAATTTCAATATCTTGTTACTGCAGCGATAAATCCAGATACTAAATCGTCGTGTTTGTACAACCACGCCGATTAAAGATATTCGATATCTGCTCTTTTGTATCTTCAAACAGATTTGCCATTACTCATGCACACAATATAAGAGGGTAAATACTGTTTTAGGATAGCGATCACCACATTGTGCCTCGGAGAATTCATACAATTAGCGACGAATTTAGTCCAACAGTCAGTCTCCAAATGTTACCAAAATATAGTAAAAAGGATAAATTATGACCATAATTTTACATTTGCACACCGTAAGATTCAATGCTTTTGTTATCCGCTGCAACTTTTGATTTGTCTAATCCACAAATTAGTCTTTCCCTCATTTTGAGTTAAGAACTCACAATCTTCCTTTTTATGCCTTCTATAAAACGAATGTTACAAGAAAAAAAACATAATTAATACATATGCTATAACACATAAGTATGTCTACCTTTGAATTCGTCTATGTTCACAACTAATTTGTAAGTTTCAGATAAGAATGAAATTAATAATTTAAATATAACATGTTTTAGTTTTGATTCTTTGCAACTTATTATGCATTCAACAATAAATAAGAGATTTTAATTTATGTAACATATCCATCTCAACATGGAGCAATACCCAAAAATTTGTTTGGTCGTAATGGAGATATCATCTGCCAACCCATTAAACTTTAGCATAAGGAGTTTAAAATTAGAAAGCTTTTTATTTATGGTTTATTATACGTACATGACACACACACACATATATATATATATAGAGAGAGAGAGATTAGGTGGCATTAAATATTAACGTCAAAACTTTTGGTTCGTGATCTGCATACATGTTCACTGCAAATGATTACATAATCCCAAACCGATAGGATTCTGTGTTGATCATCGATCATCTATGTTGCCTCTAATTACCTCTCTGCATTTCCAGATCTGTTTTAAGTAATCATTAAAAAGATGATGCTTAAAGTACACCCCTCCTTTAACATATGCTTTGTCCACAAATCTTTGTTTACATTCCACAGTTATACACTAAATTCACCAGGAGAGTGGTGTTGGTTTAGCATAGAACCTGTGAGATGACCAATGAAACAAGGACAAATTACATTTTAATTGATTTCAATAATGGGATACAAATTTCGTTGCGTGAATTTATTTTGGAATATATTTTCTAATTATTTTGACACTAAAGTTATTTTACTGCAAAATTGGATATTACTAACTCACCTCGAACTAGGAAAATTTGTGTACAGTAGTATAAAAATCCAAAGAATTTGAAAAGGAAGGCATCGACATAATTTTTTGCGATTTGTTTGTAGCACCAGATATATATATATATATATATATATATATATATATATATATATATATATATATATATATATATATATATATATATATATATATGAAGGAAATAACCATAATCACTCTAATTTGTGTATAGCTTGCTATCTTACAACCCTTCGCATGTGTGTTTAAGATTCATGCAGGGTACAAGCATTGATGATGGTAAAATTTTCCTTTCATTTACGGAAATATATATTTTCTGTCTATTAGCATATTTGATTGTTCGGCTGCACATTAGATTTATTAGAACATTACGTGATTAAAGAAAGTAGATTATTTACGTAATTTCTGTAACAAATATAATGATGCCCTTATATATGCAGAAAAAATATTCCTCCTTCTCTGCAGATCCATTTTCAATTCATTTTGCACCTTATATTTTTTCCGCTTGCATTTCGAAAATAAAACTAGAAATATGATATAACATCCATGAATTATTAAGTTTTCTAATTTTCTCCATCAATGTTTGTTTCAATGGTTGCGAAAATTATTTAGTTTGCAAATAATTAAGTACGGTGTAGATGAAGATCAAATTGGTGGCACATAAAACCATATTGAGAGGTAGCCTGATTCATGTCCATTTAGCTGCGTTTGTAGCTCACATTTGAATTTTCGGTACGGACGCATTGCATATGAATTCATACATTTTCTACAAATCTTAGTCAGTGTTTCCAAATTAATATAACACGAACAGAGATTAGACTGAGCGTAAACATTATTCATCACATTTTACATCTTCTATTTTCAAGATTACATATAAACTTATGGGTGCCCCTAGAAGTCAATGTATGATGTGCAATACTCTGTCAAATAAAATTAAGATTACATAACATGATATATGTTCTGTGAACTTAGGATTCACTAATCTATTTTTTTTAAACAGCAACATGTGCGCTTGAATGGCATTTGCAATTCGCTGTGTTTCACAATTGTTAGCATCTGTCACATCCGTATCATTTTGCTTTTCAACCAATGATAGCAAGCTACTTACTTTCAACCAATTAGATGTAATATTTTCATATGCTTAATTCAAAATTACGTTACTGCATATATTGCTAATTAAATATCTTCTTCAATTTAGTATGGACAGTTGTGAATCTAGTACTGCTGCTAGGTGAAAAAGAAAAAATAACGTTGATGTACGCATGCATCAGAAACGTGGGGGAAAACATAAGCCGATAACACCACATTGTGGCAGTCGAATTCCACATGAAAATCAGCAACATATTGGTTGCAGACAGGGAGATAAACATGATGCAGGTAACATATGACATATTTCTCAACTTCCCTTCAATCCACAATTATTATCCTCTGGCGTACACTGGTTGCTCAAATATACACTTGTACAAACTTATATCGTTTATCAAACAGGTGGAGGCATTCGCAGAGGTCCGTGTATATGGTTTAGGCCAGGTACACACACCTTTACTTATTCTTATTTATTTATCTCACTTTGATTGATAATTAATTTATCTGTTCATACGTATTATCTCACCGAATCCTAATTTCTGCACTGATTACCTGGTTGTAACGTGTTCAAGGTGCACATAAAAGATCTAGGTTTGGCAACAAATTTGATGAGCAATCTCTGTTGGTAATAATACTATGTGGTGAAATTTGAACCGACACTTTCTTCATCAAAATTGTAAATAAAATGTGCTACTATTCGTACTTCGGTTTCCGCTTCCGACCACCAGCCTCATTCGACCGTTCACCATCAAACGGCATTGTAACACAATTTTACATTGTACGGTGGTCATTCACCGCCGAATAGAATTGCGTAGGGGTTGAAAGAGTTTTTCGGGGATACCAATAGTAGCACACAAAATAAAATAAAAAACAATTTTTGTTAACATAACACGCTAAAATTAGAAATAAACACTAACATCAGAATAAGAAAATAAAGGTAAAAGCCAACATCAAAATCAAAATTAAGAGTGGCCTAAATAATCTGGTTGATACATATATTAGTTCTTTTATAAAATATTCTTGGTTTAATATAATTTGGCCTTTTTTGCTAACTAATTAATTTTTTCGTTCGGCATGCTTTTTGTCAAATAGTGAGTTGCTGCTTCTATACAATGCTAGAATTAGTGATGATGACTGTTAGCAAAGATTAGGATACTTACGTAGGAATCATCAAATTTCACAATTAAAAAAAGCGAAGTACATCGCAAAACCATTCATGGAATAATTTAGATAGGATTACTTACTTGAAACCCTAAATTTCATTTCTTCTTCACAATCCAAACAAGATTTACAGATTTCTTCAATTCCTTTCTTTCCTTCATGCGCCTCTGCCTTCCTTTCTGGCATTATTCCTTCAACAACTTTTTTGTGGTAGAGATCCTGGATCGCTTTAGGATACCGATACTGAATCGCAACTTCGCAAGTCTCCTTTCTTCCCCTTAAACGACAGTTATCTCTTTCCTAATGAGCGAAGATTTTGATGCCCTAAGCGAAATAATGCCCCGTGCAATGGCCCAATTAGCACTGGACCAGGGCCAAACTTTGCTTTCGGCTACACCATTCATATTACAGTACACATGTCTGACCTTATCGAAAATTTGTAGGTACAATGTTTGAACCATTTTATTTTGGTCATCCGCGGTTACTTTGCACACATTGTAATGCTACTGTGTGGTATGAAGAAAGGATTAGGAAGAGTCGAACAACATCGAATTCTAAATTTTCAATTTGCTGCAAGGACAGGAAAATGGAGCTTCCTCCATCAAGGCGCTACCCACCTTATTTAGCACACTTGCTATCTTACAATGGAGGACAAGATTCCATATCTTTTAGGCAAACATTTGTTTGAATAATTCCATGTTTGCCTTTACGTCAATGGGTGGGCACGTTGACAATTCAGTTAATACCAGTAGAGGACCATACGTATTAAGACTTAATGGACAAAATTATCATCAGATTGGTTCTCTACTACCTACCGATGGACATGCCAAATTTGCTCAACTATATATTTATGAAACAGAAAATGAAATTGCAAATAGGCTTACTGTAGCTGGGACAAATGGAACCAGCAGTAGTTTAGATCGCGAAACCGTAGCTAATTTAATAATAATGTTTAATGACTGCAATGAATTAGCTAAAGCTTTTAGAATGGCAAGAGATAGATTTGAGAAAAGTACTCTGCATAATGTGTCGTTGCATCTACGTGAAAGGAGACTGGGAGATGGCCGACAATACAACTTGCCAATTTATTCTGAAATTGCTGCTTTAGTTTCCAAAAACGGTACGCGAG
The DNA here is from genome assembly GCA_030737875.1 of Allium sativum. Classification (NCBI taxonomy): domain Eukaryota; kingdom Viridiplantae; phylum Streptophyta; class Magnoliopsida; order Asparagales; family Amaryllidaceae; genus Allium; species Allium sativum. The sequence continues at coordinate 270,434,797 of CM060922.1, read as the reverse complement.
CCGAGGGTTTTCGAGACATCATTATTGAAGAGAAAACAAGATGGCTAAAATGTAACACCCCGTATTTCAGTTAATGCTAAAATTCACTAATTGCGGAATAAATAATCTCAAATGTGAGAATTGGGGGAAACGGGCTACGTCATTGCGTTCGTCTCGGAAAAATACGCAGAATAGAGTCCGAGTTTTCGAGAATCGGAGTCCGTATGGCCCGATTATGGCCCAAAGAAGTTTTCAGAAAATTCAAAGTTAAAAACAGATTTAAAATTCAGTTCTAAAACAAGTTTGGAGCCAAAAGCGGAAAGGGCGGGAAAGTTCCCGCCTAGCCCCGTGTCGACAGGCATGTCGACAGGGGTGTCGACAGCCCTGTCGACAGGGGTGTCGACAGCCCTGTCGACAGGGGTGTCGACACAGGGTGTCGGCCCTGTTGATCTTGGTGCACCAGATCTGGTTTTTGGGTTAGTCTTGGGCTGTGTTCTAGAGATTTCCGAAATCTAAGGGTCCTAATCTAATCTACGGTTAATCTAAGGGCCTAAAACACTCACCTAATCTATAAATACACCCTAAACCTACCCTAATCCATACTAAAAATAGAATTGAGTGCTACATGCCGCCAAATTAAATCTTAGGAGGAGCCTCCACTAATTTATGAAGGAAGTTGCAAGCTAATCAACCTCTAATCATCATCTTCTTCATATTTAGCAACTAATTCCACTTCATAAGTTTGCTAATCTTGGGTTTGGTGAGTTTCTATCACTTTAACATCAATTGCTAAAGTAAGTAGATTAGGTGTAATGAGACTTATGGTCTTGAATGCGGATTAGTGAGTTTGAATCATTCGTAATGATATGCTACTCTATGTTTTCCTATGTTTATGCATATTTAATAAGTGGGTTTATGCATGTTTAATAAGTTGGTTTATGCATGTTTAATAAGTGGGTTTATGCATATTTAATAAGTGGGTTTATGCATGTTTAACAAGTGAGTTATGCAAGTTCATATGCAAGTTATGGGTATGATGTTATGTGTAGGTTGTTATGCAAGTTCATATGCAAGTTATGTATATGCTTAAATGCAAGTTTAACATGATATGCAAGTTATGCATGCTTATGCAAGTATGAGAATGCTTATGCAAGTTATGTGTATGCTTAAATGCATGTTTAACATGTTATGCAAGTATGAGAATGCTTATGCAAGTTATGTGTATGCTTAAATGCATGTTTAACATGTTATGCAAGTATGAGAATGCTTATGCAAGTTATGTGTATGCTTAAATGCATGTTTAACATGTTATGCAAGTTATGAGAATGCTTATATGCAAGTTCAACATGTTATGCAAGATATGTGTATGATAATATGCGAGTTCATATGCAACATGATATGCAAGTCATATGTATGATAATATGCAAGTTCATATGCAACATGTTATGCAAGTCATGTGTATAATAATATGCAAGTTTGGGTTAAATGTAGTTGGGTTAATATATGTTCATATATGCAAGTTGACATCCTCTTAACCCATGACAAAGTTATATGCTAAGATTTGGTTAAACCCATGATATTTGTGATGGATCTTCCCTTTATTATGTCATGAAATGAGAACGATTTACGTGGGGAACGATGGGGTTAATAAATATGTTAATAAAAGTATGATTGGGTATGATTAAGCATACCATAAAAATAAATTAACATAAGTGGGAATTTACCTATTGAGTTAGGTCTACCCCATGGGAATTTACCTATTGAGTTAGGTCTACCCATGTTATGAAAAACTTGATATTAATTAGGGATAATTAATATGGGGGTGATTAATTAGGTGTAATTAATCGACTAAGACACGAGGTTGGACTCATTTGTAGTGTAAAACTGCCCGGACCCTACCGGCTTAACCAGTTGCTACAAATGTCAGCCCAATGTGAGAGGTCTTAGCCATAAATTAAATACGTGATTAAAGTAAAGACACGAGGTTAGACCCTGTTATGACGTAAGACTGCCCGGAACCAACCGGCATATCCAGCAGTCATAAAAGATGGTCTAATGTGAGAGGTCTTTATGAGGTCATGATCTTAATTAATTAAGAAACACTTAACCATATGGGCATGTAGAGGGACATGAGGGGTTAAGTGGGTGCCTTGGGTGGCATGTGGAAATCTAGTGGGTTGCCTTGGGTGGCAATAGAAAATACGATTAGAATACTTAACCAAGTGGAAACATGTAATTAAACATGATTAAAGGGTTAAGTGGGATACACTAGATAAAACAACAAGCTTAGGTGGTAGCTTGTGGGGGCCCATTTCAACCAGTAACCCATATGTATCTTATTGGGCTCGACCCATGTCGAGGACGGGACACGCGTACTGGGCTTGACTATAAGAGGCCAAAACGGGTTAGCGGTGGCAACGCAAGTCCAATGGGTTTCATATGCGTGTGTGGACCCGGGCTGGTAGGTAAGACGTTGTTGCATCGTGTAGATATAAGCCGTGCACCGTTAATTAGATCGGGTTGCCACTTTGGGGAGTGATACACCCCACTGTGGGGCCGGCACGGGTATCTACGGTAGGGAGCCGATCATTTGGGAGTGGTGGGTACACCTAGTGGAGATAGCGGCAGACGACACCTATGTAGTCAGCTAGGGGTACACGAAACTACTGGGTAAATTTTCTAAGTCCTTGGGAGGGATCAACCTTTAAGTAGGAATGACTGGTGTAGTGCAGTGTAGTAATTATCCTTGGGTGGGTAAATGCGTCTTTACAGTTATCTTAGTTATCCTAAGTCTACCAAGCTGCTTAGTGTAGCCATTCATCCCCAGACATTACCGTATGTCAAGTTTATGTCTTCTCTGGTTACTTTAATGATTTTATTGTTAAAGTTATAGGACTCGCTCAGACTTATGTCTGACCCCGTTGTTTTTATCTTTTTCCCAACCCTCAGGTTCTCAGAGTGGGCCCAGCACGAGTGGGCTTTGATCAGGCTGCTTTTATTACTCTCTTGGAGCTTGGACCCTAGATGTAGAGCTCAGTTTACCTTTTTCTATTATGACTATCAGTTCATGTATTGGGATTATGTATTTTTATTTAGCAGGATGGATATTTGTACTTGACTTATATTATGGTTTTGTGATGTAACCAGACATGTTTTATTTTCCGCTGCAATTGAAATGATGTTTTAAATTTTCAAAGTATTACTTATATCTGTCTTGCTGTAATTACTCTGTTCTATATTCACTCAAAATACTCCACCGATGTTATGGCATTCCCTTAGAGAGTGACCATAGCGGGCGTGGGGCGTTACACGTGGTATCAAAGCAAAGGTTACCGGAACAGATAAAAATTTTAGAAAACTATTTTTCTAAAAACATTTTTGGAAGAGATAGTTTCAAAAACATGTCTTTAAAGAGAAAAGTTTTTGAAAGAAAAGCATAATCCCCGATAGCCATATCTTTATCTTTCGAATTCTCCGTTTTGAATCTTTCCTTTTTCGTTTCAGCATGGCTGAGGATCTTAACTTTCCGGAAGGTGTGACGATACCAGTATGGTATAGGAGATTGATGGAGGCTAGGGCCACCACTGCGGGTCCAGCAAATGTTCCTCCACCAACCGTAGCACCCGATCTTCCTCCTCCCCCTCCTCCTCGCACAGATACTTTTGCTAAGACTTGCAAGGAATTTAAAGCTATGGGAGGGAAACCTTTTCAAGGATCTGAAACTTTTGTGGAGGCTAGAGATTGGCTTAAGGAGGTGGAAGAGTCGATAGATATCTTTGAGATGGAAGAAGGGAAGAAAGTCAAGTTAGCTGCTTGGTTAATGAAGGGAGAGGCCTCATTCTGGTGGGAGGTCACTAATGGAGAACGCCCCGTTGACTCTTGGGCGGATTTTAGGCAAAGATTTGTGGCAAAGTTTCTCTCAAGGGCGGAGGAAAACTTGTATATGGAAAGATTCTTGACTCTAAAGCAAGGAAATCTCTCAGTGAAGGAATATGTCAACAAGTTTAATCAATTGGCAAGGTTTGGCCTAGACATGGTGAATACACCGGAGAAGAAGGCTTTGAGGTTCGTGAAAGGCTTGAATGAACCAATGCATGGGTTGGCTATGACTCATATCCCTATGGGGGCCACCTTCGAGAAGCTAGTTGACATGGCACTCATGCATGAAGAAGAGAAGGGTCCCAATGCTAATAAGGCACCCGAGAAGAAGAGAGATCAAAAGAGACCTCAGCAACAACAACAAAACAAAGGTGGGAAAAGCAACGGTGGCAAGGGCAAGAAGAAGAAGTGTTTCAATTGTGGGACACCTGGCCACCTAAGCAAGGATTGCCGCAAGAAGAAGAAGACTGGCTGCTTCCACTGTGGCGAAGCAGGGCATCTAGTGAAAGACTGTCCTAAGAAGGGGCAAAGGACGGGGTCTACCTCAGGAGGACAGGTGCAAGCTCTTATGGCACCGGGTCAGGCTAGGGGGCAAGTACAGGCTCTCGCGGTCCCACCGATTCAGGAAAGAGGTAGAACTATTTCCGTTGAAAGTCTGGTTTTTCTATTTGATCATCCTGTCCGTACATTGTTTGATTCAGGCGCATCGCATTCGTTTATCTCATCATCATTAGTTGAGTCACTGCACTTAGACACCAGTCTGGTAGAAGATCCCTTGGTTGTTTCAAACCCAATTGGGGGCTCCACTTATTTGTCCATGATATGTTTGGGTTTGAAGATTTCTATACTTAGCATTGAGTTTAGATGTGATGCTTTTGTGTTGGGCTTCACGGGCTATGGGTTGATTTTGGGCATGGACTGGTTATCCAGTAATGGTGCTGTTCTTGATTGCAAAAGGAGAGTTGTTAGGCTCATGACCCGCTTGGGTAACACTCTCGAGATCTCTTGTAATCCCATGGATTCTGTTATGCTAAGTTATCTTGAATCGCTTGACGCTTCGGTCGAGAGTTTGCAATCTGTTAGAGTGGTCCGGGAATACTCGGATGTGTTTGAGGAGGTGAAGGGCTTACCCCCGAAGCGGGAGATTGACTTCCGAATATATCTGGTGGATAATGCTAAACCTGTATCTTTACCAGTGCGCCACATGGCTCCTCGTGAGAGGAGGGAACTCCATAAGCAAGTAGGGGAGTTGCTTGAGAAGGGGTTCATAAGACGGAGTATATCGGAGTGGGGTGCTCCAGTAGTATTTGCTACGAAGGCGGATGGGTCCCTCAGACTTTGTGTAGACTATAGAGAACTCAACAAGCTCACAAAGAAGAATAGACACCCATTGCCGAGAATTGATGATCTTTTCGATCAGTTGGTTGGCGCTTCAGTATTTTCTCAATTGGACTTAGCCACGGGGTTTCATCAGTTGAGGGTGGCTGAGGATAGCATAGACAAGACTGCCTTTAGGACTCCGGATGGTTTCTATGAGTGGCTGGTGATGCCATTTGGGTTGACGAACGCCCCTGCATACTTTGTTGATTTGATGAGTAGGGTGTTCAGGGAGTTCCTTAATAAATTCGTGGTGGTCTTTGTGGATGATATCTTAGTATTTTCTAAGAGTGAAGAAGAGCATGCCCTACATCTTGGGGAGGTATTGAAGACTCTTCGAGCACATAGCCTTAAGGCTAAATTCTCTAAATGTCACTTCTGGAGGAAGGAGGTGCGGTTCTTGGGGCACGTGGTCTCCAAGGAAGGGATAGCTGTGGATCCCGCGAAGGTAGTATCAATTCAGGATTGGAAGGTTCCGAAGAATGCTACCGAAGTAAGAAGTTTCTTGTGGTTGGCGGGTTACTATAGGAAGTTTATCATAGACTTCGCAAAGATATCAGCCCCATTAACCCGCTTAACGAAGAAGAATCTTGTTTTCACATGGGACGTAGATTGTGATGATGCGTTCCGACGGTTAAAGAGAGCTTTAACCACTGCTCCAGTTTTAGTGTTGCCAGATGGGAGCAAGCCATTTGTTGTCTATACTGATGCTTGTGGGACAGGACTAGGCGCAGTCTTAATGCAAGAGGGAAGGGTAATAGCCTATGGTGGAAGGCAGTTGAGAGTGCATGAGAAAAATTACCCTACCCATGATTTAGAGTTGGCCGCTATCGTTTTTGCGCTTAAGATTTGGCGCCATTATCTTCTTGGTGAGAGATTCGAATTGTTCACTGACCACAAATCATTGAAGTACTTGTTTTCTCAGAAGGATTTGAATTTGAGACAGCAAAGGTGGATGGAGTTCTTAGCATCCTATGATTTCGAGCGTATACCCCTGGCAAGGGTAACGTGGTGGCGGACGCCTTGAGCAGAAAAAGGTTGTCCTTGAGTCCATTGTTCGTGGAACAACGAAGCTTGGAATTTATCTCGATGTTTGATTTCAGACCTTCCATTGATTATGTACCCGGTTTGCTAGCTTCCTTGGAGGTTAGACCTACTCTTTTGGGGCGGATTGGAGAAGCATAGAGGGACGACCCACAGTTGGTTGAGTTGGTGGAGAAGCTCATAAAGGGGGAGTCATCCAGCCATTTGAGTAGGTACACCCTAGACGATAGGGGGTGCTTGCGTAGAGTCGGTAGACTTTGTATACCGCAAGACGAGGGTTTAAGGAAGGTTATTCTTGATGATGCACACCGTTCTAGGATGACCATTCATCCCGGTGGGGACAAGATGTACCAAGACATGAAGAGGGTTTTCTTCTGGGCTGGTATGAAGAAAGATGTGGCCGAGTATGTCGCTCGATGCTTGGTGTGCCAACAAGTGAAAGCGGAGAAAAAGAAACCAGGTGGGTTGCTTCACCCATTGGAAGTTCCTCAATGGAAGTGGGATAGCGTCTCGATGGATTTTATTGATGGGTTACCCAGATCGAGAAAGGGTAATACGGGGATTTGGGTTGTGGTAGACAGACTTACTAAAAGCGCCCACTTCATACCTGTGAAGAGCAAGAGGATTGCTCCATGGCTAGCTTCAGTATATCTTCGAGAGATAGTTCGATTGCATGGGGTACCCTCTAGCATAGTGAGTGATCGAGATCCTATCTTCAATAGCGAGTTCTGGAGAAGTTTGCAAGAAGCAGTGGGGACTCAATTGTGTCTGAGCACCGCATATCATCCTCAGACAGACGGCCAGACTGAGAGGGTGAATCGTGTCCTAGAAGACCTTTTGAGGCTTTGTATCTTGGACTTTGGAGGTACATGGGAAGAGCATCTTCCATTGGTGGAGTTCGCATATAATAACAACTTTCAGTCCAGTATTGGTATGGCTCCTTTCGAAGCTCTCTATGGAAGGCCTTGTCGATCACCTACATGTTGGTGGGAATGTACGGATAAGATCTTGCTTGGGCCTGATATGGTTAGGGAGACTTCTGAGAAGATTAACTTGATTCGAAGAAGGATGAAAGCAGCGCAGGATAGGCAAAAATCTTATGCGGACAAGAGAAGGACGAATCTTGAGTTTGAAGTTGGGGACATGGTCTTTGTCAAAGTGTCTCCGTTACGAAATGTGGTTCGCTTTGGATCTGTTGGGAAGTTAGCACCAAGGTTCGTAGGGCCATTTCCCATTAAGGAAAGAATTGGACGGATGGCATATAGAGTGGAGTTGCCCGACAGACTTAGTGGTGTTCATGATGTATTCCATGTGTCACATTTGAGGAAGTGCTTACACGAGACCGCAGAGGTGGTAGAGCCAAGCTTGCTTAAAGAAGTGGAAGTAGAGCGTGATGCGACTATTCGACGAGCTCCTACTCGCATCCTTGGGTCAGAGACTAGGAAATTGAGGAATCGAGAGGTTCAACTAGTCAAAGTACAATGGGGAGAAGACGAGAGCAACGCAACTTGGGAAACGGAGGCGAAGATGCGTTCATTGTACCCATTCCTTTTTGAGGGTATGTCTTTTAACTTCTCCTTTATCGTTTGTCTAGTACTTATCTTATCTTTAGTATGTCCTCTCATTTGTACCTTTGACCTTTAGATAGGGTAAACCTATGGTTGAAACATGTGTTTGAGACATGTTATGTTTGATGGATGCATGTGGATGCAAGTGGTTGCTAGTGGTTGCCCGTGGATGCATATATACACACTCTAGGCACTAGATCGGCTCAATCACTTCATAATGCATATTGCATAAAATTGTGTGTAGGAAGCTATATTTATGGATGTATAATGATTGTGTTATCATATGGATGATGCATTTTGGTGAATGATTGTGCACTCATGTAGATATTGTATGTGTCGATAGGGTTCTCTCGCATACATAATGGATGCATGGCACTATCATGGTTTGCATATGTGCATACATTAGATAGGGAACATATACACACACTCTTTGCATATGCTCATACATCATTAGAAATTGTTTTAAGGACAATGGATGCCCGTGTTTGATGGATTGAGTAGATGGTTGTTTGGATGGTAGGATATGCATTCTCCTTAGCTTAGAGATTTCGGGGATGAAATCCTTTAAGGAGGGGAGAATGTAACACCCCGTATTTCAGTTAATGCTAAAATTCACTAATTGCGGAATAAATAATCTCAAATGTGAGAATTGGGGGAAACGGGCTGCGTCATTGCGTTCGTCTCGGAAAAATACGCAGAATAGAGTCCGAGTTTTCGAGAATCGGAGTCCGTATGGCCCGGTTATGGCCCAAAGAAGTTTTCAGAAAATTCAAAGTTAAAAACATATTTAAAATTCAGTTCTAAAACAAGTTTGGAGCCAAAAGCGGAAAGGGCGGGAAAGTTCCCGCCTAGCTCGACAGCCCTGTCGACAGGGGTGTCGACACAGGGTGTCGGCCATGTTGATCTGGGTGCACCAGATCTGGTTTTTGGGTTAGTCTTGGGCTGTGTTCTAGAGATTTCCGAAATCTAAGGGTCCTAATCTAATCTAGGGTTAATCTAAGGGCCTAAAACACTCACCTAATCTATAAATACACCCTAAACCTACCCTAATCCATACTAAAAATAGAATTGAGGGCTACATGCCGCCAAATTAAATCTTAGGAGGAGCCTCCACTAATTTATGAAGGAAGTTGCAAGCTAATCAACCTCTAATCATCATCTTCTTCATATTTAGCAACTAATTCCACTTCATAAGTTTGCTAATCTTGGGTTTGGTGAGTTTCTATCACTTTAACATCAATTGCTAAAGTAAGTAGATTAGGTGTAATGAGACTTATGGTCTTGAATGCGGATTAGTGAGTTTGAATCATTCGTAATGATATGCTACTCTATGTTTTCCTATGTTTATGCATATTTAATAAGTGGGTTTATGCATGTTTAATAAGTTGGTTTATGCATGTTTAATAAGTGGGTTTATGCATATTTAATAAGTGGGTTTATGCATGTTTAACAAGTGAGTTATGCAAGTTCATATGCAAGTTATGGGTATGATGTTATGTGTAGGTTGTTATGCAAGTTCATATGCAAGTTATGTATATGCTTAAATGCAAGTTTAACATGATATGCAAGTTATGCATGCTTATGCAAGTATGAGAATGCTTATGCAAGTTATGTGTATGCTTAAATGCATGTTTAACATGTTATGCAAGTATGAGAATGCTTATGCAAGTTATGTGTATGCTTAAATGCATGTTTAACATGTTATGCAAGTATGAGAATGCTTATGCAAGTTATGTGTATGCTTAAATGCATGTTTAACATGTTATGCAAGTTATGAGAATGCTTATATGCAAGTTCAACATGTTATGTAAGATATGTGTATGATAATATGCGAGTTCATATGCAACATGATATGCAAGTCATATGTATGATAATATGCAAGTTCATATGCAACATGTTATGCAAGTCATGTGTATAATAATATGCAAGTTTGGGTTAAATGTAGTTGGGTTAATATATGTTCATATATGCAAGTTGACATCCTCTTAACCCATGACAAAGTTATATGCTAAGATTTGGTTAAACCCATGATATTTGTGATGGATCTTCCCTTTATTATGTCATGAAATGAGAACGATTTACGTGGGGAACGATGGGGTTAATAAATATGTTAATAAAAGTATGATTGGGTATGATTAAGCATACCATAAAAATAAATTAACATAAGTGGGAATTTACCTATTGAGTTAGGTCTACCCCATGGGAATTTACCTATTGAGTTAGGTCTACCCATGTTATGAAAAACTTGATATTAATTAGGGATAATTAATATGGGGGTGATTAATTAGGTGTAATTAATCGACTAAGACACGAGGTTGGACTCATTTGTAGTGTAAAACTGCCCGGACCCTACCGGCTTAACCAGTTGCTACAAATGTCAGCCCAATGTGAGAGGTCTTATCCATAAATTAAATACGTGATTAAAGTAAAGACACGAGGTTAGACCCTGTTATGACGTAAGACTGCCCGGAACCAACCGGCATATCCAGCAGTCATAAAAGATGGTCTAATGTGAGAGGTCTTTATGAGGTCATGATCTTAATTAATTAAGAAACACTTAACCATATGGGCATGTAGAGGGACATGAGGGGTTAAGTGGGTGCCTTGGGTGGCATGTGGAAATCTAGTGGGTTGCCTTGGGTGGCAATAGAAAATACGATTAGAATACTTAACCAAGTGGAAACATGTAATTAAACATGATTAAAGGGTTAAGTGGGATACACTAGATAAAACAACAAGCTTAGGTGGTAGCTTGTGGGGGCCCATTTCAACCAGTAACCCATATGTATCTTATTGGGCTCGACCCATGTCGAGGACGGGACACGCGTACTGGGCTTGACTATAAGAGGCCAAAACGGGTTAGCGGTGGCAACGCAAGTCCAACGGGTTTCATATGCGTGTGTGGACCCGGGCTGGTAGGTAAGACGTTGTTGCATCGTGTAGATATAAGCCGTGCACCGTTAATTAGATCGGGTTGCCACTTTGGGGAGTGATACACCCCACTGTGGGGCCGGCACGGGTATCTACGGTAGGGAGCCGATCATTTGGGAGTGGTGGGTACCCCTAGTGGAGATAGGGGCAGACGGCACCTATGTAGTCAGCTAGGGGTACACGAAACTACTGGGTAAATTTTCTAAGTTCTTGGGAGGGATCAACCTTTAAGTAGGAATGACTGGTGTAGTGCAGTGTAGTAATTATCCTTGGGTGGGTAAATGCGTCTTTACAGTTATCTTAGTTATCCTAAGTCTACCAAGCTGCTTAGTGTAGCCATTCATCCCCAGACATTACCGTATGTCAAGTTTATGTCTTCTCTGGTTACTTTAATGATTTTATTGTTAAAGTTATAGGACTCGCTCAGACTTATGTCTGACCCCGTTGTTTTTATCTTTTTCCCAACCCTTAGGTTCTCAGAGTGGGCCCAGCACGAGTGGGCTTTGATCAGGCTGCTTTTATTACTCTCTTGGAGCTTGGACCCTAGATGTAGAGCTCAGTTTACCTTTTTCTATTATGGCTATCAGTTCATGTATTGGGATTATGTATTTTTATTTAGCAGGATGGATATTTGTACTTGACTTCTATTATGGTTTTGTGATGTAACCAGACATGTTTTATTTTCCACTGCAATTGAAATGATGTTTTAAAATTTCAAAGTATTACTTATATCTGTCTTGCTGTAATTACTCTGTTCTATATTCACTCAAAATACTCCACCGATGTTATGGCATTCCCTTAGAGAGTGACCATAGCGGGCCTGGGGCGTTACATAAAATGAATAAATGAAAAACACCCAAGTTTTATGGCAATGCAATATCCAGTATTGTTTCCATACGGAGAAGATGGCTATAGGCTTAATATTCATTACAGAAATATTTCTGAAAACGCAACCAATGAGGATGACCTGGTCAGTATAAGAGAGCACTATGCTTACATTCTGCAGTATAGAGAAGGAGAAGGTAATACCATACTTCTTGGTGGACGACTATTTCAACAGTTATTGGTTGATGCCTACTGGTACATAGAGGAGGACTGGTTGAACTGGATAAGGAATAATCAATGACATATTAGATCTGAAGTGTACAAAGGCTTGAAGGATGCGGTTACTGCTGGAGACACATCCGCTATATCGATTGGACGGAGAATGGTTTTGCCTTCAACATTCACAGGTGGGCCTAGATATATGGTACAAAATTACCAAGATGCTATGGCAATATGTCGATGGGCTGGTTCACCGGATTATTTTATAACATTTACTTGCAATGCCAAGTGGCCAAAGATCGAAGAATGCTTACTCGCCTTTCCTGGACAACGACCAGAAGATAGACCAGATGTTATTTCCAGAGTTTTTCACATTAAATTAATAGAGTTGATACATGATATCAAAGATAGAAAACATTTCGGAAAGATTAATGCAGGTATGTTTAAACTTTAATCTGCTTATTCTTCTTATTGCTATCGAACTGATTCACATTTCTTCTTCCAGTACTTTACACCATTGAGTTTCAAAAATGTGGCTTACCGCATGCACATATATTGCTTTTTGTTTGTGCTGAAGAACGCCCTAAAACAGCAACCGACGTGGACAGAATGGTAACAGTTGAATTCCCTAATATTCGTATGGACTCATTTGCATTTGATTCCATCAGTCAGTTTATGGTACATGGTCCCTGTGGTTTGCAAACCCCATATGTCCTTGCATGATTAGTGGTAAGTGTTCTAAACATTACCCTAAACTATTTTCCACTGAGACCACATTTGATAAAAATGGATTTCCAAACTATAGAAGACGAGATAATGGTCGGTTTGTTCAAACGGCTTCCGGTTTAAAACTAGACAATCATTCAGTAATTCCACACAATGCTGATTTTGTTGTCAAGTATCAGGCACATATTAATGTTGAGATATGTAACAGATCAAAATCTATTAAATATTTGTTTAAGTATATTAATAAAGGACATGTTAGGGCAACCGTTGTAGTTGAGGAAAATAACGTCACACACCATAAATTTGTAAAGGAAGTTGATGAGATAAAGAGATATCTAGATTGTCATTACATTTCTGCTTCAGAAGCAAGCTGGAGAATTTTTTTTAATTTGACATTCAATATCGTAAACCTACCGTTGAGCGGCTTCAGTTCCATTTGCCAGAGGAACATAACGTGATTTTTCATGACAACGACAATTTGAATGAAGTGGTAGCAAGACCATCAATCAGTGAAACCATTTTTACAAAATGGATGGAAAAAACATGGAAAGTGAGGAGGCTAGATCTCTTACATATGTTGACTTTCCAACAAAGTGAGTTTGGAATAAGAAAAAAACATGTGGCACAAACGGACGAAAGGTGCTATAATTGGCAAACTTTACTTTGCACATCCAACATGTGGGGAAAGATTTTATTTGCGAATGTTACTGAACAATATGAAAGGTACAACTAGCTCTGGACATATTAGAACAGTTAATGGTACAGTATTTGATAGCTATAAAAGTGCTTGCGTTGCTCGTGGCTTGCTAGAAGATGATAATGAGTGTAATGACGCATTAAATGAGGCTGCACATTGGGCTTCAGCCCCATCGCTATGTGAAATGTTTGTTATGCTTCTCCTCTTTTGGGAGGTTTCAGATCCCATGCAATTATGGGATAAAAACTAGAAATTGTTGGTCGAAGATACAGAATGGCGACTCCTGCATCATTCTAGCAATCATAATGTTAACATCGGCGACAACTTGCTTCGGCATGAAACATTGTGTCAAATTAAAAAAATTATGAATAACAATAATAAATCTTTAAAGGAATTTGCCTTACTGCCCTTTATTACTCAAGCAACAACTTATAACAGCAAAAACATTTTACTAGCGGAAGAACAAGGATATGATTGTGATTCTTTACAAGCTGAGTATGATATTTTAGTACCCTCCCTAAACACAGAGCAACGAACAATTTTTGATGTTGTCACTAATGCAGTTGAAACTGGTAAAGGCGGGTTTTACTTTGTTTACGGTTCCGGTGGTACAGGTAAAACTTTTTTATGGAAAACAATTATCACATACCTGCTTGCTAGATGTAAAATTGTTCTTGTTGTAGCTTCTTATGGAATTGCATCATTATTACTACCTGGAGGACGAACTGCGCATTCCAAGTTTAAAATCCCGTTGACATTAGATGATAATTCCACATGTAATATATCAAAACAATCAGCTTTGGGACAACTTGTCAAAATTAAAGATTTGATAATTTGGGATGAAGCAGAATGATGCATCGTAATGTTGGAAGCTTTTGAGAAAAGTTTAAGAGATTTAATGTGTAACGACGAATTCAAAGTTGATAAACTTTTTGGTGGTAAAATTATTTTACTAGGTGGCCTTTTTTGACAAACCTTGCCAGTTATTCACAAAGGATCAAGGCAAATGATCGTAGGTTCTTCAATCAGCAAATCATTTTTATGGACAAATTGTATGGTATTTGTACTTAGAGAAAATATGCGTTTACTTAATGGATCTACAAATTTTAATGATCCTAAAATGGTAAGACTATTTTCGAAGTAGGTGCTAAATATTGGTGATGGAAATGTACCTATGATTGCTTTGAAAAATGAAGAAGAATCGTCATGGGTGCAAATTCTTGAGCAATATTTAATTAACCATTACTCGAATGGCTTGGCAAATATCGTGGATGTTATATATCCCGATTTAACGAATAGATTGCTTGAGAAAGATTATTTGAGGAATGGATGTCTACTTGTACCAACTAATAAATCCGTAGAAGAGATAAATTTGTATACTATATCTCGAATTGCTGGCAGTCTAAAAAGCTATCTAAGTGCAGATTCAATTAGTCTTGCTTCATAAGGAGTAGAAGATCAGAATGTACTGTAACCACCTAAATTTTTAAACACTTTGAAAATATCTGGATTACCTAACCATAACTTGTAGCTAAAAGTTGGAGCTCCTATCATGCTTCTGAGAAATTTAAATCAAAATTTAGGACTTTGCAACGACACCCGCTTGGTTGTCATCCAGCTTGCAAATAGAGTCATTGAGGCGAAAATGATTACAGGTAATAATGTAGGTAAAAAAGTTCTGATACCAAGGATTGTTGTTACGTCCTTAGATACAAAGTGACCATTTATACTTCGAAGACGACAATTTCCAGTTAAAGTATACTTCGTGATGACGATTAACAAAAGCCAAGGACAAACATTACAACATGTTGGCGCATATTTACCATGACCTGTTTTCAGCCATGGACAGTTATACGTAGCACTTTCATGAACTACATCTCCTGCTGGTGCGAAAATATTTATAGGACAATCCGAAGGTGGACTGCCGGGATACACCAAAAATATTGTGTATAAAGAAGTTTTTGCGGGGATAACAGGTAATTTTATATTCTATCAACTAAAATTGTATATGGATATTCTACATTACATTCTTCACCCTGATTCAACTGCTTTGTCACCAACAAATATTCACAAGTGGAATGATTGTACAAGTTTGTTATCTTAAATGGGACGAAAATGGAATATATTTAAATTCTAATTGGTTTCGAACAACCACTATTGTGTCATCTTCCAATGATTGCGTGCAGTAATTTGAACTCTCTTTTGTCTTCACTTTTATCAGGTTACATATACCAGTGCGGCGTGAGTTTGCTACAGCTATACATACATTCAACTATGAAGTTATTTGCCTGTATAAACAAAATTTAAACTTAACTTTGTCAATGTTTTCCTACTCCATCCTGCACCCTGTTAAAAATCAGTCTTTTGGCCACCATGTTTTCCTGCCATATACTTTTCTCTTACCATTCACTTTTATTTTATTCTATACGTAGTCTTGCGAATGTTTCACGTCAAATACAAACATAGTTTATACCACAGTTTACATGAAGTGACGCTGAATATGTTTCAACTTTATATATGTCTTGAAATATATTTGTCGTTAATATTTCACCTAGAATGCTTCTTCTACATGTTTTAGATGATGAAGAAATGGTGGATGAATCCACTTCGCAGTCAACATGTTAAAATGTAAATAACCACACTCTGCTTATATCTTAGTTCTCCGTCATATGAAGGTGTGATCGTTTTATCTATCTTTTAAATAAAATTGCATACGATAACTGCTAGAATAAACACATATTTATTATGATATACTATTTTCCCCTTTTTTCATCACAAACTGACATCCTACAATATATTTTACAGCTCAAGCTGGATATGATTTTATACAACTCACCGACTGCACTTATTTTCCTCATTTTCATTATGCAGGCTTCTATTTACAATGCAGACAAAGCTTGTTCAAAAGTTTACATTATTTCTATCCTGGTACATTCTTCCTCTTTTCAACTTCTCCACCCATATAGCTTCTTATTATATATTTATATAACTTATATATATTACATAAATATTAGGTACTTGCAATCCTTCTGTTCTATCTAATGCTGCTACTAGCACTTAATACTATTAATTTCTTATGCTGCAAGTAAAAATTAAAAACACAATCATATTTGCTGATGCACAATTAGTACATAAACAAGTTTTGTGTATTACCTCATATGGCATTAGTCGACAGATCATCTTCATACATTCATTTCAATCTTTTGTCCTAACAGTCAACAAATCATAAATGGAAATAACTGCTAGCAATAGTCCGCACTTATGCTGGTACTATCTTTAGATTGCTTGGTTATTACTTATGGACCCCATTAATTTTTTTATATAAGAATAAGAAAAATAGTTCTAACCAAAGATGGGGCAAACACAGGAGACCACCTAAGCTCATCTATTATGTTTGCAGCCATCAGTCCAAGACAGTATATTGTACATCTTTATGTACCTCTTCGGTGCACATTTTTGGGCTGGGTGTTAGTGATCAATGTGATAAATATCTTATTCCAACATATATTACGATGCAACAGTATGATTATTAGTCAACGTATTTTGTTGTTATTTAAACCAAACTTAAGTAGTTATAACACCATATATACAAACTTAGTGCGTCTTGCGAACTACGAAAGAAATCATAAATGTATGGATGCTTAAGCAAATTTAA
This sequence comes from Allium sativum, assembly GCA_030737875.1. NCBI lineage: Eukaryota > Viridiplantae > Streptophyta > Magnoliopsida > Asparagales > Amaryllidaceae > Allium > Allium sativum. The sequence continues at coordinate 270,417,897 of CM060922.1, read as the reverse complement.
ATTATGTTCATATTTTCCTTCTTTCATTTGGATTAACCAAATTTTATGATGATTTATAAACTATGAAATGCTTTAACTAAGACATGGTACACTTACTTTTTAACATGTACACGTATCTTTCTCATATCACGAATCATTTACTAAGTAATTATTTTCTGCTAATTCACCTGACTATGCGATTTGTATTTTCCTTTTTTTACTTCTTAGTACTCCCTGTAGATTTTGTGATTTAGGTGTACTGACACTGGATCTACTACAACTTAGATGAATATTCTACATATTTACCTTTGTTCATGTGCTTTGTTTTACTTCAGATGACAAAGTAGATGGAGTTGCCAATAATTGTGGAGTCAAATAAAACAATGAAGCATACCAAAACAATGGTAATGCTAGACTGCTATTTAACCGTTATTACGATTTTGTTGCAAATGCAATATAATTTTAAACACGTACTTCAATTTACTGCATACGCATGTTTTTATTTATTATTTTTTACACTATTTCTATATATGTGCTAAATAAAATAACAGCTATACTCTTGATTTTCCAGGTTTCATTGTCAAAATGGAAATATGCATGTTGCGGATGTCCTAATACATGTGTGACCAAACTATGCATGCTGTGGAAGTTCTACTACATGCGTGACCCATTCAAACATGTCAACCTATTACGATTCTAATTATTGTCAAACATGTATATATACTGATGGATAACCAATACGTTACTTTGCATTACTGTTCTCTAATGTGTATTTATTAGAATTTAATCTTTTGTTCATTCAGTTTAATTACTGTATACGTGATTTGCTAATGCAAGTTACCTAAGCATCAGTTTATAGAAAAATGACATATTATAGATAATATTTTTGGCATGTATTGTTTAAATGATATATTGCAAAAGGTATTCATATGTTAATTTCATTTCTGTTTACCCAAGTATTTACATTTTATAGTTGAAAACGTAAAATGTGGTGTCCAAGGGTGAATGAAAGTGAGTGCAAATACATGCCAACAATAATTATATGCGACTTCCTATCTTCATGACATTTATGATTGCATGCCATGGCAATCAAAGCAACATGAACACATTGCAATTTTTTACTACTTTTTTTTTGGCAAGGCCGACCGGTTTTTATAGTGATCCGTAACACACTTTTATTAATTTTAAAATAAAATATACAAATAAGTTCAGGTGATATGCTTCTACGTATCAACTAATTCGGTTTTTAAGGTGGACCGTCCACCGACAATCTTTTCCTACTTTTCTTTGTTCGCAAGATGATTCTCTTTTAATTTTCAGTTTACCTGTGCTACCATAGTAAAAACATTTGAAGTTGTTTAGGAAAAACTTCATGGACACGCTCTTATCATCAAATATAACGATGCCTCTTTTTGAAAACATACAGTTTGTGGCCTAAAAATAGTCAAACTAAGCACGGACCGAATGAAAAAAATTGCCAGCCAAATTTTGTTGCTCTTATTCGTGTTCTAAATTAAATCGAACGGGCACAGACACATGTCTCTCAAACACGGACACGAACGTAATTGGTCTGACACGACTACTTATAACACATTTTATACTTTTTATTACATTTGTTTCCCCATTAGATACTGAATTACATTTACTTCGGACGAATTCTAACTAACACGGATCAAACGTAATTTATTAGGATAAATTCTATTGCCGTAACTCGTGTTTTATATGAGAATCGGACGGATTAGGAAGACTGTATTTTGATCACACACATTAACGGACATCGCTTAGTCGTACAAAGTACACAGCTCTAATTAGGCGCCCTTGGAAATTGAGCATCATCAAACATTGTGAATATTAACCACATAGTTGGTTTGAATTCAAATGCAAATGGATGCTCATTACAATTCCACATCATTACAGTTAACAAATGGAATACAACTTTTCTTCTATTTCTTTCCAACCATTCTTACTCTACAACTTTCTGCAAATTTTACGTCAAGTATTTTAGGACCCATGTGAGATGAACTTGGTGCGACATAGAATTCAAAGAAATATAAGGCAAAACCCGCTGCCAAATATGACCTGTGTCTGCGCATATAACTATCTATACAATCAATACATATTTTTTCATGCATGCTGAACATATATAACATAAGCAGCGTTGAATCATGAAATTAAAAAAACCAACGGTAGCTACATGGAATATCTTTTCTCTCAAATCTTTGACACTTCTTCAGCGTACGAGTGTTGCAGACTCACTTTCCATATCGAAGTTACGTGTGCATTTTTGCCATTCACCGTAAGAACAATCATTCTTTCTTTCTTTAAAAAACAAATAACATTCCTTAAGTCTATTCCTACTTTTGCTCACGTGGACAATCAATGCCAGGATGGATATGAATTTTCCGTTGCTACCTTAGACATGCAGTTTCAAATTATAAATTACGGTTACTTCCGTTTCCATAACTGAACAGTCCTGCATTGCATACAAAAAAAGCTGACTGACAAGCGACAACCAACAATTACTTTTTTTCCCACTCTGCCATGACAGTTACTTTAACTGTTCACGTCCTAATATATAACACCCTCTTTGAAAACGAAAGTTCCATCTTCCCGTACAAGTTCATAAACTGCTTCAGCACCGGTATGTCCGCCTTCCACTTTCTGCTTCCCTTTTTGTCCACATGAAAATTGATTGCTGAAAACGAACGTATTAATTCCAAATCACTGCTTATCAACATACTCCTTCACTTTTTTCTATATATTTGTGCAAACATTCAAATGGATGCTCACTGTCCCCTCCTATCTGAATTGACCAATGGCGCACACTGGATTCGAATCCAAATAAGAGTCGCAAGAATGTGGACTTCCATCACAAAAGCAAAAGAGGTTACTCAAACAACCTGCAACTACTTGACATTAAGGTTACAAAATTACCTTCTTTCTTTCACTACACAGCCATTTTTGCATTGTACACATTATTTATTGATCTTCGTTCCATCTACTGCTCTGTAGGGTAACCAAAAGCAAGTTATCATTCCAAAAGGGTTGCTTGATAAATATGAGAACACTTTTACCAATTAATGTATTTATGAAATTGAGAATTTCAGTGTGGTTCCATCTGATATTAATTACTGTGTCCTCAACGAAGAGTCGAATCTTACTCCGTAGAGACACAGAAGTAAGAAGACTTCATGACGTATTAAACAATATTACCATTTAGAAATTTGGATTTGTGGACGACGACATATTGGGTACTCGGATCGACAAACTACATCAACTATCTGGTTCTTTATACGTTTGAATTTTATTTTCAGGATACACACCTCATTCTAAATTTTTTAACATCTATCTTTTTGTGTTCCAACAAATATTGCATGAGTGCTTACATTCGTTTCTGAAGTAACTCCAAGAACCACAAGAAGAGGGTGTCAGACTATAATATGAAAGCTACAACTGCAAAATGAAAGGTAAGCACATATACGGTCTGACTTATGTCAATAGATAAATCCAATCTTATGTTTTAATAAACTGGTTTTTACTTTGTAGTGGGAAAACCCTGTTTATTACTTTATGGGCTGAGAAAACGAAATTGGTTGACACCTCCCCTGCTTCATCCTCCAAACATCTTCCAACGGTGGTGCTAACATCATTGATAGTCAAATTGTGTAAGGGTACCAACTAATTTCTTCCCATACTACATTCCAACTTTCTACCCTATTTTTTCCTACCAAATACCTTAACACTAATTTGTTATGTAACTGGATCTTCACACATGAATTAGGTGATTTCACATTCTCATCCACAAATGCTACCCATTACTACACTGATGTGAACATCCCAGAATTGAATAATTTGAATACAGGTCATTATGCTTTGTCCACTTTATGATTTATACAACTGCTTGGATTTCCACTACATGTGTACTAAATACAATTCATTTTATCATCTTTTATGTTCTACTTTCCCGTAGGTTAGCATCAATTGAACATCATGCAATTGTGAAGTCAAAGAAGATATTAGACCCACTCGAACCACAATTGCAACACTCCTTTCAAATATAAGACAAGGAATTTGTTCAATATATACCTTCATTTTTTCTTCATTTAAGTTCCACCACTTATACATACCTTTTACTAGGTTGCTTATACAAAACATACTTCTGTTGTATATGACAATTACACATGTCTTTGTGTTTTTGTACATTCATGTTATTGTTACTCATTCATGTAAGGGAAACGGTACATTGTTCCAGTGACTATTATGAAGATTAACACTGCTTCTGGTTGGAGCTATATTTCCTGTCCTTTCTGCAGAAAGTCCGTATGAAAGGAAGAAGGCAAGTGTCCAAAATGCATTAAAACAGTTCAAGAACCTCTTCATAGGTATCCCAACAAAACCACTTTTGTATAACCATTGCTACTTCAACTAAATAATCATTTATAGGTACCGCCCATCGATTGAAGTTTTTGACCAAACCGCCTATGCGACTGTCATAGCATTTGACAGGGATGCAACCTGTTTACTTAATAAATCTGTAGATGAGTTGATTAATTTTGAAAAATTGGTAATCTTCTAACATCCTCAATGCATACCACTTTTGCACCGCATTTCATGTTGCTTTCCCTGTGCTAACCAATCACTTTTACACAATTTGTAGGACAACGGGTTACAGGTTTTAGAAAAACTTTTCAACCACCTCGCTGGAGCCGAAACAGAAATTGAATTTAGGCCAAATGGTTATGACATCATCAACCATAGAAGAACACTGATAGCTAACAAGTTTGGACAAATCCATTTACCCTACGACATGCAACCGAATCAATTAAAAGGAGAGAAATCCAAATGCAATATAGACGAAAACACATCCTCGCAGCTGACAAATGAGTCCACTGCCATTGAATCGCATCGTACGCTTACTGCATATTTGTTATTGACATTTTACTACTTTATGTTTAACACAATAATTTCTTTTCTGACATAAACCACTTTTTTTACAACATCGACAGGAAAAGTAAAAATTAAAGAAGAACAGGTATGTTTCTCTTCTTATCTATGTAAAACAATCATTACACCTTCATGTGAGCATTGGTTATAAAGTTAGTATGCTGTAGAATATTGTCGCAACAAGTGAAAATGGGCCTAAAAAAATAGTTTCTCCCACATAAAGTAAGGCTAGCAAAGGCTTGCTCATCAAGGTAGAATAAATATTTAGGTTCACTTAATACACAACTTCATTTGTATACCGACTATTGCTGCATCATTCAACGGGATTCTGCCACAAAGGAAGTAAAAAAAGAAACAAGCTGGTAAAAGGTCCGACGCCAAGCGTAAGAAGAAGGCTTGACTTCCGGTGCGTCCATTAGCTTCTTTATTTCTAATTTCAAGTGTTGTACATACTTGTGTGCTTTTTTGTTGTACTCGCTTACTCAATGTATGTCTTAACTGTATTGTTTCCTTCCTCACGTTGGCTAATTGTATCCTTTGTAACATTTCTTATGATTAACATATTATCTATTTCCAGTTTGCTCCAAAAAATATAACACATCTATATATTTTCGTCCTACATCCATGTCATATTGCCTACCTAACATCAATACATATACTATGTGGTTGACTCATTTATCCATAACACCAACTATGCAAGACACTCTTTTTTAGTTGATTAATAATTTCGTCCTACAACTAGGACCCTCAAGTGGAATATATATATATATATATATATATATATATATATATATATATATATATATCCTCACACTAGCATGAATATGTATGCCAGCTTTTATTACCTTCATATGCTCAGACATTTGTTTACGCTATTCTATCATACGCACACTACACATTTCCTCACTATATACATACCACATACATTTTCATAATACAGTACTTTGTTTTCTTCCATACAACATAATATTGCTAAATTTATATTCACTAAAATTAGTTCACCAACATGCTAATCACCTTTTCCCGTGCGATCAGAACACGTCACTTCAACCATTTCCAAAACAAATAACACATATAACGTTTTAAAATTTATGTACAAACTACGTCGACAAACATGATAACACTCACGTACATGTAAACACAATATAAGATTACACACACTACCCATTTGCGAAGCACGAGTCCCGCACTAGTTATAAGTTATGAAATGACAATGTTACATGCTATGTGATGAGCTATTATTGATCAAAACAGAGCTTAATTAAGCGTAGCTTTGTGTAACGATACTCGGCAAGCCTCACTCCTCGGAAATGGCCAAAATAGGAAAAGATGCAGCAAGGTAATGGGTGCGTCGTTTCCTTCTAGATAAAAAGTGTAACATGGTATGCAGTCCAGGTATTACTAATGTGGCAACTTCTACTTATGTGGATATTGATGATACGGGCGTCAGTTAAAGATTGGCAACGACCGGAAGATGGCATACTCAGGCGCGATCTAATTTATCCAGTTAAGGGATATACCTACCTTGTGTTGGCAGAGAGCCAATTGGTTCTCGAGACATCCCTTTAGAGGTGTACCCACTACAAGAAAACTTCACATAGATTCCATTTTTCGGTTGCGTTGTTGAAGTCGGTGATGTCTAAAGTGCCAATTTTTTTACATCAGTTAAAAAATGATGTCGAAGTAGTAGTAAGACATCTTAAAATAATTAATTAACTATTGTAATAAGTATTATACCATATCATCTTTTGACTGATGTCTAAGATAGCTTTATACTGATGTCTATGATGGCTTGTTTATGTTGTTTTCTCATCTCATATAATTTTTATTAAATGATATACTATTGCAAAGAATTTAATATTCAAAAGGTATTTTTATTTAATTAAATATTTTATTTCACATTTATCATACACAATTTCAATACGTTACACAATCAGTTTTACATTGCCACCTCGCTACAACACTCATCACTCTTTAGATTCCAAATTGCTCAACCCTCTACCGCAAAACAGACTACATTCCATCTTCTAAACAACTTCATCACTACTGCCTTATTTCATCACTATTGCCTTACTCCCAATTACAGAAACAACACTCCAACACTACATTGACCACCACCGTCCTCAGCAATCAAGCCAACCGACCATCACCGGAAATCCCAGCTACACCTACAAACAAACTCTTCTGCCTTCAAAACATACCTACAAACCTTCAAAACATACCTACATATCAAGCAGCAACATTTGAAGTTTTCAACGTACTAAAATGCAGGCTTGTACTCGATTGGAGCATTCAACTCCTTCACAAGCTAAAATTGGTACACATGAAAATTAGTACAATATTTGCATTAAACTTGATTTCTATTCTATGTGCTACTCAATGCCAAAAAAAGGGGCACGAGAATAACCTGAATGCAATCTTTAGTTGGAGCAATTGGCGCATGGACCCATAGACCACTAGATTTGAGTTTGATAACTGTCATTCGAATATTTTTTGGGACACTACTAAATCCCAAAGCTTGTTCTTGTTCAAATAGCTGTATGCTATCTTTGATTGCCTTAATGCAAAAAACATATACATGCTTTTAGAATTCAGAACTTCAAACTTATGGAAGTAACTATGTAACCTACAATGAATGTTTAGGTCCTAACTTGAAGTAACATAATTCAGAGTGGTTAACCTTGTATTTCAAAAACGCCTAGATATCTCTAAATTATTGTTTCGGTTATATGTCACAATCTCAACATCATTTTCAAATAGTTGTACATCTGGCCAAAATGCAACATACACTGTCGTCAAATTAAAGACTATCATTAAATTTCTTACATCAACTATCATTTACCATTGCCAAATGTTATACACTTGGACTAACATCCAGGACATTAATTTAAGTCTTACAAATCAACTAGCTATAAGCTTAAAATAATCAGAAATGAACTAGAAAGGAAAACAAGAGGCAAATCAGATAATATACAAATATTGTCCTGGATGTTGGTCCCGAAGCAGATAATCAGGTATGGATAGTTAAAATGTACCATACCTTCTCAAACCAACTATTTTAAAATGCAAGGATCATCCTCAGTCAATGGCTATCACCATTCATTTGTGATTTACCGAGACAATGTAATGGGATTTGGTGTACAATCCCTTAGAGTTCACAGAATTTGAAAGAATCAACATCAAAAGAATAGAATAAGTTGATTAGTGAAGATTTATCAAACAAAAATACAGTTCTAGATTTAGAGGAAATCAGAAAAAACAGCTAAAATGGTACAATCAAGTTACCTTAACGCGTTTGATAGGACGGATGAGCGAAGCTTTCGTATCGCTGCCAGTCACAGTGAACAACGTCAGAACGACCGATGGGGGTAGATTAGGTTTAGCTCGATGGAATCGGAGAATTGGACATTGAAATAGGTTTAGGTAGATTAAGTCTAGCTAGATTAGATTAGGATTAGGTTTAGGCCGACGGGAAATTGGACATTGAATCTGATTCAAAAGTAGGGTAGGTCAGGGGAGGAGAAAGGAGTTGAAGAAGGCGACAGATATGTTTTTGCTAGGAACAAAGCAGGAGATAGGTTAGAGGAAGAAAAATAGAAGCATGAGTGTTGAAAAAATAATTTTGACGTGGAAGAAGCGGGTTGGCTAGTTGCTATGCGCATGAAGCAGGTTGGCTAGTTGCTATGTGCATGGATCGTGAGAATGGATGACTAGATGGAGATGCTTGGAAGCGTGTGGACGGGATGGAAGTGGATTGTGGGATGCGGATCCTGAGACCTTTAACATCATGCATGAAGCTGATGTAAAAGATGCATAGAAACTGATGTTAAAACACTTTCAATTTATTTATTAATGTAAAAAAATTTCTATTTGGCTAGTTGCTTTGCGCATGAAGCATGTTGGCTAGTTGCTTGCTAGGCACAAAGCAGGAGATAAGTTAGAGGAAGAAAAATAGAAGCATGAGTGTTGAAAAAATAATTTTGACGTGGAAGAAGCAGGTTGGCTAGTTGCTATGTGCATGAAGCAGGTTGGCTAGTTGCTATGCGCATGGATCGTGAGAATGGATGACTAGATGGAGATGCTTGGAAGCGTGTGGACGAGATGGAAGTGGATTGTGGGATGCGGATCCTGAGACCTTTAACATCATGCATGAAGCTGATATAAAAGATGCATAGAAACTGATGTTAAAACACTTTCAATTTATTTATTAATGTAAAAAAATTTCTATTTGGCTATTTGCTATGTGCATGAAGCAGGTTGGCTAGTTGCTATGCGCATGGATCGTGAGAATGGATGACTAGATGGAGATGCTTGGAAGCGTGTGGACGGGATGGAAGTGGATTGTGGGATGCGGATCCTGAGACCTTTAACATCATGCATGAAGCTGATGTAAAAGATGCATAGAAACTGATGTTAAAACACTTTCAATTTATTTATTAATGTAAAAAAATTTCTAATTTGTATTTTGCTAAGAAACAAGATATACCGGGCATGTCGATCCCCGTCCGGGAAGTCAGCCGTCAAGTTTTTTGGGTACAATCCATCTCAACAATAATACATAATTTCATTATAAAAAATTTAATAAGTATTAACTTAATTATTAAATATTAACTATAATTACTAGAAAATATTAACTATAATTTACTAATTATAATATTAACTATTGTTAATAAATATTAACATAATTACAAAAAATATTAAGTACAATTTACTAATTATAATATAACTAATAAATATTAACTATAATTAATAAATATTAACTATAATTACTATAAAATATAATTAATTAATATTAACTATAATTTACTAATTATTAATCATTAACAATAATACATTTAACAAGTGTTGAAATAGACAACAACATCACTTTAAAAACTGTCGTTCAACAAGTGGTGTAATAGCCAAGCGGCCTAAGTTCAATTTTTTAAAAGTGTATTTAAGACATCAGTTGTTCAGTAAATCGATTTTTGAGAAAACAACAACATCACTTTAAAATTTAGCAATGTTAAAAATATGTTTTGACATCGGCTAAATTTACGATGACGTTAAACTATGATGTATATTCTACTTTTTCTTGTAAGGACCCATAAGTAAGGAAGTTCTTTAGTCTGGTCATTTGTTGGAAATCCATTCTCCAATACGAACCCTTACGATGTCAGTTGTATACTATACGTCATCATAGTATATGGTACCTATGTTGGCTAGGATTTATACATTTACTTGAGAAATGAATTTTCCATGCTATGCACTGATAATAATATCATGGGATTTTTCACATATCAAGCATTTTTTGTTATCATAAGGAGAAATATCGCCCATGTGTGTGTTTGTATTGTGTTGCAACGCTAACTTATGATAGCTTCATTTTTCAAAAAGCATTGCAAATTTTCTGCTTTGATATTCATAAGGGAATAACTCATTACATGTTTATACAGCGTGATCTTATGATTTGCCTCACTTTAAAATAAATATAAATTACTATTTTTAGTTCCCACCAGTCTCATGACTGAGCTGGAGTTTATTGTTTCTTTCCTAAACTCTGGATGTCCATATTTTTTCATATAAACAGGTGCAGTTGAAGCGCTTAGCGGTTTTATAACATTAGAGGTGTAAAAAGCTATAATGGCAGGGAAAAAGCGGGGAAAAAGCGGGGAAAGAGCGGAGGTGCAAAAATGTTAATTAGATGTAAAAAGATATAATTAAAATTAAGTAATTATCATTTTCATATCATTGTGTAGAAGAAACGAATATCTAATATATTATACAACAAAATTGAAGAATTTCATGGTTGTGCACACTAAATTTGAGGATTACTATAGATTTCTATCTTCTATAAGGCACATATGATCTAAAATTTTCTCTTTACATTAACTTTTTTGATTTATTTTAAAAGAGAACTGGTCAAATCATCCTCTGTATATTAATATTGCTAAAGCGATGCTAAATAGCGTTGATCTAGCGGGTGCAGCGGAAAATAGTAGGGCTTAAAGCACAACAATTGTTCATCAATGCTAAATTGAAATAGTGTAGCGGTCAGAGAGCGCTATAGGGTATAGCGGGGATTTTGTGGGGCTTTAACTGCAAAGCCTGGTAGTTAAGCTTTGCAGATGGTATTGGATTCATTTATAGAGCCGATGCTTGATTTAGGCTGAAGCTATTATATTGGAGCATTTATATTCTTCCGTTGTACTTTAGTTATTTCTTCTGCTAAGCTGTAGTATTTCCGCTATATATTCATTGTACTCTTAAAATTTGTGTAACTCTAATGTAAAATATTGTTGTATTAATAAAACTACATTTTTTATGTTCTATTATGTAATTACCCCTAAAAATCTGTCATTTTGGACGGTTCGAGTTGGTTTAAATACTAACTTGAAGCGGTCAAAAGGCAGTTCATTACAAGAGTGGTATCAGAGCTTTGGTTCATACAAAGCTTATGGGGTATACCTCATTAAAGTGGAAAACTCATCAGAGATAGGATTAGCAATATCCTAGGATGAGTAACTTATTAGAGATAGAGTTAGTAATGCCCTAGAATGAGTCTGAACATTATATAAGAGAGGGAATGTCTGTGATATGAAATTGATTTTGAAAGGTTATTTTCAAATATAAAAAATGCTTTGAAAAATATAGATATAATTAGCTATATATATATTATGGCATGGATAATAAATTAAAGATCAAGTTTAAATACAAGTGTTTTTGATTAAAATTTCAGATGGAGTTGTACTTAACTAATTAGAGTAAAAAACCCAAATGTAAAAAAAACTTTATAATTAATAAGGCTAAGAACTTGGTTAAAAGAATGTTTATAATTTGGGAAATGATTAAGATAGTTTGAACTTTAAATTTAACTTGCACAAGTTATACTTAGATTAAGTCAAGTTAAATAGATTGAAATGGAAAAGGTGAATCAAATGAATTAAAATTTATCTCAAGTGGAGTTAAATAAAATTGGACTGGATTGGAAATAATATCAAGTGGAATTGAATATAGAAAAAATTGAGTAGTAAATGATTTTATAACTTGGTTCTGAATTAGATGGGAAATTTTGTCTGTCTAGAAATCAAAATTTTCAAATTAGATTTGAAAATTTAGCTAAAATTTTATTATAATTGCTAAGTGAATAAGTTAGATTATAATTTATTAATTAAACAAAGTTTTGAACGTAATTTAAAACTTAATAAAAAAACGTACTGCCACTGCGTAGCCAATTCGTAATTTGATGATTTTAACTTCAACTAAGTATATAAGATTCAATATAAGTCGGAAGATTGTTATTTCCTAGTCGGAATATTAATTATTATATATCCTGGATCTTTTGCATTGTAGTTTCCTAGTAGAAAAGAAAAACCGGAATTTCATATGATAAATTATGAGTTATGTTAAAATCAATTTCTAGAAAAGTCACAATGAGGTAATTTATAAATTATAACGATTTAGTAAATAAAATGGAATTTTTTTAAGAAAATAAAATTGCATATCTTATAAATTGAAAAGTGGAATGGTGAGACAAATATAAGAATGATTCGATAGTTTGGCGAAGAATCGGAAAATAAATTGGACTACGTCGGAATGAATAAAAGGGAAGTATGTTTAAAACTTCGAAAATTAAAATCCATACTCGAATTATTAAATAAATATGAAATCTTGATAAGTGTCGAGTTTTAACTAAGTGAATTCTTGAAAAGTTAATAAGGTTGAAGCATTTTTCCTGCCTTAGCAATTTCGAGGACATAATTCTTTTAAAGAGGGAGAATGTACTAACCCGAATTTTTTTATAAGAATATTTAATTTATTTAAATATTTAAAACGATAAATTTTTAGATTTAACTACTTGGAATTTATTTAAGTAAGAATTTGAACATTAAATAACTTGAAAATGGGAATATCAAATTTAAAATCCGTATTAGTTTATTTTGCAACTATATAAAATTCTATTTGAATATATATATATATATACACACACGATGATGATAATTTAATTTCAATGTATTTTATTATTTAGAAATCAATTTATATTTTATCGATTTAATTTTATACTTGAAAATAGCTATATTTCAAACGATCTCGGATTTCGACGAAATCAGTTACATTGGAACCGGAATGTGAAATTATTGTAAGATTTCAATTTTTGTATCGATCGGAGTTGTTATGTGAGAGTGGGCAACATAAACGTGTATTGAAGATCAATTTGAAATTAATAATAATTTATAATTTTTTTTTGAGAATAAATGCTAAAAATTGGATTTCAGAACTTCTTTCATTATGTTCGGAATATGAGTATTTAGCTAGGAACGTGATATGACCCAAAATCCCCTGCTGGCCTAAACCGAACAAGAAGAAGGATTGTTGCGAGAACACGACTAATCGGGATGTAGAATAAGAAAAAAATTCATGGCTACTACAACAATATAAATCAGAGTGTAGAAAATAAATAGGCAGCGGAAATACAATTATCAGAGGAAAAATAAATTACATAACAATGGAAATGTTATATATAAATACAATGTGCAATGGAAAACATTAACTAACAAAGCTGAACTGAATACACGAATACAAAGCTTTCCAAAGTATATCTCCAACCATAATCCAAGATCCTATGAAAAGAAAAGATCTGCAAAACCAAAAATACCGACTGCCCATGTGGAAAATATGGGCATCAAGAGTTTAGGTGAAAACAATAAACTCCAAGTCAATCATAGGAATAGTATGAGAGATAAAATAGTTATAAAAAAAACTTGATTTAAAAGGTTGGAAAATCATGGGACCATGTCATATGACATGGATCGGGTTTCCTCCACATGAATACTTTAAAATAAAACAAGGTAATGCTTTTGATAAATTAAGCTATTATAAGACTCAGGTCCCATCACACAATGCAACGCAAGCCGGAGGATAGAATTTTATCTTAAAACAGCCAAAGATGCTTGGTACGCTTCAAAACAATTTTTTTTATATTATTATAAGCACATGGTGTAAAAACAACTTCGAACATAAATGTATCAAACATAGACGGCATAGTACCCCATCCTACTATGTCTCCATAGGTATACAACTTAAATCATAAAGTCGGCTATTGGAAATTGGGTTTCCATCATGAGCCGAGGAAAGGGATCTATCGTCACCGATTCGGGCCATCTCAAATGGGATGCCCAGGATCACACACTTAGGTGACCCTTGGATCGGCAGAGATGGTCAACAGTATGTCGCTGATCGGACAATTGGTTGAACAATACGTTTTCCGATCCTATTGGACCTCTTGGTCAGTACGTCCACCATCTTCGCCTTGTGCGGCAAGAACCGAGGGCCCTCGCTATCGATCATCCCCATAAGTAAAATGTATGGGCTCCATACCATGACATCACCTCTAGCTAGAAATAAATGCATGTCCCCTCTACAGTTTCTCATCCCGTTTTTGACTCATACCCGGGTGCGAAGCTCGCAAGCTAATGTTGTGCACAAAGCCACGCTATGTCAAAGCGGTGATTTGATCATCAATCATTCTGCTTTTCAACGAAAGCTATGATCTATGCATCCCAGCATGCCACACGGTCAATACATACCATACCATTGATTTCCACCAATAAATAAATTCTAAGCTCGTACGTCTCAGAGAAGGGTGTTAAGCTAGAGAATAAATTCTCCGCCACCAAACAAATATATGTTTAGCAAACACCAACAAATATAGCACAAAATACAATGTCACAAACACATTCCATTTGCAGTTTCGTTCTGTGTCTAAACGAAACCGGAGACACCTTATTCCTCATCCCATATGTACAATAGAAGAGAGGACGTTCTCGCCTATCCAGTCAATCTCCAAGTACATATGGACAACCACCACTTTTTACCATGTCTTGGGTGTATGGCCCAATTAAGACATCAGCAATAGCCCAAATGATGTGAAGATCTTCGATCTTCGACCACCGTCTTCATATCTTCGACTACTGATCGTCGTATCAATTATTCAGAATGGGTTGAGCCCGGTCTTCCCGAATAACCTACGCGTCTTTAACATTATGTGATATATAAAAGTAACATACATTTCACTCCAATCCAGAATATCATTTTATTCAAATATTTTTATCTTTGCGAAAGGTTCCCATTAATTTTATCAAATATTATCTCTTTTAAACTTATTGTTTAATATATTCCTCAAAGCCCATTTCTAAGATTTTATAACATCTTTTCACCCAAAAATCATTACTTAATGATTTTTGAATTTTAGGAATATTAATCCTGCCTTTAACTAGGTTAAAGAAAAACTGTTGTTTGAAAGCACCTTTCATGGTAAACCCAAAATCAACTTCCATTTAGTATGAAATTCTCACGGAAGTCTGATCAATTTATAATCGATATAAATATCTGTATCTGACTAATACAATAAGAATAAAAGTGGCAAAGCCTTTTAAATTCCATACATAGTAAAGTCCTTCATTCACAGAATCTCATCTCGATTATTATTAAATGGAATTCCATTCAATTTCAATTTGATTAAATATACTGGAAAACTTCCTTAAATCTTAATTAAAAGATTCATTCCTTTCACAACTGGGTTTAAGAATGGTTTTATTTAAGATACCATTCACCCAAAATCCAAAATCCAATTTGATATTAAATATATGATCTTAAAAGGAAATCATGTCGACTTACATTAAATACCAAATTCTGAAACCAACAGATACCGTTTCGGAATAATGATATTAATATCTTCCAAATTCCTCAACGATATCTGTATAATCTAGAAATCCTATACCAAAATATCAAAGATTATTTCCATTCAAATCCTTTTCAATTTATATGTTGGAAAACTCTGGTTATATTAAAGCTCATTCTCAGTCCAATTCGTTATGTCAAAACATTGGATTCTACCTTCTAATTTTCAAACAACTCTTTCTGATAAAAATATCATTTATCTTCCAAAACTTGGAATATTTTATTCAAACTCTTTTCAAAACATTTATTATGATTTATAATAATTTATTCATATTTTTAATAATTTTATTATGGCCCTTATAGTTGGTTTTCAATTTCGGCCACCGAACTACGTCGATATTGACATTTTTCAAAACTAATTTGGATATATTTTAAAATATAACCGTTGGGTTTTAAATCTATTATATTCATTTAAAAGATCTTTTCGATACAAACCCAAAAGTTTCGGTTTTAGGAGAATCTGGCGGTTGGATCACCCATTACATCCATTCGAAGTTATGGATTGACGTTCGTGAACTGTCGCTACGCGATGCGTTCTATTCAAGCCCAATCAATTTATAAATTATAAATAAATTGAAATGCTTCCAAACTTCTTTTATAATTGATATAACATATATATATATAATTATCTTTGAAAACTCGTTTTAGTCATTTATCTTCAAAATCACATATTTCGCTATTCGGTAAATTTAATATTATTCTAATGAATAAAATAATATTATTTTCGAAAGTCGTTATTTATGTCCAAATTTTCCTTGCAATCGTTATAAAAATAAACAAAGAACTTTTGAAAGAAAACTTCTTTTAAAACATTCGCTACATATCCTAACCGAACTTCACTTCAAAAAGTTATTATTCATTTCGAATTAAAAACTTTGACGTGCCTTAAGTGTATTAAATTTAATTCAAAATCATTCGTTACTATTACAATATTCTTCTATAATTTTATATCAACACTTCCATCCAAAATCGGACGTCAAATTCTAACTTTGATTTTTCGCTGAATATTATATTATTAAAATATTCATGTTTATTTCGGATTGGAATAACAATCAACCAAACATCATATAATTTTACTTATACGAATTTTATACATCCAAAAATAGTTATAAACGATTATCGAACATCCAAATAACATACAGAGTGCATCTTCATCCATATAAGCTTCAAAAAACTGATTGACGCTTATTTCAATTGGTGTACCAACCGACTAACATACGCTACATTCTTGGGATTTGCGTAAGTCAAATATTATCCCAATACCCATGTGGAGTTCTCAACCAACAAACAGTCAACTCAAACTACTACTAATTCATGAATTTAATCATAACCAATTCAATTCAAATTGTTTTTCAATCTAACCAACTTCACTTAAACAAGTGATTATAAATTCATTGTTTGAACTATAAATGGATTTTTTTTAAATCCAATTTCAACTACCACAAATATATTAACATTACTTTAACATGTTAATCACCTTAAAATCACATCCATAACATATTAGAATCAATCAACAATTCATTTATCGGGTTTGCAAACAATTTGTGATGTGAGCTACAGTGTACAGTATAACAATTTGTGATACTAATCAAATAAAACTATAGTATTCACTACTGTTTAATCGACTAATTTTCATACATTTCAATGTCATGTTAACTTCATAATTAACCAATTTCTACTTTCCAATCCACTTAACATTTACATATTAACTTTTATCGCTAAACGGTTAACTATTTAACTGTTCAATCTTATTTAAACTACACCAATATAGTGTTTTGAGTGAGAAGCTCTCACCCCTGCCACCGAACAACAGTATACTTCAGCATCGGATCTTTGTGCACTTGCTACGGGTTAAAAATGTCGCCTTTTCTTCTCTGATCAACTCAATACTCCTCGACGACGTATGTACACACTCTAACTTGAGTTTAAAGCAAGAAAGCTGTGATTTTTAGTGGTTTGGAGGCGTGTGGGTCCACATCTTCACGGTCCAGTGAAGGAGATGACTGTGGTGGGATGTGGAGGCGACGTGTTGCAAGTGTGGCCTACTTAGAGGTTCCCAAAGCTGGTTGCACTAGTGTAGAAGCTTAAAGGTAGCACCTTTGTACACAAAAGAACAAAAATGAAGGTTCTAAAGAGGATAGAGAGGAAGGGACCCACTACCTAGGCCTGATGACGTGGAAGGGATGGAGGGTGACATGGCAGGACAGAGGGTGGCGGGCGTCATCCCCTAGGTGGCAGTGGAGGCTTCAAAAGGAGAGAAGGTTGCCAGTAAAAGGGTTTTAAAACTTGGAGATGTAATTTTGGAAAATGGAAGAAAAGTTTAGGCTAATTAAAGCCCACTTAGGAATAAAGTGACTAACGAATAAGAAGATGACAAGTGGCAGATAGAGGAGAGTGTTTGTCTAATTTTCATTAGATGTGGGTTGTAGCGATGACATGACAACTTAAGTCAACATTAATTACACCTTGCTTCGTTCTAGTTGCATTGCCACATGTTAACTCCAAAAATTACGAAATTTGAAATCTCTCTACATTATGGAATTACACTTCTGAAAAACCTGGTATTGTCGAATTTGGAGGCCTTTTGAAAAAACGCATTATTTCCAACTTAAACTAATTTCAGAATGAATTTTCAACGTACGTTTGTATGTCGTTCTCTTGCATAGGAATTCTGTTGGACTTCAAAATTTTAAATCCTCACATGTTTTTACATTTTGGATCCAATAAAAATGGTTATGTCGGATTCCAAAACTATCTCAAAAATGGTCCTTTTAAAGGCAATTGATATAGCTTCGAAATATTGATTTTCATAATCTGATTTATTAATTGATTTAAAAATTTTACTAACCCAGTTTCAAGTCAAATAAAACATTAAAACTAATTTTAAAATTATTCTCAATTTTTTTGGTCAAAATCAACAATTCCTATTTCAAAATTCGTTAAAATATATTAAAATCTAATTTTAAATTGACCAAAAATACAGGTCGCTACAGTCTCCCCTACTTAAAGCTTTTTGTCCCCAAAAAGCTACGAAGAATCAGAGGTTGTTTACTTACACAACTCAAACTTCATTCTAACGCGGGTTCTTCAGCTTTTCAGTTTCCAAGAACTTTCTAATTTCTCAAAATTTGGCTAACGCCTTAAATTTTCAAAAAAAATCGCCATAACCTCCTTTGTACGGGTTGATCTGTACAACTACAAATGGTCTCTATAGGCTTTCATAAATCATAATAAAATACACAGTATATAAACATCAAAACATTACATGTTTATATGGCAATTTAGTCCACAATCAATCCACAATTCAGTCCATATCGTATAAGCATCAAACAATTACATGTTATACGGTTCGCATCATATAAGCATCAAACACTTGCATGCTTATATGGGTGTGTTATGCTATGCTGTCCACAATCTATGATGTCCACATCATATAAGCATCAAACACTTACATGCTTATATGGTTATCTAGTCCACAATATATGAGCATCAAACACTTACATGCCCATATGGTTCTTCTATCCTCGTCATATAAGCATCAAACAATTGCATGCTTATATGGGTATGATATGCTATGCAGTCCACGGTTTATGCTATGCGGTGTGGTCATATCACACAATATATGTTATTCAGACAAATCGCACAAATTCCAAGCATATATTTTATTTCATCAAGTCATAATAAAAATATCAACTATCATCATCAAGTCATATATCATATCATGGTGAAGTCACAACAACAAAAAATCAACTATAATCATAGACATAGAGTATACCCTAGCGTGTGGTGCTACTCAAGATATGAACCATGTATATGCATCAGACTACCCATATCTATGCACACCAGAGTATAGCTACATACTTGAGGCGGCCTACATCACAAAATATACAATATCCAAATTGTACAACATGTGCCCGTGTCGCACCAAAACGAGGCTAACACATATATAGATCATATATACTACTAACATATATCACAACTACCCATCAACGGAGCTAGAAATAGAAGGTCCAGATAGTGTCAACTCCTTTGGTTCCTGCGCAAACTCATCATCTAGATCAAGAGGTGTATTAGCCCGGTCGTCTGATACATGGTCCTCAAACCAAAAATCGTCAGGCTGGTCATCATCGTTGTCGTGGTCCGACCAACATATGACCACCTCATCCTCATCCTCCTCCTCCTTTACCTGTTTAAGCTCAGGCTTTACTGGAGGCTCTATCGATAACTCTACTATGTCATCCTACATCGGTAAATCCTTAAGCCTGGGCCACTCTAAGGCAAACTGCGGCTCTACAATACGAAGTACTAATGGAGCCATAAGTGGTTCAACAGGATCCTGCAGCCACGGAGCTAGATCCTTGATAGGTGGCTCCTCAGTACTATAGGCTGATCGATAACCTCAATCATCATGTCTATCATAAGTCCTACCCGAATATCAAGCTACACAAGTTCATCTAACTCAGGGTGTGGTAAAACAGGAAAAACGAGATCGACATCGACATCATAGAAAACTAAATCTAGATTTGTCTCTGGGATAAAATCAAGAAAATATTCAATGCTAGAGGTGGTTGGTTATCAACAACAAGGGTGGCTGATCTTATACAATGGAATCCACTTCTGGTATTAACATCATATTCTCCCACATAAAGGCATCTAACTCAGGATGTGGTAAAACATGAAACTCAGGGCCGACATCATAAAATTAGATCAGGCACAAGGATATAATACGGAACAATATGCAACTCAGGGGGTGGCTGCTCCTCAACTACTGGAGAAGGTATGGGAACCGGGTATCCCATAACTACGTGTCCGAACTGACAAATACAAACCCATTGTCTTCCTCAAGCATCCATGCGTCGTAGTCTCCAGAATCCTCAGACTCGTGAGAGTCCAAGTCCATGGAGTCATAATATGAACCAGAATCGAATCATTATTAAAAAGAACAATGGGTACGTAAGCCGAGATAGCATCCGACATATAACTACTATCGCTACTATAATCAGGGATAATCTAGGCACTACTAGGGTAGGATGAAATGGAAGAGCTTCTATCCAAACTGTCGGACGAGTTATCGCTATCGGGGCCATAGAGATTGTCTCCGCTATGTAGAGAAACTAAAGAACTATCACCCACACTAAGGATGAACTACCATCAGAAGAAGATGAAGAAGACTTGTGACGACCCCAAACCCCGATAAGACGGTGCAAGGGTAATCTTTGGAATATAACACATAAACAGATAATAGCAGAACAGAAATAAATAAATACATCAGATAATGTACAATAGAATACACTGGATAAACATAATCATCAGAGTTACATAGTATACAGGATCATACTTAGTACAAAATACAGTTCAGCTATACATAAATGTCTACAGTGGAAAACAAACATAATATGTACAATAGGAGCTGAATAGCATAAAAAGAGATAAATGGTAGAATCCATCTTCAGCTCCAGCTATCCAGAAAGAGCCTGCTAAAACCTGAATACAAGGTTGCCCGTGTAGAAAAAGGGGCACTCGAGTTTGCAAGTGAAACAAACTATGAGTCAGTCATGGGACTGGTATGAGAAATCTACTTAACACACTTTACAATATGGATAATCACAGGACCATGCCACTTTTGCGGAACGGGTTTACTCCATTGGATTGCCAGTGCTTTAAAACAAATAAATCTTTTAAACATCGCAATGCTTTTTATAAAGATGAAGCCGATATAAGACTCAAATCCCATCACACAATGCAACACAAACCGGAGGATAGAGTTTTACCATATATCGACCAAGATATGCTTAATACGCGTAAAGTAAAATCACTTAAAATGTAAATTTTATCGTTTAATTCTTAATCAGACTCCAACCGTAAACTAGTAAGAGAACGATTCCCTAAGTATTAACCCTGAAGGCCGAAACCAACATCAGACCAATACCCAGGAAACCATCCGTCCTAGCTCGTTTCCAGTTAGTTTCTAATTTTAGATACAATCATAAATATCAATCATAGACGGCATAAGTGCCCCATACCACTATGTCACCATATATAGGTATACAATCAAAACCGCACGATGTCATATTTGGAAATTGGATTTCCGTCATGAACCAAGGCCAGGGATCGTCCTCACCGCTTCCAGACTGTCTAGCCCGAGCCTCAGGACCCAGATTCATGTGGGCCCTTGGAGCAACAGGGCCGGTCCACTCGATGTGGATTAAACTTAAACCCTGAACACTAGTTTCCCCGCCCTTTGGGGCGTAAATGAGCCAACAAATGACTCCATCGGCTTCACATGGTCACCGATATATCCGAGGTGCCTCGCAACAGCAACAACCACACAGGTGAAAGTAATATAAATGTCAGGGCTGCTAGGTCACTGACACCACCCTAGCTTGAAGGAAACGCATGTCCTCCCTGAAGTCCTCTCCCATTTCAGGTCTGTACCGGGGTGTGAGGCTCGCGAATTCATGTTATACACAAAGCTATGCCACGCAGGCGTTGCTTTGATCATCAACCACAAAGCTCTGCTTTTCAACAAAAGCTTTGACATTGCATCTCAGCATGCCACACAAGCAATTCACACCATGCAACTGGCGTCTATCAATCACACAGAATGAAATCCAATGTCAGACACATAGTCCATTTACAAGTCCGTTCCGGGTTTGAACGAAACCGGAGGATCTTTATTCCTCGCATATCCGTACAATCAACATGTACGAACGGACGGCTACTACTTCAGCCCCGTCAAGGTAGCTACTCCCATCATGAGCACCAGTAGCACCCCTCCATTCGACGTGAAGATCATTTGTCTTGCACCGTCTTCATATCTTCGACTTTCACTCATCGAACATATATTTGAAATGAGAATCAACTCGGCCTTTTCAAATAATTCACGTATATTTAGAATTTCAAATCAGTTCATTTCAATGGTTAAATTATTCGATATCACTAGTTTTGTTCTTTAATGTAATTTTCACGCCAAACACATTCAACCATCCAATATCACATAAACCGAGCAAATTCAGTTTATTTCCATTCCATATCGTTTATAATATTTTATCATGATTTATCGCTATTTTTCTTTATTTAAAAATAGTCAATTCATTCAAACGACGCTTCAGGCCATAACGCGGCTGTGGCGCTGCTTTTCTTTAGATTTGATTTACACATATCTGAAAATCTAACTGTTGGATCCTCACAAATTCTATATCATTAGAAAGATCTTTTCAAAACGAATCCAACGGTTTCAGTTTCGGGAAAACCCGACGGTCGGATCTCCCGCACTAATCGTTTGAAGTTACGATTTCAAAATACGAACTGCAGCGTCGTTATTCGATTTAATTTAATTATATTTATATATATATAAATATAATCGATTCTGGCGTTGTTTTTCTTTAGATTTGAATTAAACATTCCAGACAATCTAATCGTTGGATCTTTACAAAGTTGGTGTCGTTGGAAAGATATTTCCAAGGCGAACCCAACGGTTTCGGTTTCAGGAAAATCCGATGGTCGGATCTCCCGCACTAATCGTTTGAAATCACGGTTTCAAAGCACGAACTGCAGCGTCATTATTTGATTTATTTTAATTATATTTATACATATATGTATATATAAATATATTCTATTCTTCGATTTCAAAACCATATTCATTTCATACATTTGATAAAAATGATATTTTTATCCAACAGACATTTATTTTAACACTTCACTATTTTTAACAATTCATGTATATAATAAAAATGTGATTTTTATTTTAAAACAATTTATTTCAAAACACGACTATTTTATATAGTTCATATAGATGATAAAAATATGATTTTTATTATAAAACAATTTATTTCAAAACACGACTATTTTATATAGTTCATATAGATGATAAAAATATGATTTTTATTATAAAACAATTTATTTCAAAACGCGACTATTTTATATAGTTCATATAGATGATAAAAATATGATTTTTATTATAAAACAATTTATTTCAAAACATGAATGTCGTTCAACACATGAATTTCTATTCAACACATGAATTTCTATTCAATACATAAATTTCTATTCAACACACGAATATAGTTTCAACACATGAAAATAATTCTAACACATGAATATTATTGAAAATTTCGGCAGCATAACGGCAGGGTAGTTAAAACCGGGACCGTATCGATGTACGGCTCCTCGCTCTACCTTAAAACCTTGCGGTTTTTGACAATGGGGATTTAATGCATCTAATTCGCATGCAGGCGAGCATGTTTCTTTCATTTCCACAACCTATTCTAATTTTGTTTTCAACCACAAATGGGTATTTTTCAACCACAGTCAATTATTCTCAACCACAAACAATTCTATCAACCATTCGCATTATTCACCAAATTTCACATCAACTAAATAATCCAAACAATATCACAACCAATAAATATCGTCCATGGTTTGCGGACGAGGGGAGTGTATATATATATATATATATATTATATTCGTATATAAATATATTTCAATTCATTTCAATGTCATTCTATCACATATATAATTTTTACAACGCATATATAACTTATACATCGAACATACAACTTATACAATGCTTATACATGAGGTGTACAACGCTTATATAACTCATACATCGATATATAATTTATACATTGTTGTCTTCCATATCGTTTATGAATTAGAAATCTCACATTGGGTTCCACTCCACCGAAAATAGCAGAAGGCTCAGAAAAATATGCGGTCTCTTCTAGAATGTAGAAGACGTCCACACGAGTCCACTATCTCTTGTTTCACTGAATTTCGTCAAGAAACGAAAAAGATATGATTTTTATTGTAAAATCATAAATCGTAGCGCTT
The DNA here is from genome assembly GCA_030737875.1 of Allium sativum. Classification (NCBI taxonomy): domain Eukaryota; kingdom Viridiplantae; phylum Streptophyta; class Magnoliopsida; order Asparagales; family Amaryllidaceae; genus Allium; species Allium sativum. The sequence continues at coordinate 270,393,423 of CM060922.1, read as the reverse complement.
TAAAGTGCTATAGAATAGTTAAAAATAAATATGTCGTTACCTTCAGAAATCTGCTCAAAACTAGGTTTTGATTTATCGGCCAATCCGTGTATTTTTGCGTCGATCAGACTTTACCACGTTCAAGGGCATGGAGGCGCGCGCAGAACGAGGTAGGTGCGGTGGCGATCGATCGCCTGACGAGGGAGCACGGCAGCAATGAACGGCAGCACTTTGGAGGCTTGATTCTCGAGGTAGGAGCGACGATAGGGGGAGTAGCAGGTACGGATTTAAAGCTTGTGGGGAGCTCTTCAAAAAGCTCAACTGGGTCGAAGGCTATCGATGCGTGGTTTGATCAGAAAATGGCTAGGAAGTTTTGAGCTGTTATCGTCGTCGATCGGGGGAGGGAGAGAGAGAAAGCGGGGAGAGAGAAGGTTGACTGGCCAATGAGATTTTTCTATTTATTTTTCTATTTTTAAATTTCTAAAATACCCCCTGTCACATACCAGCTCCAATCCAAACCCAACGATTGTCGTTACTAGCTAAATACCCCCATTCCGAACACAATGGGATATGTTTCGTGGCCCATTCGACTGTTTCTGTCAGTTTTCCTTCAAATTAAAATATAACACATTCAATATTTAATTTGAACGTACATTTCAATTTGACGGGGCCACATACTGATTCTAAAAATTCCCGAAAAATAAATCTAGCTATGTTTTGACGTTTCGGTCCCAACAAAACTAGTTTCATCGAATTCTGAGACCGTTTGAAAAATGGTCATTTTCTGGTCGATCCAATTTAACTGTAATTTACCAAAACACATTTTTCTCCGCCACGCTCACATATTAGCTTCAAAAATTATGAAATTTGAAACCTAGCAATAATTTGACATCCCGGATCTAACAACAGTGGTTTCGTCAAATTCCGAGGTCGTTTGCAAAATGTCTATTTTCACGGGCTATATAAATTCTATAGCGACCTTTCTGAAAATTTATTTGGCTATAAATTTTGACTCCCGCTACGAAACTTCAATTTTTCAGATTCGCTAGAAAGATATTCACTAGCAGATTTAAATATTTTTGGTTTCACTGAAATCCGTTTTATTTTGCACTCGGTATAGTCAGTCAAAGTTTGAATTGAAATTTTGAAACTGCCGCGCCATTTCAGCCTTGTTTATAATTCAAAGTAATTATATTTATTTTCGAACGTCGATTCAAACACGATTCTCGTCATTAATATTTTAAATATTTAAAATCCACCAAAATAGCCAAATTAAAATTTTTAAATTGGCTTAGATTTTCCGGGTTGTTACAAGACTGAATAAACAAAACCTCGTGTTGTTCGATGGGTACATGCTTACCTTTCTATGAATTCAAAAAATAATAATTAGGACATAAGTTTCGACTAACTCATTTTAAACAAATAATAGGTTGTTTTCATATATTCATTGTCTAAAATCGTGAATACAACTCCTTTATACGTTTAGATCCTAAGGTGTGTCAGAATTCATCGACCGTCCAAAATCACCGAAAATTCCATTTACTTACCCTATTCAAACATCTTAAATGATTAAAAAAGAAATCAAGAATCACATTCAATCTACCAATGAATTGATTGACTTTCAAAAATCATAGTATGTTATCAAAATATAAACTTTTAGAACTAAAATATATATATATATATAATAATCACAGATACATTACTCATAAACATATAAGTCTCAACCCATTCTAAGGTGTTACTAACCTTATCTTTAATGAGTCTCTCACTATATGATACTACTGATCTTATCTCTAATGAGTATTCTTTAATAAAATATTGCTAATAATATCTCTGATGAATTCTTTTGTTGGTTCTAATGTGTCTTGTTCTCGTGCTTTGTAAACCAAAGCTCTGATACCAAGATGATACGACGTGAAATCCCCGGCCGACCTAAACCGAGCAAGAAGACAGATTATTGTGAGAACACGATACATCGGAACCTAGAACAAGAATTTTTTTTCATTGCTACTACAAAAATATACATCAGAGTACAAGAATATCAAAGTGTGGAAAATAAATACATAGCGGAAATTTAATTATCAGAGAATAAATAAATTACATAACAGCAGAGATATATAAATACAATGTGCAGCGGAAAACATCAGCTAACACAATCGAAGGGAATACACGGATACAAAGCTTTCCAGAGTATAGCTCCATCCATAATCCAGGATCCTGTGGAAAAAAAAGATCTACAAAACCAAAACTACCGGTTGCCCGTGTAGAAAATATGGGCACCCAGAGTTTAGGGGAAATAATAAACTCAAGTCAGTCATGAGACCGGTACGAGAGCTAAAATGGTTATAAAAAAAACTTTATTTAAAAGGTTGGAAAATCATTAGACCACGTCGTATGACATAAAAACTTGTTCAAAATAAAACTTTCTGAGATATTTTAGGGCCCAATTGGGTATAGATTTAGTCTTTTCATTTGTCTATATAAGCATGTCATTAAGGATAGATTTATTTGTACTTTTAAGGGAGAAAAACTTGTTTTTGTTTTTAAGGGATTGAGATATCTACTTAATTTTAGGTCTTTCTTTGTAATAAATTAGTGGAATAATAAAGGTTTGTTTGGAAGAATTTGTTTGTTATTGTTATATTCTTCTCTCTTTCAAAATCTAATTGTGTAGTGATCTTGTGGAAACCCTAACAATAAACCATATGAATACTTTAAAATAGAACAACGTAATGATTTTGGAAAAATGAAGGTATTATAAGACTCAGGTCCCACCACATAATGCAACCCAAGCCAAGGGATAAACTTTTACCTTATAATAGCCAAAGATGCTTGGTACGCTTTAAAACAAAAAATATATTATTATAAGTGCATAGTGTAGTAAACAACTTCGAATATAAATGTATCAATCATAGATGGCATAGTACCCCTTCCTACTATGTCGCCATGGGCAACAAATAAAACTATAAAGTCGCCTATTGGAAATTAGGTTTTCACCATGAGCCGAGGAAAGGGATCTATCCTCATCGAATTCAGGCCATCTATAGCAGGATGCCCAGGACCACACAATTGGGTGAGCCTTGAATTGGCAGGGCCAGTCAATAGTATGTCGTGGATTAGATAATTGCCTGAACAATACGTTTCCTGGTCCTGTTGAACCTCTTGGTTAATACGTCGACCATCTTGGTCTTGTGCTGCTAGAACCGTGAGCCCTCGCTATCCATCATCCACATAAGTAAAATATCTAGGCTCCATACCATGACATCACCTCTAGCTAGAAAGAAATGCATGTCCTTCCTACGGTCTCTTATCCCGTTTTTGACTCATGTCGGGGTAAGAAGCTCGCGAATTAACGCTATGCACAAAGCCACGCTATGTAAAAGCGGTGCTTTGATCATCAATCACAAAGCTATGCTTTTCAACAAAAGCGCTGATCTATGCATCTCAGCATGCCACATTGCCAATCCATACCATACCATTGATTTCCACCAATATATAACCTCCAAGCTCGTACATCTCAAAGAAGAGTGTTAAGCAAGAGAATAAATTCTCTGCCACCAAACAGATATACGTTTAGCAGAGATCCACAAATATAACAAAAAATATAATGTTAGACACACAATCCATTTACAGGTTTGTTCTGGGTCTAAACAAAACTGGAGGCACCTTATTTCTCATTCCATATGTCCAATAAAGAAGAGAGGTCCTCGCCTAACCGGTCGATCTCCAAGTATGTCTGGACAACTACCACTTATTACCTTGTCTCAGGTGTACGACCCAATCAAGATATCAGCAATAGCCCAAATGTTGTAAAAATCTCCGGTCATCAACCACCATCCTCAATCTTCAATTTTTAGTCGTCGTAACTGTTATTTAGAATGGGTTAAACCCGGTCTTTATGAATAACTAGCATATCTTTTAAAACATGTATTAAGTACATAAAGATAGCATACATTTCATTCCAATCCAAAATATTCTTTTATTCAAATATTTTTATCTTCGGGAAAGTTTCCCATTAATTTTATCAAATACCGTCTCTTTTAAACTTATTATTTAATCCATTCCTCGAAAATCATTCCAAAGATTTTATAATATATTTTTGCCTCAAAAATCATTACTTAATGATTAATGAATTCTAGGAATATTAATCCTGCCTTTAACTAGGTTAAAAATCATCTATTTAAAAGCACCGTTCACGGTAAACCAAAAATCAACTTCCATTTACTGTGGAATTCTCACGGAAATTTGACCAATTTATATCGATATAAATTTCCGTATCAGACTAATACTCTAAGTGGAATAGCGGCAAAGCCTTTTAAATTCCATACATAGTAAAGGCCTTCATTTAGAAAAGCTCATCTCGATTATTATTAAATCGAATTTCATTCAATTCTAATTTAATTAAATATACTGGAAAACTTCCTTAAATCTTAATTAAAAGATTTATTCCTTTCACAACTGGGTTTAAAGACAATATTATTTAAGATACCATTCACTACAAACCCAAAATTCAATCTGAGATTAAATATAAGATCTTAAATGGAAATCATGTCGACTTATATTCAATTCTAAATTCTGAAACCAACAGATACCGTTACGGAATAACGATATCAATATCTTCCAAATTCCTCGATGATATCCGCATAATCATGTTACCCCACACTGAAATATCCAAGAATTTTTTTCATTCAAATCCTTTCCACTTTATATGTTGGAAAACTTTGGTTATATTAAAACCCATTCTCAGTCTAATTCGTTATGTCAAAACATTGGATTCTTCCATATAGTTTTCAAACAACTATTTCGGATACAAATATCATTTGTCTTCCAAAACTTAGAATATTTACCCAAACTCTTTTCAAAACATTTATTATGATTTATCATAGTTTATTCATATTTTTAATAATTTTATTAAGGCCCTTACAGTTGGTTTTCAATTTCGGCCACCGAACTGCGTCTATATCGACATTTTCCAAAATTGATTTGGGTATATTATAACCGTTGGGTTTTAAATCTCTTATATTCATTTAAAAGATCTTTTCAATACGAACCGAACAGTTTTGGTTTTAGGAGAATCCGGCTATCGGATCTCCCATTACATCCATTCGAAGTTACAGATTGACGTTCGCGAACTATCGCTGCGTTCTATTCAAACCCGAATTGATTTATAATTTGTAAATAAATCAAAATGCTTTCAAACTTATTTTATAAATGACATAAAATATATATAACTAACTAAGAAAACTCGTTTCAGTCGTTTATCTTCAAAATCACTTATTTCACTGTTCGGTAAATTTTAATATTATTCTAATGAATAAAATAATATTATTTTTCGAAAGCCGCTATTTTATGTCCAAATTTTCCTTACGATCATTATAAAACCAAACGAAGAAATTTTGAAAGAAAACTTCTTTTAAAACATTCGCAACATATCCTGTAGTAACCCGGATTTTGAGCGACTTTGGTTATCGACGTAAGCTCGACGTCGATAACCAAAACATCGAAAAATCCCGGTAATAAATGAAATAAATTAGAAGGTGAGAATAGATAAGATAGAAACTTAGAATAGAAGAAGAGGAAGAAGAACACAACATCAGAGTAACACGAACCTCACAGCGGAACGAATAACATATAATAGATAACATAACTTTGAAATATAACAGTTATGTATACAATAGCACTTATCAGAGTACAGCACTTACAACACAGCGGAAATAACTATAGTTATATGATCTAGAAGGCTCCTGCTCCAGCTCTTCAAGTATACCTGTAAATCCTGACTACTTGACTGCCCGTACAAATTTAGGCACCCAAGAGTTTAGGGAAAACAAAATAAACTCCGGGTCAGTCATGGGACTGGTGTGAATAAACTCAAATCATTTAAAACAGGTATATGATATCTCATAAGACCACGCCGTGAATACGGAACGGGTTTTTCCCTTATGAGAATCCAAATAACTTTTCAAAGCAATATCATTCTGATATTATAATAATGTCTAAGTACAAATAAATATCAATCTAGCAGAAACGCTTGCATCTCACGTTACTACATATATAGTATACAATCAAAATCGCAAGCACGTATTGGATGATTGGATTTCCAACTATGACAAGGTATGGAACCACCTTCTGATCAGTGTACTCTAGGAACGATACACTGGAGTTCAACAAGAACATCTTGCAACTCAGCCACACATGACCGACCACTCATTTCGCTTGAGTGTATCGAATGTACATCACCGACGGTTGGGATCAGCAACCGTTCCCGTATATATATGGGACAGCATTGATAGATTTAAGAAACAAATGAATATTCTCTAGATAGGTGATTATACACCCTACTTCGGTGTGACCGACTTAGCCATGCTGCCTGCCCGATTTCTGTCATTCACCGGATGTGAGGCTAGAAGCTACGCTTTGTCATCACAATAGATTCACTTCGAATGCCACATTGTCAGATCCATCGAAAATCACTAATTGACGTCTACAACAATACATTACGTGTCAGCTAAAAGAAGTTTCCTTCTCCGCTTCCACTCTTGGTACGGTTGAAGAAATCAATGTACGTGACTTTTCTGGAAATACTCTGTCTGACATCCATCTTCATTCACTTAAAATGTCACATCGTCATACCCGCCAAATCACAAATTTGACTTATCCAAAAATAACACGGGTATACAGTTAAGAGAAACGAATTCCTCCGCCACCAAACGTGAATACGTTTGAACAGATCAACTTACGCGATCCATTAGATATACTCTGTCAGACCTTCGTCCATACAAGTTGTCCTGGGACTGGACAAACCGAAGGCACTATTCTGTAAACAGGATAGCCCTTGCATTTTACTCCGTCTTCAATTATCTTTGGCATATATGATTCGCGATGCTTATGCCAATACAGAGTGGTTCTATGGATAATAATCCAACCGGTCTCTCCATATTAACAACGTTAAAATGGTCAAAACTTCGATAGTCGGTGAGTTAACTATCAAAGAAAAACAAGTGTGCAAACAGCGATATTATTTCCAAATGGAAATTATATCGAACAAACATCATTTAACATAAATCTCTTTAGTTCATTTATTTACTTATCTACTGTTTCCCTATATTCTAAATTTTTATTTTTATTTTATCAGAAAACATTTCTGATTCTCGTTTGGAAAACATTTCCAAAACTCCTTTACGATCAAACCTTACCATTTCTTAGTCAAGAAGGAAGTCACTCAAGTTGGGGTATAATTACCTCTCAGACCTTAACTGAACAACGTTATAACTTCGAAATGGTCAAAGTTTATCTTTTAATCTTTAACAACTTCTTTACGCCTTTCTCGGATTCAATTTTACTAATCCACTTCTATATTTAAAACATTGGTTATAACGATAACATTATAATCCCTACTTTCGAATTATCTAACTTTAATTATAACTTCTATTCCTATTAGTGAATAATTAACCTAACACTTATTTATTTATAAATAAATAAATCTCTATTTAGACACTAGAAAGTATAAGTACTTTCCCGAATTCGATATAATCGAATTTGCCGATTAACTCTCTTCGAGAAATCTCTATTTGATTAACTCTTCTTCGAATAACCTATATTCGATTAACTCCTTCTCGAATAAACGATATTTGATAATCTCTCTTCGAATAACTAATATTTGATAACTCTTCCTTTTCAAATATCTCATATTTGAAAATCTCACTTCGATTAAACTATAATCGATAACTCCTTTCGATGAAAGTAACATCGATAACTCCTTTCGACGAAACTAACATCAATAACTCCTTTCGATGAAACTAACATCGATAACTTTAACTCGACGAACTTAACTCGACTAACTTAACTTGACTCGACTAACTCGACTTACTTGGTTTGACCAATTCGATTCGATTAACTAGGCTCGACTAACTTGACTAACTTAACCCGACTTACTTGGTTTGACCAATTCGATTCGATTAACTAGGCTCGACTAACTTGACTAACTTAACTCGACTTACTTGGTTTGACCAATTCGATTCGATTAACTAGGCTCGACTAACTTGACTAACTTAACTCGACTTACTTGGTTCGACCAATTCGATTTGATTAACTAGGCTCGACTAACTTGACTAACTTAACTCGACTTACTTGGTTCGACCAATTCGATTTGATTAACTAGGCTCGACTAACTTGGTCGAACCACCCGATCAACTCAACTTATTTAACTTAACTTATTTCTCAACTCGATCAACTCGATTAACTCCTATCGAATAACTAATATTCGATTAAACTCCATTCGCTTGACTCTAGAACGCAGCGATCAAAATGGTTACGCCTGACTCCCTCAGGAAACATCCGACCGCCGTAGGCTATTTACAGCCCTGCGAATTACGCTAGCAGTCGTACAAAATGGCAACTTACCCTGAATACTATGTTTGACTAACTCTGTCTCAAATAACTATATTTGATTAACTCTAGTTCGTTTTAACTCTAATCGATTTACTCTAACGAATTAATTCCAACTGGTTAACTCTAACTGATTAACTCTAACTGGTTAACTCTATTTGACTAACTCGACTTGACTAACCCCTTTCGAATAACATATTCGATTAACTAACTTTCGAATACCATATTCGATTAACTAACTTCGAATACCATATTCGATTAACTAACTTCGAATACCATATTCGATTTCTCCTTTCGAATGTCTATATTTGATTAACTAACTTCGAATACCAAATTCGATTTAACTAACTTCGAATACCATATTCGATTTAACTAACTTCGAATACCATATTCGATTTCTCCTTTCGAATGTCTATATTCGATTGACTAACTTCGAATACCATATTCGATTTAACTAACTTCGAATACCATATTCGATTTAACTAACTTCGAATACCATATTCGATTTAACTTTATTCACTTTATAAAGATTTCCTTTTTTAACAACGTTTTATTCATTGGAAAAGATTTTCTTTTAAATAACGGTTCTACACTTTAAAAATGATTTCCTTTTAAAAATGTTCCCTTTCCAATTCTATTTGTAAATGGTTTACAAATATTTCTTTTTCAAATTTATTCTTGAAATATTCTAACTCCTTAAATTCCCGGGAAAATTCGCCATAACCTCCTTTGTATCGGGAGCATCGGGAAAATCCCCAAACTCGCCACACAGGCCTTTCCATTCAAAAAGAAATGTTTTTGAATTTATTTCCTTTTAAAATATCTCCTATTTACAAATATTCCCATTTATAAATATTCCTTATTTATAAATATTCAAATTTATAAATATCTCTTATTTATAAATATTCCAATTTATAAATATTCTGTTTTCAATATCACTTTGAAAATCCCCTATCAACATTCCGACATGTTATGGTATTTTAACATATCAAATTACGATGTTCAATATCGTCTAAGCACATATAATCGCCCACAGATTTTATATCACATCATATAACAATATATGAAAAACAATAAAATATCTGTTGAGGAATCCAGTTGGATTCCTCCAACCTGTTTCCCTGCATCACAGATGTTAAACAATAATATTAACATCGATTTCACTTCGATGTGAATTATTCTGATCAACAGAATCAACATATAAATATCTAACTGTTATATATATATATATATACACACATATATATAATTTCCACTAACTGTCTAGCAGTTCAATCAAACAGTCAACACACATTAAACAGACAATATCTAACAGTTCTAAAAATACAACAGGAAATTATAAACTATTCAGAATTGGTGAGTTTTACTCACATTGACGCGTTAACCGTTATATATCGGTTTGCGTTATTTGATTCAGTCGGACAATTTATTTTGCCATAAATTTTAACGAGCTCGGATTCACTCCCAGTCAGTCTCATTGTGTTGCTCCCGTCCATACGATCCTAAGGCAACTTACGGTTCTCGATTCTGACCTCGTATGGATTAGATATGCTATAAACAAGTTATACAATATTTTAAACTAAAAATAAAACTTTAATTTATAAAAGAATTTTGGGCCTCACTCAATTTGATTTAAACGGCCCAATACCCCTCATTACCAGCCCACGTCCGCACTTCTTCCCCAACCACAAAAATTACGACTCCAGGAAATCAAGCACTCCACCATTTTTTGAATTTACAACTCCATTCTCTCCTTCTATAATCACATAGAACTCAAACCGAATGCACCATAGAACTTCTCCGGATCTCCTCTACGAAACCATAGCCTCCCCATCCCAGTCGACGCCATCAACCAGCTCCCGACCTTCATCTGCTCGCGTATCCTCAATAGCAGGTATCGACCTCTATAACCACGAAATCACCCCAAAACTCATGAACAGACATCATTCATCAACCTAAGCTCAAATCCAACCTCAACCGTACACTCGAAGTACCCGAAACCCCAAACCAACAAACCCTAAGTCTCACTGTAAACGGTCGAGCTCTTCGAGCGAGCATCGCACACCGTAAATCTGGTACCAACGTGAAGAGAATTGGAACCATATCTCACGTATATATGTTTTAGAATTTCTGTGATTTTATTTCCAATTTCTTTGATTTTTTTCTAAAGACCGAAAATTCTTGCTGAAAGAACTCGGCGGAAAAAGTAGAGTTGACCAAAGAAATGAGTTGAATTAGGTTTTAAGGAAGGTAGTTAGGGGTATTTATAGGCAAAACAAAATATCTAGATATTTTACAAAGGAATATTCCCGGTATATTCTCATTTATATATTCATTTTTGACTTCTAAAAATTCGTGTGATCACACACAATAGCTAAAAATCACGAAACTGGACCTGTAGCTAGAGTTCGACATTACGGTCCCAACAAAACTGGTTTCGTCGAATTCTGACTCCGTATGCTCACACAGTGTATTTTTAACCGTCAAAATACTGACTGTTTCTCACTCTAAAAATCCGTACGGCCACACACTGACTCTAAAAATCACGAAACTGGAAATCTAACAACTATTTGACATTGCGGATCCAACAAAATTAGTTTCGTCGAATTCCGACTCCGTTTGCAAAACCGGCTATTTTTAACGCTCTGAATGACCCATTTAAATATATAAATATATTTAAATTAAATTAAATTAAATATAAATAAATTTATATTCTCGTATATATTCACAGAGGAATATCATACAGCTCCAGTATAAATATATACGCGCTATTCTGAGTCCAGATTGAATCGATATTCAATTTACATTGAAAAATCCTTTTATAACGTATATAAAGCGTTACGAATTATAAAGGAATTTCACAGCGACCTTTTCTGAAATTTGATTTGGACGTAACTTAAAATATACACGACGAAATCCCGATTTTTCTCTTCCATTAGAAAACTATTGTCAAATCGGTCCTGACAGTTCTTGTTTCACAGAAATCCGACTTAAAACGAATCCTGTACATTCAGTTGAAGTTCAAATCGCCAAATAGCGAACTGCAGCGCCATTTGGAGCTCGTTTAAAATTATATTATAAATTATACGTTCAACTATCGTCGATTCCATATATACGTTATTATATTCTGAATCGAAACTCAACCACATCTCGTATACTATTCAATTCACACTCTATTGTGAATTCTACTATTTCCGACTATCTCGACATTATAATATATTATTATATTATAATTATTAATTAAATATTCAATATTATTTAATTAAACGATCATTAACTTCTCTAAATCACCAATTATATAATTAAATTAATAAATTATTATCTTGCTAAAATACGGGTCACTACAATCTTCCCCCCTTAATAAAATTTCGTCCTCGAAATTGCTAAGCTAGGGGACAACCCTATCGACTGGTTAGAATATATTTGTTCACTTCTTAACTTCAGTTTCAACTGAACCTATTTAATTTCATTTAAGTTAAAAATTAATTCTTATCAACGAAAAATTTCAAAAATCCTGAAGATTTTCTAACGCCTTAACGTTTCTAAAAATTTCGCCAGCACATCCTTTGTACTGGTCAATATCTCAAACTCCAACTCGCCTCTCTGGGCCTTCTTTATCCCAAAAGAAAATCAAACAGCCAAGCGGCTTGCCAATTCGGCTCATAAATCTCATATCCATATATAATATAAACTGGTACCTTTTTGTCGGGCATATCAACTCTATCACTTCCATATGTTATCAACTCAGCATATAACAGTGTTATCTCAATTTAATTCCAATCAGTTCATATCCTCAAATCCAAATCGAATTTCATTCGAACCCGAACATCAAATTTCAAATTCTTAACTCATCAACCCAATTCCATAACAGATTATTCTCTAATCCAATTCAATTCTATTTAACTCAGTTCAAGTTAATATTTCAATTTATTTCTACTATCTTATTCTATTTAACTTCATAAGTTAAAATTAAATTCCGAAACTTAATTTCCTGGGTCTATTTCAAATCAACTTGAAATTACAATGCCAATTCAAAACCTTTGAATTTCTAAACAACTTGTTTTCTCAAAACAATTCAAAAACAAAACCTTTGGTAGTAGTCCGTCACTTAGAACTCGAAAATGAACACTGATGATGTCGCGATTCATCATCAGAATCTATTTTCCAGCTATCGAAGTGAGTTCAATACTATATCACCTTCAGTTTGAAAAACGTTTTCAAAATCTCCCAGGAACTTAAAATTTCCTTATTTTAATTCCAATCTGATTTAAATTCAGATTTTTCTTCATTTTATTTCATATACTTTACTTATATGAATTCTGATTAGTCATTTATAATCATTTTACCTTTTTATAATCTTACTCGATTATAATAACAACCAACACAACCAATATACTATATCAAATATATTCGGGTAAAATTATTCCATTTACCCTCTTTCAAAACATACCATGACGGTTCATCGTATTCGAGTGTTTAGTAACCCTATCGATACAGTGGATCAAACCGATCGACCAGAATTCACAAACAACTCAACCAATAAAACTCCACAATATAAAATCATTTTATATTAACTAACAAATACGTTCACTCGTATATATACACTCAAACTCAGTCTAGGATATTACTAATCCCATCTCTACTGAATCATGCCACAGAGCCAAGGTAATAACTAAACCAATGCTCTGATACCAACTGTAGTAACCCGGATTTTGAGCGACTTTGGTTATCGACGTAAGCTCGACGTCGATAACCAAAGCATCGAAAAATCTCGGTAATTAATGAAAGAAATTAGAAGGTGAGAATAGATAAGATAGAAACTTAGAATAGAAGAAGAAGAAGAACACAACATCAGAGTAACACGAACCTCACAGCGGAACGAATAACATATAATAGATAACATAACTTTGAAATATAACAGTTATGTATACAATAGCACTTATCAGAGTACAGCACTTACAACACAGCGGAAATAACTATAGTTATATGATCCAGAAGCCTCCTGCTCCATCTCTTCAAGTATACCTGTAAATCCTGACTACATGACTGCCCATACAAATTTAGGCACCCAAGAGTTTAGGGAAAACAAAATAAACTCCGGGTCAGTCATGGGACTGGTGTGAATAAACTCAAATCATTTAAAACAGGTATATGATATCTCATAAGACCACGCCGTGAATACGGAACGGGTTTTTCCCTTATGAGAATCCAAATAACTTTTCAAAGCAATATCATTCTGATATTATAATAATGTCTAAGTACAAATAAATATCAATCTAGCAGAAACGCTTGCATCTCACGTTACTACATATATAGTATACAATCAAAATCGCAAGCACGTATTGGATGATTGGATTTCCAACTATGACAAGGTATGGAACCCCCTTCCGATCAGTGTACTCTAGGAACGATACACTGGAGTTCAACAAGAACATCTTGCAACTCAGCCACACATGACCGACCACTCATTTCGCTTGAGTGTATCGAATGTACATCACCGACGTTTGGGATCAGCAACCGTTCCCGTATATATATGGGACGTCATTGATAGATTTAAGAAACAAATGAATATTCTCTAGATAGGTGATTATACACCCTACTTCGGTGCGACCGACTTAGCCATGCTGCCTGCCCGATTTCTGTCATTCACCGGATGTGAGGCTAGAAGCTACGCTTTGTCATCACAATAATTCACTTCGAATGCCACATTGTCAGATCCATCGAAAATCACTAATTGACGTCTACAACAATACATTACGTGTCAGCTAAAAGAAGTTTCCTTCTCCGCTTCCACTCTTGGTACGGTTGAAGAAATCAATGTACGTGACTTTTCTGGAAATACTCTGTCTGACATCCATCTTCATTCACTTAAAATGTCACATCGTCATACCCGCCAAATCACAAATTTGACTTATCCAAAAATAACACGGGTATACAGTTAAGAGAAACGAATTCCTCCGCCACCAAACGTGAATACGTTTGAACAGATCAACTTACGCGATCCATTAGATATACTCTGTCAGACCTTCGTCCATACAAGTTGTCCTGGGACTGGACAAACCGAAGGCACTATTCTGTAAACAGGATAGCCCTTGCATTTTACTCCGTCTTCAATTATCTTTGGCATATATGATTCGCGATGCTTATGCCAATACAGAGTGGTTCTATGGATAATAATCCAACCGGTCTCTCCATATTAACAACGTTAAAATGGTCAAAACTTCGATAGTCGGTGAGTTAACTATCAAAGAAAAACAAGTGTGCAAACAGCGATATTATTTCCAAATGGAAATTATATCGAACAAACATCATTTAACATAAATCTCTTTAGTTCATTTATTTACTTATCTCCTGTTTCCCTATATTCTAAATTTTTATTTTTATTTTATCAGAAAACATTTCTGATTCTCGTTTGGAAAACATTTCCAAAACTCCTTTACGATCAAACCTTACCATTTCTTAGTCAAGAAGGAAGTCACTCAAGTTGGGGTATAATTACCTCTCAGACCTTAACTGAACAACGTTATAACTTCGAAATGGTCAAAGTTTATCTTTTAATCTTTAACAACTTCTTTACGCCTTTCTCGGATTCAATTTTACTAATCCACTTCTATATTTAAAACATTGGTTATAACGATAACGTTATAATCCCTACTTTCGAATTATCTAACTTTAATTATAACTTCTATTCCTATTAGTGAATAATTAACCTAACACTTATTTATTTATAAATAAATAAATCTCTATTTAGACACTAGAAAGTATAAGTACTTTCCCGAATTCGATATAATCGAATTTGCCGATTAACTCTCTTCGAGAAATCTCTATTTGATTAACTCTTCTTCGAATAACCTATATTCGATTAACTCCTTCTCGAATAAACGATATTTGATAATCTCTCTTCGAATAACTAATATTCGATAACTCTTCCTTTTCAAATATCTCATATTCGAAAATCTCACTTCGATTAAACTATAATCGATAACTCCTTTCGATGAAACTAACATCGATAACTCCTTTCGATGAAACTAACATCAATAACTCCTTTCGATGAAACTAACATCGATAACTTTAACTCGACGAACTTAACTCGACTAACTTAACTTGACTCGACTAACTCGACTTACTTGGTTCGACCAATTCGATTCGATTAACTAGGCTCGACTAACTTGACTAACTTAACCCGACTTACTTGGTTTGACCAATTCGATTCGATTAACTAGGCTCGACTAACTTGACTAACTTAACTCGACTTACTTGGTTTGACCAATTCGATTCGATTAACTAGGCTCGACTAACTTGACTAACTTAACTCGACTTACTTGGTTCGACCAATTCGATTTGATTAACTAGGCTCGACTAACTTGACTAACTTAACTCGACTTACTTGGTTCGACCAATTTGATTTGATTAACTAGGCTCGACTAACTTGGTCGAACCACCCGATCAACTTATTTCTCAACTCGATCAACTCGATTAACTCCTATCGAATAACTAATATTCGATTAAACTCCATTCGCTTGACTCTAGATCGCAGCGATCGAAATGGTTACGCCTGACTCCCTCAGGAAACATCCGACCGCCGTAGGCTATTTACAGCCCTGCGAATTACGCTAGCAGTCGTACAAGATGGCAACTTACCCTGAATACTATGTTTGACTAACTCTGTCTCAAATAACTATATTTGATTAACTCTAGTTCGTTTTAACTCTAATCGATTTACTATAACTAATTAATTCCAACTGGTTAACTCTAACTGATTAACTCTAACTGGTTAACTCTATTTGACTAACTCGACTTGACCAACCCCTTTCGAATAACATATTCGATTAACTAACTTTCGAATACCATATTCGATTAACTAACTTTGAATACCATATTCGATTAACTAACTTCGAATACCATATTCGATTTCTCCTTTCGAATGTCTATATTTGATTAACTAACTTCGAATACCAAATTCGATTTAACTAACTTCGAATACCATATTTGATTTAACTAACTTCGAATACCATATTCGATTTCTCCTTTCGAATGTCTATATTCGATTAACTAACTTCGAATACCATATTCGATTTAACTAACTTCGAATACCATATTCGATTTAACTAACTTCGAATACCATATTCGATTTAACTTTATTCACTTTATAAAGATTTCCTTTTTTAACAACGTTTTATTCATTTGAAAAGATTTTCTTTTAAATAACGGTTCTACACTTTAAAAATGATTTCCTTTAAAAATGTTCCCTTTCCAATTCTATTTGTAAATGGTTTACAAATATTTCTTTTTCAAATTTATTCTTGAAATATTCTAACTCCTTAAATTCCCGAGAAAATTCGCCATAACCTCCTTTGTATCGGGAGCATCGGGAAAATCCCCAAACTCGCCACACAGGCCTTTCCATTCAAAAAGAAATGTTTTTGAATTTATTTCCTTTTAAAATATCTCCTATTTACAAATATTCCCATTTATAAATATTCCTTATTTATAAATATTCAAATTTATGAATATATCTTATTTATAAATATTCCAATTTATAAATATTCTGTTTTCAATATCACTTTGAAAATCCCCTATCAACATTCCGACATGTTATTGTATTTTAACATATCAAATTACGATGTTCAATATCGTCTAAGCACATATAATCGCCCACAGATTTTATATCACATCATATAACAATATATGAAAAACAATAAAATAACTGTTGAGGAATCCAGTTGGATTCCTCCAACCTGTTTCCCTGCATCACAGATGTTAAACAATAATATTAACATCGATTTCACTTCGATGTGAATTATTCTGATCAACAGAATCAACATATAAATATCTAACTGTTATATATATATATATACACATATATATATAAAATTTCCACTAACTGTCTAGCAGTTCAATCAAACAGTCAACACACATCAAACAGACAATATCTAACAGTTCTAAAAATACAACAGGAAATTATAAACTGTTCAGAGTTGGTGAGTTTTACTCACATTGACGTGTTAACCGTTATATATCGGTTTGCGTTATTTGATTCAGTCGGACAATTTATTTCGCCATAAATTTTAACGAGCTCGGATTCACTCCCAGTCAGTCTCATTGTGTTGCTCCCGTCCATACGATCCTAAGGCAACTTACGGTTCTCGATTCTGACCTCGTATGGATTAGATATGCTATAAACAAGTTATACAATATTTTAAACTAAAAATAAAACTTTAATTTATAAAAGAATTTTGGGCCTCACTCAATTTGATTTCAACGGCCCAATACCCCTCATTAACAGCCCACGTCCGCACTTCTTCCCCAACCACAAAAATTGTGACTCCAGGAAATCAAGCACTCCACCATTTTTTGAATTTACAACTCCATTCTCTCCTTCTATAATCACATAGAACTCAAACCAAATGCACCATAGAACTTCTCCGGATCTCCTCTACGAAACCATAGCCTCCCCATCCCAGTCGACGCCATCAACCTGCTCCTGACCTTCATCTGCTCGCGTGTCCTCAATAGCAGGTATCGACCTCTATAACCACGAAATCACCCCAAAACTCATGAACATACATCATTCATCAACCTAAGCTCAAATCCAACCTCAACCGTACACTCGAAGTACCCGAAACCCCAAACCAACAAACCCTAAGTCTCACTTTAAACGGTCGAGCTCTTCGAGCGAGCATCGCACACCGTAAATCTGATACCAACGTGAAGAGAATTGGAACCATATCTCACGTATATATGTTTTAGAATTTCTGTGATTTTATTTCCAATTTCTTTGATTTTTTTCTAAAGACCGAAAATTCTTGCTGAAAGAACTCGGCGGAAAAAGTAGAGTTGACCAAAGAAATGAGTTGAATTAGGTTTTAAGGAAGGTAGTTAGGGGTATTTATAGGCAAAACAAAATATCTAGATATTTTACAAAGGAATATTCCCGGTATATTCTCATTTATATATTCATTTTTGACTTCTAAAAATTCGTGTGATCACACACGATAGCTAAAAATCACGAAACTGGACCTGTAGCTAGAGTTCGACATTACGGTCCCAACGAAACTGGTTTCGTCGAATTCTGACTCCGTAAGCTCACACAGTGTATTTTTAACCGTCAAAATACTGACTGTTTCTCACTCTAAAAATCCGTACGGCCACACACTGACTCTAAAAATCACGAAACTGGAAATCTAACAACTATTTGACATTGCGGATCCAACAAAATTAGTTTCGTCGAATTCCGACTCCGTTTGCAAAACCGGCTATTTTTAACGCTCTGAATGACCCATTTAAATATATAAATATATTTAAATTAAATTAAATATAAATATAAATAAATTTATATTCTCGTATATATTCACAGAGGAATATCATACAGCTCCAGTATAAATATATACTCGCTATTCTGAGTCCAGATTGAATCGATATTCAATTTACATTGAAAAATCCTTTTATAACGTATATAAAGCGTTACGAATTATAAAGGAATTTCACAGCGACCTTTTCTGAAATTTGATTTGGACGTAACTTAAAATCTACATGACGAAATCCCGATTTTTCTCTTCCATTAGAAAATTATTGTCAAATCGGTCCTGACGGTTCTTGTTTCACAGAAATCCAACTTAAAACGAATCTTGTACATTCAGTTGAAGTTCAAATCGCCAAATAGCGAACTGCAGCGCCATTTGGAGCTCGTTTAAAATTATATTATAAATTATACGTTCAACTGTCGTCGATTCCATATATACGTTATTATATTCTGAATCGAAACTCAACCACATCTCGTATACTATTCAATTCACACTCTATTGTGAATTCTACTATTTCCGACTATCTCGACATTATAATATATTATTATATTATAATTATTAATTAAATATTCAATATTATTTAATTAAATGATCATTAACTTCTCTAAATCACCAATTATATAATTAAATTAATAAATTATTATCTTGCTAAAATACGGGTCACTACAATCTTCCCCCCTTAATAAAATTTCGTCCTCGAAATTGCTAAGCTAGGGGACGACCCTATCGACTGGTTAGAACATATTTGTTCACTTCTTAACTTCAGTTTCAACTGAACCTATTTAATTTCATTTAAGTTAAAAATTAATTCTTATCAACGAAAATTTTCAAAAATCCTGAAAATTTTCTAACGCCTTAACGTTTCTAAAAATTTCGCCAGCACTTCCTTTGTACTGGTCAATATCTCAAACTCCAACTCGCCTCTCTGGGCCTTCTTTATCCCAAAAGAAAATCAAACAGCCAAGCGGCTTGCCAATTCGGCTCATAAATCTCATATCCATATATAATATAAACTGGTACCTTTTTGTCGGGCATATCAACTCTATCACTTCCATATGCTATCAACTCAGCATATACCAGTGTTATCTCAATTGAATTCCAATCAGTTCATATCCTCAAATCCAAATCGAATTTCATTCGAACCCGAACATCAAATTTCAAATTCTTAACTCATCAACCCAATTCTATAACAGATTATTCTCTAATCCAATTCAATTCTATTTAACTCAGTTCAAGTGAATATTTCAATTTATTTCTACTCTTATTCTATTTAACTTCATAAGTTAAAATTAAATTCCGAAACTTAATTTCCTGGGTCTATTTCAAATCAATTTGAAATTACAATGCCAATTCAACACCTTTGAATTTCTAAACAACTTGTTTTCTCAAAACAATTCAAAAACAAAACCTTTGGTAATAGTCCGTCACTTAGAACTCGAAAATGAACACTGATGATGTCGCGATTCATCATCAGAATCTATTTTCCAGCTATCGAAGTGAGTTCAATACTATATCACCTTCAGTTTGAAAAACGTTTTCAAAATCTCCCAGGAACTTAAAATTTCCTTATTTTAATTCCAATCTGATTTAAATTCAGATTTTTCTTCATTTTATTTCATATACTTTACTTATATGAATTCTGATTAGTCATTTATTGTGAAGACCCGTAACTTCCCCGTAAAGGAAAGTGTCGGATAGTTCGAGAACAAGCCACAACAGAATGCATACAGAAGAACGTTTCATTGTATATTACAACAGTGCATCAGATTACAAGAATATACAGAGTATAAAGGAATATTACACAGAAATATCAGAGATTTAAATTACATTTAAATACATAGCAGCGGAAAATAATACAATACACAACTAGAAGAAGATATACGGATACAAAGCTTTCCGGATATCGTTCCAGCTGTAAACCAGGATCCTGTGAATATAAATCTGCAAAACCAAAACTACTAGCTGCCCGTGTCAAAATAAGGGCACCCAGAGTTTAGGTTAAAACAATAAACTCCAGGTCAGTCATGTGACTGGTGTGAGAACTAAAACAGTTAACCTTTATTTTTAAAGCTAGGTAAAACAAGGGACCACGCCGTATAACACGGAACGGGTTTCCTCCCAAGAATACCAGTGCATAAACAAACAGCGCAATGCTAAATAAAGAAAAATGAAGCTGTTATAAGACCCAGGTCCTATCACACAATGCAACGCAAGCCGGGGGATAGGGTTTTCCCTTATAACAGCCAAAGAATGCTTGATACGTTTAAAACAAATCATTTGATACTATAATAAGTGCATAGTGTATAAAACAACTTCAAATCATAAGTATCAATCATAGGCGGCATGGGTACCATATATCATGTCGCCATATATAGGTTTACAAATAAAACCGCAAATGTCACGTATTTGGAAATTGGATTTCCATCTATGAACCGAGGCAAAAGATAGTCCTCAACCGATTCGTGACTCTCTAGCCCGAGCCACAGGTTAGAGCTCGAGTGACCTTGGAGCGACAGGGCCGGTCCACCGATGTGGATTAAACTTAAACCCTGAACATGCGTTCCCCCGCCCTATGGGGCGTAAACGAGCCAACTAAATGACTCCATCGGTTCGAGAACGACCGATCAATCCGAGGCGCCTCGCAACAGCAACAACCACATAAGTCAAACTCGTCAGGGCGTGTAAAACCACTGACGCCACTTCTAACTAGAAAGAAACGCATGCCCTCCCTGAGGTCCGTCTCCCGTTTTTGATTCATACCGGGTGTGAAACTCGCGAATAAAACGTTACACGAAGCTACGCCACAAAGGCCGTGCTTCGATCATCAACCACAAGACTTTGCTTTTCAACAGAAGCCTCGATCAATTGCCACTTAGGCATGCCACACAGGCAATTCACTCCATGCGTTTGATATCCATCAATATATAACCCCTGAGCTCGTACGTCTCAGAGAAGGGCGTTAAGCAAGAGAATAAATTCTCCGCCGCCAAACAGATATATATTTAATAGAGATCAATCACACGGACTAAAATCCAATGTCAGACACACAGTCCATTTACAAGTCCGTTCTGGGTCTGAACGAAACCGGAGGCACCTAGTACCTCGCATATCCATCGATCTCCAAGTACGTCTGGACGATCACTAACTGTTTCCATCTTCTTGGGTGTACAGCCCAATCAAGATCATCAGTTATCACCCAAACGACGTGAAGACCTCCGGTCTTCGACCATCGTCTTCATCTTCGACTTATCGTCGCATCAGTTATTCAGAATGGGATAAACCCGGTCTTTCCGAATAACTCGCGTATATTTTAAATAAGTGTTACACAAACACAAAATACGCCTCATTCCAATTCATTAGTCACTAACCGTAAATTAATCAAGAGAATAATTCCCCAAATATTAACCCCGAAGGCCGAAACCAACATCAGATCAATATCCAGAAAACCATTCTACTTAGCTAACCGACAGTTAGTTTCTAATTTCACATTCATAGGGAAAGGTTCCCATTAATTTTATCAAAGATAAATTCTTGAATTTATTCTTTAATCAACTTTTGAATATCAATTCAAACTAGTCGGGATTAGCGAACCTTACCGAAGTAATCATTTGTTATAATTTCCCAATCCCAACCTATTCATCCCATGAAGTAAAACTGTGAATACTTCATATCTAACACCACAGTGTTATCGGTAAATTCAATTACCATTTCACGTTCAAATCTAATTAAAGATTTAACTATCGCCTGGAGCAAAACTGGTGATACTCCATTTTCGATCATTTCAATCTAATTAAAGATTCATTAAAACTCCACTTAGTTTTAATCTTCGACTGGGTTAAAGAATCCGTGTCATTTAAAAACACAGTTCACGATAAACCCAAAATCACATTCATTAATTATCAGGTTAAAGAACGAGTGTTGTTTAAAACACTATTCACGATAAACCCAAAAATCAATATCAATTTAATTCCAATTAAATATCATTTAATTGGTACACTTTATTAAATCTAAATAAAAAGATTTAATCTTTTCTCAACTGGGTTCAAGAACAGTGTTAGTGAAGACACCATTCACGACAAACCCAAATCACATTCGATATTCAATACAAGGCTCTGAATAGAAAATATATCGGCCTATATTCAATATCAAATTCTACGATTAACAAATGTCGTATTGGAAATAACGATATAAATATATATCTTTCAAATTTCCATAACAACACCTGTATAATCACGAATTCCAACATCGAAATATTCCGAAGACAATTTCGATTCAAATCCACTCCAATGCAATCATTGGAAATTTTGGTTATTTTCAAAACCCTTTTCGAATTCAATTTATTTATTTAAAAATAAATAGAATTATAATTCTAGTTCAAAACTAGTTCATTTCGATAAAAATCTATTTTTATCTTTTCAAATATGGAGTTTTTCATCCCAATTCTTTCTAAATCATTTCTTATGATTTTACACAAATTATTACTATTTTTAATAATTTTATCAAGGCCCGTACAGTCGATTTCCAACAATGGCCATCGAACTGCACTTACAGCGACCTTTTTCGAATTTGATTTGGACGTATCTCCAAATCCAACCGTTAGATTTCAAATTTCTAACATTCATTAGGAAGCTCTTTTCGATACGAACCCAACGGTTCCGGTTTTAGGAGAATCCGACGGTCGGATCTCCCGTAATGTCCGTTCGAAATAAATGGTCGAAATTCGCGAACTGCCGCGACGCGGCGCGTTCTATTCAGGCCATTATATTATATATAATATATATAATATATTTTTCGTCGATTTCTATTTAAAACGAATTATATAAATAGTTTTAAAATTCGTTTCGAAATCTATTTCAACTTCCATTTCAATTCAAGGCAAAATTGAATTCTTCTTTATAAATTCGTTTTAAAATTCATTTCTATTCAATTCAAATTTCAATTCAATTTGAATTCATATTCAATTCAATTCATTTCGAAATCGTTTTCAATTCAATTCATTTCGAAATTGTTTTCAATTCAATTCATTTCGAAATCGTTTTCAATTCATTTCGAAATCGTTTTCAATTCAATTCATTTCGAAATCGTTTTCAATTCAATTCATTTCGAAATCGTTTTCAATTCAATTCATTTCGAAATCGTTTTCAATTCAATTCATTTCGAAATCGTTTTCAATTCAATTAATTTCGAAATCGTTTTCAATTCAATTCATTTCGAAATCGTTTTCAATTCAATTCATTTCGAAATCGTTTTCAATTCATTTCATTTCGAAATCGTTTTCAATTCAATTCGAGATTACTTTTCAATATTCATTTTAAAATGAATAAAATCGATATAAATATCGTTTACGTCAAAATGGCGTCAATCTAATTAACACGGCTTCATAAATTTCTATTTTCAAATATTCTATTTCAAATATTTCCTATTATCAAAATATTCTTTATTATCAAAATATTCTTTATTTTCACGATTGGAATGAGGCCCAATCAATTACCATATAAAATTAATTATATGGATTTTCATACAACACATGTATATAATAACATTGAAAATAATCAACCATCAACCAAAGTGCACTACACTGTATAAGCATCAAATATAGATATTCAACGCTCATAACAGCCTGTCAATCAATCGATCGACATATTTAATCAATCAGGATGAGTGAAATTCATATTTCATCCCAACACCCGTGTGGGGTTTCAAACAATCAAACACAGATTTTAGTTGTGCAGTTGGGCGATGTGTAAAATTTATCGTCCCAATCAATGTCATTCAAATAAGTGTACATAAACAAACCATCTGGTTTGTAAATGAATATTTATTTATTCACTTCACTATTTTCATATTCACGTTAAAAATTATATTATTTTTTTTAACGATAAAACATTTTATTTCAACCTATGAATTTCTATTCAATTCATTTCCTCAATAAAATGATATTTTTATTTTTCTAACATATTTTAGAAAATTTCGGCGGCATAACGGCACGATACTAGAAACGGGACAAGGCCTAGCCTTATCCCCGGTCTAGTGAAGGCCCACGCCATTCACACATCAATCATATCAATTTCATTTCACCAAACTATTCAAATCAACCCAAACAATCTAACTAACAACACAGACAAACAAACAAGTCCATGGTCTGTGGACGATTGTGTCGGGTGCTACTAAGCACCGTCTGCATCCTAGTATATATATATATAACTAGAAAAATAAATTGAAAGGTGAGAAGTTCTCACAAATAGCTATCCTAGCTCCACGGCACTTCATTGATAGAAATCTTCATCGCCTTCGCATCTTCGTCATCTTCGTTGCCCGTAGTCACTATATATATAAAAATCACATTTTTATATTCTCTATTATATAAAAATCATATTTTTATCGCTAACTTCATATTGTGAAAATAGAATTTTCATCGCTATTTCATATTTGTAAAAATAGAATTTTCACTTCAAATATTCAAAAATCGATTTTTTTTTTCATTCAATTATATAAAAATCGACTTTTTATCACTATGTCAAATAGATAAAAAAAATCCATTTCAAAAATATTGTTTTCGCCTTTATAAAAATAAAGATTTCGCCTTTATAAAACAAAAAATCAGATTTTTATTTTGCCACATACACAAAGATGATATTTTTATATTCTCTATCCTATAAAGATTATATTTTTAACACTTTAAAAATATAAAAATCATATTTTTAATATTTCTATATAGTAAAGACTATATTTTTAATACTTTAAAAATATAAAAAAAATCATATTTTTACATGGCTACTTCAATAAAGATCACATTTTTATTATATAAAAATTATATTTTTACTTCCATGTTATATAAAAGATTACATTTTTATCACTTACAACATAAAACAAAATTTAGCTTTAAAGTAATAAAAAAAAACAGTTTTAAAAATAAAGAAAATTCAGTTTTAAAAATAAATAAAAATCAGTTTTAAAATCATATACAAATCAGTTTTAAAAATCAATTTCAAATCAGTTTTTATAAATCAATTTCAAATCAGTTTTTATAATAAATAAATAAAAAAAAACAGAATTGAAAATAAAAATAAAAATTAAAACACTTACAGAAAAGAAATCGAAGGCGGAGAGGGTCTGGAGGCGACGCGGCATCAGGTGGTGGCGGCTTCTGGGATTCGACGGAGGGGGGGGGGGATGTGGGTTCATCGACGGTGGGGGGGTTTCGAGGGGAGCGGCTGGGGTTCGGAGGTATCGCGGAGGGGTTCAAGGGCTTCGGGGGTCGCTCGTGAGGAGGGCATCGGCGGGGGAGTTCGTCGATGGCGGCATGAAGGGGGGCGGCGGCGGATGTAGGGTGGAGGCGGCGGCTCGATTGATTTAGGGGTTTTTTTTTTTTTCTTTTTTTTTCTTTCTGAATATGATTTCTACGGGGGGGGGGGGGGGGGCTGGTTAAAGGGGAAGAGATTTTTTTTTTAATTTAATTATTTTATTTTTCAAAAAGTTGACTTTCACATACGACCTCTAAACGAGGCCCACCGCCTGCCGTCCATAGCGTTTAACCCCCATTCCGAACACAATGGGATATGTA
This sequence comes from Allium sativum, assembly GCA_030737875.1. Lineage (NCBI taxonomy): Eukaryota > Viridiplantae > Streptophyta > Magnoliopsida > Asparagales > Amaryllidaceae > Allium > Allium sativum. The sequence continues at coordinate 270,367,188 of CM060922.1, read as the reverse complement.
TCGCAAGCTGATTCGACTGTTTGAATCAGTTTCAGTTAAATGTACATTTAAATCACTTTATTGAATTTTAAACATACATTTCAAATTACCGGGGCCACATACTAACTAGAAAAATTCCAAAAATATATTTTCTAGCTTCGTATTGACGATACGGTCCTAACAAAACTAGTTTCATCGAATTCTGAGACCGTTTGAAAAATGGCCAATTTCCAGTTGATTAAAATCAACTGAAACTGGTCAAACGCGTTTTCCTTTGCCACGCTCACATATTGATTCGAAAAATTATGAAATTTAAAACCTAGCAATAACTTGACACTGCGGACCCAACAAAACTGGTTTCGTCGAAATCCGAGGTCGTTTGCAAAATGTCCATTTTTAAGGGCCTGAATTCCATAGCGACTATTCAGAATTTTCAACTGGACATATCTTTTGATTCCTGATATGAAATCTTGATTTTTCGGATTCGTTGGAAAGATATTCACAATTAGATCCCATTATTTTTGGTTTCACTAAAATCCGGATTGTTTTGCACCCGGTACATTCAATTGAAGTTTGAAATCGAATTATCGAACTACCGCGCCATTTTCAATTCTATTTATAATTATATATAAATATTATATTCTAACGACGACGTATATAATATATATGTCGAATTATATTCAAAATAAGTTTCTCGTCGATATTATTTAAAATAATCTATTTTAAATATTCAAAATTCGCCAAAATTGTCAAAATAAAAATTTTAAACTGGCCCAGATTTTACGGGTTGTTACAATCTCCCCCACTTAAAACTTTTCGTCCCCGAAAAGGAACAAAGTCGAAAGTGGTTTGATTAATCAACTCTACATTCGATCCGGCTTCCATTCTCCAACTTTTTAGTTTCTGAGAATTTTCAAAATTTCAAAAATTTGGCTAACTCCCTAAATTTTTGAAAAATTTCGCCATAACCTCCCCTGCACCGGGAGCATCGGGGAATTTCAAATAGCTTCCCCGGTCCTTCAGATCTCAAAAAGAAAAAGAAAAAGCCAAGCGGCTAGCCAATAGGCTCACAAAATCATCATCACCCAAACAAAACAGGAAATTATGTAGTAAACATGTACCTATTTGTCGGGCAAACAAATTTTATTCTTTGGCTCTAGCCTCCTTGCTATGACCTGTTCAATGATATATATGTATATGCAAGCAAATGCGACCTATTTTCAATATAATTCAATATTTGATGCTATTAGGCAAAATGGTTCAAAATTAGCAAACAAATAAACAAACTACACAAACATCAATCAATTAGTGAATTTAACGTTTCAAATTCATAATTTTGATACATATACAAAAAATCATGTTTTGGTGCCAATTCACAACAATAAGCCCTATCTAATTTTGGTTCTCACACCAGTCAATAGGAAATATATAGATATCACACCTTCGTTACTCGAACATGAATACTAATGACGACTAGTCAATCCTCAGAATCATCTTCGGGCCTCTAGAGTATGATTCTATATCTATCCAGTATATTAAAACTTCGAATACACGCGGATCAGACGTATACGCAAAATCTATATATACTGGACTGTCCAACTCAATATAAATAGATAATCAAATACGAATAATTGATTTAAATTTTCAAAACAAAAATTTGTTTTCATTTGAAAAATATACTCTTCACACTCGTTCTAGGATACTACTGATCCTATCTCTAACGAGTCATTCCAATTGGATATTACTAATCCAATATCTGATGAATTCTTTCGTACAGTTCTAATGTGCCTTGTTCTCTAGCTTTGTAAACCAAAGCTCTGATACCAACTGTGAAGACCCGTAACTTCCCCGTAAAGGAAAGTGTCGGATAGTTCGAGAACAAGCCACAACAGAATGCATACAGAAGAACGTTTCATTGTATATTACAACAGTGCATCAGATTACAAGAATATACAGAGTATAAAGGAATATTACACAGAAATATCAGAGATTTAAATTACATTTAAATACATAGCAGCGGAAAATAATACAATACACAACTAGAAGAAGATATACGGATACAAAGCTTTCCGGATATCGTTCCAGCTGTAAACCAGGATCCTGTGAATATAAATCTGCAAAACCAAAACTACTAGCTGCCCGTGTCAAAATAAGGGCAACCAGAGTTTAGGTTAAAACAATAAACTCCAGGTCAGTCATGTGACTGGTGTGAGAACTAAAACAGTTAACCTTTATTTTTAAAGCTAGGTAAAACAAGGGACCACGCCGTATAACACGGAACGGGTTTCCTCCCAAGAATACCAGTGCATAAACAAACAGCGCAATGCTAAATAAAGAAAAATGAAGCTGTTATAAGACCCAGGTCCTATCACACAATGCAACGCAAGCCGGGGGATAGGGTTTTCCCTTATAACAGCCAAAGAATGCTTGATACGTTTAAAACAAATCATTTGATACTATAATAAGTGCATAGTGTATAAAACAACTTCAAATCATAAGTATCAATCATAGGCGGCATGGGTACCATATATCATGTCGCCATATATAGGTTTACAAATAAAACCGCAAATGTCACGTATTTGGAAATTGGATTTCCATCTATGAACCGAGGCAAAAGATAGTCCTCAACCGATTCGTGACTCTCTAGCCCGAGCCACAGGTTAGAGCTCGAGTGACCTTGGAGCGACAGGGCCGGTCCACCGATGTGGATTAAACTTAAACCCTGAACATGCGTTCCCCCGCCCTATGGGGCGTAAACGAGCCAACTAAATGACTCCATCGGTTCGAGAACGACCGATCAATCCGAGGCGCCTCGCAACAGCAACAACCACATAAGTCAAACTCGTCAGGGCGTGTAAAACCACTGACGCCACTTCTAACTAGAAAGAAACGCATGCCCTCCCTGAGGTCCGTCTCCCGTTTTTGATTCATACCGGGTGTGAAACTCGCGAATCAAACGTTACACGAAGCTACGCCACAAAGGCCGTGCTTCGATCATCAACCACAAGACTTTGCTTTTCAACAGAAGCCTCGATCAATTGCCACTTAGGCATGCCACACAGGCAATTCACTCCATGCGTTTGATATCCATCAATATATAACCCCTGAGCTCGTACGTCTCAGAGAAGGGCGTTAAGCAAGAGAATAAATTCTCCGCCGCCAAACAGATATATATTTAATAGAGATCAATCACACGGACTAAAATCCAATGTCAGACACACAGTCCATTTACAAGTCCGTTCTGGGTCTGAACGAAACCGGAGGCACCTAGTACCTCGCATATCCATCGATCTCCAAGTACGTCTGGACGATCACTAACCGTTTCCATCTTCTTGGGTGTACAGCCCAATCAAGATCATCAGTTATCACCCAAACGACGTGAAGACCTCCGGTCTTCGACCATCGTCTTCATCTTCGACTTATCGTCGCATCAGTTATTCAGAATGGGATAAACCCGGTCTTTCCGAATAACTCGCGTATATTTTAAATAAGTGTTACACAAACACAAAATACGCCTCATTCCAATTCATTAGTCACTAACCGTAAATTAATCAAGAGAATAATTCCCCAAATATTAACCCCGAAGGCCGAAACCAACATCAGATCAATATCCAGAAAACCATTCTACTTAGCTAACCGACAGTTAGTTTCTAATTTCACATTCATAGGGAAAGGTTCCCATTAATTTTATCAAAGATAAATTCTTGAATTTATTCTTTAATCAACTTTTGAATATCAATTCAAACTAGTCGGGATTAGCGAACCTTACCGAAGTAATCATTTGTTATAATTTCCCAATCCCAACCTATTCATCCCATGAAGTAAAATTGTGAATACTTCATATCTAACACCACAGTGTTATCGGTAAATTCAATTACCATTTCACGTTCAAATCTAATTAAAGATTTAACTATCGCCTGGAGCAAAACTGGTGATACTCCATTTTCGATCATTTCAATCTAATTAAAGATTCATTAAAACTCCACTTAGTTTTAATCTTCGACTGGGTTAAAGAATCCGTGTCATTTAAAAACACAGTTCACGATAAACCCAAAATCACATTCATTAATTATCAGGTTAAAGAACGAGTGTTGTTTAAAACACTGTTCACGATAAACCCAAAAATCAATATCAATTTAATTCCAATTAAATATCATTTAATTGGTACACTTTATTAAATCTAAATAAAAAGATTTAATCTTTTCTCAACTGGGTTCAAGAACAGTGTTAGTGAAGACACCATTCACGACAAACCCAAATCACATTCGATATTCAATACAAGGCTCTGAATAGAAAATATATCGGCCTATATTCAATATCAAATTCTACGATTAACAAATGTCGTATTGGAAATAACGATATAAATATATATCTTTCAAATTTCCATAACAACACCTGTATAATCACGAATTCCAACATCGAAATATTCCGAAGACAATTTCGATTCAAATCCACTCCAATGCAATCATTGGAAATTTTGGTTATTTTCAAAACCCTTTTCGAATTCAATTTATTTATTTAAAAATAAATAGAATTATAATTCTAGTTCAAAACTAGTTCATTTCGATAAAAATCTATTTTTATCTTTTCAAATATGGAGTTTTTCATCCCAATTCTTTCTAAATCATTTCTTATGATTTTACACAAATTATTACTATTTTTAATAATTTTATCAAGGCCCGTACAGTCGATTTCCAACAATGGCCATCGAACTGCACTTACAGCGACCTTTTTCGAATTTGATTTGGACGTATCTCCAAATCCAACCGTTAGATTTCAAATTTCTAACATTCATTAGGAAGCTCTTTTCGATACGAACCCAACGGTTCCGGTTTTAGGAGAATCCGACGGTCGGATCTCCCGTAATGTCCGTTCGAAATAAATGGTCGAAATTCGCGAACTGCCGCGATGCGGCGCGTTCTATTCAGGCCATTATATTATATATAATATATATAATATATTTTTCGTCGATTTCTATTTAAAACGAATTATATAAATAGTTTTAAAATTCGTTTCGAAATCTATTTCAACTTCCATTTCAATTCAAGGCAAAATTGAATTCTTCTTTATAAATTCGTTTTAAAATTCATTTCTATTCAATTCAAATTTCAATTCAATTTGAATTCATATTCAATTCAATTCATTTCGAAATCGTTTTCAATTCAATTCATTTCGAAATTGTTTTCAATTCAATTCATTTCGAAATCGTTTTCAATTCAATTCATTTCGAAATCGTTTTCAATTCAATTCATTTCGAAATCGTTTTCAATTCAATTCATTTCGAAATCGTTTTCAATTCAATTCATTTCGAAATCGTTTTCAATTCAATTCATTTCGAAATCGTTTTCAATTCAATTCATTTCGAAATCGTTTTCAATTCAATTCATTTCGAAATCGTTTTCAATTCAATTCATTTCGAAATCGTTTTCAATTCAATTCATTTCGAAATCGTTTTCAATTCAATTCATTTCGAAATCGTTTTCAATTCATTTCATTTCGAAATCGTTTTCAATTCAATTCGAGATTACTTTTCAATATTCATTTTAAAATGAATAAAATCGATATAAATATCGTTTACGTCAAAATGGCGTCAATCTAATTAACACGGCTTCATAAATTTCTATTTTCAAATATTCTATTTCAAATATTTCCTATTATCAAAATATTCTTTATTATCAAAATATTCTTTATTTTCACGATTGGAATGAGGCCCAATCAATTACCATATAAAATTAATTATATGGATTTTCATACAACACATGTATATAATAACATTGAAAATAATCAACCATCAACCAAAGTGCACTACACTGTATAAGCATCAAATATAGATATTCAACGCTCATAACAGCCTGTCAATCAATCGATCGACATATTTAATCAATCAGGATGAGTGAAATTCATATTTCATCCCAACACCCGTGTGGGGTTTCAAACAATCAAACACAGATTTTAGTTGTGCAGTTGGGCGATGTGTAAAATTTATCGTCCCAATCAATGTCATTCAAATAAGTGTACATAAACAAACCATCTGGTTTGTAAATGAATATTTATTTATTCACTTCACTATTTTCATATTCACGTTAAAAATTATATTATTTTTTTTAACGATAAAACATTTTATTTCAACCTATGAATTTCTATTCAATTCATTTCCTCAATAAAATGATATTTTTATTTTTCTAACATATTTTAGAAAATTTCGGCGGCATAACGGCACGATACTAGAAACGGGACAAGGCCTAGCCTTATCCCCGGTCTAGTGAAGGCCCACGCCATTCACACATCAATCATATCAATTTCATTTCACCAAACTATTCAAATCAACCCAAACAATCTAACTAACAACACAGCCAAACAAACAAGTCCATGGTCTGTGGACGATTGTGTCGGGTGCTACTAAGCACCGTCTGCATCCTAGTATATATATATATATAACTAGAAAAATAAATTGAAAGGTGAGAAGTTCTCACAAATAGCTATCCTAGCTCCACGGCACTTCATTGATAGAAATCTTCATCGCCTTCGCATCTTCGTCATCTTCGTTGCCCGTAGTCGCTATATATATAAAAATCACATTTTTATATTCTCTATTATATAAAAATCATATTTTTATCGCTAACTTCATATTGTGAAAATAGAATTTTCATCGCTATTTCATATTTGTAAAAATAGAATTTTCACTTCAAATATTCAAAAATCGAATTTTTTTTTTCATTCAATTATATAAAAATCGACTTTTTATCACTATGTCAAATAGATAAAAAAAATCCATTTCAAAAATATTGTTTTCGCCTTTATAAAAATAAAGATTTCGCCTTTATAAAACAAAAAATCAGATTTTTATTTTGCCACATACACAAAGATGATATTTTTATATTCTCTATCCTATAAAGATTATATTTTTAACACTTTAAAAATATAAAAATCATATTTTTAATATTTCTATATAGTAAAGACTATATTTTTAATACTTTAAAAATATAAAAAAAATCATATTTTTACATGGCTACTTCAATAAAGATCACATTTTTATTATATAAAAATTATATTTTTACTTCCATGTTATATAAAAGATTACATTTTTATCACTTACAACATAAAACAAAATTTAGCTTTAAAGTAATAAAAAAAAACAGTTTTAAAAATAAAGAAAATTCAGTTTTAAAAATAAATAAAAATCAGTTTTAAAATCATATACAAATCAGTTTTAAAAATCAATTTCAAATCAGTTTTTATAAATCAATTTCAAATCAGTTTTTATAATAAATAAATAAAAAAAAACAGAATTGAAAATAAAAATAAAAATTAAAACACTTACAGAAAAGAAATCGAAGGCGGAGAGGGTCTGGAGGCGACGCGGCATCAGGTGGTGGCGGCTTCTGGGATTCGACGGAGGGGGGGGATGTGGGTTCATCGACGGTGGGGGGGTTTCGAGGGGAGCTGCTGGGGTTCGGAGGTATCGCGGAGGGGTTCAAGGGCTTCGGGGGTCGCTCGTGAGGAGGGCATCGGCGGGGGAGTTCGTCGATGGCGGCATGAAGGGGGGCGGCGGCGGATGTAGGGTGGAGGCGGCGGCTCGATTGATTTAGGGGTTTTTTTTTTCTTTTTTTTTCTTTCTGAATATGATTTCTACGGGGGGGGGGGGGGGGGGGCTGGTTAAAGGGGAAGAGATTATTTATTTTATTTTATTTTTATTTAATTATTTTATTTTTCAAAAAGTTGACTTTCACATACGACCTCTAAACGAGGCCCACCGCCTGCCGTCCATAGCGTTTAACCCCCATTCCGAACACAATGGGATATGTATCGCAAGCTGATTCGACTGTTTGAATCAGTTTCAGTTAAATGTACATTTAAATCACTTTATTGAATTTTAAACGTACATTTCAAATTACCGGGGCCACATACTAACTAGAAAAATTCCAAAAATATATTTTCTAGCTTCGTATTGACGATACGGTCCTAACAAAACTAGTTTCATCGAATTCTGAGACCGTTTGAAAAATGGCCAATTTCCAGTTGATTAAAATCAACTGAAACTGGTCAAACGCGTTTTCCTTTGCCACGCTCACATATTGATTCGAAAAATTATGAAATTTAAAACCTAGCAATAACTTGACACTGCGGACCCAACAAAACTGGTTTCGTCGAAATCCGAGGTCGTTTGCAAAATGTCCATTTTTAAGGGCCTGAATTCCATAGCGACTATTCAGAATTTTCAACTGGACATATCTTTTGATTCCTGATATGAAATCTTGATTTTTCGGATTCGTTGGAAAGATATTCACAATTAGATCCCATTATTTTTGGTTTCACTAAAATCCGGATTGTTTTGCACCCGGTACATTCAATTGAAGTTTGAAATCGAATTATCGAACTACCGCGCCATTTTCAATTCTATTTATAATTATATATAAATATTATATTCTAACGACGACGTATATAATATATACGTCGAATTATATTCAAAATAAGTTTCTCGTCGATATTATTTAAAATAATCTATTTTAAATATTCAAAATTCGCCAAAATTGTCAAAATAAAAATTTTAAACTGGCCCAGATTTTACGGGTTGTTACATTTATAATCATTTTACCTTTTTATAATCTTACTCGATTATAATAACAACCAACACAACCAATATACTATATCAAATATATTCGGGTAAAATTATTCCATTTACCCTTTTTCAAAACATACCATGACGGTTCATCGTATTCAAGTGTTTAGTAACCCTATCGATACAGTGGATCAAACCGATCGACCAGAATTCACAAACAACTCAACCAATAAAATTCCACAATATAAAATCATTTTATATTAACTAACAAATACGTTCACTCGTATATATACACTCAAACTCAGTCTAGGATATTACTAATCCCATCTCTACTGAATCACGCCACAGAGCCAAGGTAATAACTAAACAATTGCTCTGATACCAACTGTAGTAACCCGGATTTTGAGCGACTTTGGTTATCGACGTAAGCTCGACGTCGATAACCAAAACATCGAAAAATCCCGGTAATAAATGAAATAAATTAGAAGGTGAGAATAGATAAGATAGAAACTTAGAATAGAAGAAGAAGAAGAACACAACATCAGAGTAACACGAACCTCACAGCGGAACGAATAACATATAATAGATAACATAACTTTGAAATATAACAGTTATGTATACAATAGCACTTATCAGAGTACAGCACTTACAACACAGCGGAAATAACTATAGCTATATGATCCAGAAGCCTCCTGCTCCAGCTCTTCAAGTATACCTGTAAATCCTGACTACTTGACTGCCCGTACAAATTTAGGCACCCAAGAGTTTAGGGAAAACAAAATAAACTCCGGGTCAGTCATGGGACTGGTGTGAATAAACTAAAATCATTTAAAACAGGTATATGATATCTCATAAGACCACGCCGTGAATACGGAACGGGTTTTTCCCTTATGAGAATCCAAATAACTTTTTAAAGCAATATCATTCTGATATTATAATAATGTCTAAGTACAAATAAATATCAATCTAGCAGAAACGCTTGCATCTCACGTTACTACATATATAGTATACAATCAAAATCGCAAGCACGTATTGGATGATTGGATTTCCAACTATGACAAGGTATGGAACCACCTTCCGATCAGTGTACTCTAGGAACGATACACTGGAGTTCAACAAGAACATCTTGCAACTCAGCCACACATGACCGACCACTCATTTCGCTTGAGTGTATCGAATGTACATCACCAACGGTTGGGATCAGCAACCGTTCCCGTATATATATGGGACAACATTGATAGATTTAAGAAACAAATGAATATTCTCTAGATAGGTGATTATACACCCTACTTCGGTGCGACCGACTTAGCCATGCTGCCTGCACGATTTCTGTCATTTACCGGATGTGAGGCTAGAAGCTACGCTTTGTCATCACAATAGATTCACTTCGAATGCCACATTGTCAGATCCATCGAAAATCACTAATTGACGTCTACAACAATACATTACGTGTCAGCTAAAAGAAGTTTCCTTCTCCGCTTCCACTCTTGGTACGGTTGAAGAAATCATTGTACGTGACTTTTCTGGAAATACTCTGTCAGACATCCATCTTCATTCACTTAAAATGTCACATCGTCATACCCGCCAAATCACAAATTTGACTTATCCAAAAATAACATGGGTATACAGTTAAGAGAAATGAATTCCTCCGCCACCAAACGTGAATACGTTTGAACAGATCAACTTACGCGATCCATTAGATATACTCTGTCAGACCTTCGTCCATACAAGTTGTCCTGGGACTGGACAAACCGAAGGCACTATTCTGTAAACAGGATAGCCCTTGCATTTTACTCCGTCTTCAATTATCTTTGGCATATATGATTCGCGATGCTTATGCCAATACAGAGTGGTTCTATGGATAATAATCCAACCGGTCTCTCCATATTAACAACGTTAAATGGTCAAAACTTCGATAGTCGGTGAGTTAACTATCAAAGAAAAACAAGTGTGCAAACAGCGATATTATTTCCAAATGGAAATTATATCGAACAAACATCATTTAACATAAATATCTTTAGTTCATTTATTTACTTATCTCCTGTTTCCCTATATTCTAAATTTTTATTTTATCAGAAAACATTTCTGATTCTCATTTGGAAAACATTTCCAAAACTCCTTTACGATCAAACCTTACCATTTCTTAGTCAAGAAGGAAGTCACTCAAGTTGGGGTATAATTACCTCTCAGACCTTAACTGAACAACGTTATAACTTCGAAATGGTCAAAGTTTATCTTTTAATCTTTAACAACTTCTTTACGCCTTTCTCGGATTCAATTTTACTAATCCACTTCTATATTTAAAACATTGGTTATAACGATAACGTTATAATCCCTACTTTCGAATTATCTAACTTTAATTATAACTTCTATTCCTATTAGTGAATAATTAACCTAACACTTATTTATTTATAAATAAATAAATCTCTATTTAGACACTAGAAAGTATAAGTACTTTCCCGAATTCGATATAATCGAATTTGCCAATTAACTCTCTTCGAGAAATCTCTATTTGATTAACTCTTCTTCGAATAACCTATATTCGATTAACTCCTTCTCGAATAAACGATATTTGATAATCTCTCTTCGAATAACTAATATTCGATAACTCTTCCTTTTCAAATATCTCATATTTGAAAATCTCACTTCGATTAAACTATAATTGATAACTCCTTTCGATGAAACTAACATCGATAACTCCTTTCGATGAAACTAACATCGATAACTCCTTTCGATGAAACTAACATCGATAACTTTAACTCGACGAACTTAACTCGACTAACTTAACTTGACTCGACTAACTCGACTTACTTGGTTCGACCAATTCGATTCGATTAACTAGGCTCGACTAACTTGACTAACTTAACCCGACTTACTTGGTTTGACCAATTCGATTCGATTAACTAGGCTCGACTAACTTGACTAACTTAACTCGACTTACTTGGTTTGACCAATTCGATTCGATTAACTAGGCTCGACTAACTTGACTAACTTAACTCGACTTACTTGGTTCGAACAATTCGATTTGATTAACTAGGCTCGACTAACTTGACTAACTTAACTCGACTTACTTGGTTCGACCAATTCGATTTGATTAACTAGGCTCGACTAACTTGGTCGAACCACCCGATCAACTCAACTTATTTAACTTAACTTATTTCTGAACTCGATCAACTCGATTAACTCCTATCGAATAACTAATATTCGATTAAACTCCATTCGCTTGACTCTAGAACGCAGCGATCAAAATGGTTACGCCTGACTCCCTCAGGAAACATCCGACCGCCGTAGGCTATTTACAGCCCTGCGAATTACGCTAGCAGTCGTACAAGATGGCAACTTACCCTGAATACTATGTTTGACTAACTCTGTCTCAAATAACTATATTTGATTAACTCTAGTTCGTTTTAACTCTAATCGATTTACTCTAACTAATTAATTCCAACTGGTTAACTCTAACTGATTAACTCTAACTGGTTAACTCTATTTGACTAACTCGACTTGACTAACCCCTATCGAATAACATATTCGATTAACTAACTTTCGAATACCATATTCGATTAACTAACTTCGAATACCATATTCGATTTCTCCTTTCGAATGTCTATATTTGATTAACTAACTTCGAATACCAAATTCGATTTAACTAACTTCGAATACCATATTCGATTTAACTAACTTCGAATACCATATTCGATTTCTCCTTTCGAATGTCTATATTCGATTAACTAACTTCGAATACCATATTCGATTTAACTAACTTCGAATACCATATTCGATTTAACTAACTTCGAATACTATATTCGATTTAACTTTATTCACTTTATAAAGATTTCCTTTTTTAACAACGTTTTATTCATTTGAAAAGATTTTCTTTTAAATAACGGTTCTACACTTTAAAAATGATGTCCTTTTAAAAATGTTCCCTTTCCAATTCTATTTGTAAATGGTTTACAAATATTTCTTTTTCAAATTTATTCTTGAAATATTCTAACTCCTTAAATTCCCGGGAAAATTCGCCATAACCTCCTTTGTATCGGGAGCATCGGGAAAATCCCCAAACTCGCCACACAGGCCTTTCCATTCAAAAAGAAATGTTTTTGAATTTATTTCCTTTTAAAATATCTCCTATTTACAAATATTCCCATTTAAAATATTCCTTATTTATAAATATTCAAATTTATAAATATCTCTTATTTATAAATATTCCAATTTATAAATATTCTGTTTTCAATATCACTTTGAAAATCCCCTATCAACATTCCGACATGTTATGGTATTTTAACATATCAAATTACGATGTTCAATATCGTCTAAGCACATATAATCGCCCACAGATTTTATATCACATCATATAACAATATATGAAAAACAATAAAATAACTGTTGAGGAATCCAGTTGGATTCCTCCAACCTGTTTCCCTGCATCACAGATGTTAAACAATAATATTAACATCGATTTCACTTCGATGTGAATTATTCTGATCAACAGAATCAACATATAAATATCTAACTGTTATATATATATATATATGTGTATACACATATATATAAAATTTCCACTAACTGTCTAGCAGTTCAATCAAACAGTCAACACACATCAAACAGACAATATCTAACAGTTCTAAAAATACAACAGGAAATTATAAACTGTTCAGAGTTGGTGAGTTTTATTCACATTGACGCGTTAACCGTTATATATCGGTTTGCGTTATTTGATTCAGTCGGACAATTTATTTTGCCATAAATTTTAACGAGCTCGGATTCACTCCCAGTCAGTCTCATTGTGTTGCTCCCGTCCATACGATCCTAAGGCAACTTACGGTTCTCGATTCTGACCTCGTATGGATTAGATATGCTATAAACAAGTTATACAATATTTTAAACTAAAAATAAAACTTTAATTTATAAAAGAATTTTGGGCCTCACTCAATTTGATTTCAATGGCCCAATACCCCTCATTACCAGCCCACGTCCGCACTTCTTCCCCAACCACAAAAATTGCGACTCCAGGAAATCAAGCACTCCACCATTTTTTGAATTTACAACTCCATTCTCTCCTTCTATAATCACATAGAACTCAAACCGAATGCACCATAGAACTTCTCCGGATCTCCTCTACGAAACCATAGCCTCCCCATCCCAGTCGACGCCATCAACCTGCTCCCGACCTTCATCTGCTCGCGTATCCTCAATAGCAGGTATCGACCTCTATAACCACGAAATCACCCCAAAACTCATGAACAGACATCATTCATCAACCTAAGCTCAAATCCAACCTCAACCGTACACTCGAAGTACCCGAAACCCCAAACCAACAAACCCTAAGTCTCACTTTAAACGGTCGAGCTCTTCGAGCGAGCATCGCACACCGTAAATCTGGTACCAACGTGAAGAGAATTGGAACCATATCTCACGTATATATGTTTTAGAATTTCTGTGATTTTATTTCCAATTTCTTTGATTTTTTTCTAAAGACCGAAAATTCTTGCTGAAAGAACTCGGCGGAAAAAGTAGAGTTGACCAAAGAAATGAGTTGAATTAGGTTTTAAGGAAGGTAGTTAGGGGTATTTATAGGCAAAACAAAATATCTAGATATTTTACAAAGGAATATTCCCGGTATATTCTCATTTATATATTCATTTTTGACTTCTAAAAATTCGTGTGATCACACACGATAGCTAAAAATCACGAAACTGGACCTGTAGCTAGAGTTCGACATTACGATCCCAACGAAACTGGTTTCGTCGAATTCTGACTCCGTATGCTCACACAATGTATTTTTAACCGTCAAAATACTGATTGTTTCTCACTCTAAAAATCCGTACGGCCACACACTGACTCTAAAAATCACGAAACTGGAAATCTAACAACTATTTGACATTGCGGATCCAACAAAATTAGTTTCGTCAAATTCCGACTCCGTTTGCAAAACCAGCTATTTTTAACGCTCTGAATGACCCATTTAAATATATAAATATATTTAAATTAAATTAAATTAAATATAAATAAATTTATATTCTCGTATATATTCACAGAGGAATATCATACAGCTCCAGTATAAATATGTACTCGCTATTCTGAGTCCAGATTGAATCGATATTCAATTTACATTGAAAAATCCTTTTATAACGTATATAAAGCGTTACGAATTATAAAGGAATTTCCCAGCGACCTTTTCTGAAATTTGATTTGGACGTAACTTAAAATCTACACGACGAAATCCCGATTTTTCTCTTCCATTAGAAAACTATTGTCAAATCGGTCCTGACTGTTCTTGTTTCACAGAAATCCGACTTAAAACGAATCCTGTACATTCAGTTGAAGTTCAAATCGCCAAATAGCGAACTGCAGCGCCATTTGGAGCTCGTTTAAAATTATATTATAAATTATACGTTCAATTGTCGTCGATTCCATATATACGTTATTATATTCTGAATCGAAACTCAACCACATCTCGTATACTATTCAATTCACACTCTATTGTGAATTCTACTATTTCCGACTATCTTGACATTATAATATATTATTATATTATAATTATTAATTAAATATTCAATATTATTTAATTAAATGATCATTAACTTCTCTAAATCACCAATTATATAATTAAATTAATAAATTATTATCTTGCTAAAATACGGGTCACTACTTATCCTAACTGAACTTCACTTTAAAAAGTTATTATTCATTTCGAATTAAAAACTCTAATGTGCCTTAATTATATTAAATTTACTTAAAAATCATTCGTTAGTATTATGAATATCCATCGATATTTTTATATCTACGTGTCAATCCAAAATCGGACGTCGAAATCAAACTTCGAGTATTCGCTGAATATTATATTATTAAAATATTTATATTTATTCCGGATTGGAATAACATTCAACCAAACATCATATAATTTTACTTATATGAAATTTATACATCCAAAAATAGTTGTAAAATACTATCAAACATCCAAAAAACATCCAGAGTGCACCTACATCCATATAAGATTCAAATAAATGATTGACGCTTATTTCGGCTGGTCAACCAACCGATTAACATACACGACATACTTAGGATTTGTGTAAGTCAAATATTATCCCAATACCCATGTGGGGTTTTCAACCAACAAACAATCAATTCAAACTACTATTGATTCATGATTTTAATCATAACTAGTTTAATTCAAATTGTTTTTCGATCTAACCAATTTCACTTAAACAAGTGATTATAAATTCATCATTTGAACTATAAATGGATACTTAATCCAATTTCAACCATAATAAATATGTTAACATTATTTTAACATGTTAACCAACTCCAAATCACATCCACAACATATCACAATCAATCAACAATTCATCCATCGGGTTTGCAAACAATTTGTGATGTGAGCTACCATATACCGTATAACAATTTGTGATACTAATCAAATAAAACTATATTTTTCGCTATTGTTTAATCGACTAACTATCGTTCATTACAATGTATTGTTGACTTAATAATTAACTGATTTCTACTTTTCAATGCACTTAACATTTCTGTATTAAATTTTTTTGCTAAATGGTTAACGATTTAGCTGTTCAACCTTATTTAAACTACAACGGTACAGTGTTTTGAGTGAGAAGCTCTCACCCCGGACATAGAAAAATACTTCAACGTTGGATCTTCAAGCGCTTGCTACAGGCTAAAAATGCTGCCTTTTCTTCTTGGATCAACTCAATACTCCTCGCTAATGCTTGCACACACTCTAACTTGAGTTTAAAGCAAGAAAACTACGATTTTTAGTGGTTTAGAGGCTTGTGGGGTCCACGTCTTCGTTGTCCAGGGAAGAAGCTGACTGTGGTGGGGCCATGGAGGTGACACATGGCAAGTATGCCCCGTTTAAAGGTGCCTAAGGTGGTTGCAATAGAGTAGAAGCTTAAAGGTAGCATCTTTGTACACAACAGAGAAGAATGGAGGTTCTAAGGAGGAGAGAGGTGGAGGGGGCCCATGGCCTGCGCCTGCTAACGTGGTAGGGGAGGAGGGTGATGTGGCAGGTTGGAGGTTGGCAGGAGCCAGCCCCGAGGTGGCTGCGAAGTCTTCAAAACGAGAGAAGGTTGCTACTAAAGGGTTTTAAAGCTTGGAAATGTAATTTAGAAAATGGAAGATATGTTTAGGTTAATTAAAACCCACTTAGGAATAAATCAAATCATGAATGACTAAATAAATAAGAAGATGACAAGTGGCGAAGAGAGAGGAGTGTTTGTCTATTTTTCATTGGATGTGGAGTGCAACGATGACTTGACAACTTAAATCAACATTAATTACACCTTGCTAACTTCGTTCTAAATGCACGGCCACACGTTAACTCCAAAAACTAAGAAATTTGAAATCTCACTATTTTATGGATTACGCTTCTAACAAACCTAGTCTCATTGAATTTGGAGATCGTTTGAAAAATCGCCTCATTTCCAGCTTAAATTGAATTCTGACTAAATTTTCAACGTTCGTTTGAATGTCGTTCTCTTGCAAACGAACTCCATTGGACTTGAAATTTTAAATCCTGACATGTTTCGACATCATGGATCCAATAAAAGTAGTTTCGTCAGATTCCGAGACTGTCTCAAAAGCGGTCCTTTTAAAGGCGATTGATATGGCTTCGAAATATTGATTTTCAAAATCTGAACTTATAAATTGATTTAAAAATTTTACTGACCCTTTTTTAAGTAAAATAAAACATTTAAAATAATTTTAAAATTATTTTCAAATTTTATCGAGTCAAAATCAGCATTAATATTTTAAAATTCTAAATTGACCAAATATACGGGTCGTGGGTCGTTACAGAATGACAGTCGTTGCACTTTATTTGGAGTTCATGGTATTTTGACATTGAAGTTTGAATAAAATAATAATTTAACTGGCCTATGAATTGTCTCAAACAACCCAACACTAACCCTATCTTCTTCTTCCAGCCGCCACAATGAAACTAATGGTTAAAACTCATCCTCCTTTCGTTAATCCCTTTCAATCTATTCACTTTTAAAAGAAATTTCCTACGTGAAAGTTTTTGATCTCTTCATCCTCTTCAAATCCATACAGTTGGATCAACAATTGGAGCTTTAGATCATATAGATCTAGGTTCAAACAAAGCGTGCTGTTTTTGTATTTTGCGATTTTCGAGGCATTGGAGGCGCTATCAAACAAAGTTGTCAACTAGGAAAGGGAAGAGGATGGCGAGGGGGTCATGCTGATGAAGTTTGGGGGTCATACGGTGGACGGTGGTGGCTGGTAGGAGCAAATGAAGGATTTTGAGTTTCGTTTGAAATTCTGGCGATCCGAGGCGCTTCAGGAGGCGGCGCTCCAGGCGTCAGCCTTGCTCAGGCCGACGATGAACATGGCAGTGCTGGGGTTGCGACTGGAGGGTCCTAGCTACGATGGTGGAAGGATGATTGGTGTGTGTTTTAAATGGGTTCAATGTTGTATAGTACGAATGACGGAAAATGAATTAAGGGTAATCTAATCGTAGTTAATTAAGTTAATGACCATGATTAGTGTCAACTAAGTTATAGTAATTCATTTAAGTTTAATTAAAAATGATTGAAATTTGTAACAACGATTGTATGTTCATACATTAACAGAATCGAACGAGACGAGTTGTAATGGAATCATGTCAGTAAATACTATGTTGTTGTTAGTTTGCTTTGTGACCAAGCTACCCAATCCCAAGGACCTGAGCATAAAATTACATTGATCAATAATCCCCTGGATAAAGTGATAGAGCAGTGAAAAACTTAGCGCTTGTAAGCATATAGCCTCGAGTCGGATTTCGCATCGGACCAGACCAGCTTGCACTTGGGGATTCAGCTTTTGAAAATGAGTGGTGGATCGGGTCGAATGTACCTATATCCGACCCGCCTAGACATATTGTCACCACCTCGGTACGAATGAAATTGAAGGCCTCGAATTAGATCAATCTCTGCCTCATCAGCTTTGCTTGCAACTAATTAGAATAACTAGGTCAAATCATTGGTTCAGATCTAACATGAATCGACCCGAACTCATCCATTTTCCTGAACTAAGGCAACGTCTCCAACTCGGGTCAGATGGGGAGGATCCGACTCGCCTACGATGATGATTTCTGGACAGCGAAAAAGACGTATTCTCTAGGCGTGTTTGCCTCCTATTATCACAGATTAGGTTCCACATGTCAACCCACGACATAGAGGCAACTTCTCAACTACACGCACTTCCATTCTGGACTCCATCAAATACTTAGCACGTGCCTACCCT
This sequence comes from Allium sativum, assembly GCA_030737875.1. NCBI lineage: Eukaryota > Viridiplantae > Streptophyta > Magnoliopsida > Asparagales > Amaryllidaceae > Allium > Allium sativum. The sequence goes on along the minus strand of CM060922.1, from coordinate 270,348,389 downwards.
AACTTCCCATTAATACATGATTTTGAGACATTTTAAAGGACTTTTTGGGTCGTATAAAGTTCCATATTCCTTAGCCACGGCTACCAATTAGCATTCATTTCGAAATATGAGTGATAAATATGATTGTATTTAAGAGATCGAGTGGCTATAATCATTGTAATTGTAATTCTCTGTTGAATCAAAGAACCATAAAGTGGTGTCGGTTCATTAATGTCGAACCACTATAAATATCATGTGTCTGATTTCTTTTCTTTGTATTTAGCTTATAATTTTTCATTATTCTCTACAAAATTAAGTAAATTGGGTGCATTTTTTGGTCTAACGGCGTTGGATCTAGAATTGGTGAATTTGGAGCAGCTAGATGTTTTGTTTAAATTAAACATTTATTTGATTTAAATTGAAACTAGTTGTTATTTCAGCGAATTAAATCTCGGTGGGAATGCTTAAATTATATTTGGAATATTTATAAGTTTGGAAAGTTTGTTATAATCATGATCCGATTATATATTGGTTGCTTTGTGGATGCTATGGTTGTTTTGTGGTTGATGGATGCTATTACAGTTATTATTATTATTCATGAATGCAAAAGCATTAATTGTTGTAATGCTTATATTTTAAACACTTTGATATGGATTGTTGTGAATGCAGTTATGATTATTCACACATTACACTCACATATATGGAAATTATTTGGGTATTGATTAAGTCTCGATTCATTTGGATAATATAAATATATATTTTGTTCATTTAAGTGAAATAAACGTAAAAAATAAGTTTGGATTTTATGTTCGAAATTGTTTGAAAATGAAATTAAAGTGTTTTTGAAAAACTTTTGTAAATGTGGAAATTTATTTGAATAAGGTTTTGATATAAAATGGCTTGTTCAAATTCAAATAAATGAAATTGATTTTGATTTTGAGATTGAATTTTAGTTGTCTAAATAAATGTTGTCTTAAACTCAAATTGATGGTTCCATTAGTCTTATATAATGTTTAATTTGATTTCTGTAAATTTTGGACTTCAAAAGATTAAATTTTGAAAAATAATAATATTATAATATTAAAATATTTGATTTTGATTTATAATTGAATTTAAAGTTTAAGTGTAACACCCCACCTCCGCTAGGGTCACTCACAAAGGGAATGCACTAGTTTTGGAGGGGTATTATCGAGATAACATCACAGAATTATCACAAGACAGAACATAAATAAAAAAAAATTAAGTAAACAGCGGAAGAATTTATGAGCAAAACAGAACTTCATTTTATTCCAAAATAAACCATGTCTCTTACAAACATTTCAAACAACTTCATTACAACTGTCTTGTAATTATAGCCAAAGAAGCAATAACTTAAAAACAGAAAAACAGCTTATTCCCCAAGTGCAGTAAAAAGAAGCAGCCATAGCAAACCGTACATGCTGAGCCAAAGCAAGTGATATCCAAGCTAAGAGCTAGTGTTTCCTCCCTGAGAACCTGGGGGGAAACGAAAGAAAAAGAGGCGAAAGTAAAAGGGTCAGTCATAAAGACTGAGTAAGTCCTAGTGACTTTCAGTGTAAAAACGGTTAAAACAACCTGTCATGTATGAACTGGAACTAAACTTAAGAATGGTATCAAGGTGAACAAGATAGACTAAGGTGATCAGGATAAGTCAAGACAAGTCAAGTAAAGCATCACATGTTCGAGATTTGTTGCATCGACTGTACTAGTATACTAAGCCCATATCACAAGTTAATCACGAAATAAATCCCACGGCCCAATATCTTGAAATGACCCTGAAACGGGGTCTGACCCAAGTACGGGGTCCTACGGAGCGATTATCTAGTCGATCGGCTCCCTACAAGTTCTAGCTCGTCAAGTGTCCGTGTCATACGGCTAATCACGAATGTAGTCACCTGTGCTGGGTCCACCTTCGGGTGTATCAGCCCTAGGGTGTCAACCCCTGACATGATTCAAGATGCACAGATAAATCTACGGATACCCAGTGTCTGCCCCGGAATACGTGCACGACCGTAGTCCACCGAACCTACACTGGCATACCCCACTGCCGTCGTTCACCTCTTACAATCAGCCCAGTAATCGTGCCCCACCCGGCCTAGCCCCAGGGTACCTTGATACATCTAGAGGGTTACTGCTGAAAAGGGTCGTGTCTAGGGTTTCGCCTAACAGATTAGGTCATGTAATTCGTGACCCAACCCGCCTAACCGATTAAGTCATGTAATTCGTGACTTAATCCTTTTCCAGTCTAGTTGTGTCAAGATGGTTAAGTATGTCATTTAAATTCGTGACTTAACCCGCCTACGTGTCGTGTCAAGTTGGCTAAGTGTTGTCATTTCAAGTTCATGACTTAGCCCTACAAATCGTGTTCAAGTTGGTTAAGTTGTCTTTTCATGTTCATGACTTAACCCTAATTGGCATTAATTGATTCATTAATGCACCGAACCACTCACATTGGATCCTATTGTTCGTAGCCACTGGATTTGCCGGGCGGTTCCGGGCAGGTTTACGCTACGAACTCAACCCAACCTCGGGTTTCAAGCGCGATGTGACCAACTACCCACATTGGATCCTATTGTTTGTAGCAACTGGATTTGCCGGGCGGTTCCGGGCAGGTTTACACTACAAACTCAACCCAACCTCGAGTTGGCCACTTTCTTGTTTTCTAAAGTCATGCCCATGTTCTTATCAGATTCGTGCTATTTTCATAGCATGTTCATATGTCAATTTCGTGCCCAACTAAGGCATGTTTCAAGTCAAGTTATGGCATGTTCAAGTCGAGTTTTCGTGCCATATTTCATGTTCTACTTATGCCAAATTTCACGGTTTATGATTATAATAAATTCAAATTTTTCCTATTCTACCCAATCGTATCCCCAACGTATATAAACGTACTTCGTTCACAAGCATAAACAATTCAAGAGATAAAAGGGGAATAACACCAAACATGTGATAGGCATACGTGACAATTCCAACATCACTTGCATAATAAACAGGCTATAACATATCACATGGTTTCAATACTAGCATGATGATGACTTGGCATAGTAATGGTTCCAACTTAGTTCAACATGATGAATTCAACTTTACATCCTAGGCATAATAATCATTGCGGGCATAACATGAAACATTAAGGCATGGTAATTCTGATAGGCATAGTGGATTCAAATTTAGTATTTTAACATAATGATTCTCATCTAGCATTATAAACATAATGATTCCAACTTTTCATCATGACCTAGCAATTCCCAATTTGTCATTAGCATGATAGGTATAGTTTCATTAATATCATAGACATGGTTTAATTAGCATCATAGGCCTGGTTTAATCAACATGAGGATTTCAATGAACATAATGATTCCATGGACATGTATTTGTTCAACTTGAAATAAAATTAAGCCCAAGTGATCCACAACAACATCAACATCATGACAAGTTTAACTTGTAACATTAACATAGCAATATTCCCAAATTGTGATTCAAAGTTAAACAATATAAACATGGATTAATAATAGTTCCTAAATCCGGTTTCAATTCATAGCATGTCCATGTTATTTCAGTGTTTTTGCCTAAAAAGTAACATAGAACTTACAATATGAAACAAGCAATCCAAATCAGAACTTTAAATCAAATAGCCCCAAATCCGTTGCCTAAAGCGTCGTAGTTGTTGTAGCTTCTAGTTGTAGCCTTCATGAATCATCCTTCGTCTTCTTTAATTTTGTTCTTTGTATTTTTAATTTAGAGTTCTAGGTTTAATGGCGGCTGCATGAGGCTAAAATGAAATAGTATGATTTAAGCTAGGTCTTAGGGTCTTTTTATAGTGTTTAGGATTAGTTTTAGCCATAGGATAAACCCTAGGATAGATCTGAGCCATCTAAAATCGTCACAAGCCCCTAAAACAAGACCCAGGAGCCAAAACAGGTGCACCAGGCAAATTGGTCCGACCGGGGGGGTCGACCAGGGGGGTCGACCCCTGGGTCGACATGGGTGTCAACCCATTGGGAGGGGTCGACACTGGTGTCGACCCCTGTGTCGACCCTGCCTGGGGCGGGAAAATTCCCGCCCATTCTGCCTTGGTTGTAATTCGAATCTGAATTCGAATTTGAACTATTTTCAGGCTTGGAATTTTCTGAAAACTTCATTGGGCCATAACTTGGTCATACGGACTCCGTTTTTCGAAAACTCGGACTCTATTTCGCGAATTTTTCCGAGACGAACGCAATGGCACAGCCCGTTTCCCTTGATTCAGATTTTAGAATTTAATTCCGCCTTGATTTACATTATAACATGTTATTAAAAATACGGGTTGTTACATTAAGCTTGAAAATATTGCTTTTAAATGAGTATGTATACGTTTTATAAAGTTTATAAAAATATTAGAAGTTAATCGGACGAGTTTTAATTTAAATTATAATATGGTCTTAATAGAGCTAATCGTGTTGCGATAGATTGCGAATTTCGATCATAAACTTCAAAAGCTTATTACTAATGCAATTTAAGTCAGATTTTCCTGAAATGAAAAACATTCTCATTCCAACATTAATGGCTTTCAAATAGAAAAGGAAATTTTGGATTTCAATGTATAGGTTTTCAATTATGTCCAAAACAAGTTTTAAATAAAATCAGGGTTTTGCAGTTCAGTGACCGTAATTGGAAACGGTTAGAAACAACTTTATAAAAATTATTTAAAATATAGAAAAATTATGAAAAATCCTATTAAATGATTTTAAAGTGATTTGGGTAAGAAATATAAAATTTTGAACTGTAAAATGATTTTAGGGTTTTTCACCTAACTAACGGATACGGTAAAAATTAGATTTTGGAAATCTAAATTTTAAATGAAATAAGGTTTCTAAATTTAAGTTTATTGGATTTGATTGCAAATAATTGTCGAAAATTTGGTATTAATTTTGTAGATAAAACTCATAATATTCGAGGAATTCAAAAGGTGGATTTACCGTTGTTCCGCTTACAACATCTGTTGAATATGGGAGTTAATATTGAATATGAGCTGATATGGTTTCTATCTAAATCTTATATTTAATATCAACTAGTTTCAGGTTGTTGTAGACAATGTCTTTAGCAACGTCATCCTTAACCCAGCAAGTTCAAGTTATTTGGTTTATCAAATTTAAGTGTTGTTTTAAAAGATAAGTTTTGATAAATATTTTTTTTTGTCAAAGCCAACAGGGGTTAAATGGCCCTCTACCATTTTATTGATATACCAAAGATGAATACAAAAGTGTACAAAGAGATTAAAAAACAAAAAGAGAGATACACAGGCAACATGGCATACCAAAGTCCAATAGAGCTAACACACAACACATATTTACGTAAGCAAGCAGAGTGCTTAGCCAAAAATACCAGGATCAAATGTAAATTTTAGGAATTTCAGCCCATCCCTAATGTCGTGCCAACAAACTGCATCCACTACCCAAAATTCATGCTATTATTTGCATCAAAAACTCTCACATTGTGTTGTCTCCAAATGTTATTGGCATTCTTCTTCAAACATAACAAAATAACCTGGATTTTGGACTCTTGCCATGAATTATTTAATGTATTCTTTCCCTTTCAATAGTACTTGAATTATTACCGCTACTTTCATTTATTTTCTGCAAGGCTTCCTTCCATAAGTTATTTGTCATTGTGCAATCAAAATAAAGGTGCTGGGTACTTTCATCTTGTGTGCAGTAGAAGAGGCGGCTTTTGTTCACATCCAAGCCGAAGCTCGCAAGCCTGTCCTTTGTTAGAAGAGCTCCATAAGTGATCTTCCACATCGTGAGGTTGTCTTTGGCGCAATTGTTTCTGCGCCAAACCGCCTTATGTCATCTGTATTCAATCATATTTGAAGTACCAATCAATATCTCATATATACTTTTTTATTTGAAACTGCTCACTTTTGCAGTTCCTGTTTGCAATCGCTCTGCTAAATCCAACTTGTGAAGCAACTTGAATTTTATGCCCGAGAGCATCTAAGTTCTGGTTTGAGGTAGTCGGTAACCGCAAATGATTATCAGTAATTATATCCTCAACACAACTGTGAGGAGCAACACCAGAGTGCAGTTTTTCCAAATAGGAAATTGCATCATTATTGATAAAACCATATTCGACCCAAGTGTCATTTGAGAAATGTGTATAAGCAAAAGAAGCTTGCCCATATTTAAAATGCGGTAGGACCTTGGACCTGAGTTTAAGCAAACTCTTCCACGTCCAACTATGATTTTGCACCATAGACAAAGCCTAAAAAAAGTTATCTTTCATAACATGCTCATAAGACCATTGGACCCAGGGGCTATGTTTAATGCACATAATGTCATTAATGTGCTGTGTAAAGGCAGTCTGGTTCCAAAGTATCATGTTGAATATACTGGGCCACCCTTACTTATGGGTTTTCCAAGCACTTTGAATGAGATAGGAGCCAAGTACTTGGTGCGTATATTGCCTTTCTAAATAAACTCCATAAAAGCAGTCTTGATCATGTAAAGGAGCTTATGAGGGAGAACATAAGTTCTCACCCAATAAACCTGCATTGCAATGATCACCGACTTCACAAGTGTTATTCTACCCGCTTGACTGAGCAGATTGGAGGACCAACACTCAAGTTTACTGATGATTTTGTCATATAATGGAAAGCATTGAGCAATGTTATTCTGGCAGTTGCCTGAGGCAACCCCAGATAGGAAGAATTATTGTCATTAATGCTCAGATCCGTCAAAGTTTATATGTATTGTATTCTCAACTCACTAACTCCGGCGATCAAGATATCATATTTTTCATAGTTTATTTTCAATCCACTCATCAAGTAAAATTGTTCAATTTTTGAAATATAGACAAATTTCATTACACAAGAAACAATTACAAACTGTTACAGTTGATTACACACTTAGACATGAAAATAACCAAAGAACAAATACCCTGTACAACTCAGCAGGCAAGATAAGAGAAAAAAACAATAACTTATACAAGTATAACCAGAAAAAACTCTATCCGCTGCTTACTGATAACTTCTTCCTACAATACATGCTTCCTCATTCAAATAATCCATCATAAACTGGCTTCACTTCTCAATCCCTACCATTCTTCAAATTCTTCATAATTTTCTTATGAAATACAACATGAAGTTCATTAACACTCAGAGAAACTGAGTTAAAAACCCTCCTATTCCTCTCAGCCCATATTTCATAAATAAAAATCTTCAAAATTCTCAAAAGAATACAGCACTTATCAGTTCTCCATCTCGTTGACTTGAATATATTAAACCATTCAATCTTGCTCACCAACGATGGCCTATGAAAACCCCCATTTAATAAAAGTCTGCACCAAATCTGATTAACATAACCACATTCAAAGAACAGATGTGTGTTACACTCAGAACCTGATTGGCACAAAACAGATATGTCATCCAGAATGATACCCATTTTACAAAGCTTGTTTTTAGTATTCAAGGCATTCAGCATAACCTTCCACAACAAGAAATTAACTTTTGTTAGCTCTTCATATTCCAAATTCTGAAATACCACGGAAAGGACTCTTTTTCACCTTGGAGGAGATCATAAACATGTTTAACCATATGCTTCTTGCCCTTCCAGACTAACTGATCATCTACAAACCTTGAAGGTTCCTTCTATTTCTCTCCATAAAGTCCTCAAATTAACAGAACTACAATAAGGCAATTGTAGAACCCCATCATGAATATAATTATCTACAAGAGCATTATCTGGAATACCACTGACTCTTCTAAGATCATGGCTAACCACATTGCTTAAGATCAATCCTCTACATGACCATGGGGAATGCCAGAAGGAAACTTGTTCCATCTTATTAATATTGATTTGAATAAATGGCACAATGCACTCCTCAATTTTAATATTTGCCGCCAACTCCAACTACTAGATTGAGGAATTGCCATAGTCCAAAAACATTTCTTTCCAATTAAATTGTTTCTAACAAACTTAGTCCATAAACTATCACCATCAGTAAATAGTTTATCTATGTAACTTGAAATGGAAACTTTATTCCAAAGTTTCAAATTTAATATACCAAGTCCTCCTTTATCCTTTCCAACATATAATTTGCTAAATGCAATAGGAGTTAACTTCTTAGCAAATGGATCCTCATGCCATAGGAAGCTATTCATTGCACTAATTACCATATTAACCAATTCCATTGGAAGTATATAATGTCAAGCATAATAGGTTGTCACAGAAGTTACAGTGGATTGAAGAATAATTACCCTACCAGCTTGAGAAACTCTACAAGAGGGCCATTGCATCAACCTCACAGTGATCTTCTCAAACAATGGTAAACACTTATCTTTAGTGATTCTGGCACTACAGAGTGAAAGACCCAAGTAAGTTGAATTAAGAGGCAATTCCTTTAACCCTGAAGTTCTAATATTCTCCATTTTCTTATCCAAAGGTAACCCTGCTATCTTAATATGAGATTTATAACGTTAGTTTACAAACCAATGATCTCATAAAAGTTATGCAAAGTGGACAAAATACATTGAATATTACTTATAGTAGGCTTAGTGAATATAATCAAATCATCAACAAAAAGCAAATGAGTGATTAAAGGATTCTTACAACATGGATGAAGCTCCAACTTCTTATTCCTAACTTGTTCCAAAAGCAATGAATTTAGCAACTCCATCACAATAATAAAGAGATAAGAAGAAATTGGACCCCTTGCCTAACTCCGCGCTTGCCATTGAGAAAACCATGTTGACTCCTAAGCTTTGAGACTGAAAATATTGGAGAGGAGATGCATGTATGAATCCAAGCTAAAAGTGGCTTAGGGAGGTTCATTCTAGACATGATAGCCAGAATTGACTCCAAGATACTGTATCAAACGCCTTCCTAATATCCATCTTGATCATACATCTAGGAGAAATATGTTTCCTATGATAACCCAGCAATAACTCTTGAGTAAGAAGAATATTAACACTTATTGTTCTTCCACTTATAAATGCTGATTAATTACTGGAAATCACAATATGAAGAACACTTTGAAGTCTATTAGCAATAACTTTTGAAATGATTATATAGAAAACATTACAACAAGATATAGACCTGAATTCTGAAACAATTGATGGATTATCAACCTTAGGAATCAACGCAATGGAGGTTGCTGCTAAACTCTCTTAGGCAAATAATTCATTTTGAAGAAGAATTGTACATCCTCAATCACATCCCTCCCAATCACTTGCCAGCTTTTTTGCAAAAAGTGTGCATTATATTCATCAGGTCCACCACAATTATTAGCATCTAATTTAAAAACTGCATCTCTAATTTTTTTCTCAGTGATTAACTCTACCAGCCCATGAGAGTACTGATCAGGAATAGTTGGAAGTACCAAGTGAAACAAAGGCTTAATGTTGAAAGAAGGTGCATTAACAGGAGCAAGTATAGATTTGAAATACCTGACAAATACATCATCAATACTACATTCAGAAGAATGAATATTACCCTCTATATCCTTGATCATGAAATAAGCTTCCTTGGCCTTCTGTAGCTTTAAAGAGTTATGAAAATATTTAGTGTTTCTGTCAGCATCCAATTCCTTCCTAAGAGATGTACTTTGCTTGGCCATATGCAACTCTAAATCCAAGGTGTATTTCAACTTATTTATCAGATCCTGCTCCTCATCAAGCAACTGCACATCAAAAGGCTTCAAATTCAAACATCTTGTACTTTAAATAAATCTTCTCTAACCAATGATGGCTTTTTTGAACCATTCCCAAATTGAAGAGAAGACCAACTTTTAAGTTGTTGCTTCAATAATCTCATTTTATTCAACAACTTATCCATTGGATTCCTACCAGAACAGCTAAACCATACCTGCAATAAAATGCTAGAATAACCTTTATGATTAGTCCAAAAATTAAAAAAAAAAAAAAATGAGGACTTCCCTTTGCTAATATTGTCATCTGTTCCCCAATTAAGAAGTAAAGGACCATGATCAAAAATTGATGGAGGAAGAACATGATAAAAATATTTAGGCCATGATTGAATGAAAGCTGGATTTACAAAAATGTGATCCAATTTTCACATAGTAGGATTACCAGAATGACTCTTATTCGACCAAGTAAAATCTGAGCCAAAATATTTGATAAGAGAGGAGATTGGATTGGAGAAGAGCCTAATTTAAAGGAGCAGTGTTCTTAATGGAAAGAGCACAACACCCCCCCCCCTTTTGAGATGAAGAAAACATACAATTAAAATCTCCTCCTATTAACCAAGGGATAGAGGAAGGATCAATGGAACTCAAGTTCGATAGAAAATTATGCCTCAAAACTGCAGAATTGTGGGAATAAACAGATGACAAATGAAAAGAGGAGTTAGAAGGCAAGTGAATGCATTTGTAATGAAGACATTGATCTGATGAAGATGACTTAAAAAGTTTGAAGACAAAAGGATTCCACAAAGTTAGAAGTCGATCAAAACTTGCATCAGCCAGATTATGATCAAACTGCCAAGTAGGGGAAATGAAAGAAACATATATTGATGTTGATTGCATGTTTAACTTTGTTTCAGATAAACAAAGCAAATGATTCTTATGATCCTTAATGAGGGGTTTAATTTCACTGTCTTTAGAGGATAAATTCATTCCTCTAACATTCCAAAATGCTATATTGTGCATCATCATTTAATGGAAATTGGATCAGTTAAAGGAGCAGGATGCTTCCTCTATGTCTTTTGGATCGATACTTTTGTTCACTAGAAGGCTGAACTTGATCAGGCTTATACTCAGTTCCCCCATCAAGATCATCTGCAATATGATTCTTCTTAGCATTCTTTTTTCTTCCTTTAGTAGATTTTTTGCCTGATTTCAAATTTGAATTCTCATTGTGCTCATCCTATGTGTTATTAAAACCTATCTTAGGATTAATGTCTGAAGGAATTGGAGATTTGTTTTGATTAACAAGTTGAGAAGAAGTGTTAAGAGTGGAGATGGAAGAGGATGAAGAAATTTTAGGAGGTGGTGGAAGAACAAAATGCTTGGGAGGAGATAAATGAGAGTACGCAGAAACATTAGAGCTGACATTGGAATTCAATTTGTAACTGAAAGAAGAATTAGCTGGAGTTTGAAAACCGAAGGTGAAATCACATGATGTGGATTGCATGGAGGATAAAGAGTTCAAGGATACAGAGCTGGACATAGCATTTTGAGGATTAGAACTTATAGATTCAACATTTGTTAAATCATTCAATATATCAAAAGGGTTTGAAACATGAAATTCCTTGTCAACAGTTTCATTGGTAGCTGCATCAAAAACTTTCCCATTTGCCAAATTATCAAATAGCACAGATTTTCCTTTGCTCTCTGTTGTATTTTGTAAAGTACATTTACCCGTTTCATCAGCTAGTATGACTTTTTTATTATCCTTTCCAATTATTGAATTCCTTACACCCATCCGCTCTTCATTTTTTACCTCTTTATCAAGAACAGCATAGTCATTCCTAGTTACATCTAAAACTTCTTCTATTGCTTTTTCCACATCCTTTGCCACATCAGTTTGAAAACCATTTCCTTTTTTCTCCATACTTGCTTCTTTTTACTAAACACTTTTGTCCAACCTTGTTGAGACTTGTTAGAAGCTGCTCCTTGTCTGACATTATTTTCCACTGTAGGTACATTAGCTTGATTAATATTAGCTGAGGTATCTTGTTGCCAGGCTTCGTTGTTACTAAATCCTTTAAGAAATTCCTCACAATTTGAAGTAGCATGCCCAGACACTTTACAATTTGTACAAATTACAGGCCTCCAATTATAAGAAACCAGAACCGGAGGACACTTTTCATCAAAATCACCAATCTCAATACAATGTGGCAATTCTTGATCTGGAGATATTTCAACTAACACCTTTGCATATTTAATCATCTGCATTCTCTTTGTATTATTATCAAAGCAAATGAGTTTACCAATATGGCACGCTAACCAATTAATTCCAATTATTGTCCAGAGCAGCATTGGTATTCTGTGTAAATGGATCCAGATGGGAACTTTTTTAATTTAGAGTTAAGCATTACCTATGGAAGGTTTACATGATGCAATGATGAACATTCTCCCATTTATGAATAATGGATCTGCTTTCAAAATTTTATCTCTATTCATATCATTAGAAAATTTAAAATAGAAATCCCTACCATATGATTTAATGTCTACTTCACCAAACAATTTCAATTGATTTCTTAAAAAAATTACCATTGTTAATGTAATGACCCGCATTTCTCAGCGTTATAATTAATTTATTTAATTATATAAATAGTGATATAGTGAATTAAATAGAGGTTTAGTTAAATACTATGGAATAATTAATTTAATTAAATAATTAAATAATATATTTAATTTAGAAATAATCAAAAATATAAGAAACCAAAATATTCTGTGAACGGGGTCATCCCTAAGATTTAATTCAGCTTAGAGTTGGATTATATTGAGGTATATATTCAATCGACGTCAGTTTGAACGTAGAATTATAATATAATTAAAATAGAGCTCGAAACGACGGGGCAGTTCGCTATTTGGCGATTTGAACTTAAACTGAATGTACAGGGTTCGTTTTAAATCGGATTTCTGTGAAACAAGAAACGTGTGGAGCTGGTGGAGTATATCTTTCTAGTGGAAGAGAAAAATCAAGATTTCGTCGTGTCGATTTTGAGTAACGTCCAAATCAAATTCTCAGAAATGCAGCGCCCTGACCATAACGATTTAATTATATTTTATATAAGGATTTAAATATAAATCGAACATCGATATAACTCTGACGATGTAATATCGAGTTGTAAATCCATATAGGAATATTCTGAAGCTGTACGGTATTCCATGTGAATATAAATGTTAATGTATATTTTTAATATTAAATTTATTTATATTTAAATATATATATATATATATATTTAAATAGGTTATTTAGGGCTTTAAAAATAGCCACTTTTGCAAACGAAGTCGGACACTTTTGCAAACGAAGTCGGAATTCGACAAAACTAATTTTGTTAGATCCGCAATGTCAAATAGTTGCTAGATTCCAAGTTTGGTGATTTTTAGAGTCAGTGTGTGGCCGTACGGATTTTTAGAGTGAAAAATAGTCAGTATTTCGATGGTTAAAAATACGCTGTGTGAGCATACGGAGTCGGAATTCGACGAAACCAGTTTCGTTGGGACCGTAATGTCGAACTCTAGCTACAGGTCCAGTTTGGTGATTTTTGGGTATCGTATGTGGTCATAGGAATTTTAAGGATAAGTACATGTAACGATTTCTTAAAAAATCGATTAAATAATATAAAATTTATTTAAAACTTCTTATAAATAACCCTCACTCATCCTTAACCTAATTTTCTCATTTCTCTGGTCAACGAGAAAATACGCCGTCATTTATTCTTCCTCAAACCAAATCGCTACAATCAAAATTCAAGGAAAAATAGAAATAAATTCTCTGAAATCATGGTTGGTGTATAATTGGAATCCTGGACTTGCGCACTTCAAGCTCGTGTCCATTTCAGTGTGTTCGACGGAACTGTGGTTCGTTGGAAATAGGGTATCGCAAACTAGGGCTCGAAATATTGGGAAAGCAAGGGAGTTTGGGATCATTTCGAGTTCGTATGTGGATTCAGTTGATTGAATGGTGTTGATTTTGAATTTCTAGGATTTTTACAATAAAAAAAATGTCGATTTAAATTCCTGGAACTACTGCGATACGCTCGACGACGGGATCTTCATGGTGGCGTCGATCTTCGTGTTTCGAGTATCAGGATGACGAGCTCGTGAAGAGGTGGAGTTTAGCGATTCCTGTTTGAACTTTCGTGGAGCAAAGCATGAGGGAAAGGGGATCGAACGGGTGCCAATGGCATCGAAAATGGTTACTGTAGGAGGAAGATATTTACGGGGAAGCAAGGAGAAGCAGTCCTGGGCTTTGAAAATGGATGATGGGCCGGTGGAATTCAAAAGGGGAAAAGCCCACTTAGTGTTTTATTTAGTTAATTTAATATTTAAATTAGTATATTAAGTTATAAACGCAATAACTCGTTCATACAGTGACAGTTTTTCGAACGGTCCGATTCGTTGGGACCGTAGGGACGGTGCCTACACCATGGAGCTGACTGAGAGTGAATCAGTAACACCCCGTAATTTTATAACATTAAAATTCACAATTTAAAGTATACTTAATTTTTAGAAAAGAATTACGTGAAATGGGTTGCGCAGAGAAATATATATATATATATATATATATATATATATATATATATATATATTGATATATATATATATAAATTAAATAAAAAAATATGCGAAAAAGTTCAAAACAACGAATTGGGAGGGGGAATAACCGAACCCGCCCATTTTTGAGGTCGACCCAAGCCCCGCTGGGTCGATTAGGGGTTAATCCAGGGTGTTTAGCTGTCAACCCGTGGGTCGATTCGCTCAAATGCAGATTTTGCATTTGATTGGTTCTTATGGTTCAGGGTTAATCTAACGGTCCTAAATAACTTCCTACACCTATAAATACATCCTAATACTAGCCCTAAACCTAATTAAAATAGAATAGTTACCGTCATACCATCGCCATGGAAATCAATGGAGCCGCCGCCAACTAAGAAAGAAGAAAAGCAAATTCAATTCTAATTCTCCCAACCCTAAAGCAAAGCAAAACTCTCTCTTTTCTTCTCTAAATTGTGAGTATGATGATCTTAACAAGATTATTATCATTTTAATTAGGTTGAGTTATGAATGGATTATGAGTAGATGATGTGAATTATCATATATGTTGTTGTAAACCCCTTCTAGCCTATATTATGCGTTGAATAAGCGAACGTATAAACGTGGGGTAGGGGTAATATTAAGGATTTAATATTAAAAAGTTGGGGTGCAATTGATATGATTTTGCATGCCATAAGTGGATAGCCATAATTGAGTCAATTATGGACATCATTAAAAGTTGACTTAATTAATAATTTGAATAGGGAATTATTCAAACTGGGGTAAAATATTTTAAGTGTTAATCAATGCTTAGGACACGATGTTGGACTCGTTTGTGACGTAAACCTGCCCGGACCCGCCCGGCAAATCCAGTGGTCACAAATGTCAGCCCAATGTGAGAGGTCCTAGGCCTAAACTAAAGCATAACGGTTGTAAAGACACGAGGTTAGACTCTTTTATGGTGTAAGACTGCCCGGACCCACCCGGCAAATCCAGCTGCCATAAATGCCAGTCTAATGTGAGAGGTCTTTATGAGGTTATGGCCTGAATGAATTAAGAAATACTTAACCAGATAAACATGTAAGGTGGGACATGGGGGTTAAGTAGGAGCCTTGGGTGGCATGAGGAATCTAGGGGGTGCCCTTAGTGGCATGTGAAATACGATTAGTAAGACTTAACCAAACACACATGTAAATGAACATGACTAAGAGGGTTAAGTGGGATATACTAGTGACAAGCTTAGGTGGGTAGCTTGTGGGGGCTCATTTCGACCAGTATCCCAAACGTATCTTTGTGGGCTCGACCCAAGTCGAGGACGGGACACGCATGCTGGGTTCGACTGTAAGAGGCCAAAACGGGGAGCGGTGGCAATGCAAGTCCAACGGGTTTCGTATGCGTGTGTGGACCCGGGCTGGTAGGTAAGACGTTGTTGCATCATGTAGGTATAACCCGTGCATTCTCAAGTTGTATCGGGTTGCCACTTTAGGGGAGTGATATACCCCACTGTGTGGCCAGCACGGATATCTACGAGTAGGGAGTCGATCGAAAGTGGGTAGTGGGGTACACCTAGTGGAGATAGGGGCAGACGGCACCTATGTAGTCAGCTAGGGGTACGTAAGGCTATTTATAAAGTTTCTGTGTGAAGCAAGTGGGATCAAACAATAGGGTGACTGGTGTGGTGCAGTGTAGTAATGTGTGGTGCAGTGTAGTAATGTGCGGTGCAGTGTAGTAATCATTCGTTAGTAATTAGGTGTGCCTTTACCGTTATCTTTAACGTTATCTTAAACGCTATCTTTATCTTCCTAAGAATTCATAGACATTTACTTGTCTTCCAGCTTATGCCTTAGTCTAGTTATTTTGATAATAGTATTGTTAGAATTATCATACTCGCCAGACTTTATGTCTGACCCCCTCTATTTCTATCCTTTTTCCTCCTCCAGGTCCTCGGGTTGGGCCCAGCTCTAGTGGAGTTTGATTGAATTTCTTCATCTCTCTTTGGAAAGCTTGGACCGTTGAAGTAAAGTCTAGCTTATTATCTTTTTAATGGCTATTTATGTAATGGGATTATGTATTTTGTTTTTATGAAGATGGATATTGTACTTGGTTATGATCTATGGTTTTATGATGTAACAAACATGTTTAATTTCCGCTGTAATAAAATGAAGTTTTAGATTTCCAAGTATTATTTATTATCTGTCTTGTTGTAATTTTTCTGTTCTATATTCACTTATAACCTCCATGGAAGTTAATGCATTCCCTTTGTGAGTGACATTAATGGACGTGGGGTGTTACACGTGGTATCAGAGCTTAAGGTTACCAGATAAAAATACTTTAGAAAAATAGTTATTTTTGGAAGAAGTGCTTTCAAAAACATGTTTTAATGAGAAATTTAAAGAGAAGAGTTTTTAAGAAAAAAAAACATAATCCCCAATAGCCCATATCTTTATCTTTCGAATTCTCCATTCTGAATCTTTCCTTTTTCGTTTCAGCATGGCTGAAGATCTTAATCTACCCGACGGTGTAATGATACCAGGAAGGTATAGGAGGTTATTAGAGGCTAGGGCCGCTGCAGGTACAGCCAATGTTCCTCCACCACCAGTTGCACCCGTTCCTCCTCCTCCTCCTCGCGTAGATACTTTTGCAAAGACGTGCAAGGAATTCAAGGCTATGGGTGGAAAACCATTTCAAGGGTCAGAAACGTTTGTGGAAGCTAGAGATTGGCTTAAGGAGGTGGAAGAATTGCTAGAAATCTTTGAAGTAGAAGAAGGGAGGAGAGTTCGATTAGCAGCTTGGTTGATGAAGGGAGAGGCCTCGTTTTGGTGGGAGGTCACTAATGGGGAGCGTCCTGTTGACTCTTGGACGGATTTCAGACGTAGGTTCGAGGCGAAGTTTCTCTCAAGGGCGGAAGAAAATCTATATATGGAAAGGTTCTTGACATTGAAGCAAGGAAGCTCATCAGTGAAAGAATATGTCAATAAATTTAATCAGTTAGCAAGGTTTGGCTTGGACTTAGTAAACACGCAGGAGAAGAAGGCTCTAAGGTTCGTGAATGGCTTGAATGAACCATTGCAAGGGTTGGCTATGACCCACATCCCGATGGGGGCCACCTTTGAGAAGTTAGTAGAAATGGCGCTCATGCATGAGGAGAAAAGCGCTAAAGCTGATAAGGCACCCGAGAAGAAGGGGGATCAGAAGAAACCACAACAGCAAAACAAGAAGGGTGGAAAAGACAATAATGGCAAGGGAAAGAAGAAGTGCTCTAATTGTGGAACCCCAGGCCATCTCAGCAAGGATTGCCGAAAGAAAAAGAAGACAGGCTGTTTTCATTGTGGCGATGCGGGACATTTAGTGAAGGACTGCCCAAAGAAGGGGCAGAGGGCAGGAGCTACCTCGGGAGGACAGGTGCAGGCTCTTATGGCACCAGGGCAGGCTAGGGGACAAGTTCAGGCTCTCGCGGTCCCACCGCTGCAAGAACGAGGTAGAACCATTTCTGTTGAAAGCTTAGTTTTCTGTTTGATCATCATGTCCGTACCATATTCGATTCGGGCGCATCACATTCGTTTATCTCTACATCATTAGTTGAATCACTGCACTTAAACACCAGTTTAGTAGAGGATCCCTTAGTTGTTTCGAATCCTATTGGGGGCTCAGCTTATTTGTCTATGATGTGTTTGGATTTGAAAATTTCCATACTTAGCATTGAATTTAGATGTGATGCTTATGTGTTGGGCTTCACGGGCTATGGGCTAATTTTAGGAATGGATTGGTTATCCAGAAATGGGGTCGTTCTTGATTGTGAAAGGAGAGTAGTTAGGCTCGTGACTCGCCTTGGCAACACTCTCGAAATCTTCTGTAATCCCATAAATTCGGTTATGCTAAGTTATCTAGAATCGCTTGATGCGTCTGAGGAAAATCTACGATCTGTTAGAGTGGTCCGAGAATATTCGGATGTGTTTGAGGAGGTGAAGGGCTTGCCTCCGAAGCGGGAGATAGATTTTCGAATATATCTTGTGGATAATGCGAAACCAGTATCTTTGCCAGTACCCCATATGGCTCCACGTGAAAGGAGGGAACTCGATAAGCAAGTGAAGGAGTTGCTAGAGAAGGGGTTCATAAGACGAAGTATATCGGAGTGGGGTGCTCCAGTAGTATTTGCCATGAAGGCGGATGGGTCCCTTAGACTGTGTGTGGACTATAGAGAACTTAATAAACTTACTAAGAAGAACAGACACCCACTGCCGAGGATTGACGATCTCTTCGATCAGTTAGTTGGCACCTCAGTGTTTTCACAGTTGGAATTAGCCACTGGGTTCCATCAGTTGAGAGTGGCTAAGGATAGCATAGACAAGACTGTCTTTAGGACTCCGGACGGTTTCTATGAATGGCTAGTGATGCCCTTCGGTTTGACAAACGCCCCAGCATGTTTTGTTGATTTGATGAGTAGGGTGTTTAGGGAGTACCTTAACAAATTCGTGGTAGTCTTTATAGATGACATCTTGATCTTTTCTAAGGATGAAGAAGAGCATGCCCTATATCTTAGGGAAGTGTTGGAGACTCTTCGAGCGCATAAGCTTAAAGCTAAATTTTCTAAGTGTCACTTTTGGAGGAAGGAAGTACGGTTCTTAGGACATGTGGTTTCCAAAGAAGGGATAGCTGTAGATCCCGCGAAGGTGGTGGCCATCCAAGATTGGAAGGTCCCTAAAAATGCTACCGAAGTGAGAAGTTTCTTGGGGTTGGTTGGCTACTATAGGAAGTTTATCAAAGACTTCGCAAAGATATCAGCTCCATTGACCCGCTTGACGAAGAAGAACTTAGTTTTCACATGGGACGTAGATTGTGATGATGCGTTCCAACGTTTGAAGAGAGCTTTGACTTCAGCCCCAGTCTTAGTATTGCCAGATGGGAGTAAGCCGTTTACCATTTATACTGATGCTTGTGGGACAGGACAAGGCGCGGTCTTAATGCAAGAGGGTAGGGTAATAGCCTATGGTGGAAGGCAGTTGAGAGTGCATGACAAAAATTATCCTACACGTGACCTAGAATTGGCCGCTATTGTTTTCGCGCTTAAGTCTTGGCGTCATTATCTTCTTGGCGAGAAATTCGAATTATTCACTGACCACAAGTCTTTAAAATACCTATTCTCTCAAAAGGACTTGAACTTAAGGCAGCAAAGGTGGATGGAGTTCTTAGCGTCCTACGACTTCGAAATAGCCTATACCCCTGGCAAGGGTAACGTGGTGGCAGACGCCTTAAGTAGAAAAAGATTATCCTTAAGTCCTTTGTTTGTTGAGCGGCGAAGTTTAGAATTCATTTCGATGTTTGACTTTAGACCTTCCGTTGACTTCGTACCCGGTTTGCTAGCATCCTTGGAGGTCAGACCTACGCTTTTGGGACGGATTGGCGAGGCACAGCGAGACGACCCGCAGTTGGTTGAGTTAGTAGAAAAACTCAAAGGAGGGGAGTCATCAAGCCATCTCCGTAGGTATACCCTAGACGATAAGGGTTGGTTACGTAGGGATGGTAGACTTTGTGTACTAAAAGACGATGACCTAAGGAAGACTATTCTTGACGAAGCACATCATTCGAAGATGACCATTCATCCCGGCGGGGACAAGATGTACAAAGACATGAAGAGAGTTTACTTTTGGGCCGGCATGAAGAAAGACGTGGCCGAGTATGTCGCTAGAAGCTTGGTGTGCCAACAAGTAAAAGCGGAGCAAAAGAAACCCGGTGGGTTGCTTCACCCATTGGAGGTTCCACTATGGAAGTGGGAAAGTGTCTCGATGGATTTTGTGGATGGGTTACCGCGATCAAGGAAGGGTAATACGGGAATTTGGGTTATAGTAGATAGACTTACTAAAAGCGCCCATTTCATTCCCGTAAAGAGTAAGAGGACTGCTCCATGGCTAGCCTCCCTATACGTTCGAGAAATAGTTCGTTTGCACGGTGTTCCTTCTAGCATAGTGAGCGACCGCGATCCTATTTTCACTAGCGAATTTTGGAGAAGCTTACAAGAGGCGGTAGGGACTCGGTTATGTTTGGGCACCGCATATCATCCTCAGACGGACGGCCAGACCGAGAGGGTGAATCGCATTCTAGAGGATCTGTTGAGGCTATGTATCCTAGACTTTGGGGGTACGTGGGAAGAGCATCTTCCATTGGTGGAGTTCGCATATAATAACAGCTTTCAGTCCAGCATTGGTATGGCACCATTCGAAGCTCTATATGGACGACCTTGTCGTTCACCTACATGTTGGTGGGAATCTACGGATAAGATCTTACTTGGGCCCGATATGATTAGGGAGACTTCGGAGAAGATCGACTTGATTCGAAGGAGGATGAAAGAAGCACAGGATAGGCAGAAATCTTATGCGGATAAGAGGAGGACAGATCTCGAGTTTGAAGTTGGGGACATGGTCTTTGTCAAAGTGTCTCCATTACGGAATGTTTTTCGCTTTGGGTCCGTTGGGAAATTAGCACCAAGGTTTGTAGGGCCGTTTCCTATTAAGGAGAAAATTGGACAGATGGTGTATAGAGTGGAGTTGCCCGAGAGACTTAGTGGTGTACATGACGTATTCCATGTGTCACATTTGAGGAAGTGCTTGCACGAGACCGCGGAAGTGGTAGAGCTGAGCTTGCTTAGAGAGGTGGAGATAGAGCGTGATGCGACAATTCGACGAGCTCCTACGCGCATTCTTGGGTCGGAGATCAAGAGGTTGAGAAATCGAGAGGTCAGACTAGTCAAAGTGCAATGGGGAGATGATGAGAGCAACGCTACTTGGGAGACGGAAGAGAAGATGCGTTCACGATACCCTTTTCTTTTTGAGGGTATGTCCTTTAATTTCTCCTTTATCGCTTAGCTTGTACTTATCTTATCTTTAGTATATCCTCTCGCTATTATCTTTGACCTTTAGTTAGGATAATCCTATGGTTGAAACATGTGTTTGAGACATGTTGTGTATGGTGGATGCAAAGTGGATGCAAGTGTTTGCTAGTGGTTGCTCGTGGATGCATATACACACACTATTAGGCACCAGATCGGCTCAGTCACTTCATATTGCATATTGCATATATATGGATGTATTTAGTAAAATAGATGTATAATGGTTGTATTATCATATAGTTGCTGCATTCGGGTGGATGGTTGTGCACGCATATAGAATTAATATGTATCATTAGGAATCTTTTGCATACATATTGGACGCATGGCACTATCATGAATTGCACTAAGGAGGTCGACTGAATCAGTAGACCGCCTAATTTTGCATTAGATATGGACATATACATACACTGTGCATATAAACATTAAAGCATTAGAAGTCTTTTAAGGACAATGGATGCTGGTGTTTGATGGTTGAGTAGATGGACGATTAGATGGAGATTTCGGGGACGAAATCCTTTAAGGAGGAAGAATGTAACACCCCGTAATATTATAACATTAAAATTCACAAATTAAAGTATACTTAATTTTTAGAAAAGAATTAAGTGAAATGGGTTGCGCAGAGAAATATATATATATTGATATATATATATAAAAATTAAATAAATAAATATGCGAAAAAGTTCAAAACAGCGAATTGGGAGGGGGAATAACCGAACCGGCCCATTTTTGAGGTCGACCCAAGCACCGCTGGGTCGACTAGGGGTTAATCCAGGGTGTTTGGCTGTCAACCCGTGGGCCGATTCGCTCAAATGCAGATTTTGCATTGGATTGGTTCTCATGGTTCAGGGTTAATCTAATGGTCCTAAATAACTTCCTACACCTATAAATACATCCTAATGCTAACCCTAAACCTAATTAAAATAGAATAGTTACCGTCGCCATGGAAATCAATGGAGCCGCCGCCAACTAAGAAAGAAGAAAAGCAAATTCAATTCTAATTCTCTCAACCCTAAAGCAAAGCAAAACTCTCTCTTTTCTTCTCTAAATTGTGAGTATGATGATCTTAACAAGATTATTATCATTTTAATTAGGTTGAGTTATGAATGGATTATGAGTAGATGATGTGAATTATCATATATGTTGTTGTAAACCCCTTTTGCTATCATGTATATTGTAAATCCAATGTTATGTGATGATGATATCTTATATGTTGTAAATCATGCTATGATGATGTTATGTATGTTGAAAGTTTCTATGCTAAGTTGTGATGAATCATACATGTTAAAAAGGCCATGATGTTACCATCTATGCTAGTTAGTTCATATTAATTAAATCATCATGTTTGGGTTATGTTGATCTATATGACAAGTCACATATGCAAGTTAGATTGATTAGAAAAGTTATGAACATATACCAAGTCATCTATTATGACATCTAGAATTATGCTATGACATATGTGATATCCTATGCTAGTTCACACCATCATTATGTTGCCTAAAAACCCCATATGCAAGTTTATGTATAGATTTGGGCTATGATCGTATCATGTAAATTGAGACATTTAACAAGTTGACACCTTTTGATCCTTAACATGTGTAGTTTATGCAAGTTTCACCCCTATTATGATTAGATTTATTTTAATTGTCTATATGTTGTGATAATTTATCTTTGTGCTAGGTGTTAGACTATATAAGTCTAGCCTATATTATGCGTTGAATAAGCGAACGTATAAACGTGGGGTAGGGGTAATATTAAGGATTTAATATTAAAAAGTTGGGGTGCAATTGATATGATTTTGCATGCCATAAGTGGATGGCCATAATTGAGTCAATTATGGACATCATTAGAAGTTGACTTAATTAATAATTTGAATAGGGAATTATTAAAACTGGGGTAAAAGATTTTAAGTGTTAATCAATGCTTAGGACACGAGGTTGGACTCGTTTGTGACGTAAACCTGCCCGGACCCGCCCGGCAAATCTAGTGGTCACAAATGTCAGCCCAATGTGAGAGGTCCTAGGCCTAAACTAAAGCATAACGGTTGTAAAGACATGAGGTTAGACTCTTTTATGGTGTAAGACTGCCCGGACCCGCCCGGCAAATCCAGCTGCCATAAATGCCAATCTAATGTGAGAGGTCTTTATGAGGTTATGGCCTGAATGAATTAAGAAATACTTAACCAGATAAACATGTAAGGTGGGACATGGGGGTTAAGTAGGTGCCTTGGGTGGCATGAGGAATCTAGGGGGTGCCCTTAGTGGCATGTGAAATACGATTAGTAAGACTTAACCAAACACACATGTAAATGAACATGACTAAGAGGGTTAAGTGGGATATACTAGCGACAAGCTTATGTGGGTAGCTTGTGGGGGCCCATTTCGACCAGTATCCCAAACGTATCTTTGTAGGCTCGACCCAAGTCGAGGACGGGACACGCATGCTGGGTTCGACTGTAAGAGGCCAAAACGGGGAGCGGTGGCAATGCAAGTCCAACGGGTTTCGTATGCGTGTGTGGACCCGGGTTGGTAGGTAAGACGTTGTTGCATCGTGTAGGTATAAGCCGTGCATTCTCAAGTTGTATCAGGTTGCCACTTTAGGGGAGTGATACACCCCACTATGGGGCCAGCACGGGTATCTACGAGTAGGGAGCCGATCGAAAGTGGGTAGTGGGGTACACCTAGTGGAGATAGGGGCAGACGGCACCTATGTAGTCAGCTAGGGGTACGTAAGGCTATTTATAAAGTTTCTGTGTGAAGCAAGTGGGATCAAACAATAGGGTGACTGGTGTGGTGCAGTGTAGTAATGTGTGGTGCAGTGTAGTAATGTATGGTGCAGTGTAGTAATCATTCGTTAGTAATTAGGTGTGCCTTTACCGTTATCTTTAACGTTATCTTAAACGCTATCTTTATCTTCCTAAGAATTCATAGACATTTACTTGTCTTCCAGCTTATGCCTTAGTCTAGTTATTTTGATAATAGTATTGTTAGAATTATCATACTCGCCAGACTTTATGTTTGACCCCCTCTATTTCTATCCTTTTTCCCCCTCCAGGTCCTCAGGTTGGGCCCAGCTCTAGTGGAGTTTGATTGAATTGCTTCATCTCTCTTTGGAAAGCTTGGACCGTTGAAGTAAAGTCCAGCTTGTTATCTTTTTAGTGGCTATTTATGTAATGGGATTATGTATTTTGTTTTTATGAAGATGGATATTGTACTTGGTTATGATCTATGGTTTTATGATGTAACAAAAACGTTTAATTTCCGCTGCAATAAAATGAAGTTTTAGATTTCCAAGTACTATTTATTATCTGTCTTGTTGTAATTTTTCTGTTCTATATTAACTTATAACCTCCATGGAAGTTAATGCATTCCCTTTGTGAGTGACATTAATGGACGTGGGGTGTTACAGAATCCGAGCTCGTTACAATTCATAGCAAAATAGATTGTCCATCTGAATCGAGCGATGGTTATCGCTATTAACGATGATCGTCCAATGTGAGTAAATCTCACTAACTCTGAATAGTTTATAATTTCATGTTGTATTTTTAGAACTGTTAAATATTGGCTGATTGTGTAATAACCCGAAAATCTGGGCCAGTTTAAAATTTTTATTTTGGCAATTTTAGCGAATTTTGAATATTTAAAATGGATAATTTTAAATAATATCAACGAGAAATTTATTTTGAATATAATTCGAACGTATATATTTATACGCGTCGTCGTTAGAATATAAATATTTATATATAATTATAAATAGAATTGAAAATGGCGCGGTAGTTCGATAATTCGATTTCAAACTTCAATTGAATGTACCGGGTGCAAAACAATCCGGATTTTAGTGAAACCAAAAACGTTAGGATCTAAATGATGATATCTTTCCAACGAATCCGAAAGATCAAGATTTCATAGCGGGAATCAAAAGATATGTCCAGTTGAAAATTCTGAATAGTCGCTATGGAATTCAGGCCCTTAAAAATGGACATTTTGCAAACGACCTCGGATTTCGATGAAACCAGTTTTGTTGGGTCCGTGATGTCAAATTATTGCTAGATTCCGAATTTCATAATTTTTCGAATCAATATGTGAGCGTGGCAAAGGAAAACGCGTTTGACCAGTTTCAGTTGATTTTAATCGACTGGAAATTGGCCATTTTTCTAACGGTCTCAGAATTCAACGAAACTAGTTTTGTTAGGACCGTATCGTCAATACGAAGCTAGAAAATATTTTTATGGAATTTATAGAGTTGTTATGTGACCCCGGTAATTTGAAATGTACGTTTAAAATTCAATATAGTGATTTAAATGTAAATTTAAAGGAAACTGATCGAAACGATCAAATCAACCTACGATACATATCCCATTGTGTTCGGAATGGGGGTAAAACGTTATGGACGACAGGCGGTGGGCCTCGTTTAGAGGTCAGAATAAAAAGTTGCTTTTAAGGAGTTTAAAATAATAAAATGTTAAAATTAAAAATATAAACATACACCCCCCCTTGTTATTTCGATTTCATTCATACGGTGAAAAAAAATATAAAAAAAAAAGAAAGAAGAAGGGGGGAAATCGCGATTCTCCCCAGTCGATCCGTCGTCCTCCTCTGGCGCGCCGCCACCGCCGGCGTGAGGCGCCCCCCCTCCAACTCTCCCTCCTCCCAGGCGCGAAGACCCCCCCGACCCTCGAAGAACGCGCCGCGCCCTAGCCTGGGACCCCCCTGCACTGATGTGGACCACCGCTGGAGCGGTACACCCCTCCCTTCCAACCGACGCTCCCTCGCCCCTCTTCTATACGAACCGCAACCCTCGTCGCCAACAACCATAGCACCTGCAACCTCCCCCTTTCGAGCGCAGCAACCACCACAGTGAGCCCAACCCCTCCTTCGCGCGATTAAAGTGAGTTTTTATATTTATTTACGTTTATTTTACTTTATTTTCAGTTTTAAATATATAGTAGCAAGTTAAAAATATTATTTTTATCATAGTAGCAAGTTAAAAATATTATTTTTATCATAGTAGCAAGTTAAAAATATTATTTTTATCATAGTAGCAAGTTAAGAATATTATTTTTATTCGTATAGCAAAGTAAAAATATAATCTTTTATATTGAAGAAAGATAAAAATATGATCTTTATGTTTTTAAAGTATTAAAAATATAATCTTTACTATATAGAAATATTAAAAATATGATTTTTATATTTTTAAAGTATTAAAAATATAATCTTTATGAGATAGAGAATATAAAAATATCATCTTTGTATATGTAGCGAAATAAAAATCGGATTTTTATTTTATATACGTTGAAGTAAAGTGATGGTTTTTATAAGGCGAAATCTTTATTTTTATAAAGGCGAAAACTTTATTTTTATAAAGGCGAAAACTTTATTTTTATAAAGGTGAAAACTTTATTTTTATAAAGGCGAAAACTTTATTTTTATAAAGGCGAAAACTTTATTTTTATAAAGGCGAAAACTTTATTTTTTTTGAAAGGGTGAAATTTTTATATGAAGAATAAGAGGATAAAAATATAATTTTTATCTATATAGTAGCATTGTGAAAATATGCTTATTTTTATATATTGAATAGCGAAGTGAAAATTCGATTTTTAAATATATGAAGTGATTATAAAAATATGACTTTTAAATTGAAAGTGAATAGATAAAAATGTGATTTTTATTTTAAAGACATCGAAATATAAAAATGTGTGATTTCTATATGTAGTGGCTACGGGTAACAAAGGAGAAGAAAAGGCGAGAACGACGAAGATCTCTACAATAGGAGTGTCGTGAAGTTGGGATAGCTTTCGGTGAGAATTTCTCACCTTTCAATTTCTTTTTCTAGTTATATATATATATACTAGGATGTAGACGGTGTTTAGTAGCACCCGACACAATCGTCCACAGACCATGGACTTGTTTGTTTGGCTGTTTGGTGATTGATTGCGATATTGGTTTGAATGTGGTTTGTGGTGTGTAAAATCGAATCGATAAATGGGTTAGGATTAGACGTGCGCCGTTATAAGGCGAAGGAGTAAGGCTAGGTTAGACTCTTACTCCAAATTTTGTGGTTTGCATAACGAAAGTGATTTGATTGATATGGGTATGGCGGTGGCCATTATTAGACCGGGGATAAGGCTAGGCCTTATCCCGTTTCTAGTATCGTGTCGTTATGCCGCCGAAATTTTCTAAAATATGTTAGAAAAATAAAAATATCGTTTTTATTGTGTAAATGAAATGAATAGAAATTCATGTGTAAAAATAGAATATTTTATCGTTAAAAATATAATTTTTAACGTGGAAGTGAATAAAATAAAATATTCATTTACAAACCGGACGGTTTGTTTATGTACACCTATTTGAAGGACATTGATTGGGACGATAAATTTTACACGTCGCCCAACTGCACAAATAAAATCTGTGTTTGATTGTTTGAAACCCCACACGGGTGTTGGGATGAAATTTGAAGTTCACTCATCCTGATTGATTAAATATGTCGATCGATTGATTGACAGGCTGTTATAAGCGTCAGATATCTATATTTGATGCTTATACAGTGTAGTGCACTTTGGTTGATGGTTGATTATTTTTCAATGCTATTATATACATGTGTTGTATGGAATCCATATAATTAACATTATATGGTGATTGATTGGGCCTCATTCCAATCGGGAAAATAATGAATATTATAAA
The DNA here is from genome assembly GCA_030737875.1 of Allium sativum. Lineage (NCBI taxonomy): Eukaryota > Viridiplantae > Streptophyta > Magnoliopsida > Asparagales > Amaryllidaceae > Allium > Allium sativum. The sequence continues at coordinate 270,320,633 of CM060922.1, read as the reverse complement.
AGAAAATTCATGTGTTGAATATAAAAATAGTCATGTGTTGACGATGTTCATGTGTTGAGTGAAATATTTTATATAATAAAAATTTACATCTTTATCATATTTAAAATTAGAACTACTTCCCAGTAGAAGTCTAATTGAAAATCAAACGATAGATACCATAGTTTTATAAAATATTTTACATAACAAAAAATAGTGATGTGTTGACAGTACTCATGTGTTGAGATTAGTCGTGGGTTGAAAAAAAAATATAGATTCATGTGTTGAATGGGATAAATATTCATTGGTTGAATAAAATAAAGAAGTTGTGAAAAATATAAAGCCGTGTTGATTAGTTTTGCGCCATTTTGACGCGAACGATATTTATATCGATTTTATTCGTTGTATAATGAATATTGAAAAGTGATTTCGAAATTAAATATTTTGAAATTGAAATTTAAAATGAATTGAATTGAAAACGATTTCGAAATGAATTGAAAACGATTTCGAAATGAATTGAATTGAAAACGAATTCAAATTGAATTGAAAGTGAATTGAAATGAATTCAAATTGAATTAAAATTTGAATTGAATAGAAATGAATTTTAAAACGGATTTATAAAGAAGAATTCAATTTTGATTTGAATTGAAAAGAAAGTTGAAATTGTTTTAGAAACGAATTTAAAACGATTTATAAAATTCGTTTTAAAAGGAAATCGAAAAAATATATATTATATATATAATATAATGGCCTGAATAGAACGCGCCGCGCCGCGGCAGTTCGTGAATTTCGACCATTTATTTCAAACGGACATTGCGGGAGATCCGACCGTCGGATTCTCCTAAAACCGGAACCGTTGGGTTCGTATCGAAAAGAGCTTTCCAATGAATATTAGAAATTTGAAATCTAACGGTTGGATTTGGAATTATGTCCAAATCAATTTCAGAAAAGGTCGCTGTAAGTGCAGTTCGATGGCCGTTGATGGAAATCGACTGTACGGGCCTTGATAAAATTATTAAAAATATCTATAATTTGTGTAAAATTATAATATGTGAATTGGAAAGAATTGGTCTGGAAAATTCCACATTTGAATAGGTAAAAATGAATTTTTATCGAATTGAACTAGTTTTGAACTAGAATTAAAATCAATTTATTTTTAAATAAATAAATTGAATTTGAAAGTGATTTTGAAAATAATCAATATTTCCAATACGTGAATTGGACTGGAGTTGAATCGAACTTATCTTCGGGATATTTCGATGTTGGATTTCGTGACTATACAGATATTGTTATGGGAATTTGAAAGATATATTTTATATCGCTATTTCCAATACGATATACGTTGGTTTCAGAATTTGATATTGAATATAAGCCGATATATTTTCTATTCAGAACCTTGTATTTAATATTAAATGTGATTTGGGTTTATCGTGAATCGTGTTTTAGATGACATTGGTTCTTTGACCCAGTTAAAGGTAAGATGTTGATTTTTGGAAAAATTAAAGCTAAGTGGAGTTTTAATGAATCTTTAATTAGATTAAAAATGTGAATTGATAATTTAAATTATCAAATCTGAAAGGTGATCGAGAATGGAGTACCACCAGTTTTGCTCCAAAGCGATAGTTAAATCTTTAATTAGATTTGAACGTGAAATGGTAATTAATTTTACCGATAACACCGTGGTGTTAGATGTGGAGTATTACCAGTTTTCTCCATGGGATATATAGGTTGGGATTGGGAAATAAAATAAATAATTACTTCGGTGTGGTTCGTTAATCCCGACTAGTTTGAAATGATATCCAAAGGAAGATTAAAGAATAAATTTAGAAGAATTTATCTTTGATAAAATTAATGGGAACCTTTCCCTAAGAATGTGATTTTGTGAATAAAAGAATATTCTGAATTGGAATGAGGCGTTCATTGTGTTTGTGTAACATTTGTTAATTATATACGTGGGTTATTCAGAAAGGCCGGGTTATACCCATTCTGAATAACCGATTCGACGAGATGTCGAAGGTGAAGACGGTGGTAGAAGACCGGAAGTCTTCACATCGTTTGGGTGATTACTGATGATCTTGATTGGGCTGTACACCCAGGAGGAGGGAAACAGTTGGTGATCGTCCAGACGTACTTGGAGATGGATGGATATGCGAGGAAAGTGCCTCCGGTTTCGTTCAGACCCAGAACGAACTTGTAAATGGATTGTGTGTCTGACATTGGATTTTATTCTGTGTTGATTGATCTCTATTAAATATACATCTGTTTGGCGGCGGAGAATTTATTCTCTTGCTTAACGCCCTTCTCTGAGACGTACGAGCTTAGAGGTTGTATATCTATGGACATCAGTCGCATGGAGTGAATTGCCAATGTGGCACGCGTAAGTGGAAATTGATCAAGGCTTCTGTTGAAAAGCAAAGTCTTGTGGTTGATGATCAAAGCACGGCCTGTGTGGCGTAGCTTTGTGTATAACGTGAATTCGCGAGCCTCACACCTCGGTATGAGTCAAAAACGGGATACGGACCCAAGGAGTGCACGACGTTTCTTTCTAGCTAGGGTGGTGTCAGTGACCTACCAGCCCTGACATTTATATACTTTTCACCTGTGTGGTTGTTGGATACGAGGCGCCTCGGATATAGGTCTGTAAGGACCGGGAAACGTGTGTTCAGGAATTGCCAATCCTCAAAAGTAAGAGAGGACCGGCCTTGGAGGATCCAGGGGATTGCTGTGTGCGGTCCTGAGGCATTTGCTAGAGTGTCTCGAACGCGGAGAGGAGCTTGCCCCTTGCCTCGGCTCATGACGGAATCCAATTTCCAATACGTGATATTGCGGTTTTAATTGTAGAACTAGTATGGCGACATGATAGATGGTACCCATGCCGCCTATGATTGATATTTATGATTTGAATTGTTTTGACACTATACACTTATAATAGTATCAAATAATGTGATTTAAACGTATCAAGCATGCTTTGGCTGTTATAAGGGAAAACCCTATCCTCCGGCTTGCGTTGCATTGTGTGATGGGACCTGGGTCTTATAACAGCTTCATTTTTCTTTATTTAGCATTGCGCTGTTTGTTCTATGCACCGGTATTATTGGGAGGAAACCCGTTCCGTGTTATACGGCGTGGTCCCTTGATTTACCTAACTTTAAAACCAATATTAATAACTGTTTTTGTTCTCACACCAGTCACATGACTGACCTGGAGTTTATTGTTTTAACCTAAACTCTGGGTGCCCCTATTTTCCGCACGGGCAGCTAGTAGTTTTGGTTTTGCAGATTTATATTCATAGGGTCCTGATATACAGCTGGAGCGATGCTCGGAAAGCTCTGTATCCGTGTATCACTTCTAGTTGCGTCTTGTATATTTTTCCGCTGCTTTGTAATTTATTGTAATCTCTGATATTTATCGAATGTAATTTATTCATTTATACTCTGTATATTCTTGTATCTGATGGAATTGTTGTAATAACAATGAAATGTTCTTCCGTCTGCGTCCTTTTGTGTGTTGTTCTCAAAGTATTCGTGCTTTCCTTCACGGGGAAGTAACGGGTCCTTTCAGATTGACTGTGTGTTGACTGTTTGATTGAACTGCTAGTCAGTTAGTTTAATTTCTATATTGATTTTTGTTTAATAGAATATATCATATGGAACTGAAAGTGATGTTGATTTTATTGTGTAACATCTGTGGATGCAGGGAAACAGGTTGGAGGAATTCGACTGGATTCCTCAACAGTTATTTTATTGTTTACATATATTGTGATATATGACATGATTTATAATCTGTTGTTGATTATATGTGTTTGGACGATATTGGACATTGTAATTTGATATGTTAAACACCATAACATATCGGGATTTGGAGAAAAGGGGAATTTGTCAAAGTGAATACTGAAAAGAGAATATTTATAAAATCAGAGGATTTTATAAAAGAGAATATTTATAAATAGAATATTTATAAATAGAAATTGATTTATAAATGGATTATTTATAAATAGAAAATACTTAGAAATAAAACCCTAAAGGGATTATTTGCAAACCATTTGCAAATAGATTAGAAGGAGAAATGTTTGTAAACCATTTAAAAATCAAATAGAAAGAGAAAGGTTTGTAAACCATTTACAAATCAATCAGAAAGAGAAATGTTTGTAAACCATTTACAAATGAGATTGAAAGAGAAATGTTTGTAAACCATTTACAAATGAGATTGAATAGAGGAATATTTGTAAAACCTTTACAAATGAAATCGAAAAGGAGATATTTGTAAAACCATTTACAAATAGAATTAAAAAGGAAATATTTAGAAAATAAATAGAGTTATAAAAAGGAAATTTGTTTATAACCGAATAGGATGTTATAAAAAGGAAAACGTTACTAAAAAGGAAATCATTTGTAAAGTGAAGAACCGTTACTAAAAGTAAATCTTTATAAATGAATAGTTTATTCGAAAAGGAGTTATTCGAATTTAGTTATTCGAATAGAGTTAAATCGAATATGGTATTCGAAGGGAGTCAATCGAATAAGGTATTCGAAAGTTAGTAAGTCGAATATGTTATTCGAAAAGGGGTTAGTTGAGTCGAGTTAGCTGAATAGAGTTAATCGAATATTTGTTATTCAAATAAGAATTAACCAGTTAGAGTTAATCAATTAGAGTTAACCAGTTATAGTTAAACCAGTTAGAGTTAATCAGTTAGAGTAAATTGATAGAGTTTAATCGAACTAGAGTTATTCAAATGGAGTTTATCAAATATTAGTTTATTCGAATAGAGTTAAAGGAAAGGAATTATCGATTATTAGTTAAAGGAAAGGAGTTATCGATTATTAGTTAATCGAAAGGAGTTATAGATTATTAGTTAATCGAAGGAGTTATCGATTATTAGTTAATCGAAGGAGTTATCGATTATAGTTTAATCGAAAAGAGATATCGATTTGTTTAATCGAAGTGAGTTATAGAATATTGGTTATTCGAAGGAGTTATCAAATTTAATTATTCGATGGAGTTAATCGATTAGAGTTAAAATAAAGGAGTTAATCGAATATAGTTTATTCGAATAGAATCAATTGAGTTAATCGAATATTAGTGATTCGAATAAAGTAAAAGGAGTTATCGAATATTAGTTATTCGAATAAGAGTTAAATAGAGTTATCGAATATTAGTTATTCGAATAGAGTTAAATGGAGTTAAAGGAATAAATCGAATATAGTTTATTCGAATGGAATTAAAGGAGTTAATCGAATTTGATTTATTCGAATAGAGTTAAAGGAGTTATCGACTAGAGTTAAATCAAATAGAGTTAATCCAATAGCGTTAGTCCAAGAGTTAATTGATAAGGGTTAATCGAATAGAGTAAATTGAATAGAGTTATCGAATATACCATATCGAAGGAAAGAATTATCGAATAGAGATGATTCGAAAGAGAGGTACGTAAGGAAGTTTGTTAAAGAATTAAAAGGTGAACTTTGTCTACTTCAAGGTTAGAAACGTTGTTCAGTTAAGGTATGAGAGGTAGTATCACCCCAACTTGATTGACTTCATTTTCAACTAAGGAATGGTTAAGGTTCGATAGTGAAGGTGGGTTAAAGGAATTTAGTTAATAAGCGTAATGGTTTGAGTTGGCATCGCGATGGTTTGTTTAAACATCTGTCTAAGTCCAATGAAGGAGTTTTGGAAATGTTTTCCAAATAAGAAACAGAAATGTTTTCTGATATAGAAAACAAGAAATGGAAATGTTTTCCAATGGTAATAACATATATTTTCTAAATTTAGAAAACAAGAAATGTTGAATATAGGGAAACAGGAGATGAAAAATGAACTAAGGAGATAAATGTTAAATGATGTTTGATCGATATAAATTTCCATCTGGAAATAATATCGTTGTTTGCACACCTATTTTTCTTTGATGGTTAAACCACAGACTATCGAAGTTTTGACCATTTTAACGTTGTTAATATGGAGAGACCGGTTGGATTATTATCCAAAGAACCACTCTGTATTGGCATAAGCGTTGTGAATCATATATGCCAAAGGAAATTGAAGACGGGGTAAAGTGCAAGGGTTGTCGTATAAATCTTAGATAACGGTGCCTAAGATGGATATACTGAATAGTTCCTTCAGTTCATCCTGTTCCTGGATGACTTGTATGGATGAATGTCTGACAGAGTATTTCGAGACGATCACGTATATTGATTTCTCCAACCGTACCAAGAGTGGAAGCGGAGAAGGAAACTTCTTTTAGCTAACACATAATGTATTGTTGAGGACGTCAATCGGTGATTTGATGGATTTGACGATGTGACATTCGAAGTGAATTCGGTGTGATGATAAAGCGTAGCTTCTAGCCTCACATCCGGTAAATGACAGAAATCGGGCAGGCGGCATGGCTAAGTCGGTCGCTCCGAAGTAGGGTGTATAATCACCTGATCTAGAGTTTCATTTACTTCTAAAAATCTATTGTTGATGTTGTCCCATTCGGGAAACGGTTGGTGATATACATTCGATACACTCAAGCGAAATGAGTGGTTGGTCATGTATGGCCGGGTTACAAGATGTTCTTGTTGAACCTAGTGTATTCCTTTCTAGAGATACACTAGCGAAAGGTGGTTCCATACCTTGTCATAGTTGGAAATCCAATACCCAATACGTGCTTGCGGTTTTGATTGTATACTATATATGTAGAACGTGAGATGAAAGCGTTTCTGCTAGATGATTATTATATTGTGGTTGATAGACATTATTATAATATCAAAAGGTTTTTTTGATATAAAGATAATTTGGATTCTCATAAGGGAAAACCCGTTCCGTTATACGGCGTGGTCTTATGAGATATCGATTACCTGCTTGAACTGTTTTAAACTGTTTTACTCATACCAGTCCCATGACTGACCCAGAGTTAATTTTGTTGTTTTCCCTAAACTCTTGGGTGCCCAATTTTGTACGGGCAGTCAAGTAGTCAGGATTTACAGATATACTGGAAGAGCATGGAGCAGGAGGCTTCAGGATTATATAGCTATAGTTATTTCCGTGTGTTGTAAGTGTTGTACTTTGATAATGATGTATATTCAAGTACAGATGTATATTTCAAGTTATGTTATATATATTATATGTTATTCGTTTCGCTGTGAGGTTCGTGTTACACTAATGTTGTGTTCTTCGTCTTCTTCTATTCTAAGTTTCTATCTTATCTATCCTCACCCTCTGTTTTCTTTTTATTAATGTTCTGATTTTCCAGTGTAATTGGGGTTGGACTTGTGTTATTTAGTCAGCTCAAATTGGACCGGATTTTCGGGTCATTACAGTTAAGTAAGAGGGAGTACCATCTAGAAAAAAGCCCACCAAATGAGACTACCAGTATTTGATACCCTCTGCCTTAACAAGATCTGAAGAAATATTTGGTAATCCATTTTTTTCAATTGCAAACTCAGTGGTTTTATAGCTACCTGCATTGCGAAGCAAAGAATTGAAAAGGGAAAGATAGTCATATTTAGGTAGTAGAGGGAGAGCAGTGGATGTGTTCAATAGATTGGATTTCCTGGCATGAGATTGAGGGAGATCAGATAAAGGTTTGCTAGAAACAGAAGGAATATTATGATCAAGATTAGCAGAATTAGGATCAAAAGAAACTCGATTATTTTGGGGCAAAGAATGCCCTGAATCATTGGATGAAATGACTTTCGAAGAATCAAGAATAACAAAAGTATCAACACAGGAAGTTGCAGCAAATTGTTGATAAGAATCAACGAATGCACATTAGCTAACCCAGAATTACCATCAATGATAAAACCAAATGATGGATATGAAGATTTTTCATGGACGGAATTTACAAGATTTACAGAAGAATTATCATTAGCAAAATGCTTATCTCTCAGAGCATTCAAAGAATTAGGATCAATAGAATTGCAATCAACAAGAGAAGAAGATAATCCAGAATTCAGATCAAAAATGGTAGTAACAAGATTATTACTTCAGACGTCTCCAAAGTAGAAACAGAAATGGGCAGAGGGTTAGGGGGAACAGGCGGAGGAGGACGAACGGGAAGCGGAGGAAAATTAGACGAATCAAGAGCAGAAGAGGATGAAGCAATGGAGGAGATTGAGGAAGAGAGTGCCACCATTAGCAAGGAAGAGAGTGCCGCCATTAGCAAGCAAGTAGAATTGTTTAAGGGTTGCCATAATGTTGATGAGAGTGTTATCGTCAGGTTTGCAAAATATGATCAAGTCATCGGCAAACATCAAAGCAGTAATTCTAGGGTTCTTGCATTTGGGATGTAGTGCAAAACATTTTTCATCAACAAGATTATTTAACATACCCCTGAGAAGCTCCATTACAGCAATAAAGAGGTATGAGGAGATTGGATCTCCTTGATGTATGCCCAGTTCATTACCAAAGAACCCCGCCAAGTTACCATTCACATTGACAGAATAATGCACAGAGCTTATGCATTCATAAATCCAAGCAATAAACTTTGAGGGAAAATTCAAATAACTCAGTATATGAATTATATATTGCCATTGTAGTGAGTCAAAAGCTTTCCTAATATCTAGCTTAAGCATAGCCCGGGTGAAATATGCTTGGTGTTATGACCTTTTATTAGCTCATGCGCTAACAGAACATTATCAAGTATATTACATTTAGGAAGAAAGGCTGATTGGTTGTGTGATATAATATATGGTAAAACAGTTTTCAATCTACAAACAAAAACTTTGTCTATACATTTTTAAACAGTGTTACAACATGATATGGACCTGAAGGCATTAACATTGTTAGCATTATTAGCCTTGAGAATGACGGCAATAATCGTATTATTGAAAGATCCCATCATCTTATCTCTAAATAAGAATTGTTCACAGCCTTACATATATCAATTTTGATAGTATTCCAGCTATGTTGATAAATTTTGGCATTAAACCCATCAGGTCCCCCACACGAATTAGTGTTAAGAGAAAAAATTGCTTCTTTTATTTCAGTATCATTAACCGGGGCAGAGAACATTTCACGCCGAGATTCACTGATTTTGGGAAGCAAGTAGGGGTAAATTTCATCCAGAAACTAGACAAAATTATTCTCAATCCCAAAGAGTTTGGCAAAATAACTAACAAAAGCATTGTGAATATGACTCGAGTTAGTGTGTATCTGACCACTGTGGTCGATCATAGTGTGAATGTCTTGCTTCTTTTGTTTTGCTTTTAAAACTGCATGGAAGTAAGCCGTATTCCTATCACCATCTTCAAACCAATATATCCTGGACTTTTGTTTCTTTATTTGTGCCTAAGTTTGAAGAGCATTCAAGTGCTTTATTGAGAGTTCAGTTTTGAATTGTGCAAGTGAGTTATTGGTGTGGTCGTTGATCATTTGATTCTGGATTTGGGTCAATTGATTCAACCACGTGACAGATAACAAGATACCATTTCCAAACCTGTTCTTATCCTAGGGATTAAGGGCTTCTTTAAGAGCTTTCATCTTTTTATGTATAGAGTACATTGGGTTACCATAACAAGGAGAACTACAAGCAGCATTAACAATTTCATTAAAGTCAGGTTCTAAAATCCGGGTATTGAAAAATTTGAAGCATGGTTTCCTAATATTTATTTGATCACTAAGATGAATTAACTATGGAGAATGATCAGATAAGATTGGTAACATAAATTCATTAAATAAGGTTGTCCACTTGTTATGAGCACTAATATTGCAAAAAGTGTGATCAATTTTAGAAAATGTTCTAGTACCAACACGTTTACTATTGTTCCATGTAAAATCAGCTCCCACGGATTTAATTTCAATTAAGTCAGAGTTACTAATGGCAATATTAATTGACCTTAATTCATTAAGGGTAACAGGTGTGCCCCAAATCCTATCAGCAAGTTTGAGAGGAGAATTGAAGTCTCCACAAACCAGCCATGCTTGGATGCTTTAAGGTGGGTAACATGTTGAAAAAAGAATCCCTAACTGCTATTGAATTATAGGCATACAAAAAGGTGCAGTAGAAAGAGGTAGTGGTGGGTATGTGTGATCTGTCACAGTGTATACGTTGACTGAAAGTATTGATAATTGTGAAACTGTAGATAGATGGATCAAAAAGTAAAAGTATTCTACGATGGCTGGCATAAAAAAGATTTTGTAACATATACCAATTTGAATTAATATACCTAGCTGCTTTCCTAGAAAGTGCTTCATTTAATTTGGTTTCAGAATAGCAAGAGCACTAAGGGTGCATTTTCTTACCAGAAGCTTACACTGGTCAAGTTTGAGTTCTGAGTGAGTACCTCTAATGTTCCAGGAGCAGATGTTTTGTATCATTAAAATACACTGTTTTTATTAGCATTGTTTTCTATAGATCTAGTCTGGACAGGGGATGCTTCTGTAGTTATTGAGTTGTTTCTTGACACTGGTGATTCCTTAGTGGAATGCTGGCCTAGCTTAAATCCTGCATTGACTTGCATGTCTTTGAATTTCTTACCAGTCACATAATGTTGGGAATATGTTGGTGAGTTGTGCCCTGGTGGTAGGGTAATTTTGCTTGAGTTGTTGTTAGGTGGAGATTTGTCTTTGTAATTGCTGGAGTTATTTGATGTTTTGTTTGTCTCACCATAATGAGGAAGATTTTGTTGAGCTTTCACTACATTTTGATCTTCCTCCATCACTTTAATATTGCTTGTATTATAAGTGGTAGAAACTTCGGTTTGCTTCTTTTTGTTAGGTTGATCTTCCTCCATTACGTCAGTTTGCTTTTCTTGCAAAAGAGTATCCAGTAATTTGTCTCTCACTATTGTTGTGGAGAAATTTTGATTCAAGACCGCTTAAATCAAAAATCCCCAACGCCGCGGAAAACGAGATCGTGGTAATAGTGCAAAAACAACCAATCGAACAATCTCAATCTTATCCAAGCCAATCACAATCACCAAACAATGGAAATAATAGAGCAATAACGAGAAACTAAATCACACAGGGATTTACAGTGGTTCCACCGACGTCTTGTCAGTGTACGTCCACTTTGAGAGAGAAACCTTTATCAATATCAATATAAGAGTATAAGAGATTGATTACAATGATCAAATTTACTAGAAAAAATTGATTTTATGGAGAAAGGAATTGAAGAAGATTAAGATTGCCTAAACCCTAATTAGAATAATCTTATAGATCTAATCTCTTGATTTGTGATCCACCTCCTTTTGTATTCGATGTAGCTTATATAGGCATAGAGAAGTATATGGAAATTCCCAAAATTTCCTCCAAAATATCCTCTAGATCCAAAATATTCTCCATATCCAAAATATCCTCTAGATCCAAAATATTCTCTAGATCCAAAATATCCTCTAGATCCAAAATATTCTCTAGATCCAAAATATCCTCCAGATCCAAAATATCCTCTAGATCTAACACATAGTATCGCATACTTCAACACTCCACCTCGATACTATATCTGTCTACATCACAAACTCCAATGCACCCAAGCATTTCCTTCTATCTTCAATCAAGAAAGCTTGAATGTTTCCCCAATGAACTCCGGCATAGCCACCGCCCATTGCACTTCACTAACGAGTTCAGGCATAGCCCCCACCCGTCAATGAAGTGTTGAAACATCCAACTCCTAAACCAGTCTTACCAAAAGACAATGTACTCGGGAGTGAAAACAAGTACTTACCATGAAGATAGAACACCAACCTCTCACCGATACTCTTCTACATCCAAGTTTCTCTCTCAAATGTGCCACACCATGGCACCTAGCATCTCTCCAAGCGAATTAAGTTCGAGAAATGCTCGAACTTCCCAACCGGTAACGCCTTAGTGAACATGTCTGCCGCGTTATCCTTTGTGTGCACTTTCCGAAGGCGTATTTGCTTGTCTTCGTCCATGGCTACTAGAAATGACTCCCTCACTTCAATATGCTTCGTCTTGAGCTAAATGCCAAATTCTCAGCCAAGTGAATAGCGCTTTGGTTATCACATTGAACATTAACACTGTAATGTTCAAAACCCAAGTCACACAATAGTCGCTTCAAATAGAATGCTTCCTTTGCTGCCTCTACTGCAGCTATCAAGTCCGCCTCCGTAGTGGATAAAGCAATTACGGTCTGCAATCTCGATCTCCAACTTATGGCTGTACCACCAAGAGTGAAGACACATCCAGAAGTTGATTTTCTTCGATCCCTATCACCAGCGTAGTTCGAGTCACAGTAACCAACCAACATGCAATTCTTCTCTTTACTACCCCCAAAAACAAGGCCATGACATGCTGTACCTTTCAAGTATCTCAAGATAAGCTTCACTGCTTCCCAATGCGATTTCTCCGGATTAGCCATGAACCGACTAACCACCCCGATGGCATTTGCAATATCGGGTCTTGTACACACCGTGGCATACATCAAACTTCCAACTGCACTAGCATATGGCACCTTTGCCATGTAAGCCTTGTCTTTCTCCTCGATAGGTGATCCCTTACTCGAAAGCTTTATATGCAAAGGTAAAGGTGTATTTGACGCCTTTGCATCCTCCATGCTAAACCGACAAAGCACTTTCTTAATGTACTCCTTTTGAGTCAATCTCAACTCAAAATGCTTTCTATCCCTTACAATCTCCATGCCCAAGATTTTCTTTGCTTCTCCAAGGTCTTTCATCTCGAACTCCGCCTTTAATTTCTCTTTCAACTTGTTGATTTCTGCCTTGTCCTTAGAAGCAATGAGCATATCGTCCACATACAAGAGTAAATACACCCAACAATCATTTCCTAACCTCTTGAAATAAACGCAAGCATCCTTGATGCTTCGATGGAAGCCACTTCAAGCATGAAATGATCAAATCTCTTGTACCATTGCCTAGGTGATTGCTTCAAACCATACAGTGATTTCTTCAACTTGCAAACTAGTTCTGACTTACCTTCTACAACAAACCCTTCTGGTTGCTCCATGAAGATGTCTTCATCCAAGTATCCAAGCAAGAAGGCGGTTTTCACATCTAGTTGCTCCAACTCCAAGTCGTGAATAGCAACTATGGCAAGTAGTATCCGGATAGAAGTATGTCTCACAACCGGTGCGAAGATCTCATCATACTCCTTTCCTTTCCTTTCCTCTGTGCAAACCCCTTAGCCACTAGCCTAGCTTTGTATCTTCCATCGTCCTTCACCTTATATATCCATTTTCACCCAATAGCACGGTTTCCTTGAGGAAGTGGAACCAACTCTCAAGTCTGGTTCTTCATCAATGATTGCATCTCTTCCTCCATGGCGCAAATCCACTTCGAGCTATCACTCGAATCCATGACATCATCAAGGTCCATCGGCTCATCTTGGACTACATGAAGAGCATAGTCCAAATTCTCACAAAAGCTAAGATAGTTCCAATCACCATATCTTTCGGGTGGCCTTATAGCACGATGACCAACCCGAGTAGCAATACCATCACCCGGTCTTCCTTCAGCTCCACCTTGAACTGAATCTTCTCTAGGCTCGTGCACATCACCAACACTACTAGAGGAATCCTGTGGACTATATGATGTAACATCAACCGCATTCACCTCGCAAGCACCTCCAACAACTCTACTCTCTCTAGGCCTGAAAGTGGAAATAACTTCCTTCTCCTTTGATTCACCATGAACCAAATCCGGAACATTCGATGAGCCTTCATTATCCTTGAACATAGCCGACTCATCAAAAGTAACATGACGAGAAACTGAAACCTTCTACATTTTCGGATTCCAAATCCGATAGCCTTTGACTCCATCCATATAACCAAGCAAAATCCCTTTGAAAGCTCTAGGTGAGAGCTTATCATTCCCCGGATCATGCACATAAACAGGACTACCAAATACACGAAGATAACTCAAGTCAATGCTCTTCCCATTCCACACTTCCTCCTGAATTTTGTTACCAATAGCCGAGCACGGAATTCGATTAATAATATGCACTGCGTTTGACAATGCTTCGGCCCAAAATCCCTTAGACAAACCCGATGTCAATATCAAGCATCGAGCTTTCTCTAATAGAGTTCGGTTCATTCTCTCCGCCACTCCATTAGATTGCGGATCTCCCGGTGTAGTAAAATGCCTCCGAATACCATGATGCTATCAAAAATTCAGGAATTCTCCGGAAACATACTCGCCGCCATTATCGGACCTAAGAACCTTCAAAGTCTTTCCACTCTCATTCTCAACAAGATCCTTCCATTCTTTGAATCTTGCAAATGCCTCCGACTTGGCCTTCATTACATACACCCAAACCTTTCGAGAAAAATCAACAATGAAAGAAATATAATACCTTGCTCCACCCAAAGAAGCTACAGGTGCTGGTCCCCAAACATCTGTGTGCACATACTCAAGAATCCCTCTTGAATCATGTTTTCCTTCACTGAATGACACTCTAGTTTGCTTCCCCATGACACATTCCTCGCAAAACTCTAACTTGCTGAAACTCTCACCATCAATCATCTCCCTTTGACGAAGAACATCTAAACTCTTCTCCGAGACATGACCCAATCTCAAATGCCACAGCCGTGTCACATCTAAGCCACGAGAACTATCAACACTGACACAAGTTTCGCCTACCACGGTCACTCCTTGAAGCAAATAGATACCATGAGTTCTAGCACCCTTCATAACCACAAGCGCACCCTTCGAAACCCTCAAGCTATCACTATCAATGGTGATCTTGCAACCTAGAGAATCCAACTGTCCCAAAGAGATAAGTGACTTCCGCAATCCCGGAACATAACGCACATTAGTGAGAGTACAAACCACTCCGTCAAACATTCGAATTTGCACAGATCCAATGCCTTTCGACTTGCAAACTGCACCATTTCCCATAAAAATTGAATTTCCTTTTCGATCAACATAAGAAGAAAAACAATTCCTACTAGGCGTCATGTGATATGAATCCCCCGAATCAAGCACCCAATCGCTGCCCTAAACATCCGATGCAACAGCCGACAAAATATCTATGTCTTCCTCACCAACATCTCTCTCCACCGCAACTGATGAAGATGCTACTTCCTTCTTCCCCTTGTCTGGACAATCATTCTTCCAGTGACCAGGTTTCTTACATATAAAGCACTTGCCATTTCTTTCCATCGATTTTCCTCTTCCATCGGGCTTCTTAGACTTAGAACGCCCCCGGTTTCCCTTCCTCTCTGACTTTTCTTTCTCCGCAAATAAACCTTGACCATTACCAGCACCACTACTACCATCACTCAGCCCCTTCATCTGATCTCGTAATTCCTCACTAAGAAGACCCGTCTTGACATCATTTAGAGTCAATGTATCCCAGCCATAGATCAAACTATTTGAGAACCCAGTATAGCGTTCAAGCAACGAACATAGCAATATCATCGCCTTCTGCTCTTCCTCAATCTTCAAATCTACCGCCTTCATCTTCATTAGCAAATCATCAAACATATTTAAGTGCGCCTTTAGCGAAGTTCCTTCCTTTATCTTGTAGGTAAAGAAAGTCCGCAACAAGATCAGTCGATTTATGAGTGACTTCTTCATATACAACTCCTCCAACTTGTTCCAAATACCTTTAGCAGTCGTCTCACCACTAATTTCGGAAATAACATTCTCCCCCATGGCAAGTTGAAGTGTAGTGAATGCCCACTTTTCCATTTCTTCTCTCTTTACATCTGAGATGTCCTCTGGCAATAAATGTGTATCAAACACCACCCGATGTACCCGATTCTGTCTAAGAACCGCTTTCATCTTCCATTGCCACTTTTTGAAATCATTATCGCCATTCCACTTGTCGATAACCAATTGCGAACCAGCAGCTGCATACGACCCATGTACATAAGGAGCTACACCACTTGGACCACCTGTTGATGGATTATTTGAACCTGATTCTGGCATTTCTACAACTATCTACCAACACCAATGCTCTGGTACCAAATGTTGTGGAGAAATTTTGATTCAAGACTGCTTAAATCAAAAATTCCCAACGCCGCGGAAAACGAGATCGTGATAATAGTGCAAAAACAACCAATCGAACAATCTCAATCTTATCCAAGCCAATCACAATCACCAAACAATGGAAATAACAGAGCAATAATGAGAAAATAAATCACACAGGGATTTATAGTGGTTCCACCGAAGTCTTGTCAGTGTACGTCCACTTTGAGAGAGAAACCTTTATTAATATCAATAGAAGAGTACAAGAGATTGATTATAATGATCAAATTTACTAGAAAATTTTGATTTTGTGGAGAAAAGAATTGAAGAAGATTAGGATTGCCTAAACCCTAATTAGAATAATCTTAGATCTAATCTCTTGATTTGTGATCCACCTCCTTTTATATTCGATGTAGCTTATATAGGCATAGAGAAGTATATGGAAATTCCCAAAATTTACTCCAAAATATCCTCTAGATCGAAAATATTCTCCATATTCAAAATATCCTCTAGATCCAAAATATTCTCTAGATCCAAAATATCCTCTAGATACAAAATATTCTCTAGGTCCAAAATATCCTCCAGATCCAAAATATCCTCTAGATCTAACACATAGTATCGCATACTTCAACAATTATGTCTACAGCTTGTTGTTCATTCGAGTTCATGCCACCAGTGAGTGGAAAAACATAGTGTAACGTAGGGTGTAGCTGATTAGGATCATCAAAAATCCACCAGATTATCAAAATTTGCTTGTCGTTCTCATTCTCACTTCTGATGGAAGAGCGTAAGTAGGCATGGTCACTCACTTTATTAATTGTAGGTAAACCGGATTCTTGTGTTGCAATGCCCACATTCTTAGTCAAATTCTACACTTCAGTATTGTCCTCACTGCTTGAATCTTTTTTATGTGATGCTTGTACATTAGAGTTGCCTTGTTGCTCTTTATTTAAACTTTGTAAGCTAGCAAAATTATTGCTAATCGTTGCGCTATCAATCCTACTTTCATCAAGTCTCTCATCCATATTTGCTTCCATTACCATTTTATTTTTAACTGTCACATTGCCTCCACTCTGCACTTCGTTGTCTGGTATTTCCCCTTGATCTTCATTTAGGCTTTGTAAGCTAGCAGATTTACTGCTATTCGTTGTATTGTCAATCCTACTTCCATCAAGTCTCTCACCCATATTTGCTTCCATAGCCATTTTATTTTTAACTGTCGCATTGCCTCCACTGTGCACTTCTTTGTCCTATTTCACCTTCCTTTAGTGTACTTTCTTCATGGCATGCATTTACTTCTTTCTTCTTTTGCCATTGAGTTTTCTTCGCAATGTTCAAAAAATCACCTAATGTGCTTTTGTTTCTAGGATTCTTAAAATTGACTTTATTCTTATCATGCTCAATCTTTTGCCATTGATGTACTTTCGTGGTAGCCAATCTCCTCTGATTTGTGAAAATATTGCTTTGTTGTGGCTCCTTGTGCACTACATACTCATTGTTCTTGTCTGCAAAAGTCACTAGCTGTTGTACAATGTTATGACTATTAACTGTGGTTGATTTCATTACAACTTTTTGCCCATTTGTTTTACTTGAATTCACATCATAATTTTCCATACAATGGCCAAATACTTTGCAGCTAGTACATAATAATGGTTTGCACAAGTATGTCACACTGATTCTCTGTGTACCACCATTGTAACGACCCGGGGGATTCGACGCTCGAATTCCAACAATAATACATAACCCGTATCACTTGCCAGAACTCAAGTATCAAAAACACCAGATTGTTAATGAAAGAATATAGAGAGTGAGATAAGAAAGAAAATTTAGAATAGAAGAAGAAGAAGAACACAACATCAGAGTCTCACATCGCAGCGGAATAAAATATAATAGAAACAAAACTTTATTGAGAGCTTTAAAATAAAAACTTACAATCATCAGAGTACAGCAATACATCTGGACAGTTATATAATAATCTGTCCTCATATACAACACACAACGGAATAAATACTAGATATCACATGTCTGAACACCTTCGTCTCATCTCCGGATTCACAACATCCGATAACCTGAACCTGCATAATCCGGTCTAACCCAAGCATTTACAAAACGCCGGATTAGTCTGGTGAACCAGAGTGAGAAAACTCGCTATGTTTAAGAACATCACACAACTTGATTTTAAAGTCAAATCATTTCTTTTTTAAATTATTTCTTTTTCTGATATTATAATAGTGTCCAATCGCAAGTAAATATCAATCTAGTTAAACGCTTGCATCTAATGTTCCACGTATATAGTACATAATCAAAACTGCGGGCTCTTATTGGAGATTGGATTTCCAACTATGACAAGGTATGGAACCATCTTTCGATAATGTATCTCTAGAGGCGAATACACTGGGTTCAACAAGAACATCTTGCAACCCGGCCACACATGATCGACCACTCATTTCGCTTGAGTGTATCGAATGTATATCACCAACGGTTGGGAGCTGCCCTACCGTTTCCCGAAAAGGGACAGCATAAAAATAGATTAAAGTAGGAAATGAATTATCTCTAAATAGGTGATTATACACCCTACTTGGATGCGACCCACTTAGCCATGATACCAGCCCGATATTTGTCATTTCCCAGTTGAAGAGGCTTGAGGTTTAACACTACCTTTAGAACATCACCAACACTTTGAATGCCACATCGTCAGATCCATCAAATCACTAATTGACGTCCACAAATATACTCTGGGTGTAAAAGAAGTATCCTTCTTTGCCACCAATTCGATATATTTGTAAAAATCAATGTACGTGATTCCTAAGGAATATTCTGTCAGACACTCGTCCATACAAGTCATCCAGGAACAGGGTGAACTGAAGGTACCCTCCTACCACATCCTAAGTATCACCTAGAGATCAGTAGTGAGTAGTCCTTGCAAATCCGTAGATTTCAACCCTAACGGAACCCCAGTATATCTCCGGTTCGAAACAGAGATTGTAAGTAGTTATTCCATTTTATGAAGATCTATGGTCTTTGATTTCTCCATCTTGATCAACATCTAATATCTTTAACATTTTCGTATTTGCTGGTCGGAATGGTTTTCGAATATACATTCGATCCCGATCTTTCCTTACCAACAATCGTATTGGCCAGATTTGATAGTCGGTTATTTAACTATCAAATAAACAACCACTCAACCATAAAATAAAATATATTTACTAGTTTAGTATTCGACATCATTTGTCTTATTTAATTCAAATAACTAAATAAACGATTAATTAAATTATTCCAATATTTGGAAATGACATTACACTTCTTATTAATATTCGCAGAACCCTTTCATTCTATTATTTCGAAAAATATATATTATAACACTCTCCAATATTCCATTTAATTATCATTTGCACAACATTGTTCATTTCTAAACTAGGACATCAGTTTATCTTCTTATTCGTAAAAATAATCATTTGCGAAAATATCTTTTGTTCCAATACTTGAAAATCATAGCCCGCACTTTCTTTTTAGAATAAAACCATTCGAATTCTCATTTTCTCACTTCAAAAATATCGTTACGTATTCGCACAATCCCTTTTTCATTTCCGTTACTATGGAAATCTCAACTTAAATATTCTTAACTCGTTTATTTCCTTGTTATCTATTGATTCATTTTACTTAATCCAACTGTTAAGTAACATTTCATTTAAGCTATCGTTCCCGCTTAAATCTCTTTATAACTTAATTATAAAACTCGGTTTTAATATAAAACCCGTTCAGATCTCCTTCAACAATTCAAATCGATTTCATTCTGAACTCTGATTTCTTACTTAAATGAATTTCACCTAAAAAAATCTCTTAAATTTTTTTTTTTTTTGAAAAGCAGACATATTATTACACATAAAAATTACAAAGAACAGTTTGTACAACATTACATGACAGTAAGACAACAACTATACATCATAGTGATTAGAGAAATAACTATAAAAAGGAAATGACAAAACAGAAAAAACTCTAACCACTAAAACATGAATTACAATAACATTTCACTCTAAACTAGCAGCTGCCAACATATCAGTTCCTACCATACTTCAAATTCTTCAAAATTTTCCCATGAATTAAAGCGTAAAGCTCTGTAGCATTCAGAGAAACTAAGCTGAATATCCTTCTATTCCTCTCAGATCATACTTCGTAAACTAGAATCTTCAAAATTTTCAACAAAATAATACATTTAACTGTTCTCCACCAAGTGGATTTGAAGATATTGAACCATTCTGTTTTGCTCACCATAGATGGCCGATGATAACCTCCATTAAGAAGCAGCTTGTACCAGATTTGAAAAACATTACTACACTCAAAGAATAGATGAGTGTTGCACTCAGAATTTGAATGACACGGCTCACAAACATCATTCTATATGATGCCAAGCCTGTGAAGTTTATCTTTCGTATTCAAAGCATTGGACATTACCTTCCATAATAGAAAATTTAATTTTGCTGAGCTCTTCATATTCCATATACGGTAAGACCATGGAAATAAATCTCTGTCAACCTGAATAAGGTCATAGGCAAGCTTAATCGAATGACTGTTTCCATTCCACACCAAAGAAACATCAGAATGCACTTTAATCTCCTTCCATACATTCCTCAACTCAGCTGAACTATAATAAGGTAACTGCAATTCATCATCCTGAATGCAATCATCAGCTAATGCATTATCAGGTATTCCACTAAGCCTTCTAAGATCATAGCCAACTACATTACTTAGAATCAAACCCCTACTAGACCATGGAGAGTGCCAAAATGAAACCTGCTTCATCTTGTTAACATTAATCTGAATAAAAGGCAAGAAAGTGCTCCTCAATTTCAATATCTGCCTCCAACTCCAACTACAAAATTGAGGGATAGGCATAGTCCAGAAACATTTCTTCCCAATCAAGTTATTTCTAACAAACAATGACCATAAACTTTTGTCATCTGTGATAATCTTGTTAATATAACCAGAGATGGCAGCTTTATTCCAAAGTTTCAAGTTTATAATTCCTAAACCACCTTTATCTTTCCAATCATATAATTTACTGAATGCAATTGGTGTTAGCTTCTTTGCAAAAGGATCCCCATGCCACAAATAGTTATTCATTGCACTAGTAACCATATTAACCAGTTTCAAAGGAAGAATATAATGACGAGCATAATAATTGGTCATAGAAACAACAATTGATTGAAGAATTGTGTACCTACCAGCTTGTGAAACTTTACTAGCTGGCCATTGTAAAAGCTTTCCAATGATCTTTTCAAACATAGGTAAACAATTATCCTTAGTGATTCTAGAACTACACAGTGGAAGACCTAAATATCTAGCACTACTGGGCAGTTCAATAAGTCCAGAAGCACCAATTATTTCCATTTTCTCTTCATAAGGTAATCCAGCAATCTCTTAAATTATTATTAGTTAAATTAATAATTTACTTCATCACTAACTACTGTAAAAGTAGTTAATTACTTAATTAACTAATATAAATAATGAACTTCTCTCTATGTCTTATTAAATTAAAACAAATGTTGGATTTATTTGATAATAAACTAATATAATTTAATAATCAATTCAAATAAAAGCAGTTGACTTCGTCAATCCAAAACATGGTTATCTTGTTAACCAATTCAAATTAATTCTTTCTTTAAATTAATTAATAATATAATTAATTTAAGTAACCTCATTTAATTGTTTCTTAGAACAATTAATTCAATTCTTAACTGTAACGACACAGATTTCGCCCGGACCTAATCAATCGTTAAACCGACCAAGGCCGTTCGAATCCCGCATACACTAACTCCGGGCATACAACACATCAGAACAAATAAAAGAAGACTTTTCTAAACATCATAATAATGTTACATCAAAGTACAGAATATCAGAGTATATCGAAATATAATACAACGGAAGATTTATTTACAATAATGTAATACAATGCAGCGGAAACAAATAAATAACACACGGAAGACTATCAATGACTGGACACAGCTTTAAGCTTCAATCCAGAATCATGCTCAATATATATCTGCAAAATAAACTACTCGACTGCCCGTGTGGAAAATAAGGGCACCCGAGTTTGCAAGGGAAAAGCAAACTACAGGTCAGTCATGGGACTGGTGTGAGAAACTCTAAACAGTTATAAACTTATATAAATGATAAGGCAAATAACAGGACCACGCCGCTAACGCGGAACGGGTTTACCCCCATGAATGCTAGTGTATAAACAATAATCAATATAGATATATGGATCTACTATGCATCAATCAACATGCAATATCCCAATCTACCCATTTAGATTAATCACCACACTTAGATTTTCCAAATCCAATTCAATTTACAGAAATTATTCCTTTGGACTTTATTTCCCGATTTCTATTTCAAATCATTTGAAATACATATCTAACTTCTATATCAAAGTAGATTTCACTTCGGGATCTCAAATCAAATCATTTGGAAATATGAATTCCAAATCATAACAACGCATACAACAAGTATGCAACCAAATATCGGGCTCCCCCTAGACAAGGCAAAGGGAACGCACCTAAGCAACTCGATATATATATGTGCACCTCCCACTATGGAGCAGGCTACACCGACGATGCACCTCCCACGTATGGAAGCGTACACCGCCCATCTCACCCATACTTTTAGTCGTCCGGGTTACCAGAATCTTTAGCCACACACTAAATCATTTTTATATCCCGAAGTGGGGAAAATCATTTCACAACATAATAATCACAAGTACTTTCAAAATATAGTACTTCACATCAGCAATTCACACATATGATTAGTCACTATTAATCACATAACCTTTGAGCTCGTACGTCTCAAAGAAGGGTGCTATGCAAGAGAATAAATTCTCTGCCACCAAACAGATACATCATTAATAGCAACTAATCGAATATGTGATGAACTACAATGTAAAACCATAATACATTTCCAAATCATTTCGAAATCATCGGGTTTTAGCCCTTGAAATCCTTTCTGTTTTATAAAACATTTTTATAAAACATTCCCTGTCCAAAATCGAGAATGCATTTCTTTTCACTTAAGAAAATATCATTTCTAAATCATTCATTAAATTTGAAATGAATACAACAACATCGCTACACATCTGATAGTCAAATCGTGAAGTGTTTCACAAGATGTTAGCATATAAATATTTTTACCCAACCTAATGCTAAATGTAAAAGCATATCTTGCTCATGAAATGGTCGAGCGCAATCCAAACAATCAATCAATATCAACAACCAAGTAAATTTAATCTAATAACATCACGTGTTTTGGTAAACTTAATTACCATTTATTCATTCACAATCTAATTAAAGATTTATTCAAACTCCAACTGGTTTTAATCCCAAAAATCATTTCTTATTGATTGTTCAACTTTCTGGAAATTAATCCTGCTTTTACTCGGGTTAAAGAACAAATGTCATTTAAACATAGTTCACGACAAACCCAAAATCCATTTCAATATTAAATACAAGGCTCTAAATAGAAATTATATCGGCTTATATTCAATATCAAATTTTGAAATCAACAAATATCGTATTGGGAATAACGACATATATCTTTCAAATTCCTCCACAATATCCGTATAATCAGAAATCCAATGTCGAAATATTCTAATGATAATTAAAATTCAAATCCATTCCAATTCATATATTGGAAATTCTAGTTATTTTAAAACCCATTCTCAAATCCAATTTATTTATTTAAAAATATTTGATTATAATTCTAGTTCATAACTAGTTCATTTCGATAAAAATATATTTTTATCTTTTCAAATATGGATTTTTTTCAGCCCAATCCTTCCCAAATCATTTTTTATGATTTTACACAAATTATTAATATTTTTAATAATTATATCAAGGCCCGTACAGTCGATTTCCATAAACGGTCATCGAACTGCACTTACAGCGACCTTTTCCTATTTTGATTTGGACATAATTCCAAATCCAACCGTTAGATTTCAAATCTCTAATATTCGTTAGAAAGATCTTTTCGATACGAACCCAACGGTTCACGTTTTAAGAGAATCCGTTGGTCGGATCTCCCGTAATGTCTGTTCGAAGTCAATGGTCGAAATTCGCGAACTACCGCAGCGCAGCGCGTTCTATTTAGGCCATTATATATATAATATATATTATATACATTTCGTTGATTTCCCTTTAAAACGAATTTTATAAATCGTTTTAAATTCATTTCAATTCAATTCGAATTCCAAATTCATTTCAATTCGAATTTCAAATTCATTTCGATTTAATTTGAATTTCAAATTCATTTCAATTTAATTCAAATTTCAATTCTATTTCAATTTCAATTCGAATTTCAATTCTATTTCAATTTCAATTCGAATTTCAATTCTATTTCAATTTCAATTCGAATTTCAATTCTATTTCAATTTCAATTCGTATTTCAAATTCAATTTCAATTTAATTCGGATTTCAAATTCATTTCCAATTCTATTTCAATTTAATTCGAAATTCAATTCTATTTCAATTTGAATTTTAAATTCAAATTCAATTTAATTCGGATTTCAAATTCTATTTCATTTTAATTCGAATTTCAATTCTATTTCAATTTCAATTCGAATTTCAATTCTATTTCAATTTCAATTCGAACTTCAAATTCAATTTCAATTTAATTCGGATTTCAAATTCATTTCCAATTCTATTTCAATTTAATACTAATTTCAAATTCAATTTCAATTCAATTCGGATTTCAAATTCATTTCCAATTCTATTTCAATTTAATTCGAATTTCAATTCTATTTCAATTTCAATTCGAATTTCAATTCTCATCGTATATATATTTCAATTCCCATCGTATATATATTTCAATTTACATTGTATATATACTTTCAATTCACATCGTATATGTATTATTTTCCCTTTGCATATATATATATATAATTTTGACTTCTTATATATATAATTCATCTCATATTTTTCATTTCATATATATATTATTTTCACTTCTTATATATATAATTCATTTCATATATATAATATTTTTACTTTCATATCAAATTTATGCTTTTCACACATCGTATATATATTTTCATTTCACATCACGATCAATTTTCACACAGAATACAATCAAACAAGTCGTCCATGGTCTGTGGACGACAGGGAGCAGTTCATATATGCAGTTACAAAATAATTTAAATAACTGTATAAAAATAATAGTGATAAGTTCTCACATTGGTCGGTACTGAAATCGTTGTATAACGATTATTTTAACTGAATTAAACTGGAAGTTCAATTCAGTGAAAATTTCCAGCTGCTCCGGTTTCTGTTCTGGTCTGTTCTGTAATGTAGTGTTCGTTGACGCGAGTGCAATGCAATTGAAGTCAATGCATTCGGACAAGTATTGAATAAGATATGAGCATTTTTAACTTTAATTATATTATTAAATTAATGACTATAATTAATTTAATTTAATTCTTTTTAATTAACCTTAATAAAGAATTTGGCCGCTCCTTAATCTTCTTCCTCGTGAAACCTGTAACCGAAACAAACCCAAAATTTCCGATCTTCAACCTCAAACAGTGTGCATCCCAGGTCGTCGGCCTTCGATCAGACACCACCTCCTGGAGCGTCGGAGCGCCATCTTCCCACACCCTCAAACCCGTTGAACTCGCACCCCCCCCCCCCATCTCGACAAAATGAGCTCCAAACATGGGTGCTTTCAGCCCAAAAATCTCGCCCAAACCTCTGCCAAATCCGATCATCAATGTATGCATGGAAAGCTTGCAAGATTTTCTACAATATTTTCTTAAGAACCATTTGTTAATTCTTCATGGATCGGAAATTTTTAGGGTAAGAAAATTGAATGATTTCCGCCTTGTAAATCGTTGGAACGGCGGTTCCTAGGGGTTGACCACGATGGTGAATGGTCAAGGGTTTTGACCTGGTTTTATAATTTATATTTAATATTTTTAAATTTGAAGAAAAAGTGATTTCGCATTCGAACTTCAAATCGAACCCAAAGGCTGTCGCCCCTAGCTAAATACCCTCACTCCAAACACAATGGGATATGTTTCGTAACCCAATTCGGCTGTTACAATCAGTTTCCGCTAAATTTAAAATATATATTCAATTTAAACGTACATTTCAATTTACTGGGGCCACATACCGACTCTAAAAATCCCCGAAAAATTAATCTGGCTATGTTTTGACGATACGGTCCTAATAAAACTAATTTCTCCAAATTCTGAGACCGTTTGAAAAATGGCCATTTTCTGGTCGATCGAAATTGACTGAAACTGTCAAAAAACGTTTTCTTTTGCCACGCTGACATATTGATTCAGAAAATTATGAATTTTGGATTCTAGCAATAACTTGACATCACGGATCCAACAAAAGTGGTTTTGTTGAAAACCGAGGTCGTTTATTAAATTTCCATTTTTAAGGGCCAGAATTCCATAGCGACTATTCTGAAATTTCAACTGAACGTATCTTTTGATTCCCCCTATGAAATTTTGATTTTTCGGATTCGTTGGAAAGATATTTTCAAATAGATTCAAATATTTTTGGTTTCGCTAAAATCCGGTTTGTTTTGAATCCTGTACATTCATTTGAATTTTGAAATCGAATTTTCAAACTACCGCGCCATTTTCAATTCCTTTTAAAATTAAAATAAAATATTTATAATCTAATGTCGACCTATATAAATATATACATTCTGATCCTATTCAAAATAAATTTCTCGTCATTATTATTTAAAATTATCATGTTAAATATTCAAAATTCACTAAAATTACCAAAATAAAAATTTTAAATTGGTTCGGATTTCCGGGTTATTACCTTAACCGTCTGGTTAATTTCTGCTTACTTGCTTATACAATCTTATTAACATAAGATTTCGCGTTATAAACCATTTAATAATTACATATACATAAATCATAAATAATAAATATTTATTTCATTTTAATAAACTTCCATTTAAATAAATATATTTAAAAATCTACCTTCAGTTATAAAATAAATTTATAACTTCATTTCAATCGATTTACATAACGGTAAATCCTTATTTCTAACACAATTGATTTTCAAGCCATCTGACACCAATTACTCAACCAGCACTGTCCATTGGTTAAAAACAAACAACTGTTGAATTTCAGTTCAACAGTCAACAACTAAATCAACTGTCCAATCCATATTGATGAAATAGTTCGTATAATTGTGATATGAAAATAACGATAAATTTGAGGAATCCCGTTGGATCCCTCCAACCTGTTTCTCCCTGCATTCAAATATGTTGCCACCAATAATATTTATTCAATTCAAGAACAAATGTCATATTTAATAATAAATAAATCACAGTAATCCAGACATCCCTAATTTAATACGTTTATATTATTATAAACGTAACCAACGAGGCAAGTTACCTCATTTGGAAATAATCGTTAA
The DNA here is from genome assembly GCA_030737875.1 of Allium sativum. Classification (NCBI taxonomy): domain Eukaryota; kingdom Viridiplantae; phylum Streptophyta; class Magnoliopsida; order Asparagales; family Amaryllidaceae; genus Allium; species Allium sativum. The sequence goes on along the minus strand of CM060922.1, from coordinate 270,293,362 downwards.
AAATAACGATTTGTTCAAATTAAATTAAACGAACGTTTAATTTAAATCATTTCAGTTCAACACATGTAAATATATATGTAGCATCCATCAAACAATTAACAAACATAGCACACAAATAATAAACCCGACTTACATAAATATAAGTGGGTAAACTGAGTGAGTTAAACTCACTTTGATTTGGTTCAGGTTGGTTACAGTTAAATTAAACAGTCGTTAAATTTTAACTGTAAACTCCAGTCGTCTCTTGCGATGTCCAAATCAGTTCCATACTGTTTTGTTCTTCACCATGATTCCAGTGCAAATTTGTTTCGTCGGACTCTGTTATCATGACCACAATTTATACACATTTGTAATATATGATTATATAAATTAAATAACTTCCCTTAATTATATAATTAGTTTAAATAAATTACTTTGGCAAAGATCATGCAATGTCGTCCCCATCATCTTTCGTTATCATCTACTCCCATAACCATTAAGCCGAACTGTCTTCTTCTGCAATACGTTAGAACAAGCAGACCCAAAATGGTTACCACGTGATGATTAAAATTTGTGCCCAACTTTTTCTGCCGTTCATCTTTTCTTTTTGCTCACGCTAAACCACTACTGCTTCTTTGAAATGTGCCCAACCTTTCTTTACAGTCCTCTTCCCACATCACATTTTAAAACAATGGCTCCCCTCTGCGCTTTCGAATGTCATGTTGTAATGACCCGCATTTTTAGTTGTCGTATAATTTATTTAATTAATTATTAATTATCGATTTAACGATATCGATAACTGGAATTAAATAATAATTTTATTTAATTAATATAAATAATAGAAAATAATATATTTTCGGAATAATCGGAAATAATAGAATTCATGATATGGTGTGAATTGGACAATTTAAAATATATAATTCAGTTTATATTGAATTATATTGACGAATATATTATTTAAACGAAGTTGAATGTATAAATTATATTACAATTATAATCGAGCTCGAAATGGCACGACAGTTCGCGATTTGGCGATTCGAACTTTAAACGAATATACAGAAGCCGTTTTAAATCGGATTTCTATGAAACAAGAAACTTAGGAGCTGATGAAGTATATTTTTCTAATGGAAGAGAAAAATCGGGATTTCATCATGTAGATTTTGATGTATGCCAAATCAAATTTTAGAAAAGTCGTTATGGAATTCCTTTATAATTTATAACGATTTATTTATATTTATAAAAGGAATTTCATTATAAATCGAATATAGATTTAATCAGGATTTAAATATCGAGTTAGAAATTCATATAGGAATATTGTGGAGCCATATGATATCGTATGTGAATATATACGATAATATTTATTTATAAATATTTAACTTAGTTGTTTTTAAATATATTTATATATTTAAAAGGGTTATTTAGAGCTTTAAAAATAGCCAGTTTTGCAAATGACCTCAGAATTCGACGAAACTAATTTTGTTGGATCTGCAATATCAGATTAGTGTTAGATACCAAGTTTCGTGATTTTTGGGATCAATATGTGGCCGTACGGGATTTTAATGTGAAAAAAAGTCGATATTTTGACGGTTAAAAACACACTATGTGAGCAAACGGAGTCGGAATTCGACGAAACTAGTTTCGTTGGGACCGTAATGTCGAACTGTAGTTACGTGACCATTTTCGCGGTTTTTGAATATCGTGTGTGATCATACGGATTTTTAGAATGCGAAATGAATATTAAAAACTAAAATATTCTAAGTGTTTGTGAACCTAAACGAGCCACCCATTCATTGTTTTCAGCCACAAAAAAAATATATGATCCCGTTTATATAGCCTTCTCTTCAGCTGCCAGTTCATTCTCTTTTCAAAAACAAATCGAAAGGTTTAAAAATCATAAACAAATCCAATAAATCTCTATAAATCTTAAGATATATATATATATATATTCGAGTTCAGGATAGATTTCTCTTCAATTTGGTATGCTCATTCAATGGTGCGACGTCCGTTAGGGGAAAGGGTTTTTCTACAGCGAATATTAGGGTTCATGATTTTGGGATACTGGTGCATCGGTTCGTGAATTGATGAGTGTATTTGGGTTTAGTGAGGAGTATAGCCCTCATTGGGGGCATTTTTCGAGAATTCGAATATGATTTTGTTCGATGTTTTACTGGCGGATGGAAAATGTTGGGTGACACGGATGAACCAGGAGAAAGTCGAGTCTGGTGTTGATGACACAGGGAGGTACGGTTGTGGAGTAGGAGTGTTATGGTACTTTCATTTTTGATTCTTATTGAAAGGATGAGAAGAACGAGTGGTTCGAAGTGGAGTGAATTTCAGAAATGGTTTTGCTGAATTACCATATGGAGTTTTGGGGAAGAAGGAATTTAAGTGGGCTGGGTCTGGTACGTTGGATTAATGGGCTGGTGAAAGGTTTGGGGTGAGGCCCAGTTTTCTATTGTTTAAGTTTAATTTAAATTAAAATCTTGTATCAACTTATATTAAGCATAACTTGTTCATACGTCGTCAGAAATTCGAACGGTCAGATCCATCGGGATCGTATGGACGGCGACTACAACATGGAACTGAATGGGAGTAGATCGAAGCTCATTACAATTTATGGCGAAATATATTGTCCGTCTGAATCAACAAACGCAAATCGTTATTTAACGGTTAACGAGCAATGTGAGTAAAACTCACCAACTCTGAACAGTTATATTTTTATAACGTATTCTTAGAACTGATAATTATCTGTTGTTTGATGTGTGTTAACTATTTGGTTGAATTGCTTGTGTATTGGTTGAAATCATAGATAACGATATTTATAAAAATCGTTAATCAAATATTGATTCTGTTTATCAGAATATTTCATATCGAAATAAAATCGATGTTATTATGTTGATTAACATCTGTGATGCAGGGAGACAGGTTGGAGGGATCCAGCTGGATTCCTCAACATTTATTTTACTTTTTTCATATATTGTAATATATGATGTGATATATAATCTGTTGATGATTATGCGTGTTTGGATGATATCGATCACTGTGTTTGGCATTTTAAATACCGTAAGAAATAGTAGGATGTAAAAGGGAATTTCAAAGTGAATATTGAAAACAAACTATTTATAAAATCAAAGGATTTTATAAAAGAGAAATTATTTACAAAATAAATAGAATAAAGGAATATTTATTTAGAAAATAAATAGAATAAAAGAATATTTATAAATAGGAAATAAAATAGAATAAAGGAATATTTATTTAGAAAATAAATAAAATAAAGGAATATTTATTGGGAAAATTAATAAAGTTAATGAGAAGGAGTTAATCGAACTTAGTATTCGAAGGAGTTAATCGAATTTAGTATTTGAAGGAGTTAATCGAATTTAGTTATTCGAAACGAGTTATTCGAACATGGTTAGTCGAGTCGAATTAATCGATTATAATCAATCGAAAGGAGTTAATCAAACATAGTTAATCAAAACGGAGTTAAATGAAAATTAGAAACTGACTTGAGATTAATAAGTTGAATGGTTACCTGAGTATCGATCTGATGTTGGTTTCGACCTTCGGGGTTTATACTTAGGAAGTTGTTCTCTTGTTAGTTTATAGTTAGAGTCTAGTAGATGTGGAAGAATAGTGATATGTAATTAAGCCATGGAAATGTTTTCTAGTGTTAATAACGTATATTTTCTAAACATAGAAATGAGGAAATATATATATATATGTATGTATGTATGTTTGACGATTGGATCGATAATTCCATTTGGAAATAAGATCGTTGTGTGTACACAGACATGTTTTCATTTGATAGTTAAATCACCAAGTATCAAAGTTTTGACCATTTTAACGTTGTTAATATGGAGAGACCGATTGGATTATTATCTGAAGAACCACTCTGTATTGGCATAAGCGTTGCGAATCAAGTATGCTGAATATATTGAAGACGGAGTAAAGTGCAAGGGCTGTTGTATAAATCTTAGATAACAATTGCCTAAGATGGATGTACTGAATAGTTCATTCGGTTTGTCCAGTCCCAGGACGACCTGTATGGAAGAATGTCTGACATGGTATATTTAACAGATCGCGTAAGTTGATCTCTTCAAACGTATTTACGTGTGGTGGTGGACGAATTCGTTTCTCTTTGCTATATACCTGTGGTACTTTTGGGGAAATCAAATTGTGATTTGGCGGGTATGACGATGTGACATTCAAAGTGAACAAACATGTGATCTGTCAGAGATAAGCGTGGCCTCTAGCCTCACATCCGGAAATGAAAAAAATCGGGCAGGCAGCATGGCTATATAGGTCGCACCTATTAGGGTGTATAATCACCTGATCTAGAGTTTCATTTATTTCTAAAAATCTATTGTCGATGTTGTCCCATTCGGGAAACGGTTGCTGATCCCAACCGTTGGTGATATACATTCGATACACTCAAGCGAAATGAGTGGTTAGTCATGTGTGGCTGGGTTGCAAGATGTTCTTGTTGAACCCAGTATATTCCTCTTTAGAGGTACACTAGCGAAAGGTGGTTCCATACCTTGTCATAGTTGGAAATCCATTACCCAATATGTGCTTGCGGTTTTGATTGTATACTATATATGTAGAATGTGAGATGAAAGCGTTTCTGCTAGATGATTATTATATTGTGGTTGATAGACACTATTATAATATCAATGAGTTTTTGATATAAAGATTATTTGGGATTCTCATAAGGGAAAACCCCGTTCCGTTATACGGCATGGTCTTATGAGATATCGTCTAATGGCTCTAACTGTTTTAAACTGTTTTACTCATACCAGTCTCATGATTGACCTCGAGTTTATTTTTTTTGTTTTCCCTAAACTCTTGGGTGCCCAATTTTATACGGGCAGTCAAGTAGTCAGGATTTTACAGATATACTTGGAGAGCTTGGAGCAGGAGGTTTCAGGATTATATAGCTATAGTTATTTCCGATGTGTTGTAAGTGTTGTACTCTGATAATGTTATTGTATACATATACTGATTTTATTTCAAGGATATGTTATCTATTATATGTTGTTCGTTCCGCTATGAGATTCGTGTTACTCTGATGTATGTTCTTCTTCTTCTATTCTAAGTTTCTATCTTATCTATTCTCACCCTCTAATTTCTTTCATTAACTACCGGTATTTTTCGATGTTTGGTTAGTCATCATTGAGTTTATGGCGATAACCTAAGTCGTCAAAAACCGGGTCGTTACGCATGTACTGCTTGCTCCAAATCGTTAAACATTCCTACACACAGAACCCCACTGCTTCATGTAACAATGCACTGGCCAAACCATACTACACGTGTGTAATCCAACATACGTCTATAATTTGCCAAGCCCTTCCTTTTTATCTTCAGAGAAAACGCTTCTTCACACAATAGTTAACCAATTCTTCCAGATACTTTAACCGTTTTGTACACTGCTACCATTCCATTCTCCCAACGCCTCTACTTCAAGATGCCCTTTTTTATTTTAAACAACTGGGTCCGCTCTAATTCTTTTTGTCACGTCCCAAAACATGCTGGCTCCTTTCCTTTTACTCCAGTAATTCCGTTCTTTTGTTTCAAACCAACGAAAAGACCTCATTTCGTTCACACATACTGCGTTCCTCCAAAACATTGGAGAATACCCCAGCACCCTACTGCGTTTAAACCGCTCTCATGTATGCGCTAAACAAAATAGCCTTCGTTTGAACTCACGGTATTTACAAAATCATAAGCTTCCCAGCACCGTCCGTATAAAGCCACGTGGCCCTGCTCCTTTAGTTTACTGTACTGCCTTCATATGAACCCGATCCTCCACCGGCCTACTTCATATACCCAATAGTATATAATATATATACTTTTCCCATCCCATGGTCTACTATTTACGTGTAAATCAAACCCAGTTCCTTTTTACCTCATCACTACTGAAAAAGAAACGAGTCCACCTTTTTAATTCACTGCTCCATGTACAAACAAACTTCAGCACGTTCTTCAAGTCCGAAAGTTGATACCCAGTTTTGCTTCTCCTCGGGTTCCCATTCGTTCCTTTATTGTTTTGGTTTTGCCAACTCCACATTGATTTGCCTTTAATCTTCACTTCTACTTTTAACTGCTACATACTCACGTTCTAGCATTTCACCAACTCATGATTACCCTACTTCTTCGTTATGACCAACTTTAAAACTCACCCTTCCTTCACGTTATAACCAACGCAGCTTGTTCGTTATTCCTTTGAATTAACACGTCCCACTTACCTCACGTTGCTTCAACACAATCCTGTTGTTCCTCATACGTTTGAAATAACCTGCTTTGAATTAATCCCCTTCACGCACTGCTTCAAAAGAACGAACCCGATCAAGTATTCTCCTGCTCCTCTGTTCTCAGATCCACACGCACATGCTGCCACCAGTATACACGCCTGAACTTCCCCCATCATCGGCCTTATTTGAACTTCCCCTTCGAAACACGGATCCAGTCCCCAAACTCTCCATCCCTCTGGTCACGGCCATGGGAAAACTGTGTCATTTCTTCTTTGCGTTAGTAGTTTGAGATATTATTATTCTTATCTCGTATGTTATTGTTTGCGTTATGAAAGAGGTTTGAGGTATTGTTTTGGATTTGCGAAAAGAAAGTATTTGTGGTTATTTATAATATAAAAGGTTTGGGATGAGAGCACACAAATGGTACAGGGTAGCTTCAATAGGGTAGCAGCGCATGTCTTGTTTTACTGCGTTGAGAGGAAAGGGGGCAGTACAAAACTTTGCTTTGAAGCTAAGTAAAAATATACTTAGCTTGGACGAAAACGGCTTGGTGATGTTGCGTGATTTAAAATGAGCAGACAGTGTACCTTAGTTCAAACTATCTGTAGCAAGGGGTGGTGTTTTCTTTTCTATACACTGTCATTTGATTGAGTTGGCGACATCCTTGAATAGACTATGGATGTGCCTCATCCCTTAGGAACGAAGTAAGTATATTACTTCCTTGGGAAGGTTTGGTCATAGTTACACATTTATTTTGATTGCTACGATATATTCATATACATGGTTAATTTTTTTATTTAATTATATGCGGTACAGTCATCCTACGCGGTTATTAAATTTTACCGGTACTTCCCGCTTTTACCTTGAACGTTCAACATGTTTCAGTTCCATAACCGACCGTGTGCGAAGCAAGGGTCTCATACTAGTTTCTCCATATGGAAGGAAACTAATATGTATTTAGTTTTTATTTATACATCGTTTTTATACGTTATTTATTATATAATTAAATCCAAAACAATTCTATTTAATAATAATAATAAATCATTATTATCATATATCTTCAGATAAAACTTTACACAGCTTCAAAATGAACCAACATAGAATTTAAACTCAATATTAACAATCTCGGATTAACCAGTATTCAAATATATATATATATATATAAACCCTTTATATTTATTAAATAAACGTTATCTTTTATTAACGAATTCCATAGCGACTATTCGAAAAATTGGAATTGGACATAACTAACAAACTATAACACGAAATCTCCATTTTTCTCTTTTGTTAGAAAAATATGATTAAATCGATTCCAACGTTTCTTGTTTCACATAATTCCGACTTATATCGGATTCGGTATGTTCAATTGAAGTTCAAAACTCAAATTACGAACTACCACACCATTTATGAGCTCGATTTATATTTATATAAACTAAACGTTCTAACTTCGTTTCATAAACGAATTATATATTTTACATTCATTAAAAATTCCAAATCAATATGTAATATAGTAAAATATATTAAATATCTAACAACGGAAAATACGGGACGTTACATTTTTTCCCCCTTAAAAGAATTTCGTCCTTGAAATTATTAAGGTAGAAGAAGCACTACAACCCTTTAACCTTTCCAAACTCCAATTTATTCCAAATCGAAAACCAAATCACAATTGTAAATAGAACTTTCCAAAAATATTGAAAATTTTCGAACACGTTAAATTTCTAGAAAGATTCGGCATAGTCTCCCCTGTACGAAGTGACTTTTGCGATATCGCAAGATCAACAAATATATATACATTGACCCATCCGGTCGGAAAACAAAATTCAAAAACCCAAAAATTATATTTCGCGTAGGTGTACCTTATGCGAGCGCTATCGAGCATACTAGCTCAATTTATTACAATATACTCAACTAAAATCAATCTCAAAACTTTCTGACACCAGTACTCAACTCAATCCATCATGAAAGTAACCATTACATGTAATTCTTCAATAATATCTCATTGATTAACAAGTATAATCATACAGATTTTCAAAATCAAACATATAACATCATTCAGGTGTAAATACATGGTTTAATCATTCACTTTAAATTCATATGTGATTCCATTCTAATTATCATTCTGGAATTCATTTCTTTAAATTATAATTCACTCAACTTTTCATTTAACCATTAATGAATTTATATTCAACCAGTCTAACACACAATCAACAATAATACACAATCAGCTTAATCAAATCAATTGAATTCACATTCAATATTAATTTTTGCTTGGTTATCTTTACTTTGATCATTAATCGATTAATATCCGATTGATTCCCCTAATTATTATCAATTTGATTTCCAAAATTCAAATTTGCTTATTTAATTCCAATATTCGTTCTTAACTTAATCAAGTTAAGTTTTAACTTCACATTCAATTAACTAGGTTATTTTCAAAATTAGTTTACCTCAATTTCAAAATCCAAATTCAGAATTTATTCCAGTTGCTCTTCAAATTTTAAGTAACTTATTTTAAGTTAAATTCTGATCCATTTTAATTCCAAATTAAAATTCTCATTCACAAATTCCATTTGTGATATCTCTTCGATTTATAAACCATTTAAATTCAAAATCCAAATTGAATTCCATTCCAATCAATCAAACACACCAATATCTAAATAATTCTATAAAATTATTTCTTTTCTATAGAAAAATATTTCGAGTAAAATTATTTCATTTACCCTCTTTACAAAACAATATCGTGTCAATTGTCAACTCAAATGCTTCTAAACACTTGAACCGATCAAAGAACACAATATAAAACATTTGTATATATAAAATTTACAAATACGCTCTCATATATATAAACTCCAACTCAATCTAGGGTATTACAAACCCCATCTCTATCGAGTTATGCCACAGAGCAAAGGTTATTACTAAACCTTATGCTCAGATACCACTGTAACGACCCGGGGGATTCGACGCTCGAATTCCAGCAATAATACATAACCCGTATCACTTGCCAGAACTCAAATATCAAAAACACCAGATTGTTAATGAAAGAATATAGAGGGTGAGATAAGAAAGAAAGAAAATTTAGAATAGAAGAAGAAGAAGAACACAACATCAGAGTCTCGCATCGCAGCGGAATAAAATATAATAGAAACATAACTTTATTGAGAGCTTTAAAATAAAAACTTACAATCATCAGAGTACAGCAATACATTTGGACAGTTATATAATAATCTGTCCTCATATACAACACACAGCAGAATAAATACTAGATATCACATGTCTGAACACCTTCAGCTCATCTCGGGACTTCACAACATCCGATAACCTGAACCTGCACAACCCGGTCTAACCCGAGCATTTACAAAACGCCGAATCAGTCTAGTGAACCAAAGTGAGAAAACTCGCTAAGTTTAAGAACATCACACAACATTATTTTAAAGTCAAATCATTTCTTTTTGAAATTATTTCTTTTTCTGATATTATAATAGTGTCTAATCACAAGTAAATATCAATCTAGCGAAACGCTTGCATCTAATGTTCCACGTATATAGTACACAATCAAAACTGCGGGCTCTTATTGGAGATTGGATTTCCAACTATGACAAGGTATGGAATCACCTTTCGATAGTGTATCTCTAGAGGCGAATACACTGGGTTCAACAAGAACATCTTGCAACCCGGCCACATATGATCGACCACTCATTTCGCTTGAGTGTATCGAATGTATATCACCAATAGTTGGGAGCTACCCTACCGTTTCCCGAAAAAGGACAGCATCAAAATAGATTAAAGAAGGAAATGAATTATCTCTAGATAGGTGATTATACACCCTACTTGGGTGCAACCCACTTAGCCATGCTACCTGCCCGATTTTTGTCATTTCCCAGTTGAAAAGGCTTGAGGTTTAACACTACCTTTAGAACATCACATCACCAACACTTTGAATGCCACATCGTCAAATCCATCAAATCAGTAATTAACGTCCACAAATATACTTTGGGTGTAAAAGAAGTATCCTTCTTTGCCACCAACTCGATATATTTGTAAAAATCAATGTATGTGATTCTTAAGAAATATTCTGTCAGACACTCATCCAAACAAGTCATCCAGGAACAGGATGAACCGAAGGTACCCTCCTACCACATCCTAAGCATCACCCTAGAGATCAGTAGCGACTAGTCCTTGCAAATCCGTAGATTTCGACCCCGACAGAACCCCAGTATATCTCCGGGTCGAATCAGAGATTGTAAGTGGTTATTCCGTTTTATGAAGATCTATGGTCTTTGATTTCTCCATCTTGATCAACATCTAATATCTTTAACATTTTCGTATTTGCTAATATGAATAGTTTTCGAATATACATTTGATCCCGGTCTTTCCGTACCAACAATCGTATTAGCCAGATTTGATAGTCGGTTATTTAACTATCAAATAAACAACCATTCAACCATAAAATAAAATATACTTACTAGTTTAGTAATCGACATCATTTAGCTTATTTAATTCTAACTTGTTAAATAAACGATTAATTAAATTATTCCAATATTTGGAAATAACATTGCACTTCTTATTAATATTCGCAGAACCCTTTCATTCTATTATTTCGAAAAATATATATTATAACACTCTCCAATATTCCCTTTAATTATCATTTGCACAACATTATTCATTTCTAAACTAGTACATCAGTTTATTTTCTTATTCGTAAAAATAATCATTTACAAAAATATCTTTTGTTTCAATACTTGAAAATCATAGCCCACACTTTCCTTTTAGAATAAAACCATTCAAATTCTCATTTTCTCACTTTGAAAATATCGTTACGAATTCGCACAATCCCTTTTTCATTTCCGTTACTACGGAAATCTCATCTTAAATATTATTAACTCGTTTATTTCCTTTTTATCTCTTGATTCATTTTACTTAATCCAACTATTAAGTAACATTTCGTTTAAGCTATCGTTCCCGCATAAATCTCTTTATAGCTTAGTTATAAAACTCGGTTTTAATATAAACCCCATTCAGATCTCCTTCAACAATTCAACTCGATTTCATTTCAAACTATGATTTCTTACTCAAATGCATTTCACCTAAACAAATCTCTTAAATTATTATTAATTGAATTAATAATTTACTTCATCACTAACTACTGTAAAAGTAGTTAATTACTTAATTAACTAATATAAATAATGAACTTCTCTCTGTATCTTATTAAATTAAAACAAATGTTCATTACTATTCCAATGGATTTATTTGATAATAAACTAATAAAATTTAGTAATCAATTCAAATAAAAGCGGCAGACTTCGTCAATCCAAAACATGGTTATCTCGTTAACCAATTCAAATTAATTCTAACTTTAAATTAATTAATAATATAATTAATTTAAATAACTTTATTTAATTGTTTCTTAGAACAATTAATTCAATTCTTAACCGCCTGGTTAATTTCTGCTTACTTGCTTATACAATCTTATTGACATAAGATTTCGTGTTATAAACCATTTAATAATTACATATACTTAAACCATAAAAAATAAATATTTATTTCATTTTAATAAACTTCCATATAAATAAATATATTTAAAAATCTATCTTCAGTTATAAAATAAATTTATAACTTCATTTCAATCGATTTACAAAACGGTAAATCCTTATTTCTAACACAATTGATTTTCAAGCCATCTGACGCCAATAACTCAGCCGCTATCGTCCACTGGTTAAAAACAAACAACCGTTGAATTTCAGTTCAACAGTCAACAACCAAATCAATTGTCCAATCCATGTTGATGAAACAATTCATATAATTGTGATATGAAAATAACGATAAATTTGAGGAATCATGTTGGATCCCTCCAACCTGTTTCTTCACGCATTCAAATATGTTACCACTAATAATATTTATTCAATTCAAGAACAGATGTCATATTGAATAATAAATAAATCACAGTAATCCAGTCATCCCTAATTTAATACGTTTATATTATTATAAACGTAGCCAACGAGGCAAGTTACCTCATTTGGAAATAATCGTTAAAAATAACGATTTGCTCAAATTAAATTAAACGAACGTTTAATTTAAATTATTTCAGTTCGACACATGTAAATATATATGTAGCATCCATCAAACAATTAAAAAACATAGCACACAAGTAATAAACCCGACTTACATAAATATAAGTGGGTAAACTGAATGAGGTAAACTCACTTTGATTTGGTTCGGGTTGGTTACAGTTAAATTAAACGGTCGTTAAATTTTAACTGTAAACTCCAATCATCTCCTGCACTGTCCAGATCAGTTCCATACTGTTCTATTCTTCACCATGATTCCAGTGCAAATTTGTTTCGTCGGACTCTGTTATCATGACCACAATTTATACACATTTTTAATATACGATTATATAAATTAATTAACTTCCCTTAATTATATAATTAGTTTAAATAAATTACTTTGGCAAAGATCATGCAATGTCATCCCCATCATCTTTCGTTATCATCTGCTCCCATAACCATTAAAGCCGAACTTTCTTCTTCCGCAACACGTTAGAACAAGTAGACCCAAAATGGTCACCACGTGATGATTAAAATTTGTGCCCATCTTTTTCGGCCGTTCATATTTTCTTTTTGCTCACGTTGAACCACTGCTGCTTCTTTGAAATGTGCCCAACCTTTCTTTGTGGTCCTCTTCCTACATCACATTCTAAAACTACGGCTCCCCTCCGCGCTTTCGAATGTCATGTACTGCTTGCTCCAAATCGTTAAACATTCCTACGCACAAAACCCGACTGCTTCATGTAACAATGCACTAGCCAAACCATACTACATGTGTGTAATCCAACATACATGTATAATTTGCCAAGCCCTTCCTTTTCATCTTCAGAGAAACCGCTTCTTTACACAATAATTAACCCATTCTTCCAGATACTTTAACGGTTTTGTACACTGCTACCATTCCATTCTCCCAACGCCTCTACTTCAAGATGCCCCATTTTTTTACTTTAAACAACTGGGTCTGCTCCAGTTCTTTTTCCCACGTCCCAAAACATGCTGGCTCCTTTTCTTTTACTCCAGCACTTCCGTTCTTTTGTTTCAAACCAACGAAAAGAGCTCATTTCGTTCACACATACTGCGTCGCTCTAAAACATTGGAGAATACCCCAGCACCCTACTTCGTTAAAACTGCTCTCGTGTATGCGCTAAACAAAACAGCCTTCGTTTGAACCCACGGTATTTACAAAATCATAAGCTTCCCAGCACCGTCCATATAAAGCCAAGTGGCCCTGCTCATTTAGTTTACTGTACTGCCTTCATATGAACCCGATCCTGCACTGGCCTTCTTCATATACCCAATAGTATATAATATATTGTGAAAACCCGTAACTTCCCCGTAAAGGAAAGTGTCGGATAGTTCGAGAACAAGCCACAACAGAACGCATACAGAAGAACATTTCATTTCTTATTGCAACAATGCATCAGATTACAAGAATATACAGAGTATAAACAAATGAATATTACACAGAAATATCAGAGATTTAAATTACATTTAAATACATAGCAGCGGAAAATAATACAATACACAACTAGAATGATATATACGGATACAAAGCTTTCCGGATATCGTTCCAGCTGTAAACCAGGATCCTGTGAATATAAATCTGCAAAACCAAAACTACTAGCTGCCCGTGTCAAAATAAGGGCACCCAGAGTTTAGGTTAAAACAATAAACTCCAGGTCAGTCATGGGACTGGTGTGAGAACTAAAACAGTTAATCTTTATTTTTAAAGCTAGGTAAATCAAGGGACCACGCCGTATAACACGGAACGGGTTTCCTCCCAAGAATACCAGTGCATAAAACAACAGCGCAATGCTAAATAAAGAAGAATGAAGCTGTTATAAGACCCAGGTCCCATCACACAATGCAACGCAGTCGAGGATAGGGTTTTCCCTTATAACAGCCAAAGAATGCTTGATACGTTTAAAACAAATCATTTGATACTATTATAAGTGCATAGTGTATAAAACACTTCGAATCATAAGTATCAATCATAGGCGGCATGAGCGCCCCATCCCACTATGTCGCCATATATAGGATTACAACTAAAACCGCAAATGTCACGTATTTGGAAATTGGATTTCCTTCTATGAACCGAGGCCAGGGATCGTCCTTACCGTCTTCGAGACAATCTAGCCCATGTCTCTGGAACAGCCGCAACTGCCCCTTGGAGCGACAGGGCCGGTCCACACGGAGTGGATTATAGTGCCTGAACAATACGTCTCTCCGCCCTATGGGGCGTAAATGAGCCAACGAATGACTCCATCGGTTCGAGAACGACCGATCAATCCGAGGCGCCTCGCAACAGCAACAACCACATAAGTCAAACTCGTCAGGGCGTGTAAAACCACTGACGCCACTTCTAGCTAGAAAGAAACGCATGTCCTCCCTGAGGTCCTCTCCCGTTTTTGGTTCATACCGGGTGTGAAACTCGCGAAGTAAACGTTACACAAAGCTACGCCACAAAGGCCGTGCTTTGATCATCACCACAAGACTTTGCTTTTCAACAGAAGCCTCGATCAATTGCCACTTAGGCATGCCACACAGGCAATTCACTCCATGCGTTTGATATCTATCAATATATAACCCCTGAGCTCGTACGTCTCAGAGAAGGGCGTTAAGCAAGAGAATAAATTCTCCGCCGCCAAACAGATATATATTTAATAGAAATCAAACACACAGACTAAAATCCAATGTCAGACACACAGTCCATTTACAAGTCCGTTCTGGGTCTGAACGAAACCGGAGGCACCTAGTACCCCGCATATCCATCAATCTCCAAGTACGTCTGGACGATCACCAACTGTTTCCATCTTCTTGGGTGTACAGCCCAATCAAGATCATCAGTTATCACCCAAACGACGTGAAGACCTCCGATCTTCGACCATCGTCTTCATCTTCGACTTATCGTCGTATCAGTTATTCAGAATGGGATAAACCCGGTCTTTCCGAACAACTCGCGTATATTTTAAATAAGTGTTACACAAACACAATATACGCCTCATTCCAATTCATCAGTCACTAACCGTAAATTAATCAAGAGAATAATTCCCCAAATATTAACCCCGAAGGCCGAAACCAACATCAGATAAATATCCAGAAAACCATTCTGCTTGGCCAACCGACAGTTAGTTTCTAAATTTCACATTCATAGGGAAATGTTCCCATTAATTTTATCTAAGATAAATTTCTTGAATTTATTCTTCTTTTGAATTTCGATTCAACTAGTCGAGATTAACGAACCTTACCGAAGTAATCATTGGTTTTAATTTCCCAATCCCAACCCATTTATCCCATGAAGTAAAACTGGTAATACTTCATATCTAACACCACAGTGTTATCGGTAAGTTCAATTACCATTTCACGTTCAAATCTAATTAAAGATTTAACTATCGCCTGGAGCAAAACTGGTGATACTCCATTTCTATTATTTCAATCTAATTAAAGATTCATTAAAACTCCACTTAGTTTTAATCTGTGACTGGGTTAAAGAATCAGTGTCATTTAAAACACGGTTCACGATAAACCCAAAATCACATCACATTTCAATCAGTCCCTAATTGTAAATTAGCAAGTGAGCAATTCCCTAAGTATTAATCCCGAAGGCCGAAACCAACATCAGATCAATACCTCGGAAACTATTCAACTTAACTAATCTCCAGTTAGTTTCTGATTTTCTTAACTCCTTTAGGTCTAAGAACTGTATTATTGAAGATACCGTTCACGACAACCCACAATCACATTTCATTAATGATCGGGTTAAAGAACGAGTGTTATTTAAAACACTGTTCACGATAAACCCAAAAATCAATATCAATTCAGTTCCAATTAAATATTATCTAATTGGTACACTTCATTAAATCTAAATAAAAAGATTTAATCATTTCTCAACTGGGTTCAAGAACAGTGTTAGTGAAGACACCATTCACGACAAACCCAAATCACATTTGATATTCAATATAAGGCTCTGAATAGAAAGTATATCGTCTTATTTTCAATATCAAATTCTACGATTAACAAATGTCGTATTGGAAATAACGATACTAATATATCTTTCAAATTTCCATAACAACACCTGTATAATCACGAATTCCAACATCGAAATATTCCGAAGACAATTTCGATTCAAATCCACTCCAATGCAATCATTGGATAATCTGGTTATTTTTAAAACCCTTTTCTAATTCAATTTATTTATTTAAAAATAAATAGAATTTTAATTCTAGTTCAAAACTAGTTCATTTCGATAAAAATCTATTTTTATCTTTTCAAATAGGGAGTTTTTCATCCCAAATTCTTTCTAAATCATTTCTTATGATTTTCCATAAATTATTACTATTTTTAATAATTTTATCAAGGCCCGTACAGTCGATTTCCATCAACGGCCATCGAACTGCACTTACAGCGACCTTTTTCGAATTTGATTTTGACGTATCTCCAAATCCAATCGTTAGGTTTTGAATTTCTAATATTCGTTAGAAAGCTATTTTTGATACGAACCCAACGGTTCCGGTTTTAGGAGAATCCGACGGTCGGATCTCCCGTAATATCCGTTTGAAATAAATGGTCGAAATTCACGAACTGCCGCGGCGCGTTCTATTCAGGCCATTATATTATATATATAATATATATAATATATATTCCGTCGATTTCTATTTAAAACGAATTATATAAATAGTTTTAAATTCGTTTCAAAAGCAATTTCAACTTCCTTTTCAATTCAAATCAAAATTGAATTCTCCTTTATAAATTCGTTTTAAAATTCATTTCTATTCAATTCAAATTTCAATTCAATTTGAATTCATTTCAATTCGTTTTCAATTCAATTTGAATTCGTTTTCAATTCGATTCATTCCGAAATCGTTTTCAATTCATTTCATTTCGAAATCGTTTTCAATTCAATTCATTTCGAAATCGTTTTCAATTCATTTCATTTCGAAATCGTTTTCAATTCATTTCATTTCGAAATCGTTTTCAATTCAATTCATTTCGAAATCGTTTTCAATTCAATTCATTTCGAAATCGTTTTCAATTCAATTCATTTCGAAATCGTTTTCAATTCAATTCATTTCGAAATCGTTTAAAATCGATATAAATATCGATCACGTCAAAATGGCGTCAATCTAATCAACACGGCTTCATAAATTTCTATTTTCAAATATTCTATTTCAAATATTTATTTTTCAAAATATTTCGTTCAACACATGACCAATCTCAATGGATGAGTACTGTCAACACATGAACTTTTATTTTATATCAATAAAGATGTAAATTTTATTACTAAAATATTTCGTTCAACACATGACCAATCTCAATGGATGAGTACTGTCAACACATGAACTTTTATTTTATAATATTCTTTATTTTCTAAATTGGAATGAGGCCCAATCAATTACCATATAAAGTTAATTACATGGATTTTCATACAACACATGTATATAATTACATTGAAAAATAATCAACCATCAACCAAAGTGCACTACACTGTACAAACATCAAATATAGATATTCAACGCTTATAACAGCCTGTCAATCAATCGATCGACACATTTAATCAATCAGGATGAGTGAACTTCAAATTTCATCCCAACACCCGTGTGGGGTTTCAAACAATCAAACGCATATTTTATTTGTGCAGTTGGGCAATGTGTAAAATTTATCGTCCCAATCAATGTCATTCAAATAGGTGTACATAAACAAACCGTCCGGTTTATAAATGAATATTTTATTTTATTCACTTCACGTTAAAAATTATATTTTTAACGATAAAACATTTTA
This sequence comes from Allium sativum, assembly GCA_030737875.1. Lineage (NCBI taxonomy): Eukaryota > Viridiplantae > Streptophyta > Magnoliopsida > Asparagales > Amaryllidaceae > Allium > Allium sativum. The sequence continues at coordinate 270,275,307 of CM060922.1, read as the reverse complement.
TTTCAACCTATGAATTTCTATTCAATTCATTTACACAATAAAATGATATTTTTATTTTTCTAACATATTTTAGAAAATTTCGGCGGCATAACGGCACGATACTAGAAACGGGACAAGGCCTAGCCTTATCCCCGGTCTAGTGAAGGCCCACGCCATTCACACATCAATCAAATTAATTCATTTCACCACACAATTCAATTTCAATCAATAATCTAACTAATTTGCAATCAAACAAACAAGTCCATGGTCTGTGGACGATTGTGTCGGGTGCTACTAAGCACCGTCTGCATCCTAGTATATATATATATATATAACTAGAAAAATAAATTGAAAGGTGAGAAATTCTCACATATAGCTATCCTAGCTCCACGGCACTTCTATTGTAGAGATCTTCGTCGTTCCCGCCTTTTTGTCACCTTCGTTGTCCGCTTTCACTACATATGTAAAAATCGAACTTTTACTTCGCTATTCCATATATAAAAATCGAATTTTTATTTCAAAGTTCAATATATAAAAATCGAATTTTTATTTCAAAGTTCAATATATAAAAATCGAATTTTTATTTCAAAGTTCAATATATAAAAATCGAATTTTTATTTCAAAGTTCAATATATAAAAATCGAATTTTTATTTCAAAGTTCAATATATAAAAATCGAATTTTTATTTAAAAGTTCAATATATAAAAATCGAATTTTTATTTCAAAGTTCAATATATAAAAATCGAATTTTCACAACGCTACTATATAGATAAAAATTATATTTTTATCACGCTATTTTCTATATAAAGATTTCGCCTTTTTAAATTTAAAGATTTCACCTTTTTAAATTCAAAGATTTCACCTTTTTAAATTCAAAGATTTCACCTTTTTAAATTCAAAGATTTCACCTTTTCTAAATTTTCAATGATTTCACCTTTTTAAATTTCAATGATTTCACCCTTTCTAAATATTCAATTGAAATCAAAGAAAACCTATATTCTAAATCAAAGAAAATCTATATTTTTACTATGCTATGTTATATTCCTAAAATGTAAAAATTATATTTTTAACTCTCTACTTAACAAAAAATCATATTTTTACATCTTCTATATAGTAAAGACTATATTTTTAATACTTTAAAAATATCAAAATCATATTTTTAATTCTTAGCAAGTTCATATTTTTATACATTAAAAATCACCTTTTTGTTCGGAGGAGGGGTGCTGGTCTGCACAGATTGAAGGAGGGGGGGTATCGACTGGAAGGAGGCGCGATTTGGTCTGCAGCGGCGTCCGGAGGTGGCAGCCCTCAGTGTGGTGGCGATTCGATTCGCCTTGGCGTTGGATCTTCCATCTGGATGAGGTGAGAGAAGGACGAAGCTTGGTGAGGACTGCAGGTGGTCCAGCAGTGGTGGGGGAGGCAATTCAGGTCGGCGGCGTCGGTCTTCAATCGATTTAGGGGCTAGGGTTACGGGTTGGGTCCAAGGGTTATACGAAGAGGAGAGAGGCGCGAGTAGAGGAGGGTAGCCGGAGCTGCTGTGGGAGGGCGTCGTGGCGATGGGGGAGGGCAATGGGGCGGCGCGACTGGTAGGCCGACCGGTTTGCTGCCATCGGGTTTTTTTTTTTTCTCTGGAATGAAATTGAAAGGGGGGGCCAGAAACTAAAAGGAGGGAGGTTTTTTTTATTATTATTATTATTTAATTATTTAATTCAACCTAAAGTTGACTTTTTCATACGACCTCGAAACGAGGCCCACCGCCTGCCGCCCATAGCGTTTTACCCCCATTCCGAACACAATGGGATATGTATCGCAAGCTGATTTGATCGTTACAATCAGTTTCCATTTTATTTACATTTAAATCCCTATATATTGAATTTTAAACATACATTTCAAATTACCGAGGTCACATACTAACTCTAAAAATTCCTGAAAAATATTTTCTAGCTTCGTATTGACGATACGGTCATAACAAAACTAGTTTCGTCGAATTCTGAGATCGTTAGAAAAATGGCCAATTTCCAGTCGATTAAAATCAACTTAAATGGTCAAAACACGTTTTCCTTTGCCACGCTCACATATTGATTCAGAAAATTATGAAATTTGGAATCTAGCAATAATTTGACACTGCGGATCCAACAAAACTGGTTTCGTCGAAATCCGAGGTCGTTTGCAAAATGTCCATTTTTAAGGGCCTGAATTCCATAGCGACTATTCAGAATTTTCGACTGGACATATCTTTTGATTCCCGCTACGAACTTTGGATTTTTCGGATTCGTTGGAAAGATATTCACTATTAGATTCCATTATTTTTGGTTTCACTAAAATCCGGATTGTTTTGCACCCGGTACATTCAATTGAAGTTTGAAATCGAATTATCGAACTACCGTGCCATTTTCAATTCTATTTATAATTATATATAAATATTTATATTCTAACGACGACGTATATAATATATACGTCGAATTATATTCAAAATAAATTTCTCGTCGATATTATTTAAAATAATTCATTTTAAATATTCAAAATTCGCCAAAATTGTCAAAATAAAAATTTTAAACTGGCCCAGATTTTCGGGTTGTTACATATATATACTTTTCCCATCCCATGGTCTATTGTTTACGTGTAAATCAAACCCAGTTCCTTTTTACCTCATCACTGCTGAAAAGGAAATGAGTCCACCTTTTTAATTCACTGCTCCATGTATAAACAAACTTCAGCATGTTCTTCAAGTTCGAAAGTTGGTACCCAGTTTTGCTTCTCCCCAGGTTCCCATTCGTTCCTTTATTGTTTTTTTTTTGCCAACTCCACATTGCTTTGCCTTTAATCTTCACTGCTACTTTTAACTGCTACATACTCACGTTCTAGCATTTCACCAACTCATGATTACCCTGCTTCTTCGTTATGACCAACTTTAAAACTCACCCTTCCTTCACGTTATAACCAACGCAGCTTGTTCCTTATTCCTTTGAATTAACACGTCCCACTTACCTCATGTTGCTTCAGCACAATCCTGTTGTTCCTCATACGTTTGAAATACCCAGCCTTGAATTAATCCCCTTCACGCACTGCTTTAAAAGATCGAACCCGATCAAGTATTCTCCTGCTCCTCTATTCCCAGATCCACATGCACATGCTGCCACCAGTATACACACCTGAACTTCCCCCATTATCGACCTGATCTGAACTTCCCCTTCGAAACACGGATCCAGTCCCCAAACTCTCCATCCCTCTGGTCACGGCTGTGGGAAAACTGTGTCATTTCTTCTTTTCATTAGTAGTTTGAGATATTTTTATTCTTGTCTCGTCTGTTATTGTTTGCGTTATGAAAGATGTTTGAGGTATTGTTTGGGATTTGCGAAAAGAAAGAAAGAAATTATTTGTGGCTATTTATAATAGAAAAGGTTTGGAATGGGAGCACGCAAATGATACAGGGTAGCTTCAATAGGGTAGCAGTGCCTGTCTTGTTTTACTGCGTTGAGAGGAAAGGGGGCAGTACGAAACTTTGCTTTGAAGCTAAGTAAAAATATACTCAGCTTGGACGAAAATGGCTTGGTGATGTTGCGTGATTTAAAATGAGCAGACAGTGTACCTTAGTTTAAACTATCTGTAGCTTGGGTGGTGTTTTCTTTTCTATACACTGTCATTTGATTGAGTTAGCGACGTCATTGAATAGACTATGGATGTGTCTCATCCCTTAGGAACGAAGTAAGTATATTACTTCCTTGGGAAGGTTTGGTCATAGTTACACATTTTATTTTGATTTCTATGTTATATTCGTATACACGGTTAATTTTTTTTATTTTTTTAATTTAATTATATGCGGTACAGTCATCCTACGTGGTTATAAAATTTTACTGGTACTTCCCGCTTTTACCTTGAATGTTCAACATGTTTCAGTTTCATAACTGACCGTGTGCGAAGCATGGGTCTCATACTAGTTTCTCCATATGGAAGGAAACTAATATGTATTTAGTTTTGATTTATACATCATTTTTATACGGTAATTAATATATAATTAAATCCAAAACAATTCTATTTAATAATAATAATAAATCATTATTATCATATATCTTCAGATAAAACTTTACACAGCTTCAAAATGAACCAACATGGAATTTAAACTCAATATAAACAATTCCGGATTAACCAGTATTAAATATATATATATATATATATATATATATATAAAAAAACCCTTTATATTTATTAAATAAACGTTATCATCTATTAACGAATTCCATAGCGACAATTCGAAAATTTGAATTCGACATAATTAACAAACTATAACACGAAATCTCCATTTTTCTCTTTTGTTAGAAAAATATGATCAAATAGATTCCAACGTTTCTTGTTTCACAGAATTCCGACTTATATCGGATCCGGTATGTTCAGTTGAAGTTCAAAACTCAAATTACGAACTACCACGCCATTTATGAGCTCGATTTATATTTATATAAAATAAACGTCCTAACTTCGTTTTATAAACGAATTATATATTTTACATTCATTAAAAATTCTAAATCAATATGTAGTATAATAAAATATATTAAATATCTGACTATGGAAAATACGGGATGTTACAACCATCAGGTGTTGTCACCAAAAAATCATCAACTAATTCTTCGTCAGATTTAATTTCTATCAAGCATTTGGCATACCGTAACCTTTCTAACTTCTCTGTCATTTCATCTAAACAAATGAGCCTTCCAAATTTGCTAGCAAGCTAGTTAATCCCTGGGTGTGACCAAGCAAATATAGGGATGTTTGAGAATTGGACCTGTAATGACCCGCATTGGCAGAGGTATAATAATTAATTTATTTAATTATTTAAAAGGCGATTAAAAGGATTTATTGGTCCTGGAATTAAATAATGGTGAATATTTAATTTAAATAATAAATTAAAAAAATATTTAATTCTGAAATAATCAGAATTGGCTGAAATGACGATATGGTGTGAACTGGATCATCTGTGATATTTAATTCAGCTTGGAATTTGATTTGAATAACGAATATATTATATAAACGATAGTTTGAATGTCTAATTACATTATAATTAAAATCGAGCTTGAAATGGCGCTGCAGTTCGTAAATTGGCGATTCGAACTTCAACTGAATGTACAGGGTTCGTTTTTAATCGGATTTCTGTGAAACAAGAAACGTGTGGAGCTGGTGGAGTATATCTTTCTAGTGGAAGAGAAAAATCGGGATTTCGTCATGTAGATTTTGAGATATGTCCAAATCAAATTTTAGAAAAGCCGCTGTGGAATTCCTTTATAATTTATAAAGGAATTATTTATATTTTAAAAAGGAATTTCATTTTAAATCGAATATCGATTTAATCGGGAATTGAGATATCGAGTTATAAATCCCAGTAGAGCAGTATGGTATTCCACTGTGAATATATACGATAATATTAATTTATAAATACTTTATTTAATTATATTTATATATTTAAATGGGTCATCCAGAGCTTTAAAAATAGCCACTTTTGCGAACGAAGTCGGAATTCAACGAAACTAATTTTGTTGGATCCGCAATGTCAAATAGTTGTTAGATTTCAATTTCCGTGATTTTTGAAGTCATTATGTGGCTGTATGGATTTTTAGAGTGAAAAACAGTCAGTATTTCGATAGTTAAAAATACGCTGTGTGAGCATACGAAGTCGGAATTCGACGAAACCAGTTTCATTGGGACCGTAATGTCAAACAGTAGTTGCATGTCAATTTCCATGATTTTAGGGTATCATGTGTGGCCACACGAATTTTTAGAAAGGAAGAACGAATATCAAAATGGTAAAAGAAAATATCTAAACAAAATATCGAGATATTTTGTCTTCCTATAAATACCCATACTTACATCCCTTAACCCTAATTTTTACCGCCGTCACTTTCTCTTTTGGTTCTTCAGAAGAAAACGTTCAATTCGATCTTCCAAAAATTCATTAGAAATCAAACGAAAATCATTAAATCCTAAAACAATTTTCTTTGAACTCTTGGTGCAAATTCCTTCAAGTTGATATGGGTATGGCGGCGCTCGTTTTCAGTTCCCGTCGAAGTCTAGTGTCAACAGCGAAGGCTAGGGCTCGGCCTTGAGCACGATGTAGGGAGTAATGATCGATTTCGAAGTTGTATTTGGTTTGAGAAGAGAGAATAACACCTACCGTGAAAGTTTGGAAGGGTTTGAGGTCAAAAGTTGTCGTTGATTTTCCTGGCAGCACGAAAATACCACGATCGACGGAAATCAAAATAGGGGAGCAAGTTGATGATTGTGGGGTTGGTGTGAAGGAGATTTTGAATTGATGATGAATGGTGGTGTTATTGTGGTGAACAATGATGTATTGAAGGGGTTATGGGGGTTCTTAGAATCGGCAATGGCCAATTTTTTTGGTGCGTATGGTTTACTGGAGGGAGCGATGGTAGTGGGGAAGACGGGTCTAGTTTACGGGATGTGGTATTGGGCCCGGGATGAAAGGTTAAAGCCCATGAAACCTTTTAACTAGTTTTATTTAAATTAAATTAGTTCAAACTTGAAATCGTAATATCTTGATCATTCGATATCAGATTTATGAACTGTAAGTTGCGTTGGGATCGTATGGACGGACACTACACGATGACACTGACTGGAAGTGAAATCGAGCCCGTTACAATTTATGGCGAAATAAATTGTCCAATTTGAATCAACGACGATTATCGTTAATTAACGGTGATAGTCCAATGTGAGTAAATCTCACTAACTCTGAACAGTTTATAATTTCATGTTGTATTTTTAGAACTGTTAAATGTTGGCTGATTGACTGTGTGTTGACTGTTTGATTGAACTGCTAGTCGGTTAGTTGAATTTCTATATTTGATTCTGTTTAATAGAATATATCATATGGAACTGAAAGTGATGTTATCTATATTGTTTAACATCTGTGATGCAGGGAAACAGGTTGGAGGAATCCAACTGGATTCCTCAACATTTATTTTACTGTGATTCATATATTGTAATATATGATGTGATATATATTCTGTTGTCGATTATATGTGTTTGAACGATATTGATCATCGTGATTTGATGTGTTAAATACCATAACATACCGAAATGTTGATAAGGGAATATTTTCAAAGTGATATTTGAAAATAAAATATTTATAAATGGAATATTTATAAATAAGAAATATTTATAAATTGGAATATTTATAAATTGGAATATTTATAAATAGAAGATATTTAGAAAAAGGGAAAACGTTATAAAAAGGAAACTGTTATAAGAAGGAAATCATTTTTAAAGTGGAGAACCATTACTAAAAGTAAATCTTTAAAATGAATAAATGTTGTTAAAAAGGAAATCTTTATAAAGCGAATAAAGGAGTTAAATCGAATATGGTATTCGAAAGTAGTTAAATTGAATATGGTATTCGAAAGTAGTTAAATCGAATATGGTATTCGAAAGGAGTTAAATCGAATATGGTATTCAAAAGTAGTTAATCGAATATGGTATTCGAAAAGAGTTAAATCGAATATGGTATTCGAAAGTAGTAAATCGAATTAGTTATTCGAAAGGGGTTAGTCGAGTCGAGTCAGTTGAATAGAGTAATCGAATGTTTGTTATTCGAATTAGAGTTAACCAGTTAGAGTTAAACCAATGGAGTTAATCAATTAGAGTTAACCAGTTAGAGTTAAACCAGTTAGAGTTAACCAGATAGAGTTAATCAATTAGAGTTAACCAGTTAGAGTTAAACCAGTTGGAGTTAATTGATTTGAGTTAAAGCAAATAGAGTTAATCGAATATAGTTTATTCGAATAGAAAGTAAAAGGAGTTAATCGAATATAGTTTATTCGAATAGAGTAAAAGGAGTTAATCGAATATAGTTTCTTCGAATAGAAAGTAAAAGGAGTTAATCGAATATAGTTTATTCGAATAGAAAGTAAAAGGATTTAATCGAATATAGTTTATTCGAATAGAGTAAAAGGAGTTAATCGAATATAGTTTATTCGAATAGAGAGTAAAAGGAGTTAATCGAATATAGTTTATTCGAATAGAAAGAAAAAGGAGTTAATCGAATATAGTTTATTCGAATAGAGTAAAAGGATTTAATCGAATATATAGTTTATTCAAATAGAATTAAAAGAGTTATCGAATATAGTTTATTCGATAGGAGTTAAGTCAATAGAGTTAGAGTTAAATCAAAAGAGTTAAGTGAATAGAATAAATTGAATAGAGTTATCGAATATACCTTATCGAAGGAAAGAATTATCGAATAGAAAAGATTTGAAAGTGGATTAAGTAAGGAAGTTTGTCAAAGAATTAGAAGGGTGAACTTTGTCTATTTCAAGGTTAGAAACGTTGTTCAGTTAAGGTCTGAGAGGTAGTATTACCCCAACTTGATTGGCTTCGTTTTTTAACTAAGGAATGGTTAAGGTTCGATAGTAAAGGATGGTTAAGTGAATTTCGTAATTAAAGGAAATGGTTTGAGTTGGCATCGCGATGGTTTGTTTAAACATCTGTCTAAGTCCAATGAAGAAGCTTTCGAAATGTTTTCCAAATAAGAAACCAGAAATGTTTTCTAATAAAGAAAACAAGAAATGGAAATGTTTTCCATTGTTAATAACGTATATTTTCCAAATTTAGAAAATAAGAAATATTGAATATAGGGAAATAGGAGATAAGTAAATTAATGAAATAAAGAGATAAATGTTGAATGATGTTTGATCGATATAAATTTCCATTTGGAAATAATATCGTTGTTTGCACACCTGTTTTCCTTCGATGGTTAAATCACAAAATATCGAAGTTTTGACCATTTTAACGTTGTTAATATGGAGAGACTGGTTGGATTATTATCCAAAGAACCACTCTGTATTGGCATAAGCCTTGAGAATCATATATGCCAAAGGAAATTGAAGATGGAGTTATGCAAGGGTTATCCTGTTTACAGAATAGTGCCTTCGGTTCATCCTGTTCCTGGATGGCTTGTATGGACGGAAGTCTGACAGAGTATTTCCAGACGATCACGTATATTGATTTCTCCAACCGTACCAAGAGTGGAAGCGGAGAAGGAAACTTATTTTAGCTAACACATAATGTATGGTTGAGGACGTAAATCGGTGATTTGATGGATTTGACGATGTGGCATTCAAAGTGAATCTGGTGTGATGATGAAGCATAACCTCAAGCCTCATCAACCGGTAAATGACAGAAATCGGGCAAGCAGCATGGCTAAGTCGGTTGCACCGAAGTAGGGTGTATAATCACCTGATCTAGAGTTTCATTTTGCTTCTAAAAATCTATTGTCGATACTGTCCCATTCGGGAAACGGTTGCTGATCCCAACCATTGGTGATATACATTCGATACACTCAAGCGAAATGAGTGGTCGGTCATGTGTGGCCGGGTTGCAAGATGTTCTTGTTGAACCCAGTGTATTCCTTTCTAGAGGTACACTAGCGAAAGGTGGTTCCATACCTTGTCATAGTTGGAAATCCATTACCTAATACGTGCTTGCGGTTTTGATTGTGTACCATATATGTAGAACGTAAGATGAAAGCGTTTCTGCTAGATGATTATTATATTGTGTTGATAGACATTATTATAATATCAAAAGGTTTTTGACATAAAGATATTTGGATTCTCATAAGGGAAAAACTCGTTCCGTTATACGGCGTGGTCTTATGAGATATCGATTACCTGCTTGAACTGTTTAAATTGTTTTACTCATACCAGTCACATGACTGACCCGGAGTTTATTTTGTTTTGTTTTCCCTAAACTCTTGGGTTCCCAATTTTGTACGGGCAGTCAAGTAGTCAGGATTTACAGATATACTGCAAGAGCTTGAAGCAGGACGCTTCAGGATCATATAGCTACAGTTTATTTCCATTGTGTTGTAAGTATTGTACTTTGATAATGATGTATATTCAAGTACAGATGTATATTTCAAGTTAAGTTATATATATTATATGTTATTCGTTCCGCTGTGAGGTTCGTGTTACTCTGATGTTGTGTTCTTCTTCTTCTTCTTCTATTCTAAGTTTCTATCTTATCTATTCTCACCCCCTATTTTCTTTCTATTAATTTCCCGATTTTCAGTTTAATTTGGGGTTGGACTAGTTTTTTTGGTCAGCTCAAATTGGACCGGATTTTCGGGTCATTACAGTTGGTATCAGAGCTTAAGTTAAGTGAATTACCTTGGCTCTGTGGCGTGACTCAGTAGAGATGGGGTTAGTGATACCATAGATTTAGTTAAGTGTATATATACGAGTGAACGTATTTGTTATTGATATAAAAATTTGTTTTATATTGTGCTGATTTATTGGTTGAGTTGTTTATGGGTTCTGGTCGATCAGTTTGATCCACTGTATCGGTAGGAGTTTATAAACACTCGAATACGATGGGTCGACACGATATGTTTTGAAAAAGGGGTAAATTAAAATAACTTTACCCAAGGTATATCTTGATATAGAGAAGATATATATATATCAAAATTATAATATAATGGATATATTGGTTGTTATTATAATCGAGTAAGATTATAAATTTAATGGTTATGTAAATAACCAATCACAATTCATATAAGTGAAATACGTGAAATCAGATGAATTAAATCTGAATTTAAACCAGAAATTGAGTTAAAACTCTGGAGAATTGGATAAGTGTTTGTAAATGGATTTGGATTAAAAGTAAGGAAAATTTAAGATCCTGGGAGATTTTAAATTGTTTTACAAGCAGTGTGAATTATATTTTGAAATGAATTTCAAGGTGGAAATGTTTAAAAATGGTTTTATAGTATTGAACTCACTTCGATCGCTAGAAAATAGATTCTGATAATGACAGCTGCATCATCAGTATTCATTTTCGAGTTGTAAGTGACGAATTACTACCAGAGATACTGTTTTGAATTTGTTTTGGGAAAGACAAGTTGCGTTGAATTTCAAAATGGGATTTGTAATATAGAATTTGAATAAAGAGAATTCAAATAGATTTGAATATAGAATTTGAATAAAGAGAATTCAAGAAGAGTTGAATATAGAAATTCAAAGGGAGTTTGAATATATGAAATTCAATGGAATTGAAATAGAGTTTGAATATAGAAATTCAAATGGAATTCAAATATAGAATTCGAATATAGAAAATATAAAGGAATTCAAATATAGGATTTGAATATCGAAGGTGAAATAGAGTTTGAATATAGAATTCAAATGGAATTTAAACTATAGAATTTGGATATATAGAATTTGAATATAGAATTCAAATGGAATTTAAATTATATAATTTAATAAATAGAATTTGATATATGGAATTTGAATAGAATTTGATATATAGATTTGAATAATAGAAGTAATATCAAATTTGAATAGAAATTTAATAGAATTAACTAAATCGAAGAGGAATTAGTTAATCGAGTTTTGAATTTGAATTTGAACTTTGAAAGGTGAATTGGATTTGTAAATGGATATTCGAAATCGAATATAGAACTTAAATTTGAAATTTGGATTCAAATTAGTTAATAAACAAGTTAAAATATATTCGAACATGTCATGTTCAAATATAAAAGTGAAATAGACTAAAGAGTTAATTAACACATTAATTAATGAATTTGAGTTAAAACGATAATGTATAGTTAAAATAGATTAGGCAGGTATAAATATACATGAGATAGGTATGGATAAGGTATGAAGGTATATAAATAGAATGCTCGACGAAAAGGTATGTATTTAATTCATATATGAGATTTTATGCGCCGTATCTGCTAGCCGCTTGGCTTTTTCTTTTTCTTTTGGATTGATAAGGGCCATGGGAGGCTATTTGAAATATCCTGATGCTCCTAGTACAAAGGAGGTTATGGCGAATTTTTCCGGGAATTTAAGGAGTTAGAATATTTTTAAGATAATTTGATAGTTAGAAATCAACGTATCGACATATATATAGAAGTCGATAAGGAAACAAACTTAGAAATAGAATAGTAAAATCAAAAAGGTAGACTAAGAATAAAATCTAGTAAGAATAGAAAGAGGAAGCGTATATGTGTTTAAAAGTTGTATGGTATTGATTATTCGAGTAAGTAGTCATATCTGTTTTGACGTTATAAATGTTATTCAGTCAAGGTCTGAGAGGTAGTTATACCCAAACTTGATTGATTTCATTATTAACAAATAAATAGTAAGATTTCAGGCTCGAAGATCAATGTTGAATATAATATTTGGGTTGTCGTAACGATGTTTTACACAACATCCGTTTTAACCCAAATAAGTGTAAGCTTGGAAATATAATAAAGAATATTTCCTAAGTTAAACGAGATTGGAAAAGAGATAAGTAATTGGAATATTTTCCAATTATAAATAGCATATATTTTCCAAAGTTTAGAAAATAAAGGAAGACGATATTCAGAAATGTTTTCCAAATAACATAAAAAGGCCAATATGGTTGTTGAAAATTTTTTGTTAACAAATATTGATAAAGAAATAGAGAAGTGATTTAACTAATGGAATATTAATTAAGGGCTCAGTGACATGTTCAAAAGGAAAATTTGATTTTTGAAAAGAGTAAACTGTTGAAAACTCCCAGGGAAAGACTGTTTGAATTAAAAACAAATTTAACAGAAATTTGTGGAGGCAAATTTGAATTAAAGTAAAGCCAGTAAAGTGGTAACTGAAATTGAATTTGAATGATATCAAGACAAAGTGGATTGTGAGATTCAAATTTGAAGTGTAATATGATAATCAAGTTAAGGATTCGGGATCAAGAACGAAACTTGAGTTTGAAATGAAAATTTGGCTTGGTAAAAAGCGAATGGTTGTGTTGGAGATAAAAGTGATTTCAGAAATTTGATTGGGATAACATTGGTATATGCTGAGTTGATAGCATATGAAAGTGATAGAGTTGATATGCCCAACAAAAAGGTACAAGTTTATATTTGATAGAAGCATAAGATTTATGAGCCGAATTGGCAAGCCGCTTGGCTGTTTGATTTTCTTTTGGGTTGGAGATGGCCTAGAGAGGCGCGTTGTGGTTTTACTGATAGGGCGGTACAAAGGAGGTGCTGGCGAAAATTTTCGAAGAGTTAAGGCATTACAAAATTTTCAGGATTTTTGAAAATTTTCGTTGATAAGAATTAGTTAATAATTTAATTGAAATTTAATTGGTTCAGTGGAAACCGAAGATTTAGAAGTGAACAAATATGTTCTAACCAGTCGATAGGGTCGTCCTCCACCTTTTAGCAATTTCGAGGACGAAATTATTTTAAGTGGGAAAGATTGTAATGACCCGCATTGGCAGAGGTATAATAATTAATTTATTTAATTATTTAAAAGGTGATTAAAAGGATTTATTGGTCGTGGAATTAAATAATGGTGAATACTTAATTTAAATAATAAATTAAAAAAATATTTAATTCTGAAATAATCAGAATTGGCTGAAATGACGATATGGTGTGAACTGGATCATCTGTGATATTTAATTCAGCTTGGAATTTGATTTGAATAACAAATATATTATATAAACGACAGTTTGAACGTATAATTATATTATAATTAAAATCGAGCTTGAAATGGCGCTGCAGTTCGTAAAATGGCGATTCGAACTTCAACTGAATGTACAGGGTTCGTTTTTAATCGGATTTCTGCGAAACAAGAAACGTGTGGAGTTGGTGGAGTATATCTTTCTAGTGGAAGAGAAAAATGGGGATTTCGTCATGTAAATTTTGAGATATGTCCAAATCAAATTTTAGAAAAGTCGTTGTGGAATTCCTTTATAATTTATAAAGGAATTATTTATATTTTAAAAAGGAATTTCATTTTAAATCAAATATCGATTTAATCGGGAATTGAGATATCGAGTTATAAATCCCAGTAGAGCAGTATGGTATTCCACTTTGAATATGTACGATAATATTAATTTATAAATATTTTATTTAATTATATTTAAATATATTTATATATTTAAATGGGTCATCCAGAGCTTTAAAAATAGCCACTTTTGCAAATGAAGTCGGAATTCAACGAAACTAATTTTGTTGGATCCGCAATGTCAAATAGTTGCTAGATTTCAATTTCCGTGATTTTAGAAGTCATTATGTGGCCGTATGGATTTTTAGAGTGAAAAACATTCAGTATTTCGATAGTTAAAAATATGCTGTGTGAGCATACGAAGTCGGAATTCGACGAAACCAGTTTCATTGGGACCATAATGTCAAACAGTAGTTGCATGTCAATTTCCATGACTTTAGGGTATCATGTGTGGCCACACGAATTTTTAGAAAGGAAGAACGAATATTAAAATGATAAAAGAAAATATCTAAACAAAATATCTAAATATTTTGTCTTCCTATAAATACCCATACTTACATCCCTTAACCCTAATTTTTACCGCCGTCACTTTCTCTTTTGGTTCTTCAGAAAAAATGTTCAGTTCGATCTTCCAAAAATTCATTAGAAATCAAACGAAAATCATTAAATCCTAAAACAATTTTCCTTGAACTCTTGGTGCAAATTCCTTCAAGTTGATAAGGGTATGGTGGCGTTCGGTTTCAGTTCCTGTCGAAGTCGAGTGTCAACAGTGTAACGACCTGCATTCTACGCATCATAAGATCGTAGGATATTTAGTTCTTTCACATACGAAGTCGTATGGTCATGTAACTTTGGGAGACGGCTATTGGGGTCATTTCCCATGTTCATGATTTTTCCCGATTTTTAAATGACCATTTTACCCCTAGTTGGCACTGTTTTGGCCATAACTTTTGACTGGAAAGGAATTTTGACCTGAAACCACTTCAATTGGCTCCGAATGATGGTTTCTTTTTCCGTAGAGTGGTCACATTAGCCAAACGGACTCACCGTTTGGGAGATATGGCTAAAACAAGTTTCAGATGGTGAAAAACAGCTTAATTGGGCCTAACCGGGTGATTAGCAGCTAGGCCCAGAGGGGGATTTCGGGTTTAGGGGTATATAGGGGCTGATTAGGGTTAGAAAACATTTCTTTAGACATTTTCCAGCCGCCACTTTCATCCTTAGACACTCTAACAATGGCTTCCTACATCTAAAACACCCCAAATCACTTTCTAATTGAAGATTAGGCTTAGCAACATCAAATTAAGAAGAAAAAGCACCAAAGAAAGGTTAGAGCTGCTGTTGGACATCAGTATTCGCCCCAAATCAGAGAAGTTTCAGATCTGAGAATTTTATTTGAGGCCAAGGTGAGTGATTTGCATAGTTTTTGCACTAATTACGGTAATTAAGGGTAATTAGTGAAGATTAGCGAATTTATACACTAATAAATTCTGGAAAAATGTTTAGAAATTCGAAAATAATATTTTATGCCTCTGTTAGAAATTTGGTTCGATTTGATTAAGTTTTGTTAACCCTATGATTAGATTTACTTAAAAATGCTTAAGGGAAAATTTGGGAATTTGGCCATGTTTGATCCGTTTTACATGCTATGATTTATGTTTTGGGTGTTTGTAGTCGATACTATATGTTGCTATGACTGTATGGTATGTTTTGTGATTGTCTAGAAGTGTTAGTTTGGTCAAAAACACCGTCGAATGGCGAAAAACAGTTGCTGGAACGAAGTGCAGGAAATACACCTGATCGGATCGCCCCTTACGCTATGCGAACCGACCCGATCGCAGCTCCGATCGCCACGTACTGATGGACCACGAACCGATCCACTTCAGAAGCTCGCGATCCGAGCCGATGTGCCTCCACGACCGAAGGGAAGCGCCACGAGGTATGGAGCACGACCCGAACTAGTGGGAGTGCCTCGATCCGATCCGACCTGGTGAAGGCGGTGCGATCCGCGAACCGATCCGAGGTGGAGCACGATCCGACGATGGCGACCCGACCTGGAGAGTGTGCCACGATCCGAGCTGGGGGAGGAGGTTACTCACGATCCGACGGTGATGACCACGAGCTGGATTACGAACCGGACCAGGAGGCTACGAACTGAATGAAGACCGATCCGGAAGTGAAGACTATAACCCGAGATGCAAAGGAAGTCCAAATGAGAAGTTAGAGCTCAAGATTCAGATGGGAATCAACGAGTTCGCTTCATGGTTGGGCTTTGCTGCGGGACGCGTGCCAAGGAGTTATCGACGTCTATAGCTTTGGACTACTATGGTAGGAGGTACGAAGGCGGATTCAGGGCCATTATGGCATCGGTAGAACCAAGGGCTACAACCAATGAAGTGGGTCATTGAAATGTTTGGTCATGACTCCATATGTTTAGCTTGGTCATAGCAGGGTTTCTACAAGTCGGGATTCGTCGTTACCTCAGTTTGTCTAGTATTCCAAAGTGGTAGATGTCGTACGCTTTACGCACTGAGTGAGAGATGTGAGGATGATTGCTATGAATGATTTGTTTGCTATCATTGTGACATGCACACCCCACCCCCGTATTCTTACACTATTTATTATGGCACCTTAGAGCATTGTACGGTATGTGGTACTAACTCTTTGGTTGCAGGTCCAGGTTCAGGTATGGTTTAGTATACCTGTTATTGTTTTGTTTAGATGCTTATCACTCATACCAGGCTTTATGTCTGACCCAGAGTTTTATGTCTCCTCTTATTACTCTGGGTGCTCACACGAGCAGACTAGAGACAGGTTAGCTGGTGATGCACGGGCAGATGATCCGGAGACGAGCAGGAGGCTTCCACGTAATATATATATAATATTCTCCCTGTGTTGTTGAAGATCACTGCTTGGGCATTGGTGGTGCATCTTCTACTTTAGCTTTCTTTTGTTTAGAGACAGTAAATTTGGAAAATTGTAATAAGCTGTATATGGGTTTCCGCTGCTCTGACGATTGATGTTGATTTTAGTTATCAGCTTATGCACTGTCTCACCTGTTTTATGTCAAGTATGTTATTATTATATTTTGTTCCATGCGCTGTGAGACATTCTACAGGTTTTGTGTTAGTTCTTCTTTCCTTTCTTTGGCGACCGTTCCGTGTTAATCGGGCACGTGTACAGCGCACTCTCGGAGGAAATGCCGACTGGTGCGGAGCGGACCGTCACAAACAGCGAAGGCTAGGGTTCGGCCTTGAGCACGATGTAGGGAGTAATGATCGATTTCGAAGTTGTATTTGGTTTGAGAAGAGAGAATAGCACCTACCGTGAAAGTTTGGAAGGGTTTGAGGTCAAAAGTTGTCGTTGATTTTCCTGGCAGCACGAAAATACCATGATCGACGGAAATCAAAATAGGGGAGCGAGTTGATGATTGTGGGGTTGGTGTGAAGGAGATTTTGAATTGATGATGATTGGTGGTGTTATTGTGGTGAACAATGATGTATTGAAGGGGTTATGGGGGTTCTTAGAATTGGCAATGGCCAATTTTTTTGGTGCGTATGGTTTACTGGAGGGAGCGATGGTAGTGGGGAAGACGGGTCTAGTTTATGGGATGTGGTATTGGGCCCGGGATGAAAGGTTAAAGCCCATGAAACCTTTTAACTAGTTTTATTTTAATTAAATTAGTTCAAACTTGAAATCGTAATATCTTGATCATTCGATATCAGATTTACGAACTGTAAGTTGCGTTGGGATCGTATGGATGGACACTACACGATGACACTGACTGGAAGTGAAATCGAGCCTGTTACAATTTATGGCGAAATAAATTGTCCGATCTGAATCAACGAAAATTATCGTTAATTAACGGTGATAGTCCAATGTGAGTAAATTTCACTAACTCTGAACAGTTTATAATTTCATGTTGTATTTTTAGAACTGTTAAATGTTGGCTGATTGACTGTGTGTTGACTGTTTGATTGAACTGCTAGTCGGTTAGTTGAATTTCTATATTTGATTCTGTTTAATAGAATATATCATATGGAACTGAAAGTGATGTTATCTATATTGTTTAACATCTGTGATGCAGGGAAACAGGTTGGAGGAATCCAACTGGATTCCTCAACATTTATTTTACTATGATTCATATATTGTAATATATGATGTGATATATATTCTGTTGTCGATTATATGTGTTTGAACGATATTGGTCATCGTGATTTGATGTGTTAAATACCATAACATACCGAAATGTTGATAAGGGAATATTTTCAAAGTGATATTTGAAAATAAAATATTTATAAATGGAATATTTATAAATAAGAAATATTTATAAATTGGAATATTTATAAATAGAAAATATTTATAAAAAGGGAAAACGTTATAAAAAGGAAACTGTTATAAGAAGGAAAACATTTTTAAAGTGGAGAACCGTTACTAAAAGTAAATCTTTAAAATGAATAAATGTTGTTAAAAAGGAAATCTTTATAAAGCGAATAAAGGAGTTAAATCGAATATGGTATTCGAAAGTAGTTAAATCGAATATGGTATTCGAAAGTAGTTAAATCGAATATGGTATTCGAAAGGAGTTAAATCGAATATGGTATTCGAAAGGAGTTAAATCGAATATGGTATTCAAAAGGAGTTAAATCGAATATGGTATTCGAAAGTAGTAAATCGAATATGGTATTCGAAAAGAGTTAAATCGAATATGGTATTTGAAAGTAGTAAATCGAATTAGTTATTCGAAAGGGGTTAGTCGAGTCGAGTCAGTTGAATAGAGTAATCGAATATTTGTTATTCGAATTAGAGTTAACCAGTTAGAGTTAACCAGTTAGAGTTAAACCAGATGGAGTTAATCAATTAGAGTTAACCAGTTAGAGTTAAACCAGTTAGAGTTAACTAGTTAGAGTTAACCAGATAGAGTTGATCAATTAGAGTTAACCAGTTAGAGTTAAACCAGTTGGAGTTAATCGATTTGAGTTAAAGCAAATACAGTTAATCAAATATAGTTTATTCGAATAGAGTAAAAGGAGTTAATCGAATATAGTTTATTCGAATAGAAAGTAAAAGGAGTTAATCGAATATAGTTTATTTGAATAGAAAGTAAAAGGAGTTAATCGAATATAGTTTATTCGAATAGAGTAAAAGGAGTTAATCGAATATAGTTTACTCGAATAGAGAGTAAAAGGAGTTAATCGAATATAGTTTATTCGAATAGAAAGAAAAAGGAGTTAATCGAATATAGTTTATTCGAATAGAGTAAAAGGAGTTAATCAAATATATAGTTTATTCAAATAGAATTAAAAGAGTTATCGAATATAGTTTATTCGATAGGAGTTAAGTGAATAGAGTTAGATTTAAATCAAAAGACTTAAGTGAATAGAATAAATTGAATAGAGTTATCGAATATACCTTATCGAAGGAAAGAATTATCGAATAGAAAAGATTTGAATGAGAGTTACGTAAGATAGTTTGTTAAAGAATTAGAAGGGTTAACTTTGTCAATTTCAAGGTTAGAAACGTTGTTCAGTTAAGGCCTGAGAGGTAGTATTACCCCAACTTGATTGGCTTCGTTTTTTAACTAAGGAATGGTTAAGGTTCGATAGTAAAGGATGGTTAAGTGAATTTAGTAATTAAAGGAAATGGTTTGAGTTGGCATCGCGATGGTTTGTTTAAACATCTGCTAAAGTCCAATGAAGAAGCTTTGGAAATGTTTTCCAAATAAGAAACCAGAAATGTTTTCTAATAAAGAAAACAAGAAATGGAAATGTTTTCCATTGTTAATAACGTGTATTTTCCAAATTTAGAAAATAAGAAATATTGAATATAGGGAAACAGGAGATAAGTAAATTAATGAAATAAAGAGATAAATGTTGAATGATGTTTGATCGATATAAATTTCAATTTGGAAATAATATCGTTGTTTGCACACCTGTTTTTCTTTGATAGTTAAATCACAGACTATCAAAGTTTTGACCATTTTAACGTTGTTAATATGGAGAGACCGGTTGGATTATTATCCAAAGAACCACTCTGTATTGGCATAAGCGTTGCGAATCATATATGCCAAAGGAAATTGAAGACGGAGTTATGCAAGGGCTATCCTGTTTACAGAATAGTGCCTTCGGTTCATCCTGTTCCTGGATGGCTTGTATGGACGATGTCTGACAGAGTATTTCCAGATGATCACGTATATTGATTTCTCCAACCGTACCAAGAGTGGAAGCGGAGAAGGAAACTTCTTTTAGCTAACACATAATGTATGGTTGAGGACGTCAATCGGTGATTTGATGGATTTGACGATGTGGCATTCAAAGTAAATCTGGTGTGATGATGAAGCGTAACCTCAAGCCTCATCAACCGGTAAATGACAGAAATCAGGCAGGCAGAATGGCTAAGTCGGTCGCACCGAAGTAGGGTGTATAATTACCTGATCTAGAGTTTCATTTACTTCTAAAAATCTATTGTCGATACTGTCCCATTCGGGAAACGATTACTGATCCCAACCGTTGGTGATATACATTCGATACACTCAAGCGAAATGAGTGGTCGGTCATGTGTGGTCGGGTTGCAAGATGTTCTTGTTGAACCCAGTGTATTCCTTTCTAGAGGTACACTAGCGAAAGGTGGTTCCATACCTTGTCATAGTTGGAAATCCATTACCCAATACGTGCTTGCGGTTTTGATTGTGTACCATATATGTAGAACGTGAGATGAAAGCGTTTCTGCTAGATGATTATTATATTGTGTTGATAGACATTATTAAAATATCAAAAGGTTTTTGATATAAAGATATTTGTATTCTCTTAAGGGAAAAACCCGTTCTGTTATACGGTGTGGTCTTATGAGATATCGATTACTTGCTTGAACTGTTTAAACTGTTTTACTCATACCAGTCCCATGACTGACCCGGGGTTTATTTTGTTTTGTTTTCCCTAAACTCTTGGGTGCCCTATTTTGTACGGGAAGTCAAGTAGTCAGGATTTACAGATATACTGGAAGAGCTTGAAGCAGGAGGCTTCAGGATCATATAGCTACAGTTTATTTCTGTTGTGTTGTAAGTGTTGTACTTTTATAATGATGTATATTCAAGTACAGATGTATATTTCAAGTTATGTTATATATATTATATGTTATTCATTCCGCTGTGAGGTTCGTGTTACTCTGATGTTGTGTTCTTCTTCTTCTTCTATTCTAAGTTTCTATCTTATCTATTCTCACCCCCTGTTTTCTTTCTATTAATTTCCTGATTTTTAGTTTAATTTGGGGTTGGACTGGTGTTTTTGGTCAGCTCAAATTGGACCGAATTTTCGGGTCATTACAGGACCCATACAGGTATTGCTTTAATTGATCCACATACGTTGCCAACTAGGGGGTCATAAGGTTTTATTATGAACAACTTGTTGCTTATTATTATAGGATCCTCCGTTAACTTTTTTTTGTCCTTAGAATTAGAAAATTGAAATATAAATATGATACCATCTGATTTTACTCTAAGAGAGCCTTTCAGCTTCCAGTTCGAGTTAACTTTTTGCCTTACTATAGTAAACGAAAGCAGCTGATCTAAGAAGAATCCCATAAGAGAATCCTTCCATACTTGAGTTCCAGCTTCTACAATAGCCTCTGTGTGCAACATAGCTTCACCACTGAAATTTGGAATCATTTCAACGGGTTTGTACGTGCCAGCATTGCGTGGCTAGTGTTGAAAAAGTTAGGTCCATTGGCATTGTTTATCATGAAGAGGAGGTGTTTGAGATAAAGATGGGAAGGAAGAAGTGTAAGAAAGAGGATCTGGCGGAGCTAGAGGGGGAAGTGGTGGAGGATTGGTAGTGATAGGTACTGGAGGAGGATCAACAAAGGGAGGATCATCAGTGGCAGCATTGGCGATTGGGCTAGAGGAGGAAGGCATGGATGAAGAAATCGCCAAGTAGGCGACATGGATATTACTGTTGGAAGAGAATGATATATATCGTTTTTTTAAAATGTTTTGATAAATCTTTTGATTAAGGTAAAAGTTTTCCAATTTTAAGTTCAATGTATTTGGATAGAAATAATCCTCGAATATTTGATATTGAATTGTGTTGTTTAGATGTCTACAATTTGAGGAATTTGAAAGATATTTATATCATTATTCCACTTATAGTATTCGTTGATTGCGAGAACTGGTATTGAATATAAGCTAATATAATTTCTATTTAAATCTTATATTTAATATCAATTGGTTTTGGGTTTGTTCTGAATGTTATCTTAAATAACGTCATCTTTAAGCCGACTAAGATTAAGTTATAATTTGGAATTTTAAAAGGATTAAGATCTTTTAAAAGCTAATTAAGATGATGCTTAATGATTTTGATTTAGAAATGGGCTTTAAAAGGAAAAGCTAAGATATTAAGAGTTAATAAATGATTATTAAGATTTTTGAGGCTTAGTTATCTTTATTTTAAAAATATGTTTTAAAGAGGAAGTTATGAAATGGGTCTTTTTGGAATATGAATTTCAGGTAAGATAAATCTTGGTTTAAAGATTTAAGGAGAGGTTATCAAGATTAACAAGGCTTAATCATTAACAAGTTTTTCAAATAAGGATTTTTTTTAAGGATAAGAAATGGAGAACTATTTTAAGAAGGTTTGATTAACCTATTTTAAATGGAAAGAGACTTGATTTATCACGTGTTTTCATATGGTTTTAAAATAATGCTCATTACTCGGAAAGATCAGGATCAGATTTCTATTCGAAAACCATTTCGAGTAATGATATGACGAAATGAAGCAAATGAAGACACTAAAAACGATGGTTGAAACCGGGAATCTTCTCATTGAAAGGACTGCTTGTTGATGCCTCTGGTAGCTCTCATTATAAGGTTATATATATAGTAGTGGTTCGGATGTGTTTGGAGAATTTTCGGATTTACAAGGGCTTCTCTTCTTTATTGGACAAGGAATAAAGTGCCTTCGGTTTCGTTTAGTCCCAACGAACTTGTATGGATGTGTGTCTGACATTGTATTTATAATGTACTGGTTGATCTTTACTAAACATTATTTTGTTGGTGGAAGAGAATATTTCACTTAGCTTAACAACCTTCTTTAAGACGTACGATCTCAAAAGTGATATGGTTAGTGATTATCAATTATATCTTATGAAATGATAGTGTGGCATGCTAAGTTATGAGCTATTAATGATTAAAGCATGGCTTAGTTAAGAGTAGCTTTTTGTAATGAGACTTTAGCAAACCTCACTCCTCGGAAATGGCCAAAATAAGAAAAGATGCAGCAAGGTAATGTGTGTGTCATTTCCTTCTAGATAAAAAGTGTGCCATGGTATGGAGCTTGGGTATTACTTATGTGGCAACTTCTACTTATGCGGATGTTGGTGGCGCGGGCACCCTGTTAAAGGTTGGTAACGATCGAGAGAAGGCATACTCAGGCGCGATCTAATTTATCCAGTTAAGAGATAGATCGCCCTTGTGTTGGAAGAGAGCTAGATAGTTCTTGGGACATCCTCTAAAGGTGTACCCATCGGTTAGGAAGTTCATTAGCCTGGTCATTTATTGAAGATTCATTCTCCACTATGAACACTTACGATTTCAGTTGTATACTACACATCATCATAATATATGGCGACTATGTTGGTTAGGATTGATACATTTACTTACGAAATGAATTTTCCACACCATTCACTAATAATAATATCAGAGGATTTTTCATGTATCAAGCATTTTTGGTTATCATATGGAGATACCTCGCCCCTGTGTGTATGCCACAAGACATTATGGTAGCTTCATTTCCTAAAAAGCATTGCAAATTTGTTGTACTGCTATTCATAAGGGAATAACCCGTTCCATGTTTATTTGGCGTGGTCTTATGATTTACCCCCAGTTTAAAATGAATGTAAATAATTGTTTTTAGTTCTCACGCCAGTCTCATGACTGACTTGGAGTTTATTGTTCCTTTCTTAAACTCTAGATGCCCATATTTTTCCACACGTGCAGCCTGATAGTTAAGGTTTGTAGCTAGTCTTGGATTCATTTATAGAGCAGGTGTTAGATTTAGGTTGAAGCTATTATATTGGAGCATTTATATTCTTCCGTTGTACTTTCGTTATTTCTTTCGCTGAGCTATAGTATTTTTGGTGTATATTCATTGTAGTCTTGTAAATTTTTGTAACTCTGATGTAAAATATTGTCATATTAATAAAATTTCATTTTGTTTCTGTCCTAATGTGTAGCTAACCCTAGCAATCTGTCATTTTGAATGGTTCGAGTTAGTTTAAATACTGACTTAAAGCGGTCAACAGGCGGGTCGTTACATAAACTTTCCTAATTCGAGTATTTTATATTAATTAATTATAACTGAATCTATATATTAATTCATTAGCAATACATAGTGAAATATTAAATTATTTTTTCCTATAAATTTATGTTAGTTTTGAACCGGAATAAAGTTTTTTAATCATTATATATAAATATTAACTTACTTTGTATTTATGTAAACATATATTAAATCATGAAATTACTTATTTAATTATTTTTGTAAATATATATTGATATATATATAATCAAGTAGTCAAGTTGTATTGAAATAATTAATTAATTATATATTCATATACATATATGTTTACTTATCTACATATTTACATTTATTATATTATATATTACTAATTATAATATATTATATATATATACATATGTAAACATACACATATACAATTATTTTATAATGTTTTGAAACATATTTCATGCTACATTTATTTAAATATATAAACATCTATATAATTTATATTTTATAATATTTATATATACACGTACACAATACATATAAAATGTGTTAATATGTCAATCACAATGCTTTGTTGACAACACATCAATAAAATATATACAAGAGTATCCAAGTACACAAGGCAAGCAAACCACAATTTCATCTTGCTGTCGATCCCAATGCAAACACAAAATTACAACACCGGTTACAAAACATGCAACTAGACCATATCAGACAAAACAAACATCACGTGTTACATCCAATTGAAAATTTCCCCAAACCATACATAATCCTACGAAGAAAAAACCGCAAATCATGGCGACTAAGGAAGAAGTAGCCGCCATCAAGCTTTCAGCCTCCATCTGCCATCTCAATGCCCCATCTTTACATAATCAACCTGCACTTCCGATTAATTTTTTTGCCTCTCTTCAATTTTTGGATCCGGTATTTAACATCATTCTCAATTGGATTTCATCTTCGAAATTTATCCAAATAAGCATTCCTATGAATTTTGCAATTTCTTTCAATCTAACTATGATAAACATTGGTGACTATACTGCAAAAAGCCACGTCTTAGCTAATATCTTTGTCATTGAACGGATCAACGTGAAAACTAAGCTAATCTTGGAAAAAGAAAGGTCTGGCGTGAGAAGGAGGGAGCCTGTGTTTCAATCTACATCTTGTCCAAAGATAAGTAGTATAAGAGCATTGGAAGAACACATGGTCTCTAGCTTTCATGGCTTTCATGCGAAGAACACAGTAGTATTTACATCATACCCCCAATCCATCATAAAATCCTTAGTTCTAAGTTTCTTAAGAACTACTTTATATATGCAAATTAACATTTTAGGACTATTTATATAATGCTAAATAATTTTGCATTAGTCATGTTGAGTGTGATGAACTTTAGAAACCTCCCAAGCCAAGTGAAACGAAAAACCCTTTGGATTACCATTCTAGCTGCTGAAATCTCTCTCACAATTAAACTATAATTTAACATCATTTACTCTCTTTGATAATAATCTAGTTACTGTTAGGCAACTTGAGTTTAAAATTTCATTTCGAATAATATAATTTACAGTCAACTGTTCTCCAACAAATAAGCTTAGTTGATCCCAACCTAGAAGTTCAACCATGATATCATTATTTAACTACGGGTGAAACTACAGTGAAGTATCATATCCATTAGCAATGCATCGGTTAATGACTTGTAGACCATTATTTCTATGTCTAAGAATAGCCTTCCAAGTGCAAGAGTTATTGTCAACGTCCATAACCCAGAAAAAATCATTAGAGTAGCATCTACTATACATCTGCTTTTTCCAAATACTATTACCATTTATAAAGTGCCACGGTAATTTTAAGGCAGCAGCGGTTTTAATATCCTTGAAGTTACGTAATCCAACCCCTCGTTCAAGTTTAGGTGTACATAATGTGTCCTATGAGACTTTGTGCGTTTTACTAGTCCATACAAAATACGCACACAACTTATTAATTTTTCCAATAGTTGTCTCTGGTAACTGGTAGGTTAACATCTAATACATAACCATTGGGGTGATCATTGAACGAATCTGTTATGGAAATTGAGCATATGCGGAAGCGCAATAAATATGATCTAGATTTTCCAATTGAACACCAATCTAATCTGATAGCAATTATTCTATTACATCAACAAAATAGTAAATAACTATAACAGAGAAACAAAGAGACACAATATTTATACTGGTTCCACTATCATCATAGTGTACGTCCAGTCCAACAGAGAGAGATTTTATTCCACATGAGATAATTACAAGAGATTACAAAATAAGAGTTTACATATCCAAACATCAATCAGGTTTAACAAGAAGAAACACCATTGGGGATCACTGTCTCCAAGCCAGGATGAGTTTACACTAAAGTCTACCCCTCAATATATAGCCAGTGCGAATATATGTGAGTCATCAATTAAATTACCAACATATGGTAATAATATAATGGAGGCAAATTATCATAATAACAAATGTGCAAACATAGGAAGTAAATCAATCCATTTCTTTAGCATAGATGGAAGAAATTAATCCCTTCATTTATTTCTCTACCACCTCATCAAATGCAATCAATGCATTCTCATCATAAAAATATTTACTTTCCATTCTTTGCAAATTTGTTCCAATCAATTTGTGATTTTGTATCACCAAATTTAACATTCCACCTTGATGCAAAATCACATATCTCCAGCACCCCACCTTGAGTCAAATTCTCTTCTAATCATAAAACTCTTCAGCAGAACTCCGCCTTCAATCAAAATCTCAAAACGAGATACACAAAAAAAAATGGATATTTACCAAATGGGTTCCAACAAAGCCACCCCCCATCACACCATGTTAACGAGCTCAGACTACGTCCCCGCCCGCCAACAAATGTTGCAAATATCCAAAATAACAAAGAAGGCAGACACCAAAGTAATCTCAACACTGCCAAGACCAAAAAATAATTCTCTCAATCGCCAAAAAATCTCTCTCCTGCCACTTAATCAAAACCATTACAAGCTTCACCCACCGCCTGCAAAAGATGCATCTACCACCATGAGCTGCACCACGCATAAACCAACGGTCTAAAAGTGCTTGCAATACACATCGACACCCATCTAACACTTGACCTGAGCTCCTTCCTCGATCACCCCGAATCCCTCGAGCATCATCAACGTGAAGACCCCTGTCTAAACCACAATGATCTCTGTCTCGACACCCGTCTATCACTTGACCTGAGCTCCTTTCCTGATCATCTTGGATACTTCGAGCATCATCAACATGAAGACCCCTGTTAGAAACATGATCAAAACTTCCCAAATCCAATAGTCCCTTCATTGCAGTAAACTCCATATCACGTCGAAGTTCCAAGATTGGAACGCTCTTCACTCTCAACATAATCTCCTCCACCAAAGTCTTCCGTTTCTCCAAAATAGTAATAGCATAATCATCACTGAATCTACCAACCTTTGTAGAAATAATTGATGCACAATACAAATCGCCTTGCTTTGATACCAATCTGTTATGAAAATTGAGCATATGCGGAAGCGCAATAAATATGATCTAGATTTGCCAATTGAACACCAATCTAATCTGATAGCAATTATTCTATTACATCAACAAAATAGTAAATAACTATAACAGAGAAACAAAGAGACACAATATTTATACTGGTTCCACTATCATCATAGTGTACGTCCAGTCCAACAGAGAGAGATTTTATTCCACATGAGAGAATTACAAGAGATTACAAAATAAGAGTTTACATATCCAAACATCAATCAGGTTTAACAAGAAGAAACACCATTAGGGATCACTGCCTCCAAGCCAGGATGGGTTTACACTAAAGTCTACCCCTCAATATATAGCCAGTGCGAATCTATGTAAGTCATCAATTAAATTACCAACATATGGTAATAATATAATGGAGGCAAATTATCATAATAACAAATGTGCAAACATAGGAAGTAAATCAATCCATTTCTTTAGCATAGATGGAAGAAATTAATCCCTTCATTTATTTCTCTACCACCTCATCAAATGCAATCAATGCATTCTCATTATAAAAATATTTACTTTCCATTCTTTGCAAATTTGTTCCAATCAATTTGTGATTTTGTATCACCAAATTTAACAGAATCAACTCAATTTTTCCTGTCAAAGAAAGTAACCTGCAATCCCATCTATCCATGCAGCTTTTTATTTTATCAAACAATTCCCTATAGTCAGTGAAATGTATATAATTGTTAGAAAGCGGTACTCCAAGATATTTCACAGGAAGGTTACCTTCTTTCATATCAAGAATCTGAAGAAGCTGTAATTTATTTCTCACTCCTTTACTAAAAAACCTTTGACTTCATACTGTTTATTTTTAAACTAGCAACATCCCTCAGATTGTCCAAAATGTATTTAATTTCCATTGCACCTCTAATATAAGATTTATAAAAAATCATTGTCATCAGAATATATCAAGTGAGTTATATTTGGTTCCTGATTGTGAATAGGTTGAACTAATTTAGCTTTATAAGCTTTAAACATCAATTGAAAAGAATTCCATAGCAATGCAAAATAGATAAAGGAATAGAGGCCCCCTGTCTAAGCTTTTTGTTGCTATATATAAATCTTTTAGGGTTCCCTGAACCATAATAGAAAAGGTAGGCATAGATATACAGGTTTTGATAATTTTGACAAGATGCTTAGGGAAAACCATTATATATAGCATATGACATATAGAACGTCTATTTACCATATTGTATGCTTTTTGCAGGTCAATTTTAATGCACACTTTACCACTCCCAGGTCTATTAAACTGTCTGATTTGCTGATGAGCCAGTAAGATATTCTCTGCAATATATCTTCCCGGATTGAAGGAATATTGATTCTCGGAGATTAAATGCATAAGGTATGGTTTAATTGTGTTACAAATTACTTTAGAAATGATCTTCTAAATCACGTTACAACAAGAAATTGGTTTATAATCAAAAATATATTTATGATTATCAACCTTTGGAACAAGAGTAATAAACATATGATTAATACCTTTAGCAAATTTTCCACTGTTGATAAATTCCTGAGTCATCTCAAGCAAACCGTCCTTTAGCATTTCCCAATGAACTTTGAAGAATTTTGCAGTGAAATCATCCGAGCCAGAGCATTTATCATCAGGTATAAAAAAACAGCCTTGTGCACTTCTTCCATTTTGGTATCCATAGATAAATGATACCTTCCTCTTTCATTTATCCGCAGTTTGCAGTTTATCTTCAGAAAACAATTATGCATAGGAGTTTCATAGTTGAAAATATTATTGAAAAACTAATAGCCTGTTTTTCGATTCTTTCAGCATCTTGAATTAACTCTCCATTACTCAAAATAATACTGCTCCAGTTATTTATGTATTTCCTTAGGGACATTTTAGCATGATTTTTTTTTTTTTTTGTACAAGAATCACCTTTTGTTAGCCAATTTATTTTAGCTTTCTGTCTTGCATTCTTGTCCTCAACAATACTAGTATCTTTCGAGTTTCTATAAGCCTCATATAGTTTGTCATATAACACCTGGTCAGTCACATTATCATTAATCTTTTTGAGAATGGAATTGTACTCCAGTTCCAATAATTTAAGCAAGTCACCATTTTTCAGGCTATTATAAGTCTACCATTTCAGCTGGTTTTTGAAATCTTTTAAGATTTATTGGAAAGTAAATATTTTTGAAACATGAGATGTAGTAGGAGTTATTCTGTCCAGAGCTAGATTTATGCATTCCATGTATCTTGATTTTGCACTCTAGGAATTAATGTACTTGAATGGGATGTTTTTCTTTTCAATAGAATTATCTTTGAAACAAACACATAAAGGTATGTGATCACTAATGGGGTTGGCAACAACATGACATGTAAGGTTAGGGGATTTGTCTAGGAAAGGATTGTTGCATAACACTTTATAAATTTTTGTACCATCCCCCTATTTCCTCTAGGTATATTTAAGACCTATAATCGGAATGTCCATGAGGCCAGAGCTAACAATACAATCAGTAAGGCTAGATAAATATGTGAACGACACTACAAAACCCTCTTTTTTCTCTTTAACATATGTAATATTGTTAGAATCCGCAAGAACCATCCATTGTATGTTCACTGAGTCAGCTTCTTTAGAAATCTCACGCTAGTATGTTAGGCACGTCCGTTGAATGTGTGCAAAGATAACCTAGAGTAAATTTATGGGTTGTGAAATTTCTAACCATAGCATTGATAATAGGTTGATACACATAAATATGTGAGTTAACTTCTATGTACATTGAAATATATGAATTTATATGCATAAATTTCACTGTTATATTTTCAAGCATTAATTTGTTTTTCAATCTTAATATTGAATGGAGAAAATATATTGTGTAGATTTATAATAATAGTTGTAAATAAAAATTTGAAAAGAAAAATTATTGTGACTTGTATTAGATTATGTGGAATATTTAAAAGGATAAAAAAAGTAAGTAATTGGAATAGTGAGGAGTATAAAATTAGTGGAGCAGATAATGTTAAACTCTATGTTCACCTAATTGTCTTAGTTAATCGCGTAGCCTACCAAAATTTTAAATTCAATTTAAAACATAAACAATCTTCATTAACTCATTTTGATTGTACTGCATTAGCTTGTTTACATATTTGTGATGATACTATTTCACCTCACATAATTATGATGTGTTTTTAGGCGATATGTATCTGTGTAGTCTAATCCCCTAATAAAGGAAATAAAAAATGATGGGAAATTTTTCATATATGGTATTATATCCATATCCAGCTATACACTTTCGCATATAACAAAGCAACAGTCACATGCCCATTATTCAAGCAACGGTCACATGCCCATTATTCAAGCAACAGTCACATGCCCATTATTCAAGCCATTTACATGTATTTCTTGTATTATAATATAAGACTCCTCTATACAATTTGCATCGTCTTATATTACAATTCTTTAATAATAAACTGTTGTTTATTATCAGTTCTGCTTTTCTATCATGGTATCAGATCATCATTAAGGCTTAACAACCATCGATCCATATTCATCGTTTGGTCATCATTACCAATGATACTGCTTCATCAGCTTCTGACAATGCTACTGGAATGATTGAAAGCCTCATTATTGTTGCCAAACTCACTAAAACGGTAATTAGTCCTCAATCACAAGTAATTACAGTGCAATTGGACGAAAACAATAACTTGCTTTGGAAACTTTAGATCGAGACTACAATCCAAGGTCATGGCCTTGAAGACTTCATCATGGATTCTTTATCAGTTCCACCAAATTTTATTACTGATCAAGAGAATAAAATAGTCAACAATGAGAATACATTAAATACCACAGGCAAGATCGTTTAATCAGTTCATGGCTACTATCCTCTATCAATCAAAGCTTATTACCACAAGTGATTGGCTGCAAAAGTGCTAACGAGATATGGATAACAATAGAAAAATCCTTCAACAACCAGTCAACTGCAAAAATCATGTTTTATAAAAGACAATTGCAAAAAATAAAGAAGGACAACATTACTATGAGAGAGTACTTGAGCAAAATTAAATTTGTTTGTGACATGTTAGAAGCTACTGGCCATAAAGTGCAAGATTTCAAACAAATCTTAACTATTCTCAATGGATTAAGTGAAGAATATGATGCTGTAGAAGCCATATTTCCTCACAAAAGGAATTCTCATCTCTTGATGATGTTCACTCTATTTATTAGCACATGAAGCTAGGCTTGAAAGCAAGAAAGCTTAAGAAAGTGACTTTTTTAGTAACTATGTTACTATGTAGTTAATAAAAGTAATGACAATAACAGAAGTCAGATAAGTAATAACTACATAAATGAGAAAACCTTTCCGAGGGGCAACCCCACCACCAGAGGCATAGGTGGCGGAGGAAGATGACGTTGGAGTAACAACAGCAACAATCGACCAAAGTGTCAAATATGTGAGAAGATTGGCCATACTACTATCAAGTGCTATTTCAGACACAATTCAAACTACTCAGTAGGCCAAACCAGCAACAACAGTCAAAGAAACACCAATTTCACTACCAAATTAGCACAATGATAGGGAGATGCAATTAATCATACTGACAACACAAGGTGTCATAATGTACAATCCAGAGTTGATCATATTCAAGATGAATCATGGTACCCAGACTCAGGAGCTAGCCATCATATCACTAACAATCTGAACAACCTGAATCTTAGGAACAAAGAATACAAAAGTAATCAAACTATAAACATGGGCAATGGTAAGTGAGTTAAAATCTTTCATACTGGCACCAGTAGTATCATTGGTAATAGGTAGTTATTTTTGCATAATATACTAAGAGTACCTACTATTAAGAAAAACCTAATTAGTATGTCTCAATTTGCTAAAGATAATAATGTATACTTTGAATTTTTCCCTAAATACTGTGTAGTTAGAGACATAATAACTAGCAAAATTCTTCTGTAGGGTAATGTTGTGAAGGAAATCTATGAGTTCAATCTCAGCAACCATAATACTACTATCAATGATCGCCCACATTGTAATTTGACTGATATAACTGATAAAGTTCAAACTAGAAGTACTTATGACTTATGGCATTATAAGTTAGGACATCCTAGTGCTAGCATTGTAACAAAAATGCTTAATGATAATAAAATAAAATAAAATTTATTCCTGCTAAATTACCTTATGTGTGTACTTATTCCCAGATAGGAAAAAGCCACAAATTACCATTCTCTGATTCATTAACTATGCATTCCAAACCTAGTCAATAGTTACCATTGATATTTGGGATCCATCTCCTGTATTTTTTGATTATGGATATGAATACTACATATCATTGATGATGCTTACACTAGATATACTTGGATATACTTCTTAAAAGCTAAATATGATACTAAAAGTGTTGTCATCGGTTTTATCAATATGTTTGAAAACCAAATAATTGTCAAATTAAAATCATGCAATCTGATGGAGGATTAGAATACAAACCCCTGACAGAGGGTATTATACATAAAATAACATGTCCCTATACTTCTGAATAGAATGGTATAGTTGAGAGGAAACATAGACACATAATTGAATTAGGTTTAACTTTGTTAGCTCAAGCATGTTTGCCACTTAAATTTTGGCCTGTAAATAGAATGCCCACTAAAGTACTGAAAGACATAACACCTCTAGAAAAGCTATTTAATGTCAAACCTGATTACAACAGTCTAAAAACATTTGGTTGCCTGTGTTTTCCTTACTTAAGACCTTATAATAATCATAAACCTGACTATAGATCAAAACCCTGCACTTTTATAGGTTATTGCAATAATTAAAAAGGGTTTAGATATATAGACAAGTCTGGTAGAATATTTACAACCAGACATGTTATTTTTGAAGAAAATATTTTCCCTTGTAACAAATCAGATATACAAACCACAACCAAAATATTTAATCCGAAGGTTAGTATACTTAATCTGCACAACGTTGCTGACACATGACATCAAGAGAATGGTTACAAGGCTGCTAGTAACTCTGAAGGCCACCACAGTGATAATGAAACTAATGATGATCTGCCAAAGTGAACTAGCCACGCCATTCAATCACCTACATAATCAACCTGTAGACAATCAGAAGAAATAAGATAAGAAATCAGCAATAATAGCAGTCAAAGCTATAGTAGTAGACAAAATGACTCACCAACTCAACCATCACAACATCAAATTGGACATCCAATGATAATTGGATCAAAAAGAGGCATATTCAAACCAAAGACTTATAATACAGTCATTACTGAAGAAGATCCAAATAGTTATCAACAAGCCATCAAACACAAAAGAATGGAGAAAGACAATGGATGAAGAATACCAAGCACTGATGAACAATTGTACATAGGAACTAGTGAGTCCACCAAACAACAAGAATATAATTGAATGCAAGTGGGTATACAAACTGAAAAAGAATCCAGATGGATCCATTAATAGATATAAAACAAGACTTTTTGTAAAAGGATTCATACAAGAATTTGGTTTTGATTATAATGAAACTTTCTCACCAGTGGTAAAACCTATAACTATTAGACTTATATTGTGTATAGCATTAAGCAATAACAGGAAGATCAAGCAGCTAGATGTCAACAATGCATTCTTAAATGGGAATCTACATAAAGAGATATTCATGCAACAACCACAAAGTTATACATAGGACCCAACATTGGTATGTAAACCGAATAAAGCAATCTATGGTCTGAAGCAAGCACCCATAATATGTTTTGAAAGACTTAAAGCAAGTTTGACAACACTAGGCTATTCATCTACCGGATCTGACACATCCCTATTCATAAAAATCAGTGAATCATCTACCACTTATATATTAATATATGGGGATGATTTAATTATCACAAGCAATAGTGAAACTGAAATTAGAAAATTGGCAGATTATTTGAACAATCAGTTCTCAATAAAAGATTTGGGTGAATTATCTTATTTCCTTAGAATAAAAGTTACAAGAAAATCAGATAAAGAAATTCATCTTTGCCAAAGAAAGTATATTATAGAGCTTCTAAACAAGACAAACACGGATGAAGCAAATGGCAAACCAACTCCTATGATATCAAACCAACACTTGTCAAAGAATACGGGGAAGCTATCTCAAATATCAAACAATACAGGAGTATTATAGGAGCATTACAATATGTTACTATAACACGACATGATATTTCTTTCAGTGTTAATAAAGTATCTCAATTTTTGCAGGAACCCAGAAGTGAGCACTGGACAATAGTGAAAAGAATACTCAGATACTTGAAAGCAATAATTAACTTTGGCATATCATTAAAAGGCAGAAAAGACTTAAACATTACATCTTATTCAGATGTAGACTAGGCTACAGACATAGATGATATAAAACCAATTTCTGGTTATTGCATTTATATAGGAGAAAGTCTTATTTCTTGGTGCTCTAAAAAGCAAACAACCATCTCGGATCAAGCACGGAAGCAGAATATAGGAGTGTTGCTAGTACTGTAGCTAAAATTTTATGTCTATAACAATTGTTAAAGGAGCTCATCATCTAACAGAAATACTATAATTTGATGTGATAATTTAAGCACAATCTACACGACAACAGATCCAATTCAGCATAATTGAACCAAACACATAGAAATCGATATCTATTTGTTCGAGAGAAAGTTCAAAAGAAAATTTTACAAGTGAACCATATTCCAGCTTACTATCAGAGGGCAGACATGCTTATAAAATCACTCTCAGCCAAAATTTCCACAGATTCAGAGATGCACTTGGAATCGAAGAGTTAAAAACAATTACCAAATAAAAGTTGGAACTTTCATACTTGGATCTTACATGTATCCTCACCAGTATGACGAAGGATTGAAATTGCTTACTCTTTACCAAAGTCAATCCACGAAATGGCAAATTAGGGTTGCAAATACTAACCCCAATCCGAGGGGCGGTAATAAAGGAAAGAAAGGATAATGGGAAAGTTTTTGTATATGGTATTATATCCATATCTAATTGTACACTTTTACATATAACAAAGCAACAGTCACATGCCTATTATTCAAGCAACGACCACATACCCATTATTCAAGCAACGGTCACATGCCCATTATTCAAGCCATTTCCATTTATTTCTTGTATTATAAATAGAAGACTCCTCTATACAATTTGCATCATCTTGTATTATAATTCTTCAATAATAAATGTAGTTTCATCTCAATTATGCTTTTCTATCAGCCCCGCTATTACTACTCCATATCCCCGCTATATCATATAGCGGATTTCTACCACTACGGTATTTCCAAATAGCCACTAAAATAGTCTTTCCGCTTTAAGCCCCGCCATATTCCGATATTCCCAGTATATCCCATTACGTCAGAGAAATAAATTGAAAAAAAACATTTTCACATCATAAAATTTATATTAGTATTTTAATAGATTTTTTTATATATATATTTTTCAGAACAGAGAATACTTTACATCCAATTTAATCAAACTAAATAAAGTTTACATTTATTTACATATATTTGCACAAGCTTTTATATAAAATAAAAAATGTACTAATTATAATTAAATTGAACATTAATTTTCAATTTATTTATCATTTTTATATTTGTAAAAATGTTAAATATGGGTTTTATATGTTATTTTAGACTCATTCGCTATATCCTGCTATTTCCTCGTTTTATCCCC
Organism: Allium sativum; assembly: GCA_030737875.1. Taxonomy (NCBI): domain Eukaryota; kingdom Viridiplantae; phylum Streptophyta; class Magnoliopsida; order Asparagales; family Amaryllidaceae; genus Allium; species Allium sativum. The sequence goes on along the minus strand of CM060922.1, from coordinate 270,239,089 downwards.
GCTACAACTTTTTGCACCTCTGCCGCATTTCCGTTGTGCGCTTTAATTACACATATTTGTATACAATTACAAATATACACATCTCCTTTCCTTGTAAAGATCCCGTATTCCCCTGTCTCTGCTCTCACATGCTTAAATCAACATTTGTCATTCAAACATATTTTTTTCAAATAGGAACATGCCAGTAGCTATGATTTTATTGGTACGTATATTACACATGTAAAACTGTGAATCACATGTACATAACTATGTACCACAATTTATTTTACTTGTACGCAGCTGTTGATAAATTTAGTACACATGTTAAATTCTTAATTCTTAATTGTAACCGACCATGACTAAATTCTTAATTGTAAAGGATTATTTTTATATAAGTTGGAATTGTTATATTGAATAATCTTGGAAAAAACCATTTGAAAATACAAAATATAATATGCACTCAGTGGACCACTTACTTTGACTATAATTAACTAGATTACCTGAATTTGGATCCAAATTGTAAGAAAAGTTGACTTCGACGATTTTGTAATCAATATAGTTGCAGTAATTCCCAATGAAGATAATTTCTAAAAATTGTCTGTATAAAAGATTAAACTGTTTTACTTTAGAAAATGAATTTAACAATACCCAAGGTAAGCATCAGTATGCCTGTTATGTAGCTACAAACAATTCAATAATGTCAATAAAGTAATCAAGAAAGCGCTGACCATTGGTTCTTCAAGAATAGAAAATTAACATGGATGCTAACTCTTGAAATTGGAACATGGTCTCCACCATAACAACCTCCTACCATTGCAAAATTATAGAATGATCAGTCAAATATATTATTACAAAGCATATGTATACATACTGCACAGTTCAATCTAGTAACGATACGATAGTACACAACGAATAATAAAGAAAAATAAATGCAATATTTATTAGTGAACAACAAGTATCAATATAATTTACTAAGAAAAACAAATCCTTACTAATTAAATACATGTGTTTACAATTAGATTTACCAAACATGGCGAGGAGTGTATATATTGCAAAATAAAAGCATGCATTGGTAATAGGAAAGGGGACGCCTCATTAAGACCTTCCCAGTACATTATGGTTTTAATATAGTATGTTTTTATGTGGTTAGAAATAGCAAGTACAAATGGAACCACAAACTAAAAACACGTTTTTGAAATAAAATGCATGCACATAAATGGAAAAAGGAGAGAAACATACAAAAGCATGCAGAAGTAATTAACCTGACTACACTCACATATAACTTTAAAGCAACACAAATGGACTTGTCCAGTCTTATAGTCGTCCAGGTTGCACATACATAAGTGATAAACTACTTTGTCACCGGACATAGCATAATTTGACTATTTAGCTTTCCTGCTCTATCATTGAAGCTCATCTTGTATCGCATTTAACATGTCTTTTGTAAAATTTGCATTATACAACCGAATACGTAGTGTATAAACATAGAAAAACAGAGCACTATGCTTGAAAACAGCAAATTACACTACCATTAACATGGTTTATTAAGACGACAAATAATTGGATGGCAAAGCAGCATTAACAAATTCTAAGCATCAACATTTTAAGTAACAAAATAGAACATGAACACCTTGACTAAAGCCGATTGTGCTATGACGATATCCCTTGCTTCTATCATTTTGCTTATTCACTCAACATTGGCAAACTCACCCTCTTATACGCTAAAAAACGACGAATGACTTCTACCTCTATATTGTACACATGCGGCATGAATGGAAGTGAATATGAATGCAATTAGTAATTGATAAATGAAGCAATGTTTATGTGGATTAATGATTACACTACCAATTATTTAAGTATCAAAGGCAAAAACAATTGTCCCTGCTGTAGCAATTAGGGTTAAATTTTTCAGTTAAAGAGCCTCTAATGTTATGAGAGGCAGTTTAAGATTTGCCTCTGTAAAAGGGGTTCCTAATGAACAATTGAGGCGGATTGCATCTTACATATGTCCCTACAGTTAATGCTGCCACGCAAGGACTGACAGCAAAAAAGAGGCATTTATACCAGCCTCTAATAGTTCAAAACCAATTGAGGCGAAAATGTAAGCCACTAAAGTTTTGGTAGGAGACAAATATTATAAAGAAGTTAGGATAGATGGGACCGCATCTACTGATATGAAAACTAATAGAGGCTAATGTATGCGCCAATTATATATTTATTCAAATAGAACATAGTGGCAGCTACAAGTGCCCTTAATAGTGTGTGTGTGTGTGTATGTGAAGCGACTCGAACTTCCCCAATCTCCGAAGAGAAGAGAAAGAACGAATTACTTTGAGGACAAGACCAATCAGAACACAAAGAGAAGAACATTTCATTGTATATTACAACAATACCATCAGAATACAAGAATATACAGAGTATGAATAAATATTACACAGAAAATATCTGAGATTTAATTTCATTTAAATACACTGCAGCGGAAAAAAATAATACAATACACAACTGAAAGTAATACATGGATACAGAGCTTTCCGAGTATCGTTCCAGCTGTAAATCAGGATCCTGTGAATATAAATCTGCAAAACCAAAACTACTAGCTGCCCGTGCGAAAAATGAGGGCACCCGAGTTTAGGTTAAAACAATAAACTCCAGGTCAGTCATGTGATTGATGTGAGAACTAAAACAGTTATTAATCTTTATTTTAAAGTTAGGTAAATCAAGGGAACACGCCGTATAACAAGGAACGGGTTTCCTCCCAAGAATACCAGTGCACAAAACAAACAGCGCAATGCTAAATAAAGAAAAATGAAGCTATTATAAGACCCAGGTCCCATCACACAATGCAACGCAAGCCGGAGAATAGGGTTTTTTACCTTATAATAGCCAAAGAATGCTTGATACGCTAAAAAAACAAATCATTTGATACTATTATAAGTGCATAGTGTATAAAACAATTTCAATCATAAGTATCAATCATAGACGGCATAAGTGCCCCATACCACTATGTCGCCATACTAGGCTCTACAAATAAAACCGCAAAGTCACGTATTGGAAGTTGGATTTCCATCTGTGAACCGAGGCAAAAGATAGTCCTCTACCGAATTCGAGACAATCTAGCCCATGTCTCAGGCAAGTACTCAGTCAAGCCTTTGGATCGTCAGGGTCGGTCGGTCTACCGATGTGGATTAAAATGCCTGAACACTGCGTTTCCCCGCCCTTTGGGGGCGTAAATGAGTCCAATGACTCCATCGACTCCATAAAGTCACCGATATATCCGAGGTGCCTCACAATCCAACAACCACATAAGTCAAACTCGTCAGGGCGTGTAAAACCACTGACGCCACTTCTAGCTAGAAGGAAACGCATGCCCTCCCTGAGGTCCTCCTGTTTCTGGTTCACAACCGGGGTGTGAGGCTCGCGAATCAACGCTACACAAAGCTATGCCACACATGTTGTGCTTTGATCATCAACCACAAGACTTTGCTTTTCGACAGAAACCTTGATCATTTGCCACTTAGGCATGCCACACAGGCAATTCACTCCATGCGATTGACATCCATCAATATATAACCTCTGAGCTCGTACGTCTCAGAGAAGGGCGTTAAGCAAGAGAATAAATTCTCCGCCGCCAAACAGATATATATTTAATAGAAATCAATCACACATAATAAAATCCAATGTCAGACACACAGTCCATTTACAAGTTCGTTCTGGGTATGAACGAAACCGGAGGCACCTTGTACCTTGCATATCCATCGATCTCCAAGTACGTCTGGACGATCACCAACTGATTCCCTCCTTTGGGTGTACAGCCCAATCAAGATCATCAGTAATTATCCAAACGATGTGAAGACCTCCGGTCTTCAACCACCGTCTTCATCCTCGACACATCGTCGAATCAGTTATTCAGAATGGGATAAACCCGGTCTTTCTGAATAACCCGCGTATATAATAAACAAGTGTTACACAAACACAACATACGCCTTATTCCAATTCAGATTATTCTTATACTTTGGGAAAGGTTCCCATTAATTTTATCAAAGATAAATTCTTTAAACTTATTCTTTAATCTTCTTTGAATATTGGGATTAGCGAACCACACCATAGTAATCATTTATTTTATTTCCCAATCCCAACCTATTCATCCCATGAAGTAAAACTGGTCATACTTCATATCTAACACTACGGTGTTATCGGTAAATTCAATTACCATCTCATGTTCAAATCTAATTAAAGATTTAACAATCGCCTGGAGCAAAACTGGTGATACTCCATTCTCGATCACTTCAATCTAATTAAAGATTCATTAAAACTCCACTTAGTTTTAATCTTCCAAAAAATCAATATCCTGTCTTTAACTGGGTTAAAGAACCAATGTCATCTAAAACACGTTTCACGATAAACCCAAAATCACATTCTATTCAATTCCAATTAAATACCATTTAATTGATATACTTTATTAAACCTAAATAAAAAGATTTAATCTTTTTCTCTACTGGGTTTAAGAACAGTGTTAATGAAGACACCATTCACGACAAACCCAAATCACATTTGATATTAAATACAAGGCTCTGAATAGAAAATATATCGGCTTATATTCAATATCAAATTCTACGACCAACAAATATCGTATTGGAAATAACGATATTAATATATCTTTCAAATTCCCATAACAATATCTGTATCATCATGAAATCCAACATTGAAATATTCCAAAGACAATTTCGATTCAAATCCATTCCAATTCAATTATTGGAAATTCTGGTTGCTTTTAAAACCCTTTCAAATCCAATTTATTTATTTAAAAATAAATAAATTATTATTCTAGTTCAAAACTAGTTCATTTCGATAAAAATCTATTTTTATCTTTTCAAATTTAGAATTTTCATCCCATTCTTCACAAATCATTTCTTATGATTTTACACAAATTATTACTATTTTTAACAATTTTATCAAGGCCCGTACAGTCGATTTCCATCAATGGCCATCGAACTGCACTTACAACGACCTTTTCCAAATTTGATTTGGACATAATTCCAAATCCAACCATTAGATTTCAAATCTCTAACATTCGTTAGAAATCTCTTTTCGATACGAACCCAACGGTTCCGGTTTTAGGAGAACCCGACGGTCGGATCTCCCGTAACGTCCATTCGAAGTCAATGGTCGAAATTCGCGAACTGCTGGGGCGCGGCGCGTTCTATTCAGGCCATTATATATATAATATATATTATATATATTTCGTCGATTTCCTTTCAAAACGTATTTTATAAATCGTTTTAAATTCGTTTTCGAAACGATTTCAACTTCATATTCAATTTCGAATCAAAATTGAATATTCCACATCATCGATATACAAATGATAATATTTTCAAAACGTTATATTTTGAAATCACTTTCTTTTCTATATTCATTACAAAATGAATAAAATCGATATAAATATCGTTCATGTCAAAATGGCGTCAATCTAATCAACACGGCTTTTATTCAACACATGAATATTTATTTTATTCAACACATGAATATTTATTCTATTCAACACATGAATATTTATTCTATTCAACACATGAATTTATTTCTATTCAACACATGAATTTATTTCTGTTCAACACATGAATTTATTTCTATTCAACACATGAATTTATTTTCTATTCAACACATGAATATATTTCTATTCAACACATGAGTTTATTTTTATAATATTCCTTATTTTCCAAATTGGAATGAGGCCCAATCAATTACCATATAATGTTAATTATATGGATTTTCTATAACACATGTATATAATAGCAACGATAAATCATCAACCATCATCTAGAGTGCACCACACAACTGCGTAAGCATTAAATATAACTAGTTAACGCTCATACAATCTGTCGACCAATCGATCGACATACCACTAAACAATTGGAATTAGTGTACGTCAAATATCATCCCAATACCCGTGTGGAGTTTCACATCAACAAACACAGATTTTTATTTGTGCAGTTGGGCGATATGTAAAATTTATCGTCCCAATTAATATCAGTCAAATCGGTGTACATAAACAAATCGTTCGATTTGTAAATGAATATTTATTTTACTTTAACACATGAATATATATTTTACTTCAACACATGAATATATATTTTACTTCAACACATGAATATATATTTTATTTCAACACATGAATATATATTTTACTTCAACACATGAATATATATTTTACTTCAACACATGAATATATATTTTATTTCAACACATGAATATATATTTTACTTCAACACATGAATTTTATATTTTCCATTTCACATCAACATCACAAACAAACTTCACAACACATCAAACAAGCATACAAGTCGCCCATGGTCTGTGAACGACGGGTGTCGGGTGCTGCTAAGCACCGTCTACATCCTAGTATATATTTTTAACTAGAAAACAAGATAAAAGTGAGGAGTTCTCAACGATTAGATAAACCAAACATCACGACTCTTCATATGTAGAAAATTTCGCCGTGCTCGCCTTTTGTCACTTTCGTCGTCCGTGTCCACTACATATATAAAAATCATATTTTTATTTCTTTACATACATAAAAATTATATATTAAATAATATACTAATATAAAAATTATATTTTTATTCCCTACATCATATAAAAATTATATTTTTATTCTCTACATCATATAAAAATTATATTTTTATCCTAACGATACACATATAAAGATCGTATTTTTACTAAACCAAAAATCATATCTCTTGTAAATTAAAAATCGTATCTTTTCTAATTCAAAAATCTGATCATTTCTATAAATAAAAATCGAACCTTTGTTTAAAATAAAAATCGAACTTTTCTTTAAAATAAAAATATAACTTTACTAAAAGATCCTAACTTTATGTTTAAAAATATAATCTTTTTATCATAAAAAAATCGAGTTTTTATAAACTAAAGAAATAAGTTTTTATTATATAAAAAAAACATGAACACTTACAGGGTTCCAGCGAGAGAGGGGGGCGTTTGTTGGCGGGTTCAGATGGGTGGCGCCGCTTAGGCGGTCGGCGGGTCGGAGGAAGTCAGTACAGGTGGCGGTTAGCGGGTCTGGGTTCGAAAAGGGCTGAAGGGGAAAGAAGGAGAGTGGCTGCAGAGGAGAGGGGGAGGGTCTGGTGGAGCAGCGACGTGGTGGACCCCTCCGACGGCCGTCGCGACGAAGTGAGCGGCTCCAACGAGGTGGGTGACGGGGTTCTAGGGTTAGGCGCGGGTTTCGATTCGAGGACGAGGAGAGAGAGCGTACAGAGGAGAGAGAAGATAAGAGGGGGTCGCCGGAGTTGGGGAGGTCGGCGGTGGCTGCTCGACGAGGGCGGCGGATCTCGAGGGGGATGAAGCGATCTGAAGAAAAGGGAATCGGGTCTCGGTTTTCTGAGAAAGGGGAAAAAGGTTTGGGGGGATAACATATATATTTATAATAATTTAATATATATATATATATATATATATATATTTCTCTTCTTTAAAAGTTGACTTCCTATTCGAGCCCTGAATCGAGTTCAACGACTGTCGCCCCTAGCTAATTACCCTCATTCCGAACACCATGGGATATGTCCCGTAACCCCATCCGGTTGTTACGATAGGTTTTCATCAAAATTAAAATATAAACCTATATATATATTCAATTTGTACGCACATTTCAATTTACCGGGGCCACGTATGGACTCTAGAAATTCTCAAAAATTATTTTCTAGCTTCGTATTGACGATACAGTCCTAACAAAACTAATTTCGTCAAATTCTGAGACCGTTTGAAAAAAGACCATTTTTAGGTCGATCGAAATTGACTGAAACTATCAAAACACGTTTTGCTTTGCCACGCTCACATATTGATTCGAAAAATTACGAATTTTGGAATCTAACAATAACTTGACATCACGGATCCAACAAAAGTGGTTTCGTCGAAAACCGAGGTCGTTTGCAAAATTCCCATTTTTAAGGGCCAGAATTCCATAACGACTATTCTGAATTTTCAATTGGGCATAACATTTTATTCCCGCTATGAAAGTTCAATTTTTCGGATCCTTGGAAAGATATTCTTAAAGAGATTCTAATATTTTCGGTTTCGCTAAAATCCGGTTTATTTTGAATCCTGTACATTCATTTGAAATTTGAAATCGAATTTTCGAACTACCACGCCATTTCCAATTCCTTTTATAATTAAAATAAAATAATTATATTCTAACGACGATCTAAATAAATATATACATTCTAATTCTATTCAAAATAAATTTCTCGTCGTTATTATTTAAAATAATTCATTTTAAATATTCAAAATTCATTAAATTCGCCAAAATAAAAATTTTAAATTGGCTCAGAATTTCCGGGTTGTTAAAATATGTGTGTGTGTGTGTATATACATATATATTAATACGAGATACACCCTTGTTACACAGGAAACACAGTTAACTAAAAAGTGAAGCAAATGATATTTTATTCAAAATGAACATCACACAATAATACTTCACACAGCAACTTCAATCATCAATCTACAAAATCACACAGCAAGGTACCGACTATTTTACTCAAAATAAACAAAACCATATTACTGTTATGAGAAGAAAAATGTTAACAAAAAACTGCATTTTCGCAGAAAATGGTATAATTCAAAACAAACAAAAACCATGTTCGCAGCAAGATTTGTTACTGTTAATACAAAACTGCAGCTCAATATTTGCTGCAATACAAAGTTTTTAATCAAGCATATTGTAGAAAATCTAAACTTGCCTCAAAGAACATATTTTAACAAGACTATTGCAAAAATGAATCTTCATCCAGCTTACATGAGAGATATTCTCCATCGGAACAAATCAACAACGGTCTCCAGCTCGTGACAGACTGCATACAAAAACAATCAATTAAAAATATTTATCGACTCATCATCGCATTTTATTGCAAAAGCATACAAATAAGCAATGTTAATTCTTATATGCAGGTCGATGAGCCTGCAAAGCCTGAAATTGTAATGACCCGCATTGGCAGAGGTATTATAATTAATTTATTTAATTATATGAATGGTGAATTAAAGGATTTAATGGTCGGGGAATTAAATAACTAGGAATATTTAATTAAAATAATAAATTAAATAATATATTTAATTCAGAAATAATCAAAATATTGGAAATCACAATATTCTATGAACGGGGTCGTCCCTAAGATTTAATTCAGCTTAGAGTTGAATTATATTGACGAAAATATTCAATCGACGTCAGTTTGAAATATAGGATGGTAATATAATTAAAATAGAGCTTGAAATGGCGCGGCAGTTCGCTATTTGGCGATTTGAACTTCAACTGAATGTACAGGATTCGTTTTAAGCCAGATTTCTGTGAAACAAGAAACGTGTGGAGTTGGTGGAGTATATCTTTCTAGTGGAAGAGAAAAATCGGGATTTCGTCATGTAGATTTTGAGATATGTCCAAATCAAATTTTAAAATAGTCGTTATAGAATCGTTTATCGACCGTATCGGTTTATTCGATATAACTAGAGATCGGGTTTGAATTTAGACAATGTTCTTTTGGGAAGTAGTGATAATTTAATTTTAATAATTTTATGGTAATTTTTAATTAATTAAATTAGCAACTTTTTATTTGGAGTATTTGGCACCCTGTATCGACATTTCGGGGTTTCACAATATGAGTCCATTTACCGGTATTATTACATTTTTGGGACCAGAGCACGTCACTCATTTAAATGGTATCTTTGTTTCTGTCCATAGCAGTCCCTACGTGAACAGGATATTTCATAGTACGGTACACTATGTTTTTAACTTGAAACAAACTAAACTGAATGGTTAACTGGTGAAACGAACTCGAAATTCAACGAAACAAGTTTCATACGAAACCTTAGGAAGAGGTCTAGTGAAACGTCAAGGCCTCATATTTTTAGGATTTTTTCTGTAATTTTAAAGAATTAATGCTCGGCATTTTTCATCGATACTTTCTAAAGGATTTTCACAAATGGTGTCGGAATTCGACGAAACCTGTCCCATTGGGTCCGGAATATTTTTCTGTGCTAGGATTGACTTAGTTTGTCAAAAACAGAATTCGTATGGATTGGTTTCAAGACAAAACTTCACGGGTAAGTTAATTTATTTAATAAATAAAAAAAGGACCCAATTTAATCCTTATAAATACCCCTCCTGTTAAGACATAATCTTCATTCTCAAGTCAAACTAAAAACCGCCGTCACTTATTCATCCTCAAGCCCAAATCTAACTTCAAAGAAATCATTAAAAAGGAAATAAATTCCTACAATTTATATAACTGGTATATATTAGTTGGTGTTGGTATAAACTTCATCCTCGCATGATTTTTATGAGGTTCGAAGTCACCCTGGTATGCTGCGTTTGGTACAGCGAGTATTGACTGCAAAGACGCAGGTGAAAAGGGGGAGTAGGCGAGTTGTTCGGTGGTAATGAGTGACCGGTGGTTCACTGAGTTGTCGCGACGAGGCCGAGGTCAGGTTGGATGGAAGGTGTATGAGAGTTTTGGGGATGTTCGAACTCAGATGAGTTCGCTCCTGAGCTCGCGATGCTGATTGAAGGAATCGGGGGTGATGAAGTCGAGTGTTGTGATATTTGTATGGGGTAGTACGGGTTCTACTGTTGTAAACAGAAAGGAGGGAGGTCAAAGTCTTGTTTTGATGGGGTATAGTAAAGCTGACGTGGAGGGATTGTATTCGGGGATGAAGTTGTGTTAATGTATATGAGGAGGCTGATTCGTGAATATATGTATGAGGGGGGAGATGAAAGGAAGGTGCGGATCTGATTAAATTCATGGGACTGTGAAATTATGGATGAAGGTGGGGCCCCATGTGGACATCATTTGTTTGGAGGTGAGGTTGAAGAAGACGGGTAGTAAAAGATGCGGGCCGGGTTTTGAAACAAGGCGGCTGGGCCAACATAGGGAGGTAAAGCCCACAAATATAATAAGTAATTTAGTTTGGATTTAAAATCTAATATAGTGTATTAACTTGTAATGCCCGTATCTTTCTCATACTTTATCAGTTTGACAAACCGTAAGTTGCGTTGGGATCGTATGGACGGACACTACGCAATGGAGCTGACTGGGAGTGAATCCGAGCTAGTTACAATCTATGGCGAAATAAATTGTCCGTCGCAGTCAAATAAACTCAAATCGTTATTTAACGATTAACGCGCCAATGTGAGTAAATCTCACTAACTCTGAACAGTTTATAATTTCATGTTGTATTTTTAGAACTGTTAGAAATTGTCTGTTTGATTGTGTGTTGACTGTTTGATTGAACTGCTAGTCAGTTAATGAAATATTATATATATATATATATCTAAATATATATATAATATATAAACAGTTATATAGTATATATATTGATTATGTTTATCAGAATAATTCATATTGAATTGAAAGTGATGACAATCATGTTGTGTAACATCTGTGGATGCAGGGAAACAGGTTGGAGGAATCCGACTGGATTCCTCAACAATTATTTTATTGTTTTTCATATATTTTGATATATGATGTGAATTATAACCTGTTGTTGATTGTGTGTGTATGGACGATATTGAACATCGTGATTTGATATGATTGAATACCAAAACATACGGGATGTTGATAAGGGGATTTTCAAAGTGATATTGAAAATAGAATATTTATAAAGTGGAATATTTATAAATAAGAAATGTTTATAAATTGGAATATTTATAAATAGGAGATATTCAAAAAGGAAATAAATTCAAAACATTTTCTTTTGAATGGAAAGGCCTGTGTGGCGGGTTTGGGGATTTTTCCGATGCTCCCGTTACAAAGGAGGTTATGGCGAATTTTTCAGAGAATTTAAGGAGTTAGAATATTTCCAGAATAAATTTGAAAAGGGAATATTTGTAAACCACTTACAAATAGAATGAAAAAGGAAAACGTTATAAAAAGAGAAAACGTTATAAAGCAGAAACCTTTATAAAGAGGAAAACGTTATAAAAAGGAAATCATTTTTAAAGTGTAGGACTGTTATTTAAAAGTAAATCTTTTCAAATGAATAAAACGTTGTAAAAAAGGAAATCTTTATAAAGTGAATAAAGTAAATCGAATACGGTATTCGAAAGGAGTTAGATTGAATATGGTATTCGAAGGGAGTAAATCGAATATGGTATTCGAAAGTTAGTAAAATGAATATGCTATTCGAAAAGGGGTTAGTCGAGTTGAGTTAGTTGAATAGCGTTAACCAGTTCAGTAGAGTTAACCAGTTCAGTAGAGTTAACCAGTTGGGTTAAGTAAGTCTAGTTTACCAGTTGGGTTAAGTAAGTCGGGTTAACCAGTTAGAGTTAACCAGTTAGAGTTAATCAGTTAGAGTTAATCGATTAGAGTTAAAACGAACTAGAGTTAATCAAATATAGTTATTTGAGACAGAGTTAGTCAAACAGAGTTATTCAGGATAAGTTTCCATCTCGTACGACTGCTAGCGTAATTGGCAGCGCTGTAAATAGCCAACGGCGGTCGGATGTTTCCTGAGGGAGTCAGGCGTAACCATTGTGATCGCTGCGATCTAGAGTCAAGCGAATGGAGTTAAATCGAATAATAGTTATTCGATAGGAGTTAATCAACTTGAGTAGATTATCAAGATAAGTTAATCGAGTTAAGTTCTTGAGTTAGATTATCGAGATAAGTTAATCGAGTTGAGTTCTTGAGTTAGATTATCGAGATAAGTGAGTCGAGTTAAGTTCGTCGAGTTAAATTAATCGATGTTAGTTTCATCGAAAGGAGTTAATCGATGTTAGTTTCATCGAAAGGAGTTAATCGATGTAAATTTCATCGAAAGGAGTATCGATGTTAGTTTAATCGAAGGGAGTTATCGATTATAGTTTTAATCGAAAGGAGTTATCGATTAGTTAAATTGAAAGGAGTTGTCAAATTTAGTTATTCGAAAAGGAGTTATTGATTTGTTAAATCGAAAGGGAAGATTATCAAATATCGTTTATTCGAGGGGAGATTGTCAAATATAGTTATTCGAAGGAGTTATCGATTATTAGTTAATCGAAGTGAGTTATAGAATATTAGTTAAATCGAAGGAGTTATCGAATATAGTTTATTCGATGGAGTTAATCGATTAGAGTTAAATCAAAGGAGTTAATCGAATATAGTTTATTCGAATAGAGAAAAGGAGTTAATCGAATATAGTTTATTCGAATAGAGTAAATGAGTTAATCGAATAGAGTTAGAGGAGTTATCGAATATAGTTTATTCGATAGGAGTTAAGTAAATTAGTTAAGTTAAACTAAGTGAATTAGTTAAGTGAATCGGTTAAGTTAACCAAAGTGAATTAGTCGATTTAATCAAAGTGATTAGTTCAGTTAATCGAGATACGTAAATCAAGTTAGGTTAATCGAGTTGAATTTGTCAGTCGAGTTAATAAATTGAGTTAGTCAAACCAAGTAAAACCAGTTAGAGTTAATTAATTAAAGTTGACCAGTTAGAGTTGATCGGTTAGAATTGACCAGTTAGAGTTAATCAATCAGAGTTAATCAAATAGAGTTAAGTAAAATTAGAACTGACTAGAGATTAGTAAATTGAATGGTTTTCTAAGTGTCTATTTGATGTTGGTTTCGGCCTTCGGGATTTATACTTAAGGGATTGTTCTCATACTAGTTTACAGTCAGGGACTGATAGTTGGGGAAGAGTAGTGATGTGTAAATAAGCAGATGGAAACGTTTTCCAGTGTTAATAACATATATTTTCTAAACATAGAAAATAAGGCAATGTGAATATATATATATATAGATATATGTTGATGATTGATCGATATAATTTCCATCTGGAAATAATATCGTTGTTTGCACACGAGTTTTCCTTTGATAGTTAAATCACAGACTATCAATGTTTTTACCATTTTAACGTTGTTAATATGGAGAGACCGGTTGGATTATTATCCAAAGAACCACTCTGTATTGGCATAAGCGTTGCGAATCATATATGCCAAAGATAATTGAAGACGGAGTAAAATGCAAGGGCTGTTGTATAAGTCTTAGATAACAGTGACTAAGATGGATATACTGAATAGTGCCTTCGGTTTGTCCAGTCCCAGGACAACTTGTATGGACGAAGGTCTGACAGAGTATATCTAATGGATCGCGTAAGTTGATCTCTTCAAACATATATACGTTGGTGGCGGAGGAATTCGTTTCTCTTAGCTGTATACCCGTTGTATTTTTGAGGAAATCAATTTGTGATTTGGCGAGTATGACAATGTGACATTCTAAGTGAATGAAGATGAATGTCTGGCAGAGTATTTCCAGAAAGGTCTCGTACATTGATTTCTTCAACCGTACCAAGAGTGGAAGCGGAGAAGGAAACTTCTTTAGCTAACACGTAATGTACTGTTGTAGACGTCAATCGGTGATTGGATGGATTTGATGATGTGGCATTCAAAGTGAATCTGATGTGATGATAAAGCGTAGCTTCTAGCCTCATCAACCGGTAAATGACAGAAATCGGGCAGGCAGCATGGCTAAGTCGGTCGCACCGAAGTAGGGTGTATAATCACCTATCTAGAGAATATTCATTTGTTTCTTAAATCTATCAATGTTGTCCCATATATATATGGGAACGGTTGCTGATCCCAACCGTTGGTGATGTACATTCGATACACTCAAGCAAAATGAGTGGTCGGTCATGTGTGGCTGAGTTGCAAGATGTTCTTGTTGAACTCCAGTGTATCGTTCATAGAGTACACTGATCGGAAGGTGGTTCCATACCTTGTCATAGTTGGAAATCCATTATCCAATACGTGCTTGCGATTTTGATTGTATACTATATATGTAGAACGTGAGATGAAAGCGTTTCTGCTAGTTGATATCTATTTGTACATAGACATTATTATAATATCAAAAGGTTTTTGATATAAAGATATTTTGGATTCTCATAAGGGAAAAACCCGTTCCGTTCTGCGGCGTGGTCCTATGAGATATCGTTTACTTGTTCATATACCTGTTTAAACTGTTTTACTCACACCAGTCCATGTTGCGTGCTTTGCATGTGTCGCATGATAGGGTGTTCTCGCTTTGCGTTAGGTGGCGAACGGGAGACTCTTACTCCTACATGTCCCTTTGGTAGGGTTGGTTGTGAAATCGAAAGGCTGGCCGTAAAATATGGTATTGGGGTACCAATGTAAGCCACGGTGGGGTATTACCTTGCTGCTTTGGAGGATGGGGACGGTTGCAAAGCCAACTCAAAATCCGGGTCGTTACAGTTAGTATCAGAGCTTAAGTTAAGAATTACTTGGCTCTATGGCGTGACTCGGTAGAGATAGGGTTAGTAATGTCCTAGATTGAGTTTGAGTGTATATATACGAGTGCGTATTTGTATTTGATATAAAAATGGTTTTATATTGTGGAGATTCATTGGCTGAGTTGTTTATGAGTTCTGGTTGATCAGTTTGATCCACTGTATCGGTTGGAGTAAATAAACACTTGAATACGATGGACCGACACTGTATGGATATGTGATATATTATCATATATAGGATGTGTTAGTAGTGATATTAATCAGATAAGATTATAAAATGTGAAAGGGTTATATATAACCAATCAGAATTCATATAAGTGAAAAATGTGAAATAAGATGAATTAAATCTGAAATTAAAATCAGAATTGAAAATTTAAAACTGGAAATTCAGATAAGTGTCTGCAATTAAATATGGATTGGATATATGTGAATTTTAAAATCCTGGGAGGTTTTAAATTTGTTTACAACATTGTAAAAGGATATTTGGAGTTGATTTCAAGTTGGAAATGTTTAAAAATGGGTTTTGAAAGTGCTATAGTATTGAACTCACTTCGGTAGTTGGAAAATAGATTCCGATGTTGATCATAACATCATCGGTGTTCATTTTCGAGTATGTAAGTGACGGATTACTACCAAGGATTTTGTTTTGAATTTGTTTTGGGAAAACAAGTTGTGTTGAATTTCAAAAAGGAAAAATTTATTTTTGAAAGAGGTAAACTGTTTAAAGGCTTCTAGGAAGAAAGGGTTGTTTGAATTTAAACAAATTAAAGTAAAATTTGTAAAATCCAATAGAATTGAGATGGAATTAGAAACCAGTTAAGTGGAAACTGAGTTGAAATAGAAATATCGAACAAATTTGATTTATAAGATAGGAATTTGAAACGATATTTGGTTGATGAGTTAAGAATTTGGAATCGAGAGTAGAACTTTGATTTAAAGTTGAATTTGGCTTGGATAAACGAATGGTTGTGTTGAGGATAAACAGATCAGAGTTTGATTAGATTGATATTGGTATATGCTGAATTGACAGCAGGTGAAAGTGATAGAGTTGATATGCCGATAAAAAGGTACAAGTTTATATTTGATATAAGCATGAGATTTATGAGCCGAATTGGCAAGCCGCTTGGCTGTTTGATTTTCTTTTGGGATGGAGATGGCCCAGAGAGGCAAGTTGGAGTTTGACCTGTCAACCAGTACAAAGGAGGTGCTGGCGAAATTTTTCGAAAAGTTAAGGAGTTAGAAAATTTTCAGGATTTTTGAAAATTTTCGTTGATAAGAATTAATTAATATTTTAATTGAAATTAAATTGGTTCAGTTGAAACTGAAGTTAAGAAGTGAACAAATATGTTCTAACCAGTAGATAGGGTGTCCTCTAAATTAGCAATTTCGAGGACGAAATTATTTTAAGTGGGGAAGAATGTAATGACCCGCATTGGCAGAGGTATTATAATTAATTTATTTAATTATATGAATGGTGAATTAAAGGATTTAATGGTCGGGGAATTAAATAACTGGGAATATTTAATTAAAATAATAAATTAAATAATATATTTAATTCAGAAATAATCAAAATATTGGAAATCACAATATTCTGTGAACGGGGTCGTCCCTAAGATTTAATTCAGCTTAGAGTTGAATTATATTGACGAATATATTCAATCGACATCAGTTTGAAATATAGGATGGTAATATAATTAAAATAGAGCTTGAAATGGCGCAGCAGTTCGCTATTTGGCGATTTGAACTTCAACTGAATGTACATGATTCGTTTTAAGCCGGATTTCTGTGAAACAAGAAACGTGTGGAGTTAGTGGAGTATATCTTTCTAGTGGAAGAGAAAAATCGGGATTTCGTCGTGTAGATTTTGAGATATGTCCAAATCAAATTTTAAAATAGTCGCTAAAGAATCGTTTATCGACCGTATCGGTTTATTCGATATAACTAGAGATCGGTTTTGAATTTAGACAAGGTTCTTTTGGGAAGTAGTGATAATTTAATTTTAAGAATTTTATGGTAATTTTTAATTAATTAAATTAGCAACTTTTAATTTGGAGTATTTGGCACCCTGTATCGACATTTCGAGGTTTCACAATATGAGTCCATCTACCGGTATTATTACATTTTTGGGACCAGAGCACGTCACTCATTTAAATGGTATCTTTGTTTCTGTCCATAGCAGTCCCTACGTGAACAGGATATTTCATAGTATGGTACACTATGTTTTTAACTTGAAACAAACTAAACTGAATGGTTAACTGGTGAAACGAACTCGAAATTCAACGAAACAAGTTTCATACGAAACCTTAGGAAGAGGTCTAGTGAAACGTCAAGGCCTCATATTTTTAGGATTTTTTCTGTAATTTTAAAGAATTAATGCTCGGTGTTTTTCATCGATATTTTCTAAAGGATTTTCACAAACGGTGTCGGAATTCGATGAAACCTGTCCCATTGGGTCCGGAATATTTTTCTGTGCTAGGATTGACTTAGTTTGTCAAAAACAGAATTCGTATGGATTGGTTTCAAGACAAAACTTCACGGGTAAGTTAATTTATTTAATAAATAAGAAAAGGACCCAATTTAATCCTTATAAATACCCCTCCTGTTAAGACCTAATCTTCATTCTCAGGTCAAACTAAAAACCGCCGTCACTTATTCATCCTCAAGCCCAAATCGATCTTCAAAGAAATCATTAAAAAGGAAATAAATTCCTACAATTTATATAACTGGTATATATTAGTTGGTGTTGGTATAAACTTCATCCTCGCATGATTTTTATGAGGTTCGAAGTCACCCTGGTATGCTGCGTTTGGTACAGCGAGTATTGACTGCGAAGACGCTGGTGAAAAGGGGGAGTAGGCGAGTTGTTCAGTGGTAATAAGTGACCGGTGGTTCACTGAGTTGTCGCGACGAGGCCGAGGTCAGGTTGGATGGAAGGTGTATGAGAGTTTTGGGGATGTTCGAACTTAGATGAGTTCGCTCCTGAGCTCGCGATGCTGATTGAAGGAATCGGGGGTGATGAAGTCGAGTGTTGTGATATTTGTATGGGGTAGTACGGGTTCTACTGTTGTAAACAGAAAGGAGGGAGGTCAAAGTCTTGTTTTGACGGGGTATAGTAAAGCTGACGTGGAGGGATTGTATTCGGGGATGAAGTTGTGTTAATGTATATGAGGAGGCTGATTCGTGAATATATGTATGAGGGGGGAGATGAAAGGAAGGTGCGGATCTGATTAAATTCATGGGACTGTGAAATTATGGATGAAGGCGGGGCCCCACGTGGACATCATTTGTTTGGAGGTGAGGTTGAAGAAGACGGGTAGTAAAAGATGCGGGTCGGGTTTTGAAACAAGGCGGCTGGGCCAACATAGGGAGGTAAAGCCCACAAATATAATAAGTAATTTAGTTTGGATTTAAAATCTAATATAGTGTATTAACTTGTAATGCCCGTATCTTTCTCATACTTTATCAGTTTGACAAACCGTAAGTTGCGTTGGGATCGTATGGACGGACACTACGCAATGGAGCTGACTGGGAGTGAATCCGAGCTAGTTACAATTTATGGCGAAATAAATTGTCCGTCGCAGTCAAATAAACGCAAATCGTTATTTAACGATTAACGCGCCAATGTAAGTAAATCTCACTAACTCTGAACAGTTTACAATTTCATGTTGTATTTTTAGAACTGTTAGAAATTGTCTGTTTGATTGTGTGTTGACTGTTTGATTGAACTGCTAGTCAGTTAATGAAATATTATATATATATATATAAATATATATATAATATAAACAGTTATATAGTATATATATTGATTATGTTTATCAGAATAATTCATATTGAACTGAAAGTGATGACAATCATGTTGTGTAACATCTGTGGATGCAGGGAAACAGGTTGGAGGAATCCGACTGGATTCCTCAACAGTTATTTTATTGTTTTTCATATATTTTGATATATGATGTGAATTATAACCTGTTGTTGATTGTGTGTGTATGGACGATATTGAACATCGTGATTTGATATGATTGAATACCAAAACATACGGGATGTTGATAAGGGGATTTTCAAAGTGATATTGAAAATAGAATATTTATAAAGTGGAATATTTATAAATAATAAATGTTTATAAATTGGAATATTTATAAATAGGAGATATTCAAAAAGGAAATAAATTCAAAACATTTTCTTTTGAATGGAAAGGCCTGTGTGGCGGGTTTGGGGATTTTTCCGATGCTCCCGTTACAAAGGAGGTTATGGCGAATTTTTCAGAGAATTTAAGGAGCTAGAATATTTCCAGAATAAATTTGAAAAGGGAATATTTGTAAACCACTTACAAATAGAATGAAAAAGGAAAATATTATAAAAAGAGAAAACGTTATAAAGCAGAAACCTTTATAAAGAGGAAAACGTTATAAAAAGGAAATCATTTTTAAAGTGTAGAACCGTTATTTAAAAGTAAATCTTTTCAAATGAATAAAACGTTGTAAAAAGGAAATCTTTATAAAGTGAATAAAGTAAATCGAATACGATATTCGAAAGGAGTTAGATCGAATATGGTATTCGAAGGGAGTAAATCGAATATGGTATTCGAAAGTTAGTAAAACGAATATGCTATTCGAAAAGGGGTTAGTCGAGTTGAGTTAGTTGAATAGAGTTAACCAGTTCAGTAGAGTTAACCAGTTGGGTTAAGTAAGTCGAGTTTACCAGTTGGGTTAAGTAAGTCGGGTTAACCAGTTAGAGTTAACCAGTTAGAGTTATTCAGTTAGAGTTAATCGATTAGAGTTAAAACGAACTAGAGTTAATCAAATATAGTTATTTGAGACAGAGTTAGTCAAACAGAGTTATTCAGGATAAGTTGCCATCTCGTACGACTGCTAGCGTAATTCGCAGCGCTGTAAATAGCCTACGGCGGTCGGATGTTCCCTGAGGGAGTCAGGCGTAACCATTGTGATCGCTGCGATCTAGAGTCAAGCGAATGGAGTTAAATCGAATATTAGTTATTCGATAGGAGTTAATCAACTTGAGTAGATTATCGAGATAAGTTAATCGAGTTAAGTTCTTGAGTTAGATTATTGAGATAAGTTAATCGAGTTGAGTTCTTGAGTTAGATTATCGAGATAAGTGAGTCGAGTTAAGTTCGTCAAGTTAAATTAATCGATGTTAGTTTCATCGAAAGGAGTTAATCGATGTTAGTTTCATCGAAAGGAGTTAATCGATGTTAATTTCATCGAAAGGAGTATCGATGTTAGTTTAATCGAAGGGAGTTATCGATTATAGTTTTAATCGAAAGGAGTTATCGATTAGTTAAATTGAAAGGAGTTGTCAAATTTAGTTATTCGAAAAGGAGTTATCGATTTGTTAAATCGAAAGGGAAGATTACCGAATATCGTTTATTCGAGAGGAGATTATCGAATATAGTTATTCGAAGGAGTTATCGATTATTAGTTAATCGAAGTGAGTTATAGAATATTAGTTAAATCGAAGGAGTTATCGAATATAGTTTATTCGATGGAGTTAATCGATTAGAGTTAAATCAAAGGAGTTAATCGAATATAGTTTATTCGAATAGAGAAAAGGAGTTAATCGAATATAGTTTATTCGAATAGAGTAAATGAGTTAATCGAATATAGTTTATTCGAATAGAGTTAGAGGAGTTATCGAATATAGTTTATTCGACAGGAGTTAAGTGAATTAGTTAAGTTAAACTAAGTGAATTAGTTAAGTGAATTGGTTAAGTTAACCAAAGTGAATTAGTTGAGTTAATCAAAGTGATTAGTTCAGTTAATCGAGATACGTAAATCAAGTTAGGTTAATCGAGTTGAATTTGTCAATTGAGTTAATAAATTGAGTTAGTCAAACCAAGTAAAACCAGTTAGAGTTAATTAATTAAGGTTGACTAGTTAGAGTTGATCGGTTAGGATTGACCAGTTAGAGTTAATCAATCAGAGTTAATCAAATAGAGTTAAGTAAAATTAGAACTGACTAGAGATTAGTAAATTGAATGGTTTTCTAAGTGTCTATCTGTAACACCCCGAATTTTAGTTAATACTAAAATTCACTAATTACAGGATAAATAATCTCAGATGTGGGGATTGGGGGTAACGGGCTGCGTCATTGCGTTCGTCTCGGAAAAATACGCGAAATAGAGTCCGAGTTTTCGAGAATCGGAGTCCGTATGGCCCGGTTATGGCCCAAAGAAGTTTGCAGAAAATTCAAAGTTAAAAACAGATTTAGAAATTTAAAATTCAGATTTCAAATTAGAACCAGCGGGGCCAGGCGGGAAAATTCCCGCCCTGACCATGTCGACAGGGCTGTCGACAGGCCTGTCGACAGGGGGAGTCGACTTGCCTGTCGACACGGCGTGTCGAACCAGGGTGCTTGGGTGCACCAGATCTGGTTTTCTGGCTAGGGCTGGGCTGGGTTCTAGAGATTTCCTAAATCTAACGGACCTAATCTAATTTAGGGTTAATCTAAGGGCCTAAAACACTCTCCTAATCTATAAATACACCCTAAACCTACCCTAATCCATACTAAAAATGGAAATGATGGCCTCATGCCGCCAAATTAAATCTTAGAAAGAGCCTCCACTTGTTTATGAAGGAAGTTGCAAGCTAATCATTCTCTAATCAATCTCTAATCATCACCATCTTCATATTTAGCAACTAATCCCACTTCATAAGTTTTCTAATCTTGGTTTTGGTGAGTTTCTATCACTTTAACATCAATTGTTAAAGTAAGTAGATTGGGTGTAATGAGACTTATGGTCTTAGATGCGGATTAGTGAGTTTGAATCATTTGTAATGATATGCTACTCTATGTTTTTCTATGTTTATGCATAATTAATAAGTGAGTTTATGCATGTTAGATAAGTTGGTTTATGCATGCTTAACAAGTTGGTTTATGCATGTTTAATATGTGGGTTTATGCATATTTAACAAGTGGATTTATGCATGTTTAATAAAATGAGTTATGCAAGTTCATATGCAAGTCATGTGTATGATGTTATGTAAGTTATGTATGCAAGTTCATATGCAAGTTGTGTATATGCTTAAATGCAAGTTTAACATGATATGCAAGTTATGCATGTTTATGCAAGTATGTGAATGTTTATGCAAGTATGTGAATGCTTATGCAAGTATGTGAATGCTTATGCAAGTATGTGAATGCTTAAATGCATGTTTAACATGTTATGCAAGTTATGAGAAAGCTTATATGCAAGTTCAACATGTTATGCAAGATATGTGTATGATAATATGCAAGCTCATATGCAACATGTTATGCAAATCATGTGTATGATAATATGCAAGTTTGGGTTAAATGTAGTTGGGTTAATATGTGCTCATATATGCAAATTGACATCCTCTTAACCCATGACAAAGTTATATGCTAAACCCATGATATTTGTAATGGATCTTCCCCTTTTATATGTCATGAGAACGATTTACGTGGGGAACGACGGGGTTGGTAAATATGTTAATAAAAGTATGATTGGGTATGATTAAGCATACCATAAAAAAATAAATTACCATAAGTGGGAATTTACCTATTGAGTTAGGTCTACCCCATGGGAATTTACCTATTGAGTTAGGTCTACCCATGTTATGGAAAACTTGATATTAATTAGGGATAATTAATATGGGGGTGATTAATTAGGTGTAATTAATCGACTAAGACACGAGGTTGGACTCATTTGTAGTGTAAAACTGCCCGGACCCGACCGGCCTAACCAGTTGCTACAAATGTCAGCCCAATGTGAGAGGTCTTAGCCATAAATTAAATACGTGATTAAAGTAAAGACACGAGGTTAGACTCTGTTATGACGTAAGACTGCCCGGACCCTACCGGCTTAACCAGGCGGTCATAACAGCCAGTCTAATGTGGGAGGTCTTTATGGGAGATCACGGTGTTAATTAATTAAGAAACACTTAACCATATTAGCATGCAGTGGGACATGAGGGGTTAAGTGGGTGCCTTGGGTGGCATGTGGAATCTAGTGGGTTGCCTTGGGTGGCAATAGAAAATACGATTAGAATACTTAACCAAGTGGAAACATGTAATTAAACATGATTAAAGGGTTAAGTGGGATACACTAGATATGTGACAAGCTTAGGTGGGTAGCTTGTGGGGGCCCATTTCAACCAATATCCCAAACGTATCTTTGTGGGCTCGACCCATGTCGAGTGACGGGACACGCATATTGGGCTTGACTATAAGAGGCCAAAACGGGTTAGCGGTGGCAACGCAAGTCCAACGGGTTTCATATGCGTGTGTGGGCCCGGGCTGGTAGATAAGCCGTTGTTGCATCGTGTAGATATAAAGCCGTGCACCGTTGATATTATCAGGTGGCCACCTTGGGGATTGATACACCCCATTGTGGGACCAGCACGGTTATCTACGGTAGGGAGCCGATCGATGGGGAGTAGTGGGTACACCTAATAAAGATAGGGGCAGACGCCACCTATGTAGGGGTACACGAAACTACTGGGTAAAATTACTAAGTACACCTAGTGGAGATAGGGGCAGACGGCACCTATGTAGTGGGCTAGGGGTACACGAGACTACTGGGGAAATTTTCTAAGTCCTTGGAAGGGATCAACCTTTAAGTAGGAATGACTGGTGTGGTGCAGTTAGTAATTATCCTTGGGTGGGTAGATGCGTCTTTACGGTTATCTTAGTTTATCCTAAGTCTACCAAGCTGCTTAGTGTAGCCATTCATCCCCAGATATTACCGTAGGTCAAGTTTATGTCTTCTCTGGTTACTTTAATGATTGTATTGTTAAAGTTATAGGACTCGCTCAGACTTATGTCTGACCCCGTTGTTTTTATCTCTTTTTCCCAACCCTCAGGTCCTACGGTGGATCCTAGCAGTAGTGGAGCTTGATCGGATTGCTGTTCCAGTCTTTAGGAGCTTGGATAGATGTAAAGCTCCAGTTACCCAGTTATCTTTTCTTTTGCCTTGGCTATTGTATTGAGAGTGGGATTATGTACTCCTTTATTTTGATGGATATTGTACTTGATTTTTATTGTGGTTTTATGATGTAACCAGACATGTTTACTTCCGCTGTTATGAGATGATGTTTTAAATTTCAAGTACTATTTATATCTGTCCTGTTGTAATTTTTCTGTTCTATATTCACTAAAATACTCCACCGATGCTATGGCATTCCCTTAGTGAGTGATCATAGCGGGCGTGGGGTGTTACACGTGGTATCAGAGCAAAGGTTACCAGAATAGATAAAATTTTTAGAAAACTATTTTTCTAAAACATTTTTGGAAAAGATATTTTCAAAAACATGTCTTTAAAGAGAAAGGTTTTTGAAGGAAAAGCATAATCCCCAATAGCCATATCTATATCCTTCGAATTCTCCGTTTTGAATCTTTCCTTTTTCGTTTCAGCATGGCTGAAGATCTAAACTTTCCGGAGGGTGTGACGGTACCAGTATGGTATAGGAGATTGATGGAGGCTAGGGCCACCACTGCGGGTCCAGCAAATGTTCCTCCACCAACCGTAGCACCCGATCTTCCTCCTCCCCCTCCTCCTCGCACAGATACTTTTGCTAAGACTTGCAAGGAATTTAAAGCTATGGGAGGGAAACCTTTTCAAGGATCTGAAACTTTTGTGGAGGCTAGAGATTGGCTTAAGGAGGTGGAAGAATTGATAGATATCTTTGAGATGGAAGAAGGAAAGAAAGTCAAATTGGCTGCTTGGTTAATGAAGGGAGAGGCCTCATTCTGGTGGGAGGTCACTAATGGAGAACACCCCGTTGACTCTTGGGCGGATTTTAGGCAAAGATTTGTGGCAAAGTTTCTCTCAAGGGCGGAGGAAAACTTGTATATGGAAAGATTTTTGACTCTAAAGCAAGGAAATCTCTCGGTGAAGGAATATGTCAACAAGTTTAATCAATTGGCAAGGTTTGGCCTAGACATGGTGAATACACCGGAGAAGAAGGCTTTGAGGTTCGTGAAAGGCTAGAATGAACCGATGCATGGGTTGGCTATGACTCATATCCCTATGGGGGCCACCTTTGAGAAGCTAGTTGACATGGCACTCATGTATGAAGAAGAGAAGGGTCCCAATGCTAATAGGGCACCCGAGAAGAAGGGAGATCAAAAGAGACCTCAGCAACAACAGCGAAGCAAAGGTGGGAAAGGCAACGGTGGCAAGGGCAAGAAGAAGAAGTGTTTCAATTGCGGGACACCTGGCCACCTAAGCAAGGATTGTCGCAAGAAGAAGAAGACTGGCTGCTTCCACTGTGGCGAAGCAGGGCATTTAGTGAAGGATTGCCCTAAGAAGGGGCAAAGGACGGGGTCTACCTCAGGAGCACATGTGCAAGCTCTTATGGCACCAAGTCAGGCTAGGGGGCAAGTACAGGCTCTCACGGTTCCACCAATTCAGGAGAGAGGTAGAACTATTTCCGTTGAAAGTCTGGTCTTTCTATTTGATCATCCTGTCCGTACATTGTTTGATTCAGGCGCATCGCATTCGTTTATCTCATCATCATTAGTTGAGTCACTGCACTTAGACACCAGTCTGGTAGATGATCCCTTGGTTGTTTCAAACCCAATTGGGGGCTCCACTTATTTGTCCATGATATGTTTGGGTTTGAAGATTTCTATACTTAGCATTGAGTTTAGATGTGATGCTTTTGTGTTGGGCATCACGGGCTATGGGTTGATTTTGGGCATGAACTGGTTATCCAGTAATGGTGCCGTTCTTGATTGCGAAAGGAGAGTTGTTAGGCTCATGACCCGCTTGGGTAACACTCTCGAGATTTCTTGTAATCCCATGGACTCTGTTATGCTAAGTTATCTTGAATCGCTTGACGCTTCGATCGAGACTTTGCAATCTGTTAGAGTGGTCCGGGAATATCCGGATGTGTTTGAGGAGGTGAAGGGCTTACCTCCGAAGCGGGAGATTGACTTCCGAATATATCTGGTGGATAATGCTAAACCGGTATCTTTACCAGTGCGCCACATGGCTCCTCGTGAGAGGAGGGAACTCCATAAGCAAGTAGGGGAGTTGCTTGAGAAGGGGTTCATAAGACGGAGCATATCGGAGTGGGGTGCTCCAGTAGTATTTGCTACGAAGGCGGATGGGTCCCTCAGACTTTGTGTAGACTATAGAGAACTCAACAAGCTCACAAAGAAGAATAGACACCCATTGCCGAGGATTGATGATCTTTTCGATCAGTTGGTTGGCGCTTCAGTATTTTCTCAGTTGCACTTAGCCACGGGGTTTCATCAGTTGAGGGTGGCTGAGGATAGCATAGACAAGACTGCCTTTAGAACTCCGGATGGTTTCTATGAGTGGCTGGTGATGCCATTTGGGTTGACGAACGCCCCTGCATACTTTGTTGATTTGATGAGTAGGGTGTTCAGGGAGTTCCTTAATAAATTCGTGGTGGTCTTTGTGGATGATATCTTAGTATTTTCTAAGAGTGAAGAAGAGCATTCCCTACATCTTGGGGAGGTATTGAAGACTCTTCGAGCACATAGCCTTAAGGCTAAATTCTCTAAATGTCACTTCTGGAGGAAAGAGGTGCGGTTCTTGGGGCATGTGGTCTCCAAGGAAGGGATAGCTGTGGATCCCGCGAAGGTAGTATCAATTCAGGATTGGAAGGTTCCAAAGAATGCTATCGAAGTAAGAAGTTTCTTGGGGTTGGCGGGTTATTATAGGAAGTTTATCAAAGACTTCGCGAAGATATCAGCCCCGTTAACCCGCTTAACAAAGAAGAATCTTGTTTTCGCATGGGACGTAGATTGTGATGATGCGTTCCGACGGTTAAAGAGAGCTTTAACCACCGCTCCAGTTTTAGTGTTGCCAGATGGGAGCAAGCCATTTGTTGTC
This sequence comes from Allium sativum, assembly GCA_030737875.1. Lineage (NCBI taxonomy): Eukaryota > Viridiplantae > Streptophyta > Magnoliopsida > Asparagales > Amaryllidaceae > Allium > Allium sativum. The sequence goes on along the minus strand of CM060922.1, from coordinate 270,211,990 downwards.
TATACTGATGCTTGTGGGACAGGGCTGGGCGCAGTCTTAATGCAAGAGGGAAGGGTGATATCCTATGGTGGAAGGCAGTTGAGGGCACATGAGAAAAATTACCCTACCCATGATTTAGAGTTGGCCGCTATTGTTTTTGCGCTCAAGATTTGGCGCCATTATCTTCTTGGTGAGAGATTCGAATTGTTCACTGACCACAAATCATTGAAGTACTTGTTTTCTCAGAAGGATTTGAATCTGAGACAGCAAAGGTGGATGGAATTCTTAGCATCCTATGATTTCGAGATAGCGTATACCCCTGGCAAGGGTAACGTGGTGGCGGACGCCTTGAGCAGGAAGAGGTTGTCCTTGAGTCCATTGTTCGTGGAACGACAAAGCTTGGAATTTATCTCGATGTTTGATTTCAGACCTTCCATTGATTATGTTCCCGGTTTGCTAGCATCCTTGGAGGTTAGACCTACTATTTTGGGGCGGATTGGAGAAGCACAGAGGGACGACCCACAGTTGGTTGAGTTGGTAGAGAAGCTCATAAGGGGGGAATCATCCAGCCATTTGAGTAGGTACACCCTAGACGATAGGGGGTGCTTGCGTAGAGACGGTAGACTTTGTGTACCGCAAGACGAGGGTTTGAGGAAGGCTATTCTTGATGATGCACACCGTTCTAGGATGACCATTCATCCCGGTGGGGACAAGATGTACCGAGACATGAAGAGGGTTTTCTTTTGGGCCGGTATGAAGAAAGATGTGGCCGAGTATGTCGCTCGATGCTTGGTGTGCCAACAAGTGAAGGCGGAGCAAAAGAAACCAGGTGGGTTGCTTCACCCATTGGAAGTTCCGCAATGGAAGTGGGATAGCGTCTCGATGGATTTTATTGACGGGTTACCCAAATCGAGGAAGGGTAATACAGGAATTTGGGTGGTGGTAGACAGACTTACTAAGAGCGCCCATTTCATACCTGTGAAGAGCAAGAGGACCACTCCATGGCTAGCTTCTGTATATCTTCGAGAGATAGTTCGATTGCATGGGGTACCCTCTAGCATAGTGAGTGATCGAGATCCTATCTTCACTAGCGAGTTCTGGAGAAGTTTGCAAGAAGCAGTGGGGACTCAATTGTGTCTGAGCACCGCATATCATCCTCAGACAGACGGCCAGACTGAGAGTGTGAATCGTGTTCTAGAAGACCTTTTGAGGCTTTGTATCTTAGATTTTGGAGGTACATGGGAAGAGCATCTTCCATTGGTGGAGTTCGCATATAATAACAGCTTTCAGTCCAGTATTGGTATGGCTCCTTTCGAAGCTCTCTATGGAAGGCCTTGTCGATCACCTACATTTTGGTGGGAATCTACGGATAAGATCTTGCTTGGGCCTGATATGGTTAGGGAGACTTCTGAGAAGATTGACTTGATACGAAGAAGGATGAAAGCAGCGCAGGATAGGCAAAAATCTTATGCGGACAAGAGAAGGACGGATCTTGAGTTTGAGGTTGGGGACATGGTTTTTGTCAAAGTATCTCCATTGAGAAATGTTGTTCGCTTTGGATCCGTTGGGAAGTTAGCACCGAGGTTTGTTGGGCCGTTTCCTATTAAGGAAAGGATTGGACGGATGGCATATAGGGTGGAGTTGCCCGACAGACTTAGTGGTGTTCATGATGTATTCCATGTATCACATCTGAGGAAGTTCTTACATGAGACGCCAGAGGTGGTAGAGCCGAGCTTGCTTAGAGATGTAGAGGTAGAGCGTGATGCGACGATTCGACGAGCTCCTACTCGCATCCTTGGGTCAGAGACTAGGAAGTTGAGGAACAGAGAGGTTCAGCTAGTTAAAGTGCAATGGGGAGATGACGAAAGCAATGCTACTTGGGAGACGGAAGCGAAGATGCGTTCTTTATATCCATTTCTTTTTGAGAGTATGTCTTTTAACTTCTCCTCTATCGTTGACTAGTACTTATCTTATCTTTAGTATGTCCTCTCAGTTAGTACTGTTTGACCTTTAGATAGGGTAAACCTATGGTTGAAACATGTGTTTGAGACATGTTATGGTTGATGGATGCAAGTGGATGAAAGTGTTTGCTAGCGGTTGCTCGTGGATGCATGTACACACACTCTAGGCACTAGATCGGCTCAGTCACTTCATATTGCATATTGCATAAAATTGTGTGTAGGAAGCTATATTTATGGATGTATAATGATTGTGTTATCATATGGATGATGCAATTTGGTGAATGATTGTGCACTCATGTAGATATTGTATGTGTCGATAGGGTTCTCTCGCATACATAATGGATGCATGGCACTATCATGGTTTGCATATGTTCATACATTAGATAGGGAACATATACACACACTTTTTGCATATGCTCATACATCATTAGAAACTGTTTAAGGACAATGGATGCCCGTGGTTGATGGTTTGAGTAGATGGTTGCTTGGATGGTAGGATATGCATTCTCCTTAGCTTAGAGATTTCGGGGACGAAATCCTTTAAGGAGGGGAGAATGTAACACCCCGAATTTTAGTTAATACTAAAATTCACTAATTACAGGATAAATAATCTCAGATGTGGGGATTGGGGGTAACGGGCTGCGTCATTGCGTTCGTCTCGGAAAAATACGCGAAATAGAGTCCGAGTTTTCGAGAATCGGAGTCCGTATGGCCCGGTTATGGCCCAAAGAAGTTTGCAGAAAATTCAAAGTTAAAAACAGATTTAGAAATTTAAAATTCAGATTTCAAATTAGAACCAGCGGGGCCAGGCGGGAAAATTCCCGCCCTGACCATGTCGACAGGGCTGTCGACAGGCCTGTCGACAGAGGGAGTCGACTTGCCTGTCGACACGGCGTGTCGAACCAGGGTGCTTGGGTGCACCAGATCTGGTTTTCTGGCTAGCGCTGGGCTGGGTTCTAGAGATTTCCTAAATCTAACGGACCTAATCTAATTTAGGGTTAATCTAAGGGCCTAAAACACTCTCCTAATCTATAAATACACCCTAAACCTACCCTAATCCATACTAAAAATGGAAATGATGGCCTCATGCCGCCAAATTAAATCTTAGAAAGAGCCTCCACTTGTTTATGAAGGAAGTTGCAAGCTAATCATTCTCTAATCAATCTCTAATCATCACCATCTTCATATTTAGCAACTAATCCCACTTCATAAGTTTGCTAATCTTGGTTTTGGTGAGTTTCTATCACTTTAACATCAATTGTTAAAGTAAGTAGATTGGGTGTAATGAGACTTATGGTCTTAGATGCGGATTAGTGAGTTTGAATCATTTGTAATGATATGCTACTCTATGTTTTTCTATGTTTATGCATAATTAATAAGTGAGTTTATGCATGTTTGATAAGTTGGTTTATGCATGCTTAACAAGTTGGTTTATGCATGTTTAATATGTGGGTTTATGCATATTTAACAAGTGGATTTATGCATGTTTAATAAAATGAGTTATGCAAGTTCATATGCAAGTCATGTGTATGATGTTATGTAAGTTATGTATGCAAGTTCATATGCAAGTTGTGTATATGCTTAAATGCAAGTTTAACATGATATGCAAGTTATGCATGTTTATGCAAGTATGTGAATGTTTATGCAAGTATGTGAATGCTTATGCAAGTATGTGAATGCTTATGCAAGTATGTGAATGCTTAAATGCATGTTTAACATGTTATGCAAGTTATGAGAAAGCTTATATGCAAGTTCAACATGTTATGCAAGATATGTGTATGATAATATGCAAGCTCATATGCAACATGTTATGCAAATCATGTGTATGATAATATGCAAGTTTGGGTTAAATGTAGTTGGGTTAATATGTGCTCATATATGCAAATTGACATCCTCTTAACCCATGACAAAGTTATATGCTAAACCCATGATATTTGTAATGGATCTTCCCCTTTTATATGTCATGAGAACGATTTACGTGGGGAACGACGGGGTTGGTAAATATGTTAATAAAAGTATGATTGGGTATGATTAAGCATACCATAAAAAAATAAATTACCATAAGTGGGAATTTACCTATTGAGTTAGGTCTACCCCATGGGAATTTACCTATTGAGTTAGGTCTACCCATGTTATGGAAAACTTGATATTAATTAGGGATAATTAATATGGGGGTGATTAATTAGGTGTAATTAATCGACTAAGACACGAGGTTGGACTCATTTGTAGTGTAAAACTGCCCGGACCCGACCGGCCTAACCAGTTGCTACAAATGTCAGCCCAATGTGAGAGGTCTTAGCCATAAATTAAATACGTGATTAAAGTAAAGACACGAGGTTAGACTCTGTTATGACGTAAGACTGCCCGGACCCTACCGGCTTAACCAGGCGGTCATAACAGCCAGTCTAATGTGGGAGGTCTTTATGGGAGATCACGGTGTTAATTAATTAAGAAACACTTAACCATATTAGCATGTAGTGGGACATGAGGGGTTAAGTGGGTGCCTTGGGTGGCATGTGGAATCTAGTGGGTTGCCTTGGGTGGCAATAGAAAATACGATTAGAATACTTAACCAAGTGGAAACATGTAATTAAACATGATTAAAGGGTTAAGTGGGATACACTAGATATGTGACAAGCTTAGGTGGGTAGCTTGTGGGGGCCCATTTCAACCAATATCCCAAACGTATCTTTGTGGGCTCGACCCATGTCGAGTGACGGGACACGCATATTGGGCTTGACTATAAGAGGCCAAAACGGGTTAGCGGTGGCAACGCAAGTCCAACGGGTTTCATATGCGTGTGTGGGCCCGGGCTGGTAGATAAGCCGTTGTTGCATCGTGTAGATATAAAGCCGTGCACCGTTGATATTATCAGGTGGCCACCTTGGGGAATGATACACCCCATTGTGGGACCAGTACGGGTATCTACGGTAGGGAGCCGATCGATGGGGAGTAGTGGGTACACCTAATAAAGATAGGGGCAGACGCCACCTATGTAGGGGTACACGAAACTACTGGGTAAAATTACTAAGTACACCTAGTGGAGATAGGGGCAGACGGCACCTATGTAGTGGGCTACGGGTACACGAGACTACTGGGGAAATTTTCTAAGTCCTTGGAAGGGACCAACCTTTAAGTAGGAATGACTGGTGTGGTGCAGTTAGTAATTATCCTTGGGTGGGTAGATGCGTCTTTACGGTTATCTTAGTTTATCCTAAGTCTACCAAGCTGCTTAGTGTAGCCATTCATCCCCAGATATTACCGTAGGTCAAGTTTATGTCTTCTCTGGTTACTTTAATGATTGTATTGTTAAAGTTATAGGACTCGCTCAGACTTATGTCTGACCCCGTTGTTTTTATCTCTTTTTCCCAACCCTCAGGTCCTACGGTGGATCCTAGCAGTAGTGGAGCTTGATCGGATTGCTGTTCCAGTCTTTAGGAGCTTGGATAGATGTAAAGCTCCAGTTACCCAGTTATCTTTTCTTTTGCCTTGGCTATTGTATTGAGAGTGGGATTATGTACTCCTTTATTTTGATGGATATTGTACTTGATTTTTATTGTGGTTTTATGATGTAACCAGACATGTTTACTTCCGCTGTTATGAGATGATGTTTTAAATTTCAAGTACTATTTATATCTGTCCTGTTGTATTTTTTCTGTTCTATATTCACTAAAATACTCCACCGATGCTATGGCATTCCCTTAGTGAGTGATCATAGCGGGCGTGGGGTGTTACACTATCTGATGTTGGTTTCGGCCTTCGGGATTTATACTTAGGGGATTGTTCTCATACTAGTTTACAGTCAGGGACTGATAGTTGGGGAAGAGTAGTGATGTGTAAATAAGCAGATGGAAACGTTTTCCAGTGTTAATAACATATATTTTCTAAACATAGAAAATAAGGCAATGTGAATATATATATATAGATATATGTTGATGATTGATCAATATAATTTCCATCTGGAAATAATATCGTTGTTTGCACACGAGTTTTCCTTTGATAGTTAAATCACAGACTATCAATGTTTTTACCATTTTAACGTTGTTAATATGGAGAGACCGGTTGGATTATTATCCAAAGAACCACTCTGTATTGGCGTAAGCATTGTGAATCATATATGCCAAAGATAATTGAAGACGGAGTAAAATGCAAGGGCTGTTGTATAAGTCTTAGATAACAGTGACTAAGATGGATATACTGAATAGTGCCTTCGGTTTGTCCAGTCCCAGGACAACTTGGATGGAAGAAGGTCGGACAGAGTATATCTAATGGATCGCGTAAGTTGATCTCTTCAAACGTATATACGTTGGTGGCGGAGGAATTCGTTTCTCTTAGCTGTATACCCGTTGTATTTTTGAGGAAATCAATTTGTGATTTGGCGGGTATGACAATGTGACATTCTAAGTGAATGAAGATGAATGTCTGGCAGAGTATTTCCAGAAAGGTCTCGTACATTGATTTCTTCAACCGTACCAAGAGTGGAAGCGGAGAAGGAAACTTCTTTAGCTAACACGTAATGTACTGCTGTAGACGTCAATCGGTGATTGGATGGATTTGATGATGTGGCATTCAAAGTGAATCTGATGTGATGATAAAGCGTAGCTTCTAGCCTCATCAACCGGTAAATGACAGAAATCGGGCAGGCAGCATGGCTAAGTCGGTCGCACCGAAGTAGGGTGTATAATCACCTATCTAGAGAATATTCATTTGTTTCTTAAATCTATCAATGTTGTCCCATATATATATATATATATATATATATATATATATATATATATATATATATATATATGGGAACGGTTGTTGATCCCAACTGTTGGTGATGTACATTCGATACACTCAAGCGAAATGAGTGGTCGGTCATGTGTGGCTGAGTTGCAAGATGTTCTTGTAGAACTCCAGTGTATCGTTCCTAGAGTACACTGATCGGAAGGTGTTTCCATACCTTGTCATAGTTCGAAATCCATTATCCAATACGTGCTTGCGATTTTGATTGTATACTATATATGTAGAACATGAGATGAAAGCGTTTCTGCTAGTTGATATCTATTTGTACATAGACATTATTATAATATCAAAAGGTTTTTGATATAAAGATATTTTGGATTCTCATAAGGGAAAAACCCGTTCCGTTCTGCGGCGTGGTCTTATGAGATATCGTTTACTTGTTCATATACCTGTTTAAACTGTTTTACTCACACCAGTCCCATGATTGACCCGGAGTTTACTTTGTTGTTTTCCCTAAACTCTTGGGTGCCTAATTTGTATGGGCAGTCAAGTAGTCGGGATTTTACAGATATACTTGAAGAGCTGGAGCAGAAGGCTTCTGGATCATATAGCTATAATTTATTTCCGCTGTGTTGTAAGTGTTGTACTCTGATAAGTGCTAGTTATGTTATCTATTATATGTTATTCGTTCCGCTGTGAGGTTCGTGTTACTCTGATGTTGTGTTCTTCTTCTTCTTCTATTCTAAGTTTCTATCTTATCTATTCTCACCCTCTAATTTCTTTCATTAATTACCGGGATTTTTCGATGTTTTGGTTATCGACATCGAGCTTATGTCGATAACCAAAGTCGCTCAAAATCCGGGTCGTTACAGAAATGGTTTCACAAAATCAAAAGCAAAAACCAATGCGTGATGAAGATGGGTTTATTCCAGTTATCTCTAAGAAAAATAATGGAAGAAAATAAGCATTGAATATTATAACCTGTGAACTTTGCTGACTTATGGCATAACCATATTTATGTATTGCACACATTATCATTTTTGTAGTGCATTGTACAAGTTCCCGTGAACATCAAGAAATTTGTATCCCTGTAGAATTTTTAATTTGTTTAATGTATTTATGTATCCACCAAAAAAAAGCAATGTTAATTCTTTTGCATGGGTACAATCCAAACAGGTAAAAACATGAATAACATTCATGTTAGTTCAAGGCAATATGATTTGGGTGTAAATGCAGAGTTTTCTCTGTTTACCTAAGGCTTGTAATGAAATCTAGGCTAACAATATCTAAAACTAGAATAAGAATATGCATGAAAAGTTTAAATATAACTAGAAAAAAAGGGAAATAATTCTCACCATTTCTCAAATTATTGACAGCATGCTAGGATTCCACCATAGATTATCTGCCATACAACAAGATCTTGTTTAATCATATCAAATAAAAAAACAAATAATTATGAGAAAGCATATTTGTTCTACAGTGATGGGATGACGCTTTAAAAAATGCATTTTATCCCTATTTTTGTTTTTAGTTATCCTTAATGTGATTTAGTTACACCCTGTTATTTTCAGCAATTCAAACAGAGTGTGATAACAAATCTACAATACCTATTTCATGTAGCATGTAATACAAAAAATGAAAAAAATGTATTAATACAGCTACTAAGCAAACCTGGTCATAGGTCTTTGGGTGGCCGTTTACATCACCTTTGGTTTTTAAAACCGAAGCATGCAAGCTTTAGTTTCAAACTGAAGCAGCTTCAGAGCTTCAGTCTGTTCAAACTGAAGCAGCTTCAGTTTCAAGGTGAAGCATTGGTGCTTCGGTTTTTAAAACTGAAGCGCTGGTGCTTCACAATATACTCAATTTTTAACTAATCTACGTTATAATATCTCACAAACAACTTATTTTCTGACCACAACTTTCAAAATTTAAGTTTCGCAACAACCACAACAAAATAATTAAAGACATGACAACAGTGTTATTTTTCGCAAAAAACACCGACACAGAAAATGAACCACATTGGGTGTAGATGGTAATGACAAAACAACCATATAGTTGTTAATGCACAATAGATTTTATCTTTCAATCTTTTGGCAAGCTCAAATATCACTTATTTTTTCTCCAACATTGATCACTTTGTTAAAATTCAAGAAAAATATATATGAATGAAAATGGAGAGTGATTCTGAAATAAAGCAAGAAATAATACTTACCAGCTCTCATCACTTTCATTATTTCTTGAAAGCACAACTTGTTCTGTAAGATCAGTCGTCCCATTGAGCATTGATGTAAACTCTCCAAGTGGATATGACATTTGTGGGTAGAAAGAAGGATGATATGTCGATGGGTTAAGGAATTGACCACAAGATAATGGAAATTGATAATGTCCAAACTGCAGGTGTGGCATATATTGTAGAGCACTTCCATTATGTGGAAAAGATTGTTGTTGTGGTAATAGTTGATGTTGAACTCTAGAGAACTGAGAAACATTTGGCTGATTTTGAGTAGGTGATTGTTCCGATCGATGCTCTGATGGAGAACGGTGTTGAGACAATGATTGTTCTAACATGAAATTTGATGGTTGCCGTTGTGAAGATAGAAGCATACATTTTAGCTCTTCTATCTCCTTAGTTTGCTTTTCTATCTCCTTACTTTGCTTTTCACATATGTTTTCTAGTTCTAAACATGTCGACTCCAAAGATACATATGTTTTTTAGTTCTAAACATGTCTACTCCAAAGATGCATATTCCCTTCCTTTGCGCAATTTACGAATCGATGATACTGGTTGAGTTTGTTGTACCCAAGGCACCATGTTGGGTGTCACTAAATCTCCATAACATCGAACTCTATTATGTGTCTCAAACCCCATCGTCGCAACATATGCTTCCACCCTCAATTCAGGCGTCTCTTCACCATGGATGGCTACTAATTGATTTAATTCATGTGACATTTTGGCTTGTATTAATTCCCAATAAAAACCATTCAGTGTACTTTACTAATAAAAAAACCAAATTCAAAGCATTTAGCCAAATAAAACATGATGAGTATCATTAACTAAATAGCAAAAATAATTTTGAATTGTCATACGAAGATCATTTAGAATATAATGAGCACAATTGCAGAGTGAGTTCTAAAATATTTGGTTGAGAAAAATAAAGTTGTTATAGGAATATCTTTTAACATGTATTGTTTTACATAAACAGTTAAAGTTTATATGCTATTGTATACGAATAAATGCAAATGATAAATGAAATTACCGCAGTTTACTCTGATGCTACATCCACCCAACTTCTATTCTTGTCTTTTCTTTTATGAACCATCTCATATGCTTCCATGAGGTCTGGTTCACGATTATGCTTTTCCTTCTACTATTAAAAAAAAGTGAGTATGTTTGATCGATAGTTTTTTTCTATTACCGCTGTTCACAATACTTATAAATTAAAACTGTTGCCATAATGAAATATCATTTGATGTTACATATTTTTTGTTTACATGATTTTGTTTCAAAATTGTTATATTGATAAAAAAATACCCCTTTATTTTTTATGTTTTGAGAGTTAATACAAGTATACGGAAAGCAATCTAACTCCTCCTTTGTTAGTTAATCAATGCAATGACTAATAATTGTATATCTTCTTCCTATATTCCTTAGTATCGAAGTTAAAAACAAAAATTCAAAACCCAAAATCAAACCAAACAGACTTTTAGTTTATATTTTTTATGCCAAAAAATATCTCGGAAACCATGAACATCTATCACGGCTGTTTTTCTCTAAAGATATGTATAGAAAAAAGTTTACAATGCACTATAGGTGTTTCATGGTTAATAGGGACGAATAGGCTAATAAGGAATCCTTTTTTTTTATGAATACAATGATATAGCCAACTCCGCAGAGAGCTCACCACAACCGCTGTGGGAAATCACAGGGATATCTTCCTCTAGTTTTATAAGATAGCTTGACCATGAAAAATTCATAAGAAAATCACGGGGAAGGTTGTCGTCTAATATTCATATTTGGTACACTTTGCACCACCGTTTCTTTCTGCCTGATCTTCAGCATAAGAAATAATTAACATATAGAGGGCCACAGCTAAAGTGGATGCAAGCAATATGCAGTACTGATATGAACCAGTGGCATATGATATGCTGCCTATTTTTCAACTTCAGTTCTTTTACCCTATCCAATTGGAAATTAAACCTAGCTTTCTTTATATATTCTTGAACATATGAAATGAAGAGGAATATGACTTGTCTAAACAATCTGTAGCTTTTGACTGTTATCCAAATCATATATGCGATGCAACTATCCGACCTTTGATTTGTAGTCTTCATTGATTCTTTAGTTTTTTTTAATCTAAATCGATACATGATGAATGGCACACTATTCAAAACATGGCCACTTGTTTTTGACTTGAGTGGCCTTGAAATTCAGTTTTGTGATTAACATGACTTTGTGATGTTTAATACTTGCCAAATGATTCCATAATGTCTCTACAACAAGCAGTTTAACCATGTACATTACTAATACAAACAGTGAGACAACCACCCTTCTTTCTATTTTTATGTTTATTTTTTATTTTTATTTTTATTTTTATAGACAGGTCTAGATAGCATGAAAAAGACAAACACCTTCCTACTGTCCTTCCTACAGTATGTAGGTTTGGTGACCTTTGTCATTGCATTATATAAATACATTCTCATTTAGAGTGATGTAATCCTGGAGTATAAGATAAGATGAGCTGCCTTCATATATGACAACTCCTTTTGTGTAACTACAACAAATACATTCGAGTGAGATAACTGGTGTCATAAGTCAAAGGTGAGATTGCCAAATGCTTTAAATTACAAGGGGAGAAAAGTCTGCTAATCCAGATTTTGTGTAAGGGACAAGATAACTCGAAAATACACGTATTTTTTAGAATATCAGGAGCAAACCTGCCATAGAATGAGATGAAATTATAACCCTATTTCATACTCAGCACAAAGAGCACAACTTAATTCTACCCATATATTTCCATAACTTTCGATGAGCATAGCAAAGATGAGCACACAAAAAGCGAGGCCTATACTGCCATCGAATCATATCTCTCTGGAACATGCACAGAGCATGCAAAACGACTGAAGGCAAATAAAGGAAAAAACAGTGATGATCTTATGTCAAGCATGGATGAATTAGAAGAGGTTAGTGATGAATTTCAAGGTGTTCAGGTGAAGTGGCATTCAAGGAAAAATGAACCAAATCATACCTTCCTATTGTTTCCCCGAAACGATGATTCAAGATATTACCAGTTAGTCTTCCACCAGTCTCGCGGAAAAATTATCAATGATGGGTACCTCAAATACGTAATGGAATAAGGTAAAGCAATACAACTAAAAAAGCAAAAGAGTAGGCTTTACACAAACAGCTCAAAATTCGACGACGAACAGATGAAGCAAAAATGGAGTCATGTCCCATTCGAGCACCTCGCCACATTCGACACGGTTGCACTTAATCCAAAGATAAAGAACATGATAGTTCAAGATTTACTAAGTTTTAGTAATAGCAAGGATTACTACTCGAAAGTAGGAAAAGCATGGAAATGTGGGTATCTTCTGTATGGCCCCCCAGGAACTGGGAAAGCAAGCATGATAGCAGCAATGGCTAATTTGATGGACTATGATATCTACGACTTAGAACTGTCAACAGTCAAGAATAACACTGGTTTAAGGAAACTATTGATCGAAACCACAGGTAAGTCGATTATAGTGATTGAAGATATTGATTGTTCTTTGGACTTATCCGGGAATAGGAAGAATAAGAAGAAAGAAGATGAGGAGAAGTCGGTCGAGGACAGATTGAAATAAAGATGGATACATCAAACAAAGAGGAAAGTAAAATTACACTTTCAGGGCTACTTAACTTCATTGATGGTTTACGGTCATCTTGTGGCAACGAAAGACTGCTTGTGTTTACGACTAACTATGTGGAGAAGATGGATCCAGCACTTGTAAGAACAGGAAGAATGGACATGCATATTGAGCTTTCTTATTGCAGGTTTGAAGCATTTAAAGTTCTGGAAAGAAATTATCTGGGGGTTGATGATCACAAGTTGTTTGAAGACGTTAAGGAACTGATCGAGAAGAATAATATTACACCTGGCGACGTAGCTAAAACTTTGATGCCAAAGAGTCTTGTTGCAATTGAAGATCAAGTCATCGAAAAATGTTTGAAGAAGTTGATTGAAGCTCTAAAAAACTGCAAACTTTAAGCATAAAGTAGAACAAGCTAATGGAGAAGTTGCATCTACTGAAGACGCAAAGGGATAGAGGAGCCGTATGTTTAAGTTTGGGATTCGGCGTACTGTACGTGTTCATCGCTTATAGCTTAATGAGTAAGACTTATTAGTGACATTATGTAGTAAGGGCATTACAGGCACTACAGTTAACTATATCATCAATCTAAAGTTTTTTTCTTTTTAAAAAAAACAAAAAAACAAAGAGCATAACTTAAAAACAAATTTGTGGAGCAAAAGATGGTTTTCCCAATGTTTTGTGTAAAATATAACTGTCATTTTTAAATCACATACTTGAAAATGCTATAATATTAGCCAAAGTTGATAGGTATGTCAATATTTGTTAACTTTTTTCCCTTCTTTCGTCCTTTCTTCCTTATTTTTTTAATTTAATTTTACTTCTTAACGGCCTCTAATGGTAATGACCTGCTCATAACAAATAAAATAACCAATATTGCTTGTTTTGCACTTATCGAAAATACACATTAGGATACCAAACTCATTGGAAAAAAAATAGAAGTATGTCAACTTACAAATTTTGCCATGTGCCTTGCAAAGGTCATCGACCCACCCGTGTGACTCGCCTTCAATTTCTTTCGATTCACAACATTTCTCTCAACTTTAATCTATCAGGAAAATTAATTTTTTTTAATTGATAAAGTAAAGCAAAACCGTAGAAAAATAGCAAAATAGCTAAGATTGCAAAGGCCATCAAACACAAGAGAACTTACCTTATTTTTAGGATCATTGTCCCAATAGTTGACAATGTTTCTCCATTGTTCACCATCCACTCGGTCATCTCCACAAACAAAACACGACGGAGAGCCTACATATGGAGTGTAATATTTTCTTTTTAACTCGGCTCTATTATTTCTTATCCTTTTAGATAGTCTTTTTAGCAGTGTATAGCGAATTGCAAGGATATAGGGAATATCTTCGGCGCGCCAATCAATCGTATCCTATAATGGAAAAAAGAATGTACAAACTTATAAGTAAGGAATTGAAATGTATATTGATTAAAAATTATAGTTATAACAGTGCTTTATAAATTATAAAACCCAACTTAACATACCGGTATGATTTTCTAAATTTTATCCATTTTTGCTTCATCATATGATCGCCAATCGATAGGTGATAAAGGAAACAAATTGTAATTTCTTGCCAAGTTACCTAGATATCTGATTAACCTAGCATCCTTTGGAACAACGCACAAACCATCTTTCGTGAATTCTATCTTCTCTTTGATTGACTTTCCCCAAATGGGTTTATTTGATTGACATAGAAATGTGTTCATTTTATGCTCTTATTTCTTATCTTTTGTATATAAATAAATATTACTTGGGTATTATTTTGTTACTTTTACAGATATTCCAACCCAGCCCGCATGCAACCAGAAAAGTAGAGAAATAGAGATGAAATTGATATATATATTTACATTTTGAAGAATTGTAGATGAAGATCTCACATCTAGTTGCTGTTGGACAAGAAAAGGATTGATAAAAAGGCTTTGCACATCACAAATCAATGAAGAAGTGTCAAGGAAGCAAGAGGAAAAGAGAAAAGGCCCAAATTTGCTTTATTTATCTAAGGTCCATTTATGTTTCTCATTGTAAACTAATTAGTGATGTAATGACCAGGCCCAGTTATCATTAGGGTTAGGGTTTGGCTATCTACCCTATATATACCCTTCTAATGGCATTGTAGCCACCATCCTATCACATATCTCATTCTCTTCTCTTCTTCATTAATAAAATTCATTTTTCTCTTTATTTTCTGCAGTTTTCTATTTCTTAGCAATTAGTGTTGTCTACACGATTAGATTCGGTAGAACACTATTTGTATTCTGCATTTCTTTTCATTAGCGATTGAACGTCTGATTAGATTCAGCGGTAATCCTAATTTTTATTTTCTGTTCGTTTAATTCTGTTCTACAATTTTATTTCCATTGTTCTATTTTATCTTTAATCGTTGAATTTATTACAGATCTGATTAGATTCGAATCTGCAGTAAATTTAATTGCATCTTTTAATTGTAGTTTCACTTTTTATTTTGTTTTGCAAAATCAACCTCCAGCTTCGTCTGACACGCCCAAGAAAAAAAAATTAATTAAACCTCCCTGTGTTCGACCTGTATGCTACACGCCTGTATGCTTGCAGAATTTATTACAAATGTCGCGCTTTTCTAATTCATAGACTAGCGTCGATCAAGTTTTTGGCGCCGTTGCCGGGGACCCAAGTCAGATTCCCTTAGAAAATCAAACTCCTCAAGTCGGAGAAGGGTTACCCCACTTTTACTCTCAGGACCAAGCAAATGCTATAGCTCAAAATAATCCTTACTCATCCACATACAACCCTGGTTGGAGAAACCACCCAAATTTTTCTTGGTCAAACCCCAATAATTCGGCCAACCCATCTCACGTGCAACCCTTTATTCCCAATCCGAATTACCAAGCTCCACCTCCCAATTCTCAAACCTCTCAACCTGCACCTCAAACGAAACAACCTTATAGGCACCCCAACTTTCAATCATCCAATCAATCCTCTCAATCTTCTCAACCACCACAAGATATCGTGCGTTTAGAGAAACAGTTGAACTCTCACGAAGCTAAAATGAACTCACAAGACGCTAAACTCGACCAAATGTTCAATATGATGAAAGAACTAATGAAAAATAATGAGAAAGGAAAGTTGCCTAGTCAACCCGAGGTGAATCCAAAATATAACTCTCGTGCTCTAAATTCTTGTGAGGATGAAAACCACAATCCGGTCAACGTTGTTACAACCCTTCGATCTGAAAAGGGGATTGATAATAATGTTGGCAACCCTGACAAACCTTCAAACTCAACCCAAATACAAAAGCTTGATGATCACATAATGGCTACAAATGCCAGTTCTTCTAAACTTCCATCTCCCTTAAATGTTGGCAATCCCAACAGTTCTTCCCCTAGTGTTGACAAACCCGACTCACCTTCTGAAATCGATGTTGGCAATACCAATATTTCATCTTCTACACATTTACCACCTTCTTCTTCCATGGCCAAATCTTCATCGTCGAACGATGAAACTCATCACAGAGTCGAAAAACCAGTAGCTCCTTTTCCTCATAGACTCAACAATAAGAAGAAAGCGGCAAATTTCGATAAAATTCTGGAAATTTTCAAACAAGTCCGTGTGAACATTCCTCTTTTAGACACCATTGAACAAATCCCTCAATATGCTAAATGTCTTAAGGAATTGTGCACACAAAAACGTGCGACCAATGTCCCAAAAACCGCCTTTCTGACTGCGAATACAAGCTCTATTCTTTCGAATCTTGCCCCAGTCAAGTACAAAGACCCTGGCTGTCCTACCATTGGTTGTAAAATAGGAAACACTCACATCTCTCGAGCCCTACTCGATCTTGGTGCCAGTGTTAATCTTCTTCCTTATACTGTTTATCGTCAACTTGGACTGGGGGAGATTAAACCAACAAATATCACTCTTCAGCTAGCTGACCGATCTGTCAAAAAGCCATTGGGAATAATCGAAGACGTCTTAATACAGATCGAACAGTTTTACTTCCCTGTCGATTTCATAGTTCTAGAAACCGAGCCTGTCTCAAATCCCAACGTTCAAATACCATTGATCTTAGGACGCCCTTTCTTAGCAACCTCTAATGCTGTCATTAATTGTAGGAATGGTCAGCTTCGACTTTCCTTCGGGCACCTAACCATTGAGCTAAACATCTTTAATCTCAACAAACAACCTAGGGATTTTGAGATCGATGAAATTGACATGATTCAAACCACAGTTGATGAAACCTCTAGTGACACTTCTGAAGCCTTGAAAATGTGTCTTGACCATTTCGACTCCGATTTTGACGAACTCGAATACATTTCTGAAATAAACAAAATTCTTGACTCCGACACTTCGTCACCTGAATCTAACCAAGGAATATTGACCAATGTTGATACACAAGACCTTCCTAAGTTAGACCTCAAACCCTTGCCACCAGACCTTAAGTATGCCTACCTAGATTCTTCAAAAACTTTTCCCGTAATCTTGGCTTCCGATCTTATCGAGGACCAAGAAGAAAAACTTTTGGATATCTTGCGGGAAAATAAAGACGCCTTGGGGTGGGAAATTAGCGATATAAAAGGAATTAGCCCATCAATTGTGGAACATCGCATACATTTAGTTGATGAGGCTAAACCCACCCGTGAGGTTCAAAGGCAATTAAACCCAAACATGAGAGAAGTGGTCAAGGAGGAGATAATCAAATGTCTAGACAATAACATCATCTATCCCATCTCTGATAGTACTTGGGTGAGTCCGGTACAAGTTGTACCAAAGAAGTCGGGAGTCACAGTGATCAAAAACGACAGTAATGAACTCGTCCCAACAAAAATCAAAACCAAATGGCGTGTGTGCATCGACTATCGAAAGCTTAACTCAGCCACACGAAAAGACCATTTTCCCTTGCCTTTTATTGACCAAATGCTCGAACGCTTAGCGGGACATGAGTACTACTGTTTTCTCGATGGATACTCTGGCTATAACCAAATTCCTGTTGCTTTAGAAGATCAACATAAGACCACCTTTACTTGTCCCTTTGGAACCTTTGCTTATCGACGCATGCCTTTTGGTCTTTGTAATGCCCCCGCGACTTTCCAAAGGTGTATGATGAGTATTTTCTCTGATATGGTAGAAGAATTCTTGGAAATATTCATGGACGATTTTTCAATATATGGATCATCTTTTTCCCAATGTCTCACTCATTTAGAACTCGTCCTTAAGCGTTGTAAGGAGAAATCACTCGTGCTTAATTGGGAGAAATGCCACTTTATGGTAAAAAGGGGGATAGTTCTAGGTCATGTCGTCTCCAAACATGGCCTAGAAGTTGATAAATCCAAAATCGATTTGATTGCTAATTTACCTCCTCCTAAGTCCGTCAAAGATGTTCGTTCATTTCTTGGCCATGCAGGATTCTATAGAAGATTCATTAAGGATTTCTCAAAAATTTCAAAACCTCTCTCGAATTTACTTGCCAAAGACGTAAAGTTTGAATTTTCAAATGATTGCAAAACATTTTTTGAAACTCTTAAGTCAATCTTGACCACAACTCCCATCATTCAACCTCCTGATTGGACTCAACCCTTTGAACTTATGTGCGACGCTTCTGACTTTGCAATTGGAGCCATCTTGGGACAGCGAATTGATAAACTCGCTCGAGTCATTTATTACGCTAGCAAAACCTTAAACAAGGCCCAATTGAACTACTCAACTACTGAAAAGGAATTTTTGGCAGTTGTCTTCGCTCTTGAGAAATTCAGACCATATCTCATAGGATCCAAAGTCATAGTTTACACTGACCATGCTGCCCTACGATATTTGCTTTCTAAAAAGGATGCCAAGGCCCGCTTGATTCGTTGGATCCTTCTTCTTCAAGAATTCGATATAGAAATACGAGATAAAAAGGGTTCTGAAAATGTCGTAGCTGATCATCTCTCTCGAATTGTGCACGACAATGATAACGACACCCAAATCGATGACTATTTTCCTGACGAACAACTCCTTTCGATCTCTAACACCCCTTGGTACGTTGACATTGTGAATTATCTTGTCACACAACAAATGCCCGCTGAATGGTCGAAACAAGATAAACAAAAATTTCTCTCGAAAGTTCGAAACTTCTATTGGGACGACCCATATCTTTTCAAATACTGCCCAGACCAAATCATTCAAAGGTGTGTGCCCAATCATGAACACCAAAGTATTCTCTCCTTCTCATATGACCATGCTTGTGGCGGTCATTTTGGAGCAAGAAAAACTGCTGCAAAAGTTTTGCAAAGCGGTTTTTATTGGCCTACACTCTTCCGTGACGCTTTCGAATTTTGCTCTAAATGTGAGCGATGTCAAAGAACGGGTCGAATCTCTAAGCGAAACATGATGCCTCTCAACCCCATTTTAGTGATTGAGTTATTCGATGTTTGGGGCATCGATTTCATGGGACCATTCCCTAATTTATTTGGGAATCTTTACATCTTGCTTGCGGTAGATTATGTCTCAAAATGAGTTGAAGCCATTCCAACCAAAACCAACGACAACAAGGTTGTTATCAAATTCCTAAAAGAAAACATCTTTTCACGCTTTGGCACACCTCGAGCTATCATTAGCGATAATGGCACTCATTTCTGTAATCGTGCTTTTGAGTCCTTGCTCAAGAAATACTTAATCACACACAAGCTGTCAACACCTTACCATCCACAAACTAGTGGACAAGTAGAAGTTTCCAATAGACAAATCAAGCAAATTCTTGAGAAAACCGTGAATTCAAATAGAAAAGATTGGTCTGTAAAACTGATTGATGCACTTTGGGCTTTTCGCACTGCTTATAAAACCAATCTAGGGATGTCACCATATCGATTAGTCTTTGGAAAGGCCTGTCACTTACCTCTTGAATTAGAGCATCGTGCTCTTTGGGCCATAAAATTTTTGAACTTTGACTTAGAAAAAGCCGGCTCACATAGGAAGTTACAAATTTCGGAATTAGAGGAATTAAGAAATGAGGCGTATGAAAATACGAAAATCTACAAAGAAAGAACCAAAGCCCAACACGACAAAAACATACTTCGTAAGGAATTCAACGTAGGTCAAAAGGTTCTTTTATACGACTCTAGACTTCACTTGTTTCCAGGAAAACTCAGATCTCGATGGACTGGACCTTATGTCGTGAAAACAGTATATCCTCATGGAGCGGTTGAAATTGAAAATCCTAGGGATGGAAAAGTCTTCAAAGTAAACGGTCAACGACTGAAACCATTTTTAGAATTCGAGCAATATGACGAAGATGACTCTATCGATCTGCATGATCATCCACCATGAAATCAGGTGGTACACGTTCTTTTTCTTTTATTTTTTTTATTTTTTTTTCTGCTTTAGACAGTTGGGACACTGTCTCAATCAAGTGTGGGGGGGAGTCTGCATTTCATCCATTTTCATTTTTTTATTTCTTTTTATTTTCAGCCATTTAAGTAGGATCATCATACATTTTAGATTGTAGTAACATACCATAATTTTTTTTTTGGGAAGATACGACTCATTTTCAGTTGATACAGCAAAATAAGTTTACAATTTTTAGCCAGTTGATAGTATTTTTCTCTCTCAACTTAGATCGAATAGGAAATATAATGAAAAGTTTAATTTTGAGGGATAATAGTGTAACCGGTACATAGGGAGATTCTTAGGTGATGACCATGAAATCTATTCTATATTGTAGACTTTGTTTAAATAAGTGGAGGACTTAAAATACTTATAATGGCTTGTCAAATCTTTAAAACTAAGTTGTGTTAAGTTGAATTCGCGTAACTCTCTTTTTGTGCTTATAAATTCAATAATAATAATAGTAATCCAAGGGTATCCAACATTGCTTGTATATCGAGCGTTGGTGTGCAAACCCGCCAAGCTCTATCCGACACGTTGTTGACAAAGTCAACGTTGGAATATCTTGGTCTCATTTTATGAGATTGGACACCTAAGGATTACCGACACGTTGTTGACAAAGTCAAAGTCGGCCTGCACAATCCGCCAAGCTCTTTACCTACTCTTCGTTAGTCCGCGAGGCAGTGCATGGGTGGTAAACCTTGGTCTTTTTAGTTAGGTGTATGTACTTAATCATAAATCTTAAAATTTTATAGAATAAAGAATAAGCGATGATACCCAAACACTTCTTGACCTTATTGATTTGACTAGCCATACATGAGAAAATTAGAATACCACTTTGCAAACTGTGCCAAGCAAACTAAGAATTTATTTCATGGCTGCACTATGTTATCGACCGAACTAACTGGCCCAACTGGAATTTAACATTTGAAAACTTGATTTATATTGAAAATTTGTGACAAGTCGAGGTATCTAAAATAAAATCAACTGGTTAGAAATTATTAACTTAATTTGTTGTACCACTTTCCTGAAATAAGTCGTGTTGTCATTTTTCGTTTTTATTTTTGCATATGTCCAATGCATTCATGTAGTTTCATTAGAATCATAGCATACTGCATTTGGATTTTGTGGGTAGTATCCGCTGAAAACCCTCACGAGACACCACTCGTCCTACTAGGGACACCTAGAGGTTTAACGGCTTGTTGCATGCGCTCAATGCAATCGTGTTTCCTACGAAAGTGTGACCTATCTAGTTAGTTTTTCATTTCTTGTTTTACTCGAGGACGAGTAAAAGATAAGTGTGGGGGTATTTGATTGACATAGAAATGTGTTCATTTTATGCTCTTATTTCTTATCTTTTGTATATAAATAAATATTACTTGGGTATTATTTTGTTACTTTTACAGATATTCCAACCCAGCCCGCATGCAACCAGAAAAGTAGAGAAATAGAGATGAAATTGATATATATTTACATTTTGAAGAATTGTAGATGAAGATCTCACATCTAGTTGTTGTTGGACAAGAAAAGGATTGATAAAAAGGCTTTGCACATCACAAATCAATGAAGAAGTGTCAAGGAAGCAAGAGGGAAAGAGAAAAGGCCCAAATTTGCTTTATTTATCTAAGGCCCATTTATGTTTCTCATTGTAAACTAATTAGTGATGTAATGACCAGGCCCAGTTATCATTAGGGCTAGGGTTAGGGTTTGGCTATCTACCCTATATATACCCTTGTAATGGCATTGTAGCCACCATCCTATCACATATCTCATTCTCTTCTCTTCTTCATTAATAAAATTCATTTTTCTCTTTATTTTCTGCAGTTTTCTATTTCTTAGCAATTAGTGTTGTCTACACGATTAGATTCGGTAGAACACTATTTGTATTCTGCATTTCTTTTCATTAGCGATTGACCGTCTGATTAGATTCAGCGGTAATCCTAATTTTTATTTTCTGTTCGTTTAATTCTGTTCTGCAATTTTATTTCCATTGTTCTATTTTATCTTTAATCGTTGAATTTATTACAGATCTGATTAGATTCGAATCTGCAGTAAATTTAATTGCATCTTTTAATTGTAGTTTCACTTTTTATTTCGTTTTGCAAAATCAACCTCCAGCTTCGTCTGACACGCCCAAGATTTTTTTTTTTTTAATTAAACCTCCCTGTGTTCGACCTGTATGCTACACGCCTGTATGCTTGCAGAATTTATTACAAATGTCGCGCTTTTCTAATTCATAGACTAGCGTCGATCAGGTTTGTAATAGGCACGTCGTTTTCTTTTTAATGATCCTAAAAATAACAATTGGTAGTAACTCAAAAAGAACATTTTCATGTATTTTTTAAACAATATTATATGATATGTCGATATGTTTACTTATCTTGTACAAACTTGAAATAATAAAAACATCTAATGTACCATTGTTTCCACGGTCACCGTTTTCGCATATGTCATCATCTGAACTTAAATGATTCTCCTGACTGGAATCCGAATATGAGTTACTTATCTAAGCAATTAAGAATGAAAACACAATCATGTTCATCAAATCAATTCAAAATAAAAATCTAACAAATTAGTACTCCAAAAAAGCAATTCAAATTACAAAATTACGTCTCCACAATTATATTGGAGAGGCAAACCTATTTAGTCAGAAAGTTTGCATTAAAAATCACCTACCATGTGCACATAGGTGTTCATGTATTGTTTTGCTTGTATTTCTTTTCAATGCTATAATGTAAAAGAAGAAAAAATGAGAAAATCCGTAATGTGGTACAATAAAAAGAACAAAAAAGAACATGACATGCATATTTTAGGTACCTGCATACAATGTTGAAAAATAAATATGCATAGCATGTTCATTTAATATTAAATATACAATGTTGAAAAATAAATATACAATGTTGAAAATAAATATTTTAGGTACCTGTATAAAATTTTACTTGTGCTTGCTTGAGATGCAAATATATTCATTTGATTTGTAGAAAAAGAACATATAAAAATAGGCATCGACAGCTAGGACATTGAAAGGGAATGTTATTAAGTCTATTTTTGCCTTAAGTCTATTTTTTTTAAGTTGATAACTGTGCCTTTTATGTAAAATAATTAGTAGTTAAAAACAAATTAATATTCGTGCACCAGAAAAATGTTAATAAGTACTAAATAGCTTGATATATAGGCTTTAAGACAAAAACAAGCCTCTATAATAGGTTTTTCTGGAAATTAAACTAAAGAACGAAACTAATGAAATGGTGATTTTTTAATAAGAACTGAGACAATACAAAAACCTATGATCATGTATACAAACATTGACCAGAATTGCAAGGACAAAATTTTAGTTTTATGGAGTAAAAAAAGCTTTGAATGTGCCAGTTATACATAAAAGTGAACAATATATTAATTGATATATCAAAAACATACTAGGCATGATTTTCATAAGCACTTTTGTGTGTGTGCACTGTCAACTAGAAAAGAGAATTAGATTGTGTGAATAAAAGAGAAAAACAGCGTGATCAACTTACCATTGGTAAAAATGCATGTGTATAATGAATATGTATGTAGCAGCATATTATAGTTGGGTTCTATCCAGTTTATATTATAGTTGGGATGACATGAATGATTGCACCTTAACATAAGAAATATACAAGGATTTAGTTTTACATTTCGTTCATAAAAGTCACCATCTTTGTATACGTCTCTTAACATCTTGCCTATCTTAATGGGCTGCTTCACTCTTTTGCTATTGATATAGGAAATTACTTTTGATTTTTGAGAAACTAGAGAAGTAAATGAAATTGCTACATATTAATACGCGTCAATACAAAATTTTAATTGTAATTGCTTAACATACATTTATATTTAAATAATATCAGGAGGAACTTTTAATAAATCAAAAAACAACTAAAATTATTGATAAATCTGCTGAATAATGAATCCAAAAAGCGTTAAAAGATTACTATTTTGTTTGTTTGAAATAAGTAAATTTCACGTAAGTGATCATTACTTTTCTGATCACTTATTACATTACAGTTCCAATTATACCTCCATGCTGCACAAAGTTCATAATTATTTCAATCATAATTTAATTAATTTATAATTTTTCTTACTAGGTCAGATGATTAAACATCATCAAACATAACTTCGATTTTGTTTTAAGTTTCATCTCTTTCCAAAGTTCTGTCTCATTCTACATTGAGGTGAATTTTTGGTATATTTTGATTTTAGTTTTTGCTTTATGGTTTTCGATCAATGGAAACAAATATAAAAAAAAATGAAAGTTAAAAAAAAAAGTGATGACAACCTACCGGAATGTCTGAATGCAAATTTTAAGTTACCATACGATGAAATCTAATTGCCACATTTAAACACCTTTAGTATGAACCTGTGCTTCACAAATGATGATCATAATAATCCCATTTTTAAATCTGTCATTTTTAGTATCCAAACTTACATTTGGCTTTTCTTCAAAGGTGGAATATTTGAATATTTGAAATGTGCAATATTTTAAGTTACTTATGTTACTTGAATTTTAAATTGATTAATAAATTATAAGCATATTATGTTCTTAATTTTCAAATTTACGTTTACTTCAAAAAGGTCATGAATTTGTTTTTTTTCATGAATATAAATTTTATGTAAATTACGTTCACAGCTCTAACACATACATATTGGCTTGATATAAGCACTAACACGTGCTAATTGCTTTTGTCGTCGTCACTATTTTAACCAAAGAAACATTTGCAACATTCAAACTTCAATGGAATTTTTTTTTGCCATTATATAAGACATAATAACCGAATTTCTGATGGTCAACACTAAATCATGTATGCTTCGGATTTATATTATGGGAAAATTATATTTTACAAATACAGATGTCTAACATGTAATATTTTTGCTGTTTTACATTGAAATTCTATATAGCTTATGTGCAGATGTAATTAGCATTTATGCATATAACTTATGTGTAGATGTTATAATCCATTTGCAAACAACTTGCAAGTTATAAAAAGTAACATACAACACATGATCAATGATCAAAATAAGTTCACAAACATTAGAAGAAGAAAAACAGAAAATAACAAGTGAATTCAGACATTAACAACCAATAGAAGAAGAAGAAAATATGTATTATCTGTATGAATAGGGATCATCATTACTCAAGCATTGAGCTACTTTATTTAAACAAATAAAAATACAGTTTGAAGTGCATAAAGTGGTCAGGAACTTGGCCCGTTTTGCAATATCGTCATTACATCAAAAGCAGTTAGGGCTTTGCTAATCAATACAGTGAAAAAAAAAATAGTATCCCGAATAAATTACATACCTATGCTAATGAATTTCCCGATTAAAAAAGAGGAAGAAGCTTGCAATAATTTATAAATCGAAGGAGAGCAAGAATCATCAATCTGAAGAGAAAAAAGAATTTGGTCGTTATGTGGTAAAAAGGAAAGAGCATGGGAACGAATTAGAAAAAGCGTGGGAAATTAGAAAAAAACGAGGGAACGAATTAAGCGAAAATCACTAATTACCTGGTGAAAATTTTGCCGCTATGGAAGGAATATTTTTGAGAATTGAGGCAGGTACTTTTGCCTTAGAACGTAATAGCAAAGGCTAAATTTATTTCCGCTTGAGTTGCCCAGAGGAGACAGGTATATTTGTCCTGTAAAATATACAGTAAAAGCTGAAACGAACTGTGCCCCTATTTGTTCATTATTAACGGCGAAACTGCTATTTAGCCCCTGATTAGGGCCCCCAATGCTTAAATAATTGGTAGTGTTACCATGTGCATTTAAAAAAATATGACCATGATATATAATGCATTGTTAGTGAAAAGTTAATAAATTCAATATTAATAGTAGATTAATTGTTTTCTACTCGTCCAACCAAGTTATCAACACCAATTTCTTTCAAATAAATAGCAGCTTGCCCATTCCATTTGCTACATAAAATGATCCACTAAAAATAGTATTTGAAACTTATTTCTTTCTTGATTATGTCTTGATCTGACCTTACAATATCTTCTTCTTCTTCTTTGGAATAAATGAATGGTTATGGAATAAAAATGAATGCGCGTAAAATAAAATTCTATGGAATAAAAATGAAAGTTTTATAGTTGAAAGATCATATCGATTTGGCTTGACAAGTTTTTTTTTTTTAAATGTGAATATAAAACAAGGGATTGTCCCCTCAGAATTTAATATTTACTATTTCTTATTAGGGAAACTATTCAATTCATATCAATGTTTTAGGTAAGAGCAATGTCAAAAAAATGTGTGTGAAAAATAACTATATAATTGATATTTGTGTGCTGCTTATGTCATATATTTTTTACCTGATATTAAAATTTAGTAAATAGTGTTCTTTTAAAATAGAATAAAGAAATTATATGATACAGGAAAATTAGAAAGTACGTATCAGTATTTTTTGTGTCAGGGTATTAGTTGAACAAATAAAAGTCTTATATTTGAAAGATTTACTACTAACCGTAATTTCACACAGTGCTCGTTTTTTTAATGGGGTTTTTACCCTTAAGGACAAAAAGAACAAAAAATTGTTCCATAAGGACAAGGGGGCAAAATTTTATTCTCAAAGACAAAATTTAGTGTAAATTTTATCCTCAAGGACAAAAGTCCGTTGGCATAAGTCGAACCAAGGTTGCTCTACATTTACATGCAAGCTTAACCACCCAGCCTTTACCAACTTCTGTCATTTTGTTGCCCCTCTTTTTATTTGAATGTATATTTTCGAAAGCATATAACACTTCCAGGTAGCCCCATCCGCCACCGCCACCAGCATTGCCCTAGGCGAAGGTCTCCCTTGCCTATGCCTTGGGCTGGCTCTGGCTACTACCTTACCCGTTAGTTGAGATTCACGGTATGTGTCTATGCATCTATAACATTAGCACCGACCCTACTTACAATAACTTTATATTACACTAATATTGGATGGTAAATCTAGAAACTACTAATAACTAATTTATTGAAAGACAAAGTATTTTGAATGGGTTTGCTTTAAACTAAGTCATTAGCTATTACTGCGTTTAGTATTTATGTCCAAACGTTGATAGCAAGACAATAACATATGCAATATTTTTCATTGATGTTAATGGTCAGTAGCTTCAATATATGCAGTAGCCTTCAATAGTATAAACACCATTAATATTGGATGGTCTTCGGTAATGATCAAATGCTGATCCACAATTACAACAACTGAGCTAGCATACAATATTAAAAAGTGAAAAAGACTTACAATTAATATATTCTTCGCTTTTACTGCAGTTTTTTTTATGAAGTCCCTCGCATTTTTCCACGTTCCCTACGACTATTTCGCTCAATTTTTTTTTTTTTTTTTTGCTTTCTCTTTGGAGATCCCATCCGTCTTGCTCTGCTTCATTTCTTTAGTCATGTTCTCAGCCTTCCCTACAATTTCATTTACCTTCTCTTCTATTTCATCTTCAATTTCCTAATAATCAGATACATCAATGTCACATTCTTCAAGAAAATGCATAACATGATATACATTTTTTTCCTAATATTTACCGACACCATGGTATACATCAATGTAAGCATTGCATTGACCATTGTAGCAAAACTACTAACCATCCCGATGCTAACTCCATGACTATTCAGAGTTCTTACATCAAAGCTAGTTTCTTTTATATGTGGGATACTGCAATCGGTAGAAATTGCAGTTGAGAAGAAATAAACTAAGATTTTGATAGCACTTTCAATTCCTAGGTTTTTATGACATTCTTTTATGCATTGCCATATACTTCCTAAATAAATAAATAAAATCTTAAATGGCAATACTATCGCATAATAGAATAAAATGACAGTGTGGTCAAATATTGTAGTTGTTCATATTACATTAGACACTTGAACGCACATGGTCAAAGTAGCTTAGTATTTTTTCCATACTAAATACATGACCAACAGCACACTCAAAGGACAGTTTAGCAACTACAGGATGCCTAAGAACATTGAATTTCAGCAAAATGAACTGTAGCATTCTCCAAATGTACTGAAAATAAAAGTCCAAATTTTAATCTTATCAACTAATATTTATTATTGCACTCCAAAAACTATGACCTAGCTTATTTTGGCATTGGCTTGCTTATAACACTTTGTATAATTTATTGAATTTTTATCCAAATAATAAATACTGGATTTCCTCCTTAGTCCAATCCCTATTCAGGTTCTTAGCAAAAAAAATGACACAGTAGGAAATTCAAGTTATGCTCCTACATTATATTTCCCACTTAAACGTTATTTCTACTCATAAACATATTTGTCACTATATATGCATGTATGTATATGAGTTGCATATACTTGTTGATTTATACCATCTTGTACTTAATGCTTAAAACCTAAGTATAAAATGTCTAATCCTAAATGCCAAATAGAGCTGCACTTCCCTGGTATTATAGTCTATAAAGAACTACTATTTAAGAAGAAAGACAAATTTCATTCTCTTGTACAATTATGAAAAAGAATTATGTGGATGAAACTAAGCAAGCATGAGTTGTAAACATCTTGGATTACCCCACTTCACATTAACTGATATTATGCTATTACACGTTTACGGATCAACACTCAAGCAAAGTTGGGGTTTCCATAGGATTATAGGTGTCAAAATAATCCGTCAATCTTATCATCTTTAAAGCTTCTTTACACCTATTATGATAGCATATAAAGATTGGGGATTTTCCGATATACCCAAATCAAGGTTTGCATACTACTAAATATTAAATTTCTGTATCTAGTCATTAACTTAGTTTGAATAAAATAACATCACTTCTTAGTGTTGAACTTGGTTGTCCAAATAACAACAGAGAAACCAATAAAGAAAACCTAAGCTACCCCTCATCTTTCAAATTAAGTATCTCCTTTTAGAATTTACCATGCTGAGTTGCACAATAACTTTACGTTTCCACCGATTTCGTATAACTAAGGTCAAACTTTTTAACCCTTGGATCTTCATCTCCACGGTCGGAGGAGTTCGCTAATTTGGTAGTGCAGAGAGGTTGGCTGCCCCTTTAGGGTTATGTTATGTTGGAAGAAGACGACTCATTTATCTTTTCTGTAAAACGACTTAGTAGTAGGATGCAAGGAGAATGGTGCAATTGCAGTTTGTAAGGGGTGACCAATCCCTTTCAGCGGAAAAACCTCAATAGGATCAGCAATGATGTAATAGAACAAACAACTTGAAATGAATATAAATCTCAGATCACAGAAAAATAAAAGCAACAGAGAACATACAAATTTATAGTGGTTCCACTATCGCGAAATAGTGTACGTCCACTTCAATAGGGAAGAGATTTTATTAATATATTCAAGAGGTTACAGAGTTTTTTAATGTAGAGCAAAAGAAATGAAGAATACAATGATCTCACATCACATAGCATCCTTTATGTTTCTCTTTAAATAGAGAAAAGATTACTTGGGGATGAGACAATTGATTTATGTAAAATAAATCAATTTATGGAAAAACAAATATCCCATTAATTAATTGGCATATGATTGATTGATAATTTCCCTTTTCTCCATCAATCAATCCCTTTTGCAATTTTAGTCTATTTCCGTTTCTTTTCTTCATGAAACATGGCAACTAATTAAATGACAAACATTTCCAATATCCCATATTCATTAATATTCCTTCCATTTCTTTCCATTCATTCCTTGCACAAAACAGGTAACGAAATCACCATGCATATCTCCATAATTAATTAGATATGGAAATATTGTATCATTAAATTCCAATAATCTCCACATTGATACAATATCTCATGCAACCTAGAGACTCCAATGTGAATGCTTCCCAATGAGTTCCTGCTAAAGCCACCCCTCATTGCAATTTGTCAGTGAACTCCGGCAAGGCCACTGCCCACCAACAAAGTTTTGAAAGCATTCCAAAAAAAAAAACAAGGTAGACATTGTGCAACCAACTCCTATCTCTTCATACAAGAAGAATACAACATCTTCTCTTGACTTCAACCAAGTCATTCTCTTCCCATTGTGCCACCACGTGACACCTAGCACTTCATTAAGTGAATCAAGTTCGAGCAATGCTCGAACTTACTAGCAGGTAATGCCTTCGTAAACATGTCTGCTGCATTTTCATTTGTGTGAATCTTCTGAAGACGAACTAAATTCTCCTCATTCATAGAGGTAAGGAAAGACTCTCTTACCTCTATATGCTTTGTTCTAGAACTGAAAGCCAGATTTTCAGCTAAATGGATTGCACTTTAACTGTCACAATTCACCAAACAAGCATCTTGCATGAAGCCCAAATCATGCAATAAATTCCTCAAATAAAGTGCCTCCTTAGCTGCCTCAACTGTAGCTATCAACTCTGTCTCTGTAGTAGACAAAGCAACTATAGTATGCAACCTCGCTCTCCAACTAAAAATTGTTCCTCCAAGTGTGAACACATAGCCTGAGGTTGACTTCCTTCTATCTCTATCTCCGGCATAGTCTGAATCACAGAATCCAACCAAGTTGAAATCCTTATTTCTGCCACAAAAAAACAAGCCCATAATCTGATGTTCCTCTAAGGTATCTAAAAATGTACTTCACTGCCTCCCAATGCGATTTTCCCAGATTTTCCGTATATCTACTAACTAATCCAACAGCTTGAGCAATGTCAGGTCTAGTGCACACCATAACATACATCAAGCTACCTACCGCACTGGCATAAAGCACCTTCTTCATATAGGCCTTGTCCTTTTCCAGAGATCGGAGAGCCCTGATTAGAAAGCTGTATATGCAAAGGCATGAGTGTACTGATAGCCTTTGCACCATCCATGCTAAACCGAGCAAGCACCTTTTGAATATATTCCTTTTGAGTAAGTCTCAAAAGTCCAAGCTTTCTATCTCTTTGGATTTCCATCCCTAAAATTTTCTTTGCTTCTCCAAGTTCTTTCATATCGAATTCCGCTTTTAATTTCAACTTCAACGCATCAATTTCAGTTTTATCCTTGGAAGCAATCACCATATCATCCACATACAAAAGTAAATACACCTAATTATTATTCTTTAAATGCTTAAAATAAACACATGCATCTTTAGTACTATGATTAAAACCATGTGAAAGCATAAAAGAATCAAACCTTTTGTACCATTGTCTAGGCGACTGTTTTAGACCATAAAGAGATTTCTTCAACTTGCATACCCAATCTGACTTTCCATCTACAATAAATCCTTCTGGCTGCTTCATGTAAATGGTTTCCTCCAAGTCACCATGCAAGAAAGTGGTCTTCACATCAAGTTGTTCTAACTCCAAATCGTAAGCGGCAACTATTACAAGTAGGATTTGAATTGAAGTTTGTCTAACAACTAGAGCAAATATTTCATCATACTCTAGCCCTTTCTTTGTGAAAACCCTTTGGCTACTAATCTTGCCTTGTATCAACCATCATCTTTTACCTTGAACACCCACTTGCAACCTATGGCTCGGCTTCCTTGAGGTAGTGGTACCGAATCCCAAGTCTTGTTCTTTTGCAAAGACTGTATCTCCTCTTCCATAGCGCAATTCCACTTTGAGTTGTCACTCGACTTCATGGCTTATTCAAGACTCAATGGTTCATCATGAATTACATGTAAAGCATACTCAAATTGATCATCAAGGCTTAAATTTTCATACTGCCAATCTCCATATCTAATTGGAGCTCTCTTTGGTTTCTGACTAGCCCGAATGACTATATCGCCCGACTCTCCTTCAGCTTCACCTTGAACTCCACCTTGAGCTCCACCTTGAGCTGAATCATCTCTAGCTTCATGACCATCACCATCACTACTAGAGGAAATATATGGACTATCATGTGATGTATCTTCAACTGCTCCGTCACTATTATCAATAGTGATAGCTCTATTTTGGGTTTGAAAACTGGGAATCTCGGTCTTTTCAGGCTTCTCATCAACTGAGTCTGAACCCTCTGATAAACCTTCCAAAGGTTTGAACATTGCTGACTCATCAAAAGTCACATGTCTGGAATGTATAACTTTCTTCGTAATTGGATTCCAAATTCTATATCCTTTTATGCCATCTGTATAACCAAGAAAAACACATTTGGAGGCCCTAGGCTCCAACTTGTCATGTCCTGTATTGTGAACATAAATTGGACATCCAAATATACGAAAATAACTTAATAAAGTGTTTTTACCTCTCTATACCTCCTCTGGAATCTTCCCATCAATGGCTGAGCATGAAATCCGATTAATAATATGTGCTGCAGTCGAAATAGCTTCAACCCAAAAACCCTTAGACATGCCCGCAGTCAATATCAAGCAACGGGCCTTTTCAAGTAGAGTCCTATTCATTCTCTCAGCAACCCCATTGGATTGCGGATCACCAGGTGTAGTAAAATGTCTTCTAATACCATGCTGTCTGCAGTAGTCGAGCAACTCTTTGAAGACATATTCGCTGCCATTGTCGGATCTAAGAATCTTCAATTTCTTTCCTGTTTGGTTTTCAACAAGAGCTAACCAAATCTTAAACTTCTCAAATAATTCCGACTTAGCTTTCATTACATACACCCAAACTTTGCGCGAGTAGTCATCAATGAAGGAAACAAAATAATAAGCTCCACCAATAGAAGCTGTAGAGTATGGCCCCCAAACATCTGAATACACATAATCAAGTACCCTCTTAGAAGTATGCATGCCATCGCCAAAAGAAATTCTGGTTTGCTTTGCCAATACACACTCCTCGCAAAAGTCCGACTTGTTGAAGATTTCTCCTTTGATCTTTTTCTTCTTACGAAGCAACTCTAAGTTCTTCTCCGAAGTATGACCTAATCTCATATGCCAAAGCTTGGTAGCATCCAAACTTTTAGAACTATCGACTCCAACACATGATTCTCCATGGACAGTGGTACCCATTAGCAAATACAGATTTTGCACCATAACACCCTTCATCAATACAAGTGCCTCTCTAGAAACTCTCAAACCATCTTTGACAATAGTTATTTTGCATCCCAATGATGCCAATTGGCCTAATGATACCAATTGGCCTAATGATATCAATGACTTCCGAAGACCTGGGACATAGCGAACATTTGAAAGTGTGCGAACAATCCCATTATACATGCGAATGCGAACTGAACCAACTCCCATAGACTTGCATGTAGCATCGTTCCCCATGAGGATAGAACTTCCTTCTTTGGCATTGAAGGAAGAAAAATAATCCTTATTAGGAGTCATGTGAAATGATGCTCCAGAATCTAGAATCCAATGGTCTGCAACATCTGATACAACCGCTGTCAATAAGTCGCTACCGCCTTTCTCCATCGCAATAGATGAAGAACCATCAGTCTTCTTCTCCAAATCTGGACAGTCTCTTCTCCAGTGGCCTGGTTTCTTACAATTATAGCACTTTCCATCTTTAGACTTACTCCACGAATTAGGCTTCCTAGAATTGGAACGCCCCCTATTATTCTTCACTTTTTTCTCTGCTCTTCCTCTCTCAACAAATAAGTCTGAACTACTACTTCCTCCATTACTATCACCAACACCAAACTCTTTCATATGATCTCTCAACTCTTCACTGAGCAAACTTGTCTTCACATCATCTAATTTCAATGTGTCTCTACCATAGATAAGACTGTTAGCGAAACTAGTATATCGCTCTGGAAGCGAACACAACAGAACCATTTCTTTTTGTTCTTCTTCAGTTTTCAACTCAATAGACTTCATCTTCATCAACAGGTCATCAAACACACTTAGGTGTGTCTTAATTGAAGAGCCTTCCTTCATCTTATAAGTAAAGAAAGTCTTTAATAGGATCAGGTGGTTAGTTAGGGATTTCTTCATGTAGAGGTCCTCCAACTTCTTCCAAATATCTCTAGACGTTGTCTCCTGACTGATTTCAGAAATTACATTCTTTTCCATAGCAAGCTGAAGAGTAGTAAAGACCCATTCTTCCATCTCTTCTAATTCTACTGATGAAATATTAGCAGACAATGTCTCTGTATCAAATACTACTCGATGAACGCGATTTCTTCTCAAAATTGTTTTCATCATCCACTGCCACTTTTCAAAATCTCCTTCACCATTCCACTTCTCTATCGTCAATTGTGATCCTGACGCCTCATAAGAGCCTCTGACGTATGGAGCAACTATTGGCACTGACGTATTATTTTTATTGTTTTCATCTCCTCCTGCCGTTCTAGCAAACACCTTCTTTGCGAATCTCGCTCTGATACCAGTTTTAAGGGGTGATCAATCCCTTTCAGCGGAAAAACCTCAATAGGATCAGCAATGATGTAATAGAACAAACAGCTTGAAATGAATATAAATCTCAAATCACAAAAAAAATAAAAGCAACAGAGAACACGCAAATTTATAGTGGTTCAACTATCGCGAGATAGTGTACGTCCACTTCAACGGGGAAGAGATTTTATTAATATATTCAAGAGATTACAGAGTTTTTTAATGTATAGCAAAAGAAATGAAGAACACAATGATCTCACATCACATAGCATCCTTTATGTTTCTCTTTAAATAGAGAAAAGATTACTTGAGGATGAGACAATTGATTTATGTAAAATAAATCAATTTATGGAAAAACAAATATCCCATTAATTAATTGGCATATGATTGATTGATAATTTCCCTTTTCTCCATCAATCAATCCCTTTTGCAATTTTGGTCTCTTTCCGTTTCTTTTCTTCATGAAACATGACAACTAATTAAATGAACAGCATTTCCAATATCCCCTATTCATTAATATTCCTTCCATTTCTTTCCATTCATTCCTTGCACAAAACAGGTAACGAAATCACCATGCATATCTCCATAATTAATTAGATATGGAAATATTGTATCATTAAATTTCAATACAGTTATCATTAGCAATTAGAACATCGTTGGCTTTTTCAAACGAAGCTCTATTGTTGGCGTGCCATTCGTAAATACAGATATGGTAGTCGAGATATAGATGTAGAGAGAATGAAGAATAAAATAAGCCGTAGAAAAGGGAAGGAGGGAAAACAACATGGCCAAGAAGGCTGTCGTTGGTGGCAGAAGAAAAAAAGACGTCAAGAAGATGTTGGCGGTGTTCCATAAATAGGAGTAGTGGGAAGTGTTCTTGGTTGAAGTACGTGGTTTGGCGATGGCACATAATATCCTTTACATATTATTTTATTGCACATGCACACACACTTATACATATTACGCATGTATATAATCTAAAATCTAATTGAATCAATTTCATATTACAAAATATTTGAAGTTAAATAAAATAAATGATTTTGTTTTAAAAAAATAGAATATTTTAATTAAATTAGACTTCACACACGCAATAAAGATTCAGTAGGGTACTTATTTTGAAATTTATTCATAACTTCCGCAGCGAGTTGACCATGTTCTAACAATATTATCGTTTTGCGTTCTGATAACAAATAGTGAAGACTATAATTTTATTTTTTTCAAAAACACGTAACGAGACAATTGAATATCCACCTTTATTCAGCCATATTGGTTAGTAGTGTCATTTCAGCATTCTTAAACATAGTTTATAACATTAGTGGTTTAGGTTTGCAATGCAATTGGTGGAATTTGAAGATCTCATGGGTAAATGAGATGATTTTAGCAATTAACATGTGCTTAATGCCAGATATCCTAACAAATAATTTGGTGAATATTTGCTGCAAATCCTTATTTTCAAACTTATTGTAAAACGGCTCATTATCTAAGTTTTATTGTAAAGCGTATCCTTGTTTTACTGCAGCGTGTTTTACGGTTTTTTTTTTTTTTTTTTTTTTGCGTTATTGTATAAAAGAATTAAAAAAAATATAAATATTCACGGAAGTATTCTGCACAATAATATATATTGAAATGTCAGCAATTTTTGTGAATAATTGCAGACATTTCAGCAGTTATTCACACAGTACAATAATATGTTGAAAGGCAGATGAATAATTACAGCAACGTCTGCAATTATTCATATTTAACTGCAGATATATCAACAATTATTCATACAGTACATGCATATGAAAGGCTGATGAATAATTGCAATAATGTCTGCAGTTATTTGTATAATTGCTGATATATCAGCAACCATTTTACTGTTGTTGTAAACGATGAAATGGTTGCAGAAATATCAGCAAATATTGCAAATAGTTGCATCAATTGCAACAATTTATTGAAGATGAAATATTTTTAATACGCATGCAAATCAGAAAAATTGCATGAAAATCTGCAACTTTTTGACACAATTGCTGCAATTGTACGGAAAATTGCTGAAAAATTCTCGAGCGTGCATGTTTTTAATACTTTTGGTTTTGAATCTTTTTTTTGGTAGTTTTAGTGCATTAATACAATGATGATTATGTGTTGAGTTAAATCGTGAAGTTTTGAAAATTTTTACGTTGATTTTTTTGATGATTTACGAAAAACAGGAACATATTTTATAAGGTTTTTAAATATTGAATTTTTTTTATATTTTGAAACTTAACAAAAACCCGAGCCAAACTATCTCCTATAATTTATTAGTAATGTTGTATATTCATTAACCATTGGTCAACGAGGGATGAAAAATAAATAGAATAGGGGGTGGAAAACTGGATTTAGCCGCCAAGAGAGTATTAGGAATGACAATGGGGCGGGTTTCTCGTGCCCCAGACCCGACCCAGACTTTTTAAACCTTGCCCAGACCCGCCCCGTAGACCCGGTGCGGGTCTAGAATTTTGCTCCATGCCCGAAACTCGTACGGGTCAGGGTAGACCCGACCCGCCCTGCGACCCGGTGATATCGTGTTCTAATGTACACAAATTTATATATTTATATTCTTTTATCAATAAATGATAAATTATTACATATTATAATGTGTTCACAATGATAAGAGAATATAATAAAATGAGTTGCAAGATAATAGTTCAAAATGTATGCATTTGTTATTGCATGATTTTCATTGATGCAACTTAATATTATGGAAAATTTATAGTTTGTTGATCGAAAGAATATAATGTTCAAGTTATAACCATGTATACCTAAGAAGATTAACAAGTAATCACTATAGCTATAAAGTGTTTAAATGATGTTTCAATCATGCGGGTCGGGTTGGGGCGAGTTAGTCATGCCCCAGACCCGACCCTAGACCCGACCTTCAAAAGCGGGTCGCGGGTTTACCGCCCCAAGGATCCTATAGGGCGGATCTAAATGGATCAAAATAGGGGCGGGTCAAGCGGGTTTGGACCCTAGACCCACCGCATTGCCATCTCTAGAGAGTATGACGTAGTAGTATGATACTTACATACCAAATAAGAGGTCAGAAGTTAGATATTCGCCTTAGATCTACATTGTATTAACCAAATTTCAACAAATAATAATAATAAAATTTGGATTTAGCTCTTTCATTGAGTACGAATTTAATTCCAAATATAGCAAGGACAATTTAACACTAATTTAGCCCTTTCAATGAATACAAATTTAATTCCAAATAAATGAATACGAATTTAATTCTAAGTGTACCAAGGACAATTTAGGAGGTTAAACAAAATTCAAGACACTAATTTAACTCTTTCAATGAATACGGTTTTAATTCCAAATAAATGAATATGAATTTAAGTCTAAATATACCAAGGACAATCTAGTAGATTAAACAAAATCCAGGACACTAATTTAGCCCCTTTCAATGAATACGAATTTAATTTCAAACAAAGGAATACAAATTTAATTTCAAATATACCAAGGACAACTTAGGATACTAAACAAAATTCAGAACACTATTTTAGCCCCTATCAATGAATACAAATTTAATTCCAAATAAATGAATACGAATTTAATTCCAAATATACCAAGGACAATTTAGGAAACTAAACAAAATTCAGGACACTAATTCAACTCCTATTTAGTTCCAAATACACCAAGGAAAATTTAGGCGTTTGAACAAAATTCAGACACTAATTTAGTTTTCAGTAATGTCAATGAAATTCTAGGTACGGTAAAACTTCGCAGGTACAAAATACGTACTTCACGTATAAAAGGTCTGTGCTAACAAAT
This sequence comes from Allium sativum, assembly GCA_030737875.1. Lineage (NCBI taxonomy): Eukaryota > Viridiplantae > Streptophyta > Magnoliopsida > Asparagales > Amaryllidaceae > Allium > Allium sativum. The sequence continues at coordinate 270,174,134 of CM060922.1, read as the reverse complement.
CGCCATACCGTCTTTTTGATGATAATCTCCTTCACGGGGCGTTCTTTCTCGATGCTCTGAATAAAAATGAATTGAAATTTTCTTCTACCTCAGTAAACTTTTTCCCCTTTACTTTTGCAATACTTTGTTTTTAAAGTCAAAAGTTAAAAACTTACACACCAAAGAGAAAGCCTATACATATTTTGTGTTTTTTCTACGGGAAACCTCTTAATAGATTGTTGCATCAGCAAAACCCTAGTTTACATGGAGGATTTAGACGTCCTAAGAGCTAAAGCGATCGCTTCCATGATTCCTTCTTCGTCGAACCCTGGCGACAAACGGAAATCACCCGATTCCAAAGAAGAAGGCGAGCTCTCTCCTGTGAGTATTGGCTTATGCTTGCTTTTTTAATTTTGGGAGTACCATGATTTTACAGTGTGTTCAAATTGTTTCCCATTTTGAATTTGTTATGCAATGCATGACAGATAAACCATTAATTGGATCATATTATTTGTGTGCTTTTCTGTCTAAGACAACTATTAGCTGTTCAACGGTAGGACTCTAGTTTAGAGTAAAAGTTCGTTGTCTGCTTATGAGAAATTAGGTTTGCAGGAATGAACTGAATTTTACTTTTTAACTTCTGCTGTAGTCCGATACATGCATGTCTTCTGCTTACGGTGAAAGTTAAATTTGTGTATGCTTGTTGTAATACTTCGGTGTACTGCATATTATGTTCAGCTTTCTTTGTGTAGCTGTGATATTTTTGCTCTTGAAATTTAACTTCTTAGCTGAATGTGCCAAAGCTAACAGAATATAATGCAATAAGCTATTCATGTAGAAAAACCTTTTAATAGGTGTGCTGCTAAGGACATCTCGTTTTCTTCTTATTAATATCATTACTGAAAAATATCATAAAATTTTATATTACACTCTTCCTAATACCAAACTTTTTAAATGGCTACCAAATACATTTTTTTTGGTTGGCGGTTGTTTGCCGTGCAAAACTTTTTTGCAAGGTGGTTGATTGCCTTGTGAATTGCATGCGGTATTAGGAAGCACATAAAATTTATAATGCTTATTATTCTTGTTCATGGTATTAAGAAGAGGAAAATGGTGTGCCTTTAGCATCAAACTTTAATTATTCCAAACAAGCTAAAAATACACTATGGTGGTTAGTTGTACCACCTCTTTTGATATTTGGATGAATATATTGTTTTTTCTTTATCATCAATGTTTACATTAAATATCCGACAACTTAGACGAATTAGTGATTTTAGAGCTTATCTTACAAGATCCCCTTTTTGCTAGTTCAAGTCTTCTTCGACGCAGAAGAGTGAGTGCTTGAGGAGGCACAATGTCATGTCAGCTTACATTCGGCCCATTTTTAAAATAACAAGATTTTTTTTGCAAGTTTTGAAATGTAGGTAGAGATGATATTCTTTGTACTACCTTTATTTTTATAAACATGTTTTCACCTTTTTACTTTGATTTGCAACGCTTCACCAATAAGTAACACATTGCTGCAAAATAATTCGTCATTCATGCAACAATGTACGATAACTACTTAGTAAGATAATATTATAATCATATTTTCATGCTACATTGCAACGGTGAGAAGAATTTCGCTATACAATTCAAATTATACCATTGTAGAGTACTTCTGCGCCAAATAAATAGTAGTAGTAGTTTATGGAACCATACCTAAGGCGGTGTATGCAATACCACCCCTACTTGGTTACGTCCAAAGCTTGTGCACTATTGCATAGTCTGAATTCCTTCTCACATTATAAATCTCTTCCTTTACAATTCGACCAATATTTTTATTCATATTTATTCAAAATAACAACCAAGAAAAATCATGCCATCAATAATGATACATTCAAGAAGCTTATTTGGATTCATAGTTACAAATTATCGTTTTCGAGACAATAAAGGTGGAACGAAAAAAAAGATAGTGAGTATTAGGTTTATATTTATAAGCCATAACATCAAAGTCAAGTTCAAAAGGTATAAAAACTTTGAGACATGGATCTTTTTTAAACCTATGATTTACAATTCAAATCCCCTTTCGATCTAAAATTTGAACCTTGTGATTTGAATGAGCAAGCATGTACATTCACTTGCACTCTTGTCTCTCGGTACCAATTCCCTGAAAAATTAGTGGTAAACGTAGTGCTAGCTAACTAATGTCTATGCTAAACATTAGGCTTATGCTAAAGCTTTTACAATTTACTGCTTAAATAGTATCTTGTTTTTTTGTCTTACTTCTGCCATATCTTGGGTTATTTTCTCTTGATTTGTACAATCTCTCACCTCATTTTCATCATGAACAATACTATAATATTGATCACGCATTTTCTTGAGAGTGCAGGTTCATACAATCCTTTGAATTGTTTAAGAGAACCTGTTATTTTTCCTTAAAAATTGAAAATTTTGAAGGTGAAGTCATACATGAAGTGCTTTTATGCTCCCGAGATGAGTAGTAGGCCGAGGAGTAAATATCGTATACACACAAATAAAACAGTACACACATATAAAACAAAGCCGGTGTGACTGAAATAAAATACATTATATTACACTTGAAACTTTTTGATTGGAAACTTTGTATCGTAGACATCATCTATAGCATATACATAACTATACCATCGATTTACTTAAAATAAAAAGCAATTCTATTCAGAAGTAGATTATTACTGCAACAACTAAAACATCATCCAATTCCAAGTCGAAACACAAACTACTACGAGATTGATAAATTGATTATAGAATCGATTGCTTAATTCGTTTTAGATGGTTGAATCCGAAAGTTTTTAAAATACATGATATTATTGATCTTATTATTTTTCTAAAACTCGCTATGCAATGATTAAGATTTTGTAATTTTTGCTGGATCAGATTCTTATTACAGTCGGAGACATTTCTTTTGCCCTAAGATAATAGCTAGGGTGCATGAGGACCTACACTTTGAATGCTTTGTGCTTCTGGAATGTACGCCTTAGAGGTGACATGCCTTTTTGAGCAAGTCTTAAGGCATTTTATTTCCACCTTGCCTTGACTTCGGGCAGGCTTTTTAAATTATTGTTAAAAATACATGCTTTGTTGGATTCCATGACCGTCTTTAATTAGGTTGAGTGCAATTGTAGCTCTTGTCTGCTTCACTTTGCAACCGATAAGGAGATTCTTGTACTTGGCAATATTTAGTGTTTATTATTTGTTTTTTCCAGCATTGCAAAAAGCATAAAACGAAAAACAAAAAACAATTTTTTGGTATTGCTTGTGCAGTAAAACATATTTACTGCATAAGGGTGTTTCCCCTATTTTCTGGTGGATGTAAAAGCATTATGTGGCAATACAACATGCTCATTGTCCATATGCCATCTCAAAATTATTTGCCGGTTTATCAATATTTTGTAAGTGCAGCACCAGTTAAATTTATTCTTGTTCTACCCTGCTTTATTAGCCAACATTCTCTATTTCATTTTGAGGTTAGATGCATTGAACTTCACAAGTTAGATACTTAGATATTTCGTATGATTGTTATGCCAAATTCGGATAAACCGGCATAACTTGTACCTTGCAAACAAGGTTGCGGCGGATCACTTTAGGCTGAATATGTTTATAATCAGAAGACAAGTTCAATCTATGTTTTTTCAGTACCATTGCAACGACAATAAATTTGTCCATGCTGTATAATATAACATCTGACATCTTGGAACTAGCAACTATACTGTATTCAGATTTCAAAGCAGCTTTACAGTCTTGCTTGAATGAGAGAAATAGTTTCAATTGTCATGCACTGAAAGCTGCCACTATTTGGAAATATTGATATATTTTCTTTGATCCTTATATGCCTAAACTAAAAAGAGCTGTTGATGGATTGGGAATATGGGGTACAAGGTAGAAAAAGCTAATCTGTTCCTTCAAAATGGATCCCGAGATAGATTGTAATTGCGTCAAGATCTATTGTTTCTACATTCTTTTAAAGTTTATAAAAATGTTTAGGTGATGATATGACAAATTTGTTATAAATGCGGTGATATTTGGCGACGTTTGTTTACTCTTTTATAGCTTTTAAATGCAAAGCATTGTAAATGTGGTGGTATTTAGTCAGAAGTACAGTATCTTTTGACCCTCGTATCACTATATGATTGCTTGGTTTATAGGCTGTTTGATTGTATGAATATTTGTGTCAATATGGTTACTTCAGGTTTGAAATGCATATGCAAATGAAGGTAGAGATACTTTATTCATGCTCAGTATGCATTGGTAGTCATGCAATGTTCATTGGGCTGATAAGAGGCTTCACTATGATAATTGTTGAAAACATCTATTTATTATTTGTCAAATATCAGAGTAACAATGTGTGCAAACAATAAGAGGGGTAGGGGAAGAGGGAGTTTTCTTATTTTTTATAAATAATACACAAAATTTAGTAGCAGTTTAGTTGCATCCTGTTTAAGATTATTTTCATTATATCAGCCTCTTGGTTTGTGCCCTTTATTCCTTAGGAAACGCACACATGTTCGAATGCCATTTTCGATTCAACAATGTTGGAGGAGAGTACAGTGATTGAAGCTGCTGATGATCCAACTAAATCAAAACCAGGTATACTTTTGTTTGGGATGATGCTTTAGACCAGAAAATGACTATTTCAAATGTATCTTTATCACAAAACATTATATATAAAAAGGTGAACACTTTTGTTTTATTGCTTTGGTCGATTCTTCTTAGTTTTACTCTCTGTTCAGAGAAATGAGTCTTTTGGCATCGCGTAAGTATGCCACCAAGGTTTTTTTTTTTCTTTTGGAATTGGGTACTTGGATGGTTGTACAAAAGTACTAGAAGTCTTGCGTCATGTCGAAGTGTCTTAACCACTTGAACAGTGGTGCTTGTCAGGCAATTTTTTTAGTAGTATTTTGCAATGTCTTTGGATATTTGAAATCTTGAGGGATGGTCTTCTTGTTCGACATAGAAATGTTTAAATTTGTCATACACTTTTTTTAGCTTATCTTATTTTGTAAAGGTTGAGAGTGATACATAATTAGCTATCTCCTAAAACCAAAACGTTTTTCATTCCCTACAACGAGAGTGCAATTCGAAAATTTGTGCCTATATATTAATTAATAATGGTGAAGCTGGCTGAACGATTACAGTAAAAAGTGAATTTGGAAGATAGATTAAAACTATGTTTCAACTACGTTGGGGCAAAATTTATTAAAAGAAATTCACATGGAATAAAGTGTAAACCTGTTTTTGGAAACAGTGGCCATAATCAAATATGTAAATCTATATTGATTTTCTGCACAAGATGTCTGTTTTATATTTGCAAATTTCATGTTTTGGTTCAACTTTCTTTTACTTCTCTATACAGATGGATTGCAATTCCCGTATATGTATTTGTGTATATTTTTTATCTGTGTATACATTTTCACATTTCCCAAACAAGGGATAATCTTAAAGTAAGAAGCTGCAATATTCTGTAGCCTACATTTTTCTCTGTTACATCACAAACTTGACTAATGCTATCCCTTGAACTAATAAAAGGCCATTTAGTGCAGATGTTCCTACAGGATCTATACCAAACACAGTTCCTTCTAAATTGTCTTGTCCGACGACCACACAGATTCAGCCATCAGCTAGCAGGACCTACAGTAGACATTTTAGTACGATGCAGGTGCCGTTCAAATCCAGCAATAATCAAAGTAATTCGTGGCAAAGGAAAAGTTCTGATGCTAATCTCGTGATAAGTTTTTCTGATGATGACAGTACAAGCAGCTCTGATAAGTCAAATGCAGAAGGGTTGACAAAAACAAAAAATATCGAGGAGTCCAAATCAGATAGAACTTGTAATAACAAAGATACGGTTGTTAGAACATCAACAATGCCAGATCCAGTTCCATCTAAAATATTACAAGGAAAAATTACAACGAAACCAGCACCAGCACCTAAGAAAGCGTCAGCATATATTGCCAAACATATAACATCTTCAGCCGGAAAATACAATCCAAATCCAAGATACACCTCAAAATATAAAGCCACAACAGTTCATAATTTACATCGTCAAATTTCTGCACAAGGAAATGGAAGGAAATCTTATGGAAAGCAGTCAGTCTCCAAAACCAATGTAATCAAGGCTGGTGATACATGTGGACCTGTGTCTGTTCCTGATGTAGGCTTGGTACACCGGGAACAAATGCCAAAACGCCTAAAGCATCATGTAGATATTAGTAGCAGACATATCAATGAAAATAATGAAAAATGGCAGCATGCTGATATTGCTGTTAGCCGGTCATCATCTGAAAATTTACCACCTGTCAATGTAAATGCAAGTTCGATTCATGATGTCTCTTCTAAGCTTAGGAGCAATATGGATGTCGATTATCCTGTCATAGGTTACAAAAGACCACACTATAAACAACCTGGTCCTAACATCGAGGATGGATTTCATTCTGTGGGCAATGTTTCTCCCCGTACAGCTGCTGCCAATACGGTATGATTTTCATTAAGATTGACATGAGTAAAATGCCAGTTATTTTCCACTGACATATGGACATATATTTGCTTCTTTGTTAGTAGCTTTGGGATGTATACTTTCAATTAACCTTTTTTCTCAGTTAAAATGTTGGTATTAAATTTACGGATAAATGGAAATTTGTCGACCACATCTAAATTAAGTAATACAAGCTGACAAATATAACTTTATTGTCATAATTTAGTTCAAAACTAAAAGTGTAAGTGCAAATAGATCGGTTGATGGTTGATGTTTTGTATTTCAGTTAGTATTAGGGAGAAAGATCAATGAGAATGAAGCTGTAGTTGAAAGGGTTCACAGTCAATTCTGTTGGGAACAATTGAAATTTAGGGTTTAAGATTAGTGGCAGTAGAGATATAGAACAACCAAACATACCTTATTATGCAGGTCATGATTGATGATAAGGTTTTCAAAATTGTCGATTCAAACCATAAGTCATGATATTTGGACCTTTCAATCAGCAGTGGATTTAAATTGTGAATCGTAGATCGGAAGATTCAAATTTTAATTCTATATACTGTAGTATTAAATTTTGGGAATGTTGAGATCATTATCCATAAACCACACTATGTTTATGACATTAAACCGTTGTACCTATTGCTATGCAATCTACGTTCTGCTAAGTGAGGGCCAGTTAATTCAGTCAAATTCTTTTCGTTCGCTTCCCAGCGCTTTTCTCAGTCATTACAATAACATGAATACCCAACCATGTGTGTCTACAAGTGTAATCACTATCATGGAGTGAGTATCAGGCTATAATGATGTAAGTCTGTATGTGGTTATCATATCTGGATGCCTAGTGGTCCATTTGAAGCAGACTGTGTTGTGATTTGTAACCGTTATTAACACCTAGTTTCTTGGTCATTTTTTTTTAATACCAACAATGGCATCACAGCTGGACGCCTAGTGCTCCATGTAATGCGGATTACTTTGTGGTTTGTAATCGTTATTAACACTTAATATCCTTGCTCTGATGTTTCATATACAATTCTGTTCTTAGAGAAATTAAGTGTTAAAATTTTCTGATATGAAAATTTCCACCCATGTGTTATGCAGTCTAGTTCTTTATGTTGATACTGTGGACCCCCATATATTATCCTGTCTAGTTCTTCATGTCAGTACCATAGACCCCCATGTGTAATCCAGTCTAGTTCTTTATGTCGGCATATTTTTACATCCTTCGCTTATTTTCCTTTTATATTTGACAGACTGCATTACAGCCTAGGAATTCTGCTAAACCTGGGCCAGTTAATTCTTTTCATTTGCTTCCCAGCTCGTCAGGTCAGCATAACATGAATACCCAATCAACTGTGTCTCTAAGCGAAACCCAGAACTTAGAGAGGATATCAGGCTATAATGAGGTAAGCCTAGTTATGTTGTCATCTTAATTCTTACAGGGGGGAATTGGTGTATTTTTGTATATGACTTGATAGTAGAGGAACACAGTCCATTATCATGTATTGATTACTTGTACATTCATGGTTATGAATTTGAGCATTTATACTCTGCCACTACAAGTAGAACTTCTTTTACTATGATGTGTAACTCTCTTCAAAAGCTGAAGATACACAATCTAGAAACTTTGTATCCGGTAATCCCATATAAACTAGGGTGTAGTGTAAGTTATGTGATGACTCAAAAAAGGAACTGTTAATTATGTATTGATCACTTACACATTCACAGCTATAAATTTGAGCAGTTATACTCTGGCATAATAGGTAGAACTTTTACATTGATCTGCAACTTCCTTCAAAAGCTGAGGAAAACACAATCTAGAATATTTACATCCAGTTATTCCCGTCAGATGACTAAAAGCACACATTAATTAGGATTTTAGTGGTATTGTCATGAACAGCATTTAGTTCATAAATATTACAAATTTATTTGATCTTGTTAACATTATGTTCCATGAATTACCTTTATTATATGGTTGATCTTGGTAGATTTCATCAGCTACAGTATCAGATTTATCCTCATCATTCTAATCAATGATGAAATATGATTCATGTGTTAATACCAGGACCTTTTTGGATACCAAAACACAATTTTTTAAAATTTGTCTGATTGCTTTGTCATTCACTTTTTAATTTTAGTTTATCTAGTTTGAATATCACTTTTTATATAAAATTTTCATTTATTTATTTATATTTGTCGGTACACTTAAAAATACATCTCCCTAGAGCTCTTATCCCACAAAAAAAAAGTTGATTGATTATTCCTTTTTCATAAGTTGCTTTTGAGAAAAGTATACAGGTTATTTTTTTGACTTTCAAATGTCTTTAATTTTTTGTTCAACTTTAGAAGGCATGTGAATAGACATATTACATGATACACACAAACATTCACATATAATCAGTTGTCAGAAAAGGAGAGAACACTTCAGAATCAATTCTGCTGAATGCAAGCTTGCAACATAAGCTGTACATTATATAATGTTAAATAGTTTCGGCAGAACGTGAGGCTGCGACTTACACTTTAAATTGTTTACTGATAAACATGTAGTGAAATAAAATTTGCTATACTCAAACTTGAGACATCTAGATGTGTATTGAGAAATGGGAAAAATATTTGAATATGAGAATAACAGAGAGCTACCTATTCGGAAAGTGATTCTGCTACATTATGTATTGTTATTATATAAAATAGACTAACACGTGCTTTAAATCGCATCAGACCTAGAAGTAATTGTGTGACTTGGGATCCAAGTTTTCAGTGCAAATGCTCAACCTTCTTTACAAGGAGGCTAGTTTGCAACAAATTTCATATCGTTGGCATCATAGCAGATTAAATTTGTTATGTCTGTGCAGAATACAGAGACCTTGAATTTTACTAATGAAGTCAATATACCAAGAGAGGCAAGCATGAGGTTTCAGACATTAATGGAAATGGAGGATTTGCTTGATAAGGAATTGGCACAGGCACAAGAACTCAGACACAGATGTGAGCTGGAAGAGAGACGTGCACTCAAGGTGTATCGTGAGGCACAGAAAGCATTGATTGAAGCAAATGAGAAATGTAACCTTCTTTATAGCAAAAGGGAGTTCTTTTCAGCCAATAATAGAGTTGTACTTACGCAGAGCAATGGACGAACTGTATCTGGCACAGATTTAGATATCCCAGAGACTAGATGTAGATTGTTAGATGCACATGATTTTATGTCTAATCAGTTCTCTAAACAAAATGATGAGAATTTTCCTGTCGGCCAAAATAGGTCTATTCAATCAATATTAGCTTGTGGTGGAAAGCAAAGTAAAGAAACCGTTGCAGTGTCTTCAGCAAAAGAAGGGATATCACATGATGATAACAACCAAGATTACAAACTGCTAGAAGCTTCATTAAGATCAAAGCTGGTTGAACGATTGGGTAGCAGAACAATACCAAAGTGTGACAACACAAGCGAGGTAGAACATCTTGTCAAGCAAGGAGTTTCCGATGAGGCTGTCGTCACAAAATCTCCTTGCTTAGCTGACCAACCAATGAACGAGGTGAACACTAATGCATTGCACACAGAAGGTATGTCTTGTGCTATAATGATTTATGTACTTCGGCATTGGCAGTCATTTATGGTACATTTTGCAGTTTTATTCTATTGACTGTCTACATATATCTATATTTATGTATACGTGTGTGCACGCATGTACGTATGTATATCGTGTGCGTTGTTATGCTAGTCAAAGCTATCATTAACCTGGTCATCTATATCCCTAATCATCTAACAGTGCACTTTTTAACTTCATAAAGTCAAAGTTTGTAGGAGTTTTAGGGATTTTTTTCTCACTCACATCTGGAATTGGTACTTTCAAGCTGTATGCAAGTGAATTTTTTAGCCATTACTTGCATGCATGCCCAATTGCCTACGAGGTATATATATTGTTCTGTTTGTCACTTTTCAGAAGATTTTTTTGGCAATTTTGTACGCATGTGTTTTTCTTGGTGTTACTATAGAGTTATCCACATACAAATTGTGTGTGTGTGTGTGTGTGTGTCTTCATGTAAGTGTTTACTTTCACACTATCCTCATTCGTTTGGTACGTGCATATGTTAGAAGCCAAAATTTCTTTGGCAGTCGACCAAAATTTGATCATCCATGCTTAGGATTTGTCTTAATTCAAAGTGCACGTAAGCAATAAGTAAAATAGAAACTGAATATTTCTTGTGTTGACATCATTTGCCTTTACATCTAATTGCAAAAACCACTAAGTCATTTACCTTTACATTATCATAAGCACTTTAATGCACGATCATAAAGTAAAAACTAAAGTAGACCCCAAATATATGTAAACATCACTCATGCAAAATTACTAGATATTCATTGAGATATGTGTAGATTCTGATAATAATCATTAGCGTGAATATTATTCTAGCACATATTTTCATTATGCTTCCGATCTTCAACTAGTATAACTTGCCACAAGTTTGTAATATTGCGAGTTGTATGAGGTTAGAACTTCCAACATAGAACTGCCTCCTTCACACTAGTTGAGGAAGTTTTTTAACATCACGTTATTGATAAATAATCATAGTTTCCGACATAGAGGTTTTCCTTCGTGCTTGTTGACAAAATTCTTTCCGTATTTTTTAACATTACATTATGTGATGAATAACCATACAAGGGCATCACATATTGTGCTTGGGGCACTGCGTTCAGCGGTTAATCACCAACATATTTTTTACACTGCGTTCGGCAGCCAACTGCCGGCCGTGGTGCTGCAGGCAATCAAAGTCCGTTCATATAAAACTTAAATATGTGTGTGTGTACGTACATGCATGGGTATGTCTGTATGTATGTTGTTTTTAATAGTTTTTTCATAATTGTGAAAGGCGCGCCTAGGCGCAAGCCATTGCGCATGGCGCGGCGTGACGTTTGCGCCATTATTGCACGCCGCGCGGTGCATCTGAAAAGGCGCGCCATTTCTTTATGTTATTGTTCTTTGTTTTTTTCCGCATTTCAAACTGTAATAACTACCACTACAATTTCTCTTTACCGTCACTACAACCATCATCACTACCACTATTACTATTGTTATCATAATGACAAAATGTGAATAACTTTGTTGATATATGTTTTTCAGTTATATGAAAACATAGTTACATCATTATTATTTCCTATTCGATTATCATCAGCAAGTTAATAACCCTACAATTATGCAATTAACTGACTGTAGCATGCTGACATTTAAAATTGACGTATGCTTTATTATCCAATGTAGTTTAGATTCATTTTATTATTATCAGAAATATACAACGTAATGTATAAATATTCATAAAATCAAGCGTAGCAGCTTTAGATGAAGAGAACATTCTTAGAAAACAAACACTTAAGCATCTCTAAAACATACATTGGGATTAGTTTTTTTTTTCATTTATGTGAGTATGCCCGAAATCTTTGTACAATTTGTCTAAATAAATAAATATATATATATATATATATATATATATATATATATATATATATATATATAAATGATTTGGTATTTGTTAAATACAATCAAGCATTTAAAAGAAAGTATAATATTTGTGACACGTTTGATCCAATATCTTTGAATGATATTAATGATTGTAATGAATGGTTAACCGAAAATATGGGTGATGCATCTGATGCTGAAGATGAGCTTGTATTTGACAATGAAGATGATTTGACTTGGGGTGTTGCTGGTAGAGCAACATGAGTGGAGGAACCTAGCTATCCATGTAGAAGAACATCCACATCGAGAGGTTTCTAGCATCTGCTTCAACTCCTTTACATATTCACGAAGAAGATACAAGTCTAAATGATACAGATGAGGAAGAGGGTGAAGCTTATGGATCTGATGATGCAGACATTGATTTGAAAAATATAATTGTTGAATCAGATTTAGATTTCTAGTTTATCAGATATATATATAGGCGAGCGTTCAGTGGCACCCCAAATAGTGCAGCACCCCTAAATGACCCCTGATTTCCACCACATATCTCGTTTCTCTCTCACTCCACTCATTCTCTCACCTCCTACTCACTTATTCTAATATAAATGCTTGGTTTATATAAGGGGGCAAATGAGGTGCTCACTATTTGGGGTGCCATTGAACACTCCTTATATATATATATATATATATATATATATTATTATATTGGATTTGAAAATTATTATGCTTGAAATTCTATGCTTTATATTTCTTTTGTAAAATGCTTAAAAATCTTTGTTGGATATGATTCAGCAAAAAAAATCAGATTTTTTAAAGCTTTTTGTTAAATGTTAAATTTATTAAAAAAAATGCGCAAGAAATTTAAAGGGCGAGCGCCATTTGCTGCGTCGTGCGCCAAGGCTCCATAGAGTATTTGTGCCTTTTTGCGCCGTGCGCCATTAATAGCTACTTTTTTTAGTTAAGAACTCTTGAAAATACTTTATATATACTAGTATAGAGTGCATATATGTGCATCTAATATCTAAATGTGCTTATTTTATCTAATAAAAATTAATGTAGATGTGTGCTATAAGTGTTATTCCGTTGATGGGTGGTGGGGTGGAGACGAGGGCCATGTTGGAGGCTACAAGCCGATGGTAAGATTCCGTTGATGGGTGGTCATGAAAGGATGTATCTAGAGTACTTTTGGAATTTTAAAGGGATATAGTCGAAATCTTATTGGTTTTAATAGATTTTTTAGTGAAGAATGCCCATTCGATAGGCTTTCAAGTTTGGATGCTTGTTAAACATGCTCCATATGTTTTAGGGCTTGCTACAAAGGAGCTCTTGGATAGGCTTAATAGAAAGGATGTATCTAGAGTACTTTTAGAGCTCTTGAATAGGCTTAATGGAAATCTTATTGGTTTTAATAGACTTTATAGTGAAGGGTGCCCATTGGATAGGCTTTCAAGTTTGCATGCTCCATATGTTTTAGGGCTTGCTACAAAGGAGCTTTAGATTTGTAACATTTTTTCCAAATTTCCCTGATTGTCCTTGTTATCATGCTTGGAAGGGTTTATTTTAAATAAAGACCATAATTTGTAGTTGAGCCACCCATGTTGTGGGAGATGCACAGGAAGCATTCTGCTTCCTGTGTTGACATCTAAGATTTCATCATGAGTGTATTTTGATGACTTAGTTGAGAAACCATTCGATTGTGTACCAAAGGTTCAACTACACTTTGCATCCAGTAGGCACCATCCACCCACTTATTCTACTATCTTATGTTTAAATTCTGTTTAATGTATTGGTTTTATTGTGTCATTTGTCACTGGGAAGACAAGTCATCAAACCCAGTAGTTTCCCCTTGGCAAACATGTTCTCTCATTTTATTCTTGCCATTTCTGTTGCCCAAACTTCATTCGTTTATCTGAAGTAAATTGCTTTTAGTTATCCTCTCTCTTTGTTTCAAACTTTGCAGGAGTTGTATCTGAAGAGTGTGGCAGAAATGCCGATCATCAAATTAAACATAGCTTGTCTCATAACAACTGTGTCTCTTTAACTGATGATTTTCCCAGAACTGAAAACGTGCAAGATAATAATTGCCCACTTGAAGAATCTTGCTTGCAGATCTTGAAAATTGGTTCCATCTTACCTTCTTCGAATTTGCATGCTGTGTCCAAACATGTAAAGTCAGCACTGCATGGCAGTTCAAGTGAATTGTCTACTACCACAGATAATGGGACTTTGCTGCATGTGGGAACTGTTAATTTTGTTAGTGATGAAGATAACTTGGCTCTTTCTTTGAAGGAATATGTGCATATCGGTAAACTTGAACTACATAACTATGATTTTGCAATTGATCCCTTTTGGCCATTTTGCATGTTTGATCTCCGTGGAAAATGTAATAACGAAGTGTGCAAATGGCAGCATTTGCGTTCAGTTAAATCCATTTCAGGTATGTGATGCTTGGTATTATAAATTGACTTTCTCCAATTGCTTATGTGTCTATCCTTCATTTTCATTTTGTAGATAGCAATGGCAGCAATTTGTTGAATGCTGGTAAATCAGATGACATGTACAAGTCTCAAATTTTGCCAATACCAAGTTATAATATTGGTTGGAATCTAATAGAGGGTGATTTATGCACTAAACCCTCCTTGCTGTCTAGAAGAAACTGGCAACTCTGGCAAAGAGAGTCATGCTCTTCCTTGCTCTTTCTATCTAATGTTCAAATAAGTCCTTACCTAAATTCAAACAACAACCACACTTGGAACAGGCCGTATTCATATGACCAAATTCAAAATCCTATTGTGGTACGCTGGTTATATGTGGTTCCTTTTGTTTAAAGATAGAATTCTAAATAAATTAAAATTAAATTGTTAAAACTGTCTTAGTTAAACCTTTGTTCCTGACATTTCCTAACCATGCTTGTTTGGTTGTATGATTCTAGCAAGATCAGTTGCAGTTCACATTGGATTTAATCTTGTTTCAAGTATTATCAATAAACATTTGCAGTGCTGGTGAATGTTTTAGCACGTTTAGTTGTTACCTGAACATTTGCAGTGTTGGTGAATGTTTAGCACATTTAGTTATTTTTCAAGAAGCCTGTGATCCTTGTTAATCCGAGGGATTGATATGTAAAATAACCAAAGGTTTACCTTTTTATTGTCTAGTTATGGGAGGCTAATATTTAGTTGTGAATCGCGATGAAGACAATATAGACCCTTATTTAAAGAAAAGTAATAGAAGATCTTTAATGCTCTATAGGATTCATGGTTTTTTGAACATAGCCCCTATGCTGCTCATTTAATTAGACTTGCCCCTCTTGCCCGAACATTTGCGATGGTTTTTCTTTTCTTTTCTTCAGACAATTAAATTTTGTTTTGATGTATCAGACAAAGTTTGAAACATGAAGGGATAGTTCAATATATTGAGCAATTAAGTTTAGTTTTTTTTTTAAAAAACTCATACTAGATAACATCAGGTAATTCATAAAGAAATACAATTTTTGAAAATTGATAGTCCCTACATAAAAAAATCGGAGTGCTGCCTGCACATACTGGAAGTTGCTAATATATCGAAAGTAGTTAATGTTATGGTCTCCTTTATCTTCAATTATAAAATGTACGTGATATATTGCACTGCAACCATCATTTGCTACAGGGCATTCCCAACTCTAGGTATAAGTGATTTTCAAAATTACATTCCCCATCAGCTTACACTAACTCGAATCATTTCCTAACTACACCGACCAGTGGAGAAAAAGAGTCAACTTTATTCTTTAATAAAATAGCTAGAAACGTCTTAAGTCTCTCTTTACTCTTGTGTCAAAACTCGCACTTAATGAATTGGTTTGTGGAGGAGTTATGCGAGTATTTTTGTACCCTTGCCTATAGTAATTTACATATGTCAATGTAAAGTAGTTTACCAACTCTTACCATGTTGAGGATACTTATAACTATTTTATGTGATCTATTTATATACAACTGTTTATCTATCTATACTTCTTTCAGAAACAACTTGATCATGGATCACCTGATAATGAGAACAATGTGGAGATCGCTCTTGAACTTTTTTTTGGGAGCAGCTGCAAACCAGATAGAAAAAAGGTTATCATAAAGCATGGAAACATTTTATTCTGGGTCAATTTGCTTTATACTATGATAATTATGATTCTCATCTCATACGCCGCATTGAACTTGTAGAAAAATGAAAAACAAGACTGCAACCAGAGTTATTTTTTTTCTTGATATAGAAAGTGTACCGAGCAACATAAAAAACTTAGCGATCTTGTGACTATGGATGAGGGTGAATGCCTTAGTAAATAACTTGCTGGGCATATTCATGCTAGAGGCATCGATATATCTAGGAGTTTTACCATTATTTATGTTTTTATATATTTTGTGTACAGTATTAGTCATTAACCAAATTTTTTTTTAATGTTATTTGAGTCATTATCCAAAAAACTTTTAATGTTATCTGATTGTTTTTTGTCTTACCGTCTGTGGATTGATGAATGCTCATACAGGCTTTAGAAATCCTGGCAAGAGCTATCGAGACCAATCCAACCTCAGTAGTTCTGTGGATCGTCTATCTGAACATCTATTATGGAAGGGAAAAATATATTGGGAAGGATGACATGTTCTACCATGCAGTAAGTTGCTTTTGGCTTATTTCAAGATTTAGATTGAATTACGTTCTCTTGATTAAATGCTTTTATTTGGATGTTAGCACATTGCGTTCTCAATATTATATTGCCTAGTTCAAGTTTTATTTAGCATGGTTGCTTGTTATGCATTGCACGAATGTACGGGGACTATCATCCTTGGTTACTTATAATTCATTTGACCAATTTTTTTGAAAGACATCATCATGTGCTATAAGCTTACCCTATATTTGTTTGTTTAGTTTTTTTCCCTTTTTATTTGTTTTTTTCAAAATTCGATTATCCTCAATGAATTTTACTTGAATGTGGAGTAAGATAGTTAAAAAAATTTTTAGGCAATGGAGATATTTCATAAACTGGTTTAACTGCAATATTATAATGTTTGCCAGTTGCTTCCTTGTGCTTATTATTATTCTTTTGAAAAAGGTTAATATGTCTTTAGCTAAACAAACTTGCTACAATTAGATGCTTAGAAATGGGAAATGACGTTTTCTTAAAAAACAACGAGTTTTAAGACAGCATGCACATATGCGCGCACGCGCACACACACACACACGTGTGTGTGTGTGTGTGTTTCAATTACTGGATCGTTCTAAGAGGGATTGTAAGTTAATCAATTGCTCAATACATGCACACATGCGCGCGCACACACACATGATCAGTTGCTCACAATTGATTATAATACATTTTCTCCAAACTTACAGTTCTCTCCTTCTAGAAAACAAGTTGCACAATATAGCTCGCTACAGTGTCAACTTTATCTAGCATTATTTGAAGCATGTGTACTTGGTATTGCTCATTAAAATCTCACTTTCAACAGTTTTTTTTTTTTCGTAATATAGCTCGCTATCTACATTTGCTGTGACGGCCCGCCCCGCACCAACCGACATTTACTCCAAATGTGCGCTGTACACATGTCCAGTTAGCACGGAACGGGTCGCCAGAAGGGAAAAAGGAAGGAGGAAATGAACATACAAGGAACCTGTAGAATGTCTCACAGCGCATAGAACAAAATATAATAATAACATACTTGACATAAAACAGGAGAGACAGTGCATAAGCTGAAAATCAGAACTAAACATCATAACAGCGGAAATCCAAAATACAGCTTATTACAACTTTTCAACTGTCTCAAAGCAAAGTAAGATTAATGAGGTACACTACTAATGCCCAAGTAGCGACCACCAACGACACAGGGAGAATGTGTATATATATATAATACGTGGAAGCCTCCTGCCCGCCTCCGAATCAGCTACTCGCGCATCACCAGCTAACCTGTCTCTAGTCTGCTCGTGTGAGCACCCAGAGTAATAAGAGGAGACATAAAACTCTGGGTCAGACATAAAGCCTGGTATGAGCGATAAGCATCTAAAGTGAACAATAACAGGTAGACTAAAACATACCTGAACCTGGACCTGCAACCAAAGAGTTAGCACTACATACTGTACAACACTCTAAGGTATCATATCAAACGGTGTAAAGATACGGAGGTGGGAGGGGGGGGGGGGAGTGTGTATGTCATAGGGATGGCAAACAATCAAACATAGCATCCATCCTCACATCTCTCACTCGGTGCATAAAGCATACAACATTCACCACTTCGATCACCCAACATTCCTTGCTACGATCACTTTGCCCCATGAAGTCATAAATGACTTCACTGCACTGATAACATAGCCACAAATTCCTCGCTATGTCCACTTGCCCCATGGAGTTATTCACCCCATCTGCGCTGGCTCATAGCCTTACCAATCCTTACTATGTCCACTTGCCCCATGGAGTTATTCACCCCATCTGCGCTGGCTCATAGTCTTACTACGCATCACCTTGTCCCTCAGGTCATAATGACCCTACTGCACTGATAACGTAGTCTTGCTACCATCACCTTGCCCCTCAGGTCATAATGACCCTACTGCACTGATAAGTAGCCCATCATTCCTTTTAGTGGTGAATCGAAGTTATGAACGTCGACAACTCCTTAGCACACGTCCCGCAGCAAAGTCCAACCATGTAGTGAACTCGTTGGTTCCCAACTGGTTTCGGGATCCTGAGCTCTAACTTCCCCTATTGGACTACCTTTGCATCTCGGGTTATTGGTCAATACTGGGTCGGGTCGGGTTCTTCCTCGGGTCATCGGTTCGGGTCGGTGTTCTTTATCCGTTCGGGTCGGGTCCCCCTTCTGATGCGGTTCGGGTCGGCATTCCTCTGGGTTCGAGTCAGCTGCTTCTTCTTCTTCGGGTCGGGTCGGGTCCTTCCTGGTTCGTGTCTTCGATCCGTCTTCATGCTCCCCTTCATATGCTCCTATCCGATCCGCTTTCTTGCTCCTGCTCTGATTCGCCTTTATTTTTCCGATCCGATCCGTCCTCTTCGATCCGATCCGTCCTTCTCGATCCGAGTTCAGCTAGCGTGACCTTCCTTTTTGCCACCTTTCCCAAGTGTTGGGTTCCGATCCGATCAGATTCTTTGCTCAGTTCCACATATCCGATCCGAGCCCCCTTATCCGATCCGAACCCTGCACTGTTTACTGAAACCGTTCCAGCAAGGGTTTACGCCATTCGACGACGTTTTCGACCATTCTAACTATTGAAATCAATCACAAAGCATTTCATACAGTCATAACAACATGCATAATCAACCACAAACATCATTCACATCAATATCATAGGTTAAAATGGATCAAACATACCCAAAATTCCATATTTCCCCTTAAACATGTTTAGGTGAAACTAATGATAGGCTTAGCAAAATTTAACCAAATTAACCCAAATTCATATCAGAGGTCTAAAACATCATTTAGGAATTTATGAACATTTTTCCCGAATTTTATCATGCTTAAATTCGCTAATTAGCACTAATCACCCCTAATTAGCCATAATTAGTGTAAAACTATGCAAATCACTCACCTTAGCCACAAAATAAACTAAGATCTGAAATAATTCTCTGATTTGATGTGAATCTCAATGCCAACAACAGCTCCTATGTTGATTTGGTGAAGATCTTCCTTGATTAGGGGTTGCTAAGCTTAATCCTTGACCAAAAGATGATTTGGAGGTGATTTAGAGGTTAGAGGCCATTTTTAGGGATCCTTGGTGATAAGTGGAGGCTAGAAAACTGAAATGGAATGATTCTCCATCTCATTTCAGCCCTCCCATAACCCTAATCCCGAAATGGGTTATGGGCCTACTCACTAATCACCCGATTTGGCCCGGTTAAGCAGTTTTTCACTCTCCAAACCTTGTTTCAGCCATATCTCCCCAACGGTAAGTCCGTTTGGCTAATGTGACCACTCTACGGAAAGAGAAACCATCAAACGAATCAATTGGAAGTGGTTTCAGGTCAAAATTCCTTTTCAATCAAAAGTTATGGCCAAAACAGTACCGACTAGGGGCAAAATGGTCATTTAAAAATCGATAAAAATCATGGACATGAGAAATGACTCTAATAGATGTTTCCCAAAGTTACATGACCATACGACTTCACATGGGAAAGAAATAAATATTCTACGATCCTATGATGTGTAGAATACGGGTCGTTACACTCTCCCCCCCTTAAGAAATTTCGTCCTCGAAATTCCCTAATCCAAACACACACAAAGGGTCCCGCATGCCTATCAATCATAAAACAACAATCAAACATGCAAACAAGCAAAGCAAGTCTATCCTAGCATGCGGAAAACTAAATCGCAAAGTAAATCTTACCAGACAAAGAGTTCTGGATAAGCCTTCCTAATGCTCTCCTCTGTCTCCCAAGTACAATCATTCTCGTTCTCGCCCCACTGAACCTTGACTAGCTTCACCGACTTCCTTCGAAGTTGCTTCGTATCGTGCCCCACAATACGAATCGGCTTGCGGTTCCCAACCGCCTCGGGTTCTACTTCGAAGTCCTCTAACTGATCAGGTGAAATACTCATATCTGAGTCGTGAACGAACTTCCTTAGTTGGGAAACATGAAATACATTATGAACTCCCGCCATTTTCTCTGGTAAGCCAACTCTATATGCCAAATTCCCGACTAGTTCAAGAACAGGGAATGTGCCAACAAATCTTGGTGCCAACTTGCCTCTCCTGCCAAATCGTATTACGCTCTTCAATGGAGAGATCTTGACAAACACCAAGTCACCAACGGAGAATTTCAAGTCTCTTCTCCTCTTATCGGCGTAACTCTTCTGTCTATCTTGGGCAGCTTTCATTCGTTGCTGAATGACCTTAATCTTATCGGAAGTTTCTCTCACCACATCTGGTCCAAGCACAAACTTCTCGCCAGTCTCTATCCAACATGATGGTGAGTTGCACGGTCTTCCGTACAAAGCTTCATATGGAGCCATACCGATACTGGATTGGTAGCTATTATTATATGCAAACTCTACTAGATGCAAATGGTCATCCCATGATCCACCAAAATCCAATATACACGCTCTCAAGAGATCTTCCAATATACGATTCACCCTCTCCGTCTGACCGTCGGTTTGAGGGTGATATGCGGTACTGAGATGTAATCCTGACCCTAGAGCCTCTTGTAAGCTCTTCCAAAACCCACTAGTGAACAACGGGTCTCGGTCACTCACAATGCTTTTGGGTACTCCATGAAATCTCACTACCCACTTCATATACAATTCTGCCAACTTGGCTGTCGTTCTGGTCGATTTGACTGGTATAAATCTTGCGCTTTTAGTCAATCGATCCACAATTACCCAAATGCTATCATATCCCGATCTAGTCCTTGGTAAGCCATCGATGAAATCCATCGAAACTTGCTCCCATTTCCATTCGGGAATTTCTAATGGTTGTAACAATCCACTAGGCTTCCTTTGCTCGGCTTTAACTAGCTGACAATTCATGCATTTGGATATAAACTTCCCAACGTCTCTTTTCATCCCTTCCCAGTAGTAAGTCTGTCTCATGTCTCGATACATCTTATTACCACCGGGATGTATAGTCAGTTTTGAGTGATGATATTCTCTAAGCACTTCATCTCTCAAACCATTCACGTTGGGCACAACTAGTCTTCCATTCTTTCGAAGCCATCCATCTCGATCAAGCCCATACACATTCATCTCATCATCGATACCCATCTCTAACTTGGAGATGATTTCTAATAAATTAGGATCGTCCCTATGGCTAGAACCAATCCGCTCTATCAAAGTGGGTCTGATCGTCAAACTAGCTAGCATAACTGGATCCAATTCGCACTTTGGTCTGAAATCAAACCCCGCGATAAACTCCAGTTGCTTCCATTCAAGAAACATTGCCCCTAAGCTGGCATGTCTCCTACTCAAGGCATCGGCTACTGCATTACCTTTCCCAGGTGTATACGCGATATCAAAATCATACGAAGCCAAGAACTCTAACCATCTCTGCTGACGGAGATTCAGATCTTTCTGAGAGAAGAGATACTTTAACGATTTATGATCGGTAAACAACTCGAATCTTTCTCCCAAGAGATAGTGTCTCCACATCTTCAGCGCAAATACAATCGCTGCCAATTCCAAATCATGGGTAGGATACTTCTTCTCATGCGGCTTTAGCTGTCGACTAGCATAAGCTACAACTCTACCTCCTTGCATCAATACTGCACCCAGTCCGGTACCACAAGCATCCGTGTATACCGTCATCTCTTCATTCCCTTTAGGAATGACTAACACTGGCGCACGCGTCAACATCTCCTTTAGACTCTTGAAGGCATGTTCACACACTCCGTCCCAGACGAAGGACTGATTCTTCTTAGTCAACTGAGTCAACGGTGCTGCAATCTTGGAGAAGTCCTGGATAAACTTACGATAATATCCAGCTAATCCCAAGAAACTTCTTACATCTGTCGCATTCTTGGGTGTAGGCCAATCCTGTACCGTAGCCACCTTCGCAGGGTCCACGGCAATACCACTCTCTGAAACAACATGACCCAAGAATCTCACTTCCCTTCTCCAAAAATGACACTTAGAGAATTTCGCTTTCAATTGGTGTTTCCTCAACACCTCCATCACTGTCCTCAAGTGTCCCTTGTGTTCCTCCTCTGTCCCTGAATAAACAAGGATATCATCCACGAACACAAGAACAAACTTATTCAACTGATCTCTGAATACTCGATTCATAAGATCTACAAAATAGGCTGGTGCATTGGTCAACCCAAATGGCATAACCAACCACTCATAAAATCCAGACGGCGTCCTAAATGCCGTTTTCGGAACACTCTCATCTGCTACTCGAAGCTGATGAAATCCTGTCGCGAGGCCCAACTGGGAGAACACTCTAGCTCCTTCCAGCTGATCAAACAAATCATCTATCCGCGGTAGAGGATACTTATTCTTCCTCGTCACCTTATTCAACTCGCGATAGTCCACACACAAACGAAGGGAACCATCTGCCTTAGTGGCAAACACAACTGGTGCTCCCCACTCGGAGACACTCCTTCTAATAAATCCCTTCTTCAAAAGATTGCTGACTTGCACCCCGAGCTCTCGCTGCTCCCTTGGTGCCATACGACGAAGTGGCATCACTATAGGTCTGGCATCTTTCACTAAATCAATACGGAACTCAATCTCTCGGTGTGGTGGAAGCCCGGTCACCTCCTCGAAGACGTCCGGATACTGGCCAACCACGGGCACATCTGACAACTCATCTTGCGGGATGTCGAGGGAATTTACAAAACTAGCCATAACCCCATCACTAGGTAGGCTACCAAACACTACCCTCCGCCCATCATCCGCCCTCACTGTCACCAAAAAGCCCTCACAGTCTACCACCACCCCGTATCTTTGGAGCCAATCGACTCCCAATATAATGCCATACCCAGTAAAGCCCAAAACAAAGCAATCACATACAAACTTACATCCATGACTCGATAAGACCAAATTCCTGCAAATCATACTAAGGCTAGTCGAACCGCCAATCGGGTTCGTCACAATCAATGGTCTATCGACTATTTCGGGTTCCAGTCCCAACCTATCTACCAGGTCACTAGATATGAAGGAACGGGAAGCCCCAGTATCAAACAAAACTCGAACTGGTATATCATAAATAGAAAGCATACCTTGAATAACAACATTCTTTCCTTTTTCCGCCGCAGTTGGGGCATTCGACGAAGAAGGAATAGCATCAAGAGCATATGCTTTCACAATCTGCTTCTCCTTAAGAGGTTGCGGACACTTGTCCTTGAAATGTCCCACTTGACTACAGTTGAAACACTTCTTATCCGCTGGCTTGGCCCGACAATCTTTAGCATAATGGCCTTTCTTTCCACAGCTGAAGCACTCAACATCCTTCTTGCTCTTTTTCTGGCCATCCTTAGATTGATCCTGCTTCCTCTTATTCTGAGAATTATTCTTGCCTCCACCGCCTGCTTGCGGCTTTGGCCCTTCTGCAGATGCAGCCTCAGTCTTTGACTTAGGGTAAAGACTGTCTGATCTCAAAGCTTTTCCCACAATCGATTCAAAAGTCTCATCGATGTGGTTGATAAGCCTTTCCCCCAAGTACCCATCCAGGCCAGTAATGAACTTCTCATTCTTCTTCTCAGGAGTATCGATAAGAGACAGTCCATACTTCGACAAAGTGTCGAACTCAGCAATATAATCAGAAACTGTCCTCCCGTTCTGCTTGAGTTCCAAGAACCTCTTAAACAATATTGACTTCTGGGCAGCTGGAATAAACTTCTCACTAAAGCGAGCCTTGAACTGATCCCAAGTAACCTGATCCTCTGGAGTAGCTGTTCTGATAGCATTCCACCAATTCATCGCTCGCCCTTGCGGCTGACGAGACGCTAGCATTCTCTTCATCGCATCCTCAAGACCCAAGTCATCAAAGATACGATCACAGCTATCCATCCAATCTTGAACATCTGTGGCCGACTCCGTTCCATGGAACGGCTTCCCACCAAGATTAGTGTAATCTTTGCACAACTTGGCAAAATCGACCCTAGGCGCCTGCACTATTGGGCCAGCACCAACTCCGGGATTGGGAATTGCCCCTTGCACTTCTCTAAGCATGTCTCTCATGAGGTTGGTAAACATCGCCCTCATGTCAGCGGCATTCCCATTATTGGCCCCTCTACCGGTACCTCTAACATGTCGGCTCATCGTCAATCTGTAAAAGGGAAAAGATTAACGACCCCATAGTGGTACTAGTGCAGTGCAACTTCATTCTTATACTACTAATAGTATATATATACATAGCTTTTGAAAACCAAAGTAATCACAAATACGCGCTCTCATATACGTACTAACTCTCCCTAGTGTCTTTCCCTAGGTTAACTACGCAACCTAGAGCTCTGATACCAAGTGTGACGGCCCGCCCCGAACCAACCGACATTTACTCCAAAGGTGCGCTGTACGCATGTCCAGTTAGCACGGAACGGGTCGCCAGAAGGGAAAAAGGAAGGAGGAAATGAACATACAAGGAACCTGTAGAATGTCTCACAGCGCATAGAACAAAATATAATAATAACATACTTGACATAAAACAGGAGAGACAGTGCATAAGCTGAAAATCAGAACTAAACATCATAACAGCGGAAATCCAAAATACAGCTTATTACAACTTTTCAACTGTCTCAAAGCAAAGTAAGATAAATGAGGTACACTACTAATGCCCAAGTAGCGACCACCAACGACACAGGGAGAATGTGTATATATATAATACGTGGAAGCCTCCTGCCCGCCTCCGAATCAGCTACTCGCGCATCACCAGCTAACTTGTCTCTAGTCTGCTCGTGTGAGCACCCAGAGTAATAAGAGGAGACATAAAACTCTGGGTCAGACATAAAGCCTGGTATGAGCGATAAGCATCTAAAGTGAACAATAACAGGTAGACTAAAACATACCTGAATCTGGACCTGCAACCAAAGAGTTAGCACTACATACTGTACAACACTCTAAGGTATCATATCAAACGGTGTAAAGATACGGAGGTGGGAGGGGGGGGGGAGTGTGTATGTCATAGGGATGACAAACAATCAAACATAGCATCCATCATCACATCTCTCAGTCGGTGCATAAAGCATACAACATTCACCACTTCGATCACCCAACATTCCTTGCTACGATCACTTTGCCCCATGAAGTCATAAATGACTTCACTGCACTGATAACATAGCCACAAATTCCTCGCTATGTCCACTTGCCCCATGGAGTTATTCACTCCATCTGCGCTGGCTCATAGCCTTACCAATCCTTACTATGTCCACTTGCCCCATGGAGTTATTCACCTCATCTGCGCTGGCTCATAGTCTTACTATGCATCACCTTGCCCCTCAGGTCATAATGACCCTACTGCACTGATAACGTAGTCTTGCTACCATCACCTTGCCCCTCAGGTCATAATGACCCTACTGCACTGATAAGTAGCCCATCATTCCTTTTAGTGGTGAATCGAAGTTATGAACGTCGACAACTCCTTAGCACACGTCCCGCAGCAAAGTCCAACCATGAAGTGAACTCGTTGGTTTCCAACTGGTTCCGGGATCCTGAGCTCTAACTTCCCCTATTGGACTACCTTTGCATCTCGGGTTATTGGTCAATACTGGGTCGGGTCGGGTTCTTCCTCAGGTCATCGGTTCGGGTCGGTGTTCTTTATCCGTTCGGGTCGGGTCCCCCTTCTGATGCGGTTCGGGTCGGCATTCCTCTGGGTTCGAGTCAGCTGCTTCTTCTTCTTCGGGTCGGGTCGGGTCCTTCCTGGTTCGTGTTTTCGATCCGTCTTCATGCTCCCCTTCATATGCTCCTATCCGATCCGCTTTCTTGCTCCTGCTCTGATTCGTCTTTATTTTTCCGATCCGATCCGTCCTCTTCGATCCGATCCGTCCTTCTCGATCCGATCCGCTTTTCTCTATCCGATCCGATCCCAGTTCAGCTAGCGTGGCCTTCCTTTTTGCCACCTTTCCCAAGTGTTGGGTTCCGATCCGATCAGATTCTTTGCTCAGTTCCACATATCCGATCCGACCCCCTTATCCGATCCGATCCGAACCCTGCACTGTTTACTGAAACCGTTCCAGCAAGGGTTTACGCCATTCGACGACGTTTTCGACCATTCTAACTATTGAAATCAATCACAAAGCATTTCATACAGTCATAGCAACATGCATAATCAACCACAAACATCATTCACATCAATATCATAGGTTAAAATGAATCAAACATACCCAAAATCCCATATTTCCCCTTAAGCATGTTTAGGTGAAACTAATGATAGGCTTAGCAAAATTTAACCAAATTAACCCAAATTCATATCAGAGGTCTAAAACATCATTTAGGAATTTATGAACATTTTTCCCGAATTTTATCATGCTTAAATTCGCTAATTAGCACTAATCACCCCTAATTAGCCATAATTGGTGTAAAACTATGCAAATCACTCACCTTAGCGACAAAATAAACTAAGATCTGAAATAATTCTCTGATTTGATGTGAATCTCAATGCCAACAGCAGCTCCTATGTTGATTTGGTGAAGATCTTCCTTGATTAGGGGTTGCTAAGCTTAATCCTTGACCAAAAGATGATTTGGAGGTGATTTAGAGGTTAGAGGCCATTTTTAGGGATCCTTGGTGATAAGTGGAGGCTAGAAAACTGAAATGGAATGATTCTCCATCTCATTTCAGCCCTCCCATAACCCTAATCCCAAATGGGTTATGGGCCTACTCACTAATCACCCGATTTGGCCCGGTTAAGCAGTTTTTCACTCTCCAAATCTTGTTTCAGCCATATCTCCCCAACGGTAAGTCCGTTTGGCTAATGTGACCACTCTACGGAAAGAGAAACCATCAAACGAATCAATTGGAAGTGGTTTCAGGTCAAAATTCCTTTCCAATTAAAAGTTATGGCCAAAACAGTACCGACTAGGGGCAAAATGGTCATTTAAAAATCGACAAAAATCATGGACATGGGAAATGACTTTAATAGATGTTTCCCAAAGTTACATGACCATACGACTTCACATGACAAAGAAATAAATATTCTACGATCCTATGATGTGTAGAATACGGGTCGTTACACTTGCTTAAAGTGTCATGTAGATAAATCTTATGTACCTTTTTTTTCAAAAAATGGTGTGACAATTATAAAATAATATGAAAAGGTAGATCCTTACAAAACTAGGTCATATTTGCAAATAATAATACATTCATGTGCTTTAGACATATCAATGTAATGAAAATCTTATGTTCACCGAGGCAATTTGGAATGATATCTTATATTATTTTTGTTTAGTATAGTAAAATGTTTTTGTAATTAGGTTGAAAATAAGTTTTTTGTTTGTGAAGTTGTTTATACTGAAAACAAAATCCATAGGAAAATGATATGTGATAAACATACAATCATTTTAATTAGTAACTGAGCAAATAGCCTAGAAGCAGAACTCCTGGGTTACTCTTAAACTTATCTGAATGAATACGACGTCAACTGATTTTATATTAAGTTCAGCGATATTGTTTTTAATGCACCTGCGAATGCACACATTTTCAAAGATCTGGCCCTGCAAAAGATGTAAATCATCTAGCTACTTCACGAGTAGACTTTTAATACTGCACTGAATGCTTAATTGTTCTTATTTAAACATTCTGGATGGCTAGAAATGCAAGATCCATTTCTATTTAGGATCTTTCTGTATATCCAGATATCATTCACTGGTTCTCATTACTCACATTAAGATTTGCACTGTTCACGATGCTAGCAAGCACAAGTTCAGAAGAAACACGGTTTCTTCCTCTCTGCTGTGCTTTTATATTCATGATCATTAAAGCTATGGTTTATTTTTGTCTGCCACTTGTTATTTTTAGCTTAAGAGACCATCAAATTGAACGGACTTCAGTTTAAATATTACAACCCTACTGCATATGATTTGATGATTGCAATTTTGTTTTCTTAATAGGTACAAAACAACAAAGAATCCTATGAACTCTGGCTAATGTATGTAAATAGCCGGATTCAAGTTACTGATCAATTGAATGCGTATGAGATGGCTCTGGCAACTTTATGCCACAGTAAAAACGACAAAGATGCACAGTACATCAGCACATGCATTTTAGACATTTTCTTGCAAATGGTTGATTTCTTGCGCATGTCTGGAAATATTGAGCAAGCTGTTCAAAGAATATATGGATTGCTTCAAAGCCCTAGCGACCAACTGCTCTCAGATATCCATTCATCCTTGATAATTTCTGATAAATGTTTATTTTGGCTATGCTCTGTATACTTGACAATATATAGGAAACTCCCGGAAATAGTTGCAGAACAAATTGAGTGTGGAAAAGAACTGATGTTTGACGTTGATTGGCCATGCATTGATTTAACACCCTATAGAAAAGAGCAGTCTCTAAATCTGATGAGACTTGCAGTGGATAAAACAATTGTATATGCAAACAATGATCCTGGAACCAAAGACGAAGCCTCGATTAGATCGCTGCACAGCATGGCTTTATGTCACGTCAGATGCGTAGCAGCACTTGAAGGGTTAAAACCATCTTCTAAATTATTAGCTGAGTATATAAAAATGTATCCCACGTCCATTAAACTTATTCTGATATCTGCTCGTTCTGATGATAATACCACTCAAGATACAAGTTACAAAGGTTTTGAAGAGGCTCTTGCACACGTGTCTAATGGAACTCATAATGATCATTGCCTTTGGAACCAGTATGCAGAGCATGCTTTAGCAAATGATAAGATTGACCTTGCTGAGAGTGTTATAACCCGCTGGTATGAGATATTCAACAAAGATACAAGTCAATACGATTGGAACGAGGAAAAGGATGTTTTTGCCCTGCTCAATCTATCCTTGTACAAAAGTTTGCAGAAGGATGCAAGAGGAGCAAATGATGCTATCGTTAAAGCTCTCAAACTAGCTTCACCTCAAGGTTACTTGCATTGTGTGAAAGAGCATGCTTCATTCACTGTTGCAAACGAGCTCGACTGGAAAAGAGGCAACAAACCTTGGTGTATAATATTAAACCTTCTAAATTTCTACTTGGGGGATCATCGTTCTTCTACAGTATTGGAACCCCTATCAAGGAGATATCTTCAGTGCATTAAGAAACCAAGAGTTCAACAGCTTATTAGTAGATTGCTTGGTCCAGTTTCAAGAGATTTCTCACTGGTGAACTCGGTTCTTGAAGCATGTTTCGGCAAGTCTCTTCTTCCCGAAAACGTTGAGGATCTTAAAGAATTTGTCGATTTCATCGAGTCTCTAATGGAAATTGTTTCAACAAATTACAAACTAGCCCTTTCCTTATGCAGGCTGACCTCAAAATTACCAGTTCCTATGAAGTTCTGGTCATGTTCAATTTTGTGCAACTCAATTCTCCAGGCTGTACCTGTGCCTCCGGAACATGTATGGTTAGAAGCAGCTGAATTGACAAAAGATTTGGGAAATACAGGCATTTCTTTGAAGTTTTTGAAGCAAGCGGTAGTTGTATATCCATTCTCAGTAAAGTTGTGGCGATCTTGTTTAGATGCATGTACAGGGAAGGATGACGTTGAATTCGTTTTGGAGAGTGCAAAAGAAAGAGGCATTGAGTTGACTCGCGATCTAAGTTTTCAGATGTAGAGAATTTTTGTGAACTATAGAGAAATGGCCATCATTCATTTTTGTGGGAAGGAAAGCATGCTTACATTTTTGAACTCATGCTTGCTAAGCTCAGAATTCTAGAGATAATACACACATCTTATATACAAGACCCATGGGAAATTTTAGTGGGTTTTTATTAGATAAATTTTCCGTATACTTGATTCTATCTGGACAGCCTACATATGTAAATGCTAGAGCGATGGCCATGTAGGTATTTTTATTAAGCTTTTGTTGTAAACTACTACTTTATGGAACTTTGTTGGATCTTTGATTTTTATGGTATTTAGATACGGCTGGTATGTTGCAATCTATATTACGCTAAAGGCTGTACGGTAATTCATTCTAGGTTAGAACAGGGTTATATTGTGTACGTTCTTACTAGGAGAATGGACCATTCGACCCTACTTAGATGGATGCTATATTTTTTATGAGGATCCCTACGTTCTTGCATTCTATTTAAAATTAGAATAGATGTAATGGAAACCGATATACGTAGTCCAAAGCGAGAAAGAAGGTTGTAACCGTTCAGCGAGCTAGCTCACTCACGTGTGTCTTTCCTATGTTTAACAATTTAAAAGAAATAATTTATATGAATGTTTAATTAGTTTCTTGTAGTGAAACCATATGGGGTAAGCTTTTTTATTTATTTTTAAGTTGTGAAATCTATTTTTCTATTAGAAACTTAGATTTAACAATATTTATAAAGAGTGACTTTGAATTGATTAGGAAAGTTCATTCTAGGTCATATTAAAAAATGTGTTACGGCTATTATTAAAAATAAGATTTTTTATTGGACGTCGAGCCCAAAGAAGATTTCATGACCTCTGTTGCAACTTAGCATATAACTTACATAGAGCGCTTTCCACCTATAGCTCTTCCCATTAATTAAAGTTGCTTTCAAACTCATCATCTCTCCTCAATCACAGGTACCACCATCGACTAGGGGTGAGCGTTTGGTTGGTTTGGTTTATTCGATGATGAAAATTTTCAAACCAAACTAGAACCAATAAAAATGAAAACCAAACCAAACCAACCAAATTAAGTTTGGTTGGTTCGGTTGGTTATCCGATTAAACCAAACTAAAAATACTTTACGTTTTATGTTTGGAATGTTCACTATAATTTGAAATAAATAATAAATATATGATTGTAGTATTATTATTTATGATTTTTATGATTTCTAATATCAGTTTTGACACGCAGGTGATGATTAAAATTTACTTAAATAACTGAACCAACCTAAAATATCTATTATAATATCGATAATTTTGAAGATATAGTAAAAGTTCGGTTAATTTGGTTAAACCAATAACCGAACTTAATAATTTTCCGGGCCGATTACAAACCAATTTAATTTCAAAACCGAACCAAACCGACCAAAATAAATTGGTTTGGTTGGTTTATTAGGTTTAACCAAATAATGCTCACCTCTACCATCGACTGCTATACCTCCTTATTTTGATTGATTTGGAATAAAAAAAAAAAAATCGTAACACAATGAAAATGCTAAATTGAATTAGAATTAATTGTGGTAATGCCATATTCATTTCTTTACAGTTCAAAAATATTGAATTGTACTATCATTTTTCGTACTTTAAAAATGAGTATTCAATACAAACACTTTGAAAATACAGATTTTACTTGAATATTATTCAACACAACAATGTTCATTTCTTTATTGTTCAAAAATGCTAAATTATACTGTCCTTTTACATATTATAATCATTCTTGTGTAATTCATAATTAAAATGCTATGTCAGTCTGTCATTCCAAATATCTTAAACAAGTTACTAGACTTTGAAACTAAAATGTTATACAAAACAATCACTTTGCATATTTGAAGTGTTTTACTAAATTCTATAATTAAAATGCCACAAATATTTCATATGGCGCAGATATGTAGTAGAATTTATAAACAAAATATGCTACATTATATTATTAGTTTTCATTTGTAAACATACTAGTAGACTTTGTAAACAAAAATACAAAACAAATTAGTGTATTTCATAGTTAAAATGCTACTTGAATAGCTATGTTAAACTAACTCTCCCT
This sequence comes from Allium sativum, assembly GCA_030737875.1. NCBI lineage: Eukaryota > Viridiplantae > Streptophyta > Magnoliopsida > Asparagales > Amaryllidaceae > Allium > Allium sativum. The sequence continues at coordinate 270,141,974 of CM060922.1, read as the reverse complement.
TTGCATTTTTGAACTACCATTTTGTTCATTCTTTCGAACTAGCACTATCATTCATTTTCATAGGTTAGAAAAGGTCAAATTGAATTAGCATAACAAACTAATGTTTTGTTGTGTCCACAAGATAACCCAGCGAATAAGAACTTGTGTTGAGGTAACAACGATGCGAGTTCGAAATCCGGAATGACATGCTAAAAGGATTTACCATGTGCATACGTTACGATTAGTCACTTATGTGGTATCCGCGGACCGAGCTAGACGTACAAAGGGAGGGTTTACGGCTCCGGTCGATTTTCCTCCTGAACAAATTCAAAAAAAAAATAAAAAAATTAAATAAATTGTTTTTCGTATTTCAAAAAATGCTACATTTTTACTAACATAGAATCGATATAGTGATATTCAAAAAACTGTTTTTCAGGTTGAATATGACGTAGAAAGAAGAATTAGGCTTATTAGCCTGTACATTTCCAAAGAAGAGGCGGAAACTACAACTGTTGATAATCTAATCAATTTTCTTTCATAAAGATGATTGGAGAATCAAATCTAAAAAAAAAGTTGTATTATTTACCCATTAGCTTTAACGATGCTGATAAAAGGATACAGACATAATGACCGACGACATGATAACATGGATTTGAAGAAATTACAGATCTAGTTTAGTTTTTTTAATTGAACACGAATGATTCAATTAGCAACAAAGGAACCAGCCCCGTTATGAATGAATGTACGTGTGCCTATAATGAATCAACAAAAGAACTACATGAAAATGATGATTGTTTAAAGGATATGATAAATGGACATCTTATAACCTTATTTCAAATTGGCAATAACATAAACTGTAACAACATGTTCAAGGTGACCAACCTGGTGGCTAGACGTGAACATTATTTGGTTAAACCAAATAAACCAACCAAACCAATCAAATCAATTTATTTTGATCGGTTTGTTTTGGTTTTGAAATTAGACCAATTTGTAATCGGTTTGAAAAAATATTTAGTTTGATTATCGGTTTAATCAATTTAACCAAACTTTTATTATATTTTTAAAATTATTGATATGATATTAAATATTTTAGGTTAGATTAATTATTCAAGTAGATTTTAATCATCACTTATGTGTCAAAATAACTTTTAGAAAACATAAGAATCATATATAATAACACTCTAATCATATAATTATGATTTATTTCAAAGCAAAGTTAATATTGCAAACATAAAGTCTAAAAAAATTTAGTTCGGTTAAATTGGATAACCAACTGAACCAACCAAACTTAATTTGATTAGTTTGATTTGGTTTTCATTTTATTCGGTTTTAGTTTGATTTGACAATTTTCATCATCGGATAAACCAAACCAACCAAACGCTCACCCCTACTGGTGGCAATACCAAGCGATTGGGAAGTATGTTATCAATATGACATTAGTGGCATAAAAGTTGAGTTGTAGCCTTTATTTCTAACTTCATATACATATCACGTACAATAGTATCATCACCGCTGAGTGGAAATTAGGGGTGTGCATTTATTGCGTTTAACCGACCGAACCGATTCAACCGACCTTAACTGAACCACATTAACCGGCAAATTTGATTAACCGAACATTCGGCTAACCGACCGAAATTAACTGACTAAATTACGGTTGACCATGAACAAACATCGGTTAACATTCAACCGAAAATACACACATATATACCTAGGAAAAAAAAACACACACACACACACTCATATATCTATATAATAAAATTGCCCCCTAAGACAAACCAGGAGACAAACATGAAGACAAAGAGCGGCTGAGATTTATTCTTAGTTTGGACAAAGGACGGCCTGGATTTGTACACACATCGTTTCATTTATTCTTAGCTTACCAAAATCAGCGCACATCATCCCTTTTATAAGTAAATCTATTTAATCGCTATATATATAAGGAATGACTTATGTATAATTGTTAATTACAGCCAAGTAAAATTAATTGTATATAGTATATACAATTAATTTTTTCATATATGCTTATTTCAGATTTGAAATATTGAATGTTTTGTTAAAATTCATTATCTTACATATGATTCATCCCTTTTATAAGTAAAAGGGATTTAAATTAATTGTATATAGTATATACAATTAATTTTTTCATATATGCTTATTTCAGATTTGAAATATTGAATGTTTTGTTAAAATTCATTATCTTACATATGATTCATATATAGTATATTACCAATTGATATTATAAGTAAAGCTATTTAATCGCTATATATATAAGGAATGACTTATGTATAAATTTAAATTAATTGTATATAGTATATACAATTAATTTTTTCATATATGCTTATTTCAGATTTGAAATATTGAATGTTTTGTTAAAATTCATTATCTTACATATGATTCATATATCATATATAGTATATTACCAATTGATATTATAGATTTAACGCATTTATTAGTTACATATGGTACTCAATCGCTATAAATTTACATAACACCTTCTTTACTCTTCCTTCCACATTCATAGCCTCTCTTTTTTACTCCTCAGTTTTGTTCTCTTCCTAACACATCATGACTAAGGTAATTCTCTTTGTGTAACTTAACTCCTACTTTTTTTACCATCTACTTAGCTCATTTTACATTAAATCTATGCAGTCCAAGCTTTTTCTGCCAACCAAACAGTCTCAATTACCCATTTCAGCAAGAAAACATAAACGTAAAAGCATACGTCTAACTAAACCCCATAATTCAACCAGCTATGAAACCACCACAACTGTGACTAATGTCCCATCTCCTACTGCTCCTCAAGTTCAACCCAACGATTTTCAGAACGAAAATGAAGCTCACGATCTTCCGCCTACTACTCCACAACATACGGATAACGAAGACGAAGCTCATTGGAATGCAGTGGTTTGATACAATTTTTTTTCCACCATTCATACAACTATATGTATCATACGTATTCCTTTACTAACCAATTTCTTTTAAACTGCAGTTTGCGGACTGTGACAGGATCCAGGCAGAGCATCTGGCGTCAAATTTCTTTTTTTTAAATTTATGAAACTGAGAATGTATTCTGCACTAATAAATTACGTTTGTTTCTCATTTGCATTTCCGGTATAAACACCTAGATGTATTTCTCTGTGTACCCATTTCCCTTATGTAACTCTTATACATAAGCAGTATATTGCATAATTTTGTGTTCTGCTACACGTTTTTTTTGTTTTTTTTGTGCACCTGCTCATGTTGTCGACTCAGTTTTACTTTATGTTTCTAACTTCCTATGCACACTTTTATGCCTCATGTAAAATATCAACACCAACTCATAAAAAGTAGTGTGAAACTATTTCACCTCCCTGCAACATTTTGCCAAACTTATTTAAGTTTTTAATTAAACCAATTTGTTATAAATATAGCTTCTCCTAGCATATGCATCTGAAACAGAAATGAAAAAAGTATTTTACATAGGCAGGTGGATATGATAATGTAAAATATTGTTCAGTGGAAATTAGGATCAATTGTTTTGGCATGTTTCTTGCTTGGCCACGTGTAATTATAAACTCATAGTTAATGGTTAATAAATGAGGCCTGCAACGACTAATCCTACACATAACTATATTTTCGTCTTATTTCTTGGGTATACTTTAATAAACTGTGATCAAATAGTTTACATACACAGTTGGATATGATAATGTAAAATATTGTTCAATGGAAATTAGGATCAATTGTTTTGGCATGTTTCTTGCTTGGCCACATGTAATTATAAACTCATAGTTAATGGTTAATAAATGAGGCCTGCAACGACTAATCCTATACATAACTATATTTTCGTCTTATTTCTTTGGTATAATTTCATAAACCTGTTGGCACAAAATTAAAAATTGAATTGGATGAAAAACAATTCCTCATTTGAATGTTTTCACCATGGAAAGTAAATTCGGTTTCTTTTATATTTTGGCATTTTTCTTGCTTGGCCACGTGTAATTATAAACTCATAGTTAATGGTTAATAAATGAGGCCTGCAACGACTAATCCTACACATAACTATATTTTCGTCTTATTTCTTTGGTATAATTTTGGCACAAAATTAAGAATTGAATTGGATGAAAAACAATTCCTTATTTGAATGTTTTCACCATGGAAAGTAAATTCGGTTTCTTTTATATTTTTATTTTTCCTTTTTTATACCTGTAACATTTTGCATTCTTCCTTGGAATGAACGTGACTTTGTAATATAAATGGTATTTATTTACGCCGACATCTTTTTCATCTACTATTATAACTACCTAATTATTTTGTCAGTTTCCTTCAACAATCACCTTTACTGAATGTGCATTTTTGGTTTACTTTAAATACTTTGGTATTGTGTCGCTACTGTAATTGCATATTACCATTCGTGTTTCCTGTTCATTTATTTCCATAAATATATTTCCACTTAGGTTTGATTAATTTATAGTTGTAAAAATGGAAAATCGATGCTAATGTATTTATGCTGCTGTTCTTAATTTAAGCACTTGAATTATGCAATCATATATATTAAATTGACATTAATGAAAATGATGCCTAAATCAGATGAATCACAAGTTGAACAACTTTTTTAATATAGTTTGCGATAAATGGCAAGTACAATTAGTTTATCAACTATTGTAATCAACTTCATTTTTATATATATAGTTTACGATAAATGACATGTGTTAAAAAAAGAAATATATCCAACAGCATTTTTTACTAATATAAATATCCAATTATTAATATATTAACATTATATTATACTGTGTAAATATAAAAATCTATTGCCATTTTAACAGTGTCCTACCTAAATAAATTATTATTTATTATACTTGCAGACGTGAGATATTATCATACCAGCAAAGAGCGGTTCATATATAAAAAAAGTAAAGACATCAAGCGACTGTCAATCAACCAAATAAGCAAACAATTAAACGGGTTATTACTGCTTAACGGTTTTAACCTTTTTAGCCACGTTAACAAGTCCCCCAGGATAGATTTCTATCCACTCTTATTTATCATAGTTCGGTTCTCATCTTCCCACACGATTGCCATATTCTCTCTCTTTTATCACGCCATCTTATTCTTTCTCTCCAAAATGAATACATTACCATCTTAAAGCTTTTTATTTAGAAGAAATAAGACAGTTAGCTGAAAAGCCAGGGATCTGCTAGAGCGACCGGGAAAGAAGAACGAACGGATATAGAAAAAGAAGAAAATGACGAAGGGTTTTGCGCGGATCTAAATTCTTTCTTTGTACCGCAATCTTTTATCTGCTTGGCGCCTGCAGATTTAGAATTCGTTCGTTTAAACAGAGGTAGCTTACGCTTGAAAAATTCAATTTAGAGATTGGTTTAATAGGTTTTTTACGGTATTATTACTTACATAAAGTTTCAAGCAATTTTTGATATAGTTAAATAAATGCTATTGAGATGTTGGTAATATTAATCTCATCACATTTAATAACTGAATATTGGTATTGTTTGATTAAGTGGAAATTTCAAAATTGCAATTTACTGACTTTTTTTGCATTTCCCGGCCATCATCAAACTTTACATTAATTGCTAGGATGATTCAAGATTGATGACGAAACTGGTCAGCTGTTAGATTGATTTAAGATTGGCAACAACATAGCTAAGGTAAGTGAATCATAACCTTTAGATGTATACTTTTTTAATCTCATGGGTTCACTTATTACTCTCGATTCAGGTTTAAGATGGGTTATAGCTTAAAATTCAAAGAGATAGGATATGAATGAGCCTAATTATATTACTTTTGACTTCTGCATTTCGTTCTCTTTCATTTTTTTTACTCTGAGTTGCTCCTTACACATTTCAATGCTTTTGTTACATTATTAAATATATAACAAGATTCTAAGTTGAAGCTTGGATTTGCGTACAATTGCTATAGTGGTCTTCCATTTCCGCTTCAGTTTGGACATGGGGAATTGAGCAAATCAACACCAACTCATAAAAAAATAGTGTAAAACTCTAGCACCTCCCTGCAACATTTTGCCAAACTTATTTAAGTTTTTTAACCAACATTACAAACGAGCAATGGAAGGGAAGATATATGTCATTCATTGCCCATTATTGATATTATCATCTTATATATTAAACCAATTTGTTATAAATATTGCTTCTCCTATCATATGCATCTGAAACAGAAATGAAAAAAGTATTTTACATAGGCAGGTGGATATGATAATGTAAAATATTGTTCAGTGGAAATTATCATCAATTGTTTTGGCATGTTTCTTGCTTGGCCACGTGTAATTATAAACTCATAGTTAATGGTTAATAAATGAGGCCTGCAACAACTAATCCTACACATAACTATATTTTCGTCTTATTTCTTTGATATAATTTTATAAACTGTGATCAAGTAGTTTACATACACAGGTGGATATGATAATGTAAAATATTGTTCAGTGGAAATTAGGATCAATTGTTTTGGCATGTTTCTTGCTTGGCCACGTGTTATTATAAACTCATAGTTAATGGTTAATAAATGAGGCCTGCAACGACTAATCCTACACATAACTATATTTTCGTCTTATTTCTTTGGTATATAATTTTATAAACTGTGATCAAATAGTACATTGTGTAACATGTAATATGGTGATATAGTGACACCCGTCATAAAATAAGATTGCTGCACCGGACTCCTCAGATTGTTTTTGGACATTTTTGCTGTTATGTTATTCCTATATTAATCCTTCATACTATTCTTTTTTTGTAGATTTTCAACTGTACAGTTACAGCTTTGCATTTGATAATCCTATGCATTTGTGAAGGAAACAAGTGTGGGAGAATGAATTTCTTTTCAGGTTCTTCTTCTAATTTTTCTTCCTTTAGGGCTACATTACTTCAAATTGCTACAACAGTATTGTTCCTTTTATTATACAGATAGATAGATGTAGTTTATTATATAGATGTTTTATGGTAGGTACTTAACAAATTCATTTCATAAGAAAAAGCTATGCATTCAATCTGAATAACCTGGAAGTGTTTGTCTTATTTCTTCGTATTTCTCGATTAACTGCTCCATTTGTTTATAATGCAGTTGGATGTACCATATTTATTATAGGTTAAAAAAATTCTTTTACCTATTGGCACAAAATTAAGAATTGAATTGGATGAAAAACAATTCCTTATTCGAATGTTTTCACCATGGAAAGTAAAGTCGGTTTCTTTTATATTTTTATTTTTCCTTTTTTATACCTGTAACATTTTGCATTCTTCCTTGGAATGAACGTGACTTTGTAATATAAATGGTATTTATTTATGACGACATTTTTTTCATCTACTATTATAACTACCTAATTATTTTGTCAGTTTCCTTCAACAATCACCTTTACTGAATGTGCATTTTTGGTTTACTTTAAATACTGCTAATGTATTTATGCTGCTGTTCTTAATTTAAGCACTTGAAACATGCAATCATATATATTAAATTGACATTAATGAAAATGATGCCTAAATCAGATGAGGCACAAGTTGAACAACTTTTTTAATATAGTTTACGATAAATGGCAAGTACAATTAGTTTATCAACTATTGTAATCAACTTCATTTTTATGGGTTACACTTTTATTTACTTATTTGAACTTCATTTTTTTTCTTTCCCGGAATCATTTCCGTCTGCCTTACTATTCTTTCTCACTAATTGCTTTTACAACGACTGCTTATACATTTCAATGGTTATAACCTGTTTGCTACTGCTGCTGACTTGGTGCTCATTAATAGTCCAATTTTTACTATAAATATTTCTCCTCACGTGCTTCTATATGTTACGAACTAAAAATGGATATACATATTATCAACTTTGTTAAATCAGTTTGCTATAAAGGTTTACAAATTGAATTTAACATTATTTTTCACCAATTTAAATTTGTTTTACCTTTAGCTCTAACTCATTATAACTAACCACAATTTAATTTGGCAACTGACAGTAGAAGATATGGAAAACGCGAACAAACGTATTTTGGTCGATATAACCAATCGTACCCCTACTACGTCTGCAGGACATCGAAAGCGTCACAAGGTTTGGTTAACATATATCTTATACGTACATTCGATGCAAATCATTAACCATGTTTGTCCCGTTCTACAGGGTACTAACAACACTTTGCTCATTGATGCTGATAAAAATGATACTGAGACCTCTACAAGCACTACAACGAACATGTATGTGCACGCTCTACTCATAATTCCAGTATTTGCTCATGAAAAAAACTTTCTGTCATATTTATTTACATCTACCATATTAACATGCTATGTATTTATCTTTGATTTTCTTTTAATTCATGCAAAATTAATCTTTGCTGCAATTAGGCCATCAAGGCGCTCAATTGCTCAAACTTTGCGTAGACAAAAAGAAAGACTGACAAAAAATGCAACAACTTCGGGAACGGAATCTACAAGCACTACAACCAACATGTATGTGCACACTCTACTCATAATTCCTGTATTTGCTCATGAAGTAAACTTTCTGTCATATTTATTTACTAAATCTACCATATTAACATGCTATGTATTTATCTTTGATTTTATTTTCTTCTAATACATGCATTAATCTTTGTTGCAATTAGGCCATCAAGGCGCTCAATTGCTCAAAATTTGCGTAGACAAAAAGAAAGACTGACAAAAAATGCAACAACTTCGGGAACTGAATCTCAAAACTCGGTATTCAGTCTTCCCTCTTCAACTTCCATTATGCAACGTAATGGTGTAACCCAATCTTCACAAGTGATCGGTGGTGTAGAAGATAACTCCAGCGAAAATCCAACACTTCTTCCCTCCTCATCTACTCAACTTAACACTCAAATGTAAGTCTACTATTGTTTGCAGTCATTCAATTCGTGCCTATACCATGTCCCAACCATAAAATCTAAATACACACAACTGGACCTTCACTCATAATATATTCATCTCCATTAGGTTAACTGAAGATGGCTTGGTTACACCGTTATCAAATCGCTCCATTTCTCAAAAGCTACGCAGGGAACGAGAAAGGATTTACCGTGCGCAACACATTGAACGTCATTCCCTTGGCTTAATGAACATACCATGTCCATTTTGTAGAGCACTTCATTGGATCGACGAACGTTTGTCAAAATCTCCATTATGTAATCCCATTTTTGGAACATGTTGTAAGTCTGGAAAAGTAAAGTTACCTCCATTATCACAACCTCCGACGGAATTACGACAGTTGTATGATGGAAACGACTCTTTATCTACTTCTTTTTTGCAACATATTCGTGAGTATAATTCTGCAAATGCATTCACAAGTCTTGGCTGCAAATTAGATGATAGAACTCTCGGTACACATGGGATAAAGTCGTTCACAATACATGGAGAACTACGACATAGAACAGGTGCTTTGCTGCCTGATATGGGCAATCCCCCTGTATATTCTCAACTATACATATATGATCCTACTGCTGCATTGACATTTAGACATGAAAGAAACCAACATCTTAATAGACAAGTTTTGGAAATAATACAATGTGTTCTTTTGCGGGACAATGAATTCACAAAATTATATCGTCAGGCTTATGATATTTTGAAAAACTCGACTGACGCAGCACAAAATCTTCCCTTGCGTCTTCATTACAATCAGACAAATGACAAACGTGTCTATAACATGCCAACAACGGATGAAATAGCTATTATCTTACCTGGAGATGGATCTCAAATTTGTGGAACTAGAGATATTGTAATACACTTGAAAGGAGGTTCACATTTGGAACGGATCAGCGAATGTCATCCTGCGTACTTACCCCTTCATTATGTCCTTCTATTTCCCCATGGTGATCTTGGTTGGGATATTAACCATATGAAATGGAATCCCTCTTTAAACATTCCTGATACCAAAAGACTGACACAACAACCATATTATAGTTATCGGCTCTTTGAAAGAGAGGGTGAATATTCCACAATTTTACGTGCACGTAAATTATTTCAAGAATTCATTGTAGATGCTTGGGCATGTACCGAACAAAATAGGTTATATTGGGCTAGGACTCATCAAACTGAGCTTCGCAGGGATCTGTACTGTGGAATTACTGATGTAGAGTCGGACGTCTTACAAGCAGATCAAATTGGTAAGCGGTTTATCTTACCGTCCTCTTATATTGGTACTCCTAGACATATGTATGAAATATATCAAGACTCCCTAGCAATAACAAGATATAACAATCACCCAGATATCTTCTTAACAATGACTGCGAATCCAAATTGGCCAGAAATTGAGCAAGCTTTGAAATCAAACCAAAGACCCAACGATCTTCCGGACATTATCGCTCGGGTATTTGAATTGAAACGCAGAAGTTTGATGGATGAAATTTATAAAAATCATATTTTTGGTTCAGTTGTTGCACATGTGTACACTATAGAGTTCCAAAAAAGGGGATTGCCGCATATGCATGCACTTTTTTTCCTACAGTCCACAGACAAATTAAGAACAGTGGATCAAGTAGATAGTTTGATTTCTGCAGAGTTTCCAGACGAAAAGGAACGTCCATTACTTTTTGAAACCATTAGAAGGTGCATGGTACATAGACCATGCAAGGGAAATATGCACGCTCCATGTATGGAAAATGGAAAATGTTCGAAGCGTTATCCAAGGGAGTGGGCTGATAATACATCAATGGATAAAGACGGATATCCAATATATCGTCGACGCAATGACGGAAAATCTTTTGAAATAAGGGGTATTTCTGTGGATAATAGGGATGTAGTTCCTTATAATCCAAAACTTTCTGAAATGTTTAATTGTCATATAAATGTTGAAGGATGTGCAAGTGTACGGGCTGTAAAATATATACATAAGTATATATATAAGGGTCACGATCGAACTACTGTTATTGTGGGTGAGGAAGATGAAATTAAGCAGTATCTTGACTCCAGATACATAAGCCCTCCTGAAGCTGCATGGCATATTTTTGGTTACCGTATGCATGAGGAAAAACCAGCAGTTATTCGTCTACAGCTACATCTACCCGGAATGCACCATGTCACCTTCGATCCGACAGAATCTGTGGATGCAATCAAATTAAGGGCAGAAAACCAAACTTCCACATTAATTGAGTTCTTCAAATTCTATGCAGCACATCCAGAAGCAACAAAATATACATATCAACAATTTCCAGAGTTTTATACATGGAATAAAGAGACACATATATGGTCCCCACGAAGTGCAAGTTCAAAAGCTATAGGGAGAATGTATTTTGCAAGTCCAAACTCTGGTGAGCGGTTTTTTCTACGACTACTACTTACCATTTGTACAGGTCCAACATCTTTTGAGGATTTACGAACAGTTAATGGCGAAGTTCATGAAACATTTAAAGATGCATGCGTTGCTAAAGGTATGCTTGAAGATGACGAAGAATGGGTCACATGTTTGGAAGAGGCATCAATTATGAACACTGGATATCAACTTAGAAGACTTTTCTCCATTATTCTCACTCAGTGCTACCCTTTACGACCGCATAACCTTTGGACAAAATTTGCTACACACATTTGTGATGATTTAGGGCACACTATCACAAATCTTTTCCACATTACTAATCCTACTGAATATGAAATCCAAGATTATGGTTTACATATTCTTAACAAATTACTCCAAGAATCAGGAAAAAGTCTACATGATTTTCCACCAATGCCTCTGCCAACTAAAAACTGGGAAATTGTTGTGCAAAACAGACTTATAATGGAACACAAACAACTCCAATATGAAGGACAAGATGCGAAGGCGGAAAAAAATATTCTTACTTTCAACGATGATCAACGGAAAGCATACGAATTAATATTTTCGTCTGTTCAAAATCGAGACGGAAAAACTTTTTTTTTAAATGGTGGAGCAGGGACTGGAAAAACATACTTATATAATACAATTGCAGACAAATGTCGAAGTCTAGGACATATTGTGCTTACCGTTGCTTCATCAGGTATTGCTTCTTTACTACTTCTTGGAGGTAGAACAGCGCATTCAACATTTTCCCTACCATTAAATATTTTAGAGGACTCAACTTGCGGATTTACAAAACAATCATCAACAGCCGAGCTCCTAAGGCAAGCAAGTCTCATTATATGGGATGAAGTACCAATGCAACATCGATTTTGTGTTGAAACAGTCGACCGATCATTAAAAGATATTCGAGATAACGCACAGCCTTTCGGTGGACTGACAGTTGTTTTAGGAGGAGATTTTCGCCAAATTTTACCTGTTATCCCAAAGGGAACACGTGAAGATATTGTTGCATCAACGTTACGCCGATCACCGTTATGGGCAGTTGTTCATGTCTTATGTTTACACAAAAATATGCGACTAAGTTCCAATGACGTTGAGAGTGGTGCTTTTGCTGAATATCTAGCCAAGGTACTACATTTTCATTTCCTACTACTATCATAACAATAGTTCCACTCTGTGTCTATTTAATATAATCGTTCTTTTAATCAAAATTATTATTGTACAGATCGGATCAACGCCAGATCAACACGTTGACCTATCAATGATGCACAAATGCAGTAGTCTTGCTAACTTAATTGACACTGTTTATCCACGACTTACTGTCAACCAAGGATCTCCAAATTTTTTAAAGGACAGAACTATTCTCTCGGCACGCAACGAAGATGTGTGCGCAATAAATTCTGCATGTCTGCAAAAATGCTCTGGTGATGTTCATATTTTCCTTTCTGCTGACAAGTTAGTGGAAAATGAGGAAAATGATCGTTACCCAACTGAATTTCTGAATTCATTAGAGTGTAGTGGATTACCACCATTCAAACTTGAACTTAAAGTTGGATGCCCGATTATGCTGCTTAGAAACCTAGCTCCAAAAGAGGGACTCTGCAATGGAACAAGGTTGATAGTAGTTAGATGTGCAACACGAATAATTGAAGCTCAAATACTTACTGGAGATAAAGCTGGTAATTTTGTATTTATACCTAGAATATCTCTTCAACCATCTTCCTCAGAATTATCTATAAACATGTCAAGACGTCAGTTTCCTATTAAGCTTGCTTACGCATTAACTATCAATAAAGCACAAGGTCAATCTGTGAAGTACGTCGGTATTGATTTACGCACCGAAGTGTTTAGTCATGGACAACTGTATGTTGCTCTATCTAGATGCACTGCATTCCATAGAATTTCAATTCTGCTAGAATCAACCACAACAACATCTACAACAAATGTCGTTTATCCTGAGGTTTTGCTGTAATTTCACGAAAAAAAAATGGAGTACAAATGTACGTACTTTTCTCCTCAACAGTTAGTTTACTAAACCTTTTTTTTAAAAAAAAATTCTTACTGCAGTTTTACACCTATATTTTGTCTACAGATGCTTTGCAATAAAAATATTTGGCCTGCCACCGCACCAATGTCCATCTTTTTGGTTAGTTTATTTGTTTGTAAGTCCTTATTTTCTTCACTATTACAAGTGTTTTCGCAATTACTTATTAAGTTTGGTACCTTAACACTACGACTTCATACAAACTGCTTTTCTAACCATTTTTGAGCTTCACTGCAGTTTGCAGACTGTGATAGGATCGAGGCAGAGTATCTGGCAAGGCGTTCAATGAATTAATCAACCTGCTTCTCCATTATAACCTCATTTTCTTCTTTCCACTGTATAAAAATACCTGTCTTTTCTTTGTATGCATAAGTTTGTATTATGCAGTTTGTTTCTGCATTTTGTTTTTAATTATGACACTTTTTCCCTTTCATTTATTATTCTGTTGCCAACTTCGCGCATCTTTTACTACTCAGCTGAAATAATTCCAACATTTTACATTCATCCACTTCCAATTTACATTAAATAACCTACGACAAATAAAAAATTAAATATACAATTACTCCACATATAAATAACATTTGATGAACATCAATCGACGCGCAAACGACTTGCATCGATCACGCACGAAGCGCGTGCGACAACCACGCGCGTACAAACTACAACACCCTGTACTCTATGCTCCCGTGCAAACTACAACATCCCGTATATGATTACTTTCACTCTAAGTATATGATTATTACAATCCACGACACACACAATTGTATCATCTCAACAAATTATGACACCCAACATCTTATGCATCCGTGCAACGCACGGGTTTCCACTCGTCTATATAATAAAATCCCCCCCTTGGACAAACCCTTAGACAAACAAGGAGACAAAGAGCGGTTCAGATTTAATCCCGCAAAAACAAACGTCCTAATTTAAACACATCCCATAAACATGTCATAAACATGGCATTATTCTTGCATTAGCATTGAATAGGTTGATTTAAACACATCCTATCATTTCCGATCATTCCTATTATTGACATATTACCATTATCTTATACTGTGTAAATATAAAAATCTATTGCCATTTTAACAGTGTCCTTCCTAAATAAATTATTATTTATCATACTTGCAGACGTGAAATATTATCATACCAGCAGCCAAATTGTATTCTATGGTCCACGTCTTCCACTTACCAATTTTATTCACTTTTTAATGCTTTTTCTTCATGTATTATTTTTGATCAAAATCCGTAATGCCTCCATAATTTCATGCTTTTGAACTGTGTTAGCTTCTTCCTACATTTTCATATTTTATGCATCCATGATGCAGCTTTTTTCTTTAATCCTTCCTACGTTAATATTCATGTGTTAATCGTGGAAATGAATATTTTAATCCTTCCTACATTAATATTTTATGCATCCATGCTGGACCAACCACGATTATGCTTATTCATGCATCCAATTAATTGTACCATATGGACCTTGGCTGTTACTATACCATATATACATCAAATTTCACCTGCTACGATTATGTTACTTTAACACACATGCTTTCATCTGCATTAAATGTTCCCATTTACCATATACGTTTCCATCTCCATTAAATGTTCCCATTTACCAATGAATTAAGTAAAATTACACAATTTCTTATTTCTTGGTAAATTACGTTTTTTTTCCTATTACTGTTACTACTACAGTATGCATTCCATATAGACTTCATACAATATCTCCTTAATAGTTAAGTTTTCATTCATACACGTCATTAATAAATCGTATATCATAAATTTATTTCCAAGACTGCCTTTAATATTTCATTTAATATTCGTATACCAGTTTTGTTCTTTCTTCAAATTTAATATTCGTCATACCCCTATTCTGCACATGTCCTATATTTGGAAATCCTAAAAACAATATTTTACTTTGTTATCAAAATATACTTTCATTCCATATTCACACCACATTTCGAAATTGGCATATTTTATGGTGAATCTGTTAAATTTGATATTTTTTGTAATTCCTTATTTGTGTAAGCAATTAATGGTATTTTTCTAAAGAAAAAATAGGTGGAACATTAACTTATATAACATATGCAATAAACTAATGCATTAACATTAACATAAATTGACAACAATTTGTTCCACCAGTCAGTTTTTTTTTACTATAATTGGGCCATCAACAAACCCGTTCTCTATAATTCTACATAACCTCCTCTGTCACCTTTTCTCCCAACTTGACCTTCTCTTCTCTTTTAATCTCATCTCCACCCAATTCACGCATTCTGCTCACACCACTCAACATTTTTCTGCTTAACCCCAACCATTTATCTTCTCATTGGTACATTACCTTTTCTGCCCGAACATGGTTATCTGCTCTGTACTCGATGCGCAACAACTAGCAACAACAATATTTAATAATCTCATCATTCACGGAAATATTTGGGCGGATGGAGATTATATTGTTTCGAAAATTATATGTTTGCTACGTGAATACGGGGTTAATGTCATTGTGTTTAATACTCATGTAAGTGTTTATCTTTGGTGGATTATGCTTACATATTTTAATTTCAGATTATCAGTACATAACAACTACCCATGTCTTGAAGGGTAAACAAGTTTACCCCAAACCAGCCTATGCAAATTCGGAGAAGCACATGGCCAAGATAGAGAACAAGTCTAGGAAGTGAAGTATGATCCAATACGAGAAATGTGTTCATATACTCTTTAATTTAATTATCAATTCATGTTACATTGTTCATTTCGCATTACAGATTTGGGATAATGCAATACTGGCCTATGAAGAGGATGCGATGTATAAACGGCAAACTACTGAATGGCCATTAAAAAGAATTACGGTAATACAATCTATTGCTTATCTTATATTTTAAATACTAAAATAAGTACTATATTCGTTTTAACCAACTGCTTATTTACTCCTATTTGCAGCTTAACTTACACTCAGCACATTGGAGTAAGGACGTAGTGATCGATAATTACACTTTTTTACGTGTACTTAAAAATATGTTTAAGTGTTGATAATAAGTTCTAATATACATGTCCTGTATCAAATTCTGTCATATTCATGTGTTTCCTCTCTACATTTGCTTTCTGTGCAAAATAATATTTCGTCGAGAATGTGGTTAGCTCAATTTTACATGATAGTTACATATGATTTTGATGATGCTTTATACCTTTTGTACTCAGTTTATGATACATACTCATATTTACTGAATGTCAGTCGTGTATATACTGGATCACGAAATGATAAAGCTGAAATGGATGTGCATACATGCATACAAAATGTGAACCATGTGTTCCCTTCCAAATTTCATTTTTTACTGTTTTACACTTTAAATCTGCACCGTTTTAGAACTCATTCACAATGTGCTGTATGAATTAAATTTTGTTTCCTGTTATACATTCCTACCATCTCTGGCATGCAATAAATAACTAAAATGAAAACATAAAATTCTGCAAATGCACCGTTGTTCTATATAACAGCCAATCACTGTCAATATTCACAATCTAAAATTTAATATAGTAGTGGGTGATATAATTTAGCAGTAAATGTTTGTAATACTGGCATTGCATGTTTGTAGCCTTTAGACCTGTTGCAATTACGGAAATCAACTATAACTTTAGTTTTACAAATAATTGCATTTACGGTCATTACTTTAATTAGTCCTTCAAAATATATATACCATATAAAATTAGAGTGAAATTGTTTATATTCCATTACCATATAAAAATAAATGCATTTATTTACATTACTTTAATTAGTCCAACCAGTAAATGTTAGTAATACCCAATTTTAAAAATTCTATATCATAGAATTACCATATAAATGACATGGTTTTGTATATTTACATCTTCATAGGCTATTGCGTGTTTGCAGCCTTTATACCTGTTGCAAATACGGAAATCAAATACAATTTCATTTTACATATAAATGCAGTTAAGGACATTGCTTTAATTAGTCCTTCAATATATACTAAAATATAGTCATAATATTTAACATGTATGGTACTAATTTTAGACAGAGATGAGGTCAGTTAGAAGTAATTCATATGCACAGAAAGCAAATTAGCACCCATTTTCTTCAAATGCATGTAAAAAGCATCTAAAATTTAATTTAGCAGTGGGTGATATAATTTAGCAGTAAATGTTAGTAATATTGGCATTGCATGTTTGTAGCCTTTAGACCTGTTGCAATTACGGAAATCAACTATAACTTTAGTTTTACAAATAATTGCATTTATGGACATTACTTTAAATAGTCCTTCAAAATATACCATATAAAATTAGAGTATTAATAGTTTATATTCCATTACCATATAAAAATAAATGCATTTATTTACATTACTTTAATTAGTCCTACCAGTAAATGTTAGTAATACCCAATTTTAATAAGGCTATATCATAGAATTACCATATAAATGACATGGTTTTGTATATTTACATCTTCATAGTCTATTGCTTTAATTAGTCCTTCAATATATACTAAAATATAGTCATAATATTTAACATGTATGGTACTAATTTTAGACAGAGATGAGGTCAGTTAGAAGTAATTCATATGCATGTCCAATAAATTAGCACCCATTTTCTTCAAATGCATGTAAAAAGCATGTAAAAAGCAACCAAACTGTAAGATAATAAAATTGAGCTATGATGTGCCATAAAGATAACCAAACATTAATTGTAAAAAATTAGTAGACAAAATCAAAATATATCAAATTCATGTTAAAACAAGCAAAACAATGACATGAGGTGCGAAGCAAAGCATAGATTACATGTCGCCTATTTTTTAAATCCCATAATAAAATGATCGACAAAACTGATAACGTATAAACAAATACGATTATAGTTCTGTTAATCCATTCACTTATTTATACTTCAGTTTATGAATATGACCACTTTAGATATTGACTTCAAACATATACCATTCCAGCTAATTAAATCGTGATCGAAAAAAAAATGTTGTTCCTACTGCATATGATTAGCCACCTTATATGATTATAAGAGTCACATTTGTAAACATGTGAATACATTTGCTATATTGCTACAATGTTTGATTGCCATGTGATCACTTTCTCTACTATAACCCAGTCCATTATTACATCAAAACATTTTCTGTCCTTTTAAATCTACAACTTATACCAAGTCATCTGTTCAACCCCTACTATTCTCCTCTTTTTTCTCCCTTAGTACTTCTACAATTAACTACACGCATGCATCTATACAAACACAATGCAAACTACAACACCCCGTACTCTATGCTCCCGTGCAAACTACAACACCCCGTATATGATTAATTTCACTCTAAGTATATGATTATTACAATCCACGACACACACAATTGTATCATCTCAACAAATTATGACACCCAACATCTTATGCATCCGTGCAACGCACGGGTTTCCACTCGTACATATATATATATATATACATATATATATACATATACATATATATATACATATACATATATATATATACATATACATATATATATATATACATACATATATATATATATATATATATATATGTATTGCAAGACCGATATCATAAATATTATCATTATCACTTCTTGCAACTTATATACATATAAATTATGTATATATATGTATATATACATATAAATATATATTAGTAATATAGTATTATGATGTTTAATATATACATATATACTTATATATATATAAACTATTATCATTACCATTTCTTACAACCTATACATACATACATACATATATATATATATATATATATATATATATATATATAATATAGGCTTTGTGAGCCTCGTTAATGGCGACTGATGATATTTGACCAGTTTTCGTCATGCGTGAGGCCACTCCATACTTTTCATTACCTTACTTCAGCTGATGTATTACAAATCACATTTTTCCAACAACCTTCAACAATCCTTTTCGTTGATATACAGTTGTTTCTCATCGGTTTTCCAAAACTAAGTTCAGATCTGAAATTTTTATTTCACCTTTTTCTAACCCTAATCTCCATGGAATCCTAGTTACAGATCTATGCATCACTGGGCAAACTACAATAATTTCAGATCTGGTGCGAAGCTGTTTTGAAATGAGGAGTTCAACCTGACCTTCCTGTTTCCCAACTTCTTCATGTTTCTGGTATATGTGTTTTACTGATTTTAGAAGATAGCGTTAGATTTGGGATATGCTATGGATTGATTTGATTGCGGAAATTGATCTTTTGGTTATGGTCCTAGGTTATAATGGTTTATGAGTATTTGATCTCCTATTTGATTTAGCTAAGTAGATTTAGACACCTAGATGCCTTCTTTGAAGTTTAATTTTCAATTTTAGTTTCAATAAGATCTTGTCAACTGTTATTAATGAAGCAGTTTGTCTTCTTCATGTCCTTTGTTTGTTCATGGTAGTCCCGAAAGCCTTTCTATGATTATTAGTAGATCTACATTGAGGAACAGTGTGTATTTGGTAATGAATGATTCTAAGGTGGTTCCAGTATCTTCAACTTAATCAAGAGTTTTCACGTTACTCCACCTCATGTGAACCCGTTTGAGTTTGGAAGACTGTGATTAATTCTTGATCTGTTTTTGGGTTGCAAGCTCATGAGCAGTAGTGTTTCTTCCTGTTTCATGTGTTATAACTTTTCATCTAAAGTCTGTTTTTGGTTTACAGTTATATGGAGACAATGGATACTGTTATGAAATCCAAATATCAAACTGTTAATTCTAGCACTAGGATTGATTTATAGGAATCTGTGAATCATCAACCAGACTTTGTGATTGGAATTGAATATATTTGGGATTTCATTAGCAATGAGCTGTTTTTAGAGACTGTCCATATATCTGTAAGGGCTCATGTTAGTCTTGGATGGATGGGTTGCTTAGAAACAAGGATTGGTGATTTGAAATGGTATTAATTCTATATGAAGATGGCTCTACATACATGAAGGGTAGTTGGCTTGAGGTTAGTGCAGAGTTTGCACTTAAGCGTGATGATGGCCACTTTGTGGGTTATATGTTTGTTGCTTTGTTTTACAATTACTTGTATTCCCCTTTTATTTTCTCTTTTATATTGTAAAGGTTAGTATGCTAACCTGTTTTGCTGTACTTTCTTTTTTAGTAGAAATAAAGTGAACCAAATTTCATATATATATATATATTATGTATCTATGTACTACATATATATAATATTAGATATATATGTACATATACGCATATATACTAATATATATATTATCAATATATATTACAATATACATTTATATATATAATAATATATATATTACGGTTAACTGAGTTAACCAATTTAATTGACCTCAACCGAATCGCAATAACCGACAAATTCGGTTAATCGAATATTCGGCTAACCGATGGTGCGGTTAACCGAAAATATTAACCGATTAGTGTGGTTAACTGATCGCGCCCACCACTAGAAATCACCAATAAACTATTTTACTCTCCAATCAGCACATGAAAGATGGATATCAAAAGTTGATATAAAAATGTGCACATGTCGTGAATGTTTGTGATGTATATGTATACAAAAATTGTTGGAAGAGTCTTGAGTTATAATTTTGTTGCCTTTGTTTCTCAACGATAAAACTTTTATAAGCTATTTTGTAATGCAACTTAAGTTTAAAATTGAAATTGGCATAAATATTATGTTGATTTGGATTTAAGCTCATGATTAAATATATCATCTTTGATATTACCATGTCCCGTGCTAAAAATAATCAAGAAAACAAAGATATGTATGCGTCAATGTTTAAATTAATATTTGGGTTTCTAAATTACTTTTTAGAGTCATATCTCAAATGGATTTCAAGTTATAATGCACCTAAGTTTCATCCGTTTTGATGGTTGCATTATCATATGCCCAAGATCTCAAACCTTTGCATGATCTTTTCTTATATTGAAACATCCTCCAGACATGACTCTGAAAGTTCTTAAACTTGAAGGGCTATAAGTGGTTACCATATGCATAGATGGATGTTCAAAAGTCTAGGTTATTTTAGCATCTATTTTTGTTAGAAAGTTCAAAAAAATATTGAATCTAAGTTCATTTACATTCTCATATCTCTCACATTCATTTGACTTTGAAAACTTTAAACCTTAGACTTTTCCATAATTGAAATCTTTAGTGCCATCTTCCCTGCGAGGGCTATGAACAAATATTGTTGATAAAGCAAGCCAAAACCCTCCAGTATTCAATTATGATTTTTTTTCATGGACCCTAAATTCATCTCTTTAGAATTATTTAAATGCTGGCCTGGTTTGTGACCTTCATCGCCAATTTTGTAGATCTAATTACTTCTATAAAGGTGTGATTCATTATTATTATTCTAGTTGGGAAAGACATGTTATTCGTTTTAAACAGTGATAGAGACTTTACTATAGAAATGTGTCCTCAATATGTTAGAAGTAAAATTTAGTCTAAGCTCAACTTTAAAATTTTGTAGCATTATTGATTTGACTACAAAATGTGTGAAGTTTATTTGACTCAATTAGGAGACCGTTTGGAAAGCAACGTAGATCATTTTGAATTGACTTCTTTGCATTATGTTAGCATCTTATATCAAAATTAAAGGTATTTTTTGTTCATGGTACACAAAAATAAGCCATTCCAAATCAAGGTACTACTACTATTTCTCCTATATTGGTTGATAAATGCATTAAAATAAGTCTTTGATCCTACTAGCAGTATAAGGTATATAAAGCCAACCTTATTACAATCCAGCCACTCACATTGTAAACTCTTTTCCACATTTTTTATCATATCTTACTACTACATAATAATGATAATCATTTTTTCCGGTTAGCCATGGATTTGGTTAGCTTAATGGTTGATGCTCGCAGTAATAGCTGGATATTAATATATCCTTTCAGTCTGTATCATTGATTTCACTTAAATTAGTTTTGGCCATTTTAACAATAATATTTAGATATGTTTTCTGTTCAACAAAAAACAGTTTGGACAGTCCAAATATGCTACCACTAGAAAGATATTTTCTAATCACGTGTTTCGTTTAAGGATTGAATTTTGTTCAGCTCAGTTAATCACTTAGTGTATTTTTTTTTAGTGGTGATAAATTATAATGCTTGGTAAGTAAAGTTTGCACCAAGTATGTAACAACCCGCATATTTGAATATAGTATATTTTAATATTTGAGTTAAATATAACATCATTAATTGCATGTACGCCCAAAAAGGTCACATTTTGCATACGGATGAATTAGGACTCGAAACTACTTCCATTTAATTCAAAATGTCGTTTACGTGATTGAAAACTATAAACATCGATATATTTCGAGTATGTGAAAATTGGGACCTTGGTTGGGGATTAAATGGCTAAACCTAGGTCACTCCTTATAACCATGTGGCAATGATCGTTTTAGGTTTTTAGTGGACAATACAACTTCTTTGTAATTATTCGAGTAAAGCAAGTGGTTATGGGACATGTAGCCTAACTCTTATATTTACTAGCTTGGAGTAACTTACACTTTCCTTGATCAATCATGATCTTTCTGAAATTTAGACTAGCTTTATGCGATGTCTCTGAGTTGTGGAATTTATTCCATATTTTTTTGATCTTAGGATCATTTTGTGGAACTTCGGTTCATTTTAAGTATTTTAACGATCTTCGGATTATTTTGAGGAACTTCGGTTCATTTCTGTGGATTTATGCTTTTGACGGCCTTCGAACCGTTTGAGCGAGGTCGCGACCCGCAGGCCTTTGGGCCATCTCGGAGCTTCGGTTCAACATATAGGCTAGCAGCGTAGAGATTGCGTCTCATCTCGATACACGTGTTGGTTGAGTCTTCAGACTCCCATCTCGAGGCCTACCCTCTTGTTTTTTTTTGTGATTTTTGGATTTCTTGTTTTTGATTTCTGGAATCTGAGATTTATTGATATTAATTTATCATTATTAGTTTATTGACATATGAGCTGTCAATTTTCGTATTGGTATTAATTTATCAATCCTAAATATTATTGACATATGAGCTATCAAATTTTGTATTGATTTGATATGAATTATCATTTCTTTGAGTAGCTATATAACTTTGAATGAGATATTCTTTTATAGCTCGGATATAGGTTTATGAGATATGCTGTGGACAATTCTGGGACTCACACTTATGCATGACACTGTTATTATCATATGCATGTCTACATTTATTTATATCTCTTATTATATCCTAGTTTATGACATAAGTGCAGCTAGACTGATCCGTTTATTCTTTATCTTTGTGTAAACAATACTCGGGTCAGACCGAGGTATTTTAGATCATCCTTCTTGATTCCGGCATGGACTATCCTCTACTTTTGGGCAAACTACTTTAGTGTTGTACTATTTGGGATATATGTATATGAGACCAAGATTCTTTTATATACATATTATTTTCTGTAATCTTTGTACCTATTCTTTTGTCGTATAGTGAATCAAGTATGACCACTAACATTGTGTACACACTTTTGTGATATATTCATATCTATTTCCGCCTTACTAATGTGAATATCTATGTTTGACATTGATTTTATTGTTATGTATTTTATATTGATTCTGAATTATATACAGCCGTTGTGTAGCAGTTTTGAACTTGAATTAGATGTGTTCGATTTCCTCATGAGATTTGAAAAGTAAGGCCACATGGTCTGATACATTTAACACTCGTCCAAAGCTATCATACATATGGTCGCTCCTCAACAACTTTATTCTTCGGGTTAGTTGACGTCATTGCTTGCAATGACCTTGGCTAACGTGAGTATAGAGATGAGGGCATCACACTTGTTATCAGAGTAAGTTCGGAATAATATAAGATATTATGGCGAGGATCATTGTTCTAAGTCTCTCTTAGGAAATCATTGTTTAGGGTTTTATTCGAGTCTTAGATCCCGTCATATCCTATCTTATATCATGATCCTTTATTTGACCAATCAAATTTATTTGACTTCATCTTTGTGAAATCTTGGCTTAGACAAACCTAGAGTCCCATCCTATTTCTTGGGTAGGAATTTAAATTATTTCCAATTTTTGAGTTGAAATAAATTTTAGGACTTAGTTTTAAGGATTTCTAAATTATTTTATAAAATGGTATAATAAAATAATTTTGGCCAAGTAAAACACTAATCCGCTTGAGATTAGCTTTGCGAGGCAAAAAGGAATAAATTATTTCTATTTAGCACTATGAAATGATTTTTATTTATGATTAAAGATTTAGTTCATGAATAAATGGTCGCACCCTTTACTTACAAATTTGCGCCTTTATTTGGACGTAATTTGTTTTATCGTGTTGAGTTGCCCATTAAGCATGTTAGGAGTTCTAATTGAGAAGTGGGAGGCCACGATATCGAAAGGAGTTTCCAAGCAATTTGATGAGATAATTCTAACACAACACTTATACTAAATATTAATGTGCATCGCTATTGAACCTTAACATTACTAACTTTATATAAATAAATGGGGAGGCAGATCATTAGTGTTGATTGTTAATTTGCACCGTAGGGATTTTTAATAAGATAATGATTTGAGAATGGGATATATGTGGCCATCGTATACATTCTTTACACCTTTCGTAGTTTGAATTTTTAACTATGAAGTTTGAGATATCTTATTTTGGTAAGGCAACTAATGCCGATAAGGGTACCATCCTCCTTATTCTTTATGATGATGATTGTCGTGATCATCTCATTCGAGTCCTTTTGAAATTGTGATCATTTACCTTCCTTGCGCCATAGGAACTTAAGGTGTAACAACCCGGAAAATCTGAGCTAGTTTAAATTTTTTAATTTAGCTATTTTAGTGGATTTTGAATATTTAAAATAAATTATTTTAAATAATAATGACGAAAAGTATGTTTGAATCAATGTTTGAAAATAAATACAATTATTTTAAATTATAAACAAGGCCTGAAATGGCACGGTAGTATCAAAATTTGAATTCAAACTTTGACTAACTGTACCGGGTGCAAAATAAAACGGATTTTAGTGAAACCAAAAATATTTAAATATGTTTATGAACATCTTTCTAACGAATCTGAAAATTTGAAGTTTCATAGCGGGAATCAAAAGTTATGCCCAAATGAATTTTCTGAAAGGTCGCTATAGAGAATATATCGCCCTTGAAAATAGACATTTTGCATACGACCTCAGAATTTGGCGAAACCACTTTTGTTGGATCCTGGATGTGAAATTATTTCTAGGTTTCAAATTCCATAATTTTTGAAGTTAATATGTGAGCGTGACGAAGGAAAACGTGTTTGGTTGATTTCTATTAAATTGGATCGACCAGAAAATGGCCATTTTCCAAACGGTCTCAGAATTCGACGAAACTAGTTTTATTGGGACCGTAACATCAAAACATAACTAGATTTATTTTTCGAGAATTTTTAGAATCAGTATGTGGCACCAGCAAATTGAAATGTACGTTCAAATTAAATATTGAATGTTTTATATTTTAATTTTAAGAACAACTGACTGAAACAGTCGAATGGGCCTACGAAACATATCCCATTGTGTTCGGAATGGGGGTATTTAGCTAGGGGCGACAGTCGTTGGGTTGGATTGGAGTCCGTGTGTGGAAGGGAGATATTTTTGAAATTATAAAACCACAGGCCAATCAGAAAATTTAGAAAAAAGAAGAAGAAAAACCCGCTTTTTTCTCTCTCACCGATATCAATAAGTGGCAGAAACGGCTTCCTCCCTTCTCTCCTTGATTCTTCTCAATCCGCTCAAAATTAAACCTCCATCCTATTGAGGATTTTGTAGAGCTCGTCAAGATCTTCAAATCCATACCAAGTTTGGAATTTTTCATTGAGCAATTTGAGAGATTCGTCACTTGCTAGTTCTGAACTTCAACCCGCCGCCGTTAATCCTGGTCGTCGAACTGTAGGGGACCACCAACGTCATGAGTCGATTTCCAAGCTCTTCAACGCTGTACCCTTTGATCGACGCCTCGCTGCACCAATTGATCGAAAAATAAAAACCTAGTTTTGCATCAAAATAGAAAAGTACGACCTTTATTTTATTTAACAGTTTATAGCACTTTAAAGCGCTACGGTTTATGATTTCACTGTAAAAATCATATCTTTCTCATTTGTTGACGAAATCCAGTCAAACAAGAGATAGTGGACTCGTGTGGACGTCTTCTACATTCTAGAAGAGACCGCATATTTTTCTGAGCCTTCTACAATTTTTGGTGGAGTGGAACCCAATGTGAGATTTCTAATTTATAAACGATATGGAAAACAACGATGTATAAATTATATAGTCGATGTATGAGTTATATAAGCGTTATACACCACATGTATAAGCGTTGTATAAGTTGTATGTTCGTTGTTTAAGTTATATATACGTTGTAAAAGTGATATATGCGTTAAAATAAATTGAAATGATATTGAAATGAAATTGAAATATAGTTATACACGTATATATATATATATACACACACACACTCCCCTCGTCCACAGACCATGGACGATATATGTTGGTTGTGATATTGTTTGGATTATTGGTTGATGTGAAATTTGGTGAATATCATGAATGGTTGATTTGAAATGATTGATTGTGATTGAAATCCCAATAGGATTAGTATATGGGAAAATTCGTCTGCGTACGAACTAGATATTGAAAATCCCCGTTGTCAAAAGTTGCGAGGCTTTAAGGTAGAGCGAGGAGCCGAACTAGGGACGGTGCCGGTTTTAACTACCCTGCCATTATGTAGCCGAAATTTTCAATAATATTCATGCGTTAGAATTATTTTCATGTGTTGAAACTGAATTCATGTGTTGAATAGGAATTCATGTATTGAATAGAAATTCATGTGTTGAATAAATTCTTTGAAAAATAAAAAGTAACATTTTTACCTTATATATGAACTATATAAAGTAATCGTGTTTTGAAATAAATTGTTTTACAATAAAAATCACATTTTTATTATGCATATATAAACTATAGAATTATTTTCATGTGTTGAAACCAAATTCATGTGTTGAATAGAAATTCATGTGTTGAATAGGAATTCATGTGTTGAATAGAAATTCATGTGTTGAATAAATTCTTTGAAATATAAAAATAACATTTTTACCTTATGTATGAACTATATAAAATAATCGTGTTTTGAAATAAATTGTTTTACAATAAAAATCACATTTTTGAAAAGCAATACTACTTTATTAGCACTATAAAAAATTACAAAGTTCAAACAAACTATACAATCAAACTATACAATCAGTATCTCATACTATCATGAACAGATTTGAGAAAAAACAATAAAAATGAACTATAAGCATCAAAAAACTCAAACTTCTCCAAGCTTCTTAATGTCAACAACAACAAAGAACAATCCAAAGCAAAGCAAGCTGATCCAAGCAACTCGTCAGAACAGCATCATATGATTACACAGAATTATAGCAGATTCTTGAAGAATTAATCCATGTCCAACTTCCTACAAATAGCTCCATTAATCAAGGCCAACAATCCATCATCATTTAAAGAAGATGAATTGAAAATCCTTCGATTTCTTTTACTCCAAATTTCATAAACAAAAATCTTCAGATTCTTTAATAGTAACAACCCAACACTCGTTTTCCATCTAGTGGCTTTGAATAATCTAAACCACTTGTCTCTACTACTTTGAACTGGATCATGAATGTTGGCAGTAGCTAGGACCTTCCTCCACAAATTAAATGTGACATTTCACTCAACAAATAGATGTGTATTACATTCAGATTCAGTGTAACAGAAACAACATGTATCATTAGAAATAACCCCAAATCTAAACAGCTTATCCTTTGTGCTAATGGCATTGGACATCACTTTCCATAAAAGGAAATTATGTTTAGCACTGCTCATAATGTTCCACACCCTTTTATACCATGGGAAGAGACATTCATCACCATTTAATAACTTATAAACAAAACTGATAGAATGACTTTTACCCAACCATGCAATATCATCATTACCAACTCTAAAAGCAAAGGTAATCTTAGACTTTAATCTTCTTGATAATTCTGAACTACTATGTGGCAATAATTCATCATAATGAATAAAGTCCTTTACCTTAGCAGATTCAGGTATTCCACTGTTCCTTCTCAAGCTATATTCAACAATATCACTCAAAATCAATCCATTGGCTGCCCAAGGAGAATTCCAGAATGATAAATTTGAATTCACTGAAACATTACATTTTATAAAAGGTAGAAAAGACTTCCTTTGATTGAGAATCTGTCTCCAGCTCCAACTACAATTGTTAGGAACTGCCATGGTCCAAAAATCCTTCTGCCCTATGAGATTACACTTTGCAAATAAAATCCATAAACTTGTATCATTAGAGAACAATTTATCAATATAAACTGACACAACAGCTTTATTCCATTGTAATAGGTTTACGATACCTAATCCTCCATGCTTCTTGTCAACTGCTACTTTGGAGAATGCAATTGGAATCATCTTCTTTGAAAATGGATCTCCATGCCACAAGAACTTGTTTATTGCACTAGTCACCATACCAATAAGCTTCACAGGGAGTATATAATTTCTTGTATAATACGTGGTCATTGAGGTGATAACTGATTGAACAATAGTTAGTCTTACAGCTTGTGATAATTTGCAGGATGGCCACTGTCTCATCCTATTAATAATCTTCTCATATAATGGCATACATTGATCCTTAGATATTTTACCAGTAAAAAGAGGAAAGCCTAAATAGAAAGAATTATCCTGAATTGCCTTTAACCTAGAAAAAGATATTAGCTCATCCATGCTAGTCTGATTTAGTCCACCAATTTTAATTTGAGACTTTGACAAATTGATCTGAAGTCCAGTAATTTCATAAAATACCTTGAGGATAGAAAGAATACATTGAATATTTTGAATAGTAGGCTTTGTAAAGATGATGAGGTCATCAACAAAAAGTGAATGGGTAATGAGGGGATTTTTACAACGAGGATGGATGTCAAGTTTGCCTAACTTCACTTGATTCACAATTAAAGAATTAAGAAGTTCCATGACAATAATAAACAGTTGAGAGGAAATAGGATCACCTTGACTTACCCTTCGTTTGCCTTTAAAATATCCATGAAGCACACCATTTCTAGATATTGAAAACACTGGTGAAGAAACGCAGGTGTAAATCCATGCTAAGAAAGGCTTTGGAAAACTCATTCTGGACATTATGGCAATGATTGAAGACCATGCAACACTGTCAAAAGCTTTTTTGATATCCAATTTTAACATACAACGAGGAGATATATTTTTCCTATCATACCCATGCAGCAATTCTTAAGTGATTAGAATATTATCACTGATTGATCTTCCAGGAACAAAGGCATATTGATTATTAGAGATAATATAGGGAAGGACAGTTTGCAATCTGTTAGCTAAGACCTTTGCAATGATTTTGTAAAATACACTACAACAGGAAATAGGTCTGAAATCAGTGACAGAGGATGGATTGGAGACTTTAGGAACTAAGGCAATGAATGTGGCAGTAAGAGTGAGAGGTAAGGTATTATGAACAAAGAAGAATTTCACAGCATTACTAACATCACTTCTAATTATATTCCAACATTTTTGCAGAAAAAGGCATTAAACCCATCTGGACCACCTGAACTATTTGAATCCATGGCAAACACTGCTGCTTTAATTTCATCATAGGTAATGACATTAACAAGATTTGAAGATTGTTGTTCATTCAAGGTGGGCAAATCTATATAAAAAAGAGGATCAATATTGCTATGTGGGAGGGAAGGAGGTGATAGGATAGAACTAAAAAAAATCAATAAAAGCCTTATCAATACCATCTTGAGAGTCAATGATATTACCTTCAAAATCTTTTATCACATGAATATTCTCCCTTAATTTATTAACTCTCAAAGATTCATGAAAAAATTTAGTATTCCTATCAGCTAACAAATCCTTTCTAGCTCTGGAGCACTGTTTAGCAGATTGAAACTCAATACCAAGTAATGACTTAAGTTTACTTTGCAAATCTCTTTCCATAAAAAGAAGTTGTTGATCAAGAGGATGGTTTTCCAAAGCCTTTTGAATATTTATTAGCTCAGATCTTACCAACCCTGATTGCTTCATGGCATCACCAAAATTATAATAAGACCAAGCCTTGAGATGAAACTTCAGTAGCTTTAATTTGAAAATAAGCTTGTCCATTGGATTACCACTATAGAAATGATTCCATACCTGTGAAATAAGACATGAAAAATCCTTATGAGAGAACCTAAAATTAAAAAATTTAAAAGAAGACTTCCCTGTTGTGATGGCATCTGACCTCCCCCAATATAAAAGCAAAGGACAATGATCAGAAATTGTAGAGGGGAGAATTTGATAATATAAATTAGGCCAAGCTGAAATAAAAGCAGAGTTGGAAAAAATATGATCAAGCTTACATAAAGTAGGAAGGCTAGTATGACTCCTATTACTCCAAGTGTAGACTGAACCAAAGCTGTTCAAAGGATAAAGGTTAGAAGAGATGATTGCTTGGCTGAGAGGGGCTATATCATTAACAGTTAGGGCACACCCACCAAGCTTATATGTGGAGGAGTACATACAGTTGAAATCACCACCCAGAACCCAAGGATATGAGGTAGTATGTATGTGACAGATGCTATTGATGAAAACATTCCTTAGAGACATGGAATTACGAGCATAGACAGAAGTAAGATAAAAATGAAATTGGTTGGCAAGAATATACATTTGAAATGAATGAATTGACCAGATGAGGATATTTTGGTAATGTTGAATATAGAGGGATTCCAAAGTGTGAGTAAACGACCAAAAGGAGCAACATCAAGATTATGATCATATTTCCAATTAGGATTAATGAAATACATAGCAGAAGTAGTTGAGTTTATGTCGAGCTTTGTTTCAGATAGGCAAAGAAGGTGAATGTTATGATTTCTCAGAAAAAAACTTGATTTCATTTTGCTTTGAGGGCAAATTCATCCCTCTTATATTCCAGAATGCAATATTATGAATCATGAATTAATATGAGAGGAGGACAGTCCAGAATTACTTCTTGTATTTCTTTTAGGAAATTGGTTACTTAATGGAAGCACATCTTCCTGACTGAATGAAATTCCTTCATCAATATCGTTTGCAATAGGAGACTTTGCTTTCTTCTTTCTTTTTCTTTTAGATTTAATTTGTGATTTTGTTGCAGAGTTCAAGGTTGCATCCACAAAATCACTGATTTTAGCTTTAGTAGAGGTAGAGGATGATTTCACATGAGAATCAGCATTTGAGCATTTAGGAACATTATTAGAAGGAGGTGGTAAAATGATCTCTTTAGGAGGATCTAGATGAGAGTACGGTGAAGCTAAGTTGGATGAGAGGTTAATTACAGGGTTAGAAGTAAAGGTTGAAGATGAAGATGAGTTTTTAGAGGAAAAAATAGGGCAAGATAATGAGTGTTGAGATGAAGATAAAGAACCACTGTTTACTGGCATACTAGATGATGAACATGGCATGGTGGGTGCATCAGATAGAATTGAGAATGGATTGCTAACATGAAATTCATTTTGAATAGCATCATGCAATATTTCACTAAATTTCTCCTTTCCTTTATTGGTTTTGACTTTTGGAGGAGAGTTAATCTTCATAGTTTCCATACAGACACCATTTTCATCCTTCAACATAACATTTTGATTGTTTTTCCTAGCCACAAAGGAGTTAATGTCTATCTGTTCTTCAGTATTAGAAACTTCATGCATGCCAATATTTCCATTACCAGTAATTTCTCCAACATCCTCCATGGCTTTGCTAACATCATTATTCACATTTGTACCAAACTTCCCTTCTTTGATTTCCCATATTTGCTTCTTTTTGTTTACCACTTTGTTCCATCCATTCCTATCACTTCGAATAGGTTCTTTGCAATTTACTTTCCTTACATTATTCTGATAATAAACCTGATCAGTGACTTTTGTTTCATCAGTATTATTCCCATCAGAATTTTTACTTTGATTATGAATATCACATTGATTAGTTGTGTGCCCAAACACTCTACACATTGTGCAAATACTGGGTTTCCAATCATATGAAACAATCACTGGAGGGCAATTATCACCCAGTTCACCCAGATCAATAACAATAGGTAGTTCAGCTTCAGCATCAATCTCTACAAGAACTTTTGCATATCTGATTTTGTGCATCCTTTCAGTGTTGAGATCAAAGCAGATCAGTTTTCCAATTTGACATGCCAACCAGTTGATTCCCATTAATGTCCAAAGCAAGAGAGGTATACGTTGTAAATGAATCCATATAGGAACTTTCTTAATTTGAGATTGAGCACTTCCTATTGAAGGATTCCACCTTGTAATGATGAACATACGACCTCGAATAAAGATAGGATCAGCTTTCAACACTCTTTCCTGATCCATTTCATTAGAAAACTTAAAGTAGAAATTCATTCCATCAGATTTGATATCAACCTCTCCATGTAATTTCCAAAAACTTTTCAAAATTTTTACCACAGTCAAATATGAAAGAGAACCATCAAGAAAAAACCCTACTAAATATTGATTCCAATATTTCAAACTTCAGCTTTGACCGATTCAGGAGGATTTTTCCTTGGCTCTTTGATTTTCTCATATTGAAGAGGAACATATGAACCAGCATTCCTAGGTAGAGAATTGAAAAGCGAGAGATAATCCGATTTGTGTGAGGAAGCAACATTCTTAGCTAGATTAGCATCAGAAGGTTCAGACAGATTGGTTCCAGAAGGCTCAGTTTCAGATCTAGATTTGGGATGAAAGTTGTTTGACAAATTTCCAGATCCAGAATTACCATGAGTTGGATCATTTAGATCCAGATTTGCAGAAAGAAAAGAAGAATCTACACTTGGAGCAAGTGAAGATTTAGCCACAGAGTCTACAAGATCACCAATGATGCCAGAAACAATTTGGTATGGGAATGAAATTTCAGATTTAGAGGGATCCATAGGAGGGGATTCAGCTGGATCAGGAGGTAGACGAGGAGGAAGAGAAGGCAAGGACGACAAAGATAACGAAGAGGATGAATCAAGATCGGAGGAGGAGGACGCCATTACAAGGGCCGCCATTACTGATTTTTATCACTTTTGTCGTATTTATCACTTTTGTAGTATTTTATAAAAATCACATTTTTATTATATATATAAACTATAGAAAACATTCATGTGTTGAATAAAGGACTAGAACGATAAAAATCATATTTTTATCGTATGTGTGAAGTCGAAAACATTCATGTGTTGAATATATAGATTGAACAATAAAATCTACATTTTTATTGTGAATATGAAGTGTTAAAAATAGTGATGTGTTAAAATAAATATCTGTTGGATAAAAATATCATTTTTATCCAATATATGAAGTGAATATGGTTTTGAAATCGAAGACTGAAATATATATATATATATATATATATATAAAATAAATCGAATAACGAAGCTGCAGTTTGTATTTTGAAACCATGATTTCAAAATATTGGTGCGGGAGATCCGACCATCGGATTTTCCCGAAACCGAAACCGTTGGGTTCGCTTTGGAAATACTTTTCCAATGACACCCACTTTGTGAAGATCCAACGGTTGGATTGTCTGGAATGTTTAATTCAAATCTGAATGAAAACAGCACCAGAATCGATTATATTTATATATATATATATAAATATAATTAAAATAAATCGAATAACGATGTTGTAGTTCGTATTTTGAAATCGTAGCTTCAAACGATTGTACCGGGAGATCCGACCGTCGGATTTTCCCAAAACTGAAACCATTGGATTCGTTTTGAAAAGGTCTTTATAATGATATAAAATTTGTGAAGATCCAACGGTTAAATTTTCAGATATGTGTAAATCAAATTTGAAGAAAAACAGCGCCACGGCCGCGTTATGGCCTGAAGTGTCGTTTGAATGAATTGGCTATTTTTAAATAAATAAAAATAGCGATAAATCGTGATAAAATATTATAAACGATATGGAATGGAAATAAACTGAATTTGCTCGGTTTATTTGATATTTGATGGTTGAATGTGTTTAGCGTGAGAATTACATTAAAGAACAGAATTAATGATATCGAATAATTTAACCATTGAAATGAATTGATTTGAAATTCTAAATATACGTGAATTATTTGAAAAGGCCGAGTTGATTCTCATTTCAAATAATTGATCGATGATTGAAAGTCGAAGATATGAAGACGGTGCAAGACCGATTATCTTCACGTCGAATGGAGGGGTGCTACTGATGCTCATGATAGGTGTAGCTACCTTGAAGGGGCTGAAGTAGTAGCCGTCCGGACGTACTTGTTGATTGTACGGATGTGCGAGGTATTGAGTGCCTCCGGTTTTGTTCAGACCCAGAACGAACTTGTAAATGGACTGTGTGTCTGGCATTGGATTTTGTTCTGTGCTGATTGAACTCTATTAAATATATATCTGTTTGGCAGCGGAGATTTTATTCTCTTGCTTAACGCCCTTCTCTGAGACGTACGAGCTCAGAGGTTATATATCGATAGAAATCAGTCGCATGGAGTGAATTGCCTGTGTGGCATGCCTAAGTGGCAGATGATCAAGGCTTCTGTTGAAAAGCAAAGTCTTGTGGTTGATGATCAAAGCATGGCCTGTGTGGCATAGCTTTGTGTATAGCGTTGTTTCGCGAGCCTCACACCTTGGTATGAGCCAGAAACGGGAGAAGGACTTCAGGGAGGACATGAGTTTCCTTCTAGCTAGGAGTGGTGCTTTGGGTTTTGCACGCCCGGGTATTTTACTTATGTGGATGATGGAAAGCGAGGCCTCGGTTTGCTTCGGTCTCTTCGGAGCCGATGGTGTGGTCGGATATGACCTGTGATGCCCCATAGGGCAGGGAAACGCAGTGTTCAGGAATTTTAATCCACATCGGTGGATCGACCCTGACGATCCAAGGGCCCACCTGAGTCTGGGTCCTGAGACACGAGCTTGAGCGTCTCGAATTCGGTAAGGACTATCTTTTGCCTTGGTTTTTGACGGAAATCCAATTTCCAAATACGACACCATGTAGTTTTGATTGTATATATATATGGCGACATGATATATGGTACCCATGCCATCTGTGATTGATAGTTATGATTGAATTTGTTTTTGAAACACATAAACACTAGTAATTATATCAAATGCTTTTGTTTTATTCGTATCAAGCATATTTTGGCCATTATAAGGTAAAACTCTATCCTCCGGTTTGTGTTGCATTGTGTGATGGGAACTGAGTCTTATAATGGCTTCATTTTTATAAAAAGCATTGCGATGTTTAAAAGATTTACTTGTTTTAAAGCACTGGCAATCCAATGGAGTAAATCCATTCCGAAAAAGTGGCGTGGTCCTGTGATTGGCCATATTATAAAATGTGTTAAGTAGATTTCTCATACCAGTCCCATGACTGACTCGTAGTTTGTTTCACTTGCAAACTCGGGTGCCCCTTTTTCTACACGGGCAGCCTTGTATTCAGGTTTTAGCAAGCTCTTTCTGGATAGATGGAGCTGAAGATGGATTCTATCATTTATCTCTTTTTATGCTGTTCAGCTCTTGTTGTACATATTATGTTTAGATTTCCGCTGTAAACATTTATGTATAGCTGAACTATATTTGTACTAAGTATGATCCTAAATACTATGTAACTCTGATGATTATGTTTATCCAGTGTATTCGATTGTACATTATCTGGTTTATTTATTTCAGTTCTGCTGTTATCTGTTTATGTGTTATACTCCAAAGATTACCCTTGCCACCGTCGTACGGGGAATGGGGTCGTCACATATGGGTACCATGTCCTTAGGAATTAGATGGCGCTTGTTTTATATCTAGGTATGTAGATTTTCCAAACCTATGTTTTGTGGAAATTCTTACATGCTACGTTGAGTTTTCGTTATCCATTTCTTTTGCTATCGAGATGAGTTTAGTTTTCTTTGGGTAATGATTTAGTATTCTCTTTTGCTTCTGATTGTTACTTGTTTTAAACAAGTAATTTTGCCTTTTCGATTAAATAAGGAATTTAATTAAACATCTTGGTGAAAACGAGTGGGTTGACACGCGTTTACTTCGTCGGTTAATTTTTGGACTTGGTCAATTGAAATTCAATTTCATTGTTGGATGTCAATCTCGATATATTTAAAGAAAATAATGTCGGTGATGACTGCATCATCATCGAGATTTATTTTCATACTTCTAAGTAAGAATTGTTTGAATTGGTTTCCTTTCTTCTTATGCTCGATTATGATGGCTATTTATATGTTTTCTTGAGCAACCTTTGGTTTATGCCTTTTTGCAATTATGCTATGATGATTTTTGCATTTAATAATGGCATTTACAATTCTTCGTGAATATTTGAGTTAAGTCAGTGGTTATGGGACATTTTTCTAAACTCGCTTATTTACTAGCTTAATATAAATTACACTTTCTTTGTTGATCGTTGATGATCACTTTGTGGTTTTGATTTTTTGATCATTCATGGAGAATTTGAGTTTTTGCCAATCTTGTTGATAAACGGTGAAACTGCTTTTGGGAGGTGTCAGCAACCTTTTCGTAATGGTGAAACTGCTTTAAGGAGGTGTCAGCGACCTTGTCAAGGACATTGTACTCTGTGCGGATCTAGTTCATGTTGTTTGTGTTATTAATGATTTCACCATTTTCGTGATGACTAATATTATTATATATATATATATACATACTTATATTGCTTTGAAGCTATCGAAGTATTTGTGTTTGTATGGTGATTTTAGTAATTCATGGGTTCTCTTTATTTATTTATGACAAGAATTACTTGTTCATTTATGTAGTTGTGTCCATTTTCTTTTTATGAGAACCATTTTTGAATAACATTTTGATTTATGGATTTATACGCTCGCGCTTGTTATGGTTTGAGTGCCTTTCCATTTTATATTTTTCTAGATATCTTTGAGTGATTTCTAGAACTTGGGTGATTTGAGTTTCATTGAAAATTATCTCGTTTCTTCTTTTGAAAAGTAATAAGTTATATTTTTCTTATTGATTTTAGCCATTTATTTACGGGTTTTGATCCTTGCTCTCTGAACTTTCATGATGTGGGGATCTTGTATGATTCCCTATATTCACCTCTTGTGTACTAAATTGGGTTTAGTATTTTGATAGATAATTCTTTGTGAATTACCTTTGAGTCTAACTTTGGTTGATTTCAATAAAATCATGTTTTTATGGATGATGAACTCTTCTTTATGCGGCTATTTTTTCCATGCTAATTTGCATGTCTTTTTTGTTTTGGTTTCGAAGCGATTCTCGGGATGGATTGACCTATCCATTCTGAGGTCCGCATATTATTTTCTGAGAATATCATCCATCTTCGACATCCCTTATCTGTGATACAGATTTCTGTTGTTCTTAATGATTCTAATTTAGATTTGTTAGCTTTCTTTGTTTTACAAATTCTCATAACAATGAGAATGACCTTAAGGAAGATGTGTTTTTGTATTTCACATTACTCTTGAACTTTTGGGATCTTTACACCCATTTTAGGATGACCACCTTGATGGGTAATTGAGTTCGAACTTTATTTTTCATTTTTGTGGCTCAGTCTATTTATTTAATTATTTCTTTAGTGACTGACCACTAAGGATAAAGGGAGCTATTTTGTGGAGAGATCCAATGGAATGCTTTAACTTTGCGTTCACGACAAGCTTAATAATTTCCTTACCTTGGATTGATGATCTATTCGATGAGTTAGTGGTGCTTAAGCCATTCCATTATTTGACTTGGAAATCGGTTTTCACCCTTTATTTTTGTGCTTGTTTGTCATTGGGGTTAACAAATATTCCAGTTTTATTTTTTAACCATTATTGATACAATTTTTCGAGGTCATAACTCGACTGGTTTGACCTTATCCTTGTTGGTGGTATCTTTGTGAATTTGAAAACCAAAAGTTTTCGAACTTTTTGAAATTCTTTCAACTTCTACCATTTATGATGTCTACATGATTCAGAAGTTGTTCGTGAGATATTAGAGGACGTGCTAATATTTCAAATTTGAAATTTTAAGGGTTTATTTGAAACTTAAAGCTCTAATATATTTGTTTTTGGGAATGTTAGAGGATGTGCTAATATTTCCATTTTGGGATGTATAAGCCGGATTTTTATTTCTTGATCATATTTCCCCAACGAGATCACTTATCCTTGTGAATGGGATATATATAGGACCATCATATATATATATATATGTATATATCATTTTCAATACAAGAAAAAAAATGTAAGCTTAAATATTTTTGAGGAAATTTTAATGGATAAAATACTCTAGATAAAATGTGATAGGGAATGTTCGATGATTTTGGATAGTCTATATTTCCAATTTTTAATTTGAATACTTAATTAATTCATATTGAAAACGTAAGAGTATAGTTTTATAATTTATAAACTTATTTAACGTTAAACAAATTAATTAAACATAATTAAAATGAGCTCACCACATAATGGTAATTCGTAATTTTCAATTTGAATTTCAAATGAGTGTGTATGATCCAACATGAGTCGAAATTTTTTTGAAATGAAAATTATCCGGGTCTATTGGGTTATAGTTTTCTAATGAAAGAAAAAGATTTAAATTTCATTTAATAAATTTTGAGGTATCTTTAAATAAATCTTGTTGATGCGTAATTTTTATTTGTATTGGGTTCTTCCTTAAGTAATTGCAAGGACGCAATTTCTTTAAGGGGGGAAGTCTGTAACAACCCGCATATTTGAATATAATATATTTAAATATTTGATTTTAATATAACATCTTTAATCGTATGTACGCCCAAAAAGGTCACAGGATGAATTTGGACTCGAAACCACTTCCATTGAGTTCAAAATGTCATTTACACGATCGAAAACTGCAAACATCGATATATTTTGAGTATGTGAAAATTGGGACCTCGGTTGGGGCTTAGATGGCTAAACCTAGGTCACTCCTTATAACCAAACCAACCCCCTCCTCTTCATTCCATCCAAACACTTAAGTAAAAATAAAAATGGGGGGAAGGTAAAGGGAAATTAAAATTCCCTAAGCCCTAGCTAAATCTTAGGAATCCAAATCAGGAGGAAATCAAGTGTTGAAACTTGGGTAAGCTTCTCCATCTTCTCCAACCTATTCTCTCTTCAATTTCTGAAATTTTCCTAAGTCTAACTCTTAGGAGATTCGTGCATGTGTGTTTAGGCTGTGGATTCTTGAGTTCTTGTTGAAGAGAGATTGATCTTTCTTTACTTTGGAACCTCTTCTTCCTTATCAAGATCACAGCTAAGTGCCTATGAATCACATCAATGCCTCAAGCATTTATGCTTGTCTATTGTGCCTTTGGCATGTATATATTGTGTATGCATTGTGTGATTTGGATTGTTTTTATATGAACTCTCCAATTTATAAGTTTGAATTCGTTTACATGAATTCTAAAGATCTGATTTTGAACTTTCTAAGTTGTTTCGTTAGCATTGGAAGTTTCATTATAACTAACATAACGTTTTAAGCCTTAACCATTCATCCATACTGATCCAAAATCGATTGGGAATTCATTGCCAAGACAAATATTTGCCCGGGCCAGATTTCAAACTTTTGGAGATAAATTTTAGACGTCTGAAATATACTCCAGATGTCTGAAATTATTCGTTGTTTTGAGTTCAGCAGCAGGTTAGACGTATGACCTTAGTTTCAGACGTCTGAAACCTATTTCTGGAGTGTTGACCAGTGGAAACCACGGTCAACAGTTTAGGTCCATTCAGGCTCTTTCCCGGCCGAGTTTGGGCCGTTCGGCCTTTTTCTGTGACTTTTCGTTTTCTCAATGTAACAACCCCGAAAATGCGAGCCAGTTAAAAATTGTTATTTTGGCAATTTTAGCGAAGTTTGAACATTTAAAATGAATTATTTTAAATAATATCAACGAGAAATTTATTTTGAATAGAATTCGAACGTATATATTATATACGTCGTCGTTAGAATATAAATAATTATTTATAATTATAAAAGGAATTGAAAATGGTGCGATAGTTCGATAATTCGATTTCAAACTTCAAATGAGTGTACCGGGCGCCAAAAAACCGGATTTTAGTGAAACCAAAAACATTAGGATCTATTTGTGAATATCTTTCCAACGATTCTGAAAAATCGAATTTTTATAGCGGGAATCAAAAGATATGTCCAGTTGAAATTTCAGAATAGTCGCTATGGAATTCAGGCCCTTAAAAATGGAAATTTTGCAAACGACCTCGTATTTCAACAAAACCACTTTTGTTGGATCCGCGATGTCAAATTATTGCTAGATTCCAAATTTCATAATTTTTCGAATCAATATGTGAGCGTGGCAAAGGAAAATGCGTTTGACCAGTTTTAGTTGATTTTAATCGACTGGAAAATGACCATTTTTTCAACGGTCTCAGAATTCGACAAAACAAGTTTTGTTAGGATCGTATCGTAAATACGAAGTTAGAAAATATTTTTCTGGAAATTTTCGAGTCCGTATGTGACCCCGGTAATTTGAAATGTACGTTTAAAATTCATTATAATGATTTAAATGTAAATTCAATGGAAACTGATCGAAACAGCCGAATCAGCTTACGATACATATCCCATTGTGTTCGAAATGGGGGTAATTAGCTATGGACGACTGGCGGTGGGCCTCGTTTAGAGGTCGTACAAAAAAGTCAACCTTTTTGAAATTAAAATAATTAAATAAAATAATAAATTAAACCCTCTCTCTCCCTTTATCTCTCAGCCCCCCTTTTCAAAATCGATACAGAGAAAAAAAAGAAGAAGAAAGGGCGGACGGCGGGGAGGAAGGCCGCCACCGCGACCACCAGGAGCGGCGCGCCTCCGGCGCCGCCATCCAGCAGGAACCCCCCTTCCTCTTCTTCCTCCTCCTCCTCTTCTCCTGGACTGACGCGACCCCCTCCTCTCTACCAAAAACCGACGCTGCCGCCACCAGAGGGGCGCCACCCTCCGTTCAGCCCTGACCACACCCCCCATTGCCGCGCCTCCCTCTCACCACAGCCACCTCGAGCCCCTTTTCCTCCTTTTTAACAGCAAGAACCCCCCTCCAGATCAGAATCTGCGGTCCAAGCAGACTCAGGCCGTGCTCAGCCTCCGTTGCCGCTGCACCGACACACCCTGACCAACATAAGTATTTAATTTATTTATATTTACTTCATGGGATTAAAAATGTAATTTTTAATAGAATAACTTCAAAGTAAAAATACGATTCTTAAAATAAAGTTGAAGTTATAAAAACGTGATTTTTATGTTGCTAGCAATAAAAAGATTGAATTTTTATATTGTAAAGATAATAAAGATATGATTTTTACTTGTGTAGAATATTAAAAATATGACCATTATATAGTAGAAGATATAAAAATACTATTTTTATATAAGTAGTGTATTGAAAATAAAATTTCTATATAATAGAGAATATAAAAATATAATCTTAATATTTGATAAGGCGAAGTTTTTATATAGAGAATAACGCGATAAAAATAGAAATTTTTATATAAAGAATAGCGATGTAAAAATAGAATTTTTATCTATATAGTAGCGATGTAAAAATGGAATTTTTATCTATATAGTAGCGGTGTAAAAATAGAAAATTTATCTATATAGTAGCGATGTAAAAATAGAATTTTTATCTATATAGTAGCGATGTAAAAAAAGAATTTTTATCTATATAGTAGCGATGTAAAAATAGAATTTTTATCTATATAGTAATGATGTAAAAATAGAATTTTTATCTATAAAGAATAGCGATGTAAAAATAGATTTTTTATATAAAGAATAGCGATGAAAAAATAGAATTCTTATCTATATAGTAGCGATGTAAAAATAGAATTTTTATCTATATAGTAGCGGTGTAAAAATAGAATTTTTATCTATATAGTAGCGGTGTAAAAATAGAATTTTTATCTATATAGTAGCGGTGTAAAAATAGAATTTTTATCTATATAGTAGCGATGTAAAAATAGAATTTTTATCTATATAGTAGCGGTGTAAAAATAGATTTTTTATCCATATGGAGTGATAATAAAAATATGATTTTTATATACATAGCAACAATATAAAAATGTGATTTTTATATATGTAGTGAAAGCGGGCAACGAAAGTGACAAAAGGCGAGAACAACGATGACTTCTACATAAGAAGAGTCGTGATATTGGATTAGCTATCGGTGAGAACTTCTCACTCTAAATTTCTTTTTCTAGTTATATATATATATATACTAGGATGCAGACGGTGCTTAGCAGCACCCGACACCCGTCGTCCA
This sequence comes from Allium sativum, assembly GCA_030737875.1. Taxonomy (NCBI): domain Eukaryota; kingdom Viridiplantae; phylum Streptophyta; class Magnoliopsida; order Asparagales; family Amaryllidaceae; genus Allium; species Allium sativum. The sequence goes on along the minus strand of CM060922.1, from coordinate 270,099,421 downwards.
CAGACCATGGACGGCTTGTTTGATTGGTGTGTTGTGAAAATTGTTTGTGATGTTGATGTGAAATCGATAATAAAATATAAATAGTTGAAATAAAATAATTATCGTTAAAAATATAATTTTTAACGTGAATATGAATATAGTGAATGTGAGTAAATAAATATTTATAAACTAATCGGCCGATCTGTTTATATACACTGATTTGACTGATATTGATTGGTATGATAAATTTTACACATCGCCCAACTGCACAAATAAAAATCTGTGTTTGTTGATTTGAAACCCCACACGGGTGTTGGGATGAAATTTGGCATACACTAATCCCAATTATTTAATTATATGTCGATCGATTGGTCGACAGGCTGTGTAAGCGTTAATTATTTATATTTGATGCTTATGGAGTTGCGTGGTGCACTTTGGATGATGGTTGATTGTTTATTGTTGCTATTATATACATGTGTTGTATGGTATCCATATAATTAACATTATATGGTGATTGATTGGGCCTCATTCCAATCGGGAAAATAATGAATATTATAAAAGAAAATTCATGTGTTGAATACAAAAATAGTCGTGTGTTGACAATACTCATGTGTTGAGATTAGTCGCGTGTTGAAAGAAATATAGATTCATGTGTTGAATAGAATATATATTCATTTGTTGAATAGAATAACGAATTTACTGAAATATATAAAGCCGTGTTGATTAGAGTTGCGCTATTTTGACGTGAACGATATTTATATCGATTATATTCGTTTTTATAATGAATATTGAAAAGGTAGTGATTTCGAAATATAACGTTTTGAAAATATTATCATTTATATAGTAATGATATGAAATATTCAATTTTGATTAGAAATTGAATATAGATTTGAATGGTTTTGAAAACGAATTTAAAACGATTTATAAAATACGTTTTAAAAAGGAAATCGACAAAATATATATAATATATATATATATTATATATAATGGCCTGAATAGAACGCGCCGCGCCGCGGCAGTTCATGAATTTCGACCATGGACTTCGAATTGGCATTACGGGAGATCCGACCGTTGGATTCTCCTAAAACCAGAACCGTTGTGTTCGTATCGAAAAGAGCTTTCCAATAAATATTAGAAATTTGAAATCTAACGGTTGGATTTGGAATTATGTCCAAATCAAATTTGAAAAAGGTCGCTGTAAGTGCAGTTCGATGGCCATTGATGGAAATCGACTGTATGGGCCTTGATAAAATTATTAAAAATATTAATAATTTGTGTAAAATCATAATATGTGAATTGGAAAGAACTGGGATGTAAAACTGCACATTTGAAATGATAAAAGGAGATTTTTGTCGAATTGAACTAGTTTTGAACTAGAATTAAAATCAATTTATTTTTGATATAAATAAATTGAATTTGAATTGGTTTTGAAAATAACCATAATTTCCAATATACATGAATTGGAATGGATTCGAATCGAAATTGTCTTTGGAATATTTCGATGTTGGATTCCGTGATTATACAGATATTGTTATGGGAATTTGAAAGATATATTCATATCGTTATTTCGATTACGATATTTGTTGGTTTTAGAATTTGATATTGAATATAAGCCGATATATTTTCTATTCAAAGCCTGGTATTTAATATCAAATGTGATTTGGGTTTGTCGTGAATCTTTTTTTAGATGACATTGGTTCTTTAACCCAGTTAAAGACAGGATGTTGATTTTTGAAAAGATTAAAACTAAGTGGAGTTTTAATGAATCTTTAATTAGATTGAAAAGTGAATTGATAATTTAAATTATCAAATCTGAAAGGTGATCGAGAATGGTGTACCATCAGTTTTGCTCCAAAGCGATAGTTAAATCTTTAATTAGATTTGAACGTGAAATGGTAATTGATTTTACCGATAACACCGTGGGGGTTAGATATGGAGTATTACCAGTTTTGCTCCATGGGATGAATAGGTTGGGATTGGGAAATAAAATAAATAATTACTTCGGTGTGGTTCGCTAATCCCAACTAGTTTGAAATGATATTCAAAAGAAGATTAAAGAATAAATTTAAAAGAATTTATCTTGGATAAAATTAATGGGAACCTTTCCCTAAGAATGTGATTTTGTGAATAAAAGAATATTCTGAATTGGAATGAGGCGTTTGTTGTGTTTGTATAACGTTTGTTTATCACATATGTGGGTTATTCAGAAAGGCCGGGTTTATACCCATTCTGAATAACCGATTCGACGAGATGTCGAAGATGAAGACGGCGGTTGAAGACCGGAAGTCTTCACATCATTTGGATGATTACTGATGATCTTGATTGGACTGTACACCCAAGATGAGGGAAACAGTTGGTGATCGTCCAGACGTACTTGGAGATGGATGGATATGTGAGGAAAGTGCCTTCGGTTTCGTTCAGATCCAGAACAAACTTGTAAATGGATTGTGTGTCTGACATTGGATTTTATTCTGTGTTGATTGATCTATATTAAATATACATCTGTTTGGCGGCGGAGAATTTATTCTCTTGCTTAACGCCCTTCTCTGAGACGTACGAGCTCAGAGGTTGTATATCGATGGACATCAGTCGCATGGAGTGAATTGCCAGTGTGGCACGCGTAAGTGGCAATTGATCAGGGCTTCTGTTGAAAAGCAAAGTCTTGTGGTTGATGATCAAAGCACGGCCTGTGTGGCGTATCTTTTTGTATAACGTGAATTCGCGAGCCTCACAGCTCGGTATGAGTCAAAAACGGGATACGGACCCAAGGAGTGCACGACGTTTCTTTCTAGCTATGGTGGTGTCAGTGACCTACCAGCCCTGACACTTATATACTTTTCACCTGTGTGGTTGTTGGATACGAGGCGCCTCGGATATAGGTCTGTAAGGACCGGGAAACGTGTTCAGGAATAACTAATCCTCAAAAGTAAGAGAGGACCGGCCTTGGAGGTTCCAAAGGATCATAGTGGGGTCCTAAGGCATTTGCTAGAGTGTCTCGAATCGGAGAGGAGCTTGCCCCTTGCCTCGACTCATGACGGAAATCCAATTTCCAATACGTGTATTTCGGTTTTATTTGTAGAGCTTAGTATGGCGACATAGTGGGATGGGGCACTCATGCCGCCTATGATTGATATTTATGATTGAAACTGTTTTGACACTATACACTTATAATAATATCAAATAATGTGTTTTTAACGTATCAAGCATGCTTTGGCTATTATAAGGTAAAAACCCTATCCTCCGGCTTGCGTTGCATTGTGTGATGGGACCTGGGTCTTATAACAGCTTCATTTTTCTTTATTTAGCATTGCGCTGTTTGTTTTATGCACTGGTATTCTTGGGAGGAAACTCGTTCTGTGTTATACGGTGTGGTCCCTTGATATACCGAACTTTAAAATAAAGATTAATAACTGTTTTAGTTATCACACCAGTCACATGACTGACCTGGAGTTTATTGTTTTAACCTAAACTCTGGGTGCCCCTATTTTCCACACGGGCAGCTAGTAGTTTTGGTTTTGCAGATTTATATTCACAGGATCCTGATTAACAGCTGGAACGATGCTCGGAAAGCTCTGTATCCGTGTATTACTTTCAGTTGTGTTTTGTATATTTTTCTGCTGCTATGTAATTTATTGTAATCTCTAATATTCATCGAATGTATTTTATTCATTTATACTCTGTATATTCTTGTATCTGATGGAATTGTTGTAATAACAATGAAATGTTCTTCCGTTTGCGTTCTATTTTGTCTTGTCCTCAATTCTATCCGTGCTTTCCTTCATTGGGAAGTTCGGGTCGTCTCAGTTTGGTATCAGAGCTTTGGTTTGCAGAGCTCGAGAACAAGACACATTAGAACCATACGAAAGAATTCATCAGATATTGGATTAGTAATATCCAATTAGAATGACTTGTTAGAGATGGGATCAGTAGTATCCTAGAACGAGTGTGAAGAGTATATTTTTCAAATGAAAAACAATTTTGTTTTGAAATTTAAATCGCTTTATACGTATTTGAATATTTATTTATTTTGAATTGGGACAATCGAGTATATGAATATTTCGCGTATACGCGTCATGAATGTATAGTCGAAGTTTTAATATACTGGATAGATATAGAATCACATTCTAGACACTCGGGGATAATTCTGATGATGCGGCCACATCATCAGTATTTATGTTCGTGTTTCGAAGGTGTGATTTCTATATATTTCCATTAGACTGGTGTGAGAACCAAAACTTATATAGGATTATTTGTTGTGAATTGGCATCAAAAACATGATTTTTGTATATGTATCAAAATTATGAATTTGAAACTCTAATTCACTAATTGATTGATGTTTGTGTTGTTTGTTTATTTGTTTGATAATTTTGAACCATTTAGCCTAATTGTATCAAATATTGAATTGTGTTGAAAATTGGTCACATTTGCTTGCATATACATGTACTTACATTGAATAGGCCATAGCAAGGAGGCTAGAGTAGAGAATAAAATTTGTTTGCCCGACAAATAGGTACATGTTTACTATAATTACTGTTTTGTTTGGGTGATGATGATTTTATGAGCCGATTGGCTAGCCGCTTGGCTTTTTCTTTTTGGGATCAGAAGGCCTGTATGGCAATTTCGGGATTTTCCCGTGCTCCCGGTGCAGGGGAGGTTATGGCGAAATTTTTCGAAAATTTAGGGTGTTAGCCAAAATTTTGAAAAATTGGAAAAGTTCTTAGAAACTGAAAAGTTGAAGAACTTAAGCTGTAATCAAAATAATGGAAGTTGAGTTGATTTGTTAAACAACTTTCGGCTTCGTTCCTTTTCGGCTTCCATTGTTATGTTCCTTTTCGGCCTTTGATTTAGAGAAGATTAGAATATCATCAATAAAAACCAGAACAAATTTATTCAATTAAATCACACATTGAACTGATTGGAAAATAATTAGAAATATATACTTGTGCATTATATATGTTTGAACAGGAAATTGGATAGCTGTTGAGTAAATACTTTATTTGCGTGCCCGACAAATAGGTAAACCTTAATGAGTTGGATGCGAAATATTATTATATCAACTCCTGTGAATGCCATTGGATGCGGAGTGCTGGTTATTCTGTGTGAAATAATATACATCGCCATAGGATAGCAACAATTAATTTTGAACTACATTACATGGCATACTTCTGGAAGATAGGCATACTTCATCATGCATTTGGAACTTGTGTGACGAGGTGGAAGATTTACCATACGAGCGAGAGGCTTGTATGGCGATGACTATAATTTACAGGCTGAACTGATGACTGATATGGACTATTTAAATTGTAACGATAAAATTGCCAGATTAATAAAAAAACCCACATGGGTCTAGAGTTGACAATAATCACGTCTCTCTAGTTATTAGATACGGCACATGGACTATTTATTTCCCATACGGGACGAGGTGACGAGGATTTATCCTCTGGAGCATTTAAAATACACACTCCCTCAGGCTTTGACAGGGTGACGAGAATTTATTCTCTGGAGTTATTATCAATACACGCTCCCCTGTAAACACCAGAATATATCACTAAAAATATGTGTATGCTTATTAGGATTTATTGGTTACCTAATACGACCCAATAAATTTCCAAACCTCTCCCCGTACAAAGGAGGTTATGGCGAAATTTTTCGAAAATTCCGGGTGTTAGCCAAATTTTTGAAGAATTTGAAAATTCTCAAAAACTGAAAAGTTGGAGAATGGAAGCCAGATCGAACGTAGAGTTGATTAATCAAACCACTTTCGACTTTGTTCCGTTTTGGGGACAAAAAGTTTTAAGTGGGGGAGAATGTAACAACGCGGAAAATGCGAGTCAGTTTAAAATTTTTATTTTGGCAATTTTAGTAAATTTTGAACATTTAAAATGAATTATTTTTAATAATATCAACGAGAAATTTATTTTGAATAGAATTCGAACGCATATATTATATACTTCGTCATTAGAATATAAATAATTATTTATAATTATAAAAGGAATTGAAAATGGCGCGATAGTTTGATAATTCGATTTCAAACGTCAAATGAGTGTACCGGGCGCAAAATAAACCAGATTTTAGTGAAACCAAAAACATTAGGATCTATTTGTGAATATCTTTCTAACGAATCCGAAAAATCGAAATTTCATAGCGGGAATCAAAAGATATGTCCAGTTGAAATTTCAGAATAGTCGCTATGGAATTCAGGCCCTTAAGAATGGAAATTTTGCAAACGACCTCGGATTTCGACGAAACCACTTTTGTTAGATCCGCGATGTCAAATTATTGCTAGATTCCAAATTTCATAATTTTTCGAATCAATATGTGAGCGTGGCAAAGGAAAACGCGTTTAACCAGTTTCAGTTGATTTTAATCGACTGGAAAATGATCATTTTTCCAACGGTCTCAGAATTCGACGAAACTAGTTTTGTTAGGGCCATATCGTCAATCCGAAGTTAGAAAATATTTTTCTGAAATTTTTCGAGTCCGTATGTGACCCCGGTATTTTGAAATGTACGTTTAAAATTCAGTATAATGATTTAAATGTAAATTCAACGGAAACTGATCGAAACAGCCGAATCAGCTTACGATACATATCCCATTGTGTTCGGAATTTGGGTAATTAGCTATGGACGACAGGCGGTGCGCCTCGTTTAGAGGTCGTATGAAAAAGTCAACCTTTTTGAAATTAAAATAATTAAATAAAATAATAAATTAGACCCTCTCTCTCCCTTTATCTCTCAGGCCCCCCCCTTTTCAAAATCGATACAGAGAAAAGAAGAAGAAGAAAGGGCGGATGGCGGGAAGGAAGGCCACCGCCGCGGCCACCAGGGGCGGCGCGCCTCCGGCGCCGCCATCCAGCAGGAACCCCCCTTCCTTTTCTTCCTCCTTCTCCTCCTCGACTGACGCGACCCCCCCTCTCTGCCAAAAACTGATGCTGCCGCCACCAGAGGGGCGCCACCCCTCCGTTCAGCCCTGACCACGCCCCCCCACTGTCGCGCCTCCCTCTCACCATAGCCACCTTGAGCCCCTTTTCCTCCTTTTTAACAGTAAGAACCCCCCTCCAGATCAGAATCTGCGCTCCAAGCAGCCTCAGGCCGTGCTCAGCCTCCGTTGCCGCTGCACCGACACACCCTGACCAACGTAAGTATTTAATTTATTTATATTTACTTCATGGGATTAAAAATGTAATTTTTAATAGATTAACTTCAAAGTAAAAATACGATTCTTAAAATAAAGTTGAAGTTATAAAAACATGATTTTTATGTTGCTAGTAATAAAAAGATTGAATTTTTATATTGTAAAGATAATAAAGATATGATTTTTACTTGTGTAGAGTATTAAAAATATGACCTTTATATAGTAGAAGATATAAAAATACTATTTTTATATAAGTAGTGTATTGAAAATAAAATTTCTACATAATAGAGAATATAAAAATATAATCTTTATATTTGAAAAGGCGAAGTTTTTATATAGAGAATAACGCGATAAAAATAGAAATTTTTATATAAAGAATAGCGATGAAAAAATAGAATTTTTATCTATATAGTAGCGATGTAAAAATGGAATTTTTATCTATATAGTAGCGGTGTAAAAATAGAATTTTTATCTATATAGTAGCGGTATAAAAATAGAATTTTTATCTATATAGTAGCGATGTAAAAATAGAATTTTTATCTATATAGTAGCGATGTAAAAATAGAATTTTTATCTATATAGTAGCGATGTAAAAATAGAATTTTTATCTATATAGTAACGATGTACAAATAAAAATTTTATCTATAAAGAATAGCGATGTAAAAATAGAATTTTTATACAAAGAGTAGCGATGTAAAAATAGAATTTTTATCTATATAGTAGCGATGTAAAAATAGAACTTTTATCTATATAGTAGCGGTGTAAAAATAGAATTTTTATCTATATAGTAGCGGTGTAAAAATAGAAATTTTATCTATATAGTAGCGATGTAAAAATAGAATTTTTATCTATATAGTAGCGGTGTAAAAATTGAATTTTTATCCATATGGAGTGATAATAAAAATATGATTTTTATATACATAGCTACAATATAAAAATGTGATTTTTATATATGTAGTGAAAGCGGGCAACGAAAGTGACAAAAGGCGAGAACAGCGATGACTTCTACATAAGAAGAGTCGTGATATTGGATTCGCTATCGGTGAGAACTTCTCACTCTAAATTTCTTTTTCTAGTTATATATATACTAGGATGCAGACGGTGCTTAGCAGCACCCGACACCCGTCGTCCACAGACCATGGACGACTTGTTTGTTTGATTGATGTGTTGTGAAAATTGTTTGTGATGTTGATGTGAAATCGATAATAAAATATAAATATTTGAAATAAAATAATTATCATTAAAAATATAATTTTTAACGTGAATATGAATATAGTGAATGTGAGTAAATAAATATTTATAAACAAATCGGCCGATTTGTTTATATACACTGATTTGACTGATATTGATTGGGATGATAAATTTTACACATCGCCCAACTGCACAAATAAAAATCTGTGTTTGTTGTTTTGAAACCCAACACGGGTGTTGGGATGAAATTTGGCGTACACTAATCCCAGTTATTTAATTATATGTCGATTGATTGGTCGACAGGCTGTGTAAGCGTTAATTATTTATATTTGATGCTTATGCAGTTGCGTGGTGCACTTTGGATGATGGTTGATTGTTTATTGTTGCTATTATATACATGTGTTGTATGGAATCCATATAATTAACATTATATGGTGATTGATTGGGCCTCATTCCAATCGGGAAAATAATGAATATTATAAAAGAAAATTCATGTGTTGAATACAAAAATAGTCGTGTGTTGACAGTGCTCATGTGTTGAGATTAGTCGCGTGTTGAAAGAAATATAGATTCATGTGTTGAATAGAATATATATTCATTTGTTGAATAGAATAACGAATTTATTGAAATATATAAAGCCGTGTTGATTAGAGTTGCACTATTTTGACGTGAACGATATTTATATCGATTATATTCGTTTTTATAATGAATATTGAAAAGGTAGTGATTTCGAAATATAACGTTTTGAAAATATTATCATTTATATAGTAATGATATGAAATATTCAATTTTGATTAGAAATTGAATATAGAGTTGAATGGTTTTGAAAACGAATTTAAAACGATTTATAAAATACGTTTTAAAAAGGAAATCGACGAAATATTATATATATATATATATATATATATATATATATATATATATATATATATATATATATATATATATTATAATGGCCTAAATAGAACGCGCCACGCTACGGCAGCTCATGAATTTCGACCATTGACTTCGAATTGGCATTACGGGAGATCCGACCGTCGGATTCTCCTAAAACCAGAACCGTTGTGTTCGTATCGAAAAGAGCTTTCCAATGAATATTAGAAATTTGAAATCTAACGGTTGGATTTGGAATTATGTCCAAATAAATTTGAAAAAGGTGGCTGTAAGTGCAGTTCGATGGCCGTTGATGGAAATCGACTGCATGGGCCTTGATAAAATTATTAAAAATATTAATAATTTGTGTAAAATCATAATATGTGAATTGGAAAGAACTGGGATGTAAAACTGCACATTTGAAATGATAAAAGGAGATTTTTGTCGAATTGAACTAGTTTTGAACTAGAATTAAAATCAATTTATTTTTGAAATAAATAAATTGAATTGGTTTTGAAAATAACCAGAATTTCCAATATATGTGAATTGGAATGGATTCGAATCGAAATTGTCTTTGGAATATTTCGATGTTGGATTCCGTGATTATACAGATATTGTTATGGGAATTTGAAAGATATATTCATATCGTTATTTCCAATACGATATTTGTTGGTTTCAGAATTTGATATTGAATATAAGCCGATATATTTTCTATTCAAAGCCTTGTGTTTAATATCAAATGTGATTTGGGTTTGTCGTGAATCGTGTTTTAGATGACATTGGTTCTTTAACCCAGTTAAAGACAGGATGTTGATTTTTGAAAAGATTAAAACTAAGTGGAGTTTTAATGATTCTTTAATTAGATTGAAAAGTGAATTGATAATTTAAATTATCAAATCTGAAAGGTGATCGAGAATGGAGTACCATCAGTTTTGCTCCAAAGCGATAGTTAAATCTTTAATTAGATTTGAACGTGAAATGGTAATTGATTTTACCGATAACACCGTGGGGGTTAGATATGGAGTATTACCAGTTTTGCTCCATGGGATGAATAGGTTGGGATTGGGAAATAAAATAAATAATTACTTCTGTGTGGTTCGCTAATCCCGACTAGTTTGAAATGATATTCAAAGGAAGATTAAAGTATAAATTTAAAAGAATTTATCTTGGATAAAATTAATGGGAACCTTTCCCTAAGAATGTGATTTTGTGAATAAAAGAATATTATGAATTGGAATGAGGCGTTTGTTGTGTTTGTATAACATTTGTTTATCATATACGTAGGTTATTCAGAAAGGCCGGGTTTATACCCATTCTGAATAACCGATTCGAGGAGATGTCGAAGATGAAGATGGTGGTTGAAGACCGGAAGTCTTCACATCGTTTGGACGATTACTGATGATCTTGATTGGGATGTACACCCAGGATGAGGGAAACAGTTGGTGATCGTCCAGACGTACTTGGAGATAGATGGATATGCGAGGAAAGTGCCTCCGGTTTCGTTCAGACCCAGAACGAACTTGTAAATGGATTGTGTGTCTGACATTGGATTTTATTCTGTGTTGATTGATCTCTGTTAAATATACATCTGTTTGGCGGCGGAGAATTTATTCTCTTGCTTAACGCCCTTCTCTGAGACGTATGAGCTCAGAGGTTGTATATCGATGGACATCAGTCGCATGGAGTGAATTGCCAGTGTGGCACGCGTAAGTGGCAATTGATCAGGGCTTCTGTTGAAAAGCAAAGTCTTGTGGTTGATGATCAAAGCACGGCCTGTGTGGCGTAGCTTTGTGTATAACGTGAATTCGCGAGCCTCACACCTCGGTATGAGTCAAAAACGGGATACGGACCCAAGGAGTGCACGACGTTTCTTTCTAGCTATGGTGGTGTCAGTGACCTACCAGCCCTGACACTTATATACTTTTCACCTGTGTGGTTGTTGGATACGAGGCGCCTCAGATATAGGTCTGTAAGGACCGGGAAATGTGTGTTCAGGAATAACTAATCCTCAAAAGTAAGAGAGGACCGGCCTTGGAGGTTCCAAAAGATCATAGTGGGGTCCTGATGCATTTGCTAGAGTGTCTCGAATCAGAGAGGAGCTTTCCCCTTGCCTCGACTCATGACGGAAATCCAATTTCCAATACGTGTATTTCGGTTTTATTTGTAGAGCCTAGTATGGCGACATAGTGGGATGGGGCACTCATGCCGCCTATGATTGATATTTATGATTGAAACTGTTTTGACACTATACACTTATAATAGTATCAAATAATGTGTTTTTAACGTATCAAGCATGCTTTGGCTGTTATAAGGTAAAAACCCTATCCTCCGGCTTGTGTTGCATTGTGTGATGGGACCTGGGTCTTATAAAAGCTTCATTTTTCTTTATTTAGCATTGCGCTGTTTGTTTTATGCGCTGGTATTCTTGGGAGGAAACCCGTTCCGTGTTATACGGCGTGGTCCCTTGATATACCGAACTTTAAAATAAAGATTAATAACTGTTTTAGTTCTCATACCAGTCACATAACTGACCTGGAGTTTATTGTTTTAACCTAAACTCTGAGTGCCCCTATTTTCCACACGGGCAACTAGTAGTTTTGGTTTTGCAGATTTATATTCATAGGATCCTGATTAACAGTTGGAACGATGCTTGGAAAGCTCTGTATCCGTGTATTACTTTCAGTTGTGTTTTGTATATTTTTCCGCTGCTATGTAATTTATTGTAATCTCTGATGTTCATCAAATGTATTTTATTCATTTATACTCTGTATATTCTTGTATTTGATGGAATTGTTGTAATAACAATGAAATGTTCTTCTGTTTGCATTCTATTTTGTCTTGTCCTCAATTCTATCCGTGCTTTCCTTCATTGGGAAGTTTGGGTCGTCTCACTCTGATTCACAAATTTTTGCAGCTTGATTTTATGGAGTTTTGATTTATTCATTGTGATTGAATTTGTGATTGATATTCATGAGATTTGATTTACGTTATTAAAACATAATTTTTGAGATCGATTTTTATTATGATCAATATTTTATGAGATTTGTCACTTCAAACTATAAAGGGGCTTTTATATTATTAGTAGATACCGAATTCTTTTAATTAAATGGTTTCCAATCCTGGTTCATTATACGAAGATATTTTACGAAATCATTTTATGAATCATCTTACAAATCTACTAGTATATATTTGATAAACCTTTTTCTCATTCATATGAGAAACTTAATTAAACTCCTTAGTAAAAACAAGGACTATGACCCCTTGTGTTTGCTTCGACGGTTAATTCTTGGACTCGTTCGACTGAACCATGTGGCAATGATCGTTTTGTGTTTTTAGTAGACTATTCAACTAATTTGTAAATATTCGAGTAAAGCAAGTGGTTATGGGACATGTAGCTTAACTCTTATATTTACTAGCTTGGAGTAACTGAGACGACCCGAAATCCCGTTCCGACGGAGACAAGGGTTATCTTTGGAATATAACACAGAAACAGATAATAGCAGAACAAAATTAAATAAATACACCAGATAATGAACAATAGAATATACTGGATAAAAGTAATCATCAGAGTTACACAGTATACAGGATCTTACTTAGTACAAATACAGCTCTGCTATACATAAATGTCAACATCGGAAATAAACAAAATATGTACAATAGGAGCTGAACAACATAAAAAGAGATAAATGATAGAATCCATCTTCAGCTCCAGCTTTCCAGAGAAAGAACCAACTAAACCTGAATACAAGGCTGCCCGTGTAGAAAAAGGGGCACCCGAGTTTGAGAGTGAAACAAACTACGAGTCAGTCATGGGACTGGTATGAGAAATCTACTCAACACATATATAATTTGGCTAATCACAGGACCACGCCACTTTCGTGGAACGGGTTTACCCCATTGGATTGCCAGTGCTTTAAAAACAAATCATTCTTTTAAACATCGCTATGCTTTTTATAAAAATGAAGCCATTATAAGACTAAGTTCCCATCACACAATGCAACGCAAACCGGAGGATAGAGTTTTACCTTATAACGGCTAAAATATGCTTGATACGAATAAAACAAAGGCATTTGATATTATTGCTAGTGTTTATATGTTTTGAAAACTATTTCAAATCATAACTATCAATCATAGACGGCATGGGTACCATATATCATGTCGCCATATATATATATACAATCAAAACCGCACGATGTCGTATTTGGAAATTGGATTTCCGTCATGAACCAAGGCAAAAGATAGTCCTTACCGAATTCGAGACTGCCTAGCCCGAGTCTCAGGCAAGCGCGCAGGCAAGCCTTGGATCGTCAGGGCCGGTCCACCGATGTGGATTATTATGCCTGAACACTACGTCTCTCCGCCCTTTGGGGCGTAAACGAGCCAACGAATGACTCCATCGGACCCGGATCGTCCAATCAAACCGAGGCGCCTCGCAATAGCAACAACCACACAGGTGAAAAGTATATAAATGTCAGGGCTGGTAGGTCACTGACACCACCCTAGCTAGGAAGAAACGTATGCCCTCCCTGAGGTCCTTCTCCCATTTCTGGTTCATACCGGGGTGTGAGGCTCGCGAATTCACGTTATACACAAAGCTACGCCACGCAGGCGGTGCTTTGATCATCACCACAAGACTTTGCTTTTCAACAGAAGCCCTGATCACTGCATCTTAGCATGCCACACAAGCAATTCATGCCATGCGACTGATGTCCATCGATATACAACCTCTGAGCTCGTGCGTTTCAGAGAAGGGCGTTAAGCAAAAGAATAAATTCTCCGCCGCCAACAGATGTATATTTAATAGAGATCAATCAACACAGAATAAAATCCAATGTCAGACACACAGTCCATTTACAAGTCCGTTCTGGGTCTGAACGAAATCGGAGGCACTAAATACCTCGCAAACCCATCGATCACCACGTTCGTCTGGACGATCACCACTCATTATCCATATTTCGGGATGCCTCCCAATCAGGACCTCGGTTACCATCCAAACGAGGTGAAGATCTCCGGTCTTCGACCATCGTCTTCATCTTCGACTTTCAATCGTCGGTCAATTATTTGAAATGAGAATTAACTTGGTCTTTTCAAATAGTTCACGAATATTTAGAATTTCAAATCAATTTACTTTAATGGTTAAATCATTCGACAACAACAATTTTGTTTTTTAATGTAATTTTCACACCAAACACATTCAACCATCAAAAGCCACATAAATCGAGCTAATTCAGTTTATTTCCATCCCATATCGTTTATGATATTTTATAACGATTTATCGCTATTTTTATTTATTTTAAAATAGCCAATTTATTCAAAACGACGCTTCGGGCCATAGCGCGGCCGTGGCGCTGTTTTTCTTCAGAATTGATTTACACATATCTGAAAATCTAACCGTTGGATCTTCACAAAATTTACATCATTAGCAAGGTCTTTTCAAAACGAATCCAACAGTTCCAGTTTCGGGAAAATCCGACGGTCGGATCTCCCGGTACAATCGTTTGAATTTTCGATTTCAAAATACGAACTGCAGCGTCGTTATTCGATTAAATATATAATTATATATATATAAATATAATCTCTTCTGGCGCTGTTTTTCATCAGATTTGAATTAAACATTCCAGACAATCCAACCGTTGGATTTTTACAAGGTTGGTGCCGTTGGGAAGATATTTCCAAGGCGAACCCGACGGTTGAGGTTTCGGGAAAATCCAATGGTCGGATTTCCCGTACTAGTTGTTTGAAAACACGGTTTCAAAACACGAACTGCACGGCCACGTTTCGTTTTAATTTTATTTATATTTATATAATTATTTAAATATAGTTCATTCAACAATTTCAATATCGTTTTCACTACAAATATTTCACTAACGCCTTAAAATTTTGGAAAATTTCGCCATAACCTCCCCTGCACCGGGAGCATCGGGAAATCGCAAATAAATTCCCGGTCCTTCTAATCTCAAAAAGAAAAAGAAAAAGCCAAGCGGCAAGCCAACAGGCTCATAAAATCATCACCCAAACAAAACAGTAAATGTGCACCTATTTGTCGGGCACAAAATTTTATTCCTCTTCTCTAGCCCCTTTGTTATAACCTGTTCAATGAATATGCATGTACATATATATAGTTCTTATCATTTATCATTTTCTATATATATGTACATGCATATTCATTGAACAGGTTATAGCAATGGGGCTAGAGAAGTGGAATAAAATTTTGTGCCCGACAAATAGGTACACATTTACTGTTTTGTTTGGGTGATGATTTTATGAGCCTGTTGGCTAGCCGCTTGGCTTTTTCTTTTTCTTTTTGAGATTAGAAGGGCCGGGAAAGCTATTTGAGATTTCCCGATGCTCCCGGTGCAGGGGAGGTTATGGCGAAATTTTTCAAAATTTTAAGGCGTTAGTGAAATATTTGAAGTGAAAACGATATTGAAATTGTTGAATGAACTATATTTATATAAATATATAAATATAAATAAAATTAAAATGAAACGTGGCCGTGCAGTTCGTGTTTTGAAACCGTATTTTCAAACAACTAGTACGGGAAATCCGACCACTGGATTTTCCCGAAACCTCAACCGTCGGGTTCGCCTTGGAAATATCTTCCCAACGGCACCAACCTTGTAAAAATCCAACGGTTGGATTGTCTGGAATGTTTAATTCAAATCTGATGAAAAACAGCGCCAGAAGCGATTATATTTATATATATATATATATAATTATATATATAATCGAATAACGACGCTGCAGTTCGTATTTTGAAATCGAAAATTCAAACGATTGTACTGGGAGATCCGACCGTCGGATTTTCCCGAAACTGGAACTGTTGGATTCGTTTTGAAAAGACCTTTCTAATGATGTAAATTTTGTGAAGATCCAACGGTTAGATTTTCAGATATGTGTAAATCAATTCTAAAGAAAAACAGCGCCACGGCCGCGCTATGGCCCGAAGCGTCGTTTTGAATAAATTGGCTATTTTAAAATAAATAAAAATAGCGATAAATCATTATAAAATATCATAAACGATATGGGATGGAAATAAACTGAATTAGCTCGATTCATGTGGCTTTTGATGGTTGAATGTGTTTGGTGTGAAAATTACATTAAAGAACAAAATTGCTGTTGTCGAATGATTTAACCATTAAAGTAAATTGATTTGAAATTCTAAATATTCGTGAACTATTTGAAAAGGCCGAGTTAATTCTCATTTCAAATAATTGACCGACGATTGAAAGTCGAAGATGAAGACGATGGTCGAAGACCGGAGATCTTCACCTCGTTTGGATGGTAACCGAGGTCCTGATTGGGAGGCATCCCGAAATATGGATAATGAGTGGTGATCGTCCAGACGTACGTGGTGATCGATGGGTTTGCGAGGTATTTAGTGCCTCCGGTTTCGTTCAGACCCAGAACGGACTTATAAATGGACTGTGTGTCTGACATTGGATTTTATTCTGTGTTGATTGATCTCTATTAAATATACATCTGTTGGCGGCAGAGAATTTATTCTTTTGCTTAACGCCCTTCTCTGAAACGCACGAGCTCAGAGGTTGTATATCGATGGACATCAGTCGCATGGCATGAATTGCTTGTGTGGCATGCTAAGATGCAGTGATCAGGGCTTCTGTTGAAAAGCAAAGTCTTGTGGTGATGATCAAAGCACCGCCTGCGTGGCGTAGCTTTGTGTATAACGTGAATTCGCGAGCCTCTCACCCCGGTATGAACCAGAAACGGGAGAAGGACCTCAGGGAGGGCATACGTTTCTTCCTAGCTAGGGTGGTGTCAGTGACCTACCAGCCCTGACATTTATATACTTTTCACCTGTGTGGTTGTTGCTGTTGCGAGGCACCTCGGTTTGATCGGACGATCCGGGTCCGATGGAGTCATTCGTTGGCTCGTTTACGCCCCAAAGGGTGGAGAGACGTAGTGTTCAGGCATAATAATCCACATCGGTGGACCGGCCCTGACGATCCAAGGCTTGCCTACGCGCTTGCCTGAGACTCGGGCTAGGCAGTCTCGAATTCGGTAAGGACTATCTTTTGCCTTGGTTCATGACGGAAATCCAATTTCCAAATACGACATCGTGCGGTTTTGATTGTATATATATATATGGCGACATGATATATGGTACCCATGCCGTCTATGATTGATAGTTATGATTTGAAATAGTTTTCAAAACATATAAACACTAGCAATAATATCAAATGCCTTTGTTTTATTCGTATCAAGCATATTTTAGCCGTTATAAGGTAAAACTCTATCCTTCGGTTTGCGTTGCATTGTGTGATGGGAACTGAGTCTTATAACGGCTTCATTTTTATAAAAAGCATAGCGATGTTTAAAAGAATGATTTTTTTTAAAGCACTGGCAATCCAATGGGGTAAACCCGTTCCACGAAAGTGGCGTGGTCCTGTGATTAGCCAAATTATATATGTGTTGAGTAGATTTCTCATACCAGTCCCATGACTGACTTGTAGTTTGTTTCACTCTCAAACTCGGGTGCCCCTTTTTCTACACGGGCAGCCTTGTATTCAGGTTTAGCTGGTTCTTTCTCTAGAAAGCTGGAGCTGAAGATGGATTCTATCATTTATCTCTTTTTATGCTGTTTAGCTCCTATTGTACATATTTTGTTTATTTCCGCTGTAGACATTTATGTGTAGCAGAGCTGTATTTGTACTAAGTAAGATCCTGTATACTGTGTAACTCTGATGATTACTTTTATCCAGTATATTCTATTGTTCATTATCTGGTGTATTTATTTAATTTTGTTCTGCTATTATCTGTTTCTGTGTTATATTCCGAAGATAACCCTTGTCTCCGTCGGAACGTGATTTCGGGTCGTTTCAACGTGGTATCAGAGCTTTGGTTAAGCTTAGTTCTGGAATATAACATTTGAACGAACTCGTCAGAAATAGAACCAGTAGTGTTCTAGGATGGGTAACTCTATACAGATAGGATCAGCAATGTCCTAGTATGAGTAAAGCAGAATGAAATTACACCTCGATAGACACATTTACACTTGAAGTATATGTTTCTATGTTTGAAAATTTTCTTTTCTGTGACCTGACACTTGATCTGCCATTTGCAGAAGTACTAGAAAAATGAGTGCCAGAAACAGGAGAAATGCAGAACCCGATCTAGAGGCTCTATTAAAGAGATATCGAAATCTGAATGGAGCACAGTTCTCGGGCAATGAATCTATAATTCAAACTCAAGCTTGGATGAGTTCTGTCGAAAGAATATTTGAGCGTATCCAGCTGAGGGACGACCAGAAACGGTTAGTAGCATCTTGGGCGCTCAAAGAAGAAGCTTTAATCTAGTGGGATTGTAGATTTATCAAACCACTTTCGACTTTGTTCCTTTTCGGGGACGAAAAGTTTTAAGTGGGGGAGATTGTAACGACCCAGAAAATCTGAACCAATTTAAAAATTTTAAATTGGCTAAAATAATGGATTTTAAATATTTAAAATAAATATTTTAAATAATGGCGATGAAAACTGAGTTTGAATCAACAATTGAAAACGAATATAATTAATTATAATTATAAACAAGGCCTGAAAGGGCGCTGTAGTTTCAAAAATCGAATTCAAACTTTGTCGGACTATACCGGATGCAAAACAAAACGAATTTTAGTGAAACTAAAAATATTTAAATCTGTTAGTGAATACCTTTCCAACGAATCTGACAAATCTAAATTTGATAGCGGGAATCAAAAGATATGTCCAGTTGAAAATTCTGAATAGTCGCTATGGAATTCAGGCCCTTAAAAATGGAAATTTTGCAAACGACCTCGGATTTCGACGAAACCACTTTTGTTGGGTCCGTGATGTCAAATTATTGTTAGGTTTCAAATTTCATAATTTTTCGAATCAATATGTGAGCGTGGCAAAAGAAAACGCGTTTGACCAGTTTTAGTTGATTTTAATCGACTGGAAAATGGCCATTTTTCCAACGGTCTCAGAATTCGACGAAACTAGTTTTGATAGGACCGTATCGTCAATACGAAGCTAGAAAATATTTTTCTGGAATTTTTCTAGTTAGTATGTGACCCCGGTAATTTGAAATGTACGTTTAAAATTCAATATAGTGATTTAAATGTAAATTCAACGGAAACTGATCAAAACGTTCGAATCAGCTTACGATACATATTCCATTGTGTTCGAAACGGGGGTAATTAGCTAGGGACGACGGTCGGGGGGTTTGAAATGGGGTTCGAATTAAAAAGTTGCTTTATTAAAATAAATTGAATTAAATATATATTTCTTTATAACACCCCCTTTTTTTCTTCCTTCAGTCAAAAATTAGGTCAAAAAAAAAACCTCGCTGCCTTCCCGCTCGTCGCCCACCACCGGAGCGCCGCCCACCCCATCTGACCTCCGCCAGGCCCCAAGTTGACGAGACCCCCCCTTTCCTAATCGAACGCTACCCAGACCCCCCTTTCCCCTCACGAATCGAGCAGCGTCGCGCAGTCCATCGCGACCCTACCTCGCCCCTCTGCCATGACCGCCGAACCCCTCCCCATTCCGCCGCCACTGGCCATCCCCACTACCTCAGACCCGACAGCGAGCACTCCTCCCTCCTCTTAAATCGCAGCCCTTTCCTCTACTAATATCCAATGTAAGTCTTTAATTATTGATAATATTTTTCTTTATTATTTATTATTTTAGATAATCAGTTTATATGTGTAGTTAATAAAGAAGATTTTAATTTTAGTTTATATATAGTTAAGCATTGATTTATATTCAGATTTTTAAAAAGAAAAAAAATGAGATTTTAAAAAGGGGAAAGGCGAGATTTTAAAAAAAGAAAAAATGAGATTTTAAAAAGGGGAAAGGCGAGATTTTTAAATAGTAAAAATATGATTTTTATATATTGAACATCGAAGTAAAAATTCGATTTTTATATATTGAATAGCATAATAAAAATTCGATTTTTATATATTGAATAACGAAGTAAAAATTCGATCTTTACATATGTAGTGAATACGGGCAACGAAAGCGACAAAAGGCGAGAACGGTGAAGATTTAATAAAGAAGAGTCGTGGGTTTGAATTAGCTATTCGGTGAGAATTTCTCACTCTTCAATTTCTTTTTCTAGCCATATATATATGTGTGGAAATAAAAGTGAATTGTTACATATATATATATATATATATACGCCCCTCGTCCACAAACCATGGACGATATTTATTGATTGAAATTGTTGTGAAAATTGATTGATAGCGAATGGTTGTTTGGGATTGTTTGGGATTGTTTGTGGTTGATATTGATTGATTGTGGTTGAAAAATACCCGTTTGTGGTTGAGAAATATTTGGTTGAAACCACATAGGATTAGTTTGTGGAAATGAAATAAATATATACATGCCGCCTGCGTGCGAACTAGATGCATGATCCCCATTGTCAAAAACCGCGAGGTTTTAAGGTAGAGCGAGGAGCCGTACTAGGGACGGTCCCAGTTTTAACTACCCTGCCGTTATGCTGCCGAAATTTTGAATAATATTCGTGTGTTTGAATTATTTTCATTTGCTTAAACTATATTTATTCATTTTATAGAAAACCTTCATGTGATGAATTGATATTCATTCGTTGATTAGAAATTCATGTGTTGAATGGTATTCGCGTTTTAAATATAAAAATCACATTTTTATCTATATATAGAAACTATAGAAAACCTTCATGTGTTAAATCGATATTCATTCGTTGAATTGAAATTCATGTGTTGAATGGTATTCATATTTTGAAATAAATTGTTTAAATATAAAAATCACCTTTTATCGACTATATGAATTGTGTAAAATAATCTCGTTTTGAAAGAAATTATTTTATAAGAAAAATCCTATTTTTATCACCAATAGGAAATATATAAAATAGTAGTGTTTTGAAATGAGTTGTTTTTACAATAAAAATCACATTTTTATTATATGCATGAATCGTTGAAATGTGAAGTGTTAAAAATAGCCACTTGTTCAAATAAATATATATGAGTTGAAATATTCATTAATTAGCTAATGATATGATTTGTACCTATGTATGCAACATTAGAATGAATGGTGTTTTTAAACCAAATAGAAATCAAATATGAAGTTGAATAGAAAATGATAAATGATAAGAACTATATATATGTACATGCATATTCATTGAACAAGTTATAGCAAAGGGGCTAGAGAAGAGGAATAAAATTTTGTGCTCGACAAATAGGTACACATTTACTGTTTTGTTTGGGTGATGATTTTATGAGCCTGTTGCCTAGCCGCTTGGCTTTTTCTTTTTGAGATTAGAAGGATCAGGAAAGCTATTTGCGATTTCCCGATGCTCCCGGTGCAGGGGAGGTTATGGCGAAATTTTCCAAAATTTTAAGGCGTTAGTGAAATATTTGAAGTGAAAACGATATTGAAATTGTTGAATGAACTATATTTATATAATTATATAAATATAAATAAAATTAAAACGAAACGTGGCCGTGTAGTTCGCATTTTGAAACCGTGATTTCAAACAACTAGTACAGGGAATCCGACCATTGGATTTTCCCGAAACCGCAACCGTCGGGTTCGCCTTGGAAATATCTTCCCAACGGCACCAACCTTGTAAAAATCCAACGGTTGGATTGTCTGGAATGTTTAATTCAAATCTGATGAAAAACAGCGCCAGAAGCGATTATATTTATATATATATAAATATAATTATATATTTAATCGAATAACAACGCTGCAGTTCGTATTTTGAAATCGAAAATTCAAACGATTGTACCGGGAGATCCGACCGTCGGATTTTCCCGAAACTGGAACTGTTGGATTCGTTTTGAAAAGACCTTTCTAATGATGTAAATTTTGTGAAGATCCAACGGTTAGATTTTCAGATATGTGTAAATCAATTCTGAAGAAAAAAGCGCCACGGCCGCGCTATGGCCCGAAGCGTCGTTTTGAATAAATTGGCTATTTTAAAATAAATAAAAATAGCGATAAATCGTTATAAAATATCATAAACGATATGGGATGGAAATAAACTGAATTAGCTCGATTTATGTAGTATTTGATGGTTGAATGTGTTTGGTGTGAAAATTACATTAAAGAACAAAATTGCTGTTGTCGAATGATTTAACCATTAAAGTAAATTGATTTGAAATTCTAAATATTCGTGAACTATTTGAAAAGGCCGAGTTAATTCTCATTTCAAATAATTGACCGACGATTGAAAGTCGAAGATGAAGACGATGGTCGAAGACCGGAGATCTTCACCTCGTTTGGATGGTAACCGAGGTCCTGATTGGGAGGCATCCCGAAATATGAATAATGAGTGGTGATCGTCCAGACGTACGTGGTGATCGATGGGTTTGCGAGGTATTTAGTGCCTCTGGTTTCGTTCAGACCCAGAACGGACTTGTAAATGGACTGTGTGTCTGACATTGGATTTTATTCTGTGTTGATTGATCTCTATTAAATATACATCTGTTGGCGGCGGAGAATTTATTCTTTTGCTTAACGCCCATCTCTGAAACGCACGAGCTCAGAGGTTGTATATCGATGGACATCAGTCGCATGGCATGAATTGCTTGTGTGGCATGCTAAGATGCAGTGATCAGGGCTTCTGTTGAAAAGCAAAGTCTTGTGGTGATGATCAAAGCACCGCCTGCATGGCGTAGCTTTGTGTATAATGTGAATTCGCGAGCCTCACACCCCGGTATGAACAAGAAACGGGAGAAGGACCTCAGGGAGGGCATACGTTTCTTCCTAGCTAGGGTGGTGTCAGTGACCTACCAGCCCTGACATTTATATACTTTTCACCAGTGTGGTTGTTGCTGTTGCGAAGCGCCTCGGTTTGATCGGACGATCCGGGTCCGATGGAGTCATTCGTTGGCTCGTTTACGCCCCAAAGGGCGGAGAGACGTAGTGTTCAGGCATAATAATCCACATCGGTGGACCAGCCCTGACGATCCAAGGCTTGCCTGCGCGCTTGCCTGAGACTCGGGCTAGGCAGTCTCGAATTCGGTAAGGACTATCTTTTGCCTTGGTTCATGACGGAAATCCAATTTCCAAATACGACATCGTGCGATTTTGATTGTATATATATATATGGCGACATGATATATGGTACCCATGCCATCTATGATTGATAGTTATGATTTGAAATAGTTTTCAAAACATATAACACTAGCAATAATATCAAATGCCTTTGTTTTATTCGTATCAAGCATATTTTAGCCGTTATAAGGTAAAACTCTATCCTCCGGTTTGCGTTGCATTGTGTGATGGGAACTGAGTCTTATAATGGGTTCATTTTTATAAAAAGCATAGCGATGTTTAAAAGAATGATTTGTTTTTAAAGCACTGGCAATCCAATGGGGTAAACCCGTTCCACGAAAGTGGCGTGGTCCTGTGATTAGCCAAATTATATATGTGTTGAGTAGATTTCTCATACCAGTCCCATGACTGACTCGTAGTTTGTTTCACTCTCAAACTCGGGTGCCCCTTTTTCTACACGGGCAGCCTTGTATTCAAGTTTAGCTGGTTCTTTCTCTGGAAAGCTGGAGCTGAAGATGGATCCTATCATTTATCTCTTTTTATGTTGTTCAGCTCCTATTGTACATATTTTGTTTATTTCCGCTGTAGACATTTATGTATAGCAGAGCTGTATTTGTACTAAGTAAGATCCTGTATACTGTGTAACTCTGATGATTACTTTTATCCAGTATATTCTATTGTTCATTATCTGGTGTATTTATTTAATTTTGTTCTGCTATTATCTGTTTCTGTGTTATATTCCAAAGATAACCCTTGTCTCCGTCGGAACGGGATTTCGGGTCGTCTCAACGTGGTATCAGAATAGTTTGATATCAGAATAGTGTGATTATGT
This sequence comes from Allium sativum, assembly GCA_030737875.1. NCBI lineage: Eukaryota > Viridiplantae > Streptophyta > Magnoliopsida > Asparagales > Amaryllidaceae > Allium > Allium sativum. Next base: position 270,075,397 of record CM060922.1, on the reverse strand, counting down.
TTTATATACCAAATATACTTATAATAATAATTAATGTTTTCATATGTTTGTTAAGTATATAAGTAAATGAATCGTTAAAAACCAACGATATTGATATTATCTAAATATTTACTTATATAATTAAATGAATAAAACCCGAAAATTTAGATAAGTATACTCATTTACTATGATTATTTGTTACCAAATATACTATGATTATTTATCAAATATACTTATATAAATATTTGGAAAACTAGGACATTGATATTTATATAATTATCGGTCTGGGTCGGTTTAACGACAAGGAATTTCATTAATTGTTTGGTTTTTATATATTTGGTAAATAATGAGAAAACCAATATCTAAAACAGTATCAAAACATTAATGGAAACAGATTGTTTACCAAATATTAACCAGTATAAAAACATATTTCAATTGTTTGGTTTATTATCAGAAGAAATGATACTGGTTTTATCACAAAATTAAATTGTAACGACCCAGAAAATCTGAACCAATTTAAAATTTTTAAATTGGCTAAAATAATGGATTTTAAATATTTAAAATAAATATTTTAAATAATGGCGATGAAAACTGAGTTTGAATCAACAATTGAAAACGAATATAATTAATTATAATTATAAACAAGGCCTGAAAGGGCGCTGTAGTTTCAAAAATCGAATTCAAACTTTGTCGGACTATACCGGGTGCAAAACCAAACGAATTTTAGTGAAACCAAAAATATTTAAATCTGTTAGTGAATACCTTTCCAACGAATCTGACAAATCGAAATTTGATAGCAGGAATCAAAAGCGTTGAGACGACCCGAAATCCCGTTCCGACGGAGACAAGGGTTATCTTTGGAATATAACACAGAAACAGATAATAGCAGAACAAAATTAAATAAATACACCAGATAATGAACAATAGAATATACTGGATAAAAGTAATCATCAGAGTTACACAGTATACAGGATCTTACTTAGTACAAATACAGCTCTGCTATACATAAATGTCTACAGCGGAAATAAACAAAATATGTACAATAGGAGCTGAACAGCATAAAAAGAGATAAATGATAGAATCCATCTTCAGCTCCAGCTTTCCAGAGAAAGAACCAGCTAAACCTGAATATAAGGCTGCCCGTGTAGAAAAAGGGGCACCCGAGTTTGAGAGTGAAACAAACTATGAGTCAGTCATGGGACTGGTATGAGAAATCTACTCAACACATATATAATTTGGCTAATCACAGGACCACGCCACTTTCGTGGAACGGGTTTACCCCATTGGATTGCTAGTGCTTTAAAAACAAATCATTCTTTTAAACATCGCTATGCTTTTTATAAAAATGAAGCCATTATAAGACTCAGTTCCCATCACACAATGCAACGCAAACCGGAGGATAGAGTTTTACCTTATAACGGCTAAAATATGCTTGATACGAATAAAACAAAGGCATTTGATATTATTGCTAGTGTTTATATGTTTTGAAAACTATTTCAAATCATAACTATCAATCATAGACGGCATGGGTACCATATATCAGGTCGCCATATATATATATACAATCAAAACCGCACGATGTCGTATTTGGAAATTGGATTTCCGTCATGAACCAAGGCAAAAGATAGTCCTTACCGAATTCGAGACTGCCTAGCCCGAGTCTCAGGCAAGCGCGCAAGGAAGCCTTGGATCGTCAGGGCCGGTCCACCGATGTGGATTATTATGCCTGAACACTACGTCTCTCCGCCCTTTGGGGCGTAAACGAGCCAACGAATGACTCCATCGGACCCGGATCGTCCGATCAAACCGAGGCGCCTCGCAATAGCAACAACCACACAGGTAAAAAGTATATAAATGTCAGGGCTGGTAGGTCACTGACACCACCCTAGCTAGGAAGAAACGTATGCCCTCCCTGAGGTCCTTCTCCCGTTTCTGGTTCATACCGGGGTGAGAGGCTCGCGAATTCACGTTATACACAAAGCTACGCCACGTAGGCGATGCTTTGATCATCACCACAAGACTTTGCTTTTCAACAGAAGCCCTGATCACTGCATCTTAGCATGCCACACAAGCAATTCATGCCATGCGACTGATGTCCATCGATATACAACCTCTGAGCTCGTGCGTTTCAGAGAAGGGCGTTAAGCAAAAGAATAAATTCTCTGCCGCCAACAGATGTATATTTAATAGAGATCAATCAACACAAAATAAAATCCAATGTCAGACACACAGTCCATTTACAAGTCCGTTCTAGGTCTGAACGAAACCGGAGGCACTAAATACCTCGCAAACCCATCGATCACCACGTACGTCTGGACGATCACCACTCATTATTCATATTTCGGGATGCCTCCCAATCAGGACCTCGGTTACCATCCAAACGAGGTGAAGATCTCCGGTCTTCGACCATCGTCTTCATCTTCGACTTTCAATCGTCGGTCAATTATTTGAAATGAGAATTAACTCGGCCTTTTCAAATAGTTCACGAATATTTAGAATTTCAAATCAATTTACTTTAATGGTTAAATCATTCGACAACAGCAATTTTGTTCTTTAATGTAATTTTCACACCAAACACATTCAACCATCAAATACTATATAAATCGAGCTAATTCAGTTTATTTCCATCCCATATCGTTTATGATATTTTATAACGATTTATCGCTATTTTTATTTATTTTAAAATAGCCAATTTATTCAAAACGACGCTTCGGGCCATAGCGCGGTCGTGGCGCTGTTTTTCTTCAGAATTGATTTACACATATCTGAAAATCTAACCGTTGGATCTTCACAAAATTTACATCATTAGAAAGGTCTTTTCAAAACGAATCCAACAGTTCCAGTTTCGGGAAAATCCGACGGTCGGATCTCCCGGTACAATCGTTTGAATTTTCGATTTCAAAATACGAACTACAACGTCGTTATTCGATTAAATATATAATTATATTTATATATATATATAAATATAATCGCTTCTGGCGCTGTTTTTCATCAGATTTGAATTAAACATTCCAGACAATCCAACCGTTGGATTTTTACAAGGTTGGTGCCGTTGGGAAGATATTTCCAAGGCGAACCCGACGGTTGAGGTTTCGGGAAAATCCAATGGTCGGATTTCCCGTACTAGTTGTTTGAAAACACGGTTTCAAAACACGAACTGCACGGCCACGTTTCTTTTTAATTTTATTTATATTTATATATTTATATAAATATAGTTCATTCAACAATTTCAATATCGTTTTCACTTCAAATATTTCACTAACGCCTTAAAATTTTGGAAAATTTCGCCATAACCTCCCCTGCACCGGGAGCATCGGGAAATCTCAAATAGCTTTCCCGGTCCTTCTAATCTCAAAAAGAAAAAGAAAAAGCCAAGCGGCTAGCCAACAGGCTCATAAAATCATCACCCAAACAAAACAGTAAATGTGTACCTATTTGTCGGTCACAAAATTTTATTCCTCTTCTCTAGCCCCTTTGCTATAACCTATTCAATGAATATGCATGAACATATATATAGTTCTTATCATTTATCATTTTCTATTCAACTTCATATTTGATTTCTATTTGGTTTAAAAACACCATTCATTCGAATGTTACATACATAGGTACAAATCATATCATTAGCTAATTAATGAATATTTCAACTCATATATATTTATTTGAACAAGTGGCTATTTTTAACACTTCACATTTCAACGATTTATGCATATAATAAAAATGTGATTTTTATTGTAAAACAACTCATTTCAAAACCCTATTATTTTATATATTTCATATTGGTGATAAAAATAGGATTTTTCTTATAAAACAATTTCTTTCAAAACGAGATTATTTTACACAGTTCATATAGTCGATAAAAGGTGATTTTTATTATCAAACAATTTATTTCAAAATATGAATACCATTCAACACATGAATCTCAAATCAACGAATGAATATCGATTCAACACATGAAGGTTTTCTATAGTTTCTATATATAGATAGAAATGTGATTTTTATATTTAAAACGCGAATACCATTCAACGCATGAATTTCTAATCAACGAATGAATATCAATTCAACACATGAAGGTTTTCTATAGTTTCTATATATAGATAGAAATGTGATTTTTATATTTAAAACGCGAATACCATTCAACACATGAATTTCTAATCAACGAATGAATATCAATTCAACACATGAAGGTTTTCTATAGTTTCTATATATAGATAGAAATGTGATTTTTATATTTAAAACGCGAATACCATTCAACACATGAATTTCTAATCAACGAATGAATATCAATTCAACACATGAAGGTTTTCTATTCAATGAATAAATATAGTTTAAGCAAATGAAAATAATTCAAACACATGAATATTATTCAAAATTTCGGCAGCATAACGGCAGGGTAGTTAAAACCGGGACCGTCCCTAGTACGTCTCCTCGCTCTACCTTAAAACCTCGCGGTTTTTGACAATGGGGATCATGCATCTAGTTCGCACGCAGGCGGCATGTATATATTTATTTCATTTCCACAAACTAATCCTATGTGGTTTCAACCAAATATTTTTCAACCACAAACGGGTATTTTTCAACCACAATCAATCAATATCAACCACAAACAATCCCAAACAACCATTCGCTATCAATCAATTTTCACAACAATTTCAATCAATAAATATCGTCCATGGTTTGTGGACGAGGGGCGTATATATATATATATATATATATATATATATATATATATATATATATATAGCAATTCACTTTTATTTCCACACATATATATATGGCTAGAAAAAGAAATTGAAGAGTGAGAAATTCTCACCGAATAGCTAATTCAAACCCACGACTCTTCTTTATTAAATCTTCACCGTTCTCGCCTTTTGTCTCTTTCGTTGCCCTTATTCACTACATATGTAAAGATCGAATTTTTACTTCGTTATTCAATATATAAAAATCGAATTTTTATTATGCTATTCAATATATAAAAATCGAATTTTTACTTCGATGTTCAATATATAAAAATCATATTTTTACTATTTAAAAATCTCGCCTTTCCCCTTTTTAAAATCTCATTTTTTCTTTTTTAAAAATCTCGCCTTTCCCCTTTTTAAAATCTCATTTTTTTTCTTTTTAAAAATCTGAATATAATTCAATGCTTAACTATATATAAACTAAAATTAAAATCTTCTTTATTAACTACACATATAAACTGATTATCTAAAATAATAAATAATAAAGAAAAATATTATCAATAATTAAAGACTTACATTGGATATTAGCAGAGGAAAGGGCTGCGATTTAAGAGGAGGGAGGAGTGCTCGCTGTCGGGTCTGAGGTAGTGGGGATGGCCAGTGGCGGCGGAATGGGGAGGGGTTCGGCGGTCATGGCAGAGGGGCGAGGTGGGGTCGCGATGGTAGCGTTCGATTAGGAAAGGGGGGGGGTCTCGTCAACTTGGGGCCTGGAGGAGGTCAGATGGGGTGGGCGGCGCTCCGGTGGTGGGCGACGAGCGGGAAGGCAGCGAGGTTTTTTTTTTATTTGACCTAATTTTTGACTGAAGGAAGAAAAAAAAGGGGGGTTTATAAAGAAATATATATATTTAATTCAATTTATTTTAATAAAGCAACTTTTTAATTCGAACCCCATTTCAAACCCCCCGACCGTCGTCCCTAGCTAATTACCCCCGTTTCGAACACAATGGAATATGTATCGTAAGCTGATTCGAACGTTTTGATCAGTTTCCGTTGAATTTACATTTAAATCACTGTATTGAATTTTAAACGTACATTTCAAATTACCGGGGTCACATTCTAAATAGAAAAATTCCAGAAAAATATTTTCTAGCTTCGTATTGACGATACGGTCCTATCAAAACTAGTTTCATCGAATTCTGAGACCGTTGGAAAAATGGCCATTTTCCAGTCGATTAAAATCAACTGAAACTGGTCAAACGCGTTTTCCTTTGCCACGCTCACATATTGATTCAAAAAATTATGAAATTTGAAACCTAACAATAATTTGACATCACGGACCCAACAAAAGTGGTTTCGTCGAAATCCGAGGTCGTTTGCAAAATTTCCATTTTTAAGGGCCTGAATTCCATAACGACTATTCAGAATTTTCAACTGGACATATCTTTTGATTCCCGCTATCAAATTTCAATTTGTCAGATTCGTTGGAAAGGTATTCACTAACAGATTTAAATATTTTTGGTTTCACTAAAATTCGTTTTGTTTTGCACCCGGTATAGTCCGACAAAGTTTGAATTCGATTTTTGAAACTACAGCGCCCTTTCATGCCTTGTTTATAATTATAATTAATTATATTTGTTTTCATTTGTTGATTCAAACTCAGTTTTCATCGCCATTATTTAAAATATTTATTTTAAATATTTAAAATCCATTATTTTATCCAATTTAAAAATTTTAAATTGGTTCAGATTTTCTGGGTCGTTACAGTAACTTATACTTTCCTTGATCAATCATGATCTTTTTGAGATTTAGACTAGCTTTATGCGATGTCTCTGAGTTGTGGAATTTATTCCATATTTAAATGATGTTCGGATCATTTTGAGGAACTTCGGTTCATTTTGAGTATTTTAATGATCTTCAGATTATTTTGAGGAACTTCTATTCATTTTTGTGGATTTATCCTTTTGACGACCTTCAGACCGTTTGAGCGGGGTCGCGACCTGTAGGACTTTGGGCTATCTCAGAGCTTCGGCTCAACATATAGGCTAGCTACCTAAAGATCGCGTCTCATCTCGATATACGTGTTGGTTGAGTCTTCGGACTCCCAGGTTGAGTTTTTAGACTCCCATCTCGAGGCATAATTCGTTGTTTTCTCTGTAATTTTTGGATTTCTTGTTTTTTATTTATGGAACCTGAGATCTATTGATGTTAATTTATCAATCTTAGTTTATTGACATATGAGCTGTCAATTTTCGTATTGGTATTAATTTATCAACTTTAATTTTATTAATATATGATATGTCAATTTTTGTATTGATTTGATGTGATTTATCATTTCTGTGAGTTGCTATATAACTTCGAATGAGATATTCTTTTATAGCTTGGATATAGGTTTATGAGATATGCCGTAGAAATTTTTGGGACTCACACATACGCATGACACTGTTACTATCATATGCATGTCTACATTTATTTTTATCTCTTATTATATCCTAGTTTATGAGATAAGTACAACTAGATAGATCCTTTTTGCAATAGTCTAGAAATTTTGACATTTAAAATATAAATTAAATTAAAATTTAATGTTAAAATAAATATTTATATTTGGACTTTGACATTGAATTTGGAATTTTATCTATTTTGAACAATTTTTGAGTTTACTTTTAAATAGAAATTCTTTTTGTAAACTTCATTTCAATATAAACGTTGTTAAACAAACGTTATTTATCAAGTTTTGAGTTATATGGATATATTATTAGATAAAATTATTTATGTAAATTTTAATGAACATTGACAAATAAACGAGAATCACATCGTTAGCTAGTTTGAATATTTAGCATTAAATTCGTTTCGTGAAATTATTTATATGGAAGTTATAGAAAAACAAACATTATTAATGAATTTGGCATTTAAATATAAATTGTGTAATTTAGATTTGTAATGTGAACTTGGAAACCAAATTCATTTTAAAGCGTGGCTTCGAAAGTTAAAGCTTGAATTTTATTTAGACTGTTAATCTATGTTGTTTTGAATAAACGTTATGTGTAATTTTAATTCAATACGGCAATAGTTGAATATATGGTAGGCGTAATATAAAGAAAGAAAGAAATTATGTAATGATTTTCGTGTATTATTGCGATAACGTTTAATTTAGTTTATAGTTTAATATTTGTTAAAATTTATAACGTGTTTAGATAACTAAACAACGTGTCCAATTCAGCCGTACACCGTTTGCTAGTACCGTCCACTCAAACCATTTTCTTTGGTTCATCCTAACGTCTGCATAACGTTTTTAGCCCAATGTTTACTTCAACAATGTCTGATAATACCTTTCTTAAGATTTGCAAACAACTCCCAGAAATTGACTCAAGATATTGTGTTTGCCATCTGTCTTTGTGTTACTGAGAAAATGAACATTTGTCTTTGCTGCTCTGTCTGGTGTTACTTGTTGTGTTCCTCTCTGCTACTTGTCCCCTTTCATTGGTTTATAAAATGTGCGTAACCCCATCTCTTTTTTCACCATAAAATCACTCCCTCTATCAAATTACTGTTTCTTTCTCTTTCATTTGCCAGCAAAATTAATTCTTTCCCAAAGTCAAATTTTTTTTCTCCATCATTGTTCTCCAAACTAAATAATTTTCCCCAATTATTGGTCATCTTCATTCCTCTCTTGTCGCTGCTTCACTTCAAGCTACTGGCGTTCGCCGCCACTAATCCAACACCGTCACTCGAACTTCTTCGCTGACCTTATTTCGTTCTTCACCTTTGAAACCCTCACCGATGTCCTATTTGACGGCGCATTCCACCTCCTTCGCTCCTCTCAAAGTCCGAAACCGCCACCATGCCGAACCAAGATTAAACCCTTGTCCCCTCTCTCTGCTTAACTCCGAAGCCTACTCCAGTCCAACGGCCAGCGACGGATCGAAGTTCCAGCACATTTCCAGTGAGTCATCTTGGTGGCGTGAGTCTTCATTTGCACATGCTCTTTTACTGTGCGTTGACAATATCGCACCGCCATCGCATACCACATCGAATCCATCTGCTACAGCCACCATAATAGCAGCTCCTACTCTCCGTCGTCAACGATGGTAAGTTTTACTAAACTTTTCAACAAGTTGTTGTTGAAACAATATTCTTGTGTTTTTATGATGACATTGTTACTAATGTTTTTGTTAAGTGATTACAGATGCAGCATGCAACAACTATACGGTGAATGTTAAATTTTAAATGAGGGATAGGGGTGTAAACGGGTCGGACCAGACCGGACAGAGGTGTGTCCAAGCTCTATCCTATAATAATTCAGACGGATATGGACCGGACATCATATAGCCTCGGATCGAGCCGGACAACGGACTATCCTGTCCGATATAGCCTTGGATAATAGAAAAACATCGAACATTTTAGATCGGACCGAAGCCCTATAAGAGAATCAGACGGACACAGACCAGACACCTTATAGCTTCGGACCGAGCCGGACAACGGACTGTCATGTCCGATATACAGCCCTAATGAGGGATAATGGAGAATTAAAAAAATGGCACAAAATAAAATGAAGGACATGGGAATTGAACCCAGAAACTACAGCAAACCAGCAAGAGCATTGACCCCAAGACACATGTTCATTCAACACAGGAAAACAACACTTCAATTTACAGACCAAACGATTTTTTAACGTTCAAAAGAATGATTTAAAACAAAGCAACGTTCAAAAAGAATGATTAAAAACAAAGCGTGCCTACCAGGATTTGAACCCACGTCCACGTGCTTAAAGGGGCACGCGTTAACCAACCGGACCAAATGCATCTTGGTTCTAAACAATAAAGACTATATATTTAAACAAAAGAAAGACGGCTTTGTCACAAAAGATGCACCTGCCGGGAATCGAACCATGCACCTTTGCTTGTTCGACCGACCTGAAAACCGATAAAAATGCACGAACAGTAGGAAAGAAAAAGAATTCAGGGATACAATGGTAATTATACAGCAAAATTTAAATAGATGTTTTAAAAATCATGTGGTTGGTATTGCTTCCACATTATCCCGGTAGAAAATGCAATGGTTGAAACAATATTGTCGACCAAATAAATGGATGCCTCAACCAACTACGCTACATCGACCATTGGTTTAAAGCCTAACGGATAGTTTAATTGAAGCGGTGAAAACTAAAGAACCAAAAGACATAAACATGGAGCCGTTGGGGTTCAATCCCTGAATCTCCTGATACAAAGCGACGTGTCATACCAATTGACCCAAATGACCGTTCATGTTTGAAAGTAAACAGCTTTTGTAATGAATATTAAAAATTAAATATCTAAGAGCTAACAAAAGCTTCTTTTTGGAAGAGATGTATATTTCCAATGGACGCATCTTTCTCAATGGAAATTCTTGAAGGGCTACAGCTATTTGATGGCATCTTGTCACTTCTATATAAGCCTCAACATCTCATAAACAAACATAACTCTCTTTTCTCTAAACCATTTTAAAATTGCTTTTGAATGCTCCAAATTTCTTATATATTCCAAAGCAAATGTTCGACCTGCGCTAATCTACCCCACAAAATATTCAAATCTGGTCCAATTCCACTTCCTAGCCTCAGCGCACTCAATCTGCATCATTATCGTTGAAGGCTGTAGAAGTTGTACAACAATGTTACTACACCATGTATTGAAGACACAATTTATACTCAGTCATCTACTACTTTGTATTAGAAATTTCGGTAAGCCGTAGCCCATTCAAATCAGGTGGGTAAGCTTGTAGCCCATTTAAATCAAGTGGGTAAGCTTGTAGCCCGTGAAATCAAGTGGGTAATCTTGTAGCCCGTGAAATCAAGTGGTGTTTGTAAACCTGTTCCTCCGGATGAAGTGAGGGTTGTTTTGATAGTTAAAAAGCCAAAGGGGAGCTTCAGGACTAGACATAGGACGGGAAATCCAAACAAGTATAAATCGACTATGTGATTTATATTTTCCGCTGCTATTAAAATTATTTTACTGCTGCTGTGGTTACTGCACTTCAAGTTCTACACAATATATTAGCCATCATCGATCCATTGCATAACGACTATTCTTTCATCGTCGCACCCGACTTTACAGTTGCCCCTTCGTATTTCACTAAATATGATTATTTGGGGGTTATGTTGCTACTGCATGTTATATTATATGACTGCAAAGCGCATGATAGTCAGAATTTCAGTCCACAACTTTGATTACTACCTATATAAGATACTGCTTTAATCATTACGCCATCTCTCGTTCATGTCATAAGGCTTATTCACGATTCCAGTTGCTTGTGTTACCGTGTGACTTGCACTCCTAAGCTGAGCTGCATATTGGGATCCCTATGTATGCCTCTTTGGGTTATGAGTTTGTTATACATACTGTCCTATTGGCATCAGAACAATAAAAATCTAAGAACCCAATATTTAAGAACCCAGTATATGTTATACATGCTTACTGTCATTTCTGTACCTTGAAATGGACATAGTACCATGCCACTCATTACCTTGCTGTTCCCACCCTTTTGTTGTTGATGTGTGCAAATAGTTCAATCCATTTTGGTATGTATATTATGGCAATTCAATGTTATTATGTCGTACCACGTATTATTAACATGCATGCACTTTGAACAAATCTTTTACCAACCTGGGTTGCGCTGAAAATTGTAGGCATCATTATGTGACTTGAGCCAATCTTGTTACTTTGGAATTCATGTGTCTGAAATTGACTTATTTTAATCGTTATTTGTTTGATCCAGAAAAATTCATATTTTATGCATAATTCATATATGTTAATTGTGTTATTAACCATCTAAGGATTTCCAGTATTGCATGCCACTTTGAAACTATGATTCAACTTGAAATAGGCTACATCATACACCTTACCTATGGTACATACTGGTATCCTCTTGGCACCAGGACAGAAAAATTTATGTATGCCTTTGTAACTTATAAGTCAGTCACACTAGTAAGCTTTGCATATTTCCGATGTTACTAAGCTTACCCTCGTTGACGCACTAATTTGCGTGTCCTAATAGTTAATGTTTTGACTTCTCTCAAACGTATTTACTTGAGAACATATGTGTGTGTGTGTGTGTGTCTGTGTGTATATATATATATATATAGTTTCCATGCAAGCACCTTAAATATGGATAAAATGGAATGTTAACTTTGTAGCATGTAATTGCCTCTTACCCCATTTAATTGGAACTGACGTTGTCATATTGAAGGTCGTATGCTACTTTGATTTAGATTTGTTTTGTTGGTTCACCAATAGCCGAACAAATTCTTAAAACCAAAATATATTCACATGTGGGCTGCTTGTTGTTATTCCTGCATGTTGTTAATATTGTCTGCCGCATTTCTTATATATGCTTTTATTCCTTGAACTGGGCACTTGCATACTGCTTTGTGTGTGTTCATGATGTTAGATTTTGTCGATCTATATCGCGAGAGTTCATTGTTCATTATGTTCGCATTATTTAATAGTCGGGATTAACAATCATATTTATGTGATTATTCAAAGTAACTTACTTGAAATAAGTTTAATCCTGACTCGGATGTTTTGTGTTTTTGCATGGAACACTCGGGTCAGGCCCTAAGTGTCTCAAGCTTAGATATTTTAGCTCGCAAAAAAGAGGATAGGCACGCAAAAATGCATGCGCGCGCTATGCTCGACATAAAGCGTAAAAGTTTATTCATATGAAATTTATATATAAATTTATATTCCTTTCGCTGTACAAAATTTTCTAAAATTCTGATATTTATATGAGATTTTATTCCACTGCAAATATTTGTACTCTGTGATTCTGTGTTTAATTCCGTCTAAACCCTGAAAGCCAATAACTATCTGTCGTTTTGAAGGTTTTAGTTGGTTTAAATACTGACTTATAGCAGTGAAAATGGCAGGTCGTTACAGATGGTGTCATAGCTTTGGTTCATACAAAGCTTGGCTTATCGGGTTTAAAAACTCATTAAAGATATGGTAGAAATACCTTAGAATGAGTGGAATTAATGCTAGAATCAGCGGATTTCAAAAAGTAAAATTTTTCAAAAGAGATTTTGAAAGTAAAACATTTTGAAGAAGATTTGGAAATAAAATATTTGGAAGGAAAATATTTTGAAATATTAGTTCCTTTTGGAATTCCTACGTAAAGGCCTTTGCGGTAAGATTTTGAAATCCATCGTCCAGTGTTTGGAATTATCAAAGAAAATAAAGGCGAATAAGCAATCGGGTTTTCCTAAATTTTTTAAAATCTTCCAAATAATTTAAGGGGTTTTGGGAAAAAAGAGAAGATTTCGAGACTAAAATGGAAGTTTTCGAAACCTATATAAGAATGGTGATTAATTCGAGAGTTGTTGTTTGAAAGGGATTTTTTGAAGAAAAATCAAGTACTAAAGTATGGGTTTCGGAAAAAAGGGGTACATTAAAAACTTGGTAAAGTTGAAACTTGACGAAGTGGAATTTGACGATGCTCGACTTAAGAAACGATGGGTGGAACAAGAGCTGAAACGGTACCGAAATTGACTCAGATTGGATTGAAATTGATATTAATTATCTTTAATACGTTCTATCTTTTTTTTGTTTAAAGGTAATCTTGTGTTGCCAATTATTTCAGGCTAATACTGTTTACACTTAGCTATTTATCCGTTGTTTTACTTAAACTAGTTTACCAAAATTATTCATTTTGTATGTAAACTTAGCTTTCTACTTTTGTCTAAATTATATGTATTTTTATTATATTCTAGCTTTTGCCTTGAAATTTCATTTAGTTATTTAGTTTCTATTTTATCTTGACTATTCGTACTTAACCATTCTATTGTAAATATAGTATTTAAACTTTCTTACTTAACTCTTTATTTTGTACTAAATTATTTGTATTATGTCTAACATTCTATTGTGACTAAATTATTTGTATTTAACAATTTATAATATTTTAACTTTCTTTCTTATTTCGACCTAAATTTATTTCTTTTGAAAACTATTGTAATTACCTATTTTATACAAATATATATACACCTATTTCTATTTTACTGTTTTATGTCAACTATTTTTCCTAAGCCATTTTGCACTTAACAATCCATTGGTTTATAGTAGATTATTTTCTCATTTTCTTACCCAAACTTGTTTATTTCAACTTATGTTATTTTAAACCTTAGAATTATATTCAAATTATTGAACTTAATTATTTTGGGAAATGTATGCATTTTGATCTGAGCGATTGTAGTCCAAGTAATTGTGTATGAAGACTCGATTTGAATAATGATATTCGTAAACATGCAAATCCAATCAAAAGTGATGTTTTGATAACAAGATTGGTTTGAGAATGTGAATCTCGTTTTTTGAAATGATATTGAATGTCGAATCGATTTAGAAATCAAAAGGATGTTGAGATTGAAATGGAAATTTCAAGATAATTGGAATTAAAGTTTTCGAAACTTACATAAAATATAAGGAAGCGATTAATTCAAAAAATACTATTGGGAAGGAAATTGATGTTGAAATGAAATCTTATATAAGGAAATATATACAAGAATGGTATGTCTAAAAACATGATTTGGAAATCTTATGTGAATTGCATTTGATATAAGTGCGATATATCACGAGAAATGAAGTACTATGTATATATAGTATCCTACGTTTTCAAACTAAGATATGAGGAAGACCTTCCATTTGAAAGTCGCGAAGGCACTGGAACTCCACGGGAGTGTCCATTGAAAACTGCAGTTGCGTTGGACTCCAAGATTCGGATAATCCACGGAATCGATGCCCGTGCGATGGGTACGTGTACACGTAATATATGATGATGATGATGATTGTTTTCTAATGTAATTCGTGGGGCACGATGCCTAAAGTACAAGCGACTCCACTGGGATAGTGGCGCAACCACCGAGTAACTACGATCTATACGATGTAGTGTAATTTGAGGGGTTCCACAATGAAACGACCCAAACTCGCCCGTAAGGGAAAGTCTGGATTGAGTTGAGAACATGACAAATCAGAACATAAACAATAGAACATTTCATTGTTATTATTACAATTACATCAGAGTACAAGAACATAACAGAGTATGAATAAATAATATACAACAGAAAAATATCAGAGATTAAAATACATTACATAGCAACGGAAAAATAATACATAACACAACTGAAAGAGATACATGGATACAAAACTTTCCGAATATAGCTTCAACTGTAAATCATGGATCCTTGGAAAAGAAATCTGCAAAACCAAAACTACTAGCTGTCCGTGCGGAAAATAGGGGCACCCAGAGTTTAGGTAGAAACAATAAACTCCAGGTTAGTCATGGGACTGGTGTGAGAACTAAAACAGTTATTAAAACTTTACTTTAAAACAGAGTAAATCAAGGGACCACGTCATATAACACAAAACGGGTTTTCTCCCAAGAATACCAGTGCATAAAACAAACAACACAATGCTTTTTGGAAAAATAAAGCTATTATAAGACTCGGGTCCCATCACATAATCCAATGCATGCCGGAGGATATAGTTTTCCCTTATAATAGCCAAACATGCTTGGTACGTTTAAAACAAAAATCATTTGATACTATTATAAGTGCATAGTGTATAAAACAAATTCAAATATAAATGTATCAATCATAGACGACATGAGCATCCCATGCCACTATGCCGCCATATAGGTTTACAACTAAAATCGAAAAGTCGCGTATTGGAAATTGGATTCCATCTATGAGTCGAGGCAAGGGATCATCCTCACTGGCTTCGAGACACTCTAGCAAATGCCTCAGGGTTCGGATGCTAGCGAACCCTGGTTAGCAGAAGGGCCGGTCCACACTTACTTTAGTGGATTAATATTCCTGAACATACGTTTCCCAGTCCTGTAGGACCTGTCACTTGACCACAAGGGACCAATACCCGAGGCACCTCGCAATCCATCATCCACACAAGTAAAAACAAGTAAATATCTAGGCTCTATACCATAACACCACCCATAGCTAGAAAGAAACGTCGTGTCCTCTCTACCGTCCTTATCCTGTTTTTGACTCATACCGAGGTGTGAGGCTCATGAATTAACGCTATACACAAAGCTATGTTATTTAAAGCCATGCTTTGATCATCAACCACAAGACTTTGCTTTTTAACAGAAGCCTTGATCACTGCATCTCTGCATGCCACACTGACAATTCATGCCATGCGAATGATATCCATCAATATATAACCTCTAAGCTCATACGTCTCAAAGAAAGGTGTTAAGCAAGAGAATAAATTCTCCACCACCAAACAGATATATATATTTAATGGAGATCAATCAACACAAAATGAAACCCAATGTCAGAAACATATCCATTCACAAGTTCGTTCTGGGTCTAAACGAAGCCGGAGGCACCTTATTCCTCGTCCCGTATGTCTAATACATGAAGAGGTCCTCGCATATCCGGTTAATCTCCAAGTATGTCTGGACGATCACCGCTTATTACCTTGTCTCGGGTGTACAACCTAATCAAGACATTAGTAATCATCCAAACAATGTGAAGATCTCTGGTCTTCAATCACCGTCTTCATCGTCGAATTATCGTCAAATCAATTATTCAGAATGGGTATAAACCCAGCCTTTTCGAATAATTCACGTATCTTATAATCAAGTGCTAAAAAAACGTACGCCTCATTCCAATCCAGAATATTCTTTTATTCAAATATTCTTTTCACAATTTAAACCAAATTAAGGTTTTCCAAACTAGTCAAGATTAGCGAACCTTACCGAAGTAATCATTTGTTTTATTTCCCAATCCAACCTATTCATCCCATGGAGCAAAACTGGTAATACTCAATATCTAACACCATGGTGTTATTGGTAAAATTAATTACCATTTCACGTTCAAATCTAATTAAAGATTTAACTATCACCTGGAGTAAAAATGGTGGTACTCCATTCTCGATCACTTCCCAAATTTGATAATTTAAATTATCACATTCACATTTCAATCTAATTAAAGATTCATTATAACTTCACTTAGTTTCAATCTTTCAACAATGATTATTTAACTTTGGAAACCCAAACATGCCACATCGACAATCTACACCGTACCACTGATTTCTACCAATATAAAACGTCTAAGCTCATACTTCTCAAAGAAGGGTGTTAAGCAAGAGAATAAATTCTCTGCCACCAAACAGATATATATTTAGCAGAGATCAACAATATGGTACGAAATACAATGTTAGACATGTAATACTATCTTTAACTGGGTTAAAAAACCATTATCATTTAAAACACAGTTCATGATAAACCCAAAACCACATTCCATTAACCATGGAAACTTCACGGGAAACATATCATTATATAATTGATATCAATTTTTGCGTCTGACTAATAATATAAATGGAATAACGACAAAGCCTTTTAAATTCCATAAATAGTAACAGTCTTCCTCAACAGAAGCTTACTTCGATTATTATCAAATCGAATTCCATTCAATTCTAATTTAATATATTAAATTGGAAAACTTTACTTTGGAAAATTTCCATTAAATCTTAACAAAAGATTTGTATATTCCAAATCACATTTCACTATTAATGTGATAACCCCAAACTTCCGTAGTACGAAAGTAAGGATAATCATTTTGGAATACAACGTATTTACAACAAAAACAGATCTCAGATAATTATCATAACACAGAAACCATTGCAGCGGAAATAAATGTCATCAGCATCATAATATCCAATACATCAGAGTACGCAGTACATGATGCAACTTAGCCAAATAAAGAGTCTCAACAAAAAGGAAAATAAGTTTTCAAATGGAAAGAAACAAGTCTCAAACTCCATCACATACATCAAAGCTACAGAAGGTAAAATGTCTCAAGCGGAAGTAAAAACTAGAGAAAAGGTCTTCTTCTTCTTCCGTCCAAGCAAGCTCCAATCAGAATGTATCACCTGAACCTGTCAATTGGCTGCCCGTGTGAAAAGAGTGCACCCAAGTTTGCAAAAGTGAAACAAACTACGAGTCAGTCATGGGACTGGTGTGAGAATTCTTAACTAAATTATCTAACAACGTGGCAAATCTCAGGATCACGCCGCTAACGCAGAAGGGTTTACTCCATTGGATTGCCAATGCATAATTTTATAAAGTTTATATAAAACAGCGAAATGACTTTTGAAAAATGAAATCATCATAAGACTCAAGTCCTATCACACAATGCAACACACACAGGAGGATAGAGTTTTCCCTTATGATGATCAAACATGCTTAATACGTGAAAAGTAATATTTTAATATTATTATTGGTGTTTAAGCAGTATTTAAATACTTCAATATAAATATTTCAATCCTAGACGGCATAGTACCCCATCCTATTATGTCGCCGTATATAAGTTTACAATCAAAAACGAAATGTTGTCGTATTGGGAATTGGTTTCCTGTCATGAAATCGAGGCTAGGGATCGTCCTCTTCCGATTCGGAACACTCTAGCAAATGCCTCAGGATCACACCTATGGGCAACCCTTGGAACGGTAGGGCTGGTCCCCACCTAACGATAGTGGATTGGAAATTCCAGAACATACGTTTCCCGGCCCTTTTGGACCTATAATATGACAACTTCCGGCCTATAAAAACGAGGTACCTCAATCCATAATCCACATAGTAAAATGCCGGGTCGTGTCAAAGCCCAAACACCACTTCTAGCTAGAAAGAAACGTATGCACTCCCTACGGTCCATATCACGTTTTTGACTCATACCGGGGTGTGAGGCTCGCGAAGTCACGCTATACACAAAGCTATGCCCAAACAGGCTATGCTTTGATCATCGACCACAAGGCCTGCTTTTCAACAAAGCCTTGATCATTGCATCTTGGCGTGCCACATTGACAATTCACGTCATGCGATCGATAACTATTACTATATATCCGGGTGTTAAGCAGAGAATAGATTCTCCACCACCAAATAGACATATATTAATACAAATCGATTTAATTACATGGGATGAACTCCAACGTCAGACACACATCCATTTACAAGTCCGTTCTGGGTCTGAACGAAACATGAGACACCATAAAGGCGCTCGCTTATCCGCACGACCAACACACACGTCCGGCCAACTACTGCTTCAACCCCGTCCTGGGAGCAAGTCAGTCCAAGGCATCAGTAGTCGTCGTCCATTCGATGTGAAGATCGCCGGTCTTCAACCATCGTCTTCTTACATCTTCGATTTAATCGCCGTGCAATTATTTGAAATGAGTTAAACTCAGTCTTTTCAAATAATGTTCACATAATTACAGTTTAAATATTTCACATATATTTATAATTATTTATCGTTATTAATTCAAAATAGCTCGAAATAAATAAACGACGCTTCGGGTCAATGGGCGGCCCTCGCGCTGTTTTTACCAAATTTTGATTTACACATATCTTGAAATCTAACCGTCAGATTTTGATGAAATTTATATCGTTGGAAATCTCTTCCCAAAGCGGTCCTAACGGTTCCAGTTTTGGGAAAATCCAACGGTCGGATCTTTCGGAATAATCGTTTGAAGTTACGATTGTCGATACGCGAACTGCCGCTCTCGTTTCGTTAAATTTTATATTTATATTTAAATATATAAACCATTTGCGATTTCCCCTATTTAAAATCCATTCCTTTTTATTCTATAAAAACAATATTCTTTGTTCGCCAATTCTAATGCGAAAAAATGACGTTTTTCAGCGATGTACATTTTTATATTCAATAAAAATAACATTTTTGTTCGCCAATTCTAATGCGACAAAAATGACGGTTTCAACAATGTATATTTTTATATTCAATAAAAAATAACATTTTTGTTTGCCAATTCTAATGCGACAAAAATGATGATTTCAACAATGTATATTTTTATATTCAATGAAAATAACATTTTTGTTCGCCAATTCTAATGCGACAAAAATGATGATTTCAACAATGTATATTTTTATATTCAATAAAAATAACATTTTTGTTTGCCAATTCTAATGCGACAAAAATGATGATTTCAACAATGTATATTTTTATATTCAATAAAAATAACATTTTTGTTTGCCAATTCTAATGCGACAAAAATGATGATTTCAACAATGTATATTTTTATAACATAAAAATGTACTTTGTCTAATTCATTTTTATAACATAAAAATGTACTTCTTATCCTATTCCTTTTTAGTACATAAAAATAAACCTTTTTATCTTATTCATTTTAAATACACAAAAATGTACTTTTTATCCTATTCGTTTTAAATACACAAAAATGAACTTTTTATCTCATTCGTTTTAAATACACAAAAATGAACTTTTTATCCTATTCGTTTTTATATCATAAAGATGTACTTTTTATGTAAATATTTTATCTCTTTTTCTTTTACAATGAAAAATGTATCTTACCTTTACATTGAAAAATGTAAACCTTCCATTGTTACAAAGAAAAATGAATCTTTCATCTTCACATAGAAAAATGTAAATCTTATATTTTACATAGAAAAATGTAAATCCTCTAATTTTCTTTATTACATTAGAAAGATGTAAATTTTCTAATTATCTTCATTACATTAGAAAAATGTAAATTTTTCTAATTATTTTCATTACATTAGAAAATGTAAATTTTCCTAATTGTCTCCTTAATGCACATTTTTCCTATAGGGAGTATTTCCTATCTAACTCAACTCAATTTGGTGTCAAAATATGATAACCAAAAATAATGGTTTTTGTCTAACCATTTCGATTTACCCAACGTCGTAATTTCAATATTCACAAATATAATAATATGGTTTTGGTCTAACCATTTCTATTTACCCAACGTCGTCATTTCAATGTCCACACATACAACACAATATATGATTTGGTGTATAAATTTGATGAATCACAATAAAAGGTCTCATCTTTGTTTTATTTGTAAATCAAATAAAATATCTGATCTTTATTTGTAAATCAAATAAAATATCTAATCTTTATTTTATATTGTAAATCAAAATAAAATATCTAATCTTAATTTATCTTTTAATTAAAATTTTAAAAGATTTAAACTTTCTTTATTTTATAAATCATAAACAAAATAAAGATTCAATCTTTTGTTCTTATTATGTAAATCAAAATAAAGATTCCACCTTTGTTATTATTTTGCAAATCAAAAATAAAGCTTTAACTTTTGTTTTATTTTGTAAATCAAAAATAGAAATTTACCTTATGCTATTACAAATCAAAATAAAAATTTACCTTTCTTTTATTTTGCTAATCAAAACAAAAACTCAACTTTTCATTTTATGTGTTGAACCAAAAAAATAAAGATTTAACTTTTCATTTTTTGTTGTAAAACAAACAAAGATTCAATTTTTCATTTTATTTTGTAAAAACAAAATAAAGACTCAAAATTTCATTTTTGTTTGTAAAACAAACAAGATTCAATTTTTTTTATACCTATAAAGGGATAAAGTTAAAAATAGAAATAAAATAAAAATAAAACTAATAAAGATGAGAACTTTATAGAGATTACATCAGAATTTTATAGATCTAAACTGACATGCTATATCATAATATCACAACGAATATTAACAACCATACAACAATCACCACATCACAGATCAGAAGTAACATACAACGATTCACATAACAAATATAATTCAATTATTTAATTATTCAAATTTAGAAATCTCACTGTCGTTGCAGATTTTGGCCAAAATTCAAACTGTTCAGAATGGTCCCGTTTCGGTCTCAACACGTTCTATTCACTGTTACGATTCCAATGCTTCCGAAATCGTCAAATTCTGAGTTGAAATGAATCAGTTATGGTTAAATCTAGTTTTAAAACAATTTAAATTAATTAATTAGTTAAGAAATTAACCTCTCTTCTTCCTTCAATAAAACAGGCCGATGGGTTTCGCTACTAGTTCGATCTTAGGGTTGGCAATTGCTCGAGAACCGGGACACCTGCTGACGATCGGACCAGACCACGGCAGAGGGCTATGGAAGGCGCACGAGAGGTGGGGGGGGGGGGGGGGGTTTGGGTCAGCTCGGTCGAGCCTAGGGGGGCCAACGGCGGTGAAAAGCGGCGGTCATTGGGGTGTTGCTGCTCGGACTTCAGGCGACGAGAGGACGATCTATCCGTATGAGATTAAAGAGGGAGGAAAGGGCTTCGATTTGGTAAAAAGAGTGGGTTCTAATTCGAAGAGATGAAGGGGAAATTAGGAGGAGAAGTTTGGAGGACGGTGGCCATGGATTTGGGGGTGGCAGCGGCAGAGACAATGAATAGTGCCTAGGTTTTAAATTTTCTCAATTATTTATAATATTTTCAAAGTATTTTTACAATTAAATCCATATCTTACAAACCAGTTCAATTTCAGTACAGCAGAAGGTGCCCCTAGCCAATAACCCATATTCCGGATCCAATGGGACAGGTCCCGTCAGCCCAAACGGCTGTTTGTGGCCTGTATTATTAAATTTAATATTTAATTTCTTTATTAAATTAATTCGTTCGCACAAATAAATTTACTAAGGCCACATACGGACCCAGAAAAATCCAGAAAAAATATATTTGTCTTTGTTATGACGATACGGTCCTAACAAAACTAATTTCGTCGAATTCTGAGACTGATTGAAAATGGATATTTTTCAGTCGATTAAATTTGACTGTAATCGACCAAACACATTTTCCTTTGCCACGCTCACATATTAATTTGAAAAATTCTAAAAATTGAAACCTAGCAATAATATGACATTCCTGTTCCAACAAAAGTGGTTTCGTCGAAAACAGAGATCATTTGAAAATTGACTATTTTCACTGGCTTTAATATTATTTAAAAATTGAAAATTTTAATTTCTGCCACATTTTTCCACCAAATTATTTAAAATAAAATTTTTAAATTGGTTCGAATTTTCTGGGTCGTTACAGTTAATAGGGTTGAAGAATGAATGTCGTTAAAACCACAACTCACAATAAACCCAATTTACATTCCATTTTATTCCAATTACTAAATATAACTGGAAACTCTAATAATCTTAATTAAAAGATTTATTCTTTTCACACGAGGTATAAGAATAGTATTACTGAAGACACCATTCACGACAAACCCAAAATCCACTTGCTATTAAATATAAGGCTCTAAACAGGAATTATATCGGCTTATATTCAATATCAAATTCTAAAACCAACACATATCATATGGGGAATAACGATATATATCTATCTTCCAAATTCCTCCACAATATCCGTATAGTCATGCAATCCGATATCGAAACCTCCTGAAGATGATTTCTATTCAAATCCAATCCAATTCATATATTGGAAAATTCTGGTTAGATTAAAACCATTGACAAATCCAATTTATTTATTTAAAAACGTTGGATTATCTTTCTAGTTAATAACTAGTTAATTTTGATAAAAAAATATTTTTATCTTTACAAACGTGGAATTTTTCATTCAAATTCTTTCCAAATCATTTATTATGATTTCACATATATTTTTAATATTTTTAATAATTTTATCAAGGCCCGTACAGTCGGTTTCCAATAATGGCCACCGAGCTACATCCATAGTGACCTTTTCCAAATTTGATTTGGACATAATTCCAAATCCAACAGTTAGATTTCAAATCTCTGATATTCATTGGAAAGCTCTTTCCTATACGAATCCAATGGTTCCAGTTTTAGGAGAATCTGACGGTTGGATCTCCCATAAGGTCAATTCGAAGTCAATGGTCAAAATCCGCGAACGATCGCGACGCGGCGTGTTCTATTCAAGCCATATATATATATATATATAATATTTTGTTCAAAACGTATTTTATAAATTCGTTTTAAAAACGTTTCCCACTTTCATTTCAATTTTAAATCAAAATTGAATACTCCTTATCATTATAATATTTAAATCATATTTTCAAAATATCAGATTTTGGAATCATTTCCTTTTCGATATTCATTATAAAAATGAATAAAATCGATATAAATATCGTTCGTGTTAAATGGCGCAAATCTAATCAACACAGATTCCCTTCAATATTTTTGTGTCCATCCAAAATCGGACATCAAATTCACATTTTAATCCTTTACTGAATATTATTTTAAAATATTCGTTATTTTAAAATATTCGTTATTCCTGAATTGGAACCAGACCCAACCAATTACCATGTAATGTTAGTTATATGGATTTCATACATCACATGTACACAACAACAATGATAAACAATCATCCATCATCAAGAGTGCATTACACAACTGCATAAGCATTAAATGTAAATAATTAACGCTTACAACAGTTTGTCAACTAATCGATTGACATACAACTAAACAATTGAGATTAGTGTACGTCAAATATCATCCCAATACCCGTGTGGGGTATCAACTAACAAATACTGAATATTATTTGTGCGGTTGGGTGATGTGTAAAATTTATCGTCCCAATCAATGTTAGTTAAATGGGTGTACATAAACAAATCATCGATTTGTAAATGAATATTTATTTTCATTTCAGGAGAATTTTATGCCATTCACATATACGTTAAAATTTATATTTTTAATGATAAAATATTTGTTTCAACACTTGACTATTTTATATAGTTCATAAAATGATATTTTTATTGTTTAAACATATTATTCAACACATGAATATTTTATATAGTTTATTTCAGAAAATTTCGGCATTATAACGGCGCGATATTAGAACTGGAATAATGTCTAGCATTATCTCTCTTCTGATACTGGCTCGCGCCATACACAATCACCAATCACAATCAATATACCACAATACAATCAATAACCACAATACAGTCAATTTTCTCATAATATAATCCAAACAAATAAACAACCATGGTTTGTACAAATAAATAGTGCTAGGAGCTACTAAGCGCCGTCTACAACCTAGGATATATTTAACTGTAAAATAGTTCGAGTGAGAAAGAGTTCTCACATTGGGTTCCACTCCGCCACGCTTTTCTGACATTCTGATCCCAGAATTTGTAAACGAGCTCCAATCTTCACCCGATCTTTTATTAGCTTAAACACGTCATTCTGGACAACTTTCGCTTAGTGGCCTATCTTCCGAAAATGCTCCAATTTGCCAAAATTTGCGAAAAGACAGTATTTGGACAGCTGACTTTGGACGCGTTTTCTGGACAACTCCGCAATCCAAAATATGACTTCCATATTCTCAAATCGAAGAGAAAATCATGCTTTTCGATTTTGGCACTGTGCAGTTTTGGCCAAATGCGCTCGAATTGGAAGTTATTGGCGAAATAGTCATAGGGGATTATCTGCAAATACGGATTTTTGGAGATGTGGGGGCTTATGGTCGGAATTGGGGATGTTGCGGGCGGTGGTGCTGGTCTTAGGGGGTGCAGGTGGTGGGTGGTGGCCGACGGAGGAGGGTGGTGGCTGTGGGGGAGGGGTTTAGGGCTAAGGTTGCAAAATCAAAGAGAAGAGAGAGGACAGAGAGAGGAGGAGGGAGGTAGCCGTAGTAGATGGTGGCTGAGGAAGGGGCGACGGGGCAGCGGCGGCGGTAGGGGGGTGGGGGCTGGAGCGAAGGGCGACGAGGGTTTTTGGGTTTTTTTCTTTTCATTTGAACGTTTAGAGAGAGAGAGAGGAGGTTGAACTAGTATATATTTTTATATTTTATTTAATTCCAAAAAGTTACTTTTTCATTTCAACTCCAAATCAAACCCAACGACTATCGTGCCTAGCGTAACATCCCCATTCTGAACAAAATGGGATATGTTTCCTAACCAATTCGACTGTTATGATCAGTTTTCGTCAAAATTAAAATATAAATTAATATAACAGTTAATATTGAATTTAACGTACATTTTAATTTATCGAGGCCACATACTGACTCCAAAAATTACAGAAAAAATTATTTATCTATGTTTTGATGACACGGTCCTAACAGAAATAATTTCATCGAATTTGGAGACCGTTTGAAAAATGACTATTTTCCAGTCGATTAAATTCAAACTGAAGTTACCGAACGCGTTTAAATTCACCACACTCACATATCAATTCCAAAAATTATGAAAATTCGAATATAGCCCTAATTTGAAATTCCGGATCCAACAAAAGTGGTTTCGTCGAAAACGGAGGTCGTTTGCAAACTGGCTATTTTAAGCGCTATATATTATATTAAAATATATATAAAAATTCCATAGCGGCTATTCTAAATTTTAAACTGGTCATAACTTTCACTTTATATTATGAAATCTAAAATTTTCACATTCGTTAGAAAGATATTGTTAAACAGATTCAAATGTTTCTGGTTTTACTGAAATCCGATTTATTTTGAATCCTGTACATTCTTTTGAAATTTAAAATCAAATTTTCAAACCACCGCGCCATTTCGAGTTCGTTTATAATTAAGATAAATTTATACGTTCTAACTTCAAAAAAAAATTAGTTGTTATTTTTTAAAATAAATCATTTTAAATGTTCAAAATCCATTAAATTAGCTAAAATAAAATTTTAAATTGGTTCTGAAATTCTGGGTTGTTACAGGTTGTGATGCCTGCAGTACAAGCGACTCTAGTGAGATAGTAGCATAACCACCGTGTCACTGCAATCTATGGCAACAACCATGGCGAGATTTGAGAGGTGCGATACCTATGGCTACAAGCGAATCTATTGGGATAGTAGCGTAACCGTCGTGTAGCCGTGATCCATAGGGGAAGTACTTTCCATATCTTTTTTCTAAAATATTTTAAAGTATTTTCACTGGGTGTCAAAACAAGTATATTTAATACTTGTATATTTTAGTCATGCACCTGATCAATGCATGTCTAAAGTCTGCAAGAACGACGATGAACTTGTCAGGCTTCGAGTTATCAGGTATTTGTGAACTTTAAGTAACAAATCAGTAAACTGAAATTAAAAGTTATGAACCTCAACCTAGTAAATTAAGAAAGAGAATTTTAAATGCTTTCCAAATCCATAGCTTTGAAGTACTATATGAAAGAAGAAAGACCCGTTTTACTATGAATTTTGGAAAAACAAAGTTTTGAAATTCTTGAGTTTTGAATATAATCTTTTTGAGGTCTAACAAATTTAATTAAAAGGAATATTATGTGTGAACCCGTCGATGAGTGTTAAATAAACTAATATTGTGATGACCGCCTATAACCCCCGCATTATACAAAAGAAATAGTGAAGTAGGTAAACACAACCAGATCCTGTCGTAAACTCACAGCGCAAGGATAAAATATAATAGAACATATACAACAGGTAGTAATAGTGAAGTAGAAACACAAGACTTTCATAGAACCACAAAGTAATATCCACAACTTGGAAATAGTGTTTGTATAAAGTTGCCTCACTATATTACTCGTAAAAGCAAACAGTGGAAATCCAGTTATTAAATAGTAGCAAAATTGGTACGTGATCCTCCTGCTCGCCACCGATCAGCACCATTGTCCTCACTAAAGCATCACCTATCACCTGCTACTTAGTCTGCCTGTGACGGCCCGCCCCGCACCAGCCTGCATTTCCTCCAAAAGTGCGCTGTACACATGCCCGACTAGCACAAGACGGTCGTCATAAGAAAGGAAAGAAGGGAATGAACTAAACGAGGAACCTGTAGAATGTCTCACAGCGCATGGGATAAAATATAATAATAACATACTTGACATAAAACAGGCGAGACAGTGCATAAGCTGATAACTAATAATCAATGTCAACATCAGAGCAGCGGAAATCCAAATACAGCTTATTACAACTTTCCAAATTTACTGTCTCTAACAAAAGAAAACTAAAGTAGAAGATGCACCACCAATGCCCAAGCAGTGATCTTCAACAACACAGGGAGAATACCATATATATATTACGTGGAAGCCTCCTGCTCGTCTCCGGATCATCTACCCGTGCATCACCAGCTAACCTGTCTCTAGTCTGCTCGTGAGAGCACCCAGAGTAATAAGAGGAGACATAAAACTCTGGGTCAGACATAAAGCCTGGTATGAGCGATAAGCATCTAAACAGAATGATAACAGGTATACTAAACCATACCTGAACCTGGACCTGCAACCAAAGAGTTAGTACCACATACCGTACAGTACTCTAAGGTGCCATAATAAATAGTGTAAGAATATGGGGGTGGGGTGTGTATGTCAAACAATCAAGCATAGCAACCATCCTTACGTCTCTCACTCAGTGCGTAAAGCATACGATATCTACCACTTTGAAACACTAGACAAACTGAGGCAACGACGAATCCCGACTTGTAGAAACCCTGCTATGACCAAGCTAAACATATGGAGTCATGACCAAACATTTCAATGACCCACTTCATTGGTTGTAGCCCTTGGTTCTACCGATGCCATGGCCCTGAATCCGCCTTCGTACCTCCTACCATAGTGGTTCAAAGCTATAGACGTCGATAACTCCTTAGCACGCGTCCCGCAGCAAAGCCCAATCATGAAGCCCACTCATTGGTTCCCAGCTGGATCCTGAGTCAAAGCTCCTCATTTGGACTTCCTTTGCATCTCGGGTTTTGATCGAATTGGAGTGGGTCTTCAGAAGAGTTGTCGCGCAGTAGCAGCCCTAGAATACGGTTCGGTTCGGTGGTCATTACCCTCGTCGGTTCGGTTCGGTCCTCCTTCCTTGTCACCTTTCCATTCGGTTCGGGTCGGGTTCTCCTCTTCGGGTCGGGTCGGTGTCCTCCTCCGGGTCGGGTCGGGTGTCCTTCCTTCCAGTGCTCCGATCCGCTCCCTCATTTCTTCACGTATTCCGATCTGATCCCTCCTTTCCATCTGATCCGCGTGGCCTTCCATCTTGCTAGTTCTCCCAAATGTTTACTTCTGCTCCGAGCCCTGCGTCTCCAAGTCGATCCGACCTGGCCTCCAATTATTCTTCCGATCCGATCCCCTTGTCCACTCCAACTCTAAGCAAACGGCCTTCCTTCTCGCCAAGCCTCCTATGTGCCAACTCCGGTTCGGGTCGGACTTCTTGCCCAGTTCACATATCCGATCCGAGCCCCCATCCGATCCGATCCGAAGCCCTGCACAACTTTCTGCAACTTTTCCAGCAACTTGTTTACGTCGTTCGACGACATTTTTGACAAATCTAACTATTCTAATCAATCACAATTCATGTCAAATAGTCATAACAACATAGCAAACTAACCTCAAACACCAAAACAATGAATTTATATGTCAAAATGGATCAAACGTGCCCAAAACCCCTTATTTTCCTATAATCCTTCTTAATCATGTTTAGGCATACAATTAGCAAAACACATCGAAATTAACCCAAATTTCTAACAGAGCCTTAAAACATTATTTTAGAATTTTAAGAATTTTTCCAGAATTTATTTACGTATAAATTCGCTAATCTTCACTAATTACCCTTAATCACCGTAATTAGTGCAAAAACTATGCAAATCACTCACCTTGGCCACAAAATAAAACACCAAATCTGAAATATCCTCTGTTTGGGTCGAATTCCTATGTATAGCAGCAGCTCCAACCTTGCTTTGTTGCTATTTGGCCTTGTTTTGATGTAGTTTAGGCTTAATCTTCACTAAAAATGTGTTTTGTAGTGGTTTTAGAGGATGGAGGCCATTACTAAGGTCTCAAGAAGGTTTGTGGCGGCTCAAAACTGAAATGAAAGTGATAACCTAACCCTAATCAGTCCTCCTATACCTCTAAACCCGAAATTCCCCTCTGGGCCTAGCTGCTAATCACCCGGTTAAGCCCAATTAAGCTGTTTTTCACCATCTGAAACTTGTTTCAGCCATATCTCCCAAACGGTGAGTCCGTTTGGCTAATGTAACCACTCTACGGAAAGAGAAACCATCATCCGGAGCTAATGGTAGTGGTTTCAGGTCAAAATTCCTTTCCAGTCAAAAGTTATGGCCAAAACAGTGCCAACTAGGGGTAAAATGGTCATTTAAAAATCGGGAAAAATCATGAACATGGGAAATGACCCCAATAGTCGTCTCCCAAAGTTACATGACCATACGACTTCGTATGTGAAAGAAATAAATATTCTACGATCCTGTGATGCGTAGAATGCGGGTCGTTACACTCTCCCCCCCCCCCCTTTAGAAATTTCGCCCCCAAAATTCCTTAACCCAAAACATACAAAGGATCCCGCATGCCTAACAGCCAAGTACAACAATCAAACATACAAAACAAGCAAACAAGCCTATCCTAGCATGCGGAAAACTAAATCGAAGTCAAAATCTTACCAGGCAAAGAGTTCTGGGTGTGACTTCCTAATGTCCTCCTCTGTCTCCCAAGTACAATCATTCTCGTCCTCGCCCCACTGAACCTTGACTAACTTCACCGCCTTCCTTCGAAGTTGCTTCATGTCGTGCTCGACAATACGGGCCGGCTTGCGGTTCCCAACCGCCTCGGGTTCTACTTCGAAGTCCTCTAACTGATCAGGTGAAATAGTCATATCTAAGTCGTGAACGAACTTCCTTAGTTGGGAAACATGAAATACGTTGTGAACTCCCGCCATTGTAACACCCCGAGAATTCTATAACTGTGAAATTCATGAATTAAAGTATAATCAAATTCAAATCAAAGAACTAAGGGAAACGGGATACGCCATTGCGTTCGTCTCGGAAAAATACGCGAAATAGAGTCCGAGTTTTCGAAAAACGGAGTCCGTATGAAGAAGATATGGCCTTCGGAAGTTTTGAATTAAATTTAAAATTCAAACAGAATAAAATAATTAAAAAATCGGGCCCAGTGGGCCAGGGCGGATAAACACCCGCCTAGGCCACCCAGGTCGACTGGGCTGTCGACCTGGGCTACCCATGTCGACAGGGCTGTCGACAGCCCTGTCGACAGGTGTGTCGACCTGGTCGAGCCCAGTCAACCTGGCTGGCCAGGTCTGTGTTTGGTCGAATTTCTGTGGTCTGCTTTGTCATTAGGGCTAGGTGGCGGGTTCTAATTGGTCTCTCTATCTAATGAATGGCTACGATCTAACCTAGCAACATCAATGGTCCTAATCAATTCCTAACCTCTATATAAACAACCCTAGACTAAACCCTAATCTATTCATTCAAATTAAGAACATAGCCGCCATGTTGCTGAGGAACGACTAAGAGTAGCCGCCGACTAGAGAGAGAATTAGAAAGAAAGTTCTAAAGCCTAAAGCAATTCAAGCAACCTAAAGCCAATCAATTCAACAAAGGGATCATATCTCTTAATTAGAGAATTCGCCGCAACCATTGTAAGTAGAGTATTACTTTGGTATGAATAAACAACTGTATTGATTTGTATGCTTGAATTGGGATAATAAAGTAATTCATATTTGTGCAAAATTATGTTATTCATTATAAAGAACTACATGCGGTAGTTCTATGCAAGTATACGTTTGGAATATTGCGCAAATTATGTAATCTATGTTGAAGCTACATGTATGTAGTTGATTGAAATTCATGCGAGTTTGGGGCTTTGTTATTATGCCATCATGATGTATATTTTTGTGCATAAATCATTTTGCAAGTAATTGAAACAAGTTTGGTTGTTATAGTTCATATGAAACTATGTTGGAATTTTGACACCATAATCCATGTATTAAGTCATGCTTTTGCAAAACTTATGAATATGGCTAGGCTATGAATGATATTTGGCATAATTGAAATCTATGATTAAGTCTATCTTGTTTAAAAGAATTATATGATGACATATGTGAGACATGGCTAGGTTAGACTCAAAAATCCCTTTTTGCAAGTTTAAAGCAAACACCATGATTAGGAATATTTATGCCATGCTTATGTTTGACATTATGCCATGTTTATGCTAGAAGTATTTATGCCATGCTTATGTTTGACATTATGCCATGTTTATGCTAGAAGTATTTATGCCATGCTTATGTTTGACATTATGCCATGTTTATGCTAGAAGTATTTATGCCATGCTTATGTTTGACATTATGCCATGTTTATGCTAGAAGTATTTATGCCATGCTTATGTTTGACATTATGCCATGTTTATGCTAGAAGTATTTATGCCATGCTTATGTTTGACATTATGCCTAAATAAAAATATAGGTTCATGTGTCAATAATGATATCTCAATTACAAGTTCACATGCTTTGATTCATGTCACCTATGTTTTATGACCAAAGTATATGTCACTACTATGCAAGTACACCAGTTTCTATTTTGTATTCCCATCGTCATATTGCAAGTTCATACGCTCACCTTCCCCTCTTTGTGTATGTAATCACGCTTTAAGCCTCCCCTTTCGCATGGCTAAATTGGGCTTTAAAAGGCAAAGCCCAATATATATGAACGGACATGTAAAACGGGGGAAAATAACGTTGGGTTAAAATTAATTAATGAATGAAAATATAAACTAGAAGGGCCCAAATTCAAGTATGGGTTGGGCCCGTGATTGGTGTAATCTTTACACATTAACTTAATAATGGGCCGCAAATATTTACATATAAATAAAGAAGAAAGACAAAATATGTAAAAGTAGAAAATACGATGTGTTTAACCCGAGGTTGGATTGAGTTGTGATGTAAACCTGCCCGGAACCGCCCGGCTGTCCGGTAGTCACAACAATACCTATCCAATGTGAGAGGTTAAACATGGAGCCCAATAAGGACCCAAGGTTAGACTGAGTTGTGGCGTATGACAGCCCGGAACCAACCGGCAACAGGCAGCCACAACAATACATGTCTAATGTGAGAGGTCAGGGCCTTAATAAGACAATTAAGGCTGAGTCAGGATTGTTAGGATTAAGTGAACTAAAGACTTAATCAAAATGGAACATGCTAAACTAAACGGACTGGTGGGGTTAGGTTAGGAAACACTTAACCAACTTAGCATGTTGGCTAGAGATAGAAAACCTAGTAACGGGGGACCCTTTTCAGCAGTAACCCTAAAAGGTGTATCAGGATACCCTAAAACTAGGCAGGGTGGGGCACGATTACTGGGCTGATTGTAAGAGGTCAAATCGACGGTGGTGGTGTAGCAGTGTAGGTTCTAACGGAGTGCGGGCGTGCACACACTCCGACGCAGAAAAATAAGGCACTGGACACCAGTAGCATACCTGTGCACTCTAAGGTTGTGTCGGGTTGCCACTATGGGACTTGATACACCCCATGGTGGGACCAACATAGGTAACTACAGACATCGGGGGCCGTAAGACACATGTAACTATGCGAGTAGGAGCCGATCATCATTGAATGGATCACATCACCCTGATTATGGGGTGCCAATTGGAAACTAGTTTATATGGGTTCAGAGATTTACATGGGGTACGATAGTATATTCGACCCTAGACAACTTAACCAAGTTTAAAGTACCTTTCCACTTCTTGTTTATACTGATCATACCCAGTTCTTTATTCATAGACAAAATAGTACTAGACTTACTCAGGCTTTATGTCTGACTCTACTTTTCTTTCGTCTTCTTTCTTCCGTTTCCCCCCAAGGTCCTCAGGGAGGGAACACAGCAGCTTGACTAACCTCAACATCCAGCTTGAAGAAGAGAAATGTATTGCTTGGACTTTCCTGTTTTGAACTATGGCTTTGGACAATCCACTATGGGGACTTTTGCAGTTTATCTATGTTTTATTTATTGCTTCTTTAAATCATGTACTCAAGACAGATTATGAAAGTGTTATGCTATGTTTTTGGAAAGGATGTTGTTGTAACACGTATTTGACTTTATGAAATAAAAGTTTGTTGTTCTTCCGCTGTTTACAAATATGTGTTCTTATATCTGTCTTGTATATCTGTGACTTGTACTTATAAACCTCCACCAAAATTAGGGCATTCCCTTTGAGAGTGACCCTAACGGAGGTGGGGTGTTTCACTTGGTATCAGAGCATAGGTTTACCAGATAAGATAAAAAGTTTTGAAAAAAATTATTTTCAAAAAGGAAATTTAAAGAAGCATTTTTAAAAGAAAAATATTATTTTATTTTAAAAAGGCAAAGTCCACTCCCCAAAGCCATAGGAACTATCTCTTATCCTTCGTTTTGAATTTATCCTTTTTGTTTCAGCATGTCCCAAGAACTTAACTTGCCTGAAGGGGTGCCAATACCTGGTTGGTTTAGACGGTTCTTAGAAGCAAGGGCCACTCAGCCAGGTCCTACCATTCCTCCTCCCCCAGCGGAAGGAAATCATCCAGCTGCAGCGGCACCTTTTCCTCCACCTCCTCCTCGGGGAAACACATTCGCTAAGATATGTAAAGATTTTAAAGCTATGGGAGGAAGGGATTTCCATGGAACTGAGTCCTTCGTAGCAGCTAGGAATTGGCTGAAAGAAACGGAGGACCTATTCATCATCTTTGAGGTAGAGGATAGACAAAAAGTACAGTTGGCAGTGTGGCTATTGAAGGGCGAGGCTTCCTACTGGTGGGAAGTCACTAATGCTGAAAGACCAGTGGAGACATGGGAGGACTTTAGGGCAAGGTTTGAGACCAAATTTCTCTCAGATGCAGAAAGAAGTTTGCAGTTGGAAAAATTCTTATTTCTTAAGCAAGGAGACAAGACTGTCAGAGAGTATGTGAATCAGTTCGATGAGCTGGCTAGGTTTGGACTTGACCTAGTCAACACCCCGCACAAGAAGGCTCTCCGTTTCGTCAAAGGGTTGAATGAGCCATTACACAGTTTGGCCATGACCCATATACCCATGGGAGCCACGTATGAAAGATTGGTGCAAATGGCATTGCTGAATGAAGAGGATAAGGGCAAGAAGAAAGAGGGTTTGCAGCCCAAGAAGACAGACTTTAAGAAGGGCGGGAAAGGCAACAAAGAGAAGAGGAAGTGCAATTTCTGTGGCAAAGTGGGGCACTTAGTAAAGGACTGCCGGAAAAAGAAGGCCAAGGAGAATGGTGGGTGCTTTTCATGCGGTCAGACAGGCCACAGGGCTAAGGACTGCCCAAAGAAACGAGGACAGGGGCAGGGCACTGGATCCACCCCAGGGGCACAGGTTCATGTGCTAGAAGCGCCACCATTGCAATAGCGAGGTATAAATACTTCTGTAGAAAGCGTAATTTATCTTTATGATCACCCCGTTCGCACTTTATTTGATTCCGGCGCATCACACTCCTTTATCTCGTCTGCTTTAGTAGAATCTCTGCACCTAAAAACTAGTATGGTAGAGGACCCCTTAATTGTTTCAAACCCAATTGGGGGCCCAGCTCATTTGTCTATGATCTGTTTGGATTTGAAAATTTCTATTCTAAGTGTTGAATTTCAATGTAGTGCCTTTGTTTTGGGCTTTTCGGGGTATGGTTTGATTTTGGGTATGGATTGGCTATCCCGTAATGGGGCCATCCTTGATTGTGAGAAAAGGGTTGTTAGGCTCCTAACCCAGCTCGGTAATACTTTGGAAATTTCTTGTAATCCCTCGTATGCGGTTATGCTTAATTATCTTGAATCGCTAGATGCCTCTGTTGAAAACTTGCAATCAATTAGAGTGGTCCGGGAATATCCGGATGTCTTCGAAGAGGTGAAGGGCTTGCCTCCGAAGCGGGAAATAGACTTCCGCATATATCTTGTAGATAATGCAAAGCCCGTCGCGTTGCCCGTTAGACATATGGCTCCACGAGAAAGGAAAGAGCTCAGTAAACAGATTAAAGAGCTTCTAGAGAAGGGGTTCATTAGGAGGAGCATTTCAGAATGGGGCGCTCCAGTGGTGTTCGCTACAAAGGCGGATGGTTCACTCCGTCTATGTGTTGACTATAGGGAGCTCAACAAGCTAACGAAAAAGAATAGGCACCCTCTCCCTAGAATTGACGATTTGTTTGACCAGCTTGTAGGAGCGTCTGTTTTCTCCCAACTCGATTTAGCAACCGGTTTTCATCAGCTAAGGGTGGCTGAAGATAGCATCGATAAAACGGCGTTTAGAACCCCAGACGGCTTCTTTGAATGGCTTGTCATGCCTTTCGGCTTGACAAATGCACCTGCTTACTTCATGGACCTGATGAGTAGGGTATTTAGAGATTTCCTCAACAAATTCGTAGTGGTCTTCGTAGATGATATCCTTATCTTCTCAAAGAGTGAAGAGAAACATGCTCAACACTTAAGGGCAATCATGGAAACTTTGCGAGTCCATCAACTAAAAGCCAAATTCTCCAAATGCCACTTTTGGAGAGAAGAGGTGAGGTTCCTTGGGCACATAGTATCCAAACAAGGGTTAGCGGTGGACCCTGCTAAGGTAGTGGCGGTACAGGATTGGAAGACACCAAGGAATGCAACTGAGGTTCGAAGCTTTCTAGGACTAGCAGGTTTCTATCGAAAATTTATAAGGGATTTTGTGAAAATCTCAGCTCCGCTCACGAAATTGACCAAGAAGAATCTAGTGTTCAATTGGGATTTGGATTGCGAATTTGCTTTCCAACGACTGAAAAGGGCTCTTACAACAGCCCCAGTTTTGACGCTGCCAGATGGGAGCAAGATGTTCACTGTTTATACGGATGCATGTGGGACAGGGCTAGGCGCCGTCTTAATGCAAGAAGGAAGGGTAGTAGCTTATGGCGGGAGGCAGTTGAAGGTGCACGAAAAGAACTACCCAACCCACGATCTCGAGTTAGCCGCCATCGTCTTTGCACTCAAGTCTTGGCGACACTATCTCCTAGGTGAGAAGTTCGAACTTTACACTGACCATAAATCGTTGAAATATCTTTTCTCGCAGAAGGATCTTAACTTGAGGCAACAAAGATGGATGGAGTTTCTTGCCTCGTACGATTTCGAAATCGCCTACACTCCGGGCAAAGGCAACGTAGTGGCAGACGCGTTGAGCCGAAAGAAATTGACCCTAAGCCCGTTGTTTGTTGAAAGACAAAGCCTAGAGTTTATAGCCAGCTTCGACTTTAGGCCTTCCTCCGATTTCGTACCGGGCTTGCTTGCATCTCTCGAAGTGCGCCCAACTTTAGTGGACTCAGTAGGGGCAGCACAACGCGAAGATCCTCAGCTTGTGGAAACAATTGATAGGCTAATTAGGGGTGAGACTTCAAGTCACCTCAACAGATACTCCATCGACGATAAGGGTTTGCTAAGGCGAGACGGAAGACTATGCGTCCCACAGACAAACGATTTAATAAAGAAGGTTCTAGAGGAAGCACATCACTCCAAGATGACGATACACCCAGGCGGGGATAAAATGTACAAAGACATAAAAAGGACTTTCTTTTGGAATGGCATGAAAAAGGATGTGGCAGAATTCGTTTCTAAGTGCATGGTGTGCCAACAGGTCAAGGCGGAACAGAAAAAGCCTGGCGGACTGCTACATCCTCTAGAGGTCCCGCAGTGGAAGTGGGATAGCATCTCAATGGACTTCATCGATGGGCTGCCTAGGTCTAGGAGAGGCAACACTAGCATTTGGGTAATAGTGGATAGGCTTACTAAAAGCGCCCACTTTTTACCTGTCAAAAGTAAAAGAACTGCCTCATCCCTAGCATCACTTTATCTCAAGGAAATCGTTCGACTCCATGGAATACCATCTAGCATTGTTAGTGACCGAGACCCCATCTTCACCAGCGAATTTTGGCGGAGTCTGCAAGAAGCAGTAGGAACGCAGTTATGCTTGAGCACAGCCTATCATCCCCAAACCGACGGCCAAACCGAGAGAGTGAACAGAGTTTTGGAAGACCTTTTAAGGCTATGCGTCGTCGACTTCGGAGGGACATGGGAAGACCACCTTCCTTTGGTGGAATTTGCCTACAACAACAGCTATCAAGCAACCATAGGAATGGCGCCCTTCGAAGCTTTATATGGAAGACCGTGCCGATCGCCCACTTGTTGGTGGGAGTCTACTGATAAGCTTATACTTGGACCAGATATGATCCGAGAGACTTCAGAGAAAGTAGACTTAATACGAAGAAGGATGAAGACAGCCCAAGACAGACAAAAGTCCTATGCCGACAAGAGGAGGACCGACCTTGAATTTGAGGTTGGAGACAGAGTTTTTCTCAAGGTATCACCGCTAAGAAACGTTGTTCGTTTTGGAACCACAGGAAAGCTAGCACCAAGGTTCGTAGGGCCATTCCCTATCATCGAGAAGATTGGGAAAATGGCCTATAGATTAGAGCTACCCGAGAAGTTGGCTGGAGTCCACAACGTCTTTCACGTTTCACATCTCCGAAAATGTCTACATGAGTCTGCTGAAGTGGTAGAGCCAAATATCCTCGAAGAGGCCGAAGTGGAGCGCGAAGCAACCATAAGGAGAGTTCCAACCCGCATCTTAGGAACGGAAGTGAAGAGGCTACGCAACCGCGAAGTCAAGCTCGTCAAAGTTCAGTGGAGCGACGCCGAGGGAGACGCGACTTGGGAAACTGAAGCTAGAATACGTACTGCCTACCCTTTTCTATTCGAGGGTACATCCTTGATCTTTCCTTTTCCTTAAGTTGCGCTTTTATCTATCTTTTTAGGTATATTTCCTCGACCTTATCCTTTAGGTAGAAACTCTTTGGATGGAAACATGTAATTGAAACATGTTATGTATGATGGTTGCAAGTGGTTGCAAGTGATTGCTAGTGGTTGCTCGTGGTTGCATATACACACACAATCTAGGTTTTAGATCGGCTCAGTCACTTCATATTGCATATGCATATATGTTTGCTTTCATATGTGGTTGAACTTTAATGTGTTGTCATGTGGATATTGCATTTGTAATGAATGATTGTGCACTCATGTAAAATCAAGAATAGGAAAATTTGCATACATAATGGATTCATGGCACTTACATAATTCGCATTAAGGAGGTCAACTGAATCAGTAGACCGCCTGATTTTGCATTAGATAAGTACATGTACACACACACTTTGCATATGATCATGAAGCATTAGAAGTCTTTTAAGGACAATGGATGCTTGTGTTTGATGGATGAGTAGATGGATGATTGGATGTTAGGATATACATTCCTCCTAACTTGAAGATTTCGGGGACGAAATCCTTTTAAGTGGGGGAGAATGTAACACCCCGAGAATTCTATAACTGTGAAATTCATGAATTAAAGTATAATAAAATTCAAATCAAAGAACTAAGGGAAACGGGATACGCCATTGCGTTCGTCTCGGAAAAATACGCGAAATAGAGTCCGAGTTTTCGAAAAACGGAGTCCGTATGAAGAAGATATGGCCTTCGGAAGTTTTGAATTAAATTTAAAATTCAAACAGAATAAAATAATTAAAAAATCGGGCCCAGCGGGCCAGGGCGGATAAACACCCGCCTAGGCCACCCAGGTCGACTGGGCTGTCGACCTGGGCTACCCATGTCGACAGGGCTGTCGACAGCCCTGTCGACAGGGGTGTCGACCTGGTCGAGCCCAGTCAACCTGGCTGGCCAGGTCTGTGTTTGGTCGAATTTATGTGGTCTGCTTTGTCATTAGGGCTAGGTGGCGGGTTCTAATTGGTCTCTCTATCTAATGAATGGCTACGATCTAACCTAGCAACATCAATGGTCCTAATCAATTCCTAACCTCTATATAAACAACCCTAGACTAAACCCTAATCTATTCATTCAAATTAAGAACATAGCCGCCATGTTGCTGAGGAACGACTAAGAGTAGCCGCCGACTAGAGAGAGAATTAGAAAGAAAGTTCTAAAGCCTAAAGCAATTCAAGCAACCTAAAGCCAATCAATTCAACAAAGGGATCATATCTCTTAATTAGAGAATTCGCCGCAACCATTGTAAGTAGAGTATTACTTTGGTATGAATAAACAACTGTATTGATTTGTATGCTTGAATTGGGATAATAAAGTAATTCATATTTGTGCAAAATTATGTTATTCATTATAAAGAACTACATGCGGTAGTTCTATGCAAGTATACGTTTGGAATATTGCGCAAATTATGTAATCTATGTTGAAGCTACATGTATGTAGTTGATTGAAATTCATGCGAGTTTGGGGCTTTGTTATTATGCCATCATGATGTATATTTTAGTGCATAAATCATTTTGCAAGTAATTGAAACAAGTTTGGTTGTTATAGTTCATATGAAACTATGTTGGAATTTTGACACCATAATCCATGTATTAAGTCATGCTTTTGCAAAACTTATGAATATGGCTAGGCTATGAATGATATTTGGCATAATTGAAATCTATGATTAAGTCTATCTTGTTTAAAAGAATTATATGATGACATATGTGAGACATGGCTAGGTTAGACTCAAAAATCCCTTTTTGCAAGTTTAAAGCAAACACCATGATTAGGAATATTTATGCCATGCTTATGTTTGACATTATGCCATGTTTATGCTAGAAGTATTTATGCCATGCTTATGTTTGACATTATGCCATGTTTATGCTAGAAGTATTTATGCCATGCTTATGTTTGACATTATGCCATGTTTATGCTAGAAGTATTTATGCCATGCTTATGTTTGACATTATGCCATGTTTATGCTAGAAGTATTTATGCCATGCTTATGTTTGACATTATGCCTAAATAAAAATATAGGTTCATGTGTCAATAATGATATCTCAATTACAAGTTCACATGCTTTGATTCATGTCACCTATGTTTTATGACCAAAGTATATGTCACTACTATGCAAGTACACCAGTTTCTATTTTGTATTCCCATCGTCATATTGCAAGTTCATACGCTCACCTTCCCCTCTTTGTGTATGTAATCACGCTTTAAGCCTCCCCTTTCGCATGGCTAAATTGGGCTTTAAAAGGCAAAGCCCAATATATATGAACGGACATGTAAAACGGGGGAAAATAACGTTGGGTTAAAATTAATTAATGAATGAAAATATAAACTAGAAGGGCCCAAATTCAAGTATGGGTTGGGCCCGTGATTGGTGTAATCTTTACACATTAACTTAATAATGGGCCGCAAATATTTACATATAAATAAAGAAGAAAGACAAAATATGTAAAAGTAGAAAATACGATGTGTTTAACCCGAGGTTGGATTGAGTTGTGATGTAAACCTGCCCGGAACCGCCCGGCTGTCCGGTAGTCACAACAATACCTATCCAATGTGAGAGGTTAAACATGGAGCCCAATAAGGACCCAAGGTTAGACTGAGTTGTGGCGTATGACAGCCCGGAACCAACCGGCAACAGGCAGCCACAACAATACATGTCTAATGTGAGAGGTCAGGGCCTTAATAAGACAATTAAGGCTGAGTCAGGATTGTTAGGATTAAGTGAACTAAAGACTTAATCAAAATGGAACATGCTAAACTAAACGGACTGGTGGGGTTAGGTTAGGAAACACTTAACCAACTTAGCATGTTGGCTAGAGATAGAAAACCTAGTAACGGGGGACCCTTTTCAGCAGTAACCCTAAAAGGTGTATCAGGATACCCTAAAACTAGGCAGGGTGGGGCACGATTACTGGGCTGATTGTAAGAGGTCAAATCGACGGCGGTGGTGTAGCAGTGTAGGTTCTAACGGAGTGCGGGCGTGCACACACTCCGACGCAGAAAAATAAGGCACTGGACACCAGTAGCATACCTGTGCACTCTAAGGTTGTGTCGGGTTGCCACTATGGGACTTGATACACCCCATGGTGGGACCAGCATAGGTAACTACAGACATCGGGGGCCGTAAGACACATGTAACTATGCGAGTAGGAGCCGATCATCATTGAATGGATCACATCACCCTGATTATGGGGTGCCAATTGGAAACTAGTTTATATGGGTTCAGAGATTTACATGGGGTACGATAGTATATTTGACCCTAGACAACTTAACCAAGTTTAAAGTACCTTTCCACTTCTTGTTTATACTGATCATACCCAGTTCTTTATTCATAGACAAAATAGTACTAGACTTACTCAGGCTTTATGTCTGACTCTACTTTTCTTTCGTCTTCTTTCTTCCGTTTCCCCCCCCAGGTCCTCAGGGAGGGAACACAGCAGCTTGACCAACCTCAACATCCAGCTTGAAGAAGAGAAATGTATTGCTTGGACTTTCCTGTTTTGAACTATGGCTTTGGACAATCCACTATGGGGACTTTTGCAGTTTATCTATGTTTTATTTATTGCTTCTTTAAATCATGTACTCAAGACAGATTATGAAAGTGTTATGCTATGTTTTTGGAAAGGATGTTGTTGTAACACGTATTTGACTTTATGAAATAAAAGTTTGTTGTTCTTCCGCTGTTTACAAATATGTGTTCTTATATCTGTCTTGTATATCTGTGACTTGTACTTATAAACCTCCACCAAAATTAGGGCATTCCCTTTGAGAGTGACCCTAACGGAGGTGGGGTGTTTCAGCCATCTTCTCCGGTAAGTCAATTCTGTATGCCAAATTCCCGACTAGTTCAAGAACAGGGAATGGGCCAACAAATCTTGGTGCCAACTTGCCTCTCCTGCCAAATCGTATTACGCTCTTCAACGGAGAAATCTTGACAAACACCAAGTCGCCAACGGAGAATTTTAAGTCTCTTCTCCTTTTATCAGCATAACTCTTCTGCCTATCTTGGGCAGCCTTCATTCGTTGTTGAATGGTCTTGATTTTATCTGAAGTTTCCCTCACCACATCTGGTCCAAGCATAAACTTCTCGCCAGTCTCTATCCAACATGATGGTGAGTTGCACGGTCTTCCATACAAAGCTTCAAATGGAGCCATACCGATACTGGATTGGTAGCTATTATTATATGCAAACTCTACTAGATGCAAATGGTCATCCCACGATCCACCAAAATCCAATATACATGCTCTCAAGAGATCCTCCAAAATACGGTTCACCCTCTCCGTCTGACCGTCGGTCTGAGGATGATATGCGGTACTGAGATGTAACTCTGACCCTAGAGCCTCTTGTAAGCTCTTCCAAAACCCACTAGTGAATAACGGGTCTCGGTCGCTCACAATGCTTTTAGGTACTCCATGAAATCTCACTACCCACTTCATATACAATTCTGCTAACTTAGCTGCCGTTCTGGTCGATCTGACTGGTATAAATCTTGCACTTTTGGTCAATCGGTCCACAATCACCCA
This sequence comes from Allium sativum, assembly GCA_030737875.1. Classification (NCBI taxonomy): domain Eukaryota; kingdom Viridiplantae; phylum Streptophyta; class Magnoliopsida; order Asparagales; family Amaryllidaceae; genus Allium; species Allium sativum. The sequence continues at coordinate 270,032,913 of CM060922.1, read as the reverse complement.
AATGCTATCATGTCCCGATCTAGTCCTTGGTAAACCATCGATGAAATCCATCGAGACTTGCTCCCATTTCCATTCGGGAATTTCTAATGGCTGTAACAACCCACTAGGCTTCTTTTGCTCGGCTTTAACTAGCTGGCAATTCATGCACTTGGATATAAACTTCCCAACGTCTCTTTTCATCCCTTCCCAGTAGTAAGTCTGCTTCATATCTCGGTACATCTTGTTACCACCAGGGTGTATAGTCAGCTTTGAGTGATGACATTCTCTAAGCACTTCATCTCTCAATCCGTTGACATTGGGCACAACAAGCTTTCCATTCTTTCTAAGCCATCCATCTCGATCAAGCCCATACTTGTTCATCTCCTCATCGATATCCATCTCTAATTTGGAGATGATTTCCAATACATTAGGATCGTCCCTCTGACTAGAGCCGATCCGCTCAATCAAAGTGGGTCTGATCGTCAAACTTGCTAACATTTCTGGATTCAATTCGCACTTTGGCCTAAAATCAAACCCCGCGATAAACTCCAGTTGCTTCCATTCAAGGAACATAGCCCCTAAGCTGGCATGTCTTCTACTCAATGCATCAGCCACCGCATTGCCCTTTCCTGGTGTGTATGCGATGTCAAAATCATAGGAAGCTAAGAACTCTAACCATCTCTGCTGATGGAGATTCAGATCTTTCTGAGAGAAGAGATACTTTAACGACTTATGATCTGTAAACAGCTCAAATCTTTCTCCCAAGAGATAGTGTCTCCACATCTTTAACGCGAACACGATTGCTGCCAACTCTAAATCATGGGTAGGGTATCTTCTCTCGTGCGGCTTTAATTGCCGACTTGCGTAAGCTACAACCCTACCGCCTTGCATCAATACAGCACCCAGTCCGGTACCACAGGCATCCGTGTATACCGTCATCTCTTCATCCCCCTTAGGAATGACTAACACTGGTGCGCTTGTCAACTTGTCCTATAGACTTTTGAATGCATTCTCGCACCTTTCATCCCAGACAAAAGCTTGATTCTTCTTGGTCAACTGGGTCAATGGTGCTGCTATCTTGGAGAAACCTTGGATAAATTTACGATAATATCCCGCTAACCCCAAGAAACTTCTTACATCTGTTGCATCCTTGGGCGTAGGCCAATCCTGTACCGTAGCCACCTTTGCCGGGTCCACGGCAATACCATTCTCTGATACAACATGGCCTAAGAACCTCACTTCCCTCTTCCAGAAGTGACACTTAGAAAACTTTGCTTTCAATTGGGGTTTTCTCAACACCTCCATCACTACTCTTAAATATCCCTTGTGTTCTTCCTCTGTCCTCGAATAGACCAAAATATCATCAACGAACACAAGGACAAACTTATTCAACTGATCTCTGAATACCCTATTCATAAGATCCACAAAATATGCTGGGGCATTGGTCAGCCCGAATGGCATGACCAACCACTCATAAAATCCAGACGGCGTCCGAAATGCCGTTCTAGCTATACTCTCAGCTTCCACTCTAAGCTGATGAAAACCTGTCGCGAGATCCAACTGAGAAAATACTCTCGTGCCACTCAACTGATCGAACAAATCATCTATCCGCGGTAGAGGATACTTATTCTTCCTCGTCACTTTATTCAACTCGCGGTAGTCTACACACAAACGAAGGGAACCATCCGCCTTGGTAGCAAACACAACTGGTGCTCCCCATTCAGAAGCACTCCTTCTGATAAATCCCTTCTTCAAAAGATCGCTGACTTGCACCTCGAGCTCCCGCTGCTCTCTTGGTGCCATACGACGAAGTGGCATCACTATAGGCCTGGCATCCTTTACCAAATCAATACGAAACTCAATCTCTCGGTGTGGTGGAAGTCCGGTCACTTCTTCGAAAACATCCGGATACTGGCCAACCACGGGCAAACCTGACAACTCACTATGCGGAATGTCGAGGGAGTTTAGAAAACTAGCCAATACCCCCTTACTGGGTAGACCACCAAACACTATCCTCCGCCCATTATCCGCTCTAGCTGTCACCAACAAGCCCTCACAGTCTACCACCACCCCGTATCTTTGGAGCCAATCTACTCCCAAAATAATGCCAAACCCAGTAAAGCCCAAAACAAAGCAATCACAAACAAACATGCATCCATGACTCGATAAGACCACATTGCGACAAATCATGCTAAGGCTAGTCGAACCACCAATCGGGTTCGTCACTACTAAAGGTCTATCGACAATCTCGAGCTCCAATCCCAACCTATCTACCAGGTCACTAGATATGAAAGAACTGGAAGCTCCGGTATCAAACAAAACTCTAACAGGAACATCGTAAACAGAAAGCATACCTTGAATGACGACATTCTTTCCCTTCTCCGCCGCTGTTGGGGCATTCGACGAAGAAGGAATAGCATTAAGAGCGTAGGCTTTCACCATTTGCTTTTCCTTAGGGGGCTGTGGACACTTGTCCTTGTGATGTCCCATTTGGCCACAGTTGAAGCACTTCCTATCCGCTGGCTTGGCCCGACAATTACTAGCATAATGGCCCTTCTTACCACAGCTGAAGCACTCAACATCTTGTTTATTCTTTTTCTTCTGGCCATCCATAGTCTGACTCTGCTTTCTTTTGTTCAGGGAACCACCCTTGCCTCCACCACTTGCTTGTGGCTTTGGCTCATCTGCGGATGCAACCTCAGTCTTCGGCTTAGGGTAGAGACTCTCCGATCTTAATGCTTTCCCCACAATCGACTCAAACGTCTCATCGATGTGGTTAATAAGCCTTTCTCCTAAGTACTGATCTAACCCAATTATGAATTTCTCATTCTTCTTCTCGGCAGTATCTATAAGAGATAACCCATACTTTGACAAAGTGTCGAATTCAGCAATGTACTCCGAGACAGCTCTGCCATTCTGCTTGAGCTCTAAGAATTTCTTAAACAACACTGACTTCTGAGCAGCTGGAATGAACTTCTCGCTAAAGCGAGCCTTAAACTGCTCCCAAGTAATCTGATCTTCGGGAGTAGCTGCCTTTATAGCATTCCACCAATTCATTACCCGCCCTTGCAGCTGACGGGACGCTAGCTTTCTCTTCATCGCATCCTCGATACCCAAATCCTCGAAGATACGTTCGCAACTATCCAACCAATCCTGAACATCCGTGGCCGACTCCGTTCCGTGGAACGGCTTCCCACCAAGGCTAGTATAGTCCTTGTTTAGCTTGGCGAAGTCGACCCTCGGCGCCTGCACTATTGGACCACCACCATTTCCACCATTGGGAGCTGCCCTCTGTACATCTCTAAGCATCACTCTCATGAGGTCAGTAAACATCGTCCTCATGTCAGCAGCATTCCCATTATTGGCTCCCCTACCGGTACCTCTAACATATCGGCTCATCGTCAATCTGAAAAAGGAAACGATTAACGACTCCATAGTGGTGCTAGTGCAGTACGACTTCATACTTACACTAGTAATAGTATATATATATATATAGCTTTTAAAAACCAAAGTAATCACAAATACGCTCTCTCGTATACGTATATTATCTCTCCCTGATAACTTCCCTAGGTTAACTACGCAACCTAGAGCTCTGATACCAAGTGTGACGGCCCGCCCCGCACCAGCCTACATTTCCTCCAAAAGTGCGCTGTACACATGCCCGACTAGCACAAGACGGTCGTCATAAGAAAGGAAAGAAGGGAATGAACTAAACGAGGAACCTGTAGAATGTCTCACAGCGCATGGGATAAAATATAATAATAACATACTTGACATAAAACAGGCGAGACAGTGCATAAGCTGATAACTAATAATCAATGTCAACATCAGAGCAGCGGAAATCCAAATACAGCTTATTACAACTTTCCAAATTTACTGTCTCTAACAAAAGAAAACTAAAGTAGAAGATGCACCACCAATGCCCAAGCAGTGATCTTCAACAACACAGGGAGAATACCATATATATATTACGTGGAAGCCTCCTGCTCGTCTCCGGATCATCTACCCGTGCATCACCAGCTAACCTGTCTCTAGTCTGCTCGTGAGAGCACCCAGAGTAATAAGAGGAGACATAAAACTCTGGGTCAGACATAAAGCCTGGTATGAGCGATAAGCATCTAAACAGAATGATAACAGGTATACTAAACCATACCTGAACCTGGACCTACAACCAAAGAGTTAGTACCACATACCGTACAGTACTCTAAGGTGCCATAATAAATAGTGTAAGAATATGGGGGTGGGGTGTGTATGTCAAACAATCAAGCATAGCAACCATCCTTACGTCTCTCACTCAGTGCGTAAAGCATACGATATCTACCACTTTGAAACACTAGACAAACTGAGGCAACGACGAATCCCGACTTGTAGAAACCCTGCTATGACCAAGCTAAACATATGGAGTCATGACCAAACATTTCAATGACCCACTTCATTGGTTGTAGCCCTTGGTTCTACCGATGCCATAATGGCCCTGAATCCACCTTCGTACCTCCTACCATAGTGGTTCAAAGCTATAGACGTCGATAACTCCTTAGCACGCGTCCCGCAGCAAAGCCCAATCATGAAGCCCACTCATTGGTTCCCAGCTGGATCCTGAGTCAAAGCTCCTCATTTGGACTTCCTTTGCATCTCGGGTTTTGATCGAATTGGAGTGGGTCTTCAGAAGAGTTGTCGTGCAGTAGCAGCCCTAGAATACGGTTCGGTTCGGTGGTCATTACCCTCGTCGGTTCGGTTCGGTCCTCCTTCCTTGTCACCTTTCCATTCGGTTCGGGTCGGGTTCTCCTCTTCGGGTCGGGTCGGTGTCCTCCTCCGGGTCGGGTCGGGTGTACTTCCTTCCAGTGCTCCGATCCGCTCCCTCATTTCTTCACGTATTCCGATCCGATCCCTCCTTGCCATCTGATCCGCGTGGCCTTCCCTCTTGCTAGTTCTCCCAAATGTTTACTTCCGATCCGAGCCCTGCGTCTCCAAGTCGATCCGACCTGGCCTCCAATTATTCTTCCGATCCGATCCCCTTGTCCACTCCAACTCTAAGCAAACGGCCTTCCTTCTCGCCAAGCCTCCTATGTGCCAACTCCGGTTCGGGTCGGACTTCTTGCCCAGTTCACATATCCGATCCGAGCCCCCATCCGATCCGATCCGAAGCCCTGCACAACTTTCTGCAACTTTTCCAGCAACTTGTTTACGTCGTTCGACGACGTTTTTGACAAATCTAACTATTCTAATCAATCACAATTCATGTCAAATAGTCATAACAACATAGCAAACTAACCTCAAACACCAAAACAATGAATTTATATGTCAAAATGGATCAAACGTGCCCAAAACCCCTTATTTTCCTATAATCCTTCTTAATCATGTTTAGGCATACAATTAGCAAAACACATCGAAATTAACCCAAATTTCTAACAGAGCCTTAAAACATTATTTTAGAATTTTAAGAATTTTTCCAGAATTTATTTACGTATAAATTCGCTAATCTTCACTAATTACCCTTAATCACCGTAATTAGTGCAAAAACTATGCAAATCACTCACCTTGGCCACAAAATAAAACACCAAATCTGAAATATCCTCTGTTTGGGTCGAATTCCTATGTATAGCAGCAGCTCCAACCTTGCTTTGTTGCTATTTGGCCTTGTTTTGATGTAGTTTAGGCTTAATCTTCACTAAAAATGTGTTTTGGAGTGGTTTTAGAGGATGGAGGCCATTACTAAGGTCTCAAGAAGGTTTGTGGCGGCTCAAAACTGAAATGAAAGTGATAACCTAACCCTAATCAGTCCTCCTATACCTCTAAACCCGAAATTCCCCTCTGGGCCTAGCTGCTAATCACCCGGTTAAGCCCAATTAAGCTGTTTTTCACCATCTGAAACTTGTTTCAGCCATATCTCTCAAACGGTGAGTCCGTTTGGCTAATGTAACCACTCTACGGAAAGAGAAACCATCATCCGGAGCTAATGGAAGTGGTTTCAGGTCAAAATTCCTTTCCAGTCAAAAGTTATGGCCAAAACAGTGCCAACTAGTGGTAAAATGGTCATTTAAAAATCGGGAAAAATCATGAACATGAGAAATGACCCCAATAGTCGTCTCCCAAAGTTACATGACCATACGACTTCGTATGTGAAAGAAATAAATATTCTACGATCCTGTGATGCGTAGAATGCGGGTCGTTACACTCTCCCCCCTTTAGAAATTTCGCCCCCGAAATTCCTTAACCCAAAACATACAAAGGATCCCGCATGCCTAACAGCCAAGTACAACAATCAAACATACAAAACAAGCAAACAAGCCTATCCTAGCATGCGGAAAACTAAATCGAAGTCAAAATCTTACCAGGCAAAGAGTTCTGGGTGTGACTTCCTAATGTCCTCCTCTGTCTCCCAAGTACAATCATTCTCGTCCTCGCCCCACTGAACCTTGACTAACTTCACCGCCTTCCTTCGAAGTTGCTTCATGTCGTGCTCGACAATACGGGCCGGCTTGCGGTTCCCAACCGCCTCGGGTTCTACTTCGAAGTCCTCTAACTGATCAGGTGAAATAGTCATATCTAAGTCGTGAACGAACTTCTTTAGTTGGGAAACATGAAATACGTTGTGAACTCCCGCCATCTTCTCCGGTAAGTCAATTCTGTATGCCAAATTCCCGACTAGTTCAAGAACAGGGAATGGGCCAACAAATCTTGGTGCCAACTTGCCTCTCCTGCCAAATCGTATTACGCTCTTCAACGGAGAAATCTTGACAAACACCAAGTCGCCAACGGAGAATTTTAAGTCTCTTCTCCTTTTATCAGCATAACTCTTCTGCCTATCTTGGGCAGCCTTCATTCGTTGTTGAATGGTCTTGATTTTATCTGAAGTTTCCCTCACCACATCTGGTCCAAGCATAAACTTCTCGCCAGTCTCTATCCAACATGATGGTGAGTTGCACGGTCTTCCATACAAAGCTTCAAATGGAGCCATACCGATACTGGATTGGTAGCTATTATTATATGCAAACTCTACTAGATGCAAATGGTCATCCCACGATCCACCAAAATACAATATACATGCTCTCAAGAGATCCTCCAAAATACGGTTCACCCTCTCCGTCTGACCGTCGGTCTGAGGATGATATGCGGTACTGAGATGTAACTCTGACCCTAGAGCCTCTTGTAAGCTCTTCCAAAACCCACTAGTGAATAACGGGTCTCGGTCGCTCACAATGCTTTTAGGTACTCCATGAAATCTCACTACCCACTTCATATACAATTCTGCTAACTTAGCTGCCGTTCTGGTCGATCTGACTGGTATAAATCTTGCACTTTTGGTCAATCGGTCCACAATCACCCAAATGCTATCATGTCCCGATCTAGTCCTTGGTAAACCATCGATGAAATCCATCGAGACCTGCTCCCATTTCCATTCGGGAATTTCTAATGGCTGTAACAACCCACTAGGCTTCTTTTGCTCGGCTTTAACTAGCTGGCAATTCATGCACTTGGATATAAACTTCCCAACGTCTCTTTTCATCCCTTCCCAGTAGTAAGTCTGCTTCATATCTCGGTACATCTTGTTACCACCAGGGTGTATAGTCAGCTTTGAGTGATGACATTCTCTAAGCACTTCATCTCTCAATCCGTTGACATTGGGCACAACAAGCTTTCCATTCTTTCTAAGCCATCCATCTCGATCAAGCCCATACTTGTTCATCTCCTCATCGATATCCATCTCTAATTTGGAGATGATTTCCAATACATTAGGATCGTCCCTCTGACTAGAGCCGGTCCGCTCAATCAAAGTGGGTCTGATCGTCAAACTTGCTAACATTTCTGGATTCAATTCGCACTTTGGCCTGAAATCAAACCCCGCGATAAACTCCAGTTGCTTCCATTCAAGGAACATAGCCCCTAAGCTGGCATGTCTTCTACTCAATGCATCAGCCACCGCATTGCCCTTTCCTGGTGTGTATGCGATGTCAAAATCATAGGAAGCTAAGAACTCTAACCATCTCTGCTGATGGAGATTCAGATCTTTCTGAGAGAAGAGATACTTTAACGACTTATGATCTGTAAACAGCTCAAATCTTTCTCCCAAGAGATAGTGTCTCCACATCTTTAACGCGAACACGATTGCTGCCAACTCTAAATCATGGGTAGGGTATCTTCTCTCGTGCGGCTTTAATTGCCGACTTGCGTAAGCTACAACCCTACCGCCTTGCATCAATACAGCACCCAGTCCGGTACCACAGGCATCCGTGTATACCGTCATCTCTTCATCCCCCTTAGGAATGACTAACACTGGTGCGCTTGTCAACTTGTCCTTTAGACTTTTGAATGCATTCTCGCACCTTTCATCCCAGACAAAAGCTTGATTCTTCTTGGTCAACTGGGTCAATGGTGCTGCTATCTTGGAGAAACCTTGGATAAATTTACGATAATATCCCGCTAACCCCAAGAAACTTCTTACATCTGTTGCATCCTTGGGCGTAGGCCAATCCTGTACCGTAGCCACCTTTGCCGGGTCCACGGCAATACCATTCTCTGATACAACATGGCCCAAGAACCTCACTTCCCTCTTCCAGAAGTGACACTTAGAAAACTTTGCTTTCAATTGGTGTTTTCTCAACACCTCCATCACTACTCTTAAATGTTCCTTGTGTTCTTCCTCTGTCCTCGAATAGACCAAAATATCATCAACGAACACAAGAACAAACTTATTCAACTGATCTCTGAATACCCTATTCATAAGATCCACAAAATATGCTGGGGCATTGGTCAGCCCGAATGGCATGACCAACCACTCATAAAATCCAGACGGCGTCCGAAATGCCGTTCTAGCTGTACTCTCAGCTTCCACTCTAAGCTGATGAAAACCTGTCGCGAGATCCAACTGAGAAAATACTCTCGTGCCACTCAACTGATCGAACAAATCATCTATCCGCGGTAGAGGATACTTATTCTTCCTCGTCACTTTATTCAACTCGCGGTAGTCTACACACAAACGAAGGGAACCATCCGCCTTGGTAGCAAACACAACTGGTGCTCCCCATTCAGAAGCACTCCTTCTGATAAATCCCTTCTTCAAAAGATCGCTGACTTGCACCTCGAGCTCCCGCTGCTCTCTTGGTGCCATACGACGAAGTGGCATCACTATAGGCCTGGCATCCTTTACCAAATCAATACGAAACTCAATCTCTCGGTGTGGTGGAAGTCCGGTCACTTCTTCGAAAACATCCGGATACTGGCCAACCACGGGCAAACCTGACAACTCACTATGCGGAATGTCGAGGGAGTTTAGAAAACTAGCCAATACCCCCTTACTGGGTAGACCACCAAACACTATCCTCCGCCCATTATCCGCTCTAGCTGTCACCAACAAGCCCTCACAGTCTACCACCACCCCGTATCTTTGGAGCCAATCTACTCCCAAAATAATGCCAAACCCAGTAAAGCCCAAAACAAAGCAATCACAAACAAACATGCATCCATGACTCGATAAGACCACATTGCGACAAATCATGCTAAGGCTAGTCGAACCACCAATCGGGTTCGTCACTACTAAAGGTCTATCGACAATCTCGAGCTCCAATCCCAACCTATCTACCAGGTCACTAGATATGAAAGAACTGGAAGCTCCGGTATCAAACAAAACTCTAACAGGAACATCGTAAACAGAAAGCATACCTTGAATGACGACATTCTTTCCCTTCTCCGCCGCTGTTGGGGCATTCGACGAAGAAGGAATAGCATTAAGAGCGTAGGCTTTCACCATTTGCTTTTCCTTAGGGGGCTGTGGACACTTGTCCTTGTGATGTCCCATTTGGCCACAGTTGAAGCACTTCCTATCCGCTGGCTTGGCCCGACAATTACTAGCATAATGGCCCTTCTTACCACAGCTGAAGCACTCAACATCTTGTTTATTCTTTTTCTTCTGGCCATCCATAGTCTGACTCTGCTTTCTTTTGTTCAGGGAACCACCCTTGCCTCCACCACTTGCTTGTGGCTTTGGCTCATCTGCGGATGCAACCTCAGTCTTCGGCTTAGGGTAGAGACTCTCCGATCTTAATGCTTTCCCCACAATCGACTCAAACGTCTCATCGATGTGGTTAATAAGCCTTTCTCCTAAGTACTGATCTAACCCAATTATGAATTTCTCATTCTTCTTCTCGGCAGTATCTATAAGAGATAACCCATACTTTGACAAAGTGTCGAATTCAGCAATGTACTCCGAGACAGCTCTGCCATTCTGCTTGAGCTCTAAGAATTTCTTAAACAACACTGACTTCTGAGCAGCTGGAATGAACTTCTCGCTAAAGCGAGCCTTAAACTGCTCCCAAGTAATCTGATCTTCGGGAGTAGCTGCCTTTATAGCATTCCACCAATTCATTACCCGCCCTTGCAGCTGACGGGACGCTAGCTTTCTCTTCATCGCATCCTCGATACCCAAATCCTCGAAGATACGTTCGCAACTATCCAACCAATCCTGAACATCCGTGGCCGACTCCGTTCCGTGGAACGGCTTCCCACCAAGGCTAGTATAGTCCTTGTTTAGCTTGGCGAAGTCGACCCTCGGCGCCTGCACTATTGGACCACCACCATTTCCACCATTGGGAGCTGCCCTCTGTACATCTCTAAGCATCACTCTCATGAGGTCAGTAAACATCGTCCTCATGTCAGCAGCATTCCCATTATTGGCTCCCCTACCGGTACCTCTAACATATCGGCTCATCGTCAATCTGAAAAAGGAAACGATTAACGACTCCATAGTGGTGCTAGTGCAGTACGACTTCATACTTACACTAGTAATAGTATATATATATATATATAGCTTTTAAAAACCAAAGTAATCACAAATACGCTCTCTCGTATACGTATATTATCTCTCCCTGATAACTTCCCTAGGTTAACTACGCAACCTAGAGCTCTGATACCAAGTGTGACGGCCCGCCCCGCACCAGCCTACATTTCCTCCAAAAGTGCGCTGTACACATGCCCGACTAGCACAAGACGGTCGTCATAAGAAAGGAAAGAAGGGAATGAACTAAACGAGGAACCTGTAGAATGTCTCACAGCGCATGGGATAAAATATAATAATAACATACTTGACATAAAACAGGCGAGACAGTGCATAAGCTGATAACTAATAATCAATGTCAACATCAGAGCAGCGGAAATCCAAATACAGCTTATTACAACTTTCCAAATTTACTGTCTCTAACAAAAGAAAACTAAAGTAGAAGATGCACCACCAATGCCCAAGCAGTGATCTTCAACAACACAGGGAGAATACCATATATATATTACGTGGAAGCCTCCTGCTCGTCTCCGGATCATCTACCCGTGCATCACCAGCTAACCTGTCTCTAGTCTGCTCGTGAGAGCACCCAGAGTAATAAGAGGAGACATAAAACTCTGGGTCAGACATAAAGCCTGGTATGAGCGATAAGCATCTAAACAGAATGATAACAGGTATACTAAACCATACCTGAACCTGGACCTACAACCAAAGAGTTAGTACCACATACCGTACAGTACTCTAAGGTGCCATAATAAATAGTGTAAGAATATGGGGGTGGGGTGTGTATGTCAAACAATCAAGCATAGCAACCATCCTTACGTCTCTCACTCAGTGCGTAAAGCATACGATATCTACCACTTTGAAACACTAGACAAACTGAGGCAACGACGAATCCCGACTTGTAGAAACCCTGCTATGACCAAGCTAAACATATGGAGTCATGACCAAACATTTCAATGACCCACTTCATTGGTTGTAGCCCTTGGTTCTACCGATGCCATAATGGCCCTGAATCCACCTTCGTACCTCCTACCATAGTGGTTCAAAGCTATAGACGTCGATAACTCCTTAGCACGCGTCCCGCAGCAAAGCCCAATCATGAAGCCCACTCATTGGTTCCCAGCTGGATCCTGAGTCAAAGCTCCTCATTTGGACTTCCTTTGCATCTCGGGTTTTGATCGAATTGGAGTGGGTCTTCAGAAGAGTTGTCGTGCAGTAGCAGCCCTAGAATACGGTTCGGTTCGGTGGTCATTACCCTCGTCGGTTCGGTTCGGTCCTCCTTCCTTGTCACCTTTCCATTCGGTTCGGGTCGGGTTCTCCTCTTCGGGTCGGGTCGGTGTCCTCCTTCGGGTCGGGTCGGGTGTACTTCCTTCCAGTGCTCCGATCCGCTCCCTCATTTCTTCACGTATTCCGATCCGATCCCTCCTTGCCATCTGATCCGCGTGGCCTTCCCTCTTGCTAGTTCTCCCAAATGTTTACTTCCGATCCGAGCCCTGCGTCTCCAAGTCGATCCGACCTGGCCTCCAATTATTCTTCCGATCCGATCCCCTTGTCCACTCCAACTCTAAGCAAACGGCCTTCCTTCTCGCCAAGCCTCCTATGTGCCAACTCCGGTTCGGGTCGGACTTCTTGCCCAGTTCACATATCCGATCCGAGCCCCCATCCGATCCGATCCGAAGCCCTGCACAACTTTCTGCAACTTTTCCAGCAACTTGTTTACGTCGTTCGACGACGTTTTTGACAAATCTAACTATTCTAATCAATCACAATTCATGTCAAATAGTCATAACAACATAGCAAACTAACCTCAAACACCAAAACAATGAATTTATATGTCAAAATGGATCAAACGTGCCCAAAACCCCTTATTTTCCTATAATCCTTCTTAATCATGTTTAGGCATACAATTAGCAAAACACATCGAAATTAACCCAAATTTCTAACAGAGCCTTAAAACATTATTTTAGAATTTTAAGATTTTTTCCAGAATTTATTTACGTATAAATTCGCTAATCTTCACTAATTACCCTTAATCACCGTAATTAGTGCAAAAACTATGCAAATCACTCACCTTGGCCACAAAATAAAACACCAAATCTGAAATATCCTCTGTTTGGGTCGAATTCCTATGTATAGCAGCAGCTCCAACCTTGCTTTGTTGCTATTTGGCCTTGTTTTGATGTAGTTTAGGCTTAATCTTCACTAAAAATGTGTTTTGGAGTGGTTTTAGAGGATGGAGGCCATTACTAAGGTCTCAAGAAGGTTTGTGGCGGCTCAAAACTGAAATGAAAGTGATAACCTAACCCTAATCAGTCCTCCTATACCTCTAAACCCGAAATTCCCCTCTGGGCCTAGCTGCTAATCACCCGGTTAAGCCCAATTAAGCTGTTTTTCACCATCTGAAACTTGTTTCAGCCATATCTCTCAAACGGTGAGTCCGTTTGGCTAATGTAACCACTCTACGGAAAGAGAAACCATCATCCGGAGCTAATGGAAGTGGTTTCAGGTCAAAATTCCTTTCCAGTCAAAAGTTATGGCCAAAACAGTGCCAACTAGTGGTAAAATGGTCATTTAAAAATCGGGAAAAATCATGAACATGAGAAATGACCCCAATAGTCGTCTCCCAAAGTTACATGACCATACGACTTCGTATGTGAAAGAAATAAATATTCTACGATCCTGTGATGCGTAGAATGCGGGTCGTTACACTCTCCCCCCTTTAGAAATTTCGCCCCCGAAATTCCTTAACCCAAAACATACAAAGGATCCCGCATGCCTAACAGCCAAGTACAACAATCAAACATACAAAACAAGCAAACAAGCCTATCCTAGCATGCGGAAAACTAAATCGAAGTCAAAATCTTACCAGGCAAAGAGTTCTGGGTGTGACTTCCTAATGTCCTCCTCTGTCTCCCAAGTACAATCATTCTCGTCCTCGCCCCACTGAACCTTGACTAACTTCACCGCCTTCCTTCGAAGTTGCTTCATGTCGTGCTCGACAATACGGGCCGGCTTGCGGTTCCCAACCGCCTCGGGTTCTACTTCGAAGTCCTCTAACTGATCAGGTGAAATAGTCATATCTAAGTCGTGAACGAACTTCTTTAGTTGGGAAACATGAAATACGTTGTGAACTCCCGCCATCTTCTCCGGTAAGTCAATTCTGTATGCCAAATTCCCGACTAGTTCAAGAACAGGGAATGGGCCAACAAATCTTGGTGCCAACTTGCCTCTCCTGCCAAATCGTATTACGCTCTTCAACGGAGAAATCTTGACAAACACCAAGTCGCCAACGGAGAATTTTAAGTCTCTTCTCCTTTTATCAGCATAACTCTTCTGCCTATCTTGGGCAGCCTTCATTCGTTGTTGAATGGTCTTGATTTTATCTGAAGTTTCCCTCACCACATCTGGTCCAAGCATAAACTTCTCGCCAGTCTCTATCCAACATGATGGTGAGTTGCACGGTCTTCCATACAAAGCTTCAAATGGAGCCATACCGATACTGGATTGGTAGCTATTATTATATGCAAACTCTACTAGATGCAAATGGTCATCCCACGATCCACCAAAATACAATATACATGCTCTCAAGAGATCCTCCAAAATACGGTTCACCCTCTCCGTCTGACCGTCGGTCTGAGGATGATATGCGGTACTGAGATGTAACTCTGACCCTAGAGCCTCTTGTAAGCTCTTCCAAAACCCACTAGTGAATAACGGGTCTCGGTCGCTCACAATGCTTTTAGGTACTCCATGAAATCTCACTACCCACTTCATATACAATTCTGCTAACTTAGCTGCCGTTCTGGTCGATCTGACTGGTATAAATCTTGCACTTTTGGTCAATCGGTCCACAATCACCCAAATGCTATCATGTCCCGATCTAGTCCTTGGTAAACCATCGATGAAATCCATCGAGACCTGCTCCCATTTCCATTCGGGAATTTCTAATGGCTGTAACAACCCACTAGGCTTCTTTTGCTCGGCTTTAACTAGCTGGCAATTCATGCACTTGGATATAAACTTCCCAACGTCTCTTTTCATCCCTTCCCAGTAGTAAGTCTGCTTCATATCTCGGTACATCTTGTTACCACCAGGGTGTATAGTCAGCTTTGAGTGATGACATTCTCTAAGCACTTCATCTCTCAATCCGTTGACATTGGGCACAACAAGCTTTCCATTCTTTCTAAGCCATCCATCTCGATCAAGCCCATACTTGTTCATCTCCTCATCGATATCCATCTCTAATTTGGAGATGATTTCCAATACATTAGGATCGTCCCTCTGACTAGAGCCGGTCCGCTCAATCAAAGTGGGTCTGATCGTCAAACTTGCTAACATTTCTGGATTCAATTCGCACTTTGGCCTGAAATCAAACCCCGCGATAAACTCCAGTTGCTTCCATTCAAGGAACATAGCCCCTAAGCTGGCATGTCTTCTACTCAATGCATCAGCCACCGCATTGCCCTTTCCTGGTGTGTATGCGATGTCAAAATCATAGGAAGCTAAGAACTCTAACCATCTCTGCTGATGGAGATTCAGATCTTTCTGAGAGAAGAGATACTTTAACGACTTATGATCTGTAAACAGCTCAAATCTTTCTCCCAAGAGATAGTGTCTCCACATCTTTAACGCGAACACGATTGCTGCCAACTCTAAATCATGGGTAGGGTATCTTCTCTCGTGCGGCTTTAATTGCCGACTTGCGTAAGCTACAACCCTACCGCCTTGCATCAATACAGCACCCAGTCCGGTACCACAGGCATCCGTGTATACCGTCATCTCTTCATCCCCCTTAGGAATGACTAACACTGGTGCGCTTGTCAACTTGTCCTTTAGACTTTTGAATGCATTCTCGCACCTTTCATCCCAGACAAAAGCTTGATTCTTCTTGGTCAACTGGGTCAATGGTGCTGCTATCTTGGAGAAACCTTGGATAAATTTACGATAATATCCCGCTAACCCCAAGAAACTTCTTACATCTGTTGCATCCTTGGGCGTAGGCCAATCCTGTACCGTAGCCACCTTTGCCGGGTCCACGGCAATACCATTCTCTGATACAACATGGCCCAAGAACCTCACTTCCCTCTTCCAGAAGTGACACTTAGAAAACTTTGCTTTCAATTGGTGTTTTCTCAACACCTCCATCACTACTCTTAAATGTTCCTTGTGTTCTTCCTCTGTCCTCGAATAGACCAAAATATCATCAACGAACACAAGAACAAACTTATTCAACTGATCTCTGAATACCCTATTCATAAGATCCACAAAATATGCTGGGGCATTGGTCAGCCCGAATGGCATGACCAACCACTCATAAAATCCAGACGGCGTCCGAAATGCCGTTCTAGCTGTACTCTCAGCTTCCACTCTAAGCTGATGAAAACCTGTCGCGAGATCCAACTGAGAAAATACTCTCGTGCCACTCAACTGATCGAACAAATCATCTATCCGCGGTAGAGGATACTTATTCTTCCTCGTCACTTTATTCAACTCGCGGTAGTCTACACACAAACGAAGGGAACCATCCGCCTTGGTAGCAAACACAACTGGTGCTCCCCATTCAGAAGCACTCCTTCTGATAAATCCCTTCTTCAAAAGATCGCTGACTTGCACCTCGAGCTCCCGCTGCTCTCTTGGTGCCATACGACGAAGTGGCATCACTATAGGCCTGGCATCCTTTACCAAATCAATACGAAACTCAATCTCTCGGTGTGGTGGAAGTCCGGTCACTTCTTCGAAAACATCCGGATACTGGCCAACCACGGGCAAACCTGACAACTCACTATGCGGAATGTCGAGGGAGTTTAGAAAACTAGCCAATACCCCCTTACTGGGTAGACCACCAAACACTATCCTCCGCCCATCATCCGCTCTAGCTGTCACCAACAAGCCCTCACAGTCTACCACCACCCCGTATCTTTGGAGCCAATCTACTCCCAAAATAATGCCAAACCCAGTAAAGCCCAAAACAAAGCAATCACAAACAAACATGCATCCATGACTCGATAAGACCACATTGCGACAAATCATGCTAAGGCTAGTCGAACCACCAATCGGGTTCGTCACTACTAAAGGTCTATCGACAATCTCGAGCTCCAATCCCAACCTATCTACCAGGTCACTAGATATGAAAGAACTGGAAGCTCCGGTATCAAACAAAACTCTAACAGGAACATCGTAAACAGAAAGCATACCTTGAATGACGACATTCTTTCCCTTCTCCGCCGCTGTTGGGGCATTCGACGAAGAAGGAATAGCATTAAGAGCGTAGGCTTTCACCATTTGCTTTTCCTTAGGGGGCTGTGGACACTTGTCCTTGTGATGTCCCATTTGGCCACAGTTGAAGCACTTCCTATCCGCTGGCTTGGCCCGACAATTACTAGCATAATGGCCCTTCTTACCACAGCTGAAGCACTCAACATCTTGTTTATTCTTTTTCTTCTGGCCATCCATAGTCTGACTCTGCTTTCTTTTGTTCAGGGAACCACCCTTGCCTCCACCACTTGCTTGTGGCTTTGGCTCATCTGCGGATGCAACCTCAGTCTTCGGCTTAGGGTAGAGACTCTCCGATCTTAATGCTTTCCCCACAATCGACTCAAACGTCTCATCGATGTGGTTAATAAGCCTTTCTCCTAAGTACTGATCTAACCCAATTATGAATTTCTCATTCTTCTTCTCGGCAGTATCTATAAGAGATAACCCATACTTTGACAAAGTGTCGAATTCAGCAATGTACTCCGAGACAGCTCTGCCATTCTGCTTGAGCTCTAAGAATTTCTTAAACAACACTGACTTCTGAGCAGCTGGAATGAACTTCTCGCTAAAGCGAGCCTTAAACTGCTCCCAAGTAATCTGATCTTCGGGAGTAGCTGCCTTTATAGCATTCCACCAATTCATTACCCGCCCTTGCAGCTGACGGGACGCTAGCTTTCTCTTCATCGCATCCTCGATACCCAAATCCTCGAAGATACGTTCGCAACTATCCAACCAATCCTGAACATCCGTGGCCGACTCCGTTCCGTGGAACGGCTTCCCACCAAGGCTAGTATAGTCCTTGTTTAGCTTGGCGAAGTCGACCCTCGGCGCCTGCACTATTGGACCACCACCATTTCCACCATTGGGAGCTGCCCTCTGTACATCTCTAAGCATCACTCTCATGAGGTCAGTAAACATCGTCCTCATGTCAGCAGCATTCCCATTATTGGCTCCCCTACCGGTACCTCTAACATATCGGCTCATCGTCAATCTGAAAAAGGAAACGATTAACGACTCCATAGTGGTGCTAGTGCAGTACGACTTCATACTTACACTAGTAATAGTATATATATATATATATAGCTTTTAAAAACCAAAGTAATCACAAATACGCTCTCTCGTATACGTATATTATCTCTCCCTGATAACTTCCCTAGGTTAACTACGCAACCTAGAGCTCTGATACCAAGTGTGACGGCCCGCCCCGCACCAGCCTACATTTCCTCCAAAAGTGCGCTGTACACATGCCCGACTAGCACAAGACGGTCGTCATAAGAAAGGAAAGAAGGGAATGAACTAAACGAGGAACCTGTAGAATGTCTCACAGCGCATGGGATAAAATATAATAATAACATACTTGACATAAAACAGGCGAGACAGTGCATAAGCTGATAACTAATAATCAATGTCAACATCAGAGCAGCGGAAATCCAAATACAGCTTATTACAACTTTCCAAATTTACTGTCTCTAACAAAAGAAAACTAAAGTAGAAGATGCACCACCAATGCCCAAGCAGTGATCTTCAACAACACAGGGAGAATACCATATATATATTACGTGGAAGCCTCCTGCTCGTCTCCGGATCATCTACCCGTGCATCACCAGCTAACCTGTCTCTAGTCTGCTCGTGAGAGCACCCAGAGTAATAAGAGGAGACATAAAACTCTGGGTCAGACATAAAGCCTGGTATGAGCGATAAGCATCTAAACAGAATGATAACAGGTATACTAAACCATACCTGAACCTGGACCTACAACCAAAGAGTTAGTACCACATACCGTACAGTACTCTAAGGTGCCATAATAAATAGTGTAAGAATATGGGGGTGGGGTGTGTATGTCAAACAATCAAGCATAGCAACCATCCTTACGTCTCTCACTCAGTGCGTAAAGCATACGATATCTACCACTTTGAAACACTAGACAAACTGAGGCAACGACGAATCCCGACTTGTAGAAACCCTGCTATGACCAAGCTAAACATATGGAGTCATGACCAAACATTTCAATGACCCACTTCATTGGTTGTAGCCCTTGGTTCTACCGATGCCATAATGGCCCTGAATCCACCTTCGTACCTCCTACCATAGTGGTTCAAAGCTATAGACGTCGATAACTCCTTAGCACGCGTCCCGCAGCAAAGCCCAATCATGAAGCCCACTCATTGGTTCCCAGCTGGATCCTGAGTCAAAGCTCCTCATTTGGACTTCCTTTGCATCTCGGGTTTTGATCGAATTGGAGTGGGTCTTCAGAAGAGTTGTCGTGCAGTAGCAGCCCTAGAATACGGTTCGGTTCGGTGGTCATTACCCTCGTCGGTTCGGTTCGGTCCTCCTTCCTTGTCACCTTTCCATTCGGTTCGGGTCGGGTTCTCCTCTTCGGGTCGGGTCGGTGTCCTCCTCCGGGTCGGGTCGGGTGTACTTCCTTCCAGTGCTCCGATCCGCTCCCTCATTTCTTCACGTATTCCGATCCGATCCCTCCTTGCCATCTGATCCGCGTGGCCTTCCCTCTTGCTAGTTCTCCCAAATGTTTACTTCCGATCCGAGCCCTGCGTCTCCAAGTCGATCCGACCTGGCCTCCAATTATTCTTCCGATCCGATCCCCTTGTCCACTCCAACTCTAAGCAAACGGCCTTCCTTCTCGCCAAGCCTCCTATGTGCCAACTCCGGTTCGGGTCGGACTTCTTGCCCAGTTCACATATCCGATCCGAGCCCCCATCCGATCCGATCCGAAGCCCTGCACAACTTTCTGCAACTTTTCCAGCAACTTGTTTACGTCGTTCGACGACGTTTTTGACAAATCTAACTATTCTAATCAATCACAATTCATGTCAAATAGTCATAACAACATAGCAAACTAACCTCAAACACCAAAACAATGAATTTATATGTCAAAATGGATCAAACGTGCCCAAAACCCCTTATTTTCCTATAATCCTTCTTAATCATGTTTAGGCATACAATTAGCAAAACACATCGAAATTAACCCAAATTTCTAACAGAGCCTTAAAACATTATTTTAGAATTTTAAGATTTTTTCCAGAATTTATTTACGTATAAATTCGCTAATCTTCACTAATTACCCTTAATCACCGTAATTAGTGCAAAAACTATGCAAATCACTCACCTTGGCCACAAAATAAAACACCAAATCTGAAATATCCTTTGTTTGGGTCGAATTCCTATGTATAGCAGCAGCTCCAACCTTGCTTTGTTGCTATTTGGCCTTGTTTTGATGTAGTTTAGGCTTAATCTTCACTAAAAATGTGTTTTGGAGTGGTTTTAGAGGATGGAGGCCATTACTAAGGTCTCAAGAAGGTTTGTGGCGGCTCAGAACTGAAATGAAAGTGATAACCTAACCCTAATCAGTCCTCCTATACCTCTAAACCCGAAATTCCCCTCTGGGCCTAGCTGCTAATCACCCGGTTAAGCCCAATTAAGCTGTTTTTCACCATCTGAAACTTGTTTCAGCCATATCTCCCAAACGGTGAGTCCGTTTGGCTAATGTAACCACTCTACGGAAAGAGAAACCATCATCCGGAGCTAATGGAAGTGATTTCGGGTCAAAATTCCTTTCCAGTCAAAAGTTATGGCCAAAACAGTGCCAACTAGGGGTAAAATGGTCATTTAAAAATCGGGAAAAATCATGAACATGGGAAATGACCCCAATAGTCGTCTCCCAAAGTTACATGACCATACGACTTCGTATGTGAAAGAAATAAATATTCTACGATCCTGTGATGCGTAGAATGCGGGTCGTTACACTGCCCATCCACAACCGGATGAACAGCCCAAGGTAATAAGAGGAAACATAAAATCTTGAGTCAGACAACAGTCTTAGTGAGCGATAAAACAGCTAACAAACTTCAACAATAAGGTGTATGAGAAAGGATAGATAAACATACTAATCTACCTACGACACTAGAGAAGAACTCAACCTTACCTTCCCCATATCGGGCAGTGATAGCCTTTACAATAACAATTCAACCATTCATCCATGGAAACCATAACACCCATTCAATCTTGGAAAACATATATGACATCCAGATTATATAAGTCTCACATAGACAACCCTAATCGAGTTTAACATCGCCCAAGTACTCTCCCCAAAGGCCTAGACCGATATCAGTCAAGCACTCAAAGAACATCTCCCTCGACTTTGGATAATCTATGTGAGATAGTACAAACAGAACAACCAATCATCCATGACTGACTCTGGCTATCACCGCCAATCCTGCTTTGAAACTATCGTTAATCGTATGACGGCCAACCTTGTTATATGTCAAGGGCTAATGGTAACCCCAGTTCTATCATAAACCCCATATGTCCAACCTTGACAACTAGGCCTTTCCCTAAGACCTAGGGTACTATAACTTACGACAACGATAATCCCTCGGCCTTCAATATCTCTAGTCGTCCAACCTTGACGGCTATTTACTGCTCAAGCGACCTTCTCAATCAACCATTGTCCACCAACCCACGACCTTTGAGTTGTTACTTCATTCGATGTTCTACTCCAATCAACGAACACCTCTCAACACTTCGAGTCTTCCTACTTGAACTTACTTCGAAGTCACACCATTACCGAGCTAATTACATCACTGTGCTGCGGCTAGGGTTCGGAGGGTTGCCTTCGAAAAATATATTTTTCAGACCTTTTTCTCCAAATCTAAGTCATACCGGAAAAACGTATTTTTTCAGAAAATGACCCTGTCGGAAACAAACCATAGCATCATCACTATCAACCACAGCGTTTAAAAGCGTTGTTAAAAGCATGATCGATCCGCCCTCTTTCAGACCGACCCAATCCAAACTAGGCCGATCCGATCCAAGATGACCGATCCAATCTATATAACAACCAATCGACCCGATCCAGTCTAGCCCGACCCGACCTAGTTGTGCTATCACGAATATGAGCTTCGATCCGACCGATCCAGTTGCAACCTATCGACCTGATCCAAGTTTGACCCGATCCCAATAGGACCCGATCCAAATATGACTCGATCCGATCCACTCCTAGCCGATTCAACCTATGGCCGAGCCAACTCCTAGCCGAGCCAATCTCTGGCCGAGTCAATCTATGGCTGAGTCAACCCCTGACCGAGACAATTTCTGCATATTGCAATTCAACTCCGATTTCGACCAAAACATCGCCAAACGACGAATCCTACGAAACCAACTCAACTAAAATCATCAAACGCAATCATAAACATGTCATAACATTACTATCCACATGAATATGACGATTACCACAAAAATGATGCAAATCTCACCAAAAACCATTAAAATGAACAGATGATTAAAATGAGAGATCTAACTAACGTAAACATATAAAATGATATGAAATTAACGAGTAAAACTTTTTAGATTAGATCATAGGGTGATTCATATGAAAATGAACATGTAATGGTGTAAATCTATGGTAAAACATCCCAATTTGATGAGAAACATGCACAAACACTCATATACTTCATTGCATTCATGTGAGAGATGTAGATCACTCACCGATTTGCCGAAACAATCTAAAACAACAGAAATAAGAATCCGGACAGCGAGCACTCCGAATCTAACCCCTCGATCTGATGAATTCGCCTTTGAAATGATGTAGATCTAGCCTTGAATGGTGTAGATCTTCGATTTCCTCCCTTAGATTTGGATTTTTAATGGTGGAGATGTGTAGGAGGAATAAGGAGATCAAATGCGTTCAAATGAGAGAATGGGGAAAAGTAAACGTTTTCCCTCCACTTTCACCCCCTATTTATAGTATTCCACTAAGGCTCCAAAACCTGAATAACCAACTGAAAAACCTTAAAACAATGATTTCTCCCAAACCGCTGAGCCAGATCCTTAATGTAACCCTTCTGTGGAAAGGCAATCATCAATTCCTTTCCAATGGCACAGGTCTCACCCTCTGATTCAACCCGAGTCAAAAGTTATGCCCTGTATAAGGCTGACAGGGGCAAAATGGTCACAAACGAAATCGGTAAAAATTATGGACATGTCTCACATCCCATAAACAACATATTAAAAGATGAGAATGATCCAACCCCCATAGAATAAAATAAATATATTTTACGATCTTCCGATACGTAAAATGTGGGTTGTTACATTCTCCCCCCCCCCTTAAGAATTTCGCCCCCGAAATTCCAAACAAACCCAAGTAATCACAATGATTCTGCATGCCTATCATCCATGAAAAGCCAATTCTATCATCCAAACTAGCAACCATCAAGCCATGCATCCATAGCCTTATTCTAGCACACGGAATTCTAACAATCAACAACAAGATACAGTGATGTAACGAAGATACGATATCAAAGGGTCCTACTGACGAAGAGTTCTGGATGGGTCGCTCTTATACTCTCTTCCGTCTCCCACGTATAATCGTCTCCATCCTCACTCCATTGCACCTTGACTAGCTTAACCGTCTTCCTCCAAAACTATTTCGTGTCATTCCCCACAACACGAAGTGGCTTATGAGGTCTCGAAACTATGGTCTCTAAGTCTTCGTACTGCTCTAGAGATACCACTATATTCGAATCATGCACGAATTTCCATAGAAACGACACATGGAACACATTATGCACACTCGACATCTTCTCGGGTAACTCCAATCTATATGCGAGCTTTCCAATTCGCTCGACTATTGGAAATGGTCCAACAAACCTTGGAGCTAACTTTCCTTTCTTACCAAATCTAACCATGTGCTTCAACGGCGATGCTTTCACGAAAGCCATATCGCCCACGTCGAATTCCAAGTCCTTACGATGCTTGTCGGCGTAACTCTTCTGACGATCCTGGGTTTCCTTCATTCGTTGCCGAACTATCTCGATACAATCCGAGGTTTCTCTAATCATCTCAGGCCCAAGTACCAACTTATCTCCAGTTTCTAGCCAACATGCTAGAGAATTGCACGACCTTCCATACAATGCTTCGTATGGTGCCATCCCAATGCTAGATTGATAGCTATTATTATACGCAAACTCAATTAGATGTAGATGGTCTTCCCATGATCCTCCGAAGTCCAACACACAAGCCTTCAGGAGATCTTCCAAAACCCGATTGACTCTCTCGGTCTGACCATCAGTTTGGGGATGATATGCCGTACTCAAACACAACTCGGTTCCCAAAGCTTCTAGCAAACTTTTCCAAAACCCACTCGTGAATAATGGATCTCGATCACTCACTATACTCTTTGGGACACAATGGAATCTAACTATCCATTTCACATAAAGTTTAGCCAATTTCGATGTCGTCCTAGTCGACTTGACAGGAATGAATCTTGCACTTTTAGTCAAATGATCCCCGATGATCCAAATCCCTTCGTTTCCTGCCCTGGTTCTAGGTAGTCCATCGATACCTACTCTCACTTCCATATAGGAACTTCCAATGGCTAAAGTAAACCGCTCGGCTTCTTCTGTTCAGCTTTCACCAATTGACAGTTCATACACTTGGAAATGAACTTTCTAATATCTCGCTTCATCCCTTCCCAGTAGTAGACTCTCTTGATGTCCTGATACATCTTATTTCCACCGAGATGAATCGTCAGCTTCGAGTGATGACATTCTCTCAGAACCTCATCCCTCAATCTGTCAATATCAGAAACAACTAATCGCCTTTACTTTCGAAGCCAACCTTCTCGATCGACCTCGAATTTTTTATCTTCTGGTTCCAATTTCTGAATGAACTCAACAAGCTTCGCATCCTTCTTTTGGCTTTCGCCAATCCTTTCGATAAGAGTAGGTCTTTTCAACAAGCTCGCCAACATTTCAGGTTCCAATTCACACCTTGGTCTAAAATCGAACCTTGCCAAGTACTCGAGGCTCTTCCACTTCGAAAATATAGCTCCCAAACTTGTGTGTCTTCGACATAACGCTTCTGCAACTGCGTTGCCCTTACCCAGAGTATAGGCTATGCCAAAATCATATGACGCCAGAAACTCTAACCATCTTTACTACCGAAGATTCAAATCCTTCTGGGAGAAAAGATACTTCAACGACTTGTGATCCGTGAACATCGAATCGAACTCCCAATAGGTAATGTCTCCACATCTTCAGAGCAAACACAATCGCCGCCAACTCCAAATCATGAGTTGGGTAATTCTTCTCATGCGGCTTTAGCTGTTGACTCGCATAGGCCACAATCTTATCCTTCTGCATTAGCATTGATCCAAGTCCAGTACTACATGCATCGGTATATACCACCATATCTTCATTCCCACTTGGAATGGTCAACATAGGTGCAGTCGTTAATCTCTCCTTCAGGATTCCGAACGCTTGTTCACACTTTGCATCCCATGAAAATACTTGGTTCTTTTTCGTCAAACCTGTCAATGGTGCAGCTATCTTGGAGAAATCCTTGATAAATCGTCGGTAATATCCTGCCAACCCAAGGAAACTCCAAACATCCATCGCATTCCTAGGTCGATCCCAGTCCTGGATTGCTGCAACTTTAGCGGGGTCAACCGCTATCCCTTTTCCAGAAACTACATGACCTAAGAACCTCACTTCATCCTTCCAGAAGTGACACTTTGAGAACTTAGCCTTAAGCTGATGCTTCCGCAAGATCTCTAACACAACTCTCCAGTGCGTCTTATGTTCTTCCTCATTTCTGGAGTAAACCAGAATATCATCCACGAACACAAGCACAAATTTGTTCAGCTGGTCTCTGAATACTCTATTCATAAGATCCACAAAATATGCTGGTGCGTTAGTTAACCCGAGTGGCATCACCAACCATTCGAAGAAACCAGATGGTGTCCTAAAAGCAGTCTTTGGCACACTATCCTTAGCCACTCTTAACTGGTGAAATCCCATTGCCAAATCCATCCGAGAAAACACTTTGGCTTCGTGAAGATGATCGAACAAGTCATCAATCCTTAGCAACGAATACTTGTTCTTCTTAGTCACCTTGTTCAGCTCATGATAGTCCACACATAATCTTAATGAGCCATCTGCCTTGGTTGCAAATACGACTGGTGCACCCCACTCGGAAACACTCCTCCGAATGAACCTTTTTCCCAAAAGCTCACGAACTTGCACCTCTAACTCTCGTTGTTCCCTAGGCGCCATCCGCCTAAGTGGCATAACGATTGGTCTAGCACCCTTGACCAAATCGATCCTAAACTCGATCTCACGATGCGGCGGCAACCCTTTGACCTCGTCAAAGACATCTACATACTCATTTGCGATCAGCACTGATGACAGGTTTTCTTGTGGAATCCCAAAAGAATATAGATAACTCACGAAGACCCCGTCTTCGCGCTTACATCTAATCAACACCTTTCGCCCTTCCACATCCCCGACCCTCACTGTAACGTCCCGTATTTTTAGCCGTCAAATATTTAATTTAATTTATCATTTTAAATATTATATTTCGAGTATTAATGGATCTTAATATTTAATTTGTTATTTAAAATGAAGTTTTAACTTAATTTTATTTATACTATAAATCGAGCTTGAAATCGCACGGCAGTTCGTAATATTTGGTTTTGAACTTCAACCGAGAATAAAAGATCTGATATAAGTCGGATTTCTGTAAAACGAGAAACGTTGGAACCATATTGATAGTAATTTTCATATGGAAGAGAAAAATTTTAGATTTCGTGTTATAATTTGTAGGTTAAGGCTAAATCAAAATTTGAAATAGTCGCTATGGAAATCGTTATTAAATATAGGCCTTTAAAATAGACGTTTTGCAAACGGACCCCGTTTTCAATGAAATCAGTTTCATTAGAACCGGAACGTTAAATTATTGTACGGTGTTAAATTGCATGGCAAACCGATGTCGTATGAGACCACGGCAGCGACAAACGCACATTCAATTTCTATAGCGTGTAATTAATTTAATAAAGGGTTATTTGGGTATAACTTGAATAGACAATCGAATTAGGCCACGGAACCAATTACGTTGAGTTCGTATCGTCGATTATAGTCAGGATAGGTATATAGTTTGTTATTTTTGAAGACCGACTAAATTGGTGTCCAAAATGGCATTGCGGTGCGCGTAAAAATAGCCTACCGGGGAAACAGTCTCAGAATGCGACGAAATTGGTGCCGTTGGGTTCGTATTAAAGAATTATTATATGATTTCAAAGTTTCAAGTTGATTTGATTTATCTAGTGATCGCGGAAAAATTAAACGCGTGTTTATTTCTGGTTTTATAAAGGAATTTTTTTCGAACGAAGTCGGATTTCGACGAAACTTGTCACATTGGGTCCGGAATAACTTTTTACACTAAGATTAGCCTTTTTATCAGTAAACGAAAATAAATTGTGATGGTTTTTATCAACTACTTCACAGGAAGTTTTGTATAATAATATTTTATTAAATCATTACCATATAAATATCAAACCAAGACCAAACCCTAAATTCGTCAAACCGTTTTCGGTGGTCAACGCATTCATTTTTCCGCCGCCCCTAATGAAGAAAATGAACGACGCCAGTTGTTCAATCCTTCAACCATTGATTTATCCTAATTCTTACGTTAAATTAATAACTTTCCCAAATCCAAACCCCTAGAGGACATCAAGTACTCCTTAATGATCGGTTACGATCAGCTATTGGGATCTGGATTGGTCGGAAATCTTGTTCAAAGCCTACGAGTTTGAGCTGCGTTTCTGGAGTGGAGGGCGTGACTGGCGTGCCGGCGCTGCTGTCGAGATGGAGGAGCTCGAGCAGTTTCTGGCGATGCCCTCTGATGGTCCTTCGATCAACAACAGAAGGCGCAGCAGTTGTTCGTATTGATGGGAACAAAGTGGAGTACAACCGATTCTTTTTGGCAAAGCGTTGATGGTACTGTGAAGCTCTGAAACAAAGGAGGAAGCAATGAGAATCTGAAGAGCAGAAGGAATTTTGAGGCCGTATGTTTTAAACGTAATCTAAACATTTATAACATGATTGTTTATGACTAATATGGGGATTAATGATGATATAATTAATCAAATTATTTGGACCTGATGCAAACATAACGAAGAGAAGGCCTGGGAGTATTTATACAGTATCAACCGGCTTTTAAGGAATTTACGTAATTACTGTGTATTTTTAAAACATGAGTAAGTTTAAGTAAGTAAAAAAATTGTTAATTTAATGATAATTAAAAGATTAGAGAATTAATTAATGTTTGATGTAGATGGGTTAAACGATGAATGGTGACAAAAGGAGGAAACGATCTGTTGGAACCGACACACTTAAAATAAATGGACCAGTATAATTTGACCTAGTAATTAAAGCATAATTTAAATATAATTAGTAAAGTAATTAGTTTATTCAGTTTAATTTTTAAGGATTTTTGTTTTATTTAGTTGTTAATATTATATGTTTTGTAACCATACAGGAATGTAGAAGTTTGGGCGGTTTGAACGTGAGGGAAAGGGAATTTGTCAAACTACTTAATAGTAAACTAAAAAGTAATTAACAAAAATTTATTAAGTTAATTAAGGGATAATTATAATTTAATGATTTGATTAACTCGTATAACTTAAAATATGTATATCTGTTACATCAGTGAACAGAATCAGACCAGACAAGCTGCATGGGACCATAGCAGTGAACTCTACCTTATGGAACAGAATGGACAGAATCGGAATCAATTGGGATTTTTAATTAAATTAAACACCTGTTTAATTTAATTAAAACCAACCGTTTCAACGACAACTCAAGGTGAGTTAAACTCACTCAGTTTTCCCATTTATATTTTGTGTAAATTGGGATTTTGATTTATGTTCTCTGTTTGCTGATGATTGACTGTTTGCTAATTATATATTTATTTGTTGATTTATCTGATGAAATTAAACCGTGTTTAATTTCAGTGATTTAACATTTATTTATAAACGTGTTTAAATTGTTTGAACCGTTTGAATTGCTTGTAAATTGGTTGATGTTAATGTTCGTTATCAGTTAAATGGACTGAACGATCTGATTTGAGATAATCATTTTGAATATAGGGAAGAGCAGTTTGAAGGGATCCAACCGGATTCCTCAAATATATTATTTATTTTCATATTATCATATATAAACTGTCATGATTTGGTAATTGATTTTAGTAGTGATCATTTACTGAAAAGTCAACCTATGTTGTGTTTTAACCAATGGGCTATATTGGTTAAGTAATCGGCAGTGAATGGCCTAAAAGGAAATCGTTTTATAAATATTGATTCACCGTCAGGTGAGTCGATAGAGATGAAGTTATAAAATTTATTTTTATAACTGGAGTTAGATTTTTAAATATATTATTTTGAATAAAAGTGTATAGAAGGGAAATAAATAAATGTTTTATTTATTAAAGACTTTGATTTATTATAAATTGATTTTACAAAGTAATTCTGAGATTAATCAGATTTATGAATATGGGGATAGAAATTAACCGTAATGGTTAAAATGTGGATAATTAGTTTAAAGAACATTTAATGGAATTATTTAAATTAATTATATTATTAATTAATTTAAAGTGGGAACGAATTTGAAAGGGGTTAACGAGATAACCGGACCTTTACTTGACAAAGCCAACCATTGCAACTGGAATTGATTTTGAATTTAGTTTGACTTGAATTAATCTAATAAAATAGTTTAGTGAATATTGTTTTAATTTTAATAAGATCTTTAAAAAGGGAAATTATATAATAAGGGTTCCAAAGAAAAAGGGGTTGCGTGAAAATATAATGATACTCTCGAGTTAGAAAGGAAATGTAAAGGTTAGTTTTATTTTATATTAATAAGTATTAGTTAGTGTTCCAAGAATGGAATAAAAGATACTATGTAACGCTGTTTACGAATAATGAATTAAATGGATTTCCCAAGTTTAAATAATAGAAAATGGTGTAATAAATGTTTTGAAAAGAGAATTAAGTGAGAATTTAATATGGTTATTCTACTAAGTATTATAATGAAATGGTTTGGAGGACATTAGTATATTAAATAAGAATCCAATTATCGTATTTTGAATATTAAAAGAGTTAGAAGTTTTAATCACGTAGAAGTCAATTAGTTTGTTTGATTTAAAGGGCCAAGTGATGCTGAATACTGAACCAGTGAACTCATTGGATTATCATGATTGAATCACCGATTATTTTGACAGTTAAAACACTGACCATCAAATTTGTCCAAGACGATTGTTGGTACGGAAAGACCGGGATCAAATTTATATTCGAAAACCATTCCGACCAATAAGTACGTGAAGATATAAGAAGATGATCGAGTTGGAGCATTGGAGACCATGGGTTTTCATAAATGGAAGAACCGCTAATAATCTTTGGTTAACTCCCAGAGATAAACTGTGGTCCTGTCGTGGTTGGAAACTACAAGTTGCAAGGACTTCTCGCTACTGATCCGTGGGCTGATTCCTATATGAGATGCAATAGGAAAGTACATTCGGTTCATTCGGTTCCTAGATGACTTGAATGGACGGATGTCTGACAGAGAATTTCCAAAGGAATCACATACGTTGATTTCTTCAAACGTACCATAGTTGGTGGCGGAGGGCGACGGTTCTCTTAGCTTAACCACTAGAGTATTTTTGTGGACGTCAATTAGTGATATCTGGCGGATATGACGATGTGGCATTCAAAGTGAATGGTGGCCAGGTGTTGTAAAAGATAATTCAAACCTCAAGCCTCACAACCGGGAAATGACAAAAATCGGGAGGTAGCATGGCTATGTGGGTCGCTCCCATTAGGGTGTATAATCACCTATCTAGAGAAATTCCATTTTCTTCTTTAATCTATACTTCGATGCTGTCCCTATTCGGGAAACGACTGTTGATCCCAACCGTTGGTGATATACATTCGATACACTCAAGCAAAATGAGTGGTCGGTCATGTGAGGGTCGGGTTGCAAGACGTTCTTGTTGAACCCAGTGTATTCGCCTCTAGAGGTACACAATCGGCAGGTGGTCCCTTACCTTGTCATAGTTGGAATCCAGTCTCCAATAGGCGCCCACGGTTTTGATTGTATACTATATGTGTGGAGCGTAAGATGCAAGCGTTCCACTAGATTGTTATTTACTTGTATTTAGACATTATTATAATATCAGAAAAGATATTGGTTTCAAAACTGTTTTGGGTTATCGTAAGGTAAAAACCGTCCGTGCTTATGTGTGGATTTAGTCTTACGATTATCCTTTTCTTTTGAAAAGATTTTAACTTTAAAATCAGGTTGTGTTATACCCTTAATATTGTGCGAGTTTTTCTCACTCTGGTTCACCAGACTGACCCGGTGTTTTGTAAATGCTCGGGTTAGCCCGAGTGTACAGGTTCATGTTATCGAATGCTGTGAAGAGACGAGCTAGAAGAGACCAGACGTATTATATAATTACTATTCCGTTGTTTGTTGTATATGAGGACAAGTTATTATAACTGTCCTGATGTGTGCTGTACTCTGATATTGTAAGTTTTATTTAAAGCTCTCAATTAAGATTTATTTCTGTATTATATTTTGTTCCGCTGCGATATGAGACTTTGATTCTATGTTGTGTTGGTTCTTCTTCTTCTATTCTAATATTTCTTTCTTTCTTATCTCACCATCTAAATTCTTTCTAATAACGCTCTTGTGTTTTCGATGCTTGGAGGATCGGCATGAGTTACGATAAATGTATTTATGTCGATTTTCAGGCTGAAAATCCTTGGGTCGTTACAGTGGTATCAGAGCTATTGGTTTAGTGATAACCTTGGCTCTGTGGTGTAACTCGATAGAGACGGGGTTAGTGATACCCTAGATTGAGTTGAGTATATACATGAGAGCACGTATTTGTAATTTGATATAAAATTATTTCTGCCCAATTTATTTTATAAACAATAAAAGTAAGGATTTTCACAAATTATTATGATATGGGCAAAATCAATTGGATTTGTTAATGTTGATTGGGATGATATATCTGGATTGTACTGTTGGTTGCTTGAATATAAATCTGAAATGGATAGATTTGGTTTAAAACCAATCTGAAATAAATAAGTTGGGTGATCAATCCAAATTTAATAAACCCGAAAGGATAATTAAAGAAATAAATGAAGTGATTAGAAATAATTAAAAATCCCATGTGAATTGGATTGTGTATAAATTTGTCAAAATGGATGATATGGATATTTGGAATTTAATTGACATTGTTTTGATGACTAATGAGTTCAGTGAAGTTGAGAACAGGTGCAGAAGTGCCAATTCAGCTTTAAAATCCATCCAAGAGAAATTCTAGAGTTGATTGAATTCAATTTGAATAGAGATGCATAATAACTAAGCAAGCTTGAATATAAAATATTGCTTATTGCATAATAACGCTCGCAAAATGGTATGCCTACGCAAAATATGATTTTTTTTTTATTTGGGTTTTGAGTTTTTCCAAACCTATTGGTCGATGGATATATTTCTTGAACCTGCGATATTGCAGATGTCCTCCGTACAGGGGATGCTCTGCCAAAATTTTTCCAAAATTTAAGGTGTAAGAAATTTTTTGAGGATTTTTGGAAAATTCTATTATTTGAATTAAATTGGTTTAAAACCAATTAGATTTGTTTTGGAAATAAAAAGGGAGTTTTGATTAAATATTATTATAAAAATAGGGGGTTGTTACGTCCTTTCTTACCTTAGCAATTTCAAGGACGAAATTATTTTAAGGGGGGAAGAATGTAACATCCCGTATTTTTTGCCGTCATATATTTAATTTAATTTATTATTTCAAATATTATATTTGGAGTATTAATGGATTTTAATATTTAATTCGTTATTTAAAACGAAGTTTTAACGTTAATTTTATTTATAATATAAATCGAGCTTGAAATCGCGTGACAGTTCGTAATATTTGGTTTTGAACTTCAACCGAGAATACAGGATCCGATATAAGTCGGATTTCTGTAAAACGATGAACGTTGGAGCCGTATTGATGGTAATTTTCATATGAAAGAGAAAAATTCATATTTCGTGTTATAATTTGTAGGTTATGGCTAAATCAAAATTTGAAATAGTCGCTATGGAAATCGTTATTAAATATAGGCCTTTAAAATAACCGTTTTGCAAACGGACCCCATTTTCGATGAAATCAGTTTCATTAGAACCATAAAGTTAAATTATTGTATGGTGTTGAATTGCGTGGCAAACCAATGTCGTATGGGACCACGGCAGCCACAAACGCCTGTTCAATTTCTATAGTGCGTAATTAATTCAATAAAGGGTTATTTGGGTATAACTTGAACAGACGATCGAATCAAGCCGCGAAACCAATTCCGTTGAGTTCGTATCGTCGATTATAGTCAAGATAGGTATATAGTTTGTTATTTTTGAAGATCGGCTAAATTGGTGTCCAAAATGGCATTGCGGTGCGCGTAAAAATAGCCTACTGGGGAAACAGTCTCAGAATGCGACGAAACTGGTGCCGTTGGGTTCGTATTGAAGAATTATTATAGGATTTCAAAGTTTCAAGTCGATCTGATTTATCTAGTGATCGCGGAAAAATTAAACACGTGTTTATTTCTGGTTTTATAAAGGAATTTTTTTCAAATAAAGTCGGATTTCGACGAAACTTGTCCCATTGGGTCCGTAATAACTTTTTACACTAAGATTAGCCTTTTTATCAGTAAACAAAAACAAATTGTGATGGTTTTTATCAACTACTTCACAACGAAGTTTCGTATAATAATATTTTATTAAATCATTACCCTATAAATATCAAACCAAGACTAAACCCTAAATTCGTCAAACCGTTTTCGGTGGTCAACGCATTCATTTTTCCGCCGCCCCAAATGAAGAAAACGAACGACACCAGTTGTTCAATCCTTCAACCACTGATTTATCCTAATCCTAACATTAAATAATAACTTTCCCAAATGCAAACCCCTAGAGGACATCAAGTACTCCTTAATGATCAGTTATGATCATCTATTGGGATCTGGATTGGTCAAAAATCTTGTTCGAAGCCGGCGAGTTAGAGCTGCGTTTCTGGAGCGGAGGGTGAGACTGGCGTGGTGGCGCTGCTGCCGGAGATGGAGGAGCTCGAGCAGTTTCCGACGATGCCCTCTGATGGTCCTTCGATCAATAGCGGAAGGCGCAGCAGTTGTTCGTATTGATGGGAACGAAGTGGAGTACTGCCGAATCTTTTTGGCAAAGCATTGATGGTACTATGAAGCTCTGGAACAAAGGAGGAAGCAATGCGAATCTGAAGAGCAGAAGGAATTTTGAGGCCGTATGTTTTAAACGTAATCTAAACATTTATAACATGATTATTTATGACTAATATGGGGATTAATGATGATATAATTAATCAAATTATTTGGACCTGATGCAGACAGAATGAAGAGAAGGCCTGGGAGCATTTATACAGTATCAACCGGCTTTTAAGGAATTTCCGTAATTACTGTGTATTTTTAAAACGTGAGTAATTTTAAGTAAAAAATTGTTAATTTAATGATAATTAAAAGATTAGAGAATTAATTAATGTTTGATGTAGATGGGTTAAACGATGAATGGTGACAAAAGGAAGAAATGATCTGTTGGAACCGGCGCACTTAAAATAAATGGACCTGTATAATTTGACCTAGTAATTAAAGCATAATTTAAATATAATTAGTAAATTAATTAGTTTATGCAGTTTAATTTTTAAGGATTTTTGTTTTATTTAATTGTTAATATTATATGTTTTGTAACCATACAGGAATGCAGAAGTTCGGGCGGTTTGAACGTAAGGGAAAGGGAATTTGTCGACCTACTTAACAGTAAACTAAAAAGTAATTAACAAAAAATTATTAAGTTAATTAAGGGATAATTATAATTTAATGATTAGATTAACTCGTATAACTTAAAATATGTATATCTGTTACATCAATGAACAAAATCAGACCAGACAAGCTGCGTGGGACCGCAGCAGTGAACTCTACCTTATGGAACAGAATGGACAGAATCGGAATCAATTGGGATTTTTAATTAAATTAAACACCTGTTTAATTTAATTAAAACCAACCGTTTCAACGACAACTCAAGGTGAGTTAAACTCACTCAGTTTTCCCATTTATATTTTATATAAATTGGGATTTTGATTTGTGTGCTCTTTTTGCTGATGATTGACTGTTTGCTAATTATATATTTATTTGTTGATTTATCTGATGAAATTAATCCTTGTTTAATTTCAGTGAAATACCAAATCATTATTTTAACGTTTGCTTCCAATAAAGGTAACTTAACTTGTTGGTCACATTTATTTATAAACGTGTTTAAATTGTTTGAACCGTTTGAACTGCTTGTAAATTGGTTGATGTTAATGTTCGTTATCAGTTAAACGGACTGAGCGATCTAATTTGAGACAATCATTTTGAATACAGGGAAGAACTAGTTGGAGGGATCCAACCGGATTCCTCAAATATATTATTTATTTTCATATTATCATATATGAACAGTCATTATTTGGTAATTGATTTTAGTAGTGATCATTTACTAAAAAGTCAAACTGTGTTGTGTTTTAACCATAGGCTATATTGGTTAAGTAATCGGCAGTGAATGGCCTAAAAGGAAATCGTTATATAAATATTGATTCACCGTTAGGTGAGTCGATAGAGATGAAGTTATAAAAATTATTTTTATAACTAGAGTTAGATTTTTAAATATATTATTTTGAATAAAAGTGTATAGAAGGGAAATAAATAAATATTTTATTATTAAAGACTTTGATTTATTATAAATTGATTTTACAAAGCAAATCTGAAATTAATCAGATTTATGATTATGGGGACAGAAATTAACCGTAATGGTTAAAATATGGATAATTAGTTTAAAGAACATTTAAACGAAATTATTTAATATTAATTATATTATTAATTAATTTAAAGTGGGAATGAATTTGAAAGGGGTTAACGAGATAACCGTGCCTTGAGTTGACAAAGCCAACCATTGTAATTGGAATTGATTTTGAATTTAGTTATCTAATAGAATAGTTTAGTGAATATTGTTTTAATTTTAATAAGATCTTTAAAAAGGAAAATTATATAATAAGGGTTCCAAAGAAAAAGGGGTTGCGTGAAAATATAACGGTACTCTCGAGTTAGAAAGGAAATGTAAAGGTTAGTTTTGTTTTATACTAGTAAATATTAGTTAGTGTTTCAAGAATGGAATAAAAGTGTAAGGACACGTGACTTCCCCGGTAAGGAAAGCACGGATTGCTTTGAGAACAACACACATCGGAACACAACCAAATAACATTTCATTTTTTTATTACAACAATTCCATTAGAATACAAGAATATACAGAGTATAAATAAATATTTTACATTTGACAAATATCAGAGATTTAAATTACATTTAAATACATAGCAGCGGAAAAATAATACAACACACAAAGAAATACACGGATACAGAGCTTTTCGAGTATCATTACAGCTGTAAACCCGGATCCTGTGAATATAAATCTGCAAAACCCAACTACTAGCTTCTCGTGTGGAAAATAAGGGCACCCAAAGTTTAGGTTAAAACAATAAACTCCAGGTCAGTCATGTGACTGGTGTGAGAACTAAAATAGTTATTAATCTTTATTTTTAAAGTTAGGTAAATCAAGGGACCACGCCATATAACGCGGAACGGGTTTCCTCCCAAGAATACCAGTGCATAAAACAAACAGAGCAATGCTAAATAAAGAAAAATGAAGCTATTATAAGTCCCAGGTTCCATCACACAATGCAACGCAAGCCGGAGGATAGGGTTTTACCTTATAATAGCCGAAGAATGCTTGATACGCTAAACTTCATCTTTTATTATTACTATATGTGAAGAAAACAACTTAAGTCATAATGTATAAATCATAGACGGCATAGTATCCAATGCTACTATGTCGCCATACAAGGCTCTACAAATAAAACCAAATGTCACGTATTGTAAATTGGATTCCCGTCATGAGTCGAGGCAAGGAGCAAGCTCCTCTCCGTTCGAGACACTCTAGCAAATGTCTCAGGACCACACACAACGATCCTTGGAACCTCCAAGGTCGGTCCTCTCCTACTTGTGACGATTAATTATTCCTAAACACATGTTTCCCGGTCCTATAGGACCTATATCCGAGGCGCCTCGCATCCAACAACCACACAGGTAAAAAGTATATAAATGTCAGGGCTAGTAGGTCATTGACATCACCCATAGCTAGAAAGAAACGTCGTGCAATCCTTGGGTCCTTATCCCGTTTTTGACTCATACCGAGGTGTGAGGCTTGCGAATTAATGCCATACACAAAGCTATGCCACATTGGCCGTGCTTTGATCATCAACCACAAGACTTTTCTTTTCAACAGAAGTCATGATCATTTGCCACTTAGGCATGCCACACAGGTAATTCATGACATGCGATTGATATCCATCAATATATAACCTCTGAGCTCGTGCGACTCAGAGAAGGGCGTTAAGCAAGAGAATAAATTCTCCGCCGCCAAACAAATATATATTTAAAAGAAATCAATCACACAGAATAAAATCCAATGTCAGACACACAGTCCATTTACAAGTTCATTCTGGGTCTAAACGAAACCGGAGGAACCTTGTTCCTCGCATATCCATCAAGATCCAAGTGCGTCTGGACGATCACCAATTGATTCCCTCCTCTTGGGTGTACAATCCAATCTGGATCATCAGTAATCATACAAACGATGTGAAGACCTCCGGTCTTCAACCACCGTCTTCATCTTTAACTTATCGTCGAATCAGTTATTCAGAGTGGGCATAAACCCGACCTTTCCGGATAACCCGCGTATATAATAAACAAGTGTTACACAAACACAACATACGCCTCATTCCAATTTAGAATATTCTTTTATTCAAATATTCACATTCTTAGGGAAAGGTTCCTATTAATTTTATCAAAGATAAATTCTTCTAAATTTATTCTTTAATCTTCCTTTGGATATCATTTCAATCCATGTTAAGGTTTTCCAAACTAGTCGGGATTAGCGAATCACACTGAAGTAATTATTTATTTTATTTCCCAATCCCAACCTATTCATCCCATGGAGCAAAACTGGTAATACTCCATATCTAACACCACGGTGTTATCGGTAAATATTAATTACCATTTCACGTTCAAATCTAATCAAAGATTTAACTATCGCTTGGAGCAAAACTGATGATACTCCATTCTCGATCACTTTAATCTAATTAAAAGATTCATCAAAACTCCACTTAGTTTTAATCTTCCCAAAAATCAATATCCTGTCTTTAACTGGGTTAAAGAACTAATGTCATCTAAAACACGGTTCACGATAAACCCAAAATCACATTCCATTGTTAATCGGGTTAAAGAACAGGTGTTATTCAAAACACCGCTCACGATAAACCCCAAAAACCAATTTAAATTCAATTCTAATTAAATACTAATTAACTGGACAATTTCACTAAATCTTAGTTAAAATATTTATTCTTTTCTAAACTAGGTTCAAGAACAGTGTTATTTAAGACACCATTCACGACGAACCCAAAATTCCATTTGATATTAAATACAAGGCTCTGAATAGAAAATATATCGGCTTATATTCAGTATAAATTCTGAAACCAATAAATATCGTATTGGAAATAACGATATAAATATATCTTTCAAATTTCCACAACCATATATGTATAATCATGAAATCCAACGTCGAAATATTCCGAAGATAATTTCAATTCAAATCTATTTCTATCCGTATATTGGAACTTCTAATTATTTTAAAACCACTTCAAATCCAATTTATTTATTCAAAAACATTGGATTATAATTCTAGTTCATAACTAGTTCTTTTCGATAAAAATATATTTTTATCCTTTTTAAATATAGTATTTTTCACCCCAATTCTTTCTAAATCATATACTATGATTTTACACAAATTATTGACATTTTAAATAATTTTATCAAGGTCCGTACAGTCGATTTCCAATAACGGCCGTCGAACTGCACTTACAGCGACCTTTTCCAAATTTGATTTGGACATAATTCCAAATCCAACCATTAAATTTCAAATTTCTAATATTCATTGGAAATCTCTTTTCGATACGAACCCAACGGTTCTGGTTTCAGGAGAATCCGACGGTCGGATCTCCCGTAACGTCAACTCGAAGTCGATGGTCGAAATTCGCGAACTGCCATTGCGCGGCGCGTTCTATTCAGGCCATTTAATATACATAATATATATTATATATATTTCATCGATTTCGATTCTAAACGTATTTTATAAATCTTTTAAATTCGTTTTCAAAACAATTTCAACTTCATATTCAATTTTAAATCAAAATTGAATATTCCATATCATTAATATATAAATGATGATATTTTCAAAATGTTATATTTTGAAATCACTTCTTTTTCTATATTCATTATAAAAATGAATATAATCGATATAAATATCGTTCGCGTAAAAATGATGCATATCTAATTAACATGGCTTTATATATTTCAATAACTTCGTTATTCTATTCAACACATGAATATTTTCTTCAACACATGAATATATATTTCTTTCAACACATGAATATTCTCAACACAAGAGCATCGTCAACACATGACTATTTATTCTATTTAATATATTTTATAAAATTATGATTTCTATCGTTTAATTCTTAATAAGGCTCCAACCATAAATTAGTAAGAGAACGATTCCCTAAGTATTAACCCCGAAGGCCGAAACCAACATCAGATCAATACCCAGGAAACCACTCATCTTAACTAGTTTCCAGCTAGTTTCTAATTTTATATATGATAAAAATGTGAATTTTATTGTTAAAATATTTCGTTCAACGCATGATATGTTTCAACACATGAATATTCTCAACATATGAGTATCGTCAACACATGACTATTTATTGTATTCAACATATGAATCTTTATTTTATAATATTCTTTATTTTTCCAATTGGAATGAGGCCCAATTAATTACCATATAATGTTAATTATATGGATTCCATATAACACATGTATATAATAGCAATGATAAATAATCAACCATCATCCAAAGTGCACTACACAACTGTCTGTCAACCTATCGATTGACATACAATTAAACAATCGGGATTAGTGTACGTCAAATATTATCCCAATACCTGTATGTGGTTTAAGTCAACAAACACATATTTTTATTTGTGCAGTTGGGCGATGTGTAAAATTTATCGTCCTAATCAATATCAGCCAAATGGGAGTACATAAACAAATCGTTCAATTTTTAAATGAATATTTATTTATTCACGTTCACGTTAAATATATTTTTAACAATAAATAATTTATTTCAACACATGAGTATATTTCCATTCATTCCACATCACAATCAATTTTCACAACACAACAAAATCAAACAAGTCGTCCATGGTCTGTGGACAACGGGTGTCGGGTGCTGCTAAGCACCGTCTGCGTCCTACTATATAATTTACCTAGAAAACAAGAAGTTCTCACCGATTAGCTAAACCAAACATCGCGACTCTTCATATGTAGAAAATCTTCGCCGTGCTCGCCTTTTGTCACTTTCGTTGTCCGTATCCACTACATATATAAAAATCGCATCTTTATATTGTTTCTATATATATATATATAAATAAATCACATTTTTATAACTACGCTACATGGATAAAAATCACATTTTTATACTGCTACTATATAGATAAAAATTCTATTTTTATACCGCTACTATATAGATAAAAATTCTATTTTTATAACGGTGTTCATATAATAAAGATCATATTTTTATCACGCTAACTTCATAATAAAAATTATATTTTTATATCGTTCTTCTTCTAATAAAGATTATATTTTTATATCGCCACTCATATAAAAATCACAATTTTATATTCTCTAGTATAGAAAAATCATATTCTTATATTCCCTATTATATAAAAATCATATTTTTATCATGCTGTGGTATAAATAAAAATCATACCTTTACATCGCTATCGTATATTTAAAATTCTCCTCTTTCTTTATGGTAAAAATATATCCTTTCTCTATATAAAAATTTCGCCTTTTTCTATATAAAAATCTCACCTTTTTCTATATAAAAATCTCGCCTTTACCTAACTAAAAATCTTAACTTTTTTAAGTTAAAAATAACATCTTGATCATATTAAAAATCAAATCTTTCCTAGGATAAAATCATACTTTTAATTCAACGCTATGTGTAGATAAAAACCACATTTTTATTCCAAATACATGAATAAAAATAAAAGTAAAGCTTACAAGTGATATCGAGTGGCGAAGGAGGCTCGGGAGAGCCATTGTCGGTTGGCGGCGGCGCCACATTTGCCGGAGCAGCGAAGAAAGGGTGGTTTCCGGGGTTGGAATAATTAAAAATCGGGTTTTTATGAGGAAGGAGGATCTCGGGGTTGGACTGACGGCTTGAGGGCGGCGCGAGGGGTCTGTAGGCCGAGGGGATACGGCGGTGGCCAATGGGGCTGTCTTGGTCAAGGGGGTGCGGTTTTAGGGGCACGGTGCTTGGTGCCTCGAATGGAGGAAGGAGAAGAGGGGAGAAGGGGATCGGGGGGGGGGGGGGGAGGGGGAGTGGACCGCCGATGGCGCGCGAAGGGGCGGTCGAGGCTCTGGCGGCGCGGGGCTAGGGCACGACACCTCTTCTTCTTTTTTTATTTGTTTTTTTTAAATGAATGGGGAGGGGGTCAATGTAGATAGAGGGAGAGAGGATATTATTATATATATATTTTGTTATTCTTAATTTCAAAGAAAAAGTAACTTTTTATTTTTAACTCGAAATCGAACCCACCGACTGTCGTCCGTAAATAATTACCCCCATTTCGAATACAATGGGATATGTATCGTAAGCTATTTCGATCGTTTCGATCAATTTCCGTCAAAATCAAAATATAAATCTATATGTTGAATTTGAACGCACATTTCAATCTACCGGGGAAAAATTCCCAAAAATATTTTCTAGCTTCGTATTGACGATACGGTCTTAACAAAACTAATTTCGTCAAATTCTGAGACCGTTTGAAAAATGGTCATTTTCCGGTCGATCGAAATTGGCTAAAACTATCAAAACACGTTTTACTTCGCCACGCTCACATATTGATTCAAAAAATTACAAATTTTGGAATTTAGCAATAACTCGACATCCCGGACCCAACAAAAGTGGTTTCATCAAAAATGGAGGTCGTTTGCAAAATTTCCATTTTTAAGGGCTTAAAATTCCATAGCGACTATTTGGAAATTTCAACTGGGCATAACTTTTTATTCCCGCTATGAAATTTCGATTTTTCGGATTCGTTGGAAAGATATTTTCAATTAGATTCTAATATTTTAATTTCTCTAAAATCCGGTTTATTTTGAATCCTGTACATTCATTTGAAATTTGAAATCGAATTTTCGAACTACCGCGCCATTTTCAATTCCTTTTATAATTAAAAATAAATATTTATATTCTAACGATGATTCAAATAAATATATACATTCTAATTCTATTCAAAAAAAAATTTCTCGTAATTATTATTTAAAATAAATCATTTTAAATACTCAAAACCCATTAAATTCGCCAAAATAAAAATTTTAAATTGGCCCAGATTTTCCGGGTTGTTACAATCTCCCCCTCCCCCACTTAAAACTTTTCGTCCCCGAAAAGGAACGAAGCTGAAAGTTGTTTTACTAATCAACTCAACTTTCATTATTTTCTTTACGGCTTAAGTTCTTCAACTTTTCAGTTTCTAAGAACTTTTCAAAATTTTCAAAAATTTGGCTAACACCCTA
The DNA here is from genome assembly GCA_030737875.1 of Allium sativum. Taxonomy (NCBI): domain Eukaryota; kingdom Viridiplantae; phylum Streptophyta; class Magnoliopsida; order Asparagales; family Amaryllidaceae; genus Allium; species Allium sativum. The sequence continues at coordinate 269,990,251 of CM060922.1, read as the reverse complement.
AATTTTCGCCATAACCTCCTCTGCACCGGGAGCTTGGGGATGTTTCAAAGAGCCTCCCATGGCCCTCATCAATCCGAAAGAAAAAGAAAAAGCGAAGCGGCTAGCCAATCGGCTCATAAAATCATCAAATCCCCAAGAAATACAATAAACATGTACCTATTTGTCGGGCAAAAAATTTTATTCCTCTTCTCTAGCCTCCTTGCTATGACCTATTCAATGGATATACATGTATATGCATGCAATTGTAATCATTTTTCAATATAGTTCAATATTCGGTTCAATTAGGCTAAATGGTTCAAAATTTTAATAAATGAAACCAATAATCAAACAACACAATCAGCAATCAATTAGTGGATTATCGTTTCAAATTCATAATTTTTGATATATAGTCAAAAAATCAGATTTTTGATGCCAAATCACAACAATAATCCTATCTAGTTTTGATTCTCACACCAGTCTAATGGAAATATATAGATATCTCACTTTCAAAGCTCGAACATAAATGCTGATGATGTTTCAAACAACCATCACAACATCTCCGGGCTACTAGAGTGCGATTCTATATCTATCTAGTATATAAATACTTTGAATATACGTTCATGACGCTTATATGCAAAATCTTTATATACTCGATTGTCCAAGTTCAATACAAATAAAATATTCAAATACGTACCATTATATATAAATTTTTAAAACAAAGTTTGTTTCCAATTTTATTTTAAAAATATATTCTTCACACTCGTTCTAGGATACTACTGATCCCATCTCTCACGAGTTATTCTTATTGGATATTTCTAATCCAACCTCTGATGAATTCTTTCGTTGAGTTCTAATGTGTCTTGTTCTCGAGCTCTGTAAACCAAAGCTCTGAAACCACTGTAAGGACCCGTGACTTCCCCGGTAAGGAAAACACGGATTGCTTTGAGAACAACACACATCGGAACACAAACAGAAGAACATTTCATTGCTTATTACAACAATTCCATCAGAATACAAGAATATACAAAGTATGAATAAATATTATACATTTGACAGATATCAGAGATTTAAATTACATTTAAATACATAGCAGTTGAAAAATAATACAACACACAAAGAAATACACGGATACAGAGCTTTTCGAGTATCATTCCAGCTGTAAACCAGGATCCTGTGAATATAAATATGCAAAACCCAACTACTAGCTGCCCGTAAGGAAAATAAGGGCACCCAGAGTTTAGGTTAAAACAATAAACTCCACATTTGTCATGTGACTGGTGTGAGAACTAAAACAGTTATAAATCTTTATTTTTAAAGTTAGGTAAATCAAGGGACCACGCCGTATAACACGGAACGGGTTTCCTCCCAAGAATACCAGTGCATAAAACAAACATCGCAATGCTAAATAAAGAAAAATGAAGCTATTATAAGACCCAAGTCCCATCACACAATGCAACGCAAGCCGGAGGATAGGGTTTTACCTTATAATAGCCAAAGAATGCTTGATACGCTAAATTTCATCTTTTATTATTACTATAAGTGAAGAAAACAACTTCAGTCATAACGTATAAATCATAGACGGCATAGTATCTGATGTTACTTTGTTGCCATACTAGGCTCTACAAATAAAACTGAATGTCACGTATTGGAAATTGGATTTCCGTCATGAGTCGAGGCAAGGGGCAAGCTCCTCTCCATTCGAGACACTCTTGCAAATGTCTCAGGACCACACACATCGATCCTTGGAACCTCCAAGGCCGGTCCTCTCCTACTTTTGAGGATTAATTATTCCTGAACACATGTTTCATGGTCCTATAGGACCTATATCCAAGGCACCTTGCATCCAACAACCACACAGGTAAAAAGTATATAAATGTTAGGACTGGTAGGTCACTGACATCACCCATAGCTAGAAAGAAACGTCGTGCACTCCTTGGGTCCTTATCCCGTTTTTGACTCATATCGAGATGTGAGGCTCGCGAATTAACGTCATACACAAAGCTATGCCACACAGGTCGTGCTTTGATCATCAACCACAGGACTTTGCTTTTCAATAGAAGCCTTGATCATTTGCCACTTAGGCATGCCACACAGGCAATTCATGCCATGCGATTGATATCCATCAATATATAACCTCTGAGCTCGTACGTCTCAGAGAAGAGAGTTAAGCAAGAGATTAAATTCTCCGTCGCCAAACAGATATATATGTATATATATATATATATTTAATATAAATCAATCACACAGAATAAAATCCAATGTCATACACACAGTCCATTAATAAGTTCATTCTGGGTCTGAACGAAACCAGAGGAGCCTTGTTCCTTGCATATCCATCGACCTCCAAATACTTCTGGACGATCACCAACTGATTCCCTCCTCTTAGGTGTACAACCCAATCAAGATCATCAGTAATCATCCAAACGATATGAAGACCTCCGGTCTTCAACCACCATCTTCATCTTCGACTTATCGTCGAATCAGTTATTCAGAATGGGTATAAACTCGGCCTTTCCGAATAACCCGTGTATATAATAAACAAGTGTTACACAAACATAACATACACCTCATTCCAATTCAGAATATTCTTTTATTCAAATATTCACATTCTTAGGGAAATGTTCCTATTAATTTTATCAAAGATAAATTCTTCTAAATTTATTCTTTAATCTTCCTTTGGATATCATTTCAATCCATGTTAAGGTTTTCCAAACTAGTCGGGATTAGCGAACCACACTGAAGTAATTATTTATTTTATTTCCCAATCCCAACCTATTCATCCCATGGAGCAAAACTGGTAATACTCCATATCTAACACCACGGTGTTATCGGTAAATATTAATTACCATTTCACGTTCAAATCTAATCAAAGATTTAACTATCGCTTGGAGCAAAACCGGTGATACTCCATTCTCGATCACTTTAATCTAATTAAAAGATTCATCAAGACTCCACTTAGTTTTAATCTTCCCAAAAATCAATACCTGTCTTTAACTGGGTTAAAGAACCAATGTCATCTAAAAGAACCAATGAGGCCCAATTAATTACCATATAATGTTAATTATATGGATTCCATATAACACATGTATATAATAGCAATGATAAATAATCAACCATCATCCAAAGTGCACTACACAACTATCTGTCAACCTATCGATTGACATACAACTAAACAATCGGGATTAGTGTACGTCAAATTTTATCCTAATACCCGTTTGAGGTTTAAGTCAACAAACACAGATTTCTATTTGTGCAGTTGGGCGATGTGTAAAATTTATCGTCCCAATCAATATCAGCCAAATGGGTGTACATAAACAAATCGTTCGATTTTTAAATGAATATTTATTTATTCACGTTCACGTTAAATATATTTTTAACGATAAATAATTTATTTCAACACATGAGTATATTTCCATTCATTTCACATCACAATCAATTTTCACAACACAACAAAATCATACAAGTTGTCCATGGTCTGTGGACAACGGGTGTCGGGTGCTGCTAAGCACCGTCTGCATCCTACTATATAATTTAACTAGAAAACAAGAATTAAAGTGAGAAGTTCTCACCGATTAGCTAAACCAAACATCGCGACTCTTCATATGTAGAAAATCTTCGCCGTGCTCGCCTTTTGTCACTTTCGTTGTCCGTATCCACTACATATATAAAAATCGCATCTTTATATTGTTTCAATATATATATAAATCACATTTTTATAACTACGCTACATGGATAAAAATCACATTTTTATACTGCGTCTATATAGATAAAAATTATTTTTATACCGCTACTATATAGATAAAAATTCTATTTTTATAACGGTGTTCATATAATAAAGATCATATTTTTATCACGCTAACTTCATAATAAAAATTATATTTTTATATCGTTCGTCTTCTAATAAAGATTATATTTTTATATCGCCACTCATATAAAAATCACAATTTTATATTCTTTGGTATAGAAAAATCATATTCTTATATTCCCTATTATATAAAAATCATATTTTTATCATGCTATGGTATAAATAAAAATCATACCTTTACATCGCTATCGTATATTTAAAATTCTCCTCTTTCTTCATGGTAAAAATATATTCTTTCTCTATATAAAAATTTCGCCTTTTTCTATATAAAAATCTCACCTTTTTCTATATAAAAATCTCGCCTTTACCTAACTAAAAGTCTTAACTTTTCTAAGTTAAAAATAGGATCTTGATCATATTAAAAATCAAATATTTCCTAGGATAAAATCATACTTTTAATTCAACGCTATATGTAGATAAAAACCACATTTTTATTCCAAATACATGAATAAAAATAAAAGTAAAAGCTTACAAGTAATATCGAGTAGCGAAGGAGGCTCGGGAGTGCCATTGTCGGTTGGCGGCGGCGCCACATTTGCCGGAGCAGCGAAGAAAGGGTGGTTTTCGGGGTTGGAATAATTAAAAATCGAGTTTTTATGAGGAAGGAGGGTGTGACGATCCCAAAATCCGAGGGGCGGTATTAAGGATAATCATTGGGAAATAACACATTAATCATCATAGCAGAGTACAGATAATAGCAGAAACAATAAATAAAATAATTTTACATGGATATGACAGCGGAATCACAACATGTAGGAATATCTAAATAGCATAACGTGGGATATAACTTAGTAAATAAAAAGGAAAGTGATCAGTCATTATCGCCAGAGGTGGAATACATATACATATAGTGAGAAATACGGAAAGTAAATCAGTCTGCATCGCCAGTGGCGGAATCATAATATAAGTACAGTAATGGCGGAAAATGTCAAAGTCATCTCTGTGAAGTCAGCCTCGCCATGAGCCAAAAATGCACTCTATGCAGCAGTGCAGAGCCAAAAACCACCTGTCACCTGTGTACTAGGCTGCCCGTGTGAAAATAAGGGCACCCGCGTTTGTAAAGTGAAACAAACAACGAGTCAGTCATGGGGACTGGTATGAGGAATCTATTTAATAGTTAAACAACAGTAATAGCAAATCATAGGACCACGCCACTTTCGCGGAACGGGTTTACTCCAGTGATTGCTTGTGCATTTAAAACAAAGTAAATTCTTTTTAAAACAACGCAATGCTTTTTGAAAGAATGAAGCCATTATAAGACTCAGGTCCCATCATACAATGCAACACAAGCCGGAGGATAGAGTTTTACCTTATAAGGGCCAAATATGCTTGATACGTATAAAGCAAAATCAATTTATATTATTACTAGTGCATATATGTTTCAAAAATGAATAGCATCATAAATATCAATCATAGACGGCATAAGTGCCCCATACCACTATGTCGCCATACTAGTTCTACAATCAAGTCCGTTATTTCGTATTGGAAATTGGATTTCCGTCATGAGTCGAGGCAAGGGGCAAGCTCCTCTCCGCTTCGAGACACTCTAGCAAATGCCTCGGGACTACACACTCTAGGTAACCCCTGGATGCTTCAGGGCCGGTCCTCACTTACGTTAGAGGATTGGCAATTCCTGAACACACGTTTCCCGGTCCTTACAGACCTATAATCGAGGCGCCTCGCATTCCAACAACCACAAAGGTGAAAAGTAGATATATATGTCAGGGCTGGTAAGTCACTGACACCACCATAGCTATAAAGAAACGTCGTGCTCTCCCTGCAGTCCGTATCCCGTTTTTAACTCATACCGGGGGTGTGAGGCTCGCGAATCTACGAAATACACAAAGCTAGGCCACGTAAACCTTGCTTTGATCATCATCCACAAGACTTTGCTTTGCAATAGAAGCCTTGATCACCGCATCTTGGCATGCCACATAGGCAGTCCACTCCGTACGATTGATTTCCATCGATATATAACCTCTGAGCTCATACGTCTCAGAGAAGGGCGTTAAGCAAAAGAATAAATTCTCCGCCGCCAAACGGATATATATTTAACAGAGATCAATCAATATAGAACAAAATCCAATGTCAGACACACAGTCCATTTGCAAGTCCGTTCTGGGTCTGAACGAAACCGGAGGCGTCAAATTTCTCGTATATCCGTCCAATCAACACATACGTTCAGACGGCTACTACTTCCGTCCCTTTCCGGTAGCTACTCCGGTCAGGAACCTCAGTAGCGCCCATCCAACCGATACGAAGATCGTCAGTCTTGAATCATCTTTGCATTTTCCAATTCGAATCGCTCGATAAATTATTTGAAATGAGGGTTAGCTCGGCCTTTTCAAATAATCCACGTCATTAGAATTTAAATCGATTCATTTTATGGTTATTTTATTCGACATCCATCTTTCGGTTCTTTAGTGTTATTTTCATGTCATATACAAACAACCATCAAATATCAAACAATTCAATCCCATTTGGTTTATTCTCAATCAATATTGTTTATAATATTTTATAACGATTTTTCGCCATTTTTATTCATTTAAAAATGGCCATATTTAATTAAACGACGTTTCAGGTCGTGCCGTGGCACTGGCGCTGTTTTTCCCTAAATTTGTTTCACACATATCGGAAATCTAACCGTTGGATTTCTACAAAGTCTATATCAGTGGGAAGATATTCCCAAAGCAAACCCAACGGTTACAGTTTCGTGAGAATCCGACGGTCGGATCTTCCACACTAGTCGTTTGAAGTTACGGTTTCAAAATTCGAACGGCAGCGTCGTTATTCGATTTAATTTAATTATATTTATATTTATATATATAGTTCATTCTATGATTTCAACTATAGTTCATTCTATATTTTCAACTTCGTTTTCACTCCAAATATTTCACTAACGCCTTAATATTTCGAAAAATTTCGCCATAACTTCCTTTGTACGGGGAGGGGTTTGGAAATTTATTGGGCCGTATTAGGTACCCAATAAATCCTAAAAAGCATTCACATATTTATAGTGATATATTCTGGTGTTTACGGGGGAGCATGTACTGATAATCACTCCAGGGAATAAATTCCCGTCACCCCGTTTCCGTGTGGAAATAAATAGTCCATGTGCCGTATCTAATAACTAGAGCGACGTGATTTTTGTCAACTCCAGACCCGTGTGGGGTTTTTATTAATCTGGCAATTTATCGTTATAATTTATATAGTCCATATTAGTCATCAGTTCAACCTGTAGTACATAGTCATCGCCATACAAGCCTCTTGCTTATATGGTAAATCTTCCACCTCGTCACACAAGCTCCAACTGTTTATGTGGAATATGATGAAGTATGCCCATCGTCAAGAAGTATGACATGTAGTGTAGTTCAAAATTAATTGTTACTAACCTATGGCGTTGTTTATTATTTCACACAGAAAAACCAGCACTCCGCATCCAATGGCACTCACAGGAGTTGATATATAAATAAAATTGCGCAGCCAACTCATCAAGGTTTACCTATTTGTCGGGCACGCAAATAATTTCTTTACTCTACAGCTAATCCATTTTTCCTGTTCAACACATGTATATATATGCAGAACAAAGCTAATAACAATATTTCTAGCAAATTATTATTGATTTCAACACACGTGTATTTTTAACTAAGCGTATACGTGATAAAAGGAATATTTTTATCATCAAAAATATTTATTCGACGCATGTGTATTTTTAACTAAGCGTATACATGATAAAAGGAATATTTTTATCATCAAAAATATTTATTCGACGCATGTGTATTTTTAACACTACTTACTCACTATAAAAATATAGTTTTCATTGTCGATTCATTTTATTTGTAAAAGATGATAACATTCAACACATGAACTTCAACTCAACAAATGAATTGCAATTCAACACATGAATATTCTATATAGTTTGTATATATATAAAAATGTGATTTTTATTGCTAAAGCCATTTGTTTAAATTCAAATAATATTCAACACATGAATATTCGATATAGTTTATGTAATTTATTTCAACGAATGAAAATTATTCTAACACATAAATATTTCAGAAAATTTCGGCAGCATAACGGCAGGGTAGTTAAAACTGGGACCGTGCCTAGTACAGCTCCTCGCTCTACCTTAAAACCTCGCGGTTTTTGACAATGGGGATCATGCATCTAGTTCGCACGCAGGCGGCATGTTTTATTTTCAATTCCACAATCCTATTCTATTTTGTTTCAACCACAAGAGGGTATTTTTCAACCTCAAAGGTATTTTTCAACCATAATATCAACCACAAACAATTATTTCCAACCATTCGTCATACCATATAATATCACGTCAAACACAAGCAATAAATATCGTCCATGGTCTGTGGACGAGGGGAGTATATATATATTTATATATAATATAATAATTCACTTGCATTTCATCACAATTCAAAGCATATATGTTTCATTCAACGCTTGTATAATTTATACATTGCTAATATAACTTATACAACACATATACATGAGGTATACAATGCGTATATAATTTATACTTCTCCTATATAATTTATACAACGCGATTTCATTCACAGAAATAGTTTAGATTCCTCACATTGGTTATTGCGGTGCTAAAAATCGCAGGAAGGTCAGAAAAATCCGCGGCTTCTTCTAGAATGTAGAGAGCCTCCTTGCGGTCACGGTGTCTCCTGTTTCATCGAATTTCGTTAAAGAACGAAAAAGATATTATTTTTCAAAGTTTTGCAACACTTAAAAGTGTTATTTTCAATACAGAATTTTCTTCAGAAAGGTTTTTAAAATCTTCGAAACTAGGTCTCAAAATTTCAGTCGATCCGTACCTCTATGCTTCGATCAGGCTACGCTGCGTCGAAGAACTACGAAGCACCTCCAGAACGGCGGTGGTGGCGAGTGGTTCGGTGGTCTGTGCTCGTCGCGGCGGCGCTCAGAAGGTCGCGCCTTCCTCCTCGATTTCCGGCGTCGATAGTCGATGGGAGGAGACGTGGGTTGGTCGGATGTGGAGAGGGGACTACGGCGAACAAAAACTTCAACTGGGGTCGGCGGTCAAATCGCCTGAGGCGGTCGGAAAAAGGGGAAGAAGTCTCGAGCAACGTGGATCGCCCAATCTTTCTCTGGCGGCTAGGGTTTTATGTTTTTGTTTTTGTTTTTTTAAAGAAAATTTCCTATTGGCCGGAGCTTTATAGAAATTTTTAAATAGTGTTTTTGCAACCGGACTCCTTTTTAAACCCAACGACTGTCGCCCCTAGCCAAATACCCCCATTCCGGACACAATGGGATATGTTTCGTTGGCCATTTCGACTGTTACAGCCAGCTATTTTTCAAATTAAAATATAAAACATTCGATATTTAATTTAAACGTACATTTCAATTTGCCAGGGCCACAAACTGAATCGAAAAATTCCAGAAAAATAAATCTAGCTTTGTTTTGACAATACGGTCCTAACAAAACCCGTTTCGTCGAATTCTGAGCTCGTTTGAAAAACAGCCATTTTTAGGTCGACCCATTTTAACAGAATTTGACCAAACACGTTATCTTTTGCCCCGCTCACATACTAGCTTCAAAAATTATGAAATTTTAAACTTAGGAATAATTTGACATCCCGGACCCAACAAAAGTGGTTTCGTCGAATTCCGAGGTCGTATGCAAAATCTCAATTTTCAAGGGCTATAGATACTATATAGCGACCTTTCTCAAAATTCATTTGGCCATAACTTTTGATTTCCGTTATGAAATTTCGATTTTTCAGATTCGTTAGAAAGGTATTGATAAACAGATTTAAATATTTTCAGTTTCGCTAAAATCCGTTATATTTTCCACCCGGTACAATCAGACTAAGTTTGTATACAAAATTTCAAACTGCCATATTATACCCAATTCTATATTTTATTGAAATATTCTATTTCAACAATTCAAATTCTTTGGTAATAACCTAATTTAAAAAATTTAAACTGGTTCACATTTTCCGGGTTATTACAATCTCCCCCACTTAAAACTTTTCATCCTCAAAAAGGAAATAACAGTTAAGCAGGAAATAAAATGTAAATGCAAAGTATTGTGAAGGTACCTTGCACCGGAGTTAGTCAGAGATGTCCACTCTGCATTTGGGATAGGCTTGTTTAATGCTTTCCTCTGTTTCCCAAGTACAGTCTCTAGGATCACTACTCCACTGCACTTTGACTAAATGAATCTTTTTCCTCCTCAGCTCTCGAGTTTCTTTGCCAACTATCTTTAATGGCTCTCTACTGAGTGCTAATTCTGGAGTTATGTCAATGTCATGTTGCGCTGCTTCTTCCACAATAAGGTCGGGATCATGAACATGTTTTCTGAGTTGAGATACGTGGAACACATCATGTATACCAGGCAACCAATTAGGTAATGAAACCCTATATGCAAGAGTTCCAATCCGTTCAAGTATAGGAAAGGGACCAATAAATCTCAGTGCCAACTTCCCAGTCTTGCCAAATCTGATTACTACTCGCATTGGAGAAACTCTTAAATAAACATAATCGCCAACGACAAACGATATATCCCTTCTTCTCGCATCAGCATAACTTTTCTGTCGGCTCTGTGCGGTTTTTAATCGCTTCTTAATGAAATCGACCTTATCCGATGCTTCTTGAATCATATCGGGCCCTAACGCAAGTCTATTGCCAGGTTCTACCCAACATGCGGGAGATCTGCACGGTCTACCGTATAATGCTTCAAATGGAGACATTCCCAAACTTGCTTGATAGCTATTGTTGTAAGAGAATTCTGCTAAATGTAAATGATCTTCCCATGAACCTCCGAAATCAATAACGCAAGCCCGCAGTAAATCTTCTAGAATTCTATTCACCCGCTCAGTTTGACCGTCTGTCTGTGGGTGATAAGCGGTGCTTAAATTTAATTTGGTTCCCAATTCTTCCTGGAATGCTTCCCAGAATTTGCTAGTAAATAGGGGATCTCTATCACTGACTATATTGAGCGGCACTACATGAAGTTTAACTATTTCTCTGAAGTAAATCTGTGCTAGACTTTGAGCCGTTCTGTTGGATCGGACAGGTATGAAATGGGCAGCCTTCGTGAAGCGATCTACGATTACCCATATACTGTCGTTTCCTTTCTTAGTTTGAGGCAGGCCATCGATGAAATCCATCGAAATTGGTTCCCACTTCCATCCTGGAATTTCTAATGGTTGCAATAATCCAGCTAATTTCTGCTGATCACTCTTAACTAGTTGACAAGTGGGGCATCTGCTAACATATAATGAGATATCTCTTTTCATCGCCTTCCACCAGAAGGTGCGCTTGATATCGTTATACATTTTGCTCACACCGGGATGGATACTCAATTTGGATTTGTGGCACTCATCAAGTATGTCTCTTTTTAGCTCAGAGATGTCGGGAACACAAATTCTTCCTTTTAATCTCAAAACCCCCTCACTATCCACTTGGAAGCTGGAGTCTATGCCTTCATTGATCCTTTTGATCATTAATTTTACAAAATTATCCTCCTTTTAAAGGGTCGAGATCCTGTCTATTAATGAAGACGTGATGACAAAACTGGCGATGATTTCATTCTTTCTGCTGAGCGCATCTGCTACAACATTGGCTTTTCCCGGAGTGTATAGAATTTCAAAATCGTATGCTGCAAGGAATTCTAGCCAACGCTGTTGTCTCAAATTTAGATCTTTCTGAGTGAACAGATATTTCAAGGATTGATGATCGGTAAATAGTTCGAACTTCTCGCCCAATAAATAATGCCTCCAGATTCTTAAAGCGAACACGATAGCTAATAACTCAAGATCATGAGTTGCATGGTTCCTTTCATGCGGCTTTAGTTGACGGCTGGCATAAGCGATCACTTGGCCTTTTTGCATTAACACTGCGCCTAGCCCTCTAATAGAAGCATCTGTCCATACAGTCAAGTCTTGATTACCTTCTATTATTGTCAATACTGGAGCAGTTGTCAATTTCAGTTTCAGCTCCTGGAAAGCTTCTTCACATTCGGGAGTCCATTTGAATTTCTCATGCTTCTTTGTAAGCTTTGTCAATACTCCTGATATCTTTGAAAAATCCTGAACAGATTTCCGATAGTAACTAGCCAGTCCAAGGAAACTTCGAACTTCTGTGGGGGTAGTAGGTTGTTTCCAGTTCTGAATCGCTGTAATTTTGCTTGGATCTACAGCAATCCCTTCTTTTGATACGACGTGGCCTAGGAATTTAACTTCATTCTGCCAGAAGACACATTTAGAAAATTTAGCTTTCAAGATATTTCTCCTTAGAATTTTCAACACTTGTTCTAAATGTTTTGCATGTTCGTCTTCCGACTTGGAGTAGATTAAAATGTCATCGATGAAGACTAGAACAAATTTATTCAATACCCCACGGAACACTCTGTTCATAAGATCTACGAAGTACGCCGGAGCGTTACACAAGCCGAACGGCATTACTAACCATTCGTAGAATAAATCGGGACCCCTGAAGGCTGTTAAAGGAACACAGTCTTCGGCTATACGTAATGGGTGGAAACCCGTAGCTAGGTCCATTCTGGAGAATGCTGTTGCTCCATTTAATTGATCTAACAGATCATCTATACGGGGCAAGGGATATTTGTTCTTCAGTGTCTGCTTATTAAGATCCCGGTAATCAACACAAAGTTTTAGAGTACCGTCTGATTTCGGGACAAATACTACTGCTGCTCCCTATGCTGAAAAGCTCGGTCTGATTAGACCTTTCCAAAGCAATTCTCGGGTTTGACTACATAACTCTTCTTTTTCTTTCGGGGTCATTCTTCTTATTGGATGTACTACTGGTCGGGCGTTAGGAATTAGATCTATTCTGAATTCAATCTCTCTTTGCGGCGGTAAGTTTTCTACTTCTTCAAACACATCCGCATAGTTTTTAACGACCGGTATCTTTTCTAATGAAGGGGGAATAACTTCTAAAGAGGACCAAAATTCTGTTCTATTAATTTCTGAGCCATGGCATGGTATATATATAGGTCCAAGCTTCGTTTGGACTTTAATGATTCTTTCGGCACATCTAACTTCGGCCTTATGTTTTGTCAACCAGTCAAGCCCCAGTATAACGTCAAATTCGGAAAGGTCCATAACAATCGAATCAAAGGAGAACTTATAGCAAGAATAAGCGATAGGCACTCTACTGTATGAACTGAGACTAACGGAACTTCCTATTGGGTTTCGAACTTTAATTGGTTCCTTAAGTTTTCTTCGTTTCAATTTTAATTTGTGAACAAGGTTACCAGAAATGAAGCTACGTGATGCACCTGTATCAAAAAGTACAGAAACAGGAATATTTTTAATGGTAAGGGTACCTCCCAAGACGTCGGGTTTACCTGATCCATCAGTGGTAGCTGGCGGGGTCTTCCCGTCATAGACATGAGCCACTTGTGCATTCTGCTTCAAAGGACAGTTCCTGCTATAGTGCCCCTTCTTATGGCAGTTGTAGCATTCGGCTGAGTCATTTGCCTTTGGCTTCCTTGGAGCTTTGCATACATTAGAAAAGTGACCTGGCTTCCCGCAGTTGTAGCAATTTCCTTTCGGGATCTTTGCAGGTTTCTGAGTAGCGGCCGTGGTAATGCTAGATTCGGGTTGATCTGTTGAAGCCTTGCGCTTATTTCCAGCTTGGCTTTTAGCGCGGTCTTGGCTAGCATGCCTCTCATCCATGTCTTCGTAATTGCAAGCCATCTCCACTAGTTCTGTAAAGGAGAGTTTGATGTTGCTCATAGCTCTATTGTGGTACTTGCGCTTCAGCCCAAATATGAACCTCTTGTTCTTTGCTTTGTTGGTCAAAATCAGCTCTGGAGCATAGCGCGACAATTGGGTGAACTTATTTAGATAATCCTGAATAAAGAGATCCCCTTGCTGGAGATTAGCAAACTGCTCCCGCATCCTCTCTAGAGCCTGTTCCGGTACAAACTTCTCATTGAACATAGCTTTAAATTGTTCCCAAGTTCTAACAGTACCAGCTGCATCCACTGAGGTAATGGCATCCCACCACAGCTCTGCTTCCTCTTGAAGGAGCCAAATGCCAAGTCGGGCTTTATTGTTGGTTCCCATACCCATGCCTTCAAAGATTTTCTCACAGGTTTTCAGCCAAGCTATAGCCTCGGTCACTGTGCCAGTGCCAGTAAAAGGTTTTCCCCCAAGATTTCTGTACCTCTTTGCTACTTTATCTAGCTCAAAGTCTTCTGGTGCTGGTGGCTGAATAATAGGGCCTTCCACTACTACGGGGATATTCCCCGTCCTCCTGCTGCATATCCTCGGCCTCCACGACCTCCTCTAGCTGCTACTGCTCGTGTATCCATCTAAGAGTACTGTATAAGCAAGAAAAGAGTCAAGCTCACAGATTTGATAATTTTCATAAGTGATAAAGCAGGGGAATACAAGGAAAGATAATGATGATGTACTGATCAAATTGTTTTGCTAATCTGCTTAGCTCATTCTAGGACATTGCTAATCCTATCTTTAATGAGCTACTCGCATTAGAACACTACTGATTCTATTCTGATGAGGTGTTTAATGTGTTAGATCCCGGAACTAAGGTTAACCAAAGCTCTGATACCAACTGTGACGATCCCAAAATCCGAGGGGCGGTATTAAGGATAATCATTGGGAAATAACACATTAATCATCATAGCAGAGTACAGATAATAGCAGAAACAATAAATAAAATAATTTTACATGGATATGACAGCGGAATCACAACATGTAGGAATATCAGAATAGCATAACGTGGGATATAACTTAGTAAATAAAAAGGAAAGTGATCAGTCATCATCGCCAGAGGCGGAATACATATACGTATAGTGAGAAATACGGAAAGTAAATCAGTCTGCATCGCCAGTGGCGGAATCATAATATAAGTACAGTAATGGCGGAAAATGTCAAAGTCATCTCTGTGAAGTCAGCCTCGCCATGAGAAAAAATGCACTCTATGCAGCAGTGCAGAGCCAAAAACCACCTGTCACCTGTGTACTAGGCTACCCGTGTGAAAATAAGGGCACCCGCGTTTGCAAAGTGAAACAAACAACGAGTCAGTCATGGGGACTGGTACGAGGAATCTATTTAATAGTTAAACAACAGTAATAGCAAATCATAGGACCACGCCACTTTCGCGGAACGGGTTTACTCCAGTGATTGCTAGTGCATTTAAAACAAAGTAAATTCTTTTTAAAACAACGCAATGCTTTTTGAAAGAATGAAGCCATTATAAGACTCAGGTCCCATCATACAATGCAACACAAGCCGGAGGATAGAGTTTTACCTTATAAGGGCCAAATATGCTTGATACGTATAAAGCAAAATCAATTGATATTATTACTAGTGCATATATGTTTCAAAAATGAATAGCATCATAAATATCAATCATAGACGGCATAAGTGCCCCATACCACTATGTCGCCATACTAGTTCTACAATCAAGTCCGTTATTTCGTATTGGAAATTGGATTTCCGTCATGAGTCGAGGCAAGGGGCAAGCTCCTCTCCGCTTCGAGACACTCTAGCAAATGCCTCGGGACTACACACTCTGGGTAACCCCTGGATGCTTCAGGGCCGGTCCTCACTTACGTTAGAGGATTGGCAATTCCTGAACACACGTTTCCCGGTCCTTACAGACCTATAATCGAGGCGCCTCGCATTCCAACAACCACAAAGGTGAAAAGTAGATATATATGTCAGGGCTGGTAAGTCACTGACACCACCATAGCTAGAAAGAAACGCCGTGCTCTCCCTGCAGTGCGTATCCCGTTTTTAACTCATACCGGGGGTGTGAGGCTCGCGAATCTACGAAATACACAAAGCTAGGCCACGTAGACCTTGCTTTGATCATCATCCACAAGACTTTGCTTTGCAACAGAAGCCTTGATCACCGCATCTTGGCATGCCATATAGGCAGTCCACTCCATACGATTGATTTCCATCGATATATAACCTCTGAGCTCATACGTCTCAGAGAAGGGCGTTAAGCAAAAGAATAAATTCTCCGCCGCCAAACAGATATATATTTAACAGAGATCAATCAATATAGAACAAAATCCAATGTCAGACACACAGTCCATTTGCAAGTCCGTTCTGGGTCTGAACGAAACCGGAGGCGTCAAATTCCTCGTATATCCGTCCAATCAACACATACGTTCAGACGGCTACTACTTCCGTCCCTTTCCGGTAGCTACTCCGGTCAGGAACCTCAGTAGCGCCCATCCAACCGATACGAAGATCGTCGGTCTTGAATCGTCTTTGCATTTTCCAATTCGAATCGCTCGATAAATTATTTGAAATGAGGGTTAGCTCGGCCTTTTCAAATAATCCACGTCATTAGAATTTAAATCGATTCATTTTATGGTTATTTTATTCGACATCCATCTTTCGGTTCTTTAGTGTTATTTTCATGTCATATACAAACAACCATCAAATATCAAACAATTCAAGCCCATTTGGTTTATTCTCAATCAATATTGTTTATAATATTTTATAACGATTTTTCGCCATTTTTATTCATTTAAAAATGGCCATATTTAATTAAACGACGTTTCAGGTCGTGCCGTGGCACTGGCGCTGTTTTTTCCCTAAATTTGTTTCACACATATCGGAAAATCTAACCGTTGGATTTCTACGAAGTCTATATCAGTGGGAAGATATTCCCTAGCGAACCCAACAGTTACAGTTTCGTGAGAATCCGACGGTCGGATCTTCCACACTAGTCGTTTGAAGTTACGGTTTCAAAATTCGAACGGCAGCGTCGTTATTCGATTTAATTTAATTATATTTATATTTATATATATATAGTTCATTCTATGATTTCAACTATAGTTCATTCTATATTTTCAACTTCGTTTTCACTTCAAATATTTCACTAACGCCTTAATATTTCGAAAAATTTCGCCATAACCTCCTTTGTACGGGGAGGGGTTTGGAAATTTATTGGGCCGTATTAGGTACCCAATAAATCCTAAAAAGCATTCACATATTTATAGTGATATATTCTGGTTTTTACGGGGGAGCATGTACTGATAATCACTCCAGGGAATAAATTCCCGTCACCCCGTTTCCGTGTGGAAATAAATAGTCCATGTGCCGTATCTAATAACTAGAGCGACGTGATTATTGTCAACTCCAGACCCGTGTGGGGTTTTTATTAATCTGGCAATTTATCGTTATAATTTATATAGTCCATATCAGTCATCAGTTCAACCTGTAGTACATAGTCATCGCCATACAAGCCTCTTGCTTATATGGTAAATCTTCCACCTCGTCACACAAGCTCCAACTGCTTATGTGGAATATGATGAAGTATGCCCATCGTCAAGAAGTATGCCATGTAGTGTAGTTCAAAATTAATTGTTACTAACCTATGGCGTTTTTTATTATTGCACACAGAAAAACCAGCACTCCGCATCCAATGGCACTCACAGGAGTTGATATATAAATAAAATTGCGCAGCCAACTCATCAAGGTTTACCAATTTGTCGGGCACGCAAATAATTTCTTTACTCTACAGCTAATCCATTTTTCCTGTTCAACACATGTATATATATGCAGAACAAAGCTAATAATAATATTTCTAGCAAATTATTATTGATTTCAACACACGTGTATTTTTAACTAAGCGTATACGTGATAAAAGGAATATTTTTATCATCAAAAATATTTATTCGACGCATGTGTATTTTTAACTAAGCGTATACATGATAAAAGGAATATTTTTATCATCAAAAATATTTATTCGACGCATGTGTATTTTTAACACTTCTTACTCACTATAAAAATATAGTTTTCATTGTCGATTCATTTTATTTGTAAAAGATGATAACATTCAACACATGAACTTCAACTCAACGAATGAATTGCAATTCAACACATGAATATTCTATATAGTTTGTATATATATATATATATATATATATATATATAAATGTGATTTTTATTGCTAAAGCCATTTGTTTAAATTCAAATAATATTCAACACATGAACATTCGATATAGTTTATGTAATTTATTTCAACGAATGAAAATTATTCTAACACATAAATATTTCAGAAAATTTCGGCAGCATAACGGCAGGGTAGTTAAAACCTGGACCGTCCCTAGTACGGCTCCTCGCTCTACCTTAAAACCTCGCGGTTTTTGACAATGGGGATCATGCATCTAGTTCGCACGCAGGCGGCATGTTTTATTTTCAATTCCACAATCCTATTCTATTTTGTTTCAACCACAAGAGGGTATTTTTCAACCTCAAAGGTATTTTTCAACCATAATATCAACCACAAACAATTATTTTCAACCATTCGTCATACCATATAATATCACGTCAAACACAAGCAATAAATATCTTCCATGGTCTGTGGACGAGGGGAGTATATATATATTTATATATAATATAATAATTCACTTGCATTTCATCACAATTCAAAGCATATATGTTTCATTCAACGCTTGTATAATTTATACATTGCTAATATAACTTATACAACACATATACATGAGGTATACAATTCGTATATAATTTATACTTCGCCTATATAATTTATACAACGCGATTTCATTCACACAAATAGTTTAGATTCCTCACATTGGTTATTGCGGTGCTAAAAATCGCAGGAAGGTCAGAAAAATCCGCGGCTTCTTCTAGAATGTAGAGAGCCTCCTTGCGGTCACGGTGTCTCCTGTTTCATCGAATTTCGTTAAAGAACGAAAAAGATATTATTTTTCAAAGTTTTGCAACACTTAAAAGTGTTATTTTCAATACAGAATTTTCTTCAGAAAGGTTTTTAAAATCTTCGAAACTAGGTCT
Organism: Allium sativum; assembly: GCA_030737875.1. Taxonomy (NCBI): domain Eukaryota; kingdom Viridiplantae; phylum Streptophyta; class Magnoliopsida; order Asparagales; family Amaryllidaceae; genus Allium; species Allium sativum. The sequence continues at coordinate 269,971,597 of CM060922.1, read as the reverse complement.
CAAAATTTCAGTCGATCCGTACCTCTATGCTTCGATCAGGCTACGCTGCGTCGAAGAGCTACGAAGCACCTCCAGAACGGCGGTGGTGGCGAGTGGTTCGGTGGTCTGTGCTCGTCGCGGCAGCGCTCAGAAGGTCGCGCCTTCCTCCTCGATTTCCGGCGTCGATAGTCGATGGGAGGAGACGTGGGTTGGTCGGATGTGGAGAGGGGACTACGGCGAACAAAAACTTCAACTGGGGTCGGCGGTGAAATCGTCTGAGGCGGTCGGAAAAAGGGGAAGAAGTCTCGAGCAACGTGGATCGCCCAATCTTTCTCTGGCGGCTAGGGTTTTAGGTTTTTTTTATTTTATTTTTTTTAAAGAAAATTTCCTATTGGCCGGAGCTTTATAGAAATTTTTAAATAGTGTTTTTGCAACCGGACTCCTTTTTAAACCCAACGACTGTCGCCCCTAGCTAAATACCCCCATTCCGGACACAATGGGATATGTTTCGTTTGCCATTTCGACTGTTACAGCCAGTTATTTTTCAAATTAAAATATAAAACATTCGATATTTAATTTAAACGTACATTTCAATTTGCCAGGGCCACAAACTGAATCGAAAAATTCCAGAAAAATAAATCTAGCTTTGTTTTGACGATACGGTACTAACAAAACCAGTTTCATCGAATTCTGAGCTCGTTTGAAAAACGGCCATTTTTAGGTCGACCCATTTTAACAGAATTTGACCAAACACGTTATCTTTTGCCCCGCTCACATACTAGCTTCAAAAATTATGATTATTTGAAACTTAGCAATAATTTGACATCCCGGACCCAACAAAAGTGGTTTCGTCGAATTCCGAGGTCGTATGCAAAATCTCAATTTTCAAGGGCTATAGATACTATATAGCGACCTTTCTCAAAATTCATTTGGCCATAACTTTTGATTTCCGTTATGAAATTTCGATTTTTCAGATTCGTTAGAAAGGTATTGATAAACAGATTTAAATATTTTCAGTTTCGCTAAAATCCGTTATATTTTCCACCCGGTACAGTCAGACTAAGTTTGTATACAAAATTTCAAACTGCCATATTATACCCAATTCTATATTTTATTGAAATATTCTATTTCAACAATTCAAATTCTTTGGTAATAACCTAATTTAAAAAATTTAAACTGGTTCACATTTTCCGGGTTATTACAGAGGGTCTCGGGGTCGGCTTGAGGGCGGCGCGTGGGGTCTGCAGGCCGAGGGGATACGGCGGTGGCCAATGGGGCTGTCTTGGTCAAGGAGGCGCGGTTTTAGGGGCACGACGCTTGGTGCCTCGAATGGAGGAAGGGGAAGAGGGGATCGACGAGGGGAGGCGGGGTGGAGTGGACCGCCGGCGGCGCGCGAAGGGGGGGTCGAGGCTCTGGCGGCGCAGGGCTAGGGCACGACACCTCTTCTTCTTTTTTTATTTGTTTGTTTTTAAAATGAATGGGGAGGGGGTCAACGTAGATAGAGGGAGAGAGGATATTATTATATATATATTTTATTATTCTTAATTTCAAAGAAAAAGTAACTTTTTATTTTCAACTCGAAATCGAACCCACCGACTATCGTCCATAAATAATTACCCCCATTTCGAACACAATGGGGTATGTATCGTAAGCTATTTCGATCGTTTCGATCAATTTCCATCAAAATTAAAATATAAATCTATATATTGAATTTGAACGCACATTTCAATCTACCGGGGAAAATTCCCTAAAAATATTTTCTAGCTTCGTATTGACGATACGGTCTTAACAAAACTAATTTCGTCAGATTCTGAGACAGTTTGAAAAATGGTCATTTTCCGATCGATCGAAATTGGCTAAACTGTCAAAACACGTTTTACTTCGCCACGCTCACATATTGATTCAAAATATTACAAATTTTGGAATCTAGCAATAACTCGACATCCCGAACCCAACAAAAGTGGTTTCATCAAAAATAGAGGTCATTTGCAAAATTTCCATTTTTAAGGGTTCAAAATTCCATAGCGACTATTCTGAAATTTCAACTGGGCATAACTTTTTATTCCCGCTATGAAATTTCGATTTTTCGGATTCGTTGGAAAGATATTTTCAATTAGATTCTAATATTTTTGGTTTCTCTTAAATCCGGTTTATTTTGAATCCTGTACATTCATTTGAAATTTGAAATCGAATTTTTGAACTACCGCGCCATTTTCAATTCCTTTTATAATTAAAAATAATTATTTATATTCTAACGACGGTTCAAATAAATATATACATTCTAATTCTATTCAAAAAAAAAATCTCGTCATTATTATTTAAAATAAATCATTTTAAATATTCGAAGCCCATTAAATTCGCCAAAATAAAATTTTTAAATTGGCTCAGATTTTCCGGGTTGTTACAATCTCCCCCTCCCCCACTTAAAACTTTTCGTCCCCGAAAAGGAACGAAGCTGAAAGTTGTTTTACTAATCAACTCAACTTTCATTATTTTCTTTACGGCTTAAGTTCTTCAACTTTTCAGTTTCTAAGAACTTTTCAAAATTTTCAAAAATTTGGCTAACACCCTAAATTTTCGAAAAATTTCGCCATAACCTCCTCTGCACCGGGAGCTTCGGGATATTTCAAAAAGCCTCCCATGGCCCTCATCAATCCAAAAGAAAAACAAAAAACGAAGCGGCTAGCCAATCGGCTCATAAAATCATCAAATCCCCAAGAAATACAATAAACATGTACCTATTTGTTGGGCAAACAATTTTATTCCTCTTCTCTAGCCTCCTTGCTATGACCTATTCAATGGATATACATGTATATGCATGCAATTGTAATCATTTTTCAATATAGTTCAATATTCGGTTCAATTAGGCTAAATGGTTCAAAATTTTAATAAATGAAACCAATAGTCAAACAACACAATCAACAATCAATTAGTGGATTATCGTTTCAAATTTATAATTTTTATATATAGTCAAAAAATCAGATTTTTGATGCCAAATCACAACAATAATCCTATTTAGTTTTTGTTCTCACACCAGTCTAATGGAAATATATAGATATCTCACTTTCGAAGCTCGAACATAAATGCTGATGATGTTTCAAACCACCATCAGAACATCTCCAGGCTACTAGAGTGCGATTCTACATCTATCCAATATATTAAAACTTTGAATATACGTTCATGACGCGTATATGCAAAATCTTTATATACTCGATTGTCCAAGTTCAATACAAATAAAATATTCAAATACGTACCATTATATATAAATTTTCAAAACAAAGTTTGTTTCCAATTTTATTTTAAAAATATACTCTTCACACTCGTTCTAGGATACTACTGATCCCATCTCTAACGAGTTATTCTTATTGGATATTTCTAATCCAACCTCTGATGAATTCTTTCGTTGAGTTCTAATGTGTCTTGTTCTCGAGCTCTGTAAACCAAAGCTCTGATACCACTGTAAGGACCCGTGACCTCCCCGGTAAGGAAAGCACGGATTGCTTTGAGAACAATACACATCGGAACACAAACAGAAGAACATTTCATTGCTTATTACAACAATTCCATCAGAATACAAGAATATACAGAGTATGAATAAATATTTTACATTTGACAGATATCAGAGATTTAAATTACATTTAAATACATAGAAGCTGAAAAATAATACAACACACAAAGAAATACACGGATACAGAGCTTTCCGAGTATCATTCTAGCTGTAAACCAGGATCCTCTGAATATAAATCTGCAAACCCCAACTACTAGCCGCCCGTGCGGAAAATAAGGGCACCAAGAGTATAGGTTAAAACAATAAACTCCAGGTCAGTCATGTTACTGGTGTGAGAACTAAAACAATTATTAATCTTTATTATTAGGTAAATCAAGGGACCACGCCGTATAACACGGAACGGGTTTCCTCCCAAGAATACCAGTGCATAAAACAAACAGCGCAATGCTAAATAAAGAAAAATTAAGCTATTTTAAGACCTAGGTCCCATCACACAATGCAACGCAAGCCGGAGGATAGGGTTTTACCTTATAATAGCCAAAGAATGCTTGATACGCTAAATTTCATCTTTTATTATTACTATAAGTGAAGAATACAACTTCAGTCATAACGTATAAATCATAGACGGCTTAGTATCCGATGCTACTATGTCGCCATACTAGGCTCAACAAATAAAACCGAATGTCACGTATTGGAAATTGGATTTCCGTCATGAGTCGAGGGAAGGGGCAAGCTCCTCTCCATTCGAGACACTCTAGCAAATGTCTCAGGACCACACACAACGATCCTTGGAACCTCCAACGCCGGTCCTCTCCTACTTTTGAGGATTAATTATTCCTGAACACACGTTTCCCGGTCCTATAGGACCTATATCCGAGGCGCCTCGCATCCAACAACCACACAGGTAAAAAGTATATAAATGTTAGGACTGGTAGGTCACTGACATCACTCATAGCTAGAAAGAAACGCCGTGCACTCCTTGGGTCCTTATCCCGTTTTTGACTCATACCGAGGTGTGAGGCTCGCGAATTAACGTCATACACAAAGCTATGCCACACAGGTCGTGCTTTGATCATCAACCACAGGAATTTGCTTTTCAACATGTAACAACCCGTATTTTCAATAACCTGTTATAACGTAAATCGAGGCAGAATTTAATTTATAAATCTGAATCAAGGGAAACGGGCTATGCCATTGCGTTTGTCTCGGAAAAATACGCGAAATAGAGTCCGAGTTTTCGAAAATCGGAGTCTGTATGACCCGATTAAGGCCCAACGAAGTTTTCAGAAAAATTCAAAGTAAAAACAGATTTCAAATTCAGGTTTGAATTTGGAAATTAGGGTCAGATTGGGCCAGGCGGTAGAATTCCCGCCAGAGCACCCAAGTCGACAGCCCTGTCGACTTGGGAGTCGACTTGGTTGGACCCAAGTCGACAGCCCTGTCGACTTGGCTGTCGACTTGGTTCAGCCGGGCAGTTTTGCCTGGTGCACCATTTTGGAATTGTGTTGAGTTTGGGGGCCAGATTCGGTTTTGAGGGCTGAGATTGGAACTAGGGTTTAATCCTAAGGCTAGAACTAATCCTAATCTCTATAAATAAGACCCTAACCTAAGCCTAAATCAACATTATTCACTCATACAACTAAACTATGGCAAAATCATTCCTCTCATGGCCTCCACTCTCTTCATAAAATTCCTAAATAAATTTCTATGAGAGATTTTGCATGCATACAAGTGTTTTCAAGCTTGTATGAGCATCATTAGCTTGCATTCAAGTCAAGTTTCCATATTTACATCATAAAGCAAGGGTTTTTATTGATTTGGAGCTTGCATTTTGGGTTTATTTGATTGCATAAGGGCTTTGTCTCAATCTATATATATTTGAGTCTTCATAAGCATTGTAAGCCCTTTTCTACTTTCATATTTAAACTCTAAAGTTAAATGAATGATGCAAGTTTGGTTGATCATTATGATATGCAAGTTTGCCATGATATGCAAGTTTGATATGTTATGATATGCAAGTTTATCATGTTATGTTATGCAAGTTTGCCATGTTATGATATGCAAGTTTATCATGTTATGTTATGCAAGTTTGCTATGTTATGATATGCAAGTTTATCATGTTATGTTATGCAAGTTTGATATGCAAGTTTGTCATATGATATGCAAGTTATGTTATGCAAGTTTGGGTTGATCATTTTGTTCATGTTATCATGTTATGCAAGCTTATCTTGGGTTTATGAGCTTAAAGCTTCAAGCTTTATGCTAAAGGTTGCATTTTGGCAACATGTAAGTTATCACATCTCTTATGATAACTTGCATGTGAGGCTAAATGCGAACTTATGGCCATTTCTACATGTCATTTATCACCATGTATCACCAATATGCTAAGTTTGGTTTTATGCATGCTTTTGAGGCCTAAAAATGTAATATGCAAGTATATGAACATATGTACATTTCATATGCCACCATGTTAAACTTGTGGCTTCAACACCTTTATGTCATGATTATGCCAAGTTCCCTCTTTCTATCCTTTATGCGCTATTGCGATATGTAAGCGATGGGATTGCGTTTGGGGTTAGGTAAATTTAAAAGACATAAAAACATAAGATTGGGAATTTACCTATTAAGTTAGGTCTACCCATTGGGAATTTACCTATTAAGTTAGGTCTACCCAAATTCTTGAAAACTTGTAACATGTTTTGGAAACATAATGGACATGACACTTAGAAAATATAAGTGTGAACAACTCGAGGTTGGGTTGAGTTTGTAGCGTAAAAATACCCGGAACCGACCGGCTTAACTAGTCGCTACAAACAATAGGACCCAATGTGAGAAGTTGGTCATGTTGTACCTTGAACCCGAGGTTAGACCAAGTTGTGGTGTAAAGCTACCCGGAACCGACCGGCTTAACTAGTAACCGCAACAAAGTCTAATGTGAGAGGTTAAGGCACATTAATTAATTAATGCCTCATGATTAGGGTTAAGTCATGGTCCACTTAATACTTAACCAATTTGGGCTTGGTAGATTAATCAGGGTTAAGTCATGAACTCATCGTTACACTTAACCAAGTTAATCCATGATTAGCAAGAGGGTTAAACCGTACTTAACCCACTAGAAAATCCTAGCAATGGGGGTCCACTCCAGCAGTAATCCCAAGTTTGTATCATTATGACCCTAGGGACTAGGCTAGGGTGGGGCACGATTACTGGACTTGAGGTAAGTGACCAAAAACGACGGCGGAATGGTACGCCGGTGTAGTTCCGGGCGGACTATGGTCGTGCACATAGTCCGAAGCCGGGGAAAGCATGCACGGGTACCAGTAGATCGAGACTGTGCACTTATGTTTATGGTGTCTAGGGGTTGACACCCTAGGGCTTGATACACCCGACGGGAGACCCGGCACAGTCTGACTACAATTATGTTTGGGCCGTATTGACACCAACACGTGACGAGTTAGGCTTATAGGGAGCCGATCGACTAGACCGTTTGGTTGGACCGCGTATTAGGGTCACTTCATGTTATTGGGCCAAAGCTTGGGCCAAGGGATCAATACTTGTTTATTCAAGTCATGTTAGTTTACTAGTACACCTGTGGTGCAAAACATTAAACCCGATTATGCGATGACACCTTTATCTACCTTGTTGGTTAATCATCATGCTAGTATGTTATCCTTATGTTCATCCCTGCTTCTCATGCCAGTTAACTTTATCAGTTTACATTGATTGTAGTAGGGCTTACTCAGTCTTTTTGACTGACCTGTTTTCTTTCGCCTCTTTTCTTCCGTTTCCCCCCCAGGTTCTCAGGGTGGGAATATTGGAGTTTAGCTTGGATTTCTGATCGCTTGCTTGTGGGATTTTAGCTCATGTACGGACTTGACATGAAACTAGCTATGGTTATCACTTATTTTGGGGATAGTACTTATGTATTTCAGTTTTTCAGTGATGTTGTTTTTATCTAGACTGGTGTATTTGGAAAGTTGACATTATGTTGTATCAGACTTGTTTTGAAATAGTTTGAAATCTTCCGTTGTTTTACTTATCTTCTTTACTCTGTTTACATATATACATATGTTCTTGTTCTGCCTTGATATGTCATTATGCATGTTTACCTGATTCAAACACCCCTCCAAAGTCAGGGTTTACGAGAAGGAACAAAAAGGTTTTACATTTGGTATCAGAGCATATGGTTTACGAGAAGGAACAAAAAGGTTTTTAAAACTTTTGGAAAACTATTTTCAAAACCAAGTATAAAGTATTTTCCAAAGAAAAGTCTAGTTTATTTTAAAGGCTATTCCCCAAAAAGCCATTAGCAAAATTCCTTCGTTTTTCTCCATTCTGAATCTATCTTTTTCTTCGTTTTCAGTATGGCCAGTAACTTTGCTATTCCGGAGGGAGTAAACGTACCTGTTTGGTATAGGAGACTTTTGGAGGCTAGGGCGACCGAAGCCGGCCCCGCAGATGTTCCTCCTCCTCCTCCTCCGGTAGTTAATGTTCCTCCTCCTCCTATCGCTGAGGTTCCTCTTCCTCCTCCCCCTCAGCATCCACAAGAGGATTTCGCGGAGATTTGCAAAGATTTCAAAGCAATGGGTGGCAAGAATTTCTTTGGAACCGAGACTTATGTAGAGGCAAGGAATTGGTTGAGAGAAACCGAAGATCTTTTTGCCTTCTTTGATATAGATGACCGTAGGAAGGTTTTATTAGCAGTGTGGTTGCTAAAGGAAGAAGCTGCACGTTGGTGGGTGGTCACCACCGCTACTAGGCCAATTGAGACTTGGGATGACTTTCGGGGAAAGTTTGGACTAAGGTTCCTATCACTGAAGCAAGGGGACATGACTATTAGGGAATACATAGATAAGTTTAATCAACTGGCTCGGGTCGGTTTAGACTTGGTTAACACAGCTCAGAAGAAGGCCCTATACTTTGCTCTAGGATTAAACGAGCCATTACATGGTTTAGCCATGTCTCATATACCCTTGGGGGCAACTTTCGAGAGTTTGGTGAATATGGACCTACTCAATGAAGAGAATAGGAGTGACAAGAAGGAGATCAAGATGAATGATACTCAAGCCAAGAAGACTGATTCCCAGTGGAAAGGAAATCAGGGTAATCCAAGCGGTCAGAGCAGTCAAGGCAATAAGAACAAGAACAAGAGTCAAGGCAACAAGGGGAACAACAACAAGGGCAATAACGACAAGAGGAAGTGCCATTATTGCGGTTCAGTTGGGCATCTTATTAAGGATTGTAAGAAGAGGAAAAGGAAGAGTGGCGAATGCTATCGTTGTGGTGAGTTTGGACATTTCAGCAAAGATTGCCCGAAGAAGCAAGGGCAAGGTCAGACTCAGTGTGCAAGACCGTCTGAAGGGCGAGTTCACCCCCTCAACATCGTTCTTCCAGCTCTTGATCGAGGTAGTGTTTCTATTAAAAGTCTTGTTTACATTTCTGATTTTCCTGTTTGTACTTTGTTTGATTTTGGTGCATCGCATAGTTTATTTCATCTGATCTAGTTGAAAGTTTGCACCTAAGTACTAGTCTAGTTAATGATCCCGTGTGTGTTTCAAATCCAATTGGGGTTTCCGCCCATTTGTCTATTATCTACGTGGATTTGAAAATCTCTATCTTGAGTATAGAATTCTCGCGTGATGCTTATATTCTCGGTTTCATGGGGTATGGGTTGATTTTGGGCATGGATTGGTTGTCCAGTTTTGGAGCCATTCTTGATTTTTGAGCATAGGGTTGTGAGGCTCATGACTCGCCTCGGTAATGTCCTAAAAATTTCTTGTAACCCTATGGGTCCCGTCATGTTGTGTTATCTTGAATCCCTCAACTCGTCTATCGATAGTTTGCAATCGGTGAGGGTGGTCCGAGAATATCCTGATATCTTGGGTGAAGTGAAGGGGGGGTTACCCCTAAACGAGAGATAGATTTCCGCATTTATCTGATTGATAATGCCAAGCCAGTTACGTGGCCGGTTAGGCACGTGGTCCTGCGAGATGAGAGCTAAGTAAGCAAGTCAAGGAGTTGCTTGAGAAGAACTTCATTAGACGAAGTATATCTGAATGGGGAGCGCCTGTAGTATTTACTACCAAGGCAGATGGTTCTCTTTGACTTTGTGTTGATTATCGTGAGTTGAATAAGAAGAATAGACAACCATTACCAAGGATCGATGATTTGTTCAGCTTGTAGGAACATCTGTTCCCTCTTGATCTTGCTACTGGATTCCATCAGCTCAGAGTAGCTGAAGATAGTATAGACAAGACTGCGTTCAGAACTCCGGATGGATTCTTAGAATGGCTGGTCATGCCATTCGGTTTGACTAATGCACCCGCCTACTTCGTGGACTTGATGAGTAGGGTGTCTAGGGAGTTCCTGAACGAGTTTGTGGTAGTCTTTGTAGACGATATCCTGACCTTCTTAAAGAACGAGGAAGAACATCCTAGACATCTCAAGGAGGTGATGGATACGCTTAGAGAGCATCAGTTGAAAGCCAAGTCCTCCAAATGTCATTTTGGAGAAAAAGAAGTTAGATTTCTTGGGCACATAGTTTCTAAGCAAGGCTTAGTGGTGGATCCCGCTAAAGTGGTCGCGGTTCAAAACCGAAAAGCTCCGACGAGGACAATTGAAATAAGAAGTTCTCTCAGTTTAATTAGTTAGTTAGCGTCCCTTGAGTTTAGACCTACCCTTCTGGATCAAGTAGGGACTTCGCAGAAAGAAGACCCGCAGTTAGTCGAGATCATGGACAAGTTGATTCGAGGCGAGATGTTAAGACACCTCGCTATAGATGGCAAGGGATGGCTAAGACGCAATGAGAGGAAGAAAGTTCTTGAAGATGCACATCACCCGAGGAGGTGGCCGAGTTTGTCCCAAGGAGCATGTTGTGCCAACAGGTTAAAGGCTGAGTCATAGAAGCCCGGTGGGCTATTATATCCATTAGAGGTCCCCGCAATGGAAGAGGGAAAAGCGTCATGAAGGATTTCGTGGATGGATTGCCTAGATCAAGGAAAGGGAATACGAGCATGTAGGTCATAGTAGGTAGACTCACGAAGAGTGCTCATTTCACTCCGGTAAAGAGCGAAAGGACTGCATCATAGCTAGCGACAGTTTACTTTCAAGAAATAAAGCGGTTGCACGAGGTTCCCTCAAGTATAGTTAGTAACCGTGACTCAATTTTCACTAGCCAGTTTTGGAATAGTCTGCGGGAAGTCATGGGCAAGCGACTGAATCTAAGTACGGCCTATCATTCACAGGCGAATGGTTCATTTCGTTCAAGCATGAGTTATAGAAAATCACGTTAGTAAGAGCAATTGGCAACGTGGATTGGTATTTTCAAGAAAAGTTCTGCTGCGTGGAATACTTTATAGTAAGTAAACGAGATCCAAGATTCACTGGTGAATTTTGGAGAGCTTGCAGGAAACCATGAGGTCACAGTTATGTTTAAGCCAAGTATGATAGAAGAAGAGTAAGTGAAAGAGGAAGACGAGAGGCGACAATGAAATGGGTTCCAACTCATATTTGGAAATAAGAGTTAAGAAGCTAAGAAATCATGAGGTAAAAGATGGTCAAAGCACAGTGGAGTTAAGCTCAAGGAAACGTGACTTAGAAGACTGAAGGCTAGATACGCGCATCATATCCTTTTTATTATGAGTATATCCTTGATCCTTGTTTTCCTGTGGAACTTACTTGCATGTTATCTTTATACGTATATCCTCTCGGTCCCATTCTCGGTCCTATTTCTGTCGGGAGGTATGACTTATTGGCTAGTAATACATGTCAGGGTTTGAAGGGGTCGGTTAGGTTGACTAAACCTTTTGGGCTTTTATAGAATATGGGTTGGGTTAGGAAGGGATTTCTTGTAATCCGAAAGGGGTATATCCTGCTTATCTTCCCGATCTCTTTGTAGCATATCTTTTGCTATCCATGTTTGTCTTGATTATCTAGTTTATCATGTTAATCTTGTCATGAGAACCTTAGGTAGAAACCCTTTGGATGAAACATGTGTTTGAAACATGTTATACTTGATGGTTGCAAGTGGTTGCAAGTGTTTGCAAGTGGTTACTCGTGGATGCATTATACACGTTAGGCACTAGATCGGCTCACACACTCCTCATATTGCATATGCATGAGTGTTTATGCTTATTCATGGATGAAATTTTTTGTGTTATCACATGGATGTTGCATATGGATGTATGTTATGTGCACACATATGGATGTTATACATTATGTTAGGAATTGCATACATATGGATTCATTTCACTAACATAATTTGCATTGATGATATTTGCATTAGATAAGTACATATACACACACCTTTGCATATGTTCATACAACATTTAGGATCTTGTAAGGACAATGATTGCTCGTGGATGATGTTTTGAGTAGATGGATGTTGGATGGTAGGATATGTTCTTCCTAACTTAGAGATTTCGGGGATGAAATCCTTTAAGGAGGGGAGAATGTAACAACCCGTATTTTCAATAACCTGTTATAACGTAAATCGAGGCAGAATTTAATTTATAAATCTGAATCAAGGGAAACGGGCTATGCCATTGCGTTCGTCTCGGAAAAATACACGAAATAGAGTCCGAGTTTTCGAAAATCGGAGTCCGTATGACCCGATTAAGACCCAACGAAGTTTTCAGAAAAATTCAAAGTAAAAACAGATTTCAAATTCAAGTTTGAATTTGGAAATTAGGGTCAGATTGGGCCAGGCGGGAAAATTCCCGCCAGAGCACCCAAGTCGACAGCCCTGTCGACTTGGGAGTCGACTTGGTTGGACCCAAGTCGACAGCCCTGTCGACTTGGCTGTCGACTTGGTTCAGCCGGGCAGTTTTGCCTGGTGCACCATTTTGGAATTGTGTTGAGTTTGGGGGCCAGATTCGGTTTTGAGGGCTGAGATTGGAACTAGGGTTTAATCCTAAGGCTAGAACTAATCCTAATCTCTATAAATAAGACCCTAACCTAAGCCTAAATCAACATTATTCACTCATACAACTAAACTATGGCAAAATCATTCCTCTCATGGCCTCCACTCTCTTCATAAAATTCCTAAATAAATTTCTATGAGAGATTTTGCATGCATACAAGTGTTTTCAAGCTTGTATGAGCATCATTAGCTTGCATTCAAGTCAAGTTTCCATATTTACATCATAAAGCAAGGGTTTTTATTGATTTGGAGCTTGCATTTTGGGTTTATTTGATTGCATAAGGGCTTTGTCTCAATCTATATATATTTGAGTCTTCATAAGCATTGTAAGCCCTTTTTTACTTTCATATTTAAACTCTAAAGTTAAATGAATGATGCAAGTTTGGTTGATCATTATGATATGCAAGTTTGCCATGATATGCAAGTTTGATATGTTATGATATGCAAGTTTATCATGTTATGTTATGCAAGTTTGCCATGTTATGATATGCAAGTTTATCATGTTATGTTATGCAAGTTTGCTATGTTATGATATGCAAGTTTATCATGTTATGTTATGCAAGTTTGATATGCAAGTTTGTCATATGATATGCAAGTTATGTTATGCAAGTTTGGGTTGATCATTTTGTTCATGTTATCATGTTATGCAAGCTTATCTTGGGTTTATGAGCTTAAAGCTTCAAGCTTTATGCTAAAGGTTGCATTTTGGCAACATGTAAGTTATCACATCTCTTATGATAACTTGCATGTGAGGCTAAATGCGAACTTATGGCCATTTCTACATGTCATTTATCACCATGTATCACCAATATGCTAAGTTTGGTTTTATGCATGCTTTTGAGGCCTAAAAATGTAATATGCAAGTATATGAACATATGTACATTTCATATGCCACCATGTTAAACTTGTGGCTTCAACACCTTTATGTCATGATTATGCCAAGTTCCCTCTTTCTATCCTTTATGCGCTATTGCGATATGTAAGCGATGGGATTGCGTTTGGGGTTAGGTAAACTTAAAAGACATAAAAACATAAGATTGGGAATTTACCAAGTAAGTTAGGTCTACCCATTGGGAATTTACCTATTAAGTTAGGTCTACCCAAATTCTTGGAAACTTGTAACATGTTTTGGAAACATAATGGACATGACACTTAGAAAATATAAGTGTGAACAACTCGAGGTTGGGTTGAGTTTGTAGCGTAAAACTACCCGGAACCGACCGGCTTAACTAGTCGCTACAAACAATAGGACCCAACGTGAGAAGTTGGTCATGTTGTACCTTGAACCCGAGGTTAGACCAAGTTGTGGTGTAAAGCTACCCGGAACCGACCGGCTTAACTAGTAACCGCAACAAAGTCTAATGTGAGAGGTTAAGGCACATTAATTAATTAATGCCTCATGATTAGGGTTAAGTCATGGTCCACTTAATACTTAACCAATTTGGGCTTGGTAGATTAATCAGGGTTAAGTCATGAACTCATCGTTACACTTAACCAAGTTAATCCATGATTAGCAAGAGGGTTAAACCGTACTTAACCCACTAGAAAATCCTAGCAATGGGGGTCCACTCCAGCAGTAATCCCAAGTTTGTATCATTATGACCCTAGGGACTAGGCTAGGGTGGGGCACGATTACTGGACTTGAGGTAAGTGACCAAAAACGACGGCAGAATGGTACGCCGGTGTAGTTCCGGGCGGACTATGGTCGTGCACATAGTCCGAAGCCGGGGAAAGCATGCACGGGTACCAGTAGATCGAGACTGTGCACTTATGTTTATGGTGTCCAGGGGTTGACACCCTAGGGCTTGATACACCCGACGGGAGACCCGGCACTGTCTGACTACAATTATGTTTGGGCCGTATTGACTCCAACACGTGACGAGTTAGGCTTATAGGGAGCCGATCGACTAGACCGTTTGGTTGGACCGCGTATTAGGGTCACTTCATGTTATTGGGCCAAAGCTTGGGCCAAGGGATCAATACTTGTTTATTCAAGTCATGTTAGTTTACTAGTACACCTGTGGTGCAAAACCTTACACCTGATTATGCGATGACACCTTTATCTACCTTGTTGGTTAATCATCATGCTAGTATGTTATCCTTATGTTCATCCCTGCTTCTCATGCCAGTTAACTTTATCAGTTTACATTGATTGTAGTAGGGCTTACTCAGTCTTTTTGACTGACCTGTTTTCTTTCGCCTCTTTTCTTCTGTTCCCCCCCCAGGTTCTCAGGGTGGGAATATTGGAGTTTAGCTTGGATTTCTGATCGCTTGCTTGTGGGATTTTAGCTCATGTACGGACTTGACATGAAGCTAGCTATGGTTATCACTTATTTTGGGGATAGTACTTATGTATTTCAGTTTTTCAGTGATGTTGTTTTTATCTAGACTGGTGTATTTGGAAAGTTGACATTATGTTGTATCAGACTTGTTTTGAAATAGTTTGAAATCTTCCGCTGTTTTACTTATCTTCTTTACTCTGTTTACATATATACATATGTTCTTGTTCTGCCTTGATATGTCATTATGCATGTTTACCTGATTCAAACACTCCTCCAAAGTCAGGGTGCTTGCAAGAGCCACCCTGGCGGAGGTGGGGTGTTACACAACAGAAGCCTTGATCATTTGCCAATTAGGCATGCCACATAGGCAATTCATGCCATGCGATTGATATCCATCAATATATAACCTCTGAGCTTGTACGTCTCAGAGAAGGGCGTTAAGCAAGAGAATGAATTCTCCGCCGCCAAACAGATATATATGTATATATATATAATAGAAATCAATCACACAGAATAAAATCCAATGTCAGACACACAGTCCATTAATAAGTTCGTTCTGGGTCTGAACGAAACCAGAGGAGCCTTGTTCCTCGCATATCCATCGACCTCCAAATACGTCTGGACGATCACCAACTGATTCCCTCCTCTTGGGTGTACAACCCAGTCAAGATAATCAGTAATCATCGAAACGATGTGAAGACCTCCGGTCTTCAACCACCGTCTTCATCTTCGACTTATCGTCGAATCAGTTATTCAGAATGGGTATAAACTCGGCCTTTCCGAATAACCCGCATATATAATAAACAAGTGTTACACAAACACAACATACGCCTCATTCCAATTCAGAATATTTTTTAATTCAAATATTCACATTCTTAGGGAAAGGTTCCTATTAATTTTATCAAAGATAAATTCTTCTAAATTTATTCTTTAATCTTCCTTTGGATATCATTTCAAACCATGTTAAGGTTTTCCAAACTAGTCGGGATTAGCGAACCACGCTAAAGTAATTATTTATTTTATTTCCCAATCCCAACATATTCATCCCATGGAGCAAAACTGGTAATACTCCATATCTAACACCACAGTGTTATTGGTAAATTTTAATTACCATTTCACGTTCAAATCTAATCAAACATTTAACTATCGCTTGGAGCAAAACTGGTGATACTCCATTCTCGATCACTTTAATCTAATTAAAAGATTCATCAAAACTCCACTTAGTTTTAATCTTCCCAAAAATCAATATCCTGTCTTTAACTGGGTTAAAGAACCAATGTGTGACGAAAAGGGATTTCGCTCGATCCGAATCAGTCGTTAAACCGATCTAGACCATTCGAAACGCCTGATCATTTTGAGAACACGACAAAATAGAACGCAGACGGGAGAACATTTCATTGTATATTACAACAATCCATCAGATTACAAGAATATACAGAGTATAAATGAATATTACACAGAAATATCAGAGATTTAAATTACATTTAAATACATAGCAGCGGAAAATAATACAATACACAACTGAAGGAGACATACGGATACAAAGCTTTCCGGATATCATTCCAGCTGTAAACCAGGATCCTGTGAATATAAATCTGCAAAACCAAAACTACTAGCTGCCCGTGTCAAAATAGGGGCACTCAGAGTTTAGGTTAAAACAATAAACTCCAGGTCAGTCATGGGACTGGTGTGAGAACTAAAACAGTTATTAATCTTTATTTTAAAGTTAGGTAAATCAAGGGACCACGCCGTATAACACGGAACGGGTTTCCTCCCAAGAATGCCAGTGCATAAACAAACAGCGCAATGCTAAATAAAGAAAAATGAAGCTATTATAAGACCCAGTTCCCATCACACAATGCAACACAAGCCGGAGGATAGGGTTTTTACCTTATAATAGCCAAGAATGCTTGATACGTTTAAAACAAATCATTTGATACTATTATAAGTGCATAGTGTATAAAACAACTTCAAATCATAAGTATCAATCATAGACGGCATAAGCGCCCCATCCCACAATGTCACCATACTAGGCTCTACAAATAAAACCGCAAATGTCACGTATTTGGAAATTGGGTTTCCGTCTGTGAACCGAGGCCAGGGGTCGTCCTCTACCGATTCGAGACTCTCTAGCCCGAGCCTCAGGCAAGCGCGCAGGCAAGCCTTGGAGCAACAGGGCCGGTCCACCGCTGTGGATTATTATGCATGAACAATACGTCTCCCCGCCCTATGGGGCGTAAATGAGCCAACGAATGACTCCATCGGACCCGGATCGTCCGATCAAACCGAGGCGCCTCGCAACAACAACAACCACATAAGTCAAACTCATCAGGGCATGTAAAACCACTGACGCCACTTCTAACTAGAAAGAAACGCATGTCCTCCCTGAGGTCCTCTCCCGTTTTTGGTTCACCACCGGGTGTGAAACTCGCGAAGTAAACGTTACACAAAGCTACGCCACAAAGGCCTTGCTTCGATCATCAACCACAAGACTTTGCTTTTCAACAAAAGCCTTGATCATTTGCCACTTAGGCATGCCACATAGGCAATTCACTCTATGCGTTTGATATCCATCAGTATATAACCCCTGAGCTCGTACGTCTCAGAGAAGGGCGTTACGCAAGAGAATAAATTCTCCGCAGCCAAACAGATATATATTTAATAGAAATCAATCACACAGACTGAAATCCAATGTCAGACACACAGTCCATTTACAAGTTCGTTCTGGGTCTGAACGAAACCGGAGGCACCTAGTACCTCGCATATCCATCGATCTCCAAATACGTCTGGACGATCACCAACTGTTTCCATCTTCTTGGGTGTACATCCCAATCAAGATCATCAGTAATCACCCAAACGACGTGAAGACCCCCGTCTTCATCTTCGACTTATCGTCGTACCAGTTATTCAGAATGGGATAAACCCGGTCTTCCCGAATAACTCGCGTATATTTTAAATAAGTGTTACACAAACACAACATACGCCTCATTCCAATTCATCAGTCACTAACCGTAAATTAATCAAGAGAATAATTCCCCAAATATTAACCCTGAAGGCGGAAACCAACATCAGATCAATATCCAGAAAACCATTCTGCTTAGCAAACCGACAGTTAGTTTCTAAATTTCACATTCATAGGGAAAGGTTCCCATTAATTTTATCAAAGATAAATCCTTTAAATTTATTCTTTAATCCACTTTTGAATATCAATTCAAACTAGTCGGGATTAGCGAACCTTACCGAAGTAATCATTTATTTTAATTTCCCAATCCCAACCTATTCATCCCATGAAGTAAAACTAGTAATACTTCATATCTAACACCACGGTGTTATCGGTAAATTTAATTACCATTTCACGTTCAAATCTAATTAAAGATTTAACTATCGCCTGGAGCAAAACTGGTGATACTCCATTCTCGATCATTTAAATCTAATTAAAGATTCATTAAAACTCCACTTAGTTTTAATCTGCGACTGGGTTAAAGAATCAGTGCCATTTAAAACACGGTTCACGATAAACCCAAAATCACATCACATTTCTATCAGTCCTTAACCGTGAATTAGCAAGTGAGCAGTTCCCTAAGTATTAACCCCGAAGGCCGAAACCAACATCAGATCAATACCCAGAAACCATTCAACTCAACTAATCTCCAGTTAGTTTTTGATTTTTCTTAACTCCTTTGGGTCTAAGAACAGTATTGTTGAAGATACCGTTCACGACAACCCAAAATCCCATTTCATTAATTATCGGGTTAAAGAACAAGTGTTATTTAAAACACTGTTCATGATAAACCCAAAAATCAATATCAATTCAATTCCAATTAAATATTATTTAATTGGTACACTTCATTAAATCTAAATAAAAAGATTTAATCTTTTTCTCAACTGGGTTTAAGAACAGTGTTAATAAAGACACCATTCACGACAAACCCAAATCACATTTGATATTAAATATAAGGCTCTGAATAGAAAATATATCGGCTTATATTCAATATCAAATTCTACGACTAACAGATATCGTATTGGAAATAACGATATTAATATGTCTTTCAAATTTCCATAACAATATTGGTATAATCACGAAATTCAACATCGAAATATTCCAAAGACAATTTCGATTCAAATCCATTCCAATTCAATTATTGGAAATTTTGGTTACTTTTAAAACCCTTTTCAAATCCAATTTATTTATTTAAAAATAAATAGAATTATAGTTCTTGTTCAAAACTAGTTCATTTCGATAAAAATCTATTTTTATCTTTTCAAATATGGAGTTTTTCATCCCGATTCTTCCCAAATCATTTCTTATGATTTTACACAAATTATTACAATTTTTAATAATTTTATCAAGGCCCGTACAGTCGATTTCCATCAACGGCCATCGAACTGCACTTACAGCGACCTTTTCCAAATTTGATTTGGACATAATTCCAAATGCATCCATTAGATTTCAAATTTCTAATATTTGTTAGAAAGCTCTTTTCGATACGAACCCAACGGTTCTGGTTTTAGGAGAATCCGACGGTCGGATCTCCCGCAATATCCATTCGAAGTCAATGGTCGAAATTCGTGAACTACCGCGGCGCGGCGCGTTCTATTCAGGCCATTATATAATATATATAATATATACTTCATCGATTTCCTTTTAAAACGTATTATATAAATCGTTTTAAATTCGTTTTCAAAACGATTTCAACTTCCTATTCAATTTCAATTCAAAATTGAATATTCCAATATAAATTCATTTAAATTCATTTCAAATCGATTTCAATTCAATTTCAATTCGAATTCATTTATATTCAATTTCAATTCGAATTCATTTCTATTCGAATTCATTTATATTCAATTTCAATTCGAATTCATTTATATTCAATTTCAATTCGAATTCATTTATATTCAATTTCAATTCGAATTCATTTCTATGCACTTTCAATTCGAATTTCAATTCTTTTCGAAAAATCAGATTTTGAAATCACTTTCGATATTCATTATAAAATGAATAAAATCGATATAAATATCATTCACGTCAAAATGGCGTCAATCTAATCAACATGGCTTCATATATTTCTATTTTCAAATATTTCTATTTCGAATATTTCCTTTTCAAATATTTCTATTTCAAATATTTCTATTTCGAATATTACCTTTTCAAATATTTCTATTTCAATTATTTCTATTTCAAATATTTCTATTTTAAAACTGGAATGAGGCCCAATCAATTACCATATAATGTTAATTATACGGATTTCCTACCACACGTATATAACAACAACGATAAATCATCAACCATCATCCAAAGTGCGTTCTACACTGTATAAGCATCAAATATAAATATTTAACGCTTATAACGGTCTGTCAATCAATCGATCGACATACAACTAAACAATCGGGATTAGTGTACGTCAAATATCATCCCAATACCCGTGTGGGGTTTCAAACAATCAAACACAGATTTTATTTGTGTAGTTGGGCGATGTGTAAAATTTATCGTCCCAATCAATATCAATCAAATCAGTGTATATAAACAAATCGTCCGATCTGTTTATATATATTTATTTTATATACACGTTAAAGATTCTATTTTTAACTATAAAATATTTTTAACTGTATAAATATTTTATTTCATTTCACATCACACAATTAACTACACATCAAAATCAAACAAACAAGCATACAAGCCATCCATTGTCTGTGGACGACGGGTGTCGGGTGCTACTAAACACCGTCTGCATCCTAGTATATATTACAACTAGAAAATTAAATTAAAAGTGAGAAGTTCTCACTGATTAGCTAATCCAACGCCACGACTCTTCTTAGGTGGAAATCTTCGCCGTTCTTCTTTCATCACCTTCCTCATCCGTATTCACTACATATATAAAAATCACATTTTTACTTCGCTACTCAATATATAAAAATCGAATTTTTACTTTGCTATTCAATATATAAAAATCGAATTTTTACTTTGCTATTCAATATATAAAAATCGAATTTTTATCTTTTCTATTCAATATATAAAAATCGAATTTTTACTTTGCTATTCAATATATAAAAATCGAATTTTTACTTTGCTATTCAATATATAAAAATTATATTTCTCTTCGCTTAATAAAGATTATATTTTTATTACTCTCCATGAATGAAAATCATATTTTTACTATGCCACTAGTATAAAAATTATATTTTTACTATCTATATTAGATAAAAATAATATCTTTATATCTTCTATAAATCAAAAATCGAATTTTTATTCTTTCTAAAATATAAAAATCCTATTTTTATCCTCTACATCACATGATTTTTTTTTAACTTCTTCAATTTAGAGATCGTTGCTTTTCCAATATAAAAATTCCATATTTTCACCTTACTAATTACTGTAAGTAAATAAAATTGAAAACTCACAACGAAGGGGGGCCTACATGCTGACTGGAGGTCGAAGGAGTCGCTGGTGGTAGCTCAGGTGGTCGGAGCAGCTCGTGGCGGCTAGGTCGAGGTGGCAGCTTTAGGCGATGAGTTTGGGTGCTTCGCGTTTTGGGTTGGTCTGAGGGCTCGGACGCGGGAAAGAAGAGAGAGGGGGCGGAAGAGTGGGGTCCGGCGCTGGGGAGGCCGGTGGCGTGGTGTGTCGAGGTGGGCGGTTGGCTAGGGCGTGGCGACGCTGGGTTATTTGGGGGTAGGGTTTCTTACGGGGGAGAGGAGCGAGGGGGCGAGCAGAGGGAGGTGGCAGAGGCGATGCCAGAGGGGCGGCGGCCACCCAGGCATGGCGGACGATCATCGATGGCGACGAGGAGGGAGCGACTTCGTTTGTTTTTTTCCTAAATCGATCTGAGTGGGAGAGAGAAGGTATGGGTATGGATATTATTATATATATATAAAATATTAATATTTATTTTCCAAAGGTGTTGACTTTTCATTCGTCCTCCAAACGAGACCCAACGACTGTCGCCCCTAGCTAATTACCCCCATTCCAAACACAATGGGATATGTATCGTAAGCTGATTCGACTGTTTCGATCAGTTTTCGTCAAAATCAACATATAACTCTATATATTGAATTTGAACACACATTTCAATTTACTGGGGTCACATGCTAACTAGAAAAATTCCCGAAAAATATTTTCTAGCTTCGTATCAATGATACGGTCCTAACAAAACTAATTTCGTCAAATTCTGAGACCGTTTGAAAAATGGTCATTTTCCAGTCGATTAAAATCAACTAAAACTGGTCAATCGCGTTTTCCTTTGCCACGCTCACATATTGATTCGAAAAATTATGAAAATTGGAATCTAGCAATAACTTGACATCCCGGATCCAACAAAAGTGGTTTCGTCAAAATCCGAGGTCGTTTGCAAAATTCCCATTTTTAAGGGCTTGAATTCTATAGCGACTATTCAGAAGTTTCAACTGGACATATCTTTTGACTCCCGCTATGAAATCTTGATTTTTCGGATTCGTTGGAAAGATATTGTAACAGCCCGCATTTTACGTATCGGAATATCATAAAATATTTTTATTTTATTCCCTGAGGGTTGGATCATTCTCATCTTTTGGTATGTTGCTTATGGGGATGAGAGACATGTCCATAAATTTTACTGATTTTGTTTGTGACCATTTTGCCCCTGTCAGTCTTGTACAGAGCATAACTTTTGACTCAGGTCGAATCAGAGGGTGAGACCTGTGCCATTGGAAAGGAATTGATGATTCTCTTTCCGTAGAGTGGTTACATGAAAGATTTGGTTCAGCGGTTTGGGAGAAATCGCTGTTTTAAGGTTTTTCAGTTGGCTGTTCAGGTTTTGGAAGGCTAATGGGCTGATTTGGAGAAGGCCCATTAAGGGGTTGGTGGAGGCTATACATAGGGGGTAAGGGATATGGGGAAAGGTTGGATTTTCCATTCTCTTATGGGGAGGCTTTGATCTCCTTCTTCCTCTAACACCTTTCCACCATTAAAATTCCAAATCCAAGGAGGGAAATCGAAGATCTATACCATTCAAGGCTAGATCAACATCATTTCAAGGGCGAATTCATCGGATTGAAGGGTTTGATTCGAAGTGTTCGCTATCCGGATTGCTTTTTCATCACTTTTGCTTTGTTTTGGATAATCGGTGAGTGATTTACATCTCTCATTCGGATTCATGAAAGTATGTGAGTTATAGGATGTTAATTTCATCATTTCCATGTTATTTTATTTAGATCTACACCATGCTAAGTCCATTTTACATATGAACCACCTTAGGATCTAATCTAGAAAATTTAAATGGTTAATTTCATGATTTCTCTCAAGTTTATGCGAATTAGATCCGTTTTTATGTTCACTTATCATGTTTTGGGAAATTTATGTGTTTTGATGGAAATTGTTAGATTGATGATATTGTTGGTTGCATAAAACATGTTTGTGGTTGCGTTTGAATGAATCGGATAAGCCGGTTTCGTCGGATTCGTCGTTTGGCGAAGTTTTGGTCGAAATCAAAGTCGAAATGGAGCTGTGCAGGAATCGGGTCGGTCTAGAGGGGTCGATCCTAGACTGGACGGTCAAATCGTGGCTTGGGAAGCAAGACAGAGATTGGGTCGGCTAAGAGGGAGCAGGCTAGTCGGATCGGTCGCAAGGAAGTGGTCGGTCGGTCTATACTGGTCAGGTCGAGCCAATCTGGAGTTCTGATTTGGAGCAGGCGGGTCGGTCATGTTCCAGGAAGGGGGTGATCAGGTTGGGTCGCTCTAGGTTGGTTGGTCGAGCAGGCGGTCGGTTAGTCTCACGTGATAAAGGCTGGTCGGTCTTGGAGCTGGTCGATCTGATCGGTCCAGAAGGTTGAGAAGGGAGTCTGGTCGGTTCATAAGGATTTTGGTCGGTCCAGAAGGAGCTGAGGGAGGTCGGGTCGGTTCAGGAGGGGTCTGATCGGTCCAGAAGGGGTCTGGTCGGTCCAGAATAGGTCTGGTCGGCATTTCTAGTGGAAATTTCTGATCGGATACTTCAAGTGATGTTATAACTTCGAAGTAGTTCGAGTGGGAAGGTTCGGAGTGTTGAATGTGTGCGTTGATCAATGTGGAACAACGAATGAGGTGACAACTCAAAGGTCGTGAGTTGATGGATAATGGTGGCTCGAGAAGGTTGCTTGAGCTATGGAATATCGTCAAGGTTGGACGACTAGAGATGCGAAGGCCGAGAGTTCATCGTTGTCGTAAGTTCTAGCAGGCTCAAAGCAGGGGTACGATGGGGGCACCCAAAAGACCAGAAGTTTGCTGGTCGAGTACCCTGGGTCTTGGGGAAAGGCCTAGTGTCAAGGTTGGACATTGTCAAGGTTGGACATATGGAGTTCATGCTAGAACTGGGGTTACCATTAGCCCTTGACATATGGCAAGGTTGGCTGTCATACGATTAACGATGGTTTCAAAGCAGGACTGGCGGTGATAGCCAGAGTCTGTCATGTATGCTGGATGTTTTGCTTGTGCCATCTCACGTGGGTTATCCAACATCGAAGTAGATGTTCCTTGAGTGCTTGTCTGATATTGGTTTCGGCCTCTGGGGCTTGTATTCGAGGGATGTTGAATTCAACTAGGATGATTTGCGTGAGATATATATAATCTGGATGCCATGATTGCTATTGTTGGTTGTTTCTGTTTGCTATGAACAAATGGTTGTTCTGGTTTCTAAGGATTAATGGTTGAAATGCTTGGTGTAAAGGCTATCACTGTCCGATGTGGGGAAGATAAGGTTGAGTTCTTCTCTGGTGATGTGGGTAGATAAGTTGTTCATTTACCCATTCTCATATACTTTCTTGTTGAAGTTTGTTAGCTGTTTTATCACTCACTAAGACTATTATCTGACTCAAGGTTTTATGTCTCCTCTTATTATCTTGGGCTGTTCATCCGGTTGTGGATGGGCAGACTAAGTAGCAGGTTACAGGTAATGGAGCTTAGTGAGACGGGGAAGCTGAGCGAAGACGAGCATGAGGCTGGCGTACCAGTTTTATTACTATCTAGTATTTCTGTTTCCGCTGTTTGAGTTGCTTGAGAGTTATAGTGAGGCCTTATGTACAAACTTTGATATCAGTTGGATAATCTTTCTGGATGTTGAGAAAGTTTCAAAAGTTTGTTATATGATACCTCATTGCTATTACCTGTTGTATATGTTCTATTATATTTTATCCTTGCGCTGTGAGCTCTACGACATGTTACAGTGTGTTCACCTACTCTGATGATCGTCCATAGCAGCCTGGCACACCTTTCGGTGCATTTTCCACTTGTTTAGTGCGGGGGTTATGGGTGGTCGTCACATTTGGTATCAGAGCTCTGGTCAATGATTTTGGCCAAAGTTCAAAGACGTAATTACGTATGAGAGACGTATTTGTAGATTTCAGTTGGATGTTTACTATATATATTAACATATATAGTAGTAGCGGTTGTATCTCTTTAGCAGTTTTTCTTGGAAGTGGCTAATTATTCTAGATTGCAGATTTAGAATGAGTAGACGACCATCAAGACACGCTGCTAGGAGAGATAATACTGGAGGGGGAAATAGTGACGGACCAGATTACCCGGCCATGTTTGAAGCCATCGCAGAAGCAATTATGCGAAGGGTACCCGCTCCAGTGGCGGCTACGGTAGATGTAGGTGTGCGAGTTCCTAGAGTAGATTTTGCAAAGATGTGCAAGGACTTTACATCTCTAGGAGGGAAACCATTCAAGGGAACTGAACTAGACGAAGAGGTTCAGAGGTGGATGGATTCATGTGTTCGAATCTTTGGAGACTTGGGTATTGAGGATGCAATGAAGAGAAAGCTTGCATCAAGGCAGCTGCAGAGCAGGGCTATGGAATGGTGGAATTCTGTCATACTCGAGACTCCGGAAGAGGAGATTTCATGGGAGCAATTCCAAGCTAAGTTTGAAGCAAAGTTTATCTCCATTGCTCAGAAGTCCGTTCTCTTCAAGAAGTTCGTAGAGTTGAAGCAGAATGGCAGATCAGTTCTTGACTACATTTCTAATTTTGAGGCTTTGTCTAGATATGCTCGTTCATACATTGATACACCCTATCAGAAGAATGAGAAGTTTGTCTTGGGTTTGGATGCTCATATTGGAAAACCGCTTGTGGACCATCTTGATGATTCATTTGAAAAGATTGTGGAAAAAGCTATTCGCCATGAGAGCTTGTTTCCCAAGGAAGCAAATGTTGTCGCTGCAACCAAGGAAGCTCAGAAACCACAGCAGGGTGGTAATAATAAAAAGAGGAAGCAACAACAAGAGAAAGGAAAGGATGGCCAAAAGAAACCCAAGAGTGAGGTGGTTTGCTTTAACTGCTAACTGAAGGGTCATTAATCAAATGAGTGCAAGAATCCCAAAGCTGAGAAGAAGTGCTTCAAGTGTGGAAAGCCTGGGCATGAGAAGAAAGATTGTCCAGAATCACCTAAGGGCAAACAGATTGTGAAGGCATATGCTTTGGAAGCCGTTCTACTTCAAGAGCTTCTACTGCAGAGGAGAAGGGAAAGGGTGTCGTGGTGCAAGGTACTCTTTCCGTTAACGGTGTTTCAGTTCGAGTTTTGTTTGATACTGGAGCATCACATTCATTCATCTGCAATGAGCTTGTATGTCGCTTGGGTTTGGAACCCGAGATTTGTGATAGACCTTTGATCGTGACTAATCCAGTTGGGGGTTCGTCCAGTTTGTGCATGATTTGTCGTGGTCTAGTGTAATCGAGTCATGGTTGCTCTTTTATGTGTGATTGCTTTGTTCTTAACTTCGCTGGGTATGGGATCATCTTGGGCATGGATTGGCTCAAGAGATATGCGGCAAGGGTGAATTGCGAGAAGCTAGAGGTGAGTGTCGGGGATGTGGAAGGGCGAAAGGTGTTGATTAGATGTAAGCGCGAAGACGGGGTCTTCATGAGTTATCTATATTCGCTAGGGATTCCACAGGAAGACCTATCATCAGTGTTGATCGCTAATGAGAATGTAGATGTCTTTGACGAGGTCAAAGGGTTGCCGCCGCATCGTGAGATCGAGTTTAGGATCGATTTGGTTGAAGGTGCTAAACCAACTGTTATGCCCCTTAGGCGGATGGCGCCTAGGGAACAGCGAGAGTTAGAGGTGCAAGTTCGTGACCTTTTGGGAAAAGGATTCATTCGGAGGAGTGTTTCCGAGTGGGGTGCACCAGTCGTGTTTGCAACTAAGGCTAATGGCTCGTTAAGATTGTGTGTGGAATATCGTGAGCTGAACAAGGTGACTAAGAAGAACAAGTATCTGTTGCCAAGGATTGATGACTTGTTCGATCAGCTTCACGAAGCCAAAGTGTCTTCTCAGATTGATTTGGCAACGGGATTTCACCAATTGAGAGTGGCTAAGGATAGTGTGCCAAAGACTGCTTTTAGGACACCGTCCGGGTTTTCGAGTGGTTGGTGATGCCATTCGGGTTGACTAACGCGCCAGCGTATTTTATGGATCTTATGAATAGAGTGTTCAGTGATCAGTTGAGTAAGTTCGTGCTGGTATTCGTGGATGATATACTGGTTTACTCCAGAAATATGGAAGAACATAAGACGCATTTGAGAGTTGTGTTAGAGATCTTGCGAAAGCATCAGCTTAAGGCTAAGTTCTCAAAGTGTCACTTCTGGAAGGATGAAGTGAGGTTCTTAGGTCATGTTGTTTCTGGAAAAGGTACAGCGGTTGACCCCGCTAAAGTTGCAGCAATCCAGGATTGGGATAGACCTAAGAATGCGACGGATGTTCGGAGTTTCCTTGGGTTGGCTGGTTATTACCGAAGGTTTATCAAGGATTTCTCCAAGATAGCTGCACCATTAACAGGATTGACGAAGAAGAATCAAGTGTTCGCATGGAATGCGAAGTGTGAACAAGCGTTCGGAATCTTGAAGGAAAGATTGACGAGTGCACCCGTGTTGACCATTCCAAGTGGGAATGAAGAGATGGTGGTATATACTAATGCATGTGGTACTGGACTTGGAGCAGTGATAATGCAGAAGGATAAGGTAGTGGCTTACGCAAGTCGACAACTAAAGCCGCATGAGAGAAAATATCCGACTCATGATTTGGAGTTGGCAGCGATAGTGTTTGCTCTGAAGATGTGGAGACATTACCTGTTGGGAGTACGATTCGAGTTGTTTACAGATCACAAGTCGTTGAAGTATCTTTTCTCCCAAAAGGATTTGAATCTTCGGCAGCAACGATGGTTAGAGTTTCTGGCATCGTATGATTTCGGGATAGCCTATACTCCTGGCAAAGGCAAT
This sequence comes from Allium sativum, assembly GCA_030737875.1. Lineage (NCBI taxonomy): Eukaryota > Viridiplantae > Streptophyta > Magnoliopsida > Asparagales > Amaryllidaceae > Allium > Allium sativum. The sequence continues at coordinate 269,943,687 of CM060922.1, read as the reverse complement.
GCAGTTGCAGATGCATTAAGTCGAAGACACGCAAGTTTGGGAGCGATGTTTTCGGAATGGAAGAGCCTCGAGTACTTGGCAGGGTTCGATTTCAGGCCAAGGTGCGAGTTGGAACCTGAAATGTTGGCAAGCTTGTCGATAAGGCCTACTCTTATCGAAAGGATTGGCGAGAGCCAAAAGAAAGATGCGAAGCTTGTCAAGTTCATTCAGAACCTGGAACCAGAGGATAAAGAGTTCGAGGTCGATCGAGAAGGTTGGCTTCGAAAGCAAGGACGATTAGTTGTTCCTGATACCGACGGACTGAGGGATGAGGTTCTGAGAGAATGTCATCACTCGAAGCTAACGATTCATCCCGGTGGTAATAAAATGTATCAGGACATAAAGCGAGCCTACTACTGGGAAGGGATGAAAAGAGATATTGGAAAGTTCATTTCCAAGTGTATGAACTGTCAGTTGGTGAAAGCTGAACAGAAAAAGCCGAGTGGTTTGCTTCAGCCATTAGAAGTTCCTACATGGAAGTGGGAGCAAATATCGATGGATTTTATCGATGGACTACCTAGAACCAGGGCAGGGAATGAAGGGATTTGGGTCATTGTGGATCGTTTGACCAAAAGTGCAAGGTTCATTCCTATCAAGACGACTAGGACAGCATCAAAATTGGCTGAGCTTTATGTGAAATGGATAGTTCGATTCCATGGTGTTCCAAAGCGTATAGTAAGTGACCGGGATCCATTGCTCATGAGTGGATTTTGGAAAAGTTTGCAAGATGCTTTGGGAACCGAATTGTGCTTAAGTACAGCATATCATCCCCAAACTGATGGTCAGACCGAGAGAGTCAACCGAGTTTTAGAAGATCTCCTGAGGGCTTGTGTGTTAGACTTCAGAGGATCATGGGAGGACCATCTACATCTAGTTGAATTTACATATAATAATAGCTACCAGTCGAGTATTGGGATGGCACCATACGAGGCGTTGTATGGAAGGTCGTGCAATTCTCCAGCTTGTTGGTTAGGAACCGGAGATAAGTTGGTACTTGGGCCTGAAATGATTAGAGAAACCTCGAATTGTATCGAGATTGTTCGACAACGAATGAAGGAGCCCCAAGATCGTCAGAAAAGTTACGCCGATAAGCGTCGTAAGGATTTGGAATTCGACGTAGGAGATATGGTTTTCGTGAAGATTTCATCGTTGAAGCATGTGGTTCGATTCGGAAGTAAAGGGAAGTTGGCTCCTAGGTTTGTTGGACCGTTTCCGATAGTCGAGCGAATAGGAAAGCTCGCATATAGGTTGGAGTTACCCGAGAAGATGTCGAGTGTGCATAATGTTTTCCATGTGTCGTTTCTACGGAAGTTTGTGCACGACTCGAATGTGGTGGTATCTCCAGAACAGTATGAAGATTTAGAAGTCGAGACCGCAGTTGCGAAACCTCATAGGCCACTTCGTGTTGTGGGGAATGACACGAAACAGCTTAGGAGGAAGACGGTTAAGCTAGTCAAGGTACAATGGAGTGAGGATGGCGACGATTGTACATGGGAGATGGAAGAGAGCATGAGGGCAACTCATCCAGAACTTTTCATCGGTAGAACCCTTTGATTGTATTGTCGTTATATCGTTGTATCTTGTTGTTGTTTGATAGAATTCCGCGTGCTAGGATAAGGCTATGGATGCATGGCTTGATGGTTGCTAGTTTGGATGATAGGATTGGCTTCTCATGGATGATAGGCATGCGGAATTGTTGTGGTTGCTTGGAATTTTGGGGGCGAAATTCTTAAGGGGGGGGGGGGGGAGAATGTAACAGCCCGCATTTTACGTATCGGAAGATCGTAAAAAAAAATTATTTTATTCCCTGAGGGTTGGATCATTCTCATCTTTTGGTATGTTGCTTATGGGGATGAGAGACATGTCCATAAATTTTACCGATTTTGTTTGTGACCATTTTCCCCCTGTCAGTCTTGTACAGGGCATAACTTTTGACTCAGGTCGAATCAGAGGGTGAGACCTGTGCCATTGGAAAGGAATTGATGATTCTCTTTCCGTAGAGTGGTTACATGAAAGATTTGGTTCAGCGGTTTGGGAGAAATCGCTGTTTTAAGGTTTTTCAGTTGTCTGTTCATGTTTTGGAAGGCTAATGGGCTGATTTGGAGAAGGCCCATTAAGGGGTTGGTGGAGGCTATAAATAGGGGGTAAGGGATATGGGGAAAGGTTGGATTTTCCATTCTCTTATGTGGAGGCTTTGATCTCCTTCTTCCTCTAACACCTTTCCACCATTAAAATTCCAAATCCAAGGAGGGAAATCGAAGATCTATACCATTCAAGGCTAGATCAACATCGTTTCAAGGGCGAATTCATCGGATTGAAGGGTTTGATTCGAAGTGTTCGCTATCCGGATTGCTTTTTCATCACTTTTGCTTTGTTTTGGATAATCGGTGAGTGATTTACATCTCTCATTCGGATTCATGAAAGTATGTAAGTTATAGGATGTTAATTTCATCATTTCCATGTTATTTTCTTTAGATCTACACCATGCTAAGTCCATTTTACATATGAACCACCTTAGGATCTGATCTAGATAATTTAAATGGTTAATTTCATGATTTCTCTCAAGTTTATGCGAATTAGATCTGTTTTTATGTTCATATGTTCACTTATCATGTTTTGGGAAACTTTTGTGTTTTGATGGAAATTGTTAGATTGATGATATTATTGGTTGCATAAAACATGTTTGTGGTTGCGTTTGAATGACTCGGATAAGCCGGTTTCGTCGTTTGGCGAAGTTTTGGTCGAAATCAAAGTCGAAATGGAGCTATGCAGGAATCGGGTCGGTCTAGAGGGGTCGATCCTAGACTGGACGGTCAAATCGTGGCTTGGGAAGCAAGACAGGGATTAGGTCGGCTAAGAGGGAGCAGGCTAGTCGGATCGGTCGCAAGGAAGTGGTTGGTCGGTCTATACTGGTCAGGTCGAGCCAATCTGGAGTTCTGATTTGGAGCAGGCGGGTCGGTCATGTTCCAGGAAGGGGGTGATCAGGTTGGGTCGCTCTAGGGTGGTTGGTCGAGCAGGCGGTCGGTCAGTCTCACGTGATAAATGCTGGTCGGTCTTGGAGCTGGTCGATCTGATCGGTCCAGAAGGTTGAGAAGGGAGTCTGGTCAGTTCATAAGGATTCTGGTCGGTCCAGAAGGAGCCGAGGGAGGTCGGGTCGGTTCAGGAGGGGTCTGATCGGCTCAGAAGGAGCCTGGTCGGTCCAGAATGGGTCTGGTCGGCATTTCTAGTGGAAATTTCTGATCAGATACTTCAAGTGATGTTATAACTTCGAAGTAGTTCGAGTGGGAAGGTTCGGAGTGTTGAATGTGTGCGTTGATCAATGTGGAACAACGAATGAGGTGACAACTCAAAGGTCGTGAGTTGATGGATAATGGTGGCTCGAGAAGGTTGCTTGAGCTATGGAATATCGTCAAGGTTGGACGACTAGAGATGCGAAGGCCGAGAGGTCATCGTTGTCGTAAGTTCTAGCAGGCTCAAAGTAGGGGTACGATGGGGGCACCCAAAAGACTAGAAGGTTGCTGGTCGAGTACCCTGTGTCTTGGGGAAAGGCCTAGTGTCAAGGTTGGACATTGTCAAGGTTGGACATATGGAGTTCATGCTAGAACTGGGGTTACCATTAGCCCTTGACATATGGCCAGGTTGGCCGTCATACGATTAACGATGGTTTCAAAGCAGGACTGGCGGTGATAGCCAGAGTCTGTCATGTATGCTGGATGTTTTGCTTGTGCCATCTCACGTGGGTTATCCAACATCGAAGTAGATGTTCCTTGAGTGCTTGTCTGATATTGGTTTCGGCCTCTGGGGCTTGTATTCAAGGGATGTTGAATTCAACTAGGATGATTTGCGTGAGATATATATAATCTGGATGCCATGATTGCTATTGTTGGTTGTTTATGTTTGCTATGAATAAATGGTTGTTCTGGTTTCTAAGGATTAATGGTTGAAATGCTTGGTGTAAAGGCTATCACTGTCTGATGTGGGGAAGATAAGGTTGAGTTCTTCTCTGGTGATGTGGGTGGGTAAGTTGTTCATTTACCCATTCTCATATACTTTCTTGTTGAAGTTTGTTAGCTGTTTTATCGCTCACTAAGACTATTGTCTGACTCAAGGTTTTATGTCTCCTCTTATTACCTTGGGCTGTTCATCCGGTTGTGGATGGGCAGACTAAGTAGCAGGTTACAGGTAATGGAGCTTAATGAGACGGGGAAGCTGAGCGAAGATGAGCATGAGGCTGGCGTACCAGTTTTATTACTATCTAGTATTTCTGATTCCGCTGTTTGAGTTGCTTGAGAGTTATAGTGAGGCCTTATGTACAAACTTTGATATCAGTTGGATAATCTTTTTGGATCTTGAGAAAGTTTCAAAAGTTTGTTATATGATACCTCATTGCTATTACCTGTTGTATATGTTCTATTATATTTTATCCTTGCGCTGTGAGCTCTACGACAGGTTACAGTGTGTTCACCTACTCTGATGATCGTCCATAGCAGCCTGGCACACCTTTCAGCGCATTTTCCACTTGTTTAGTGTGGGAGTTATGGGCGGTCGTCACAGATATTATCAATTAGATTCAAATATTTTTGGTTTCACTAAAATCCAGTTTATTTTGCACCCGGTATGTTCAATTGAAGTTTGAAATCGAATTATCGAACTACCGCGCCATTTTCAATTCCTTTTATAAATTAAAATAATTTTTTTTATTCTATCGTCGATTCAAACGAATATATACGTTCGAATTATATTCAAAATAAATTTCTCGTCGATATTATTTAAAATAATTCATTTTAAATAATCAAAATTCACTAAAATTGCCAAAATAAAAATTTTAAACTGACCCAGATTTCCGGGTTATTACACAATGTCATCTAAAATACGGTTCACGATAAACCCAAAATCACATTCCATTGTTAATCGGGTTAAAGAACATGTGTTATTCAAAACACCGCTCACGATAAACCCCAAAAACCAATTTAAATTCGATTCTAATTAAATACTAATTTACTGTACAATTTCACTAAATCTTAGTTAAAAGATTTATTCTTTTCTAAACTGGGTTCAAGAACAGTGTTATTTAAGACACCATTCACGACGAACCCAAAATTCCATTTGATATTAAATACAAGGCTCTGAATAGAAAATATATCGGCTTATATTCAGTATCAAATTCTGAAACCAACAAATATCGTATTGGAAATAACGATATAAATATATCTTTCAAATTTCCACAACCATATATGTATAATCATGAAATCCAACATCGAAATATTCCGAAGATAATTTCAATTCAAATCTATTCCTATTTGTATATTGGAAATTCTAATTATTTTAAAACCACTTCAAATCCAATTTATTTATTCAAAAACATTGGATTATAATTCTAGTTCATAACAAGTTCTTTTCGATAAAAATATATTTTTATCCATTTTAAATATAGGATTTTTCACCCCAATTCTTTCTAAATCATTTACTATGATTTTACACAAATTATTGACATTTTTAATAATTTTATCAAGGTCCGTACAGTCGATTTCCAATAACGGTCGTCGAACTGCACTTACAGCGACCTTTTCCAAATTTGATTTGGACATAATTTCAAATCCAACCGTTAAATTTCAAATTTCTAATATTCATTGGAAAGATCTTTTTGATACGAACCCAACGGTTCTGGTTTCAGGAGAATCCGACGGTCGGATCTCCCGTAATGTCAACTCGAAGTCGATGGTCGAAATTCGTGAACTGCCGTGGCACGGCGCGTTCTATTCAGGCCATTTAATATATATAATATATATATTATATATATTTCATCGATTTCGATTCTAAACGTATTTTATAAATCTTTTAAATTCGTTTTCAAAACAATTTCAACTTCATATTCAATTTTAAATCAAAATTGAATATTCCATATCATTAATATATAAATGATAATATTTTCAAAATGTTATATTTTGAAATCACTTCTTTTTCTATATTCATTATAAAAATGAATACAATCGAAATAAAGATCATTCGTGTCAAAATGGCACATATCTAATCAACACGGCTTTATATATTTCAATAACTTCGTTATTCTATTCAACACATGAATATATATATTTCTTTCAACACATGAATATTCTCAACACATGAGTATCGTCAACACATGACTATTTATTCTATTTAATATATTTTATAAAATTATGATTTCTATCGTTTAATTCTTACTCAGGCTCCAACCGTAAATTAGTAAGAGAACGATTCCCTAAGTATTAACCCCGAAGGCCGAAACAAACATCAGATCAATACCCAAGAAACCCCTCATCTTAACTAGTTTCCAGCTAGTTTCTAATTTTATATATTATAAAAATGTGAATTTTATTGTTAAAACATTTCGTTCAACACATGATAAGTTTCAACACATGAATATTCTCAACACATGAGTATCGTTAACACATGACTATTTATTCTATTCAACACATGAATCTTTATTTTATAATATTCTTTATTTTCCCAATTGAAATGAGGCCCAATCAATTACCATATAATGTTAATTATATGGATTCCATACAACACATGTATATAATAGCAATGATAAATAATCAACCATCATCCAAAGTGCACTACACAACTGTTTGTCAGCCTATCGATTGACATACAACTAAATAATCGGGATTAGTGTACGTCAAATATCATCCCAATACCCGTGTGGGGTTTAAGTCAACAAACACAGATTTTTATTTGTGCAGTTGGGCGATGTGTAAAATTTATCGTCCCAATCAATATCATTCAAATGGGTGTACATAAACAAATCGTTCGTTTTGTAAATGAATATTTATTTAGTCACATTCACGTTAAATATATTTATAACAATAAATAATTTATTTCAACACATGAGTATATTTCCATTCATTCCATATCACAATCAATTTTCACAACACAACAAAATCAAACAAGTCGTCCATGGTCTGTGGATAATGGGTGTCGGGTGCAAACATCGCGACTCTTCATATGTAGAAAATCTTCGTCGTGCTTGCCTTTTATCACTTTTGTCTTCCGTATCCACTACATATATAAAAATCGCATCTTTATATTGTTGATATATATAGATATATAAATCACATTTTTATAACTATGCTACATGGATAAAAATCACATTTTTATAATGCTACTATATAGATAAAAATTCTATTTTTATACCACTACTATATAGATAAAAAATTTATTTTTATAACGGTGTTCATAAAATAAAGATCATATTTTTCTCACGATAACTCATAATAAAAAATATATTTTTATATCATTCTTCTTCTAATAAAGATTATATTTTTATATCGCCACTCATATAAAAATCACATTTTTATATTCTCTAGTATAGAAAAATCATATTCTTATATTCCCTATTATATAAAAATCATATTTTTATCATGCTATGGTATAAATAAAAATCATACCTTTACATCGCTATCGTATATTTAAAAATCTCCTCTTTCTTCATGATAAAAATCTATCCTTTCTCTATATAAAAATTTCGCCTTTTTCTATATAAAAATCTCACTTTTTCTATATAAAAATCTCGCCTTTACCTAACTAAAAATCTTAACTTTTCTAAGTTAAAAATAGCATCTTGATCATATTAAAAATCAAATCTTTCCTAGGATAAAATCATACTTTTAATTCAACGCTATATGTAGATGCTCGGCAAGGATAAAATCAAATCGAACCCACTGACTGTCGTCCATAACTAATTACCCCCATTCCGAACACAATGGGATATGTATCGTAAGCTGTTTCGATCGTTTTGATCAGTTTCCGTCAAAATCAAAATATAAATCTATATACTGAATTTGAACACATTTCAATCTACTGGGGCCACATACGGATTCTAAAAATTCCCGAAAAATATTTTCTATCTTCGTATTGATGATACGGTCCTAACAAAACTAATTTCATCAAATTCTGAGACAGTTTGAAAAATGGTCATTTTCTGGTCGATCGAAATTGATTAAAACTGTCAAAACACGTTTTACTTCGCCACGCTCATATATTGATTCGAAAAATTATGAATTTTGGAATTTAGCAATAACTCGACATCCCGGACCCAACAAAAGTGGTTTCGTCAAAAACAGAGGTCATTTGCAAAATTTTCATTTTTAAGGGCTCAAAATTGCATAGCGACTATTCTGAAATTTCAACTGGGCATAACTTTTTATTCCCGCTATGAAATTTCGATTTTTCGGATTCGTTGAAAAGACATTTTCAATTAGATTCTAATATTTTTTGTTTTGCTAAAATTCGGTTTATTTTGAATACTGTACATTCATTTGAAATTTGAAATCGAATTTTCGAACTACCGCGCCATTTTCAATTCAATTTATAATTAAAAATAAATATTTATATTCTAACGATGATTTAAGTAAATATATACGTTCTAATTCTATTCAAAATAAATTTCTTGTTCTTATTATTTAAAATAAATCATTTTAAATATTCGAAACCCATTTAGTTCGCCAAAATAAAAAATTTAAATTGGCTCAGATTTTCCGGGTTGTTACAAAAATATATTACGTAACGCTATTTACGAATAATGAATTAAATGGATTTCCCAAGTTTGAATAATAGAAAATGGTGCAATAAATGTTTTGAAAAGAGAATTTAATGAGAATTTAATATGGTTATTCTACAAAGTATTATAATGAAATGGTTTGGAGGACGTTAGTATATTAAATAAGAATCCAATTATCGTATTTTTAATTATTAAAAGAGTTAGAAGTTTTAGTCACGTAGAAGTGAATTAGTTTTTTTTATTTAAAGGGCCAAGTGATGTTGAATACTGAATCAGTGAACTCACCGGATTATCATGATTGAATCACTGATTATTTTGATAGTTAAATCACCGATTATCAAATTTATCCATGACGATTGTTGGTACAGAAAGACCGGGATCAAAATTATATTTGAAAACCATTCTGACTAACAAATACGTGAAGATATAAGAAGATGATCAAGTTGGAGCATTGGAGACCGTGGGTTTTCATAAACGGAAGAACCTCTAATAATCTTTGGTTAGCTCCCAGAGATAAACTATGGTTCTGTCATGGTTGGAATCTACGGGTTGCAAGGAATTCTCGCTACTGATCCATGGGGTGATTCCTATATGAGATGCAGTAGGAGAGTACCTTCGGTTCATCCTATTCCTGGATGACTTGAATAGACGGATGTCTGACAAAGTATTTGCAAAGGAATTACATACGTTGATTTCTTCAAAGTACCATAGTTGGTGGCAGAGGGCGACGGTTCTCTTAGCTTAACCACTAGAGTATTTTTGTGGACGTCAATTAGTGATATCTGGCGGATCTGTCGATGTGGCATTCAAAGTGTATGGTGGACAAGTGTTGTAAAAGATAATTCAAACCTCAAGCCTCACAACCGGGAAATGACAAAAATTGGGCAGGCAGCATGGCTATGTGGGTCGCTCCCATTAGGGTGTATAATCACCTATCTAGAGAAATTCCATTTGCTTTTTTAATCTATACTTCGATGCTGCCCTATTCGGGAAACGGTTGCTGATATACATTCGATACACTCAAGTGAAATGAGTGGTCGGTCATGTGAGGGTCGGGTTGCAAGACATTCTTGTTGAACCCAGTGTATTCGCCTCTAGAGGTACACTATCAGCAGGTGGTCCCATACCTTGTCATAGTTGGAATCCAATCTCCAATAAGCGCCTACGGTTTTGATTGTATACTATATGTGTGGAGCGTGAGATGCAAGCATTCCACTAGATTGTTATTTACTTGTATTTAGACATAATTATAATATCAGAAAAGATATTAGTTTCAAAATTATTTTGGGTTATCGTAAGGTAAAATCGTCCGTGTTTATGTGTGGATTTGGTCTTACGATTATCCTTTTCTTTTGAAAAGATTTTAACTTTAAAATCAGGTTGTGTGATACCCTTAATACTGTGCGAGTTTTTCTCACTCTGGTTCACCAGACTGACCCGGTGTTTTGTAAATGCTCGGGTTAGCCCGGTGTGTACAGGTTCAGGTTATCGAATGCTATGAAGAAATGAGCTGGAAGAGTCCAGACGTATGATATTATATAGTTACTATTCCGATATGTGTTGTATATGAGGACAAGTTATTATAAGTGTCCAGATGTGTGTTGTACTCTGATATTGTAAGTTTTATTTAAAGCTCTCAATTAAGATTTATTTCTATATTATATTTTGTTCCGCTGCGATATGGGACTCTGATACTGTGTTGTGTTGGTTCTTCTTCTTCTAATCTAATATTTCTTTCTTTCTTATCTCACCCTCTAAATTTTTTCTGATAACGCTCTTGTGTTTTCGGTTCTTGGAGGATCAACATGAGTTAGGTAAATGTATTTATGTCGATTTTCAGGGATGAAAATCCTTGGGTTGTTACACTCACCTCTAGCTTCTCGCAATTCACCCTTGCCGCATATCTCTTGAGCCAATCCATGCCCAAGATAATCCCAAACCCAGCAAAGTTAAGGACAAAGCAATCACACACAAAAGAGCAACCATGACTCGACGACACTAGACCTCGACATATCATGCAAAGATTTGACGAACCCCCAACTAGATTAGTCACTACGAAGGGTCTATCACAAATTTCAGGTTCCAAACCCAAGGGACACACAATCTCATTGCAAATGAAGAAATGTGATGCTCCAATATCGAAAAGCACACGAACTAAAACACCATTAACAGAAAGAGTACCCTGCACCACGACACCCTTTCCCTTCTCCTCTGTAGTAGGAGCTCTCGAAGAAGATGGCATAGCTTCCAAAGCATATGCCTTCACAATCTTCTTGCCCTTAGCTGATTCCGGACAATCTTTCTTCTCATGCTCAGGCTTCCCGCATTTGAAGCACTTTTTCTCAGCTTCGGGATTCTTGCACTCACTGGCATAATGGCCTTTCTGTTGGTAGTTAAAGCAAACCACCTCACTCTTGGGCTTCTTTTGACCATCTTTTCGTTTTTCCTGTTGCTGCTTCCTCTTCTTATTATTACCACCCTGCTTTGGTTTCTGAGCCTCTTTGGTCGCAACGACAACATTTGCTTCCTTAGGAAACAAGCTCTCATGACGAATAGCTTTTTCCACAATCTTCTCAAATGAATCATCAAGATGGTCCACTAGCGGCTTTCCAGTATGAGCATCCAAACCCAAGACAAACTTCTCGTTCTTCTGATATGGTGTATCAACGTATGAATGAGCATATCTAGGCAAGGCTTCAAAATCAGATATATAGTCAAGCACAGAACGACCATTCTGCGTCAGCTCTACGAACTTCTTGAATAGAGAAATTTTTTGAGTGGTGGAGATAAACTTTTCTTCAAACCTAGCTTGGAATAGCTCCCATGAAATTTCTTCCTCTGGAGTCTCGAGTGTAACAGAATACCACCATTCCATGGCCCTATTCTGCAGTTGCCTTGATGTAAGTTTTCTCTTTATTGCATCCTTGATACCCAAGTCTCCAAAGATTCGAACACTTGAATCCATCCACCTCTAAACCTCTTCAGCTGGTTCAGTTCCCTTGAATGGTTTCCCCCTAGAGTTGTAAAGTCCTTAAACAGCTTTGCAAAATCTACTACTCTAGGAACTCGCACACCAACATCTACAGTTGCCGCCATTGGAGTGGGTACCCTTCGCATAATTGCTTCTGCCATGGCTTCAAACATGGCCGAGTAATTAGGTTCCCCACCATTTCCCCCTCCAGTATTGGCTCCCCTAGCAGTGCGTCTTGTTTCTCGTCTATTCATTCTAAATCTGCAATTTAGAATAATTAGTCACCCTCAAGAAAACTGCTAAAGGAAAACAACCGTTACTACTATATACGCTAATATATATATAGTAAGCATCCAACTGAAATCTACAAGTACGTCTCTCATACGTGATTACATCCTTGAACTTTGGCCAAAAATCATTGACCAGAGCTCTGATACCAAATGTGACGACCACCCATAACCCCCACACTATACAAAAGAAATAATGCGCTGAAAGGAGTGCAAGGCAGTCATGGACGATCATCAGATTAGGTAAACACAAGCGGATCCTATCGTAAACTCACAGCGCAAGGATAAAATATAATAGAACATATACAACAGGTAGTAATAGTGAAGCAGAAATACAAGACATTCATATAACTAGAAAGTAATATCGACAACTTGGAAATAGTGTTTGTATAAAGTTGCCTCACTACATTACTCATAAAAGCAAACAGCGGAAATCCAGTTATTAGATAGTAGTAAAACTGGTACATGAGCCTCCTGCTCGCCACCGATCAACACTATCGTCCTCAGTAAAGCATCACCTGTCACCTGCTACTTAGTCTGCCCATCCACAACCGGATGAACGGCCCAAGGTAATAAGAGGAAACATAAAACCTTGAGTCAGACAACAGTCTTAGTGAGCGATAAAACAGCTAACAAACTTCAACAATAAAGTGTATGAGAAAGGATAGATAAACATACTAATCTACCCACGACACCAGCTCAACCTTATCTTCCCCACATCGGACAGTGGTAGCCTTTACAATAACAATTCAACCATTCATCCATGGAAACCAGAACACCCATTCAATCATGGAAAACACACATGACATCCAGATTATATAAGTCTCACACAGACAACCCTAATCGAGTTTAACATCCCCCAAGTACTCTCCCCAGAGGCCTAGACCAATATCAGTTAAGCACTCAAAGAACATCTTCATTTACTTTGGATAATCTATATGGGATAGTACAAACAGAACAACCAATCATCCATGACTGACTCTGGCTATCACCGCCAATCCTGCTTTGAAACCATCGTTAATCATATGACGGCCAACCTTGCCATATGTCAAGGGCTAATGGTAACCCCAGTTTTATCATAAACCTCATATGTTCAACCTTGACAACTAGGCATTTCCCCAAAACCTAGGGTACTAGAACTTACGAAAACGATAATCTCTTGGCCTTCAATATCTCTAGTCGTCCAACCTTGACGGCTATTTACTGCTCAAGTGACCTTCTCGAGCAACCATTATCCACCAACCCACGACCTTTGAGTTGTTACTTAATTCGATGTTCTACTCCGATCAACGAACACCTCTCAACACTCCTACTTGAACTTACTTCGAAGTCACACCATCACCGAGCTAATTACATCACTGTGCTGGGGCTAGGGTTCGGGGGGTTGCCCTCGAAAAATATTTTTTCCAGACCTTTTTCTCCAAATCCGAGTCGTACCCGAAAAACGTACTTTTTAGAAAATGGCCCTGTTGGAAACAAACCATAGCATCATCACTATCAACCACAGGGTTTAAAAGCGCTTTTAAAAACATGACCAATCCGCCCTCCCTCAGACTGACCCGATCCAAACTAGGTCGATCCGATCCAAGATGACCGATCTAATCCATATAACAACCAACCGACCCGATCCTGTCTAGCCCGACCCGGTCCTGTCTAGCCCGACCCGATCTAGTTTAGCCTGACCCGATCCAGTCTAGCTCGACCTGGCCTAGTTGTGCTATCACGAATATGAGCTTCGATCCGACCGATCCAGTTGCAACCTACCGACCCGATCCAAGTATGACTTGATCCCAATAGGACCCGATCCAAATACGACTCGATCCGATCCACTCCTAGCCGATTCAACCTATGACTGAGCCAACTCCTAGCCGAGCCAATCTCTGGCCGAGTCAATCTGTGGCCGAGCCAAACCCTGACCGAGCCAATTTTTGCATATTGCAATTCAACTCCGATTTCGACCAAAACTTCATCAAACGATGAATCCGATGAAATCAACTCAACTAAAATCATCAAACACAATCATAAAAATATCATAACATTACTATCCACATGAATATGACGATTACCACAAAAATGATGTAAATCTCACCAAAAACCATTAAAATGAACATATGATCAAAATGAGAGATCTAACTAACATAAACATATAAAATGACATGAAATTAACGAGTAAAACTTGTTAGATTAGATCATAGGGTGATGCATATGAAAATGAACATGTAATGGTGTAAATCTGTGGTAAAACATCCCAATTTGATGAGAAACATGCACAAACACTCATATACTTCATTGCATTCATGTGCGAGATGTAAATCACTTACCGATTTTCCGAAACAGTCTAAAACGATAGAAATAAGAATCCGAACAGCGAGCACTCCGAATCAAACCCCTCGATCTGATGAATTCGCCTTTGAAATGATGTAGATCTAGCCTGGAATGGTGTAGATCTTCGATTTCCTCCCTTAGATTTGGATTTTTAATGGTGGAAATGTGTAGGAAGAAGAAGGAGATCAAACGCCTTCAAATGAGAGAACGGGAAAAAGTAAACCTTTTCCCTCCACTCTCACCTCCTATTTATAGGATTCCACTAAGGCTCCAAAACCTGAATAACCAATTGAAAAACCTTAAAACATCGATTTATCCCAAACCGCTGAGCCAAATCCTTAATGTAACCACTCTACAGAAAGGCAATCATCAATTCCTTTCCAATGGCACAGGTCTCACCCTCTGATTCGACCTGAGTCAAAAGTAATGCCTTGTACAAGGCTGACAGGGGCAAAATGGTCACAAACAAAATCAGTAAAAATTATGGACATGTCTCACATCCCCATAAACAACATATTAAAAGATGAGAATGATCCAACCCTCATAATATAAAATAAATATATTTTACGATCTTCTGATACGTAAAATGCGGGTTATTACAAATATAGTGATCGATTTGTATTTATGCCTATCCTAAATTATAAATAATAAAGGCAGCTAAACTATTTGTTTAAAAGTATGTTTTAGCAATCAAACTCTCCTTAAGGAATTTGAAGGTGATTTTGACTTAAGTTAAGAAATCGATAGGAGATTATAACAAATGACTAAGTGGGGGAGACGACTATTTTTCCCTGCTTGAAACTTTATAAATGAATTAAAGGTGAGTTCGTCGAAAGTGACACTTTAGTTAAATTTATCATTTGAAAAAAAAGATACGGTATATAAATCTTACTTGAAAAGAAAAGAAGAGATAAAAGTTGATGGACGTGAAATAGTAATGATTTGACCAGATGAAACGAAATACAATAAGTTTGAGCGGCAAGGTTAATATGACCGAATGGAAATTATTTAACAAGTAATCATTTTGCGATGCGAAGAAAATTGAATTTTTAAGTAATATGTACTTAAGAGAAAATTTAATAATAAAAAATTGAGTATCCCATGGTTGAACTATCGTTACTTGTATCCTTGTGTGCATTTGACTTTCCTATTTTGGCCTAGGTTAGTTGCATCACTTTAATTCGAACCGTTTGTTCTTGAGTATTATCATTCATACCTTGTATCTTATGAATTTGGCCAAGTATTTAGATTCGAACCATTATACCATGTGATGTTCATTTGATATCGAATTTCTATTTATACATTTCCACCTGAGTTGAGTACATGGAATTTGACTTGATCCATGCATGTATACCCTTTGCGCCTTTTGTTGAGTGAAACCAAGATTTAATTCAAACTAGATAATTTGATTTGTCTAAGATATTATGTCAATGGAACCTCAACAAATGAGTTTTTCATAGTGATCGAAAGTGTTGAAATATAGAATTCAACTTATGCAAGGAAATTGGACTGTTGAAATATAAATTTTGAGGTTTTGGGTTCCGAAGATTTCTGAAATCAATTTCCAATGTTTTGGAATTAATATGAGGAATAATACTAGTTTGAACATGAATGTAATAAATCAAAGTAGCGAAGCATGATGGTATTTTTGAATAGAAATGGTTTGAGAGATTTTCTTGTCTATAGGGAAATGTAACCTTTTCAAACACGATTTAATAATCGAAATAAGAATGAATAAAAATCCTATATTATTATGTAAAGGTTTTGAAATGAGATATGTCTTGAATTATCTTGAAACTAATTTTTAAAAGGAAAGTATTCAAATATATGAATTGTAAATGATTTCTAAGATATTGATTTGAAGTTCTTGGAAATTTTATTTTACGAGAATATGAAATTTATTTGGAAATCCTGGAAATGTTTTGAATCTATTTGAGATAAAGAAAGATTGATACGACATATAAATGTTTTTCTGAAGCTTTTAAAATTTGAAAATCTTACTTGAATTGAAAAGATGATAAGAAAATCGTATTGATCAAATTTGATTTCCAATTATTGAAAGGAAAATCTTATGGCGATATGAATCTCTTAGAGAAAGAAAATTATCAACTTATGTATAATTGTTGAAAATCTTATTTCAAGGATGTTGCGAAATAAGATGAAATTTATCTTCATGAAGCTTGATCTGATGATTCTTAAAGTCTTTAATTTAGAAATTTTGAAAGGCTTGAAATGTTGAACAAGATCATTGATTTCAAAAATGTAAATATAAGTTGTATGTTTGGAAGTTGAAAATTGTACTTTCAATTGGTCAATTTGATTTCCAATTATTGAACGGAATTGGTTTTCCAATTATTTATGATGAATAGTTTATGAAAGTTAAATAAAAGAAATTTCAATGACTTGAATCACGATATTTGAAATGTTTGAAAGACAACAATGCTCAGATTGAAAGTATTTGCGAATCATTGTTGCGAAATGATTTAAAGCTTTGGGATATAAAATGATTTGACATGCACCATGGATTTGGGTAACCCATGACTAAAGAAAGGGTAAGTGATTTAGGAATTGTCAGAGTCCTTGATGATGGACTGCTTTAGAGGTCCGGAGAGACATCATTTATATATATTATTTACGCGCGATGGGTTATCCCTAGTAACCTTGTCATAGGGGGAACTACTTGAACATATGGGGCATACATTTTGATATGATTTTATTATAGTATGTTTGAAGTTTTGAAAAGTAAATTTTGGTTTGAAATCCCGGAGTGATGATTCTATGTATGAAACAATTTTGTAGTATTTCAATGGTTTGAAATGAAAGCGGGATTCTAAATTCGGAGAAATCATGGTGAGGCTTTCAAATGTTTTGCAATTTATGATTTTAAAATATAGCAAATTTCCTTTATCTAGTTTCAATAACTTAAGTTTGTATAAATAAAAATTTGATGTAAAAAGTTTACAAATTTAAGTATATGAAGTTTTGCATTCCTTTGAGCTATTTAATAAATTTTCAAGCAAAAGATTTTAAGAATTTTGTTTCCATAATTTTATAAATAAGATTTATTTAAGTATAGTTTTACAACTCTCCTTTTCGAGGATTAAAAGATATAAGCGGGGGAGATTGGGATGGCCCAGAAATTTTGACGTTTAAAATATAATTTAAATTAAGATTTAACTTTAAAATAAACATTTATATTTGGATTTCGACATGGAATATAGAATTTTATCTATTTTGAACAATATTTGAGTATGCTTTTAAATAGAAATTCTTTTCGTAAACTTCATTTCAATATGAATGTTGTTAAAGCAAACGTTATTTAACAAGTTTTGAGTTATTTGGATATATTCTTAAATAAAATTCTTTTTGTAAATTTTAATGGACATTGACAAATAAACGAGAATTACATTGTTAGCTAATTTGAATATTTGGATTTGAATTCATTTCGTGAAATTATTTTATATGGAAGTTAAAGAAAAACAAACGTTATTAATGAATTTGACGTTGAATATAAATTGTGCAATTTATATTCGTAATGTGAACTTGGAAACCAAATTTATTTTGAAGCGTGGATTCGAAAGTTAAAGCTTGAATTTTATTTAGAACGTTAATCGATGTTGTTTTGAATAAACATTATGTGTAATTTTAATTCAATACGGCAATTTTAATTCAATACGGCAATAGATGAATATATGGTAGGCGTAATATGAAGAAAGAAAGAAATTATGTAATAATTTTTGCGTATTATTGTGTTAACATTTAATTTTGTTTATCATTTAATATTTGTTAAAATTAATAACATGATTAGATAAGTAAACAACGTGTCTAGTTCAACCGTCTACTGTTTTCTAGTACCGTCCATTCAAACCATTTTCTTTGGTTCAGCCTAACGTTTGCATAATGTGTTTAGCCCAATGTTTACTTCAACAATATCTAATAATATCTTTCTTAAAATTTGCAAACAGCCCTAGAAATTGACTCAAGGTATTGTGTTTGCAATCTGTCTTTGTGTTACTGAGAAAATAAACACTTGTCCTTGTTGCTCTGTCTGGAGTTACATGTTGTGTTCGTCTCTGCTACTTATCCCCTTTCATTTGTTTATAAAAAGTGCATAACCCCTTCTCTTTGTTTACCACAAAATCACTTCCTCTATCAAATTACCATTCCTTTCTCCTTCATTTGCCAGCAAAATTAATACTTTCCCCAAAATCAAAATTTTTGCTCCATCATTCTTCTCCAAACCAAATAATTTTCCCCAATCAATGGCCGTCTTCATTCCTCTCTTGTCCCCGCTTCACTTTACCCCACCGGCGTTCGCCACTACTGATCCAACACCGTCAGTCGAACTTCTTCGCTGACCTCATCGTTCTTCACTTCTGAAACCCTCACTAATGTCCTATTTGACGGCGCATGAAGCTTCACCTCCTTCACTCCTCTCAAAGTTCGGATTTGCCACCAAGCTGACCCAAGATTGAACCCTTGTCCCCCTTCTCCGCTTGACTCTGAAGCCTGCTCCAGTCCAACGGCCAGCGATGCTTCAGAGTTCCGGCACATTCCTAGTGAGTCATCTTGGTGGCATGAGTCTTTATTTGCATATGCTCTTTTGTTGTGTGTTGACAGTATTGCACCGCCATCGCATACCGCATCGAATCCATTTGCGACAGCCACCATAACAGCAGCTCCTGCTCTCCGTCGTCAACGATTGTAAGTTTTGCTTACGATTAAACTTTTTTAACAAGTTGCCACTTCGTATTTCACTAAATATGATCGTTTGGGGTTTATGTTGGCTACTGCATGTTATACTATATGACTGCAAAGCGCATGACAGTCAGAATTTCAGGCCACAACTTTGATTATTACCTATATAAGATACTGCACTAATCATTATGCCATCTCTCATTCATGTCATAAATCTTATTCATGATTCCAGTTGCTTGCGTTACCATGTGACTTGCACTTCTATGCTAAGCTGCACATTAGGTTCCCTATGTATGTCTCTTTGGGTCATGAGTTTGTTATGCATGTTGTCCTCCAGATATCAGGACAATAAAAATTTAAGAACCCAATATATGTTATACAAGTTAGTGTCATTTCTGCACCTTGAAACACCATGCCACTCATTACCTTGTTGTTCCCACCCTTTTGTTGTTGATGCATGTGAATGGTTCAATCCATTTTGGTATGTATATTATGGCAATTCACTGTTATTATGTCGTACTACGTATTATTAACATGCATGCACTTTGAACAAATCTTTTACCAACCTGGGCTGCGCTGAACACTGCAGGCATCATCATGTGACTTGAGCTAATCTTGTTACTTTGGAATTCATGTGTCTGAAATTGACATATTTAAATCGCTATTTGTTTAAGCCAAAAAAATTCATATTTTATGCATAATTCATATATGTTGCTTGTGTTATGAACCATCTAAGGATTTCCAGTATTGCATGCCAGTTTGATACTATGATTCAACTTGAAACAGGATACATCACACACCTTGCTTATTGTACATACTGGTATCCTCTTGGCACTAGGACAGAAAAATTTATGTATGCCTCTATAGCTTATAAGTCAGTCACACCAGTTAGCTTTGCATATTTCCGATGTTACTAAGCTTACCTTTGTTGATGCACTAATTTGTGTGTCCTAACAGTTAATGTTTTGATTTCTCTCAAACGTTAGAACATATGTTTGTATGTGTGTGTGTGTATATATATATATATAGAGAGAGAGAGATTCCATGCAAGTACCTTAAGTATGGATAAAACAGAATGTTAACATTGTAGCATGTAATTGCCACTTACCCCATTTAATTGGAACCGATGTTGTCATATTAAAGGCTGTATGCTATTCTGATTTAGACTTGTTTCGTTAGTTCACCAATAGTCCGAACAAATTCGTAAAACCAAATATATATTCACATATGGGCTGCTTGTTTCTATTCCTGCATGTTGTTACTATTGTCTACCACATTTCTTATATATGCTTTTATTCCTTGAACTGGGTACTTGCATACTGCTTTGTGAGTGTTCATGATGTTAGATTTTGCTGATCTATATCGCTGTAGTTCACTGTTCATTATGTTTGCATTATTTTAGTTAGGATAAACAATCATATTTATGTGATTATTCGAAGTAACTTACTTCAAATAAGTTTAATCCTGACTTGGGTGTTTTGTGTTTTTGCATGGAATGCTCGGGTCAGGCCCTAAGTGTCCCAGGTTTAGAGATTTTAGCTCGCAATGAAGAGGTTAGGCACGTGAAGATGCATGTGCGAGCTAGGCTCGACATAAAATATAAATTTTATTTATATGAAATTTATGTATAAATTTATATTCCTTCCGCTGTACAATTTTTTTTAAAACTCTGATATTTTTATGAGATTTTATTCCGCTGCAAATATTTGTACTCTGTGATTGTGTTTAATTCTGTCTAAACCTTGTAAGCCAATAACAATCTGTCATTTTGGATGTTTTGACTTGGTTTAAATACCGAATTAGAGCAGTCAAAATGATAGGTCGTTACACGTTTATTGTTTATCTTTGTGTAAATAATAATCGGGTCAGACAGAGGTATTTTAGGTCATTCTTCTTGACTCCAGCATGGACTATCCTCTACTTTTGGGCAAACTACTTTAGCGTTGTACTATTTGGGATATATGTATATGAGACCAAGATTCTTTTGTATTCATATTATTTTTTGTGGTCTTTGTACCTATACTTTTGTCGTATAGTGGATCGAGTATGACCACTAACATTATGTACACACTTTTGTGATATATTCATATCTATTTCCACCGTAGCAATGTGAATATCTATGTCTGACTCTGATTTTATTGTTATGTATTTTATATTGATTCTGAATTATATACAGCCGTTGTGTAGAAATTTTGAACTTGAATTAGATGTGTTGGATTTCCTCTTGAGATTTGGAAAGTAAGACCACATTACCCGATACATTTAAAACTCGTCAAAAACTATTATACAGACAGTCGCTCTTCAACAGCCTTATTCTTCAGGTTAGTTGACATCATTGCTTGCAATGTCCTTAGCTAATGTGAGCGTAGAGGTGGGGCGTTACAAAATACGTGCTAGTATTCAAGTTTAGGAAAAAATAGTTTTACTGTGATAGGTTAGCTTGGTATGGTTTACTTTTATCTTCGTTTTTGGATGCGGCAAATATATTATATTTCAGCTTTTTATGAGATATGTGCATATATATTTGTTTTTAGGCACTCATTGTTTGTATAATCATTTTCGAAACCACAACCCATTGAAAGAAAATGTATGACTCTCCTATATATTCTATCCATAAACGTAATTTTTTTTGTCATTTGAGTTTACTTTTAACCATATTGGTTTTGGCATTGTCGAAGTCTCTCTTTTAATGTTTGGAGGTCATACTTAGAAGTATCTTCTGTTTTGGTTCAATATTATACTTCTCTCTTCGACATACAAAATAGTTAAGAATCACTATTTCTGATGTTTTAAACTAGACTATCCAATATATTGAAATTGTATTTAACATGGTGAGATATCTTTTCTTATTTAAATAGACCTTTTTTCCTACTGTTTGCTAACCCTCAAAGGTATTTTGCGTTGTTTATGTAGCAAGCTATAGGAAAAATTCCATTTTCCAATCAAGCAAATTTGATGCCTAATGCAATTGAAGCAATGTACATATTTTAAGCTTTGGTTAGTCCAGTTGAGGTAGTGTGCACATTTGGGATTTTTTTTAACTATTCTAATAAATGTTTTCATCTTTTTTTAAACTGAGTAAAACATTTAGAAGTCAGTAGAGACATATAGTAACTACAAAAAAAGAACATATTTCTACATGTAACAATGTTTAAAATCTAGTAAAACATGTGCACAACCTTTTGTTTTATACATGTCTACTAGAAGCATTTTAATTTTATTTAGGAAATTTTGTGGAAATATTCTCTTTTTAAGTTTCAGTGTCGGTTGTATTTTCTCAAAACATGTATTGAAAAACATCCATATATTTTTATTTCACATACTACAAATATGCAAATGTTCGCACCTCTGAAAATAAAAATAAAAACTAATTTTTATCTAAATGAAAACCATCACTTAAATAAAGATTTTGATTTTGAAAAAAATAAAGGTTTGTTATAAATAATTTGGCGGTGTAACTTAAAACCTGTTTTAGAGAAGAGTCTGTAACGACCCTCATTCTACGCATCGGAGGATCATAGAATATTTATTTCTTTCTCATAAGGAGACGTATGGTCATGTGACATTGGGGGACGACTACTGGGGTCATTTCCCATGTTCACGATTTTTGCCGATTTTTGAATGACCATTTGCCCCCTAGCTGATCTTATTTTGGCCATAACTTTTGATTGGTAAGGAATTTTGACCTGAAACCACTTCCATTAGATTCGGATGATGGTTTACCTTTCCGTATAATGGTCATATGTGAAAAAAGGACTAACCATTAGGTAGATATGGACGAAATAAGGTTTAAAAGGTGAAAAACTGCTCAACCGGGCCAAATGAGGTGATTAATGAATGTGTCCATAACCCATTTCGAGATTAGAGTTATAGGGAGGCTGAAATAAGTTAGGTTTTCATTCTATTTCAATTTTCTAGCCGCCATTTATCTCTTAGAAACCTTAACAATGGCCTCCACCTCCTAATTTCATCCCAATTCACTCTCTAATCAAGGATTAAGCTTAACAACATCAAATCAAGGAGAAACAACACCATTTCAGAGTTAGACCCGCTGTTAAACATTGGTATTCGCCCAATTAGAGGAGTTTCAGTTTTGAATGTTTTAAATTGTGGCAAAGGTGTGTGATTAGCCTTGTTTTTACACTAATTATGGTTAACTAAGGGTAATTAGTGTTAATTAGCGAATTTAAACATGATTACATTCTGGAAAAATATTTATAAATTTCGAAATATTATTTTAGGCCTCTGTTAGAAATTTGGGTTGATTTGGTTAAGTTTTGCTAATCCTAATATTAGTTATTGTTAAACATGATCAAGGGGAAAATATGAGTTTTGGGTATGTTTGATCCATTTTAACATACCAAATTGTTGTTTTGGTGTCTGTGGTCAATTCAATATGTTGCTATGACTGTATGGTATGCTTTGTGATTGATTAGAACAGTTAGAATAGTTGAGAACGCCGTTATATGGCGTAAAATAGTCGCAGGAAAAGTTGCAGGAAATGACCCAGAGCCGGATCGGATCCCCCCATCCGAACTAACCCGATCGTGAATGTGAAGACCATGAGCTGGAGGACTGCTCGCACCTGAAGCTCACGACCCGTCCCGATCGTGGAGGACCATCATGAGCCATACCACCCCCTTCACGAGCCAATGGCGACGAACGAAGACCACAAACCGACCCGTGCTTCGAGGAGGACCACGATCTGTGCTTCGAGGAGGACCACAACCCGTGCTTCGAGGAGGACCACGGTCCGTGCTTCAAGGAGGAACACAATCCATGCTTGGAGGAAGACCACGACCCGGATGATCATCACGAGCTGTCCACGAGTCGCGAGCCGTAGTGCCATGAATGAAGGAGTCACGAATCGAGCATATCTGAGCTGAAGTATGGACACGAATGGAAACTAAATTGCGAATGGGATAATGACCAAAACCTGAGATGCAAAGGTAGTCCAAATGGAAATTTGTACTCAGGATCCAGTTGGGAACAAGCGAGTCAACTTCATGATTGGACTTTGCTGCGGGACGTGTGCTAAGGAGTTATCGACGTCCATAACTTTGATTCACCACCGAAAGACGAAAGTTAGGCTACGAATCAGTGCAGTGGGGTAGTTATTACTTCATGGGGCAGAGTGATCGTAGCATGGATATGAGCCAGTGCAATGGAGTTATCATGACTCCATGGGGCAGAGTGGACATAGAAAAGTATTAGTGGTTACGGATCAGTGCAGTGGAGCGGTCACGACTCCATGGGGCAGAGTGATCGTAACAAAGTGTTGGGTAATCAAAGCGGCGGATATCGTATGCTTTACGCATTGAGTGAGATATGTGAGGATGGTTGCTATGCTTGATTG
This sequence comes from Allium sativum, assembly GCA_030737875.1. NCBI lineage: Eukaryota > Viridiplantae > Streptophyta > Magnoliopsida > Asparagales > Amaryllidaceae > Allium > Allium sativum. The sequence goes on along the minus strand of CM060922.1, from coordinate 269,919,472 downwards.
TTTTGCCATCTCTATGACATGCACACCCCCACCCCCGTATCCATTACACCATACGTTAGTGACACCTTATAGTATTGTACGGTATGTTGTGCTAACTCTTTGGTTGCAGGTCCAGGTTTAGGTATGGTTTAGTATACCTGTTATTGTTCTGTTTTGCTGCTTATCGCTCATACTATACTTTTGTCTGACCCAGGGTTTTATGTCTCTTCTTATTACTCTGGGTGCTCCTAAACGAGCAGACTAGAGACATGTTAGCTGGTTATGCACGAGTAGCTGATCCGAAGGCGAGCAGGAGGCTCTTACGTATTATCTATATATATTCTCCCTGTGTTGTTAATGGTCACTGCTTTGGGCATTAGTAGTGTACCTTTCCTTTCTTTTGCTTTAGAGAGTATTTTGAAGTTGTAATAATGGTTATGGATCATAAGCTATATTTTGGATTTCCGCTGCTATGATGATTATGGATTAGTTTTCAGCTTATGCACTGTCTCGCCTGTTTTATGTCAAGTATGTTATTATTATATTTTATTACATGTGTAGTGAGACATTTTAAAGGTTCCTTGTTAGTTCAAATTCCTTTCTTTTCCTTTCTTTGGCGACCGTCATGTGCTAGTTGGGCGTTGGCACAACGCACTTTCATTGCAAATGTCGGCTGGTGCGGGGCGGGCCGTCACACTTGGTATCAGAGCTCTAGGTTGCGTAGTTAACCTATGGAAGACAATGGAGGGAGATAGTACGTATATGAGAGCGTGTATTTGTGATATTTTGGTTTTCAAAAGCTATATATATATATACACACTATTAGTATATTTAAGGATGAAGTCGCATTGCACTGGCACCACTGAAGAGATGGTTAATCGTTTTCTCCTTACAGATTGTACGATGAGCCGATATACGAGGGGTACTGGTAGATGAGCTAATAATGGGAATGCTCTTGATATGAGGACGATGTTCACTGACCTCGCGAGAGAGATGCTTATGGATCTTCAGAGGGCAGCTCCTAATGCTGCAAATGGTGGTGGTGCAGGTGCCTAGGGCCGATTTCGCCAAGCTATGCAAGGATTACACTAGTCTTGGTGGAAAGCCGTTCCACGGAACAGAATCGACTACATAAGTTCAGGATTGGTTGGATAGCTGTGAACGTATCTTCGAAGACTTAGGTATTTAGGATGCGATAAAGAGAAAGCTAGCTTCCCGTCAGTTGCAAGGACGTGCGATGAATTGGTGGAATGCTATTAAGGAAGCTACTCCATAGGATCAAGTTACATGGGATCATTTTAAGGCCCGATTCGGTGAAAAGTTTATCCCAGCTGCTCAGAAGTCGGAGTTATTTAGGAAGTCCATGGAGCTTAAGCAGCATGGTAGAGCAGTCTCGGAGTATATTGCTGAGTTCGATACTTTATCCAAATATGGATTATCCCTTATTGACACTCCCGAGAAGAAGAATGAGAAGTTTATAACAGGCTTAGATCAGTACTTGGGGGAAAGACTTATAAACCATATCGATGAGACGTTTGAATCGATTATGGGGAAATCATTGAGGTCAAAGAGCCTTTATCCTAAACGCAAGACTGAAGTCGCTGTCGCGTCTGCAGAGGGGCCAAAGCCGCAAGCAAGCAGTGGAGGCAAGAATAATTCTCAGAATAAAAGGAAGCAGAGTCGGAACCAAGCTAAGGATGGTCAGAAAAAGAGCAAGAAAGATGTTGAGTGCTTTAGCTGTGGCAAGAAAGGCCATTATGCTAAAGAATGTTGAGCAAAGCCAGCGGACAGGAAGTGCTTTAACCGCGGCCAAGTGGGACATCATAAGGATAAATGTCCACAACCCCCTAAAGAGAAGCAGATTGTGAAAGCATATGCTCTTAATGTTGTTCCTTCTTCGTCGAATGCCCCAACCACAGCGGAGAAATGAAAGAATGTCGTCATTCAAGGTATGCTTTCTATTTATGATGTTCCTGTTCGAGTATTGTTTGATAACGGAGCTTCCCGTTCCTTCATATCTAGTGACCCGGTAGATAGGTTGGGATTGGAACCCGAGATAGTCGATAGACCTCTAGCGGTGACGAACCCGATTGGTGGTTCAACTAGCATTAGCATGATTTTTTGTAATGTGGTCTTATCGAGTCATGGATGCATGTTTGTTTGTCATTGCTTTGTTTTGGGCTTGACTGGGTTTGGCATTATTTTGGGAGTCGATTGGCTCCAAAGATACGGGGTGGTGGTAGACTGTGAGGGCTTTTTGGTGACAGCTAGAGCGGATGATGGGCGGAGGGTAGTGTTTGGTGGTCTATCTAGTGATGGGGTAATGCCTAGTTTTTTAAATTCCCTCGACATCCCGCATGATGAGTTGTCATATGTGCCCGTGGCTGGCCAGTATCCGGACGTCTTCGAGGAAGTGACCGGACTTCCACCACAACGAGAGATTAAGTTCCGTATTGATTTAGTAAAAGATGCCAGACCTATAGTGATGCCACTTCGTCGTATGGCACCAAGGGAGCAGCGAGAGCTCACGGTGCAAGTAAGAAATCTGTTGAAGAAGGGATTTATTAGAAGAAGTGTTTTTGAGTGGGGAGCACCAGTTGTGTTTGCTACCAAGGCAGATGGTTCCCTTCAGTTATGTGTGGACTACCACGAATTGAATAAGGTGACGAGGAAGAATAAGTATCCTCTACTATGGATAGATGATTTGTTTGATCAGTTGAGTGGCGCGAGAGTGTTCTCCAAGTTGGATCTCGCGACAGGTTTTCATCAACTTAGAGTGGAAGCTGAGAGTATAGTTAAAACGGCCTTTCAGATGCCGTCTGGATTCTATGAGTGGTTGGTCATGCCATTCAGGTTGAACAATGCACCAATGTATTTTATGGATCTTATGAATAGGGTATTCAGGGATCAATTGAATAAGTTTGTTCTTGTGTTCGTAGATGATATCTTGGTTTATTCGAGGGCAGAGGAAGAACACAAGGAACACTTGAGGATAGTGATGGAGGTGTTGAGAAAACACCAATTGAAAGAAAAGTTTTCTAAGTGTCTGTGAAAACCCGTAACTTCCCCGTAAAGGAAAGCGCGGATAGTTCGAGAACAAGCCACAAAAAAACGCAGACGGAAGAACATTTCATTGTATATTACAACAATACATCAGATTACAAGAATATACAGAGTATAAATGAATATTACACAGAAATATCAGAGATTTAAATTACATTTAAATACATAGCAGCGGAAAATAATACAATACACAACTAGAAGTAGATATACGGATACAAAGCTTTCCGGATATCGTTCCAGCTGTAAACCAGGATCCTGTGAATATAAATCTGCAAAACCAAAACTACTAGTTGCCCGTGTCAAAATAAGGGCACCCAGAGTTTAGGTTAAAACAATAAACTCCAGGCCAGTCATGACTGGTGTGAGAACTAAAACAGTAATCTTTGTTTTCAAAGTTAGGTAAATCAAGGGACCACGCCATATAACACGGAACGGGTTTCCTCCCAAGAACACCAGTGCATAAAACAACAGCGCAATGCTAAATAAAGAAAAATGAAGCTGTTATAAGACCCATGTCCTATCACACAATGCAACGCAAGCCGGGGGATAGGGTTTTTCCTTATAACAGCCAAAGAATGCTTGATACGTTTAAAAGAAATCATTGATACTATTATAAGTGTATAGTGTATAAAACAACTTCAAATCATAAGTATCAATCATAGGCGACATGAACGTCCCATGCCACTATGTCGCCATAAATAGGTTTACAAATAAAACCACAAAGTCACGTATTTGGAAATTGGGTTTCCATCTATGAACCGAGGCAAAAGATAGTCCTCAACCGATTCGATACTCTCTAGCCCGAGCCTCAGGATCAGAGCTCGAGTTACCCTTGGATCGTCAGGGCCGGTCCACCGATGTGGATTAAAATGCCTGAACACTGCGTTTCCCCGCCCTTTGGGGCGTAAATGAACCAACGAATGGCTCCTCGGACCCAGATCGTCCGATCTAACCGAGGCGCCTCGCAACAGCAACAACCACACAGGTGAAAAGTATATAAATGTCAGGGCTGGAAGGTCACTGACACCACCCTAGCTAGAAAGAAACGCATGCCCTCCCTGAGGTCCTCTCCCGTTTTTGGTTCACAACCGGGGTGCGAAACTCGCGAAGTAAACGTTACACAAAGCTACGCCACAAAGGCCGTGCTTCGATCATCAACCACAAGACTTTGCTTTTCAACAGAAGCCTTGATCATTTGCATCTTAGCATGCCACACAAGCAATTCACTCCATGCGATTGATATCCATCAATATATAACCCCTGAGCTCGTACGTCTCAGGGAAGGGCGTTAAGCAAGAGAATAAATTCTCCGCCGCCAAACAGATATATATTTAATAGAAATCAATCACACAGACTAAAATCCAATGTCAGACACACAGTCCATTTACAAGTCCGTTCCGGGTCTGAACGAAACCGGAGGCACCTAGTACCCCGCATATCCATCGATCTCCAAGTACGTCTGGACGATCACCAACTGTTTCCATCTTCTTGGGTGTACAGCCCAATCAAGATCATCAGTAATCACCCAAACGACTTGAAGACCTCCGGTCTTCGACCATCGTCTTCATCTTCGACTTATCGTCGTATCAGTTATTCAGAATGGGATAAACCCGGTCTTTCCGAATAACTCGCGTATATTTTAAGTAAGTGTTACACAAACACAACATACGCCTCATTCCAATTCATCAGTCACTAGCCGTAAATTAATCAAGAGAATAATTCCCCAAATATTAACCCCGAAGGCCGAAACCAACATCAGATCAATATCCAGGAAACCATTCTACTTAGCTAACCGACAGTTAGTTTCTAAATTTCACATTCCTATGGAAAGGTTCCCATTAATTTTATCAAAGATAAATTCTTTATATTTATTCTTTAATCTATCCTTTTGAATTTCGATTCAACTAGTCGGGATTAACGAAACTTACCGAAGTAATCATTTGTTTTAATTTCCCAATCCCAACCTATTCATCCCATGAAGTAAAACTGGTAATACTTCATATCTAACACCACAGTGTTATCGGTAAATTCAATTACCATTTCACGTTCAAATCTAATTAAAGATTTAACTATCGCCTGGAGTAAAGCTGGTGATACTCCATTCTCGATCTTTTCAATCTAATTAAAGATTCATTAAAACTCCACTTAGTTTTAATCGTTAACTGGGTTAAAGAATCAGTGTCATTTAAAACACGGTTCACGATAAACCCAAAATCACATCACATTAATTATCGGGTTAAAGAACAAGTGTTATTTAAAACACTGTTCACGATAAACCCAAAAATCACTATCACTTCAATTAAATATTATTTAATTGGTACACTTCATTAAATCTAAATAAAAAGATTCAATCTTTTTCTCAACTGGATTCAAGAACAGTGTTAATGAAGACACCATTCACGACAAACCCAAATCACATTTGATATTAAATACAAGGCTCTGAATAGAAAATATATCGGCTTATATTCAATATCAAATTCTACGACCAACAGATATCGTATTGGAAATAACGATATATATATCTATATCTTTCAAATTTCCATAACAACATCTGTATAATCACGAAATCCAACATCGAAATATTCCGAAGACAATTTCGATTCAAATCCATTCCAATGCAATCATTGGAAATTTTGGTTATTTTCAAAACCATTTCAAATTCAATTTATTTATTTAAAAATAAATAGAATTATAATTCTAGTTCAAAACTAGTTCATTTCGATAAAAATCTATTTTTATCTTTTCAAATATGGAGTTTTTCATCCCAATTTTTCCCAAATCATTTCTTATGATTTTACACAAATTATTACTATTTTTAATAATTTTATCAAGGCCCGTACAGTCGATTTCCATCAACGGCCATCGAACTGCACTTACAGCGACCTTTTTCAAATTTGATTTGGACATAATACCAAATCCAACCGTTAGATTTCAAATTTCAAATATCCATTAGAAAGCTCTTTTCGATACGAACCCAACGGTTCCGGTTTTAGGAGAATCCGACGGTCGGATCTCCCGCAATATCCGTTCGAAGTCAATGGTCGAAATTCGCGAACTGGCGCGGCGCGGCGCGTTCTATTCAGGCCATTATATTATATATATAATATATATAATATATACTTCGTCGATTTCAATTTAAAACGTGCTTTATAAATCGTTTTAAATTCATTTTCAAAACGGTTTCAACTTCATGTTCAATTTCAAATCAAAATTGAATATTCCAATATAAATTCGTTTTAAATTCATTTCAAATCGATTTCAATTCAAATTGATTTCTAATTCAATTTTAGTTCTAATTCAATTCAATTCAATTTCAATTCGAATTCAATTATATTCAATTTCAATTCGAATTCATTTATATTCAAAAAATCAGATTTTGAAATCACTTTCGATATTCATTATAAAATGAATAAAATCGATATAAATATCGTTCACGTCAAAATGGCGTCAATCTAACCAACACGGCTTCACATGTTTCTATTTTAAAATATTCTATTTCGAATATTTCTATCTCAAATATTTCTTTTCAAATATTTCCTTTTTCAAATATTCTATTTTCAAATATTTCTATTTCGAATATTTTTATTTCAAATATTTTTATTTCAAATATTTCTTTTTTCAAATATTCTATTTTCAAATATTTCTATTTCAAATATTTCTTTTTCGAAACTGGAATGAGGCCCAATCAATTACCATATAATGTTAATTATATGGATTTTCTACGACACATGTATATAATAGCATTGAAAAATAATCAACCATCAACCAAAGTGCACTACACTGTATAAGCATCAAATATAAATATCTAACGCTTATAACAGCCTGTCAATCGATCGACATATTTAATCAATCAGGATGAGTGAACTTCAAATTTCATCCCAATACCCGTGTGGGGTTTCAAGCAATCAAACACAGATTTTTATTTGTGCAGTTGGGCGATGTGTAAAATTTATCGTCCCAATCAATGTCCTTCAAGTAGGTGTACATAAACAAACCGTTCGGTTTGTAAATGAATATTTATTTATTCACATTCACGTTACAAATTATATTTTTAACGATCAAACTACTTTATTCAACCTATGAATATTCTATTCGGTTCAATTATTAAATAAAATGTTATCTTTATTTTTCTAAATTATTTTTAGAAAATTTCGGCGGCATAACGGCACGATACTAGAAACGGGACAAGGCCTAGCCTTATCCCCGGTCTAGTGAAGGCCCACGCCATTCACACATCAATCAAATCAATTTCATTTCACCAAACAATTCAATTCAAACCAAATAATCTAACCAACTACACAACCAAACAATTAAACAAACAAGCCATCAATGGTCTGTGGATGACGGGTGTCGGGTGCTGCTAAGCACCGTCTGCATCCTAGTATATATATAACTAGAAAAAGAAATTGAAGAGTGAGAAGTTCTCACCTAGAAGCTAAACCAAACGCCGCGACTCTTCATATGTAGAAAATCTTCGCCGTGTTCACTTGTCACTTTTGTCGTCCGTATTCGCTACATATATAAAAATCACATTTTTATTCTTATATTGTTCGTGTAAAAATCATATTTTTATAGCGCCACTATATAAATAAAAATCATATTTTTATTTCTACTTCGTCTGTATAAAAATCAAATTTTTATCACGATCTTTACTTTGTAAAAATCATATTTTTACTTTGCCAATCCAACAATAAAAATCATATCTTTTTATACCGCTCTTCATATGATAAAAATCATATTTTTATTATGTTGTCTACATAAAAATTATATTTTCATCTTCCTAAAAATAATTCCATAGTATGGCTACTTCATTCATGACATTCATACGATAAAAATCTCATTTTTATCTACCCAAAAATTATATTTTTACGTAAATAAAAATCAAAGCTTTATGTTGTTAAAAATCTCACCTTTTCTAATCTAAAAATCTAATCTTTTTGTTTTCAAAAATCCAATCTTTTCAATGCTTAACATAAAATAAAAATCATATCTTTTCTTTTTTAAAAATCTAAACTTTTCACGTATAAAAATCTAATCTTTTATAAATAAAAATCTAATCTTTTCATCTCGCTTTACATATATTAAAAATCGAAATTTTCTCTATATCACTTCATATGATAAAAATTATATTTTTTTTATCCTTATTCATATAAATAAAGATCAAATCATTATAGGTTAAAAATATAAATAAAAACCATATTTTTATATGTAAAAATCCCATTAAAGTATGCATAAATAAATAAAACAAATCAATTTTATAACAAAATAAAATTCAGTTTTATAACAAAATAAGAATCAGTTTTTATAACATATAAAAAAAACAGTTTTTTATTACCTAAAAAAATATACAACTCACTGTGAATCGAAGGGGTGAGTGCTCCACATGCTGGGGGGGTCGGCAGCAGACTTCCTGGTGGTTGAATGGGGGTAGCGGCGGTCTCAAGGGCCAGGGCGCGGCAGTTTTAGTGAGAGGAGGGTGTGTGTGTGCGGCGGAAAGGAGGGGGGAGAAGTGGTCTGGCGCGGTTGGTGGCGGGTCTGACGATGGGTGCGGTCGCCGATGCGGTGGCGGTTGGGGTGTAGGAGGCGCGAGAATCAATTTAGGGTTTTAATTTTTAGAAGGGGGAGGTGGGTTTTGATGTCTGCTGAAGGGGGCTAGGGCTTAGCCCTTTATATATTAATATTTTATTAATATTTTATTTTAAATTTTTCTTTGTTTTAAAATTTCAATTCGGATCTCCAAATTAAACCCAACAAACATCACCAGTAGCCAATTACCCTCACTCCGGACACGTTGGGATATGTTGCGGAATACAATTTGGCTGTTACGATCAGTTTTTCTTTAAATTAAAATATAAATCATTGTATTTTTAATTTGAAAATACATTTTAATTTACCGGGGTCACATACGGACTCTAAAAATTTCAGAAAATTTATTTCTAGCTTCATATTGACGATGCGGTCCTAAAAAAACTAGTTTTGTCGAATTCTGATGCCGTTGGAAAAATGGCCATTTTCCAGTCGATTAAAATCAACGGAAACTGGTCAAACGCATTTTCCTTTGCCACGCTCACATATTGATTCGAAAAATTATGAAAATTGGAACCTAGCAATAACTTTACATCACGGACCCAACAAAAGTGGTTTCGTCGAAATCCAAGGTCGTTTGCAAAATTCCCATTTTTAAGGGCCTGAATTCCATAGCGACTATTCAGAATTTTCAACTGAGCATATCTTTTGATTCCCACTATGAAATTTTGATTTTTCAGATTCGTTGGAAAGATATTATCAATTAGATTCCATTATTTTTGGTTTCACTAAAATCCGGATTGTTTTGCACCCGGTACATTCAATTGAAGTTTGAAATCGAATTATCAAACTACCGCGCCATTTTCAATTCTATTTATAATTATTTATAATTATTTATATTCTAACGACGACGTATATAATATATACGTTCGAATTCTATTCAAAATAAATTTCTCATCGATTTTATTTAAAATAATTCATTTTAAATGCTCAGAATTCGCTAAAATTGCCAAAATAAAAATTTTAAATTGGCCTAGATTTTCGGGTTATTACAATCTCCCCCACTTAAAACTTTTCGTCCTCGAAAAGGAACAAAGTCGAAAGTGGTTTGATTAATCAACTCTACGTTCGATCTGGCTTCCATTCTCCAACTTTTCAGTTTCTAAGAATTTTCAAATTTTCAAAAATTTGGCTAACACCGTAAATTTTCGAAAAATTTCGCCATAACCTCCCCTGCACCGGGAGCCACGGGAAAATCCCGAAATTGCCATATAGGCCTTCTGATCTCAAAAAGAAAAAGCCAAGCGGCTAGCCAATAGGCTCATAAAATCATCATCACCCAAACAAAACAGTAAATTATGTAGTAAACATGTACCTATTTGTCGGGCAAACAAATTTTATTCTCTGGCTCTAGCCTCCTTGCAATGACCTGTTCAATATAAGTACATGTATATGCAAGCAAATGCGACCAAATTTCAATACAATTCATTATTCGATATTATTAGGCAAAATGGTTCAAAATTATCAAACAAATAAACAAACAACACAAACATCAATCAATTAGTGAATTAGAGTTTCAAATTCATAGCTTTGATACATATACAAAAATCATATTTTTGATGCCAAATCACAACAATAAGCCCTATCTAATTTTGGGTTCTCACACCAGTCTAATGGAAATATATAGGAATCCCACCTTCGAAACTCGAACATAAATGTTGATGATGCGATCGCTATCATCAATATCATCTCCGAGCGACTAGAGTGTGATGCTATATCTATCCAATATATTAAAACTTTGAATATACGTTTGCAAGGCGTATATGCAAATTCTTTATATACTGGACTGTCCCAATCAATACAAATAAATAATCAAATACGAATATTTGATTTAGATTTTCAAAACTAAATTTGTTTTCACTTTAAAAATATACTCTTCACACTCGTTCTAGGATACTACTGATCCCATCTCTAACGAGTCATTCCCATTGGATATTACTAGTCCAATATCTGATGAATTCTTTCGTATGGTTCTAATGTGTCTGGCTCTCTAGCTTTGTAAACTAAAGCTCTGATACCAACTGTGAAAACCCGTAACTTCCCCGTAAAGGAAAGCGCGGATAGTTCGAGAACAAGCCACAACAGAACGCAGACGGAAGAACATTTCATTGTATATTACAACAATACATCAGATTACAAGAATATACAGAGTATAAATGAATATTACACAGAAATATCAGAGATTTAAATTACATTTAAATACATAGCAGCGGAAAATAATACAATACACAACTAGAAGTAGATATATGGATACAAAGCTTTCCGGATATCGTTCCAGCTGTAAGCCAGGATCCTGTGAATATAAATCTGCAAAACCAAAACTACTAGCTGCCCGTGCCAAAATAAAGGCACCCAGAGTTTAGGTTAAAAAAATAAACTCCAGGTCAGTCATGACTGGTGTGAGAACTAAAACAGTAATCTTTGTTTTCAAAGTTAGGTAAATCAAGGGACCACGCCGTATAACACGGAACGGGTTTCCTCCCAAGAACACCAGTGCATAAAACAACAGCGCAATGCTAAATAAAGAAAAATGAAGCTGCTGTAAGACCCATGTCCTATCACACAATGCAACGCAAGCCGGGGGATAGGGTTTTTCCTTATAACAGCCAAAGAATGCTTGATACGTTTAAAAGAAATCATTTGATACTATTATAAGTGTATAATGTATAAAACAACTTCAAATCATAAGTATCAATCATAGGCGACATGAGCGTCCCATGCCACTATGTCGCCATAAATAGGTTTACAAATAAAACTGCAAAGTCACGTATTTGGAAATTGGGTTTCCATCTATGAACCGAGGCAAAAGATAGTCCTCAACCGATTCGAGACTCTCTAGCCCGTGCCTCAGGATCAGAGCTCGAGTGACCCTTGGATCGTCAGGGTCGGTCCACCGATGTGGATTAAAATGCCTGAACACTGCGTTTCCCCGCCCTTTGGGGCGTAAATGAGCTAACGAATGGCTCCATCGGACCCGGATCGTCCGATCTAACCGAGGCCCCTCACAACAGCAACAACCACACAGGTGAAAAGTATATAAATGTCAGGGCTGGAAGGTCACTGACACCACCCTAGCTAGAAAGAAACGCATGCCCTCCCTGAGGTCCTCTCCCATTTTTGGTTCACAAACGGGGTGCGAAACTCGCGAAGTAAACGTTACACAAAGCTACGCCACAAAGGCCGTGCTTCGATCATCAACCACAAGACTTTGCTTTTCAACAGAAGCCTTGATCATTTGCATCTTAGCATGCCACACAGGCAATTCACTCCATGCGATTGATATCCATCAATATATAACCCCTGAGCTCGTGCGTCTCAGGGAAGGGCGTTAAGCAAGAGAATAAATTCTCCGCCGCCAAACAGATATATATTTAATAGAAATCAATCACACAGACTAAAATCCAATGTCAGACACACAGTCCATTTACAAGTCCATTCTGGGTCTGAACGAAACCGGAGGCACCTAGTACCCCACATATCCATCGATCTCCAAGTACGTCTGGACGATCACCAACTGTTTCCATCTTCTTGGGTGTACAGCCCAATCAAGATCATCAGTAATCACCCAAACGACGTGAATACCTCCGGTCTTCGACCATCGTCTTCATCTTCGACTTATCGTCGTATCAATTATTCAGAATGGGATAAACCCGGTCTTTCCGAATAACTCGCGTATATTTTAAGTAAGTGTTACACAAACACAACATACGCCTCATTCTAATTCATCATTCACTAACCGTAAATTAATCAAGAGAATAATTCCCCAAATATTAACCCCGAAGGCCGAAACCAACATCAGATCAATATCCAGGAAACCATTCTACTTAGCTAACCGACAGTTAGTTTCTAAATTTCACATTCCTATGGAAAGGTTCCCATTAATTTTATCAAAGATAAATTCTTTATATTTATTCTTTAATCTATCCTTTTGAATTTCGATTCAACTAGTCGGGATTAACGAAACTTACCGAAGTAATCATTTGTTTTAATTTCCCAATCCCAACCTATTCATCCCATGAAGTAAAACTGGTAATACTTCATATCTAACACCACAGTGTTATCGGTAAATTCAATTACCATTTCATGTTCAAATCTAATTAAAGATTTAACTATCGCCTGGAGTAAAGCTGGTGATACTCCATTCTCGATCTTTTCAATCTAATTAAAGATTCATTAAAACTCCACTTAGTTTTAATCGTTAACTGGGTTAAAGAATCAGTGTCATTTAAAACACGGTTCACGATAAACCCAAAATCACATCACATTAATTATCGGGTTAAAGAACAAGTGTTATTTAAAACACTGTTCACGATAAACCCAAAAATCACTATCACTTCAATTAAATATGATTTAATTGGTACACTTCATTAAATCTAAATAAAAAGATTCAATCTTTTTCTCAACTGGATTCAAGAACAGTGTTAATGAAGACACCATTCACGACAAACCCAAATCACATTTGATATTAAATACAAGGCTCTGAATAGAAAATATATCGGCTTATATTCAATATCAAATTCTACGACCAAAAGATATCGTATTGGAAATAACGATATATATATCTATATCTTTCAAATTTCCATAACAACATCTGTATAATCACGAAATCCAACATCGAAATATTCCGAAGACAATTTCGATTCAAATCCATTCCAATGCAATCATTGGAAATATTGGTTATTTTCAAAACCATTTCAAATTCAATTTATTTATTTAAAAATAAATAGAATTATAATTCTAGTTCAAAACTAGTTCATTTCGATAAAAATCTATTTTTATCTTTTCAAATATGGATTTTTTCATCCCAATTTATCCCAAATCATTTCTTATGATTTTACACAAATTATTACTATTTTTAATAATTTTATCAAGGCCCGTACAGTCGATTTCCATCAACGGCCATCGAACTGCACTTACAGCGACCTTTTTCAAATTTGATTTGGACATAATCCCAAATCCAACCGTTAGATTTCAAATTTCAAATATCCATTAGAAAGCTCTTTTCGATACGAACCCAATGGTTCCGGTTTTAGGAGAATCCGACGGTCGGATCTCCCGCAATATCCGTTCGAAGTCAATGGTCGAAATTCGCGAATTGACGCGGCGCGGCGCGTTCTATTCAGGCCATTATATTATATATATAATATATACTTCTCGATTTCAATTTAAAACGTGCTTTATAAATCGTTTTAAATTCATTTTCAAAACGGTTTCAACTTCATGTTCAATTTCAAATCAAAATTGAATATTCCAATATAAATTCATTTTAAATTAAATCGATTTCAATTCAAATTGATTTCTAATTCAATTTCATTTCTAATTCAATTCAATTCAATTCAATTCGAATTCATTTATATTCAATTTCAATTCGAATTCATTTATGTTCAAAAAATCAGATTTTGAAATCACTTTCGATATTCATTATAAAATGAATAAAATCGATATAAATATCGTTCACGTCAAAATGGCGTCAATCTAACCAACACGGCTTCATATGTTTCTATTTTCAAATATTCTATTTCGAATATTTCTATCTCAAATATTTCTTTTCAAATATTTCCTTTTTCAAATATTCTATTTTCAAATAATTCTATTTCATATATTTTGATTTCAAATATTTCTTTTTTCAAATATTCTATTTTCAAATATTTCTATTTCAAATATTTCTTTTTCGAAACTGGAATGAGGCCCAATCAATTACCATATAATGTTAATTATATGGATTTTCTACGACACATGTATATAATAGCGTTGAAAAATAATCAACCATCAACCCAAGTGCACTACACTGTATAAGCATCAAATATAGATATCTAACGCTTATAACAGCCTGTCAATCAATCGATCGACATATTTAATCAATCAGGATGAGTGAACTTCAAATTTCATCCCAATACCCGTGTGGGGTTTCAAGCAATCAAACACAGATTTTTATTTGTGCAGTTGGGCGATGTGTAAAATTTATCGTCCCAATCAATGTCCTTCAAGTAGGTGTACATAAACAAACCGTCCAGTTTGTAAATGAATATTTATTTATTCACATTCACGTTACAAATTATATTTTTAACGATCAAACTATTTTATTCAACCTATGAATATTCTATTCGGTTCAATTATTAAATAAAATGTTATCTTTATTTTTCTAACTTATTTTTAGAAAATTTCGGCGGCATAACGGCACGATACTAGAAACGGGACAAGGCCTAGCCTTATCCCCGGTCTAGTGAAGGCCCACGCCATTCACACATCAATCAAATCAATTTCATTTCACCAAACAATTCAATTCAAACCAAATAATCTAACCAACTACACAACCAAACAATTAAACAAACAAGCCATCCATGGTCTGTGGATGACGGGTGTCGTGTGCTGCTAAGCACCGTCTGCATCCTAGTATATATATAACTAGAAAAAGAAATTGAAGAGTGAGAAGTTCTCACCTAGAAGCTAAACCAAACGCCGCGACTCTTCATATGTAGAAAATCTTCGCTGTGTTCACCTTTTGTCACTTTCGTCGTCCGTATTCGCTACATATATAAAAATCACATTTTTATTCTTATATTGTTCGTATAAAAATCATATTTTTATAGCGCCACTATATAAATAAAAATCATATTTTTATTTCTACTTCATCTGTATAAAAATCAAATTTTTATCACGATCTTTACTTTGTAAAAATCATATTTTTACTTTGCCAATCCAACAATAAAAATCATATCTTTTTATACTGCTCTTCATATGATAAAAATCATATTTTTATTATGTTGTCTACATAAAAATTATATTTTCATCTTCCTAAAAATAATTCCATAGTATGGCTACTTCATTCATGACATTCATACGATAGAAATCTCATTTTTATCTACCCAAAAATTAGATTTTTACGTAAATAAAAATCAAAGCTTTATGTTGTTAAAAATCTCACCTTTTCTAATCTAAAAATCTAATCTTTTTGTTTTCAAAAATCCAATCTTTTCAATGCTTAACATAAAATAAAGATCATATCTTTTCTTGTTTTAAAATCTAAACTTTTCACGTATAAAAATCTAATCTTTTATAAATAAAAATCTAATCTTTTCATCTCGCTTTACATATATTAAAAATCGAATTTTTCTCTATATCACTTCATATGATAAAAATTATATTTTTTTATCCTTGTTCATATAAATAAAGATCAAATCATTATAGGTTAAAAATATAAATAAAAACCATATTTTTATATGTAAAAATCCCATTAAACTATGCATAAATAAATAAAATAAATCAATTTTATAACAAAATAAAATTCAGTTTTATAACAAAATAAGAATCAGTTTTTATAACATATAAAAAAACATTTTTTTATTACCTAAAAAAATATACAACTCACTGTGAATCGGAGGGGGGAGTGCTCCACATGCTAGGGGGGTCGGCGGCAGACTTCCTGGTGGTTGAATGGGGGTAGCGGTGGTCTCAAGGGCCAGGGCGCGGCAATTTTAGTGAGAGGAGGGTGTGTGTGTGTGCGGCGGAAAGGAGGGGGCAGAAGTGGTCTGGCGCGGTTGGTGGCGGGTCTGACGATGGGTGCGGTCGCCGATGCGGTGGCGGTTGGGGTAGGAGGCGCAAGAATCAATTTAGGGTTTTAATTTTTAAAAGGGGGAGGCGGGTTTTGATGTCTGCTGAAGGGGGCTAGGGCTTAGCCCTTTATATATTAATATTTTATTTTAATTTTTTCTTTGTTTTAAAATTTCAATTCGGATCTCCAAATTAAACCCAACAAACATCACCCGTAGCCAATTACCCTCACTCCGGACACGTTGGGATATGTTGCGGAATACAATTTGGCTGTTACGATTAGTTTTTCTTTAAATTAAAATATAAATCATTGTATTTTTAATTTGAAAATACATTTTAATTTACCGGGGTCACATACGGACTCTAAAAATTTCAGAAAATTTATTTCTAGCTTCGTATTGACGATGCGGTCCTAAAAAAACTAGTTTCGTCGAATTCTGATGCCGTTGGAAAAATGGCCATTTTCCAGTCAATTAAAATCAACGGAAACTGGTCAAACGCGTTTTCCTTTGCCTCGCTCACATATTGATTCGAAAAATTATGAAAATTGGAACCTAGCAATAACTTTACATCACGGACCCAACAAAAGTGGTTTCGTCGAAATCCGAGGTCGTTTGCAAAATTCCCATTTTTAAGGGCCTGAATTCCATAGCGACTATTCAGAATTTTCAACTGAGCATATCTTTTGATTCCCGCTATGAAATTTTGATTTTTCAGATTCGTTGGAAAGATATTATCAATTAGATTCCATTATTTTTGGTTTCACTAAAATCCGGATTGTTTTGCACCCGGTACATTCAATTGAAGTTTGAAATCGAATTATCAAACTATCGCGCCATTTTCAATTCTATTTATAATTATTTATAATTATTTATATTCTAAAGACGACGTATATAATATATACGTTCGAATTCTATTCAAAATAAATTTCTCGTCGATTTTATTTAAAATAATTCATTTTAAATGTTCAGAATTCGCTAAAATTGCCAAAATGAAAAAATTAAACTGGCCTAGATTTTCGGGTTATTACAGTGTCACTTCTGGAGGAGGGAAGTGAGATTCTTAGGCCATGTTGTTTCAGAGAATGGTATTGCCATGGACCCTGCGAAGGTGGCTACAGTACAGGATTGGTCTACGCCCAAAAATGCAACAGACGTAAGAAGTTTCTTGGGATTGGCTGGATATTATCGTAAGTTTATCCAAGACTTCTCCAAGATAGCAGCACCGTTGACTCAGTTGACCAAGAAAAATCAAGCTTTCATCTGGGATGAAAAGTGCGAGAATGCATTTAAGAGTCTAAAGGAAAAGTTGACATGTGCACCAGTGTTAGTCATTCCTAAAGGGAACGAAGAGATGACGATATACACAGATGCCTGTGGTACCGAACTAGGTGCTGATTTGATGCAAGGAGGTAAGGTTATAGCTTATGCTAGTTGGCAACTAAAACCACATGAGAAAAGATATCCTACCCATGATTTGGAATTGGCAGCGATCGTATTCGCATTGAAGATGTGGAGACATTATCTCTTGGGAGAAAGATTCAATTTGTTCACCGATCATAAATCGTTAAAGTGTCTTTTCTCTCAGAAGGATCTAAATCTCCAACAACAAAGATGGTTAGAATTCTTGGATTCCTATGATTTCGATATCGCATACACACCAGGAAGGGGCAATGCGGTAGCTGATGCATTAAGTAGAATACATACCAGTTTAGGGGCTATGTTTCTAGAATGGAAGCAACTGGAGTATATCGCTGGGTATGATTTCAGACCAAAATGCGAATTGGATCTAGAAATGTTAGCAAGTTTGACGATCAGACCCACTTTGATTGAGCGGATTGGTTCCAGTTAGAGGGACAATCCAAACCTATTGGAAATCATCTCAAAGTTAGAGATGGGAATCGATGAAGAGATGAACAAGTATGGGCTTGATCGAGATGGATGGCTTAGAAAGAATGGAAGACTAGTTGTGCCCAATGTCAAGGGATTGAGAGATGAAGTGCTTAGAGAATGGCATCACTCAAAACTGACTATACATCTCGGTGGTAACAAAATGTATCGAGACATGAAGTAGATCTACTACTGGGAAGGGATGAAAAGAGACGTTGGGAAGTTTATATCCAAATGCATGAACTGCCAGCTAGTTAAAGCTGAGCAAAAGAGACCTAGTGGTTTGTTATAACCATTAGAAATCCCATAACGAAAATGGGAACAAGTATCAATGGATTTCATTGATGGGTTACCAAGGCTTAGATCGGACCATGATAGCATTCGGGTGATTGTGGACCGATTAATTAAAAGTGCAAGGTTTATACCCGTCAAGTCAAACAGAACGGCAGCTAAGTTAGCGGAACTGTATATAAAATGGGTAGTGAGATTTGACGGAATACCCAAAGGCATTGTGAGAGACCGAGATCCGTTGTTTACTAGTGGATTTTGGAATAGCTTGCAAGAGGCATTAGGATCAGAATTACATCTCAGTACCGCGTATCATCCTCAAATCGACGATCAGACAGAGAGGGTGAATCATATATTAGAAGACCTCTTAAGAGCTTGTATATTGGATTTTGGTGGATCATGGGATAACCATTTACATCTAGTAGATTTGCATATAATAATAGTTATCAATCCAGTATTGGTATGGCTCCATATGAAGCTTTGTTCGGAAGACCGTGCAACTCACCGTCATGTTGGTTAGAAACCGGTGAGAAGTTTGTGCTTGGACTAGATGTGATAAGAGAAACCTCAGACAAGATTAAGATCATCCAACAACGAATGAAGGCTGCCGGAGATAGGCAGAAGAGTTATGCTGATAAAAGGAGAAGAGATTTAAAATTCTCCATTGGTGACTTGGTTTTTGTCAAGATTTCTCCATTAAAGAGCGTGATACGATTTAGTAGGAGAGGCAAGTTAACACCAAGATTTGTTGGTCCATTCCCGGTTCTCAAGCAAGTTGGGAATTTGGCATATAAAGTTGAATTACCAAAGAAGATGGCAGGAATTTATAACATATTTCATGTTTCCCAGTTAAGGAAATTCGTGCACGACCCTAGTGTGACTATTTCACTGGATCAGTTGGACGATATCGAGGTTGAACCCGAGGCGGTTAGGAACCGCAGGCCTATGCGTATTGTTGGGAATGATAAGAAGCAGCCTCGAAGGAAGGCGGTGAAACTAGTCAAAGTTCAGAGGGGGTGATGATGAGGAAGAATGTACTTGGGAAACAGAGGAGAATATAAGGAGGAAGTATCCAGAACTCTTTGCCTGGTAAGGTTTTTATATCGGTATAGTACTCCCTTGTTAGTAAACCGCATGCTAGGATAGGCTTGTTGTGTTGTTTTGTATGCTTTATTGTTTTGTTAATGATTGATAGGCATGTGGGATCCTTTGTATGTTTTGGGTTAAGGAATTTCGGGGACGAAATTTCTTAAGGGGGTAGAATGTAACAACCTACATTCTATGAATTGGAGGATCTTAAAATATTTATTTCTTTCTCGTAAGGAGTCGTATGGTCATGTGACATTGGGGGACGACTATTGGGGTCATTTCCCATGTTCACGATTTCTGCCGATTTTTGAATGACCGTTTTACCCCTAACTTATCTTGTTTTAGCCATAACTTTTGATTGGTAAGAAATTTTGACCTGAAACCACTTCCATTAGATCCGGATGATGGTTTACTTTCCATAGAGTGGTCATATGTGAAAAACGGAGTTACCATTTGGGAGATATGCACGAAATAATGTTTAGAAGGTGAAAAACTGCTTAACCGAGCCAAATGAGGTGATTAGTGAATGGGCCCATAACCCATTCCGGGATTAGGGTTATGGGGAGGCTGAAACGAGTTAGGTTTTTGTTCTATTTCAGTTTTCTAGCCGCCATTTACCTCTTAGAAACCCTAACAATGGCCTCCACCTTCTAATTTCATCCCAAATCACTCTCTAATCATGAATTAAGCTTAGCAACATCAAATCAAGGAGAAATAACACCATTTCAGTGTTAGAGCTGTTGTTAGACATTTTCATTCTCTCAAATCAGAGGAGTTTCAATTCTGAAAGTTTTAATTTGTGGCAAAGGTGAGTAATTAGCCTTGTTTTTACACTAATTATGATTAACTAAGGGTAATTAGTGTTAATTAGCGAATTTAAACATGATTAAATTCTAGAAAAATATTTATAAATTTTGAAATATTGTTTTAGGCCTCTGTTAGAAATTTGGGTTGATTCAGTTAAGTTTTGCTAATTCTAACATTAGTTATAGTTAAACATGATTAAGGGGAAAATATGGGTTTTGGGTATGTTTGATCCATTTAAACATAACAAATTGTTGTTTTGGTGTTTGTGGTCAATTCTATATGTTGCTATGACTGTATGGCATGCTTTTTGATTGATTAGAACAGTTAGAATAGTCAAACACGCCGTTATATGGCATAAAACAGTCGCAGGAAAAGTTGCAGAAAATGACCCAGAGCCGGATCAGATCGCCCCCCTTTATCCGAACCAACCCGATCGTGAATGTGAAGACCACGTGCTGGAGGACTGCTCGCACCTGAAGCTCACGACCTAACCCGACCATGGAGGACCATCACGAGCCGTACCACCCTATTCACGAGCCAATGGCGACGAACGAATACCACGAACCGACCCGTGCTTCGAGGAGGACCACGATCCGTGCTTCGAGGAGGACCACGACCTGTGCTTCGAGGAAGACGACGATCCATGCTTCGAGGAGCTGTGCTTTGAGGAGGACCACGATCCATGCTTGGAGGAGGACCACGACCCGGATGCTCATCACGAGCTGCCTACGAGTCGCGAGTTGTAGTGCCATGAATGAAGGAGTCACGAATCGAGCATATCTGAGCTGAAGTATGGACATGAATGGAAACTAAAGTGCGAATGGGATAATGACCAAAACCCAAGATGCAAAGGTAGTCCAAATGGAAGTTTGTACTCAGGATCCAATTGGGAATCAACGAGTCAACTTCATGATTGGACTTTGCTGCGGGACGTGTGCTAAGGAGTTATCGACGTCCATAACTTTGATTCACCTATGAAAGATGAATGTTTGGCTACGGATCAGTGCAGTGGGGTAGTTATTACTTCATGGGGCAGAGTGATCGTAGCATGGCTATGAGCCAGTGCAGTGGAGTTATCATGACTCCAAGGGGCAGAGTGGACATAGCAAAGTATTAGTGGTTACGGATCAGTGCAGTGGAGCCGTCACGACTCCGTGGGGCAGAGTGATCATAACAAAGTGTTGGGTGATCAAAGCGGTGGATATCGTATGCTTTACGCACTGAGTGAGAGATGTGAGGATGGTTTCTATGCTTGATTGTTTTTCCATCACTATGACATGCACACCCCCAGCCTCATATCCTTTACACCATATGTTAGTGGCACCTTATAGTATTGTACGGTATGTTGTGCTAACTCTTTGGTTGTAGGTCCAGGTTCAGGTATGGTTTAGTATACTTGTTATTGTTCTGTTTTGCTGCTTATCGCTCATACTAGACTTTTGTCTGACCCAGAGTTTTATGTCTCTTCTTATAACTCTGGGTTCTCCTAAACGAGCAGTCCAGAGACAAGTTAACTGGTTATGCATGAGTAGCTGATCCTGAGATGAGCAGGAGGCTCCTACGTATTATCTACATGTATTCTCCCTGTGTTGTTGATGGTCACTGCTTTGGGCATTAGTAGTGTACCTTTCCTTTCTTTGGCTTTAGAGACAGTATTTTGAAGTTGTAATAATGGTTATGGATCATAAGCTGTATTTTGGATTTCTGCTGCTATGATGATTATAGTTTAGTTTTCAGCTTATGCACTGTCTCGCCTGTTTTATGTCAAGTATGTTATTATTATATTTTATTCCATGCGCTGTGAGACATTCTACAGGTTCCTTATTAGTTCAAATTCCTTTCTTTTCCTTTCTTTGGCGACCGTCCTGTGCTAGTCATGCATTGGCACAACGTACTTTCATTGTGAATGTCGGCTGGTGCGGGGCGGGCCGTAACAGAGTCGTTCTTGTATCAAATTAAAATCTAGAGTAGATCCAAATTTGCACTTTTATTTATTATTACACCTTACTTTCTTTTAAAAAAATGGTACTTCATAAAGTATATTATACAACCAACATGTGCAGATCCATAAACATGAAGATTGCATCAAGACTCGGGTTCAGCATATTGAGTGCAAATCTATAAACATGCGGTATACATTGTTATTTTCGACGATCAATCTTGCATGATCCCTTCATTTCGAGTTGAGGTTTATGTTATCGGTTCTGGATAGCGAATGGTGTATGGATGCTTAAACAATCTGTCTTATTGTTGCAATATGGTTATTGGTATAAAATGTTACTTCACTTTTTTGATCCATCCCTTTGATTTGACATTAATACTATACATTGTAGTATATTTAATATGAGTCCTTAGTCATGAATAAAATTGTATTTTTACATATATTTATTTTACAGTTTCTCAGTTAGCTTTTATAGTAATGAATAAGTTTGTTCTTCTCCCTATTTTCCACTGATTACAAACATATGGATTTTTAGAAGGAAAATAGTAATGATAGCATATGAATAACACGTATCATATGTCTTTTAATTTATGTGGTGTGATGATAACAAACATCTATTTTTTCTTATGAAAACAAGCTATGATATGACTAATACATTTTAAGTGCCATGGAACAAAACATTTAGAGAAGCCGTTGGCGGTGTAATCAGTATGAACTATAGTGTAATGTTACTGACATATATATTTGTGTATAAATTAAATTCTTTTAGTAAGCAAATAAAAAAACATGCAATGTAGGCATGATAGATGTTCAAAATGAGAAAAATCATCACTAACAAAGTAGGGCACTGGTCGCAATAATATTTTATGGGAATATTACATGCGGTTTACATTGTTTGTTTCATAGGTTCATAGTTATAAAATATTAGCTGTTAGTTTATCACACACACATATTAGTTTTTATTTTTCATTATTTTTTTTATCATTTTTGATTATGAGTACTTTCCTTCTAAATATACATTACTTTTAAATTATGTTAACGTTCCCACACCTAAAAATTTATTATTCACATATTTCAGATTTTGTACAACTTAAATCTTTATGTGGTATTAAGGGCACCCCAATATGTTCTTCCTAATACCGCAATTAAAAAAATAAAACCCATTAAATTTTGTATGTTTCCTAATACCACATTACCTTTTTCTTATCTCTCACTCAATCATTATTTGTCGAACTAATCACGTACTATGTTAATCTAAAAATTCTAATCTTTCGTAATTGTTGTCTTCTTAGCATCTCTTGTGGGGAAATTCAAATTCGTACGGTAATCTCTCAATTGTTTGGTGGTTTGAAAACCCTAATCTATCACTTTCTTTTCTAGTTTTCTTAATTCAAAGCTTATTCATGACTTTTTTTATTGCGGTGTCGAATTTGTTGATCCGTTACAGATCTAGGGTTTAACTCGTTGATCGGTTTTATAAATGAGGACGAACGACTATCGAGCGAAATAGAAATAAGGTAAAACAGTGTGGTAGCTGTAACACCCCACGTCCATTAATGTCACTCTCAAAGGGAATGCATTAACTTTCATGGAGCATTATTAGTGTATAGAACAGAATATAACAAGACAGATACATATATTGGTACTTAAAAAATTTAAAACAACTTTTATTGTAGCGGAGAAATAGTTCGATTACAACAACTTCATAAACCAATCGTAAAACCAATTACACTCAATATCCATCTTGACAAATTGTTTTTCTGAGTACATAAAGCAAAAAAGCATACCCCCAACACAAGTAGACATAAAAGAGATGAGCTGAACTTTACATTCAGCAATCCAAGCACTTCCAAAAGAGAGAGAAAGAGATCCAAGATCAAGCTCCACTAGTACTAGTCCTACCCTGAGAACCTTGGGGGGGGGGGGGGGGGAAGAAAAGAGGTGAAAACAAGGGGGTCAGACATAAAGTCTGGCAAGTATAATAACTTTAACAATATAATTATTAAAGTAATTAGTATAAGGCATAAACTGGTAAAATAAGGTATGACCATGAAACAAGTGGGCATGACAAAGCAAACAAGAGGAATATTCTAGCGTTAATCTCGTTCCTAATCGCTATAGGAGAATTACTATACTGCACCATTACTAGTCACCCTAAAAGTTGATCCCGCCTACAGAACTTAATAATGATAATGGTAGTTTCGTGTACCCCTAGTTGCCTTCATAGGTGCCGCCTGCCCCTATCTCCACTAGTTGTACCCACTAACCCCATACGATCGGCTCCCTAACTCGTAGATACCCGTGCTGGTCCCACAGTGGGGTGTATCACTCGCCAAAGTGGCAACCCGATACCACTAAATATGCACAGCTTATATCTACACGATGCAATAACGTCTTACCTACCAGCCCAGGCCCACACATGCACATGACCCCGTTGGACTTGCATTGCCACCGCTAACCTGTTTTGACCTCTTACAATCAAACCCAGTAAGGGTGTCCCATCCTTGATCTAACTCGAGCTCACAAAGATACTTAATGGGTTACTGGTTTGAAAAGGGTCCCCATACTTGACACAAGCTTTCCACCTATGCTTGGTCCCCACTAGAATTTCACACTTAACCCCTTCTTATCATGTCTTCTTACATATTTTCAATTTATTTAAGTGTTTATAATCGTATTTCACATGCCATCCAGGCCACCCGCTTAACCCCAATGTCCCACCACATGTTTATCTGGTTAAATGTTACTTAATTCATTAGAACCGTAACCTTATAAAGACCTCCCACATTAGACTACCGTTTGCGGTTGCTGGAATTGTCGGGCGGGTCCGGGCAGTCTTATACTGCAAACGAGCCTAACCTCGTGTCCTTACAATTGTTATGCATTTAATTTGTGCCTTTGACCTCTCATATTAGACTACCGTTTGTGGTTGTTGGATTTGCCGGGCGGATCCAGGCAGTCTTACACCACAAACGAGTCTAACCTCGTGTCTTTGGCGGTTAATTATTACACATAATTATTTAACCCCATATTGGATTAATATCCCTATTCAAATTTGTCAATAAATTCCAAATTAATTTATGTCCATAATTGTCACCTAAATTATGTCCATAAATTCCAGGTATACAAATTATACCAATTAATGTCTCAAATTAACTATAAGCCTTTTTAAGCCATTTTATGTCAATTCACAATATTAATATTTAATATTATCCCATCGTCACCACGCTATTCGTGCATTATAATATTACATATGTTAGACTCGCAAATAGTCTAATTTATAAAAAGAAAAGCAAAATCACATCTTGCATAACACATAAATTAGATCTAAGAATCATGACATAAGTTTGCATAGCAAATAACTTGCATAGGAAATGGGTATACATAAATTTGTATAAACTATCATGGATCTAAATATAGATCTAAACATAAAGATGTGAACTTGCACATATGGATATGGTTTTCCTATAACTTGCATATGAATTTCATTCAAACTAGCATATGATTCACATACAAAACTAGCATAGGCAATGGGCATATAAAACATAAATTTGCATAACTATGTACTACCACGGATCTAAATATAGATCTAAACATAAAGATGTGAACTTGCATATGGATCTAAACATGTAAATTAATGCCACATAAACTAGCATATGCATATACATGATTCACATATGAACTTGTATATAATCCACCTACAGACTTGCATACGATTCATAAACTAGCATATGATTTAACATCCCAAACTTGCATAAGATTCATATACATATGATTTAACATCCCAAACTTGCATAAGATGAGTCAAGCTAATCATGTACAATTTAACATATAAAATATATCTACAATAAAAAAATCTGTCAACGACAAAATCACATGATTCAAAGTCATATTCTCATAATCCCAATCATAACTTATCACAATTAGATTAATTATTTTGTGAAAGAGATTATACTCACAAACAAAAGAATAGTCTTGTTTTTCTGGGATCTGTATTCTGAAATTGAATTGCTCGCCTTTGATGTAGGCTAATTGTTATCCTAATTTAGATTAGATTTGATTTTGATTCTTGCTTCTATCTTGTTTTTGAGTTGAAAGGGAACGCCGACTACTCTAGGTTCCCCATTGACGACATGGCGGCTGTTGGCATGAATTAGTGTGATTAGGGTTGAGGGTTTGGGAGTGTTTTTATAGAAGTTTAATTTAATAAGAGCCGTCGGATTAACCTAGGAATAACCAGAACCATTCAGATAGCCATCTAAGCCCTAGTGACTCAGCAATGACTCACTGTTCGGATCAGAACACTCCAGAAATCTGTGTAGGTTTTTAGCCCGACATAGGCACCTAAGCCCTAGTGACTCAGCAATGACTCACTGTTCGGATCAGAACACTCCAGAAATCTATTCAGGTCGACATAGGCGCACTTGGCAGGTGCGCCAGTGCAATTTTGTACTGGCGCACTTCACAAGTGCGCCAGTGCATTCTGGTCTGTTTCCGGCTTTTCTACCTAACTTCATTCGTCCATATCTCCTTCATACGGTGTCCATTTTACGCAAACTCAGACTCTATCTCAAGCAGAATTCCGAGACAAACACAGTGGCGTAACTCATTTCCTTAATTCTCACATTTGAAATTAATTATTCTTTAATTCGTTAATTTTAATATTTAAAATCACCGGGTGTTACATTCTCCCTTCCTTTAAGGATTTTCCCCCGAAATCTCCAAGTTAAGGAGAATGTATATCCTAACATCCAATCATTCATCTACTCAACCATCAAACATAGGCATCCATTGTCCTTACAAAATTTCTAATGCCATATGAATATATGCAAAAAGTGTGTGTATATGCTCCTTATCTAATGCAAAATCAGGCGGTCTACTGATTCAGTTTACCTCCTTAATGCAAATCATGATAGTGCCATGTGTCCGTTATGTATGCGAAAGAATCCTAATGATACATATTATTTCTACATGCGTGCACAACCATTCATCAAAATGCGGCATCCATATGATAGCACAATCATTATACATACATAAATTTAGATATGCACACACATTTATATGCAATATGAAGGTGATTGAGCCGATCTAGTGCCTAATGTGTGTGCATGCATCCACGAGCAACCACTAGCAACCACTTGCATCCATTTGCATCCACCAAACATAACATGTCTCAAACACATGTTGCAACCATAGGGCTCTTCCTAACTAAAGATCGAAGATGTCATCGCAAAGATAATACTGAATGATAGGACAAGTATCAACAAAGCGGTAGAAAAAGGAGAAGTTAAAACATACCCTCAAAAAGGAAAGGGTATATCATACGCATCTTGTCTTCCGTCTCCCAAGTCGCGTCTCCTTGATCATCTCCCTATTGCACCTTGACCAACTTGACCTCTTTGTTGCGTAGCTTTTTGACCTCTGATCCGAGAATGCGTATAAGAGCTCGTCTAACTGCGACATTGCACTCTACTTCCACTTCTTTGAGCGTGCTCAGCTCCACCACTTCCGCCGTATTGTGTAAACACTTACGCAAACGCGAAACGTGAAACAAGTCATGAACACCACTGAGCTTCTCTGGCATCTCTACTCTATACGCCATCTGCCCAATCCTCTCTGTAATTGGAAAGGGTCCTACGAACCTCGGTGCCAACTTCCCTATTGATCCAAAATGGACTACGTTTCTCAACGGTGATACCTTAATAAAAACCATGTCCCAAATATTGAACTCAAGATCGGTTCGCCTCTTATCAGCATATGACTTCTGTCGGTCCTGCGCCATCTTCATTCGCCGTCGAATCAAGTTTATTTTCTCCGAAGTCTCCCTAATCATGTCGGGTCCAAGCAAAACCTTATTCGTGGATTCCCACCAATAGGTAGGTGATCGGCATGGTCATCCATAAAGAGCCTCAAAAGGTGTCATGCCAATGCTAGTCTGAAAGCTGTTATTATAGGAAAACTCCACTAATGGAAGATGTTCTTCCCATGTTCCTCCAAAGTCTAGGATGCATAGCCTCAGAAGGTCTTCTAGAATCTGATTTACTCTCTCAGTTTGGCCGTTTTTCTGAGGGTGATAAGTGGTACTTAGGCATAATTGTGTTCTGACCGCCTCTTGTAAGCTTTTCCAAAATTCGCTTGTGAAAATGGGATCTCTATCGCTCACAATGCTAGAGGGTATGCCGTGCAGGCGAACTATCTCTCGAAGGTAAACCGATGTTGACCATGCGGCGGTCCTCCTACTTTTAACGGGAATAAAATGGGCACTTTTGGTAAGTCTGTATACAATTACCCAAATCCCCGTATTACCCTTCCTTGATCTTGGCAATCGATCTACAAAATTCATGGAAACACTTTCCCATTTCCACAACGGAATCTCTAAAGGGTGGAGCAAACCACCAGGCTTCTTTTGCTCTGCCTTGACTTGCTGGCACACTAAGCATCTAGAAACGAACTCAGCCACGTCGTTCTTCATTCCGGCCCAAAAGAAAACTCGCTTCATATCCCTATACATCTTGTCACCACTAGGATGTATGGTCATCTTAAAGCGATGCGAGTCTTCAAGAATTGCCTTCTTCAAGCTATCGTCATGTGGTACGCAAAGTCTCCCATCTCTACACAATCAACCTCTCTCATTTATAACATATCTATTAAGATGACTCGAAGACTCCCCTCCTATGAGCTTGCCTACTATCTCAACCAACTGCGGGTCATCTCGCTATGCCTCTCTAACTCGACCCAAAAGTGTAGGTTGCACCTCTAACGATGCCAACAACCCGGGTACATAATCCATAAAGGGTCTGAAGTCAAAGGTAGATATATATACTCCAAACTCTGCCGCTCTACGAACAAAAGACTAAAAGTCAACTTCTTTCTACTTAAAGCGTCGGCTATAACGTTACCCTTTCCAGGGGTGTATGCAATCTCAAAATCGTAGGATGCCAAAAACTCCATCCACCTCTGTTGCCTCAAGTTTATAACTTTCTGAGAGAACAAGTACTTTAGCGGCTTATGGTCTGTATACAACTCAAACCTCTCGCTAAGCAAATAATGATGCCATCACTTAAGCGCAAAAACTATGGCAGCCAACTCTAAGTCGTGGGTAGGGTAATTTTTCTCGTGAGCTTTCAACTGCCTTCCACCATAGCATATCACCCTTCCCTCTTACATTAAAATTGGCCAAGCCCTATCCCGCAAGCATCAGTATATACCGTGAATGGCTTACTCCCGTCTGGCAAAACTAAAACTGGAGCAGTCGTCAAAGCCCTCTTCAGACGTTGGAAAGCATCATCCCAATCAACATCCCAAGCAAAAGTCAAATTCTTCTTCGTTAACCGAGTGAGTGGGGTTGATATCTTCGCGAAGTCCTTAATGAACTTCCTATAATAACTAGCCAAGCCCGAAAAAGCTTCTTACTTCTGTTGCGTTCTTAGGAATTTTCCAATCTTGGATTGCCACCACCTTTGCGGGATCCACAGCTATCCCTTCCTTAGAGACCACGTGTCCTAAGTACCTCACTTCTTTTCTCCAAAAATGGCACTTGGAGAACTTAGCTTTAAGTTTATGCACTCGTATCTCCAAGACTTCCCTAAGAAGTAGGGCATGCTCTTCTTCACTTCTAGAGAAAACCAAGATATCATCCACAAAGACTACCATAAACTTGTTTAGAAATTCCTTAAACACCCTACTCATTAAGTCAACAAAGTATGCAGGTGCATTCGTCAAACCAAAAGGCATGACGAGCCATTAGAAGAAACCGTCAGGAGTTCTAAATGCAGTCTTACCTATGCTGTCTTCAGCCACCCTTAGCTGATGAAACCCTATAGCCAAATCCAGTTGCGAGAAAACCGAAGCACCCACCAACTGATCGAATAAATCATCTATCCTCGGAAATGGGTGTCTGTTCCTCTTTGTTAGCTTATTCAGCTCTCTATAGTCCACGCACAATCTAAGTGAACCATCAGCTTTCGTAGCAAAAACGACTGGAGCACCCCACTCCGAAATACTTCTTCTTATGAACCCCTTCCCAAGCAAATTCTTTCACTTGCTTACTGAGTTATCTTATCTCTCTCGGAGCCATGTGGCGCACTGATAATGCAACTGGCTTTGCATTATCTACTAGGTTATTCAAAAGTCTATTTCGCGCCTCGGGGGTAAACTTCGAACTTCATCGAAGATGTCACCGTATTCACAGACCACACAAACAGATTCCAAATCATCATTGGATGCGTCAAGGGATTCTAGGTAGCTAAGCATTACCGGACCTCGAGGGTTACAAGAAATATTGAGGGTCTTTCCACAATGAGTCAACAATCTAACTACCCTTCTTTCACAATCTAGGATGGCACCGTATCTAGCTAGCCAATCCATGCCTAGAATCAAGCCGTAGCCCATGAAGCCAAGAACGAGGGCGTTGCATTCAAACCTAATACCCAAGATAAATACTCTCAAATCCCGACAAATCATTGAAAGATGAGCCGAACAACCAATAGGATTTGAGACTACTATGGGATCCGTAACTAGACTAGTATTTAGGTGCAGTTTTTCAACTAACGAAGCAGATACAAATGATTATGAAGCACCAGAGTCAAACAAAATACGAAAAGGATGATCAAACAGAAAAACTAAACTTTCAACGAAAATGTTTCTACCTCTCTCCTGTCCTGGTGCCATAAGAGCATGAACCTACCCTCTTGCCTGTCCTGGTGCCATGAGAGCCTGAATCTGCCCTCCAGAAGTGGACCCTATCCTTTGCCCTTGCCCATGTTTCCTCGGGCAATCTTTAATTAGATGTCCTGCCTCTCCACAGTGGAAGCAGCCAGTCTTCTTCTTTTTCCTACAGTCCTTGCTTAGATGGCCTGGTGTCCCATAATTAAAGCACCTTTTCTTTCCCTTGCTATTGTTATCCTTATCGCCTTTCTTGTTTTGCTATTGTGATTTCTTTTGATCCCCTTTCTTCTCCGGTGCTTATTAGCATTAGAACCTTTCTCCTCTTCATGCATAAGCGCCACGTCAACCAATCTCTCAAAGGTAGCCCCTATCAGAATGTGGGTCATAGCCAACCCGTGTAGCGGCTCATTCAAGCCTTTAACGAACCTCAGAGCCTTCTCCTCGGGTGTGTCCAAAGTCTAAGCCAAATCTCACCAACTGATTGAACTTGTTGACGTACTCCTTTATTGACAAATTTCCTTGCTTCAATGCTAAGAACCTCTCCATATATAAATTTTCTTCTGCTCATGAGAGAAATTTCATCTCGAACCTACGCCCGAAATCCATCCATGTCTCCACTATACACTCTCCATTCATGACCTTCCACCAAAACGAGGCTTCGTCCTTCATTAACCAAGCAGCCAATTGGACCTTCCTTCCATCTTCTACCTCGAAGATACCAAGTAAATCTTCCACCTCCTTTAGCCAGTTTCGAGCTTCAACAAACGTCTATGATCTGTGAAAAGGTTTCCTGCCCATTGCCCGAAAATCTTTGCATATCTTCGAAAAAGTATCAACGCGAGGCGGGGGAGGAGCGACTACAGCTAGGGGAGGAGGAACATTTGCTGGGCCTACGGCAGTGGCCCTAGCCTCCAGATACCTTCTAAGCCAGCCTGGTATGGGTGCCCTCGGGTATCTCAGGTTCCCCAGACATGCTAAAAAAGAAAAAGGAAGAGATTCAACATGAAGAAAAGAAGAAAATATATATGGCTCTTGGGGGTTATGTTTTTCTAAAACAATCTTTTATCTTGAAAATACTTTCCTTAAAACATATTTTTGAAAGTATTTCTTTATAAAATGCTTTTGAAAAACAGTTTTTCAAAATTCTTATCTGTTCGGGTAACCTTCAGCTCTGATACCACGTGTAACACCCCACGTCCATTAATGTCACTCTCAAAGGGAATGCATTAACTTTCATGGAGCATTACTAGCGTATAGAACAGAATATAACAAGACAGATACATATATTGGTACTTAAAAAATTTAAAACAACTTTTATTGCAGCGGAGAAATAGTTTGATTACAACAACTTCATAAACCAACAGTAAAACCAAGTACACTTAATATCCATCTTGACAAATTGTTTTTCTGAGTACATAAAGTAAAAAGCATACCCCCAACACAAGTAGCCATAAAAGAGATGAGCTGAACTTTACCTTCAGCAATCCAAGCACTTCTGAAAGTGGGAGAAAGAGATCCAAGATCAAGCTCCACTAGTACTAGTCCTACCCTGAGAACCTTGGGGGGAGGGGAGGAGGAAGAAAAGAGGTGAAAACAAGGGGGTCAGACATAAAGTCTGGAAAGTATAATAACTTTAACAATATAATTATTAAAGTAATTAGGATAAGGCATAAACAGGTAAAACAAGGTATGACTGTGAAACAAGTGGGCATGACAAAGCAAACAAGAGGAATATTCTGGCGTTAATCTCATTCCTAATCACTATAGGAGAATTACTATACTGCACCATTACTAGTCACCCTAAAAGTTCCTCCCGCCTACAGAACTTAATAATGATAATGGTAGTTTCGTGTACCCCTAGTTGCCTTCATAGGTGCTGCCTGCCCCTATCTCCACTAGTTGTACCCACTACCCCCATGCGATCGGCTCCCTAACTCGTAGATACCCGTGCTGGTCCCACAGTGGGGTGTATCACTCCCCAAAGTGGCAACCCGATACCGCTAAAGATGCACGACTTATATCTACATGATGCAACAACGTCTTACCTACCAGCCCGGGCCCACGCACGCACATGACCCTGTTGGACTTGTGTTGCCACCGCTAACCCATTTTGATCTCTTACAATCAAACCCAGTAAGCATGTCCCATCCTCGATCTAACTCGAGCTCACAAAGATACTTAATGAGTTACTGGTTTGAAAAGGGTCCTCATACTTGACACAAGCTTTCCACCTATGCTTGGTCCCCACTAGAATTTCCCACTTAACCCTTTCTTATTCATGTCTTCTTACATGTTTTCAACTTGGTTAAGTGTTTCTAATCGTATTTCACATGCCACCCACTTAACCCCCATGTCCCACCACATGTTTATCTGGTTAAGTGTTACTTAATTCATTAGAACCGTAACCTTATAAAGACCTCCCACATTAGACTACCGTTTGCGGTTGCTGGATTTGCCGGGCGGGTCCGGGTAGTCTTATGCCGCAAACGAGCCTAACCTCGTGTCATTACAATTGTTACGCATTTAATTTGTGCCTTTGACCTCTCACATTAGACTACCGTTTGTGGTTGCTGGATTTGTCGGGCGGGTCCGGGCAGTCTTACACCACAAACTAGTCTAACCTCGTGTCTTAGGCGGTTAATTATTACACATAATTATTTAACCCCAAATTGGATTAATATCCCTATTCAAATTTGTCAATAAATTCCAAATTAATTTATGTCCATAATTGTCACCTAAATTATGTCCATAAATTCCAGCTATACAAATTATACCAATTAATGTCTCAAATTAACTATAAGCCTTTTTAAGCCATTTTATGCCAATTCACAATATTAATATTTAATATTATCCCATCGTCCCCACGATATTCGTACGTTTTGATATGACATATGTTTGACTCGCAAATAGTCTAACTTATAAAAAGAAAAGCAACATCACATCTTGCATAACACATAAAATAGATCTAAGAATCATGACATAAGTTTGCATAGCCAACAACTTGCATAAGCAATGGGTATGCATAAATTTGTATAAACTATCATGGATCTAAATATAGATCTAAACATAAAGATGTGAACTTGCACATATGAATATGGTTTTCCTATAACTTGCATATGAATTTCATTCAAACTAGCATATGATTCACATACAAAACTAGCATATGCAATGGGCATATAGAACATAAATTTGCATAACTATGTACTACCACGGATCTAGATATAGATCTAAACATAAAGATGTGAACTTGCATATGGATCTAAACATGTAAATTAATGTCACATAAACTAGCATATGTATGTACATGATTCACATATGAACTTGTATATAATCCACCTATAGACTTGCATACGATTCATAAACTGGCATATGATTTAACATCCCAAACTTGCATAAGATTCATATACATATGATTTAACATCCCAAACTTGCATAAGATGAATCAAGTTAATCATGTACAATTTAACATATAAAATAGATCCATGATATACACGTAAATGTGTATATTTTATCCGCATATTTATCTTATTTTATCTTTTAAATAATTGATATTGTGTATTTATAGCTGTGTTTTCAGATTATTGACAAGAATCATGGTTTAGAGCATTTGATGAATAAAGCATGAAGAATTTGCTGAAAAAGAGTGAAGTTTAAAATTGCTAAAGCTTGAAGAGTCTAAAGCTTGAAGAACGGTTGCAATTATATTTCAGTTAAGAAGATTTGGCTCAATAAAGACTCAAACTGCATTCACATTAGCTCAATTGGAAGGCCTCTTACTCATGTTGCGTTCACACTAGCCTATTTGCTAGACCACTCACTCTAAAGCTGCGTTCACACTGGCTTATGTGTTATTTGGGTTATTTCTTTAGTCCCACATTATGTAATTAGCTAGCTAGCCTTTGTCATATCAGCTATAAATACATTGTATCTTAGTCTTGTAAGAACACATTGGGTTTTATTCTGTAATTCTCTTCTTGGAATAAAATCATTCTTCTTCCTCTTTTCTATTTAGTTTTAGTTTTATTTATGTTCTTGTTATTTAATTTCTGTTTTTCTTTTTCTTTAGCTATGTCTAGCTAATCCCCTTTGATTAGGGGGTGATGACACTGATAGTATGATTCAATATGAATCACATAGCCAAAGGATGAGGAATTCATGTATAAAGATCTAGATCTGAACCTAGGGTTAGATCTGAACCTTAATATCCTGTGTCGTTTAAGAGCTATGCTCCTTCACAGGGTATATTCGTGTTCGGTCTAACAATTATTAGATCTAGATCTAATTTTAGGGTTTTAGAAATTAACTAGTGAATCTGTCCTGATAGTCTATGGTTGTAGAGCTGAGCTCCTGCATAGGCTATGCTTGTCGTTATTTACATATTTGTTTCTAAAAACCTATTATCGTTGATTCATGTTTGTGACAGAAACATGTATTAGATCTGGTTAATCTTTTGGCTATTGATGATTATGAGTCTGATCTATGTCATTATTCCCTAATTGCTTTCACTTATTGTTAAAACTCTCTTTTATTTAATTCTGCTATTTTCTTTGTTTTCCACCAATCAAAAGTTAGGGATAACTTGACTGGATTTATTAATAAAATAATTTGGTCCCAGAGTTCGACACCCTCTACAACAATCCTTGTTGTTTAGGAAAGACGAACGAATTTTACAGTTGTTTACAATTGTCTAATTTGTTCGCAAACAATCCACAATAAAAAAACTGTCAACGACAACATCACATGATTCAAAGTCATATTCTCATAATCCCAATTATAACTTATCACAATTAAATTAATTAATTAATCTGTGAAAGAAATTATACTCACAAACAAAAGAACAATCTTGTTTTTCTGGGATCTGTATTCTGAAACTGAATTGCTCGCCTTTGATGTAGACTAATTGTTATCCTAATTTAGATTAGATTTGATTTTGATTCTTGCTTCTATCCTGTTTTTGAGTTGAAAGAGAACGACGGCTGCTCTATGCTCCCCATTGACGGCATGGCGACTCTTGGTATGAATTAGTGTGATTAGGGTTGAGGGTTTGGGAGTGTTTTTACAGAAGTTTAATTTAATAAGAGCCGTCAGATTAACCTAGGAATAACTAGAACCATTCAGATAGCCACCTAAGCCCTAGTGACTCAGCAATGACTCACTGTTCGGATCAACACTCCAGAAATCTGTGCTGGTTTTTAGCCCGACATGGGCGCACTTGGCAGGTGCGCCAGTGCATTTTTGTACTGGCGCACTTCACAAGTGCGCCAGTGCATTCTGGTCTGTTTCCGGTTTTTCTGCCTAACTTCGTTCATCCATATCTCCTTTATATGGTGTCCGTTTTACGCAAACTCAGACTCTATCTGAAGCAGAATTCTGAGACTAACGCAATGGTGTAACCCGTTTCCCTTAGTTCTCAGATTTGAAATTAAGTATTCTTTAATTCGTTATTTTAATATTTAAAATCATGGGGTGTTACAGTAGCCCCTATTTTTTAAGTGCGTGGTATTAAGAAGAGTGTAATACTAATTCTTATGGGATATTTTAGTTGTGGTATTAGGAAGTACATATTTAGGTGCCCTTGGCACCACGCAATCTTTATATCACTCATAGTGTCATTTATTATAATTTAATATTTATTGTTTACATACGATATTAATTATAACTTTGAAAGACATTTTGTCTCTAAAATACATACATATACATATAAATTACACCTGCTTTAAGGTACAAACCGCCAGTAAATAGCAACAAAGTCGGTAAATGGTTGATATAGTTCATATCCCAAACAGACAAAATCTTTGTGATAATTATAAAAAAAATTGACATACTATTTCCCTCCTTTAACTTCGATGAATTTTTTTATCATTTGCTATTGTTTATACTCTTAGAGATAATTACATACATTTCTTTGAAGACCGGTGCATTAAAAAATTTAAAATTGCTTTATGACTTTTTTTAACTCGATGTATACATTCTATAATGCTATAATATTCAAATATCGAGAAAACACCATAGTTAATTGTATTTATTTTTGATAAAAATGATATTGAAATGTCGATCAACATTTTAGGAAGATAATTTCACATTTGATTCCCACCAAACATACATACGTATATATATATATATATATATATATATATATATATGTGTGTGTGTGTGTGTGTGTGTGTGTGATAGTAGTTTGATACTCTGCCCAACTCTTAATTCGTAAAATTTTGTTACTACTGTAATGAAAAGTGGACGGACCACTGTAAAAATTGGTCGGTCTTGCTAGAAAAAAATATGTATATATATATACACGAGCATAACGGCATGCGCTCCACGCGTGGATTGTTATTGACTCGATATTCAAGAGTCAACACATGCATAAATGAAGTTTTGAAAAGAAATAATCAACCGCACAGATCCTATTTTTATGAGATAGTTTTTTAATTTAAATAAAGGGCAATTTTGACACTTCACAGTCAGACCAAAAATATGTGTTTCCAACACAATTATCAATAAAGATATATATATATATATATATATATATATATATATGTGTGTGTGTGTGTGTGTGAGAGAGAGAGAGAGAGAGAGAGAGAGAAAGAGAGAGAGAGAGCAGCTATTAAACATAAATTGATGACACAAAATTAAATAAACAAATTGTGGGCTATTGCATTTGTTAATCTTTACATGGAAGGTGTAATTCAAGGGGAGATCTAATGGTCCATAATTTGTATATCAAATTTTATGTAACCAATTGATATCCAAATTATATATACACACACATACACATATACATATGTATGGATTTTGATATCTTTTTATGGGTGTTAGTGTAAAATAATAAGCTTCATATATGATTTGAAAGGTGAGTTGAGGTGTTTATAAAATTTATAAATATGACATGTATAAAAAAACCATAAGTAATATTGACAAAAGTGGATGATCGATTTATCAGCTTAGAACTACTCTCTTGAAATTTCATCAATATTAATAGGAGGTTATCATTTACCTTTTTAATTGGTTAGTCCGACGAGTTCAAATGATTGATTCAATGATGAGTTTAATTAATTTTTCATGAAGTTGTTCGATTCCTAAAATTTGAAGTTTAAAAAATCTTTTTTGGTGAATTCTATGCATTGTTGTTACTTAATCTTATTTTCGTCTCTTTTCGATTGATTATGTATGTTCCTTAAATCAAATTGTATATTATCTATCTTTAGGGATGTATTGATGATCCTAATTATTTTCTGCCTTCTTTATTGCATATCTTCATACCGTATAATCAACTTACAAGCATATTCGGTTGTGTCATGTCATACGTATTATTTGCATGAGATGCATTGTCTAATGCAAGATAGCTTTGATTAAAAAAATTGAAGTATGATTACAAAAATATAGCTCGAGTCCGTATGCGAAATAAGGGTTCGCACTTTTAAAGTGTATTTTGCAAAGTGAACATATGTGTGACATGATTGTATAATGACAAATAACATATGTATGTATGTATGTGCATGTGTGTGTGTGTGTGTGTGCGCGCGTATGTGTGTGTGTGTGTGTGTATATATATATTTGTTTTATGTGCGCCCATTATTTAAAATAAATTATAATTTCACCTATTTGCTGTGTAAGCATATAAATATCTTAACTGAAAGGCTAACTTAGTCAAATGTTAAAATGAAATAGCATCTTGTTATAACGAGTGATATAAATATATTTATAAAATTCAAATTTTAATATATTAATTATACTAAATGAATTAAATTTATAAAATTACTATATCAAATTCTATTCATAAAATAATTTTGTAGACTAGGCATGTGCATGTTAGTCTAATTTTACATTGTGAAACAATGCATATAAACAATTGTTAATATATGAAATTGCATTGTCAAAATCATAGCTATTATATAACTAATTATTTAAATACACATACGTATGTAGATATGCGTAAAATTTGATATTAAATAAAACACAACATGGATAATTTGATCTACAATCATTTAAACATATCCATAAGCCAAGTTCTATTATGTACTGTGTCATCTTGAATTTTATTTATAAAACAACACTTATAACAACTTTAAATTATGTCAAACTATAATGCAATTAAAATACATCACGTAAATCAACATGATTCATAGGTGAGCATAAATGAATACATTGTATGTATAAACTAAGAATTGCACCTAATTAGATCTGACCCTCTAAGCAACATCAATTTGAAATTTGACTTATATTGTTAAATCACCACTCGATATGTCGTTGATCAAATGAACCATTTGAATTTTCATATATATATATACATATTTAATGATATTTGGGTGAAAACTTTATCCATCAAGAGGTTAAGCATGGAAGTTGTGGCCATGAAAAGAAGGGTAAAAGAAGAAATGAGGTAAAAATAATAATGAGAAAGCTTAGATATTTAAGAAGAGACTAAAGAGTTTTCATATCTCTCACCTTTAACATTGTCATTGGTTCAATAATAACATTTATTGTTAACCGTAATATTCTAAGAAGAGATCTAGATTTTGAGTTGACTACAATTGATTGTTATGCTAACTTATCTAAGGAGATAAATTTGATATTCAATAGCACTTCACTTTCAATGCATCAATTCAGGCTCAACTATAGTTGCCCAGTAGATTGACACACCATGATTTAACTGTAATGTAAGTGGAGTATTCACATTGAATTTCCATGGTATTCTTAGGTCAAGGGAACTTTGTAGCATCATTGTATTGAGATTTCTTGTTGGCGTTGTTGTTGTCAACCAATAGCTTAGGCGAGTCATTCCATAATTATCAAATAACTACAAATACGTAAGCCTTTAATGCCTCTAACAATCATAAGTGATATATCGTCCAATATTTGTGGAGTATTGAGTACCCTGATCTCAATAGATGAATCAATTTCTTTTTCTTGAAACATCTTGACTAAAAAACCAATCAAAATAAAATGTCCTTATATTTTGTAATTAATTGCCTATGAAAGCAACTATTTTATAGACAATCACGTAACATTTTATTTATGGTTTCTAATTATCAATTTTAAATTATATCATAATACAAAAAAGTATGCCAAAAAAAAAACTGTTAACATGAATAAAATTAACTATAAAGTTAGATATAAGTAGGCTTATGCTTCAGATTAGTTATAAATTCTTAATATGATTCCTCTGATACGTTCAAAATCGACTGACAAGATATGTTATAGTTTTTACCGTTTATTCTTCTAGCTAACATCTCTTTGTCGTTGATAAAATTCCTTTATTATGTGGAACTTTCGATGTATCTTTCTAGACACTTTATGTGTCATGGTTTCTTTTATGATTTGCATCGCGGTATTGTTTTCCTAAAGCAATGTCGTGAGATTCTCAATATTCACCGCTAGCTCAATTGTAAATTTTTGCAATTATTACTATATTACTTTCATTGTGACCATTTAAGGCAGTGCACTTAAGATTTTGATTGAATCATCCACCGTTAATCATCTGTAATATTTCCAGTTTAAATCATTTTAACTAAGTTTGAATATAACTTCGTATTGACATATTATATCCTATATCATTTATGAAGTATATGTTTGAATACACCTTCATAAAGAATGTTTCCAGAAATAACCTTCCTGTATTTTATAAATACTCTTAACTAATGTTGAACGATCTTAATTAAGGTTTGATACTTGTACCAATTACATATCTAAATAGAAATATAGTAGAAAATATAGCATATATGCTTGCTCTTCTTGACATAATGGACTTCACTAAATCAAGGATCTCAATATACCAATGGCTACACCCATGGCACCTTGTTTATGAGTTTCTCAACGATTTCTCTCTTCTCTCTCTTTCTTAAATTCGGAGCTTGCTCCTCTTCAATAATCTTTACTCTCCAAAGTTCTGTTTCATCTGTTGTTCCTCTTCTTGCTCGAACTAGGGTTTCCACATGGGTTCCACTAGTGGATTATTCTTGATTCGAGGGTCGTTTCTGGGACCCTGCCTGAGTTTGGATCTGATTTTTAGGGCGATTTCACTTGCTTCAATGAAATTGCCGTCGATGGCAATCGATGGGCATGACCCGATTTCGATTCGAGTTTAGTCTTTGAGGTCGTTCGAATCGATTTTGCGCCAATGTTTCTTCGTTGTCGACAGTAGCTTTCTGAAAGCATTAATCCTTATTTACGAGGGGAGCTTGACGCATCCTTTGCTTTGCTCCAGATTAGTCGATGGATGTGAGATCCCTCTTATGAGCTCGGGCTCCATCGACTCTGTTGGTTACTATGTAGACAAGGGGTATTTCATCAACCCTTTTTTTGCCTTGTCTGGCTTTCTATGAGAAAAGGCCTTTAAGCAGTTTAATGCCTGTCGCGTCTTTTTTAGGGGAATCTGTGGTTTGCAGAGTGTCGACGAATAATGGATTGGGCTTCATCCATAATAGGGAGGAGGTTGGAGATGGGGAAGTCACGCCCCCTGCCCACTTCCTGCCACGTCAATCGTCGCCTATTTTCCTACGTTCGTCACTCCAGCAACAGTCGTCTAAGGTCACTGGTCTCCCTATGATGCAACTTCGGCGCAGCGGTGTTCGAAGAAGGCAAAAAAAATGCA
The DNA here is from genome assembly GCA_030737875.1 of Allium sativum. Taxonomy (NCBI): domain Eukaryota; kingdom Viridiplantae; phylum Streptophyta; class Magnoliopsida; order Asparagales; family Amaryllidaceae; genus Allium; species Allium sativum. The sequence goes on along the minus strand of CM060922.1, from coordinate 269,878,020 downwards.
GTGCCTCGTGCTCCCTTAGCGTCTGTAGACATTGCTGCAGACTCTGGCCTCACTTTTGGGGCTACCACCATATGTTTTTCTAACTGCTTTTCGGTTCTCGCCACTGATTTGGCCACGGCGACAGAGGTTAATTCTGGCTTGGTTTTGGTTGACTCTTTTATTGTATCGACATTGGTTGGTTCTCCCTTTGATGTAGTCAACGAGAACATGCCAGAGGTTTTGTACGAGGTAGTCTTTGGTTCTTTTTTGGAGGTGAGTTCAGAGGTGGTGCCAGAGGCCATTGTAATTATAGACAATGCTGCAGGCTCAGATAACGCTGTTGGGGCTGCTCTCATCTGTTTATCTAGCTGCTACTCGCCTCTTGCCATTGATTTGACCGCGGTGGTAGAGGTTGATGTTGGCACGGTTTTGGTTAGCAATGGTTTTGTATCGACATTGGTTGGTTCTCCCTCTGATATATTCAGCGAGAACGTGCAGTCGTCCATCGTCGTAGGTCTTCGTCAATTTAGTTTTGGATCTTCTCTACCGTGGTAGATTCGATCTAAACTTATTTTATTTACTGGATCTAGTCTCATGTTTGTGGTTGATTCGCTGTTTGCTTATTTTATAGTAGTGTTGCCTGTAGTATGCCATGTTTTACCAGCCTTTTCTCTTCCCTTTGTTAATGCTTATGTTTCGTGCATGTCGAACGCATTATTAGGTTTTGTTGAACCTGCTTGTGGTTGTAGTCGGCTTTGTGGGTGTGCTATATTCTTTGGGTTCATCCTTCACGTTTCTGTTTGGTTATCTAATCTTGATGTTGGTTGTGCGTTCACGGGCAATGGACTAGCTATGCATGGTTCATATTCAATGCTTGCGCTTTCACATGTCTTGGCTGCCAGTTTTGTGGGTTTTTTGTTTGTGTCCATGTGAGCTTATCTGTAGTGGTGGTGCATGTAGACTTTAGGCTACTTGATCGGGTGAGTCCTAGCGAGGTCTATCTTATATCGTTAGCGACTCCTTCTTGCTGGTTTAGGACTGTGGACTATCGTAGATTTTGTAGGTGGCTACATAGGGTATGGACTACACCAGCTAGGAGGTCTCTCTGTCGTAGCTGCGTAGTGGACATTGCTATGGTCCACTATACGGTTTATCAGGAAGATTGTCGTATGTTTGTGTCTATACTGTAAGTCAGCAGTTCGGGCATGGGTTTAGGAACTTTACCTAGTACGCAGGTTGTCAATCTCATGATAGCTTGGCATTGGTGAAGTTCACACAGGAACTTGTAGTGCCTCTTTTGAGCTTCTATACATTTATGCCAGCTTTTTCAGTTTTTGCTTCCTCATTGTGTACATCACCACCCACTGATCGTCTCGTTCCATCTTTGGCTGCTTATTCCCCTTTTCTTAGTAAGGATGAGATAGAGATCATTAATGATCGCCTATCTCAACTTACTAAGAATTCGTGTCCTTCGCGGTCTTGTGTCTCCTTCTCAACTGCTCAACGTGTTGGAGTATCTTTTGGGTCCCCTGAGTCCTATGAGGAGTCAGGTTCGCCATCGGTTGTCTTTTCTCCTGTCTCAAACTGCTCTTCTCGTCGTAGACTGAGAGCAGCCACTCGCACCCCTCCACCATTCGCACGCGCTCTATAGCTGCGTCCGAGCTGATCGTTAGAGCTACTCGACACACTCTTTATCTTATTCGAGCTGCGCTGAGCAGTGTTTTCTCGTTGTTGGGCATTTGTTTGTGTTCTGAGCTTTCTTGATGGCGAACTTTCCTTTTTGGAATGTTCGGGGTATATGTGATGATGCATCGGTGGCTAGACTCAGACGCATTGTTAAGAAGCATTCTATCGGGCTGGTGGCGCTTCTGGAACCTTTTATGGGTCTAGAGGAGATCACCAAATTATTTTTTGTCTCTTGGCTTTGGTGGTGACTTAGCTAACATGTTCGACAAGATCTGGATTCTTTGGTCCAAAGACATAGTCGTCCACCCTATCTTCGATTCAGCACAGATACTTTCGGTAGTCTGTTTGATTCCATCTTTATCCATTCTTTTCTATTTTCGGAGGTGCTACGCTAAGTGTGATAGGATAGAGCGATTGGCCCTTTGGTACGACATCCTCTCTCTATCCGATTTGGGATTTTTGGTTTCTGTTTTGGGAGGCGACTTCAATGTTGTCGCCTGCCAAGCAGAGAAACGGGGAGGCAGTTCCGTTAACCATTTGGCGGTAGCGGATTTCAATGCCTTCAACGTTAGTTCTGGACTTTCTAAAATCCCTTTCATCGGTTCGGCTTTTACATGGTGTAACAGCCAAGATGAGCCAAATCAGATTCTCTCTAGGCTTGGCAGAATTTTCGGTTCGGAAGGTTGGCTCAACCTTCCATTCACTTATTCTGTTTCCCACTTATATCGTACTTTTTCTAATCATGCTTCCATGATTCTACGTTGTTCTCCCCGCTCCCTCTCTGGCTCTTCATCCTTTCGGTTCTAAAGTATATGGAGATCACACCATACATTCCATAATGTGGTGGAAGACTCCTAGAACTCCCCTATGCTTGGTTCTCCGTGTGTTGTGTCTTCTCGTAAGCTGAAGCGCCTTAAGGCTTGCTTTAAGGCATGGAACGTTCTAGTTTTCAAGAATATCTTCGACCGTGTAGGGGGTGCCGAAGAAACTCTTGCCTTAGAAGAATCATCTTTTGATGAGGATCCTTCTGCTGCTAACAAGGAGTCTTGGGCGACTGCCCAACTGGCCTTCTCATCGGAGCTTCGTATTAAGCATGACTATCTTCTATAGAAGGCGAGGATCAAATGGATTGTTGAAGGTGATATGAACTCCAAGTTTTTCCACTCTTCTATTCGTAAGAAGAATAGCCTTCTTATGATTCATCAGATCCAGCGCCCTGATCTCCCTATGGCCTCCACTCCGGGTGAAGTCAAAGATATTATTTTGTCCCACTTTCGATCCTTTCTCGGTTCTCCCTCGGTGTCGGTCTTTGACCCGACCCTACTAACTTTCATTCCTTCATTGGTTCTCCCTTCATAAAGCTCTGATCTTGCCGCACCTCCTTCCTTGAAGGAAATACATTCTTGTGTATTTTCTCTAAGTAAGGACAATGTGAGTGGGCCATATGGTTTCAATAGGGTTTTCTACTGGAGTGACTGGCCTATTATTCAGGCAGATTTTTGTCTTTCTATTTAGTATTTCTTCTCTGGTTGAGATCTCCCTATGGGTTGGACTTCCACAAACTTGGTCATCATTCCTAAGTGCGAACAGCCATGTTCTTGCGTGAATTTTCTCCCGATCAGCTTATGCAAATTTTCTAATAAAGTTATCTCCAAGGTACTAGCCTCTAGATTAGCACCATTTCTCGAGCGTATTATTTCTTCCTCTCAAGTCGGTTTGTAAAAGGACGCTTAATCACTGATAATGTCCTTTTAGCCCAGGAACTGATGTCTCAGATCGATAGGATGGTCCATGGTTCAAATGTGGTCGTTAGGCTGGATATGGCTAAGGTCTACGGTCACATTTCTTGGTTTTTAATCATTAAGGAGCTGAGGGCTTTCGGCTCTTCGAAAATCCTTATTGATATTATCCGGAGACTAATCTCTAACTGGTGGTTTTCCATTCTGATCAACGGATCAGCCAACAGTTATTTTAAGGTGGGCAAGGGTCTCCGACTGGGAGACCCCTTCTCCTCATTACTGTTCATCATCACTGCCAAGGCTTTCGTTTGTGGTTTGCAATCACTTACGATAAATAGGAGGATTCAGAGGTCTGGCATCCCCTGGGGATGCCCTCTAATATCTTCCTTGTCTTTCGCTGACGACATCATCATTTTCACTAATGGAAGTCGTCATTCTATATTTCGCCTTATTAGGATTATTCAGCGGTATGAGAGATGCTCGGGGAAACTCGTTAACTCAGCTAATAGCTGCTTAGTTATGGAAAAAGATCTATCTGCGATTAGATCTTGGATTGGCACCTTCACAGGTTTCAAGGATGCCTCCCTTCCTTTACCTTACCTCGGTATTATACTATATTGAGGCAGGAAGCTTAATGCCATCTTTGATCCCCTGACTGACAAAGCCAGGGGTAAGATCATTCGTTGGAATGTGACTCTTCTTTCTCAAGTAGGAAGTCTTGTTCCCATAAGGTCTCTTCTAGACTCTATAGGATCTCATGTCTTTGCTGTGATGACTCTCACTTCTTCCGTTCTTACCGATCTTTGGCGTCATCTTTTTTTGGGGGAAACAAGGACAACACCAATCACCATTACTGGGTTGCACGGAACACCATCTGTCGTCCCAAAAGTGAGGGAGGGTTGGGCCTTCGCAACTTTAAGGACATCTGTACTACCTATGCTTATAACCTTTGGGCAAGGTTTGGAGCGAACGATTCCTTTTGGGCAACGTTCCTCTACACTAAGTACCACAAGCTTTTGGGTACGAATTACTCCGTTGTCCCGTCCTATGCTAGTGAGACATGGAAACAGATGCAATCCATGATGGTCTTATCTGATTCACATGGGGTTGAGACCGTTTGGGACAACAATCCCTTCTTGATCAAGGCAGCGTGGAATTTGGCGAGGATGCCAGCTCCACATCTTCATATCTTCTCTTTCATCTGGGATGTCCGACTTCCCTTAATGGTCACTCTGTTTATGTGGAAAACCCTGCATGAGGGGTTACCAATAGACGAAAACCTTCAAAGAATTAGCATCTCAATCGCTTCCCGGTGCAGGTGTTGTGTCTATGGATGCTCAGAATCCATTGTTCATTTGTTTTTCTTAGGCTCCTATGCCAAATCTGTTTGGAATTACTTCGGGAATCTGGTAGATTGCCGAGGTAATGCCCTTCCCTTGTAGATTTGCTGAGAATCGGGTGGTATGGCATCGTAGGTAAATCTATTCGCTCGATCCTTTTATGTCTGATTCCTTGTCTTATTTGTTGGCATATTTGGTGCTCGTGGAATAAGGAAATATTTAACGAAGTGCCCACGGATCATCCTACCATTATCCGGAGAGTAAGGAATGATGTATTCCTTTCATTTCGGGGTAGGCCATTCAGGGGTGCTATTGGCTCGCGCTTTAGGAGATTGACAGAAATCTTTGGTGTTACCTCGATTCTGACTCCTCCTAGGGCGGGAATTGGTTGAATCTTTGGGTTTTAGGCTAATCCCGGTTGTCTTCACACACAACACCCTCTCCCTTTTTGAGATATTAAGTTGTTTGCTAATGATGCGTGGCCTGGATTTTTAGTTATTTGGTTGTTGACTCTCTTTGGGTTTTTAGCTCCTAAAGGTGCTATAGGGCAGCTGGAACTTTTGGAGCTTCATGAGCATTTGTTTGGAGTTTTTAGCTTTTATCTTTGTTCCTCAGCATCTGGCCTTCCTTTGCTCTAGCTCTTTGACTGCCAGTTGAGGAGCTGTGGAGCGTTTGGCATCATCCTTTTCTTTGGCATTCGCCTTCAGATGTCGTGTATGCCCGGCCTGTTTTCTTGTTCTTTTTGTTGTCCACCTATTGTATTGCGTTGTACTTGAGCTGTTTTTTGCTTTATTTCTTATGTTTGTGTGAGTTCATGGGTTCTGTAGCCATTTCTGTAGAATCTGTTTTTGAGAGTGTTGGAGAATGGCTAGATTCTCTTTTTTGATATATAATATTTTTTTGTTAAAAATATATATTACAGCATATAGGGTGATTCCTATTGATGATGCATAAGGAAGCTATCTGAAATGCTTTATGTTAATAGGTGTATATGTATCATTAGGGAAAATCCCAACATGCTTACTAATTATTTAAAATTATTTAAGTACCTTATTTTTCCACGTAGACATATATTTTCTTTGTATTTTTCTCAAACTATTTTATTTTCATGTCAAAATATTTGACCAGTTTTGATGCTTGTCGAATGATACTATCACTTCTTCGATCTAATCTAACACTTACAAACTCGACACTGACTTTAAGACATTAAGTCACTATACAAAAGTAGGCTATTCTTAATCATTATTTAGAATGTTTTACTTCAATAAAGATGTGCTAAAATTCAAAGTCATGTTGGGTGATACTTTAGGGAGTAAAATGTGAACTAACTACATGATTGATGGATTTGCTATGTTATTTAAAGTAATTGGAATTTAAATATCTATTCTAATTGACATTGTTTACTATATTCCAACTACACTAGTCTTCTCTTTGAATATATGTTTATCGCTAACATACCGTATCCCCTTGGGTACCGCTATCGAAATTATATTTGATAATGTGTTTGAAAACTATTTAGTATTTTAGAATAATGACTATGTAAGAGTCTATGATCCTTAGAACTTATTATAAACAGAATTGCTACTGCTAATAAGTTTTTTCTTGACGTTGATATGAAACACGTAGTTTTTCTTTAGTTTGCGAGAATTCACATTATGTATTTTAATAAGCTGGGTCTATTTTAGATTTGGTTAATTTCTATATTCAATTTGGATATCAGAGATTCTGAATTGTAGTCGATATAAATTGAATGCTTATAAAACTTATGTCATAACATAAATTCGTCAACCATTGTTAATCGGGCACAAACTTATTTGGGGTTGTTCAGGCAAGATACCTTATAATTAATATTTTTATATAAAGCCTCTTAACTTACACATCCTAACAATTCTTTGGCCCAAGACACCCAGTAGTTTCATGTTAATTTGAATTTTATGTGTTTTCATAGATACAGCTTTATTTGGATGCGCTTAAAAATATTGCTTGGATTAATGTAAAGCAAACATGGATACCCAAAAATTCAACAACAGTTATACATACAAACGATGTATAAAACTCTAAAATTACTTTGTATGAAACACAAAATGAAAGCAAAAGGAGATTGACACTGTCACGATAACCACTGGTAATGCTTTTCACTATCTCGTTATATATGAGGATGATTCATCATTGGTACAATCTCAACCCACAAATGGTCTGACCTCTTCAACTGCGATAGGCTTTGAGACAGTAAGTAACCTTGTAACATAAGAAAATTCAGAAAATGTAATTATAGACGATTGGGAAAATAATGATTTGAAAGACCAGGGTTAAAATGGAGAGCTACGTGAACCATTTGTTAGTGACATAACATCCAAAATTCAAGAAATAGGTAGCTGCAATAATACAAGAAAAAATGTATTTGCTATGGTTTCGACAAATCCATATTATAAGCAGAAGCGTCAGACTAATTTGAAATCCAAAAGCATTACTTTTTCTCCTTCTAAAAGAACCACAATGAGCTCTAAAGTGCGCAAATGAATACCATGACTCAGAATGTCAGAGGTATGGATACTGACAATAAGCACAGTGTAGTATTCACACTTCTTCGATCTCACAAGCTTTCTTTCTTAGCTTGGTTGAGAACAGGTTATCTACTAAAAGTATTTCAAGTTTGAAACCCAGACTTCCTTAGTGCCATTTATTACACAATAACGATACATGTAGTAAGGGTCGGATATTAGTGTCGGTAGACAATATTGTATGGACATATGATATTTTGACAATGTCACAACAACTTATTACAATGTAACTCACTAACAAAGGGAGTCTGCTATGTGACTATACTTTTGTATATGCAAGCAACCTATTTACAAAATGCCATAAGTTATGGGATTCTCTTAGTACTAATGCTTCTACTATCGGATTGTCATGGTTTGTGATAAGGTTTTTAATAATGCTTTCAACGTAGACTAAAAAAGGGAGGTCTGCCGATTCCATTTTCTTGCTTTCATACTTAATAATGCTCTCAATGTAGACTAAAAAAGGGAGGTCTGCCGATTCCTTTTTCTTGCTTTCATACTTTAAATTATTTTTATAACTATGGTCTTATCAAAACCAATTTACGAGGATGTAAATATACTTGGCAACGCCGAGGGGTCATAATAAATATTGAAAAAGTGCTTGTCAACTATGATTTCTTGGTTTCCACGATTTACCACTATTGTGAATATAAGCCCATTTTACAGATTTTTTAGCAATTACTGGACATAAAAAAGAATACCTTTTAGATATGTTAATAATAGGCCTTGTTTAACCATTTATATTCAGGTGTCTTTTGCATGGATATGCTTTTACTACGCAGGGTACTACTCATCATCAGTTTATCGACACGCTCAAGACAATCATTTTTTTAAAGTATGGAACAGATTGAAGGCAAAAGATAATCACATTCCCAAATTAAAAGAAGAGTACAATTCGACTTTATGCAGTCTAGATCAAGTTCTGGAAAACATTGTTATATATGATATGTTGAATAGTGTCAGTAAGAACTTACTAAAACTTTAAATAGCCAGAAGATTTTCTTAAAGCAGAAGGGTAAGGTGCTATAGTTATAACAGGGAAATAGTAGCTCAAAATTTTTGTATGCAAAAATGTCCATGCGTAGACAGAGAAGCAAAATTCAATTTCAAGCATTATTAGGTTCTCAAGGATCTTATATTTATGACTATGAGGCATTCAAGAAAGAAGTGTTTTTTATTAACAATCATTATTTAATGGTCATACAAGCTTATTATTTCCTCTCATGATAGTTAGAAAGAAAATAAACAATTAGGGTAAAGAATACTTAGCTTACCAGTTACTCTTCCCGAAGTCAATTGGATAGCTGAAGGGCAACAATTTAAGGACTATCTTTTATTGAATTAGAAAGAGTTCATGGTGCAAAAATCATCATTTCAAGGTTTTGGGATTCATATAGGTTTCAACCTAGATCATGATTATTACAAAATGATTTTTTTACTATATATGTATATGTCACAAATTTTTAGTTAGGCGATGATTTTAATATGCAAATAATATTGGCACAAATAGATTAGTCATATGCATGTATGTATGTATGTATATAATGAAAAGTTCCATTATATATATGTAACAACCCAAAATTTTAATAAATAAACCAAAAAAAGATTAATAAAATAAATATTAATTAGAAAACAGTTGGAATTGGGAAATGGAGGTTGCGCTGTTAGGTTCGTTACGAAATTCTGATTAGACATTTAGTTTGCTGAAATTAGACTTAAAACTAAGAAATTACGAATAAAAGACTGAAATCATAATTTAAGTTAAAAATTAAATATATGTAATTATAATAATAATCCGAACATTGGAACTGGATGACCTAGTCCTAAGGTCGACCCAGCATGTTGTTGCCAGGCATGATTTCGGCCGAACCTGGACGGCTTTTTGCTGTTGTTTCTGGAGTCATCTTTTAATCCGATGGACTAAAATAAAAACCTAATACCTAACGGTCCTAGGCTTCCTAACTCTATTGTAAATATGCCTCCAATCTAAACCTAATTCTCCCCACTCGATTCCCCATTCTCTGCCTCCAATATGCAAATCTTCTTCCTCTAAAAATAAGTAGTTTTGATATTTAGATTTCTATAAACATAAATTAGAGAATATTTATACGTTAACCTAGAGAATTCCTACCAGGGCGTGTTGGATTGCATAATTTTGTGAGTATTTTCTATGATTATGTAATGACCTAGGGATTTTCGGCCCTGAAAATCGACATAAATACCTTTACCGTAACTCATGCCGACCTCCCGAACACCGAAAATGTTATTAGAAAGAATTTAGAAGGTGAGATAAGAAAGAAATAAATATTAGAATAGAAGAAGAAGAAGAAGAAAACAACACAACACAGGGTCTCACATCGCAGCGGAACATAATATAATGCAGAAATAACTTTATTGAGAGCTTTAAAAATACTTACAATATTAGAGTACACCACACCACGAGACAGTTATAATATACCTGTTCCCATATACAACACACAGCGGATAGTAGCTATATAATACCATACGTCTGAACTTCTCCAGCTCGTCTCTGGACTTCACAGAATTTGATAACCTAAACCTGTACACCCGAGCTAACCCGAGCATTTACAAAACACTGGGTCAGTTTGGTGAACCAGAGTGAGATAAACTCGCACGATATTTAAGGTAACACCCAACCTGGTTTTAAAGTTAAAATCATTCAAAGAAAAGGATAGTCATAAGACCAAATCCACACATAAACACGGACGGTTTTTACCTTACGATAACCCAAAATAGTTTTGAAATCAATATCTTGTCTGATATTATAATAATGTCTAAATACAAGTAAATAGCAATCTAGTAGAACGCTTGCATCTCACGCTCTACATATAGTATACAATCAAAACCGCGGGCACTTATTGGAGATTGGATTTCAACAATGACAAGGTATGAGACCACCTGCCAATCGTGTATCTCTAGAGGCGAATACACTAGGTTCAACAAGGATGTCTTGTAACCCGGCCCACACATGACCGACCACTCATTTCGCTTGAGTGTATCGAATGTATATCACCAACGGTTGGGAGCTACCCACCGTCTTCCCGAAAGGGACAACATCGAAATAGATTAAAGTAGCAAATAAGATTTTATCTAGATAGGTGATTATACACCCTAATGGGAGCGACCCACATAGCCATGCTGCCTGCCCGATTTTTGTCATTTCCCGGTTGTGAGGCTTGAGGTTTGGGTTAACTTTTTGACCACCATTCACTTTGAATGCCACATCGTCAGATCCGTCAAATCACTAATTGACGTCCACAAATATACTCTAGGTTTAAAAGAAGGGCCATTCTTCGCCACCAACTCGGTATATTTTTAAAAATCAATGTACGTGGTTTTAAGGAAATACTCCGTCAGACATTCTTCCATACAAGTCATCCAGGAACAGGATGAACCGAAGGCACTCTCCTACTACATCCAATATAGGAATCACCCCATGGATCAGTAGCGAGAAGTCCTTGCAACCCGTAGATTCCAACCACGGCAGAACCACAGTACATCTCTGGCTGCAGACCAGAGATTATTAGCAGTTCTTCCGTTTATAAAAATCTACGGTCTTCAATGCTCCATCTCGATCACTTCTGATCTCTTCACTTATTTGTTCGTCAGAATGGTTTTCGAATATATTCGATCCCGGTCTTTCCGTACCAACAATCGTATTGGGAAGATTTGATAGTCGGTGATTTAACTATCAAAACAATCAGTGTTTCAATCATGACAACCCAATGAATTCACTGGTTCGGTATTCAGCACCACTTGGCCCTTTTGATTAAAAACCAATGTAAATTCAAACTCTTAAACCTTTTGGTATTAAAAATATAGTTTTCTCGCTTCTTATTTAACATAAGATTATTCTTTAACAAATTCCCTTTTCCATATTCAGTTGTCTATTTTCACATTCAAACATTTGCCACGGTATTAGAATATTAGGAAAATCATTTTAACTTATCATTCGTAAAACGACGTTACGAAATATTTTCTATTATTTAATAACCATAAACCATGTTTATTCTTATAGAATAAAACTCAACCTTTCATTTCCTATCCACCTGAAATATCGTTATATTTTCGATAATCCCTTTTTACTTTCCCTTTACCTTTAAATTCTCATTATAGGTATATATATATATTCTGAATCGTCATCGACAATGTTGCGTTATCCTTTCTCCGATGAAATAATAAATCATTCCTATCCTCTTTTACCATTACAACTAATATTACCTTCAGATAATCCTGATGTCGTTCAGGTTGGGGTATTTTAATTACCTCTTAGACCTTAATCAACAACGTTCATATCTTAGGGTAAATACAAGTCGTAATTCAAAACCCGATACTACACTCCAATATTAATACCAATCCAATTTCATTCATTTATCAAAATATGGTTTCATAAAACCTTCTTATCTCTTTGAAAATCTCCTTCTCGAATATAACGTTCTTCCTTAATTTAGTAATTAAGTAATTCCTTATAAAACACCACTCTTTAACCTTGTCCCTTTTTAAATAATTTCATTTTATAATTCGGATTTGTTTACAAATCCTATGATCCACTTCTACTACCAAATTCGCTTTCATCAATTTCTTTTCAAATCCATCTAACCATTTCTCGCTTTGAGATTCTTATTTCAGTTCCCACTTTTACCTAATCCCATTTTTAAATAACGTTAATTTAGAATTAACGATATAATACCCCAAACTCCCTTTATATATATAACTCTGGTTTATTATTAAAACTTTTTATCTAAATTTCCTTTCTATAAAGTTTAACTCAAAATACACATTTCAAAATCTATCTTCAGTTATAAAATAAATTTTATAACTTTATCTCTATCGACTCACCTAACGGTGAATCAATATAAAGAAAACAATTTACTTTTAGGCCATCTACCGCCGATTTCTCAACCAAGCCCATTGGTTAAAACACAACACATGTTGACTTTCCAGTCAATGATCACTCCTAAAATCAGTAACCCAATCATGACAGTTCATATATGATAATACAAAAATAAATAATATATTTGAGGAATCCGGTTGGATTCCTCCTATCTATCCATCCCTGTATACAAACGGTTATCTCCACACAGTTTAAAACAATTCAAACAGATCAAACAATTCAAATAGGTCAAACAATTCAAACCATTAAACACGTTTATTGATAAACGTGACCCATAAGGTAAGTTACCTTTATTGGGACCAATCGTTAAAATAACAATTTGGTATTTCACTGAAATTAACCAGTGGTTTAATTTCATCAGTTAAATCAAAAGATAAATTATAACTGGCAAACAGCCAACCATTAGTAAGCAGAGCACACAAAATAAAAACCCAATTTATAAAAAATATAAATGAAAAAAAAACTGAGTGAGCTTAACTCACCTTGATTTGATTTGTCATTAACGGCTTGTTTCAGTTGATTCTAACCGCATCCAGATTTATTCCATGACGTCATACTCCTCAAGACAATGCTAACGGTATTTACTCCGTCTGATTCTGTTACCACCGTATGCTTCTCTCCTACCACTGTCTCGTTCAAGTCCCCCAAAACCCCATGCACCTTCAACTACTCTCTCCTTCCAAACCTTGCGTTCTTCTACAAATTTGTACCATTATTTACCACTCTCCCTCATCTGAAGCCAATATTTTCTTTTCGAAATATTCTGGAGACCGTGATTCACCACTAAGCTACCCTTGCTAGAACCCCCTCCTATCATTCTCCCACCAACGCTTCCCACCTGTCCCCACATCTCACGTTCACCATGTACACCCAGTTCACTCCCCGACCCTCAGACCCTTCTCCATCTCATTGTTCAAAAAAACAAACACAATAGTGCTTCAACAAATCCACACCACGCCACGCCTGATAGCGTTCCCTCCTTCCCACTACTGCTGTTGTACAGATCCATGCACCCCCTAGGTCCATCCATCGCTCCCTTCACGTCATTCATCTTCTTTCCAAAATCACTGCCTTCTCATTAATTTCCGTCTACACGCATATATAGCATGCACTCCTTCAATACGTACAAAGTATGTTCCCATTTTGTTTAAACAACTCCTTAGATTATAATCCCCACGCACTGTTTCACTACAGTACTTCTCTTACCAAGTATTTTCGAAACCTGCTATTTGCCTTCGTGATCCACTTTATTTCTCTATTCCTCACCACTACCCCTTCGATCCTTGCAGATTCTCTTTTTATTTTATTTTATTTTTTTCTTTTTCGCCATTTAATTTGTTGAAGAAAAATGGTTTCGGTTCCTAATATAATGGTCTTGCTGAAACGAAGAAAGGATGCATATATATAGGTATAAGAACGGGTAAACACAACATCGCTTCACTGGTACAAATAGTTTAGAGTAGTCGTGTGGATTCTTTCTTAGGTAGAGGAGTAGCTGTTTGAAAATACAAGACACATCCTAGCTGAAGGAATAGGTTGAAGCTAGTTTGATAAATACCAGTCATAGTATCTGAAAGTTTTTCATTGGCAACGATCTTTCTTTTCGAGTTGATGGTGAGATAGACTACAGACTGAGGAAAGAAAGTTGGGGTAGGCCTTAGCTGTGTTTGAAAGGGCATGACATCGTTGTAGGTTGATTTAAAGAAATAGGGGAAGATGGCGTAGCTAGTGCATGTGTTTTCTTTTCTTATACAGGTTTGCCGTGAGTCTATGTCTGTAGCTTTGTATAAATTTAGGGTACCAGTGATGCAACATAAGTTAAGTAGGAAATGGGGTAGCCATGTTCACAAAGATAGAGTAGCTGAAACGAATTAAAGAAACGGCAGAAACTAGGGGTTGAAATATTTATACAAGGGAGTGCATGTGAAAGAGTTTTCTATTTGATGGTCGTACAGTATTTGATTTGAGAATACACTGGCAAAAAGGTAGAAAATAGGATCTGGCTCATGGTTTTCAAATGATCGATGCCTGCGGTAAGATAGCACGGTAGATAAGGGACAGGGTGTACAATGTCTTCTTTATATATACAAGATGGGAATGTTTTATTTATTATAATATAACGAACTCCTGCCGCCAACTTTTCAAGAGAAAAACATTTTATACGACCTTTGTTTTCTGATAAAAGAGCTAATCTTGGTGAAAATAAGTATTCCGGACCCAATGGGACAAGTTTCGTCGAAATACGAGGTCGTATGAAAAAATTTCCTTTATAAAACCAGAAATAAACATGCATTTAATTTTTCACGATCACCAGATAAATCAAATCAACTTGAAGTCTTGATATCCTAAAATAATTTTTCAATACGAACATAACGACACCAGTTTCGTTGCGCTCCGAGACTATTTCGCCGGTAGGTTATTTTTGGGCGCACCGCAATGCCATTCTGAACACCAAATTTGCCGATCTCTAAAAATAACAAACTATATACCTATTCTGACTCTAATCGACGATACGAACTCAACGGAATTGGTTTCGTGGCTTAATTAGATCGTCTGTTCAAGTTATACTCAAATAACCCTTTATTAAATTAATTACGCGCTATAGAAATTGAATGGGTGTTTTTGGCTACCGTGGTCACATACGACATCGGTTTGCCATGCCATTCAACACCGTACAATAATTTAATGATACAGTTCTAATGAAAATGATTTCGTCGAAATCTAAGTTCGTTTGCAAAATGGCTATTTTAACGCGTACCTTATACTATAATGCAAAAACTTGAATTTTGGTGAAGCTTTTTGGCGTTTCCACAACACTCCTTCAGCCTTCAACAACTAGAATGCAATAACGAATTGAAATTGAGGACACACATGTCATTTGTCTTTCCACTAGCCATAACTCACTTCGGTTTCTCAACACGTCTCATTTTTTAGTCTACGTTTTTCCACCCACTTTCTCCGCTTCGTCCTCCACCTTCTTCTGGATTTCCCCCTTTTCCTCAATTACTGTCAACCCTAAACTTCAATTACGCTTCAACATCTTTCATCGCTTTTCCTCCCTTTTCAACTACGCTTCATCTTCCTTCACACCCACCACCCGTGCGAACAATGCTCAGAACTATCTTCTTCTTCTCCCTTCTCCCCAGATCTATCACTTCTTTTCCGTTCTGCAGCTTCGATCAGCCGGTACTCCTCCTCCGCCACCACATCTCAGGTAAAATCTTTTTGCATTTTCTACGTTCCTACTAATTAGTGATTTATTTTCCCAGATCTACAACCTCTCGTATTTTTAATAACGATTTCCATAGCGACTATTTAAAAAAATTGATTTGGCCATAACTAACAAACTATAACACAAAATCTGAGTTTTTATCTTTCATATGAAAAATCATCAATACGGTTTTAACTTTTCTCACTTAACAGAAAACCGACTTATATCGGCTCCTGTATATTCAATTAAAGTTCAAAATTCAATATTACGAGCTGCAGCGCCGTTTCGGGCTCGATTTATATTAAAATAAATTAACGTTCAAATTTCATTTTTAATAACGAATTAAATATTAAAATTCATTATTACTCCAAATGTAATATTTAAATTAAATTAAATTAAATATTTAACAGCCAAAATACGGGTCCTAACAGATTACAAAATCAGTATAATTTCGGGATTATTCGAACAACATAATAGTAGTTAATTTCTTCAGTAATTTAATTTTTTCAGCATTATTTTTTTCTGTAAATGATTTTTGTGTATCTCATTATTGCTTCTGTCCCTACAGTCTATTTCGGTAATTTTTCCGTTACTGTAAATCATTCAGTTTACTTCTATCTCTTTTTCATTGTAGATTATTGTAACGACCCGGTTTTTGTCGACTTTGGTTATCGCCATAAACTCGATAATGACTAACCAAACATCGAAAAATAACGGAAAGTTAATAGAAAGAAATTAGAGGGTGAGGAAAGATAAGATAGAAACTTAGAATAGAAGAAGAAGAACACAACATCAGAGTAACACGAATCTCACAGCGGAACGAACAACATATAATAGATAATATATCCTTGAAATAAATCAGTATATGTATACAGTAACATTATCAGAGTACAACACTTACAACACAGTGGAAATAACTATAGCTATATAATCCTGAAGCCTCCTACTCCAAGCTCTCCAAGTATATCTGTAAAATCCTGACTACTTGACTGCCCGTATAAAATTGGGCACCCAAGAGTTTAGGGAAACAAAACAAAATAAACTCCGGGTCAGTCATGGGACTGGTATGAGTAAAACAGTTAAAAATAGTTTGAACAAGTAAACGATATCTCATAAGGCCACGCCGTATAACGGAACGGGTTTTTCCCTTATAAGAATCCAAAACATCTTTATATCAAAACCTTTTGATATTATAATAGTGTCTATCAACCACGATATAATAATCATCTAGCAGAAACGCTTTCATCTCACGTTCTACAGATATAGTATACAATCAAAACCACAAGCACATATTGGGTAATAGATTTCCAGCTACGACAAGGTATGGAACCACCTTTCGCTAGTGTACCTCTAGAGAGGAATACACTGGGTTCAACAAGAACATCTTGCAACCCGGCCACACATGACCGACCACTCATTTCACTTGAGTGTATCGAATGTATTTCACCAATGGTTGGGATCAGCAACCATTTACCGAATGGGACGGCATCGACAATAGATTTTTAGAAGTAAATGAAACTCTAGATCAGGTAATTACACACCCTAATAGGTGCGACCCACATAGCCATGCTGCCTGCCCGATTTTTGTCATTTACCGGATGTGAGGCTAGAAGCTACGCTTGTCTTTTACATGCCACGTCTTCATTCACTTAGAATGTCACATCGTCATACCCTTTAAAATCACAAATTGATTTATCCAAAAACAACACGGGTATACAGCTAAGAGAAACGAATTCCTCCGCTACCAAACATGAATACGTTTGAAGAGATCAACTTACGCAATCTATCAGTTATACTCAGTCAGATCTTCGTCCATTCAAGTTGTCCTGGGACTGGACAAACTGAAGGCACTATTCAGTACATCCATCTTAGGCAATTGTTATCTAAGATTTATACATCAGCCCTTGCACTATACTACGTCTTCAATATATTCAGCATACTTGATTCGCAACGCTTATGCCAATACGGAGTGGTTCTTTGAATAATAATCCAACCGGTCTCTCCATATTAACAATGTTAAAATGGTCAAAACATTGATAGTCTGTGATGTAACTATCAAATGAAAACATGTTTGTGTACACACAACAATCTTATTTCCAAATGGAATTATCGATCCAATCATCAAACATATATATATATATATATATATATATATATATATATGTTTCCTCATTTCTATGTTTAGAAAATATACGTTATTAACACTGGAAAACATTTCCATGGCTCAATTACGTATCACTATTCTTCCACATCTATCAGACTGTAACTATAAACTAACAAGAGAACAACTTCCTAAGTATAAACCCAGAAGGCCGAAACCAACATCAGACCGATACTCAGGAAACCATTCAACTTATTAATCTCTAGTCAGTTTCTAATTTTTATTTTAAATCCATTTGATTAACTCTTATTTGAATAACTAATATTCAATTTAACTTTAATTGAATAACTAATGTTCAATTAACTTTACTTGATTAATTCTAGTTCAAATAACTATATTCGACTTAACTTCATTCTAAATAACTATGTCTGTTTTGACTTTATTTCGAATATCTATATTCTATTCATTCTTTTTTATATTTATTTTCCCAATATCTTTTTTATAAAATACTATTTATTTCCCAAATATGTCTTTCTATAATACCTTATTTGTTTTACATATATTTACTCCTTTTCTAATTCTATTTATTTTCTAAATAAATATTCCTTTATAAATTCTATTCTTTCTATTTTATTTGTAAATGGTTTACAAATATTTCTCTTTCTATTTGTCTGACAAATATTTTCCTTTATATTTGTTTTACAAGTATTTTTCCTTATATTCGTTTTTACAAATAATTTCCTTTATATTTGTTTTACAAATATATTCCTTTTAACTCTTTTGATTTTATAATTTATTTCCTTTTTAAAAAAATTCCTTTTTTTCTTTTAATAAAATCCATTGATTTTATATAAATAAATTATTTTCAAAATATACTTTGAAAATTCCCTTTTATCATTCTAGTATTTCTTATGGTATTTAACCTAGTATTTAACAATGATCGATATCATTTAAACACACATCATCATCAACAGATTTCATATTATATCATATATTACAATATATGAAAACAGTAAAATAAATGTTGAGGAATCCAGTTGGATCCCTCCAACCTATTTCCCTGCATCCACAGATGTTAAACAATATAATAACATCAATTTCACTTTCATATGAAATATTCTGATAAATAGAATCAATATTTGATTAACGATATATATAAATATCGTTATTTATAATTTCAACCAATACACAAGTAATTCAACCAAACAGTTAACACACAGCAATCAACAGATAATTATCAGTTCTAAGGATATGTTATAAAAATATAACTATTTAGAGTTGGTGAGTTTTACTCACATTATGCGTTAACCGTTGAATAATGATTTCCGTTAGTTGATTCTGATCAGACAATTTATTTCGCCATAAATTGTGACGAGCTCGAATCCACTCTCAATCAGTTTCATGTTGTAGCCACCGTCCATATGATCCCAACGCAACAGACGGTTCGTAAATCCGACCTCATACGAAATAGTTACGACATTTCGAAGTTAATAAACATTTAAATTAAATAACATTGGATTTTTTTTATGAATTTCACATGGGCCTTAACCTTGGTAAAACCCGGCCCATTACTTTGCAAACCCGATCCTACACTTCTTCCTCCTCCAAAATCAAGCCGTGCCATTCCAGTAACCACTCATGGCCATTACCATACTTTCCAACGCCTCATCCCACCTTGCTTCTTCATTGTTCTTAAAACTGAAACTTCCCTTCAAACCTCCTTCCCGAGCTCTTCTCCTCGACACCAAAAACACCCCTCGAACTGACGTTCCTCGTCACGACCTGAAACTGGAAGCCACGGCTCCAATGAAACGACCGACACCAAATGTCGTGGAAATCACCAAAAAAATCCCAAGCTCCTCGATTTTACACCCTGAATCCCAATATACCAACCATACTTTGAAATGGTGTTTGTATCTCTCGATTTCCTAAACCCTAGATCGTGCGTTCAAAATTCCCAACCCAAAACAAGTATCGAACAAGTTGAAACTCGTATAGAAGGGTAGAGGATCTCCTTAGCAACTCAAATATATATTACTCGATTTTAGGATTTTGCTTTGATTTTATTTTGGTTTTTGAAGTTGAGGGTATTCACGTTGGAAACAAAAACTGATGGCGGCGGAAAATTTTGATTTTATAATAGGGTTGAAAATGTTGTGTGGCTGTATAGATGAAGATGTGGCTTGATTAGGTTCACCAAGAACTTAGAATATTTTAGTTTTATATTCATTTATATTTGTTCTTGCTTTCTAAAAATTCGTGTGATCATACACGACACCCAAAAATCATGGAAATTGACATGCAACTACAATTTGACATTACAGTCCCAATGAAACTAGTTTGGTCGAATTCCGACTTCGTTTGCTCACACAGCGTATTTTTAAAGGTCAATTATTGACTATTTCTCACATTAAAATCCCGTACGGCCATATACTGACTTCAAAAATCACGGAAATTGAAATCTAACAATAATTTAACATTGTAGATCCAACAAAATTAGTTTCGTCGAATTCTGAGGTCGTTTGCATAACTGGCTATTTTTAAAGCTCTAAATTACCTTTTTAAATATTAAATATAATAAAAACAATTAAATATTTGTAAATAAATATTATCGTATATATTTACATACGATATAATACAGCTTCAGAATATTCCTATATGAATTTCTAACTCGATATTTAAATCCTAATTAAATCGATATTCGATTTATAATGAAGTTCCTTTTATAAAATATAAATAATTCCATTATAAATTATAAAGGAATTCCATAGCAACTTTTTCTAAAATTTGATTTGGACGTAACTCAAAATCTACACGACGAAATCCCGATTTTTCAATTCCACTAGAAAAATATACTTCACCAGCTCCAAACGTTTCTTGTTTCACAGAAATCCGATTTAAAACGAATCGTGTACATTCGGTTGAAGTTCAAATCGCCAAATTACGAACTGCAGCGCCATTTCGAGCTCGATTATAATGATGTTATAATTATACGTTCAACTGTCATTTATATAATATATTCGTTATTCGAATTCAATTCTAATCTGAATTAAATATTTTAAATTGTCTAGTTCACACCATATCATGAATTCTGTTATTTCCGATTATTCCAAAAAAATATTTTTCTATTATTTATATTAATTAAATATAAATATTATTTAATTTAAGTTATCGATATCGTTAAATCGATAATTAATAATTAAATAAATAAATTATTCGACTGCTAAAAATGCGAGTCATTACAATCTTTCCCCCTTAAAATAATTTTGTCCTCGAAATTGCTAAGCTAGAAGACGACCCTATGGGTAAATATTTATCGGTTTACCCCTTAACTTCAGTTTCAACTGAACCAATTAATATCGACTAAAATATTAATTTATTCCAACTAACTAAAATTTTCAAACATTATGAAAATTTTCTAACGCCTTAATTTTTAGGAAAATTTCGCCATAACCTCTTGTACAACCCTATCGGTAAAACCACAACTCGCCTCTCTAGGCCTTCTCCAACCCAAAAGAAAATCAAATAGCTAAGAGGCTTGCCAATTCGGCTCATAAATCTCATATCCATATAAAATACAAATTGGTACCTTTTTGTCGGGCATATCGTTATATCCTTTACACCTGCTACCAATTTAGCATATACCAAAGTCCTTCCGGTCAAACTCCAATCACTTTTATCTCAGTACAACCATTCATTTTTAACTAAGCCAAATTCCATTTTCAATTCAATCTTTTGGTTTTATCCGAGCCAAACTTCATTTCAAATTCAAGTATTTTCCTTGATTCCAAATTCCTATCAGTCCAACTTACTTGATATCATTCTAATCCAATTCAGTTACCACTTAACTGGCTTTATTTTTAATTCCAATTTGTTTTTACCAATCTCTATATAATCTGGTTTTTAATTCGAACAATCTCTTCCTGGGAATTTTAAACAGCTTTGCTTTTCAAAATCAAATATCTCCTTTTTGAAATTCAACACAACTTGTTTTTCCCAAAACAAATTCAAAGCAATATCTCTGGTAGTAATCCGTCACTTATAAACTAAAAAATGAACACTGATGATGTGGCCAGCATCATCAGGGTTATTTCCCAGCTACTGAAGTGAGTTCAATACTATATCACTTTTCAAATCATTTATAAACACTTCTATCTTGAAATACATTTCAAAATATCATTCACAACGCTATAAAACAATTTAAAATCGCCCAGGATTTTAAAATTCTCCTATATTTTGTAACAACCCGTAAAATCTGAACCAGTTTAAAAATTTTAAATTGGCTAAATAGTGGAATTTAAATATTTAAAATAAATATTTTAAATAATAACGACGAAAAGTTAGTTTGAATCGATCTTAAAAATGAATATAATTAATTTGAATTATAAACAAGGCCTGAAATGGCGTGGCAGTTTCAAAAATTGAATTCAAACTTTGACTGACTATACCGAGTGCAAAACAAAACGGATTTGAGTGAAACCAAAAATATTTAAATCTCTTAGTGAATATCTTTCTAACGAATCTGAAAAATCGAAGTTTTATAGCGGGAGTCAAAAGTTATGGCCAAATGAATTTTCAAAAAGGTCGCTATAGAATTTATATAGCCCGTGAAAATAGACATTTTGCAAACGACCTTGGAATTCGATGAAACCACTTTTGTTGGATCCGGGATGTGAAGTTATGGCTAGGTTTCAAATTTCATAATTTTTGAAGCTAGTATGTGAGCGTGGCAAAGGAAAATGTATTTTGGTCAATTAAAGTTAAATTGGATCGACCTGAAATGGGCCATTTTGCAAACGGTCTCAGAATTCGACCAAACTAGTTTTGTTGGGACCGTATCGTCAAAACATAGCCAGATTTATTTTTCTGGAATTTTTCGAACCAATTTATGGCTTTGGCAAATTGAAATGTACGTTCAAATCGAATATTGAATGTTATATATTTTAAGTGGAAGGAAAACTGACTGAAACTGTCGAATAGGCCTACGAAACATATCCCATTGTGTTCGGGACGGGGGTATTTAGCTAGGGGCGACAGTCGTTAGGCTTAAATCGGTGTTTGTTTGGATAAGGAGATATTTTCGAATTTAAAATAAATTAAAAATTAAAATATAAGGCCAATCATCTTCTTTCTCTCTTATTCCCTTTTGAGCCAGTCAAACCCCCCGTTACACGCGATCGATGGTAATCCCCTTCCATCCTTCTCTCCCAATTTCCGACCGCCACAAGCGACGCCAGCCAACGCCACCACCCTGACTCGACGGCCCTCCTCCTCCTCTTCAAATCAACCCCCACCTCGACCTCCCTTGCCTCGTGTGTTGTGCGCAGCAATCCCTCGAAGCTCGAAGGTTCGTCGTGCCATCCCTCCCAATTCCGACCACCGAAATGAGCAAGGCGAGTGGCGCCGGAAAGCCCCTTCGATCCTCTTCGAAGCTGCAGTGTCTGATCGTCCTGTAGCATCGCAGATTTTGTGCAAATCCTAGACCTAGTTTTGAGCCAACAAGAAAGGTATCGGCTTTGTAATTTTTGAATTGAAGATAACACTTTTAAGTGTTGCAAAACTTTGAAAAATCATATCTTTTTTGTGTATTGACAAAATTCGATGAAACAGGAAACATCGTGACCGTGAGGACGTCGTCTACATTCTAGAAGAGACCGGGTATTTTTCTGAGCCTTATACTATTTTTGGTGGAGTGGAACCCAATGTGAGATTTCTAAATTGTAAACAATATGAAAAAACAACGACGTATAAATTATATAGTCGATGTATGAGTTATATAAGCGTTGTACACCTCATGTATAAGCGTTGTATAAGTTGTATGTTCGATGTATAAGTTACATATGCATTGTAAAAATTATATGTGCGTTGAAATGAATTGAAATAAATTGAAATATATTTATATACGAATATATATACACACTCCCCACGTCCACAGACCATGGACGATATTTATTGGTTGTGATATTGTTTGGGATTATTTGGTTGATGTGAAATTGGTTGATAAAATTGGTTGTGGTTGAGAATGAATAATTGATTGTGGTTGAAAAATACCTTTATGGTTGAAAAATGCCCTCTTGTGGTTGAAACAAATTAGAATAGGATTATGGAAATGAAAATAAAACATGCCGGCTGCGTGCGAACTAGATGCATGATTCCCCATTGTCAAAAACCGCGAGGTTTTAAGGTAGAGCGAGGAGCCGTGCTAGGGACGGTCCCGGTTTTAACTACCCTGCCGTTATGCTGCCGAAATTTCCTGAAATCTTTCTGTGTTCGATTTATTTTCATTGGTTGAGACTATATTCATTTGTTGAACAGAAATCCATGTATTGAAAAATAATCGTGTTTGGAAATAAATTGTTTTAAAATAAAATTTACATTTTTGTTATATATACAAACTATATAGAACATTCATGTGTTGAATAGACATTCATTCGTTGAATAGAAATTCATGTGTTGAGTGGTACTCGTATTTTAAATAAATTGTTTTGAAATCGAAGAATCGATTATATTTACATATATATACATATATATATATATATGAATATAATTAAAATGAATCGAATAGCGATGCTGCAGTTCGTATTTTGAAACCATGATTTCAAACGATTATTGCGGAAGATCCAACCATCGGATTTTTCTGAAACTGCAACCGTTGGGTTCGCCTTGGAAATATCTTTCCAACAGCACCAACTTTGTAAAGATCCAACGGTTGAATTGTCTGGAATGTTGAATTCAAATCTAAAGAAAAACAGCGCCAGAATCGATTATATTTATATATTTATATATAAATATAATTAAATTAAATCGAATAACGACGCTGTAGTTCGTATTTTGAAATCATAACTTCAAACGATTAGTGCGGGAGATCCGACCGTCAGATTTTCCCAAAACTGAAACCGTTGGATTCGTTTTGAAAAGATCTTTCTAATGATATAAAATTTGTGAAGATCCAATGGTTAAATTTTCAGATATGTGTAAATCAAATCGGGAGAAAAACAGCGCCAAGGCCGCATTATGGCCCGAAGCGCTGTTTTGAATATATTGGCTATTTTTAAATAAATAAAAATAGCAATAAATCGTGATAAAATATTATAAACGATATGGAATGGAAATAAACTGAATTTACTCGGTTTATGTGATATTTGATGGTTGAATGTGTTTGGCGTGAAAATTACACTAAAGAACAGAATTAGTGATATCGAATAATTTAACCATTGAAATGAATTGATTTGAAATTCTAAACGTCAAATATTTGAAAAGACCGAGTTAATTCTCATTTCAAATAATTGATCGACGTTCGAAATTCAAAGATATGAAGACGGTGCAAGACCGATGATCTTCACGTCGAATGGAGTGGTGCTACTGATGCTCATGATATGAGTAGCTACCTAGAAGGGGTTGAAGTAGTAACCGTCCGGACGTACATGTTGATTGTACGGATATGCGAGGAATAAAGATCCTCTGGTTTCGTTCAAACCTAGAACGGACTTGTAAATGGACTGTGTGTCTGACATTGGATTTCATTCTGTGTGATTGATAAACGTCAGTTACATGGCGTGAATTGCTTGTGTGGCATGCTAAGATGCAATGATCAAAGCTTTTGTTGAAAAGCAGAGCTTTGTGGTAGATGATCAAAGCAACGCCTGTGTGGCATAGCTTTGTGTATAACGTGAATTCGAGAGCCTCACACCCCGGTATGAACCAGAAACAGGAGAGGACTGCAGGGAGAACACGCGTTTCCTTCTAGCTAGGAGTTGTGTCAGTGTTTTTACACGGCCTGACATTTTACTTATGTGGATGACGGATAGTGAGGCGCCTCGGGTATATCAGTCGTTCTCGAAACGATGGAGCCATTCGTTGGCTTATTTACGCCCCATAGGGCGGGGAGACGTAGTTTTCAGGATTTCGTCTAATCCACATCGGTGGACCGGCCCTGAAGATCGAGGGGTCGATGCGTTCTGATCCTGAGACATGGGCTAGATTGTCTCGAATTCGGTAAGGACTATCCTTTGCCTTGGTTCATGGTGGAAATCCAATTTCCAAATACGACATCGTGCGGTTTTGATTGTATACCTATTTATGGCGACATAGTGGTATGGGGCATTAATGCCGCCTATGATTGATATTTATGATTGTATCTAAAATTAGAAACTAACTGGAAACGAGCTAGGACAGATGGTTTCCTGGGTATTGGTCTAATGTTGGTTTCGGCCTTCGGAGTTAATACTTAGGGAATTGTTCTCCTAATAGTTTACAGTTGGAGTCTTATTGAGAATTGAACGATAAAATTTGCATTTCAAATGATTTGTTTTCCTCGTATCAAGCATATTTGGCCATTATAAGGTAAAACTCTATCCTCCGGTTTGTGTTGCATTGTGTGATGGGAACTGAGTCTTATAATGGCTTCATTTTTATAAAAAGCATTGCGATGTTTGAAAGATTTATTTGCTTTAAAGCACTGACAATCCAATGGAGTAAACCCGTTCCGCGAAAGTGGCGTGGTCCTGTGATTGGCCATATTTGAAAATGTGTTAAGTAGATTTCTCATACCCGTCCCATGACTGACTCGTAGTTTGTTTCACTTGCAAACTCGGGTGCCCCTCTTTCTACATGGGCAGCCTTGTCTTCAGGTTTTAGCAGGCTCTTTCTGGATGGCTGGACCTGAAGATGGATATTATCATTTATCTCTTTTTATGTTGTTCAGCTCCTGTTGTACATATTATGTATTCTTTTCCGCAGTAGACATTTATGTATAGTTGAACTGTATTTTGTACTAAGTATGATACTATATACTGTGTAACTCTGATGATTATATTTATCCAGTGTATTCTATTGTACATTATCTGGTGTATTTATTTATTTCTATTCTGCTGTTATCTGTTTATGTGTTATATTCCAAAGATTACCCTTTCCACCGTCTTATCGGGAATGGGGTCGTCACATATTTAATCCAATACCATTTGTAAACACTTTTCCCACTTTCTAGGACTTTAATTCCAATTCTGATTTAATGTTCAGATATAATTCACTTCGTAATACTTATACGAGTTTTATTTGGTTATATATATAACCATCTCCATTATAATCTTACTCGATTATAATGACAACCAATATATCCAATATTGGTTTTCATTCCAATATATATATCTTCTTTATATCAAAATATAATTTGGGTAAAATTATTTTGTTTACCCTCTTTTCTAAACATATCGTGTCGACCCATCATATTCGAGTGTTTAGAAACTCCTACCGATACAGTGGATCAAACTGATCGACCAAAACCCATAAACAACTCAACCAATAATTCTACATAATACAAAATCACTTTATATTAAATAACAAATACGCTCTCTTGTATATATACACTCAACTCAATCTAGGGTATTACTAACCCCATCTCTACTGAGTCACGCCAAAGAGCCAAGGTAATTACTTAACCTTAAGCTCTGATACCAACTGTAACGACCCGGTTTTTGTCGACTTTGGTTATCGCCATAAACTCTATGATGACTAACCAAACATCGAAAAATACTGAAAAGTTAAAAGAAAGGATTACATGCCTAATATTGTATTATTAATCAGACACGGAAATTGATATCGATTATATATTGATCTGTTTTCCGTGAAGATTCCATAATTAATGGAATGTGATTTGGGTTTATCGTGAACTGTGTTTTAAATGACATTAGTTCTTTAACCCAGTAAAAGACAGGATTACATTCCTAACATTGTATTTCGAACTGTATGGTTGATCTATGCTAAATATATATCTATTTGGTAATGGAGAATTTATTCTCTTGCCTAACACCCTTCTCTAAGACGTACGAGCTTAGAGGTTATATATCGGTAGAAATCAATTGTACGGTGTAGATTGTCGAGGGGCATGTTTGTGTTTCCAAAGTTAAATAATCATTAAAATTGATTTTTGGAAAGATTAAGACTAACTGGAATTTTAATGAATCTTTAATTAGATTGAAATGTGAATTGATAATTTAAATTATCAAATTTGGGAAATGATCGAGAATGGAGTATCACTAGTTTTTTTCCAAGCGATAGGTAAATCTTTAATTATATTTGAACGTGAAATGGTAATTAAATTTACCGATAACACCATGGTGTTAGATAAGGAGTATTATTAATTTTGTTCCATGGGATGAATAAGTTGGGATTGGAAATTAAACAAATGATTACTCGGTACGGTGCGCTAATCCCGACTAGTTTGGATAAACCTTAATTTGGTTTGAACTGATATCCAAAGGAAGATTAAAGAATAAATTAAAAGGATTTATCTTTGATAAAATTAGGGAACCTTTCCCAAAGTATAAGAATATCTGAATAAAAGAATATTCTGGATTGGAATGAGGCGTATGTTGTATTTTTATAGTACTTGTTTATTATATACGCGAGTTATTCAGAAAGGTCGGGTTTATACCCATTCTGAATAACGGATTCGACGATGAAGACGATGGTTAAAGACCGGGGGTCTTCACATAGTTTGGATGATTACTGATGTCTAGATTGGGTGGTATACCGAAGACAAGGTAATAAGTGGTGATCGTCCAGACATACTTGGGGATCGACCGGATATGCGTGGACCTCTCTCCTGTATTGGACACCTCTCTCCTGTATTGGACACGGGGCGAGGAATAAGGTGCCTCTGATTTCGTTTAGCCCCAAAATGGACTATTAAATTGATGTGTGTCTGACATTGGATTTTATTCTGTGTTGATTGATCTCTATTAAATATATATCTGTTTGGTGGCAGAGAATTTATTCTCTTTCTTAGCACCCTTCTTTGAGACGTACGAGCTCAAAGGTTATATATCGATAGACATCAGTTGCATGGCATTAATTGTCAGTGTGGCATGCTGAGATGCAAATGATCAAGGCTTCTGTTGAAAAGTAGAGTCTTGTGGTTGATGATCAAAGCATGGCCTTAAAGGGCATAGCTTTGTGTATAGCATTAATTCGCGAGCCTCACACCTCGGTATGAGCCAAAAACGGGACAAGGGACCCAAGGAGGACATGATGTTTCTTTCTAGCCATGGGTGGTGTCATGGTATGGAACACAGACATTGATTATATTTTTACCTATGTGGATGATGATGGCGAGACGCCTCGGATTTATCGGTTACTACAGAGCCGATGGATATAGGTCCTATAGGATCGGGAAACGTGTGTTCAGGAATAACTAATCCTCAAACGTAAGGGAGAACCGGCCTTGGAGGATCTAAGGGTCTTCTGTGGGAGATCCTGAGGCATTTTCTATAGTGTCTAGAAGCCGGCGAGTACATTCCTTGCCTCGACTTATGACGGAAAACCAATTTCCAATACGTGACATTTCGGTTTTAATTGTAGGT
Source organism: Allium sativum (assembly GCA_030737875.1). Lineage (NCBI taxonomy): Eukaryota > Viridiplantae > Streptophyta > Magnoliopsida > Asparagales > Amaryllidaceae > Allium > Allium sativum. The sequence continues at coordinate 269,849,128 of CM060922.1, read as the reverse complement.
CCCAGTATGGCGACATGGTAGATGGTACCCATGCCACCTATGATTGATACACTTATATTTGAAGTTGTTTTATACACTATGTACTTATAATAGTACCAAATGATTTGTTTTAAACGTACCAAGCATATTTGGCTATTATAAGGTAAAACTCTATCCTCTGGTTTGATTTGCATTGTGTGATGGGACCTGAGTCTTATAATAGCTTCATTTTTCCAAAAAGTATTGTGTTGTTTATAACTGTTTATGCACTGGTATTCTTGGAAGGAAACCCATTCCATGTTATATGGTGTGGTCCCTTGAATTACTTTTAAAGTAAAAGATTTAATAACTGTTTTTAGTTTTCACACCAGTCACATGACTGACCTGGAGTTTATTTTTTTAACCTAAATTCTGGGTGCCCCAATTTTCCACACGGGCTGTTAGTAGTTTTGGTTTTGCAGATTTTTATTTTCCAGGATCCTGGTTTACAGCTGGAGCTATATTCGGAACGCTCTGTATCCATGTATTTCTTTAAGTTATGTTATGCATTATTTTTCCGCTGCTATGTATTCAAATGTAATTTAAACCTCTGATATTTTTCTGATGTATATTATTTATTCATACTTTGTATATTCTTGTACTCTGATGAAAATTGTTGTAATAAGCAATGAAATGTTCTTCTATTTGTTTTCTGATTTGTCGTGTTCTCAACTCAATCCGGGCTTTCTCGTAAGGGCGAGTTTGGGTCGTTTCAGTTGGTATCAGAGCTTTGGTTTTACATAGCTCGAGAACAAGACATATTAGAATCGAATGAAAGAATTCATCAGAGATTGGATTAGTAATATCCAATGAGAATGACTCGTTAGAGATAGGATCAGTAGTATCCTAGAACGAGTGTGAAGAGTGTTATTTTTAAAATAAAAATGAAAACAAATTTTATTTTGAAAAATTAAATCTTATTATACATATTTGAATATTTATTTTAAATTGATTTTGGACAATGGAGTATATGAAGATTTTTAATATACGCGTAACTGACGTGTATTCAAAGTCTCAAATATACTGGATAAATATAGAATCACACTCAAGTCGCTCGGAGATGATTCTGATGATAACAGCTGCATCATGAGAATTTATGTTTGAGTTTCGAAAGTGGGATATCTATATATTTCCAATTGACTGGTGTGAGAACCAAAACTAGCTAGAGTTTATTGTTTGTGATTTGATACACAAAATTGGAATTATGACTATGTATTAAAGTTATGTGTTTGAAAAGCTAATCAACTAGTTGATTGCTAATTGTGTTGTTTGATTATTGGTCTGATTAATTAAAATTTTGAACCATTAAGCCAAATTGAATCAAATATTGACTGGCTTGAAAATTGATTGCAATTGCATATATGTACATGTGTATATAATGAACAGGTCATAGCAAGGAGGCTAAGAAGAGGAATAAAATTGTATGCCCGACAAATAGGTACATGTTTACTATATTTCTTGGGTTTGGATGATTTTATGAGTCGCTTGGCTTTTTCTTTTTCTTTTTGGATGATGAGGGCCTTGCGTGGCTAGTTGCGGTTTTAAAGGTCTCTCCGTACAAAGAAGGTAGTGGCGAAATTTTTCGAAAATTTAGGGTGTTAGCCAAATTTTTGAAAAATTAGAAATTCTTAGAAACTAAAAAGTTGAAGAATGAAAGCCAGAATGAAAGTTGAGTTGGTTAGTTAAACAACTTTCAGCTCCATTCCTTTTCGAGGACGAAAAGATTTTAAGTAGGGGAAATTGTATCAACCCGGAAAATCGAAACCAATTAAAAATTTTTATTTTGGCAATTTTAATGAATTTTGAATGTTTAAAATGATTTATTTTAAATAATAACAACTAAAAATTTATTTTTATTGAAGTTAGAATGAATAATTTATTTTAATTATATAACGAGCCTGAAATGGCACGATAGTTTGAAAATTCGATTTCAAATTTCAAATGAATGTACAGAATACAAAATAAATCGGGTTTCAGTAAAACTAGAAATATTTGAATCTATTTAAAAATATCTTTCCAACGAATGTGAAAAATCTAGATTTCATAGCGGGAATAAAAAGGTATGTCCAGTTGAAAATTCAGAACAGTCGCTATGGAATTTTATATAATATACAGCCATTAAAAATAGCCATTTTGCAAACGACCTCCGTTTTCGATGAGACCACTTTTGTTGGATCCAGAATGTCAAGTTATTGCTAGATTCCAATTTTCATAATTTTTGGATTTAATATGTGAGCGTGGTAAATTTAAACGTGTTTGGTCAATTCAGTTTAAATTTAATCGACTGGAAAATGACCGTTTTTCAAACGGTCTTCAAATTCGACGAAATTAGTTTTGTTAGGACCGTATCATCAAAACATAGCCAGATGTATTTTTCTGAAATTTTTGGAGTCAGTATGTGGCCCCGGTAAATTAAAATGTACGTTAAAATCAATTTTGAACATTATATTGATTTATATTTTAATTCAAAGAAAAACGGATCGTAACAATCGAGTTGGCTAACAAAACATATCACATTGTATTCGAAATGAGGGTAATTAGCTAGAGACAATAGTCGTTGAACTCGATTTGGGGTTCAAATGAAAAAGTTACTTTTTGGGATAAAAATATATATTTACCTACCTCTCTCTCCACCCTCTCTTAATCGATCATCGCATAATATAAAAAAAAACGATCGCGCCCTCCCCCTTCCAGGCTGCGACCATCACTGCCGGAGGTGGCCAACGCCTCCGCGCCTCCCCCTAGCCAACCCGCCTCCTTCTGCGCCCTCGTTTATCTCTCCACCTCGCTTCCCCCTTCTAAAACCGCCAAAACCCATAAAACAACGCCAACAGCCATCCGCCGCCCTCATTGGCCTGCCGCCGGTCAGAGCACCCCTACCAACTCCGGCGCCATTCCCCCATTGCATCAGTGAGTTTTTTTTATTTCTATTTTTAATTTGTGTATGTAATTAAAAATATAGTTTTATATGAAATAAAAATGTTTTGACAAACGTGATTTTTGTACAAATAGCATTGTTATAAAAATGTAATTTTTATATGAATGTCATGTAATAAAAAGTTTGATTTTTATAATAAAAAATTTGATTTTTAACTATACAAAGATATGATTTTTAATTATATAAAATTATGATTTTTTTATATATAGAAGTATTATAAAAATATGATTTTTATATAAGTAAAGCATAATAAAAATATGATTTTTATTTTAAAGATAGCACTAGAAATAAACACGTGATTTATATATATGTAGCGTTGATAAAGATATGATTTTTTTATATGTGAATGGAAAATAAAAATTGAATTTTTATTTATATGAATAGCATATAAAAATTGGGTCTTTATTATTTGAATAGCAAAATAAAAATATGATTTTTACTTATACAATAGCATAATAAAAATATAATTTATATATATGAGCATCGATATAAAAGTATAATTTTTATACATGAAGCATCGATATAAAAATATAATTTTTATATATGAAGTAGCATTATGAAAATATGATTTTTATAATATAATAGCGGTTTAAAAATATGGTTTTTATTATATGAATAACAATCTAAAAATACGATTTTTATATATATAATGGCATTGTAAAAATAAGATTTTTAATGTATGCATGACATTGTAAAGATGTGATCTTATATATATATATATATAGCGATATAAAAATGTGATTTTTAAATAAATAACACTGTATTAAAAATGTGATTTTTAATATATATATACCGCATGAAACAGATTACGTTGGAATCAGAACAACGAATCTGAGCAACAACAAAGCACGGTGGAGTGGACCCCAAAGGTGAGAACTTCTCACTCTAATTTTATTTTCTTGTTAAACATATATACTAGGATGCAGACGGTGCTTCTCAACACCTTTAATTGAAACCATGGATGTTTGGTTGTTTATTTTGATTGATAAATTGGTTGAATTTGATTTGGGATGTAAATTGAATTGATTAGAATAGGTATGTGTATGGCACGAGCCAGTATTAGGCGAGGGATAAGGCTAGACCTTATTCTGGTTCTAGTATCGCGCCGTTATACTGTCGAAATTTTCTAAAAATGTTAGAACAATAAAAATATCATTTTTATTGTATAAATGAACTGTATAAAATATTCATGTGTTGAAATAAATATTTTATCGTTAAAAATATAATTTTTAACGAGTATATGAATGAAAATAAATATTCATTTACAAATCGGACGATTTTTGTTTATGTACACTCATTTGACTGATATTGATTAGGATGATATATTTTACACATCGCCCAACTGCACAAATAAAATCGGTGTGTGTTGATTGAAACCCTACGCTGGTATTGGGATGATATTTGACATACTTTATTCCTAATTGTTTAGTTGTATGTCAATCGATTGGTTAACACGCTATTGTAAGCGTTAATTATTTATATTTAAGGCTTATGCAGTTGTGTAATGCACTCTGGATGATGGTTGACTGTGTTTGATTATTGTTGTGTACATGTGTGTATGAAATCCATATAAATAAAATTATATGGTAATTGACTGTGTCTGATTCCAACTCGAAAAGAACGGATATTTTAAATTAACAAATATTTTAAAATAATGAGTGATTAATATTTTAAAGTAACTAATATTTTAAAATAATATTTAGTAATGGATCAAAATATGTTTTTGATGTCCGATTTGGGATGGACACGAAAATATTGAAATATATGAAGCCGGGTTGATTAGATATGCGCCATTTTGATGCTAACGATATTTGTATTGATTTTATTCATTTTTATAATGAATATAGTAAAGAAAGTGATTCCAAAATGTAATGTTTTTAAAATATTATCATTTATATATTAATGATATGGAATATTCAATATCGATTTTAAATTGAATATGAAGTTGAAATCGTTTTTAAAACGAATTTTAAACGATTTATAAAATACGTTTTAAATGGAAATCGATGAAATATATATATTATATATATTAAATGGCCTGAATAGAACGCGCCGCACCGTGACCATTCGTGAATTTTGACCATTGACTTCGAATTGATATTACGGGAGATCCGACCGTCGGATTCTCCTAAACCGGAACCATTGGGTTCGTATCGAATAGAGGTTTCCAACAAATACAAGAGATTTGAAATCTAACGGTTGGATTTGGAATTATGTCCAAATCAAATTTGGAAAAGGTCGTTGTAAGTGCAGTTCGATGACCGTTTATGGAAATTGACTGAAAGGGCCTTAATAAAATTATTAAAAATATTGATAATTAGTGTAAAATCATAATAAATGATTTGGAAAGAATTCAGATGAAAAATTCCATATTTGAAAAGATAAAAATATATTTTTATCGAAATGAACTAGTTATTTACTAGAATTATAATCCAATTATTTTTAAATAAATAAATTGGAATGAGAATGGGTTTTTAATATAACTAGAATTTCCAACATATAAATTGGAGTGGACTTGAATGGATATCATCTTCGGAATATTTCGATGTTGGATTTTGTGATTATACGGATATTGTTATGGAAATTTGGAAGATATATTTATATTGTTAGTTCCAATACGATATTTGTTGGTCCCAGAATTTGATATTGAATATAAGCCGATATAATTTCTATTCAGAGACATGTATTTCATATTAAATTGGATTTTGGGTTTGTCATGAACGGTGTCTTAAGTAACACTGTTCTTAAACCCAGTTAAGAAAAAGAATAAATCTTTGAATGAAGATTTAGTGAAGTTTTCCAATTAATTAATATTTAATTGGAATTCAATAAAAGAATTGGATTTTGGGTTTGTCGTGAATGGTGTCGTAAATAACACTGTTCTTAAACCCCGTGTGAAAAGGATAAATATTTTAATTAAGATTATTAGAGTTTCCAGTTAATTAACATTTAATTGGAATAAAATGGAATGTGAATAGGGTCTATCATGAACTGTGTTTTAACGACATTTGTTCTTTAAACCGATTTACAGTGAAATGTGATTTGGAATTTATAAATCTTTTTATTAAGATTTAACGAGAATTTTCCAAGGTAAAGTTTCCCAATTTAATATATTAATTTGGAATTGAATGAAATTCGATTTGATAATAATCGAAGTGAGCTTCTATGGAGGAAGACTGTTAATATATATGGAATTTAAAAGGCTTTGTCGTTAATATTCCGTTTATATTATTATTCTGATATGGAAATTGATATCAATTATATATTGATTTGTTTTCCGTGAAGATTCCATAATTAATGGAATGTGATTTGGGTTTATCGTGAACTGTGTTTTAAATGACATTAGTTCTTTAACCCAGTAAAAGACATGATTACATGTATAACATTGTATTTCAAAGTGTATGGTTGATTTCTGCTAAATATATATCTGTTTGGTGGTGGAGAATTTATTCTATTGTTTAACATCCTTCTCTAAGACATACAATCTTAGAGGTTATATATCATTAGAAATCAATAGTACAGTGTAGATTGCCGATGCGACATGTTTATGATTCCAAAGTTAAATAAACATCAATATTGATTTTTGGGAAGATTAAAACTAAGTGGAGTTTTAATGAATCTGTAATTAGATTGAAATGTGAATTGGTAATTTAAATTATCAAATTTGGGAAATGATCGAGAATGGAGTATCACCAGTTTTGCTCCAAGCGATAGTTAAATCTTTAATTAGATTCGAACGTCAAATTGTAATTAAATTTACCGATAACACCGTGGTGTTAGATATGGAGTATTATCAGTTTTGCTCCATGGGATGAATAGGTTGGTATTGGGAAATCAATCAAATGATAACTTCGGTAAGTTGCGCTAATCCTGACTAGTTTGGATAAACCTTAATTTGGTTTGAATTAATAACCAAAGGAAGATTAAAGAATAAATTTAAATAATTTATCTTTGATAAAAATAATGGGAACCTTTCCCAAAGTGTAAGAATGTTTGAATAAAATAATATTCTGGATTGGAACGAGGCGTATGTTGTGTTTTTATAGCACTTGTTTATTATATACGCGAGTTATTCGTAAAGGCCGGGTTTATACCTATTCTGAATTCGATGAGGTCAACGATGAAGACGGTGGTTGAAGACCGGAGGTCTTCACATCGTTCGGATGATTACTGATGTCTTGATTGGGTGGTACACCCAAGACAAGGTAATAAGTGGTGATCGTCCAGACGTACTTGGGGATCAACCGGATTAGCGAGGACCTCTCTCCAGTATTGGACACCGGACGAGGAATAAGGTGCTGTAACGACCCGGATTTTCAATGACTTTTGGTTATCGACATAAGCACGATGTCGATAACCAAAACACGAAAAATCCTGGTAGTTAGTGAAAGAAATTAGAGGGTGAGGAAAGATAAGATAGAAACTTAGAATAGAAGAAGAAGAAGAACACAACATCAGAGTAACACGAATCTCACAACGGAACGAATAACATATGATATATAACATATCCTTGAAATAAATCATTATATGTATACAATACATTATCAAAGTACAATACTTACAACATAGCGGAAATAAACTATAGCTATATGATCCTGAAGCCTCCTGCTCCAGCTCTTCCAGTATATCTGTAAAATCCCGACTACTTGACTGCCCGTACAAATTTAGGCACCCAAGAGTTTAGGGAAAACAACAAAATAAACTCCGGGTCAGTCATGGGACTGGTATGAGTAAAACAGTTTAAAAACAGTTCGAACAGGTAAATGATATCTCATTAGACCACGCCGCATAACGGAACAGGTTTTCCCTTATGAGAATCCAAAATAACTTTATATCAAAAACCTTTTGATATTATAATAATGCCTATCAATCACAATATATATAATCATCTAGCAGAAACGCTTTCATCTCACGTTCTACATATATAGTATACAATCAAAACCGCAAGCACGTATTGGGTAATGGATTTCCAACAATGACAAGGTATGGAACCACCTTTCGCTAGTGTACCTCTAGAGAGGAATACACTGGGTTCAATAAGAACATCTTGCAACCCGGCCACACATGACCGACCACTCATTTCGCTTGGGTGTATCGAATGTATATCACCAACGGTTGGGATCAGCAACCGTTTCCCGAATGGGACAGCATCAACAATAGATTTTTAGAAGTAAATGAAACTCTAGATCAGGTGATTATACACCCTACTTCGGTGCGACCGACTTAGCCATGCTGCCTGCCCGATTTCTGTCATTTACCGGATGATGATGCTAGAAGCTACGCTTTATCATCACACCAGATTCACTTTGAATGTCACATCGTCAAATCCATCAAATCACCGATTGACGTCCTCAACAATACATTATGTGTTAGCTAAAGAAGTTTCCTTCTCCGCTTCCACTCTTGGTACAGTTGGAGAAATCAATATACGTGATCGTCTGGGAATACTCTGTCAGACATCCGTCCATACAAGTCATCCAGGAACAGGATGAACCGAAGGCACTATTCTGTAAATAGGATAGCCCTTGCATAACTCTGTCTTCAATTTCCTTTGGCATATATGATTCGCAACGCTTATTGCCAATACAGAGTGGTTCTTTGGATAATAATCCAACCGGTCTCTCCATATTAACAACGTTAAAATGGTCAAAACTTCGATAGTCTGTGATTTAACTATCGAATAAAAACAAGTGTGCAACCAATGATATTATTTCCAAATGGAAATTTATATCAATCAAACATCATTCAACATTCATCTCCTTAGTTCATTTTTCATCTCCTGTTTCCCTATATTCAACATTTCTTATTTTCTAAATTTAGAAAATAGACGTTATTAACAATGGAAAACATTTCCATTTCTTGTTTTCTTTATTAGAAAACATTTCTGGTTTCTTATTTGGAAAACATTTCCAAAGCTTCTTTATTGGACTTAGACAGATGTTTAAACAAACCATCGCGATGCCAACTCAAACCATTTCCTTTACTACCGAACCTTAACTATTCCTTAGTTAAAACGAAGCCAATCAAGTTGGGGTGGAACTACCTCTCAGACCTTAACTGAACAACATTTCTAACTTTGAAATAGACGAAGTTCACTTTATATCCCTTTACTAACTTCCTTACTTAACCCTCCTTCGAATAGCTATATTCGATTGACTCTTTTCACTTAACTCTATTCGATTAACCCTTATCAATTAACTCTATTCGATTAACCCTTATCAATTAACTCTATTCGACTACCACTATTGGATTAACTCTATTTGACTTAACTCCTTTCGAATAAACTATATTCGATAACTCCTTTTCTTTCTTCGAATAAACTATATTCGATTAATTCATTTGCTTCTATTCGAATAACTATATTCGATTAACTCATTTGCTTTCTATTCGAATAAACTATATTTGATTAACTCATTTGTTTTCTATTCGAATAAACTATATTCGATTAACTCCTTTTACTTTCTTCGAATAAACTATATTCGGTTAACTCATTTGTTTTCTATTCGAATAAACTATATTCGATTAACTCCTTTTACTTTCTCCGAATAATCTATATTCGATTAACTCCTTTTACTTTCTTCGAATAAACTATATTCGATTAACTCCTTTTACTTTCTTCGAATAAACTATATTCGATTAACTCCTTTTACTTTCTTCAAATAAACTATATTCGATTAACTCCTTTTACTTTCTTCGAATAAACTATATTCGATTAACTCCTTTTACTTTAACTCTAATCGATTAAACTAACATCGATTAGCTCCTTTTACTTTAACACTAATCAATTAACTAACATCAATTAACTTCTTTTAAATTTACACTAATCGATTAACTAACATCGATTAGCTTCTTTTACTTTAACACTAATCGATTAACTAACATCGATTAACTTCTTTTCGAATAAACTATTCATTTATAAAGATTTACTTTTAGTAACGGTTCTTCACTTGACAAATGATTTCCTTTTATTCTAACTCATCCTTTGATTTTATAAATATTTCTTTTATAAAAATCCTTTTCCTTTTCTATATAAAATCCATTGATTTTATATAAATAATTCATTTTCAAAATACACTTTGAAAGTATTCCTTTATCAACATTCGGTATGTTATGGCATTCAACATATCCAATCACGATGATCAGTATCGTCCCAACACATATAATCGACAACAGATTATATATATCACATCATATATCACAATATATGAAAAACAGTAAAATAAATGTTGAGGAACCTAGTTGGGTTCCTCCAACCTGTTTCCCTGCATCACAGATGTTAAAAAATATAGATAACATCACTTTCAGTTCTATATGATACATTCTGTTAAACAGAATCAATATAGAAATTTAACTAACTGACTAGCAGTTTAATCAAACAGTCAACACACAGTCAATCAGCCAATATCTAATAGTTCTAAAAATACAACATGAAATTATAAACTGTTCAGAGTTGGTGAGATTTACTCACATTTGCAGTTCATCGTTAAAGAACGATAAACTGTTATTTGATCTGAATCAAACAGTTTATTTCACCATAAATTCAAATGAGCTCCTCTCCAATCCTAGTCAGTTTCCTGTTGTAGTCACCGTCCATATGATCCCAACGCAACAGACGGTTCGTAAATCTGACCTCGTACGGACTAGATGTGGTGTTTTTAAGTTAGAACATGGTTTAAGGAAAATTAAACTTAACACTTTTAATTTAAACAACCAGTCCACTCACCCACCCTATTCACGTGTACTGCACCCTTCCTCAGATTCATCTTCCCCAATTCAAGAATAGGAAACCGTCTCCCTCCAGTATCTATCCCAACATTGACCGTCACTTTTGACCACCTCCTACCGCCGCTCCGGCCACCGGCAGTCGTCGCCGTCACCATCACCGAACTTAGCATCAAAAACCGCACCTACCCTGCACCCTAGACCCACGATCGAACGTGTAACACCCCGTAATTTGAACATAAAAATTCACAAATTAAAGTATACTTAATTAAGTGAAATGGGTTGCGCAGAGAAATATATATATATTGATATATATATATATATATAATTGAAAATTAAATAAATAAATATGCAAAAATGTTCAAAACGGCGAATTGGGAGAGGGGAATAACCGAACCGGTCGATTTTTGAAGTCGACCCAAGCCCGCTGGGTCGACTAGGGGTTAATCCAGGGTGTTTGGCTGTCAACCCGTAGGCTGATTCGCTTAAATGCAGATTTTGCCTTTGAATGGTTCTCATGGTTCAGCTTTAATCTAAAGGCCCTAGATGGTTCCTACACTTGACCTCTTCCCCAAGACATGCTTTGATGGCTTGGATTGAATCTAGGGTTAATCCTATGGCTAATACTATCCTAATCCTCTATAAAAAGACCCCTAAACCTAGCCTAAATCACCATTATTCAATCCTACAACTAAACTATGTCAAATTTGTTCCTCTCATGGCCTCCACTCTCATGCTAAAATTCCTAAGCCTATTTCTATGAGAGATTGTGAGTTCATACAAGTGCTTTCAAACTTGTATGAGTGTTCTTAGTTTGCATTCAAGTCAAGTTGCAACATTTCTATTTCAAAGCAAGGATTTTTATTGATTTGGCGTAAGGGTTTTTCAATTGGGGCTTTCATATTTTGGTGCTTGCATAAGGGCTTCGTCTCAATCTTTATAATAAATATTCATTTGTGTCTTCATAGCGTAGTAAGCCCTTTTCTACTTTCTTTTTATTGAACTCTAAAGTTAAATGAATGATGCAAGTTTGGGGTTGATCATTATGATATGCAAGTTTGGTTGATCATTATGATATGCAAGTTTGGTTGATTATTATGATATGCAAGTTTGGTTAATCATTATGCTATGCAAGTTGGTTTAATCATTATGTATGACACATATTGCTATGTTATGCAAGTTAAACTTGATGTTGTGAGCATAAAGCTCCAAGCTTTATATCAAAGGTTGCATTTTGGCAACATGAAAGTTATCATATCCCTTATGATAACTTGCATGTGAGGCTAAATGCGAACTTCTAGCAACTTCTACATGTCATTTATCACCATGTATCACTCATATGCTAAGTTTGGTTTTATGCATGCTTTTGAAGCCTAACAATGCAATATGCAAGTATATGAACATATGTACATCTCATATGCCACCATGATAAACTTGTGGCTTCAACACCTTTTTGTCATGATTATGCCAAGTTCCCTATTTTACCCTTTATGCGTTGTTGCGATTATGTAAACAATGGGATTACGTTGGGGTTGGGTAAAATTATGACATGAACATGATTTTTATAACATAACGTGATATGTTAACTTGTAATTATGTTTTGGAAACATAATGGACATGACACTTAGAAAATATGAGTGTTGCCAACTCGAGATTGGGTTGAGTTTATAGCATAAATCTACCCGGACCCGCCCGGCTTAACTAGTGGCTACAAACAATAGGACCCAATGTGAGAAGTTGGTCATGTTGTGCTCGAACCCGAGGTTAGACCAAGTTGTGGTGTAAAGCTACCCGGACCCGCTCGGCTTAACTAGTAACCACAACAAGGTCTAATGTGAGAGGTTAAAGCACATTAAGTTAATTAATGCCTCCTGATTAGGGTTAAGTCATGGTCCACTTAATACTTAATCAATTTGGGCTAGATGGGTTAATCGGGGTTAAGTCATGAACCTTGGATACACTTAACCAATTTAATCCACGTTTGGATCGGGTTAACCACATTTAACCCGTTAAGGAAACCCTAGTTGCGTGGTCCTTTGCAGCAGAACCCTCTTGATAGTATCATAAGACCCTAGGACTAGGCTAGGGTGGGGCACGATTACTGGGCTGACATGTAAGCGACCAAAACGACGGCTGTGTAGGTACGCCGGTGTAGGTCCAGGCGGACTATGATCGTGCACATAGTCCGGCGTTGGAGAATCAGGCACGGGTACCAGTAGATCTAGGCTGTGCATACTTGATTAGTGTCCGAGGTCTACACCCTAGGACTTGATACACCCTGGGGTGGACCTAGCACAGTTAGCTACATTTCATGTTTGGGCCGTATGACATCGACACTTGACGAGTTAGGCTTATAGGGAGCCGATCGACTAGACCGTGTAGTTGGACCTTGTTTTAGGTCACCTCATGATGTTGGGCCAAGCTTGGGCCAAGGGATCAATTCTTGTTTTTACTTGACATGTTAGAATGCTAATACACCCATGGTGCAAAACTTAACCTTGATTATGCGATGTCACCTTTATCTATCTTGTTAGTTAATCATCATGCCAGTATGTTGTTATCCTTATGTTCATCTCAGCTTCTCATGCCAGTTAACTTTACTAGTTCATAGACAGATAGTAGTAGTGCTTACCAGTCTTTTTGACTGACCCGTTTTCTTTTGCCTCTTTTCTTCCGTTTCCCCCCCCCCCCCATGTCCTCAGGGTGGGAACATTGGAGCTTAGCTTGGATCTTTACAGCTTGCTTACTGGATTTGCTCATGTACGGTTTTGGACATTGAGCTAGCTATGGTTTATCACTTCATTTTGGGGATAGTACTTTATGTATTTCAGTTTTCCAGTTTATGCTTTTATCTAGACTTTGTTGTTGGAAAATAATGACCAAGTACTTTGTTGTAACATGACTATGGTTTTGAAATGCTAAGTTTTATCCGCTGCTTTACTACTCTGTTTTACTTATATGTTCTGTCTTGTGATATCTGCATGCATGTTTACCTTGTTTAACGCCCCTCCAAAGCTAATGTCCTTGCAAGAGTGGCATTGGCGGAGGTGGGGTGTTACATTTGGTATCAGAGCATAAGGTTTACAAGATTTGAGCAAAAGTGTTTTTGAAACTTACCTTTTGAAAAACTATTTTCAAAACCAATTAAGTATTTTCCAAGAAGAGTCTATTTATTTTAAAAAGGCTATTCCCCAAAAGCCATAGCACTATCCTTCGTTTCTTCGTTCTGAATCTATCTTTTTCTTTGTTTTAGTATGGCCGATCGCTTTAACATCCCGGAAGGCGTGCAAGTACCAGTCTGGTTCCGGAGATTTATGGAGGCAAGGGCGAATGAAGCCGGCCCCGCGAACATTCCTCCTCCTTCCCCGGTTGCTAACATCTCCCCTCCTCCCGTAGCTGAGGTTCCTCCTCACCCTCAGCATCCGCAAGAGGATTTTGCAAAGCTTTGCAAAGACTTTAAGGTGATGGGTTGCAAGAATTTTTTCGGAACGGAGACTTCTGTGGAGGCAAGAAACTGGTTAAAGGAAACTGAAGACCTCTTTGCTATCTTTGATGTGGAAGATCGTAAGAAAGTTTTGTTGGCGGTATGGCTATTGAAAGGGGAAGCTGCTTATTGGTGGGTAGTCACCACCACTACTAGACCAATTGAGACTTGGGATGACTTTAGGAGAAGGTTTGGACTAAAGTTTCTATCATCGACAGAAGAGAACCTTCAGATGGAAAGGTTCCTATCTCTAAAGCAAGGGGACATGACAGTCAGGGAATACGTAGATATGTTTAATCAACTTGCTCAGTTCGGTCTAAAATTGGTTAACACAGCTCGGAAGAAGGCCCTACACTTTTCTCTAGGATTGAATGAGCCATTGCGCGGTTTGGCCATGTCTCATATACCCCTGGGGGCGACCTTCGAGAGTTTGGTGAATATGGCCCTACGTCAAGAGGAAGATACCGAGAAAAGAGACAAGAACAACAAGAAGGGGAACAAGGGCAATAGCAATCGCAATGACAACAAGACCAGGGAAACAAGGAAGTGCAAGTTCTATCGGATCGTTGGGCACATAGCCAAAGATTGCAGGAAGAGGAAGTTAGGCGAGTGTTTCCATTGTGGAGAATCTGGACATTTTAGCAAGGATTGCCCCAAGAAGCAAGGACAAGGGCAAGAACGAACTCAGCGAGTAGGACCCTCTGGAGGGCAGTTGCAGGCTCTCCTCACTCTTCTAGCTTTTGGTCGAGGTAGTGTTTCTGTAAAAAGTCATGTTTACATTTCTGATTTCCCTGTTCATACCTTATTTGATTCTGGCACATTGCATAGTTTTATTTCTGATCTTATTGAAAGTTTTGCACCTAAGTACTAGTCTAGTTGAGGTCCCGTTAGTGTTTCAAATCCAATTGGGGGTTCCGCCCATCTACCTGTGATTTATGTGGATTTGAAAATCTCTATCTTGAGCATAGAATTCATGTGTAATGTTTAGGCTCTCGGGTTTATGGGATACGGGTTGATTTTGGGTGTGGATTGGTTGTCCAGTTATGGAGCCGTTCTTGATTGTGAGCATAGGGTGGTGAGGGTCATGACTCGCCTCGGTAATACCCTAGAAATTTCTTGTAACCCTAGAGGTCCCGTCATGTTATGTTATCTTGAATCTCTCGACTCGTCCATCGATGATCTGCAATCTGTAAGGGTGGCCCGAGACTATCCTGATGTCTTTGAAGAAGTTGAGGGGTTACCCCCTAACGAGAGATAGATTTCCGCATTTATCTAGTAGATAATGCCAAGCCAATATCATTGCCCGTTAGGCACATGGCCCCACGAGAAAGAAGGGAGCTCAGTAAGCAAATCAAGGAGCTGCTTGAGAAGGGTTTTATTAGACGAAGCATTTCTGAATGGGGTGCTCCGGTTGTATTCGCTACTAAGGCGGATGGTTCGCTTCGTCTATGTGTTGATTATCGAGAGTTGAACAAGCTGACAAAAAAGAATAGGCACCCGTTACCGAGGATTGATGATCTCTTTGACCAGCTTGTAGGTGCTTCTGTTTTCTCTCAGATCGATCTAGCCACCGGACTCCATCAGCTTAGAGTAGCTGAGGATAGCATTGATAAAACTGCGTTTAGGACTCCGGATGGATTCTTTGAATGGCTTGTCATGCCATTCGGATTGACTAATGCACCCGCCTACTTCTTAGACTTGATAAGTAGGGTGTTCAGGGAGTTCCTCAACAAGTTTGTTGTTGTCTTCATGGATGATATTCTGATCTTCTCAAAGGACGAGGGAGAACATGCCAGACATCTCAAGGAAGTGATGGATATGCTTAGAGCGAATCAGTTGAAAGCCAAGTTCTCCAAATGTCATTTATGGAGAAGGGAAGTTCGGTTTCTTGGACATATAGTTTCTAAGCAAGGCATAGCGGTGGATCCTGCGAAAGTGGTTGTGGTTCAAGATTGGAAGACTCCTAGGAATGCGACCGAAGTAAGAAGCTTTCTCGGTTTGGCGGGCTACTATAGGAAGTTCATCAGAGACTTCGCTAAGATTTCGGCCCCTCTCACTAAGTTGACGAAGAAGAACTTAGTCTTTGCATGGGACTTGGAGTGTGAGCTTGCTTTTCAAAAGCTCAAAAGAGCCCTTACCTCAGCTCCAGTTTTGGCATTACCCGATAGTGGTAAGATGTTTACCATGTACACAGATGCATGTGGCACGGGGTTAGGAGCTGTTCTGATGCAAGAGGGAAGAGTGATATGTTATGGGGGTAGGCAACTTAAAGTTCATGAGAAGAACTATCCCACTCATGATTTGGAGTTAACGGCGATCGTCTTTGCACTCAAATCCTGGCGCCACTATCTTCTAGGCGAAAGGTTTGAGTTGTATACTGATCACAAGTCACTCAAATACCTCTTCTCGCAAAAAGATCTGAATCTAAGGCAGCAAAGGTGGATGGAATTTTTGGCATCTTATGACTTCGAGATAGCTTATACCCCTGGCAAGGGTAATGTTGTGGCGGATGCACTAAGCAGAAGGAGATTGACTTTAAGCCCCTTGTTCATTGAGATGAAGAATTTGGAATTCTTGGCAACCTTTGATTTCACGACGGCTGTTGAGTTGATGACGGGTTCATTAGCATCCCTTGAGCTTAGACCCACACTTCTTGATCAAGTTGGGGCTTCGCAGAGGGAAGATCCACAGATAGTCGAAGTTATGGACAAGTTGATTCGGGGTGAGACGTCTAGTCACCTTGCCAGATATACTATTGATGATAAAGGATGGCTAAGGCGTGATGGGAGATTATGTGTTCCTCGGGTGGGAGATTTGGTCCATAGAGTTCTTGAAGAAGCGCATCACTCGAAGATGACTATACATCCGGGAGGAGATAAGATGTATAGAGATATGAAGCGCAGTTTCTTTTGGGATGGAATGAAGAAAGATGTGGCAGAGTATGTTTCAAGGTGCATGGTGTGCCAACAAGTGAAGGCCGAGTCAAAGAAACCAGGTGGGCTATTACATCCATTGGAGGTCCCACAATGGAAGTGGGAGAGTATTTCTATGGATTTTGTGGATGGATTGCCTATTTCAAGGAGAGGGAACACAAGCATATGGGTCATAGTTACGAAGAGTGCTCACTTCATCCCAGTAAAGAGCAAGAGGACCGCATCAGGGCTGGCGTCTATTTATCTCCGAGAAATAGTGCGGTTGCATGGAGTTCCTTATAGCATAGTTAGCGATCGTGACCCGATTTTCACTAGCCAGTTCTGGAACAGTTTGCAGGAAGCGATGGGTACGCGATTGAATTTGAGTACAGCCTATCACCCCCAGACGGATGGCCAAACTGAAAGGGTGAATATAGTGCTAGAAGATCTCTTGAGGCTTTGTGTTCTCGACTTCGGTGGTACTTGGGAAGACCACCTTCCTCTTGTAGAATTTGCTTATAATAATAGCTATCAAGCCAGCATAGGGATGGCACCATTTGAAGCTTTATATGGGAGGCCGTGTAGGTCACCATCTTGTTGGTGGGAGACAACAGATAGACTTATACTTGGGCCCGATATGATACGAGACACATCCGAGAAAGTTGAATTAGTAAGAAGAAGGATGAAAGCGGCCCAAGATAGACAGAAATCCTATGCTGACAAGCGAAGGGCAGATTTGGAATTCGAAGTGGGAGACATGGTTTTCGTGAAGGTTTCTCCTTTGCGAAATGTGGTACGTTTTGGAGCAGCGGGGAAGCTGGCACCAAGGTTCGTAGGACCCTTCCCTATCATAGAGAGAATTGGAAAGATGGCCTATAAGGTGGGATTGCCCGAGAAGCTAGCCGGAGTGCATAATGTCTTTCATGTCTCGCATCTCCGAAAGTGCCTACATGAGTCCGCTGAGGTGGTTGAACCAAGCATTCTTGAAGACATTGAGGTAGAGAAAGAAGCAACCTTGAGAAGAGCTCCGATTCGTATCTTGGGAACAGAGATCAAGAAGCTAAGGAATCGATAGGTCAAGTTGGTGAAAGTTCAGTGGGGTGAAGCCGACGAAGATGCAACTTGGGAAACCGAGGAGAAGATGCGTGGGCTTTATCCATTTCTTTTTTAGGGTACATTCTCGATCTCTTTTCCTAATTAGCATATCTTTCTTTTTATCCGCGTTTATCTAGTTTATCTTGTTTCGTAGATCTTGTCATGAGAACCTTAGGTAGAAACCCTTGGTTGAAACATGTTATGCTTGATGGTTGCAAGTGGTTGCAAGTGTTTGCACGTGGATACTCGTGGATGCATGATACACATTAGGCACTAAGATCGGCTCACACACTTTCATGTTGCATATGCATGAGTGCTTATACTTATTCATGGATGAAACTTGTTGAGCTATCACGTGGATGTTGCATATGGATGAATATTATGTGCACTCATGTAGAGATTATAAATTATGTTAGGAATTTGCATACATATGGACTCATTTCACTAACATATTTTGCATTAAGGAGGTTTACTGTATCAGTAACCGCCTGATTTTTGCATTAGACAAGTACATATACAAACACCTTTGCATATGGTCATACAACATTTAGAATCCTTTAAGGACAATGACTGCACGTGGATGATGTTTTGAGTAGATGGATGATGGATAGTAAGATACGTTCTTCCTAACTTGGAGATTTCGGGGACAAAATCCTTTAAGGAAGGGAGAATGTAACACCCCGTAATTTGAACATAAAAATTCACAAATTAAAGTATACTTAATTAAGTGAAATGGGTTGCGCAGAGAAATATATATATATATATTGATATATATATATATATATATAATTGAAAATTAAATAAATAAATATGCAAAAATGTTCAAAACAGCGAATTGGGAGAGGGGAATAACCGAACCGGCCGATTTTTGAAGTCGACCCGAGCCTGCTGGGTCGACTAGGGGTTAATCCACTCAAATGCAGATTTTGCATTTGAATGGTTCTCATGGTTCAGCTTTAATCTAAAGGCCCTAGATGGTTCCTACACTTGACTTCTTCCCCAAGACATGCTTTGATGGCTTGGATTGAATCTAGGGTTAATCCTATGGCTAATATTATCCTAATCCTCTATAAAAAGACCCCTAAACCTAGCCTAAATCACCATTATTCAATCCTACAGCTAAACTATGTCAAATTTGTTCCTCTCATGGCCTCCACTCTCATGCTAAAATTCCTAAGCCTATTTCTATGAGAGATTGTGAGTTCATACAAGTGCTTTCAAACTTGTATGAGTGTTCTTAGTTTGCATTCAAGTCAAGTTGCAACATTTCTATTTCAAAGCAAGGATTTTTATTGATTTGGCGCAAGGGTTTTTCAATTGGGGCTTTCATATTTTGGTGCTTGCATAAGGGCTTCGTCTCAATCTTTATAATAAATATTCATTTGTGTCTTCATAGCGTAGTAAGCCCTTTTCTACTTTCTTTTTATTGAACTCTAAAGTTAAATGAATGATGCAAGTTTGGGGTTGATCATTATGATATGCAAGTTTGGTTGATCATTATGATATGCAAGTTTGGTTGATTATTATGATATGCAAGTTTGGTTAATCATTATGCTATGCAAGTTGGTTTAATCATTATGTATGACACATATTGCTATGTTATGCAAGTTAAACTTGATGTTGTGAGCATAAAGCTCCAAGCTTTATATCAAAGGTTGCATTTTGGCAACATGAAAGTTATCATATCCCTTATGATAACTTGCATGTGAGGCTAAATGCGAACTTCTAGCAACTTCTACATGTCATTTATCACCATGTATCACTCATATGCTAAGTTTGGTTTTATGCATGCTTTTGAAGCCTAACAATGCAATATGCAAGTATATGAACATATGTACATCTCATATGCCACCATGATAAACTTGTGGCTTCAACACCTTTTTGTCATGATTATGCCAAGTTCCCTATTTTACCCTTTATGCGTTGTTGCGATTATGTAAACAATGGGATTACGTTGGGGTTGGGTAAAATTATGACATGAACATGATTTTTATAACATAACGTGATATGTTAACTTGTAATTATGTTTTGGAAACATAATGGACATGACACTTAGAAAAAATAAGAGTGGCCAACTCGAGGTTGGGTTGAGTTTGTAGCATAAATCTACCCGGACCCGCCCGGCTTAACTAGTGGCTACAAACAATAGGACCCAATGTGAGAAGTTGGTCATGTTGTGCTCGAACCCGAGGTTAGACCAAGTTGTGGTGTAAAGCTACCCGGACCCGCCCGGCTTAACTAGTAACCACAACAAGGTCTAATGTGAGAGGTTAAAGCACATTAAGTTAATTAATGCCTCCTGATTAGGGTTAAGTCATGGTCCACTTAATACTTAATCAATTTGGGCTGGATGGGTTAATCGGGGTTAAGTCATGAACCTTGGATACACTTAACCAATTTAATCCACGTTTGGATCGGGTTAACCACATTTAACCCGTTAAGGAAACCCTAGTTGCGTGGTCCTTTGCAGCAGTAACCCTCTTGATTGTATCATAAGACCCTAGGACTAGGCTAGGGTGGGCACGATTACTGGGCTGACATGTAAGCGACCAAAACGACGGCTGTGTAGGTACGCGGGTGTAGGTCCAGGCGGACTATGATCGTGCACATAGTCCGGCGTTGGAGAATCAGGCACGGGTACCAGTAGATCTAGGCTGTGCATACTTGATTGGTGTCCGAGGTCTACACCCTAGGACTTGATACACCCTGGGGTGGACCTAGCACAGTTAGCTACATTTCATGTTTGGGCCGTATGACACCGACACTTGACGAGTTAGGCTTATAGGGAGCCGATCGACTAGACCGTGTAGTTGGACCTTGATTTAGGTCACCTCATGATGTTGGGCCAAGCTTGGGCTAAGGGATAAATTCTTGTTTTTACTTGACATGTTAGAATGCTAGTACACCCGTGGTGCAAAACTTAACCTTGATTATGCGATGTCACCTTTATCTATCTTGTTAGTTAATCATCATGCCAGTATGTTGTTATCCTTATGTTCATCTCAGCTTCTTATGCCAGTTAACTTTACTAGTTCATAGACAGATAGTAGTAGGGCTTACCAGTCTTTTTGACTGACCCATTTTCTTTCGCCTCTTTTCTTCCGTTCCCCCCCTCCTCAGGTCCTCAGGGTGGGAACATTGGAGCTTAGCTTGGATCTTTACAACTTGCTTACTGGATTTGCTCATGTACGGTTTTGGACATTGAGCTAGCTATGGTTTATCACTTCATTTTGGGGATAGTACTTTATGTATTTCAGTTTTTCAGTTTATGCTTTTATCTAGACTTTGTTGTTGGAAAATAATGACCAAGTACTTTGTTGTAACATGACTATGGTTTTGAAATGCTAAGTTTTATCCGCTGCTTTACTACTCTGTTTTACTTATATGTTCTGTCTTGTGATATCTGCATGCATGTTTACCTTGTTTAACGCCCCTCCAAAGCTAATGTCCTTGCAAGAGTGGCATTGGCGGAGGTGGGGTGTTACAAAACGACTCCTCCGTACCTCGACCTGCTGCCTTTTCGATGGACCCACGGCGTCGCTCATTGTCTTCGGCCACCGAAGTCCCCCTCGTCTCTGCCAATAGGTGCGCTTCCTCAGCACAAACACCACGCCAACCCTCATCCAACCCCATCTACAAGTGCGCAGCGACCCATAACTTCCCTCATTTATCACTACTCCGGTCATCAACTACCCAGACGGGTTTTAAAAGTGCTGCTTCTTGACTTCTTTTC
Organism: Allium sativum; assembly: GCA_030737875.1. Lineage (NCBI taxonomy): Eukaryota > Viridiplantae > Streptophyta > Magnoliopsida > Asparagales > Amaryllidaceae > Allium > Allium sativum. Next base: position 269,827,226 of record CM060922.1, on the reverse strand, counting down.
AAATTCGGAATACCGTTTTCAGATCCAGATCCCTCTCCTATCGTCGCTTCACTGTTTTGCCGGAGCTCCGCCCAGTTGACCTCACGTGTCGACCCTTCCACTCCCTTTTTCTTATTATTTTATTTTTGCAAGTTTATGGTTCTTGTTTTTTTGTAAATGAGGTAATCGGGTTCTGTTGTTTTTCAGAACCAGAAGAAAGCGAGAAGAGAATGGGTCATATCGTTGCTAGAGAATGAAACCCAAAGACGAAAAAGAAAGATCAGGTGAGATATATATAGCTGGATGTTTAATTTCTTCATGGCTACGTAACATCAGCGTGGATGTTTTTAGTTCTTTTATTGCTAAGTAGCAGCAAACATGCCACGTACAGACTCTCCATATTTCAAAGCTAAGGACGTTGCCTTGGTGGATGATGGAAATGCACTTCATTTTCAGCGGTTAAGTTACTGATTTAAGTAATAATAATGTATACATTTCGAATTTATGCTTTTGAACGCGACTTGCTATAATGATGTAATATTTATGATTCGAAAATATTAGTCCGCACAACTCTGTCTCGTTCGAACTGCTAAGGACAATACTAAAAATACCATCGTGTCAAGCGATGTGCTATGATCCCAAAAATATAATAATACCGGTAGATTAACTCATATTGTGAAACCCCAAAATCGCTGATTAAGGGTGCAAAATACTCCAAATAAAAAGTTGCTTATTTAATTAATTAAAAATTATAGTAAAATTCTAAAAATTAAATTATCACTATGTCCCAAAAGAACCTTGTCTAAATTCAAACCCGATCTCTAGTTATATCGAATAAACCGATACGGTCGATAAACGATTCTATAACGACTATATTAAAATTTGATTTGGACGTATCTCAAAATCTACACGACGAAATCTTGATTTTTCTCTTCCACTAGAAAGATATACTCCACCAGCTCCACACGTTTCTTTTTTCATAGAAATCCAGCTTAAAACGAATCATGTACATTCAGTTGAAGTTCGAATTGCCAATTTACGAACTGCAGCGCCATTTCGAGCTCGTTTATATTTATATTATAAACTATACATTAAACTGTCGACGATTGAATATATTTGTTATTCAAATTCAAATTCCAAGCTGAATTAAATATCACAGATGATCCAGTTCACACCATATCGCCATTTCAGCCAATTCTGATTATTTAATTTATTATTTTAATTAAATATTCATCATTATTTAATTCAACGATCATTAAATTCACTAATCACCATTTATATAATTAAATAAAATAAATTATAATACTTTTGCCAATGTGGGTCATTACAATCTTCCCCACTTAAAATAATTTCGTCCTCGAAATCGCTAAAAGGTAGAGAACGGCCCTATCGACTGGTTAGAACATATTTGTTCATTTTTTTAACTTCCGTTTCAACTGGACCAATTTAATTTTAACTAAATTATTAATTAGTTCTTATCAACGAAAATTTTCAAAAATCCTGAAAATTTCTAACGCCTTCTCTCTTCGAAAAAATTTGCCAGCACCTCCTTTGTACTGGTCAATAGGTCAAACTCCAACTCGCCTCTCTAGGCTATCTCCATCCCAAAAGAAAATCAAACAGCCAAGCGGATTACCTATTCGGCTCATAAATCTTATATCCAATAGAAATATAAACTTGTACCTTTTGTCGGCATATCATTATATCCTTTCCACCTGTTATCAATTCAGCAGATACAAGGGTTATCCCAATCAAATTCCCATCTGCTTTTATCCACGACACAACCATTCGCTTATATCCTAAGTCGAATTTTATTTCAAATTCGAGTTCCATTCTCGATTTCAAACTCTTAACTTCCCAATCCAATTTTCATTTCAAATTCTTATCTCGACAATCCAATTTTATTCAAGAACAAATTTTTCCTGATATCGTTCTATTTCCATTCAGTTTTCACTCAACTGTTTCAATTCAATTTCAGCTTACTTTCGCAAACTTCTATTTAAATTTGTTCTTAATTCAAACAGTCTCTTCATGGGAATTTTAAACAGCTTACTTTTTCAAAAATCAAAATTTTCCTTTTGAACATGTCACTGAGCCCTCAATTTATATTCCATTAGTTAAATCACTTCCCTATTTCTTTATCAACATTTGTTAACCAAATATTTTCAATAACCATATTGGCCTTTTATGTTATTTGGAAAACATTTCCGAACATCGCCTTCCTTTATTTTCTAAACTTTAGAAAATATATGCTATTTATAATTGGAAAATATTCCAATTACTTATCTCTTTTCCGATCTCGTTTATTTCTATACTTAGGAAATATTCTATATTATATCTCCAAGCTTACACTTATTTGGGTTAAAACGGATGTTGTGTAAAACATCGTTACGACAATCCAAATACTATATTCAACTAACTCTTATTCAACATTGATCTTCGAGCCTGAAATCTTACCATTTATTTGTTAATAATGAAATCAATCAAGTTAGGGTATAACTACCTCTCAGACCTTGACTGAATAACATTTATAACTTCAAAACAGATATGACTACTTACTCGAATAATCAATACCATATAATTACTTATTCACTTTTAAACACGTACACGCTTCCTCTTTCTATTTTTACTAGATTTTATTCTTAGTCTTCCTTTTTGATTTTTACTATTCTATTTCTAAGTTTGTTTCCTTATCGACTTCTATATATATATATATATCGATACGTTGCTTCTAACTATCAAATTATCTTAACAATATTCTAACTCCTCAAATTTTCGGAAAAACTCGCCATAACCTCCTTTGTACCAGGAGCATCGGGATATTTCAAATAGCCTCCCATGGCCCTCACCAATCCAAAAGAAAAAGAAAAAGCCAAGCGGCTAGCCGATACGGCGCAAAAAATCTCATATATGAATTAAATACATACATTTTCGTCGAGCATTCTATTTATAGACCTTCATACCTTATCCATACCTATCCCATGTATATTTATACCTGCTCAATCTATTTTAACTATACATGATCGTTTTAACTCAATTCGTTAATTAGTTAGTTAATTAACTCTTTAGTTTATTTCACTTTTATATTTGAACATGAGATGTTCAAATATATTTTAACTTGCTTATTACTAATTTGAATCCAAATTTCAAATTTAAGTTATATATTCGATTTCGAATATACATTTACAAATCCAATTCACCTTTCAAAGTTCAACTTCAAAATCAAAACTCGATTAACTAATTCCTCTTCGACTTAGTTAATTCTATTCAATTTCTATTCAAAATTTTATATTATAATTCTCATTTGAATTTCTATATTCAAATTCCATATATTCAAATTCTATATTATAATTTCATTTGAATTCTATATTCAAACTCTATACCACTTCCATTGAATTTCATATATTCAAACTCCCTTTGAATTTCTATATTAAACTCTATTTGAATTCTCTTTATTTCATTTCAATTCCCTTCGAATCTTCTATATTCAAATTTCAATTTCAATTCTATTTGAATCTTCTTTATTTAAATTTCATTTTCAATTCTATTTGAATCCTCTACACTCAAATTTCATTTTCAATTCTATTTGAATCCTCTACATTCAAATTTCATTTTCAATTCTATTCAAATTCTATATTTGAATTGATATATTCAAACTCTATTTCAATTCCATTGAATTTCATATATTCAAATTCCCTTTGAATTTCTGTATTCAATTTCTATTTCACTTCCATTGAATTTCATATATTCAAACTCCCTTTGAATTTCTATATTCAATTTTCCATTATTTAAATCTTCTTTATTCAAATCTCATTTGAATTTCTATATTCAAATCCCCTTTGAATTTTCTTATTTACATTCTATGTTTGAATTTTCTTTATTCAAATTCCCTTTCAACTTTCTTTATTTATTCTTTAAATAAGCCTCGATTTCAATTCCTTTTGAAATCGATATTACTACCTTTGGAAAATAGGTTTCCCTTTCAACTTCACACTTGTATTTTTATTTCTGAATTATTCAATGATAAATTCTTTCCACTTCGTTTATAAACTTCGCTTATAAAAGAACTATTTATAAACTTCGTTTATAATGGAACTTCTTGTTTTATTTCTTTTAAAACAAGTTAATATTTCAAATCTATTTAAAAGTTCAAATTCTATTATTCAAATTCTATTTTTAAATCCCATTTTGAAATTCAACACAACTTGTCTTTCCTAAAACAAATTCAAAATAGTATCTCTGGTAGTAATTCGTCACTTACAACACGAAAATGAATACTGATGATGCAGCTGTCATCATCAGAATCTATTTTCTAGCGATCGAAGTGAGTTCAATACTATAAAACCATTTCTAAACATTTTCACTTTGAAATCCATTTCAAAATATAATTCACATTGCTTGTAAAACAATTTAAAATCTCTCAGGATCTTAAATTTTCCTTATTTTTAATCCAAATACATTTACAAACACTTATCCAATTTTCCAGAGTTTTAATTCAATTTCTGGTTTAAATTTCAGATTTAACTCATTTGATTTCACGTATTTCACTTATACGAATTCTGATTGGTTATTTACATAACCATTTAATTTATAATCTTACTCGATTATAATAACAACCAATATATCCAATATATATCAAAATATACTTCGGGTAAATTTATTTTAATTTGCCCTCTTTTCAAAACATACCGTGTCGACCCATCGTGTTCGAGTGTTTAGCAACTCCTACCGATAAAGTGGATCAAACTGATCGCATAAACAACTCAACCAATAAATCTCCACAATATAAAACAAATTTTTATATCAATAACAAATACGTTCACTCGTATATATACACTCAACTCAATCTAGGGTATTACTAACCCTATCCTTACCGAGTCACGCCACAGAGCCAAGTTAATCAATTAACCTTCTGCTCTGATACCAACTGTAATGACCCGGATTTTCAATGACTTTGGTTATCGACATAAGCACGATGTCGATAACCAAAACACGAAAAATCCTGGTAGTTAGTGAAAGAAATTAGAGGGTGAGGAAAGATAAGATAGAAACTTAGAATAGAAGAAGAAGAAGAACACAACATCAGAGTAACACGAATCTCACAGCGGAACGAATAACATATAATAGATAACATATCCTTGAAATAAATCATTATATATATACAATACATTATCAGAGTACAATACTTACAACACAACGGAAATAAACTATAGCTATATGATCCTGAAGCCTCCTGCTCCAGCTCTTCCAGTATATCTGTAAAATCCCGACTACTTGACTGCCCGTACAAATTTAGGCACCCAAGAGTTTAGGGAAAACAACAAAATAAACTCCGGGTCAGTCATGGGACTGGTATGAGTAAAACAGTTTAAAAACAGTTCGAACAGGTAAACGATATCTCATAAGACCACGCCGCATAACGGAACGGGTTTTTCCCTTATGAGAATCCAAAATAACTTTATATCAAAAACCTTTTGATATTATAATAATGCCTATCAATCACAGTATATATAATCATCTAGCAGAAACGCTTTCATCTCACGTTCTACATATATAGTATACAATCAAAACCGTAAGCACGTATTGGGTAATGGATTTCCAACAATGACAAGGTATGGAACCACCTTTCGCTAGTGTACCTCTAGAGAGGAATACACTGGGTTCAACAAGAACATCTTGCAACCCGGCCACACATGACCGACCACTCATTTTTCTTGAGTGTATCGAATGTATATCACCAACGGTTGGGATCAGCAACCGTTTCCCGAATGGGACAGCATCAACAATAGATTTTTAGAAGTAAATAAAACTCTAGATCAGGTGATTATACACCCTACTTCGGTGCGACCGACTTAGCCATGCTGCCTGCCTGATTTCTGTCATTTACCGGATGATGAGGCTAGAAGCTACGCTTTATCATCACACCAGATTCACTTTGAATGTCACATCGTCAAATCCATCAAATCACAGATTGACGTCCTCAACAATACATTATGTGTTAGATAAAGAAGTTTCCTTCTCCGCTTCCACTCTTGGTACAATTGGAGAAATCAATATACGTGATCGTCTGGGAATACTCTATCATACATCCGTCCATACAAGTCATCCAGGAACAGGATGAACCGAAGGCACTATTCTGTAAACAGGATAGCCCTTGCATAACTCTGTCTTCAATTTCCTTTGGCATATATGATTCGCAACACTTATGCCAATACAGAGTGGTTCTTTGGATAATAATCCAACCGGTCTCTCCATATTAACAACGTTAAAATGGTCAAAACTTCGATAGTCTGTGATTTAACTATCGAATAAAAACAAGTGTGCAACCAACGATATTATTTCCAAATGGAAATTTATATCAATCAAACATCATTCAACATTCATCTCCTTAGTTCATTTTTCATCTCCGGTTTCCCTATATTCAACATTTCTTATTTTCTAAATTTAGAAAATAGATGTTATTAACAATGGAAAACATTTCCATTTCTTGTTTTCTTTATTAGAAAACATTTCTGGTTTCTTATTTGGAAAACATTTCCAAAGCTTCTTTATTGGACTTAGACAGATGTTTAAACAAACCATCGTGATGCTAACTCAAACCATTTCCTTTACTACCGAACCTTAACTATTCCTTAGTTAAAACGAAGCCAATCAAGTTGGGGGTAGAACTACCTCTCAGACCTTAACTGAACAACATTTCTAACTTTGAAATAGACAAAGTTCACTTTATATCCCTTTACTAACTTCCTTAATTAACCCTCGTTTGAATAGCTATATTCGATTGACTCTTTTCACTTAACTCTATTCGATTAACCCTTATCAATTAACTCTATTCGATTATCCCTTATCAATTAACTCTATTCGACTACCACTGTTGGATTAACTCTATTTGACTTAACTCCTTTCGAATAAACTATATTCGATAACTCCTTTTCTTTCTTCGAATAAACTATATTCGATTAATTCATTTGCTTCTATTCGAATAACTATATTCGATTAACTCATTTGCTTTCTATTCGAATAAACTATATTCGATTAACTCATTTGTTTTCTATTCGAATAAACTATATTCGATTAACTCCTTTTACTTTCTTCGAATAAACTATATTCGATTAACTCATTTGTTTTCTATTCGAATAAACTATATTCGATTAACTCCTTTTACTTTCTTCGAATAATCTATATTCGATTAACTCCTTTTACTTTTTTCGAATAAACTATATTCGATTAACTCCTTTTACTTTCTTCGAATAAACTATATTCGATTAACTCCTTTTACTTTCTTCGAATAAACTATATTCGATTAACTCCTTTTACTTTCCTCGAATAAACTATATTCGATTAACTCCTTTTACTTTAACTCTAATCGATTAAACTAACATCGATTATCTCCTTTTACTTTAACACTAATAGATTAACTAACATCGATTAACTTCTTTTAACTTTACACTAATCGATTAACTAACATCGATTAACTTCTTTTACTTTAACACTAATCGATTAACTAACATCGATTAACTTCTTTTCGAATAAACTATTCATTTATAAAGATTTACTTTTAGTAACGGTTCTTCACTTTACAAATGATTTCCTTTTATTCTAACTTATCTTTTGATTTTATAAATATTTCTTTTATAAAAATCCTTTTCTTTTTCTATATAAAATCCATCGATTTTATATAAATAATTCATTTTCAAAATACACTTTGAAAATATTCCTTTATCAACATTCTGTATGTTATGGTATTCAACATATCCAATCACGATGATCAGTATCGTCCCAACACATATAATCGACAACAGATTATATATATCACATCATATATCACAATATATGAAAAACAGTAAAATAAATGTTGAGGAACCCAGTTGGGTTCCTCCAACCTGTTTCCCTGCATCATAGATGTTAAACAATATAGATAACATCACTTTCAGTTCTATATGATACATTCTGTTAAACAGAATCAATATAGAAATTTAACTAACTGACTAGCAGTTCAATCAAACAGTCAACACACTGTCAATCAGCCAATATCTAATAGTTCTAAAAATACAACATGAAATTATAAACTGTTCAGAGTTGGTGAGATTTACTCACATTTGCAGTTCATCGTTAAAGAACGATAAACTGTTATTTGATCTGAATCAAACAGTTTATTTCACCATAAATTCAAATGAGCTCCTCTCCAATCCCAGTCAGTTTCCTGTTGTAGTCACCGTCCATATAATCCCAACGCAACAGACGGTTCGTAAATCTGAACTCGTACGGACTAGATGTGGTGTTTTTAAGTTAGAACATGGTTTAAGGAAAATTAAACTTAACACTTTTAATTTAAACAACCAGTCCACTCACCCACCCTATTCACGTGTACTGCACCCTTCCTCAAATTCATCTTCCCTAATTCAAGAATAGGAAACCATCTCCCTCCAGTATCTATCCCAACATTGACCTTCACTTTTGACCACCTCCTACCGCCGCTCCGGCCACCGGCAGTCGTCGCCGCCACCACCACCGAACTTAGCATCAAAAACCGCACCTACCCTGCACCTTGGACCCACGATCGAACGACTCCTCCGTACCTCGACCTGCTGCCTTTTCGATGGACCCACGGCGTCACTCATTATCTTCGGCCACCGAAGTCCCCCTCGTCTCTGCCAACAGGTGTGCCTCCTCAGCACGAACACCACGCCAACACTCATCCAACCCCATCTACAAGTGCGCAGCGACCCATAACTTCCCCCATTTATCGCTACTCCGTAAAAGTGCTGCTTCGTGACTTCTTTTCAAATTCGGAATGCTGTTTTCAGATCCAGATCCCACTCCTATCGTCGCTTCACTGTTTCGCCGGAGCTCCGCCCAGTTGACCTCACGTGTCGACCCTTCCACTCCCTTTTTCTTTTTTTGCAAGTTCATGGTTCTTATTTTTTTGTAAATGAGGTAATCGGCTTCTGTTGTTTTTCAGAACCAGAAGAAAGCGAGAAGAGAATGGGTCATATCGTTGCTAGAGAATGAAACCCAAAGACGAAAAAGAAAGATCAGGTGAGATATATATAGCTGGATGTTTAATTTCTTCATGGCTATGTAACATCAACGTGGATGTTTTTATTTCTTTTATTGCTAAGTAGCAGCAAACGTGCCATGTACAGAATCTCCATATTTCAAAGCTAAGGACGTTGCCTTGGTGGATGATGGAAATGCACTTCATTTTCAGCGGTTAAGTTACTGATTTAAGTAATAATAATGTATACATTTCGAATTTATGCTTTTGAACGCGACTTGCTATAACGATGTAATATTTATGATTCGAAAGTATTAGTCCGCACAACTCTGTCTCGTTCAAACTGCTAAGGACAATACTAAAAATACCATCGTGTCAAGCGATGTGCCATGATCCCAAAAATATAATAATACCGGTAGATTAACTCATATTGCGAAACCCCAAAATCGCTGATTAAGGGTGCAAAATACTCCAAATAAAAAGTTGCTTATTTAATTAATTAAAAATTATAGTAAAATTCTAAAAATTAAATTATCACTATGTCCCAAAAGAACCTTGTCTAAATTCAAACCCGATCTCTAGTTATATCGAATAAACCGATACGGTCGATAAACGATTCTATAGCGACTATATTAAAATTTGATTTGGACATATCTCAAAATCTACACGACGAAATCTTGATTTTTCTCTTCCACTAGAAAGATATACTCCACCAGCTCCACACGTTTCTTGTTTCATAGAAATCCGGCTTAAAACGAATCCTGTACATTTAGTTGAAGTTCGAATTGCCAATTTACGAACTACAGCGCCATTTCGAGCTCGTTTATATTTACATTATAAACTATACATTCAACTGTCGATGATTGAATATATTCATTATTCAAATTCAAATTCCAAGCTGAATTAAATATCACAGATGATCCAGTTCGCACCATTTCGCCATTTCAGCCAATTCTGATTATTTAATTTATTATTTTAATTAAATATTCATCATTATTTAATTCAACGATCATTAAATTCACTAATCACCATTTATATAATTAAATAAAATTAATTATAATACCTCTGCCAATGCGGGTCATTACAGGTGCCTTCGGTTTCGTTCAGACCCAAAGCGGACTATTAAACGGATGTGAGTCTAACACTGGATTTTATTCTGCGTTGATTGATCTCTATTAAATATATATCTATTTGGTGGCAGAGAATTTATTCTCTTGCTTAACACCCTTCTCTGAGATGTACGAGCTCAGAGGTTATATATCGATAGACATCAGTTGCATGGCGTGAATTGTCAGTGTGGCATGCTGAGACGCAAATGATCAAGGCTTCTATTGAAAAGTAGAGTCTTGTGGTTGATGATCAAAGCACAACCTTAAATGGCATAGCTTTGTGTATAGCATTAATTCGCGAGCCTCACACCTCGGTATGAGTCAAAAACGGGATAAGGGACCCAAGGAGGACATGACGTTTCTTTCTAGCTATGGGCGGTGTCATGATATGGAGCCCAGACATTGATTATATTTTTACTATGTGGACGATGGATAGCGCGGCGCCTCGGATATATCGGTATCTACGAAGCCGATGGATATAGGTCCTATAGGACCGGGAAACGTGTGTTCAGGAATAACTAATCCTCAAACGTAAGGGGGGACCGGCCTTGGTGGATCCAAGGGTCTTCTTCGGGAGATCTTGAGGCATTTGCTAGAGTGTCTCGAACCCGGCGAGGAATACATCCCATACCTCGACTCATGGCGAAAATCCAATTTCCAATACGTGACATTTCGGTTTTAATTGTAAAGCCTAGTATGTGACATGATAGATGGTACCCATGCCGCCTATGATTGATACATTTATATTTGAAGTTGTTTTATACACTATGCACTTATAATAGTATCAAATGATTCGTTTTAAACGTACCAAGCATATTTGGCTATTATAAGGTACAACTCTATCCACCAGCTTGCGTTGCATTGTGTGATGGGACCTGAGTCTTATAATAGCTTCATTTTTTCGAAAAACATTGCATTGTTTATAACTGTTTATGCACTGGTATTCTTGGGACGAAACCCGTTCCGTGTTATACGGCGTGGTCCCTCGATTTACTTCTAAAGTAAGAGATTTAATAACTGTTTTTAGTTCTCACACCAGTCACATGACTGACCTGGAGTTTATTGTATTAACTTAAACTTTGGGTGCCCCTATTTTCCACACGGGCAGCTAGTAATTTTGGTTTTGTAGATTTCTATTTTCGAGGATCCTAGTTTACAGCTGGAGCTATATTCGGAACGCTCTGTATCCGTGTATTTCTTTAAGCTGTGTTATATATTATTTTTCCGCTACTATGTATTCAAATGTAATTTAAACCTCTGATATTTTTCTGATGTATATTATTCATTCATGCTCTGTATATTCTTATACTCTGATGCAAATTGTTGTAATAAGCAATGAAATGTTCTTTTGTTTGTGTTCTGATTTGTCATGTTCTCAACTCAATCCGGGCCTTCCCGTAAGGGCGAGTTTGGGTCATTTCATAATTTTTCTTAGGACTACAAGTTAAACAATTAAAAAATGGAATTTTCATAAACCAAGAAAAATATACTAAAATATCTCAGTATGAAGAAAACTTCAGGGAAGCCAACACCAATGAGTACAACTGTCCACTTAGATAAAGATGAAAACAGAAAAGACATTGATCCAAAAAAAAAATATTGTAGTATTATAGGATCTCTTTTATATTTAACCGCTAGTAGACCGGATATTATGATGTGTGTCTGTCTTTATGCATGATTTCAAGCACAACAAAAAGAATCACATTCTAGAGTTGTTAAATGAATTTTGAGATACTTAACCAGTACTAGAGATTACGGGCTTTTCTATCCAAAAGGCAGTTCCTTCGAACTTGTATCATATAGTGATTCTAACTTCGGCAGATGCAAAAAAGGTAGAAAAAGCATAAGTGGTTCATGCCACTTTATCGATCAATCTCTTATTTCGTGGTTTAGTAAGAAATAAAATTCGGTTTTACTCTCAACATGTGAAGAGGAATGTATATCTGCTGCTCTTGCATGCGCTTAAGTAATTTATATGCAACAGACATTAAAAGACAATGGAAAATTTATTAATAATTCACCTATATACTGTGATAATGCTAGTGCTATTAACTTATCAAAAAATACTATAAATTACTTTGGAACAAAACAAATTGATATTCGACTTCATTTTTTATGCGATAATGTCGAAAACGGAAATATAACATTGGAATTTGTTACTATAGATAAACAAGTTGCAGACATTTTTACAAAACCTTTTAATGAAACCTCTTTTATAAATTTAAGAAGAGAGTTAGGTATATGTGGTTTCTCAGAATTGTAAACCACGTCTAACAATTTTTTTTGTAAAGTTTTCCTATAATCTCTCCTTTCCTTACCTTTTAAATGGTTTGTAAAAGACTAATAAAAATAGCATTTGCAATCAAGAACTTAATATAGCACTAAAGTATCTATAAATAAGCATCCCTCTCGTAAGAAAGTTTACTACAAACATTTTCTCTATACTAAAGAAACCTAAAAATCATGTCAAACAAATCAACTTCATCATTAAACATAACTTTCTTTACTGACAGCTCAACAACGAGTTTGCATCCTTCTACACCAACATCAACTCATGGGCCTGTCTAAAAATGGGAAAATTATAGAATTGGATACACACCGGAGTCTAAGAAAGCAAAATGGGCCTTATTTATCACCCCGGACACTAAAAAGAAGATTGACGAAATTCATCACTACCAACGACAGCAGATAGATCTTCAATGAAAGTTGACTTCGAACAAAAGGTCTTTGCTCGACATTTGAGCTTTCTTGAACAAATTGGTATAAAATTCTGTAGCCTAAAGAAAAAAGATGTATCTGAACCTTTACCATGATCGGTTAGTCTTTTTGATCCATCCTCTTATTACCGTGCACCATCAGACCTAATAAATCCTTGGGTCTCACCTCAAAGGCCCTCTTATAGTCCAAACTCATGGTAAAAGAACTACAAAATAAACGAAGGATCGAAGAAGGATTCTCCCATGAAGAAATAATCATCATCAAAATAATTTCGATTTTAATTTATTTTTATTCTTGTATCAAATAATGTATGCATTAATATAATGCAATATTAATGTTATGGTTTATCAAATTCCAACAATAAATGAAATGCTTTGTTACTTATCTTATTATATCACAGTAAATAGAATATATAATAAAAATATTAACAACATGAATTTATATTCTTATGTTAAATAGTTATGTTTCTAAATTTATAGGGTTACTTATTTCATATAAATCAGACAACAATCGTCCGACATCTAACTTATATGTACATATAAGTTACTTTAGCACATGCGTTTGTTTTCTACTCACCAGATGTCCATCTACACTCTCGGGTTATCCAAACCCTGTAAACATAGACGTCTGATGAAAATCCTTTAGATGTTTGTCATCAATAAAATAAATTTTCTATGATCATTACAGCACAGACCTCTGTCTAAATAACAATAGACGTCTGTACGTCCTCTCAGGGAAATTTTCCCTATAAAGACCGATGTCTATCAAACTATTAACAGACGTATGTTTCCTTTCTGAGCCGACTATTATATATAATCTTTTCACCCTCTACAATCATTTTTACTTTCACCGTTCAAAGTTTTACCCTAACCCTAAAACCCCAATTGCTATAACTCTCAAATTTCGTTCTACTGGGTCCAAAACGTCCATTTCCAAAAAGAAGATTGTTGAGCATCTACGTCACAAGAGCAACCCTAAAACTACACAACCGAAGATCAAATAAACAAATGGATGTTTGCAAGAGACGAACCAAAAATTCTCAAAAATTTGATGACAAAAGCTATTCACCTAAGTCCTTTTTATCCACTTAGTCCATTAACACACTATGATGTTAATAATTTGCTAATTAAGGCAAAACTTAAGCATTTGGTTGACCACGACGATAGCAAGGCAAAATTGATCCCTTGCCATTTACTATCTGACCTTGAAAACTAGATTTGGTCAAGTGTATATGGCCAAGTAGTTAAATTCAATGTTGAGATGATAGGGAAGATTTTGAATTGTTCTTTCACAGGGGTTAGATTACAAGAAATTCCATATATGCGCTACAAATCCCAAGATCATATTACCCATCAAATTTGGTAAGGCGAATTTAATAGAATGACTCCTTCACAATTTTGCCCATGGCCTAGATTGATTAACATAATGCTCATTAATACCCCTTTTCCTAGGCTTGGGAGTTATGAGCAAGGGTATGATAATGACCATAAAGCACTCTATGCGAATTTTGGTTATACACGAGTAAATTGGTCTCAATACATATTTGATCAAATCAAGAGTTTTTAACCCCCACAAAACGGACAATTCCATATGTAGCTTACCTTATGCAAGTATTTCGATAAAAAGAAATCACACTTTACCTATCGAAATATCAAGAAATTGATGTCCAAAATAGTGGAATCCGTTTTGCCGCTTTGATGCATATACCCCATGTCGCGACCCGAAATCCCCGCACGACCTGAACCAAACTAAAATGTGGATTGCATTGAGAACACATGCATCGAACACAAACATAAGAACTTTTCATTGCTATTACAACAATTTACATCAGAGTATAAGAATATCAGAGTACGAATAAATATTACACAGCGGAAAAATACAATATCAGAGAATAAAATACATAGCAACAGAAATAAAAATGTATAAATACAATGCACGGTAGAAATACATCAACGACCACAACTGAAAGAAATACACGGATACAAAGCTTTCCGAATATAGCTCCAAATGTAAACCAGGATCCTGTTAAATAGAAATCTGCAAAACCAAAACTACTAGCTGTCGTGTGGAAAATATATGTACCTAAAGTTTAGGCGAAAACAATAAACTCCAGGTCAGTCATGGGACTGATGTGAGAACTTAAAACAGTTATTAGATCTTTACTTAAATCAGGGTAAATCACGAGACCATGCCGTATGTCACGGAATGGGTTCACTCCCATAAATACTCTAAAATAAAATAATTTGTAAACAACGAAATGCTTTTTAGAAAAATGATGTTATTATAAGACTCAGGTCCCATCACACAATGCAACGCAAGCCGGAGGATAGAGTTTTACTTTATAATAGCCAAACATGCTTGGTACGTCTTAAAACAAATCATTTTGATATTACTATAAGTGCATAGTGTCAAAAACAACTTCAAATGTAAATGTATCAATCATAGATGGCGTAGGTACCATATATATTATGTCGCCATACATAGGTTTATAACTAAAACCGACAGTCGCGTATTGGAAATTGAATTTCATCTATGAGTCGAGGCAAGGGATGTCTCCACACCGATTTGAGACACTCTAGCACATGTCTTAGGATCACACCTACGGGCAACCCCTGGATCTTTAGGGTCGGTCCTCTCTTACTTTTGAGGATTGGTTATTCTTGAACAATATGTTTCTCAGTCCTATCGGACCAATCACTCGAGCCTTTTAGTCGGCTCTATATCTGAGGCACCTCGCAATCCAACATCCAAATAAGTAAAAAAAATTGGGCTCCATACCATGACACCACTTCTAGCTAGAAAGAAACGCATGCACTCCCTGCAGTCACTATCTCATTTTTGACTCATACCAGGTGTGAGGCTCGCGAATTAACGCTATACACAAAGCTATGCTAATTAAAGTTGTGCTTTGATCATCAACCACGAGGCCCTGCTTTTCAACAAATGCCTTGATCATTTGCATCTTGGCATGTCACATTATAAATCCATGCCATACCATTGATTTCTGCCAATATATAACCTCTAAGCTCGTACGTCTCAGAGAAGGGTGTTAAGCAAGAGAAAAATTCTCCGCCACCAAATAGATATATATTTAGCAGAGATCAACAAATATAGCACACAATACAATGTCAGACACAATCCATTTACCAGTCCATTCAGGGTCTGAACGAAACCGGAGGCACCTTATTCTTCGTCTCATATGTCCAATACAGTTGAGAGGTCCTCGCATATCCGGTCGTTCTCCAAGTACGTTTGGACGACCACCACTTATTATCGCGTCTGGGGTGATCTGCCCCATTCAAGATATCAGTAATAGCCCAAACGATGTGAAGATCTCCGATCTTCAACCACCGTGTTCATATCTTTGACTTTTAGTCGTCATAACAGTTATTCAGAATGGGCTAAACCCGGTCTTTCCAAATAACTCGCACATCTAATAACCTTGTGATATATAAAAATAACACACATCTCGTTCCAATCCAAAATATTCTTTTATTCAAATATTCATTACCTTTGGGGAAAAGTTCCCATTAATTTTACCGAAGATAAATTCTTTTAAACTTAGAGTTTAATCTTCCTTTGGATATCATTTTCAAAATATTCCATTTTATCTTTTCACATATAAACCAAATTAAGGTTTATCAAACTAGTCGGGATTATCGAGCCTTGCCGAAGTATCCATTTATTTTACTTTTCCCAATCCCAACATCTTCATCCCGCGGAGAAAAACTGGTAGTACTCCATAATTAACACCTGTAGTGTTATCGATAATTTTAACTACCATTTATCGTTTCAAATCTAACTAAAGATTTAACTATCGTGTGGAGTAAATTTGGTGGTACTCCATATCGATCATTTCTCGTGTTTGATAAATTTAATTATCTCTTTTTATGTTTCAATCTAATTAAAGATTCATTAAAACTCTAGTTCAGTTTTAATCCCAAAAATCATTATTTGACGATTATTCAACTTCTGGAAATTTATCTCGCCTTTACTTGGGTCATACCCAAAATCATCTTCCATTAATATGGAATTTTCACGGAATCCTGAACAATTTATAATCCATATAAAATTCCATATCCGACCAATACTATAAGTGGAATAACGACAACGCCCTTTAAATTCCATAAATAGTAAACGCCTTCCTTCACAAAAACTCATCTCGATTATTATTAATCGAATTCCATTCAATTCCAATTTGATTAAATAATCTGGAAAACTTTCTCAAAACCTTAATTAAAAGATTTATTCCATTCTTAACTGGGTTTAAGAACGGTATTAATGAAGATACCATTCACAACAAACCCAAATCCAATTTACCATTTCTAAAAATCATTGGATTTATTATTCTATTTATTAACTAGTTCATTCAGATAAAAACATCTTTTATCTTTTCAAATGTTGAATTTTTCATCTAACATCTTTCCAAATCGTTTATTATGATTTTACATAATTTCTTCATATTTTTAATTATATTAATAAGGCCCTTACAATTGATTTCCATATATGGTCATCGAACTGCATTTACAATGACCTTTTCTAAAACTGATTTGGACATATATTTTAAAATTTAACTGTTCAAATTTTACTCTCATATATTTTTTGGAAATATCTTTTTGATACGAACCCAGGGGTTCCAGTTTTAAGATAATCCGACGGCCGGATCTCCCGTTACGTCCATTTAAAGTTAGTGGTTGAAATTCGTGACCTGTCATTGTGCGACACGTTCTATTCAACCATTTAAATATATATAATATATATCGTTGATTTATATTTTAAAAGCGTATTTTATAAAATGTTTATATATTCCTTTCTAAAATAATTTCACTTCAATCACCAATTTAAATTAGACTTGAACATTGCATTTAGTTGTGATCTCAAAATGATAATAATATCAAAATGTAATATTTTGAAATTCAACCTTCTCGATATTCATTGTAAAAATAAGTAAAATCGATATAAAAATCCATTTGAGTCAAAATAGCATTTATATACTTAACTCGGCTTCACATTTTTATATTTTAGTGCCCATCCAAAATCGGACTTCAAAACCAACTTCAAATTACACTGAATATTACATTATGAAAATATTCATGTTTATTCCGGGTTGTAATACCATTTCAACCAATATCCATATGAATAAATTAATATGGATTTGATTCATCATAAACACCCAACGATAGTTGCAAACAACTGTCAACATACAAAATGACATACAATGTGCATTTTATTTTATATATGCTTCAATCAAATAATTAACGCTCACATAAATTTATCAATCAACCGATTAACCATAAATTTACACAAGGAAGATGTGTGAGTCAAATATCATCACAAGACCCGTGTGGGGTTTTCAATCAACAAAAATAAATTTAAATCAATCACTGGCATACAAAGCACACACCAAATTCATACATAAATAAATAAATACTCAACTACCAAATGCCATTTAAGGCCGCCACAAGTGTCCATCCACGAAGTATGAAATTCGAGTGTCGCATTTTCATACAATGCTTCTAATGCAAGGGATTTGTGAGTAGTTCATGTATTGAACTCAAAAAGAGATATTATAACAGCATGATGCAATTTGTAACTTGCAACCTAAAATGCATAACTAACAAATCATTACTTAATAGTCTAGCAATAATATTTTGGTGAGAGAGTTCTCACCCATAAGCTAAACCAATTCGTCACGACTCTTCTAATGTAGAAAGTTCTTCGTTGCGCTTTCACCGTTTGTCGCTTTTCGCACTCGAATTCACCTCTCCTACTCTATAATTTGCATACGACTTTCAGTCTTCACCAAACCACATCCCTAGCACAAACGCGTCATTTCAGACAACTTTCGTGTAGTGGACTTTCCTCCCAAAACGCTCCAATTTGCCAGAAATCACGAATTTTCGCTCCAAAACTGCAAACTTCAAACGGGTTTTCATAGCAGCTCCGTACTCCAAATTTCGATTGTGATATGTCAAAATCATAGAGAAAAATGTGATCTATGACTTTGGTCTTGTGGAGTTTCGGCCAGAAATGCACGGATTGAAAGATATTGAAGAAAGAAGGACAGGCTTGTTTTTGCAAAACGAGAATTTTGTAAAAAGATGGGTTTTTGTGCGAAGTGGGGCCCCCGGCCAAGGGAGGGGCTGAAGTGGCGGCGCAGGGCCTGAAGTGGCCGGAGGAGGGGTGGCGGTGGCGGCGGCGGTGGTGTTTGGTGGTTTAGGGTTAGGTTAGGGTTTGTAGAGAAAGAGGAGGAGAGGGAGAGAAGGGGAGGGAGGAGGGGGGCTGCTGGTAGCGGGGCGGCGGAGGAGGGGTGCGACAACGGGGAGGAGGGGTGGCCATTTTTGAAGAGGAGAGGAAGAAGAAAAAAGAAAATGAAGAGAGAAAAAGAGATTATATGCTCATCTCTCTCCTATCGTCCGACTACAAACGATCTCTATTTGCCCCGTATTTCGGACATGAGATAATACACGCCATGACGAATCCAATGAATCAAGTTTCATCGAATTCCGAGTTTGTTTGACCTTCCATTAAAACTCTCAAAGATGCTCAAATAAGCTCCAAAAATGCGATTTTAGCAAACTTTTTCTTCTTGCACGCCCACATGCAAACTCCAAATATTATAGCCTTTTGGATTTAAATATTATTTGATGATACGAATCCCAAAAAGAAGCAGAATCAAATTCTGAGATCGTCAAAATAATACACACCATGATGATCTACCCCGTTGGGTTATTCACCCTCAAACGTGCGGTCTGGTCCAAGCGCCTCACTTTAATATGTTGTTAGACCCTATATCTAAACATTCTTTTATGCGCTTGCCTTACCTCAACAGGTTTCCATTTAACTTGGTTATTCCCATTCGTATTGAATTGTTAAATCAAATTACCCAGTTCCTCTTGCTTATCAATTTTGGTTATATAACTTAACCAATTTAAGTTTGTTAATAAGCCCACAACATGTTATTCTCTAGATTGTGGCTCAAGGTATGTAATCCACAATCCCTTTTATATTATTGTTTGATTTTAACGTTACAATAACATGTTCTACTTAATATGTAATTAAGTATATCTCAATTCACATGTCTTCTGCTTAACATGTCAGTCATTATTTATGATTAAATATAACTTATTTCATAAGTTTTCCTCATTCTTTCTCATTTAATCATAATTCCATTTTACACCATTAATACAACTTATTGTTGTTTACTTATTAACTTAGTTGTCTTAACTAAGGCCCATTAATAAGTTTCTCTACCCATTAACATAACTTATGTTGTCCTCATCCGTAGATTCCAGATTCTTCTTCTTACAAATGACTTAATTTACAATTAAGTAAAGTTTATCTCATAACACAAGTTATTCCAATTTCCTTGTTGTTTTCTTATAACCTAAGTTATAATTCCTACTTGTTTCTAGGACAAGTCTTAACATGTTTTCCTTATCGATAGATTTCAAGTTTACAGATTACTTAATTTATAATTAAGTATAACTTCTTACATTCCATAAACTTTCCCCCTTCTCTCCACTTATTACAAACAACTGGTTTTGGTTTCCCCCTATTTATTGATTACTTAATTTAAAATTAAGTCACTTATCTTATTTCAACAGTTATCTCATGTCCTTACTGGTTTATTATAACCTAAGTTTTAACCTTCACTAATCCCTAGGACAAGTCTACCTATTATACAACATTCCCGTTAAATGCAGTTTATTTATAATAAGTTATTATCATTCCCCATTTATTCCCCTTTCCATTACTGTTGTAATTATCTTTCATTAAATTCCATTTATTCCCATTAATTATAATAAATGTTATTTGCCAGTCCTTCCATTTACATATTTTCATATATGTATATATTTATGTACTAGACCTCTCACATTAAGCCTACACTTGTGGATGCTGGATTTATTGGGCGGTTCTGGGCAGTCTTCTACCACAAGTTGACTTAACCTCGTGTCTTAGCACATGTACATGTTTTGTTTATGCACTTAGACCCCTCACATTAGATTTACCACTTGTGGATGCTGGATTTGCCGGGCGGGTCCGGACAGGCTTCTACCACAAGTGTAATCTAACCTCGTGTCCAAGCACGTTACAATTTCAGATTACTGTGAATCTAGGCATATTCAGTTTTTAACCATTTTTCCTATGTCATTATAGGTTTTCTAGTCCTTTTCTCCAAGCTATATTTATCATATGCCCCAAATTTAGATCTTTAATCATACTTTGATTTATATCCAAATCCATGTTCATGTATTTAATTATATGCTAACATGAAACCATTTAATCACATAACTATTCCAAATCATACAAGTAAGGATCCATGTATACAATTGTGACAAGTTTACATGTAATACAAACAACAAAAGTTGCTATTCAATTCTAACAAGTTTGTTTTACAACATGCGAACAATCCAATACTTTAATTTATTTCAACGTATGGATTTAACAAGCTTATATCCCAATAAATTAAATTATTCCTACATATTGTACTTATCACTTTAGTCATTACTATCACATGTTAAACATCTCAACAGATTGTATTTCAATTATACAAAAATGGGGAATGGTAAATGATAGCATATTATTATCTAAAATTTATAACTTAAATCCACTAACCTCGTATGCTTTCCCAATTCTGGATCTGAGCAAGGTTTTAGCATCCTTGGTTTTTCCCTTAATTTGATTTAAAACCTAACGACCATGGACTGATTAATTTCATTAAAAGAGAAGGGAAAGGAAGAGGAAGAATTTGAATAGATTGGATCTAGAAGTTTACCTTGCATTCCACAATTCTGAACAATCTTTCATTAATGTCAATTCTCTCTTCCATATCTTGAATTTAAAATTTACTTATTATTAATCTAAATTTTCTGAATAGATTTGAGGAGAAAGAGAGAGAGAGAGGAAGTAATAGCAGAGTTTCAGCGTAGCCTCAGAATTATGAGGTATAGGGTTATGCCTAGAGACTTATTTATAGGCGTATCAGAGAAACCAGGATCCTCAGATTTGATTAAAAACCATCAGAATCATCCAGATCGAATAAAACCCCAATCTACCAAAATCTGCCGTCGGGGGTCGACCCCCCTTCAGGTGGGTCGACCCCCTTCAAGGGGTCGACCCCCATGGGTTCGGAGGCCGAAATTGTTTTGAGCGCACTTCTCAGGTGCGCCAGTACAAAATGGCCGAGCGCACTTGCCAAGTGCGCCAGTTGTTTTGGCCCGCTTGCTGCTTTCTCTGACAAACTTCTGTCATCCATAACTTCTTCATGCGATGTCCGTTTTACGCAAACTCGGAGTCTATCTAAACCATAATTCTGAGAAGAACGCAAAGTACAATCCATTTTACTTAATTCTAAATATTTAATTAAGTTATTCTTTATTTTATTATCTTGAGTTAAAAATGCAGGGTGTTACATTCTCCCACCCTTAGGAAATTTCGTCCTCGAAATTTGATAAGGGAAAAATCAACTAACCCCTCGCATAATATACATCCATCATGTGTGCATCCAATTTTTGCAAACATTGTGCACTTGTGCAAAGTGAAGTACAACATATTGATACATGTATGCCTAAGCGATACCTCCTATGTGTATGCAAATTTTCCAAAAATCCTTTTAAAACATGATGCTCACATCCTAAATATGCTGGCAGTTCTACATGAATGCAATATTTTGAAAATCAAAAATGCTTTTTGATCCAAATTTTCCCATGCTCTTACTGAGTAAGAGCGTAGTTCATCCAATTGTTGCATCCATAATCCTACCAACCAACTTTATTTTTTGAATTTCAGAAAAATCTAAATTTCTAAATTCCATTTTTTTATGTTGCAAAAAGGTGGAAAACGGAAAATTTCACATCTTTCGGTTTTCTTTTATATACCTTTTTCCAATCGTACTTGGATTTTATGTAACTATTTATAAAGATTCCCTATTTTCCTATCCAAGCACAGCCCACATAAGAAAATTTTCTTTTGTTACTGGTTTTCCTTTTTCATCTTATCTTGGAAATTTTTATCTTTATTCATTTTTTTCTCATAATTTTCCATCTTTGTTGCTTCACTGAATTTTTTGTTTCCTTTTTGGTTGTAACATTTCTCTTTCCTTAGCTTATTTAGTCATCCGATCTTAGTTTAAATTTAAATAAGCCGTATGGTCTTTCAACTAAAAACAAGAGAACAGACACCCAACACAGCTACTACTAAAGGGCTAAGAATCACAGGACTATGTCCTCTTCAGACAGAAAAGTCTAAACTATGGGATCCACGACAGGTTTAGGTGTTACCCTAATTACCCAACTAGAACAAAATAACTGAACGATCCCAACTGGAATGTAGTAACGGGTTTTATCCCTAACATGAAAATTAGCAACAGCATCTAAACACTTACTTGCCCTTTTCTATCTAGTAGTCACCACTAGTTCTAGCTGTGCACCAACATTTATTTTAAGCAACACCCTAGGCTTTCCAATGCATACGCATTTTACGGGAGCTTACCATTTTTCCAAAGATAATTCTCGCTATTTACTTCATAGCCTCAAAACTTTTCCCGTCTTCCCTAGGCACAAATCCTCACCTACTCCATATTTTTAAAACAAGGTTTGGCCCTTTCATCTAAACTTTCTTCCAAAAAATTGAAAATATCAATATTTTCCTCATGAAAACTTACTTTTTCCAAACCACAAAACATATATAAAAAAATGTAAATCTTTTTTTTTTCAAATCACTAAAACTGGAGTAGATAAGGACAACTATTTTCTCAATTTGGTTTATAACTTGTTCTTACCTATAAGGTCAGCTCAGTCTCTTACCACAAGGTGCAAACATCCACTCTATTCTTAATTTCTATGACTTATTTTGTCCACCTAACAAAATTTTTCGTTTTAAACAATTTATCAAAAATGGTTGTCAAAATAATAGAGACTTCAAAACTTCCTTTATTAAAAATTCTTGTATGAAATATAACTAGAAAACTAGTGAGCTATACTTGCTCTATAATATGCACCTTTTACTAAGAGAATTTTACTTTAGACAAAGTTTTCGCAAGAAAATTACTGTTTACAAAATATACAACATTTTACTTCAAAACCCAATAGGTACTTCTTTACATATTTTTAAAACTATAACTTTTAAGACTAAAACTTGAAAACACCATAAACCATTTTCCCAGAACTTTTATAATTTCAAGTTCTTAAAAGTTAACAATGGGGTTAAACTCAAAGCGGGTTTCCTGTTTTTCTAATCTTTCCTAGATACTTCCCAAGATCAATTTTCTCAACTATATATATTCCTAATCCATTTTTCCCTTTTTAACCTTTTCCAATCTATAAGGTTTTCAAGCCCACTAACCCAAAATGATACTCATATGGGATTCACCTTCCTTCCATACAAAATACATTGTACACCTTCCAACCAAATTACCTAAGGGCCTCAGATTTCCTTATTCATTGCTTTAGTGTACAAAACAAACATCCAGTTTCTTACTATATTATACTCTTTCTATTTAGTGGGTTCCTCTATGGATCTAGGTATATATATAATATATTTATACAAATACGTTCACTCACAATTTATATAGGAATCCTAAACCTAAGCTCTGATACCAGATGTAACAACCCGAATGGAGACGACTACATTCCATCGTGGCATTACACTGGTACCCCGGCTCCTTATTTTACGGCCAGCCTCTCGATTGTCCAGGCCCTCTTGCCTAACCAACCCCCTTTGGGACGTGTAGGGGTAAGAGTCTCCCGCTCGCCACTAAGCAGGGGCAAGAACCCCCCTATCACACTGTCTCGAAAAAACAAGGACTAGTCCAAGCGCCTCACTTTAATATGTTGGTAGACCCTATGTCTAAACATTCTTTTACGCGCTTGCCTTACCTCACCAGGTTTCCATTTAACTTGGTTATTCCCATTTATATTGAATTGTTAAATCAAGTTACCCAGTTCCTCTTGCTTATCAATTTTGGTTGTATAACTTAACCCATTTAAGTTTGTTAATAAGCCCACAACATGTTATTCTCTAGATTGTGGCCCAAGGTCTGAGATCCACAATCCCTTTTATATTATTGTTTGATTTTATCGTTACAATAACATGTTCTACTTAATATGTAATTAAGTATATCTCAATTCACATGTCTTCTGTTTAACATATCGGTCATTATTTATGATTAAATATAACTTATTTCATAAGTTTTCCTCAATTTTTCTCATTTAATCATAATTCCATTTTACACCAATACTACAACTTATTGTTGTTTACTCATTAACTTAGTTCTATTAACTAAGCCCCATTAATAAGTTTCTCTACCCATTAACATAACTTATGTTGTCCTCATCCGTAGATTCCAGATTCTTCTTCTTACAAATGACTTAATTTACAGTTAAGTACAGTTTATCTCGTAACATAAGTTATTCCGATTTCCTTACTGTTTTCTTATAACCTAAGTTATAATTCCTACTTGTTTCTGGGACAAGTCTTAACATGTTATCCTTATCGACAGATTTCAAGTTTACAGATTACTTAATTTATAATTAAGTACAACTTCTTACATTCCATAAACTTTCCCCCTTCTCTCTGCTTATTACAAACAACTGGTTTTGGTTTTCCCCCATTTACTGATTACTTAATTTAAAATTAAGTGTCACTTATCTTATTTCACCAGTTTTCTCATATTCTTACTTATTTATTATATCCTAGGTTATAATCTTCACTTATCACTAGGACAAGCCTACCTATTATACAACATTCTCATTAAATGCAATTTATTTATAATAAGTTATTATCATTCCCCGTTTATTCTCCTTTCCTTTACTGTTGTAATTATCTTTCATTCAATTCCATTTATTTCCATTAGTTTAATCTAACCTCGTGTCCAAGCACGTTTGTAACGACCCGGATTTTTGAACAGTTTATTTTAAATATTTAATATGGTTTTAAATATCGAATTGATAATATAAATGAATTTTATATTTAGCTATTGATTTAATAATTGATTTTGATTTAATAATCGAATATAATTTAATTTAGAATATATTGAATTATTTTAATTCGAAATATAATTGAAATCGAAGTTAAGAACTGAATCAAAATGATTCAGATGATAAATAGGAATTTTATTTGATATATACGATAATAAATAATAAAATTAGTATCAAAGAATTTGTGGTTTTCGAATTTAAATTATATTATAACAACTTGAATGGGTATTCTGTATATACGTTCGAATTTAATTTCAATATCAGTTTTGTTGAATTCCGAATAACGTTATAACATTCAAACGTCACTCGGTATGTTAAAATAGAGGTTCACGTTTTTTAATTGTGAACCCCGATTTATTTGATTAGTAGATAGGATCAAGATCAAATCGATATTCATCTAAAAAGAATAAAAAAATCGCTTTATATCGAATCGTATTAATTACGAGATCAAATCACAGTTAAATCAAAATCAAATCGTGTAACACCCCACACCCGCTAAGGTCACTCACTAAGGGAATGCCTTAGCTTCGGTGGAGTATTTTAAGTGAATATAGAACAAAAAAATTACAACAAGACAGATATAAATAATACTTGAAAATCTAAAACATCATTTCATTGCAGCAGAAGGTAAACATGTTTAGTTACAACACCATAAAAGAGTCAAGTACCCAAATATCCATCCTGATAAAAACATAAGTATATAATCCCACTACATAAAATAATAGCCATAATAGAAAAGATAAGCTGGCTTTACATCACGGTCCAAGCTCCAAAAGATAGAAAAAGAAATCTGATCAAATCCCACTAGTGCTAGGCCCAAGCTGAGGACCTGAGGGGGAAAAAGATAAAAACAATGGGGTCAGACATAAGTCTGAGTGAGCCCTATAACTTTAACAATACAATCAATAAAGTAATTAGGGTACGATATAAACTTGGTACGGTGATGACTGGGGAAAATGACTACACTAAGCAGCCAACTAGACATAGGATGAACTAAGATAACGGTAAAGACGCATCTACCCACTCAAGGGTAATTACTAACTGCACCACACCAGTCATTCCTATTTAAAAGTTGATCCCACCCAAGGACTTAGAAAATTTACCCAGTAGTTTCGTGTACCCCTAGCTGACTACATAGGTGCCGTCTGCCCCTATCTCCACTAGGTGTACCCACTACTCCTCATGCGATCGGCTCCCTACCGTAGATACCCGTGTTGGCCCCACAGTGGGGTGTATCACTCCCCAAATTGGCAACCCGATACAACCAATGGTGCACGGCTTATACCTACACGATGCAACAACGTCTTACCTACCAGCCCGGGTCCACACACGCATATGAAACCCATTGGACTTGCGTTGCCACCGCTAACCCGTTTTGGCCTCTTATAGTCAAGCCCAGTACGCGTGTCCCGTCCTCGACATGGGTCGAGCCCAATAAGATACATATGGGTTACTGGTTGAAATGGGCCCCCACAAGCTACCCACCTAAGCTTGTCCCTTTTTCTAGTGCATCCCACTTAACCCTTTAATCATGTTTAATTACATGTTCCACTTGGTTAAGTATTCTAATCGTATTTTCTATTGCCACCCAAGGCAACCCACTAGATTTCCACATGCCACCCAAGGCACTCACTTGATTTCCACATGCCACCCAAGGCACCCACTTAACCCCTCATGCCCCACTACATGCTTATCTGGTTAAGTGTTTCTTAATTGATTAAGAACGTAACCGTTGTAAAGACCTCTCACATTAGATTATCTTTTATGGCAGCTGGATTTGCCGGTTGGGTCCGGGCAGCCTTACGCCATAACCGAGTCTAACCTCGTGTCTTTACACTTGTCACGTATTTAGTTTGTGCCTAAGACCTCTCACATTGGGCTAATCATTTGTAGCCGCTGGATTTGTCGGTCGGTTCCGGGCAGTCTTATGCTACAAAAGGGTCCACCCTCGTGTCTTAGTCGATTAATTACACCTAATTAATCACCCCCATAATTTGTATTAATTATCCCTAATTAATTACAAATTTAACGATGTACATAATTGACTCAATTATGTCCATCCACTTTATGGTATGCATAATCATACCAACTTCACACCATTTCATTAACATGAATATTAACCCCATCGTTCCCCACGTAATTCGCTAACATGACATACTTAAAAGGGAAGATTCATCACACATACAACGGGTTCAACTTGCATAACATTAGCATCAACATGGGTTTTTAAAGGTGTCAACATGCATATAGCATCAAACCCAACTAGCATAAATAATCAACCCAAACTCGCATGAATCACATATGTCATAAAGAGGGTAACTTGCATAAGCTACTTATGTCATATAAAGGGGTAAACTTGCATATGTATTTATGACATACAAAGGGGTTAACTTGCATATGTATGCATATCATACAAAGGTGTAAACTTGCACATGTTACTTGCATATAATCAAACACCAAACTTGCATAACATGTCATATATGAACTTGCATATAATCATACACCAAACTTGCATAACATATCATATATGAACTTGCATATAATCAAACACCAAACTTGCATAACATGGTGTCATAATGGATCAATGTTTATCATAGCGATTTGCATAACTAGCATCATGAACACATAGCCTAAAACTTGCATAACTTGCATAACATCATGATCACATAGCATATGACTTGCATAACTTGCATAACATCATGATCACATAGCATATGACTTGCATAACTTGCATAACATCATGATCACATAGCATATGACTTGCATAACGACGTTGTATCTATTTTTAGTATGAATTAGGGTAGTCTTAGGGTGTATTTATAGAATTAGGATGTAATTTAGGCCCTTAGATTAACCCTAGATTAGGTTAGAGCCGTCAGATTTCGTCACAAGCCCTAAAACATAGCCCAAACCCCTTCAGGTTGCACCCAGGTCACACAGACCGACAGGGGGGTCGACCCCTGGGTCGACCCCTAGGGAGGGGGTCGACACCCATGTCGACCCTAGGGTCGACACCCTCTGCCTGGCGGGAATTTCCCGCCTCTTCTGAAATGTGAAATTTTTATATTTTAAATCTGTTTTGAATTTTCTAAAAACTTCTTCGGGCCTTAACTAGGTCATACGGACTCCGATTTTCGAAAACTCGGACTCTATTTCGCGTATTTTTCCGAGACGAACGCAATGGCATAGCACGTTTCCCCTGATTCAGATTTTAAAATTTAATTCTGCCCTGATCTATATTATAGCAAGTTATTCAACATACGGGATGTTACATTCTCCCCTACTTAAAGGATTTCGTCCCCGAAATCTCTAAGTCTAGAAGAACGTATCCTACCATCCAAACAACCATCTACTCAAACCATCAAACACTGGCATCCATCGTCCTTAAAGTTTCTAATGCTGTATGAACATATGCAAAAAGTGTGCGTATATGTTCCCTGTCTAATGCAAAATCAGGCGGTCTACTGATTCAGTTGACCTCCTTAATGCAAACCATGATAGTGCCATGCATCCAATATGTATGCGAAAGAACCCTATCGACACATACTATTTCTACATGTGTGCACAACCATACACCAAAATGCATCATCCATATGATAGCACAACCATTATACATCAATTAATATAGCTACCTACACACAGTTATATGCAATATGCAATATGAAGTGACTGAGCCAATCTAGTGTCTAAAGTGTGTGTATATGCATCCACGAGCAACCACTAGCAAGCACTTGCATCCACACGCATCCATCAAACATAACATGTCTCAAACACATGTTTCAACCATAGGTTTACCCTATCTAAAGGTCAAAGGTACTAATGAGAGGACATACTAAAGATAAGATAAGTACTAGACAAATGATAAAGGAGAAGTTAAAAGACATACCCTCAAAAAGGAATGGGTACAGTGAACGCAACTTCGCTTCTGTCTCCCAAGTAGCATTGCTCTCATCCTCTCCCCATTGCACTTTGACTAGTCGAACCTCTCTGTTTCTCAACTTCCTAATCTCTGACCCAAGGATGCGGGT
Organism: Allium sativum; assembly: GCA_030737875.1. Taxonomy (NCBI): domain Eukaryota; kingdom Viridiplantae; phylum Streptophyta; class Magnoliopsida; order Asparagales; family Amaryllidaceae; genus Allium; species Allium sativum. Next base: position 269,797,414 of record CM060922.1, on the reverse strand, counting down.
AGGAGCTCGTCGAATAGTCGCATCTCGCTCTACCTCCACTTCTCTAAGCAAGCTCGGCTCTACCACCTCTGCGGTCTCATGTAGGCACTTCCTCAAATGTGACACATGGAATATGTCATGTACACCACTAAGTCTCTCGGGTAAATCCACTCTATATGCCATCCGTCCAATTCTTTCCTTAATAGGAAACGGCCCAACAAATCTTGGTGCTAACTTCCCAACGGACCCAAAGCGAACAACATTCCGTAATGGAGATACTTTGACAAAGACCATGTCCCCAACATCAAACTCAAGATCCGTCCTCCTCTTATCCGCGTAAGATTTCTACCTATCTTGCGCTGCTTTCATCCTTCTTCGGATCAAATCAATCTTTTCCGAAGTCTCTCTAACCATATCAGGCCCAAGCAAGATCTTATCCGTAGATTCCCACCAACATGTAGGTTATCGACAAGGCCTTCCATAAAGAGCTTCAAAAGGAGCCATACCAATACTAGACTGAAAGCTGTTATTATACGCGAACTCCACCAATGGAAGATGCTATTCCCATGTACCTCCAAAATCTAAGATACAAAGCCTCAAAAGGTCTCCAGAACACGATTCACCCTCTCAGTCTGGCCGTCCGTCTGAGGATGATATGCGGTGCTCAGACACAACTGAGTCCCTACTGCCTCTTGCAAACTTTTCCAAAACTCGCTAGTGAAGATAGGATCTCGATCAATGCAACCGAACTATCTCTCGACGGTAAACTGAAGCTAGCCATGGAGCAGTCCTCTTGCTCTTCACGGGTATGAAATGGGCGCTCTTAGTAAGTCTATCTACCACAACCCAAATTCCCGTATTACCCTTCCTCGATCTCGGTAACCCATCAATAAAATCCATCGAGACGCTATCCCACTTCCATTGCGGAACTTCCAATGGGTGAAGCAACCCACCAGGTTTCTTTTGCTCCGCTTTCACTTGTTGGCACAGCAAGCATCTAGCGACATACTCGGCCACATCTTTCTTCATTCCGGCCCAAAAGAAAACTCGCTTCATGTCTTGGTACATCTTGTCCCCACCGGGATGAATAGTCATCCTAGAATGATGTGCATCATCAAGAATAGCCTTCCTCAAACCCTCGTCTTGCGGTACACAAAGTCTACCGTCTCTACGCAAGCACCCCTTATCGTCTAGGGTGTACCTACTCAAATGGCTGGACGACTCCCCCCTTATGAGCCTCTCTACCAACTCAACCAAATGTGGGTCGTCCCGCTATGCCTCGCCAATCCGTCCCAAAAGAGTAGGTCTGACCTCTAAGGATGCTAGCAAACCGGGTATAAAGTCAACGGAAGGTCTGAAATCAAACATCGAGATAAATTCTAAGCTTCATCGTTCCACGAACAATGGACTCAAGGACAACCTTTTTCTGCTCAAGGCGTCCGCCACCACGTTACCCTTGCCAGGGGTATACGCTATCTCGAAATCATAGGATGCTAAGAACTCCATCCACCTTTGATGTCTCAAGTTCAAATCCTTCTGAGAAAACAAGTACTTCAATGATTTGTGGTCAGTGAACAATTCGAACCTCTCTCCAAGAAGATAATGGCGCCAAGTCTTAAGCGCAAAAACGATAGCGGCCAACTCTAAATCATGGGTAGGGTAATTTTTCTCATGCTTTCTCAACTACCTTCCCCCATAGGCTATTACCCTTCCCTCTTGCATTAAGACTGCGCCCAGTCCAGTCCCACAAGCATCGGTATAAACAACAAATGGCTTACTCCCATCTGGCAACACTAAGACTGGAGCTGTGGTTAAAGCTCTCTTTAACCATCGGAACGCATCATCACAATCTACGTCCCATGCGAAGACCAGATTCTTCTTTTTCAAGCGAGTTAATGGGGCTGATATCTTCGCGAAGTCCTTGATAAACTTCCTATAGTAGCCAGCCAACCCCAAGAAACTCCTCACCTCGGTAGCATTCTTCGAAACCTTCCAATCTTGGATGGACACTACCTTCGCGGGATCCACAGCTATCCCTTCCTTGGAGACCACGTGCCCCAAGAACCGCACTTCCTTCCTCTAGAAGTGACATTTAGAGAATTTAGCCTTAAGGCTATGCGCTCGAAGAGTCTCCAACACTTCCCTAAGATGTAGGGCATGCTCTTCTTCACTCTTAGAAAAGACTGAGATATCATCCACAAAGACCACCACGGACTTATTAAGGTACTCCCTGAACACCCTACTCATCAAATCAACAAAGTATGCAGGGGCGTTCGTCAAACCAAATGGCATCACAAGCCACTCATAGAAACCGTCCGGATTCCTAAAGGCAATCTTGTCTATGCTATCCTCAGCCACTCTCAACTGATGAAACCCCGTGGCCAAGTCCAACTGCGAAAACACTGAGTCGCCAACCAACTGATCAAAAAGATCATCAATCCTCGGCAATGGGTGTCTATTCTTCTTTGTGAGCTTGTTGAGTTCTCTATAGTCTACACAAAGTCTGAGGGACCCATCCGCCTTCGTGGCAAAAACTACTGGAGCTCCCCACTCCAATATACTTCGTCTTATGAACCCTTTCTTAAGCAACTCCCCTACTTGCTTATGGAGTTCCCTCCTCTCACGAGGAGCCATGTGGTGCACTGGTAAAGATACTGGTTTAGCATTATCCACCAGATATATTCGGAAGTCTATCTCCCGCTTCGGAGGTAAGCCCTTCACCTCCTCAAACACATCCGAGTACTCCCGGACCACTCTAACAGATCGCAAACTCTCGACCGAAGCGTCAAGCGATTCAAGATAACTTAGCATAACAGAATCCATGGGATTACAAGAGATCTCGAGAGTGTTACCCAAACGGGTCATGAGCCTAACAACTCTCCTTTCGCAATCAAGAACGGCACCATTACTGGATAACCAGTCCATGCCCAAAATCAACCCATAGCCCGTGAAGCCCAAAACAAAAGCATCACATCTAAACTCAACGCTAATTATGGAAATCTTCAAACCCAAATATATCATGGACAAATAAGTGGAGCCCCCAATTGGGTTTGAAACAACCAAGGGATCATCTACTAGACTGGTGTCTAAGTGCAGTGACTCAACTAATGATGATGAGATAAACGAATGCGATGCGCCAGAGTCAAACAAAGTATGGACAGGATGATCAAACAGAAAAACCAGACTTTCAACGGAAATAGTTCTACCTCTTTCCTGAATCGGTGGAACCGCGAGAGCCTGAACTTGCCCCCCTGCCTGACCTGGTGCCATAAGAGCTTGCACCTGTCCCCTTGAGGTAGATCCCGTCCTCTGCCCCTTCTTAGGGCAGTCCTTCACTAGATGCCCTGCTTCGCCACAGTGGAAGCAGCCAGTCTTCTTCTTCTTCCGACAATCTTTGCTTAGGTGGCCTGGTGTCCCGCAATTGAAGCACTTCTTCTTTCCCTTGCCACAATTGCCTTTCCCACCCTTGTTTTGCTGTTTCTGTTGAGGTCTCTTCTGATCTCCTTTCTTCTCGGGTGCCTTATTAGCATTGGGACCCTTCTCTTCCTCATGCATGAGTGCCATGTCTACTAGCTTCTCAAAGCTGGCCCCCATAGGGATGTGAGTCATAGCCAATCCAGGCATCGGTTCATTTAAGCCCTTAACGAACCCCAAAGCCTTCTTCTCCAGTGTATTCACCATGTCTATGCCAAACCTTGCCAATTGATTAAACTTGTTGACATATTCCTTCACTGATAGGTTTCCTTGCTTTAGAGTCAAGAACCTTTCCATATATAAGTTTTCCTCCGCCCTTGAGAGAAACTTTGCCACAAACCTTTGCCTGAAATCCGCCCAAGAGTCAACAGGGCGTTCTCCATTAGTGACCTCCCACCAGAATGAGGCCTCTCCCTTCATTAACCAAGCAGCTAACTTGACTTTCTTTCCTTCTTCCATCTCAAAGATATCTATCAACTCTTCCACTTCCTTAAGCCAATCTCTAGCTTCCACAAAAGTTTCTGATCCTTGAAAAGGTTTCCCTCCCAAAGCCTTAAATTCCTTGCAAGTCTTAGCAAAAGTATTCGTGCGAGGAGGAGGAGGAGGAGGAAGATCGGGTGCTACTGTTGGTGGAGGAACATTTGCTGGACCCGCAGTGGCGGCCCTAGCCTCCATCAATCTCCTATACCATACTGGTATCGTCACACCCTCTGGAAAGTTAAGATCTTCAGCCATGCTGAAACGAAAAAGGAAAGATTCAAATTGGAGAATTCGAAAGATAAAGATATGGCTATTGGGGATTATGCTTTTCTTTCAAAAACTTTTCTCTTAAAAGACATGTTTTTGAAAATACTTCTTCCAAAAATGTTTTTAGAAAAATAGTTTTCTAAAAATTTTATCTGTTCCGGTAACCTTCAACTCTGATACCACGTGTAACACCCCACACCCGCTAAGGTCACTCACTAAGGGAACGCCTTAGCTTCGGTGGAGTATTTTAAGTGAATATAGAACAGAAAAATTACAACAAGACAGATATAAATAGTACTTGAAAATCTAAAACATCATTTCATTGCAGCAGAAGGTAAACATGTTTAGTTACAACACCATAAAAGAGTCAAGTGCCCAAATATCCATCCTGATAAAAACATAAGTACATAATCCCACTACATAAACTAATAGCCATAATAGAAAAGATAAGCTGGCTTTACATCACGGTCCAAGCTCCAAAAGATAGATAAAGAAATCTGATCAAAGCCCACTAGTGCTAGGCCCAACCTGAGGACCTGAGGGGGAAAAAGATAAAAACAACGGGGTCAGACATAAGTCTGAGTGAGCCCTATAACTTTAACAATACAATCATTAAAGTAATTAGGGTATGATATAAACTTGGTACGGTGATGACTGGGGATAAACGACTACACTAAGCAGCCAACAAGACATAGGATGAACTAAGATAACGGTAAAGACGCATCTACCCACCCAAGGGTAATTACTAACAACACCACACCAGTCATTCCTACTTAAAGGTTGATCCCACCCAAGGACTTAGAAAATTTACCCAGTAGTTTCGTGTACCCCTAGCTGACTACATAGGTGCCGTCTGCCCCTATCTCCACTAGGTGTACCCACTACTCCCCATGCGATTGGCTCCCTACCGTAGATACCCGTGCTGCCCCCATAGTGGGGTGTATCACTCCCCAAAGTGGCAACCTGATACAACCAATGGTGCACGGCTTATACCTACACGATGCAACAACGTCTTACCTACCATCCCGGGTCCACACACGCATATGAAACCCGTTGGACTTGCGTTGCCACCGCTAACCCGTTTTGGCCTCTTATAGTCAAGCCCAGTACGCGTGTCCCGTCCTCGACATGGGTCGAGCCCAATAAGATACATATGGGTTACTGGTTGAAATGGGCCCCCACAAGCTACCCACCTAAGCTTGTCCCTTTTTCTAGTGCATCCCACTTAACCCTTTAATCATGTTTAATTACATGTTCCACTTGGTTAAGTATTCTAATCGTATTTTCTATTGCCACCCAAGGCAACCCACTAGATTTCCACATGCCACCCAAGGCACTCACTTGATTTCCGCATGCCACCCAAGGCACCCACTTAACCCCTCATGCCCCACTACATGCTTATCTGGTTAAGTGTTTCTTAATTGATTAAGAACGTAACCGTTGTAAAGACCTCTCACATTAGACTATCTTTTATGGCAGCTGGATTTGTCGGTTGGGTCTGGGCAGCCTTACGCCATAACCGAGTCTAACCTCATGTCTTTACACTTGTCACATATTTAGTTTGTGCCTAAGACCTCTCACATTGGGCCAATCATTTGTAGCCGCTGGATTTGCCGGTCGGTTCCGGGCAGTCTTATGCTACAAAAGGGTCCAACCTCGTGTCTTAGTCGATTAATTACACCTAATTAATCACCCCCATAATTTGTATTAATTATCCCTAATTAATTACAAATTTAACGATGTACATAATTGACTCAATTATGTCCATCCACTTTATGGTATGCATAATCATACCAACTTCACACCATTTCATTAACATGAATATTAACCCCATCGTTCCCCACGTAATTCGCTAACATGACATGCTTAAAAGGGAAGATTCATCACACATACAATGGGTTCAACTTGCATAACATTAGCATCAACATGGGTTTTTAAAGGTGTCAACATGCATATAGCATCAAACCCAACTAGCATAAATAATCAACCCAAACTCGCATGAATCACATATGTCATAAAGAGGGTAACTTGCATGAGCTACTTATGTCATATAAAGGGGTAAACTTGCATATGTATGTATAACATACAAAGGGGTTAACTTGCATATGTATGCATATCATACAAAGGTGTAAAATTGCACATGTTACTTGTATATAATCAAACACCAAACTTGCATAACATGTCATATATGAACTTGCATATAATCATACACCAAACTTGCATAACATATCATATATGAACTTGCATATAATCAAACACCAAACTTGCATAACATGGTGTCATAATGGATCAATGTTTATCATAGCGATTTGCATAACTAGCATCATGAACACATAGCCTAAAACTTGCATAACTTGCATAACATCATTATCACATAGCATATGACTTGCATAACTTGCATAACATCATGATCACATAGCATATGACTTGCATAACTTGCATAACATCATGATCACATAGCATATGACTTGCATAACGACGTTGTATCTATTTTTAGTATGAATTAAGGTAGTCTTAGGGTGTATTTATAGAATTAGGATGTAATTTAAGCCCTTAGATTAACCCTAGATTAGGTTAGAGCCGTCAGATTTCGTCACAAGCCCTAAAACATAGCCCAAACCCCTTCAGGTTGCACCCAGGTCACACAGACCGACAGGGGGGGTCGACCCCTGGGTCGACCCCTAGGGGGAGTCGACACCCATGTCGACCCTAGGGTCGACACCCTCTGCCTGGCGGGAATTTTCCTGCCTCTTCTGAAATGTGAAATTTTTATATTTTAAATCTGTTTTGAATTTTCTGAAAACTTCTTCGGGCCTTAACTGGGTCATACGGACTCCGATTTTCAAAAACTCGGGCTCTATTTCGCATATTTTTCCGAGACGAACGCAATGGCATAGCCTGTTTCCCCTGATTCAGATTTAAAAATTTAATTCTGCCGTGATTTATATTATAGCAAGTTATTCAACATACGGGGTGTTACAAATCGTATTTAATAACAATGTACTTAACCTTTATCTACCTATGTAGCGCGCAGGCCTATTCCCTCAAGCTTAAGCATCTCCATCTATATATCATTGCTGTTTTCATTTTTTCTGCAATTCGAAAGCTTTAGGAAAATAAATGTCGCTCCTCATTTTCTTTAAATTCACAAATCTAAAATAAAAGAGTGTTTCCCCTTTCTAATTTTCCATTTGTGAGAAAGATGCTGCTTCCCTCATATTATTTGCAAAGTAATAAAGCAGTATTTCCCTGAATCCTCCAACAAATGAAAAATCGAATTCGAAAATAATAAAAGGGAAATCACAATCGGAAATGAGGATCGAATACCACAGAAATCACGAATAAAAATCATTCAGGAGGCACTCGCGATTCACGATTTGAACCCGACCGATTAACAAACCTCGACATAAGACCAGGGTCGCTCGCGATTTTCAAGGGAGGTGGAGCTCGATTGTTTTGAGGCTGAACTCGGAAGAGTGCGATTCATTTATCGAAGGAGGAATTTGGGCTCGACGTTGACCAGGGCATTGCGATTTTGGGGGAAAGGATTGGTGCGATGTACACTATACTGCAACCAGGATTTTACCGCGATGATCAAAAAGGGTTTGAGCTAGAAAAGGGATCGCGATACATCGAGGCATTGTCTGGACTGCGTGGTAATTAAATGGGGAAGGTCGAGCTATTTTTGGGCAAGATGAGTAACATAATGGTGAATGGTGATTTTGATATGTAGTGCAAGGGAAGGAATTGCTGTAGTAAATGGATAAGGTACATTTTGATTTAAATTTTTTATAGAAAGAGGTTTATCTAATTAGAAGCTGATTTAAATAAATTTATAAACCTGTATGTTTGGCTAGTAAAGTAATTAAATTATAGACTAATCGTTTGAATATTAAGTTAATGTTTAATTTGGAATTGATTTACATGTCGAAAATTAATTAATTAAATTAAATTATTATAATTAGATAACTAAAATTTATTTATATTGTTTTGCATTGAAAAGCAGAAGTATGGAGATATCACTGTGAATTCTATAAGATAGGTTTCATTGGGTATTCAGCAAAATAAAAATTCAGGTGAGTAAATCTCACTCACCTTTTTCTTTAGAATTATTTTTATTCGTTAAAAATAATTGTTGTTGCTTGTTTGAATGCTCTCTGGTTGTTTTAAATATATTAGTTATTTAGGGTGACTATTATATATATATATATATATGTATGTATGTATGTATGTATATATTGGTTTGGTGCTTGGATTCCCGCAGTTTCATTAGCGGATGCCCGCGGTACTATTAGCGGATGATTACCCTATATGCCCACGCTATGATAGTGGATGACCTTTTATACCGCGATATCCTACCTCGAAGCAGGATGGGTATTATTTATGTGCTAACGTCTGTGGATGCAGGAAAAAAAGGTTGGAGGGATCCAACCGGATTTCTCAAAAATATATTATCTGTTTGTTTATTTGTTTGCATATATACTGTGATATATGATGTGTTAGAAAACCTGAAATAAAAATTGGTTGTTGGTGTTTAATATCACTGGGCCTAAGTGTTAATTTATAAAAATATCCTAAAAAGGATATTTGAGATTTAAAAGGAAAATTCTATTTTTAAAATAGAATTTGAAATTTTAGAATGGAATAAAAATATTAACCTGTTTTAATAAAAAAACAAGCAATTCATTTATAAACGAAGTTTATAAATGAAGTGAAAATAATTATCATTGGGTAATTCAGAAACAAAAACAAGTGTGAAGTTGAAAAGGGAAAGTTATTTTTCCAAAGTAGAAATTATTGATTTCAACTGAATTGGAAATCAAGACTTGTTTAATATAGAAATTTAAATGGAGTTTAAATATCGAAATTCAAATGGGATTTGAATATAGAATTTAAATATAGAATTTGAATATAGAAATTCAAAGAGAATTCAAATATAGAATTTGAATATAGAAATTCAAAGAGAATTCAAATATAGAATTTGAATATAGAAATTCAAATAGATGTTGAATGTAGAAAATTTCAAGGGAATTCAAATATAGAATTTGAATATAAGAATGTAAATTGAATTTGAATATAGGATTCAAATAGAATTGAAAATGGATTTGAATATAGAAATTAAAATGAAGTTTGAAAATAGATTTGGATATAGAAATTCAAATGGAGATTGAAAAGGGAATTTGAACATAGGAAATTCAATTGGTATTGAAATTGAATTTGAATATAGAAAATCGAAGTATAAATAAACATATACCGAGTAAGGAAAATTTGACAATTATAGATAATCGAAAATATTATGTTGAATTGAAAATTTTGATTTGATATATATTAAAAATATATTAGAATGGAGTTGAATTTACTATAAACAAAGTTTAAAAGTTTTTATATATAAATATAATTAAAAAGAACTCGCCGCAACGCTGTAGTTCGTAAATTGGCGTTTCGAACTTCAATTGAGTATACAGAACTCAATTGAAGTCGGAATTCTTTGAAACAAGAAACGTCAGGACCGATTTGATAATAGTTTTCTAATGGAGGATAAAAATCTGGATTTCGTCGAATAGATTTTGAGTTATGTCAAAATCAAATTTTCAGAAAAACAGCGCCAGAACCATTATAAAACCCTAACGGTTTATTTAAATAAATTAAAGAATTTTAAGCAAATAAAATCCAAATTTCTATTTAGAAAAATCCAAATTTGAGTTATAAAATATATCGGAACTCAAGTGGAGTAATGAATTGATTTTTGAAACGGAAATCAAAATTTTGACTATTGAATAGAATTAACTAATTCGAGTAGTAATTAGTTAATGAGATTTTGAATTAATATTGGGCTTTGAATAAGTGAATTCGATTTGGAAATTTATATTCGAAATCGAAATGAAAACTAGAATTGAAATTGAAATTCAATTTGGTTATGGATATAAATATTTTATTTGAACATGTTATGTTCAAACAAAGAAGTGAAATAGGCAAAATAGCTAATTAAAGAATAAATGAGCGAAACTGAATTCAAACGGTTATATAGTGTTGAATTGAATTGAAAACAGGTGAGCATGTGTTAGAGAGGTATGGGATGAAGTATATGAAAATTTTAATTTATGTGCCCGACAAAAAGTACATGTTTAAATTCATATATGAGATTTTATGCGCCGTATCGACAAGCCGCTTGGCTTTTTCTTTTGGATTGGTGAAGGCCATGGGAGGCAATTTGAAATATCCTGATGCTCCCGGTACAAAGGAGGTTATGGCGAAATTTTCCAAAAATTTAAGGAGTTAGAATATTTTTAAGAAATTTTGATAATTAAAAATCAATGTATCGATACCTATAGAATTCCATAAGGAAACGAACTAAAAATAGAATATTTTAAACAAAAAGAAAATATGTGAATTTAAATCAAGTAAGAATAGAAAGAGAAAAGCATATATGTTTTAGAAATGGGAAATTGGTTTAATATGGTGTTGATTATTCGAGTTAGCAGTCTTGTCTGTTTTGAAGTTAAATGATGCTTTCAGTCAAGGTCTGAGAGGTAGTTATACCCCAATTTGATTGTTTTCATTTTTAGCCGATAAATAGCAAGATTCAGTCTCGAAGATCGATGGTTGAATAAAAGATAGTTGAATGAAATATTTTGGGTTGTTTGTAACGATGTTTTACACAACATTCGTTTTAGCCAAATAAGTGGAATTTTGGAAATATAGTAAATAAATATTTACTGAGGGTAGAATTGAATGAGTCAAAAAAGAAATAAATAATTGGAGTGTTCTCCAATTATAGTTAGAAAATATTTTCTAAGTGTAGAAAATAAAAGAAGGCGAGATATGGAAATGTTTTCCAAATGGGTAAGAGGCCAAGATGATAATTGAAATCTTTTAGTTAATAAATATTGATAAAGGAAGTGGAGAAGTATTTGAATTAATGAAATATAAATTAAATGGCCCAGTGATTGTTTGATGTTTTGAATGGATGTTTGATTTTCTTCGATAGTTAAATAACCGACTATCGAAGTGTTTGCCAATAGCGTTGTCAGTATGGAGAGACCGGTTGGATTTTTATCCGAGAACCGCTCTGTATTGGCAGTAGCGTTGTGAATCAGATTATATGAAGATAATCGAAGATGGAGTAAAGTGCAAGGGCTTTTTCTATTAATAGAAATTGTGCCTTCGGTTTCGTTCAGCCCCAGAACGAACGTATATGGACGAATGTCTGACAAAGTATTTCCAATGATCTAATATATTGGTCTGTATAAATATACACGGTGGCAATGGATTTATTCCCTTAGCATAATATCCAGAATATTTTTGCAAATCAACTAGTGATTAATGGATCTGACTATGTGGTATTCAAAGTGATTTGTGTTATAAATGAATGGCAAGTAATCGTAGCTTCAGGCCTCAACAACCGGGAAATGACAAAAATCGGGGCAGGCAACATGGCTATGTGGGTCGCTCCCATTATGGTGTATTATCACCTATCTAGAGATTCATTTAATTCCTTATTCTATTCGATGCTGTCCCATTCGGGAAATGGTTGCTGATCCCAACCGTTGGTGATATACATTCGATACACTCAAGCGAAATGAGTGGTCGGTCATGTGTGGGCCAGGTTGCAAGATGTTCTTGTTGAACCAAGTGTATTACTCTTGTAACATCCTGTGAATTCTATAACGTTAAGCTTCACAAATTAAAGTGAAATTAATTAAAATGAAAGAATTAAGGGAAATGGGTTACGCCATTGCGTTCGTCTCGGAATTCTGCTTAAGATAGAGTCCAAGTTTGCGTGAATCGGACTCCGTATGAAGGAGTTATGACCTTCGGAAGTTTCAGAATAAAATTTATAATTCAAACAGCTCAATTTCAAATTCAAAATTCGAAAAACAGGTTCAAACTGGGCTAGGCTAGAAAATTCCCGCCCAGAGACCAGGTCGACCATGGTGTCGACCTGGCCACCCCAGGTCGACCATAGTGTCGACCTGGGTGTTGACCTGCCAGTCGACCTACCTGGTCGACCTGGCTGGCTAGGTCTGGCTCTGGCTCGAATTTCTGTGGTTCGGTGTGTCACTAGGGCTGACATGTCACTTCTTAATTGGCTCTTTGAACTTTGTATGGTCTAGATTCCTCTTGTCTTCATATGACAGCTCAAAACAATTTAAAAATCTATAAATGCACCCTAAGTCTCAACTGAAAATTCACATAAAAAAATAAGAAGGGAGTCGTCATGCTGCCAGGAAGGAATTTAGCATAGCCGTCAAGAGAAAAAAGCCTAGAGACGAATCAAATTAAGAAGAAGATTAAAGCTTAATCAAATTAATCAACGCAATGTTAATCTACCCAAAAGTGCGCATCTCAATTTCAGAATTTAGAAGCCAGAATTCAAGATTCTGCATTCGTTGTAAGTATAGTGACCTTTCAGAATATGAATAAAAATTGTGACGTGATTCGATGTAAATAAAAATAGAATTGTGTTATTATATGTTAATGATATAAATTCTGTGTATTGTAATGATTCTATCATGACTTGTGTATTGATATTTGTGGCCTAAATTGATTGATGCAAGCCTATTGAACAATTGTATATGAAAATAATGGCACTTGCAAGTTTGTGGCAAAAACTAGAATTTGATCCCTTTATGTTTATGTCTATGGCATGGACTTTATACATTCACTAAGTCTAAATTAAGGCTTATGTAAACATGTTCTAGATTTGAGACCTTTTATGCCTACATGACCCAAAACCTATGAACAAATTCTTATGTTTATTTGCAAGTATAAGTGGGTCTATGTTAAGTATCGTTTGGGTTACATAAACTATGCAAGTTCATGTTGAAATAGGCTATATGATTAGATGTTAAAATTGGACATTTTTGTGAATATACAACAAGCTAGTTTTGTGGTTGACATTATGCCAAGTTAAACATGTTTAAAACCCAAGTTTGTATAAGCCTAAACTATGCCATTTCATATGTCACCTACTTAGTTATACTCTGATTTGAATGCAAGTTCACATGACCCATAATTTATGTTAGTTGAATCGCTAAATTGCAAGTTCATGCGCCACACACCTTTATGTACTATAAAATGTTACATGTGCTTGATTTCCCCTTTTCTCACGTTTATAAAGTTGGGTTGAATTGTGTCGAGCCCAACATTTGTTATAATGTTGCGAACGTACAAACGGGGGTAATAACATTGGGTGTAAAACATAAAAATATATGTTGGCATGTTTGGCACATGCCAATGACAATGACATTTAAGCGGTATGAATTGTTATACCCAAGAATAAAAGGCATGACATTTACATATAATTGAGAAGTAATAAAATATGTAAATCTAGAAAACACGATATGCTTAACCCGAGGACGGATTGAGTTGTGATGTAAACCTGCCCGGACCCGCCCGGCTGTCCAGTAGCCACAACAATACCTATCCAATGTGGGTGGTTAAGCATTGACCCCAATAAGGACCCGAGGTTAGACTGAGCTATGGTGTAAACCCGCCTGGAACCGACCGACACATCCAGTAACTGTAGCAATATCTGTCTAATGTGAGTGCTCAGGTGCTCTAAGAGGCTAAGGACAGTTGGTAGGGTTAAGTCAACTATAAACACTTAACCAAATTCAACATGTTAACAAGAATTGATGGGTGAGGTTAGGTAAATACAGACGCTTAACTACTTAACATGTTTGACTAGAAAACCCTAGTAACGAGGGACTCGTTTCAGCAGTAACCCAAGTTTGGTATCATGGTACCCTAAAACTAGGCAGGGTGGGGCGCGATTACTGGGCTGATTATAAGCAGTCAAAACGATGGCGGTGGGTGCAACAGTGTAGGTTCTAACGGGGTGCGGGCGTGCACACACTCCGGAGCAGACAAATAGGGCACTGGGGGCACAAGTAGTATAACCTATGCCTTCTAGAATTTGTGTCGGGGCCGCCACCATGGGTCTTGATACACCCATGGTGGGACCAGCATAGGTATCTACAATTCTTGGGGGCCGTTTGACATATGTTTACGCGAGTAAGAGCCGATCTTTAAATAAAAATGGGGATCACTTCACCCTCAGCATGGGGTGCCAGTTAAAATAAGCTCAAGTAGGTGCAGAGATATAGTATGGGTGCGATAGTACATTCGACGCTTCCTTAGCTTGTGACACTTTTTTATTTTCAGTTTATATCTATCATGCCCTTTTCTTATTCACATACCGAAGAGTTACTAGATTTACTCAAGCTTTATGTCTGACTCTATTTTCTTTTCGTCTTCTTTTCTTTCATCCCCCCCCCCCCCCAGGTCCACAAGGAGGAAACAACTCAGCTCATTCAGAGACCGTAGATGTATGATTTGGATCTCTTTTGCTCGACTTATGGCTTTGGATATCACTATGGGGATTTTTGTCACCTTATTTATGTTTTATGCTTCTTTAATAATCAAGACAGTAATGAAGTTGTAATGTTGGAAGTATTTTGAGGAAATTATGGAAATGTTTTGTTTGAACACGTATTGATGAAATAAAAGTCTGTTTGGTTTCCACTGGTTAAAATATGTGTATTTTTATCTGTCTTGTCTTTATCTGTGGCTTTTACTTATAAACCTCCACCAAAGTTAAGGCATTCCCTTTGTGAGTGACCTTAACGGAGGTGGGGTGTTTCACTTGGTATCAGAGCATAGGTTTACTAGATAAGATAAAAAAATGAAATTGTTTTCAAAAGAAAGTTTAAAGAAGCATTTTTCAAGAAAAAGTGTTATATTTTTTTAAGAGGCATAATCCCCAAAGCCATGTGCACTATCTCTCTCTATCCTTCGTTTTGAATCTTTCCTTTCTGTTTCAGCATGTCTGGAGACCTTAACATTCCAGAGGGAGTGCTGATACCTGGCTGGTTTAGGAGGTACTTAGAAGCAGGGGCCAATGGCGCGGGCCCAGCAGACATCCCTCCTCCAGTGGTCGTGGTTCTTCCTCCTCCTCCACCTCCTCGTGGAAATGCCTTCGCAAAACCATGTAGAGACTTCAAGGCTATGGGTGGAAAAGACTTTTATGGTACAGAATCCTTTGTAGGAGCAAGAAACTGGCTAAAGTAGACTGAGGATCTGTTTGTCATCATCGGAGTTGATGACAGGCAAAAATACAGCTAGCAGTATGGTTGCTTAAAGATGAAGCTTCCTATTGGTGGGAAATTACCAATGCTCAGAGGGCGGTGGAAACATGGGAAGACTTCAGGACAAGGTTTGAGATGAAATTCCTCTCCCAAGCTGAAAGAAGCCTGCAAATGGAGAAGTTTCTAACTCTGAAACAGGGAAGTATGACAATCAGGGAGTATGTTAATCAGTTTAATCAGTTGGCCAGATTTGGGCTAGACTTAGTAAACACCCAACACAAGAAGGCACTTCACTTCGTCAAGGGTTTGAATGAACCTCTAAACAGCCTTGCTATGAGCCATGTATCCACGGGAGCGACTTATGAAAGCTTGGTGGACATGGCATAGCTACACGAGGAAGACAACGGCAAGAAAGAGACCAAGGCGGAAGAGAAGAAAGAGGGTCTACAAGCAAAGAAAACGGACTTCAAGAAAGGAGGGAAGAACAATAAGCTCCGTGAGAGGAGAAGGTGTAATTTCTGTGGCATTGTGGGACATATATCGAAAGACTGCCGAAAAAGGAAGGCAAAGATAGGTGGTTGCTTCCATTATGGAGAAACTGGGCACCAAGCTAAGGATAGCCCAAGGAAGAAAGGGCAGGGATAGAAAGCCGGATCCACTTCAGGGGGTCAGGTTCATGCGCTAGTGGCACCTCAGCAGGAACGAGGTAGTAATATTTTTGTAGAAAGTGTAATTTATCTTTATGATCATCCAGTTCGCACACTGTTTGACTCTGGCGCATCACACTCTTTTGTTTCATCTGCCTTAGTAGAATCTCTGCATCTAGACACTAATATGGTAGAGGATCCCTTAGTAGTTTCAAATCCAATTGGGGGCTCCGCTTACTTGTCAATGGTTTGTTTGGGTTTGAAAATCTCTATTCTCAGCGTTGAGTTTAGTTGTAATGCCTTTGTTTTGGGCTTCTCGGGATATGGTTTGATCTTAGGCATGGACTGGTTATCCAGTAATGGTGCCATCCTTGATTATGAGAAAAGAGTAGTTAGACTCTTGACTTGCTTGGTAACACTCTAGAAATTTCTTGTAATCCCTTGAATGCTGTTATGCTTAGTTATCTAGAGTCGCTTGATGCTTCTGATGAGAATTTGCAATCAGTTAGAGTAGTGCGGGAATATTTGGATGTCTTTGAGGAGGTGAAAGGCCTACCTCCGAGGTGGAGAATAGACTTCCGCATATATCTTGTGGATAATGCAAAGCCTGTAGCTTTACCTGTCAGACACATGGCTCCAAAGGAGAGAAAGGTGCTTAGTAAGCAGGTTAAAGAACTTCTCAAAAAGGGGTTCATTAGACGGAGCATTTCGGAGTGGGGTGCTCCAGTGGTGTTCGCAACCAAAGCGGACGGTTCGCTTCGCCTTTGTGTCGACTATAGGGAGTTAAACAAATTGACCAAGAAAAATAGGCACCCTCTTCCCCGAATCGACGATTTGTTTGATCAGCTTGTAGATGCGACGGTCTTCTCCTAACTTGATCTGGCAACTGGGTTCCATCAGCTAAGAGTAGCTGAAGATAGCATTGATAAAACAGCGTTTAGAACCCCAGACGGTTTCTTCAAGTGGCTTGTCATGCCTTTCGGCTTGACAAACGCACCCGCTTATTTCGTAGACCTAATGAGCAGGGTGTTCAGAGAATTCCTCAACAAATTTGTGGTTGTCTTCGTAGATGATATCTTAATCTTCTCAAAGAATGAGGAAGAGCTTGCTCAGCATCTGAAAGAAATCATGGAAACTCTCCGTACACATCAGCTAAAAGCCAAATTCTCCAAGTGCCACTTTTGGAGAAAGGAGGTAAGAATTCTAGGGCATATAGTGTCCAAAGAGGGATTGGCTGTGGACCCCGCGAGAGTGGTGGCAGTGCAAGATTGGAAGACACCAAGAAATGCAACCGAAGTTCGAAGCCTTCTTGGGCTAGCCAGTTTTTACCGAAAGTTTATTAGGGATTTCGCGAAAATCTCAGCCCCACTCACAAGGCTAACAAAGAAGAATCTGGCGTTCACTTGGGATTTGGAATGCAAGTTTGCTTTCCAATGATTAAAAAGGGCTCTCACATCAGCCCCAGTTCTGACTTTGCCAGATGGAAGCAAAATGTTCACAGTATACACAGATGCATGTGGAACGAGACTGGGCGCTGTTCTAATGCAAGAAGGAAGGGTAGTAGCTTATGGCGGAAGACAATTGAAGGTTCATGAAAGGAACTACCCAACCCACGATCTTGAGTTAGCCGCCATCGTCTTCGCGCTTAAGTCTTGGCGCCATTATCTCCTAGGTGAGAAGTTCGAATTATACACTGACCATAAATCGTTGAAATATCTCTTCTCACAGAAGGATCTTAACTTGAGGCAGTAAAGATGGATGGAGTTTCTTGCCTCGTATGACTTTGAAATTTCCTATACTCCCGGCAAAGGCAACGTAGTAGTAGACGCGTTGAGCCGAAAGAAACTGACCTTAAGCCCGCTCTTTGTGGAAAGGCAAAGCTTGGAGTATATAGTCAGTTTTAACTTTAGGCCCTCCTCTGATTTTGTATCGGGTTTGTTAGCATCTCTCGAAGTACGCCCTACTCTCTTGGACTCAATAGGGGCTGCACAACGTGAAGACCCTTAGCTTGTTGATGTGATTGATAAACTTATTAGGGGTAAGACTTCTAGTCACCTCAGTAGATATGCCATCGATGATAAGGGTTGGCTGAGGCGAGATGGAAGATTATGCGTCCCACAAGCAAGGGAGTTGACAAAGAAGGTTCTCGAGGAAGCGCATCATTCCAAGATGACTATACACCCTGGCGGTGATAAGATGTACAAGGATATAAAAAGGACTTTCTTTTGGAGCGGCATGAAGCAAGATGTGGCAGATTTCGTTTCTAAGTGCATGACCTGCTAACGGGTCAAGGCTGAACAGAAGAAACCTGGAGGACTACTTCATCCTTTAGAGGTCCCACAATGGAAGTGGGATAGCATTTCAATGAACTTCATTGATGGACTACCTAGATCGAGAAGAGGCAATACTAGCATTTGG
This sequence comes from Allium sativum, assembly GCA_030737875.1. Classification (NCBI taxonomy): domain Eukaryota; kingdom Viridiplantae; phylum Streptophyta; class Magnoliopsida; order Asparagales; family Amaryllidaceae; genus Allium; species Allium sativum. The sequence goes on along the minus strand of CM060922.1, from coordinate 269,779,059 downwards.
GTAGTAGTGGATAGGCTTACTAAGAGCGCCCACTTCATACTTATCAAGAGTAGAAGGACTGCCTCATCTCTAGCATCTCTTTATCTCAAGGAAATAGTTCGACTTCATGGGATACCCTCCAGTATTGTTAGTGACCGAGACCCTATCTTCACAAGCGAGTTTTGGCAGAGTCTGCAAGAAGCTGTAGGCACACAGTTATGTTTGAGCACGGCCTATCACCCCCAAACCGATGGCCAGACGGAAAGGGTGAATAGAGTTTTAGAGGATCTTTTGAGACTTTTCGTTCTTGACTTTGGAGGGACATGGGAGGATCACCTTCCTTTAGTGGAATTTTCCTACAACAACAGCTACCAAGCTACCATAGGCATGGCACCCTTCGAAGCCTTGTATGAAAGACCGTGCAAATCACCAACTTGTTGTTGGGAGTCTACAGATAAGCTTATACTTGGGCTAGATATAATTAGAGAGACTTCAGAGAAAGTGGACTTGATACAGAGAAGGATGAAGACAGCCCAAGATAGACAAAAATCCTACGCCGACAAAAGAAGGACCGACCTTGAGTTTGAGGTTGGGGACAGGGTTTTCCTTAAGGTATCCCCGTTAAGGAACGTCGTTTGCTTTGGGTCTGCAGGAAAGCTAGCACCAAAATTTGTAGGACCGTTTCCTATCATCGAGAAGGTTGGGAAGTTGGCCTATAGATTAGAGCTACCCGAGGGACTGGCCGGAGTTCACAACGTCTTTCATGTTTCTCACCTCCGGAAGTGTTTGCATGAGTCTGCGGAAGTGGTGGAACCTAGCATTCTAGAAGAGGCCGAAGTGGAACGTGAAGCAACTGTGAGGAGAGTTCCAACCCGCATCTTAGGAACTGAAGTGAAAAAGCTACGCAACCGCGAAGTCAAACTTGTTAAAGTTCAGTGGGGCGACGCCGAGGAAGACGCGACTTGGGAAACTGAGGACAGAATACGCGCTGCCTACCCTCTTCTTTTTGAGGGTACATCTTTGATCTCTCTTTTTCCTTAAGTTATGCTTTATCTATCTTTTTTGGTATATGTTCTTGGTCCTTTTTCCTAACTCCTTAAGTAGAAAACAAATGGATGCAAACATGTATTTGAAAAAATATTATGGATGATGGCTGCAAATGGTTGCTAGTGATTGCTAGTGGTTGCTTGTGGATGCATATACACACACACCCTAGGTTATAGATCGGCTCAGTCACTTCATATTGCATATGCATATATGTATTCTCATTTGTATATGGTTGAAACTTGATATGCTGTCATATGGTCGTCGCATTTGTATGAATGGTTGTGCACTCATGTAGAATTATGAGTAGGAAAAAAATTGCATACATAATGGATTCATGACACTAACATAATTTGCATTAAGGAGGTCAACTGAATCAGTAGACCGCCTGATTTCTGCATTAGATAAGGACATGTACACACACTATGCATATGATCATGAAGTATTAGAAGTCTTTTAAGGACAGTGGATGCCTGTGTTTGTTGGTTGAGTAAATGGACTGTTGGATGGTAGGATATGCATTCTTCCTAACTTGAAGATTTTGGGGACGAAATCCTTTTAAGGGGGGAGAATGTAACACCCCGGGAATTCTATAACGCTAAGCTTCACAAATTAAATTGTAATTAATTCTAAATGAAAGAATTAAGGGAAATGGGTTACGCCATTGCGTTCGTCTCGGAATTCTGCTTTAGATAGAGTCCGAGTTTGCGTGAATCGAACTCCGAATGAAGGAGTTATGACCTTCGGAAGTTTCAGAATAAAATTTAAAATCCAAACAGCTCAGTTTCAAATTCGAAATTCGAAAAAACAGGTTCAAACTGGGCTGGGCGGGAAAATTCCCGCCCAGAGACCAGGTCGACCATAGGGTCGACCATGGTGTCGACCTGGCCACCCCAGGTCGACCATAGTGTCGACCTGGGTGTCGACCTGCCAGTCAACCTGATTGGCTAGGTCTGGCTCTAGCTCGAATTTTTGTGGCTCAGTGTGTCACTAGGGCTGACATGTCACCTCTTGATTGGCTCTTTGAACTTTGTATGGTCTAGATTCCTTCTGTCTTCATTTGATGGCTCAAAACAATTTAAAAATCTATAAATACGCCCTAAGCCTCAACTGAAAATTCACATAAAAAAATAAGAAGGGAGTCGTCATGCTGCCAGAAAGGAATTGAGCATAGTTGTCAAGAGAAAAAAGCCTAGAGACGAATCAAATTAAGAAGAAGATTAAAGCTTAAACAAATTAATCAACGCAACGTTAATATATCCAAAGGAGCGCATCTCAATTTCAGTATTCAGAATCCAGAATTCAAGATTCTGCATTCGTTGTAAGTATAGTGACCTTTCAGAATATGAATAAAAACTGTGACGTGATTCGATGTAGATAATAATAGAATTGTGTAATTATATGTTAATGATATAAATTCTGTGTATTGTAATGATTCTGTCATGACTTTTGTATTGATATTTGTGGCCTAAATTGATTGATGCAAGCCTATTGAACAATTGTATATGAAAATAATGGCACTTGCAAGTTTGTGGCAAAAACTAGAATTTGATCCCTTTATGTTTATGTCTATGGCATGGACTTTATACATTCACTAAGTCTAAATTAAAGCTTATGTAAACATGTTCTAGATTTGAGACCTTTTATGCCTACATGACCCAAAACCTATGAACACATTCTTATGTTTATTTGCAAGTATAATTGGATCTATGTTAAGTATCGTTTGGGTTACATAAACTATGCAAGTTCATGTTGAAATAGGCTATATGATTAGATGTTAAAATTGGACATTTTGGTGAATATACAACATGCTAGTTTTGTGGTTGACATTATGCCAAGTTAAACATGTTTAAAACCAAAGTTTGTATAAGCCTAGACTATGCCATTTCATATGTCACCTACTTAGTTATACTCTGATTTGAATGCAAGTTCACATGACCCATAATTTATGTTAGTTGAATCGCTAAATTGCAAGTTCATGCACCACACACCTTTATGTGCTGTAAAATGTTACATGTGCTTGATTTCCCCTTTTCTCACGTTTATAAAGTTGGGCTAAATTGTGTCGAGCCCAACATTTGTTATAATGTTATGAACGTACAAACGGGGGTAATAACGTTGGGTGTAAAACATGAAAATATATGTTGGCATGTTTGGCACATGCCAATGACAATGACATATAAGCGGTATGAATTATTATACCCAAGAATAAAAGGCATGACATTTACATATAATTGAGAAGTAATAAAATATGTAAATTTAGAAAACACGATATGCTTAACCCGAAGTTGGATTGAGTTGTAATGTAAACATGCTCGGACCCACCCGGCTGTCCAGTAGTCACAACAATACCTATCCAATGTGGGTGGTTAAGCATTGAGCCCAATAAGGACCCAATGTTAGACTGAGCTACGGTGTAAACCTGCCCGGAACCGACCGGCACATCCAGTAACCGTAGCAATATCTATCTAATGTGAGTGGTCAGGGGCTCTAAGAGGCTAAGGACAGATGGTAGGGTTAAGTCAACTATAAACACTTAACCAAATTCAACATGTTAACAAGAATTGATGGGTGAGGTTAGGTAAATACAGACGCTTAACCACTTAACATGTTTGACTAGAAAACCCTAGTAACGAGGGACCCGTTTCAGCAGTAACCCAAGTTAGATATCATGGTACCCTGAAACTAGGCAGGGTAGGGCACGATTACTGGGCTGATTATAAGCAGTCAAAACGACGGCGGTGGGTGCAACAGTGTAGGTTCTAACGGGGTGCGAGCGTGCACACACTCTGGAGCAGACAAATAGGGCACTGGGGGCACCAGTAGTATAACCTATGCCTTCTAGAATTTGTGTCGGGCCCGCCACCATGGGTCTTGATACACCACATGGTGGGATTAGCATAGGTATCTACAATTCTTGGGGGCCGTTTGACACATGTTTACGCGAGTAGGAGCCGATCTTTAAATAAAAATGGGGATCACTTCACCCTCAGCATGGGGTGCCAGTTAAAATAAGCTCAAGTAGGTGCAGAGATATAGTATGGGTGCGATAGTACATTCGACACTTCCTTAGCTTGTGACACATTCCTATTTTCAGTTTATATCTATCATGCCCTTTTCTTATTCACATACTGAAGAGTTACTAGATTTACTCAGGCTTTATGTCTGACTCTATTTTCTTTTCGTCTTCTTTTCTTTCGTCCCCCCCCCCCCCCAGGTCCACAGGGAGGAAACAACTCAGCTCAGTCAGACTCTTTACAAGCTCCAAGACCGTAGATGTATGATTTGGATCTCTTTTGCTCGGACTATGGCTTTGGATATCACTATGGGGATTTTTGTCACTTTATTTATGTTTTATGCTTCTTTAATAATCAAGACAGTAATGAGGTTGTAATGTTGGAAGTATTTTGAGGAAATTATGGAAATGTTTTGTTTGAGCACGTATTGATGAAATAAAAGTCTATTTGGTTTCCGCTGTTTAAAATATGTGTATCTATATCTGTCTTGTGTTTATCTGTGGCTTTTACTTATAAACCTCCACCAAAGTTAAGGCATTCCCTTTGTGAGTGACCTTAACGGAGGTGGGGTGTTTCACCTCTCTAGAGATACACTATCGGAAGGTGGTTCCATACCTTGTCATGTTGGAAATCCAATCTCCAATAAGCACCCTGCGGTTTTTGATTTTGTATTATATATGGAACGTGAGATGCAAGTGTTCCGCTAGATTCTATTTATTTGATTAGACATTATTATAATATCACTGGATTTTTGTATCAAAGTGTTTTGGGTTATAGTAAGGTAAAAACCGTCCATGTTTATGTGTGGCTGATCTTACTATTATCATTTCTTTTGAAAGGATTTTTAAATTTAAACAAATGGTTGGAGTTTACTCACACCAGTCCCATGACTGACCCAGAGTTTATTTTGTTTGTTTTCCCTAAACTCTTCTGTACCCAAATTTGTACGGGCAGTCAAGTAGTCGGGATTTTTCAGATTCACTTAGAAGAGCTGAAAGCAGGAGGCTTCACCAGTTAGCTATAGACTATCATATATTTAGCTGTGAACCATGTTTGTATCTGGAAACAGGTGTTTATAACTATTCCAGGAATAATTGTTGTGCTCTGATGATGGTATGTATATAAAGTTAATGATTTGTATTTCAAAAGTTATGTTATATAATATATTTTATTCGTTCCGCTGTGAGATTTGTCTTCTTTGTTTTCTTCTATTCTAATATTTCTTTCTTTCTATTTCTCATCCTCTAACTTCTTTCTAATAATGATTCGTATTTCTGTGCAATTTGGGTTGGACTTGTGGTGTTATTAGTTGACTCAGATAGTACGGATGTCCGGGTCATTACAGTTGGTATCAGAGCTTAGGTTGAGCGAATACCTAGGCTTTCGTGGGATGTGCTCATCAGAAATAGGGTCAGTTGTACCCTAGAATGAGTTGAGTGTACATATATACGAGATAGCGTACTTGTTAATGGATATAAAAATTTGTTTTATATTGTGTTGGCTAGTCTGTTGAGTGGATTATGAATTCTGATCGAATTGTGGGACGCCACAAAGTCGATAGGAATTTCTAAACACTTGAACAGAAAAATTCAACATGATATTGTTTTAAAGTGGGTAAATGAAATGATTTTACCCAAAATTCTATTTTGATATAGAAAGAATAATTTTCTGAAATAATTATAATATATGGATGTGGTGGATGTTAATATTATAATCCAATAAGATTATAAAATTGGAATGGTTATATATAACCAAAATTTATTTGTGTATGAATAAGATATACAAATGAGATGAATTAAAATTGGGTTCAGAATTTGAATTAAGAAATTAAATCCTGGGAGGTTTCAAAATATTTTCGAAGTATATTAAAAGGATATAGCTTTGTTTTGAAAAGACCGTTTGAATAAAAATCATATTTGAATGGATTTTGAAATAGATAAAGCACTGAACTCAATTCAGTGGTTGGAAAATAATTCTGATGATGACTGCAGCTTCATCAGTATTCATTTTCGAGTTCAAAGTGATGAATGGCTACCTTAGAAATTTTTTTGATGGAATTTGTTTGAAAGAAAACAAGTGGTTTGAAATTCAAATTTTTTGAATTTGAGATAGTGACAAATATATATGTATGTATTTATGGGATTTCAATATTGTTTTGAAATTAAACCCAGTGATTTGAATTCTGGAATTAGAATTTAACTTAAGAAAGTAAATCGAAGTAAATAAATTGACCAGAATTAATTTGAATGGATTTAAATATACATGAGTGAAATATGAATTGAATGTGAATTGCAAATCATTCAGATAAACATGAATGTAAGTACATATATGAAAACCAAAAGTTGGTTAGGACTAAAATGGTCGAAATGTGAAGAGTTGAGTTTCAACATAAGAAAATTCTCAGAAAGTAAATGGGTTTGTAGCATTTTTCTTACCTTAGCAATTTTGGGGACGAAATTATTTTAAGGGGGGAAGAATGTAACGACCCAGATTTTTGAATAGTTTATTTTAAATATTTAATATGGTTTTAAATATCGAATTGATAATATAAATGAATTTTATATTTAGCTATTGATTTAATAATCGATTTTGATTCAATAATTGAATATAATTTAATTTAGAATATATCGAATTATTTTAATTCGAAATATAATTGAAATCGAAGTTAAGAACTGAATCAAAATGATTCAGATGATAAATAGGAATTTTATTTGATATATACGATAATAAATAATAAAATTATTATCAAAGAATTTGTGGTTTTCGAATTTAAATTATATCATAACAACTTGAATGGGTACTCTGTATATACGTTCGAATTTAATTTCAATATCAGTTTCGTTGAATTCATAATAGCGTTATAACATTTAAACGTCAGTCGATATGTTAAAATAGCAGTTCACGATTTTTAATTATGAACCGCGATTTATTTGATTAGTAGATAGGATCAAGATCAAATCGATATCCATCTAAAAAGAATAAAAAAAATCGCTTTATATCGAATCGTATTAATTACGAGATCAAATCACAGTTAAATCAAAATCAAATCGTATTTAATAACAATGTACTTAACCTATATCTACATATGTAACGCGCAGGCCAATTCCTTCAGGCTTAAGCTTCTCCATCTATATATCATCGCTGTTGTGACAACCCGCCCCGCACCAACCGACATTTACTCCAAGGGTACGCTGTATACATGTCCAGTTATCACAGGACGGATCGTCAGAAGGAAAGGAAGAAAGAAGACGAAGAATCAACAAGGAACCTATAGAATGTCTCACAGCGCATAGAGAAAAATATAATAACAACATACTTGACATAAAACAGGTGAGACAGTGCATAAGCTGAAAACAACTATCATAGCAGCGGAAAATCCAAAGTACAGCTTATGATCCAAAGCCAACATTACTACAACTTTTAAAAACTGTCTCAAAAAGCTAAACAAGAAAGGTACACTACTAATGCCCAAAGTAGTGACCAGCAACAACACAGGAAGAATATATATATATATATATATCATACGTGGAAGCCTCCTGCTCGCCTCCAAATCCGCTACTCGCGCATCACCAGCTAACCTGTCTCTAGTCTGCTCGTGTGAGCACCCAGAGTAATAAGAAGAGACATAAAACTCTGGGTCAGACAAAAAGTTCGGTATGAGCGATAAGCAGCTAAACAGAACAATAACAGGTATACTAAACAATACCTGAACATGGACCTGTAACCAAAGAGTTAGCACTACATACTGCACAACACTCTGAGGTGCCACTAATATATGGTGTACAAGTATACGGGGGTGGGGGTGTGCATGTCATAGTGATGAAAAAAGTCAAGCATAGCAACCATACTCACATCTCTCACTCAGTGCGTAAAGCATACGATATCCACCACTTCGATCACCCAATACTTTGCTATGATCTCTTTGCCCCATGAAGTCACAAAGGCTTCACTGCACTGATCCATAGCCACTAATCCTTCGCTATGTCCACGTTGCCCCATGGAGTCGTACACACCTCACTGCTCTGGCTCATAGCCTTACTAATCCTTTACTATGTCCATTCTGCCCCATGGAGTCACAATGGCCCCACTGCACTGGCTCATAGTCTTACTACGATCACTTTGCCCCTCGAGTCATGGTGACTCTACTGCACTGATACGTGGTCCTGCTACGATAACTTTGCCCCTCGAGTCATAATGACTCTACTGCACTGATATGTAGCCCATCATTCCTTTCAGTGGTGAATCGAAGTTATGAACGTCGACAACTCCTTAGCACACGTCCCATAGTAAAGCCCAACCATGAAGTGAACTCGTTGGTTCCCAACTGGATCCTGAGCTCTAACTTCCATTTGGACTACCTTTGCATCTCGGATTATTGGTCATCACTGGATCGGTTCGGTTCTCTCTCCTTCTTTTCTGTCGGTTCGGATCGGTATCCTCAAAGTGCTTCGGTTCGGGTCGGGGATCTCCAAGTCCCTTAATAGTACGTCGGTTCGGTTCGGGTCCTCCATGTCACATCGGGTCGGTTCGGGTCCTCCATGTCACATCGGGTCGGTTCGCCAACTGTCTTCCTTCCGTCCCTTGCTTGATCTTCTGATCCGATCCGATCCCCATTCCTATTCCCATCCGCTCTTATCCGATCTCCCTCTTCTTTAGCTCGATCCGATCCCAGTTCAACCATTGTGGCCTTCCTTTTTGCCACACTTTCCCCTTGTGCCATGCTTCGGTTCGTTGATCCCTTGCCCAGTCCTTTATCCGATCCGAGCCCATTCCTCCGATCCGATCCAAAAACCTGCATTGTTTTTCTACAACTTTTCCAACGAGCATTTTACGCCATTCGACGACGTTTTCGACCATTCTATCTATTCTAATCAATCACAAAACATACCATACAGTCATAGCAACAAGTAAAAGTGACCTCAAACACCAAAACATCAATATGATAGGTTAAAATGGACCAAACATAGCCAAAGCCCCATATTTTCCCTTAAGCATGTCCAAGTATAATTAATGATAGGATTAGCAAAACTTAACCAAATTAACCCAAATTCATATCAGAGGTCTAAAACATCATTTAAGAATTTATAAATATTTTCCCAGAATTTTGTCATGTCTAAATTCGCTAATTAACACTAATTACCCTTAATTAACCATCATTAGTGAGGAACTATGCAAATCACTCACTTTAGCCACAAATAAACCTTAGATCTAAAATAAATCTCTGTTTGGGCGCGAATAACAATGTAAATCAGTAGCTATAATCTTGATTTGGTGAAGATCTCCCTTGATTTGATGTTGCTAAGCTTAATCCTTGATTAGAAAGTGATTTGGAGGTGATTTAGAGGTTGGAGGCCATTTTTAGGGTTTCTAAGGAGTAAGTGGAGGCTAGAAAACTGAAATAGAATGAATCTCTAACTCTTTTCAGCCTCCCATAACCCTAATCCCGAAATGGGTTATGGGCCCATTCATTAATCACCCTATTTGGCCCGGTTAAGCAGTTTTTCACCTTCCAAACCTTATTTCAGCCATATCTCCCAAACGGTGAGTCCGTTTGGCTATTATGACCACTCTACGAAAAGGTAAACCATCAAACGATTCTAATGGACGTGGTTTCAGTCAGAATTCCTTTCTAGTCAAAAGTTATGGCCGAAACAAGATCAGCTAGGGGCAAAACGGTCATTAAAAATCGGCAAAAATCATGGACATGGGAAATGACCCCAATGGTCGTCTCCCAAAGAGACATGAACATACGACTTCATATGAGAAAGAAATAAATATTCTACGATCCTCCGATGCGTAGAATGCGGGTTGTTACATTCTTTCCCCCTTAAGAAATTTCGCCCCCGAAATTTACTAACCAAAACACACGAAGGGTCCCACATGCCTATCAGCCATAAACAACCATCAACCATACAAAACAAGCAAAACAAGTCTATCCTAGCATTACGCATAACTAAATTTCAAAGTAAATCTTACCAGGCAAAGAGTTCTGGATACGTCTTCCTAATGCTATCCTCTATCTCCCAAGTACAGTCATTCTCGTCTTTGCCCCACTGAACCTTGACTAGCTTCACTGCTTTCCTTCGAAGTCACTTCGTATCATGCTCGACAATACGAATCGGCTTGCGGTTCCCAACCGCTTCGTGTTCCACTTCGAAGTCCTCTAACTGATCAGGTGAAATAACCAAATCTGGGTCGTGCACGAACTTCCTTAGCTGGGAAACATGAAATACGCTATGAACTTCCGTCATCTTTTCTGGTAAGTCAACTCTATATGCCAAATTCCCAACTTGTTCGAGAACTGGGAATGGGCCAACAAATCTTGGTGCCAACTTGCCTCTCCTTCCGAATCATACCACGCTTTTCAATGGAGAAACCTTGACAAACACCAAGTCACCAATGGAGAATTTTAAGTCTTTTCTCCTCTTGTCAGCATAACTCTTCTGCCTATCCTTGGCAGCCTTCATCCATTGTTGAATGATCTTAACCTTATCTGAAGTTTCCCTCACCACATCTGGTCCAAGCATAAACTTCTCGCCAGTCTCTATCCAACATGATGGTGAGTTGCACGGTCTTCCGTACAAAGCTTTAAATGGAGCCATACCGATACTGGATTGGTAGCTATTATTATATGCAAACTCTACTAGATGCAAATGGTCATCCCATGCTCCACCAAAATCCAATATACAAGCTCTCAAGAGATCTTCCAATATACAATTCACCCTCTCTGTCTGACCATCGGTTTGAGGATGATACGCGGTACTGAGATATAATTCCGACCCTAGAGCCTCTTGTAAGCTCTTCCAAAACTCACTAGTGAACAACGGGTCTCGGTCACTCACAATGTTTTTAGGTACTCCATGAAATCTCACTACCCACTTCATATACAATTCTGATAACTTAGACGCCGTTCTGGTCGATTTGACTGGTATAAATCTTGCACTCTTAGTCAATCGATCCACAATTACCCAAATGCTATCATGTCCCAATCTAGTCCTTGGTAAACCATCAATGAAATCCATCGAGACTTGCTCCCATTTCCATTCGGGAATTTCTAATGGTTGCAACAAACCACTAGGCTTCTTTTGCTCGGCTTTAACTAGCTGGCAATTCATGCACTTGGATATAAACTTCCCAACGTCTCTTTTCTTCCCTTCCTAGTAGTAAGTCTGCTTCATGTCTCGATACATCTTATCACCACCGGGGTGTATAGTCAGTTTTGAGTGATGACATTCTCTAAGCACTTCATCTCTCAAACCATTCACGTTGGGTACAATTAGTCTTCCATTCTTTCGAAGCCATCCCTTTCGATCAAGCCCATACAAATTCATCTCCTCGCCGTCGATGTTCATCTCTAACTTGGAGATGATTTCCAATAGATTAGGATCGTCCCTCTGATTGGAACCAATCCGCTCAATCAAGGTGGGTCTGATCGTCAAACTAGCTAATATCTCTGGATCCAATTCGCACTTTGGTCTGAAATCATACCCTGAGATATACTCCAGTTGCTTCCATTCAAGAAACATAACCCCTAAACTGGCATGTCTCCTACTCAAGGCATCAGCTACTGCATTGCCCTTCCCAGGTGTATATGCGATATCAAAATCATACGAGGCCAAGAACTCTAGCCATCTCTACTGACGGAGATTCAGATCCTTCTGGGAGAAGAGATACTTTAACGATTTATGATCGGTAAACAACTCAAATCTCTCTCCCAAGAGATAATGTCTCCACATCTTCAATGCGAACACAATCGCTGCCAGTTCCAAATCATGGGTAGGATACTTTTTCTCATGCGGCTTTAGTTGCCGACTAACATAAGCTACAACCCTACCTCCTTACATCAATACAACACCTAGTCTGGTACCACAAGCATCCGTGTATACCGTCATTTCCTCATTCCCTTTAGGAATTACTACTACTGGCGCACACGTCAACTTTTCTTTTAGACTCTTGAATGCATTCTCACACACTCCGTCCCAGACGAAGGCTTGATTCTTCTTAGTCAACTGAGTCAACGGTGCTGCTATCTTGGAGAAGTCCTAGACAAACTTACGATAATATCCAGCTAACCCCAAGAAGCTTCTCACGTCTGTTGCATTCTTGGGCGTAGGCCAATCGTGTACCGTAGCCACCTTCGCAGGTTCCACGGCAATACCATTCTCTGAAACAACATGGCCCAAGAATCTCACTTCCCTCCTCCAGAAGTGACACTTAGAAAATTTCGCTTTCAATTGGTGTTTTCTCAACACCTCCATCACTATCCTCAAATGTCCCTTGTGTTCTTCCTCTGTCCCTGAGTTAACAAGGATGTCATCTACGAACACAAGAACAAACTTATTCAACTGATCTCTAAATTCTCGATTCATAAGATCCATGAAATACGCTGGCGCATTGGTCAACCCAAATGGCATGACCAACCACTCATAGAATCCCGACGGCGTCCTAAATGCCGTTTTCGGGACACTCTCAGCCACTACTCGAAGCTGATGAAATCCTGTCGCGAGGTCCAACTGGGAGAACACTCTTTATCCTTCCAGTTGATCAAACAAATCATCTACGCGCGGTAGAGGATACTTATTCTTCCTCATCACCTTATTCAACTCGTGATAGTCCACACACAAACGAAGGGAACCATCTGCCTTAGTGACAAACACAACTGGTGCTCCCCACTCGGAGACACTCCTTCTAATGAACCCCTTCTTCAGAAGATCGCTTACTTGCACCCCGAGCTCTCGCTGCTCCCTTGGTGCCATATGACGAAGTGGCATCACTATAGGTCTGGCATCTTTCACTAAATCAATACGGAACTCAATCTCTCGGTGTGGTGGAAGTCCGGTCACTTCCTCGAAGACGTCCGGATACTGGCCAACCACGGGCACATCTGACAACTCATCATGCAGGATGTCGAGGGAATTTATAAAACTAGCCATTACCCCATCACTAGGTAGACTACCAAACACTGCCCTCCGCCCATCATCCGCTCTAACTGTCACCAAAAAGCTCCCACAGTCTACCACCACCCCGTATCTTTGCAGCCAATCGACTCTCAAAATAATTCCAAACCCAGTAAAGCCCAAAACAAAGCAATCACAAACAAACATGCATCCATGACTCGATAAGACCACATTACGACAAATCATGCTAAGGCTAGTCGAACCACCAATCGGGTTCATCACTACTAAAGGTCTATCGACAATCTCGGGTTCCAATCCTAACCTATCTACTAGGTCACTAGATATGAAAGAACTGGAAGCCCCGGTATTAAACAAAACTCTTACAGGAACATCATAAACAGAAAGCATACCTTGAATGATGACATTCTTTCCTTTCTCCGCAACAGTTTGGGCATTCGACGAAGAAGGAATAACACCGATAGCATATGCTTTCACAATTTGCTTCTCTTTAAGAGGTTGTGGACATTTATCTTTATGATGTCCCACTTGGCCACAGTTGTAGCACTTCCTATTCGCTGGCTTGGCCCGACATTCTTTAGCATAGTGGCCCTTCTTTCCATAGCTGAAGCACTCAACATCTTTCTTGCTCTTTTTCTGGCCATCCTTAGTTTGGTTCTGCTTCCTCTTGTTCTGAGCGTTATTCTTGCCTACACCGCCTGCTTGCGGCTTCAGCCCTTCTGCAGATGCAACCTCGTTCTTTGACTTAGGGTAAAAACTCTCCGATCTCAAAGCTTTCCCCACAATCGATTCAAAAGTCTCATCGATGTGGTTAATAAGCCTTTCCGACAAGTATCCATCCAAACCAGTAATGAACTTCTCATTCTTCTTCTCGGGAGTATCGATAAGGGATAATCCATATTTCGACAATGTGTCGAACTCAGCAATATAGTCCGAGACTATCCTATCATTCTATTTAAGCTCCAAGAACTTCCTAAACAATTCCGACTTCTGAGCAGCTGGGATAAACTTGTCGCTAAAGCGAGCCTTAAACTGATCCCAAGTTACCTAATCCTCTGGAGTGGCTGTCTTAATAGCATTCCACTAATTCATCGCTCGCCCTTGCAGGTGACGAGACGCTAGCCTTCTCTTCATTGCATCCTCGATCCCCAAGTCGTCGAAGATACGATCACAGCTATCCAACCAATCCTGAACATCTGTAGCCGACTTCGTTCCATGGAACGGCTTCCCACCAAGGTTAGTGTAATCCTTGGACAGCTTGGCGAAATCGGCCCTAGGCGCCTGCACTGCTAGACCACCACCATTTCCGGGATTCGGAACTGCCTCTTGCACATCCCTAAGCATATCTCTCATGAGGTCAGTAAACATCGCCCTCATGTCAGCAGCATTCCCATTATTGGCTCCTCTGCCAGCACCTCTTGCGTATCGGCTCATCGTTCAACCTGTAAAGAGAAAATGATTAACCATCTCCATAGTGGTGCTAGTGCAGTGCAACTTCATCCTTAGCTATACTAATAGAATATATATAGCTTTTAAAAATCAAAGTAATCACAGATACGCTCTCTCATATACGTACTATCTCTCCCTAGTGTCTGTCCCTAGGTTAACTACGCAACCTAGAGCTCTGATACCAAATGTGACAACCCGCCCCGCACCAACCGACATTTACTCCAAGGGTGAGCTGTATACATGTCCAGTTAGCACGGGACAGATCGTCAGAAGGAAAGGAAGAAAGAAGACGAAGAATCAACAAGGAACCTGTAGAATGTCTCACAGCGCATAGAGCAAAATATAATAACAACATACTCGACATAAAATAGGTGAGACGGTGCATAAGCTGAAAACAACAATCATAGCACCGGAAAATCCAAAGTACAGCTTATGATCCAAAGCCAATATTATTACAACTTTTAAAAACTGTCTCAAAAAGCTAAACAAGAAAGGTATACTACAAAGGCCCAAAGTAGTGATCAGCAACGACACAGGGAGAATATATATATATATATATATATATATATATATATATATATATCATACGTGGAAGCCTCCTGCTCGCCTCTGAATCCGCTATTTGTGCATCACCAGCTAACCTGTCTCTAGTCTGCTCGTGTGAGCACCCAGAGTAATAAGAAGAGACATAAAACTCTGGGTCGGACAAAAAGTCTGGTATGAGCGATAAGCAGCTAAACAGAACAATAACAGGTATATTAAACCATAACTGAACCCGGACCTGCAACCAAAGAGTTAGTACTACATACTACACAACACTCTGAGGTGCCACTAATATATGGTGTACAAGTATACGGGGGTGGGGGTGTGCATGTCATAGTGATGGCAAAAGTCAAGCATAGCAACCATCCTCACATCTCTCACTCAGTGCGTAAAGCATACGATATCCACCACTTCGATCACCCAATACTTTGCTATGATCACTTTTCCCCCATGAAGTCATAAAGGCTTCACTGCACTGATCCATCGCTATGTCCACTTTGCCCCATGGAGTCGTACACACCCCACTGCACTGGCTCATAGCCTTACTAATCCTTTACTATGTCCACTCTGCCCTATGGAGTCACAATGGCCCCACTGCACTGGCTCATAGTCTTACTACGATCACTTTGCCCCTTGAGTCATGGTGACTCTACTGCACTGATACGTAGTCCTGCTACAATCACTTTGCCCCTCGAGTCATAATGACTCTACTGCACTGATACGTAGCCCATCATTCCTTTCAGTGGTGAATCGAAGTTATGAACGTCGACAACTCCTTAGCACACGTCCCGTAGGAAAGCCCAACCATGAAGTGAACTCGTTGGTTCCCAACTGGATCCTGAGCTCTAACTTCCATTTGGACTACCTTTGCATCTCGGGTTATTGGTCATCACTGGATCAGTTCGGTTCTCTCTCCTTCTTTTTTGTCGGTTCGGATCGGTATCCTCCAAGTGCTTCGGTTCGGGTCGGGGATCTCCAAGTCCCTTAGCAGTACGTCGGTTCGGTTCGGGTCCTCCATGTCACATCGGGTTGGTTCGGGTCCTCCGTGTCATATCAGGTCGGTTCGCCAACTGTCTTCCTTCCGCCCCTTGCTTGATCTTCTGATCCGATCCGATCCCCATTCCTATTCCCATCCGCTCTGATCCGATCTCCCCCTTCTCTAGCTCGATCCGATCCCCATTCCTATTCCCATCCGCTCTGATCCGATCTCCCCCTTCTCTAGCTCGATCCGATCCCAGTTCAACCATTGTGGCCTTCCTTTTTGCCACACTTTCCCCTTGTGCCAAGCTTCGGTTCGGTTCGGTGTTCCCTTGCCCAGTCCTTTATCCGATCCGAGCCCATTCCTCCGATCCGATCCAATCCGAAAACCTGCACTGTTTTTCTACAGCTTTTCCAGCGGGCATTTTACGCCATTCGACGATGTTTTCGACCATTCTATCTATTCTAATCAATCATAAAACATACCATACAGCCATAGCAACAAGTAAAAGTGACCTCAAACACCAAAACATCAATATGATTGGTTAAAATGGATCAAACATAGCCAAAACCCCATATTTTCCCTTAAGCATGTCCAAGTATAATTAATGATAGGATTAGCAAAACTTAACCAAATTAACCCAAATTCATATCAGAGGTCTAAAACATCATTTAAGAATTTATAAATATTTTTCCAGAATTTTATCATGTCTAAATTCGCTAATTAACAATAATTACCCTTAATTAACCATCATTAGTGAGGAACTATGCAAATCACTCACCTTAGCCACAAATAAACCTTAGATCTGAAATAAATCTCAGTGGGCATGAATAACAATGTAAATCAGCAGCTCTAATCTTGATTTGGTGAAGATCTCCCTTGATTTGATGTTGCTAAGCTTAATCCTTGATTAGAAAGTGATTTGGAGGTGATATAGAGGTTGGAGGCCATTTTTAAGGTTTCTAAAAAGTAAGTGGAGGCTAGAAAACTGAAATAGAATGAATCTCTAACTCTTTTCAGCCTCCCCATAACCCTAATCCCGAAATGGGTTATGGGCCCATTCATTAATCACCTTATTTGGCCCGGTTAAGCAGTTTTTCACTTCCAAAACTTATTTCAGTCATATCTCCCAAACGGTGAGTCCGTTTGGCTAATATGACCACTCTACGGAAAGGTAAAACATCAAACGATTCTAATGGAAGTGGTTTCAGGTCAGAATTTCTTTCTAGTCAAAAGTTATGGCCGAAACAAGATCAACTAGGAGCAAAACAGTCATTTAAAAATCGGCAAAAATCATGGACATGGGAAATGACCCCAATGGTCGTCTCCAAAGCCACATGACCATACGACTTCATATGAGAAAGAAAGAAATATTCTACGATCCTGCGATGCGTAGAATGCGGGTTGTTACAGCTGTTTTCATTTTTTCTGCAATTCGAAAGCTTTAGGAAAATAAACGTCGCTCCTCATTTTCTTTAAATTCACAAATCTAAAATAAAAGAGTGTTTCCCCTTTCTAATTTTCCATTTGTGAGAAAGATGTCGCTTCCCTCATATTATTTGCAAAGTAATAAAGCAGTATTTCTCTGAATCCTCCAACAAATGAAAAACCGAATTCGAAAATAATAAAAGGGAAATTGCAATCGGAAATGAGGATCGAATACCACAGAAATCACGAATTAAAATCACTTAGGAGGCACTCGAGACTCACGATTTGAACCCGACCGATTACCAAACCTCGACAGAAGACTAGGGCCGCTCGCGATTTTCAAGGGTGGTGGAGCTCGATTGTTTTGAGGCTGAACTGGGAAGATTGTAGAGTGCGATTCATTTATCAAAGGAGGAATCTGGGCTCGACGTTGACTAGGGCATTGCGATTTCGGGGGAAAGGATTGGTGCGATGTACACTGTACTGCAACCCGGATTTCACCACGACGATCAAAAAAGGTTTGAGTTAAAAAAAGGTTTGAGCTAGAAAAGGGATCGCGATACATCGAGGCATTGTCTGGAGTGCGTGGTAATTAAATGGGGAAGGTCGAGCTATTTTTGGGCAAGATGAGTAACAAAATGGTGAATGGTGTTTTTGATATGTAGTGCAAGGGAAGGAATTGCCTAGTAAATGGATAAGGTATATTTTGATTTAAATTTTTTATAGAAAGAGGTTTATCTAATTAGAAGCTGATTTAAATAAATTTATAAACCTGTATGTTTGGCTAGTAAAGTAATTAAATTATAGACTAATCATTTGAATCTGAAATTAACGTTTAATTTGGAATTGATTTACATGTCGTAAATTAATTAATTAAATTAAATTATTATAATTAGATAACTAAAATTTATTTATATTACTTTACATTGAAAAGCAGACGTATGGAGATATCACTGTGAATTCTATGAGATATGCTTCATTAGGTATTCAGCAAAATAAAAATTCTGGTGAGTAAATCTCACTCACCTTTTTCTTTAGAATTATTTTTATTCGTTAAAAATAATTCTTGTTGCTTGTTTGAATGATCTCTGGTTGTTTTAAATATCTTAGTTATTTAGGGTGACTATTAGATATATATATATATATATATATATATATATATATATATATATATATATATATATATATATATTGGTTTGGTGGTTGGGTTCCCGCAGTTTCATTAGCGGATGCCCGCGGTACCATTAGCAGATGATTACCCTATACGCCCACGCTATGATAGTGGATGACCTTTTATACCGCGATATCCTGCCTCGAAGCAGGATGGGTATTATTTATGTGCTAACGTCTGTGGATGCAGGAAAAACAAGTTGGAGGGATCCAACTGGATTCCTCAAAAATATATTATCTGTTTGTTTATTTGTTTGCTTATATACTATGATATATGATGTGTTAGAAAACCTGAAATAAAAATTGGTTGTTGGTGTTTAATATCACTAGGCCTAAGTGTTAATTTATAAAAATATCCTGAAAAGGATATTTGAGATTTAAAAGGAAAATTCTATTTTTAAAATAGAATTTGAAATTTTAGAATGGAATAAAAATAATAACCCGTTTTAATTAAAAAAAGCAATTCATTTATAAATGAAGTTTATAAATGAAGTGAAAAGAATTATCATTGGGTAATTCAGAAATAAAAACAAGTGTGAAGTTGAAAAGGGAAAGTTATTTTTCCGAAGTAGAAATTATTGATTTCAACTGAATTGGAAATCAAGACTTGTTTAATATAGAAATTTAAATGGAGTTTGAATATAGAAATTCAAACGGGATTTGAATATAGAATTTAAATATAGAATTTGAATATAGAAATTCAAAGAGAATTCAAATATAAAATTTGAATATAAAAATTCAAGGAGAATTCAAATATAGAATTTGAATATAGAAATTCAAATAGATGTTGAATATAGAAAATTTCAAGGGATTTCAAAAAAATTCAAGGGATTTCAAAGATAGAATTTGAATATAAGAATGTAAATTGAATTTGAATATACGATTCAAATAGAACTGAAAATAGATTTGAATATACAAATTCAAATGAAGTTTGAAAATAGATTTGGATATAAAAATTCAAACGGAGATTGAAAAGGGAATTTGAACATAGGAAATTCAATTTGTATTGAAATTGAATTTTAATATAGAAAATCGAAGTATAAATAAATATATTACCGAGTAAGGAAAAATTGACAATTATAAATAACCGAAAATATTATGTTGAATTGAAAATTTTGATTTGATATATATTAAAAATATATTAGAATGGAGTTAAATTTACTATAAACGAAGTTTAAAAGTTTTTATATATAAATATAATTAAAACGAACTCGCCGCAGCACTACAGTTCGTAAACTGGCGTTTCGAACTTCAATTGAGTATACAGAACTCAATTGAAGTCGGAATTCTTTGAAACAAGAAACGTCAGGACCGATTTGATAATAGTTTTCTAGTTGAGGAGAAAAATCTGGATTTCATCGAATAGATTTTGAGTTATGTCAAAATCAAATTTTCAGAAAAACAGCGCCAGAACCATTATAAAACCATAATGGTTTATTTAAATAAATTAAAGGATTTTAAGCAAATAAAATCCAAATTTCTATTTAAAAAAATCCAAATTTGAGTTATAAAATATATCGGAACTCAAGTGGAGTAATGAATTGATTTTTGAAACGGAAATCAGATTTTTGACTATTGAATAGAATTAACTAATTCGAGTAGTAATTAGTTAATGAGATTTTGAATTAATATTGGGCTTTGAGTAAGTGAATTTCAATTTGGAAATTTATATTCGAAATCAAAAAGAAAACTAGAATTGAAATTGAAATTCAATCTGGTTATGAAGATAAATATTTTATTTGAACATGTTATGTTCAAACAAAGAAGTGAAATAGGCAAAATAGCTAATTAAAGAATAAATGAGCGAAACTGAATTCAAACGATTAGATAGTGTTGAATTGAATTGAAAACAGGTGAGCATGTGTTAGACAGGTATGGGATGAAGTATATGAAGATTTTAATTTATGTGCCCGACAAAAAGGTACATGTTTAAATTCATATATGAGATTTTATGAGCCGTATCGGCAAGCCGCTTGGCTTTTCCCTTTTCTTTTGGATTGGTAAGGGCCATGGGAGGCTATTTGAAATATCTCGATGCTCCCGTTACAAAGGAGGTTATCGCGAAATTTTCCAGAAATTTAAGGAGTTAGAATATTTTTAAGAAATTTTGATAATTAAAAATCAATGTATCGATAACTATAGAATTCCATAAGGAAACGAACTAAAAATAGAATATTTTAAACAAAAAGAAAATATGTGAATTTAAATCGAGTAAGAATAGAAAGAGAAAAGCATATACGTTTTAGAAATGGGAAATTGGTTTAATATGGTGTTGATTATTCGAGTTAGCAATCTTGTCTGTTTTGAAGTTAAATGATGTTTTCAGGCAAGGTCTGGGAGGTAGTTATACCCCAACTTGATTGTTTTCATTTTTAGCCGATATATAGCAAGATTCAGTCTCGAAAATCGATGGTTGAATAAAAGATAGTTGAATGAAATATTTTGGGTTGTTTGTAACGATGTTTTACACAACATTCGTTTTAGCCAAATAAGTGGAACTTTGGAAATATAGTAAATAAATATTTACTGAGGGTAGAATTGAATGAGTCGAGCAAGAAAATAATAATTGGAATGTTCTCCAATTATAGTTAGAAAGTATTTTCTAAGTGTAGAAAATAAAAGAAGGCGAGATATGGAAGTGTTTTCCAAATGGGTAAGAGGCCAAGATGATAACTGAAATTTTTTAGTTAATAAATATTGTTAAAGGAAATGGAGAAGTATTTGAATTAATGAAATATAAATTAAATGGCCCAATGATTGTTTGATGTTTTGAATGGATGTTTGTTTTTCTTCGATAGTTAAATAACTGACTATCGAAGTGTTTGCCAATAGCATTGTCAATATGGAGAGACCGGTTGGATTTTTATTTGAGAACCACTCTGTATTGGCAGTAGCGTTGCGAATCAGATCATATGAAGATAATCCAAGACGGAGTAAAGTGCAGGGGCTTTTTCTATTAATAGAAATTGTGCCTTCGGTTTCGTTCAGTCCTAGAACGAATGTATATGGACGAATGTCTGACAAAGTATTTCCAATGATCTAATATATTGGTCTGTATAAATATACATGGTGACAACAGATTTATTCCCTTAGCATAATATCCAGAATATTTGTGCAAATCAACTAGTGAGTAACGGATCTGACGATGTGGCATTCAAAGTGATTGTGTTATAAATGAATGGCAAGTAATCGTAGCTTCAGGCCTCACCAACCGGGAGGTGGTTCCATACCTTGTCATGTTGGAAATCCAATCTCCAATAAGCACCCTGCGGTTTTTGATTTTATATTATATATGGAACGTAAGATGCAAGCGTTCCGCTGGATTCAATTTATTTGATTAGACATTATTATAATATCACTGGATTTTTGTATCAAAGTGTTTTGGGTTATAGTAAGGTAAAAACCGTCCATGTTTATGTGTGGCTGGTATTACTATTATCATTTCTTTAGAAAGGATTTTTTAAAGTTAAATAAATGGTTGGAGTTTACTCACACCAGTCCCATGACTGACCCAGAGTTTATTTTGTTTGTTTTCCCTAAACTCTTGGATGGCCAAATTTGTACGGGCAGTCAAGTAGTCGGGATTTTTCAGATTCACTTAGAAGAGCTAGAAGCAGGAGGCTTCACGAGTTAGCTATAGACTATCATATATTCTGTTGTGAACCATGTTTGTATCTGGAAGCAGGTGTTTATAACTGTTCCAGGAATAACTGTTGTGCTCTGATGATGGTATGTATATAAAGTTACTGATTTGTATTTCAAAAGTTATGTTATATAATATATTTTATTCGTTCCGCTGTGAGATTTGTCTTCTTTGTTTTCTTCTATTCTAATATTTCTTTCTTTCTATTTCTCATCCTCTAACTTCTTTCTAATAATGATTCGTATTTCTGTGCAATTTGGGTTGGACTTGTGGTGTTATTAGTTGACTCAGATAGTACGGATGTCAGGGTCGTTACAACGTTACAATTTCAAATTACTGTGAATCTAGGCATATTCGGTTTTTAACCATTTTTCCTATGTCATTATAGACTTTCTTGTCCTTTTCTCCAAGTTATATATATATCATATGCCCCAAATTTAGAACTTTAATCATATTTTGATTTATACCCAAATCCATGTTCATGTATTTAATTATATGCTAACATGAAACCATTTAATCACATAACTATTCCAAATCATACAAGTAAGGATCCATGTATATAATTTTGACAAGTTTACATGTAATACAAACAACACAAGTTGCTACTCAATTCTAACAATTTGTTTTACAACATGAGAACAATCCAATACTTTAATCTATTTCAACGTATGGATTTAACAAGCTCATATCCCAATAAATTAAATTATTCCTACATGTTGTACTTATCACTTTAGTCATTATTATCACATGTTAAACATCCCAACAGATTGTATTTCAATTATACAAAAATGGGGAATGGTAAATGATAACACATTATTATCTAAAATTTATAACTTAAATCCACTCACCTCGTATGCTTTCCCAATTCTGGATGTGAGCCAGTTTTTAGCATCCATGGTTTTTCCCCTAATTTGATTTAAAACCTAATGAACATGGATTGATTAATTTCATTAAAATAGAAGGAAAAGGAAGAGGGAGAATTTGAATAGATTGGATCTAGAAGTTTACCTTGCATTTCATATTTTTGAACAGTATTTTATTAATGTCAATTCTCTCTTCGAGATCTTGAATTTAAAATCTTCTTATTATTAATCTAAATTTTCTTAATAGATTTGAGGAGAGAGAGAGATTAATGGCAGAGTTTCAGCGTAGCCTCAGAATTATGAGGTTTAGGGTTTGGTCTAGAGACTTTTTATAGGTGTATCAAAGAAACCAGGACCCTCAGATTTGATTAAAAACCATCAGAATCATCCAGATTGAAGAAAACCCTAATCTGCCAAAATCTGCAGCCGGGGGTCAACCCCCCCTTAAAGGGGTCGACCCCCGTGGGTCCGGAGGCTAAAAATTACTCTGGGCGCACTTCATAGGTGCGCTAGTGCAAATTTGGCCTGGCGCACTTGCCAAGTGCACCAGTTGTTCTGGCCCGCTTCCTGCTTTCTCTAACAAACTTCTGCCGCGCATAGCTTCTTCATACGATGTCCGTTTTATGAAAACTCGAAGTCTATCTGAACCATAATTCTGAGATGAACGCAAGGTCCAATTCGTTTTACTTAATTCTAAATATTTAATTGAGTTATTCTTTATTTTATTATCTTGAGTTAAAAACGCGGGGTGTTACACTTATAGTTTAATCTTACATTGGATATCATTTTCGAAATATTCCATTTCATCTTTTCCCAACTTAAACCAAATTAAGGTTTATCAAACAAGTTTGGATTATCAAGCCTTACCGAAGTATCCGTTTATTTTACTTTTTCCAATCCCGACCTATTCATCCCAAGGAGCTAAACCGATAGTACTCCATAATTAACACCGGTAGTTCAACGATAATTTTAATTACCTTTATCGTTTCAAATCTAATTGAAGAATTAACTATCGCATGGAGTAAAACTGGTGGTACTCCATATTGATCATTTATCTTGTTTGATAAATTTTATTATATCTTTTTGTGTTTCAATCTAATTAAAAATTCATTAAAACTCTAGTCCAGTTTTAATTCCAAAAATCATTATTTGACGATTATTTAACTTTTGGAAATTTATCTCGTCTTTATTTGGGTTAAAGAACAAATGTCATTTAAAACACCGCTAGCAATAAACCCACAATCATCTTCCATTAATATGGAATCTTCACGGAAACCTGAACAATTTATAATCGATATAAATTTCCAAATCCGACTAATACTATAAGTGGAATAACGGCGAGGTCCTTTAAATTCCATAAATAGTAAACGCCTTCCTTCACAGAAACTCATCTCGATTACTAATAATCGAATTCCATTCAATTCCAGTTTAATTAAATAAACTGGAAATAATTAAAAGATTTACTCCATTCTTAACTAGGTTTAAGAACAGTATTAATGAAGATACCATTCACAACAAACCCAAATCCAATTTACCATTTCTAAAAATCATTGGAGTTATTATTCAAGTTATTAATTCGTTCATTCATATAAAAACATCTTTTATCTTTTCAAATACGGAATTTTCGTCCAACATCTTTCCAAATCATTTATTATGATTTTACATAATTTATTCATATTTTTAATTATTTTAATAAGGCCCTTACAGTTGATTTCCATATACGGTCATTGAACTGCATTTACATTGACCTTTTTCAAAACTGATTTGGACATATTTTAAAATCTAACCATTAAAATTTAACTCTCATATGTTCGTTGGAAAGATCTTTTCGATACGAACCCAGCAATTCCAGTTTTAGGAGAATTCGACAGTCGGATCTCCCGTTACTTCCAGTTAAAGTCAATGGTTGAAATTCACGATCGCTCGCAGTGCGACACGTTCTATTCAAACCATTTAAATATATATAATATATATCGTCGATTTCTATTTAAAAATGTATTTTATAAAACATTTGTACATTCCTTTCTAAAATAATTTCACTTCCATCACCAATTTAAATTAGACTTGAACCTTGCATTTTGTTATTGTAACGGCACGGATTTTGCCCGGACCTAATCGATCACAAAATCGACCAAGGCCGTTCAAAACTCGCATACGTTAACTTTGGGAATACAATTCATAAGAACAAATAACAATTGACTTTTATAGACATTACACTAATGTTACATCAGAGTATAGAATATCAGAGTACATCAATTAAAGGAATGATAAAGCCGAAGTTAAATTGCAATACATAAATACAATACACAGTGGAAGACTATAAATGATCTGGACACAGCTTTAAGCTTCAATCCAGGATCCTGCTAAAAGAATAGATATCTGCAAAACAAGCTACTCGACTGTCCGTGTAGAAAAATATGGGCACCCGAGTTTGCCAGTGAAACAAACTACAGGTCAGTCATGGGACTGGTATGAGAAATCTTACTTAACTTATCTAATAATAAGGCAAATCACAGGACCACGCCGCTAACGCGGAACGGGTTTAATCCATTGGATTGCCAGTGCATAAAATAAAGTAAAACGTTGAACAACGCAATGCTTTTTAGAAAAATGAAACCATTATAAGACCCAAGTCCCATCACACAATGCAACGCAAACCGGAGGATAGGGTTTTACCTTATAATGGTCAAAAGATGCTTGATACGATAAAACGGATTTAATATTAGTGTGTATATGTATGGGTATGCATATATTTCAAAAACAATTTCAATCATAATGTATCAATCATAGACGGCATAGTACCCGATCCTACTATGTCGCCATACTAGTTCTACAATCAAAACCGCAAGGTCGTATTGGAAATTTGATTTCCATCATGAATCGAGGCTAGGGGAAAGCTCCTCTCCGATTCGAGACACTCTAGCAAATGCCTGAGTATCCCCCGCAGTGAACCCTTGGATCTTCACGGCCGGTCCCCGCCTATCGGCAGTGGATTGGTTATGCCTGAACACACGTTTCCCGGTTCCTTTGAACCTATAATATGACCACTATCGGCCTATAAAAATCCGAGGCGCCTCAAAATCCATCATCCACATAAGTAAAATTCCAGGCTGTGTTAAAGCACTGACAATACCACTAGCTAGAAAGAAATGTGTGCACTCCCTGCAGTCCATATCCCGTTTTTGACTCATACCGGGGTGTGAGGCTCGCGAAGTCACGATATACACAAAGCTATGCCATAATAGGCTATTCTTTGATCATCCCACAAGGCCCTGCTTTTCAACAAAAGCCTTGATCATTTGCATCTTGGCGTTCCACATTGACAATTCACGCCATGCGATCAATCACTATTAATATATACCAGGGTGTTAAGCAGAGAATAAATTCTCCACCACCAGTCAGGTCTACATTAATAAAAATCAATTTAATTCACATGGAACGAAGTCCAATGTCAGACATGCATCCATTTACTAGCTTATGCTCTGGGTCTGAGCAAAAACCAAATCCGAACAATCAACAATAGTCCGGATGGCCACCACTGAAGCCCCTTTAAGGTAGCTACTCCCATCAAGGGTCTCAGTAGCAACACATCCATTCGATGTGAAGATCGTCGGTCTTCAACCACCGTCTACATCTTCGACTCTTCATCATCGTAGTAATTATTCGGAATGGGTTAAACTCGGTCTTCCCGAATAACTCACGTATTTTTATAATTAAAAATCAAGTACTATAAAAACACATCCAACGCCTCATTCCAATTCAGAATTATTCTTCTAATGAATTATTCATATTATCTTATCAAAGATAAGTTCTTTATATTTATTCTTAAATCTTTCTTCTAAAGATTTATTAAAACCCCAATTTGGTTTTAAATATCAAAAATCATTATTCAGTGATTATTCAAATTTAAGAAACTAATCTTATTCTTAACTGGGTTAAAGAACTAATGTCATTTAAAACATAGTTCACGGTAAACCCAAAGTCATCTTCCATAAAATATGGAATCTTCACAGAAATCAAATCAATATATATAATCGTTATAAATTTCTGTATCCGACCAATAATATAAATGGCGGCAAAGCCTCTTAAATTCCATATGTAGTATCGGTTTTCTTTTACAGAAGCTTATCTCGTTTATTATTAATTTGAATTCCATTCAATTCCAATTTAATATATTAAATTGGAATACTTTACTTTGGAAAATTTTCTATTAAATCTTAATAAAAGATTTATAAATTCCAAGTTATATTCTCACTGTAAATTGAGTTAAAGAACAGATGTCGTTTAAAAACATTGTTCACGATAAACTCAATTCACAAATCATTTTATTCAAATTATTAAATATAATTGAAACTCTAATAATCTTATTTAAAAGATTTATTCTTATCTTAACTGGTGTTAAGAACATTGTTATTTAAGACACCATTCACGACAACCCAAAAATCCAATTTATTCTATTTAATTCCAAGTAAATATTAATTTATTGGAAAACTTTATTAAATCTTAATTATAAGATTTATTCTAGTTAATAACTAGTTCATATCGATAAAATATATTTTTATCTCTTCACTATTGGACATTTTCATCTAAATTCCTTTTAAACCATTTATTATGATTTTACATGATATTTCCATATTTTTAATAATTTTATCATCACTCGTACAGTCGGTTTCCAATAACGGCCACCGAACTACATCCATAGCGACCTTTCTAAATTTTGATTTGGACATAATTCCGAATCCAACCGTTAGATATTAATACTCTTATATTCATTGAAAAGCTCTTTTCGATACGAACCCAACGGTTCCAGTTTTAGGAGAATCCGACGGTCGGATCTCCCGTTACGTCCATTTAAAGTTAATGGTCGAAATTCGCGAACGGTCACTTCGCGGCGCGTTCTATTCAGGGCATTAAATATATATATAAATTTATTTATTTATTTATTTAATGTATATTATATCGTCGATTTCTATTTAAAACGTACTTTATAAAATATTTATAAATTCGCTTTAAAACGGTTTTAACTTCATTTCTAATTTAAAGTCAAAATTGAATATTCTATTTTCTTATCATATTAAAAATATTAATATTAAATTTATAAATCACTTCCTTTAATTTTTATTCATTTATATTTTATACTGGGCCAGACCCCCCACATTAAGCCTGCGACTTCTAGATGCTGGATATGCCGGTTGGTTCCGGGCAGACTTATCCCATAAGTTGGGCTTAACCTCGTGTCTATGGCGCAATTATAATTTATAATTACAATGTAAAACATTTGTTATTTTAAACTATTATTTTTCTAAAATATTTTTATTTTTAAAATATTCCTTATTATCCAAAAGTTCTTTATTTAGAAAGAAATCCTGAATTCGAGTGCGACTCAACCATGTACCATATAATTTAGGTCATATGGCTTCATACATTTCATGTATAGGATAATAAACAAGAAATAATCACCAAACCATCCATTAAAATTCAGATTGACACTTTCAACTGTGTGAGCATTAAAATGAAACAATAACGCTCATCGCAGCCTGTCGATCAATCGATGGAAATACAATTTAAGATTGAGGTTTTCAGCCATCAACATTTCATCTAAATAAGATGATGTCTATATATTAACATGGCATGATTCAAATAAAATAGTATATTTTGAATTGACATAACATTTTATAATAACAATGATATTATAGTCTAACATGACAATACCAATGTGACATTTTAATCTATTCTTTTTATTGTCTTTAGAAAGACAATAAAATGTTACATAAAATATATTCTTTTTATCGCATCAAAAAGGGCGATAAAAATGAAACATTAACATCGCTATTTTTATCACATCAAAGATGTCGATTAAAATGAATTGCTAACATTGCCTATTTTTATCGCACCAAAAATGTCGATAAAATGAATCACTAACCTTGTCTATTTTTATCGCATCAAAAATGTCATTAAAAATGACAACATTAACCATTCTATTTTCACCGCATTCAAAATGAGGATAAAATATAAACATTAACAATTCTATTTTTACCGGATTCAAAATGACGATAAAATATAAACATTAATAATTCTATTTTTACCGCATTCAAAATGACGATAAAATATAAACATTAACAATTCTATTTTTTCTGCATTCAAAATGACGATGAAATATAAACATTAACAATTCTATTTTTACCGCATTCAAAAATGACGATAAAATATAAACATTAACAATTCTATTTCTACCGCATTCAAAATGACGATAAAATATTCAACATTAACAATTCTATTTTTACCGCATTCAAAATGACGATAAAGTATAAACATTAACAATTCTATTTTTACCCCATTCAAAATGACGATAAAATATTCAACATTAACAATTCTATTTTTACCGCATTCAAAATGACGATAAAATATAAACATTAACAATTCTACTTTTATTAACAATTCTATTTTATTAACAATTCTATTTTTACCGCATTCAAAAATGACGATAAAATATAAACATTAACAATTCTATTTTTACCGCATTCAAAATGACGATAAAATATAAACATTAACAATTCTATTTTTACCACATTCAAAATGACGATAAAATATAAACATTAACAATTCTATTTTTACCGCATTCAAAATGACGATAAAATATAAACATTAACAATTCCATTTTTACCGCATCCAAAATGACGATAAAATATAAACATTAACAATTCTGCTGCTACGGAACCATTCTTTTTTTTTATATAAAAAGAAATGCAACACAAAGGTGTTCTTTTTATCTCTAAAAGAAATAAAAAAAATGTGATCTTTTTAACATAAAAAGAGACAACAACAAAGATAGTTCTTTTTATGTGTAAAAGAAATGCGACAAAATATTCTTTTTCATTTCCAAAAAGAAATGAAAGAAAAATGTTCTTTTAATGTTTAAAAAGAAGAAGCGACCAAAAATGACCCTTTTCATGTTAAAAAGAAAAGGTGACAAAATATGCTTTTTAACGATAAAAATTATCTTTTATTCTAATGCAATATTTTACAAAAGTGTTATTTTAATATCAATGCGACATTTTACAACAAAAATGATATCATTTGTTAGACCCAAAAGTGGTTCTAACACCCAAATTGATTTGAAACAAGATAAAATGAGATAGAAATAAAAATGAACACACAAGATTTATAGTGGTTCGGCGAAGAAATGCCTACGTCCACTTATTTTTCACTATATTCAGTAATCCAGTTACAAATGCAATGTAAGACTCACTCACAACTCACTTTTGTTCACTCAAATGATTAAAACAAGAAATGAAAGATGATTTGGATTCTCCGGGAGTAAAGGAGTTCGGATGATGGAGGTACTTGGATTCTCAAAAGTGCTGAAAAAAGATCCTTCTCTTTGTCTCTAGATGGGGTATTTATAGGTGTGAATTTGCCTGAGATTCAATCCGGGTCGGAACACGTGTCATCCATCGCACTCTCTTCGGGTTCGGATGAACTATCAAGCTGACAACACATCAAAGAGATGGACGTTAGGGGTAGGAATTAGTCATATCCGGTCCGGTTCTCCAGGCGATTTTACAGGAGACTAACTTGGATCATGGGTGCGGGTCGGAGGCGCGCAGGCAAGGGGTTCGGATCGGGATACCCGATCTGAACCGGAATGGCTTGGACGTCTCTCCCTCTCTAATCTATTCCGCTCCGCTCCAGCGTCGTGACAAGCAGATGGATTTCCATGCGAGATTTAGTTGTCCTCCGATCCGACTGGATATGCTTTACCAATCTATCCAGTAAGAGACCACCGATCCGAACCGAGATCTCTATCCGATCCGATCCAATATGCTGCTCTAACCCGATCCGAATAGAGGATCCTATCCGATCCGAACAACCGCAGCTATCAACTTGAACTGTAGTGTTTTCTTCCAATCCGAACCGAGGTCTTATAACTTAAAATACTCTTCAATGGTTGGTTTTTTGACTTTGTGTTGCCTAGTTCACAAAGTAGGCTAACATTCTGCCCCCTCAAAGGATGCTTCTGTTGTACGAAGCGTGCTTTGATGTCGTTTAATCAGAATTGTCAGGAGTAATGCACAGATTTCTATTCGGTTCGGTGTCCGACCCGAGCACCTTTTCTTCATTTCTGAGCAAATTTGGGGATTTTTCTCGACATATAATGCTTCGTGCAGGTATGTTCTTCCTTTATTCTTCTTCTCTTGAACTCAATTCTAGTCAGATGTTAAGTTAATGTATGAAACCTGTCCGGTTCGGGTGCCGATCCGAAACGCTTTGATTCTTGGGCAGTGGGCCTTCAGGCAGAGTTGTGCTACTGGGCCTTCACTCCGGTCCGAGCGGGTGAGAGAGAGAACAGGAATACGAGGAGTCAACTTCACCCCCTATATAAATCTGCCACTATCTTCTTTCCTTCCTTCTTCTTTTCTGCTGCCGCTCCCAACCCTAGCATTGAAAACGTTAGAAACTCCAATATTCTAAAACTATTTCCTGTAGATTTCCCGAATCAAACATATAGGTAGCTTTTCTAATCTCGAATAACTTCGTTGTAACCGTTTTCGATTTCAATTCGTGTTGGATTGGGATGGTTTGACCATAAGCTTCGCTTGAACCCCCCGCCGCTGCTGGTGGATGCGCCATCGCTTCGAGGCGTTGCGAGGCTGGAGAGGGCAAATATTTATCCTCAACGGTGGCTTTGGTGATAAAGCGGACTCGTTTGTGAGTAGGGGGGAAAGAGGAAGGAGATGAAGAGTGGGATGACAAACTGGAGTCGGTACGGGTAGAAGACGTAGGATCAAAAAAGGAAGGAGAAGGAAAGGGGATCGGCTCGGATTGCACATTTTAGAAAGACGGGAGGAAGGAAAATGTCGGCTCGGGTCGGAGATGAGAATGAGATAAGAGGCTGACATGAACGGACTGGTTGAGTGATGCTGGTTCGGTTCGGATCGGGTCACCCGATCCGATCA
Source organism: Allium sativum (assembly GCA_030737875.1). Classification (NCBI taxonomy): domain Eukaryota; kingdom Viridiplantae; phylum Streptophyta; class Magnoliopsida; order Asparagales; family Amaryllidaceae; genus Allium; species Allium sativum. The sequence goes on along the minus strand of CM060922.1, from coordinate 269,747,072 downwards.
GATCAGTCCTGCTTCCGAACCCACTGTCTCCCTTGTCTTGAACTGTCCAAGCTTTAACGATGCATCCGAACCGAACCTACATCTGCATCTGTATTGAGCCAATCATCATATGCATAACCGAACCGAACCGAATGTATCACACTTGGCGCATAAAGACTACTCAACTAATTCAACCAACATTTACTCTAGACGATAACTTTGCAGACAGTTAGGATAGTGCCCTGTGAACATAAACGAGAATTAAGAACAACTCTGACTATCACTTTCTCTTCAAAGCTTCGTCTTACATTGCTGTACTTTTATTTTGCATTTCCCACATTTGCTGCACACACTTTAGTTCACACACATACACAAAGGGGGACACGGGATAATTTACTCTAATCCATGCTATTGCTTCTTCAATAGTTCCATGACGATGAGGCCCAGACGCTCTTCCCGTCTAGCTGAGAAGAAAAAAGCTCCGGAAACTTCTGGCAAAATCACTCTTGAGGATATATCTTCTTCATCTGATCCAGAATGGGACAGCGAGGGTCCAGATTACGGAATTGGTCATCGGGAAAGCGACGAAGCGTCTTCAGAGACTGAAGTTTCCCTGGGCTTTGAGGAGGAAGGAGGGATTGGTGACAATCGAGCACCCGATGAATTTGACTCAGCCATTATATTGGAGTCACCTCCAGATTCCGTAGAATCGACAATCGACAACGACCGACTTGTTCGAATTCGCTTGAAGTATGGAATAATGAAAAGGGACACCCTAGTGCCCTCACGCTCTGACCGTCCCCACAACCCTCCGGAAGGATATATGACGGTCACTCGACTCATGTGCATGGTCGGCGCCATTCCTCCGTTCTCGCCTTTCATCGTCGATTTCTTAAGACAAATGCGGATTGCCCCCATGCAGCTGCATCCCAATTCATATGCCTATTTGCACACATTGTACATAGCATATCGCGAAATCCTAGGCCTAGAGCTCACATTTGATGACGTTCACTTCTTTTATAACTTTAAACATCGGACTCGAGAGACTCCATCCTTCTGCTACTTCGAATCAGTCCCGAAGAGAAAGATAATTTCTGTACCATTTAGCAGTAAAGCCGGAGACTCCAGATTAGAATGGTTCTATATAAAGCAACAGTCTGGATGCGCCAGGAGATGGACAAAATCAAGTAAAGCACTGATTTTCTGAACCCGGACTCTATACACTTGAATCATCACTCTGACCTGTTCTCCTTTTTTGTTTGCAGTCGACAATCCCAAACAGATATCAGACCAGGTGTTCTTTGATCGGATGCACCGTCTTCTTAATGGCGATCAAAAATTCTTGACAATCGACGAGGTCCTTAAAGATGAATACCTTCACTTTCATGGGCTGCTATCTGTTTTTCGCAGCATTGGACATGGGACGGTTCCATACGCGTACATTCCTCCAGTGGAGGTGGTCCCAAAGATAGGAGAGGGCTCAGGAATTCCTACCGCTTCTCTTCACACTTCACCTTCTCCATCTTCTACGCAAGATGATGAATTGGCTAATCTGTCCAAAAAGCATCGTGAAGGGTATATTGCCCGCGAGGGAACTACTTCTCTAGATAAGTCAAAATCTTCCCAAGAGTCGCCACTTCACGCTTCCGAAGGGGATGTTCCTAGCACTGACGAGCACATATTTCAGGGTTTGGGGGATCTCCCCTTACCTGAAACTATATATACTTCAGAGGATTTCAGGAAGGATCCTTTAGTCTTCACTTCTTCTGAAGAAACTACTCCCGCTAAGGCCAAAGAGCCTGCCCGCACCAGTCTAGCTTCAGACTCGGGTTGGTTGGGGGGACACACACCACTTAGGATGCACTTTACACCACAGCATTAGCATTCATTGCACTTCTTTCTCCATGAATCCATTGATTCTAAACTTCGCTTATTTTATCGTGCAGGTACAATGTCTCGGTCCTATTACGATATAAGAAAGCTTCGTCGCAGCATGTCCAATCCTCCTCAGGATGCCGAGTATGATCGCCGGGATGACCGTGGTAGGGAGGAAAGAATACCTTATGATCCCTATCGATCTCGGCCCTCACGCTCTCGCTCACCAGTTCGACCGGAACAAGAAAAATACAAGAGCTATCAAGGTCGTAGGGAGGAGGATAGACCACCATCCAAGGATTCCACTTCCTCCCATGAAAAGCGGAGTAGAGAGAAAACTCCTCCAAAGGAAACTGGGTCTCGAAGTAAGCAAAAAGTCCCTGCTACTAAACGACCTAGGACAGACAAGGGTTCTACAGAATCTTCTTCAGGAAGGGACGCTGAATTAACAATCCTCGCTCCTCCTCCACCAGATGCGGGAACTGCAGTAAGACGGGCATATTTGGAAGAGCAGTTTCCTGAACACTACTTCCAGACTCTGACTTTTTTACCTGCCCTGGAACCTATTTCGTCTAATTGGGTAGAGGAGGCCAAAGCAAAGATTGATTTGGTGGAGAAACAATATTCCGAGATGTTCAAGTATTCCCGCAATCTCTCTAGAATCATTCGCACCCTAATGACAAACACTGATTCAATGCAAAAGACTGCGGAGGAGGATGCCAAAGCTTTAAAAGCCTTAGGAAAGGACTTGGAAGACACTCAAACTCAACTGGCTGTCGCTCAAAAGAACGCTTCTAATTTCAAACAACAGTTTGAGGACATGCAAAAGCGTTATCATGACTTGCTCGAGTCTCATACTCAGGAGCGCTCTGAACTAAAAAAGCAAGCTGACGAGGCCAAATCAGAAGCTGCTAAAACACACCTTGCTTATGCTGAGCTTGAGCAGAAAAACGCCGAGTTAGCGAAAAGGAGTGCTGAGTTAGAAAAGAGGAACGCTGACTTGGCTTCAAAATTGTTGGAGGCAGAAAACAGGGCTGCTCTGGCTGAGGGCAATGTGGAATGCGCTATTAAATCTGCGGAGGAAACCCGCAAACAACTATCAGAGGCGGAGGCTGATATTCAGGGCTTCGGCGAGCTAATGATAGAATTCTTCGCGCACATTATTCGTCGTCGAAACATTTCCTGGATCGAGGACTATCCATCCACTCTGGTTCAAGTGTGGAATCAAATCGTCGAGTGGGAAAAAGAAGAACTTAAGGTCGATTCCCTCGATGAAGATAAGCTGATGGAGAAATACTTGAGAGACGACGAACCGGAGCGCCTAGCTGAAGGGCGCCGTCTAATTGCTGAGGCCATGGAAGAAGAGAGGCGGAAGTCTAAACAGAAAACCATTCCTGAAGCTGGCTCCTCTTCTTCTGCTCCTGTAACTCCCGAAGTAGAAGGGTATGATCCCGAAAACCCGGGAATTCCCCGAACAACTTTGCTATCTCCTATTCCTGAAATAACTCCAGAGGTAGTAGTCACCCCCGCTGAAAAGTCTTCAGAAGGTATCCCTATCTTTTCTCCTCAATTTGCCAAGGCTACTACTACCTTTGGCTACATGATCGAACGCTCAATGATAAATTCTTTGCTTTCGCCTGAGTTGATAACCGATGTTTCTCATTCTGTAGGCGTTGAATCATCCGCAAAGACAGATGTGGCTCAAGGAGTTACCGCTGGGACAAAGCCCGCAGAGGGGACCAAACAAGGGGAAGACAAGGCTGCTTCTATAGACTTGGGAGAAGGAAATGAACCGACTAAGGTCACCACTCCCCATGGTGAAGAAATGATCGCAGCTTTAAAAGACGACGGAGGAAACGAGGGGCATGATGAGGAACCGGAGGTTGCAATAACTGGGGAGTCGAGAAGCGCCGATGATGTTACCTTGGCTACCATGAAGGCTGATCAAGATAAGCGCTTGCAATTAAAGGCCGAAGAACTAGACCCTGAGGTCCTCATGCCCCTCGCAGTTGTGGATGCGGGTTCAAGGTTAGTTGTTAAGCTCTCAACTAGATCTATTACCGAAGAACTTGCTAAAAAATCTTCTCTTGATTCCAGTGTCCCGCCCTCCGGGAAGAAGTCTACTGGCTCCAGCACCGCATCTTCAGGGAAAAAGAAAACAAAACGAATCTTGACTGAAGCCGAGAAGGAAGCAAAGGATGCGGAGAAAGCCGCCAAGAAATCTAAGGCTCATTCCAAACCTAAGTAGCGGATTCCCCTGTATTCCTTTTAGTATCTTTGTAACCCAATAATTGCTGCTACAAAAGCGGCTCCTGCACTTTCTTCTTTAGTTATTTCCCTGTTCAAATTCATTCGTTTGTAAATAAAAATAATTCACTTTTTGCAATGTTTATTTGTCAGTAGTTCTGCACTTATGTAAAAAATACATGTCTATAGTTATGAAACAAAGTTGTGGAAGGGGGAAATATGTGTACGTATATGTGTCCCCAGTCAATTTCCATAAGTTATTCAATGCTTAACCATGCAATCTGAATGCTCCCGATTCTCTAACGGGATAGCATTTCCTGTGTCATCAATACCTGTTGTTTTTCCTGGCATTTCTTTTATACTCTCTCTCATTCTCTTGAGAGTTAGAGTTCGAGTTCAGTTATTTGCTTATTCCCCGGTCATTCAACGGGAAAAGATTTCTTTCTCGGCGCTCGGTCGGAGACGCCTTTATACTCTCTTTCTCTCTGGAAAGTTAGAGTTCGGAGGAGAATCTCTTTTTCAGCGCTTAGTCGGAGACGCTTTTATACTCTCTCTCTTTCTCTGGAGAGTTAGAGTTAAGAATAGAATTTCTTTTTCAGCGCTTAGTCGGAGACGCTTTTATACTCTCTCTCTTTCTCTGGAGAGTTAGAGTTAAGAATGTCGTTTTCTCATTCTTTTACGTCTTATTGCACAAATAATCATTGTGCTTCTTTTTATGTCCAAACTGTTTTCAACCTTTTTTAGGCTTTGAGTTATCCTGTATTTCATAATCATAACAGAACAACTAATGAATGTAGATGCATAAAAGTAAATAACACACAATATTTTTATAGTGGTTCGGCTAAGTCATAGCCTACATCCACTTTATAGTCCTTTATTCATATCGTCATATTTTCCCAAGGCAAGTCGTGCCTTATTACAGAGTTTACAGGAAGAACAGCAAAAAGTATAGCATTTCTAATCCAAATATCGCATTAAGTGTTGGGCATTCCATGCTCGAGGGACTTCTTCGCCATCTACGGTCGTTAACTTGAATGTTCCTTTATCAAGTTTCCGTTGGATGACAAAGGGTCCTTCCCATTTTGGGCCGAGGTGAGGAAGAGATGGAAAAACTCTCTTTAGCACCAAATCTCCTGGTTCAAAAGTTCTGAGGCGAACTTTTTTGTCATAATAGCGTGCCATCTGACGCCGATGTCTTGCTGCACGCAAGTCTGCTTCGTCTCTTTTCTCTTCGACTTCATCAAGAGACTCAAGTAAAAGCGCCCGATTCGTCATTGGGTCATAATACGTCACCCTGTGGGAAGGAACTTCCAGTTCAACTGGAATTACTGCTTCTGAGCCAAAGGAGAGAGAGAAAGGGGTATGACCGGTAGCCGTTTTAAACGTTGTTCGATATGCCCACAAGGCTAGGGGCAATTCGTCAACCCATCTTGCCTTTGCACGCTCCAACCGTTTCTTGAGGATGGATTTTATAACTTTGTTTACTGCCTCTACTTGCCCATTCGATTGTGGATAGGCAACTGCAGTATATCGCTTGTCTATCTTATATTTTTGGCAAAAATTTCGGAATTCAGAGCTATCAAACTGGGTTCCGTTGTCAGTTATAATCGTCCTTGGAATCCCGAACCGGCATATAATATTTCTGACCACAAAACTTATCACCTTTCTCGTGGTGATCTTAGTCAAGGGCTCAGCTTCCACCCACTTTGTGAAATAATCCACGGCTACTATTGCATACTTAGCTCCTCCTTTAGCAATCGGTAAAACTCCAATGATATCAATTCCCCATGTGGCAAATGGCCAAGGACTCACCATCGATTTAAGCTGGGTTGACGGTGCCCTGGGGATTTTGGCGAATCTCTGACACTTATCGCAGCGGCGTGAATAATCAGCTGCATCTTTGTTGATCGTAGGCCAGAAGTATCCGTACCGCAATATTTTCTTTGCTAAAGTTTGACCTCCTGTATGATCTCCACACTCACCTTCGTGCACTTCTCTTAGTACACGCTTGATGTCGTCGTGTGCGATACATCGTAACAGGGGCATAGAAAATCCTTGTCTATAGAGAGTATCGTCTTGTATAACATATCTGGTAGCTTTGCGAACTACAGCTCTTTTCTCACTCTTCTTCGATGGGAGTGTCCCATTCTTAAGAAAATTCTTAATTGGAGTCATCCATGACTCCTTCTCTGGTTCCGCTTCAAGAGCGAAGTCAATTTCCATTGACTCAAAGCTTGGCGATTCCAATGTTTCAATTGGAATTACCTCGGTCCCTTCAGGATTGTCAGAACTAGCCACTTTTGCCAGTCTATCCGCTTTCTGGTTTTCAATTCTGGGAATATGTGTTATGCTGTACCGCTCTAAGCTATTCAATAGCTCTTTCACTTTCTTGAGGTAGGCGATAAGTCGAGGTCCTCGAGCCGCGAATTCCTCTCGCACTTGACAAACAACAATCTTAGAGTCACAAAATATGTCCATCATTTTTACTCCGAGGTCTTTAGCAAGTTTCAGCCCGGCAATCAGGGCTTCATACTCAGAGTCATTGTTAGTTGCCGAAAATTCTAACCGTAGGGCGTAATATAGCGACCGTCCCTCGGGAGTGACTAAGACAATTCCAGCTCCGGACCTTCGGTCATTTTTAGCTCCATCTGTATATAATCTCCACGGATTCATCTCTAGCTTATCCTCGGATTTGACCACTTGGTCATTGATTATTTCCTCCTCTGGAATGGTGAACTCCGCAATAAAGTCTGCTAGAGCTTGCCCCCTGATTGACTTTCGTGGTTGAAAATTCAAATCAAACTGGCTTAGTTCTATGTTCCATTTAATCAACCTTCCCGACGCTTCGGGTCTCTGCAACACCTGTCTTAACGGCTGATCGGTGTATATGGTTATTGGATGGGCTTGGAAGTAGTGACGAAGTTTTCGGGATGCAATCAGGAGGCTGTAAGCAAGCTTCTCGATCTTTGGGTAGTTGCGCTCTGCTGCTGCTAATTTCTTACTCACATAGTATACTGGCCTTTGTACTTTGTCTTCTTCTCGAACCAGGGCTGTGCTGACAGCGTGAGCCGAGACTGCTAGATAAACAAATAGTTCTTCGTGATCTACGGGCTTTGATAAGATTGGCGGTTTCTCTAACAGCTCTAACAGATTTTGAAAGGCCTCGACACAATCGGGAGTCCACTGGAAGTTCTTCTTTCCCCTTTTTATCAAATCAAAAAATGGAACACATTTATCGGTGGCTTTGGAGATGAATCTACTCAGCGCCGCTACCTTCCCTGCCAGACTTTGGACGTCTTTAATTCTCCTTGGTTCTTCGATATTTCTAATCGCCGCTATCTGGCTAGGGTTGATCTCAATTCCTCGGGAACTCACAATGAAGCCAAGGAACTTTCCCGACGCCACTCCAAATGAACATTTTAAAGGATTCAATTTCATACGGTATTTTCGCAAGATACCAAACATTTCCGCTAAGTCTTGCGTATGACTGGAAGACTGCTTTGATTTAACAAGCATATCATCCACATAAACTTCCATAGTTTTTCCTATTTGATCATAAAACATTCTATTTACCAACCGCTGATAAGTAGCTCCAGCGTTTTTTAATCCGAATGGCATTACAACATAACAATATAACCCCAAATTCGTGATGAAACTTGTATGCTCTTGGTCTGGTACATGCATAGGAATTTGATTGTATCCAGAGTATGCATCCATGAAAGAGAGTAGTTCATGACCTGCTGTCGAGTCTACAAGCTGGTCAATCCTGGGAAGTGGGAAACTATCTTTTGGGCAAGCCTTATTTAAATCTGAAAAGTCAATACAAGTTCGCCACTTTCCGCTTGGCTTCTTTACCAGGACGGGATTCGATATCCAGTCGGGATAGGTCGAATCTCGAATAAATCCATTTTTCTTCAATTTCTCCACTTCCTCTTTGAGGGCAGCCGACCTCTCTGGGCCCAGCGTGCGTCTCTTTTGCTTCACAGGCGGATGCTTCGGATTTACATTCAATTTGTGACTGATAATGGAAGGTGATATCCCACACATGTCAGCATGGGTCCAGGCGAACACATCTAAGTTTGCCTTCAAGAAGTCCGTCAGTTCTTCAGCATGATGTGGATCCAATTGGGAACCAATCTTCAAAACTTTCGTCGGATCAGCTTTATCAACAGGAATTTCGACTGTCGCTTCATTAGGAGTTGCATTCCTAGCCTCTGGTTCCTCGTCTTTTCTAGGATCCAGGTCTTCAGGCGTTCCTTTGGGCAACTCCCTTGGGTTCAATCTCTCTAATTGCTATGTCGAGTCCCCCCTTTGAGGGAGATGAGGCATCCTTACTGTCAGCATTTACTCCTTTCATCAACATCTTCAGTTCGGCCACATAGCAGGCCCGTCCAGAAACCTGATCCCCTCTTATTACTCCAGTCCCGGCTTCGGTTGGGAACTTTAGTAACAAGCACCAAGGGGCGATACAAACTCTAAATTCAGCGAGGGCAGGTCTCCCTAAAAATGCGTTATATGGCGAATCTACGTCCAATACTACGAACTGAAGCATTCGCACTCTTCTTCGTTCCCCTTGCCCTAGGGTCACGGGCAACTCTATATATCCCATGGGAGCTGTCGTCGCTCCGTTGAAGCCTCTAATCCATCCTTCACAAGGTTTCAGATCTTCGGGCTCAAGCTTCATCTGATCAAATGACTTCTTGAACAAAATATTAACGGAGCTTCCGTTGTCTACTAATACCTTATGGACCAAGGCCGGCCCAATGGTGGTAGTAATAACCAACGGATCATTGGTGGGAGATTGTATCCCCGTGTTGTCTCGGCTGCGAAATACCACGTCATCGAACATGGTTTTTTGTTGTTTTATAGGGGTGACATCTTCCAAATCGTCACTTTCATTCACATCTAGATGCTTGGCAGCATTCACATATTGGTCCATTGACCTAAAACTTCGGATTGCCGGGTGAGGTCCGCCTACTATGGAGTTGATGACAATTCCTTTACCTTTCTGCTGCGTGGTAGGCTTAGGAGCAGGTAGGATTTGTTTTGGAGCCTGCTCTCCTTGCCCCCTGTCCCTCGGGGCAACCTTGTACTCATCCAACTTTCCTTCACGCAGCAGCTTTTCAATTACATCCCTCAAATGCCGACACTCATTGGTCGAATGTCCATGTGTTCCGTGAAACAAGCAAAATTTCCCTGTCGCCATTTCTTTCTCGGTCGAATCACGAGGTGGCGGTCTTTTGTACTGCAACACATTGTACGTATCCAGGTAAATATTTTCCAGGGTGTCATTCAATGGTGTATAGTTCTCGTAGTTCTGGAATCGGGGCCTTTTGTTAGGGTCGCTTCCCCTATTTCTGTTTCTCCTGTTACCGTTCGAATTACGGTTGTTGTTGTTTCCCCCATTTCTAGTATTGCTGTTTCCACCCTTGTTTCCTACATTTACTTCAACCTTGCCAGAACTTTCCCCAGACTGCTTCACGGCAATATTACTCTGCACATTCTCCTTTGAAGCTGTCTCAGACTTTCTCTTCCGGTTTGCCCTGGCCTCCTCTCGTCTTAAATAAATATCTGCTTTTTCGTAGAATATCGCCCTTGTGGGGGGTGTCTTCCCAGAAAGGTAGTCTCCAAACTCAGATTCAGGATCGACTCCTTCCTTCAATGCCATCAGAATAGTGGGCTCATGCGGGTCACTGACCTCAGTTACAGCTTGGTTAAAACGATCTAAATATGCCCTTAAAGACTCTCCTGGTGCCTGTTTGATTCTCGACAATTCAATAACACTCTTGGACTTTCGGGCATGTAGTCGGAACTGGTTCATGAAACGCTCGCTTAGTTCTTTGTAATTAGAAATTGAACGAGGAGGAAGTCGGGTAAACCAGAATAATGCCACATCTTCTAGGTAGATTGGGAATGCTTTGCACTTCACTTCATCAGGGGCAGCAGCGGCGTTCATGAGCCACGAATACCGCATCAAATGCTGTCCCGGATCAGTCCTTCCGTTATATTTGTCCATCTGTGGCAAATTAAAGCGTCGGGGAAACTGGAAGTCTAGGATATCGTCAGTGAACGGAGTATGACTTCGCTCAATGCCATAGTCTTCATTTGTATAATTCCGGCTCTCGGACATAATTCGGCAAACCATTGCCTGTACATCGGCACTAGTTAGGGGCTGCTCAGGTTCCCTGGCCCTATTATCCGAGTTCCTTCTGGGCTCTTGCTCAGGAGATGCCCTTCTTCTTCGAGCTGCCTCTGCCCGATTCCGTTCCCTGTGTTCCCGGTCGATCTCGGGAAGAGGGGACTGGAGTCTTTGCCCCCGAGTGGGGTCATCGTTTCCTAATGCTCGTGCGATATCCTCGCGAGATCCCAAAGATCCAAATGTTAGCTGCTCCACGTTCTGAGGTCGTTCGAGTGGCCTTCGTTCACGGGGCCTCTCTTCCTCGGAAGATGAAGATTGATCTACGGGTGTGTGACGAACCGGTGATGGAGTTCTCTGTCGACGGAGCTCATTGATCTCCCGACTCATGAGCCTCATATTTTCCTGCATCATGAGATTAGTGCGCTCATGAACTCTCATAGCTTCCCTTGTGTTCTCAAGCATGTCAAGCAAGCGCGAAAAATCTCCTTGAGTGATGGGCGCAGATGGATTGACCTGATCTCCAACCCTGGCAGCTGGAATTGGAGCATTCGTAGGGACTCGAGTAGAGGTTCTAGCTTCACCTAGCATCGGGTCGGATCGGAGGTAAGAGGACGGGTCGGATCGGAGCTGGGGTGCCTGGTCGGATCGGAGCGCAGCAGGCAGTTCGGGTCGGTTCAGATTGGGGGAATGCACTGCTTCTGAGTCTCCTACCCGGATCGGATCGGAGCTCTCCCCCTGCTGGCGGCTCGGATTTCCTGCATTGATTCTTCCTGCTGCTGAACTCTGCCCCCGAGACCTTGTTACAACAGCATTTTGCTGATCTTCGCCAGCTCCATTTCCTCGAAAAGACTGAACTTCCTTGCCTTTTCCTTTGGCCATGAGTTTTTGACAATTACTTCAACGAATGTAAGAAAGCGGAGAAACTTAAGGATTCACTTCTTTGAACTCGACGGTCCAAAAAGTAGAAAGAGATCCCGGAAAATAAAGAATTTAGATGAGGGCTCTCAATGAAAGCACCAAAATGTTAGACCCAAAAGTGGTTCTAACACCCAAATTGATTTGAAACAAGATAAAATGAGATAGAAATAAAAATGAACACACAAGATTTATTGTGGTTCGGCGAAGAAATGCCTACGTCCACTTATTTTTCACTATATTCAGTAATCCAGTTACAAATGCAATGTAAGACTCACTCACAACTCACTTTTGTTCACTCAAATGATTAAAACAAGAAATGAAAGATGATTTGGATTCTCCGGGAGTAAAGGAGTTCGGATGATGGAGGTACTTGGATTCTCAAAAGTGCTGAAAAAAGATCCTTCTCTTTGTCTCTAGATGGGGTATTTATAGGTGTGAATTTGCCTGAGATTCAATCCGGGTCGGAACACGTGTCATCCATCGCACTCTCTTCGGGTTCGGATGAACTATCAGGCTGACAACACATCAAAGAGATGGACGTTAGGGGTAGGAATTAGTCATATCCGGTCCGGTTCTCCAGGCGATTTTACAGGAGACTAACTTGGATCATGGGTGCGGGTCGGAGGCGCGCAGGCAAGGGGTTCGGATCGGGATACCCGATCCGAACCGGAATGGCTTGGACGTCTCTCCCTCTCTAATCTATTCCGCTCCGCTCCAGCGTCGTGACAAGCAGATGGATTTCCATGCGAGATTTAGTTGTCCTCCGATCCGACTGGATATGCTTTACCAATCTATCCAGTAAGAGACCACCGATCCGAACCGAGATCTCTATCCGATCCGATCCAATATGCTGCTCTAACCCGATCCGAATAGAGGATCCTATCCGATCCGAACAACCGCAGCTATCAACTTGAACTGTAGTGTTTTCTTCCAATCCGAACCGAGGTCTTATAACTTAAAATACTCTTCAATGGTTGGTTTTTTTGACTTTGTGTTGCCTAGTTCACAAAGTAGGCTAACATCATTAATCTAAATAAACATTTTTAACAAAAATGCTGCTTAAATTCTAAATGAACATTTTAACAAGAATGATAATTTAATTCTAATAAACAATTTATAACAAAATGTTAGAATTTGTTTTAACAAGACGATTTATAACAAAAATGTTAAGTTTGCTCTAACACGACAATTCATAACAAAATGCTAAATTTGTTTAACATAACAATAATCAAAAGATGAACATTTTAACAAAAATAACAATTTTAAATCTAAATGAACATTATTAACAAAACGATGTTTTTAAATCTAGACAAAACAATTTAAAATCTGAAGGTCCATTTTTAACTATCATTACCTTTCATAACAAAATGTAAATTTTGTTTTGACTATTAAATATTCTACACAATTTTACCTTACAGCTATTTTTACAAAAACATGAGACACACAAACAGACAGACAATTCATCATCCAAATTATTACAACACAGAACTATTTTATTAAATACAAACAATTATTAAACAGAAATTAATTAATTAATAAATTTAAAATCGGAAATCTCACCTAACAATTTAGATCCGAAATTTCAAAGTCCTCTTCTTCTTCGTTAACAGTAGGAGCCCGTAACCCAAAGCTCGACTTCGAAACCTTCTGAACGCGCCACCCACGAGCCACCGTACCACCATCAGACACCCCCATCTCGAAGCCCGTGCCGACCTCCCCTTGCGCCAGTAGCACCGCCACCTGCGGTGGCCTCTACAGCCACGAATTCCAGTCCAAAGCCGCCGGTTTTGGGTGCAAAATTCGAGAAATCCGTAGCTTTATTTCAGATCTTGACCGTTGAAATTATAGAACTTGACATGCTCTTCAATAATTGCTTTGATTCCATGTTTTAATTCTTCGTAATTGGGGAGAAATTAGTGAATGAAATCGGCTGTGTTTAGGCCATTCAAATGAGAACTGGTGGCTATGGTATTAGGATATTAGGGTTTCGTATTTCCAAGTGTATATATATAATATAAATAATTTTATAACACAAATTTCCCTAATTGGAGTTAAAACATTTGTCCCTATATATTTTTGAATTGTAACCTCTTAACATTTATTGACATATTTATTTCCCATAAATTACTTATTTACAATTCTAATCCCCTTATTTAAAAATTTTGACCTTTATAATTCTGCAAACAATTCCATATTTATTGCCAAAATCCCAAGATTACAAATTATTTATTTCCCATTTATTATGAGAAACATTTCAATATTCCTGCCTTTAATTGAAAAATTCAATCAAAGCTTACTTAACATTGTTTCTAATTCATAATTATACTTACGCTGTTTACATATATTTTTGGGATGGACAATATATATATATATATATATATATATATATATATATATATATAAATATGTATGTATGTATGTATGTATGTATATATATATGTATATATATAATGTAAATGTAGAATTATGTATTTACCAATTTATTATTTTAGTTCATTTACATTACAACCTGAAATAATCCTTTCATTATTCTTTTCCCTTCTTTATTTTTTTCTTGCAATAAATGACACCCCTCTAATTTCCATTGATTATAATTTCAAATTTTATTTATTAATGCAGGAGGTGACTTTCCCTTTTTTATTCTTCTTTATTTGGTTATATATATTTTAGATCTTATCTTTAACTTGTTTCTACATATGTAGTAGGTGACAAATGAAATTTAATTAGCTGACTAGGCATGATGGGACCACACTTATTTTTCATTCAAATTTTTATATGAATTTTGATTCATTTTCTCTGATTATTAAGTTGCGCAACTTTTTATATGTTTCATCTTACATTAAAAATGTGCTTTTAATGTTAACCAATTTTCTTTCAATGGTGATCATTTAATAATGATACTTTTTCCATTAAAATGTAACTTTTTAATTACATAAAAATGTGAATTTTTATGTTACAACAACTTTCCTATTCAAACCATTGCTCATTTTTCATATTTTCTCCTTTACAATAAAAATGTAAACTTTTTATTGTTTAACCCTTTTTTGTGATGCATTTTCTATTAAAATTTCCTGAAATAAATTTTTTAAATTGGTTCCAAAATTCCGGGTTGTTACAATCTCCCCCACTTAAAATCTTTTCGCCCTCGAAATGGAACGAAACTAAAAGTTGCTTAATTAACTAATTTAATTTTTGATTCTCATTTTTATTTTATTATTATTGGTTTCAGAAATTTTATTTGTTGATTAACTTTTATATATTTAAAAATCATATTTTCTAATGAACGGATTATATATATAATCAAAATACGTTAATTATAAGCTTGGCATTCTCAACTCATTCTATGGCATTTCTAACCCCATCTCTAATGAGTTTTCTCATTCTAGGATACTGCTGATCCTATCTCTAATGAGTATTCTTGTTGGATGTTACTAATCCAATCTCTGATGAGTCTTTTGTTCAGTTCTAACGAGTTGTACCCTAAAGATTTGAGTTAACCAGAGCTCTGATACCAACTGTAACGGCATGGATTTTGCCCGGACCTAATCGATCGCAAAATCGACCATGACCATTCAAAACTCGCATACGTTAACTTTAGGAATACAATTCATAAGAACAAATAACAATAAATTTTTATAGACATTACACTAATGTTACATCAGAGTACGGAATATCAGAGTACATCAATTAAAGGAATGATAAAGCCGAAGTTAAATTGTAATACATAAATACAATACACAGCGGAAGACTATAAATGCTCTGGACACAGCTTTAAGCTTCAATCCAGGATCCTGCTAAAAGAATAGATATCTGCAAAACAAGCTACTCGACTGCCCGTGTGGAAAAATATGGGCACCCGAGTTTGCCAGTGAAACAAACTACATGTCAGTCATGGGACTGGTATGAGAAATCTTACTTGACTTATCTAATAATAAGGCAAATCATAGGACCACGCCGCTAACGCGGAACGGGTTCACTCCATTGGATTGCTGAAACGACCCGCAAATCCGTACCCTTTGAGTTGCCTAATCATACCACTCGTCCAACCCAAATTGCACAGAAATACGAACCATTATTAGAAAGAAGTTAGAGGATGAGAAATAGAAAGAAAGAAATATTAGAATAGGAGAAAACGAAGATCACAAACTCACAGCGGAACGAATAAAATATATTAGATAACATACTTTTGAAATATAAAACAGTAACTGTATATATACATACCATCATCAGAGCACAACAGTTATCTCTGGAACAGTTATAAACACCTGTTTCCAGATACAACAAAATACACAGCGGGAAAATATGATAGTCTATAGCTAACTGGTGAAGCCTCCTGCTTCGAGCTCCTCCAAGTGAATCTGAAAAATCCCGACTACTTGACTGCCCATACAAATTTGGGCACCCAAGAGTTTAGGGAAAACAAACAAAATAAACTCTGGGTCAGTCATGGGACTGGTGTGAGTAAACTCCAATCATTTGTTTAACTTTCAAAATCCTTTCGAAAGAAAAGATAATCGTAAGACCGATCCACACATAAACATGGATGGTTTTTACCTTACGATAACCCAAAACACTTTGGAAATCATATATTATCTGATATTATAATAATGTCTAATCACAAGTAATTAAAATCTAGTAGAACGCTTGCATCTCACGCTCTACATATATAATATACAATCAAACTCGCAGGCACTTATTGGAGATTGGATTCCAACTTGACAAGGTATGGGACCACCTTCCGAACGTGTATCTCTAGAGGCAAATACACTGGGTTCAACAAGAACATCTTGCAACCCGGCCCACACATGACCGACCACTCATTTCGCTTGAGTGTATCGAATGTATACCACCGACGGTTGGGATCAGCAACCGCCTCCCGATAGGGGACAGCATCGATAGATTTAAGAACAAAAGGAATTTCTCTAGATAAGTGATCATACATCCTAATGGGTGCGACCCACATAGCCATGCTGCCTGCCCGATTTTTGTCCACTTCCGGGTTGATGAGGCTTGAGGTTTGAATTATCTTCCAGAACATCTGGCCACCATTCACTTTGAATGCCACATCGTCAGATCCATCGGAAATCACTAATTGATTCCCACAAAAATACTCAGATTGTTAGGCTAAAGAAGTTTCCCTTCTATGCCACCAACTTCGTACGTTTGAAGGAATCAACGTACGTAATCCCCTTTGGAAATACTCTGTCAGACACTCGTCCATACAAGTTGTCCTGGGTCTGGACAAACCGAAGGCACTATCCCGTAAACAGGATAGCCCTTGCATAACTCCGTCTTCAATTTTTCTTCAGCATAAGTTGCTTCATAACGCTTACGCCAATACGGAGTGGCTCTCTGGATAATAATCCAACCGGTCTCTCCATATTAACAACGTTAAAATGGTCAAAACTTTGATAGTCGGTGATTTAACTATCAAATGAAAACATGTCGGTGTGCAAACAATGATATTATTTCCAGAAGGAAATTCTATCGACCAAACATCATTCAACGTTTATCCCTTTTAGTTCATTCATTTATTCATTTCCCTTTTCACTTTCATTTACATTCCTTATTTAATATATGCTATTAACATTGGGAGCATTTCCATTACCTGTCCTCTATATTCAGAAAACATTTCTGACTCTCATTTGGAAAACGTTTCCAAATCTCCTTCATTTTTGGTTTAAACAGATGTTTGAATAAACATCGCTTTGCCAACTCACCATTTCACTCATTTACTAAATCCACTTAATCACTTCCACTCTCGAACCTTATCCACTTCTTAGTTAAAACTAAAGTCAATCAAGTTGGGGTATAATTACCTCTCAGACGTTAACTGAACGACATTCTTAACTTTGAATTAGTCAAAGCTCACAACTTAAAATATTGCTTTCGCGACTCTCGGATTTGATCTACGAACACACCTTCTTTATAAATATATTGATTATAACGGTAGTGTTATAATCGCTGTCTTCAAATGTTTGGTTTATAAAATATTGCTTTCAACAACAGCGTTAAAACCGCTATCCAGCATTATAGAACACTTATCATAACCATAGCATTAAGATTGCTATTAAAACATTTATTATAACGGCAGCGTTTAAAATTTGCTATTTAGATTTACCAAGACATTTCCTATAACAGCAGCGTCTAAAATTGCTGTATAGATTTACGACATCTATTATAACAACAGCGCTAAAATCACTGTTTAATTTTATAAAAGCATTCCTTACAAAGACAGCGTTATAATCGATGTTTAAGATTATAAAAGCATTTCTTATGACAACAGCGTTATGATTGCTGTTTTGAATAAAATACCGTGTGCGACGCACACGCTTCCGTTGTTCATTTATAAACTCTGTTTATTTTAAACAATTCAAGTTCTCCTTTAAACACATTTATAAACTATATATTCTTCTAACCACTTAATTCAATTTCTATAAATCCCCTTTTTATATATTTGCAAAATATTTCCTTGTTTTAAACTATTTATTCTTTTATTTAAGCATTTGAAAATCTTTCTTTAAACTTTCCTCTGTAATTTGCTAAATTCGGATCCATTTCCAAATATTGGTTTCAAAACCGATACTCACTTTCAAATATACATTCATATTTGAACTCACCTTTCAATTTATCCAATGGTTAATGATCCACTTAATTTATATCTTTATTTATAACATTTTTCTTGGTTTACCCAATGGAATAGGTTTCCATTTGCAACTCAATGAAAAAGAAATTATTTCTAATTTGGAAATAAACTCTGCTTTTAAATTCTAATTTCCTTTTTCTCATTCGATGGTAATTTTACGGTATCTAAAATACCAGGTTCCTAAGGCCAGGGTAAACCAAACACACAAATTCAACCATGGATAATGTAGCATAACATATATCACCATCAAATAAAACAGTAAATAAAATGTTGAGGGATCCAGTTGGATCCCTCCAACCTGTTTCCCTGCATCCACAGATGTTAGTAACATTAAAAATATCGCATTAATGAAAAAATCAATCAACGATGTGATTATATCAACCAATTTATCAACTATTCAATCAAGCAACCATTTCACATTATAAAATAATTTTAAACGAGTGAGTTTACTCACCTTGTTAGCAGTTGACGATTCTGCTTTTGATTTCGTTTAAAAATCAAACTGGCGTTTTCAATAGCTCCGTTCCCAGTGAAATCTGTCCCACATTGTATACCTTGTTTCTACGTTTCCACCGTGGCTTGTTTCATTTGATTCTTCATTGAGCTTAATCAACTAATTAGGTCGCTCTAATAATCCTTTTAATACCCGATGCCTTTTCGAGGTTATTTAACGAACGATGCTCCTCCTTTTTTACACGGCCATGACCGATTTACACTCTTCGTCCATTTTATTTACTGCCTCACCGTGCACACAACCTCCTGCTTCACCAACAATTATACTACATATTAAACCTTCCTTCCCAGTAATCCCCTCCACTAATAACCAACGCTCCAGCTCCTTATCACAAATCCACTCAACCCATCCGTGTTTTAACAACAAATAACACAATAGTTTTAATACCGTTTAACCCACCTTCAAACTCAAGTTTGAACCCATCTATCAACTAGCGACAGTATCTCACTATGCTACAGGTTGCATCCCTTATTGGCACCATCTTCCACAAACCCAATTCCACTACCATTTCAACGTAACAAGAACAATCCGCACTCACCAATTGAAGAGAAAAAGGACAAACCTCATCACCCAAAACAATCGAGCTCCCCTCCTTCACATACACGCTCAGCCCATTTAACATTCCTCCTTATCACCGTTGTCCCACTTTCATCACCGCCACTACAACAGGAGACCGGACAGCCCCTTCTCGCCACCGCCCCAGGTTGCTCTAGCCTCAACCGACCCCACTGTTGCCACACTCCCTAGTTCGAATGTCTACAAACCATCCCCTTAGACCGACGTCTTTCAGAACGGTGTGACAGTTTTCAAGCTCGAACTCGTTGAAAAGGATAGTAACCTGAAGTTGTTGGGACAGCAAGGACATCGGTCTGAGAATGCTTCAATCTCGTTGGCTATAGGACTTGATTTTAATTTGATTTTCGATTTAGCTGAAGGGGATGGAATTGAAAAGGGAACGACTCGTTTGTTTTTGAGAATACAGAGAAGAAGAATTAGGAATTTAGGGATTACCGTAGTGAAATGGGGAATGGGATCGTTTATATAGAAACGAAAGCTTGGCACCCACGAAATTTAGCATAGCTGTAGAAATAGGGGTAGATAGGCTTGGGATTTTTAATTACTTTGTCGGCAAGGTATTTGAAAATAGATTGACAACCGGTACATGCTATACTGTAGGTTTGTACATTATGTTTAAGAGCTACAGAGGTTTGCATGTATCGAAATTTAGATGTGAAGTAGAAAATTCAATGTGACAAGTCACTGTATAAACTAGAGGAAAGGACAATACTACGACGAAAGATTAAATTTAATGTACGATGCAGTTTTTCCCTTGTTACGGTACTTGAAAATAAAAGTGGCTTCTGTTTACTGATAAAAAAACTAATCTTGGTGTAAAAAGGTATTCTGAACTCCATGGGACAAGTTTTCGTCGAAATCCGACATCGTTTGAAAATTTTTCCTTTATAAAACCAGAAATCAACACGCGTTTAAATTTTTCACGATCACCAGATAAATCGAAACAACTCGAAACTGCGAACATCGACAATAACTTTTCGATACGAACCCAACGGCACTAGTTTGGTCGCATTCTGAGACTGTTGCCCCGGTAGACTGTTTTTGGCGCGTACCGCACTGCCCTTCTGAACACCAAATTTGCCGATCTCTAAAAATAACAAATTATATATCTACCCTGACTAAAATCGACGATACGAACTCACCGGAACTGGTTTCGTGGCCTGATCTGATCGTTTGTTCAAGTTACACTCTAATATCCCTTTATTCAGTTGAATTAATTTAATTGCACTGAACGAGCGTTTACGGCTACCGTGGTTACATACGACATCGGTTTTCTACGCCATTCAACACCGTACAATAATTTAATGATACAGTCCCAATGAAACTGATTTCATCGAAATCTGAGTCCGTTTGCAAAACGGCTATTTTAACACGTATAATTTAAATAACGATTTTCATAGCGACTATTTCAAAATTTGATTTGACCATAACTAACAAATTATAACACGAAATCTAGATTTTTCTCTTTCATATGAAAATTATAATCAATACGGTTCCAACGTGTCTTGTTTCACAGAAATCCGACTTATATCGGATCCTGTATCCTCAGTTGAAGTTCAAAACTCTATATTACGAACTGCCGCGCGATTTCGAGCTCGTTTTATAATTATATTAATAAATTAACGTTCAAACTTCGTTTTATAAATAAATTCATTATAAATCCCTATATATAATTCAAATAAAATATTTAAACCAATTTAAATATTCAGAATTCAACGGCTGAAAATCCGGGTCGTTACATTCCTTCCCCCTTAAAATAATTTCGTCCTCGAAATTGCTGAGGTAGGAAAAGATGCTACATACCCTATTAACTAGGTCTAAAAACCCTTTTTGTTTACTTCTTAATTTCAGCTTAACTGAACCAATTTATTTAAATTAAAATATTAATTTATTCTTACTAATGAAAATTTTCAAAAATTCTGAAAATTTTCTAACACTTTAAATTCTGAAAAATGTCGGCAGCATCTCCTCTGCACGGCTCAATCGGTACAACCACAACTCGCCTTTCTAGGCCTTCTCCAATCCGAAAGAAAATCAAAAAGCCAAGCGGCTTGCCCATAGGCTCATAAAATCATCAACCCAAACAATATTGTAAACATGTACCTTTTTGTCGGGCATAATTCTATCTCTTGCACTTTCTTCCATTCCATACCTGCTCAACATACACATATCGATTTCCCACCAGTTTCAAATCAATACAACTTCCAGTTGTCAGATCTCTAATCAACTTCTGATTAGTCGCTTCCATTCTATCAATTCAAATCTGATTTCTATTTAAATCAATTCACTTATTATCCTTGAATCCAATTCAATCCCATTCAACAACATCCAATATATTCAACTTTCTTATTCATAAGTCGAGTTCATATTAATAATTCGAATCTCAACTTTTCTCTTTGTTAAATTTCAAATTGGATTATCCCTAATCCAGTTTGATTTCATTTAACTTAAGTTAAATTTCAATTCCCTTGATACCTTTTGACCCAATTCAATCTATTCAACTTTTACAAGTTAACAAATTTCAGAATTCAAATTCCCGGGTTTTATTTCAAATTATTTTGAAATCATATATATTTATAATCAAATCAATTCAAAACATTTGAATTTCTAAAACAACTTGTCTTTTGCAAACAAATTTTTTTATTCCCAAATTACTATGGTAGCAATTCGTCACTCAGAAACTCGAAAATGAATACTGATAATGCTGCAGTCCATTATCAGAATTATTTTCTCGCCACTGAAGTGGTTTCAGTGCTTAATCCCTTTAAAAATCGATTTAAAAACATTTTATCCAAAACACTTTAAAGTAATGTTATATTACCTTATAATACCTCACAAAAGATTTTTTTTAAACACCCGGAATTTAAATTCCACAAATTTTGGTTTGAATCCAATTCCAATATAGCTTATTTGTATATCTCATTCATATACAAATTCAATTTGGTTATATATATAACCACTTCAATATTTATAATTCCATTTGATTGTAATAACAATCAACACGTTCAATAATTTCAGGAAATTATCACTTTTATACCAAAAATATCCTTTGGCCAAAGTTAAATCATTTACCCATCTTAAAAACAATACTACGTTGAATTGTTTTGTTCGAGAGTTTAGAAACACCTATCGATACAGTTGTACATCCCGTATCGACCAGAATTCATAAACTACTCAACAAACCAGACAACATAATATAAAACAATTTTTATATCAAATCTACAAATACGCGCTCATATATATACACTCAAACTCAATCTAGGGTATTACTAACCCCATCTCTATTGAGTCACGCCACAGAGCCAAGGTAATCATTTAACCTTTAGCTCTGATACCAAATGAAACGACCCGCAAATCCGTACCCTTTAAGTTGCCTAATCATACCACTCGTCCAACCCAAATTGCACAGAAATACGAACCATTATTAGAAAGAAGTTAGAGGATGAGAAATAGAAAGAAAGAAATATTAGAATAGGAGAAAACGAAGATCACAAACTCACAGCGGAACGAATAAAATATATTAGATAACATACTTTTGAAATATAAAACAGTAACTGTATATATACATACCATCATCAGAGCACAACAGTTATCTCTGGAACAGTTATAAACACCTGTTTCCAGATACAACAAAATACACAGCGGGAAAATATGATAGTCTATAGCTAACTGGTGAAGCCTCCTGCTTCGAGCTCCTCCAAGTGAATCTGAAAAATCCCGACTACTTGACTGCCCGTACAAATTTGGGCACCCAAGAGTTTAGGGAAAACAAACAAAATAAACTCTGGGTCAGTCATGGGACTGGTGTGAGTAAACTCCAATCATTTGTTTAACTTTCAAAATCCTTTCGAAAGAAAAGATAATCGTAAGACCGATCCACACATAAACATGGATGGTTTTTACCTTACGATAACCCAAAACACTTTGGAAATCATATATTATCTGATATTATAATAATGTCTAATCACAAGTAATTAAAATCTAGTAGAACGCTTGCATCTCACGCTCTACATATATAATATACAATCAAACTCGCAGGCACTTATTGGAGATTGGATTCCAACTTGACAAGGTATGGGACCACCTTCCGAACGTGTATCTCTAGAGGCAAATACAATGGGTTCAACAAGAACATCTTGCAACCCGGCCCACACATGACCGACCACTCATTTCGCTTGAGTGTATCGAATGTATACCACCGACGGTTGGGATCAGCAACCGCCTCCCGATAGGGGACAGCATCGATAGATTTAAGAACAAAAGGAATTTCTCTAGATAGGTGATCATACATCCTAATGGGTGCGACCCACATAGCCATGCTGCCTGCCCGATTTTTGTCCACTTCCGGGTTGATGAGGCTTGAGGTTTGAATTATCTTCCAGAACATCTGGCCACCATTCACTTTGAATGCCACATCGTCAGATCCATCGGAAATCACTAATTGATTCCCACAAAAATACTCAGATTGTTAGGCTAAAGAAGTTTCCCTTCTATGCCACCAACTTCGTACGTTTGAAGGAATCAACGTACGTAACCCCCTTTGGAAATACTCTGTCAGACACTCGTCCATACAAGTTGTCCTGGGTCTGGACAAACCGAAGGCACTATCCCGTAAACAGGATAGCCCTTGCATAACTCCGTCTTCAATTTTTCTTCAGCATAAGTTGCTTCATAACGCTTACGCCAATACGGAGTGGCTCTCTGGATAATAATCCAACCGGTCTCTCCATATTAACAACGTTAAAATGGTCAAAACTTTGATAGTCGGTGATTTAACTATCAAATGAAAACATGTCGGTGTGCAAACAATGATATTATTTCCAGAAGGAAATTCTATCGACCAAACATCATTCAACGTTTATCCCTTTTAGTTCATTCATTTATTCATTTCCCTTTTCACTTTCATTTACATTCCTTATTTAATATATGCTATTAACATTGGGAACATTTCCATTACCTGTCCTCTATATTCAGAAAACATTTCTGACTCTCATTTGGAAAACGTTTCCAAATCTCCTTCATTTTTGGTTTAAACAGATGTTTGAATAAACATCGCTTTGCCAACTCACCATTTCACTCATTTACTAAATCCACTTAATCACTTCCACTCTCGAACCTTATCCACTTCTTAGTTAAAACTAAAGTCAATCAAGTTGGGGTATAATTACCTCTCAGACGTTAACTGAACGACATTCTTAACTTTGAATTAGTCAGAGCTCACAACTTAAAATATTGCTTTCGCGACTCTCGGATTTGATCTACGAACACACCTTCTTTATAAATATATTGATTATAACGGTAGTGTTATAATCGCTGTCTTCAAATGTTTGGTTTATAAAATATTGCTTTCAACAACAGCGTTAAAACCGCTATCCAGCATTATAGAACACTTATCATAACCATAGCATTAAGATTGCTATTAAAACATTTATTATAACGGCAGCGTTTAAAATTTGCTATTTAGATTTACCAAGACATTTCCTATAACAGCAGCGTCTAAAATTGCTGTATAGATTTACGACATCTATTATAACAACAGCGCTAAAATCACTGTTTAATTTTATAAAAGCATTCCTTACAAAGACAGCGTTATAATCGCTGTTTAAGATTATAAAAGCATTTCTTATGACAACAGCGTTATGATTGCTGTTTTGAATAAAATACCGTGTGCGACGCACACGCTTCCGTTGTTCATTTATAAACTCTGTTTATTTTAAACAATTCAAGTTCTCCTTTAAACATATTTATAAACTATATATTCTTCTAACCACTTAATTCGATTTCTATAAATCCCCTTTTTATATATTTGCAAAATATTTCCTTGTTTTAAACTATTTATTCTTTTATTTAAGCATTTGAAAATCTTTCTTTAAACTTTCCTCTGTAATTTGCTAAATTCGGATCCATTTCCAAATATTGGTTTCAAAACCGATACTCACTTTCAAATATACATTCATATTTGAACTCACCTTTTAATTTATCCAATGGTTAATGATCCACTTAATTTATATCTTTATTTATAACATTTTTCTTGGTTTACCCAATGGAATAGGTTTCCATTTGCAACTCAATGAAAAAGAAATTATTTCTAATTTGGAAATAAACTCTGCTTTTAAATTCTAATTTCCTTTTTCTCATTCGATGATAATTTTACGGTATCTAAAATACCAGGTTCCTAAGGCCAGGGTAAACCAAACACACAAATTCAACCATGGATAATGTAGCATAACATATATCACCATCAAATAAAACAGTAAATAAAATGTTGAGGGATCCAGTTGGATCCCTCCAACCTGTTTCCCTGCATCCACAGATGTTAGTAACATTAAAAATATCGCATTAATGAAAAAATCAATCAATGATGTGATTATATCAACCAATTTATCAACTATTCAATCAAGCAACCATTTCACATTATAAAATAATTTTAAACGAGTGAGTTTACTCACCTTGTTAGCAGTTGACGATTCTGCTTTTGATTTCGTTTAAAAATCAAACTGGCGTTTTCAATAGCTCCATTCCCAGTGAAATCTGTCCCACATTGTAGACCTTGTTTCTACGTTTCCACCGTGGCTTGTTTCATCTGATTCTTCATTGTGCTTAATCAACTAATTAGGTCGCTCTAATAATCCTTTTAATACCCGATGCCCTTTCGAGGTTATTTAACGAACGATGCTCCTCCTTTTTTACACGGCCATGACCGATTTACACTCTTCGTCCATTTTATTTACTGCCTCACCGTGCACACAACCTCCTGCTTCACCAACAATTATACTACATATTAAACCTTCCTTCCCAGTAATCCCCTCCACTAATAACCAACGCTCCAACTCCTTATCACAAATCCACTCAACCCATCCATGTTTTAACAACAAATAACACAATAGTTTTAATACCGTTTACCCCACCTTCAAACTCAAGTTTGAACCCATCTATCAACTAGCGACAGTACATCACTATGCTACAGGTTGCATCCCTTATTGGCACCATCTTCCACAAACCCAATTCCACTACCATTTCAACGTAACAAGAACAATCCGCACTCACCAATTGAAGAGAAAAAGGACAAACCTCATCACCCAAAACAATCGAGCTCCCCTCCTTCACATACACGCTCAGCCCATTTAACATTCCTCCTTATCACCGTTGTCCCACTTTCATCACCGCCACTACAACAGGAGACCGGACAGCCCCTTCTCGCCACCGCCCCAGGTTGCTCTAGCCTCGACCGACCCCACTGTTGCCACACTCCCTAGTTCGAATGTCTACAAACCATCCCCTTAGACCGACGTCTTTCAGAACGGTGTGACAGTTTTCAAGCTCGAACTCGTTGAAAAGGATAGTAACCTGAAGTTGTTGGGACAGCAAGGACATCGGTCTGAGAATGCTTCAATCTCGTTGGCTACAGGACTTGATTTTAATTTGATTTTCGATTTAGCTGAAGGGGACGGAATTGAAAAGGGAACGACTCGTTTGTTTTTGAGAATACAGAGAAGAAGAATTAGGAATTTAGGAATTACCGTAGTGAAATGGGGAATGCGATCGTTTATATAGAAACGAAAGCTTGGCACCCACGAAATTTAGCATAGCTGTAGAAATAGGGGTAGATAGGCTTGGGATTTTTAATTACTTTGTCGGCAAGGTATTTGAAAATAGATTGACAACCGGTACATGCTATACTGTAGGTTTGTACATTATGTTTAAGAGCTACAGAGGTTTGCATGTATCGAAATTTAGATGTGAAGTAGAAAATTCAATGTGACAAGTCACTGTATAAACTAGAGGAAAGGACAATACTACGACGAAAGATTAAATTTAATGTACGATGCAGTTTTTCCCTTGTTACGGTACTTGAAAATAAAAGTGGCTTCTGTTTACTGATAAAAAAACTAATCTTGGTGTAAAAAGGTATTCTGAACTCCATGGGACAAGTTTTCGTCGAATTCCGACATCGTTTGAAAAATTTTCCTTTATAAAACCAGAAATCAACACGCGTTTAAATTTTTCACGATCACCAGATAAATCGAAACAACTCGAAACTGCGAACATCGACAATAACTTTTCGATACGAACCCAACGGCACTAGTTTGGTCGCATTCTGAGACTGTTGCCCCGGTAGACTGTTTTTGGCGCGTACCGCACTGCCCTTCTGAACACCAAATTTGCCGATCTCTAAAAATAACAAATTATATATCTACCCTGACTAAAATCGACGATACGAACTCACCGGAACTGGTTTCGTGGCCTGATCTGATCGTTTGTTCAAGTTACACTATAATATCCCTTTATTCAGTTGAATTAATTTAATTGCACTGAACGAGCGTTTACGGCTACCGTGGTTACATACGACATCGGTTTTCTACGCCATTCAACACCGTACAATAATTTAATGATACGGTCCCAATGAAACTGATTTCATCGAAATATGAGTCCGTTTGCAAAACGGCTATTTTAACACGTATAATTTAAATAACGATTTTCATAGCGACTATTTCAAAATTTGATTTGGCCATAACTAACAAATTATAACACGAAATCTAGATTTTTCTCTTTCATATGAAAATTATAATCAATACGGTTCCAACGTGTCTTGTTTCACAGAAATCCGACTTATATCGGATCCTGTATCCTCAGTTGAAGTTCAAAACTCTATATTACGAACTGCCGCGCGATTTCGAGCTCGTTTTATAATTATATTAATAAATTAACGTTCAAACTTCGTTTTATAAATAAATTCAATATAAATCCCTATATATAATTCAAATAAAATATTTAAACCAATTTAAATATTCAGAATTCAACGGCTGAAAATCCGGGTCGTTACAATTGCCAGTGCATAAAATAAAGTAAAACGTTGAACAACGCAATGCTTTTTAGAAAAATGAAACCATTATAAGACCCAAGTCCCATCACACAATGCAACGCAAACCGGAGGATAGGGTTTTACCTTATAATGGTCAAAAGATGCTTGATACGATAAAACGGATTTAATATTAGTGCGTATATGTATGGGTATGTATATATTTCAAAAACAATTTCAATCATAATGTATCAATCATAGACGGCATAGTACCCCATCCTACTATGTCGCCATACTAGTTCTACAATCAAAACCGCAAGGTCGTATTGGAAATTTGATTTCCATCATGAGTCGAGGCTAGGGGCAAGCTCCTCTCCGATTCGATACACTCTAGCAAATGCCTCAGGATCCCCCGCAGTGAACCCTTGGATCTTCAAGGTCGGTCCCCGCCTATCGGCAGTGGATTGGTTATGCCTAAACACACGTTTCCCGGTTCCTTTGAACCTATAATATGACCACTATCGGCCTATAAAAATCCGAGGCGCCTCAAAATCCATCATCCACATAAGTAAAATGCCAGGCCGTGTTAAAGCACTGACACTACCACTAGCTAGAAAGAAACGTGTGCACTCCCTGCAGTCCATATCCCGTTTTTGACTCATACCGGGGTGTGAGGTTCGCGAAGTCACGATATACACAAAGCTATGCCGTAATAGGCTATTCTTTGATCATCCCACAAGGCCTGCTTTTCAACAAAAGCCTTGATCATTTACGTCTTGGCGTGCCACATTGACAATTCACGCCACGCGATCAATCACTATTAATATATACCAGGGTGTTAAGCAGAGAATAAATTCTCCACCACCAGTCAGGTCTACATTAATAAAAATCAATTTAATTCACATGGAACGAAGTCCAATGTTAGACATGCATCCATTTACTAGCTTATGCTCTGGGTCTGAGCGAAAACCAAATCCGAACAATCAACAATAGTCCGGATGGCCACCACTGAAGCCCCTTCAAGGTAGCTACTCCCATCAAGGGTCTCAGTAACAACACATCCATTCAATGTGAAGATCGTCGGTCTTCAACCACAGTCTACATCTTCGACTCTTCATCGTCGTAGTAATTATTCGGATTGGGTTAAACCCGGTCTTTCCGAATAACTCACGTATTTTTACAATTAAAAATTAAGTACTATAAAAACACATCCAACGCCTCATTCCAATTCAGAATTATTCTTCTAATGAATTATTCATATTATCTTATCAAAGATAAGTTCTTTACATTTATTCTTAAATATTTCTTTTAAAGATTTATTAAAACCCCAATTTGGTTTTAAATATCAAAAATCATTATTCAGTGATTATTCAAATTTAAGAAATTAATCTTATTCTTAACTGGGTTAAAGAACTAATGTCATTTAAAACATAGTTCACAGTAAACCCAAATTCATCTTCCATAAAATATGGAATCTTCACAGAAATCAAATCAATATATATAATCATTATAAATTTCTGTATCTGACCAATAATATAAATGGAACAATGGCAAAGCCTCTTAAATTCCATATGTAGTATCGGTTTTCTTTTACAGAAGCTTATCTCGTTTATTATTAATTTGAATTCCATTCAATTCCAATTTAATATATTAAATTGGAATACTTTACTTTGGAAAATTTTCTATTAAATCTTAATAAAAGATTTATAAATTCCAAGTTATATTCTCACTGTAAATTGAATTAAAGAACAGATGTCGTTTAAAAACATTGTTCACGATAAACTCAATTCACAAATCATTTTATTCAAATTATTAAATATAATTGAAACTCTAATAATCTTAATTAAAAGATTTATTCTTATCTTAACTGGGGTTAAGAACAGTGTTATTGAAGACACCATTCACGACAACGCAAAAATCCAATTTATTCTATTTAATTCCAAGTAAATATTAATTTATTGGAAAACTTTATTAAATCTTAATTATAAGATTTATTCTAGTTAATAACTAGTTCATATCGATAAAATATATTTTTATCTCTTCACTATTGGACATTTTCATCTAAATTCCTTTTAAACCATTTATTATGATTTTACATGATATTTTCATATTTTTAATAATTTTATCATCCCTCGTACAGTCGGTTTCCAATAACCGCCACCGAACTACATCCATAGCGATCTTTCTAAATTTTGGTTTGGACATAATTCCAAATCCAACCGTTAGATGTTAATACTCTTATATTCATTGAAAAGCTCTTTTCGATACGAACCCAATGGTTCCGGTTTTAGGAGGATCCGATGGTCTCCCGTTACGTCCATTTAAAGTTAATTGTCGAAATTCGCGAACGGTCACTGCGCGGCGCGTTCTATTCAGGCCATTAAATATATATATATATATATATTTAATATATATTATATCGTCGATTTCTATTTAAAACGTACTTTATAAAATATTTATAAATTCGCTTTAAAACGGCTTTAACTTCATTTCTAATTTAAAGTCAAAATTGAATATTCTATTTTCTTATCATATTAAAAATATTAATATTAAATTTATAAATCACTTCCTTTAATTTTTATTCATTTATATTTTATACTGTGCCCGACCCCCCACATTAAGCCTGCGACTTATGGATGCTGGATATGCCGGTTGGTTCCGTGTAGGCTTATCCCATAAGTTGGGCTTAACCTCGTGTCTAAGGCGCAATTATAATTTATAATTACAATGTAAAACATTCGTTATTTTAAACTATTATTTTTCTAAAATATTTTTATTTTTAAAATATTCCTTATTATCCAAAAGTTCTTTATTTAGAAAGAAATCATGAATTGGAGTGCGACTCAACCATGTGCCATATAATTTGGGTCATATGGGTTTCATACATTTCATGTATAGGATAATAAACAAGAAATAATCATCAAACCATCCATTAACATTCAGTGTGACACTTTCAACTGTGTGAGCATTAAAATGAAACAATAACGCTCATCGCAGCCTGTCGATCAATCGATAGACATACAATTTAAGATTGGGGTTTGAGCCATCAATATTTCATCTAAATAAAATGATGTCTATATATTAACATGGCATGATTCAAATAAAATAGTATATTTTGAATTGACATAACATTTTATAATAACAATGATATTATAGTCTAACATGACAATACCAATGTGACATTTTAATCTATTATTTTTATTGTCTTTAGAAAGACAATAAAATGTTACACAAAATATATTCTTTTTATCGCATCAAAAAGGTCAATAAAAATGAAACATTAACATCGCAATTTTTATCACATCAAAGATGTCGATAAAAATGAATTGCTAACATTGCCTATTTTTATCGCACCAAAAATGTCGATAAAATGAATCACTAACCTTGTCTATTTTTATCGCATCAAAAATGTCGTTAAAAATGACAACATTAACCATTCTATTTTCACCGCATTCAAAATGTCGATAAAATATAAACATTAACAATTCTATTTTTACTGCATTCAAAATGACGATAAAATATAAAAATTAACAATTCTATTTTTACCGCATTCAAAATGACGATAAAATATAAACATTAACAATTCTATTTTTACCGCATTCAAAATGACGATAAAATATAAACATTAACAATTCTATTTTTACCACATTCAAAAATGACGATAAAATATAAACATTAACAATTCTATTTTTACCGCATTCAAAATGATGATAAAATATTCAACATTAACAATTCTATTTTTACCGCATTCAAAATGATGATAAAATATAAACATTAACAATTCTATTTTTACCGCATTCAAAATGACGATAAAATATTCAACATTAACAATTCTATTTTTACCGCATTCAAAATGACGATAAAATATAAACATTAACAATTCTATTTTTACCGCATTCAAAAATGACGATAAAATATAAACATTAACAATTCTGTTTTTACCGCATTCAAAATGACGATAAAATATAAACATTAACAATTCTATTTTTACCGCATTCAAAATGATGATAAAATATAAACATTAACAATTCTATTTTTACCGCATTCAAAATGACGATAAAATATAAACATTAACAATTCTGCTGCTACGAAACCGTTCTTTTTTTTTATAAAAAGAAATGCAACACAAAGGTGTTCTTTTTATCCCCAAAAGAAATAAAAAGAAAAATGTGATCTTTTTAACATAAAAAGAGACGACAACAAAGATAGTTCTTTTTATGTGTAAAAGAAATGCGACAAAATATTCTTTTTCATTTCCAAAAAGAAATGAAAGCAAAATGTTCTTTTAATGTTTAAAAAGAAGAAGCGACCAAAAATGACCCTTTTCATGTTAAAAAGAAAAGGTGACAAAATATGCTTTTTAACGATAAAAATTGTCTTTTATTCTAATGCAATATTTTACAAAAGTGTTATTTTAATATCAATGCGACATTTTACAACAAAAATGATATCATTAACCTAAATAAATATTTTTAACAAAAACGCTGCTTAAATTCCAAAGGAACATTTTAACAAGAATGATAATTTAATTCTAATAAACAATTTATAACAAAATGTTAGAATTTGTTTTAACAAGACGATTTATAACAAAAATGTTAAGTTTGCTCTAACACGATAATTCATAACAAAATGCTAAATTTGTTTAACATAACAATAATCAAAAGATGAACATTTTAACAAAAATAACAATTTTAAATCTAAATGAACATTATTAACAAAACAATGTTTTTAAATCTAGACACAACAATTTAAAATCTGAAGGTCCATTTTTAACTATCATTACCTGTAATAACCCAAAAATCTGGGTCAGTTTAAAATTTTTATTTTGGCAATTTTAGCGAAATTTGCATATTTAAAATAGATTATTTTAAATAATATCGACGGGAAAATTATTTTGAATAGAATTCGACGTATATATTATACGCGTCGTCGTTAGAATATAAATATTTATTTTAAATTATAAATAGAATTGAAAATGGCGCGGTAGTTCGATAATTCGATTTCAAACTTCAATTGAACGTACCGGGTGCAAAACAATCCGGATTTTAATTGATAATATATTTCCAACGAATCCGAAAAATCAAGATTTCATAGCGGGAATCAAAAGATATGTCCAGTTGAAAATTCTGAATAGACGCTATGGAATTCAGGCCCTTAAAAATGGAAATTTTGCAAACGACCTCGGATTTCGACGAAACCACTTTCGTTGGGTCCGTGATGTAAAATTATTGCTAGGTTTTAAATTTCATAATTTTTCGAATCAATATGTGAGCGTGGCAAAGGAAAACACGTTTAACCAGTTCCAGTTGATTTTAATCGACTGGAAAATGGCAATTTTTCCAACGATCTCAGAATTCGACGAAACTAGTTTTGTTAGGACCGTATCGTTAATACGAAGCTAGAAAATATTTTTCTAGAATTTTTCGGGTTCGTATGTGACCCTGGTAAATTGAAATGTATTTTTAAAATAGAATATATAGATTTAAATGTAAATTCAACGGAAACTGATTGTAACGATCAAATCAGCTTGCGATACATATCCCATTGTGTTCGGAATGAGGGTAAAACGCTATGGACGGTAGGCGGTGGGCCTCGTTTTGAGGTCGAAAATAAAAGTTGCTTTTTGCGGTGAAATAAAACAATTAAATAATAATAATAAAATAAACCCTTTCTCTCCTCCCTTAACCAGCCCCCCCCGATATCATTTCAAAACAGAAACGAAAATAAAAAAAATAGAAAAAGGAGGAGAGCGACGGGGGGGAGCCGCCGCTGCATCGCCCCCCCCCCCCCCCCATGAGTCACCGCCGCGCCTCAGGCGCGAGACCCCCCTCTCTTCTTCCCTTCCTTCTCCCTCCTCGCCCAAGAACGGAGCCCCCTCCTCGACGCGGTGAAGCCACGAACCCCCCCCCCCCCAAAACCGAACCACCGCACCCCCTACCCCTCACGCCTCCACCCACAACCCGCAACACCACTACAACACACTCCACCGCCGCCCTATGGCCCACCTCGCGCCGCCAACATCGCCTGCGCGCCACTAGGTCGCTGTCAGTGCCGAGGTTCCTCCCCTCCTCAAAAAAAAAACTGATTTTACAGTAAGTATTTACTTATTTATTTTACTATTATGTAATCAGATTATTTAATCAGTAAAAATTTCCGTTTTGATTTATATTATACATAGTTTAAATTCAGTTTAGAAAATGAATAACATGAAAAGTTTGTATTTTTCATATGAAAAACAAGTATAAAAATATGATTTTTATATTTTTAAAGTATTAAAAATATGATTTTTATATTTTTAAAGTATTAAAAGTATGATTTTTATATTTTTAAAGTATTAAAAATATAATCTTTACTATATAGAAGATGTAAAAATATGATTTTTGTTTATGTAGAGAATTAAAAATATAATTTTTACATGATAGGAATATTAGAAATATCATCTTTATATGTGTAGCAAAATAAAAATGTGATTTTTATAATGATATATTTGAAAAGGCGAAATCTTTATTTTTGAAAAGGCGAAATCTTTATATGAAGAATGGCGTGATAAAAATATAATCTTTACTATATGAACATCGATGTGAAAATATAATTTTTTATCTATATAGTAGCGGTGTAAAATTTTGATTTTTATATATTGAATAGTGAAGTAAAAATTCGATTTTTATATATTGAATAGTGAAGTAATAATTTGATTTTTATATATTGAATAACATAGTAAAAATTCGATTTTTATATATTGAATAACGAAGTAAAAATTCAATTTTACATATGTAGTGAATGCGGGCAACGGAAGTGATAAGAGACGAGAACAGTGAAGATTTCCTGCATTAGAAGTGTCGTGGAGTTAGGATAGCTATTGGTGAGAACTTCTCACTCTAAATTTCTTTTTCTAGATATATATATATATATATATACGAGGATGCAGACGGTGCTTAGTAGCACCCGACACAATCGTCCACAGACCATGGACTTGTTTGTTTGGTTGCATAGATTAGTTAGATGATTTGATTTGAATTTGGTTGTTTGGTGAATTTGATTGATGTGTGAATGGCGTGGGCCTTCACTAGACCGGGGATAAGGCTAGGCCTCGTCCCGTTTCTAGTATCGTGCCGTTATGCCGCCGAAATTTCCTAAAATAAGTTAGAAAATAAAAATATCATTTTATTTAAAGAATGAACTGAATAGAAATTCATATGTTAAAATAAAATGTTTTATCGTTAAAAATATAATTTTTAACGTGAATATGAATATAGTGAATGTGAATAAATAAAATATTCATTTACAAACCGGACGGTTTGTTTATGTACACCTATTTGAAGGATATTGATTGGGACGATAAATTTTACACATCGCCCAACTGCACAAATAAAATCTGTGTTTGATTGTTTGAAACCCCACACGGGTGTTGGGATGAAATATGAAGTTCACTCATCCTAATTGATTAAATATGTCGATCGATTGATTGACAGGCTGTTATAAGCGTTAGATATCTATATTTGATGCTTATACAGTGTAGTGCACTTTGGTTGATGGTTGATTATTTTTCAATGCTATTTTATACATGTGTTGTATGAAAATCCATATAATTAATTTTATATGTTGATTGATTGGGCCTCATTCCAATTTAGAAAATAAAGAATATTATAAAATAATGGTTCATGTGTTGACAGTACTCATCCATTGAGATTAATCATGTGTTGAACGAAATATTTTAATAATAAAATTTACATCTTTACCAATATAAAATAAAGGTTCATGTGTTGACTGTACTCATCCGTTGAGATTAGTCGTGTGTTGACAAAAATAAATATTCATTTGTTGAATAGAATGAAGGAATATATGAAGTCATGTTGATTAGATTGACGCCATTTTGACGTGAACGATATTTATATCGATTTTATTCATTTTGAAATGAATATTGGAAAACGATTTCGAAATGAATTGAATATAAAACGATTTCGAAATGAATTGAATATAAAATGATTTCAAAATGAATTGAAAACGAATTCGAATTGAATTGAAACCGAATTGAAATGAATTCAAATTGAATTGAAATTTGAATTGAATAGAAAAGAATTTTTAAACGAATTTATAAGAAAGAATTCAATATTGATTTGAAATTGAAATAAAGGTTAAAATTGTTTTTGAAACGAATTCAAAACTATTTATATAATTCGTTTTAAATAGAAATCGACGAAATATATATATATATTATATATATATATATAATGGCCTGAATAGAACGCGCCGCGCCGCGGCAGTTCGTGGATTTCGACCATTAACTTCAAACGGACATTACGGGAGATCCGACCATCGGATTCTCCTAAAACCGGAACCGTTGGGTTCGTATCAAAAAGAGCTTTCTAACGAATCTTAGAAATTTGAAATCTAATGGTTGGATTTGGAGATACGTCCAAATCAAATTTGGAAAAGGTCGTTGTAAGTGCAGTTCGATGGCCGTTGATGAAAATCGACTGTACGGGCCTTGATAAAATTATTAAAAATATCAATAATTTGTGTGAAATCATAAGAAATGATTTGGGAAAAATTGGGATGACAAACTCCACATTTGAAAAGATAAAAATAGATTTTTATCGAAATGAACTAGTTTTGAACTGAAATTAAAACCCATTTATTTTTAAATAAATAAATTGGATTTGAAATGGGTTTAAATAGAATGGATTCATGGGTTTATCGTGAACGGTGTTTTAAATAACACTAGTTCTTTAACCCGATAATAATTAGAATTTGATTTGGGTTTGTCGTGAACTGTGTTTTAAAAGACACTAGTTCTTTAACCCAGAAAAAGGAGTTTTAATGAATCTGCAATTAGATGGAATTGTGAATTGATAATCTAAATTATCAAATATTGAAATGAGCGAGAATGGAGTATCACCAGTTTTGCTCCAAAGCGGTAGTTAAATCTTTAATTAGATTTGAACGTGAAATGGTAATTAATTTTACCGATAACACCACGGTGTTAAATATGGAGTATTACCAGTTTTGCTTCATGGGATGAATAGGTTGGGATTGGGAAATAAAATAAATAATTACTTCGGTGTGGTTCGCTAATCTCGACTAGTTTGGAAAACCATAATTTGGTTTGAAACGACATCCAAAGGAAGATTAAAGGATAAATTTTAAAGAATTTATCTTGGATAAAATTAATGGGAACTTTTCCCTGAGAATATGAATTGGAATGAGGCGTATGTTGTGTTTGTGTAACATTCGTTTTAATATACGCGGGTTGTTCGGAAAGGCCGGGTTTACACCCATTCTGAATAACCGATTCGACGAAATGTCGAAGATGAAGACGGTGGTTGAAGACCGGAAGTCTTCACATCGTTTGGATAATTACTGACGATCCTGATTGGGCAGTACACCCAAGAGGATGGAAATAGTTGGTGGTCGTCCAGACGTACTGGGAGATGGATGGATATGCGAGGAAAGTGCCTCCAGTTTCGTTCAGACCCAGAACGGACTTGTAAATGGATTGTGTGTCTGACATTGGATTTTATTTTGTGTTGATTGATTTCTATTAAATATACGTCTGTTTGGCGGCGGAGAATTTATTCTTTTGCTTAACGCCCTTCTCTGAGATGTACGAGCTCGGAGGTTGTATATCGATGGACATCAGTCGCATGGCATGAATTGCCTGTGTGGCACGCTAAGATGCAATGATCAAGGCTTCTATTGAAAAGCAAAGTCTTGTGGTTGATGATCAAAGCACAACCCCTGTGGCGCAGCTTTGTGTATAACGTGAATTCGCGAGCCTCACACCTCGGTATGAGTTAAAAACGGGATATGGACTGCAGGGAGAGCACGATGTTTCTTTCTAGCTTTGGTGGTGTCAGTGACTTACCAGCCCTGACATTTATATACTTTTCACCTATGTGGTTGTTGGATGAGGCGCCTCGATTTTAGGTCTGTAAGGACCGGGAAACGTGTGTTCAGGCATAATTAATCCTCTAACGTAAGTGAGGACCGGCCCTGAAGATCCAAGGATTGCCCAGAGTGTGTAGTCCTGAGGCATTTGCTAGAGTGTCTCGAGCGCGGAGAGGAGCTTGCCCCTTGCCTCGACTCATGACGGAAATCCAATTTCCAATACGTGTATTTTGGCTTTATTTTTAGAGCCTAGTATGGCGACATAGTGGGATGGGGCACTCATGCCGTCTATGATTTATATTTATGATTGAAATTGTTTTGACACTATACACTTATTATAGTATCAAATGATTTGTTTTAAACGTACCAAGCATGTTTGGCTGTTATAAGGTAAAACCCTATCCTCGGCTTGCGTTGCATTGTGTGATGGGACCTGGGTCTTATAATAGCTTCATTTTTCGAAAAAGCATTGCGCTGTTTATTCTATGCACTGGTATTCTTGGGAGGAAACCCGTTCCGTGTTATACGGCGTGGTCCCTTGATTTACCTAACTTTAAAACCAATATTAATAACTGTTTTAGTTCTCACACCAGTCACATGACTGACCTGGAGTTTATTGTTTTAACCTAAACTCTGGGTGCCCTCATTTTCCGCCTGGGCAGCTAGTAGTTTTGGTTTTGCAGATTTATATTCACAGGATCCTGGTTTACAGCTGGAATGATATCCGGAAAGCTCTGTATCCGTATATCACCTTCAGTTGTGCTTTGTATTATTTTCCGCTGCTATGTAATTTATCGTAATCTCTGATATTTATCGAATGTAATTTATTCATTTATACTCTGTATATTCTTGTATTCTGATGGAATTGTTGTAATAACAATGAAGAGTTCTTCTGTTTGTGTTCTGATTTGTTTTGTCCTCACAGTAATTCGTTCTTTCTCATCTCTTCGGAGACCGGGGAAGTTCGGGTCGCTTCATTACCGTTCATAACAAAATGTAAATTTTGTTTTGACTATTAAATATTCTACACAATTTTACCTTACAGCTATTTTTACACAAACATGAGACACACAAAAAGACAGACAATTCATCATCCAAATTATTACAACATAGAACTATTTTATTAAATACAAACAATTATTAAACAGAAATTGATTAATAAATTTAAAATCGGAAATCTCACCAAACAATTTAGATCTGAAATTTCAAAGTCCTCTTCTTCTTCGTTAACAGTAGGAGCCCGTAACCCAAAGCTCGACTTTGAAACCTTCTGAACGTGCCACCCACGAGCCACCGTACCACCATTAGACACCCCCATCTCGAAGCCCGCGCCGACCTCCCCTTGCGCCAGTAGCACCACCACCTGCGGTGGCCTCCACAGCCGCGAATTCCAATCCAAAGCCACCGGTTTTGGGTGCAAAATTCGATAAATCCGTAGCTTTATTTCAGATCCTGGCCGTTGAAATTATAGAACTTGACATGCTCTTCAATAATTGCTTTGATTCCATGTTTTAATTCTTCGTAATTGGGGAGAAATTAGTGAATGAAATCGGCTGTGTTTAGGCCATTGAAATGAGAACTGGCGGCTATGGTATTAGGATATTAGGGTTTCGTATTTCCAAGTGTATATATATAATATAAATAATTTTATAACACAAATTTCCCTAATTGGAGTTAAAACATTTTTCCCTATATATTTTTGAATTATAACCTCTTAACATTTATTGACATATTTATTTCCCATAAATTACTTATTCACAATTCTAATCCCCTTATTTAAAATTTGTGACCTTTACAATTCTGCAAACAATTCCATATTTATTGCCAAAATCCCAAGATTACAAATTATTTATTTCCCATTTATTATGAGAAACATTCCAATATTCCTGCCTTTAATTGAAATATTCAATCAAAGCTTACTTAACATTGTTTCTAATTCATAGTTATACTTACGCTGTTTACATATATTTTTGGGATGGACAATATATATATATATATGTGTGTGTGTGTGTGTGTGTGTGTGTGTAATGTAAATGTAGAATTATGTATTTACCAATTTATTATTTTAGTTCATTTACATTACAACCTATGTTACTGACTGAAATAATCCTTTCATTATTCTTTTTCCTTCTTTATTTTTTTCTTGCTATAATTGACACCCCTCTAATTTCCATTGATTATAATTTCAAATTTTATTTATTAATGAAGGAGGTGACTTTCCCTTTTTTATTCTTCTTTATTTGGTTATATATATTTTAGATTTTATCTTTCACTTGTTTCTACATATGTAGTAGGTGATAAATGAAATTTAATTAGCTGACTAAGCATGAAGGGACCACACTTACTTTTCATTCAAATTTTTATATGAATGTTTGATTCATTTTCTCTGATTATTAAGTTGTGCAACATTTTATATGTTTCATCTTACATTAAAAATGTGCTTTTAATGTTAACCAATTTTCTTTCAATAGTGATCATTTAATAATGATTCTTTTTCCATTAAAATGTAACTTTTTAATGAATCATATTATTACATAAAAATGTGAACTTTTATGTTACAACAACTTTCCTATTCAAACCAATGCTCATTTTTCATATTTTCTCCTTTACAATAAAAATGTAAACTTTTTATTGTTTAACCCTTTTTTTGACGCATTTTCTATTAAAATTTCCTGAAATAAAAATTTTAAATTGGTTCCAAAATTCCAGGTTGTTACAGTTATGATCTCAAAATGATAACATTATCAAAATGTAATATTTTAAAATCCAACCTTCTCGATATTCATTATAAAAATGAATAAAATCGATATAAAAATCCGTTTGAGTCAAAATAACATTTATATACTTAATTCGGCTTCACATTTTTATATTTTCGTGTCCATCCAAAATCGGACATCAAAATCAACTTCAAATTTCATTGAATATTACATTATAAAAATATTCATGTTTATTCCGGACTGGAATACCATTTCAACCTATATCCATATAAATAAATTAATATAGATTACATTCGTCATAAACACCCGATGATAGTTGCAAACAACAATCAACATACAAAATGACATCCAATGTGCATTTAATTTTTATATAAGCTTCAATCAAATAATTGACGCTCACATAAATTTATCAATCAACTGATTAACCATAAATTCACACAAGGGAGATGTGTGTGTCAAATATCATTCCAAGTCCCGTGTGGGGTTTTCAACCAACAATAATAAATTTAAATCAATCACTGGCATACAATGCACACACCAAAGTCATAAATAAATAAATACTCAACTACCAAATCTCATTTAAGGCCGCCACAAGTGTCTATCCACGGAGTATGAAATGCGAATGTCGCATTTTCATACAACGCTTTTAATGCAAGGGATTTGTTAGTAGTTCATGTATTGAACTCAAAAAGAGATACTATAACAGCATGATGCAATTTCTAACTTGAAACCTAAAATGCATGACTAACAAATCATGACTTAATAGCCTAGCAATAATATTTTGGTGAGCGAGTTCTCACCCATAAGCTAAACCAATACGTCGCAACTCTTTTAATGTAGAAAATTCTTCGTCGCACTTTTACCGTTTGTCGCTTTTCACACTTGAATTCGCCTCTTTAGCTCTATAATTTGCATATGACTTTCAATCTTCACCAAACCACATCCCTAGCACAAACGCGTCATTTCAGACAACTTTCGCCAAGTGGACTTTCATCTTAAAACGCTCCAATTCACCAAAAATCATGAATTTTCGCTCCAAAACTGCAAACATCAAACGTGTTTCCGAGAAGCTCCGAACTCCAAAATTCGATTATGATATATTAAAATCATAGTGAAATTTTTTTTCTACGACTTTGGTCTTATGGAGTTTCGGCCAGAAATGCACGGATTGAAAGATATTGAGGAAAGAATGATGGGGTTGTTTTTGCAAAACGGGAATTTTGTGAAAAGAAGGGTTTTTGTGTGAAGTGGGGCCTACGGCCAAGCGGCGGGGCTAAGGTGGCGGCGTAGGGCCTGACGTGGCTAGAAGGGGTGGTGGTGGTGGTGGGGCCGGTGGTGGTGGTAGTTTAGGGTTAGGTTTAGGTTTGTAGAGAAAGAGGAGGAGAGGGTGGAGAGGAGCTGCTGGCGGCGGGGTGGCGGGGGAGGGGTGTGGTAGCGGGGAGGAGGGTGGCGACCATTTTTGAAGAGGAGAGGAAGAAAAAAGAAGAAAATGAAGAGAGAAAAAGAGATTATATGTTCATTTCTCTCCTGTCGTCCGACTACAAATGATCTCCGTTTGCCCCGAATTTCGGACATGAGATAATATGCGCCAAGACGAATCCAATGAATCAAGTTTCTTCGAATTCCGAGTTCATTTGAGCTTCTGATAAAATTCTCAA
The DNA here is from genome assembly GCA_030737875.1 of Allium sativum. Taxonomy (NCBI): domain Eukaryota; kingdom Viridiplantae; phylum Streptophyta; class Magnoliopsida; order Asparagales; family Amaryllidaceae; genus Allium; species Allium sativum. The sequence goes on along the minus strand of CM060922.1, from coordinate 269,705,115 downwards.
AGATGCTAAATAAGCTCCAAAAATGCGATTTTAGCGTACATTTTCTTCTTGTATGCCCACACGCAAACTCTAAAAATTGTGTTCTTTTAGATTTGACAACTATTTGATGATACGAATCCAAAAAAAATGGAATCGAATTCTGAGATCGTTACAATAATGTTCCTTTGAAAATCGATCGTCCGTTTTACCCTGAACTGTTTTATCGTGCACGGCCACATACTAACTCCGTTCGATGTGCATTTTGGAACTCAATAAACTTTTGTAATTATGAATCCAAAAAAGTTTATCTCATCGTATTCTGAGCTTCCTAGCAAAATTTCACTTTTTAAGGGCTATGCGGATATTTTAAAAATCGAATTTTTAAAATTTTCAAAATCAAGGTTTACAAATCAATTTAATAATTTTACTGAGTTTGTTTTAAGTCAAATAAAATAGTAAAACTAATTTTAAAATTATTCTCAAATTTTATTTAGCAAAAATAGTCATTTTATATTCACAAATTCCTTGAAACAGCTTAAATAAATTTTAAAATTGGTTCTAAAAATACGGGTTGTTACACCCCAAAGGCCTGCTCAAATAATTCCTTTTGAATAATGGAACGAACAACAACATTCCCAAGCACCTATATAACAAGAACATGAACCACAACAAAAACATCGACGACATAACATGAATGTTAACCCGAACATAGCGACCAACCTGAATATTATTCGGATCTAGAAATACAAGAAGCTCGAATTGTAGCAGAACAAGGAGAGGGTGTACACGATGATACCTTGCAAAATCAGCGACTTCTTTCCCTAAATTAGCATATTTAGGTAAGAAAGTTACACAAGTTGAACGTTCATTCTCAACTCGAATGAATAAAGTTGAGAAGACTCTAGACAAGGTTGTACGTTCTTTTGGAAAAATAATTCGTAAGGATCATGGGCATTTTTCATCTGGATCCTCTTTAGCATCTCCTACGCCTCCTACTTCTCAACCAATATTATGAGATATTCCAGGTCCGAGTACTCATGGTGCATCTCCTGAACATCATGCACGTGGAAAAAGCCCGATGCTTGTGGAATAGGAAGAGGATTGGCCACCTTAAGATGCTCCTCACTATAAACATCATGCTTTTCAAGGGCTCTCCATTCAGGAAGATGTTGCATATAATGACGAGTCCCAATGGCAACAATATGAAGATCAATCATCCGACTTATAGGGATACTTCGCGGGTTCTTAGGTTCATCTTTTCAACGTCTATGGTATTTAATTTATGTTTACGCTAAAATTTAAAACTTTGGTCTGTAATTAATACTTTGTGACTTCCTATATTTAAAGTTCTATGATTGGCATGTTTTATTACTTTCATCTATACTTTGTGATATTTTTTATAATGCCAAAGGGGGAGATAATATGGGATCACTAATTAAGGTGGAGATTTTAAACACTAGTCGTATAGTTTTCATCATCAAAAAGGGGGAGAATGTTAGATCATATGTTTGATCTTTTAATGACAACAACTATACAACTATAGAAAGTATATATATAGCATATAAAATAATCTTGCAGGATATTTCAAGAAAGAGATGAAAGCATAAACAAGACCACAAGGCATACTCAAAGGCTTCATAGAAGAATATAATTAGGTAGTGAGTATTAGATTTATGTAAAATCTCCTTGGATTTATATGAACCTTTTTCAATTATACATATATAACACTCTATGCATGTACAGACATCTATCTATACATGACAGACGTTTGGTACTAGGTCCGGGAAATAATCCTGGACTCAACATAGACGTTTGTCATATAGAGACAGACGTATGTTCATAGTCTCGGGAAATTATTTCCTGAAAACACAGACATCTATCACTATATGGACAGACGTCTGTCTATGTATCTAGAACATATCCAAAATACATGGATAGACATCTGTCCTGGCAACGACTTTTACAATCTGAAAGGTTGCTTCTTCTGTTTTCAAATGTCATAACTCTTCTCATGAACTCCAAACAAATTTTCAATGGAGATATTATTTCAAACGAAGAGTTTCATTTTCAAAAGACAAATCCCCTCATGAAAGCTTTTCATTTACTATAAATATATCCTAGATTGAAGTTTTTAATCACTTAATCTTTCTGAATCTACTCTATACTTTTTAAAGCTTTCTATACTCATTATCTTTCTCAAAAGATCTTAGTCAAGCACTCAAGCTCTTCTATATTCTCAAGATGTTCAATTCTCAAATTAATACAAGGAGATTATAGGAGAACTTTGTACTATTCAGTCAAAATTCATGTTGTAGAGAACGCACTATTGTCAAAGCTACTTTTCGTTTGTAAGCCTATTCCTCCGAGATAAGCGAGGACAGTTTTTGTTAGTAAGAAAGCCGAAGAAGATCTTTGGGACTGGACGTAGGATGGGAGGTCCAAACTAGGATAAAATACCGGTGTGATTATTTCTTACCTTACTTGCTTTACTATTTACTAGTTAATATTATTATTTTCTATAGTTCGGACACACATAAAATCCACATATAGACTTTCATATATGTCGACATGCAAGTTCTATATGTCAACATACAAACAATATTTTTGATTTTCTAGAATTTTATTACATTTTATACTATATTTATATTATTACATTTAATTATTCTATTTCGATTAAAGAGCAAATGCCTAATTCTCTTCTAAATTTAGTAAACGTTGCTTCGTTTAAACGTTTGATTAAAATATTTGCTATTTGTTTTTTCTGTTTCTATGAATTCTAGTAAAAAGATTCTTTACTTATGTTATCTCTTAGGTAATGATGTCTTATATCAATATGTATAGTTCTCAAATGATGTGTTGGATTTTTAGATATATTTATGGCGCTGGTATTATCACAGTAGATTGGTGATTTATTTATATTTAATCCGAAATCCCTTGGAGTTTTGTTGCATATAAATATTACTAGAGAACATGCTAAAGCAACAGATATATATTCTGCTTTAGTTGTTGATAAAGATACTGTATTTTTCATTTTACTAAACTAGGAGACTATGGAATGACCTAAGAAGTGACACGTAGTTAACATCACAATAGGAGATTAAATCAAAGAAATCATTTTTAAGGTAAAGTAATCCAAAATTTAATGTATGCTTTACATATCTTAGAATACGTTTTATGGCCTTTAAGTGAGTTTCTTTAGGTTGTGATTGATATCTTGTAGAGAGACGTATACTATGCATTATATTTAGTCTACCGGCGGTTATATACAATAACAATCCTATCATTCCTCTATACGATTTTTAATCGACATATTTTGACGTATACTCTTTACTTAGGCCTATATTAGTTGCCATAGGTGTAGGTTTTCCATCAGTTGTAGTTAAACTATTAATTAAATCTTTAGCGAATTTTTCTTGATTAATAAATATTCCATTCTTTAGTTGTCTTATTTGTAAGCCTAAGAAGAATGCAAGTTCACCCATATGACTCAATTCAAAATCTCGTGTCATAATATTTGAGAATTAATTATTCATTTTATTATTTGTTGATCCGAAATTTATATCGTCAATGTAAATTTGTACTAATTGAATATCGTCTTTATTTCTTTTAATGAAAAAGTGTATTATCTACTTTACCAATTTCGAAGTTAGAATGTATTAAATAAGTTCTTAACCTATCATATTAGGCTCTAGCAGCTTGTTTTAATCCGCATAATGCTTTCCTTAATTTATATACGTGGTTTGGAAATTTTCTTCTTCAAAAAGAGGAGATTGATCTACATATACGTCTTCTTTAACATGTCTATTTGAAACTGCACTTTTAACATCCATTTGAAATAATTTGAAATTATCATGATTAGAGAAGGCTAGTAAAATTCTAATTACTTCTAATCTTGCTATGGGAGCAAAGATTTCATCATAGTATATTCCTTCTTCTTGAGTATATCCTCATGCAACTAATCGAGCTTTATTTCTTACAACCTCGTCGATTTCATTCATTTTATTTTTATAAACCCATTTAGTTCCAATTATAGTCATATCCTATAGTCTAAGAACAAGTTCTCATACATCATTCCTTGTAAATTGATTCAATTCCTCTTGCACGGCAAGGATCCATGAATCATCGGATGTTACTTCCTTTGGCTTCTTAGGTTCAATAGTTGAAATAAAAGCTAAATTACTCATATTATTTAATTGGTTTCTAGTCCTAACGACAGATTCAGTATCCCTTATGATATTTTCTACAAGAAGATCTCTTAGAAGTCTAACTCTTTTATTTGGTTGATTAATTTCATTATTTATTTCATCGATCTCATTTTTACATTCATTTTTGTTATGTTGTGTTATATTCTTATAACTTTCCTCTAAAGATACATTTAATGTCTCTTCTATCATATTAGTTCTTAAATTAAAAACACTATATACTTTACTTCTTTCTGAATATCCAATGAATATTCCTTTATCAGATTTAGAGTCAATTTTTTCTAAATTTTCTTTAGTGTTAAGAATAAAACATTTTCTTCCAAATATTTAAAATACGATACTTTTGGTTTCTTGTTATATAAAAGTTAATATGGTGTTTTATGAGTTAGGGGCCTATTAAATTTCTATTTAATATATAACAAGTTATTGCAACCGCCTTAGCCCACAAATTTCTTAGTAAGTTACTATTTGATAACATGGTTCTCGCACATTCTTGAATCAAACTATTTTTACGTTCAACTACTCCATTTTGTTGAGGGGTTCTAGGGAAAGAAAATTTATGATTTATCCCGTTTTTATTAAATAATTTTTCAAAGTTTTCATTTTTGAACTCTCTACCGTGATCACTACGTATCATTTTAATTTTTAAAGATAATAAATTTTGAATTCTCTTAGCAAATGTTTTAAACCGATCAAAATCATCACTTTTATTTTTAAGAAACAGTGTCCAAGTGAATCTAAAGAAATCGTAAGTTATTACACAAACATATCTATTATGATTTATTGATTATGTTTGGGATGGACCGAATAGATCCATGTGAACTAATTCTAACGATTTCGAGATTGTAACTTCTTCTTTTAATTTAAATGGACTTCTTTGATTTCCAAATTGACAAGCATCACATAAATTATTTACTTTAAATTTCATTTTAGGTAAACGTCTAATTGATTCAAATTTTGAGATTCTAGAAATATATTTAAAATTTATATGATCGGATCTTTTATGCCAAATCTAAGGGTCACTTGTATTGGCCATAAGACATAAATTATCGTTAGAAATTCTCATACTTAGTATATATATATTTTTTCCTTTCTTTCTCCTACGAATATTATTTTTGAGTTTTTATCTTCTATAAAATATTTATCTATTTCAAATTTTATTTTATAGCATTTATCACATAGTTGACTTATACTTAGTAAGCTATGTTTTAACTTCCTAACTAATAAAACATTAGATATAGTAGGATTTTCTGGATTACCAACATTGCCAATGCCAACCACATATCCTTTAAAATTATCACCAAAATTGACTGCTCCTCCGTCTTCATATACTAGGTTGTTTAGTAGTTCTGGATCTCCAATCATATTTCTTGAATAGTCACTATCCAATATCTATTTATCAATTTTGATTTCCATCATTTGGCCATCAAGATTTGAAATTTCAACTGCCACGTAACACACCTTTTCCTGTATAGAACAACAATTCAGTAGATAACTTTGATTTTTCAGCAGAATAGAATGCAGACTCATCTAATACTGATGCAATGCATGAATTTAAACTAGTGTTATAAATCATTTCAAAATTTTCCATTTAATATTACCAAAATTCAGATGATGAAATTTTGAGAACCTATGCTCGATGAGACGACCCGAATTCCCGTTCAGACGGAAACAGGGCTATCTTTGGAATATAACACAGAAACAGATAATAGCAGAACAGAATTAAATAAATACACCAGATATGAACAATAGAATATACTGGATAAAAGTAATCATCAGAGTTACACAGTATACAGGATCTTACTTAGTACAAATACAGTTCAGCTATACATAAATGTCTACAGTGGAAATAAACAAAATATGTACAATAGGAGCTGAAGAGCATAAAAAGAAATAAATGATAGAATCCATCTTCAGCTCCAGCTATCCAGAAAGAACCAGCTAAACCTGAATACAAGGCTGCCCGTGTAGAAAAAGGGGCACCCGAGTTTGAAAGTGAAACAAACTACGAGTCAGTCATGGGACTGGTATGAGAAATCCACTCAACACGTATATAATTGGCTAATCACAGGACCACGCCACTTTCGTGGAACGGGTTTACTCCATTGGATTGCCAGTGCTTTAAAACAAATCTTTCTTTTAAACATCGCTATGCTTTTTATAAAAATGAAGCCATTATAAGACTCAGTTCCCATCACACAATGCAACGCAAACCGGAGGATAGAGTTTTACCTTATAATGGCCAAAATATGATTGATACGAATAAAACAAAGGCATTTGATATTATTGCTAGTGTTAATATGTTTTGAAAACAATTTCAAATCATAACTATCAATTATAGACGGCATGGGTACCATATATCATGTCGCCATATATATATATACAATCAAAACCGCACGATGTCGTATTTGGAAATTGGATTTCCATCATGAACCAAGGCAAAAGATAGTCCTTACCGAATTCGAGACAATCTAGCCCATGTCTCCGGAACAGCCGCAACTGCCACTTGGATCGTCAGGGCCGGTTGCCTGAACAATACGTTCCTCCGCCCTTTGGGGCGTAAACGAGCCAACGAATGACTCCATCGGACCCGGATCGTCCGATCAAACCGAGGCGCCTCGCAACAGCAACAACCACATAGGTGAAAAGTATATAAATGTCAGGGCTGGTAGGTCACTGACACCACCCTAGCTAGAAAGAAACGCATGCCCTCCCTGAGGTCCTTCTCCCGTTTTAGGTTCATACCGGGATGTGAGGCTCGCGAATTCACGTTATACACAAAGCCATGCCACACAGGCGGTGCTTTGATCATCACCACAAGACTTTGCTTTTCAACAGAAGTCCTGATCACTGCATCTTAGCATGCCACACAGGCAATTCATGCCATGCGACTGATGTCCATCGATATACAACCTCTGAGCTCGTGCGTCTCAGAGAAGGGCGTTAAGCAAAAGAATAAATTCTCCGCCGCCAAACAGATGTATATTTAACAGAAATCAATCAACACAGAATAAACTCCAATGTCAGACACACAGTCCATTTACAAGTCCGTTCTGGGTCTGAACGAAACCGGAGGCACTAAATACCTCGCAAACCCTTCGATCACCACGTACGTCTGGATGATCACCACTCATTATCCATATTTCGGGATGCCTCCCAATCAGGACCTCGGTTACCATCCAAACGAGGTGAAGATCTCCGGTCTTCGACCATCGTCTTCATCTTCGACTTTCAATCGTCAGTCAGTTATTTGAAATGAGAATTAACTCGGCCTTCTCAAATAATTCACGTATATTTAGAATTTCAAATCAATTTATTTCAATGGTTAAATTATTCGTCAACACCAATTTTGTTCTTTAATGTAGTTTTCACACCAAACACATTCAACCATCAAATATCACATAAATCAAGCAAATTCAGTTCATTTCCATTCCATATCGCTTATGATATTTTATCACTATTTATCGCTATTTTTATTTATTTTAAAATAGCCATTTTATTCAAAACGACGCTTCGGGCCATAACGCGGCTGTGGCGCTGTTTTTCTTCAGATTTGATTTACACATATCTGAAAATCTAACCGTTGGATCTTCACAAAATTTACATCATTAGAAAGGTCTTTTCAAAACGAACCCAACGGTTCCAGTTTCGGGAAAATCCGACGGTCGGATCTCCCGGTACAATCGTTTGAATTTTCGATTTCAAATTACGAACTGCAGCGTCGTTATTCGATTAAATATAATTATATTTATGTTTATATATAAATATAATCGATTCTGGCGCTGTTTTTCTTTAGATTTGAATTAAACATTCCAGACAATCCAACCGTTGGATTTTTACAAGGTTGGTGCCGTTGGAAAGATTATTCCAAGGCGAACCCGACGGTTGAGATTTCGGGAAAATCCAATGGTCGGATTTCCCGCACTAGTCGTTTGAAATCACGGTCTCAAAATACGAACTGCACGGCTTCGTTTCGTTTTAATTTTATTTATATTTATATAAATATAGTTCATTCAATGATTTCAATATCGTTTTCACTTCAAATATTTTTCTAACACCTTAAAATTTGGGAAAATTTCGCCATAACCTCCCCTGCACCGGGAGCATCGGGAAATCGCAAATAGCGTTCCCGGTCCTTCTAATCTCAAAAAGAAAAAGAAAAAGCCAAGCGGCTAGCCAACAGGCTCATAAAATCATCACCCAAACAAAACAGTAAATGTGTACCTATTTGTCGGGCACAAAATTTTATTCCTCTTCTCTAGCCCCTTTGCTATAACCTGTTCAATAAATATGCATGTACATATATATACAGTTCTTATCATTTATCACTTTCTATTCAACTTCATATTTGATTTCTGTTTGGTTTAAAGACACCAGTTATTCTAATGTTACATAAATAGGTGCAAATCATTTCATTAGTTAATTAATGAATATTTCAACTCATATATGTTTATTTTGAACAAGTGGCTATTTTTAACACTTCACACTTCAACGATTTATGCATACAATAAAAATGCGATTTTTATTGTAAAACAATTCATTTCAAAACACTATCTTTCTATATAGTTCATATTGGTGATAAAAATAGGATTTTTATCATAAAACCATTTCTTTTAAAACGAGATTATTTTACACAGTTCATATAGTCGATAAAAGGTGATTTTTATTATCAAACAATTTATTTCAAAATATGAAAATAATTCAAACACACGAATATTATTCAAAATTTCGGCAGCATAACGGCAGGGTAGTTAAACCGGGACTGTCCCTAGTACGGCTCCTCGCTCTACCTTAAAACCTCGCGGTTTTTGACAATGGGGATCATGCATCTAGTTCGCACGCAGGCGGCATGTATATATTTATTTCATTTCCACAAACTAATCCTATGTGGTTTCAACCAACTATTTTTCAACCACAAACGGGTATTTTTCAACCACAATCAAATCAATATCAATCACAAACAATCCCAAACAATCATTCACTATCAACCAATTTTCACAACAATTTCAATCGATAAATATCGTCCATGGTTTGTGGACGAGGGGCGTATATATATATATATATATATATATTTATATATAGCAATTCACTTTCATTTTCAACACATATATATAATTTTTAAATCAGAAATCTCACCAATAGCTATCCAACTTCACGACACTTCACTTAGAGAAATCTTCGCCTTTCTCACTTTTTGTCGCTTTGTTGCCCGTATTCTCTACATATGTAAAAATCGAATTTTTACTATGTTATTCAATATATAAAAATTGAATTTTGGACGTCGCTATTCAATATATAAAAATCGAATTTCAAAGATATAGATTCCGCCTTTTCAAAAATAAAGATTATATCTTTAATATTCCTACGGTGTAAAAATTATATTTTTATTACTTTAAAAATATAATTTTCATATCTTACTTCTTTTAAATCTTTTACTTTTTGAAGTTTAAATCTTTTACTTTTTAAAGTTTAAATCTTTTAAAACCTTTTTAAACAAATCAGTTTTAAAATCATTTTCAAATCAGTTTAAAAATCATTTTAAAAAAATCAGTTTTTAACTTTTACATAATTCAGTTTTTCTTTTTATTAAAAATCAGTTTTAATACTTAAATAAAATTCAGTTTTTATACCTAAAAAAAAATATTCAGTTTTAATACTTAATTAAAATCAGTTTCTTAACCTAATTAAAATTCAGTTTTTATACTTAATTAAAATTCAGTTTTAATACTTAAATAAAATTCAGTTTTTATACTTAAAAAAAAAAATATTCAGTTTTAATACTTAATTAAAATCAGTTTCTTAACCTACTTAAAAAAAATCTGTTTTAATACTTTAGAAAAATCAGTTTTAAATACTTTATAAAATCAGTTTTCCAGAAATTAAAAAAACGAAATTTACAGTATAAAAAAATAAAATAAAAATAAGATAGAATCCTTACTGTAATCTGTGAAGGGGGGGCGATGGCTTCGAGGGGGACGGCGTCGATGTCGGCAGCAGGAGGAGTTGGCGAAGCGGAGGGTGGAGCAATGGCTTCGAGGGCTTGGGTCTTGGCGTCTTCGATCGATGGAGGGGGGCAGGCGGCTCGTCTTCGGCGGCGTTCGCCTGAGGGGGTGGCGCGGCTGCTCGATAGTTCTAGGTTTTTTTTCCTTCTGGTTGTAATCGAAATGAACGGGGGGGAGGGGGAGGGGGGGGCGGGCAGTACGAAGGATAAGGGGAGGGAAATTATTTTATTTTATTTTATTTTTTATTTTTTTATTTAATTATTTCTATTTTTGCAAAAAGGTTGACCTTTTCATACGACCTCGAAACGAGGCCCACCGCCTGTCGCCCATAGCGTTTTACCCCCATTCCGAACACAATGGGATATGTATTGCAAGCTGATTTGATCGTTACAATCAGTTTCCGTTGAATTTACATTTAAATCATTATATTGAATTTTAAACGCACATTTCAAATTACCGGGGTCACATACTAACTAGAAAAATTCCAGAAAAATATTTTCTAGCTTCGTATTGACGATACGGTCCTAACAAAACTAGTTTCGTCGAATTCTGAGACCGTTTGAAAAATGGCCAATTTCCAGTCGATTAAAATCAACGGAAACTGGTCAAACGCGTTTTCTTTTGCCACGCTCACATATTGATTCGAAAAATTATGAAATTTGAAACCTAGCAATAACTTGACACTGCGGATCTAACAAAAGTGGTTTCGTCGAAATCCGAGGTCGTTTGCAAAATGTCCATTTTTAAGGGCCTGAATTCCATAGCGACTATTCAGAATTTTCAACTGGACATTTCTTTTGATTCCCGCTATCAAATGTCGATTGGTCGGATTCGTTAGAAAGATATTCACTAACAGATTTAAATATTTTTGGTTTCCCTAAAATCCGGATTGTTTTGCACCCGGTACAGTCTGACAAAGTTTGAATTCAATTTTTGAAACTGCCACGCAATTTCAGGCCTTGTTTATAATTATAATTAATTATATTCGTTTTCAATTGTCGATTCAAACTTAGTTTTCATCGCCATTATCTAAAATATTTATTTTAAATATTTAAAATCCATTATTTTAGCCAATTTAAAAATTTTAAATTGGTTCAGATTTTCTGGGTCGTTACAATCTCCCCCACTTAAAACTTTTCGTCCCCGAAAAGGAATAAAGTCGAAAGTGGTTTGATAAATCTACAATCACACAGCACAACAACCAATCCAATTGTCTTTAACCTTTTTAACTTTTCAAATATATATCTTTTATATATTCAAAAATTATATTTCTAAAACCAGACTATATATATAATCACAAATACGTTATTTAAAAACATATTACTCTCGACTCGTTCTGAGGCACTTCTGACCCCATCTCTAACGAGTTGTTCTGATTCTGCTATACTCATACTAGGATATTGCTGATCCTATCTGTATAGAGTTACCGGTCCTAGAACACTACTGGTTCTATTTCTGACGAGTTCTTTCAAATGTTATATTCCAGAACTAAGCTTAACCAAAGCTCCGATACCACGATGAGACGACCCGAATTCCCGTTCAGACGGAAACAGGGCTATCTTTGGAATATAACACAGAAACAGATAATAGCAGAACAGAATTAAATAAATACACCAGATAATGAACAATAGAATATACTGGATAAAAGTAATCATCAGAGTTACACAGTATACAGGATCTTACTTAGTACAAATACAGTTCAGCTATACATAAATGTCTACAGCGGAAATAAACAAAATATGTACAATAGGAGCTGAACAGCATAAAAAGAAATAAATGATAGAATCCATCTTCAGCTCCAGCTATCCAGAAAGAACCAGCTAAACCTGAATACAAGGCTGCCCGTGTAGAAAAAGGGGCACCCGAGTTTGAAAGTGAAACAAACTACGAGTCAGTCATGGGACTGGTATGAGAAATCCACTCAACACGTATATAATTGGCTAATCACAGGACCACGCCACTTTCGTGGAACGGGTTTACTCCATTGGATTGCCAGTGCTTTAAAACAAATCTTTCTTTTAAACATCGCTATGCTTTTTATAAAAATGAAGCCATTATAAGACTCAGTTCCCATCACACAATGCAACGCAAACCGGAGGATAGAGTTTTACCTTATAATGGCCAAAATATGATTGATACGAATAAAACAAAGGCATTTGATATTATTGCTAGTGTTAATATGTTTTGAAAACAATTTCAAATCATAACTATCAATCATAGACGGCATGGGTACCATATATCATGTCGCCATATATATATACAATCAAAACCGCATGATGTCGTATTTGGAAATTGGATTTCCATCATGAACCAAGGCAAAAGATAGTCCTTACCGAATTCGAGACAATCTAGCCCATGTCTCCGGAACAGCCGCAACTGCCCCTTGGATCGTCAGGGCCGGTCCACACGGAGTGGATTATAGTGCCTGAACAATACGTTCCTCCGCCCTTTGGGGCGTAAACGAGCCAACGAATGACTCCATCGGACCCGGATCGTCCGATCAAACCGAGGCGCCTCGCAACAGCAACAACCACATAGGTGAAAAGTATATAAATGTCAGGGCTGGTAGGTCACTGACACCACCCTAGCTAGAAAGAAACGCATGCCCTCCCGGAGGTCCTTCTCCCGTTTTAGGTTCATACCGGGATGTGAGGCTCGCGAATTCACGTTATACACAAAGCCATGCCACACAGGCGGTGCTTTGATCATCACCACAAGACTTTGCTTTTCAACAGAAGTCCTGATCACTGCATCTTAGCATGCCACACAGGCAATTCATGCCATGCGACTGATGTCCATCGATATACAACCTCTGAGCTCGTGCATCTCAGAGAAGGGCATTAAGCAAAAGAATAAATTCTCCGCCGCCAAACAGATGTATATTTAACAGAAATCAATCAACACAGAATAAACTCCAATGTCAGACACACAGTCCATTTACAAGTCCGTTCTGGGTCTGAACGAAACCGGAGGCACTAAATACCTCGCAAACCCTTCGATCACCACGTACGTCTGGACGATCACCACTCATTATCCATATTTCGGGATGCCTCCCAATCAGGACCTCGGTTACCATCCAAACGAGGTGAAGATCTCCGGTCTTCGACCATCGTCTTCATCTTCGACTTTCAATCGTCAGTCAGTTATTTGAAATGAGAATTAACTCGGCCTTCTCAAATAATTCACGTATATTTAGAATTTCAAATCAATTTATTTCAATGGTTAAATTATTCGTCAACACCAATTTTGTTCTTTAATGTAGTTTTCACACCAAACACATTCAACCATCAAATATCACATAAATCAAGCAAATTCAGTTCATTTCCATTCCATATCGCTTATGATATTTTATCACAATTTATCGCTATTTTTATTTATTTTAAAATAGCCATTTTATTCAAAACGACGCTTCGGGCCATAACGCGGCCGTGGCGCTGTTTTTCTTCAGATTTGATTTACACATATCTGAAAATCTAACCGTTGGATCTTCACAAAATTTACATCATTAGAAAGGTCTTTTCAAAACGAACCCAACGGTTCCAGTTTCGGGAAAATCCGACGGTCGGATCTCCCGGTACAATCGTTTGAATTTTCGATTTCAAATTACGAACTACAGCGTCGTTATTCGATTAAATATAATTATATTTATATTTATATATAAATATAATCGATTCTGGCGCTGTTTTTCTTCAGATTTGAATTAAACATTCCAGACAATCCAACCGTTGGATTTTTACAAGGTTGGTGCCGTTGGAAAGATTATTCCAAGGCGAACCCGACGGTTGAGATTTCGGGAAAATCCAATGGTCGGATTTCCCGCACTAGTCGTTTGAAATCACGGTCTCAAAATACGAACTACACGGCTTCGTTTCGTTTTAATTTTATTTATATTTATATATTTATATAAATATAGTTCATTCAATGATTTCAATATCGTTTTCACTTCAAATATTTTTCTAACACCTTAAAATTTTGGAAAATTTCGCCATAACCTCCCCTGCACCGGGAGCATCGGGAAATCGCAAATAGCGTTCCCGGTCCTTCTAATCTCAAAAAGAAAAAGAAAAAGCCAAGCGTCTAGCCAACAGGCTCATAAAATCATCACCCAAACAAAACAGTAAATGTGTACCTATTTGTCGGGCACAAAATTTTATTCCTCTTCTCTAGCCCCTTTGCTATAACCTGTTCAATAAATATGCATGTACATATATATACAGTTCTTATCATTTATCACTTTCTATTCAACTTCATATTTGATTTCTGTTTGGTTTAAAGACACCAGTTATTCTAATGTTACATAAATAGGTGCAAATCATTTCATTAGTTAATTAATGAATATTTCAACTCATATATGTTTATTTTGAACAAGTGGCTATTTTTAACACTTCACACTTCAACGATTTATGCATACAATAAAAATGCAATTTTTATTGTAAAACAATTCATTTCAAAACACTATCTTTCTATATAGTTCATATAGGTGATAAAAATAGGATTTTTATCATAAAACCATTTCTTTTAAAACGAGATTATTTTACACAGTTCATATAGTCGATAAAAGGTGATTTTTATTATCAAACAATTTATTTCAAAATATGAAAATAATTCAAACACACGAATATTATTCAAAATTTCGGCAGCATAACGGCAGGGTAGTTAAACCGGGACCGTCCCTAGTACGGCTCCTCGCTCTACCTTAAAACCTCGCGGTTTTTGACAATGGGGATCATGCATCTAGTTCGCACGCAGGCGGCATGTATATATTTATTTCATTTCCACAAACTAATCCTATGTGGTTTCAACCAACTATTTTTCAACCACAAACGGGTATTTTTCAACCACAATCAAATCAATATCAATCACAAACAATCCTAAACAATCATTCACTATCAACCAATTTTCACAACAATTTCAATCGATAAATATCGTCCATGGTTTGTGGACGAGGGGCGTATATATATATATATATATATATATATATATATATATATATATATATATATATATATATAGCAATTCACTTTCATTTTCAACACATATATATAATTTTTAAATCAGAAATCTCACCAATAGCTATCCAACTTCACGACACTTCACTTAGAGAAATCTTCGCCTTTCTCGCTTTTTGTCGCTTTGTTGCCCGTATTCTCTACATATGTAAAAATTGAATTTTTACTATGTTATTCAATATATAAAAATCGAATTTTTGACGTCGCTATTCAATATATAAAAATCGAATTTCAAAGATATAGATTCCGCCTTTTCAAAAATAAAGATTATATCTTTAATATTCCTACGGTGTAAAAATTATATTTTTATTACTTTAAAAATATAATTTTCATATCTTACTTCTTTTAAATCTTTTACTTTTTGAAGTTTAAATCTTTTACTTTTTAAAGTTTAAATCTTTTAAAACCTTTTTAAACAAATCAGTTTTAAAATCATTTTCAAATCAGTTTAAAAATCATTTTAAAAAATCAGTTTTTAACTTTTACATAATTCAGTTTTTCTTTTTATTAAAAATCAGTTTTAATACTTAAATAAAATTCAGTTTTTATACCTAAAAAAAAAATATTCAGTTTTAATACTTAATTAAAATCAGTTTCTTAACCTAATTAAAATTCAGTTTTTATACTTAATTAAAATTCAGTTTTAATACTTAAATAAAATTCAGTTTTTATACTTAAAAAAAAATATTCAGTTTTAATACATAATTAAAATCAGTTTCTTAACCTACTTAAAAAAAATCTGTTTTAATACTTTAGAAAAATCAGTTTTAAATACTTTATAAAATCAGTTTTCCAGAAATTAAAAAAACAAAATTTACAGTATAAAAAAAATAAAATAAAAATAAGATAGAATCCTTACTGTAATCTGTGAAGGGGGGGCGATGTCTTCGAGGGGGACGGCATCGATGTCGGCAGCAGGAGGAGTTGGCGAAGCGGAGGGTGGAGCGATGGCTTCGAGGGCTTGGGTCTTGGCGTCTTCGATCGATGGAAGGGGGGCAGGCGGCTCGTCTTCGGCGGCGTTCGCCTGAGGGGGGGGGGCGCGGCTGCTCGATAGTTCTAGGTTTTTTTTTTCTTTCTGGTTGTAATCGAAATGAACGGGGGGGGGGGGGGCAGTACGAAGGATAAGGGGAGGGAAATTATTTTATTTTATTTTATTTTTTATTTTTTTATTTAATTATTTCTATTTTTGCAAAAAGGTTGACCTTTTCATACGACCTCGAAACGAGGCCCACCGCCTGTCGCCCATAGCGTTTTACCCCCATTCCGAACACAATGGGAAATGTATCGCAAGCTGATTTGATCGTTACAATCAGTTTCCGTTGAATTTACATTTAAATCATTATATTGAATTTTAAACGCACATTTCAAATTACCGGGGTCACATACTAACTAGAAAAATTCCAGAAAAATATTTTCTAGCTTCGTATTGACGATACGGTCCTAACAAAACTAGTTTCGTCGAATTCTGAGACCGTTTGAAAAATGGCCCATTTCCAGTCGATTAAAATCAACGGAAACTGGTCAAACGCGTTTTCTTTTGCCACGCTCACATATTGATTCGAAAAATTATGAAATTTGAAACCTAGCAATAACTTGACACTGCGGATCTAACAAAAGTGGTTTCGTCGAAATCCGAGGTCGTTTGCAAAATGTCCATTTTTAAGGGCCTGAATTCCATAGCGACTATTCAGAGTTTTCAACTGGACATATCTTTTGATTCCCGCTATCAAATGTCGATTGGTCGGATTCGTTAGAAAGATATTCACTAACAGATTTAAATATTTTTGGTTTCCCTAAAATCCGGATTGTTTTGCACCCGGTACAGTCTGACAAAGTTTGAATTCAATTTTTGAAACTGCCACGCCATTTCAGGCCTTGTTTATAATTATAATTAATTATATTCGTTTTCAATTGTCGATTCAAACTTAGTTTTCATCGCCATTATCTAAAATATTTATTTTAAATATTTAAAATCCATTATTTTAGCCAATTTAAAAATTTTAAATTGGTTCAGATTTTCTGGGTCGTTACACTCTAATACCAATTGTTCGGGAAGAGGATCAAGGATCTTAAGGAAAAACAAACACTAGAGGAGGGTGAATAGTGTTTTAAAGAATTTATAGAAATCTTAACCAATTATCAATTACTCGAACTACTATATGAATCACAGAATAAATACTATAATAGAAATGATCACAAATGCAAATATAAACAAAAGTAAAGTGGAGAAAAAGGAAAGAACACACTGGATTTTATACTAGTTCGGATTACTCCTACATCCAGTCCCGCACAATGCTGGATTGTGTAGAGTTTTATTAATATCACTATCCAATTACAACACCCTTGATTTCACGGGATACAAGGTTAACACCTTTTCCTTACTTTATTTAACGGGCTACAAGGAACACGCCCTCGCATTTCCTTGATTTCAGGGCTAAAGGAAAACATCCACACTCTTTCTAATTACAATTGCCCTAGAATTCTTGAGTAGCACTTCCAAACAGAGAGTATTTGATAGAGAATGAAAATAGAAGAAGAATGACATAATTTTTCTTGAAATCGGCGAGGTATAAGTGTACAAACTTGAAATTTTAAGAGTAATAATGGTGGTATGTTAAGGGAGGAAGAAGATGATGATAAGTTCTGGAAAATTCGAATTTGAGGCCTTTTTACAGTGCTCCAAAGGGTGCAACCGTTTCTGAAACATTTTAAAATGGAAAGACACAACTTTTAAATTTAAATAAAATGTCACTATTATATGTCGACATGTATATATGTACGTCGACATATACTCTATAATTTCAGATTTAGATCATTTTTAAAGTATTTAAACTAATATATGTATTCTGGAAATTCCTGAAATAAGACTAGTTGTTAAAATATTACTTTTCAAGTATAAAAAAATAATAAAATATTATTTGAACATATGATAAAAAATTATACATATAAGTGATATAAAAACTATATAATATAGTTATAAACACACACATATATATAGGAATTTATAAAGAGATATATAAACTATACAAACATAAAAGGTTTTATGAAAACTTAAAGTTGAATAAGAATATTTGAAATTCTAATTAAATATAAACTTAGTATATAAAATATTTATATAAATGATTTAATATATAAAACTATAAAAATAAGAAACTTATAAATTATGAAATATATATTTGAAATCATAAGTTTGAAAGGAGTTTGAAATCCTTGGATAATTAAAAATCATTTTGAAAGGAGTTTGAAATCAATTTGAAAATAGTTTAAAACCAATTTTGAAAAGAGATAATTTGAAAACAGAGTTTAAGTGCTATTTAGAGTTTTACATAATATCTAGACTTTATTACTCTGATAATGTTGTATTCTTGAATTCTTGATATCTTGATACTCATGAGTCTTGATTCTCCTTTGAAATATTCTACATAAAATATTAGTATATATTTTATAATCAATAACGATAATGATTGAAACAAGGTTCTTATCATCAAAACTTCATCAGCATTCCATTCTCCAACATCAAAACCATCGTGGATTGAGGAAAACAAATTGAATTAGGTAGTTAAGCCTAAATGGTTACAATCTGAAAACGATGACTAGGAACATGAATTGTAACTCCAATTAAGTAAATGAATAATCCTTTTAACATATATATATATATACATACAAAAATAAATCAAATTAAAGTTAAATATACTTGTTTATGGAGTTACAATAATTAGATTAGAAATAAAAAGGGACCGGTATAATAAGGACATTTAACTATAAGATTAATGTGTAACAAACCGGAAATTCTGAGCCAATTTAAAATTTTTATTTTGGTAATTTTAATGAATTTTGAATATCTAAAATGAATTATTTTAAATAATAACGGCGAGAAATTTATTTTGAATTGAATTAGAATGTATATATTTATTTGAATCATCGTTAGAATATAAATATTTATTTTTAATTATAAAAGGAATAGAAAATGGGGCGGTAGTTCGAAAATTCGATTTCAAAGTTCAAATGATTATTATACATGATTCAAAATAAACCGGATTTTGGCGAAACCTAAAATAATAAAATCTGTGTGAGAATATCTTTTCAACGAATCCGAAAAATCAAAATTTCATAGCGGGGATAAAAAGTTATGCCTAGTTGAAAATTCTGAATAGTCGCTATGGAATTCTGGACCTTAAAAATAGCAATTTTGCAAACGACCTCGGTTTTCGATGAAACCACTTTTGTTGGATCCGGGACGTCAAATTATTGCTTGATTCCAATTTTCATAATTTTCTGAATCAATATGTGAGTGTGGCGAAGTAAAACGTGTTTTGACAATTTCAGTCAATTTCGATCGACCAGAAAATGGCCGTTCTTCAAACGGTCTCAGAATTTGACGAAATTAGTTTTGTTAGAACCGTATCGTCAATACGAAGCTAGAAAATATTTTTCAGGAATTTTTAGAGTCCGTATGTTGCCTTGGTAAATTGAAATGCATGTTCAAATTCAATATATAGATTTATATTTTGATTTTGATGGAAACTGATCGAAACGATCAAATCAGCCTACGATACATATCCCATCGTGTTCGGAATGGGGTGATTAGCTAGGGGCGACAGTCGTTGGGTTCGATTTGGGGTTCGAATGAAGAAGTTATTTTTTGGAACTAAATTAAATAAATAAAATAATTTATATATTATATATCCTCTCCCCTCTCTCTTATTTCACTCAGTCAAACCAAAAACAAAATAAAAAAAACCTAAATCTATCATTCGTCGCCGCCATCTCCGGGCCACCGCCGGCTTGACTAGGCCCCCCTTCAGGCCATCCTCCCCACCGCTTCTCCCTCCTCCACAGCTCCAACGCAAGCTCCACAGCTCGAGCCCCCCTCCCGTTTCAGAAATCGACCGCGTGCCCTAGCCCCCTTCTCCCCTTTGATCCAACGCCCCACCTCACCGCGAAGCCACACCTTGACGACCCCTTCCCCCTCGCCTCGACCTGCACAACCCCGGAAATCCCCTCCCACTGACGCTCCAGCCCTCCTCCTCCCTCCAGCGCACCGGATACCCCCCTTCAAATCGAAAATCTATAATTTTTTATTTATTTATTTATTTCTTTTATTTTATTTAATGATTTTCTGTTTATTTAACATACGATTTTCAGTTTTAATACCCATGAATAGGAAGTGAGAAAAAAGGCGAGATTTTTATATAGAAAAAGGCGTGATTTTTATATAGAAAAAAGGCGAGATTTTTATATAGAAAAAAAAGGCGAGATTTTTATCTAGAAAAAGGCAAGATTTTTATATAGAAAAAGGCAAGATTTTTAGAAATACGATAGCGATGTCAAGGTATGATTTTTGTTTATACCATAGCATGATAAAAATATGATTTTTATATACTAGAGAATATAAAAATGTGATTTTTATATGAGGAGCGATATAAAAATATAATCTTTATTAGAAGAAGAACGAAATAAAAATATAATTTTTATTATGAAGTTAGTGTGATAAAAATATGATCTTTATTATATGAACACCGGTATAAAAATAGAATTTTTATCTATATAGCAGCGGTATAAAAATAAAAATTTTATCTATATAATAGCAGTATAAAGATAGAATTTTTATCTATATAGTAGCGGTATAAAAAATAGAATTTTTATCTATATAGTAGCAGTATAAAAACGTGATGTTTATATACATAACAATAATATAAAGATGCGGTTTTTATATATGTAGTGGATACGGACAACGAAAGTGATAAAAGGCGAGCACGGCGAAGATTTTCTACACATGAAGAGTCACGGTGAATTGGTTTAGCTAGTTGATGAGAACTTCTCACTTTTAATCTATTTTCTAGTTGAAACATATACTAGGATGCAGACGATGCTTAGCAGCACCCAACACCCGTCGTCCACAGACCATGGATGACTTGTTTGTTTGATTGGTGTTTTGTGAAATTCTATTGTGTGATGTGGAATGAATAAATATTTTATAGTTAAAAATATAATTTTTAACGTGTATATAAAAGAAATATTTATAAACAAATCGGATGATTTGTTTATATACACTGATTTAACTAATATTGATTGGGACGATAAATTTTACACATCGCCCAACTGCACAAATAAAATCTGTGTTTGTTGATTTGAAACCCCACACAGGAATTGGGATGATATTTGACGTACACTAATCCTGATTGTTTAGTTGTATGTCAATCGATGGGTTGACAGACTGTGTAAGCGTTAATTATTTATATTCAATGCTTATGCAGTTATGTGGTGCACTCTGGATGATGGTTGATTATTTATCGTTGCTATTATATACATGTGTTGTATGGAAATCCATATAATTAACATTATATGGTAATTGGTTAGGCCTTATTCCAATTTGGAAAATAAAGAATATTATAAAATAAAGATTCATGTGTTGAATAGAATAAACAGTCATGTGTTGACGATACTCATGTGTTGAGAATATTCATGTGTTGAAACTTATCATGTGTTGAACGAAATATTTCAACAATAAAATTTACATCTTTATCATATATAAAATTAAATACTAATTGAAAACTAGATAAGATGAGTGGTTTTCTGGGTATTGATCTGATGTTGGTTTCGGCCTTCGGGGTTAATACTTAGGGAATCGTTCTCTTACTAATTTACGGTTAGAGTCTGATTAAGAATTAAACGATAGAAATCATAATTTTATAAAATATATTAAATAACAAAAATAGTCATGTGTTGACAATACTCATGTGTTGAGAATATTCATGTGTTGAAAAATATATTTAAAGAAAATATTCATTTGTTGAATAGAATAACGAAGTTATTGAAATATATAAACCCGTGTTGATTAGATATGCGCCATTTTGACGCGAACGATATTTACATCGATTATATTCGTTTTTATAATGAATATAGAAAAGGAAGTGATTTCAAAATATAACGTTTTGAAAATATTATCATTTGTATATCGATGATACGGAATATTCAATTTTGATTTGAAATTGAATATGAAGTTGAAATCGTTTTGAAAACGAATTTAAAAGGGTTTTTAAAATACGTTTTGAAAGGAAATCGACGAAATATATATAATATTATATATATATATATAATGGCCAAAATAGAACGCACCACGCTGCGGCAATTCGCGAATTTCGACCATTGACTTCGAAGGGACATTACAGGAGATCCGACTGTCGGATTCTGCTAAAACCGAAACCTTGGGTTTGTATCGAAAAGAGCTTTCTGACGAATATTATAGATTTGAAATCTAACGGTTGGATTTGGAATTATGTCCAAATCAAATTTGGAAAAGGTCGATGTAAGTGCATTTCGATGGCCGTTGATGGAAATCGACTGTACGGACCTTGATAAAATTATTAAAAATAGTAATAATTTGTGTAAAATCATAAGAAATGATTTGGAGAGACTTAGGATGAAAAACTCCATATTTGAAAAGATTAAAATATATTTTTATTGAAATGAACTAGTTTTGAACTAGAATTATAATTCAATTATTTTTAAAATAAATAAATTGGATATGAAAGGGTTTTGAAAATAACTAGAATTTTCAATAATTAAATTGGAATGGATTTGAATCGAAATTGTCTTTGGAATATTTCGTTGCTGGATTTCGTGATTATACAGATATTGATATGGAATTTTGAAAGTTATATTTATATCGTTATTTCCAATACGATATTTGTTGGTCGTAGAATTTGATATTGAATATAAGCCAGTACATTTTGTATTCAGAGCCTTGTATTTAATATCAAATGTGATTTGGGTTTGGCGTGAATGGTGTCTTCATTAACACTGCTCTTAAACCCAGTTGAGAAAAAGATTAAATCTTTTTATTTAGATTTAATGAAGCATACTAATTAAATGGTATTTAATTGGAATTGAATTTGAATTGATTTTTGGGTTTATCATGAGCGGTGTTTTAAATAACACTTGTTCTTTAACCCAATAATTAATGGAATGTGATTTGGGTTGTCGTGAATGGTATCTTTAATAATATCGTTCTTAGACCCAACAGAGTTAAGAAAACCAGAAACTGACTGGAAATTAGTTAAGTTAAATGGTTTCCTGGGTATCGATCTGATGTTGGTTTCGGCCTTCGGGGTTAAGACTTAGGGAATTATTCACTTGCTAATTTCACTACAACAAAAACACCATATTACAACTTTAATTTTACAACTGTGGCAAAAGCACGGTTGTAATAAATAGTTTTTACAACTTTCAATTCCCTAAAGTTGTAATAAACGGATTTTTAACAACTTTTTATTTTGTTAGTTGTAATAGATGCCTATTACAAACTTCATGTTTATGATATCTATATTTAATGACTAATTATATTAATATTTAATAATAATTAATAGTTAATAATAAACTTAGGAATCAATAATATTCATCAATTATTATTAAATAATTAATATTTAATAAGTAGTAATTTATTTTTAATAGTAAATGTATGTTAACTTCTTATTAATCAATAATTAGTAACACACATTATAATCTTTTAATAATTGTTAATCGATTATATCTAAGTAAAAATAAGTAAAAGTTAAATAATAACAATTATTAATAAGTAATATTTGATTTGGTAGTAACCATTTCAGAAGTTTTAATAAATATAATTTTGGCAACTAACAACTACTTTGGCTATTAAATAATATAATTAATTTGAAATATTAAATAATTAACTATAAATATAATAATTAAATTTAATAAAGAATAACAATTAACAAATAACAATTATTTTTAGTAATTACCATTAAGTATCGGTATCTAATAATTGTTATTAGTAAGTAAGAAGTAATAATAAATAATTAAGACCAATATTTAATGTTTACTATTTAATAATTAATTTTTAAAATTTACTAGTAATTAATAATTGCTAATAGTAAGTAAGGAGTAATACATCTTTTTTAAAAATTAACATAAAATTTTCTCTTTATTTATTTCGTTACTTGGACTTCAAAGACGGAGCGAATATTTAAATGACTGAACCAACTATAATTGATCTGACAATGTTTAACCAATTATTGGAAGAAACAGTGTTATGTATGGTATAAAAACAATGAAATATAAGGTTGAACTCCATCTACACGCATTAAGTTTTAATCGAATGGAAGTTTTTTGCAACTATTTCGGTTTGCAAAAGAAGCGCGGTAGCTGAATTTTTAGGCGGGCTCACCAACGTAATTTATCGTGTGATGCCTGTAATTAAAAGCTTCCTCATCAAATTTGAGACCCCCATTCTACAGATGTTACTCATTTGTCTCCCCTAAATTAATATAGGGTTTCCTCATCGAATTGGAGACCCCCTTCTCCAGATACTTCCTCATCAGAATCGCGTCGAGATCATCCAGCTCGACGATGTCACCAGCAAAATCCGGCGGATTCCTTCCTCGCCTTTGAGAATCCCTACACTCTCACAAAGCTCATGTTCCTCCCCGATAAGGATCCCTCTAGCCCTAAACTCCTAGCTGTTGGATCTAGATTAACCCTAGAGGGGGGGTGAATAGGGTTTATCACAGTTTTTAAACTGAATTCAAAAATTGACAGGATATTAAAATAATAAACAGATCACAGAATGCAGCAGAAATAAAAGTGCAGAAAATAAATCACACACAGATATACCCAGCTTCGACAAAACCCTGCCTACTGCTGCATTCCTAAGGTTTCTTGAAAGAACCCGTAACTTCCCCGTGAAGGAAAGCACGAATACTTTGAGAACAACACACAAATGAACGCAGACGGAAGAACATTTCATTGTTATTACAACAATTCCATCAGATACAAGAATATACAGAGTATAAATGATTAAATTACATTCGACAAATATCAGAGATTACAATAAATTACATAGCAGCGGATACAAAACACAACTAGAAGTGATACACGGATACAGAGCTTTCCGAGCATCGTTCCAGCTGTAAATCAGGACCCTGTGAATATAAATCTGCAAAACCAAAACTACTAGCTGCCCGTGTGGAAAATAGGGGCACCCAGAGTTTAGATTAAAACAATAAACTCCAAGTCAGTCATGTGACTGGTGTGAGAACTAAAACCGTTATTAATATTGGTTTTAAAGTTAGGTAAATCAACGGACCACGCCATATAACACGGAACGGGTTTCCTCCCAAGAATACCAGTGCATAAAACAAACAGCGCAATGCTAAATAAAGAAAAATGAAGCTGTTATAAGACCCAGGTCCCATCACACAATGCAACACACGCCGGAGGATAGGGTTTTTACCTTATAACAGCCAAATCATGCTTGATACGTTTAAAACACATTATTTGATACTATTATAGGTGTATAGTGTCAAAACAATTTCAATCATAAATATCAATCATAGGCGGCATGAATGACCCATACCACTATGTCGCCATACTAGGTTCTACAAATAAAACCGCACTATCACGTATTGGAAATTGGATTTCCGTCATGAGCCGAGGCAAGGGGCAAGCTCCTCTCCGCGTTCGAGACACTCTAGCAAATGCCTCAGGACCCCACTATGATCCTTGGAATCGACTGGGCCGGTCCTCTCTTACTTTTGAGGATTGGCAATTCCTGAACACACGTTTCCCGGTCCTTACAGACCTATATCCGAGGCGCCTCGTATCCAACAACCACACAGGTGAAAAGTATATAAATGTCAGGGCTGGTAGGTCACTGACACCACCCTAGCTAGAAAGAAACGTCGTGCTCTCCCAGCGGTCCGTCTCCCGTTTTTGACTCATACCGAGGTGTGAGGCTCGCGAATTCACGTTATACACAAAGCTATGCCACACAGGCCGTGCTTTGATCATCAACCACAAGACTTTGCTTTTCAACAGAAGCCTTGATCAATTGCCACTTACGCGTGCCACACAGGCAATTCATTCCATGCGACTGATGTCCATCGATATACAACCTCTGAGCTCGTACGTCTCAGAGAAGGGCGTTAAGCAAGAGAATAAATTCTCCGCCGCCAAACAGATGTATATTTAATAGAGATCAATCAACACAGAATAAAATCCAATGTCAGACACACAATCCATTTACAAGTTCGTTCTGGGTCTGAACGAAACCGGAGGCACTTTCCTCGCATATCCATCCATCTCCAAGTACGTCTAGACGATCACCAACTGTTTCCCTCATCTTGGGTGTACAACCCAATCAAGATCATCAGTAATCACCCAAACGATGTGAAGACTTCCGGTCTTCAACCACCGTCTTCATCTTCGACATCTCGTCGAATCGGTTATTCAGAATGGGTATAAACCCGGCCTTTCTGAATAACCCACGTATATAATAAACGAATGTTACACAAACACAACAAACGCCTCATTCAAATTCAGAATATTCTTTTATTCACAAAATCACATTCTTAGGGAAAGGTTCCCATTAATTTTATCAAAGATAAATTCTTCTAAATTTATTCTTTAATCTTCCTTTGGATATCATCTCAAACTAGTCGGGATTAGCGAACCACACCGAAGTAATTATTTATTTTATTTCCCAATCCCAACCTATATATCCGATGGAGCAAAACTGGTGATACTCCATTTCTAACACCACGGTATTATCGGTAAAATTAATTACCATTTCACGTTCAAATCTAATTAAAGATTTAACTATCGCTTTGGAGCAAAACTGGTGATACCCCACTCTCGATCACTTTTCAGATTTGATAATTTAAATTATCAATTCACTTTTTAATCTAATTAAAGATTCATTAAAACTCCATTTAGTTTTAATCTTCTCAAAAATTAATATTATGTCTTTAACTGGGTTAAAGAACCAATGTCTCCTAAAACACGATTCACGACAAACCCAAATCACATTTGATATTAAATACAAGGCTCTGAATAGAAAATATATCGGCTTATATTCAATATCAAATTCTGAAACCAACAAATATAGTATTGGAAATAACGATATAAAATATATCTTTCAAATTCCCATAACAATATCTGTATAGTCACGAAATCCAACATCGAAATATCCCGAAGATAATTTCGATTCAGCTCCAGTCCAATCCACGTATTGGAAATTATCGATTATTTTCAAAATCACTTTCAAATTCAATTTATTTATTTCAAAAATAAATTGATTTTAATTCTAGTTCAAAACTAGTTCATTTCGATAAAAATCTATTTTTACCTTCTAATGTGGAATTTTCCAGCCCAATTCTTTCCAATTCACATATTATAATTTTACACAAATTATAGATATTTTTAATAATTTTATCAAGGCCCGTACAGTCGATTTCCATCAACGGCCATCGAACTGCACTTACAACGACCTTTTTCAAATTTTATTTGGACATAATTTCAAATCCAACCGTTAGATTTCAAATTTCTAATATTCATTGGAAATCTCTTTCCGATACGAACCCAATGGTTCCGGTTTTAGGAGAATCCGACGGTCGGATCTCCCGCAATGTCCGTTTGAAATAAATGGTCGAAATTCACGAACTGCCGCGGCGCGGCGCGTTCTATTCAGGCCATTATATTATATATATAATATATATTTCGTCGATTTCTATTTAAAACGAATCATATAAATAGTTTTAAATTCGCTTCTAAAACAATTCAACTTCTATATTCAATTTCAAATCGATTGGATTTCAATTCAACTCGAATTCATTTCAATTTTATTTAATTCGAATTCAAATTCGTTTCAATTCAATTCAAATTCAAATTCGTTTCAATTCAAATTGATTTCAGTTTAATTTCGATTCGAATTCCGTTAAATTTCAGTTCGTTTTCAATTCAACTTGAATTTGTTTTATATTCAATTCCGTTCGAAGTCCTTTTATATTCAATTCAAATTCGTTTTCTTTTCAATTCGAATTTGCAATAATATTCATTTCAATTTGAATAAAATCGATATAAATATCGTTCACGTCAAAATGGCGCAAATCTAATCAACACGGCTTTATATTTTTCACAACTTCTTTATTCTATTCAACAAATGAATATTTATCCCATTCAACACATGAATCTATATTTCTTTCAACACACGACTAATCTCAACACATGAGTGCTGTCAACACTTCACTATTGCTGTTATGTAAAATATTTTATAAAACTATGGTATCTATCCTTTGATTTTAATTAGACTCCACCGTGAAGTAGATTCTAATTGTAAATATGATAAAGATGTAATTTCATTGTATAAAATATTTCACTCAACACCTGGACATCGTCAACACATGACTATTTTTATATTCAACACATGAATTATCTTTTATAATATTCATTATTTTTCCCAATTGGAATGAGGCCCAATCAATCACCATATAATGTTAATTATATGGATTCCCTACAACACATGTATATAATAGCATTGAAAAATAATCAACCATCAACCAAAGTGCACTACACTGTATAAGCATCAAATATAGATATCTTACGCTTATAACAGCCTGTCAATCGATCGATCGACATATTTAATCAATCAGGATGAGTGAACTTCAAATTTCATCCCAACACCCGTGTGGGGTTTCAAACAATCAAACACGGATTTTATTTGTGCAGTTGGGCGATGTGTAAAATTTATCGACCCAATCAATATCAGTCAAATTAGTGTAAATAAAAAAACCGGCCGATTTGTTTATAAATATTTATTTATTTACTTTCACGTTAAAAATTATATTTTTAACGACAAAAGTATTTATTTCAACACTTGAATTTCTATTAGTTCATTTACACAATAAAAATGATATTTTTATTTTTCTAACATATTTTGGGAAATTTCGGCGGCATAACGGCACGATACTAGAAACGGGACAAGGCCTAGCCTTATCCCCGGTCTAGTGAAGGCCCACGCCATTCACACATCAATCAAATCCATTCCATTTCACCAAACAATTCAATTCAAACCAATTAGACTAACCAACTACACAACCAAACAATTTAACAAACAAGCCATCCATGGTCTGTGGATGACGGGTGTCGGGTGCTACTAAACACCGTCTATATCCTAGTATATATATATAACTAGAAAAAGAATTTTGAGTGAGAAGTTCTCACCGAAAGCTATCCAACTTCACGACACTTCATTTATAGAAATCTTCTTCATCCTCGCCTTTTTATCATCTTCTTGTGCCCGTAGTCACTACATATATAAAAATCACACATTTTTATATTTCGATGTCTTTAAAATAAAAATCACATTTTTATTTATTTACTTTCAATTTAAAAATCATATTTCTATAATCACCTCATATATATAAAAATCGAATTTTTACTATGCGATTCAATATATAAAAATCGAATTTTTACTTCGCTATTCAATATTTAAAAATCGAATTTTTACTTCGCTATTCAATATTTAAAAATCGAATTTTTACTTCTTTTTTTTTTAAAAAAAAATCACATCTTTCCTACATTAAAGATCCTACCTTTCTTCATATGAAAATTATATTTTTAATTCAAATCCTTTTTCTTAATAAAAACTATCTTAACTTTTGCATAATCAAAATCTATACTTGATTTAAACAAATAAAATAAAACAGATTTTATATAAATAAAAATAATAAAATAATAAATAAAAAGCTTACAGTCGATCGGTGAAAGGGGGAGGGTTGCCTATGCTCGCTGGAGGTGGGGGAGGCGCGTCGGAGGGGTTTCTTGGCATCGGCAAGGGTGGAGGGCGTTCACTGTTTTCCGGAGGGGGGGCTTGCCTGCGGCGGCGCTGGCCTGAGGAGGAGCGGTGGCCACGAGGTAGGGGCGACGGGTACTTAGGGTTAGGGGGGGCTGGGTGTTCTCGCGTCGCTCGATGCGAAGAGGGGGGGTCGCGGTGGTTGTTCGCAGAGGGAAGGGGGTGCGGTGAACGATGGTGGCGGCTGTCAGGGCGAGCGACGGCGAGGGTGGAGGGCGGCCGCCATCGACGAGAGTTTCCCCCCCTTTTTTTTTATTTTCTTCTAATTAAATGAACTAACGGGGGGGGGGGGGCCTGGAGGTATAGGAGAGAAAAGGGGGGATATTATTTTTTTATTATTATTTTAATTAATTTAATTTCTAAAGGTTGACTTTTTATTTCGACCTCAAAACGAGGCCCACCGCCTGTCGTCCATAGCGTTTCACCCCCATTCTGAACACAACGGGATATGTATCGCAAGCTGATTCGGTCGTCTCGATAAGTTTCCGTTGAATTTACATCTAAATCGCTATATTGAATTTTAAACGTACATTTCAAATTACCGGGGTCACATACTAACTCTAAAAATTCCAGAAAAATATTTTCTAGCTTCGTATTGACGATACGGTCCTAACAAAACTAGTTTCGTCGAATTCTGAGACCGTTAGAAAAATGGCCAATTTCCAGTCGATTAAAATCAACTTAAACTGGTCAAACGCGTTTTCCTTTGCCACGCTCACATATTGATTCGAAAAATTATGAAATTTGGAATCTAGCAATAACTCGACATCACGGACCCAACAAAAGTGGTTTCGTCGAAATCCGAGGTCATTTGCAAAATGTCCATTTTTAAGGGCCTGAATTCCATAGCGACTATTCAAAATTTTCAACTGGACATATCTTTTGATTCCTACTATGAAATCTTGATCTGTCGGATTCGTTGGAAAGATATTATCAAATAGATCCTATTATTTTTGGTTTCACTAAAATCCGGATTGTTTTACACCCGGTACATTCAATTGAAGTTTGAAATCGAATTATCGAACTACCGCGCCATTTTCAATTCTATTTATAATTATATATAAATATTTATATTCTAACGACGATCTATATAAATATACACGTTCTAATTCTACTCAAAATAAATTTCTCGTCAATTTTATTTAAAATAATCTATTTTAAATATTCAAAATTCGCTAAAATGGCCAAAATAAAAATTTCAAACTGGCTCGCATTTTACGGGTTATTACATTTCTACTAGGTGTTATAAACAGATCCCGCATACAAGACCATGTACACTCGCAGCGCCTGCTCCTGTCCTAACCCTACGCTCGAAACCCTAGACTGTCTGATATCCCCTCGATCAGATTTCCCCGTATTATAGACCCGTAACACGTAACTCAGAATTTTACAGACTCTGAAACTGACAGTCAACACCCTGACTGATTTACTTCTAGTATTTTACAGACACTAGGAACCTGGTTCGACGGTTTTTACAACTCAAAATAAAACAATACAAAATTTAAAACCAAACTCAAGAAAAACCCTTTTGGAGTTAAAATAAAAAGGGGTCATCCCCTTTTATATTTGTGTTGGCCGGCCCCTTTGCATAATCGGTGCACTCTCTTTTGTTTTGACCGATCCCTTTCTCTCTTTTGTTCTGGAAATTAAAAATGGCGGCTGTGAGAAACTCTAGGGTTTCCTTTATCCGCAAAATCAATCGGTTGTCTCTGGAATTGATCTCTGAAGTTCGAATCGAATGATGGTTGGTTCTCTCTCTTGTCACCAATTTGAGGTTTTGGTTCTGCGATTGAAAACCGATGTGAGTTTTCTGGATTTTTCTTTGATTTCCTTGAAATTATTTTGTGTTTTTTTTTTTCGATCTGACTGCCTGTGATGTATTGGTGTAAAATAAATATAGGGTTTTCAAACCCTTTGATTCTCTCTGATTTCGTTTAATGGCTTGAGATGATTTGTGTGTTTCCCCTTTTTGATTTTCCTTGATTTCTCGGCTTTGATTGATAAGAGTAATTCTGAAAATTATTTGAGATTTAAATTGTGGCCCCCCTTGTTTGATTTATTGTTCTTGCGTGATTTCTGGTCTGCCTTGAATTGCATTCGAGTTTCCAGATTTAACACTTGCCAAAAATGAATCTCTGATTTGTTTTCCTTTCGTCCACTGTAATTTTCCCCATGAACACATTTCTGAAAACTATTTGTTGCCTTTTTGTTCATCATTGAATACGATGCACTGATGGATTAAATAAAAGATTTCTTGCTAAGTTCAACTGTGTGACATTGGTCCCCTTAGTTTGATTTCTGAAATTCGCCATAAGTGCTTTTAAACCTATGAACCATTCTCTGAAATTCCCTTGCACATTTCTGGAAAAAACAAAAATAAAAACCTGCCAAAACAAATGAGTTGCTGATTTTTAGAAAGTCAGGATTATGTTTATTTCCTTTCCCTTTTGAAGTGTTGCCAAAATAAACTTGATTCATTTCTTGCCAGAAACAGGAAACGTGAATTTTGCAATTGCATACACCTGTGTTGTATATCCATGTTGAACTGATCATACTGATATGCTCCATTAATCACTTGTAGCCATGCATGTCTGAACTGATTTGAGTCTTGCACTTGCACTTTTCCATCTATGTCACTCATACTTCATGCACTTGTGGTTCGGCTTTGACTTATACTCCAGCACCATTTGCTATTGTAACTTGTTGCTCATGAAAGCTAGGACATGAGCCTGCCTGCACTTGCATATTGACTCATTCCATGCATCACATGATATTTCTGCATGTTTGCTTCATTTGTTGTACAATCTGGCTTGACCACTTCAACATGCATTTCCATGTTATATGATGTGATTACTTGTGTAGCTTGAACCTTGACATTTGCTACTGTAGTACTTGAATGCTTGCATATGATAAATTTGAAATGAAATTGAATGTTCAACTCACTTGCCCCTGTATCCACAAAGCTGCTATGATGCAATGTTGTATGCACACTTGCCTATACTCATCATGTACTGCCATGTATACATCCATGCTTAGTACTTGACTTATTCACCATAAGGTAGCCACTTGATGCTTTGAACATGTAGACATGCTGGTTTGACTTGACTCGAACCATGTTGTTGTAGTGAATGATTACTCGACCACTTTGCACCACCATGACACTTGCACATCCACACTTGTACACTTGGATCATGCTGCACCATATTTGAAATTGATGCACCCAGAATTGTTAGCCCCATGCTGCTTGTGTATCCATTGTTTCATGCTGCTATCATTCATCATGCTGCTCGGCCCCTTTGAGCTGCTTTGCATGCCAAGCTCCAATTTGCACTTGTACTCCTCTTTTGACTTGTGTTGGACTTGCAAACTGTTTTGTGTTTACTGCTTTAGCCATTGTTCGAGCTTGTTTGGGCTGAAATGTTGTATTTTGGCTCCATGTTGACTTTGCTGATTTTTGGCTCCATCTTGACTTTGCTAATTTTTGGCTTCATGTTGACTTTGGTGATTTTTGACTTCATGTTAACTTTGCACTGTCCGTTGTTGTGCACTGAGTCGAGCAAGTCCACGAGGCTACTCCTCAGCTGCATACACTGTATTCTGATTGGCGAGACAGTGCACATATGTATATTTATACATGTGTGTATATGCAACCATCAGATAAATTTTCCTGTCCCTATACTATATATAAACTGTCTGGACGCAGTTCAGATTGACAAATCAGATCAAGTCAGAAAAATGATGAGAAACACACCAGAAAACTGAGGCAAATAAAATTTTAAAAATAAAAATTATGTTTGCATGTGTTTAGTTTTATTTCTATTGCAGTATACTGCGTGTGTGTGTTTCATGTGACAGGTAAGCAGGTGATGACTGGACTAACTGTGAAGACTGAAGACAAGAAGACAGAAGTCTGAAAAACAAGAACAGTGTGTGTAACAATGAAAGTGTCTGTATATGGGGTCTGTGAATGTATAAGTGAAAAAATATTGAGTGTTGAGTGATATAGTGAGGAGCTAATTTATATGAAAAAGTGATTGTACTGATTATTTGTAATAAACAAAATCTGTTTGAAATAAAATATTATTTCATTGTTGTCAAACAGACTTGTCTATTCTATTCTGTTTATTTATAAGTACAAAAATATGAAGTGATTAAGTAGTGGAGTTAATATAGATGTACTGTTTGATATTGAAATCAAATATACTATTCAAATAAAATACTGTGAATATTTAAATTTCTGTACAGTTGTATTTTATTTAAATATAAATATTATATTCCAGTCTGTGATTTACAATAACAGTACAATATCAAACACATTAAAATAATATTTATTTGGTTGTTATCATCAAACAAAAATCATATAATTGTGTATACAACACCGTTATATACAACAATCTCCCCCTTTTGATTATGACAAAAAAATAAAAGATTTTGTATACAATAGATGTGACTCCCCCTATTTATTAGCTCCCCCTACAACAGACAACTCCCCCTATAACTGTGCATGAGTGAAATGTATGAATAATAATAAATTTTCAAAATTAAAAATATTGATAAAATATTCACTCATGAGTGAAATGTCTATCCATTCTCCCCCTTTTGTTATCATCAAAAGGATACAGAATTTAAAATATAGATGAAAAATGACTAACAAATACTATATCAGCTTAAGAGGAAGAACAGTCATCATAAATCTCAATCAGTCAAACAAAAATCATAATAAACTAAGAACTGGTGGCATATCTCACATTGTAGAGAATGACGGATTTACGATGAATTTTATATAAAATGGGTAGAGTAAAAAAAATGTATCCCAATTATTTTTCAAAAAAAAATAAGGTTCAAAAACGGAGATGGAATTTGGACTATAATTAATAATTCAATTTAAGTGACAAGATCGAATAACCTCAAATCCCAATACCCATCAATCAGCAAATCATAATACTTCATAAAATATTAACACATTTCACAGATTAGAAAATGGATTGGTAGGCTGGCTTTTATACACAAAGGAGAATTTCAAGTTTATTTCAATTTATAGCACATTATTCCTTTTTCTTTTATTTTTATTTAAGAGCACACTGACCACGCATAACTAGAGCTTGGATTTTTAAATGAGGTCAGTTGCAGCTTAAATTATAAGTTGTCTCTTAACCATGCATGACCAGAGCTTGGATTTTTAAATGAGGTTAGAGACACACTTATATATTAATTATATTTATTATTTTCAGCATTTAAAGGAAAAACTCCTCAGTATGTAAAACCAATATATGAATGATAGAAGATGGGGTAGGTACAGAGATGGACTGTGAAAGTAAATTTCTAAATTAATTATATTATGAAATAAGCTCGACTGTACCGGTATTATTGAAAATTTCAATTATCACTAATTCTGAAAAATAATATAGTCCCATTTCTATCACAAATAATTTTCACTATTTTAAAACATGATGATTTTTCTTTTTAAAAATAAACTCTCCACATTAATATAAAATCATGATGGATGGCAGACGGGTGATAGATACAGGAGATGGTTGTGAAATATTTGCCAGTTCAAAGATATTATAATTAATATTCAACCATCATGAAAATCTAAATAAAATCTCCTCTTGTTGTGAAATACACTGCAGTCACAATTCATCACAATTTCAAAAACTGATAATAATTTTGATGAATTATAAACACAGCACAAATTGGATATTGATTTCAATTTCTGAATGAATAAAAAATAGATAATTTTAAAATTGAAAAACAATTACAAGAAGAAATTAAACAGATTAAAAAAAATTGAATCTATACAGGGTGATAATTCAAAAAACAGATGAGTGAAAAAGACTGATACCAAATGTTCTCGCTTATCGAGGAATTTAATTACACCCTGATGGACTATCATGGACATCTTAGGCTAAAGAAATTTAGACACAAACCCAGCCAGACAAATTTAGCACATTTATTTGTATAAAAAAAAAGTATGGATCTATACAAGGTGAAAATTTGAATCTAAGTACAGATGGGTGAAACAAATATAAGGCGCTTCTGATACCACTTGGTGACTCTATTTACGAGGAATTTTAACATGATACTAAACAATAATGTCATAGGCAAAAGAATTATTAAGTATCAAGCCCAAACAGACAGATAATAGATTATGCACATGTATCAGAGCAGCAAGCATGTGATTCCAGAACAAAAATTTTTCAAAACAGTATCAGAGCAACACAGAACATAGTTTCAAATCATACTTGTCAAGATGATGGCCACATATGATGATTCATGACCTAATGATTAAAATACTGTTTACTTGAAACCATTTGAGAAATACGAAAATATCAAAATTTAATGAATCAATCACACCAGATTATAAATTTTTGATTTGAGATATGTGTGAGATTCAATAAATCAATAATTTCAAATGATTTTAAACAAACAAATAATTAGATCAAATAATCATGAAATAGGAGTGAATTTCAAGACCAGATTTTCAAAGGAATTTTTCACAAAATTTCTAAGAATGATTTCAGATCATTTACATCAAATACTTAAGAGATATTCATGATCCATAAATAAATAATTTATTTGAATCACTTGAATCAATGTCAAGTTTGAGATATAATGAATTATTCACACAAGATTGATTATTTCAAATTCAAGAGGTGTGTGATATTCAAAATATCAGGAATTTCAGATGATTTCAAACAGACATATTCTAACCATAATGATCATGAATAAAGATGGAATTCAGGATGTATCACTGATTCAAGCCAATCTGAAAATCAATGAAATTATCACAACTGATAAATAATAGAGTGCTGTAATGAGTATAATATTTTCAGCTTTTCTAAAATGAATTAGAATAAACTCAGAACAGCAAAGGTGTGTGAAATTTCATTAAATATTCAGATCTTCAAAAAATTTAGAATTCAAATTAATAGTGTTCAAGATATGACATGAATGCTTCAGCACTGTTATGAATTCAAGAATAAAATAAA
This sequence comes from Allium sativum, assembly GCA_030737875.1. Lineage (NCBI taxonomy): Eukaryota > Viridiplantae > Streptophyta > Magnoliopsida > Asparagales > Amaryllidaceae > Allium > Allium sativum. The sequence goes on along the minus strand of CM060922.1, from coordinate 269,668,284 downwards.
CTTCTAAACAATTGCAGATAATTACAAGATTAAACTCAAAATCTGGAAATGATTATAAACAAGAGAGTTTTATTCAAATAAAATGAATTTGCAGAAAATCATGAAAACTGCAATTGGAAGTTTAAGAAGCACAGAATAAACAAAGAGATATGGCAGTGACAAATCAAATAAAAACAAATAGAAGAAAATAAAACAGAAAGGGGTAGAAGAAGCAGAAATAGACAATGAAAAAAAAATATTTACAAGGATGAGGTTAGAAATCATACATGATTCACAGAAGACGTTGTGGATCTCTAACTCATCAGACTTGGCCAAGGAACAGTAGATGATTTAATGATGTGAAGCAGTTTGAATCAGTTTCTCTTTTCAGCACATTTGTTCCTCAGCCTCCTCTGGTAGCTAACTGTTTAGAGGATTGAGTGGTCTAACAAAAGCAGTAAAACCACTCACAGTTGTATTTGTTCGTGTTGGTACCCAAACCTGTTTATATAACAAACCATTCGAATTTACCTTTGTACCCTTCGGGACCCAAAACTGTTTGAATTTAGTCGGAGTCATTTTACTTTTATTTGGGATCCAAGATTGTTTAAATGGTTTATTATCAAACGAATTTTCACTTTGATTATGATTCAAAAATCCTTTGAAATTTTCAGAGTTTAAATTTTCAAAATGATTTTTACCAAAGCAGTTTGAGGGATTTTTCAAATCATTTGAATTCGAATTTACAAAAGCATCTGATTTTCCAAAACCAAGACCATGTTTATTTCCAATAGAATTTTGGTTTTGCAACAACATATTCAACGACTTTTACTATTAGAAAATTTAGTCAAAGTTGACTCTAGTCGTTGAATTTTGAATTTAAGATCACCGTTCTCTTTTATTAAATCTAAACAGCAGTTATCAATGATCTTCCTTTCAGCATCATACTGTTTCAAAACCAAATTTTCAGATTCAAGTGATTTAATTTTGGTTTGGGATTCAGCAATTTCAAACTCAAAATGTTTTCGACTTTCAGACTCAAATTTCTTGAAATTTTCAATCTCGTTTTCAAGTTCTTTCAAAATCGAAATCGATTTCAACAAATTTTCCTTTTCAGCAATTTCAAGTTTGGAATGAATATTAGTTTTAAAAATTTCAAATTCCTTTTGCAGATGATTGTTCAAACTTGATAACTCAATCTTGTTGTGTTTTAAGATCAGAATTTCATTTTCAAACTTTTGAATAGTTTTATTGAGATGAACAAGATTGGTTTCCAATTTCAAACAATTTTTGCAATCAGAATTTGAAGAATTTTTAAAATATTCAAGCTGTGATTCCAAATCATCAATTTTGCTGGTCAACTCAGTATTCCTAGATTTCAGAGATTTGTTTTTAGATTTGAGTTTATCAACAGATTTAGTTAAATCAACGCACATATAAACCAAATCTTCGTATGAAAAATTTTCAACTTCAGCATCTGTTGATTCTCCATCATCTGATCCTTCTGAATTTTCTTTTGTAAATCCTATTAAACAGAGTTCTGAATCTGAGTTGACATTCTGGGGTTTTGAGCTATTGTCAGATTTTCCATACTTCGTATTGAGAGTATCCCAGATTTCCTGTGCAGATAAACAATGTGAGATCAGACTGTATTGATTATCATCAAGATAAGAATATAGAATATGTGTAGCACGAGAATTAAAAACTTTATCTACCATATCGTACCCATTGATAATAACATCCCAACATTTAATATTAACAGATTTTAAATAAAATTCCATTCCGGATTTCGAGTTTAAAAAATTTGTTCCAGTGAAAATAGTTGGAGATGAACTGGACTGACTCTCACTAAACTGACAATTAGGATTACCCATGTCTCTAGAGTTAAAGAAAATACCTGCTCTAATACCAAATGTTGGATCTAGATTAACCCTAGAGGGGGGGGTGAATAGGGTTTATCACAGTTTTTAAACTGAATTGAAAAATTGACAGGATATTAAAATAATAAACAGATCACAGAATGCAGCAGAAATAAAAGTGCAGAAAATAAATCACACACAGATATACCCAGCTTCGGCAAAACCCTGCCTACTGCTGCATTCCTAAGGTTTCTACTAGGTGTTATAAACAGATCCCGCATACAAGACCATGTACACTCGCAGCGCCTGCTCCTGTCCTAACCCTACGCTCAAAACCCTAGACTGACCGATATCCCCTCGATCAGATTTCCCCGTATTATAGACCCGTAACACGTAACTCAGAATTTTACAGACTCTGAAACTGACAGTCAACACCCTGACTGATTAACTTCTAGTATTTTACACACACTAGGAACCTGGTTCGATGGTTTTTACAACTCAAAATAAAACAATACAAAATTTAAAACCAAACTCAAGAAAAACCCTTTTGGAGTTAAAATAAAAAGGGGTCATCCCCTTTTATATTTGTGTTGGCCGGCCCCTTTGTATAATCGGTGCACTCTCTTTTGTTTTGTCCGATCCCTTTCTCTCTTTTGTTCTGGAAATTAAAAATGGCGGCTGTGAGAAACTCTAGGGTTTCCTTTATCCCCAAAATTAATCGGTTGTCTCTGGAATTGATCTCTGAAGTTCGAATCGAATGATGGTTGGTTCTCTCTCTTGTCACCAATTTGAGGTTTTGGTTCTGCGATTGAAAACCGATGTGAGTTTTCTGGATTTTTCTTTGATTTCCTTGAAATTATTTTGTGGGTTTTTTTTTCGATCTGACTGCCTGTGATGTATTGGTGTAAAATAAATATAGGGTTTTCAAACCCTTTGATTCTCTCTGATTTCGTTTAATGGCTTGAGATGATTTGCGTATTTCCCCTTTTTGATTTTCCTTGATTTCTCGGCTTTGATTGATAAGAGTATTTCTGAAAATTATTTGAGATTTAAATTGTGGCCCCCCTTGCTTGATTTATTGTTCTTGCGTGATTTCTAGTCTGCCTTGAATTGCATTCGAGTTTCCAGATTTAACACTTGCCAAAAATGAATCTCTGATTTGTTTTCCTTTGGTCCACTGTAATTTTCCCCATGAACACATTCCTGAAAACTATTTGTTGCCTTTTTATTCATCATTGAATACGATGCACTGATGGATTAAATAAAAGATTTCTTGCTAAGTTCAACTGTGTGACATTGGTCCCCTTAGTTTGATTTCTGAAATTCGCCATAAGTGCTTTTAAACCTATGAACCATTCTCTGAAATTCCCTTGCACATTTCTGGAAAAAACAAAAATAAAAACCTGCCAAAACAAATGAGTTGCTGATTTTTAGAAAGTCAGGATTATGTTTATTTCCTTTCCCTTTTGAAGTGTTGCCAAAATAAACTTGATTCATTTCTTGCCAGAAACAGGAAACGTGAATTTTGCAATTGCATACACCTGTGCTGTATATCCATGCTGAACTGATCATACTGATATGCTCCATTAATCACTTGTAGCCATGCATGTCTGAACTGATTTGAGTCTTGCACTTGCACTTGTCCATCTATGTCACCCATACTTCATGCACTTGTGGTTCGGCTTTGACTTATACTCCAGCACCATTTGCTATTGTAACTTGTTGCTCATGAAAGCTAGGACATGAGCCTGCCTGCACTTGCATATTGACTCATTCCATGCATCACATGATATTTCTGCATGTTTGCTTCATTTGTTGTACAATCTGGCTTGACCACTTCAACATGCATTTCCATGTTATATGCTGTGATTACTTGTGTAGCTTGAACCTTGACATTTGCTACTGTAGTACTTGAATGCTTGCATATGATAAATTTGAAATGAAATTGAATGTTCAACTCACTTGCCCCTGTATCCACAAAGCTGCTATGATGTAATGTTGTATGCACACTTGTCTATACTCATCATGTACTGCCATGTATACATCCATGCTTAGTCCTTGACTTATTCACCATAAGGTAGCCACTTGATGCTTTGAACATGTAGACATGCTGGTTTGACTTGACTCGAACCATGTTGTTGTAGTGAATGATTACTCGACCACTTTGCACCACCATGACCCTTGCACATCCACACTTGTACACTTGGATCATGCTGCACCATATTTGAAATTGATGCACCCAGACTTGTTAGCCCCATGCTGCTTGTGTATCCATTGTTTCATGCTGCTATCATTCACCATGCTGCTCGGCCCCTTTGAGCTGCTTTGCATGCCATGCTCCAATTTGCACTTGTACTCCTCTTTTGACTTGTGTTGGACTTGCAAACTGTTTTGTGTTTACTGCTTTAGCCATTGTTCGAGCTTGTTTGGGCTGAAATGTTGTATTTTGGCTCCATGTTGACTTTGCTGATTTTTGGCTCCATGTTAACTTTGCTAATTTTTGGCTTCATGTTGACTTTGGTGATTTTTGACTTCATGTTAACTTTGCATTGTCCGTTGTTGTGCACTGAGTCGAGCAAGTCCACGAGGCTACTCCTCAGCTGCATACACTGTATTCTGATTGGCGAGGCAGTGCACATATGTATATTTATACATGTGTGTATATGCAGCCATCAGATAAATTTTCCTGTCCCTGTACTGTATATAAACTGTCTGGACGCAGTTCAGATTAACAAATCAGATCAGGTCAGAAAAATGATGAGAAACACACCAGAAAACTGAGGCAAATAAAATTTTAAAAATAAAAATTATGTTTGCATGTGTTTAGTTTTATTTCTATTGCAGTATACTGCGTGTGTGTGTTTCATGTGACAGGTAAGCAGGTGATGACTGGACTAACTGTGAAGACTGAAGACAAGAAGACAGAAGGCTGAAAAACAAGAACAGTGTGTGTCACAATGAAAGTGTCTGTATATTGGGTCTGTGAATGTATAAGTGAAAAAATATTGAGTGTTGAGTGATATAGTGAGGAGCTAATTTATATGAAAAAGTGATTGTACTGATTATTTGTAATAAACAAAATCTGTTTGAAATAAAATATTATTTCATTGTTGTCAAACAGACTTGTCTATTCTATTCTGTTTATTTATAAGTACAAAAATATGAAGTGATTAAGTAGTGGAGTTAATATAGATGTACTGTTTGGTATTGAAATCAAATATACTATTCAAATAAAATACTGTGAATATTTAAATTTCTGTACAGTTGTATTTTATTTAAATATAAATATTATATTCCAGTCTGTGATTTACAATAACAATACAATATCAAACACATTAAAATAATATTTATTTGGTTGTTATCATCAAACAAAAATCATATAATTGTGTATACAACACCGTTATATACAACACTAGGCTCCTCCGCCGACTTCCTGTGGATCTGGAATATAACTGATTCCAGCACTAATCAGAAGTGGGTCGTCAATGGCAACAAAAACTCTATGATATCGTTGATGAGATGAGCGCACAGCTATGTAGTTTTTCTTATTACTTTCTTCAGATTTTTCAGTTCCTGCGTCAAAGCTTTTTCAACATGAATTTTGCTTCAGGCCAGGTTGCCAAAGTAGTCGGATATGGCCATCTAGGGGCAAAGAATGGACACATTCAATTTTTGGTGGTGGTGATTTGTATGTTTTTAATAGATTGGGTTCGCAATTCAGCTAGTTAGGTAATTCAAAATTTGAATTGGTTTTGTTATTTTAGAATTGATCTGAGGTACAAATTTTTTAATTCAGTGCAATGTCTGGATTTCAAAACATATATAACTTGAATTTTATCTTAAAATGAATGTTGACTTTTGTCTTAAAATGAATGTCAACGTCATGCAGACTATCGTTTAGGATTATATTAGCAAAGCCATTATTTATTATAGTTTGGGTGATTGTGATTATCTAAATTGTGATTGCTGGTACTAAGTTGTAGAGTTATCATGATATGTACCTTAGTATCTGAGAAACAAAATCATTTAGAGTATTTTAAGGGCAAACCGAGCATAGATAATTAGTTTTATGAAATATAAAGATCAGAATACTTGTGTTTTAACGATAAAGACAAGATAATAGAAATCTGGTAATATGGGGCTGATATACTGTTTTGCTTAGATAATAATATTCTCATTTGTTTTTCTATTTCATTACTATATATCTACTACTTCTAGTTTACTCCTTGCAGCGCCGAAATTATTATTGTGCTCTTCAACGTCACTCGTTTTTCGCGTTATCTCAGCCTCTCCCTTGCATTGATTTTCTATTTCAGCATATCTGAGTTTATAATATCTACCATGTGATGCACATATATGCTGATAAACAAACAATCATGCATTAAAGAAAGTTGGATATGCACAGCTCAATTTCTCAACAATGCATTAATTGCTCCTGCTCGGTTATCATAAGTAATATAAATTCAGCCTAGCGCATCTCCCTTCTCTTCCTCTTCTTCCCAGCTCTCTTCTTTTTTAGCTGGTAATAAAGAAGAAGCAATTAGAGATGAGTGGAGGAGAGAATGAAAGGTCGGAAGAACCAGTAGGTGAAGGTGATGAAGCTGACAATGGTGAGGAGATGGAATGGAAGAAGGTGAACCTGATGAGAATTTTTTTGGAAGCTCAAGATCCACTTTCCAAGGTTCGTTTTCATTCTTTACCTTCAACACTTGTATATAACCAGTCCTTGGCCTATTGTTTTACAGCTCTGTTACTGTAAAATTCATTATTTTTGCTTGATTTTATAGGGTTGACATTTGGCAGTGGATATCCTAGTTTTGATGACCCTTTATTTATTTCCTCAGAAATGTCCAAGCCTTGATTTTTTGCATTCTAATTTTCCAGCATTTATTTGACTATAAACATATGAATCAATATCTCTCATCATCCCTTTTTTATCTTTACCTGTTGTGGAGAGAATTTAACTTATAAAGTACCTCTTGCATGTTTTTTTTTAGCAACATACAAATGTTGTTACTTATTATGATACATAAAGAGTCAAGTTAACCTTACAACTATGGCTTGTGCAAATAATAAAACTAATGTCTCCACATGCTCTGTAAGTTTAACTTGTACATATGTATTTCTTGCCTTGTACAGATGCATCTAAAGATATATTAGCTTTCCATGTATCCTTCAATTCGCTTATTTTCTTGATTGCTTCTACAGCTGAACCATACCCAACTTTTGCCTAAATTTCAGGTGGATCTACTGAATGAAGGGATTGGTTTCAAACTCTTCACGAATGACAGATGGAATAGTTGGCAAGTTTCTCAGCAGTCCCTTGAAAAAACTTTCCAGAGTCAGCAATGAGGAATGCATCCCCCGTAAAAATGGTTGGATCTTTTCCCTATTTGCTTGTCACGCTGTAGCTGATGTGGCCTTTGGTGTGGCATGGGGTATGAAGCGATGGTATTTTGATGTCATAATGTAAAATTGAAGTGTATCTACTTTGTTGTATCAAACTGCGCAGGAACATTTTAGTAAATGTAAGCAAATCATTATTGCTAGAAAGATCATTATGTATGAAAGATTGAAAAAGTAATGTATTATGGGTATAAAGTTATGATTTTTATCAATGAATGGAGCGTGATGCCTTTAAACTTACATCAATTTCTTATGTTATTTATCTATTTATTGTTGCAAATATATAATATATATAGATTCTTATGCATATAATTTGTGGATGTATTACAACTGTAAAATAAAATTTGTAATAAAATATATCACAACGGTTATAAATAGTTGTAAAAATTATAACAACAACGGTGCATAACAGTTGTAATAAAGTTTATTACAACGGTGGAAAATAGTTGTAAAATATACATTTCACAACGGTGCAAAAAAGTTATAAAAGATTTTAGTCTATTACAACTTCTTAATGGACGACGGTGGCTCCACCGTTGTAAAAAGTCTTTTACAACTGTTTTCGTTGTAATATGGTCAATTTGTTGTAGTGTTTACGGTTAAAGGCTGATGGAATAGAATGTGATTTTGGGTTTATTATAAACCGTGATTAAACATTGGTTCTTTAACCCAGTTAATGACGGGATATGATTTCCCAAGTTAAACAATCATTAATATTGATTTTTGGGAAGATTAAAACCAAGTGGAGTTTTAATGAATCTTTAATTAAATTGAAATGACCGAGAATGGAGTATCACCAGTTTTGCTCCAGATGATAGTTAAATCTTTAACTAGATTTGAACGTGAAATGGTAATTGAATTTACCGATAACACCGTGCTATTAGATATGAAGCATTACCAGTTTTACTTCATGGGATGAATAGGTTGGGATTGGGAAATTAAAATAAATGATTATTTCGGTAAAGTTCGTTATTCCAGACTAGTTTGGATAAATCATAATTTGGTTTGAATTGATATTCAAAAGAAGATTAAAGAATAAATTTAAGGAATTTATCTTTGATAAAATTAATTGGAACCTCTCCCTAAGAATGTGAAATTTAGCAACTAACTGAAGATTAGTTTAGATGAATAGTTTTCTGGGTATTAATCTGATGTTGGTTTCGGCCTTCGGGGTTAATATTTGGGGAATTGTTCTCTTACTAATTTACGGTTAGTGACTGATGAATTGGAATGAGGCGTTTGTTGTGTTTGTGTAACAATTGTTTATTATATACGCAAGTTATTCAGAAAGACCGGGTTTATCCCATTCTGAATAACTGATTCGACGATGTGTCGAGGATGAAGACGGTGGTCGAAGACCGGAGGTCTTCACATCGTTTGGGTGATTACTAATGATCTTGATCGGGCTGTACACCCAAGAGGAGGGAATCAGTTGGTGATCGTCTAGACGTACTTGGAGATCGATGGATATGCGAGGTACAAGGTGCCTCCGGTTTCGTTCAGACCCAGAATGAACTAGTAAATAGATTGTGTGTCTGACATTGGATTATATTTTGTGTGATTGATTTCTATTAAATATATATCTGTTTGGCAGCGGAGAATTTATTCTATTGCTTAACGCCCTTCTCTGAGACGTACGAGCTCAGGGGTTATATATTGATGAATATCAATCGCATGGAGTGAATTGCCTGTGCGGCATGCCTAAGTGGCAAATGATCAAGGCTTCTGTTGAAAAGCAAAGTCTTGTGGTTGATGATCAAAGCACAACCTGTGTGGCACAGCTTTGTGTAGCGTTAATTCGCGAGCCTCACACCCCGGTTGTGAACCAGGAACGGGAGAGGACATCAAGGAGGGCATGTGTTTCCTTCTAGCTAGGGTGGTGTCAGTGACCTACCAGCCCTGACATTTATATTATTTTCACTTGTGTGGTTGTTTTTGTTGCGAGGCGCCTCGGATATATCGGTGACTAGGAGCCGATGGAGTCATTTGGCTCATTTACGCCCCCAAAGAGTGGGGAAACGCAGTGTTTGGGCATAATAATCCACATTGGTGGACCGTCCCTGACGATCCAAGGCTTGTCTGCGCACTTGCCTGAGACTCGGGCTAGACAGTCTCGAATTCGGTAGAGGACGATCCCTGGCCTCGGTTCATAGATGGAAATCCAATTTCCAAATACATGACTTTGCAGTTTTGATTGTGAACCTATATATGGCGACATAGTGGTATGGGGGCACTTATGCCGTATATGATTGATACTTATGATTGAAATTGTTTTGACACTATACACTTATAGTAATAATAAAACACGAAGTTTCACGTACCAAGCATTCTTGGCTATTATAAGGTAAAAACCCTATCCTCTAGCTTGCGTTGCATTGTGTGATGGGACCTGGGTCTTATAATAGCTTCATTGTTCTTTATTTACATTGCGCTGTTGTTTTATGCACTGGTATTCTTAGGAGGAAACCCGTTCCGTGTTATACGGCGTGGTCCCTTGATTTACCTAACTTTAAAATAAAGATTAATAACTGTTTTAGTTCTCACACCAGTAACATGACTGACCTGGAGTTTATTGTTTTAACCTAAACTTTGGGTGCCCTTATTTTGACACAGGCAGCTAGTACTTTTTGTTTTGCAGATTTATATTCACAGGATCCTGATTTACAGTTGGAACGATATCCGGAAAGCTCTGTATCCGTATATTCTTTTCAGTTGTGTACTGTATTATTTTTCCGCTGCAGTAATGTATTGTAATCTCTGATATTTTGTGATGTATATTGTTTAGTTATACTCTGTATATTCTTGTATTCTGATGAATTGTTGTAATTAACAATGAAATGTTCTTCTGTTTGCGTTCCGATCTGTCTTGTCCTCACTTCAATCCGAGCTTTCCTTACCGGGGAAGTTCGAGTTATCTCATAATGTATTAGGAAACTATGACCGTTAGGCTCATAAATGACATTAATTATAATCAATGGTAATAAATGACATTTAAAGGGTTAATTAGCACCTTCGGAAGATATGACTGTCATGGTCATAAGTGGCAATAACACGAATAAATAACAATAAAAGGAAATTAAAATGGGGATAAATGGGTATTGTTTGTCTTTAATATACTAAGTCCAATAAGGAAAATAATTAAATAAATATTTTAAGGCAGGAAGAATATAAGTTTCCATATTTTGTACTAGTTAATCTTGAATTAATAATTAAAAAGTTAGAATTGGACTTAGTAAGTTGATGGTGCGAGGTCAGATGCCTTATTTGACAGAAGTTTGCTCTTTCTAGCAGTCGAATATATGTCCAACTGATGTGAAACATCATTGACCATAGGAACCTGTGACGATAGTTAGTTTGCATACGTAAATTATTTCCATAAGGAGAAACCAAATGGAAGTAACTCAATAATGTGGCCCGCTTTAGGGATTAAGGTCTTAAGTGGTTAGATGCACCTATAAAAAGGTATTAAGTGATCGTGTAGCCCACCTCCCATAAACGAAAGCATTAAAGGATAATTGAGTACGAGTTTGATTATCTTCACAAATAGTCCGCTTCCTCAGGTCTTAAGTGGCTTAGATCGATGGATCCACGTGGGAATGGGTTTTAAAACGACCTATATGGTATTGCCATAGGTCTACCTATCCCACTGGGAGTATTAAGCAACTAAGAGGTTATCTAATACAGTCACTAGATAGTAATGAGGGGTCCACCATAGGGAGGTCTTAAATGGCATGCTACGTCTACCTACCCGAGAGGTCTTAAGTGGTTGCTTACTATCTCTCGCCTTAAGCGGGGTATGGGTTTATATGCATGAATGACGTAAGCCTCAATTAGTATAACCTGTAGAAAGTGTCCTCTAATTTATATTAGCGTAAAATAAACCATCAAAAGGGCATTAAGAGACCAATTGGCCCACCTAGTGTCTTAAGTGATCAAGAAGACCCAACCTTATCTATCATTTGATAGTGTGGTATTAAGTGGCTATATATATATATATATATATATATATATATATAATTAACCTCCATATGATTAATGAGTATTTGAGAGCCCACCTCTTAGTTTTTGGTAATTGGTTAAAGGGTGGTTTAAAGGTTTCACAATTATGCGCAAAAGTTCTATCAGGGTATTGTGATATCTTTATTGTTGGAAATGTTACCTTGGGTATGGTAGCTAGAGTCGTGCATAAGTTTTTACAAGTTTAGGTTTAAATTAATAGCCTTGATTGACATATGTCTTTGGTTGAACCAAACGAAATACATCTGTGTATTTTAGATTGTGTTTTACTCTTTCTGTTCACCAGAACTTATTGTTATGACCCCTCTCCACATTACAATCTCCCAAGTTACCTCGAGAAGGTCAGGTTCCTACAAGTGTTTGAGTTTGGTTTTTGATTCTCGTTTTCTCTCATGCTCAGTATTGACTTGGTGACTCACTCTTATAAGGTAGTTACCCAAGTTGATACTAGTCTATCCTATTTTATTTCTGCTGTGAATTATTTTATCGTACTCTAATTATGCTCATGCTCATCTATTTGCAGGTATCAGATTTACACGCTCCATTCTTGGATTGGTTTGAGTTTCGAATTTTGTTGAAATTTGGACTCAAAAAAGTGTGGGGTTTTACAGTAAGTAACAAGACAAAACTAACTTAAGTGCAATAATATTAATTCATAAAGTTGCATTAAATAAATATACCACATAAAGTGTATTATACATGAAAATTGTTATGCGAACAGTTATACATTATATATGTAGGATGTTAACAAGTACGAACACAAAACATGAAACATAAAAGGTACACGAATAAGTGATTACACAAAAATAATATTTAACTAGTTATAACTTTTTATGTGCAAAGAAAGAAAAAGGTCGTACTTGTGATAGCCCGCTATACACCACCGGTGCTCAAAACTAAAAATATGCATTGTACAAGCACCCGATCGATGTAAAGCAATCGTCAAGAGAAAGAAATGATAGAAAAGAAGGGAAAAGGAAAAGAAAAGAAGAAAATAAAAGAGAATAGAAAGAAGGAAATGGAACACACAATCACATAACCTATCGTATATCTCATAACGCAACAGATAACATATAATAATCAAAACACAGACATAAATAGGAGATACAGTAATAAATACATTCACAATATGATCAGAGTATATAGGTTCTTACAGTTACATAAAATAATGGTTGTCTCTAACAGGACACAAGCACTGTCAAGGCTCTACAGTGCTCACAGCGGAATAAATAGGTAAAATACAAGTATAAAAATGTATACCATCGCCTTCTTTGAATCCACCTGCATAGCTCTGAATAGTACCTAAACCTGCTAACTGATCTTCTCATCAGCACTGTTAATAAGCATCCAAAGTAATACGAGAAAACATAAAATTTTGGGTTAGACATAAGTCTGGTGTGAATGATAAACATTCTCATAATATTATAAAAGGCATAATAGTAAACATGCATAGAGATATGAAGAATCATATATGCCCTATACATGCATCCACAGAGTTAGCACATAACAATCGATACAGGCTATACAGTGATAAACAACATATAAATAGGGTGTGATAAATGTCTAAGTACTGATGATATATAAATAAACATCCATCATCCATCCTTACATTCACTCACTCAGTGCGTTAAGTATACAATATTCAATACATTAGTCACCCAATCCATCAAGGCACCGGTAGGTCAAAAACGCCAACTAACTCTATCACACTATCCACCACACCTAGTGGTCAACCTTACCCAATCCAAAACGTCAACAGGCTCTAGGGTCCGGTACGATCGGTCCAAAACGTCAACAAGCTCTGATCCATCCTTGTGCCATTCCCTCAAAGGTGTAATAAAATCATGAATATCGATAACTCCTTTGCACACGATCTCCGCAGTAGAATCCATCTCAAAACTGTCCATAAAACTTCCCGCTGAAGTCGATCGATAAGTGGGTTATCCCTATCAAATTGCTGTGAGACATCGTCAACTGCCATCTAAGTCGTAACATGTAACGACCCAGATTTTTGGTCAATTTATTTTAAACATTTAATAGTGTTTTAAAAGTTGAATCGATAATATAAATGATTTTTTATCTAAAGTTTATCGATCGACTACGATTTAGTTTAAAGTATATTGAAATATTGGGTTAACAAATATTGGGTTAACAAATATTACGATTTGATTTCAAGTATATAAATGATAGTTATGTAAATATTGGGTTAACAAATATTGATAAGGAAATGGAGAAATGATTTAACTAATGAAATATTAATTAAGGGGCCCAATGATTGTTTAATGCTTTGGATGAATGTTTGTTTTTCTTCGATAGTTAAATAACTGACTATCGAAGTATTGGCCAATATCGTTGTCAATATGAAGGGACCAGTTGGATTATTATTTGAGAATCACTCCATGTTGGCAGTAGCATTGCGAATCAGATTATATAAAGATAGTCGAAGACGGAGTAAAGTGCAAAGGGCTTTATCTGTTAATCCTAGGTAGAAATTATGTAAGGTGGATTAATGGAAATTGTGCCTTTAGTTTTGTTCAGTCCCAGAACGAACGTGTATGTACGAATGTCTGACAGAGTATTTTTAGCAACCGCATTTGTTGGTCTGTACAAATATACATTTGGTGGCAGAGAATTTATTCTTTTAGCATAATATCTGGAATATCTTTGTGCAAATCAATTAGTGATTAACGGATCTGAAAATGTTCCATTCAAAGTGATTGTGTTATCAACGAAAGGTAAGTAATCGAAACCTCAAGCCTCATAACCGGGAAATGGTATAAAATCGAGTAGGTCACATGGCTAAATGGGTCACACCCAATTAGGGTGTATTGTCACCTGATCTAGAAAAATTCCATTTGTTTCTTTAATTTTTCGATGGTGTCCATTTCGGGAAATGGTTGATGATCCTAGCCGTTGGTGACAATACGTTTGATACATTCAAGCAAAGTGAGGGGCTAGTCATGTTTAGCTGGGTTGCAAGATGTTCTTGTTGAACCCGGTGTATTCCTCTCTAGAGATACACTATCGGAAGGTGGTCCCATAGCTTGCCAATTGGAATCCATTATCCAATAAGAGCCCGCGATTTTTGATTGTATACTATGTATGTGGAGCATGAGATGCAAGTGTTCTGCTAGATTGTTGTTTACTCGATTTAGACACTATTATAATATCAGAACAGTATTTATTTTAAAGAATATTTTGGGTTATCGTAAGTAAAAAAAACATCTGTGTTTATGTGTGGATCGGTCCTACGATTATGTTTTCTTTTAAAAGGATTTTTAAAAGTTAAACCAAGTGGTTGGAGTTTACTCGCACCAGTCCCATGACTGACCCAGAGTTTATTTTGTTTTTGTTTTACCCTAAACTCTTAGATGCCCAAATTTGTATGGGCAGTCAAGTAGTTCACGTGTTTACAATTACACTTGGAGGAGCTTGCAGCAGGATGCTTCAGCGTTATATAGTTAATTTTATTTCTGCTGCATTGTAAGTGTTGTACTCTGAAATGATATGCGTATATAGTTAAAAAAAATTATTTCAAAAGCTATGATATATATTTTATTTTATTTCCGCTGCGATATGAGATTATGTGTTGTTATTTCTGTTCTTCTTCTATCTTTTTTTTAACCCATAATGAATCGTATCTTTGTGCAATTTGGGTTGGACATGTGGTGTATTTAGTCAATTCAGATAGTATGGATTTGCGGGCCATTACAGTTGGTATCATTGCTTAGGTTGAGTGAACATCTGGGCTTTGGTGGGGGTCACCCATTAGAGATAAGGTCGGCAGAACCCTAGAAGGAGTTGAGTGTATATATACGAGAGAGCATATTTGTTAATTGGTATAAAAATTGTTTTATATTGTGTTGGCTAGTCTGTTGAGTGGTTTATGAATTCTGATCGAATCATGGGCTGCCACAGAGTCGATAAGAGTTTCTAAACACACAAAGGATTTTAACATAATATTGTTTTAAAGTGGGTACATGAAATAAGTTTACCCAAAATTCTATTTTGATATAGAAGGAATAATTTTCTGAAATTATTATAATATATGGATATGTTGATTGTTGTTATTATTATCAAATGAGATTATAAAATTGGAATGGTTATATATAACCAAACAGAACTTGTATACGAATAATATATACAAATATGATGAACTGGAATTGGATTAAAACTGGAATCTTTAAATTAAATCCCGAAAAGTTGGAAAATATTTTTCCAAAGTAGTTTGAAATAATATGGCTTTGTTTTGAAAGGGATTTTCGAATAAAGATCATTTTAGATGAATTTTGAAAGTGATAAAGAACTGAACTGACTTCAGTGTCCGGAAAAAAATTCTAATGATGACTGCAGCATCATCAGTGTTCATTTTTGAGTTTCTGAGTGATGGATTGCTACCTTAGAAAAGTTTTAATGGAAATTTGCTTGAAAGAAAAGAAGTTAGTTTAAAAAATTCAAACGTTTTGAATTTGAGGTTGTGATAAATATATGTATATATTTATATGATTTTAAAAGGATTTGAAATAAAGCTCAGGAATTTGAATTCTTGAATTTAAATTTAACTTGAGCAAGTTAAATGGATCAAAGCGAATAAATTGATTAGAATAAATTAGAATGAATGCAAATGAATTGAATTTGAATAAATTGGTTGCAAATTAAATGAATATAAACATATGTGATGTGCAATATGAATGAAAACCAAAAGATTTGGTGGAACTAAATTGTAGAAGTGTGAAAGGTTTGGTTTCAACATAAGTGGTTTTTAAAAAGTAATGGGTTTGTATTATTTTTCCTACCTAGTAATTTCATGGACGAAATTATTTTAAGGGGGGGAGAGAATGTAACGACCCAGATTTTCGGTCGATTTATTTTAAACATTTAATGGTGTTTTAAATGTTGAATCAATTATATAAATGAATTTTTATCTAGAGTTTATCAATCGATTACGATTTAATTTCAAGTATACTGAATTATCATAATCCAAAAATGAGAATAATTGAATTCAAAGATAAAACTGAATCGTAACGATTCAGATGTTCAATATAAATTTTATTTGGTCAATAAAGGATAATAATAATAATTTATTATCGAGGGATTTATTTGTTTTGAATTTAAATTATATTATATTGATTTAATATGGTTATTATATATATATATATGTTCAAATTAAATTTAAGAATCTATTCCATTGGGTAGAGAATAGCATTATAATATTGGAACGCCGGTCATTACGTTAAAGTAGTGGTTCGTGAGTTCAAGTTGTGAACCCCAAGATATTTTTATTGGATAAGCTCGAAATCAAATCAGAATCCGTTTAAATAAAATAAAAATCTCTTCAAATCAAATAACATTAATTTGAGATCAAATCAAAACTAAATGTTCTCGTACTTTGGCCGACAAACATTTATTTAAAGTGTACGTTATGTTCATTCTTTGGTTATAAATAAATCATATCCACCATCTTTTTGCCATTTCATTTTCACAGAAGAAAAAAAATCAAAATCCAACCCCCGTTTCATTTTTCTTTTTCATTCAAAATCAATCACACCACTCTCATCTTCGTTCGCAAATCATTTCCAAGCTTCAGAAAGAATGTCGATTCTCCTTCACTCCAATTACAATTGATCGGTAGATTGAAGAAGAAAAAGGGATTGAAGTCGCGATTAGAACCCACAAATTCTTCCATCAGAAATTTGAAACTCGTATAACAAAAAGGGCGATTGAACTCAATACTTAAACTGCAAGCTAAGGTTGAGAGTCGGCCTCGATGTATGGAGAAATAGGGCACGAGATGGATGGCATTGGACTCGGGGTTGATCGACGACTGGAGGATGGCCGGAGGTCTGCAAGAGGCAGTATCCATGTTTGGGTGATGCCGATATCAGTTGTTTGGTTTTGGACATCTCGGTTTTTTTTAACAGTGTGGTATTGTAGGAAATGGAATATGGGGGAACGCAATGCACAGGTAAAGCATAAGTTGGATGGGGTATCGAGTTTGGAGTATGGTGAAGGTTTTGAAGTAATTAGCTTTGGCAGTGGCTTCGGTTGGTTGTTCCATGGATTGAGGAAGGAGGAAGAAGGGGCAGGTTGAATATGAAGCTGTAGGCGTGCAATTTTTGATCCGGGGGAGAATTAACAAGGGATTAAGAAGAGGCAATGGCCATTGGGATCTACTATATTGGTCTGCATTCGTGAATTTGAGAGGAGTTTAAAGGGAGAATAGGTACTAATTTTATGTATTTTTCTATTTATAAATTAGTACACTGTTAAGAGGAAAGAAAATGACATTTACTATTATTTGAAATCTGAAATCTAGAAAGGGAGATTTATTTAGAAAATCTTTATATAAATTGTAAGTTAGATAAGTGGAAAATTAAACTTGAAATCATTAGCTTTGCAATACCATGAAGTTTAGAAAATTAATTTTTAGTATATTTTTCACATGAAACCTTGTTAAGGAAATTCGTTGGCTTATTTATAAAATTGGGAATTTTCTTATGTGAGGATAAATCGAATGAAATCATTCATATGGAGCTTGGAGACTCATAAATCGATGAAAAGAAATTGAAATTGGTACAAACGCAAATTGAGATCAAGGTGAGTAAGCTAACTCTCTGAATTTTATTTAAATAATTTTTATATATTGTTTGTTGGTTATTTGGATGTATTGAAATATTATTGTGGCTATTATATATATAATAGTTATTTAGGCTTGGGGGTTGTGGCTATTATATATATATATATTGGTGGTTGGATATTTCCCGTAGTACCATTAGCAGAAGCCCGTAGTACCATTAGTGGATGACCCTATGCGCCCACAATATATTATAGTGGATGACCTTCTATACCACGATGTAATAACCCAGAATTTTGGAACCAATTAAAAATTTTTATTTTAGAAATTTTAATGGTTTTAAATATTTAAAATAATTTATTTTAAATAATAACAATTAAAAATTTATCTAAATCGAAGTTAGAATGAATATATTTATTTTAATTATAAAAAGAGTTATAAATAGCATGGTAGTTTGAAAATTTGAATTTGAACTTTAACTGAATGTGCAGGATTCAAAATAAATCGGATTTTGGTGAAACCAAAATATTTAAACCTATTTAAAAATATCTTTCCAACGAATCCGAAAAATCAAAATTTCATAGCAGGAATCAAAAGTTATGCCTAGTTTAAAATTCAGAATAGTCGCTGTAGAGTTTATAGATATACATATATACATATATATATATATATATTAAAAATAGCCATTTCGGAAATGACCTCCGTTTTCGACGAAACCACTTTTGTTGGAACCGAAATGTCAAATTATTGTTAGGTTTAAATTTTCATAATTTTTAGAATGAATATGTGTAATGATCCGCATTTTCAACGGTGTAATAATTAATTTATTTAATTATTTAAAAGGTGATTAAAAGGATTTAATGGTCGTGGAATTAAATAATGGTGAATATTTAATTAAAATAATAAATTAAATAATATATTCGATTCTGAAATAATCAGAATTGGCTGCAATGGCGATATGGTGTGAAATGGATCATCTGTGATATTTAATTCAGTTTAGAATTGAATGAGAATAACGACTATATTATTTGAACGATAGTTTGAACGTATAATTATATTATAATTAAAGTCGAGCTTGAAATGGCATTGCAATTCATAATTTGGCGATTTGAACTTCAACTGAACGTACATGATTCATTTTAAGCCGGATTTTAGTGAAACAAGAAATGTATGGAGCTGGTGGAGTATATCCTTCTAGTGGAAAAGAAAAATCTGGATTTCGTTGGGTAGATTTTGATTTACGTCCAAATCAAATTTTAGAAAAGTCGCTGTGGAATTCCTTTATAATTTATAAAGGAATTATTTATATTTTTAAAAGGAATTTCAATATAAATCGAATATCGATTTAATCAGGATTTGAAATATCAAGTTAGAAATTCATACAGGAATATTCTAGAGCTGTATGATACTCTGTTGTGAATATATACGATAATATAAATTTATTTATATTTAATTTAATTATATTTAAATATATTTAAATATATTTATATATTTAAATGGGTTATTTAGGGCATTAAAAATAGCCACTTTTGCAAACAAATTCGGAATTCGACGAAACTAGTTTTGTTGGATCCACAATGTCAAATTTTTGTTAGATTCCAAGTTTCGTGATTTATAAAGTCACTATGTGGCCATACGGATTTTTAGAATGAAAAACAGTCAGTATTTCGATGGTTAAAAATACGCTGTGTGAGCATACGAAGTCGGATTTCGACGAAACTAGTTTCGTTGGGACCGTAATGTCGAACTCTAGCTACATGTCTAGTTTCGTGATTTTTGGGTATCGTGTGTGATCACACGGATTTTTAGAAAGCAAAAACAAATAGGAAATGAATAAAATAAATATCCTATATATTTGTGATCAAAAACATGCCACATCCTCACCTTTTCAACCACACATTCTATCCCGTCCTCCTTATAAGATCAATATTTGAGCCATCGCATTCAGTTCTTGAGGAAACAAAATTTTCGATACTTATAAAATCAAAAACAATTCCTACGAAAATCATTAAATCAAAATAGTTATATAATTGAATTTGTATGCAAGAGGGCTTCATCTATATACTTGTTTGGTCCAGTTCAGCGCAAGGGTTTGCGTTGGTGTTTTTACAGCAAACTAGGGTTTTTCCGATTTGGTGATTTGTTGCATCGATCCGAGTTTTAAATAGCGTATTGGAATTTTGATGGGATGTAGCAACTCAATAGAAGTATTTGGGTGGTTTCGAGCAAAAGGAGGTCGCGACTTTTGGGTATATAGGCTAACAAAAAGGGGTTCGACGCATTTCCGATGGGTGTCTCGGGTTGACTCATGTCGAGTGGAGGAGGAAGTGAAGTTGAGGAGATGAAGTTTGGTGTAATCGATTTGGAAATCAATGAAGGAATGGATGAGTTAAAAGGGGGCAAGGATTCGACTATGGCTTTTGTGCGTGCTGGAGTAATTTTGGGAGGTACGAGAGAGAAGACGGGAGCGGGTAGCTAAATAAATGGTGGCCGATCATTTGGGTAAAGCCCACATTTTTAAATTTTGTTTAAGTTTAATTGAAATATATCTATATTAAACTTATAAAATTCATAACTCGACCATACGAAAATGAAATTCAGCGAAATAAGATCCATTAGGATCGTATGGACGGACACTACCAAATGGTATTGACTGGAAGTGGATGGGAGCTCGTGTGAATTTATGGAAAAATAAATTGTTTGATTCAAATCAAACAACAGTTTATCATTCTTTAATGATGAACTGAAAATGTGAGTAAATCTCACTAACTCTGAACAGTTTATAATTTCATATTGTATTTTTAGAATTGTTAAATATTGACTGATTGACTGTGTGTTGACTTTTTGATTGAACTACTGGTCAGTTAGTTGAATTTCTATATTGATTCTATTTAACAGAATATACCATATGGAACTGAAAGTGATGTTGATTTTATTGTGTAACATCTGTGGATGCAGGGAAACAGGTTGGAGGAATCCGACTGGATTCCTCAACAGCTATTTTATTATTTTCATATATTGTGATATATGACATGATTTATAATCTGTTGTTGATTTTATGTGTATGGACGATATTTGACGTCATGACTTGATATGTTAAACACCATAACATACCGGAATGTGAAAAAGGGGAATTTTCAAATGGTATTTGAAAATAAAATATTTATAAAATCAAAAGGGTTTTATAAATGAAATGTTTGTAAATGAAATATTTATAAATAGAAATCTTTATAGGTGAAATTATATAGAAAGGGGAAATCTTTATAAATGAAATATTTATAAAGAAAAGGGAATATTTATAAAATCATAAGATTTTAAAAATGAGATATTTATTGGTTAAATAAATAGGAGATGTTAAACGAGGTACTTATTTGTTAAGTAAATAAGTTATAAAAGAGATACTGGCTTAGGAAATAGAATAAGTTATTAAAAGGATTATTTATTTGTTAAATAAATAGAATAAGAAAAGGAGATATTTATTTGTTAAATAAATAAGATATTAATAAAGGAATATTTATTTAGAAAATAAATAAGATATTAATAAAGGAAATACTTGGGATAAATAAATAAGATATTAATAAAGGAAATACTTAGGATAAATAAATAAGATATTAATAAAGGAAATACTTAGGATAAATAAATAAGGTTAATAAAGGAAATACTTAGGATAAATAAATAAGGTTAATAAAGGAAATACTTGGAAATAGAATCTGAAAAGGGAATATTTGCAAATCATTTGCAAATAGGATTTGAAAAGGGAATATTGGTAAAGGCATTTAGAAATAAATAGATTATAAAGGGAATATCGGTAAAGGCATTTAGAAATAAATAAATTATAAAGGAAATATTTATCTTTGGATAAATAGATATATATATAAGTCTTAACTCATATATGAAGAAGTAAATAGATAAAAGGAGCAGATTGATTTATAAATGAAATTTATAAATTAAGTTAAATATTTATCATTTGGATAAATAGAATATATAAGCCAGGACTTATATAAAGAAGAAAGAATCGATTTCAACATCGATGTTTGAAACTGAATAAGGACAAAGAGTTAATCGGCTAGGGTTAACTAGTTAGAGTAAAACCATTAGGGTTAACCAGTTAGGTTAAACCGTAGAGTTAAACCAGTTAGAGTTAATCAGTTCGGTTAAACCGTAGAGTTAAACTAGTTAGAGTTAATCAGTTAGGTTAAATCGTAGAGTTAAACCAGTTAAAGTAAATCGATAGAGTTAAATCGAACTAGAGTTATTGAATAGAGTTAAATCGAACTAGAGTTATTCAAATGGAGTTAATCAAATTTAGTTTATTCGAATAGAGTTGAAATGAGTTAATCGAATCTAGTTATTCGAAGAAGTGAATCGAATCAGAAATATTCGAAGTGAAATAATCGAATCAGAAATATCCGAAGTGAGATAATCAAATCAGAAATATTCAAAGTGAGATAATCGAATCAGAAATATTCGAAGTGAGTTGATCGAATCTGGTTATTCGACAGGAGTTAAATCGAATAAGATTTATTCGAAGAAAGAGATTTTCGAATATAAGTATTCGAAAGTAAGCAAATCGAATATAAGTTATTCAAATAAGAGTTAATCCAGTAAGAGTTATTAGGTTGGAGTTATTCAAATAAGAGTTATAGATTAGAATTAACCTAATAGGAGTAAATAAATTAGTTGTCATTATATTATTCGAGTTAGGAAATAAAAGTCATATTAAAGATAATATATTTCAGATGCAGGAGATTATAACACCATTGTAATAATCACGTAAACTTGTAAAAGAAGGGGGTTCATAAATAGAATCCGAGGGTTCGTAAGGAAGTGTTAAAGGGTTAAAAGATGAACTTACCCTATTTCGAGATTTGAAATGTAGTTCAGTTAAGGTCTGAGAGGTAGTTATACCCCAACTTGATTGACTTCGTTTTAATTTAGAAATGGTTGAGGTTCGAGAGTGAAAGTGGTTGAGTGATTTTAGTAAATAAGTATAGTGGTTTGAGTTATCGTCGCGATGTTGATTTAAATATATGTTTAAATCCAAGTAAAGAAGATTTGGAAATGTTTTCCAAACAGATTCAGAAACGTAATCAAATATTGAAATAA
The DNA here is from genome assembly GCA_030737875.1 of Allium sativum. NCBI lineage: Eukaryota > Viridiplantae > Streptophyta > Magnoliopsida > Asparagales > Amaryllidaceae > Allium > Allium sativum. The sequence goes on along the minus strand of CM060922.1, from coordinate 269,645,343 downwards.
GGAAATATATATATATATATATATATATATGATTGATGATTGACTGATATAATTTCCATTTGGAAATAATATCGTTGTTTGCACACGTGTTTTTCTTTGATAGTTAAATCACAGACTATCAAAGTTTTGACCATTTTAACGTTGTTAATATGGAGAGACCGGTTGGATTATTATAAAAAGAACCACTCTGTATTGGCATAAGCGTTGCGAATCATATATGCCAAAGATAATTGAAGACAGAGTAAAGTGCAAGGGCTGTTGTATAAATCTTAGATAACAGTGCTTAAGATAGATATACTGAGCAGTACCTTCGGTTCATCCTGTTCCTGGATGACTGGTATGGATGAAGGTCTGACAGAGTATTTCCAGAAAGGTCACGTACATTGATTTCTTCAACTGTACCAAGAGTGGAAGCGGAGAAGGAAACTTCTTAGGCTAACACATAATGTACTGTTGTAGACGTCAATTAGTGATTTTCGATGGATCTGACAATGTGGCATTCGAAGTGAATCTGATGTGATGATAAGGCGTAACCTCAAGCCTCGTCAACCGGTAAATGACAGAGATCGGGCAGGTAGCATGGCTATGTAGGTCGAACCTATTAGGGTGTATAATCAGCTGATCTAGACTTTCATTTACTTCAAAAAAATCTATTGTTGATACTGTCCCATTCAGGAAACGGTTGCTGATCCCAACCGTTAGTGATATACATTCGATACACTCAAGCGAAATGAGTGGTCGGTCATGTGTGGTCGGGTTGCAAGATGTTCTTGTTGAACCCAGTGTATTCCTTTCTAGAGGTACACTAGCGAAAGGTGGTTCCATACCTTGTCATAGTTGGAATTCCATTACCCAATACGTGCTTGCGGTTTTGATTGTATACTATATATGTAGAACGTGAGACGAAAGCGTTTCTGCTAGATGATTATTATATTGTGGTTGATAGACATTATTATAATATCAAAAGGTTTTTGATATAAAGATATTTTGGATTCTCATAAGGGAAAACCCGTTCCGTTATACGGCGTGGTCTTATGAGATATCGTTTACTTGTTCGAACTGTTTTAAACTGTTTTACTCATACCAGTCCCATGACTGACCTGGAGTTTATTTTGTTTTGTTTTCCCTAAACTCTTGGGTACCCAATTTTGTATGGGCAGTCAAGTAGTCGGGATTTACAGATACTTGAAGAGCTGGAGCAGGAGGCTTCATGTAACGACCCGGATTTTCAGCCGTTGAACTCTGAATATTTGAATTGGTCTAAATATTTTATTTTGAATTATATATAAGAATTTATAACGAATTTGTCTATAAAACGAAGTTTGAACGCTAGTTTATTTATATAATATAAAACGAGCTCGAAAATGGCGAGGCAGTTCGTAATATGAAGTTTTGAACTTCAACTGAGAATACAGAATTCGTTATAAGTCGGATTTCTGCGAAACAAGAAACGTTGGAACCGTATTGATTATAATTTTCATATGGAAGAGAAAAATTCTGATTTCGTATTATAATTTGTTAATTATGGCCAAATCAAATTTTGAAATAGTCGCTGTGGAAATCGTTATTTAAAATATACGCGTTAAAATAGCCGTTTTGCAAACGGACTCTGTTTTCGACGAAATCAGTTTCATTGGGACCATATCGTTAAATTATTGTATGGTGGTGAGTGGCGTGGAAAGCCGATGTCGTATGTAACCACGGTAGCCGTAAACGCTCGTTCAGTGCAATTAAATTAATTCAACTGAATAAAGGGATATTAGAGTGTAACTTGAACAAACGATCGAATCAGGCCACGAAACCAGTTCCGGTGAGTTCGTAGCATCGGATATAGTCAGGGTAGGTATATAGTTTGTTATTTTTAGAGATCGGCAAATTTGGTGTTCAGAAGGGCAGTGCGGTACGCGCCAAAAACAGTCTACCGGGGCAACAGTCTCAGAATGCGACGAAACTAGTGCCGTTGGGTTCGTATCGAAAAGTTATTGTCGGTGTTCGCAGTTTCAAGTTGCTTTGATTTATCTGGTGATCGTGAAAAATTTAAACGCGTGTTCATTTCTGGTTTTATAAAGGAATTTTTTTCATACGATGTCAGAATTCGACGAAACTTGTCCCATTGGGTTCAGAATATCTTTTTACACCAAGATTAGCTTTTTCATCAGTAAACAGAAGTCAACTGTGGCTAGTTTTACTTGATACTTCATCGCGAAGTTTTGCTAAAATATAAAATAATATATTTTCTCTTATATATTCAAGCCGTGACTGTATGGTATATAAAAAAAAATTCAAATTTGTTCAATAAAGAAAATGTAACCTAACCTATCTGCATAGCCGACCACTGTATTGTCACTTTCACGCCTAAGCCTCTTAATTAGCCTATATGCAGCAGCTTCAAAAAGAATGGGTACGGTGTCCCCTGTATTTCTAAACCGTGGAGACAAAGTAATCTGTCCTAGCCATCCTACCCTATACCTCAACTCCGTGTTCCCCAAGCAGTTGAAACTCCGTGTTCCCCAAGCCACTATCTCCTTTAAATACTGGGTACTTTCGGTTGTTCTCAAACCAAATCCTTAAACTTCTATTTCCCCAAAATCATCCCAAATGCCTCAATTCCACGACTCAACTCCGTATTCCTCTTTTCCAGTAAACCACCGAAGGAAAATTGCCACTTTCAAATACAAATAAAAATCAAATAAATTACTAAATCTTTCAAAGTGTATATGCTTGAGGGTGTCGTACGGTTCGAGGGGGTAGCCGCAGCATTCAAGGGGGCGAGGCAAGGTCTGGGAGTCGCGACTGCTATAGGGTATCGGAGGTCAGTCAAGGAGCGGTCGGAACTCGGGAAGGACAAGACGTAGTCGAGTTCAACTTAGTGGGCTCCTATGTGAAGGATGTCAGGCAGCAAAATGGAGCGGCAGAGGTACTTCCTGTAGCTTTGAAGCATTGGGTGTGTTGGAGAATGGTGTAGAAGGAGATGTGGATTCAAATACAGTGCCATCGTGAAATGGAGGACGGTGGTTTCTGTGTAAGGCTAGTGGAGGGACTACTGGAAAAGGGAGTTCATGCGTGTCCCGGTAGTTGCTGTTGCACCACGGGTTGGAAGGACGTGAGGAGTAAATATTGAAGGAGGACGGGGTAGTTGTGTGAATACTGGGATAACAATTTCATGACTTTAACATGGGATTAGTTGGTTTCATTGAGTTAATGATGGATTAAAGGGAGTGTTAGTGCTAATTTAGTTTTGGTCGTACCAAATTTAAAAGCAGCAAGAATGTTGAGATATCCGAGGAACTGCTTATAGTCAGCGATCAGCTTCAAAAAAGATGAGTTAATGGCATTGGAAGCTATCTATGGAGATGGTATTCTCATTCTTGAGAAAATAGATTGTTTACACACCTTCCAAATTCATATGCATCTTGAACTCCCTTATGACTTAAATGTCTATGCGGATTTACATTCATCACCAGAAAGCTCAAGAGAAGAAACAGAGAATGGTGCTAAGGAAGTTTTACATACATTTAAATGTTCGATAAAGGAGTAGTTGAGTTTTGAAAACTAGTTCACAAGGAAGAAGATAAACGTGGAAATGGTGTTTCTTTCAGTGGTCTCGAGCCGTACAATCAAGAGACGGAAATAATTAGAGGAACCAAATGAGACTGATCACGATGGAATCAAAATAACAATTTCTACATTGTGGCACTAATATGGGGGAAAACAGAATTACTGGAATTGGTAGGAAAAATCAATTGTGCGCCTGTTTGATCTAAACGAAACAAACAGCAGAACCATCGACTGCAAAGACAATGTGAGTAAACTCACTAACTCCCTCTCGTTTACATTTTTATATATAAACGAGTTTTAAATATTTTTATAATGTGCAATGGTTGATTGGTTGAATAATTGGTAAATTTGGTTGAATTGGTTGATAGGATTACATCATTAATTGATCATTAGTTCTGATATTTCATTTTGATGTGAAATAATATTATTGATGTTATTAACATCTGTGGATGCAGGGAAACAGGTTGGAGGGATCCAACTGGATCCCTCAACATTTATATTACCGTTCGTTATTTATAGTGATGTGTATACTATGATTGGTTGTGCTATGTTGAATCACCATGAGACCAGAAATTTGGTATTTTAAATACCGTAAAATAATTTCAAATATAGTAAAGCGATTGAAATTTCAAAAGAAAATTTATTTCCAAAGGAGAAATTAATTTTTGAATGGAATTAAAAAGTCGATACTTGTTTTATTAAAAGAAGAAGTTGTTTTTAAACGACTTTATAATCATTGAATAAATTGAATATAAAGGCTTTATTTAAATTTATATGGAAAAGTGGAAATTAGATTTGAAATCAATATTTGAGATAAGATTTGAACTTAGCGGATTATAAAGGAAATCATAAACAAGATTTTTAACGATTGGAATAAAAATCAGATTTGTTTGCAAGACTCAGAATAGAAGTTATAAATAGAATTTGGGGTTTAAGAGAATATGTATAAGTACGAAATCAAAAGATTATATATAAAAGAAATATATTCAGGATTAAAGTGGATAATGGTTCAAAGGAAGTATTTTGCAAGTGAAATATTTATAAGGGAAGAACACAGCAGACGGTTTTGTGTTAAACATTTTGGATTTTTGGAATAAAAATCCTAAGAAGAAATCTTGTTGTAAAGAAGGTGGGAACCAGATTTTTATCCTTATATACTCTTTATCTTATGGGTTTCGACAAATAGAATGATAAATGTCTGCATTGTTTAAATCCAGACATTTTGACTATCTTTTAAAATGAACAACGGAAGCGTGTGCGTCGCACGCGGTATTTTATTCAAAACAGCAATCATAACGCTGTTGTTATAAGAAATGCTTTTATAATTTTAAACAGCGATTATAACGCTGTCTTTGTAAGAAATGCTTTTATAAAACTAAGTAGCGATTTTAGCGCTGTTGTTATAATAGATGTTGTAAATCTATACAGCAATTTTAGACGCTGTTGTTATAATAAATGTCTTGGTAAATCTAAATAGCAATTTTAATGCAGCCGTTATAATAACCGTTTAATAGCAATCTTAATGCTATGGTTATGATAAGTGTTCTACAATGCTAGACATCGGTTTTAATGCTGTTGTTGAAAGCAATGTTTTATAAATCAAACATTTGAAGACAGCGATTATAACGCTACCGTTATAATCAATATTTTTATAAAGAAGGTGTGTTCGTAGATCAAATCCGAGAGTCGCGTAAGCAATGTTTGGTTTAAAGTTGTGAGCTCTGACTATTTCAAAGTTAAGGATGTCGTTCAGTTAAGGTCTGAGAGGTAATTATACCCCAACTTGACTGACTGCATGATTGACGGAGAAATGGTTAAGGCTCGATAACAAGGGTTGGTTAGTGATATCGTTAGTTAACGAATGATTTATGATTTGAGTTATAATAACGATGTTTATAACATCAGTTAATTCAAAGGATTTAGAAATGTTTTCTAACTGGAGTAAAAGATATTTTCTCAATAAAGGAATTATATATATTGGAAATGTTTTCCAATAGTCAAGAGAGAAAATAGAGCTTTGAAAGAACACGAAAGGTGGAAAATGGGAATTGGAAATGATAATGTAATAAAGAACTAATATAAAAAGGGCCCAGTGTTTTTTGATGCTTGATTGATAGAATTTCCATTTGGAAATAGGATCGTTGATTGTATGGATGTTCTTTGATAGTTAAATCACCGACTATCAAAGTTTTATTTTTTTTTATATACCTCCGTTGTCAATATGGAGAGACCGGGATCAGATTTGATATCTGAAAACCACTCCGTATTGGCGTAAGCGTTATGAAGCAACTTATGCTGAAGAAAATTGAAGACGGAGTTATGCAAGGGCTATCCTGTTTACGAGATAGTGCCTTCGGTTTGTCCAGACCCAGGACAACTTGTATGGACGAGTGTCTGACAGAGTATTTCCAAAGGGGGTTACGTACGTTGATTCCTTCAAACGTACGAAGTTGGTGGCATAGAAGGGAAACTTCTTTAGCCTAACAATCTGAGTATTTTTGTGGGAATCAGTTAGTGATTTCCGATGGATCTGACGATGTGGCATTCAAAGTGAATGATGGCCAGAAGTTCTGGAAGATAATTCAAACCTCAAGCCTCATCAACCCGGAATTGGACAAAAATCGGGCAGGCAGCATGGCTATGTGGGTCGCACCCATTAGGATGTATAATCACCTATCTAGAGGAATTCCTTTTGCTTCTTAAATCTATCGATGTTGTCCCTTATCGGGAGGCGGTTGCTGATCCCAACCGTCGGTGGTATACATTCGATACACTCAAGCGAAATGAGTGGTCGGTCATGTGAGGGCCGGGTTGCAAGATGTTCTTGTTGAACCCAGTGTATTCGTCTCTAGAGATACACTATCGGCAGGTGGTCCCATACCTTATCATGTTGGAAATCCAATCTCCAATAAGCGCCCTGCGGTTTTTGATTTAATATTATATATGGAGCGTGAGATGCAAGCGTTCCGCTAGATTCTATTTATTTGATGTAGACATTATTATAATAGCACTGGATTTGATATCAAAATATTTTGGTCATCGTAAGGTAAAAACCATCCGTGTTTATGTGTGGATTGGTCTTACGATTATCATTTCTTTCGAAAAGATTTTGAAAGTTAAACAGATAGTTGGAGTTTACTCACACCAGTCCCATGACTGACCCAGAGTTTATTTTGTTTGTTTTCCCTAAACTCTTGGGTGCCCAAATTTGTACGGGCAGTCAAGTAGTCGGGATTTTTCAGATTCACTGGGAGGAGCTTGAAGCAGGAGGCTTCACCAGTTAGCTATAGACTATCATATTTTCCGCTGTGTACTATGTTGTATCTGGAAACAGGTGTTTATAACTGTTCCAGGGATAATCGTTGTGCTCTGATAATGGTATGTATATACAAATACTGATTTGTGCTTCAAAGTTATATTATCTAATATATTTTATTCGTTCCGCTGTGAGTTTGTGATCTTCGTTTTCTCCTATTCTAATATTTCTTTCTTTCTATTTCTCATCCTCTAACTTCTTTCTAAAAATGATTCGTATTTCTGTGCAATTTGGGTTGGACGTGTGGTATGATTAGTCAACTCAAAGTGTACGGAAGTTTGCGGGTCGTTTCAGTTGGTATCAGAGCTGAAGGTTAAGTGATAACCTTGGCTCTGTGGCGTGACTCAATAGAGATGGAGTTAGAAATACTCTAGATTGAGTTTGAGTGTATATATATGAGCACGTATTTGTAGATTTTATATAAAATTGTTTTATATTGGGTTGGCTGGTTTGTTGAGTAGTTTATGAATTCTAGTCGATACAGGAAGTACAACTGTATCGATAGGTGTTTCTAAACTCTCGAACAAAGCAATTCGATACAGTATTGTTTTAAATTGGGTAAATGAAGTAATTTTGCCCAAAAACTATTTTTGATATAAATGGAATAATTTCTGAAATCTTATATAGATGGGTTGATTGTTATTACAATCAAGTGAAACTATAGAATATTGGAATGATTATGAAATTTGTATACGGATAATGTATACAAAAGAGATAAGCTAAGATTTAGATCAAACCAGAATGGGAATTCAAATTCCGGGTGATTAGAAGTATTTTCTAAAGTATTTTTTTTCTAAAGCAATATAACATTACTTTGAAGGACTTTTCAATAGAAATTGTTTTAAATAGATTTTGAAAATAATTAAGCACTGAAATCACTTTAGTGGCGAGAAAATAATTCTGATAATGGATCGCGACATTATCGGTATTCATTTTCAAGTTTTTGAGTGACGGATTGCTACCATAGTAATTTGGGAATGAAAATTTATTTGAAAATGACAGGATGTTTTAGAAATTCGAATGTTTGAATGGAGTTGATTATAAATATATGTGATTTCAAACTCATTTGAAATAAAACCCAGGAGTTTGAATTCTGAAATTGTTTAACTTGTATAAGTTGAATAAATTGGTGGAAATAAATCAAATGGATCGAAATTTAAGTAAAATGGAAATTGAAACTCAAATGGAATAAGTGGATTAGATTAGAAATAATTCTGAATAAAGTAAATAAAGAAATGTTGAGATTCGAATTATTAATATGAATTCGACCTATGTATAAACAAATTGAATATATATTGGATGTTGTGTTTGGAATTCAGCCGTGACGGAATTGAATTCAAGCAGAATAAGAGGGTTGATTTTTGAAAACAGAACTCAGTTTGGATTAGTGAAGAGAAGTGAACTAATAAGAAAGTTAAAGACCAAAGGTTGAATTGATTTGAAACCGATTGGAAATATATATGTATGCTGAGCAGATATTTAATGGGAGCAAATGTAAGAGATAGAATTATTCCCGACAGAAAGGTACATGTTTACGATATTACTTGGGTTTGATGGTTTTATGAGCCTATGGGGCAAGCCACATGGCTTTCTGATTTTCTTTTGGATTGGAGAAGGCCTAAAAATGCAAGTTGTGGTTGTGCCGATTGAGCCGTGCAGAGGAGATGCTGCCGAAATTTTTCAGAATTTAAAGTGTTAGAAAATTTCAGAATTTTTGAAAATTTTCGTTAGTAAGAATAAATTAATATTTAAATTAAAATAAATTGGCCTAGTTAAACTAAAGTTCAGAAGTCAACAGAAAGGATTTTTGGACTTAGTTAATAGGGTATGTAGCATCTTTTCTTACCTTAGCAATTTCGAGGACGAAATTATTTTAAGGGGGGAGGAATGTAACGACCCGGATTTTCAGCCGTTGAACTCTGAATATTTGAATTGGTCTAAATATTTTATTTTGAATTATATATAAGAATTTATAACGAATTTGTTTATAAAACGAAGTTTGAACGTTAGTTTATTTATATAATATAAAACGAGCTCGAAAATGGCGAGGCAGTTCGTAATATGAAGTTTTGAACTTCAACTGAGAATACAGAATTCGTTATAAGTCGGATTTCTGCGAAACAAGAAACGTTGGAACCGTATTGATTATAATTTTCATATGGAAGAGAAAAATTCAGATTTCGTATTATAATTTGTTAATTATGGCCAAATCAAATTTTGAAATAGTCGCTGTGGAAATCGTTATTTAAAATATACGCGTTAAAATAGCCGTTTTGCAAACGGACTCTGTTTTCGACGAAATCAGTTTCATTGGGACCATATCGTTAAATTATTGTATGGTGGTGAGTGGCGTGGAAAACCGATGTCGTATGTAACCACGGTAGCCGTAAACGCTCGTTCAGTGCAATTAAATTAATTCAACTGAATAAAGGGATATTAGAGTGTAACTTGAACAAACGATCGAATCAGGCCACGAAACCAGTTCCGGTGAGTTCGTAGCATCGGATATAGTCAGGGTAGGTATATAGTTTGTTATTTTTAGAGATCGGCAAATTTGGTGTTCAGAAGGGCAGTGCGGTACGCGCCAAAAACAGTCTACCGGGGCAACAGTCTCAGAATGCGACGAAACTAGTGCCGTTGGGTTCGTATCGAAAAGTTATTGTCGGTGTTCGCAATTTCAACTTGTTTTGATTTATCTGGTGATCGTGAAAAATTTAAACGCGTGTTCATTTCTGGTTTTATAAAGGAATTTTTTTCATACGATGTCAGAATTCGACGAAACTTGTCCCATTGGGTTCAGAATATCTTTTTACACCAAGATTAGCTTTTTCATCAGTAAACAGAAGTCAACTGTGGCTAGTTTTACTTGATACTTCATCGCGAAGTTTTGCTAAAATATAAAATAATATATTTTCTCTTATATATTCAAGCCGTGACTGTAAGGTATATAAAAAAAAAATTCAAATTTGTTCAATAAAGAAAATGTAACCTAACCTATCTGCATAGCCGACCACTGTATTGTCACTTTCACGCCTAAGCCTCTTAATTAGCCTATATGCAGCAGCTTCAAAAAGAATGGGTACGGTGTCCCCTGTATTTCTAAACCGTGGAGACAAAGTAATCTGTCCTAGCCATCCTACCCTATACCTCAACTCCGTGTTCCCCAAGCAGTTGAAACTCCGTGTTCCCCAAGCCACTATCTCTTTTAAATACTGGGTACTTTCGGTTGTTCTCAAACCAAATCCTTAAACTTCTATTTCTCCAAAATCATCCCAAATCCCTCAATTCCACGACTCAACTCCGTATTCCTCTTTTCCAGTAAACCACCGAAGGAAAATTGCCACTTTCAAATACAAATAAAAATCAAATAAATTACTAAATCTTTCAAAGTGTATATGCTTGAGGGTGTCGTACGGTTCGAGGGGGTAGCCGCAGCATTCAAGGGGGCGAGGCAAGGTCTGGGAGTCGCGACTGCTATAGGGTATCGGAGGTCAGTCAAGGAGCGGTCGGAACTCGGGAAGGACAAGACGTAGTCGAGTTCAACTTAGTGGGCTCCTATGTGAAGGATGTCAGGCAGCAAAATGGAGCGGCAGAGGTACTTCCTGTAGCTTTGAAGCATTGGGTGTGTTGGAGAATGGTGTAGAAGGAGATGTGGATTCAAATACAGTGCCATCGTGAAATGGAGGACGGTGGTTTCTGTGTAAGGCTAGTGGAGGGACTACTGGAAAAGGGAGTTCATGCGTGTCCCGGTAGTTTCTGTTGCACCACGGGTTGGAAGGACGTGAGGAGTAAATATTGAAGGAGGACGGGGTAGTTGTGTGAATACTGGGATAACAATTTCATGACTTTAACATGGGATTAGTTGGTTTCATTGAGTTAATGATGGATTAAAGGGAGTGTTAGTGCTAATTTAGTTTTGGTCGTACCAAATTTAAAAGCAGCAAGAATGTTGAGATATCCGAGGAACTGCTTATAGTCAGCTATCAGCTTCAAAAAAGATGAGTTAATGGCATTGGAAGCTATCTATGGAGATGGTATTCTCATTCTTGAGAAAATAGATTGTTTACACACCTTCCAAATTCATATGCATCTTGAACTCCCTTATGACTTAAATGTCTATGCGGATTTACATTCATCACCAGAAAGCTCAAGAGCAGAAACGAAGAATGGTGCTAAGGAAGTTTTACATACATTTAAATGTTCGATAAAGGAGTAGTTGAGTTTTGAAAACTAGTTCACAAGGAAGAAGATAAACGTGGAAATGGTGTTTCTTTCAGTGGTCTCGAGCCGTACAATCAAGAGACGGAAATAATTAGAGGAACCAAATGAGACTGATCACGATGGAATCAAAATAACAATTTCTACATTATGGCACTAATATGGGGGAAAACAGAATTACTGGAATTGGTAGGAAAAATCAATTGTGCGCCTGTTTGATCTAAACGAAACAAACAGCAGAACCATCGACTGCAAAGACAATGTGAGTAAACTCACTAACTCCCTCTCGTTTACATTTTTATATATAAACGAGTTTTAAATATTTTTATAATGTGCAATGGTTGATTGGTTGAATAGTTGGTAAATTTGGTTGAATTGGTTGATAGGATTACATCATTAATTGATCATTAGTTATGATATTTCATTTTGATGTGAAATAATATTATTGATGTTATTAACATCTGTGGATGCAGGGAAACAGGTTGGAGGGATCCAACTGGATCCCTCAACATTTATATTACCTTTCGTTATTTATAGTGATGTGTATACTATGATTGGTTGTGCTATGTTGAATCACCATGACACCAGAAATTTGGTATTTTAAATACCGTAAAATAATTTCAAATATAGTAAAGCGATTGAAATTTCAAAAGAAAATTTATTTCCAAAGGAGAAATTAAATTTTGAATGGAATTAAAAAGTCGATACTTGTTTTATTAAAAGAAGAAGTTGTTTTTAAACGAGTTTATAATCATTGAATAAATTGAATATAAAGGCTTTATTTAAATTTATATGGAAAAGTGGAAATTAGATTTGAAATCAATATTTGAGATAAGATTTGAACTTAGCGGATTATAAAGGAAATCATAAACAAGATTTTTAACGATTGGAATAAAAATCAGATTTGTTTGCAAGACTCAGAATAGAAGTTATAAATAGAATTTGGGGTTTAAGAGAATATGTATAAGTACGAAATCAAAAGATTATATATAAAAGAAATATATTCAGGATTAAAGTGGATAATGGTTCAAAGGAAGTATTTTGCAAGTGAAATATTTATAAGGGAAGAACACAGCAGACGGTTTTGTGTTAAACAATTTGGATTTTTGGAATAAAAATCCTAAGAAGAAATCTTGTTGTAAAGAAGGTGGGAACCGGATTTTTATCCTTATATACTCTTTATCTTATGGGTTTCGACAAATAGAATGATAAATGTCTGCATTGTTTAAATCCAGACATTTTGACTATCTTTTAAAATGAACAACGGAAGCGTGTGCGTCGCACACGGTATTTTATTCAAAACAGCAATCATAACGCTGTTGTTATAAGAAATGCTTTTATAATTTTAAACAGCGATTATAACGCTGTCTTTGTAAGAAATGCTTTTATAAAACTAAATAGCGATTTTAGCGCTGTTGTTATAATAGATGTTGTAAATCTATACAGCAATTTTAGACGCTGCTGTTATAATAAATGTCTTGGTAAATCTAAATAGCAATTTTAATGCTGCCGTTATAATAACTGTTTAATAGCAATCTTAATGCTATGGTTATGATAAGTGTTCTACAATGCTAGACAGCGGTTTTAACGCTGTTGTTGAAAGCAATGTTTTATAAATCAAACATTTGAAGACAACGATTATAACGCTACCGTTATAATCAATATTTTTATAAAGAAGGTGTGTTCGTAGATAAAATCCGAGAGTCGCGTAAGCAATGTTTGGTTTAAAGTTGTGAGCTCTGACTATTTCAAAGTTAAGGATGTCGTTCAGTTAAGGTCTGAGAGGTAATTATACCCCAACTTGACTGACTGCATGATTGACGGAGAAATGGTTAAGGCTCGATAACAAGGGTTGGTTAGTGATATCGTTAGTTAACGAATGATTTATGATTTGAGTTATAATAACGATGTTTATAACATCAGTTAATTCAAAGGATTTAGAAATGTTTTCTAACTGGAGTAAAAGATATTTTCTCAATAAAGGAATTATATATATTGGAAATGTTTTCCAATAGTCAAGAGAGAAAATAGAGCTTTGAAAGAACACGAAAGGTGGAAAATGGGAATTGGAAATGATAATGTAATAAAGAACTAATATAAAAAGGGCCCAGTGTTGTTTGATGCTTGATTGATAGAATTTCCATTTGGAAATAGGATCATTGATTGTATGGATGTTCTTTGATAGTTAAATCACCGACTATCAAAGTTTTATTTTTTTTATATACCTCCGTTGTCAATATGGAGAGACCGGGATCAGATTTGATATCTGAAAACCACTCCGTATTGGCGTAAGCATTATGAAGCAACTTATGCTGAAGAAAATTGAAGACGGAGTTATGCAAGGGCTATCCTGTTTACGAGATAGTGCCTTCGGTTTGTCCAGACCCAGGACAACTTGTATGGACGAGTGTCTGACATAGTATTTCCAAAGGGGGTTACGTACGTTGATTCCTTCAAACGTACAAAGTTGGTGGCATAGAAGGGAAACTTCTTTAGCCTAACAATCTGAGTATTTTTGTGGGAATCAGTTAGTGATTTCCGATGGATCTGACGATGTGGCATTCAAAGTGAATGATGGCCAGATGTTCTGGAAGATAATTCAAACCTCAAGCCTCATCAACCCGGAATTGGACAAAAATCGGGCAGGCAGCATGGCTATGTGGGTCGCACCCATTAGGATGTATAATCACCTATCTAGAGGAATTCCTTTTGCTTCTTAAATCTATCGATGCTGTCCCTTATCGGGAGGCGGTTGCTGATCCCAACCGTCGGTGGTATACATTCGATACACTCAAGCGAAATGAGTGGTCGGTCATGTGAGGGCCGGGTTGCAAGATGTTCTTGTTGAACCCAGTGTATTCGTCTCTAGAGATACACTATCGGCAGGTGGTCCCATACCTTGTCATGTTGGAAATCCAATCTCTAATAAGCGCCCTGCGGTTTTTGATTTAATATTATATATGGAGCGTGAGATGCAAGCGTTCCGCTAGATTCTATTTATTTGATGTAGACATTATTATAATAGCACTGGATTTGATATCAAAATATTTTGGTCATCGTAAGGTAAAAACCATCCGTGTTTATGTGTGGATTGGTCTTACGATTATCATTTCTTTTGAAAAGATTTTGAAAGTTAAACAGATGGTTGGAGTTTACTCACACCAGTCCCATGACTGACCCAGAGTTTATTTTGTTTGTTTTCCCTAAACTCTTGGGTGCCCAAATTTGTACGGGCAGTCAAGTAGTCGGGATTTTTCAGATTCACTTGGAGGAGCTTGAAGCAGGAGGCTTCACCAGTTAGCTATAGACTATCATATTTTCCGCTGTGTACTATGTTGTATCTGGAAACAGGTGTTTATAACGGTTCCAGGGATTATCGTTGTGCTCTGATAATGGTATGTATATACAAATACTGATTTGTGCTTCAAAGTTATATTATCTAATATATTTTATTCGTTCCGCTGTGAGTTTGTGATCTTCGTTTTCTCCTATTCTAATATTTCTTTCTTTCTATTTCTCATCCTCTAACTTCTTTCTAAAAATGATTCGTATTTCTGTGCAATTTGGGTTGGACGTGTGGTATGATTAGTCAACTCAAAGTGTACGGAAGTTTGCGGGTCGTTTCACTTCAGGATCATATAGCTATTGTTTATTTCCGCTGTGTTGTAAGTGTTGTACTGTGATAATGATGTATATTCAAATACAGACTTATATTTCAAAGTTATGTTATATATATTATATGTTATTCGTTCCGCGGTGAGGTTCGTGTTACTCTGATGTTGTGTTCTTCTTCTTCTTCTTCTATTCTAAGTTTCTATCTTATTTATTCTCACCCTCTCAATTCTTTCTATTAGTTTCCTGGTTTCCAGTTTAATTTGGGGTTGGACATGTGTTTTTGGTCAGCTCAAATTGGACCAGATTTTCGGGTCACTACAATATGTGAGCGTGGCAAAAGAAAATGTTTTTTGTCAATTTCAGTCAAATTTAATCGACTTTAAAATGGCCATTTTTTCTAACTGTCACCAAATTTGATGAAATCAGTTTTGTTAGGACCGTATCGTCAAAACATTACTAGATATAATTTTTATGGAATTTTTGGAGTCAGTATGTGGCCCCGGTAAATTTAAATGTATGTTTAAATTAAATAATTAAATGATTTATATTTTAAAATAAAGAAAAGTGGGCTGAGACGATCAAATGGGCTGACGAGACCTAGCCCACTGTATCCGGAATGGGGGTATTTGGCTGGGAGCAACATTAGTTGGGCTGGATTTGGAGATAATAGAAATTAACAGGCCCTTTTAGTGATTAAAGAATTAAAGAACATAATATTATATAAATACACCTATAACTAAAGTAACCCAAACCCTAATCCCCAATTAAACTTCAGCTGCCACTCAAAGGGGAATGGATGAGCAGAATCCTCCCATCTTCTTCCGCAACGATCTCCCAAACCACGAAATAATATTCAGTGGATCTAAAGCAAAAATTAAATAGCTCGTCGAACCCTATGTAATCAACGGTCATGATCGTTTTGTTCGGTGAAATTGAGGAGCAATAGCAGCTCAAAGTCGTGGAGCTTGGTAACCTTTTGCCAACGCATGGGAGGTGCGAGATGGACGGCATTCAGGCCGATGGGGCTTCTGGCCATGGCGCGCGAGATGGTGGGTTCAGATCATCGGCTAGGGTGCGGATAGGTGGTGCGGTGGGTGGCAAATCGTAGTCTGCTTTTAAGTTCGACATCCTGGAATAATTGGCCGATGGAAGAAAGGGTTGATAACCTTAACTATGTAATTAAATTTGTTAATTATAATTAGTTAAGCAATTTGTGTAATTAATCTTTAAATCGTCATAACTCTTTCAAACGGTTACAGAATTGAGTGAAATCAAGTGCGTTTGAATCGTGAAAGCGAGATCTAGACTATGGAACTGAGCCGGACTGATTTGGACCCGACTACAAATTCAGAAGGGATAAAACACACTTGAGATTTCTCGTTTTAAATTTAAAACAAAAATAATGGATATATATATATATATAGAAATATATATATATACATATATGTATATTTATATTGATTGTAATTGTAACATTAAATATATGCACTGTGTAAAATTTAGGTTGATTGTTTGAAAGTGTTGATGTTGAATTGTCGAATTATATTTTTGTTAAATTAACTTTTTGTTAGAAAATGTTATGGGAAATTAAAAATAACCATGTTAAAATCATGTTATGTGAGATAAAGATATCATTTATATAGCATATATTGTGTGAAATAAAAATGTCATATTAGAATAATCATAGCATTATTGTTAGCAATGACATATTAGAACTAAATCATCATTTTTGTTAAAAATGTCAATTGGTTAGATTGTTGAATTAACATTTCTGTTAATTAAGAATGGATTAAAACAAAACTATCACTTGTTTATTAGATTGTTGAAATTAACATTTATGTTATTAGAGAATTGGGTCAAACAAAATTATCACTTTCCTTTATTAGATCAGTTGAATCAAAATGAACATTGTGACAAATTAGTTTAGTTGAAAACAAAAATATACATTTTTGTCAATTAAAAAGGTTGAAACGAAAATAAACATTTTTGTCATTTTGTTGAAATAGAATTTTCAACAAAAATGAAATATCACCTTTTATACATTTTGTTGAATCAAATTTTCAACAAAAATGAAACATACATTTTTGTCAGTTTGTTGAATTAAATGGAATACCAAATTTTACACATTTTGTTGAATTAAAATTTTCAACAAAAATGTAATATGAACTTTTGCCATTTTGTTGAATTAGAATTTTCAACAAAAATGAAATATACATTTTTATGTCATTTTAATGAACTAGAGTTTTCAACAAAATTGAATTATACATTTGTGTCTTTTGGTTAAACTGGAATTTTCAAAAAAAATAAAATATACATTTTTATACGTTTTGTTGAATTAGTTTAGAAAAAAAAGAAAAAGGTTCATGTTTTAAAATAAAAATATGTTTACATTAAAAATCCACATTTTTTTAATAAATAATAGGAATTAAGAAAAAGATTCATGTTTTAAAATGAAAACATGTTTTACATTAAAAATTCACTTTTCAATGTAATAATTAAAGTTAGACAAGATTCATGTTTTGAAATTAAAACATGTTTTACATTAAAAATTCACTTTTTAGTGCAATAATAGGAGTGGGACAAACATGCATGTTCTAAAACAAAAAATGTTTACATTAAAACTTTGTTTTCAATGAAAAGAATAAATCACTAGAAATGTTCATTTTTGAAACAAAAGCATGTTAACATTAAAATATCATTTTTATAAAAGAATGTTTCATATGAAAATTGTTCATATTTGAATAAAAGTGCTGAAAACATTAAAATCATATTTTAATGTAAAGCTTGATTCATTGGAAATATTGACTGTTTGAATAAAAATGTCACATTAGATTAAAATATCATTTTTGTTAGAAAAGGTTACGATAGATTAAAAATATCATTTTATCTGAATCATGTCATGTTAGTTAGAAATACCATTTTATTTGAATCATGTCATGTTAATATAAAAACATCATTTGTTTAGGAATGTCATGTTAATATAAAAACATCATTTGTTTAGAAATGTTATGTTAATATAAAAACATCACTCTTATTAGAGATATTTATTTAAAATAAATATGTCATTTTAGTTAGTAATGTCATTTATGTTAATTTTGAAAATGTCATTTGTGTTTAAAATAAAAATGTCATTTATGTCAAACATAATAAAATGTCATCTTATTGAATTAGAAATGTTAATGATAGAAATGTCATTTACGTTAGAAAAAGGTTACATTAGAATAAAAATAACATTTTTGTTATAAATGTTATATTAGATTAAAAATAACATTTTTGTTAAGAAATTTCATTACATTAGAAAATGCCATTCATATATAAACGTCTTTTATATACTAATGTCAGTTATATAAAAAAATGTCATGTTAATAAAAAATGTCATTTTGTTAGGCATGTTATGATGAAGATAAAATATGTAAATGATAAGATTACATTTTTATAGTACATATAGAAATGATTAAAATGATCATTAGTTGGAAATACAAAATCCGCTAGATTAAAACATTATCATTATTATGATTAGCGATATTAGAAATAATTCAAACTGAATTAAAATTGGTTAAATTTATTAACCAATGATTTAGTTAAATAAATTGTTATTGTTGTTTGAAAACCCCACACGGGTGTTGGGATGATATTTGACCTACACTAGTCCCAATATTTAGCTGTATGTCAATCGATGGATTGACAGTCTGTGATGAGCATTATGTATTTATCTATTTTAATGCTCACACAGTTATGAATTTCACTCTGGATGTGAATGGATTGTTTATTGATTATTTCCCATTATTGTTATATACATGCGATGTATGAAATCCAAATAACTGAAATTATATGGTAATTGATTGAGTCGCATTCCGATTCAGAATATCTTTTAAATAAAAATATAGTTTTATCAAAATGAACTAGTTATTAACTAGAATAAATCTTTAAATTAATATTTAATGAAGTTTTCCATTTCATTCATATTTAATTGGAATTAAATAAATAAATTGGGCTTTTGGGTTTGTCGTGAATGGTGTCTTCAATAACACTGTTCTTAAACTCCGTGTGAAAAGAATTAATCTATTAATTAAGATTATTAGAGTTGCCAATTATATTTAATAACTGGAATAAAATGAAATGTTAATTGGGTTTATTGTGAACTATGTTATAATGACATTCGTTCTTTAACCCAATTAATAGTGAAAATATAATTTGGAATTTACAAATCTTTCTATTAAGATTTAATGGAAATTTTCCAAAGTAAAGTTTTCCAATTTAATAGATTAAATTGGAATTAAATGGAATTCGATTTAATAATAATTGTGATGAGTTTCTGTAAAAGAAGACCGATAGTATATATGGAATTTAAGAGGCTTTGCCATTATTCCATTTATATTATTAGTCTGATACAGAAATTTATATCGATTATATATTGATCTGATTTCCGTGAAGATTCCATATTTATGGAAGGTGATTTTGGGTTTATCGTGAACTGTGTTTTAAATGACATTTGTTCTTTAACCCAGTTAAAGATAAGATCAATTTCTTAAATTTGAATAATCATTAAGTAATGATTTTTGGAGATTAAAAACAAACTTGAGTTTTAATGAATTCCTAACTAGATTGAAATGGAATGAGATAATGAAATGATTAATAAACTAAATTTAAAAGGATTTATCTTTGATAAAATTAATGGAAGCCTTTCCCTAAAAATGTGAATATTTTATTAAAAGAATATTCTGAGTTGGAATGTGACGTATGATGTGTTTTATAACACTTGATTTTTTATTATAAAATACGCGAGTTATTCGGGAATACAAGGTTTTACCCATTCTAAATAATTACTACAACGATTAAAAGTGGAAAATGAAGACGGTGGTTGAAGACTGGCGATCTTCACATCAAATGGATGACTACTGATGTCTTTGGTAGGAGTTGCTGCCTAGAGAGGGTTACAGTGGTAGTTGTCCAGACGTACTTGTTGATTGTCCGGATAAGCGTGCACCTCTCTTCCGTATTGGACATACGGGACGAGGAATAAGGTGTCTCCAGTTTTGTTCAAACCTAGAGCGGACTTGTAAATGGATGTTTGTCTAACATTGGATTTCATTCCATGTAAATTAAATTGATTTCTATTTAATATATATCTGTAGTGGCAGAGAATTTATTCTCTTGCTTAACTCCATTTTCTGGGATGCACGAGCTCAGAGGTTATATATTGGTAGTTATCGATCGCATGGCGTGAATTGTCAATGTGGCACGCCAAGATGCAAATAATCAAGGCTTTTGTTGAAAAGCAGAGCCTTGTGGGATGATCAAAGCATAGCCTATTTCGGCATAGCTTTGTGTATAATGTTACCTCACGAGCCTCACACCCCGGTAAGAGTCAGAAACGGGACAAGGGAATGCAGGGAGTGCACGCGTTTCTTTCTAGCTAGACGTGGTGTTAGGTTTCCATAAGGCCTGATATTTTTACTTATGTCGTTGATGGATTATGAGGCGCCTCGGATTTATTGGTCAATAGTGACCATTTTATAGGTTCAATAGGATCAGGAAGCGTGTGTTCAGGAATTGCCAATCCACTAAAGTATTTGTGGACCTTCCCTTTAGTATCCAAGGGTTCGCAAGCGTCCGTATCCTGAGACATTGCTAGAGTGTCTCGAATCGGTAAGGAGATCGTCCCTAGGCTTGACTCATGATGGAAATCCAACTTCCAATACGACACCATGCGGTTTTGATTGTAAAACTAGTATGGCGACATAGTATATGGTAGTTATGCCATCTATGATTGATACATTATGATTGAAATGTTTTTGAAACATATATACACTAATAATAATATCAAATCCGTTTTATCGTATCAAGCATTTTTTACCATTATAAGGTAAAACTCTATCCTTCGGTTTGCGTTGCATTGTGACTTAGATCTTATAATGGTTTCATTTTTCTAAAAAGCATTGCGTTGTTTAAAGATTTACTTTATCTCATGCACTGGTAATCCAATGGAGTAAACCCGTTCCGCGTCAGCGGCGTGGTCCTGTGATTAGCCTTATTACTAAATAAAAGATTTCTCATACCTGTAATGTCCCATATTTTCTGACCATTTATTTATATATTTTATTTATTTAAAATATTTATTTGAGTTTAAATAATGGAATTTGACCATTTAAATTGAATATTTAGATTACATTAATAAAATATTAACAGTTTAATATATGTATTGAATATTCGTTTAACCCAAAATTTTGAATGTCGAATTTGAAAATTTATCTTGGTCTTATTTGAAGTTATATGATGTTCCATTTGAATATACTCGATTTTTATCAGGTTATTTTTATTTATTTCAACTGTTTGAATTTTATAAATATTTTATAAGTTTTAAAATAGTTATAATGAATGAGCTAAATATATATACATACACGATCAAAATTTATACGAGAATCATCTATTACTTAGTCGGGTATTGGCCACAAAAATCCAAACGTACTGCCAATTTCTTCATTTCAAAGACAATGAGACTACTAGCCTATAGTATCAGTTGCTAGCCTCCTCAATGCCTTTTTGAAATGAACAATCATTCACATCTACAAATTTGATTTCATTGACCACGGATTTTTGATGAGTTTTGTAGTATAGTAAATGAAATGTATGTGTGCAATGGACAAATTTGAAATTTGAATCTACCAAATAGTCTTTAGTTCCATGAAATTTCATATGTTGGTTTATCTTTTGGTGTTTACAATAAAGCACACAATGTTGTATGAAAATGTTGCGGAAAAGCTAATGATGTGCCATGTAAAATCATTAACCTGTACATGAGAAAAAAAATACAAAACATAAAGAACAAATATGTATGTATAAAATCAGGTACAACACAACCCCATGAAAACAGTGAAGAACAGCTAAGAAATAATGGATTTTAACAATTCAAGAAAAACAAAAAAAATGCAAGATCAAATTGTAAACTCCAACACAATCTTCCTTGTGTATGGCACAGCCATCACAACTAACTGTCACGAGATTTCAACTGTGCATCACCCAAATCAACCTGAGAAGGAAAATAAAAACAGCTGTTAATAGCTAGTACACATATATATTGATGTATATAAAGTAAAAGATTTCAAAGGTGGAAAATAACACATGGAAACAAGTAAATGCATAACTCAATCAGCCAAGAAACAGTATGCAGATCATTCAAGGGAAAACAAATATATGCATATATTATATACATGTGTTTTCACATCCTGCACTATAGTTGAAGTGAAATAGAAAAGAAAATATATTCCATCAAATCTTACACCATCAAAATCGAAACAGATAATGTATGTTTATATATAATCAGAAATCACATAGAAAAAGCTGTTCTACAATATCCCAGTGCAGGTCTGAAATTGAATTTAAAATAATAGCAGACAAGGCCATGTGAACGAACCATATCAATAGCTGTATATACATAAAGCAAGACCATACGAGCAGAAAATATGCTGGGGTTCAATATGAATTGACAATCCGAAATGAACCATTCAATGGTTGATGTACACAGACCACGTGAAACGCAATGGACATTACAACCAAATCTTCATAGGATTTCACATGGAAACTCAACACAAATCCTTACATTGCCTTGTCAAGCATCTATCACCAATAGTTCAAACATGGCAGAGCCGAAATGAAAAAGTAAACGCCTAAAAATCTAGTAACAGCTCAATCTAAAACCTAGGATGTAATAATTCGAGAGGTACAGTGACCATCCATAAGTATAAATACACGGTGTGTTCAACCACAAATCAAATCAATTCAGTTCAAAATAAACAAGTTCGAAACCCACCGAAATCAAAACAGGGAAAATCAAAACTATACCGTAAATTAAAAACAAAATACTTATCTGAATTGGGGCTTCAACTCGGTAGTGGTATCAAAGGAGTTCGTGGAGAGGGTTCGGTGGTTTTCAGCTTCGCTCTTCGAGGGTCTCGTCTTCGTGGGTTGGCGGAGCAATTGGACAAGGCCGACGCGAGGGAGAAGCAGGACGTCGCGGTCTGTGTGGTCGGACTTTGGTAGCAGCGATGGAAGGAGGAAGAGATGGAAGAGGGTAGCGGCATGGTAGGGTTTTCGTTCTTTTTCTTTTGGGAAGGCGGCGAGTTTGTGGAAGAATGAGAGATGAGCCGATGGTTAGGGTTTTAAGTAAGGAGGCGGGCTTGGTTATTTCGGTTGGGCTGGACGATAGTAGGTAAGGCCCATTTTTTTTAAAATTTATTTAAAAGTTAATTAGTTTTCGAACACTCACGTAATCAGATTTCGACAAAACGAAAAATAGCGGAACCCTGAAGACGAGCACTACGCGATGGATAAGAACCGAGCAGGGCAGGCAGCAGCTGGATTTTTCAAATAAGTTAAACACAATTTAATTTGACTGAAATAAGCCGAATTATCGACGAATCAAACAAAGGTGAGTTAACCTCACTCAGTTTCTCCCCGTTTATATTTTATATAAATTGGGTTTTTGTTTTATGCACTCTGGTTGCTAGTAATGGACAGTCTGCTAGTTATATCTTGTTGATTTGAACAATGAAATTTAAACGGTCGTTTAAATTCAGTGAAATATAAAATCGTTATTTTTAACGATTAAATCCAATAAAGGAAATTTTCCTTGATTTACCACGTTTATAAAATAAACGTGTTTGAAATTATTTGAATTGTTTGCATGACCTGGTTGTTAATTGAGGGTCGTCCTTTATTACCAGATAAAGGAAATAGTTGGATTGGGAAATTGATTTGATTGATGAACAGTTGGATTGAAATTCAACGATTGATTTGGTTTAAACAGTGACAATATTGGTTGAATAATTTGGTATCACTTTGCCTGTCAGAGAATCATGGATTTATATCATCAAGTGGGTCGACCCTTATGTGATTTTAAATTTATTTTATAATTAAAATAGGTTTAAGTATATTATTTTGGATAGAGAAAATTTTAAAGAAAAATAACAATTATTATTATTTAGTTAATCGAATTAGGATTTAATTGAATAATTTGTTATTAAATTTGAATTGATCGAATATAGTTTATTTGAGACAGAGTTAGTCAAACATAGTTATTCAAGATGAGTACCATTTCGTAAGACTGCTAGCGTAATTCGCAGGGCTGCAGATAGCCTACGGCGGTCGGATGTTTCCTGAGGGAATCAGGCGTAACCATTGCGACCGCTGCGATCTAGAGTCAAGCGAATGGTGTTAAATCAAATAGTAGTAAATCGATAAAAGTTAATTAAGTCTAGATAGTCAAAGTTGAGTTAATAAAGTCGGGTTGGCCAAATTTAGTTAAATAAATCAAGTTAGTCGAGCAGAGTTAATCAATTAGAGTTAATCAGTTAGAGTAACTAGTTAGAGTAAATCAGGTAGAGTTAACCAGCTATGGTTAATCAATTAGAGTAAATCGATTGGAATTAAATCGAATTAGAGTTATTCAAATGGGGTTAATCAGGTTTGAGTTAATCGAGTAGTAGTAAATTGAATAGAGTTAGTAAAAAGGAATTAATCGAATATCACTTATTCGGAGTAAAATTATCGAATATAGTTTATTCTAGAAGTGAGTTAAATTGAATACAAGTTATTCGAAGAGATAGTTAATTGGATATAGTTTATTCGCAAGAGAGATTATTGAATACAGTTTTATTCGAAAGAATGATAAATCGAATATGGTTATTCGAAAGGAATTTGTTAAGGATTTCGAAGATGAACTTTGTCTATTTCGAGGTTGGAAATGTTGTTCAGTTAAGGTCTGAGAGGTAATTATACCTGTAATGACCCGGATATTTGACAGTGTAATAATTAACTTATTTAATTATTTAAAAAAATGAATATATTATTTAATCGACGAAGTTAGAACGTATAATTATATTATAATTAAAACCGAGCTCGAAATGGCGCTGCAGTTCGTAATTTGACGATTCGAACTTCAACTGAGTGTACAGGATTCGTTTTAAATTGGATTTCTGTGAAACAAGAAACGTGTGGAGCTGGTGGAGTATATCTTTCTAGTGGAAGAGAAAAATCAGGATTTCGTCGTGTAGATTTTGAGATATGTCCAAATCAAATTTTAAAATAGTCGCTATAAAATCGTTTATCGACCGTAACGGTTTATTCGATATAACTAGAGATCGGGTTTGAATTTAGACAAGGTTCTTTTGGGAAATAGTGATAATTTAATTTTTAGAATTTTATAGAAAATTTTAATTAATTAAATAAGCAACTTTTTATTTGGAGTATTTGGCACCCTGTATCGACATTTCGGGGTTTCACAATATGAGTTCATCTACAGGTATTATTACATTTTTGGGACCCTAGAGCATTGCTTGTCAAAACGGTACGTTTACGTCTGTCTATAGATGACCATAGGTGATACACAAGTTAGACCACTAAACTGTATTGTAAAGGATAAAGTGAATTGATCAAACCATCTTATGTGTAGACAGACACTTCTTTTACTCAACATTTACACAAATATACCACATAGTTCCACCTACATTTTTAACACCTTCCTGTTAAGATAGGAACTAACTTTTGATTGAATCATAAAGGTCATGTAACTAAATACTTAAGAACAGATTAGAGTGAAGTGCAATAAACAATCGGATAAATGAAATTCAAGATTTACGGGAATAAATTAGCCACGAGTGTAGAACTAGGCTTGCTCAGACATATGTACAAATAAGAATATCTAAACCTGTACCACTATAAATAACCCCCTTACTAAACCTAACCCTCAAAATCATCTTCTCTGTTCAATCCCAAAATGAGCCGCCGGCTTCTTTCTTCCAAAACTAAAACCGTGATTTGTAAAATCAAAGTAAAATCAAATAAACTTCTCTAACATCAAAAGAGTGTATGTATGGGTTGATGGAAGGATTCACGACAGTATGGTGTAAGCGTTTATGGGTGCGGTTGTTGTTTACTGAGGAGCAAAAGTGTAGCGGTGTTCTAGGGTTCGAGTTTACGAACACCATGACCCTCGATTTGAAGTTTGGGTATGGTATTTAGATGCGTGAAGTGGAATGGAGAAGGGATGTAAAAATCTGGGGGTTCGATGCTTCTTGAGTTCGGTGTTGCGAAGTCCTGACTCGGAGATGCTGTTCGAGGCAAAATTGGATTTGAGCAGTGAGTTGGTTGAAGTTGATTTGGGGAGATGGAGAGCTAGAAGAGGAATTAATCGGTGTTTGGTGTTTTGTTTTTCGTGAAGTAAACTGTGCGTGGAGGTGATCAGAAAGATGCGTTGGTGTTGATGGGTTTCTGTATATCTCGTTTTGGGGGTTTAGCAGTTGTGTCGGTGCGTGAGTACTGCGGGAGGAAGGGACAGTATAGGAACAATGCGGCTTTGTTGCGGAGTGTTGTGCGTAGGAGTTAGGGAAGAATGAGGGTGAGGTCAATTCTGTTATTGACTGGAATGCGATGAAGAAGAAATATAGAAGGGTAGTTATGTAAATCAGTGATAAAGGGGGGATGGTTAGTGTGATGTTTGTTATTGAATGGAAAGGAAATTCTGTTGAAAATGTGGGGGATGAAACCAAAAAGAACACAGCAAAACACAGAAAAACAAATGTAAACTGGATGCTCGAAGTTGTTGTCTGAAAGGGGGAAGGATGAAGCACGGTGACGGGTTCCAGAACCTGGTAAAAACGAATGTGTTACGAGCATAACCTTAGGTAATAAGAGCATTGATTTTTCATAAGTAAATTACTTTAACTATTTAATTAAGAAATCAGATGATTTAGTTAAAACCGTATATTTTGTGTGTAGCTTGAAACATACGGCCATTGTTGTGTTAACTGTGTGGATTCCTGGAGTTGAAGCAGGTTTGTATGGGAGGAGGAGGTTATTGTACATTTGGATTCATAGATGGTGTTGAGATCTATTTTATTGTGTAGGACAGTGATTGGTGAAACAAGTGGTTGTGAGCAAGAAGGAATACAAGACGGGCTTGATCTTAGATAAAACAAAAATTGGACCAAACCGGTCACAATGAAATCGTATGGAAGGGAATGACAACATACAGACTGGTCTGGAACGTTTTGGAGTTCATAACAATTTATGGCGAAATAAATTGACTGATCAGAATGGATAATCGTTATTCATTATTTAACGATAACGAACAATGTGAGTAAAACTCACTAACTCTCCTCAATTTATATTTTAATATAAATTGTACTTTATTTATTGACTGCTGTATATTGATTGTTAAACTGGACTGTTAAATAGATTTGATTGAAAACGTAGTTATAGTTAATCTATGTACCGTTAATCAAATATGGTTCTGTACAGCAGGATATTTCATTTCAAAATGAAATATGATATATATTATACTGTGTAACATCTGTGGATGCAGGGAGACAGGTTGGAGGAATCCGACTGGATTCCTCAACAATTATTTTACTGTTTTCATCTATTGTGTTATATGATGTGTTATATAATCTGTTCTGGATTATGTGTGTTAGAATGATATTAATCATTGTTATTCGATATTTTACATATCATAAGAAACCTTGAGTTGTGAAATGGAATATTTCAATGTATATTGAAATAAAGGAATTTTATAAAATCACAGGATTTTATAAAAGTAAATTATTTATAAAATGAACACGGTTTTATAAAAAGGAAAGTATTTATAAAACGAATAGAGTTTTATAAAAGGGAAAAATGTTGAGAAAACAAATAGAATAGGAAAAAGGAATATTTCAATGTATATCGAAATAAAGGAGTTTTATAAAATCAACCGATTTTATAAAAGGAAACAATTTGAAAATAGAGTATTTATAAAACGAACACGGTTTTATAAAAGGAAATTATTTATAAAACGAACACGGTTTTATAAAAGGAAGTATTTATAAAACAAATAGAGTTTTATAAAAGGGATATTTATTTAGAAAATAAATAGAATTGAAAAGGGAAATATTTATTTAGAAAATAAATAGAATAAAGGAATATTTATTTAGAAGATAAATAAACATTATTAATAGGAAATATTTGTAACGGTAAATAAAAGTTATAAATAGGAAATATTTGTAACGGTAAATAAAACGTTATAAATAGGAAATATTTCTAACGGTAATTAGAAGTTATAAATAGGAAATATTTGTAACGGCAATTAGAAGTTATAAAAAAGGGAATAGTTGTGACGGAAAATAAAAGTTATAAAAAGGAAATTGACGAGATATAAAAGAGATAATCAAATA
This sequence comes from Allium sativum, assembly GCA_030737875.1. Classification (NCBI taxonomy): domain Eukaryota; kingdom Viridiplantae; phylum Streptophyta; class Magnoliopsida; order Asparagales; family Amaryllidaceae; genus Allium; species Allium sativum. The sequence goes on along the minus strand of CM060922.1, from coordinate 269,617,428 downwards.
GAGTTAAATCGAATTTAGTATTCGAAGGAGCTAATCGAATTAGTTATTTGAAAGAGTTTATTGAATATTAGTTATTCAACTAGAGATAATCAAATAAAGTTAATCGATTAGAGATAATCAAATAAAAGTTAATCGAATTAGTCGAAGTAAGTTAATCGACTATTAGTTAGTCGAATTTTGGTTAAGCAAACAAGTGTAAATCCACTATTAGTTAGTCGAAGATTAGTTAATCGAATATGAGTTAAACAAATAGGATTAATTGAATTAGAGTTAATCGAATCAGGGTTAATTGAATATTAGTTATTCAATTAGAGTCGATCGAATATAGTTATTCGAGATAGAGATAAAATAGACATAGTTAATTAGGGTAAGTACCATTTAGCACGACTGCTAGCGTAATTCGCAGGGCTGCAGATAGCCTACGGTGGTCGGATGTTTCCTGAGGGAATCAGGCGTAACCATTTTGATCGCTACGATCTAGAGTCAAGCGAATGGAGTTAATCGAATATTAGTTATTCGAAATAGAGTTAGTTCAATAGAGTTAATCGATTAGAATAATCAACTGGAGTTAATCGATTAGAGTTAAAACAGACATTGTTATTAAGGATGAAGTCAAATCGAATATTAGTTATTTGGAATAGAGTTAATTTAGTAGAGTTAATCAAATAAGAGTTAAGCAGTAAGAGTAAAGCAAAATAGAGTTATTCGAATGTTAGTTGTTCGAATAAGAGTTAAATAAAAAGGAGTTAATCAAATAGGGTTATTCGAATATTAGTTATTCGAATAGGAGTAATGAAATAGAGTTAAACAAATTAGAGTTAATCGAATATTAGTTGTTCGAGATAAGAGTTAATTAAATAGAATTAACCGGAAAGAGATAATCGAATATAATCTATTCGAAATGAGTTAATCGAATATAAGTTATTCGAAGAGAGTTTATCGAATATTAGTTATTCGAAGAAGAGTTAATCGAATAGAGATTACCCGAAAGGGAGTTATATGGCGAATTCGATTATATCGAATTCGGGGAAAGTATTATTTACTTTCCGGTTTTTAAATCAGGATTTATTTATTTATAAATAAATTAGTTGTTAGATAAATTAATCAAAGTAAGAAATAAATGTTAGACTTATAAGTTAGATATTTCAGAAGTAAAATTTATAACGTTAGGGTTATAATAAATGTTTTCATAAAGGAAGCGGATTCATAATCTGAATCCGAGAATTTGCGTAAGCAAATGGTTTTAGAAATTGAAGTGATGAGCTTTATCTATCGCAAGGTTAAGATCGTTATTCAGTTAAGGTCTGAGAGGTAATTATACCCCAACTTGATTGACTTCGAAATTGACTAAGGAATAGTTGAAGTTCGATAACAAAGGATGATTAGTAATGCAGTTAAGTAATAAATGACTTATGGATTTAGTAGTCGTAACGATGTTTCATGCAGCGTTAGTTGAAATCCATATAAATGAGTTTCGGAAACATTTTCCAAATATAAATCAAAGATGTTTTCTAAGTGTAGAAATAAGGAAATATGAATATATATATATAGATATATATATATATATATATATAGATATATATATATATATATATATATATATATTCGATGATTGGATCGATAATTCCATTTGGAATTAAGATCGTTGTTTGTACACCGACATGTTTTCATTTGATAGTTAAATCACAGACTATCGAAGTTTTGACCATTTTACGTTGTAAATATGGAGAGACCAGTTGGATTATTATCCGAAGAACCACTCCGTATTGACATAAGCGTTGTGATCAAATACGATGAAGATAATTGAAGACAGTGTTATGCAAGGGCTGTCCTGTTTACAGAATAGTGCCTTCGGTTTCGTTCAGTCCCAAAACGAACGTATATGGACGAATGTCTGACAGAATATTTCCAATGATCGAATGAGTTGGACTGTACAAATATATATGGTGGCCAACGGATTTATTCCCTTTGCATAAAATCCAGAAACTATTTGTATAAACCCAACTAATGATTTACGGATCTGAAAATGTGGCATTCAAAGTGATCGTGTTATCAATGAAATGGAAAGTAAGCGTAGCTTCTAGCCTCACATCCGGTAAATGACAAAAATCGGGCAGGCAGCATGGCTAAGTCGGTCACTCCGAAGTAGGCTGTATAATCACATATCTAGAGAATATTCATTTGCTTCTTAAATCTATCAATGATGTCCCATATATATTTACGGGAACGGTTGCTGATCCCAACCGTTGGTGATGTACATTCGATACACTCAAGCGAAATGAGTGGTCGGTCATGTGTGGCTGAGTTACAAGATGTTCTTGTTGAACTCCAGTGTATCGTTCCTAGAGTACACTGATCGGAAGGTGGTTCCATACCTTGTCATAGTTGGAAATCCAATCATCCAATACGCACCCGTGGTTTTGATTGTGTACTATATATGTAGAACGTGAGATGAAAGCGTTTTTGCTAGATTGATATCTAATTGTATTTAGACATTATTATAATATCAGTGATACAGCTTTTCAAAGATGTTGGATTCTCATAAGGGAGAAACCCGTTCCGTATTCATGGCGTGGTCTTATGAGATATCATATACCTGTTAAAATGATTTGAGTTTACTCACACCAGTCCATGACTGACCCGGAGTTTATTAGTTTTGTTTCCCTAAACTCTTGGGTGCCTAAATTTGTACGGGTAGTCAAGTAGTCGGGATTTACAGATATACTGGAAGAGCTTGGAGCAGGAGGCTTCAGGATCATATAGCTATAGTTATTTCCGTTGTGTTGTAAGTGTTGTACTCTGCAATATTATTGTATACATATACTGTTTGTATTTCAAAAGTACGTTATATTTTATTCGTTCCGTTGTGAGATTCGTGTTACTCTGATGATGATGATCTTCTTCTTCTATTCTAATAGTTCTACCTTATCTATTCTCACCCTTTATCTTCTTTCTATTAATTTCTTGAATTTCCAGTGCAATTTGGGGTTGGACTTGTGTTATTTAGTCAGCTCAAATTGGACCGGATTTTCGGGTCACTACAATACCCCAACTTGATTGACTTCGTTTTTAACTAAGGATGGGTAAGGTTCGATGGTGAAGGTTGGTCAAGTAAATTGAGCCAATGAGTGAAAGGGGTTGAATTGGCTAAGTGATGTTTTATTTAAACATTGGTGTAAATCAAATGAAGAAGTTAGGAAACGTTTTCCAAATAAAGATCAGAAATATTTTAATATATATATAGAAATAAGCAAAAGAAGTAAATTCTGGAAATGTCCCAGTGTTAATAAAGTATATTTTCTAAATGTAGGAAATAAGGACTTATGTATATTTATATATATATATATATATATGATAAATGACTAAGTCAAGGAAATAAACATTGAATGATGATTGGTCGATAGAATTTCCATCTGGAAATAATATTGTTGTTTGCGCACCTGTTTTTATTTGATAGTTAAATCACCGACTATCAAACCTGACCATACGATCGTTGGTACGGAAAGACCGGGATCGAATTCATATTCGGAAACCATTCTGACCATCGAATACGTGGAAGAAGATTATCAAAGATGGAGAAATGGAAGACCGTTGATCTTCGTGAGCGGAGGGACTACTGATTGAATTTCCCTGGTTTAGCGGCCGGAGATATTTCAATAGTGATTTTGTCGTAATCGGAATCTACGGATTGCAAGGACTTCTCTCTGCTGATCTGTAGGGTGATTCCTAGGATGCAGTAGGAGGGTATCTTCGGTTCATCCTGTTCCTAGATGACTTGTATGGATGAGTGTCTGACAGAGTATTTCCAAAGGAATTACGTACGTTGATTTCTTTAAACGTATCATAGTTGGTGGCGGAGGACGACGGTTCTTTTAGCTTAACCACTAGAGTATTTTTGTGGACGTCAATTAGTGATATCAGGCGGATCTGACAATGTGGCATTCAAAGTGAATGATGACTAGATTCTTCAAAGTAAATTTTATCGTCAAGCCTCACAACCGTGAAATGACAGAAATCGGGCAGGCAGCATGGCTATGTGGGTCGCTCCCATTAGGATGTATGATCACCTATCTAGAAGAATTCAATTTTGTTTTTTTAATCTATATTCGATGTTGTCCCTTTTCGAGATACGGTTTCTGATCCCAACCGTCGGTGATATACATTCGATACACTCAAGCGAAATGAGTGGTCGGTCATGTGAGGGCCGGGTTGCAAGATGTTCTTGTAGAACCCAGTGTATTCGTCTCTAGAGATACACGATCGGCAGGTGGTCCCATACCTTGTCAGAGTTGGAATCCAATATCGAATAAGCGCATGTGGTTTTGATTGTATACTATATGTGTGGAGCGTGAGATGCAAGCGTTCCACTAGATTGTTATTTACTTGTATTTAGACATTATTATAATATCAAAAAAATTATTGTTTTCAAAACTGTTTTTGGGTAATCGTAAGGTAAAAACCGTCCGTGTTTATGTGTGGATTCAGTCATACGATTATCCTTTTCTTTTGAAAAGATTTCGAACTTAAAAATCATGACTGGATGATTTACCCTTAATATTGTGCGAGTTTTTCTTACTCTGGTTCACCAGACTGACCCGGTGTTTTGTAAATGCTCGGGTTAGCCCGGGTTTGCAGGTTCTATTGGACAGGTATGCTGGAGAAGACCAGACATATTTAGTGTTATTCCGCTATGTTGTACATAAGGGCAGACTGTTATAACTATCCAGATGTGACTATGTACTCTGATATTGTAAGTGTTTTTCCAAAGCTCTCAACAATGATTTATTTATATATTATATTTTGTTCCGCTGCGATGTGAGTCTCTGTTTTGTGTTGATTCTTCTTCTTCTTCTATTCTAATATTTCTTCCTCTCTTATCTCACCCTCTAACTTCTTTCTATAAACGTTCCTGTGTTCTCGGTGTTTGGAGGATCGGCATAAGATATGGTAATGTATTTATGTCGATTTTTGGGGCCGAAACCCTTGGGTCGTTATAGTGGTATCAGAGCTATTGGTTTAGTGATAACCTTGGATCTGTGTCGTAACTCGATAGAGATAGGATTAGTAACACCCTAGATTGAGTTTGAGTGTGTGTATATATATATATATATGAGAGCGTATTTGTAGATTTTATATACAAATGTTTTGTATTGTGTTATGGGTCGGTTCAAGTATTGAAAAGCGTTGAACTGGTAAAGGAACACAATATTGTTTTGTAGAAGGGGTAAAAGAAATAATTTCTCCCAAAATTTAAATTTTGTATAGAAAAGAAATAATCTTCCCAAATTATTTTGATATGGTGTGTTGACTGTTTTGAATGGAATTCAAATTTGGTTAAAATTGTTAATAAAAACTTAACTGAGTTACGTAAAATCGAATTAAAAATTAATAATGATATTGGAATTAAATTAAGAAATAATGTGGTAATTAAACGAACTTGAATTGAAATTGGAGATTTAATGAATAATAATAAAGAAGAAATAAATCGAATATGAATCGATTGGTGTTCAAATATATTGAATTAAATCAAATAGTAATATTGAATGGGAATTTAGTTGACTTGATTGAGTTTGTTGAGCTTTGTGTGTTGATTGATTTTTGTATGCTTGTTAGATTGGCTAAATGAAAATTCATCCATGGTTTAATAAAGAATTAAATAAACCGAAACCCAAAAAGAAAAAAATGAAGTGTTATTTAAATACATTTTAAAAGTTACTGGAATTTACAACATTTTTCTTACCTTAGCAATTTCAAGGACGAAATTATTTTAAGGGGGGAAGAATGTAATGTCCCGTATTTTCTGACCGTTTATTTATATATTTTATTTATTTAAAATATTTATTTGAGTTTAAATAATGGAATTTGACCATTTAAATTGAATATTTAGATTACATTAATAAAATATTAACGGTTTAATATATGTATTGAATATTCGTTTAACCCAAAATTTTGAATGTCAAATTTGAAAAATTATCTTGGACTTATTTGAAGTTATACGATGTTCCATTTGAATATACTCGATTTTTATCAGGTTATTTTTATTTATTTCAACTGTTTGAATTTTATAAATATTTTATAAGTTTTAAAATAGTCATAATGAACGAGCTAAATATATATACATACACGATCAAAATTTATACAAGAATCATCTATTACTTAGTCGGGTATTGGCCACAAAAATCGAAACGTACTACCAATTTCTTCATTTCAAAGACAACGAGACTGCTAGCCTATAGTAGCAGGTGTTATCCTCCTCAATGCCTTTTTGAAATGAACACTCATTCACATCTACAAATTTGATTTCATTGACCACGGATTTTTGATGAGTTTTGTAGTATAGTAAATGAAATGTATGCGTGCAATGGACAAATTCGAAATTTGAATCTACCAAATAGTCTTTAGTTGCATGAAATTTCATATGTTGGTTTATCTTTTGGTGTTTACAATAAAGCACACAGTGGTGTATGAAAATGTTGCGGAAAAACTAATGATAAGCCATGTAAAATCATTAACCTGTACATGAGAAAAAAAATACAAAACATAAAGAACAAATATGTATGTATAAATCAAGTACAACACAACCCCATGAAAACAGTGGAGAACAGCTAAGAAATAGTGGATTTTAACAATTCAAGAAAAAAATATGCAAGATCAAATTGTAAACTCCAACACAATCTTCCTTGTGTATGGCGCAACCATCACAACTGTCTGTCATGAGATTTCAACTGTACATCACCTAAAACACCCCACCCTTCATTAAGGTCACTCACAAGGGACTGCCTTAACTTTGGTGGAGGTTTGTAAGTAATAGTCACAGACAGAACACAAGACAGATATAAACACACACACACACACACACACACACATATATATATATATATATATATATATATATATATATATATAAGCAGCGGAAAACATCAGACTTTTATTTCATAAAATACTTGTTCATACAACACATTTCCATAATTGTCTCATAACAACTTCCAAAAACATTACAACATCATTTCTGTCTTGGTTTTAAAATAAAGAAGCATAAAACGTGATTAAAACTGCATAAATCCCCATAGAGTGTGACCAACAGCCATAGCCAAGGAAAGAGATTCCAAACCGTACATCAACTTTCTTGAAGCTTTTAAAGAATCTGACTAAGCTGAGCTATTTCCTCCCTGTGGACCTGGGGGGGGAACGGAAGAAAAGAAGACGAAAGAAAATAGGGTCAGACATAAAGCCTGGTAAGTCTGGTGACTCTTCAGTATGAAAATAAGAATAAGGGCATGATAGGTATAAACTGGAACAGGAAAGTATCAAAAACTAGATAAGGTAGTTCTGAAAAGAATATACTATCGCACCCCACACTTTATCTCTGCACCTATTGTATTTATTCCGACTGGCACCCTATGCTGAGGGTGAAGTGATCCCGTTTCTAAAGATGCACCCTATGCTGAGGGTAAAGTGATCTCGTTTCTAAAGATGCACCTTATGCTGAGGGTAAAGTGATCCCCTTATTTTAAAAATTGGCTCCTACTCGCATAATCATCTGTGTCTTACGGCCCCCAGAAATTGTAGATACCTTTGCTGGCCCCACCATGGGGTGTATCAAGTCCCATGGTGGCAACCTCGACACAGACCTTAGAATGCATAGGTTATACTACTGGTGCCCCCAGTGCCCTGTTTGTCTGCTCCGAAGTGTGTGCACGCCCGCACTCCGTTAGAACCCACACTGTTGCACCCACCCCCGTCGCTTTTACCGCTTACAATCAGTCCAGTAATCGTGCCCCACCCTGCCTAGTTTCAGGGTACCATGATACCTAATTGGGTTACTGCTGAAATGGGTCCCCATTACTAGGGTTTTCTAATCAAACATGCTAAGTGGTTAAGTGTGTGTATTTACCTAACCCCACCCATCAATTTCATTAACATGTTGAATTGGTTAAGTGTTTTAGTTAACTTAACCCTACCATCTGTCCTTAGCCTTTTAAAGCATCGACCACTCACATTAGACAGATATTGTTACGGTTACTGGATGTGCCGGTCGGTTCCGGGCAGATTTACACCGTAACTCAGTCTAACCTCGGGTCCTTATTGGGCTTCATGCTTAACCACCCACATTGGATAGGTATTGTTGTGACTACTGGACAGCCGGGCGGGTCCGGGCAGATTTACATCACAACTCAATCCAACCTCATGTTAAGCATATTTGTATTTTCTAAATTTACATATTTGTCTTTATTTCTGAATATATGTAAATTTGTCAACAATTAAATGTTATGGCCCACATTCCAAGTTTAACATTTTTGGTATAAGAATTTATACCGTTTAAATGCCACCAATTTTGGCATGTGACAAACATGCCAATTTCATATATTTTTATGACAAGTTTTCTAATATTCCCAACGTTACCCCGTTTAAACATTAGGCTAACAATCTTAGCCTAATTTTTATTCGCATAGTTTTTAACATATGATATTAGGCTAAAAACTTAGCCTAATTTAGCGCACACAAATAGGCATAAGGGAATTCATAAACATAAACATAACAAAGGTGTAAACTTGGCATTTCTGGCATAGTCAATATGAACATCATAGGTATGAACTTGCAAAATAGCCAACATGAATGTCATAGATGTGATCTTGCAAAATAGTCAATATACATATATGTGAATTTGCAACATAGCCTAAATCAATTTTACATATATGTGAATTTGCATTGAAATAAGGGTCTAACCAAATAGGTGTCACATGAAATAGCATATGATTTAGACAACATAGGTCTAAACTTGTTTTTGGATCTAGGCATAACATCGAACATCACTAGCACATGACAAGAATATGACTTTTTCATAAATATGTATAACTTTATGACAAGGGTGTGAACTAGATCCAATCGCATATCTAATTACAACATGAAACATGTACTAAAGTGGATCTTGACATGGATCCAATCAGGAACTTGCAACTTTTACATAAACATAGGGGCATGTATATGAACATAACCATTTAGGCAGAAACATTTTCTAGCATAAAGTATATACATGAGGTTCTAATTACAAACGATCTATATAATCACATAATCATGAACTATACAACTTGCTTGTGATGTTGTTGTCATTCTAAAAGTATAATAGGATCAACATCAATCTTAATTATATCACAAACATCCCAATTTCATTCGCAACACAATCATTTCAAAACATAGATATGAATTAACATCGCCGTTACATAATAGAACAATTCCACTTCCAATTTACATCGAATCAATTCTTAGTTTTATTCTCATCGGAAAAATCACTATACTTACAACGAACAACGAACTTGGATTTTGGATTCTGAATTCTAGATTTGAAATGCTTTCCTTTGGGTAGACTAACGTTGTTTTGATTCGTGTTTAGCTTTAGTGTTAGCTTGTCTCTAGGCTTTCTAATTGACGGCCACTCCTAGTTTCTTTCCAGCAGCATGACGGCTTTAGTATCTATTATTTATGTGAATTTTGTGTTAGACTTGAGTTGTATTTACAGAATTTCAATCTAATTAGAGCCATCGATGAAGCTAGAGTGAATCCAGACCATCCATCTCAAGAGAAGCCAATCAGAAAGTGACATGTAAGCCCTAGTGACTCAGCCAAGCCTCAGAATTCGACCAGACCCTGACCAGGCCAACCAGGGCCTGACCAGCTGGTCTTTCTGACCTGGGCGCACTTGGCAGGTGCGCCAGGCTAAAATTGTACCGGCGCACTTCCCAAGTGCGCCAGTTCAATTTTGTTCTGGCGCACTTCCCAAGTGCTCCAGTGCATTCTGACCTGTTTCTGGTTTTTCTGCCCAACTTCGTTCGTCCATATCTTCTTCATACGATATCCGTTTTACGCAAACTTGGACTCTATCTCAAGCAGAATTTCAAGATGAACGCAATGGCGTAACCCATTTCCCTTGATTTCATCATTTAGAATTAATTATACTTTAATTTGTTAAGTTACAGTTAACAGAAAATTCGGGGTGTTACATTTTCCCCTCCTTAAAGGATTTCGTCCCCGAAATCTTCAAGTATAGGAGAACGTAAGTCCTTACATCCAATCGTCCATCTACTCAATCCACAAACATAGGCGTCCATTGTCCTTAAAAGACTTCTAATGCTTTATGATTTATATGTACAGTGTGTGTATATGTCCTTAACTAATGCAAAATCAGGCGGTCTACTGATCCAGTTGACCTCCTTAATGCAAATCATGTAAGTGTCATGAATCCATTATGTATGCAAATTTTTCCTTACTCATAATTCTACATGAGTGCACAACCATCAATACAAATGCGACATCCATATGACAACATATCAAGTTTCAACCATATACAAATATGAATACATATATGCGTACGCAGTATGAAGTGATTGAGCCGATCTAAGACCTAGGTTGTGTGTGTATGTGCATCCACGAGCAACCACTAGCAACCACTTGCTGCCATCAACCATAACATGTTTCAAATACATGTTTACATCCAAAGGGGTTTCGACCTAAGGATAAAGGATAATATCGAGGAGATATACCTAAAAAAGATAGATATAAGCACAACTTAAGGAAAAAGAGAGGTCAAAGATGTACCCTCAAAAATAAAAGGGTAGGCTGCGCGTATTCTATCCTCAGTTTCCCAAGTCGCGTCTTCCTCGGCGTCGCTCCAATGAACCTTGACGAGCTTCACATCGCGGTTGCGTAGGTTTTTGACTTCAGTTCCTACGATTCGAGTTGGAACTCTCCTCACAGTTGCTTCGCATTCCACTTCGGCTTCTTCTAGAATGCTTAGCTCCACCACTTCCGCTGATTCATGTAGACATTTCCGGAGATGAGAAACATGAAAGACGTTGTGAATTCCAGCCAATCTTTCAGGCAGATCTACTATGTAAGCCATTTTCCCAATCTTCTCGATGATAGGGAACGGTCCTACAAATCTTGGTGCAAGCTTTCCTGCGGATCCAAAGTGAACGACGTTCCTTAAAGGGGATACCTTAAGGAAAACCCTGTCCCCAAACTCAAACTCAAGGTCGGTCCTTCTTTTGTCAGCGTAGGATTTCTGTCCGTCTTGGGCAGTCTTCAGTCTCCTTCGTATCAAGTCCACTTTTTCTGAAGTCTCTCTAATCATGTATGGCCCAAGTATAGTCTTGTCAGTGGACTCCCACCAACAAGTTGGTGATCGGCAAGGTCTTCCATACAAAGCTTCGAAGGGCGCCATACCGATGGTGGCGTGGTAACTGTTGTTATAGGCGAATTCCACTAAAGGAAAGTGATCCTCCCAAGTCCCTCCGAAGTAAAAAAACGCACAGTCTTAGAAGATCTTCTAGTACTCTATTCACCCTTTCTGTCTGACCGTCAGTTTGGGGGTGATAGGTCGTGCTCAAACATAACTGCGTGCCGACAGCTTCTTGCAGACTCCGCCAAAATTCGCTCGTGAAGATGGGGTCTCTGTCACTCACTATGCTGGAGGGTATTCCATGGAGTCGAACTATTTCCTTGAGATAAAGAGAAGCTAGAGACGAAGCAGTCCTTCTACTCTTGAAAGGTATAAAGTGGGCGCTTTTAGTAAGCCTATCCACTATCACCCAAATGCTAGTATTGCCTCTTCTTGATCTAGGCAACCCGTCAATGAAGTCCATTGAAATGCTATCCCACTTCCATTGCGGGACTTCAAGAGGATGTAGTAGTCCTCCAGGTTTCTTTTGTTCCGCCTTGACCTGTTGGCAGGTCATGCACTTAGAAACGAAATCTGCCACGTCCTTCTTCATGCCACTCCAATAGAAATTTCTCTTTACGTCCTTGTACATCTTGTCTCCACCTGGGTGTATTGTCATCTTGGAATGATGTGCCTCCTCGAGAACCTTCTTCACAAAATTCCTAGCTTGTGGGACGCATAGCCTTCCATCCCGCCCTAGCCAACCCTTATCATCAATGGAATATCTATTGAGGTGACTGGAAGTTTCACCCCTAATTAGTTTATCAATCACATCCACAAGCTGAGAGTCTTCACGTTGTGCAGCCCCTATTGAGTCCAAGAGAGTAGGGTGTACTTCGGGAGAAGCTAACAAACCCGATACAAAATCCGAGGATGGCCTAAAGTTAAAACTGGCTATATACTCCAAGCTTTGCCTTTCCACAAAGAGAGGGCTTAAGGTCAATTTCTTTCGGCTCAACGCGTCTGCTACTACGTTGCCTTTGCCGGGAGTATAGGAAATTTCAAAATCATACGAGGCAAGGAACTCCATCCACCTTTGCTGCCTCAAGTTAAGATCTTTCTGCGAGAAAAGATACTTCAACGATTTATGGTTAGTGTATAATTCGAACTTCTCACCTAGGAGATAATGGCGCCAAGACTTAAGCGCAAAGACGATGGCGGCCAACTCAAGATCATGGGTTGGGTAGTTCTTTTCATGCACTTTCAATTGTCTTCCACCATAAGCTACTACCCTCCCTTCTTGCATCAGAACGGCGCCTAGCCCCGTACCACAAGCATCCGTATATACTGTGAACATTTTGCTTCCATCTGGCAAAGTCAGAACTGGGGCTATTGTGAGAGCCCTTTTTAATCGTTGGAAAGCAAACTCGCATTCCAAATCCCAAGTGGACGCCAGATTCTTCTTTGTTAGCCTTGTGAGTGGAGCTGAGATCTTCACGAAATCCCTAATGAACTTTCGGTAAAAACCGGCTAGCCCAAGAAAGCTTCGAACTTCGGTTGCATTTCTTGGTGTCTTCCAATCTTGCACTGCCACCACTTTCGCAGGGTCCACAGCCAACCCCTCTTTGGACACTATATGCCCCAGAAATCTTACTTCCTTTCTCCAAAAGTGGCACTTGGAGAATTTGGCTCTTAGCTGATGTGCACGGAGAGTATCCATGATCTCTTTCAGATGCTGAGCATGTTCTTCCTCATTCTTTGAGAAGATCAAAATATCGTCTATGAAGACCACCGCGAACTTATTGAGGAATTCACTGAACACCCTACTCATCAGGTCTACGAAATAAGCGGGTGCGTTCGTCAGACCGAAAGGCATGACAAGCCACTCGAAGAAACCGTCTGGGGTTCTGAACGTCGTTTTATCAATCCTATCTTCAGCTACCCTTAGCTGATGGAACCCAGTAGCTAAATCAAGTTGGGAGAAGACCGACGCACCTACAAGATGATCAAACAAATCGTCTATACGGGGAAGCAGATGTCTATTCTTCTTAGTCAGCTTGTTTAGCTCCCTATAGTCCACACAAAGACGTAGTGAACCATCTGCTTTGGTGGCGAACACCACTGGAGCACCCCGTTCCAAGATACTCCTTCTTATAAACCCTTTCTCGAGAAGCTCCTTAACTTGCTTACTGAGCTCCTTCCTCTCCTTTGGAGCCATGTGTCTAACAGGCAGAGCTACAGGCTTTGCATTATCAACAAGATATATGCGGAAGTCTATTTCCCGCTTCGGTGGTAAGCCTTTCACCTCTTCAAAGACATCCGGTTATTCCTGGACTACTATAACCGACTGCAAATTCTCAACAGAAGCGTCAAGCGACTCTAGATAACTAAGCATAACAACATTCAAGGGATTACAAGAAATTTCTAGAGTGCTACCAAGTCGAGTCAAGAGCCTAACCACTCTTTTCTCACAATCAAGAATGGCACCATTACTGGATAACCAGTCCATGCCTAAGATCAGTCCATACCCTGAGAAGCCCAAAACAAAGGCACTACATCTAAATTCAACACTTAGAATAGAGATTTTCAAATCCAAGCAAACCATCGACAAATAAGCTGAGCCCCCAATTGGATTTGAAACAACCAAGGGATCTTCTACCATACTAGTGTCTAGGTGCAGAGATTCTACTAAAGCAGATGAAATAAAGGAGTGTGATGCACCAGAATCAAAGAGAGTGCGAACTAGATGATCATACAGATAAACTAAGCTTTCTACAAAAATATTTCTACTTAAGGTTCTCCAGATAAGATTGAGAAGATAAGCAAGATAAAACAAAGCATCTAGAAGAAGAAGTTAAAGATGTACCCCCCCAGAGGGTTCTGCTTGCGGGCCTTGCCCTTGCTTCTTAGGGAAGTTCTTGCGGATATGTCCAGTATCACCACACTGAAAGCATGCTCCCCTCTTCCTCTTCTTTCTACAATCCTGGACTATATGCCCAACAATGCCACAGAAATAACATTTCCTTTCCTCATGTGCCTTATTATTATTGTTGTGATCCTTTCCTTCTTGACTATTATCCGTCTTCTTGTTCTGCGATTCTTCCACTTGTTGTTTCACATAGAGGAGGAGGAGGAGTAAAAGCATCTGTAGCTGGGGAGTAAGGTCCCCAGACATGCTGAAACGAAAAGGAAAGGTTCAAAACGAAGGATATCCAGATAGTGCATATGGCTTTTGGGGGATTATACCTTTTAAAATATCAAAACTTTTCTTGAAAATGGTTCTTTAAACTTCTTTTCGAAAATAGTTTCAAATTTTTTTATCTAGTCTGGTAAATCTATGCTCTGATACCAAGTGAAACACCCCACACTCCATTAAGGTCACTCACAAGGGATTGCCTTAACTTTGGTGCAGGTATGTAAGTAACAGTCACAGACAAAACACAAGACAGATATAAACACATATATATATAAGCAGCGGAAAACATCAGACTTTTATTTCATAAAATACTTGTTCATACAACACATTTCCATATTTGTCTCATAACAACTTCCAAAAACATTACAACATCATTTCTGTCTTGGTTTTAAAATAAAGAAGCATAAAACGTGATTAAAACTGCATAAATCCCCATAGAGTGTGACCAACAGCCATAGCCAAGGAAAGAGACACCAAACCGTACATCAACTTTCTTGAAGCTTTTAAAGAATCTGACTAAGCTGAGCTATTTCCTCCCTGTGGACCTGGGGGGAAACGGAAGAAAAGAAGACGAAAGAAAATAGGGTCAGACATAAACCCTGGTAAGTCTAGTGACTCTTCATTATGAAAATAAGAATAAGGGCATGATAGGTATAAACTGGAACAGGAAAGTATCATAAACTAGATAAGGTATTCCTGAAACGAATATACTATCGCACCCCACACTATATCTCTGCACCTATTGTATTTATTCCGACTGGCACCCTATGCTGAGGGTTAAGTGATCCTGTTTCTAAAGATGCACCCTATGATGAGGGTAAAGTGATCCCATTTCTAAAGATGCACCTTATGCTGATGGTAAAGTGATCCCCTTATTTTAAAGATCGACTCCTACTCGCATAATCATCTATGTCTTATGACCCCCAGAAATTGTAGATACCTATGTTGGCCCCACCATGGGGTGTATCAAGTCCCATGGTGGCAACCTCGACACAGACCTTAGAATGCATAGGTTATACTACTGGTGCCCTCAGTGCTTTGTTTGTCTGCTCCGAAGTGTGTGCACGCCCGCAATCCGTTAGAACCCACAATGTTGCACCCACCGCCGTCGCTTTGACCGCTTACAATCAGCCTAGTAATCGTACCCCACCCTTCCTAGTTTCAGGGTACCATGATACCTAATTGGGTTACTGCTGAAATGGGTTCCCATTACTAGGGTTTTCTAGTCAAACATGTTAAGTGGTTAAGTGTCTGTATTTACCTAACCACACCCATCAATTTCATTAACATGTTGAATTGGTTAAGTGTTTGAGTTAACTTAACCCTACCATCTGTCCTTAGCCTTTTAAAGCACCGACCACTCACATTAGACAGATATTGTTACGGTTACTGGATGTGCCGGTCGGTTCCGAGCAGATTTACACCGTAACTCAGTCTAATCTCGGGTCCTTATTGGGCTTCATGCTTAACCACCCATATTGGATAGGTATTGTTGTGACTTCTGGACAGCCGGGCGGGTCCGGGCAAATTTACATCACAACTCAATCCAACCTCGTGTTAAGCATATTCGTATTTTCTAAATTTACATATTTGTCTTCATTTCTGAATATATGTAAATTTGTCAACAATTAAATGTTATGGCCCACATTCCAAGTTTAACATTTTTGGTATAAGAATTTATACCGTTTAAATGCCACCAATTTTGGCATGTGACAAACATGCCAATTTCATATATTTTTATGACAAATTTTCTAATATTCTCAACGTTGCCCCGTTTAAACATTAGGCGAACAATCTTAGCCTAATTTTCGTTTGCATAGTTTTTAACATATGATATTAGGCTAAAAACTTAGCCTAATTTAGCGCACACAAATAGGCATAAGGGAATTCATAAACATAACATAGGTGTAAACTTGGCATTTTTGGCATAGTCAATATGAACATCATAGGTATGAACTTGCAAAATAGCCAACATGAATGTCATAGATGTGATCTTGGAAAATAGTCAATATACATATATGTTAATTTGCAACATAGCCTAAATCAATTTTACATATATGTGAATTTGCATTGAAATAAAGGTCTAACCAAATAGGTGTCACATGAAATAGCATATGATTTAGACAACATAGGTCTAAACTTGTTTTTGGATCTAGGCATAACATCGAACATCATTAGCACATGACAAGAATATGACTTTTTCATAAATACGTATAACTTTATGACAAGGGTGTGAACTAGATCTAATCGCATATCTAATTACAACACGAAACATGTACTAAAGTGGATCTTGACGTGGATCCAATTAGGAACTTGCAACTTTTACATAAACATAGGGGCATGTATATGAACATAACAATTTAGGCGTAAAGATTTTCTAGCATAAAGTATATACATGAGGTTCTAATCACAAATGATCTATATAATCACATAATCATGAACTATACAGCTTGCTTGTGATGTTGTTGTCATTCTAAAAGTACAATAGGACCAACTTCAGTCTTAATTATATCACAAACATCCCAATTTCATTCGCAACACAATCATTTCAAAACATAGATATGAATTAACATCGTCGTTACATAATAGCACAATTCCACTTCCAATTTACATCGAATCAATTCTTAGTTTTATTCTCATCGGAAAAATCACTATACTTACAACGAACGACGAACTTGGATTCTGGATTCTAAATTCTGGATTTGAAATGCTTTCCTTTGGGTAGACTAACGTTGTTTTGATTCGTGTTTAGCTTTAGTGTTGGCTTGTCTCTAGGCTTGCTAATTGACGGCTACTCCTAGTTTCTTTCTAGCAGCATGACGGCTTTAGTATTCTATTATTTGTGTGAATTTAGGGTTAGACTTGAGTTGTATTTATAGAATTTCAATCTAATTAGAGCCATCGATGAAGCTAGAGTAAATCCAAACCATCCATCTCAAGACAAGCCAATCAGAAAGTGACATGTAAGCCCTAATGACTCAGCCAAGCCTCAGAATTCGACCAGACCCTGACCAGGCCAGCCAGGGCCTGACCAGCAGGTCTTTCTGACCTGGGCGCACTTAGCAGGTGCGCCAGGCTAAAATTGTACTAGCGCACTTCCCAAGTGCGCCAGTTCAATTTTGTTCTGGTGCACTTCCCAAGTGCGCCAGTGCATTCTGACCCGTTTCTGGTTTTTCTGTCCAACTTGGTTCGTCCATATCTTCTTCATACGATATTCGTTTTACGCAAACTTGGACTCTATCTCAAGCAGAATTTCGAGACGAACACAATGGCGTAACCCATTTCCCATGATTTCATCATTTAGAATTAATTATACTTTAATTTGTTAAGTTACAGTTAACAGGGAATTCGGGGTGTTACATTACCAAAATCAACCTGAGAAGGAAAATAAAATAGCTATTAATAGCTAGTACACATATATATTGATGTATATAAAGTAAAAGATTTCAAAGGTGAAAAATAACACATGGAAACAAGTAAATGCATAACTCAATCAGCCAAGAAACAGTACGCAGATCATTCAAGGGAAAACAAATATATGCATATATTATATACATGTGTTTTCACATCCTGCACTATACTTGAAGTGAAATAGAAAAGAAAATATATACCATCAAATCTTACACCATCAAAATCAAAATAGATAATGCATGTTTATATATAATCAGAAATCACATAGAAAAAGCTATTATACAATACCCCAATGCAGATCTGAAATTGAATTTAAAATAATAGCAGACAAGGCCATGTGAACGAACCATATCAATTGTTGTATATACATAAAGCAAGACCATACGAGCAGAAAATCTGCCGGGGTTCAATATGAATTGACAATCCGAAATGAACCATTCAATGGTTGATGTACACAGACCACGTGAAATGCAATGGACATTACAACCAAATCTTCATAGGATTTCACATGGAAACTCAACACAAATCCTTACATTGCCTTGTCAAGCATCTATCACCAACAGTTCAAACATGGCAGATCCGAAATGAAAAAGTAAACGCCTAAAAATCTAGTAATAGCTCAATCTAAAACCTAGGATGTAACAATTCGAGAGGTACAGTGACCATCCACATGTATAAATACACGGTGTGTTCAACCACAAACCAAATCAATTCAGTTCAAAATAAACAAGTTCGAAACCCACCGAAATCAAAACAGGGAAAATCAAAACTATACCGTAAATTAAAAACAAAATACTTATCTGAATTGGGGCTTCAACTCGGTAGTGGTATCAAAGGAGTTCGTGGAGAGGGTTCGGTGGTCTTCAGCTTCGCTCTTCGAGGGTCTCGTCTTCGTGGGTTAGCGGAGCAACTGGACAATGCTGACACGAGGGAGAAGCAGGACGTCGCGGTCTATGTGGTTGGACTTTGGTAGCAGCGATGGAAGGAGGATGAAGAGACGGAAGAGGGTAGCGGCATGGTAGGGTTTTCGTTCTTTTTCTTTTGGGAAGGCGGCGGGTTTGTGGAAGAATGAGAGAGGAGCCGATGGTTAGGGTTTTAAGTAAGGAGGCGGGCTTGGTTATTTCGGTTGGGCTGGACGACGGTAGGTAAGGCCCTTTTTTTTAAATTTATTTAAAAGTTAATTAGTTTAATGTTTTATAGAACTTCGAAAATTAATTTCGAACACTCACGTAATCAGATTGCGACGAAACGAAAAACACCGGAACCCTGAAGACGAGCACTACGCGATGGATAAGAACCGAGCAGAGCAGGCAGTAGCTGGATTTTTCAAATAAGTTAAACACAATTTAATTTGACTGAAATAAGTTGAATTATCGACGAATCAAAAAAAGGTGAGTTAGCCTCACTCAGTTTCTCCCCGTTTATATTTTATATAAATTGGGTTTTTGTTTTATGCACTCTGGTTGCTAGTAATGGATAGTCTGCTAGTTATATCTTATTGATTTGAACAATGAAATTTAAATGGTCGTTTAAATTCAGTGAAATATAAAATCGTTATTTTTAATGATTAAATCCAATAAAGGAAATTTTCCTTGATTTACCACGTTTATAAAATAAACGTGTTTGAAATTATTTGAATTGTTTGCGTGACCTGGTTGTTAACTGAGGGTCGAGAAATAGTTGGATTGGGAAATTGATTTGATTGATGAACAGTTGGATTGAAATTCAACAATTGATTTGGTTTAAACAGTGACAATATTGGTTGAGTAATTTGGTATCACTTTGCCTGTCAGAGAATCATGGATTTATATCATCAAATGGGTCGACCCTTATGTGATTTTAAATTTATTTTATAACTAAAATAGGTTTAAGTATATTATTTTGGATAGAGCAAATTTTAAAGAAAATTAAGAATTATTATTATTCAGTTAATCGAATTAGGATTTAATTGAAAATTTTGTTATTAAATTTGAATTGATCGAATATAGTTTATCTGAGACAGAGTTATTCAAACATAGTTATTCAAGATGAGTACCATTTCGTAAGACTGCTAGCGTAATTCGCAGGGCTGCAGATAGCCTACGGCGGTCGGATGTTTCTTGAGGGAATCAGGTGTAACCATTGTGACCGCTGCGATCTAGAGTCAGGTGAATGGTGTTAAATCAAATAGTAGTAAATCGATAAAAGTAATTAAGTCGAGATAGTCAAAGTTGAGTTAATTAAATCGGGTTGGCCAAATTTAGTTAAATAAGTCAAGTTAGTCGAGTAGAGTTAATCAGTTAGAGTTAATCAGTTAGAGTAACCAGTTAGAGTAAATCAGGTAGAGTTAGTCAGGTAGAGTTAAGCAGCTATGGTTAATCAATTAGAGTAAATCGATTGGAATTAAATCGAATTAGAGTTATTCAAATGGGGTTAATCAGGTTTGGGTTAATCGAGTAGTAGTAAATTGAATAGAGTTAGTAAAAAAGAATTAATCGAATATCACTTATTCGGAGTAGAATTATCGAATATAGTTTATTCTAGAAGTGAGTTAAATCAAATACAAGTTATTCGAAGAGATAGTTAATTGGATATAGTTTATTTGCAAGAGAGATTTTCGAATACAGTTTTATTCGAAAGAATGATAAATCGAATATGGTTATTCGAAAGGAAATTGTTAAGGATTTCGAAGATGAACTTTGTCTATTTCGAGGTTGGAAATGTTGTTCAGTTAAGGTCTGAGAGGTAATTATACCCCAACTTGATTGACTTCGTTTTTAACCAAGGATGGGTAAGGTTCGATGGTGAAGATTGGTCAAGTAAATTGAGCCAATGAGTGAAAGGGGTTGAATTGGCTGAGTGATGCTTTATTTAAACATCGGTTTAAATCAAATGAAGAAGTTAGGAAACGTTTTCCAAATAAAGATCATAAATATTTTAATATATATATAGAAATAAGCAAAAGAAGTAATTTCGGGAAATGTCCCAGTGTTAATAAAGTATATTTTCTAAATGTAGGAAATAAGGATTTATGTATATATATATATATATATATATATATATATATAAATGACTAAGTCAAGGAAATAAACATTGAATGATGATTGGTCGATAGAATTTCCATCTGGAAATAATATCGATGTTTGCACACCTGTTTTTATTTGATAGTTAAATCACCGACTATCAAACCTGACCATACAATCGTTGGTACGGAAAGACCAGGATCGAATTCATATTCGGAAACCATTCTGACCATCGAATACGTGGAAGAAGATTATCGAAGATGGAGAAATGGAAGACCGTTGATCTTCGTGAGCGGAGCGACTACTGATTGAATTTCCCTAGTTTGGAGGCCGGAGATATTTCAACAGTGATTCTGTCATAATCGGAATCTACGGATTGCAAGGACTTCTCGTTACTGATCTGTAGTGTAATAACCCGAAAATCTGGGCCAGTTTAAAATTTTTATTTTGGCAATTTTAGCGAATTTTGAATATTTAAAATGAATTATTTTAAATAATATCGGCGAGGGAATTTATTTTGAATAGAATTCGAATGTATATATTCATATACGTCGTCGTTAGAATATAAATAATTATATATAATTATAAATAGAATTGAAAATGGCGCGGTAGTTCGATAATTCGATTTCAAACTTCAATTGAATGTACCGGGTGCAAAACAATCCGGATTTTAGTGAAACCAAAAATGATAGGATCTCTTTGAGAACATCTTTCCAACGAATCCGAAAAATCGAAAGTTCGTAGCGCGAATCAAAAGATATGTCCAGTTGAAAATTCTAAATAGTCGCTATGGAATTCAGGCCCTTAAAAATGGACATCTTGCAAACGACCTCGGATTTCGACGAAACCACTTTTGTTGGATCCGCAGTGTAAAGTTATTGCTAGGTTTCAAATTTCATAATTTTTCGAACCAGTATGTGAGCATGATAAAGGAAAACGAGTTTGACCAGTTTCAGTTGATTTCAATCGACTGGAAATTGGCCATTTTTCCAACGGTCTCAGAATTCGACGAAACTAGTTTTGTTAGGACCGTATTGTCAATACGAAGCTAGAAAATATTTTTCGGGAATTGTTCGAGTTAGTAGGTGGCCCCGGTAATTTGAAAAGTACGTTTAAAAAATTCAATATAGTGATTTAAATGTAAATTCAACGAAAACTGATCGAAATAGTCGAACCAGCTTACGAAACATATCTCATTGTGTTCGGAATGGGGGTACTACGCTAGAGGCGACAGTCGGTGGGTTCGATTTGGGATTCGAAATATAAGTCAACTTAACTGAGAAAATAATAATAAACTAATAAATTATAAAATAAAACCTTATCTCCTTAAAACCCCCCTTTCCACGTTGGAATCGGTCAAAGCCCCATCTTCTCAAGAAAAAACCGATCCCTTTCAGATTTGTTCCCCCAATCCTAGCCGCCTACCCGGATGTCGATCATCCACCGCGCCTGTCGCGCCCCGCCACCGATCGCTCTGCCTCCCCACGACGAGCCCTCCATCCGTCGCAACCCCTGTCCCCCTCCTCTTCTCGAGCCTCCCTCGCTCCATTCACCAAAACCGACGCTCCCCTCTCCTGTAAACCCACTACCATTCAAACCCTAGCCGACTGCGAGGGCTCCACCGCGCCGACCGTTTCAGCCTCTCCCCCCTCTGTAACGGTGATGAAGCCCCCTCCTTCTGCGCGCAAAAGAAAACTGTAAGTTAATTTTATTTTCTTTTATTTCTTTATTAAATTTATATTGTTTTAAAACTGAAATTTATATAGTTTAAAAACTGAAAATATATATATACATAGGGAAAAAAATCAGTTTTGAAAAATATACATATACTTTGTCTAGCAGAATATAATATGCTATGTTTTGAAAATATAAAAGATAGAAAAATAGGATTTTTATATATTGAACTTCGATAGAAAAATAGGATTTTTATATATTGAACTTCGATAGAAAAATAGGATTTTTATATATTGAACTTCGATAGAAAAATAGGATTTTTATATATTGAACTTCGATAGAAAAATAGGATTTTTATATATTGAACTTCGATAGAAAAATAGGATTTTTATATATTGAACTTCGATAGTAAAAATATGATTTTTATATATTGAACTTCGATAGTAAAAATGTGATTTTTATATATTGAATAGCGAAGTAAAAATGTGATTTTTATATATTGAATAGCGAAGTAAAAATGTGATTTTTATATATTGAATAGCAAAATAAAAATGTGATTTTTATATATTGAATAGCAAAGTAAAAATTCGATTTTTATATATTGAATAGCAAAGTAAAAATTCGATTTTTACATATGTAGAGAATACGGGCGAAGAAAGTAATAAGAGACGAGAACAGTGAAGATTTTCTGCATTGGAAGTGCCGTGAAGTTGGATAGCTATCTGTGAGAACTTCTCACCTTTTAATTTCTTTTTCTAGTTATATATATATACTAGGATGCAGACGGTGCTTAGTAGCACCCGACACCCGTCATCCACAGACCATGGATGGCTTGTTTGTGAAATTGTTTGGTTGTGTAGTTGATTAGTCTAATTGGTTTGAATTGAATTGTTTAGTGAATTGAATGGATTTGATTGATGTGTGAATGGCGTGGGCCTTCACTAGACCGGGGATAAGGCTAGGCCTCGTCCCGTTTCTAGTATCGTGCCGTTATGCCGCCGAAATTTTCTAAAATATGTTAGAAAAATAAAAATATCATTTTATTGAATAAATGAACTAAATAGAAATTCATGTGTTAAAATAAAATGTTTTATCGTTAAAAATATAATTTTAACGTGAAAGTGAATAAATGAATATTTATAAACAAATCGGCCGATTTGTTTATATACACTGATTTGACTGATATCGATTGGGTCGATAAATTTTACACATCGCCCAACTGCACAAATAAAAATCTGTGTTTGATTGTTTGAAACCCCACACGGGTGTTGGGATGAAATATGAATTTCACTCATCCTGATTGATTAAATATGTCGATCGATTGATTGACAGGCTGTTATAAGCGTAAGATATCTATATTTGATGCTTATACAGTGTAGTGCACTTTGGTTGATGGTTGATTGTTTATTATTGCTATTATATACATGTGTTGTATGGAATCCATATAATTAACGTTATATGGTGATTGATTGGGCCTCATTCCAATCGGGAAAGTAATGAATATTATAAAAGAAAATTCATGTGTTGAATATAAAAATAGTGATGTGTTGACAGTACTCATGTGTTGAGATTAGTCGTGTGTTGAAATAAATATAGATTCATGTGTTGAATGGGATAAATATTCATTTGTTGGATAGAATAAAGAAGTTTTGAAAATATAAAGCCGGGTTGATTAGATTGACGCCATTTTGACGTAAACGATATTTATATCGATTTTATTCATTTTCGAAATGAATTGAATTGAAAACGATTTCGAAATGAATTGAATTGAAAACGATTTCGAAATGAAATGAATTGAAAACGATTTCGAAATGAATTGAATTGAAAACGATTTCGAAATGAATTGAATTGAAAACGATTTCGAAATGAATTGAATTGAAAACGATTTCGAAATGAAATGAATTGAAAACGATTTCGAATTGAATTGAAAACGATTTCGAAATGAATTGAATTGAAAACGATTTCGAATTGAATTGAAAACGATTTCGAAATGAATTGAATTGAAAACGATTTCGAATTGAATTGAATTGAAAACGATTTCGAAATGGATTGAATTGAAAGCGAATTCGAAATGAATTCAAATTGAATTGAATAGAAATGAATTTTAAAACGAATTTATAAAGAAGAATTCAATTTTGATTTGAATTGAAATGGAAGTTGAAATTGTTTTGAAACGAATGTAGAACTATTTATAAAATTCGTTTTAAAAAGGAAATCGACGAAATATATATAATATATATATATTATATATATAATGGCCTGAATAGATCGCGCCGCGCCGCGGCAGTTCGTGAATTTCGACCATTTATTTCAAATGGACATTGCGGGAGATCCGACCGTCGGATTCTCCTAAAACCGGAACCGTTGGGTTCGTATCGAAGAGAGCTTTCCAATGAATATTAGAAATTTGAAATCTAACGGTTGGATTTGGAATTATGTCCAAATCAAATTCGAAAAAGGTCGCTGTAAGTGCAGTTCGATGGCCGTTGTTGGAAATCGACTGTACGTGCCTTGGTAAAATTATTAAAAATATCTATAATTTGTGTAAAATCATAATATATGGATTGGAAAGAGTTGAGCTAGAAAATTCCACATTTGAAAAGATAAAAATAGATTTTTATCGAAATAAACTAGTTTTGAACTAGAATTAAAATCAATTTATTTTTGAAATAAATAAATTGAATTTGAAAGTGATTTTAAAAATAATCAATACTCCCAATACGTGGATTGGACTGGAGTTGAATCGAAATTATCTTCGGGATATTTCGATGTTGGATTTCGTGACTATACAGATATTGTTATGGGGATTTGAAAGATATATTTTATATCGTTATTTCCAATACGATATATGTTGGTTTCAGAATTTGATATTGAATGTAAGCCGATATATTTTCTATTCAGAGCCTTGTAATTAATATCAAATGTGATTTGGGTTTATCGTGAATCGTGTTTTAGAAGACATTGGTTCTTTAACCCAGTTAAAGGCCAGATATCGATTTTTGAGAAGATTAAAACTAAGTGGAGTTTTAATGAATCTTTAATTAGATTGAAAAATGAATTGATTATTTAAATTATC
This sequence comes from Allium sativum, assembly GCA_030737875.1. Classification (NCBI taxonomy): domain Eukaryota; kingdom Viridiplantae; phylum Streptophyta; class Magnoliopsida; order Asparagales; family Amaryllidaceae; genus Allium; species Allium sativum. Next base: position 269,591,914 of record CM060922.1, on the reverse strand, counting down.
AAATCTAAAAGGTGATCGAGAATGGAGTACCACCAGTTTTGCTGCAAAGCGATAGTTAAATCTTTAATTAGATTTGAACGTGAAATGGTAATTAATTTTACCGATAACACAGTGGTGTTAGATGTGCAGTATTACCAGTTTTCTCCATTGGATATATAGGTTGGGATTGGGAAATAAAATAATAATTACTTCGGTGTGGTTCGCTAATCCCGACTAGTTTGGAAAACCATAATATGGTCTGAAATGATATCCAAAGGAAGATTAAAGAATAAATTTAGAAGAATTTATCTTGGATAAAATTAATGGGAACCTTTCCCTAAAAATGTGATTTGTGAATAAAAGAATATTCTGAATTGGAATGAGGCGTTTGATGTGTTTGTGTAACATTTGTTTATCATATACGTGGGTTATTCAGAAAGGCCGGGTTTACACCCATTCTGAATAACCGATTCGACGAGATGTCGAAGATGAAGACGGTGGTTGAAGACCGGAAGTCTTCACATCGTTTGGATAATTACCGACGATCCTAATTGGGCTGTACACCCAAGAGGATGGAAATAGTTGGCGGTCGTCCAGACGTACTTGGAGATGGATGGATATGCGAGGAAAGTGCCTCCGGTTTCGCTCAGACCTAGAACGGACTTGTAAATGGATGGTGTGTCTGACATTGTATTCCTTTATATTGTATTTGTTGATCTCTGCTAAATATATATCTGTTTGGCGGCGGAGAATTTATTCTCTTGCTTAACGCCCTTCTCTGAGACATATGAGCTCAGAGGTTATATATTGGCAGAAATCAGTGGTACGATATGGATTGATAGTGTGGCATACTGAGATGCAGTGATCCAGACTTTTGTTGAAAAGCAAAGTTTGGTGGTTGATGATCAAAGCGCAGCTGATATAGCATGGCTTTGTGTATAGCGTTGATCCGCGAGCCTCACAGCCCGGGATGGTGGTAAACTGATGGTTTGATCAGTATACATTTTTAGTGTAGTGGATCCGGTCGACCGATATTGAGCTTCGTGCTCGGAGGGATAGAGTTAGCGGTGTTTTCTCTTGCTGGGACGTAAGCCGCGGTGATACTTGAGTCCCAAAAGTGCGGATGTGCATAGCGGTGTTTTCTCTCGCTGAGACGTAAGCCGCAGTGATTTGTACTACGCGATCGATCTTTCGAATCAGGAGCCACCATGATGGAAATCCAATTTCCAATACGTGTATTTCGGCTTTATTTGTAGAGCCTAGTATGGCGACATAGTGGGATGGGGCACTCATGCCGTCTATGATTTATATTTATGATTGAAATTGTTTTTGACACTATACACTTATTATAGTATCAAATGATTTGTTTCAAACGTATCAAGCATGTTTGGCTGTTATAAGGTAAAACCCTATCCTCCGGCTTGCGTTGCATTGTGTGATGGGACCTGGGTCTTATAATAGCTTCATTTTTCGAAAAAGCATTGCGCTGTTTATTCTATGCACTAGTATTCTTGGGAGGAAACCCGTTCCGTATTATACGGCGTGGTCCCTTGAATTACTCTCTTTTAAAGTAAAGTTTTAAATAACTGTTTTAGTTCTCACACCAGTCACATGACTGACCTGGAGTTTATTGTTTTAACCTAAACTCTGGGTGCCCTTATTTTCAACACGGGCAGCTAGTAGTTTTGGTTTTGCAGATTTATATTCATAGGATCCTGGTTTACAGCTGGAATGATATCCGGAAGGCTTTGTATCCGTATATCTCTTCTAGTTGTGTATTGTATTATTTTCCGCTGCTAGGTATTTAAATGTATTTTAAATCTCTGATATTTCTGTGTAATACTCATTTATACTCTGTATATTCTTGTAATCTGATGCATTGTTGTAATAACAGTGAAATGTTCTTCTGTTTGTGTTCTGATTTGTCTTGTCCTCACAGTAATTCGTTCTTTCTCATCTCTTCGGAGACCGGGGAAGTTTCGGGTCGCTTCATTTGGTATCAGAGCTTTGGTTTACAGAGCTCGAGAACAAGACACATTAGAACCATACGAAAGAATTCATCAGATATTGGATTAGTTATATCCAATTAGAATTACTCGTTAGAGATAGGATCGGTAGTATCCTAGAACGAGTGTGAAGAGTATATTTTTCAAATGAAAACAATTTTGTTTTGAAAATTTAAATTCAATTATTCGTATTTGAATATTTATTTATTTTGAATATGGACAATCTAGTATATAAAGGTTTTGCATATACGCGTCATGAACGTATATTCGAAGTTTTAATATATTAGATAGATATAGAATCACATTCTAGTTGCCCGGGAATGATTCTGATAATGCTGCAGCGTTACCCGTATTTATTTTCGTGTTTCGAAGGTGTGATATCTATATATTTCCATTAGACTGGTGTGAGAACCAAAACTTATATAGTTAGAATACATTGTTGTGAATTGGCATCAAAAACATGATTTTCTTTATATGTAGTAAAATTATCAATTTGAAACGTTAAAGTCACTAATTGATTGATGTTTGTTTATTTGTTTGATAATTGTGAACCATTTAGCCTAATTGAACCAAATATTGAATTATATTAAAAGTTGGTTGCTTTTACTTGCATATACATATACTTACACTGAACAGGTCATAGCAAGGAGGCTAGAGCAGAGAATAAAATTTGTTTGCCCGACAAATAGGTACATGTTTATTACATAATTTCCTGTTTTGTTTGGGTGATGATGATTTTGTGAGCCTATTGGCTAGCCGCTTGGCTTTTTCTTTTTCTTTTTGAGATCTGAAGGACCGGGGAAGCTATTTGAAATTCCCCGATGCTCCCGGTGCAGGGGAGGTTATGGCGAAATTTTTCGAAAATTTAGGGTGTTAGCCAAATTTTTGAAAATTTTGAAAATTCTCAGAAACTAAAAGGATGGAGAATAGAAGCCAGATTGAACGTAGAGCTGAATAATCAAACCACTTTCGACTTTGTTCCTTTTCGGGGACGAAAAGTTTTAAGTGGGGGAGATTGTAATAACCCGAAAATCTGGGCCAGTTTAAAATTTTTATTTTGGCAATTTTAGCGAATTTTGAATATTTAAAATGAATTATTTTAAATAATATCGACGAGGGAATTTATTTTGAATAGAATTCGAACGTATATATTCATATACGTCGTCGTTAGAATATAAATAATTGTATATAATTATAAATAGAATTGAAAATGGCGCGGTAGTTCGATAATTCGATTTCAAACTTCAATTGAATGTACCGGGTGCAAAACAATCCGGATTTTAGTGAAACCAAAAATGATAGGATCTCTTTGAGAACATCTTTCCAACGAATCCGAAAAATCGAAAGTTCGTAGCGGGAATCAAAAGATATGTCCAGTTGAAAATTCTGAATAGTCGCTATGGAATTCAGGCCCTTAAAAATGGACATCTTGCAAACGACCTCGGATTTCGACGAAACCACTTTTGTTGGATCCGCAGTGTAAAGTTATTGCTAGGTTTCAAATTTCATAATTTTTCGAATCAGTATGTGAGCGTGATAAAGGAAAACGTGTTTGACCAGTTTCAGTTGATTTCAATCGACTGGAAATTGGCCATTTTTCCAACGGTCTCAGAATTCGACGAAACTAGTTTTGTTAGGACCGTATTGTCAATACGAAGCTAGAAAATATTTTTCGGGAATTGTTCGAGTTAGTAGGTGGCCCCGTAATTTGAAAAGTACGTTTAAAAAATTCAATATAGTGATTTAAATGTAAATTCAACGAAAACTGATCGAAATAGTCGAACCAGCTTACGAAACATATCTCATTGTGTTCGGAATGGGGGTACTACGCTAGAGGCGACAGTCGGTGCGTTCGATTTGGGATTCGAAATAAAAGTCAACTTAAATGAGAAAATAATAATAAAATAATAAATTATAAAATAAAACCTTATCTCCTTAAAACCCCCCTTTCCACGTTGGAATCGGTCAAAGCCCCATCTTCTCAAGAAAAACCCGATCCCTTTCAGATTTGTTCCCCCAACCCTAGCCGCCTACCCGGATGTCGATCATCCACCGCGCCTGTCGCGCCCCGCCACCGATCGCTCCGCCTCCCCACGACGAGCCCTCCGTCGCAACCCCTGTCCCCCTCCTCTTCTCGAGCCTCCCTCGCTCCGTTCACCAAAACCGACGCTCCCCTCTCCTGTAAACCCACTACCATTCAAACCCTAGCCGACTGCGAGGGCTCCACCGCGCCGACCGTTTCAGCCTCTCCCCCCTCTGTAACGGTGATGAAGCCCCCTCCTTCTGCGCGCAAAAGAAAACTGTAAGTTAATTTTATTTTCTTTTATTTCTTTATTAAATTTATATTGTTTTAAAACTGAAATTTATATAGTTTAAAAACTGAAAATATATATATACATAGGGAAAAAAATCAGTTTTGAAAAATATACATATACTTTGTCTAGCAGAATATAATATGCTATGTTTTGAAAATATAAAAGATAGAAAAATAGGATTTTTATATATTGAACTTCGATAGAAAAATAGGATTTTTATATATTGAACTTCGATAGAAAAATAGGATTTTTATATATTGAACTTCGATAGAAAAATAGGATTTTTATATATTGAACTTCGATAGAAAAAAAATAGGATTTTTATATATTGAACTTCGATAGAAAAATAGGATTTTTATATATTGAACTTCGATAGAAAAATATGATTTTTATATATTGAACTTCGATAGTAAAAATGTGATTTTTATATATTGAATAGCGAAGTAAAAATGTGATTTTTATATATTGAATAGCGAAGTAAAAATGTGATTTTTATATATTGAATAGCAAAATAAAAATGTGATTTTTATATATTGAATAGCAAAGTAAAAATTCGATTTTTATATATTGAATAGCAAAGTAAAAATTCGATTTTTACATATGTAGAGAATACGGGCGAAGAAAGTAATAAGAGACGAGAACAGTGAAGATTTTCTGCATTGGAAGTGCCGTGAAGTTGGATAGCTATCTGTGAGAACTTCTCACCATTCAATTTCTTTTTCTAGTTATATATATATACTAGGATGCAGACGGTGCTTAGTAGCACCCGACACCCGTCATCCACAGAGCATGGATGGCTTGTTTGTGAAATTGTTTGGTTGTGTAGTTGATTAGTCTAATTGGTTTGAATTGAATTGTTTAGTGAATTGAATGGATTTGATTGATGTGTGAATGGCGTGGGCCTTCACTAGACCGGGGATAAGGCTAGGCCTCGTCCCGTTTCTAGTATCGTGCCGTTATGCCGCCGAAATTTTCTAAAATATGTTAGAAAAATAAAAATATCATTTTATTGAATAAATGAACTGAATAGAAATTCATGTGTTAAAATAAAATGTTTTATCGTTAAAAATATAATTTTAACGTGAAAGTGAATAAATGAATATTTATAAACAAATCGGCCGATTTGTTTATATACACTGATTTGACTGATATCGATTGGGTCGATAAATTTTACACATCGCCCAACTGCACAAATAAAAATCTGTGTTTGATTGTTTGAAACCCCACACGGGTGTTGGGATGAAATATGAATTTCACTCATCCTGATTGATTAAATATGTCGATCGATTGATTGACAGGCTGTTATAAGCGTAAGATATCTATATTTGATGCTTATACAGTGTAGTGCACTTTGGTTGATGGTTGATTGTTTATTATTGCTATTATATACATGTGTTGTATGGAATCCATATAATTAACGTTATATGGTGATTGATTGGGCCTCATTCCAATCGGGAAAGTAATGAATATTATAAAAGAAAATTCATGTGTTGAATATAAAAATAGTGATGTGTTGACAGTACTCATGTGTTGAGATTAGTCGTGTGTTGAAATAAATATAGATTCATGTGTTGAATGGGATAAATATTCATTTGTTGGATAGAATAAAGAAGTTTTGAAAATATAAAGCCGTGTTGATTAGATTGACGCCATTTTGACGTAAACGATATTTATATCGATTTTATTCATTTTCGAAATGAATTGAATTGAAAACGATTTCGAAATGAATTGAATTGAAAACGATTTCGAAATGAAATGAATTGAAAACGATTTCGAAATGAATTGAATTGAAAACGATTTCGAAATGAATTGAATTGAAAACGATTTCGAAATGAATTGAATTGAAAACGATTTCGAAATGAAATGAATTGAAAACGATTTCGAATTGAATTGAAAACGATTTCGAGATGAATTGAATTGAAAACGATTTCGAATTGAATTGAAAACGATTTCGAAATGAATTGAATTGAAAACGATTTCGAATTGAATTGAAAACGATTTTGAAATGGATTGAATTGAAAGCGAATTCGAAATGAATTCAAACTGAATTGAATAGAAATGAATTTTAAAACGAATTTATAAAGAAGAATTCAATTTTGATTTGAATTGAAATGGAAGTTGAAATTGTTTTGAAACGAATGTAGAACTATTTATAAAATTCGTTTTAAAAAGGAAATCGACGAAATATATATAATATATATATATATTATATATATAATGGCCTGAATAGAACGCGTCGCGCCGCGGCAGTTCGTGAATTTCGACCATTTATTTCAAACGGACATTGCGGGAGATCCGACCGTCGGATTCTCCTAAAACCGGAACCGTTGGGTTCGTATCGAAGAGAGCTTTCCAATGAATATTAGAAATTTGAAATCTAACGGTTGGATTTGGAATTATGTCCAAATCAAATTCGAAAAAGGTCGCTGTAAGTGCAGTTCGATGGCCGTTGTTGGAAATCGACTGTACGGGCCTTGGTAAAATTATTAAAAATATCTATAATTTGTGTAAAATCATAATATATGGATTGGAAAGAGTTGAGCTGGAAAATTCCACATTTGAAAAGATAAAAATAGATTTTTATCGAAATAAACTAGTTTTGAACTAGAATTAAAATCAATTTATTTTTGAAATAAATAAATTGAATTTGAAAGTGATTTTAAAAATAATCAATACTCCCAATACGTGGATTGGACTGGAGTTGAATCGAAATTATCTTCGGGATATTTCGATGTTGGATTTCGTGACTATACAAATATTGTTATGGGGATTTGAAAGATATATTTTATATCGTTATTTCCAATACGATATATGTTGGTTTCAGAATTTGATATTGAATGTAAGCCGATATATTTTCTATTCAGAGCCTTGTAATTAATATCAAATGTGATTTGGGTTTATCGTGAATCGTGTTTTAGAAGACATTGGTTCGTTAACCCAGTTAAAGGCCAGATATCGATTTTTGAGAAGATTAAAACTAAGTGGAGTTTTAATGAATCTTTAATTAGATTGAAAAATGAATTGATTATTTAAATTATCAAATCTGAAAGGTGATCGAGAATGGAGTACCACCAGTTTTGCTCCAAAGCGATAGTTAAATCTTTAATTAGATTTGAACGTGAAATGGTAATTAATTTTACCGATAACACAGTGGTGTTAGATGTGGAGTATTACCAGTTTTCTCCATGGGATATATAGGTTGGGATTGGGAAATAAAATAATAATTACTTCGGTGTGGTTCGCTAATCCCGACTAGTTTGGAAAACCATAATATGGTCTGAAATGATATCCAAAGGAAGATTAAAGAATAAATTTAGAAGAATTTATCTTGAATAAAATTAATGGGAACCTTTCCCTAAAAATGTGATTTGTGAATAAAAGAATATTCTAAATTGGAATGAGGCGTTTGATGTGTTTGTGTAACATTTGTTTATCATATACGTGGGTTATTCAGAAAGGCCGGGTTTACACCCATTCTGAATAACCGATTCGACGAGATGTCGAAGATGAAGACGGTGGTTGAAGACCGGAAGTCTTCACATCGTTTGGATAATTACTGACGATCCTGATTGGGCTGTACACCCAAGAGGATGGAAATAGTTGGCGGTCGTCCAGACGTACTTGGAGATGGATGGATATGCGAGGAAAGTGCCTCCGGTTTCGTTCAGACCTAGAACGGACTTGTAAATGGATGGTGTGTCTGACATTGTATTCCTTTATATTGTATTTGTTGATCTCTGCTAAATATATATCTGTTTGGCGGCGGAGAATTTATTCTCTTGCTTAACGCCCTTCTCTGAGACATATGAGCTCAGAGGTTATATATTGGCAGAAATCAGTGGTACGATATGGATTGATAGTGTGGCATACTGAGATGCAGTGATCCAGACTTTTGTTGAAAAGCAAAGTTTGGTGGTTGATGATCAAGCGCAGCTGATATAGCATGGCTTTGTGTATAGCGTTGATCCGCGAGCCTCACAGCCCGGGATGGTGGTAAACTGATGGTTTGATCAGTATACATTTTTAGTGTAGTGGATCCGGTCGACCGACATTGAGCTTCGTGCTCGGAGGGATAGAGTAAGCGGTGTTTTCTCTTGCTGGGACGTAAGCCGCGGTGATACTTGAGTCCCAAAAGTGCGGATGTGCATAGCGGTGTTTTCTCTCGCTGAGACGTAAGCCGCGGTGATTTGTACTACGTGATCGATCTTTCGAATCAGGAGCCACCATGATGGAAATCCAATTTCCAATACGTGTATTTCGGCTTTATTTGTAGAGCCTAGTATGGCGACATAGTGGGATGGGGCACTCATGCCGTCTATGATTTATATTTATGATTGAAATTGTTTTTGACACTATACACTTATTATAGTATCAAATGATTTGTTTTAAACGTATCAAGCATGTTTGGCTGTTATAAGGTAAAACCCTATCCTCCGGCTTGCGTTGCATTGTGTGATGGGACCTGGGTCTTATAATAGCTTCATTTTTCGAAAAAGCATTGCGCTGTTTATTCTATGCACTAGTATTCTTGGGAGGAAACCCGTTCCGTATTATACGGCGTGGTCCCTTGAATTACTCTCTTTTAAAGTAAAGTTTTAAATAACTGTTTTAGTTCTCACACCAGTCACATGACTGACCTGGAGTTTATTGTTTTAACCTAAACTCTGGGTGCCCTTATTTTCGACACGGGCAGCTAGTAGTTTTGGTTTTGCAGATTTACATTCACAGGATCCTGGTTTACAGCTGGAGTGATATCCGGAAGGCTTTGTATCCATATATCTCTTCTAGTTGTGTATTGTATTATTTTCCGCTGCTAGGTATTTAAATGTAATTTAAATCTCTGATATTTCTGTGTAATATTCATTTATACTCTGTATATTCTTGTAATCTGATGCATTGTTGTAATAACAGTGAAATGTTCTTCTGTTTGTGTTCTGATTTGTCTTGTCCTCACAGTAATTCGTTCTTTCTCATCTCTTCGGAGACCGGGGAAGTTTCGGGTCGCTTCATGTAGGGTGATTCCTAGGATGCAGTAGGAGGGTACCTTCGGTTCATCCTGTTCCTGGATGACTTGTATGGACGAGTGTCTGACAGAGTATTTCCAAAGGAATTACGTACGTTGATTTCTTCAAACGTACCGTAGTTGGTGGCGGAGGACGACGGTTCTTTTAGCTTAACCAATAGAGTATTTTTGTGGACGTCAATTAGTGATATCTGGCGGATCTGACAATGTGGCATTCAAAGTGAATGATGACTAGATTCTTCAAAGTAAATTTTAGCCTCAAGCCTCACAACTGTGAAATGACAGAAATCCGGCGGGCAGCATGGCTATGTGGGTCGCTCCGATTAGGATGTATGATCACCTATCTAGAGGAATTCAATTTTGTTTCTTTAATCTATATTCGATGCTGTCCCTTTTCAGGAGACGGTTGCTGATCCCAACCGTTGGTGATATACATTCGATACACTCAAGTGAAATGAGTGGTCCGTCATGTGAGGGCCGGGTTGCAAGATGTTCTTGTTGAACCCAGTGTATTCGTCTCTAGAGATACACGATCGGCAGGTGGTCCCATACCTTGTCAGAGTTGGAATCCAATATCCAATAAGCGCATGCGGTTTTGATTGTATACTATATATGTGGAGCGTGAGATGCAAGTGTTCCACTAGATTGTTATTTACTTGTATTTAGACATTATTATAATATTAGAAAAAATATTGTTTTCAAAACTGTTTTTGGCTTATCGTAAGGTAAAAACCATCCATGTTTATGTGTGGATTCGGTCTTACGATTACCCTTTTCTTTTGAAAAGATTTCGAACTTAAAAATCATGATTGGATGATTTACCCTTAATACTATGCGAGTTTATCTCACTCTGGGTCACCAGACTGGCGTGGTCTTTTGTAAATGCTCGAGTTAGCCAAGGTTTGCAGGTTCTATTGGACAGGTATGCTGGAGAAGACCATTCATATTTAGTGTTATTCCGCTGTGTTGTATATAAGACAGACTGTTATAACTGTCTAGATGTGACTATGTATTCTGATATTGTAAGTGTTTTTCCAAAGCTCTCAACAATGATTTATTTCTATATTATATTTTGTTCTGCTGCGATGTGAGTCTCTGTGTTGTGTTGATTCTTCTTCTTCTTCTTCTTCTATTCTAATATTTCTTCCTCTCTTATCTCACCCTCTAACTTCTTTCTATAAACGTTCCAGTGTTCTCGATGTTTGGAGGATCGACATAAGATATGGCAATGTATTTATGTCGATTTTCGGTGCCGAAACCCTTGGGTCGTTACAATACCAGTCCCATGACTGACCCGTGGTTTGTTTCACTTTGCAAACTCGGGTGCCTTTTTTTCCACACGGGCAGTCGAGCAGCTTATTTTGCAGATATGTTGAGCAGGATTCTGGATCAAAACTTAAATCTGTGTCTACAGCATTGATAGACTTCCACTGTATCAGTTTATTGTATCCGATGCTTTGTATTAAGTTTATTGTAAATTAGCTTCCGTTGTATTATTTTCAATGTACTCTAATATTATGTACTTTGAGTAACATTATTATGATGTTTATAAAAGTCTGTTATTATTCGTTCTAAATTGTTGTATTCCCAAAGTTAGCGTATTCGGGTTTTGAATAGCCTTGGTCGATTTTGCGATCGATTCGGTCAGGGTGAAATCCGGGTCGTTACAGTTGGTATTAGAGCTCTGGTTAGCTCAAATCTTTGGGGTACAACTCATCAGAACTGAACAAAAGGCACATCAGAGATTGGGTTAGTAATATCCAAAAAGAATACTCATTAGAGATAGGATCAGTAGCATCCTAGAATGAGAAAACTCGTTAGAGAGGGGGTTAGTAATGCCCTAGAATGAGTTGAGAGAAACAAATTTATTATTAACGTATTTGCAAGTATATAAATAATCTGATCTTAGAAAATATGATTTCTGAATATACAAAAGTTATATATGTTTGAAAAGCTAATCAACTAATTGATTATTTGTTCAACTAATAAAATTATTGAAACAAATAATAAAATGAAAATTGAATCGGTTAGTTAAACAATTTTTAGCTTCGTTCCTTTTCGAGGACGAAAAGATTTTAAGTGGGGGAGATTGTAACAACCCGGAATTTTGGAACCAATTTAAAATTTTAATGGATTTTAAATATTTAAAATAATTTATTTTAAATAATAACAATTAAAAATTTATTTAAATCAAAGTTAAAATGAATATATTTATTTTAATTATAAAAGGAGTTAGAAATAGCACGGCAGTTTGAAAATTTGAATTTGAACTTTGACTGAATGTACAAGATTCAAAATAAATCGGATTTTGGTGAAACCAAAAGTATTTAAATCTATTTAAAAATATCTTTCAACTGAATCCGAAAAATCAAAATTTCATAGCGGGAATCAAAAGTTATGCCCAGTTTAAAATTCAGAATAGTCGCTATAGAATTTATATATATTTTTTAATATTAAAAATAGCCATTTCGCAAACGACCTCCATTTTCAACGAAACCACTTTTCTTGGAACCAGAATGTCAAATTATTGCTAGATTTAAATTTTCATAATTTTTAGAATTAATATGTGAGCGTAGCAAAAGAAAATGTGTTTTGTCAATTTCAGTCAAATTTAATCGACTTTAAAATGGTCATATTTTCAAATGGGCACCAAATTCGACGAAATAAGTTTTGTTAGGACCGTATCGTCAAAACATAACTAGATATAATTTTTCTGGAATTTTTAGAGTCAGTATGTGGCCCCGGTAAATTTAAATGTACGTTTAAATTAAATAATTAAATGATTTATATTTTAAAATAAAGAAAAGTGGGCAGAGACGATCAAATGTCTGACGGGACCTAGCCCATTGTGTCCGGAATAGGGGTATTTGCTGGGGGCAACATTATTTGGGCTGGATTTGGAGATAGTGGAAATTAACAGGCCTTTTTAGTGATTAGAGAATTAAAGAATATAATATTATATAAATACCCCTATAACTAAAGTAACCTAAACCCTAATCCCCAATTAAACTTCAGCTGCCACTCAAAGGGGAATGGACAAACAGAATCCTCCCGTCTTCTTCCTCAACGATCTCCCAAATCATGATATAATATTTAGTGGATCTAAAGCAAAAAATTAAAGAGCTCGTTGAACCCTATGTAATCAACGGTCATGATCGTTTTGTTTGGTAAAATTGAGAAGCGACAGCCGCTCAAAGTCGTGGAGCTTGGTGACCTTTTGCCGATGCAGGGGAGGTGCGAGATGGACAACGTTCAGGCCGGTGGGACTTCTGGCCATGGCACGCGAGATGGTGGGTTCAGATCATCGGCTAGGGTGTGGATAGCTGGTGCGGTGGGTGGCAAATCGTGGTCTGCTTTTGTGTTCGACATCCTGGAATAATCGGCCGATGGAAAAAAGGGTTGATAACTCCTAACTGTGTAATTAAATTTGTTAATTATGATTAGTTAAGTAATTTGTGTAATTAATCTTTTAATTAATCGTTAAATTGTTATAACTCTTTCAAACGATTACAGAATTGAGTGAAATCAAGTGCGTTTGAATCGTGAAAGCGATATCTAGACTATGGAACTGAGCGGGACTGATTTGGACCCAACTACAAATTCAGAAGGGATAAAACACATTGTGAGATTTCTTGTTTTAAATTTAAAATAAAAATTATATATATAGAAGTATATATATACATATATATATTGTGATTGTAACATTAAATATTTGCGCTGTGTAAAATTTAGGTTGATTGGCCGAATCATTCAGGAAACGACGAGCTAGTTCATCAAAATTGGAGATCAAATTTGGCAGGAGCCTAGTAAACCACATTGACGCAACTCCTTCGAGGGTGTTGATGTTGAATTGTCAAATTATATTTTTGTTAAATTAACTTTTTGTTAGAATATGTTATGTGAATTTAAAAATAACCATGTGTTAAAATCATGGTATGTAATAAAGATATCATTTATATAGCATATGTTGTGTGAAATAAAAATGTCATATTAGAATAATCATAGCATTATTGTTAACAATGTCATATTAGAACTAAAACATCATTTTTGTTAAAAATGTCAATTGGTTAGATTGTTGAAATTAACATTTCTGTTAATTAGGATTGGATTAAAACAAAAATTATCATTTGTTTATTAGATTGTTGAAATTAACATTTATGTTAATTAGAGAATTGGGTCAAACAAAATTATCAGTTTCGTTTATTAGATCAGTTGAATCAAAATGAACATTGTGACAAATTATTTTAGTTGAAAACAAAAATATACATTTTTGTCAATCAAAAAGGTTGAAATGAAAATCAACATTATTGCCATTTTGTTGAATCAGAATTTTGAACAAAAATGAAATATCACCTTTTATACATTTTGTTGAATCAAAATTTTCAACAAAAATGAAACATACATTTTTGTCAGTTTGTTGAATTAAATGGAATACCAATTTTTACACATTTGTTGAACTAAAATTTTTAACGAAAATGTAATATAAACTTTTGCCATTTTGTTGAATTAGAATTTTCAAAAAAAGTAAAATATACATTTTTATGTCATTTTGTTGAACTAGAGTTTTCAACAAAATTGAATTATACATTTTTGCCTTTTTGTTGAACTGGAATTTTCAACAAAAATAAAATATACATTTTTATACATTTTGTTGAATTAGTTTAGAAAAAAAAGGGAAAAGGTTCATGTTTTAAAATAAAAACATGTTTACATTAAAAATCTACATTTTTAATGTAATAATAGGAATTAAGAAAAAGATTCATGTTTTAAAATGAAAACATGTTTTACATTAAAAATTCACTTTTTAATGTAATAATAGAAGTTGGACAAGATTCATGTTCTAAAATTAAAACATGTTTTACTTTAAAAATTCACGTTTTAGTGTAATAATAGGAGTGGGACAACCATGCATGTTCTAAAAAAAAACATGTATACATTAAAAACTTTGTTTTTAATGAAAAGAATAAATCACTAGAAATGTTCATTTTTGAAACAAAAGCATGTTAATATTAAAATATCATTTTTATGAAAGAGTGATTCATATGAAAATTGTTCATATTTGAATAAAAGTGTTGAAAACATTAAAATCATATTTTAATGTAAAGCTTGATTCATTGGAAATATTGACTGTTTGAATAAAAATGTCACATTAGATTAAAATATCATTTTTGTTAGAAAAGGTTACGATAGATTAAAAATATCATTTTATCATAATCATGTCATGTTAGTTAGAAATCCCATTTTATTTGAATCATGTCATGTTTATATAAAAACATCATTTGTTTAGGAATGTCATGTTAATATATAAACATCATTTGTTTAGAAATGTTATGTTAATACAAAAACATCACTCTTATTAGAAATGTTTTATTTAAAATAAATATGTCATTTTAGTTAGTAATGTCATTTATGTTAATTTTGAAAATGTCATTTATGATAAAAATAAAAATGTCATTTATGTCAAACATAATAAAATGTCGTCTTATTGAATTAGAAATGATAATGATAGAAATGTCATTTACGTTAGAAAAAGGTTACATTAGAATAAAAATAAAATTTTTGTTATAAATGTTATATTAGATTAAAAATAACATTTTTGTTAGGAATGTTATATTAGATTAAAAATAACATTTTTGTTAAGAAATGTCATTACATTAGAAAATGTCATTCATATAAAAATGTCATTTATTTAGTAATGTCAGTTATAAAAAAAATGTCATGTTAATAAAAAATGTCATTTTGTTAGGAATGTTATGATGAAGATAAAATATGTAAATGATAAGATTACATTTTTATAGTACATATAGAAATGATTAAAAAGATCATTAATTGGAAATCCAAAATCCGCTAGATTAAAACATTATCATTATTATGATTAGCGATATTAGAAATAATTCAAACTGAATAAAAATTGGTAAAATTTATTAACCAATGATTTAGTTCAATAAATTATTGTTGTTGTTTGAAAACCCCACACGGTTGTTGGGATGATATTTGACCTACGCTAGTCCCAATATTTAGTTGTATGTCAATCGATGGATTGACAGTCTGTGATGAGCATTATGTATTTATCTATTTTAATACTCATACAGTTATGAATTTCACTCTGGATGTGAATGGATTGTTTATTGATTATTTCCCATTATTGTTATATACATGCGATGTATGAAATCCATATAACTGAAATTATATGGTAATTGATTGTGTCACCTTCCGATTTAGAATATCTTTTAAATAAAAATATATTTTTATCAAAATGAACTAGTTATTAACTAGAATAAATCTTTAAATTAGGATTTAATGAAGTTTTCCATTTAATTCATATTTAATAGGAATTAAATATGATAAATTGGATTTTTGGGTTTGTCGTGAATGGTGTCTTCAATAACACTATTCTTAAACCCCGTGTGAAAAGAATTGATCTTTTAGTTAAGATTATTAGAGTTGCCAATTATATTTAATATTTGGAATAAAATGAAATGTGAATTGGGTTTATTGTGAACTGTGTTTTAAATGACATTTGTTCTTTAACCCAATTAACAGTGAAAATATAATTTGGAATTTATAAATCTTTCTATTAAGATTTAATGGAAATTTTCTGAAGTAAAGTTTTCCAATTTAATAGATTAAATTGTAATTAAATGGAATTCGATTTAATAATAATTGAGATGAGTTTTTGTAAAAGAAGACCGATACTATATACGGAATTTGAGAGACTTTGCCATTATTCCATTTATATTAATAGTCTGATACAGAAATTTATATCAATCATATATTGATCTGATTTCCGTGAAGATTCCATATTTATGGAAGGTGATTTTGGGTTTATCGCGAACTGTGTTTTAAATGACATTTGTTCTTTAACCCAGTTAAAGATAAGATCAATTTCTTAAATTTGAATAATCATTAAGTAATGATTTATGGAGATTAAAAAACAAACTTGAGTTTTAATGAATTCCTAATTAGATTGAAATGGAATGAGATAATGAAATGATTTATAGATTAAATTTAAAAGGATTTATCTTTTATAAAATTAATAGGAGCCTTTCCCTAAAAATGTGAATATTTTATTAAAAGAATATTCTAAGTTGGAATGTGGCATGTGATGAAACACTTGATTTTTGATTACAAAATACGCGAGTTATTCGGGAAGACCGGGTTTAACCCATTCTGAATAATTACTGTGACGATTAAAAGTCGAAGATAAAGACGATGGTTGAAGACCGGCAATCTTCACATCGAATGGATGACTACTGATGCCTTTGATAGGAGTTGCTGCCTTGAAAGGGTTACAGTGGTAGTTGTCCAGACGTACTTGTTGATTGTCCGGATAAGCGAGCACCTCTCTTCCGCATTGGACATACGGGACGAGGAATAAGGTGTCTCCGGTTTCGTTCAGATCTAGAACGGACTTGTAAATGGATGTGTGTCTGACATTGGATTTCATTGCATGTAAATTAAATTGATTTCTATTTTATATATATCTGTTGTAACAACCCGAAAATCTGGGCCAGTTTAAAATTTTTATTTTGGCAATTTTAGTGAATTCTGAACATTTAAAATGGATTATTTTAAATAAAAACGACGGAAAATTTATTTTGAATAGAATTGAACGTATATATTATATACGTCGTCGTTAGAATATAAATAATTATAAATAGAATTGAAAATGGCGTGGTAGTTCGATAATTCGATTTCAAACTTCAATTGAATGTACCGGGTGAAAACAAACCGGATTTTAGTGAAACCAAAAATAATAGGATCTAATTGGGAATATCTTTCCAAGGAATCTGAAAAATCGAAATTTCATAGCGGGAATCAAAAGATATGTCCAGTTGAAAATTCTGAATAGTCGCTATGGAATTCAGGCCCTTAAAAATGGGAATTTTACAAACGACCTCGGATTTCAACGAAATCACTTTTGTTGGGTCCGCGATGTCAAATTATTGCTAGGTTTCAAATTTCAAAATTTTTCGAATCAATATGTGAGCGTGGCAAAGGAAAACGCGTTTGACCAGTTTCAGTTGATTTTAATCGACTGGAAAATGGCCATTTTTCCAACGGTCTCAGAGTTCGACGAAACTAGTTTTGTTAGGACCGTATCGTCAATACGAAGCTAGAAAATATTTTTATGGAATTTTTAAAGTTCGTATGTGACCCCGGTAAATTGAAATACGCGTTCAAATTCAATATATAGAGTTATATGTTGATTTTAACAAAAACTGATCGAAACGGTCGAATCAGCTTACGATACATATCCCATTGTGTTCGGAATGGGGGTAATACGCTCTGGACGATAGGCGGTGGGCCTCGTTTCGAGGCCGAAATAAAAAGTCAACTTTTTTTTTGAAATAAAATAATAAATAAAATAAAAAGGAAATTCCTCTCTCTTCATCCCCTTAACTAAGCAGCCCCCCCCTCCCCCCCCCCCCCCCGGTTGAAATTCACTTTCAAAATAAAAAAAATAAAAAAAAAGAAAAAGGGGGCACGAGACCCCAAACTGCCGCCGCAGCGGCGCTGCTGCCACCGCCTCCCCCTCCTTGTTAAAAACTCGATTTCGAATGTTTGTTTTGCAATTAACACCTCCACCGACCACCACCGCGACTTCCTCGACACCAACAGCACCCGACGACTCTCCTCCGACACCTAGATCCGTAAAGAAGTGAGTTTTTATATATATTTACATTTGTTTTACTTTAATTTCAGTTTTGAATGTGTGTAGAGTCGATAAAAATGTAATCTTTGTGAGGTTAAAGATATGATTTTTATATCATAGAAAGGATAAAGATAAGATTTTTATATCATAGGAAGATTAAAAATATGATTTTTATTTGTGTAGAGTATTAAAAATATGACCTTTATATAGTAGAAGATATAAAAATACTATTTTTATATAAGTAGTGTATTGAAAATAAAATTCCTATATAATAGAGAATATAAAAATAAAATCTTTATATATGAAAAGGCAAAATCTTTATATAGAGAGTAGCGATGTAAAAATAGAATTTTTATCTTAGTAGCCATGTAAAAATAGAATTTTTATCTATATAGTAGCGATGTAAAAATAGAATTTTTATCTATATAATAGCAGTGAAGAATGAGATTTTTATATATTGAATAGCGAAGTAAAAATTAGATTTTTATATATTGAATAGCAAAGTAAAAATTAGATTTTTATATATTGAATAGCGAAGTAAAAATTAGATTTTTATATATTGAATAGCGAAGTAAAAATTAGATTTTTATATATTGAATAGCGAAGTAAAAATTCGACTTTATACATTGAATAGCGAAGTAAAAAATTAGATTTTTATATATTGAATAGCGAAGTAAAAATTAGATTTTTATATATTGAATAGCGAAGTAAAAATTAGATTTTTATATATTGAATAGCGAAGTAAAAATTAGATTTTTATATATTGAATAGCGAAGTAAAAATTAAATTTTTATATATTGAATAGCGAAGCGAAAATTGATTTTTATATATTGAATAGCGAAGTAAAAATTCGATTTTTATATATTGAATAGGGAAGTAAAATTTCGAATTTTATATATTGAATAGCGAAGTAAAAAATCGATTTTTATATATGTAGTGGCTACGGGCAACGATGATGACAAAAAGGCGAGAACGTCGAAGATTTCTACTTAAGAAGAGTCGTGATATTGGATTAGCTTTGGTGAGAACTTCTCACTCTAAATTCTCTTTTTCTAGTTATATATATATACTAGGATGCAGACGGTGTTTAGTAGCACCCGACACCCGTCATCCACAGACCATGGATGGCTTGTTTGTTAAATTGTTTGGTTGTGTAGTTGGTTAGTTTATTTGGTTCGAATTGAATTGTTTGGTGAAATAAAATTGATTTGATTGATGTGTGAATGGCGTGGGCCTTCACTAGACCGGGGATAAGGCTAGGCCTCGTCCCGTTTCTAGTATCGTGCCTTTATGCCGCCGAAATTTTCTAAAATATGTTAGAAAAATAAAAATATCATTTTTATTGTGAAAATGAACTGAATAGGAATTCATGTGTTGAAATAAAATATTTTATCGTTAAAAATATAATTTTTAACGTGAATGTGAATAAATAAATATTTATAAACAAATCGACCAATTTGTTTATATACACTGATTTGACTGATATTGATTGGGTCGATAAATTTTACACATCGCCCAACTGCACAAATAAAATCTGTGTTTGATTGTTTGAAACCCCACACGGGTGTTGGGATGAAATTTGAAGTTCACTCATCCTGATTGATTAAATATGTCGATCGATTGATTGACAGGCTGTTATAAGCGTTAGATATCTATATTTGATGCTTATACAGTGTAGTGCACTTTGGTTGATGGTTGATTATTTTTCAATGCTATTATATACGTGTGATGTATGAAAATCCATATAATTAACATTATATGGTGATTGATTGGGCCTCATTCCAATTTAGAAAATAAAGAACAATATAAAACAAAGGTTCATGTGTTGACTGTACTCATCCGTTGAGATTAGTCATGTGTTGAACGAAATATTTTAATAATAAAATTTACATCTTTATCAATATAAAATAAAGGTTCATGTGTTGACCGTACTCATCCGTTGAGATTAGTCATGTGTTGAACGAAATATTCTAATAATAGAAATATTTGAAATAGAATATTTGAAAATAGAAATATATGAAGCTGTGTTGATTAGATTGACGCCATTTTGACGTGAACGATATTTATATCGATTTTATTCATTTTTAAATTAATACTGAAAAGTGATTTCGAAATCGAATATTTTGAAATGAAATTTGAATTTGATTCGAATAGAAAACCAATTTGAATTGAATTGAATGAAAACCAATTTGAATTGAATTGAATGAAAACCAATTTGAATTGAATTGAAATGAAAACCAATTTGAAATTAATTGAATATGAAAACCAATTTGAATTGAATTGAAATGAAAACCAATTTGAAATGAATTGAATATGAAAACCAATTTGAAATGAATTGAATATAAAACGAATTCGAAATGAATGGAATATAAAACGAATTCGAAATGAATTGAATATGAAACGAATTCGAAATGAATTGAATTGAAAACGAATTCGAATTGAATGGAAAACGAATTGAATTGAATTCAAATTGAATTGAAATTTGAATTGAATAGAAATGAATTTTAAAACGAATTTATAAGGAAAAATTCAATTTTGATTTGAATTGAAATGCAAGTTGAAATTGTTTTTAAAACGAATTCAAAACTATTTATAAAATTCGTTTTAAATAGGAATCGACGAAATATATATTATATATATTATATATATAATATAATGGCCTGAATAGAACGCGCCGCGCCGCGACAGTTCGTGAATTTCGACCATTTATTTCAAACGGACATTACGGGAGATCCGACCGTCGGATTCTCCTAAAACCAGAACCGTTGGGTTCGTATCGAAAAGAGCTTTCTAACGAATATTGGAAATTTGAGATCTAACGGTTGGATTTGGAGATACGTCCAAATCAAATTTGGAAAAGGTCGCTGTAAGTGCAGTTCGATGGTCGTTGATGGAAATCGACTGTACGGGCCCTGATAAAATTATTAAAAATATCTATAATTTGTGTAAAATCATAAGAAATGATTTGGGAAAATTTGGGCTGAAAAAATCCATATTTGAAAAGATAAAAATAGATTTTTATCAAAATGAACTAGTTTTGAACTAGAATTAAAATCAAATTATTTTTGAAATAAATAAATTGAATTTGAAAGTGATTTTTTTAAAATAATCAATATTCCCAATACGTGGATTGGACTGGAGTTGAATCGAAATTATCCTCGGAATATTTCGATGTTGGATTTCGTGACTACACAGATATTGTTATGGGAATTTGAAAGATATATTTTATATCATTATTTCCAATACGATATATGTTGGTTTCAGAATTTGATATTGAATATAAGCCGATATATTTTCTATTCAGGGCCTTGTATTTAATATCAAATATGATTTGGGTTTATCGTGGATCGTGTTTTAGATGACATTGGTTCTTTAACCCAGTTAAAGGCAGGATATTGATTTTTGGAAAGATTGAAACTAAGTGGAGTTTTAATGAATCTTTAATTAGACTAAAAAGTGAATTGATAATTTAAATTATCAAATCTGAAAGGTGATCGAGAATGGAGTACCACCAGCTTTGCTCCAAAGCGATAGTTAAATCTTTGATTAGATTTGAACATGAAATGGTAATTAATTTTACCAATAACACCGTGGTGTTAGATATGGAGTATCACCAGTTTTTCTCCATGGGATATATAGGTTGGGATTAGGAAATAAAATAAATAATTACTTCGGTGTGGTTCGCTAATCTCGACTAGTTTGAAATGATATCCAAAGGAAGATTATAGAATAAATTTATAAGAATTTATCTTGGATAAAATTAATGGGAACCTTTCCCTAAGAATGTGATTTTGTGAATAAAAGACTATTCTGAATTGGAATGAGGCGTTCGTTGTGTTTGTGTAACATTTGTTTACTATATACGTGGGTTATTCAGAAAGCCCGGGTTATACCCATTCTGAATAACCGATTCGACGAGATGTCGAAGATGAAGACGGTGGTTGAAGACCGGAAGTCTTCACATCGTTTGGGTGATTACTGATGATCTTGATTGGGTTGTACACCCAAGATGAGGGAAACAGTTGGTGATCGTCCGACGTACTGGGAGATCGATGGATATGCGAGGAAAGTGCCTCCGGTTTCGTTCAGACCCAGAACGAACTTGTAAATGGATTGGGTGTCTGACATTGGATTTTATTCTGTGTTGATTGATCTCTATTAAATATACATCTGTTTGGCGGCGGAGAATTTATTCTCTTGCTTAACACCCTTCTCTGAGACGTACGAGCTCAGAGGTTGTATATCGATAGACATCAGTCACATGGAGTGAATTGCCAGTGTGGCACGCGTAAGTGGCAATTGATCAAGGCTTCTGTTGAAAAGCAAAGTCTTGTGGTTGATGATCAAAGCACGACCTGTGTGGCACAGCTTTGTGTATAACATGAATTCGCGAGCCTCACACCTCGGTATGAGTCAAAAACGGGATAGTGACTACAGGGAGAGCACGACGTTTCTTTCTAGCTAAGGTGGTGTCAGTGACCTACCAGCCCTAACATTTTTATACTTTTCACCTGTGTGGTTGTTGGATACGAGGCGCCTCAGATATAGGTCTGTAAGGACCGGGAAACGTGTGTTCAGGAATTGCCAATCCTCAAAAGTAAGAGAGGACCAGCCCTGAAGATCCAAGGATCATAGTGGGGTCCTGAGGCATTTGCTAGAGTGTCTCGAACGCGGAGAGGAGCTTGCCCCTTGCCTCGGCTCATGATGGAATCCAATTTCCAATACGTAATAGTGCGGTTTTATTTGTAGAACCTAGTATGGCGACATAGTGGTATGGGACATTAATGCCGTCTATGATTGATATTTATGATTGAAATTGTTTTGACACTATACACTTATTATAGTATCAAATAATGTGTTTTAAACGTATCAAGCATGCTTTGGCTGTTATAAGGTAAAAACCCTATCCTACGGCTTGCGTTGAATTGTGTGATGGGACCTGGGTCTTATAACAGCTTCATTTTCCTGTATTTAGCATTGCGCTGTTTGTTTTATGCACTGGTATTCTTGGGAGGAAACCCGTTCCGTGTTATACGGCGTGGTCCCTTGATTTACCGAACTTTAAAATAAAGAATTATAACTGTTTTAGTTCTCACACCAGTCACATGACTGACCTGGAGTTTATTGTTTTAACCTAAACTCTGGGTGCCCCTATTTTCGACACGGGCAGCTAGTAGTTTTGGTTTTGCAGATTTATATTCACAGGGTCCTGATTTACAGCTGGGACGATGCTCGGAAAGCTCTGTATCTGTGTATCACTTTCAGTTATGTTTTGTATATTTTCCGCTGTTATGTAATTTATTGTAATCTCTGATATTTTTCTGTTGTATAATATTTATTCATTTATACTCTGTATATTCTTGTATCTGATGGAATTGTTGTAATAACAATGAAATATTCTTCCGTTTGCATTCTATTTTGTCCTTTTCTTAATTCTATCCGCGCTTTCCTTCACGGGGAAGTTCGGGTCGTCTCTGTTTGGTATCAGAGCTTTGGTTTACAGAGCTCGAGAACAAGACACATTAGAACCGAACGAAAGAATTCATCAGATATTGGATTAGCAATATCCAATTAGAATGACTCGTTAGAGATAGGATCAGTAGTATCCTAGAACGAGTGTGAAGAGTATATTTTTCAAATGAAAACAATTTTGTTTTGAAAATTTAAATCGTTTTATTCGTATTTGAATATTTATTTATTTTGAATATGGACGATCTAGTATATAAAGGTTTTGCATATACACGTCATGAACGTATATTCGAGGTTTTAATATACTGGATAGATATAGAATCACGCTCTAGTCGTCCGGAGATGATGTTGATAATGACCATGGCATCATCAATATTTATGTTCATGTTTCGAAGGTGTGATATCTATATATTTCCATTAGACTGGTGTGAGAACCGAAACTAATATAGATAGATACATTGTTGTGAATTGGCATCAAAACAAGATTTTTTTGTATATATATCAAAATTATGAATTTGAAATTTTAATCCACTAATTGATTGATGTTTGTGTTGTTTGTTTATTTGTTTGATAATTTTGAACCATTTAGCCTAATTGAATCAAATATTGAGTTGTATTGAAATTGGTCACATTTGCTTGCATATACATGTACTTACATTGAACAGGTCATAGCAAGGAGGCTAGAGCCGAAGAATAAAATTTGTTTGCCTGACAAATAGGTACATGTTTACTATAATTTACTGTTTTGTTTGGGTGATGATGATTTTATGAGCCTATTGGCTAGCCGCTTGGCTTTTTCTTTTTCTTTTTGAGATCAGAAGGCCTGTATGGCAATTTCGGGATTTTCTCGTGGCTCCCGGTGCAGGGGAGGTTATGGCGAAATTTTTCGAAAATTCCGGGTGTTAGCCAAATTTTTGAAGAATTTGAAAATTCTCATAAACTGAAAAATTGGAGAATGGAAGCCAGATCGAACGTAGAGTTGATTAATCAAACCACTTTCGACTTCATTCCTTTTCGGGGACGAAAAGTTTTAAGTAGGGGAGATTGTAACAACCCGAAAATCTGGGCCAGTTTAAAATTTTTATTTTGGCAATTTTAGTGAATTCTGAACATTTAAAATGGATTATTTTAAATAAAAACGACGGAAAATTTATTTTGAATAGAATCGAACGTATATATTATATACGTCGTCGTTAGAATATAAATAACTATAAATAGAATTGAAAATGGCGCGGTAGTTCGATAATTCGATTTCAAACTTCAATTGAATGTACCGGGTGCAAAACAAACCGGATTTTAGTGAAACCAAAAATAAAAGGATCTAATTGGGAATATCTTTCCAACGAATCTGAAAAATCGAAATTTCATGGCGGGAGTCAAAAGATATGTCCAGTTGAAAATTCTAAATAGTCGCTATGGAATTCAGGCCCTTAAAAATGGAAATTTTACAAACGACCTCGGATTTCGACGAAATCACTTTTGTTGGGTCCGCGATGTCAAATTATTGCTAGGTTTCAAATTTCATAATTTTTCGAATCAATATGTGAGCGTGGCAAAGGAAAACGCGTTTGACCAGTTTCAATTGGTTTTAATCGACTGGAAAATGGCCATATTTCCAACGGTCTCAGAATTCGACGAAACTAGTTTTTTTAGGACCGTATCGTCAATACGAAGCTAGAAAATATTTTTATGGAATTTTTAAAGTTCGTATGTGACCCCGGTAAATTGAAATACGCGTTCAAATTCAATATATCGAGTTATATGTTGATTTTAACAAAAATTGATCGAAACGGTCGAATCAGCTTACGATACATATCCCATTGTGTTCGGAATGGGGGTAATACGCTATGGACGACAGGTGGTAGACCTCGTTTCGAGGCCGAAATAAAAAGTCAACTTTTTTTTGAAATAAAATAGTAAATAAAATAAAAAGGAAATTCCTCTCTCTTCATCCCCTTAACTACGCAGCGCCCCCCCCCCCCCCCCCCTCCCCCGTTGAAATTCTCTTTAGAAATAAAAAAAAGAAAAAGGGGGCGCGAGACACCAAACCGCCGCCGCAGCGGCGCTGCTGCCACCGCCGCTGGAGGCGTAAGCCACTGCCTCCCCATCCTTGTTAAAAACCCGATTTCGAATGTTTGTTTTGCAATTAACACCTCCACCGACCACCACCGCGACTTCCTCGACACCAACAGCACCCGACGACTCTCCTCCGACACCTAGATCCGTAAAGAAGTGAGTTTTTATATTTATTTACATTTGTTTTACTTTAATTTCAGTTTTGAATGTGTGTAGAGTCGATAAAAATGTAATCTTTGTGAGGTTAAAGATATGATTTTTATATCATAGAAAGGATAAAGATAAGATTTTTATATTATAGGAAGATTAAAAATATGATTTTTATTTGTGTAGAGTATTAAAAATATGACCTTTATATAGTAGAAGATATAAAAATACTATTTTTATATAAGTAGTCTATTGAAAATAAAATTCCTATATAATAGAGAATATAAAAATAAAATCTTTATATATGAAAAGGCAAAATCTTTATATAGAGAGTAGCGATGTAAAAATAGAATTTTTATCTATATAGTAGCCATGTAAAAATAGAATTTTTATCTATATAGTAGCGATGTAAAAATAGAATTTTTATCTATATAGTAGCGATGTAAAAATAGAATTTTTATCTATATAATAGCAGTGAAGAATGAGATTTTTATATATTGAATAGCGAAGTAAAAATTAGATTTTTATATATTGAATAGCGAAGTAAAAATTAGATTTTTACATATTGAATAGCGAAGTAAAAATTAGATTTTTATATATTGAATAGCGAAGTAAAAATTCGACTTTGTATATTGAATAGCGAAGTAAAAATTAGATATTATATATTGAATAGCAAAGTAAAAATTAGATTTTTATATATTGAATAGCGAAGTAAAAATTAGATTTTTATATATTGAATAGCGAAGTAAAAATTAGATTTTTATATATTGAATAGCGAAGTAAAAATTACATTTTCATATATTGAATAGCGAAGTAAAAATTAGATTTTTATATATTGAATAGCGAAGTAAAAATTAGATTTTTATATATTGAATAGCGAAGTGAAAATTCGATTTTTATATATTGAATAGCGAAGTAAAAATTCGATTTTTATATACTGAATAGCGAAGTAAAAATTCGATTTTTATATATTGAATAGCGAAGTAAAAATTCGATTTTTATATATGTAGTGGCTACGGGCAACGAAGATGACAAAAAGGCGAGAACGTCGAAGATTTCTACTTAAGAAGAGTCGTGATATTGGATTAGCTTTGGTGAGAACTTCTCACTCTAAATTCTCTTTTTCTAGTTATATATATATACTAGGATGCAGACGGTGTTTAGTAGCACCCGACACCCGTCATCCACAAACCATGGATGGCTTGTTTGTTAAATTGTTTGGTTGTGTAGTTGGTTAGTTTGTTTGGTTCGAATTGAATTGTTTGGTGAAATAAAATTGATTTGATTGATGTGTGAATGGCGTGGGCCTTCACTAGACCGGGGATAAGGCTAGGCCTCGTCCCGTTTCTAGTATCGTGCCGTTATGCCGCCGAAATTTTCTAAAATATGTTAGAAAAATAAAAATATCGTTTTTATTGTGTAAATGAACTGAATAGGAATTCATGTGTTGAAATAAAATATTTTATCGTTAAAAATATAATTTTTAACGTGAATGTGAATAAATAAATATTTATAAACAAATCGACCGATTTGTTTATATACACTGATTTGACTGATATTGATTGAGTCGATAAATTTTACACATCGCCCAACTGCACAAATAAAATCTGTGTTTGATTGTTTGAAACCCCACACGGGTGTTGGGATGAAATTTGAAGTTCACTCATCCTGATTGATTAAATATGTCGATCGATTGATTGACAGGCTGTTATAAGCGTTAGATATCTATATTTGATGCTTATACAGTGTAGTGCACTTTGGTTGATGGTTGATTATTTTTCAATGCTATTATATACGTGTGATGTATGAAAATCCATATAATTAACATTATATGGTGATTGATTGGGCCTCATTCCAATTTAGAAAATAAAGAACAATATAAAATAAAGGTTCATGTGTTGACTGTACTCATCCGTTGAGATTAGTCATGTGTTGAACGAAATATTTTAATAATAAAATTTACATCTTTATCAATATAAAATAAAGGTTCATGTGTTGACCGTACTCATCCGTTGAGATTAGTCATGTGTTGAACGAAATATTCTAATAATAGAAATATTTGAAATAGAATATTTGAAAATAGAAATATATGAAGCCGTGTTGATTAGATTGACGTCATTTTGACGTGAACGATATTTATATCGATTTTATTCATTTTTAATTGAATACTGAAAAGTGATTTCAAAATCGAATATTTTGACATGAAATTTGAATTTGATTCGAATAGAAAACCAATTTGAATTGAATTGAATGAAAACCAATTTGAATTGAATTGAATGAAAACCAATTTGAATTGAATTGAATGAAAACCAATTTGAATTGAATTGAATGAAAACCAATTTGAATTGAATTGAAATGAAAACCAATTTGAAATGAATTGAATATGAAAACCAATTTGAATTGAATTGAAATGAAAACCAATTTGAAATGAATTGAATATGAAAACCAATTTGAAATGAATTGAATATAAAACGATTTCGAAATGAATGGAATATAAAATGAATTCAAAATGAATTGAATATGAAACGAATTCGAAATGAATTGAATTGAAAACGAATTTGAATTGAATGGAAAACGAATTGAATTGAATTCAAATTGAATTGAAATTTGAATTGAATAGAAATGAATTTTAAAACGAATTTATAAGGAAAAATTTAATTTTGATTTGAATTGAAATGCAAGTTGAAATTGTTTTTAAAACGAATTCAAAACTATTTATAAAATTCGTTTCAAATAGGAATCAACGAAATATATATTATATATTATATATATAATATAATGGCCTGAATAGAACGCGCCGCGCCGCGGCAGTTCGTGAATTTTGACCATTTATTTCAAACGGACATTACGGGAGATCCGACCGTCGGATTCTCCTAAAACCGGAACCGTTGGGTTCGTATCGAAAAGAGCTTTCTAACGAATATTGGAAATTTGAGATCTAACGGTTGGATTTGGAGATACGTCCAAATCAAATTTGGAAAAGGTCGTTGTAAGTGCAGTTCGATGGCCGTTGATGGAAATCGACTGTACGGGCCTTGATAAAATTATTAAAAATATCTATAATTTGTGTAAAATCATAAGAAATGATTTGGGAAAATTTGGGCTGAAAAATTCCATATTTGAAAAGATAAAAATAGATTTTTATCGAAATGAACTAGTTTTGAACTAGAATTAAAATCAATTTATTTTTGAAATAAATAAATTGAATTTGAAAGTGATATTTTTAAAAATAATCAATATTCCCAATACGTGGATTGGACTGGAGTTGAATCGAAATTATCCTCGGAATATTTCGATGTTGGATTTCGTGACTACACAGATATTGTTATGGGAATTTGAAAGATATATTTTATATCGTTATTTCCAGTACGATATATGTTGGTTTCAGAATTTGATATTGAATATAAGCCGATAAATTTTCTATTCAGAGCCTTGTATTTAATATCAAATATGATTTGGGTTTATCGTGGAACGTGTTTTAGATGACATTGGTTCTTTAACCCAGTTCAAGGCAGGATATTGATTTTTGAAAAGATTGAAACTAAGTGGAGTTTTAATGAATCTTTAATTAGATTAAAAAGTGAATTGATAATTTAAATTATCAAATCTGAAAGGTGATCGAGAATGGAGTACCACCAGCTTTGCTCCAAAGCGATAGTTAAATCTTTGATTAGATTTGAACGTGAAATGGTAATTAATTTTACCGATAACACCGTGGTGTTAGATATGGAGTATCATCAGTTTTTCTCCATGGGATATATAGGTTGGGATTGGGAAATAAAATAAATAATTGCTTCGGTGTGGTTCGCTAATCCCAACTAGTTTGAAATGATATCCAAAGGAAGATTATAGAATAAATTTAGAAGAATTTATCTTGGATAAAATTAATGGGAACCTTTCCCTAAGAATGTGATTTTGTGAATAAAAGATATTCTGAATTGGAATGAGGCGTTCGCTGTGTTTGTGTAACATTTGTTTACTATATACGTGGGTTATTCACAAAGGCCGGGTTATACCCATTCTGAATAACCGATTCGACGAGATGTCGAAGATGAAGACGGTGGTTGAAGACCGGAAGTCTTTACATCGTTTGGGTGATTACTGATGATCTTGATTGGGTTGTACACCCAAGATGAGGGAAACAGTTGGTGATCGTCTAGACGTACTGGGAGATCGATGGATATGCGAGAAAAGTGCCTCCAGTTTCGTTCAGACCCAGAACGAACTTGTAAATGGATTGTGTGTCTGACATTGGATTTTATTCTGTGTTGATTGATCTTTATTAAATATACATCTGTTTGGCGGCGGAGAATTTATTCTCTTGCTTTACGCCCTTCTCTGAGACGTACGAGCTCAGAGGTTGTATATCGATAGACATCAGTCACATAGAGTGAATTGCCAGTGTGGCACGCGTAAGTGGCAATTGATCAAGGCTTCTGTTGAAAAGCAAAGTCTTGTGGTTGATGATCAAAGCACGACCTGTGTGGCGCAGCTTTGTGTATAACGTGAATTCGCGAGCCTCACACCTCGGTATGAGTCAAAAATGGGATAGTGACTGCAGGGAGAGCATGACGTTTCTTTCTAGCTAAGGTGGTGTCAGTGACCTACCAACCCTGACATTTATATATTTTTCACCTGTGTGGTTGTTGGATACGAGGCGCCTCGGATATAGGTCTGTAAGGACCGGGAAACGTGTGTTCAGGAATTGCCAATCCTCAAAAGTAAGAGAGGACCGGCCCTGAAGATCCAAGGATCATAGTGGGGTCCTGAGGCTTTTGCTAGAGTGTCTCGAACGCGGAGAGGAGCTTGCCCCTTGCCTCGGCTCATGATGGAATCCAATTTCCAATACGTGATAGTGTGGTTTTATTTGTAGAACCTAGTATGGCGACATAGTGGTATGGGACATTAATGCTGTCTATGATTGATATTTATGATTGAAATTGTTTTGACACTATACACTTATTATAGTATCAAATAATGTGTTTTAAACGTATCCAGCATGCTTTGGCTGTTATAAGGTAAAAACCCTATCCTCCGGCTTGCGTTGCATTGTGTGATGGGACCTGGGTCTTATAACAGCTTCATTTTCCTTTATTTAGCATTGTGTTGTTTGTTTTATGCACTGGTATTCTTGGGAGGAAACCCGTTCCGTGTTATACGGCGTGGTCCCTTGATTTACCGAACTTTAAAATAAAGAATTATAACTGTTTTAGTTCTCACACCAATCACATGACTGACCTGGAGTTTATTGTTTTAACCTAAACTCTGGGTGCCCCTATTTTCGACACGGGCAGCTAGTAGTTTTGGTTTTGCAGATTTATATTCACAGGGTCCTGATTTACAGTTGGAACGATGCTCGGAAAGCTCTGTATCCGTGTATCACTTTCAGTTGTGTTTTGTATATTTTCCGCTGCTATGTAATTTATTGTAATCGCTAATAATTTTCTGTTGTATAATATTTATTCATTTATACTCTGTATATTCTTGTATCTGATGGAATTGTTGTAATAACAATGAAATGTTCTTCCTTTTGCATTCTATTTTGTCCTGTTCTCAATTCTATCCGTGCTTTCCTTCACGGGGAAGTTCGGGTCGTCTCATCTGTAGTGGCGGAGAATTTATTCTCTTGCTTAACACCCTTCTCTGAGACGCACGTGCTCAGAGGTTATATATTGGTAGTTATCGATCACATGGCGTGAATTATCATTGTGGCACGCCAAGATGCAAATGATCAAGGCTTTTATTGAAAAGCAGAGCCTTGTATGATGATCAAAGCATAGCCTATTTTCGCATAGCTTTGTGTATAACGTTACCTCACGAGCCTCACACCGTGGTAAGAGTCAGAAACGGGACAAGGGAACGCAGGAAGTGCACACGTTTCTTTCTAGCTAGAAGTGATGTTAGGGTTTTCACAAGGCCCAACATTTCTACTTATGTGGTTCATGGATTATGAGGCGCCTCAGATTTATTGGTCGATAGTGACCATTTTATAGGTTCAATAGGAGCGGGAAGCGTGTGTTCAGGAATTGCTAATCCACTAAAGTATTTATGGATCGGTCTTGCAAGATCCAGGGGTTCACCAGCGTTCGGATCCTGATACATTGCTAGAGTGTCTCGAATCGGTAAGGAGATCGTCCCTAGCCTTGACTCATGATGGAAATCCAATTCCAATATGACACCATACAGTTTTGATTGTAAAACTATTATGGTGACATAGTATATGGTAGCTATGCCGTCTATGATTGATACATTATGATTGAAATGTTTTTGAAACGTATATACACTAATAATAATATCAAATTTGTTTTATCGTATCAAGAATTTTTTACCATTATAAGATAAACTCTATCCTTCGGTTTGCATTGTGTGATGGGACCTAAGTCTTATAATGGTTTCATTTTTCTAAAAAGCATTGCGTTGTTTAACGATTAACTTTATCTCATACATTAGTAATCCAATGGAGTAAACCCGTTCGGTGTTAGCGGCGTTGTCCTGTGATTAGCCTTATTATTAGATTAAAAAATTTCTTATACCAGTCCCATGACTGGCCCGTGGTTTGTTTCACTTTGAAAACTCGGGTGCCCTTTTTTCCACATGGGTAGTCGAGTAGCTTATTTTGCAGATATATTGAGCAGGATTCTGGATCGAAGCTTAAAGCTGTGTCCAGAGCATTGATAGACTTCCGCTGCATCCGTTTATTGTTTCCGCTGCTTTGTATTAAGTTTATTGTAAATTATCTTCCGCTGTATTATTTTCAATGTACTCTTACATTCTGTACTCTTATGTAACATTATTATGATGTTTAAAAAAGTCTGTTGTTATTCGTTCTAATGTGTTGAATTCCCAGAGTTAGCGTATGCGGGTTTTGAACGGTCTTGGTCGATTTAGCGATCGATTAGGTCCATGCGAAATCTGGGTCGTTACACACAATATCCTGCCTTGAACTAGGATGAGTATTATTTATGTTGGCTAACATCTGTGGATGCAGGAAAACAGGTTGGAGGAATCCAACTGGATTCCTCAAAATTTATGCTCGGCTGTTTTCGTATATATTTTCATATATGATGTGTAAGAAAACATATGATTGATAATTAGGTGTTTTTGATGTTTAAATATCACTAGGCCTAAATGTTGATATATAAAAATATTGAAAAAGGAATTTTGAGATTTAAAAGGGAAAATCTATTTTTGAAAAATAAATTTCGAATGAGCTAGGAAATATTAACTTGTTTTTGAATGATAAAAACAAGTAATGAATTTATAAATGGTATTTATAAATGAAATGGATAATTATCATTGGATAATTGGGGAGTTTAAATTCGAATGTTAATTTAAAATCAGAATCGGGAATCGTTTGAAATAGAAAATGATGAAATGTATTCCGATGTTCGGAATGTAGATTTAATTGGATAATTTAACTAGATTATGCCAAAATTGTAAAATAAATTATATCCAGAAAGGATATTGGAATTGTATCAATTAAAAACCAAGATTTAAAATTAAATATTGAAATAGATTCTATGTTATATATAGATAAGTTATAATAAATAGAATATTTCAAAATAAGATTTTGGTTTTAAATAGATTTTGAAACGAAACTTGTTTGAATATATAAAACAAGTAAATTTATAAACGATGTTTATAAATGTAGTGAATCAATTGTCAAGAGATAATTTTAAATTTTAAATTTTAAATTCAATTATGAATTTAAAACCAGAATTTCAAATCATTTCGAAAAGAGAACGACGGTTTTTATTCTGGAATTCGGAATATAAAATGAATTGAGTTTCAAGTAGATTTTTGAAATGAAACTTGTTTTAATAAATAAAACAAGGAAGTCGAATTTGTAAACGATGTGTATGAATCTAGTGAAATAAATTATCATTAGATAATTTAGAAGTCTAAATTCAAGTATGAATTTAAAAGTAAATTGGAAAACGTGTTTAAAAATAAGAATGATTGATTATATTCAGGAACTTGGAATATAAACTGAATTAAGAAAAATCCAACGGATTATAATTGGAATTCGATTTCATCGAGTTTTATAAAATGTTGGAAAATAATAATAGAAATGGAGTTGTGACTGAATTGATAACTGAGTAATGAAATAATCGATGATTCGGGATAATTGAAAATATTAAGTTGGATTTGGAAAACTGGATTAATATATATATATATGAGAACGAGATTGAAATTTAAATTATACGAATTTTAAACATTTATATTTAAATATAATTAAAATGAACTCATCGCAGCGCAGTAGTTCGTAATTTGATATTTCGAACTTCAATTGAGTATATAGAACTTAATTTAAGTTAGAATTCTTTGAAACAAAAATCATCAGGACTGAATGAATAATATTTTTCTAATGGAAGAGAAAAATCCAAATTTCGCCTTATAGATTTTGAGTTATATCAAAATCAAATTTTCTGAAAAACAACGCCATGATTGAAACGACCTAAACTTCCCCTCACGGGAAAGTCCGGATTGAATTGAGAACACGACAAATCAGGACACAAACGACAGAACATTTCATTGCTTATTACAACAATTACATCAGAGTACTAGAATATAACAGAGTATGAATAAATAATATACATTGGAAAATATCAGAGATTTAAATTGCATTTGTATAGTGGCAGAAAAATAATACAAAATACAACTGAAAGAAATACACCGATACAGAGCTTTCCGAATATCGCTTCAGCTATAAATCAAGATCATGTTAATATAATATCTACAAAACCAAAACTGCTAGCTGGCCGTGTGGAAAATATGGGCACCCAAAGTTTAGGTAAAAACAATAAACTCCGAGTCAGTCATGGGACTGGTGTGAGAACTAAAATAGTTATTAGCTTGATTTTAAAGTTGGGTAAATCACAGGACCACGTCGTACAACGCGGAACGGGTTTACTCCATATGAATCTTAGTTTAAAATAAAACAACACAATGCTTTTTGGAAAAATGAAGCTATTATAAGACTCGGGTCCCATCACACAATGCAACGCAAGCCGGAGGATAGAGTTTTCCGTTATAATAACCAAACATGCTTGATACGTATAAAACAAATCATTTTGATATTACTATAGTGTATAGTGTCTAAAAACAACTTCAAATATAAATGTATCAATCATAGCGGCATGGGTACCATATATCATGTCGCCATACTAGTTCTATAATCAAAATCGCATGATGTCGTATTGGAAGTTGGATTTCCATCTATGAGTCGAGGCTAGGGATCGTCCTTACCGAATTCGAGACAGTCTAGCCCATGTCTCAGGATCAGCCGCAACTGCACCTTGGATCTTTAGGGTTGGTCCACAAATATTTTAGTGGATTAATAATGCCTGAACAATAGGTTTCCCTGCCATATAGGGCATAAAATCTGAGCCACTAGGGACTCAATATCCGAGACGCCTCATTCCATCATCCACATAAGTAAAAATGTCTGGGCTCCATACCATGACACCACTGCTAGCTATAAAGAAATGCATGTCCTCCCAGTGGTCCTCTCTTGTTTTTGACTCATACCGAGGTGTGAGGCTCGCGAAGTATCGCTATACACAAAGCTATGCTAATTAAAGCTGTGCTTTGATCGTCATCCACTAGACTCTACTTTTCAACGAAAGCCTTGATCATTTGCATCTCAGAATGCCATGTTGTCAATCCACACCATACCACTGATTTCTGGCAATATATAACCTCTAAGCTCGTACGTCTCAGAGAAGGGTGTTAAGCAAGAGAATAAATTCTCCACCACGAAACAGATATATATTTACCAGAGAGCAACGAATACAGCATAAAGGAATAAAACATCTGACATGCCGTCCATTTACAAGTCCGTTATGGGTCTGAACGAAACTGGAGGCACTTATTCCTCGTCCCATATGTCCAATACAGGAGTGAGGCCCTCGCATATCCGTCGATCTCCAAGTATGTCTTAATGATCACCACTTATTACCTTTTATTAGGTGTACAGCTCAATCAAGACATCAGTAATCATCCATACGATGTGAAGAACTCCAGTCTTCAACCACCGTCTTCATCGTCACTTTAGTCGTCGTAGTAATTATTCAGAATGGGTTAAACCGGGTCTTTCCGAATAACACACGTATTTTACAATCAAGTGCTATAAAATCACACCATACGCCTCATTCCAATTCCGAATATTCTTTTAATAAAATATTCACATTATTAGGGAAAGGTTCCCATTAATTTTATCAAAGATAAATTCTTTTAAATTTATTCTTTAACATTCCTTTGAATATCAATTTCAAAAGATTTTATTAATTAGTCGGGATTATCGAACCTTATCGCCATAATCATTTATTATTTTCCAATCCCAACCTATTTATCCCATGGAGCAAAACTGGTAGCCCTCCATATCTAACACCCACTGTGTTCTTGGTAAATTTAATTACCCTTTTACGTTCAAATCTATTTAAAGATTTAACTATCGCCTGGAGTAAAACTGGGGGTACTCCATTCTCGATCATTTCATGAATTTGATAAATTTAATTATCTCATTCTAATCTAATTAAAGACTCATTAAAACTCTAATTCAGTTTTAATCTCAAAATCATTATTTATTGATTATTCAACTTTAAGAACTTAATCTTATCTTTAACTGGGTTAAAGAACCAATGTTATTTAAAACACAGTTCACGATAAACCCAAAATCATTTTCCATCAAAAGGGAATCTACATGGAAATCATGACAGTACATAATCGATATAAATTCCCATGTCAGACTAATAATAAAAATGGAATAGCGGCAAAGCCTTTTAAATTCCATATATAGTAACGGTCCTCATTCATAGAAGCTCATCTCGAATATTAACTAATCGAATCACATTCAATTCCAATGTAATACATTAAATTGAAAAACTTTACTTTGGAAAATTTCCATTTAAATCTTAATAAAAGATTTATAAATTCCAAATTATATTTTCACTGTTAATTGAGTTAAAGAACAAATGTCGTTTAAAACACAGTTTACGATAAACCCAATTCACATTTCATTCTATTCCAATTACTAAATATAATTGGAAACTCTAATAATGTTAATTAAAAGATTAATTCTTTTCACATGGGGTTTAGGAATAGTATTATTTAAGACACCATTCATGACAAACCAAATCCAATTTGACATTTAATAAAAGGCTCTGAATAGAAATTATATCGGATTATATTCAATATCAAATTTTGAAATCAAAAAATATCGTATTGGGAATAACGATATTTATATCTTCCAAATTCCTCAACATTATCCATATAATCACGGAATCCAATATCAAAATAATCCGAAGATAATTTCCATTCTAATCAATTCATACTTTGGAAAATTCTGGTTATGTTATAACCATTTACGAATCCATTTTATTTATTTATTTAAAAACATTGGATTATTATTCTAGTTAATAACTTGTTCATTTTGATAAAAATATATTTTTATCTTTACAAATATGGAATTTTACATCCAAAACTTTTCTAATTCACTGATTATGATTTTACATATTTTTTCCATATTTTTAATAATTTTATTAAGGCCCATACAGTCGGTTTCCAATAACGACCAGCGAACCGCATCCATAGCGACCTTTTTCAAATTTGATTTGGACATAATTCCAAATCCGACCATTAGATTTTAAATCTTTTATATTCATTGTAAATCTCTTTTCAATACGAACCCAACGGTTCCAGTTTTAGGAGAATCCGACGGTCGGATCTTCCGTTACATTAATTTAAAGTAAATGGCCAAAATTCGCGAAGGGTCGTCGCGCGGCGCGTTTTATTCAGGCTATTAAACATACATAATATATATTATATATATTTCGTCGATTTCCATTTAAAACGTATTTTATAAATCATTTATATATTTGTTTTAAAACGATTCCAATTTTATTTTCAATTTCAAATCAAACTAAATATTCTATATCTTTATCATATTAAAATGATAATATTTTCAAATTATTAAATTTTGAAATCACTCCTTTTCGATATTCATTATAAAATTAATAAAATCGATCGATAAACCCGTTCGGGTTAAAATGGCGTTTGCTACTTAACTCGGCTTAACATTTCAATATTTTTGTATCCATCTAAAAGCGATATCAAAATCATAATTTTATTCTTCATCGAATATTATTTGAAAATATTGTTTAAATATTTTATTCCACACATGAATAATGGTTTATACATTCAATAAAAGTGATATTTTTATTGTTTAAATATTTATTTCAACACATGAATATTTAATTCACTTCATTAACATGTTAAAAATAATATTTTATCTAAAAAAGTTTGATTGACACTGAAAAGTGCTTATTTTATTACTCTTATGCTTTATCTTTTGTAAATAAATAAATGATACTTTGGTTACTTTTGCATGTTTTTACAGGATGTCAAGAAATGCCTCCTTCAATTCAAATCAAAGGCCAACTACAAGAAAGAGCTACTTCCTCACATCAAATTCATTTCAATTGCAAAAGAAGCAGTAGCTCACTGGTAAAGGCATAGGAATTGGTGCTGAGAGACCTGAGTTCGAACCCCGTCAAGCTCACTTTTTGCCAAAGAAACGGAGCGCGTTCACACTGGCTCCTTTGCTTTGAGAAATATCTGGTTTAGTGTTATGTTATATATATACATACACATATTCATGTGTATGTATTTATGATGTGCACCAATTAACACTTCAGTAATAGCCATATTCTCATCATGGAAGTAAATTCAAATCATTCAATTTCAATTAGAAGAATTTCTGATTGAATTGTTGCCAAGAAGAAAAACCAATTTTGAAGATTTTATCTTATATTGCCTTTGGAGTCTGATAAGCGTCCTTGTTTGGAAGAATTAATTAGATGCAATCTTCTATCAATCAAGCCACATGGGAAAATTGAAAGATATGGAAAATAATTACCATGATATGCCCAGATTTTCTCCAATCAGGTAGTCAAGGAAGGCAAGAAATATTCATGAATGAAGAGGGCCATTGATTCATAGACCTAGTTAGGGTTTTCCCCTTCTCATCTATAAATATGTGATTGTAACCATTGTAAAAATCATCTCATAATTCTGTACTGCCATTAGTTTAATAAAATTTTCTTGTCCTAGTTATTTACTTTTCTTTTAAAACAATTTGTGTATCTACACGATTAGATTCGGTAGAACACATATTGTTATTGTCTTTGTTACTGCATACTAGTGTTGACTGTTTGATTAGTTTCAACAACAACTCTATTTTTAATTCTCTGTTATTGTTCCAGTTATTATTTACTTTTGTTGTTTTTACTAGTACTTGTTATTTTCTTTCCTGTTGTTGAATTTGATATACGTCTGATTAGATTCAGATTTGTAGCAGTTTCAATAACATTATTTCAACAACATTGAAAACAACCCCCAAAGTTCTGTCTAACACGCCCACGAAACATATAAATAATAAAAATTTAACCTTCCTCCATGTGTTCGACCTGTATGCTACACACCTGTATGCTTGCAGAATTTATTACAAATGTCGCGCTTTTCTAATTCATAGACTAGCGTCGATCAAGTTTTTGGCGCCGTTGCCGGGGAGGCAATAATTAAATTTTATTATTTATTTAATTTCCGATTCGTGTTAGTTTCTATTTTTTTTTATATTATTGTTTTCTTGTATATATAGAAAAAAATCTTGATTAGTTGATTTGGTGTTATTTGTTGATACCATAATCACCTATACAAGAGAAAAAGAAAGAAAAAAAAAACTTCTTGCTAGTTTTGTCTTTTATTTCTTTCTTCTTTTCACTCCATCTCTTTCCTTTCTGTTACAATTTCTTTAATTAAAAAAAATTCTTTCTTGGTTTTATTTTATTTCTTTCCGTTCCTCTTCTATAAGTCTCCAATAAATAAACAAAACAAAAAAATAAATATTCAATTCTCTCCTATTTCTTTTCTTCCTTGTTTTCAAAACATTTGTTTCTTTTCTTCTTGTTCAAGTTAAAAGAAAAGAAAAGAAAAAAAAAACAAACTTGCCACTTCTCCTTTATTTCTTGTCTCTTTAATTGTTTTTTTTTTCTCCTTTATTTCATTTATTTCTTTGCATCTTTCAACTTCGTTCCTTTCTTCTTTTACAAAAAAAAATAAAAAAAAGAAATAGAGAAATACAAAATTTCTTCTCTGTTTTCTGTCCACAAGAATCTCTAAATCCATCCTACCATATCCACGCCCTTGCCACCCCAAATCCCTGGCCACCTTTCTGTTCATCCAAAAAGCCAACACCCATCGCAACTCGCAACTTTCCAAAACCATCAACTGATCCATCCACTCCTCATCGCGGTCAACCTCCCACGTTCATCCAGTCCCGTTCAACAAACCATACCCTTCCAATCATCATCTGCCACAACTTCCTTCACACTAGCAAACCATCCTCGTTCACTTCACTTCATCTCAGACCATCACAAACACCACAGTCACCTCCCCCCCCCCCCCACTTGCACCATATTTCAAACGCAATACCCCATCAGTCCCAAAAAAAAAAAAAAAAAAAAAAACCTCAACTTTCATTCACACAGTCAACCACAAACCTAAATTCCCCCACACAACTGCCGTAAACATCAACTACACGCAGACTCGAGTCCGCAATCACCACAAATCAAACATCCTCCACAGACTAACAGTCCAGATCGACAACCACAGTCCTTTCATCGCACCATCGCGATAAGTCGAAAACCCACGATCGTCCTTCCAGAAACCATCATTGCCACCCCTCGCAAGCGCTGATTTTGAACTGGAAACCTCTGTAAACCAGTTGCTCATTGTCAGCCTAGCCTCAAGCAATAATCGGAATCGCAAAAACCCGACCTGGAAGTTAATTCCGAACCCCAACATACAATACAAAGGGGTGTTTCGTTTTTCTGTTTTTCTGAAAGTCGATTTCGTTTTCTTTGGTTTTCTGAGAGATAACACTTGAGATTGTGGTATTATATAAAAAGACACAAAGGGGCGATTTGTTTCTTTATTTTTATTTTTTTATCAGGGCATAATTTTGTTTTGATGGAAATAAAGACGCATCCCTGGTTCCACTGAGTTACTTTAAGAAAAACAACAAAATTACAAGGACATGGATATTTTTTTTTTTCTCAATTGCCTTGAGTCGTTGAAAATGTGTAACGCGTGGACTATTTGTCTTAGTTGAGTACATGAGTTATTTTTTTTAGGTTAATTTTATGTTTTGTATTTTGTTTGAGTCGGGTTTGTTAACCTAGTTTGTTTTATTGTTTTCATTTTTGATTTTTTGTTTTCAATCTTAGTTGATTTTTGATTTTTTTTGTATTTAGTTTAGTTTTTTTTTTCTTTCAATCTTGATTTTATTGAGTTTTAATTGTTTATTTTTATTTTATTTCTTTTCAAAAAAAAATAGATCCAAACAAGAAGAAAAATCAAAGGAAAAAGTGACGAGAGTTTAAGCAATCGAACAAAGACTGAAAAGCCAACGGATTTGCAAACAGTTGATTTGAATTGTCAGTGCTACCCAAATTCATTGGACGGACTACCGATCAAGGTGAGAAATTTTTAAAACACTACAGGTGCACTGTTGCAAAAGAAAATAAAATATATAGACAATTGTTGTAAAAATCTTCTACAGGGGCAGCGGCTTTGAATGTACAATTTTTTTTTTTATTTTTGCAATTATCTGTGTGATTTCTGTTTTCTGTTATTCATTCTGTTAAGGGCAATACCCCAATTCACATAAGGTGAGGGATTTCATCACCCTTTCCTTAGCCCACAAATTGCATTTCATCGTAGAATCTGACTAAAAATAACGGTTAGACATTGGACTTAAGGGAGTCACGGGCTCATTTAGGGCTTAATTATATTGTGATAGTTGATTCATTTGGAACGAATTATTTCTCGGTGTCTAGACTACGGCAGAGAAATAACCATTTATAAATATTACGGTGATTCGTAAATATTATATCGGTTGTTACTCTGAAGGTACTTAAACCTTCGGCTGCATTGCTAGGGTGATTCCTGGTGCACCGATAACTCCTGTCCGTTAACTGGCTGAGAATTCTTTTGATCTAAGTAATCAAACACATCACCTTATAATTTTGGGTTAAGAGCCAATAAGGACAGAAAACTTCGTTGTAGCTAATTTTTGTGCTTGCATTCAACAACAATGAGTGAAAAAAGTGTTAGCCAACAAAATTCTCCTAGGGGTTCTCGAATCAACCAAAATTTTCCAACCGAATTGGATCAAAATCGAGTAAATCAAAATTTTCCAAACTTCGGGGATCAAAATCAAATAAATCAAAATTTTCAAAATCTCAATATCCAGGTGGATAGACCCTTGTCTCTTCGTGATCGATGTTATCCTACTAGGACCGTTCAACCATCTGTCATTGTGTTCCCACCAGCTGAAGGAAACAACTTTGAGCTAAAACATTCTTTTATCCAAGGGGTACCAAAATTTACTGGGTCTGAAAATGCTTATGAATTTCTAAGTGAATTTGAATTGTATGCCTCCACAACAAAAATGCAACAACTGTCTAACGAATCGATCAAGCTAAGGCTAATCCCATTTGCACTACTTGAAAGCGCTAAAAGATGGCTAAATTCTCTTCCAAAACATTCCATAAGAAGTTGGGATGAATTTGTCACTGCATTTTTGAAAAAGTTTTTCCCTTTCCATAAAACTCTCAAAATCCGAACTGAGATAAATCAATTTTGTCAAAATGAGGGGGAAACTTTTTCAAAATATTTTGAGAGATTCAACCAACTACTGTATAGTTGTCCTCATCATGGAATTCTAAAAGACAACTTGTGTCAAATTGTATATGAAGGGCTTAACTATCAGTCTAAAACTCAACTAGAATCAATGTGTGGAGGAGATTTTATGTCTAAAACAGCCGATGAAGCTTGGCGGTTCTTAGAAGATTATTCTGAAAAGGACATGCAATGGGAATCAATTCGCGTTCCCAATCGTACTTCTACTAGAGGAGTGCATGTCGTGG
This sequence comes from Allium sativum, assembly GCA_030737875.1. Classification (NCBI taxonomy): domain Eukaryota; kingdom Viridiplantae; phylum Streptophyta; class Magnoliopsida; order Asparagales; family Amaryllidaceae; genus Allium; species Allium sativum. The sequence goes on along the minus strand of CM060922.1, from coordinate 269,549,252 downwards.
ACCCAAATCAAATTCCCGTAGAAAATCAAACTCCTCAAGCCGGAGAAGGGTTACCCCACTACTACTCTCAGGACCAAGCCAATGCTATAGCTCAAAATAACCCTTACTCAGCCACGTACAATCCTGGTTGGAGGAACCACCCAAACTTTTCTTGGTCAAACCCCAATAATTCGGCAAACCCATCTCACATGCAACCCTTTATTCCCAATCCGAATTACCAAGCTCCACCCCCCAATTCTCAAACCTCTCAAACTACACCTCAATCCAAACAACCTTATAGGCACCCCAATTTTCAATCATCAAACCAATCATCTCAATCTTCTCAACCATCACAAGATATTGTTCGATTAGAAAAACAAATAAATAATCAAGACGCTAAAATCGACCAATTAATGCATATGATAAAGGAAATGGCGAAAAATAATGAGAAAGGAAAGTTGCCTAGTCAACCTGAGGTGAATCCAAAATATAACTCTCGTACTGTAAATTCTTGTGAGGACGAAAACCATAATCCAGTCAACGCTATTACAACCCTTCGATCTGGAAAGAGGATTGATAATAACGTGGGCGACCCTGGCGAACCTTCTAACTCGACCCCAATCCCTAATCTTGATGATCATCCATTGGCTTCGAATGCCAATTCTTCTGAACCTCAAATTCCCTTAAATGTTGGCAATCCCAACAGTTCTTCTCCTTGTGTCGGCAAACCCGACCCACCTTTGACAACCAATGTTGGCAATCCCAACATTTCATCTTCTACACCCCTACCACCTTCTTCTTCGAATGATGAAACTGATCGTAGAGTCGAAAAACCAGTTGCTCCTTTTCCCCATAGACTCAATAATAAGAAGAAAGCAGCAAATTTCGATAAAATCTTGGAAATTTTCAAACAAGTCCGTGTGAACATTCCTCTTTTAGACACCATTGAACAAATTCCTCAATATGCCAAATGTCTTAAGGAATTGTGCACACAAAAACGTGCGACCAATGTCCCAAAAACCGCCTTTCTAACTGCAAATACAAGCTATGTTCTTTCAAATCTTGCCCCAGTCAAGTACAGAGACCCTGGCTGCCCTACGATTGATTGCAAAATAGGAAACACCCATATCTCTCGTGCTCTACTCGACCTTGGTGCCAGTGTCAACCTTCTCCCTTATACTGTATATCGTCAACTTGGACTAGGGGAGATTAAACCAACAAACATCACACTTCAACTAGCTGATCGATCTGTCAAAAAGCCATTGGGAATTATCGAAGACGTCTTGATACAAATCGAACAGTTTTACTTCCCTGTCGATTTTATAGTTCTAGAAACAGAGCCTGTCTCAAATCCCAACGTTCAAATACCATTGATCTTAGGACGCCCTTTCTTAGCAACCTCTAATGCTGTCATTAATTGTAGGAATTGTAACAACCCGTAAAATCTGGGCCAGTTTAAAATTTTTATTTTGGCAATTTTAGCGAATTTTGAATATTTAAAATAGATTATTTTAAATAATATCGACGAGGAATTTATTTTGAATAGAATTCGAACGTATATATTATATACGTCGTCGTTAGAATATATAATAATTATATATAATTATAAATAGAATTGAAAATGGCGCGGTAGTTCGATAATTCGATTTCAAACTTCAATTGAATGTACCGGGTGCAAAACAATCCGGATTTTAGTGAAACCAAAAATGATAGGATCTATTTGATAGTATCTTTCCAACGAATCCGAATAATCAAATTTTCATAGCGGGAATCAAAAGATATGTCCAGTTGAAAATTCTGAATAGTCGCTATGGAATTCAGGCCCTTAAAAATGGACATTTTGCAAATGACCTCGGATTTCGACGAAACCAGTTTTGTTGGGTCCGTGATGTTAAGTTATTGCTAGATTCCAAATTTCATAATTTTTCGAATCAGTATGTGAGCGTGGCAAAGGAAAACGCGTTTGACCAGTTTCAGTTGATTTTAATCGACTGGAAATTGGCCATTTTTCATACGGTCTCAGAATTCAACGAAACTAGTTTTGTTAGGACCGTATCGTCAATACGAAGCTAGAAAATATTTTTCGAGAATTTTTAGAGTTAGTATGTGACCCCGGTAATTTGAAATGTACGTTTAAAATTCAATATAGCGATTTAAATGTAAATTTAACGGAAATTGATTCAAACAGTCGAATCAGCCCACGTGGCATATCCCATTGTGTTCGGAACGGGGGTGAAACGCTATGGACGACAGGCGGTGGGCCTCGTTTAGAGGTCATGTGTAAAAGTCAACTTTTAGAAATAAAAAAAAAAAAATATCCCTCTCTCTCCTATATTTCTGGCCCCCCCCCTTTTGTTCGTTTCATTTCGATCCAATATAAAAAAAAAAAAAAAAAAGGGGAAAAGAGGGCTCGACGGAGGACCGATCGCCCCGTCGCCAGTGGCCCTGGCGCCGCCACCAGGAGGCCGACCTCCCCCACTTCGACGACGACGAAGACCCCCCGGAGCAACCCTCGACACCCCGAGGACGAAGCAACCCTTCCGCGACACCTCCAGGAACGCCACCTCGAGCCGCCGACTTTTCCTCCTCCCCTTCGCCAGATCGGTGAGACTTTATTTTACTTTTATTTTTATTTTTGTTTTGTTTTATAAAAACTGATTTATACGAATTTAAAAATTGATTTTAAGGTTGCATAAAAAACTGTTTTTTTTTTTATAATTTAAAAACTGTTTTTTTTATGAAATGAAAACTGTTTTGTTTTTAAAGGAATTTAAAAACAGAAAAGAATTTTATTTGTAGTGTAAAACCAGAATTGTATTTATAATTTAAAAACTGATTTTATATGATTTTAAAAACTGATTTTATTTTAAAAAGGTTTAATCTTTTAATAAAAAAAAGATTGTTTTGAAAACATATATGAAATTGTTTTGGAAAATATATGTTGTTTTTAAAAATAAAAACAACTTTGTTTTTAAAACAAAAGATATGAACTTTAAAAATGAAAAGGCGAGTTCTTAAAAAAAAGAAAAGGCGAGTTCTTTAAAAATGAAAAGGCGTGTTCTTTGAAAGTGAAAAGGCGAAATCTTTATTTTAGAAAAGGCAAAATCTTTAGGTGGAAAATAGCGTGATAAAAATATAATTTTTATCTATATAACATAGTAATAAAAATTCGATTTTTATATATTGAATAGCATAGTAAAAATTCGATTTTTATATATTGAATAGCATAGTAAAAATTCGATTTTTATATATGTAGTGAAAGCGAGCAACGAAGGTGACAAAAAGGCGAAACGACGAGATCTTCTGCAAATGAAGAGCCGTGGAGCTAGGATAGCTATATGTGAGAATTTCTCACCTTTCAATTTCATTTTCTAGTTATATATATATACTAGGATGCAGACGGTGCTTATTAGAAGCACCCGACACCCGTCCACAGACCATGGACTTGTTTGTTTGACTGTTTGGTGATTGATTGCGATATTGGTTTGAATGTGATTTGTGGTGTGAAAAATCGAATCGATAAATTGGTAAGGATTAGACGTGCGCCGTTATAAGGCGAAGGAGTAAGGCTAGGTTAGACCCTTACTCCAAGTTTTGTGGTTTGCAAAATGAAATTGATTTGATTGATGTGTGAATGGCGTGGGCCTTCACTAGACCGGGGATAAGGCTAGGCCTTGTCCCGTTTCTAGTATCGTGCCGTTATGCCGCCGAAATTTCCTAAAATATGTTAGAAAAATAAAAATATCATTTTATTTAAAGAATGAACTGAATAGAAATTCATATGTTGGAATAAAATGTTTTATCGATTAAAAATATAATTTTTAACGTGAAAGTGAATAAAATAGAATAGTCATTTACAAACCAGACGGTTTGTTTATGTACACCTATTTGAAGGACGTTGATTGGGTCGATAAATTTTACACATCGCCTATCTGCACAAATAAAATATGTGTTTGATTGTTTGAAACCCCACACGGGTGTTGGGATGAAATTTGAAGTTCACTCATCCTGATTGAGTAAATATGTCGATCGATTGATTGACAGGCTGTTATAAGCGTTGAATGTCTATATTTGATGCTTATACAGTGTAGTGCACTTTGGTTGATGGTTGATTATTTTTCAAGGCTATTATACATGTGTTGTATGAAAATCCATATAATTAACTTTATATGGTAATTGATTGGGCCTCATTCCAGTTTTAAAAATAGAAATATTTGAAATAGAAATATTCGAAATGGAATATTTGAAAATATCAATATATGAAGCCGTGTTGATTAGATTGACGCCATTTTGACGTGAACGATATTTATATCGATTTTAAGGATTTCGAAATGAATTGGATTGAAAACGATTTCGAAATGAATTGAATTGAAAACGATTTCGAAATGAATTGGATTGAAAACGATTTCGAAATGAATTGGATTGAAAACGATTTCGAAATGAATTGAATTGAAAACGATTTCGAAATGAATTGAATTGAAAACGATTTCGAAATGAATTGAATTGAAAACGATTTCGAAATGAATTGAATTGAAAACGATTTCGAAATGAATTGAATTGAAAACGATTTCGAAATGAATTGAATTGAAAACGATTTCGAAATGAATTGAATTGAAAACGATTTCGAAATGAATTGAATTGAAAACGATTTCGAAATGAATTGAATTGAAAACGATTTCGAAATGAATTGAATTGAAAACGATTTCGAAATGAATTGAATTGAAAACGATTTCGAAATGAATTGAATTGAAAACGAATTCAAATTGAATTGAAAGCAAATTGAAATGAATTCAAATTGAATTGAAATTTGAATTGAAATTTGAATTGAATAGGAATGAATTTTGAAACGAATTTATAAAGAAGAATTCAATTTTGATTTGAATTGAAAAGGAAGTTGAAATTGCTTTTGAAACGAATTCAAAACTATTTATAAAATTCGTTTTAAATAGGAATCGACGAAATATATATTATATATATTTTATATATAATATAATGGCCTGAATAGAACGCGCCGCGCCGCGGCAGTTCGCGAATTTCGACCATTTATTTCAAACGGATATTACGGGAGATCCGACCGTCGGATTCTCCTAAAACCGGAACCGTTGGGTTCGTATCGAAAAGAGCTTTCTAACGAATGTTAGAAATTTGAAATCTAACGGTTGGATTTGGAGATACGTCCAAATCAAATTCAAAAAAGGTCGCTGTAAGTGCAGTTCGATGGCCATTGATGGAAATCGACTGTACGGGCCTTGATAAAATTATTAAAAATAGTAATAATTTGTGTAAAATCATAAGAAATGATTTAGAAAGATTTGGGATGAAAAAACTCCATATTTGAAAAGATAAAAATAGATTTTTATCGAAATGAACTAGTTTTGAACTAGAATTATAATTCTATTTATTTTTAAATAAATAAATTGAATTCGAAAAGGGTTTTAAAAATAACCAAAATTTCCAATGACTGCATTGGAGTGGATTTGAATCGAAATTGTCTTCGGAATATTTCGATGTTGGAATTCGTGATTATACAGGTGTTGTTATGGAAATTTGAAAGATATATATTTATATCGTTATTTCCAATACGACATTTGTTAGTCGTAGAATTCGATATTGAATATAAGCCGATATATTTTCTATTCAGAGCCTTGTATTGAATATCGAATGCGATTTGGGTTTGTCGTGAATGGTGTCTTCACTAACACTGTTCTTGAACCCAGTTGAGAAAAGATTAAATCTTTTTATTTAGATTTAATGAAGTGTACCAATTAAATAATATTTAATTGGAATGGAATGGATATTGATTTTTGGGTTTATCGTGAACAGTGTTTTAAATAACACTTGTTCTTTAACCCGATAATTAATGGAATGTGATTTTGGGTTTATCGTGAATCGTGTTTTAAATGACACTGATTCTTTAACCCAGATAATGATTAAAACTAAGTGGAGTTTTAATGAATCTTTAATTAGATTGAAAAGATCGAGAATGGAGTATCACCAGTTTTGCTCCAGGCGATAGTTAAATCTTTAATTAGATTTGAACGTGAAATTTAGAAACTAACTGTCGGTTAGCCAAGCAGAATGGTTTTCTGGATATTGATCTGATGTTGGTTTCGGCCTTCGGGGTTAATATTTGGGGAATTATTCTCTTGATTAATTTACGGTTAGTGACTAATGAATTGGAATGAGGCGTATGTTGTGTTTGTGTAACACTTATTTAAATATACGCGAGTTATTCGGAAAGACCGGGTTTATCCCATTCTGGATAACTGATACGACGATAAGTCGAAGATGAAGACGATGGTCGAAGACCGGAGGTCTTCACGTCGTTTGGGTGATAACTGATGATCTTGATTGGGCTGTACACCCAAGAAGATGGAAACAGTTAGTGATCGTCCAGACGTACTTGGAGATCGATGGATATGCGGGGTACTAGGTGCCTCCGGTTTCGTTCAGGCCCAGAACGGACTTGTAAATGGACTGTGTGTCTGACATTGGATTTCACTCTGTGTGACTGATATCGGTTGCATAGAGTGGTTTGCCTGTGTGGCATGCTAAGATGCAAATGATCAAGGCTTCTGTTGAAAAGCAAAGTCTTGTGGTGATGATCAAAGCACGGCCTTTGTGGCGTAGCTTTGTGTAACGTTTACTTCGCGAGTTTCGCACCCGGTATGAACCAAAAACGGGAGGGGACATCAGGGAGGACTTGCGTTTCTTTCTAGCTAGAAGTGGCGTCAGTGGTTTTACACGCCCTGACGAGTTTGACTTATGTGGTTGTTGCTGTTGCGAGGCGCCTCGGTTATATCGGTTTCGGCCGAATGCATTCTGGTCGGCTGACGGACCAGACTTACACCCCATAGGGTGGGGAGACGTATTGTTCAGGCATAATAATCCACTCCGTGTGGACCGGCCCTGACGATCTAAAGGCTTGCCTGCGCGCTTGCCTGTGGCTCGGGCTAGAGAGTCACGAATCGGTTGAGGACTATCTTTTGCCTCGGTTCATAGACGGAAATCCAATTTCCAAATACGTGACATTTGCGGTTTTAATTGTAATCCTATATATGGCGACATAGTGGGATGGGGCGCTTATGCCGCCTATGATTGATACTTATGATTTGAAGTTGTTTTATACACTTATAATAGTATCAAATGATTTGTTTTAAACGTATCAAGCATTCTTTGGTTGTTATAAGGGAAAACCCTATCCCCCGGCTTGCGTTGCATTGTGTGATAGGACCTGGGTCTTATAACAGCTTCATTTTTCTTTATTTAGCATTGCGCTGTTGTTTTATGCACTGGTATTCTTGGGAGGAAACCCGTTCCGTGTTTTACGGCGTGGTCCCTTGATTTACCTAATGATTTAAAATAAAGATTAATAACTGTTTTAGTTCTCACACCAGTCACATGACTGACCTGGAGTTTATTGTTTTAACCTAAACTCTGGGTGCCCTTATTTTGACACGGGCAGCTAGTAGTTTCGGTTTTGCAGATTTATATTCACAGGATCCTGGTTTACAGCTGGAACGATATCCGGAAAGCTTTGTATCCGTATATCTCTTCTAGTTGTGTATTGTATTATTTTCCGCTGCTATGTATTTAAATGTAATTTAAATCTCTGATATTTCTGTGTAATATTCATTTATACTCTGTATATTCTTGTAATCTGATGCACTGTTGTAATATATAGTGTAATGTTCTTCTGTATGCGTTCTGATTTGTCGTGTTCTCAAACGATAGGGCGTTTCGAACGGCCTGAATCGGTTTAGCGACTGGTTCGGACCGAGCGAGATTCCTTGCCGTCACAGTTGGTATCAGAGCTTTGGTTTACAAAGCTAGAGAACAAGACACATTAGAACCATACGAAAGAATTCATCAGATATTGGGTTAGCAATATCCAATGAGAATGACTCGTTAGAGATGGGATCAGTAGTATCCTAGAACGAGTGTGAAGAGTAAATTTTTAAAGTGAAAACAAATTTTTGTTTTGAAAATTTAAATCAATTATTCGTATTTGATTATTTATTTATATTGACGTGGACAATCCAGTATATATAGATTTTGCGTATACGTCTGATCCGCGTGTATTCGAAATTTTAATATACTGGATAGATATAGAATTATACTCTAGTCGCCCGGGGGTGATTCTGATGATTGATATATCATCATCAGAGTTTATATCCGAGTGACGAACGTGTAATATTTATATATTTCCTATTGACTGGTGTGAGAACCAAAAATTAGATAGGGCTTATTGTTGTGATTTGGCATCAAAAATCTGATTTTTGACTATATATCAAAGTTATGAATTTCAAATGATAATTCACTAATTGATTGATGTTTGTTGTTGTTTGTTTAATTGTTTGATAATTTAGAACCATTTAGCCTAATTGTATCAAATATTGAACTATATTGAAAATTGGTCGCATTTGCTTGCATATACATATACTTACATTGAACAGGTCATAGCAAGGAGGCTAGAGCCAGAGAATAAAATTTGTTTGCCCGACAAATAGGTACATGTTTACTACATAATTTACCGTTTTGTTTGGGTGATGATGATTTTGTGAGCCTATTGGCTAGCCGCTTGGCTTTTTCTTTTTCTTTTTGAGATCTGAAGGACCGGGGAAGCTATTTGAAATTCCCCGATGCTCCCGGTGCAGGGGAGGTTATGGCGAAATTTTTCGAAAATTTAGGGTGTTAGCCAAATTTTTGAAATTTTGAAAATTCTCAGAAACTGAAAAGTTGGAGAATGGAAGCCAGATCGAACGTAGAGTTGATTAATCAAACCACTTTCGACTTTGTTCCTTTTCGGGGACGAAAAGTTTTAAGTGGGGGAGATTGTAACAACCCGTAAAATCTGGGCCAGTTTAAAATTTTTATTTTGGCAATTTTAGCGAATTTTGAATATTTAAAATAGATTATTTTAAATAATATCGACGAGGAATTTATTTTGAATAGAATTCGAACGTATATATTATATACGTCGTCGTTAGAATATATAATAATTATATATAATTATAAATAGAATTGAAAATGGCGCGGTAGTTCGATAATTCGATTTCAAACTTCAATTGAATGTACCGGGTGCAAAACAATCCGGATTTTAGTGAAACCAAAAATGATAGGATCTATTTGATAGTATCTTTCCAACGAATCCGAATAATCAAATTTTCATAGCGGGAATCAAAAGATATGTCCAGTTGAAAATTCTGAATAGTCGCTATGGAATTCAGGCCCTTAAAAATGGACATTTTGCAAATGACCTCGGATTTCGACGAAACCAGTTTTGTTGGGTCCGTGATGTTAAGTTATTGCTAGATTCCAAATTTCATAATTTTTCGAATCAGTATGTGAGCGTGGCAAAGGAAAACGCGTTTGACCAGTTTCAGTTGATTTTAATCGACTGGAAATTGGCCATTTTTCATACGGTCTCAGAATTCAACGAAACTAGTTTTGTTAGGACCGTATCGTCAATACGAAGCTAGAAAATATTTTTCGAGAATTTTTAGAGTTAGTATGTGACCCCGGTAATTTGAAATGTACGTTTAAAATTCAATATAGCGATTTAAATGTAAATTTAACGGAAATTGATTCAAACAGTCGAATCAGCCCACGTGGCATATCCCATTGTGTTCGGAACGGGGGTGAAACGCTATGGACGACAGGCGGTGGGCCTCGTTTAGAGGTCATGTGTAAAAGTCAACTTTTAGAAATAAAAAAAAAAATATAATAAAAAAATAAATATCCCTCTCTCTCCTATATTTCTGGCCCCCCCCTTTTGTTCGTTTCATTTCGATCCAATATAAAAAAAAAAAAAAAAAAAAAAGGGGAAAAGAGGGCTCGACGGAGGACCGATCGCCCCGTCGCCAGTGGCCCTGGCGCCGCCACCAGGAGGCCGACCTCCCCCACTTCGACGACGACGAAGACCCCCCGGAGCAACCCTCGACACCCCGAGGACGAAGCAACCCTTCCGCGACACCTCCAGGAACGCCACCTCGAGCCGCCGACTTTTCCTCCTCCCCTTCGCCAGATCGGTGAGACTTTATTTTACTTTTATTTTTATTTTTGTTTTGTTTTATAAAAACTGATTTATACGAATTTAAAAATTGATTTTAAGGTTGCATAAAAAACTGTTTTTTTTTATAATTTAAAAACTGTTTTTTTTATGAAATGAAAACTGTTTTGTTTTTAAAGGAATTTAAAAACAGAAAAGAATTTTATTTGTAGTGTAAAACCAGAATTGTATTTATAATTTAAAAACTGATTTTATATGATTTTAAAAACTGATTTTATTTTAAAAAGGTTTAATCTTTTAATAAAAAAAAGATTGTTTTGAAAACATATATGAAATTGTTTTGGAAAATATATGTTGTTTTTAAAAATAAAAACAACTTTGTTTTTAAAACAAAAGATATGAACTTTAAAAATGAAAAGGCGAGTTCTTAAAAAAAAGAAAAGGCGAGTTCTTTAAAAATGAAAAGGCGTGTTCTTTGAAAGTGAAAAGGCGAAATCTTTATTTTAGAAAAGGCAAAATCTTTAGGTGGAAAATAGCGTGATAAAAATATAATTTTTATCTATATAACATAGTAATAAAAATTCGATTTTTATATATTGAATAGCATAGTAAAAATTCGATTTTTATATATTGAATAGCATAGTAAAAATTCGATTTTTATATATGTAGTGAAAGCGAGCAACGAAGGTGACAAAAAGGCGAAACGACGAGATCTTCTGCAAATGAAGAGCCGTGGAGCTAGGATAGCTATATGTGAGAATTTCTCACCTTTCAATTTCATTTTCTAGTTATATATATATATACTAGGATGCAGACGGTGCTTATTAGAAGCACCCGACACCCGTCCACAGACCATGGACTTGTTTGTTTGACTGTTTGGTGATTGATTGCGATATTGGTTTGAATGTGATTTGTGGTGTGAAAAATCGAATCGATAAATTGGTAAGGATTAGACGTGCGCCGTTATAAGGCGAAGGAGTAAGGCTAGGTTAGACCCTTACTCCAAGTTTTGTGGTTTGCAAAATGAAATTGATTTGATTGATGTGTGAATGGCGTGGGCCTTCACTAGACCGGGGATAAGGCTAGGCCTTGTCCCGTTTCTAGTATCGTGCCGTTATGCCGCCGAAATTTCCTAAAATATGTTAGAAAAATAAAAATATCATTTTATTTAAAGAATGAACTGAATAGAAATTCATATGTTGGAATAAAATGTTTTATCGATTAAAAATATAATTTTTAACGTGAAAGTGAATAAAATAGAATAGTCATTTACAAACCAGACGGTTTGTTTATGTACACCTATTTGAAGGACGTTGATTGGGTCGATAAATTTTACACATCGCCTATCTGCACAAATAAAATATGTGTTTGATTGTTTGAAACCCCACACGGGTGTTGGGATGAAATTTGAAGTTCACTCATCCTGATTGAGTAAATATGTCGATCGATTGATTGACAGGCTGTTATAAGCGTTGAATGTCTATATTTGATGCTTATACAGTGTAGTGCACTTTGGTTGATGGTTGATTATTTTTCAAGGCTATTATACATGTGTTGTATGAAAATCCATATAATTAACTTTATATGGTAATTGATTGGGCCTCATTCCAGTTTTAAAAATAGAAATATTTGAAATAGAAATATTCGAAATGGAATATTTGAAAATATCAATATATGAAGCCGTGTTGATTAGATTGACGCCATTTTGACGTGAACGATATTTATATCGATTTTAAGGATTTCGAAATGAATTGGATTGAAAACGATTTCGAAATGAATTGAATTGAAAACGATTTCGAAATGAATTGGATTGAAAACGATTTCGAAATGAATTGGATTGAAAACGATTTCGAAATGAATTGAATTGAAAACGATTTCGAAATGAATTGAATTGAAAACGATTTCGAAATGAATTGAATTGAAAACGATTTCGAAATGAATTGAATTGAAAACGATTTCGAAATGAATTGAATTGAAAACGATTTCGAAATGAATTGAATTGAAAACGATTTCGAAATGAATTGAATTGAAAACGATTTCGAAATGAATTGAATTGAAAACGATTTCGAAATGAATTGAATTGAAAACGATTTCGAAATGAATTGAATTGAAAACGATTTCGAAATGAATTGAATTGAAAACGATTTCGAAATGAATTGAATTGAAAACGAATTCAAATTGAATTGAAAGCAAATTGAAATGAATTCAAATTGAATTGAAATTTGAATTGAAATTTGAATTGAAATTTGAATTGAATAGGAATGAATTTTGAAACGAATTTATAAAGAAGAATTCAATTTTGATTTGAATTGAAAAGGAAGTTGAAATTGCTTTTGAAACGAATTCAAAACTATTTATAAAATTCGTTTTAAATAGGAATCGACGAAATATATATTATATATATTTTATATATAATATAATGGCCTGAATAGAACGCGCCGCGCCGCGGCAGTTCGCGAATTTCGACCATTTATTTCAAACGGATATTACGGGAGATCCGACCGTCGGATTCTCCTAAAACCGGAACCGTTGGGTTCGTATCGAAAAGAGCTTTCTAACGAATGTTAGAAATTTGAAATCTAACGGTTGGATTTGGAGATACGTCCAAATCAAATTCAAAAAAGGTCGCTGTAAGTGCAGTTCGATGGCCATTGATGGAAATCGACTGTACGGGCCTTGATAAAATTATTAAAAATAGTAATAATTTGTGTAAAATCATAAGAAATGATTTAGAAAGATTTGGGATGAAAAAACTCCATATTTGAAAAGATAAAAATAGATTTTTATCGAAATGAACTAGTTTTGAACTAGAATTATAATTCTATTTATTTTTAAATAAATAAATTGAATTCGAAAAGGGTTTTAAAAATAACCAAAATTTCCAATGACTGCATTGGAGTGGATTTGAATCGAAATTGTCTTCGGAATATTTCGATGTTGGAATTCGTGATTATACAGGTGTTGTTATGGAAATTTGAAAGATATATATTTATATCGTTATTTCCAATACGACATTTGTTAGTCGTAGAATTCGATATTGAATATAAGCCGATATATTTTCTATTCAGAGCCTTGTATTGAATATCGAATGCGATTTGGGTTTGTCGTGAATGGTGTCTTCACTAACACTGTTCTTGAACCCAGTTGAGAAAAGATTAAATCTTTTTATTTAGATTTAATGAAGTGTACCAATTAAATAATATTTAATTGGAATGGAATGGATATTGATTTTTGGGTTTATCGTGAACAGTGTTTTAAATAACACTTGTTCTTTAACCCGATAATTAATGGAATGTGATTTTGGGTTTATCGTGAATCGTGTTTTAAATGACACTGATTCTTTAACCCAGATAATGATTAAAACTAAGTGGAGTTTTAATGAATCTTTAATTAGATTGAAAAGATCGAGAATGGAGTATCACCAGTTTTGCTCCAGGCGATAGTTAAATCTTTAATTAGATTTGAACGTGAAATTTAGAAACTAACTGTCGGTTAGCCAAGCAGAATGGTTTTCTGGATATTGATCTGATGTTGGTTTCGGCCTTCGGGGTTAATATTTGGGGAATTATTCTCTTGATTAATTTACGGTTAGTGACTAATGAATTGGAATGAGGCGTATGTTGTGTTTGTGTAACACTTATTTAAATATACGCGAGTTATTCGGAAAGACCGGGTTTATCCCATTCTGGATAACTGATACGACGATAAGTCGAAGATGAAGACGATGGTCGAAGACCGGAGGTCTTCACGTCGTTTGGGTGATAACTGATGATCTTGATTGGGCTGTACACCCAAGAAGATGGAAACAGTTAGTGATCGTCCAGACGTACTTGGAGATCGATGGATATGCGGGGTACTAGGTGCCTCCGGTTTCGTTCAGGCCCAGAACGGACTTGTAAATGGACTGTGTGTCTGACATTGGATTTCACTCTGTGTGACTGATATCGGTTGCATAGAGTGGTTTGCCTGTGTGGCATGCTAAGATGCAAATGATCAAGGCTTCTGTTGAAAAGCAAAGTCTTGTGGTGATGATCAAAGCACGGCCTTTGTGGCGTAGCTTTGTGTAACGTTTACTTCGCGAGTTTCGCACCCGGTATGAACCAAAAACGGGAGGGGACATCAGGGAGGACTTGCGTTTCTTTCTAGCTAGAAGTGGCGTCAGTGGTTTTACACGCCCTGACGAGTTTGACTTATGTGGTTGTTGCTGTTGCGAGGCGCCTCGGTTATATCGGTTTCGGCCGAATGCATTCTGGTCGGCTGACGGACCAGACTTACACCCCATAGGGTGGGGAGACGTATTGTTCAGGCATAATAATCCACTCCGTGTGGACCGGCCCTGACGATCTAAAGGCTTGCCTGCGCGCTTGCCTGTGGCTCGGGCTAGAGAGTCACGAATCGGTTGAGGACTATCTTTTGCCTCGGTTCATAGACGGAAATCCAATTTCCAAATACGTGACATTTGCGGTTTTAATTGTAATCCTATATATGGCGACATAGTGGGATGGGGCGCTTATGCCGCCTATGATTGATACTTATGATTTGAAGTTGTTTTATACACTTATAATAGTATCAAATGATTTGTTTTAAACGTATCAAGCATTCTTTGGTTGTTATAAGGGAAAACCCTATCCCCCGGCTTGCGTTGCATTGTGTGATAGGACCTGGGTCTTATAACAGCTTCATTTTTCTTTATTTAGCATTGCGCTGTTGTTTTATGCACTGGTATTCTTGGGAGGAAACCCGTTCCGTGTTTTACGGCGTGGTCCCTTGATTTACCTAATGATTTAAAATAAAGATTAATAACTGTTTTAGTTCTCACACCAGTCACATGACTGACCTGGAGTTTATTGTTTTAACCTAAACTCTGGGTGCCCTTATTTTGACATGGGCAGCTAGTAGTTTCGGTTTTGCAGATTTATATTCACAGGATCCTGGTTTACAGCTGGAACGATATCCGGAAAGCTTTGTATCCGTATATCTCTTCTAGTTGTGTATTGTATTATTTTCCGCTGCTATGTATTTAAATGTAATTTAAATCTCTGATATTTCTGTGTAATATTCATTTATACTCTGTATATTCTTGTAATCTGATGCACTGTTGTAATATATAGTGTAATGTTCTTCTGTATGCGTTCTGATTTGTCGTGTTCTCAAACGATAGGGCGTTTCGAACGGCCTGAATCGGTTTAGCGACTGGTTCGGACCGAGCGAGATTCCTTGCCGTCACAGGAATGGTCAGCTTCGACTCTCCTTCGGGCACCTAACCATCGAGCTAAACATCTTTAATCTCAACAAACAACCTAGGGATTTTGAGATCGATGAAATTGACATGATTCAAACCACAGTTGAGGAAACCTCTAGTGACACTTCTGAAGCCTTGAAAATGTGTCTTGACCATTTCGACTCCGATTTCGATGAACTCGAATACATTTCTGAACTAAACAAAATTCTTGACTCCGACACTTCGTCACCTAAATCTAATCAAGGAATGTTGACCAATGTTGATACACACGAACTTCCTAAGTTAGACCTCAAACCCTTGCCACCAGACCTTAAGTATGCTTACCTAGACCCTTCAAAAACTTTTCCCGTAATCTTGGCCTCCGATCTTACCGAGGACCAAGAAGAAAAACTTTTGGATACCTTGCGGGAAAATAAAGACGCCTTGGGGTGGGAAATTAGCGATATAAAAGGAATTAGCCCATCAATTGTGGAACATCGCATACATTTAGTTGATGAGGCTAAACCCACCCGTGAGGCTCAAAGGCGATTAAACCCAAACATGAGAGAAGTGGTCAAGGAGGAGATAATCAAATGTCTAGACAATAACATCATCTATCCCATCTCTGACAGTACTTGGGTGAGTCCGGTACAAGTTGTACCAAAGAAGTCAGGAGTCACAGTGATCAAAAACGACAGTGATGAACTCGTCCCAACAAAAATCAAAACCAAATGGCGTGTATGCATCGACTATCGAAAGCTTAATTCAGCCACACGAAAAGACCATTTTCCCTTGCCTTTTATTGACCAAATGCTCGAACGCTTAGCGGGACATGAGTACTACTGTTTTCTCGATGGATACTCTGGCTATAACCAAATCCCTGTTGCTTTAGAGGATCAACATAAGACCACCTTTACTTGTCCCTTTGGAACCTTTGCTTATCGTCGCATGCCTTTCGGCCTTTGTAATGCCCCTGCGACTTTCCAAAGGTGTATGATGAGTATTTTCTCTGATATGGTGGAAGAATTCTTGGAAATATTCATGGACGATTTTTCAATATATGGATCATCTTTTTCCCAATGTCTCACTCATTTAGAACTCGTCCTTAAGCGTTGTAAGGAGAAATCACTCGTGCTTAATTGGGAGAAATGCCACTTTATGGTAAAAAGGGGGATAGTTCTAGGTCATGTCGTCTCCAAAGATGGCCTAGAAGTCGATAAATCCAAAATCGATTTGATTGCTAATTTACCTCCTCCTAAGTCTGTCAAAGATGTTCGTTCATTTCTTGGCCATGCGGGATTCTATAGAAGATTCATTAAGGATTTCTCAAAAATTTCAAAACCTCTCTCGAATTTACTTGCTAAAGACGTAAAGTTTGAATTTTCCACTGATTGCCAAACATCTTTTGAAACTCTTAAATCACTCTTGACCACAACTCCCATCATTCAACCTCCTGATTGGACTCAACCCTTTGAACTTATGTGCGACGCTTCTGACTTTGCAATTGGAGCCATCTTGGGTCAGCGTATTGATAAACTCCCTCGAGTCATTTATTACGCCAGCAAAACCTTAAACGAGGCCCAACTTAATTACTCAACTACTGAAAAGGATTTTTGGCAGTTGTCTTCGCTCTTGAGAAATTCAGACCATATCTCATAGGATCCAAAGTCATAGTTTACACTGACCACGCTGCCTTACGATATTTGCTTTCTAAGAAGGATGCCAAGGCCCGCTTGATCCGTTGGATCCTTCTTCTTCAAGAATTCAACATAGAAATACGAGATAAAAAGGGTTCTGAAAATGTAGTAGCTGATCATCTCTCTCGAATTGTGCATGAAAATGATAACGACACCCAAATCGATGACTATTTTCCTGATGAACAACTCCTTTCGATCTCTAACACCCCTTGGTATGCTGACATCGTGAATTATCTTGTCACACAACAAACACCCGTTGAATGGTCGAAACAAGATAAACAAAAATTTCTCTCGAAAGTTCGAAACTTCTATTGGGACGACCCATATCTTTTCAAATACTGTCCAGACCAAATCATTCGAAGGTGTGTGCCCGATCATGAACACCAAAGTATTCTCTCCTTCTCACATGACCATGCTTGTGGCGGTCATTTTGGTGCAAGAAAAACTGCTGCAAAGGTTTTGCAAAGTGGTTTTTATTGGCTCACACTCTTCCGTGACGCTTTCGAATTTTGCTCTAAATGTGAGCGATGTCAAAGAACGGGTCGAATCTCTAAGCGAAACATGATGCCTCTCAACCCCATTCTAGTGGTTGAGTTATTCGATGTTTGGGGCATCGATTTCATGGGACCATTTCCAAATTCATTTGGGAACCTTTACATCCTACTTGCGGTAGATTATGTCTCAAAATGGGTTGAAGCCATTCCGACCAAAACCAACGACAACAAGGTTGTTGTCAAATTCCTCAAAGAAAACATCTTTTCACGTTTTGGCACACCTCGAGCTACCATTAGCGATAATGGTACTCACTTCTGTAATCGTGCTTTTGAGTCCTTGCTCAAGAAATATTCAATCACACACAAGCTGTCGACCCCCTACCATCCACAAACGAGTGGGCAAGTAGAAGTTTCCAATAGACAAATCAAACAAATTCTTGAGAAAACCGTGAATTCCAATAGAAAAGATTGGTCCGTAAAACTGATTGATGCACTTTGGGCTTTTCGCACTGCTTATAAAACCAATCTAGGGATGTCACCATATCGATTAGTCTTTGGAAAGGCCTGTCACTTACCTCTTGAATTAGAGCATCGTGCTCTTTGGGCCATAAAATTTTTGAACTTTGACTTAGAAAAAGCCGGCTCACATAGGAAGTTACAAATTTCTGAATTGGAGGAATTAAGAAATGAGGCGTATGAAAATGCAAAAATCTACAAAGAAAGAACCAAAGCCCAACATGACAAAAACATACTTCGTAAGGAATTCAACGTGGGTCAAAAAGTTCTTTTATACGACTCTAGACTTCACTTGTTTCCAGGAAAACTTAGATCTCGATGGACTGGACCTTATGTCGTGAAAACAGTATACCCTCATGGAGCGGTTGAAATTGAAAATCCTAGGGATGGAAGAGTCTTCAAAGTAAACGGTCAACGACTGAAACCATTTTTGGAATTCGAGCAATATGACGAAGACGACTCTATCGATCTGCATGATCATCCACCATAAAATCAGGTGGTACACGTCTTTTTCTTTTATTTTTATTTTTCATTTTTTCATTTTTGTTTTTCTGCCTTAGACAGTTGGGACACTGTCTGAATCAAGTGTGGGGGGGGAGTCTGCATTTTCATTTTATTTCTTTTTATTTTCAGCCATTTAAATAGGACCATCATACATTTTAGACTGTAGTAACATACCATAATTTTTTTTTTTTGAAATACGACTCATTTTCAATTGATACAGCAAAATAAGTTTACAATTTTTAGCCAGTTGATAGTATTTTTTTTCTCTCAACTTAGATCAAATAAGAATATAATGAAAAGTTTAATTTTGAGGGATAATAGTGTAACCGGTACATAGGGAGATTCTTAGGTGATGGCCATGAAATCTATTCTATATTGTAGACTTTGTTAAAATAAGTGGAGGACTTAAAATACTTATATTGGCTTTTCAAATCTTTAAAATTAAGTTGTGTTAAGTTGAATTCGCGTAACTCTCTTCGGTGCTTATATTTCCGATAATAATAATACTAATAGTATTCCAAGGGTATCCAACATTGCTTGTATATCGAGCGTTGGTGTGCAAACCCGCCAAGCTCTATCCGACACGTTGTTGACAAAGTCAAAGTTGGAATATCTTGGTCTCATTTTATGAGATTGGGCACCTAAGGATTACCGACACGTTGTTGACAAAGTCAAAGTCGGCCTGCACAATCCGCCAAGCTCTTTACCCACTCTCCGTTAGTCCGCGAGGCAGTGCATGGGTGGTAAACCTTGGTCTTTTTAGGTGTATGTACTTAATCATAAATCTTAAAATTTTATAGAATAAAGAATAAGCGATGATACCCAAACACTTCTTGACCTTATTGATTTGACTAGCCATACATGAGAAAATTAGAATACCACTTTGCAAACTGTGCCAAACAAACTAAGAATTTATTTCATGGCTGCACTATGTTATCGACCGAACTAACTGGCCAAACTGGAATTTAACATTTGAAAACTTGATTTATATTGAAAATTTGTGACAAGTCGAGGTATCTAAAATAAAATCAACTGATTAGAAATTATTAACTTAATTTGTTGTACCACTTTCATGAAACAAGTCGTGTTTTCATTTTTCGTTTTAGTTGCATATGTCCATTGCATTCATGTAGTTTCATTAGAATTATAACATACTGCATTTGGATTTTGTGGGTAGTATCCGCTGAAAACCCTCACGAGACATCACTCGTCCTACTAGGGACACCTAGAGGTTTAACGGCTTGTTGCATACGCTCAATGCAATCGTGTTTCCTACGAAAGTGCGACCTATCTAGTTAGTTTTTCATTTTTTTGTTTTACTCGAGGACGAGTAAAAGATAAGTGTGGGGGTATTTGATTGACACTGAAAAGTGCTTATTTTATTACTCTTATGCTTTATCTTTTGTAAATAAATAAATGATACTTTGGTTACTTTTGCATGTTTTTACAGGATGTCAAGAAATGCCTCCTTCAATTCAAATCAAAGGCCAACTACAAGAAAGAGCTACTTCCTCACATCAAATTCATTTCAATTGCAAAAGAAGTAGTAGATCACTGGTAAAGGCATAGGAATTGGTGCTGAGAGACCTGAGTTCGAACCCCATCAAGCTCACTTTTTGCCAAAGAAACGGAGCGCGTTCACACTGGCTCCTTTGCTTTGAGAAATATCTGGTTTAGTGTTATGTTATATATATACATACACATATTCATGTGTATGTATTTATGATGTGCACCAATTAACACTTCAGCAATAGCCATATTCTCATCATGGAAGTAAATTCAAATCATTCAATTTCAATTAGAAGAATTTCTGATTGAATTGTTGCCAAGAAGAAAAACCAATTTTGAAGATTTTATCTTATATTGCCTTTGGAGTCTGATAAGCGTCCTTGTTTGGAAGAATTAATTAGATGCAATCTTCTATCAATCAAGCCACATGGGAAAATTGAAAGATATGGAAAATAATTACCATGATATGCCCAGATTTTCTCCAATCAGGTAGTCAAGGAAGGCAAGAAATATTCATGAATGAAGAGGGCCATTGATTCATAGACCTAGTTAGGGTTTTCCCCTTCTCATCTATAAATATGTGATTGTAACCATTGTAAAAATCATCTCATAATTCTGTACTGCCATTAGTTTAATAAAATTTTCTTGTCCTAGTTATTTACTTTTCTTTTAAAACAATTTGTGTATCTACACGATTAGATTCGGTAGAACACATATTGTTATTGTCTTTGTTACTGCATACTAGTGTTGACTGTTTGATTAGTTTCAACAGCAACTCTATTTTTAATTCTCTGTTATTGTTCCAGTTATTATTTACTTTTGTTGTTTTTACTAGTACTTGTTATTTTCTTTCCTGTTGTTGAATTTGATATACGTCTGATTAGATTCAGATTTGTAGCAGTTTCAATAACATTATTTCAACAACATTGAAAACAACCCCCAAAGTTCTGTCTAACACGCCCACGAAACATATAAATAATAAAAATTTAACCTTCCTCCCTGTGTTCGACCTGTATGCTACACACCTGTATGCTTGCAGAATTTATTACAAATGTCGCGCTTTTCTAATTCATAGACTAGCGTCGATCAAAGTTTTATTTTAACATATGTATCTTTTTCTTCTTCATTAACATGTTAAAGATGACATATTTTTTATCTAACAAAAATGTATTTTAACATATGCTTCCTTTATTGATTTGTACATGAAATAAAAATGTGATTTTTGTTGTTAAAACGTTTTATTTTAAAATATTATTTATTTTAAAAGATTCTTTATTTTAAAAGTATTCTTTATTTTAAAATGTTGTTTATTTTTAAATGCTCTTTTTATTTTCTGAATCGGAATGCGACTCAATCAATTACCATATAATTTCGGTTATATGGATTTCATACATCGCATGTATTCAACAATAATGATAAATAATCATCAAACAGTCCATTTGCATCCAGAGTGAAGTTTACAACTGTGTGAGCATTAAAATAAATAAATAACGCTCATCATAGATTGTCGATCCATCGATTGACATACAACTAAATATTGGAACTAGTGTATGTCCAATATCATCCCAACACCCGTGTGGGGTTTTCAAATAACAACAGTTTATTTGAATAAATCAATGGTTAATAAATTTAACCAATTCTAATTCGGTTTGAATTATTTTCTATTTAACCAACTTTCACTGTTTAAATTATAAATGGATATTTATGATTTGATTTCACTATCACGTTAATGTTAACATTATTTTTAATATGTTAAACATTTCAACATCACAAACAACACACAGTACAGTCAATTCAATCTAAACGAACAATCATGGTTTGTACAATAAATGGTGTCGGGTGCTGCTAATGTAATGACCCGGATATTTATGGGTTAATTTTAATATATTTAATATGGATTTAAATATTTAGTTAAGTAAATAAATCAATTTTTATAGGGAGTTATCGATTTAAAAATCAATTTCAATTTAATATTGAAAATATTAAATTATCAGAATAAGAAAATGGATTTAGTTGAATTCAATTTTTAATTTGAATTGAAAACAGTTCAAATAATTAATATGAAATTTTAAACGGTATTAATATTTATTTATTATCGAGGAGAATAAATAGTTTAAAATTTGATTTATATCAATTTAAATTAATATCTTATTCAGACAATCGAATTGGACTTCGTGACCTATCCCATTGTGTCCCGGATAGGGGTATTACCCTAAAATTAACATTTTGTTGGGTTCAGAAAGGAGTTCGGCATCATAAGTATTTTAATTAAAGGATATAGATTTAATTTAAAATTTAATAACATAGTGGTGGACCAAACCATAACATCGATGCCTCCTTTTTACCACAAATCAAACCAAAGCCGTGCCATTTCTTTCCACCACAACTCAAAAACACCCGTGGCCTTTTATTTCTCCATTCCTCTTCTATATAAAATCGCACATACCCCCCTTCTTTCTAAGGGATTCTTCTGTAATTCAATTCGCAAGGATCAGTCGCTCGAGTACTTCAATCAAGCGAATTCATTTTGGGTGCGTTCGATTTAGGGATTGCGAAGATAATCTCAAGATTTCAGAAGCAAACTGAGCTGCTCCTTTTTCTTTATTCGATATTATCGAATTCAGTCGCTTTAGAAAATGGAAGCCATTCTTTTCAAATCGCAAGGCTATTATCAGCCGCGAGAAGCTCGACAGCTCGACAACGTCCTAGGGTTTCAGTTAGTCTTCGATTCAAAAGGGAATCGAGTGTTTTGGAAGGTAGCATGGTACCACGCCATCATGGAGATATTCTGGTAGATCCCGAGGTTAAGGGCATCGCACTCATTTCCAGTGAGATGTGTAAATAATCGAAGTCAGCGATGTTATTTTTGGCGAGTGTATAGCGTTCGATTTGGGAACTTGAGGGAGACGCGATGGCAGGAACTCGAGCGATGAGGGTCCGACGAGTCTCACTGATGGCGATAGCTGTTGCGTTCAGATCTAGGGCGAGAGCTGCAGCTCCATTCAGTTGTTCGCATCACTTGATAGTGGTAAAGGAAATAGAGATGCTTGCAAAGCGTTCGATGAATTGACAAAATGGAGGATAGCGGTTTTAGGGGCTGATGAAGTGAAGAGAATGGATTTAGGTAATTTAATAAAAAAATTTGAGTTAATAATTTATTTATTCAGTTAGTCTAGTTAAAGAATTTGTTAGTGTGTCATAAATATAAATAGAGAATTTAGTTAAATAGAAAATTTGTGAGAATTAACTTAAATAGAGAATTAGTTTGTCATGTTATTTAAAGAAAATTAATTTATAAAATCAGTTTATATAAAGAAATTAATTGGTATAGAAATAAAATCCATAGACTAATAGTTGAGTATGCAAATTAATGTTTAACTTGGTTAATTAAAATATATAGGAAAATTAGTTATTCGTTTAAATAGTAAATTTAAATGAATAGATGTTTAACCTGTAAATTTAAATAAAATTATCGTAGGTACACGATAAAATTCATTCGAGGCGTTTCAGAGCAGTAAGATTTGAATTTCACAGGATATTCGGCAAATAAAAATACACGGTGAGTAAACCTCACTCACCATTTATTTAGAATTATTTTTATATAGTTAAAAATAATTGTCTGTGCTTGTTTGACTGCTGTCTGATTGTTTTAAAATATATATTAGTTATTTAGGGCTATTATATATATATTGGGTGATTGATTGGTTGGATTCCCGCAGTTTCATTAGCGGATGCCCGCGGTTTCATAGCGGATAATTACCCTATACGCCCCACGCTATGATTAGTGGATGACCTTCTATACCGCGATATCCTGCCTCGAAGCAGGATAGGTATTATTTATGTGCTAACATCTGTGGATGCAGGAAAACAGGTTGGAGGAATCCAACTGGATTCCTCAAAAATATATTATCTATTGTTGTTTGTTTGGTTTCATATATATATTCATATATGATGTGTTAAAAATCAAATGATTGAAAATCGGTTGATTTGATTGTTTAAATATCACTAGGGCTTGGGATATTGATTTATAAAATACCCTGAAAGGGTATTTGAGATTTAAAAATTGAATTCTATTCTTATAAATAGGATTTGAATTTTTAATGAACTATAGGAAATATTTACTTGTTTTGAAGATATATAAAACGAGTATAGAATTTATAAACTTTGTTTATAAAGGAAAATATGGGATTTGAATCGAATTTATAAACTTTGTTTATAAAGGAAAATATGGGATTTGAATCGAATGTATAAACTTTGTTTATAAAGGAAAATATGCGATTTGAATTGAATTTATAAACGTTGTTTATAAATGGAAAGGTGGGATTTGAATTGAAGTTATAAACGTTGTTTATAAAAAAATGCAGAGAATTCAAATGGACTTTAGAACTATAGAATTTGAATATAGAATTCAAATGGACTTTAGAACTATAGAATTTGAATAGAGAATTCAAATGGACTTTAAACTATAGAATTTGAAAATAGAATTCAAATGAGGTTTAAATAAAGAGAATTCAAATAGAATTGAATTGGAATTTGAATAAGAAGTCGATAAGGAAACGAGAGTATGAGTATAATTAGAATTTGTTAATATGCAAGTTAAAATATATCTGAACATGTCATGTTCAAATATGAAGGTGAAATAGACTGAAGAGTTAAGTAACAAGTTTATTTAACAAATTTAGTTAAAACGATTGGTATAGTTAAAATAGATTGGACAGGCATAAATATACAGGAGACAGGTATGGAATAAAGTATAGAAGTGAAATAAATAGAATGCCCGACAAAAAGGTACGTATTTAATTTCCATATGAGATTTTATGCGCCGTATCGGCTAGCCGCTTGGCTTTTTCTTTTTCTTTTTGAGATGAGAAGGACCGGGAAAGCTATTTGAAATTTCCCGATGCTCCCGGTACAAAGGAGGTTATGGCGAATTTTTCCGGGAATTTAAGGAGATAGAATATTTTTAAGATAATTTGATAGTTAGAAATCAACGTATCGATATATATAGAAGTCGATAAGAAAACGAACTTAGAAATAGAATAGTATAATCAAAAAGGAAGTATAAGAATAAAATCTAGTAAGAATAGAAAGAAAAGTGTATACGTGTTTAAAGGTAAAGAAGTAGTGGTATGTTATTGATTGTTCGAGTAAGTAGTCATGTCTGTTTTGACGTTATAAATGTTATTCAGTCATGGTCTGAGAGGTAGTTATACCCCAACTTGATTGACTTCATTATTAACAAATGAACAGTAAGATTTCAGGCTCGAAGATCAATATTAGATAAGAGTTAGTTGAATATAGTATTTGTGTTGTCATAACGATGTTTTACACAAGATCCGTTTTAACCCGAATAAGTGTAAGCTGGGAAATAGAATAATAAATATTTCCTAAGTATAGGAATAAACGAGATTGGAAAAGAGATAAGTAATTGGAATATTTTCCAATTATAAATAACATATATTTTCTAAAGTTTAGAAAATAAAAGAAGGCGATATATGGAAATGTTTTCCAAATAACATATAAGGCCAATATGGTTATTGGAAATATTTGGTTAACAAATATTGATAAGAAATAGAGAAGAGATTTAGTTAATGGAATATTAATTAAAGGCTCAGTGATTGTTGGCTGTTTGGATGAACACTTGGTTTATTCGATAGTTAAATCATCGACTATCGAAACACTTGTTTTTATTCGATAGTTAAATCACAGACTATCGAAGTTTTGACCCTCGTTGTCAATATGGAGAGACCAGTTGGATTATTATCTGAAGAACCACTCCATATCGGCAGTAACATGCGAATCAGATTATATAAAGATAATCGAAGACGGAGTAGAGTGCAAGGACTTTTTCTATTAATAGAAATAGTGCCTTCAGTTCATCATGTTCCTGGGTGACGTGTATGGATGAATGTCTGACAGAGTATTTCCAGAAAGGTCACGTACATTGATTTCTTCAACCGTACCAAGAGTGGAAGCGGAGAAGGAAACTTCTTTTAGCTAACACGTAATGTACTGTTGAGGACGTCAATCGGTGATTTGATGGATTTGACGTTGTGGCATTCGAAGTGAATCTGGTGTGATGATAAAGCGTAGCTTCTAGCCTCATCAACCGGTAAATGACAAAAATCGGGCAAGCGGCATGGCTATGTAGGTCGCACCTATTGGGGTGTATAATCACCTGATCTAGAGTTTCATTTACTTCTAAAAATCTATTGTCGATGCTGTCCCATTCAGGAAACGGTTGCTGATCCCAACCGTTGGTGATATACATTCGATACACTCAAGCGAAATGAGTGGTCGGTCATGTGTGGCTGAGTTGCAAGATGTTCTTGTTGAACTCGGTGTATTCTCCTCTAGAGATATACCAGCGGAAGGTGGTTCCATACCTTGTCATAGTTGGAAATCCATTACCCAATACGTGCTTGCGGTTTTGATTGTATATTACATATGTGGAACGTGAGATGCAAACGTTCCACTAGATTGTATTTACTTGATTTAGACACTATTATAATATTAAAGGAGTTTTGATATAAAGTTATCATTCCTTTCAAAGGGATTTTTTTAAAGTTAAATCAAGTGTTTGGATTCTCATAAGGAAAAAAACCCGTTCCGTGTTATACGGCGTGGTCTTATGAGATATCATTTAGTTTTCTGAAACTGTTTTAAACTGTTTACTCATACCAATCCATGACTGACCCGGAGTTTATTTGTTTTGTTCTACCTAAACTCTTGGGTGCCTAAATTTGTACGGGCAGTCAAGTAGTTCAGGATTTTACAGATCTATCTAAAGGAGCTTGGAGCAGGAGGCTTCAGCGTTATCTAATTATAATGGTTCCGTTGTGTTGTAAGTGTTGTACTCTGATAAGTGTATGTTATACAGTTAAGATTTTGTATTTCAAAGATGTGATATATTATATTTTGTTCCGCTGCGATGTGAGATTCTGTGTTGTTATTTCTGTTCTTCTTCTACCTCTTTTGTAACAACCCGGAAAATCTGGGCCAGTTTAAAATTTTTATTTTGGCAATTTTAGCGAATTTTAATTATTTAAAATAGATTATTTTAAATAATATCGACGAGAAATTTATTTTGAATGGAATTAGAACGTATATATTATATACGTCGTCGTTAGAATATATAATAATTATATATAATTATAAAAGGAATTGAAAATGGCGCGGTAGTTCGAAAATTCGATTTCTAATTTCAAATGAATATACAGAATTCAATATAAGTCAGAATTGAACGAAACAAGAAATATTTGAATCTGTATAACTATATCTTTGTAACGAAGATAACAAACTGAGATTTCATCTTAGAAATGATAAGATATGTCCAGTTTAAAATTAGAAATAGTCGCTGTGGAATTTATATATATTTTTATATATATAAGGCCCTTAAAAATAGCAATTTTGCAAACGACCTCGGATTTCGACGAAACCAGTTTTGTTGGGTTCGTGATGTTAAGTTATTGCTAGATTCCAAATTTCATAATTTTTTGAATCAATATGTGAGCGTGGCGAAGGAAAATGCGTTTGACCAGTTTCAGTTGATTTTAATCGACTGGAAATTGGCCATTTTTCCAACGGTCTCAGAATTCGACGAAACTAGTTTTGTTAGGACCGTATCGTCAATACGAAGCTAGAAAATATTTTTCTGTAATTTTCCGAGTTAATATGTGACCCCGGTAATTTGAAATGTACGTTTAAAATTCAATATAGTGATTTAAATGTAAATTAAACGGAAACTGATTCAAACAGTCGAATCAGCTTGCGATATATATCCCATTGTGTTCAGAATAGGGGTAATACGCTATGGACGACAGGCGGTGGGCCTCGTTTCGAGGGCGTATGTAAAAGTCAACCTTTTTGAATAAATAAATAATTAAATAATAAAAGAAAAAAAATTATAATATCTTTCTCCCTTAAAACTTTCTGCCCCCCCCCCCCCCCCGATCATTCCTCTGTAAGCAGAAAGAAAAAAAAAAGAACCTAATCGAATCGAAGCCGCCAGCGCGATGGCGCCGCCACCACCCACGACCGGTGAGCCTCGTCGCGACCCCCCCCCCTTCCCGTTGACCTCGCGCCTCCCAACGGCTGCCACCCACTCACCTCGTGCCTCTCCTCCTCCGTTCTGAAAAACCCCAATTCGATTTCGTTCCTGAAGCCGCCGAGACCCCCACGCCACCACAGTCCGACCACCCACCGCCCTGCTGGCCCACCACCAGTCAGACAGCGCCCTCCCCAGCCTCCTCCTTGATGCGACGCGCGTGAAGACCCCCCTCCTCTAGTACACCGAAATCAGTAAGCCCCCTTTTCATTATTATTTTTTTTTCAGTTTTATTTTTCAGTTTTAACTTAAGTATATTGTTTTAAATTCAGTTTTATTTTTTTTTATAAAGAAGAAAACTGATTTTTATGAAGGTATAAAAACTGATTATTTTTCAGTTTACATAAAACTTGATTTTTCAATATATGAAAGATTCGATTTTTTTAAAAATAAAAAAAAATCGTGTTTTGAACATTGAAAAGACCGTATTTTTAACATATAAAAGATTTGGTTTTTATGTTGGTAAAGATAGGATTTTTAACATTATAAAAATTCGATTTTTATACACATGAAGTTATGATTTTTATTGTTCAAGTGGTAAGGTAAAAATATAGTTTTATATGAGTAGTGAAATAAAAATATGATTTTTACTTCGATAAAAATAGGATTTTCATTGATGTAGAATAATAAAAATATGATTTTTATATACTAGATAGTATAAAAATATGATTTTTATATTATAGAAGGAGTAAAAATATGATTTTTATATATTGAACATCGAAATGAAAATTCGATTTTTATATATTGAACTTTGAAGTAAAAATTCGATTTTTATATATTGAACTTTGAAGTAAAAATTCGATTTTTATATATTGAACTTTGAAATAAAAATTCGATTTTTATATATTGAACTTTGAAATAAAAATTCGATTTTTATATATATAGTGACTACGGGCAACGAAGATGACGAAGAGGCGATAACGAGGAAGACTTCTGCAAATGAAGAGCCGTGGAGCTAGGATAGCTATAGGTGAGAATTTCTCACCTTTCAAATTAATTTTTCTAGTTATATATATATACTAGGATGCAGACGGTGCTTAGTAGCACCCGACACAATCGTCCACAGACCATGGACTTGTTTGTTTGGCTGTTTGGTGATTGATTGTGATATTGGTTTGAATGTGGTTTGTGGTGTGAAAAATCGAATCGATAAATTGGTTAGGATTAGACGTGCGCCGTTATAAGGCGAAGGAGTAAGGCTAGGTTAGACTCTTACTCCAAATTTTGTGGTTTGCATAACGAATTGATTTGATTGATGTGTGAATGGCGTGGGCCTTCACTAGACCGGGGATAAGGCTAGGCCTTGTCCCGTTTCTAGTATCGTGCCGTTATGCCGCCGAAATTTTCTAAAATATGTTAGAAAAATAAAAATATCATTTTATTTAAAGAATGAATTGAATAGAAATTCATATGTTGAAATAAAATGTTTTGTCGTTAAAAATATAATTTTTAACGTGAAGTGAATAAAATAAAATATTCATTTATAAACCGGACGGTTTGTTTATGTACACCTATTTGAATGACATTGATTGGGACGATAAATTTTACACATCGCCCAACAGCACTAATAAAATCTGTGTTTGATTGTTTGAAACCCCACACGGGTGTTGGGATGAAATTTGAAGTTCACTCATCCTGATTGATTGAATATGTCGATCGATTGATTGACAGGCTGTTATAAGCGTTAGATATCTATATTTGATGCTTATACAGTGTAGTGCACTTTGGTTGATGGTTGATTATTTTTCCATGCTATTATATACATGTGTTGTATGAAAATCCATGTAATTAACTTTATATGGTAATTGATTGGGCCTCATTCCAATTTGAAAAATAAAGAATATTATAAAATAAAAGTTCATGTGTTGACAGTACTCATTCATTGAGATTGGTCATGTGTTGAACGAAATATTTTAGTAATAAAATTTACATCTTTATCGATATAAAATAAAAGTTCATGTGTTGACAGTACTCATTCATTGAGATTGGTCATGTGTTGAACGAAATATTTTGATAATAACAACTATTTTGAAAAAGAAATATTTGAAATAGAATATTTGAAAATAGAAATTTATGAAGCCGTGTTGATTAGATTGACGCCATTTTGACGTGAACGATATTTATATCGATTTTATTCATCTTAAAAATGAATATTGAAAAGTGATTTCGAAATCGAATATTTTGAAATGAATTGAAAACGAATTCAAATTGAATTGAAAACGATTTCGAAATGAAATGAATTGAAAACGAATTCAAATTGAATTGAAAACGATTTCGAAATGAAATGAATTGAAAACGAATTCAAATTGAATTGAAAACGATTTCGAAATGAAATGAATTGAAAACGAATTCAAATTGAATTGAAAACGATTTCGAAATGAAATGAATTGAAAACGAATTCAAATTGAATTGAAAACGATTTCGAAATGAAATGAATTGAAAACGAATTCAAATTGAATTGAAAACGATTTCGAAATGAAATGAATTGAAAATGAATTCAAATTGAATTGAAAACGATTTCGAAATGAAATGAATTGAAAACGAATTCAAATTGAATTGAAAACGATTTCGAAATGAAATGAATTGAAAACGAATTCAAATTGAATTGAAAACGATTTCGAAATGAAATGAATTGAAAACGATTTCGAAATGAATTGAAAACGAATTCAAATTGAATTGAAAACGATTTCGAAATGAATTGAATTGAAAACGATTTCGAAATGAATTGAATTGAAAACGAATTGAAATGAATTCAAATTGAATTGAAATTTGAATTGAATGGAAATGAATTTTGAAACGAATTTATAAAGAAGAATTCAATTTTGATTTGAATTGAAAGGGAAGTTGAAATTGCTTTTGAAACGAATTTAAAACTATTTATATAATTCGTTTTAAATAGAAATCGATGAAGTATATATTATATATATTATATATATAATATAATGGCCTGAATAGAACGCGCCGCGCCGCGGCAGTTCGTGAATTTCGACCATTTATTTCAAACGGACATTACGGGAGATCCGATCGTCGGATTCTCCTAAAACCGGAACCGTTGGGTTCGTATCGAAAAGAGCTTTCTAATGAATGTTAGAAATTTGAAATCTAACGGTTGGATTTGGAGATACGTCCAAATCAAATTCGAAAAAGGTCGCTGTAAGTGCAGTTCGATGGCCGTTAATGGAAATCGACTGTACGGGCCTTGATAAAATTATTAAAAATAGTAATAATTTGTGTAAAATCATAAGAAATGATTTGTGAAAGTTTGGGATGAAAAACTCCATATTTGAAAAGATAAAAATAGATTTTTATCGAAATGAACTAGTTTTGAACTAGAATTATAATTCTATTTATTTTTAAATAAATAAATTGAATTTGAAAAGGGTTTTGAAAATAACCAAAATTTCCAATGATTGCATTGGAGTGGATTTGAATCGAAATTGTCTTCGGAATATTTCGATGTTGGAATTCGTGATTATACAGGTGTTGTTATGGAAATTTGAAAGATATATATTTATATCGTTATTTCCAATACGACATTTGTTAGTCGTAGAATTTGATATTGAATATAAGCCGATATATTTTCTATTCAGAGCCTTGTATTGAATATCAAATGTGATTTGGGTTTGTCGTGAATGGTGTCTTCACTAACACTGTTCTTGAACCCAGTTGAGAAAAGATTAAATCTTTTTATTCAGATTTAATGAAGTGTACCAATTAAATAACATTTAATTGGAATTTAATCGATATTGATTTTTGGGTTTATCGTGAACAGTGTTTTAAATAACACTTGTTCTTTAACCCGATAATTAATGAATGTGATTTTGGGTTTATCGTGAACCGTGTTTTAAATGACACTGATTCTTTAACCCAGCCGAAGATTAAAACTAAGGGAGTTTTAATGAATCTTTAATTAGATTGAAATGATCGAAAATGGAGTATCACCAGTTTTGCTCCAGGCGATAGTTAAATCTTTAATTAGATTTGAACGTGAAATGGTAATTGAATTTACCGATAACACCGTGGTGTTAGATATGAAGTATTACCAGTTTTACTTCATGGGATGAATAGGTTGGGATTGGGAAATTAAAACAAATGATTACTTCGGTAAGTTTCGTTAATCCCGACTAGTTGAATCGAAATTCAAAGGTAGATTAAAGAGTAAATTCAAGGAATTTATCTTTGATAAAATTAATGGGAATCTTTCCCTATGAATGTGAAATTTAGAAACTAACTGTCGGTTAGCCAAGCAGAATGGTTTCCTGGATATTGATCTGATGTTGGTTTCGGCCTTCGGGGTTAATATTTGGGAAATTATTCTCTTGATTAATTTACGGTTAGTGACTAATGAATTGGAATGAGGCGTATGTTGTGTTTGTGTAACACTTAATTAAAATATACGCGAGTTATTCGGAAAGACCGGGTTTATCCCATTCTGAATAACTGATACGACGATAAGTCGAAGATGAAGACGATGGTCGAAGACCGGAGGTCTTCACGTCGTTTGGGTGATAACTGATGATCTTGATTGGGCTGTACACCCAAGAAGATGGAAACAGTTGGTGATCGTCCAGACGTACTTGGAGATCGATGGATATGCGGGGTACTAGGTGCCTCCGGTTTCGTTCAGACCCAGAACGGACTTGTAAATGGACTGTGTGTCTGACATCGGATTTCATTCTGTGTGACTGATATCGGTTGCGTAGGATGGTTTGCCTGTGTGGCATGCTAAGATGCAAATGATCAAGGCTTCTGTTGAAAAGCAAAGTCTTGTGGTTGGTGATCAAAGCACGGCCTTTGTGGCGTAGCTTTGTGTAACGTTTACTTCGCGAGTTTCACACCCGGTATGAACCAAAAACGGGAGAGGACATCAGGGAGGACTTGCGTTTCTTTCTAGCTAGAAGTGGCGTCAGTGGTTTTACACGCCCTGACGAGTTTGACTTATGTGGTTGTTGCTGTTGCGAGGCGCCTCGGATTGATCGGTCGTTCTCGAACCGATGGAGTCATTTGTTGGCTCGTTTACGCCCCATAGGGCGGAGAGACGTATTGTTCAGGCATAATAATCCACATCGGTGGACCGGCCCTGACGATCTAAAGGGTTGATGCGTTCTGATCCTGAGACATGGGCTAGATTGTCTCGAATCGGTTGAGGACTATCTTTTGCCTCGGTTCATAGACGGAAATCCAATTTCCAAATACGTGACTTTGCGGTTTTATATGTAAACCTATATATGGCGACATGATATATGGTACCCATGCCGCCTATGATTGATACTTATGATTTGAAGTTGTTTTATACACTATGCACTTATTATAGTATCAAATGATTTGTTTTAAACGTATCAAGCATTCTTTGGCTGTTATAAGGGAAAACCCTATCCCCCGGCTTGCGTTGCATTGTGTGATAGGACCTGGGTCTTATAACAGCTTCATTTTTCTTTATTTAGCATTGCGCTGTTTGTTTTATGCACCGGTATTCTTGGGAGGAAACCCGTTCCGTGTTATACGGCGTGGTCCCTTGATTTACCTAACTTTAAAAATAAAGATTAATAACTGTTTTAGTTCTCACACCAGTCACATGACTGACCTGGAGTTTATTGTTTTAACCTAAACTCTGGGTGCCCTTATTTTGACACGGGCAGCTAGTAGTTTTGGTTTTGCAGATTTATATTCACAGGATCCTGGTTTACAGCTGGAACGATATCCGGAAAGCTTTGTATCCGTATATCTCCTTCAGTTGTGTATTGTATTATTTTCCGCTGCGTTGTATTTAAATGTAATTTAAATCTCTGATATTTCTGTGTAATATTCTTTTATACTCTGTATATTCTTGTAATCTGATGCATTGTTGTTATATACAATGAAACGTTCTTCTGTATGCGTTCTGTTGTGGTTTGTTCTCGAACTATCCGACGCTTTCCTTTACGAGGAAGTTGCGGATCTTTACACG
This sequence comes from Allium sativum, assembly GCA_030737875.1. Taxonomy (NCBI): domain Eukaryota; kingdom Viridiplantae; phylum Streptophyta; class Magnoliopsida; order Asparagales; family Amaryllidaceae; genus Allium; species Allium sativum. The sequence continues at coordinate 269,515,266 of CM060922.1, read as the reverse complement.
TGGTATCAGAGCTTTGGTTTACAAAGCTAGAGAACAAGGCACATTAGAACCATACGAAAGAATTCATCAGATATTGGATTAGTAATATCCAATGAGAATGACTCGTTAGAGATAGGATCAGTAGTATCCTAGAACGAGTGTGAAGAGTATATTTTTGAAAATAAAAACAAATCTTGTTTTGAAAATTTAAAATCAATTATTCGTATTTGATTATTTATTTATATTGATGTGGACAATCCAGTATATATAGATTTTGCGTATACGTCTGATCCACGTGTATTTGAAATTTTAATATACTGGATAGATATAGGATTACACTCTACACACCCGGAGATGGTTCTGATGATTGATCGATCATCATCAGAACTTATGTTCGTGTTTCGAAGGTGGGATTTCTATATATTTCCATTAGACTGGTGTGAGAACCAATATTAGATAGGGCCTATTGTTGTGATTTGGCATCAAAAATCTGATTTTTGTATATGTATCAAAATTATGAATTTGAAACTCTAATTCACTAATTGATTGATGTTTGTGTTGTTTGTTTATTTGTTTGCTAATTTTTAGCCATTTAGCCTAACTGAATCGCATATTGAATTATATTGAAAATTGGTTGCATTTGCTTGCTGTTAGCCTGCTTTGTGACCAGGCTACCCAAAGCAAAGATCGTGTTGACACACCTCTGGGTAAATGCTGCCTCATATGGAATCTCTGGATAACATCACTCTCCGACATTGGAGGCATCGTCAGAAGACACAAGGCAGTTTGTTAAAAATCACAACACCAGTATAAACTGGTCCGAAACCCTTATCAAACGACCTCATTTGGATCTATTCACATCATATGCTTGTAGCCCTCTGAATAAGCTTCAGTTTGAGCTTTGGTTCTGCTCAATCGGACTTACGGTTTGAAAGTTATGCCCGTTTCCGTGAACGGGTCCAGATTAGCATCAACTCGTGTCATTCCTGGTCGGATCGCGTACCGTGGATCGTGGATACCGGATCGGATCGCCCCCTCTGTTCGCGGAGCGTCCTCAAGCCACGATCCGTCCACTCCAGCTCACAACCAAGCCTCAGATCGTGAAGCCCATATCACGAACCGAGCCCATATCACGAACCTATCGCCGAACCTGCAGATACATGCACTGTTTTGACCTATTCTTAAGGCTATTCGATATCCTACTTTTTCGGATCGCCTGCCACGTGTCCTACCACGACCCAGTCCTCCCAGGAGCTTTCCTACAGCTATAAATACACCTTCAGATGGCATTTTCAGGGGACTTTTGGCATCTCAACTTCCATGGCTGCCATGGCCAACACTTCTCCATGAATAACCACCATCTTCCTCAATAAATTCAATGGATTCGGAGAGAATTATTCATTGAATTCAAGTGATTGAAAGACAAATATTCATTGTAATTGTAATCTATGAGTGAAATGAGAAAATATGAAGTGGACGTAGGCTCGTTAACGCCGAACCACTATAAAAATCTCGTTGTCTTGCTTTTTTCTCTATTTTTCGATTATTTCTTCATATCCTATGCTCAAAATACGACGATTTGGGTGTTAGGACCATTTTTTGGTCTAACACTTGCATATACATATATATCATTGAACAGGTCATAGCAAGGAGGCTAGAGCAGAGAATAAAATTTGTTTGCCCGACAAATAGGTACATGTTTACTACATAATTTCCTGTTTTGTTTGGGTGATGATGATTTTGTGAGCCTATTGGCTAGCCGCTTGGCTTTTTCTTTTTCTTTTTGAGATCTAAAGGACCGGGGAAGCTATTTGAAATTCCCTGATGCTCCCGGTGCAGGGGAGGTTATGGCGAAATTTTTCAAAAATTTAGGGTGTTAGCCAAATTTTTGAAATTTTGAAAATTCTCAGAAACTGAAAAGTTGGAGAATGGAAGCCAGATCGAGCGTAGAGTTGAATGATCAAACCACTTTCGACTTTGTTCCTTTTCGGGGACGAAAAGTTTTAAGTGGGGGAGATTGTAACAACCCGGAAAATCTGGGCCAGTTTAAAATTTTTATTTTGGCAATTTTAGCGAATTTTAATTATTTAAAATAGATTATTTTAAATAATATCGACGAGAAATTTATTTTGAATGGAATTAGAACGTATATATTATATACGTCGTCGTTAGAATATATAATAATTATATATAATTATAAAAGGAATTGAAAATGGCGCGGTAGTTCGAAAATTCGATTTCTAATTTCAAATGAATATACAGAATTCAATATAAGTCAGAATTGAACGAAACAAGAAATATTTGAATCTGTATAACTATATCTTTGTAACGAAGATAACAAACTGAGATTTCATCTTAGAAATGATAAGATATGTCCAGTTTAAAATTAGAAATAGTCGCTGTGGAATTTATATATATTTTTATATATATAAGGCCCTTAAAAATAGCAATTTTGCAAACGACCTCGGATTTCGACGAAACTAGTTTTGTTGGGTCCGTGATGTTAAGTTATTGCTAGATTCCAAATTTCATAATTTTTCGAATCAATATGTGAGCGTGGCGAAGGAAAATGCGTTTGACCAGTTTTAGTTGATTTTAATCGACTGGAAATTGGCCATTTTTCCAACGGTCTCAGAATTCGACGAAACTAGTTTTGTTAGGACCGTATCGTCAATACGAAGCTAGAAAATATTTTTCTGTAATTTTCCGAGTTAATATGTGACCCCGGTAATTTGAAATGTACGTTTAAAATTCAATATAGTGATTTAAATGTAAATTAAACGGAAACTGATTCAAACAGTCGAATCAGCTTGCGATATATATCCCATTGTGTTCAGAATAGGGGTAATACGCTATGGACGACAGGCGGTGGGCCTCGTTTCGAGGGCGTATGTAAAAGTCAACCTTTTTGAATAAATAAATAATTAAATAATAAAAGAAAAAAATATTATAATATCTTTCTCCCTTAAAACTTTCTGCCCCCCCCCCCGATCATTCCTCTGTAAGCAGAAAGAAAAAAAAAAAAAAAAGAACCTAATCGAATCGAAGCCGCCAGCGCGATGGCGCCGCCACCACCCACGACCGGCGAGCCTCGTCGCGACCCCCCCCTTCCCGTTGACCTCGCGCCTCCCAACGGCTGCCACCCACTCACCTCGTGCCTCTCCTCCTCCGTTCTGAAAAACCCCAATTCGATTTCGTTCCTGAAGCCGCCGAGACCCCCACGCCACCACAGTCCGACCACCCACCGCCCTGCTGGCCCACCACCAGTCAGACAGCGCCCTCCCCAGCCTCTTCCTTGATGCGACGCGCGTGAAGACCCCCCTCCTCTAGTACACAGAAATCAGTAAGCCCCCTTTTCATTTTTATTTTTTTTTCAGTTTTATTTTTCAGTTTTAACTTAAGTATATTGTTTTAAATTCAGTTTTATTTTTTTTTATAAAGAAGAAAACTGATTTTTATGAAGGTATAAAAACTGATTATTTTTCAGTTTACATAAAACTTGATTTTTCAATATATGAAAGATTCGATTTTTTTAAAAATAAAAAAAAATCGTGTTTTGAACATTGAAAAGACCGTATTTTTAACATATAAAAGATTTGGTTTTTATGTTGGTAAAGATAGGATTTTTAACATTATAAAAATTCGATTTTTATACACATGAAGTTATGATTTTTATTGTTCAAGTGGTAAGGTAAAAATATAGTTTTATATGAGTAGTGAAATAAAAATATGATTTTTACTTCGATAAAAATAGGATTTTCATTGATGTAGAATAATAAAAATATGATTTTTACATACTAGATAGTATAAAAATATGATTTTTATATTATAGAAGGAGTAAAAATATGATTTTTATATATTGAACATCGAAATGAAAATTCGATTTTTATATATTGAACTTTGAAGTAAAAATTCGATTTTTATATATTGAACTTTGAAGTAAAAATTCGATTTTTATATATTGAACTTTGAAATAAAAATTCGATTTTTATATATTGAACTTTGAAATAAAAATTCGATTTTTATATATATAGTGACTACGGGCAACGAAGATGACGAAGAGGCGATAACGAGGAAGACTTCTGCAAATGAAGAGCCGTGGAGCTAGGATAGCTATAGGTGAGAATTTCTCACCTTTCAAATTAATTTTTCTAGTTATATATATATACTAGGATGCAAACAGTGCTTAGTAGCACCCGACACAATCGTCCACAGACCATGGACTTGTTTGTTTGGCTGTTTGGTGATTGATTGTGATATTGGTTTGAATGTGGTTTGTGGTGTGAAAAATCGAATCGATAAATTGGTTAGGATTAGACGTGCGCCGTTATAAGGCGAAGGAGTAAGGCTAGGTTAGACTCTTACTCCAAATTTTGTGGTTTGCATAACGAATTGATTTGATTGATGTGTGAATGGCGTGGGCCTTCACTAGACCGGGGATAAGGCTAGGCCTTGTCCCGTTTCTAGTATCGTGCCGTTATGCCGCCGAAATTTTCTAAAATATGTTAGAAAAATAAAAATATCATTTTATTTAAAGAATGAATTGAATAGAAATTCATATGTTGAAATAAAATGTTTTGTCGTTAAAAATATAATTTTTAACGTGAAGTGAATAAAATAAAATATTCATTTATAAACCGGACGGTTTGTTTATGTACACCTATTTGAATGACATTGATTGGGACGATAAATTTTACACATCGCCCAACAGCACTAATAAAATCTGTGTTTGATTGTTTGAAACCCCACACGGGTGTTGGGATGAAATTTGAAGTTCACTCATCCTGATTGATTGAATATGTCGATCGATTGATTGACAGGCTGTTATAAGCGTTAGATATCTATATTTGATGCTTATACAGTGTAGTGCACTTTGGTTGATGGTTGATTATTTTTCCATGCTATTATATACATGTGTTGTATGAAAATCCATGTAATTAACTTTATATGGTAATTGATTGGGCCTCATTCCAATTTGAAAAATAAAGAATATTATAAAATAAAAGTTCATGTGTTGACAGTACTCATTCATTGAGATTGGTCATGTGTTGAACGAAATATTTTAGTAATAAAATTTACATCTTTATCGATATAAAATAAAAGTTCATGTGTTGACAGTACTCATTCATTGAGATTGGTCATGTGTTGAACGAAATATTTTGATAATAACAACTATTTTGAAAAAGAAATATTTGAAATAGAATATTTGAAAATAGAAATTTATGAAGCCGTGTTGATTAGATTGACGCCATTTTGACGTGAACGATATTTATATCGATTTTATTCATCTTAAAAATGAATATTGAAAAGTGATTTCGAAATCGAATATTTTGAAATGAATTGAAAACGAATTCAAATTGAATTGAAAACGATTTCGAAATGAAATGAATTGAAAACGAATTCAAATTGAATTGAAAACGATTTCGAAATGAAATGAATTGAAAACGAATTCAAATTGAATTGAAAACGATTTCGAAATGAAATGAATTGAAAACGAATTCAAATTGAATTGAAAACGATTTCGAAATGAAATGAATTGAAAACGAATTCAAATTGAATTGAAAACGATTTCGAAATGAAATGAATTGAAAACGAATTCAAATTGAATTGAAAACGATTTCGAAATGAAATGAATTGAAAACGAATTCAAATTGAATTGAAAACGATTTCGAAATGAAATGAATTGAAAACGAATTCAAATTGAATTGAAAACGATTTCGAAATGAAATGAATTGAAAACGAATTCAAATTGAATTGAAAACGATTTCGAAATGAAATGAATTGAAAACGATTTCGAAATGAATTGAAAACGAATTCAAATTGAATTGAAAACGATTTCGAAATGAATTGAATTGAAAACGATTTCGAAATGAATTGAATTGAAAACGAATTGAAATGAATTCAAATTGAATTGAAATTTGAATTGAATGGAAATGAATTTTGAAACGAATTTATAAAGAAGAATTCAATTTTGATTTGAATTGAAAGGGAAGTTGAAATTGCTTTTGAAACGAATTTAAAACTATTTATATAATTCGTTTTAAATAGAAATCGATGAAGTATATATTATATATATTATATATATAATATAATGGCCTGAATAGAACGCGCCGCGCCGCGGCAGTTCGTGAATTTCGACCATTTATTTCAAACGGACATTGCGGGAGATCCGACCGTCGGATTCTCCTAAAACCGGAACCGTTGGGTTCGTATCGAAAAGAGCTTTCTAATGAATGTTAGAAATTTGAAATCTAACGGTTGGATTTGGAGATACGTCCAAATCAAATTCGAAAAAGGTCGCTGTAAGTGCAGTTCGATGGCCGTTAATGGAAATCGACTGTACGGGCCTTGATAAAATTATTAAAAATAGTAATAATTTGTGTAAAATCATAAGAAATGATTTGTGAAAGTTTGGGATGAAAAACTCCATATTTGAAAAGATAAAAATAGATTTTTATCGAAATGAACTAGTTTTGAACTAGAATTATAATTCTATTTATTTTTAAATAAATAAATTGAATTTGAAAAGGGTTTTGAAAATAACCAAAATTTCCAATGATTGCATTGGAGTGGATTTGAATCGAAATTGTCTTCGGAATATTTCGATGTTGGAATTCGTGATTATACAGGTGTTGTTATGGAAATTTGAAAGATATATATTTATATCGTTATTTCCAATACGACATTTGTTAGTCGTAGAATTTGATATTGAATATAAGCCGATATATTTTCTATTCAGAGCCTTGTATTGAATATCAAATGTGATTTGGGTTTGTCGTGAATGGTGTCTTCACTAACACTGTTCTTGAACCCAGTTGAGAAAAGATTAAATCTTTTTATTCAGATTTAATGAAGTGTACCAATTAAATAACATTTAATTGGAATTTAATCGATATTGATTTTTGGGTTTATCGTGAACAGTGTTTTAAATAACACTTGTTCTTTAACCCGATAATTAATGAATGTGATTTTGGGTTTATCGTGAACCGTGTTTTAAATGACACTGATTCTTTAACCCAGCCGAAGATTAAAACTAAGGGAGTTTTAATGAATCTTTAATTAGATTGAAATGATCGAAAATGGAGTATCACCAGTTTTGCTCCAGGCGATAGTTAAATCTTTAATTAGATTTGAACGTGAAATGGTAATTGAATTTACCGATAACACCATGGTGTTAGATATGAAGTATTACCAGTTTTACTTCATGGGATGAATAGGTTGGGATTGGGAAATTAAAACAAATGATTACTTCGGTAAGTTTCGTTAATCCCGACTAGTTGAATCGAAATTCAAAGGTAGATTAAAGAGTAAATTCAAGGAATTTATCTTTGATAAAATTAATGGGAATCTTTCCCTATGAATGTGAAATTTAGAAACTAACTGTCGGTTAGCCAAGCAGAATGGTTTCCTGGATATTGATCTGATGTTGGTTTCGGCCTTCGGGGTTAATATTTGGGAAATTATTCTCTTGATTAATTTACGGTTAGTGACTAATGAATTGGAATGAGGCGTATGTTGTGTTTGTGTAACACTTAATTAAAATATACGCGAGTTATTCGGAAAGACCGGGTTTATCCCATTCTGAATAACTGATACGACGATAAGTCGAAGATGAAGACGATGGTCGAAGACCGGAGGTCTTCACGTCGTTTGGGTGATAACTGATGATCTTGATTGGGCTGTACACCCAAGAAGATGGAAACAGTTGGTGATCGTCCAGACGTACTTGGAGATCGATGGATATGCGGGGTACTAGGTGCCTCCGGTTTCGTTCAGACCCAGAACGGACTTGTAAATGGACTGTGTGTCTGACATCGGATTTCATTCTGTGTGACTGATATCGGTTGCATAGGATGGTTTGCCTGTGTGGCATGCTAAGATGCAAATGATCAAGGCTTCTGTTGAATAGCAAAGTCTTGTGGTTGGTGATCAAAGCACGGCCTTTGTGGCGTAGCTTTGTGTAACGTTTACTTCGCGAGTTTCACACCCGGTATGAACCAAAAACGGGAGAGGACATCAGGGAGGACTTGCGTTTCTTTCTAGCTAGAAGTGGCGTCAGTGGTTTTACACGCCCTGACGAGTTTGACTTATGTGGTTGTTGCTGTTGCGAGGCGCCTCGGATTGATCGGTCGTTCTCGAACCGATGGAGTCATTTGTTGGCTCGTTTACGCCCCATAGGGCGGAGAGACGTATTGTTCAGGCATAATAATCCACATCGGTGGACCGGCCCTGACGATCTAAAGGGTTGATGCGTTCTGATCCTGAGACATGGGCTAGATTGTCTCGAATCGGTTGAGGACTATCTTTTGCCTCGGTTCATAGACGGAAATCCAATTTCCAAATACGTGACTTTGCGGTTTTATATGTAAACCTATATATGGCGACATGATATATGGTACCCATGCCGCCTATGATTGATACTTATGATTTGAAGTTGTTTTATACACTATGCACTTATTATAGTATCAAATGATTTGTTTTAAACGTATCAAGCATTCTTTGGCTGTTATAAGGGAAAACCCTATCCCCCGGCTTGCGTTGCATTGTGTGATAGGACCTAGGTCTTATAACAGCTTCATTTTTCTTTATTTAGCATTGCGCTGTTTGTTTTATGCACCGGTATTCTTGGGAGGAAACCCGTTCCGTGTTATACGGCGTGGTCCCTTGATTTACCTAACTTTAAAAATAAAGATTAATAACTGTTTTAGTTCTCACACCAGTCACATGACTGACCTGGAGTTTATTGTTTTAACCTAAACTCTGGGTGCCCTTATTTTGACACGGGCAGCTAGTAGTTTTGGTTTTGCAGATTTATATTCACAGGATCCTGGTTTACAGCTGGAACGATATCCGGAAAGCTTTGTATCCGTATATCTCCTTCAGTTGTGTATTGTATTATTTTCCGCTGCGTTGTATTTAAATGTAATTTAAATCTCTGATATTTCTGTGTAATATTCTTTTATACTCTGTATATTCTTGTAATCCGATGCATTGTTGTTATATACAATGAAATGTTCTGGTGTATGCGTTCTGTTGTGGTTTGTTCTCGAACTATCCGACGCTTTCCTATACGGGGAAGTTACGGGTTTTCACATCTTTCTTCTAAAAAAAATGTTTCGTATTTTCGTGATATTTGGGTTGGACGTATGATGTATATAGTCAACTCTGATGTTGCGGAAATCTGGGTCATTACAGTTGGTATCAGAGCATAGGTTGAGCGAATACCTAGGCTTGTTGGAATGTGCTCATTAGAGATAGGATCAGTAGTATCCTAGAATGAGTTGAGTGTATATATATACGAGAGAGCGTACTTGTTATTTGATATGAAAACTGTTTTATATTGTGTTGACTAGTCTGTTGAGTGGATTATAAATTTTGGTCGAATCGTGGGACGCCACGATGTCGATAGGAGTTTATAAACACTTGAACAGGAGATTGGACACGATATTGTTTTTAAATAGTTGAGTTGATTATTAGGATTATAATCGAATTAGATTATAAAACAGAAATAGTTATATATAACCAATGGAATTTGTATATGAAATCAAATATACAAATGTGATAAATTGAAATTGAATTCCAACCAGAATTCAGAATTTAAAATCCTGGGAGTTTGGAAAATATTTTTCGAAATGGAGTTTGAAAGAAATAAAGCACTGAATTCACTTCAGCAGCTGGGAAATAATTCTGATGATGGTCGCAACATCATCAGTGTTCATTTTCGAGTTTCTAGGTGATGAATTGCTGCCTTAGAAAAGTTTTGATGGAAATTTGTTTGAAAAGAAACAAGTTGTTTGAAAATTCAAATATTTTGAATTTGGGATAGATATAAATATATGTATATATTTATATTACTTCAAAGGAATTTTGAAATGGGAATTGGAATATAGATTTCAAATAGAAGTAAAATAAAGGAATTTGAATATATATAATTCAAATAGAAGTGAAATAGAATTTGAATTCAAAGGAATGCAAATGAGTTTGAATAAAGAAAATTCAAATAGAAATTGTATAAGAAAAATTGACATTGGATTTGAATTCAAAGGAATTCAAATGGATTTGAATGAAGAAAAGTCAAATAGAGATTTGAATATTAGAATTCAAATGGAAATTGGTTAAATAGAATTTCAAAGAGGATATATAGTGGAGGTTGAATATTAGAATTCAAGAAAATATAAAGTTCGAAGTAGAATTTGAATTCAAAGGAGTTTAAATAAAATTTGAATTCAAAGGAATTTAAATAGAATTTGAACAAAGGATTTCAAATAGAATTTGAAGATAAGGAATTGAAATAGAATTTGAATAGAGGAAATTGAAATAGAAATTGAATAGAAGGAAATTCAAATGAGTTGGAATAAAGAAATTCAAATGGAATTTGAATATTGTAAATATATAGAATTTCAAATAGTAGTGAAATGGATCGGGAATATTATGTTGAAATGGAAAAATGGATTGGATACATATTCAAAATATATCAGAATGGAGTTGAAATTATTATAAACAAAGTTAGAACGTTTATATTTATAAATATAATTAAAACGAGCTCGCCGTAGCACGACAGTTCACGAATTGGCGATTCGAACTTCAATTTAGTATACAGAACTCAGCTGAAGTCGGAATTCTTTGAAACAAGAATCGTCGGGACCGGTTGAACGATAGTTTTCTAATGAAAGAGAAAAATCTGGATTTCGTCGTATAGATTTTGAGTTATGTCAAAATCAAATTTTTAGAAAAACAGCGCCAGAACCATTATAAAACCATAACGGTTTAATTAAATAAATAAAAGGATTTTCAGGAAATAAAATCCGAATTGGCATTAGGAAAATCCAGACTGGAGATATAAAATAAATATGAACTCCAGTGAAGTAAGTGAAATGATTTTTAAAACAAAAATCATATTTTAAATGGTTAAATAGAATTAACTAAATTGGAAAACAATTAGTTAAAGGAAATTTGAATCGAAATTGGGTTTTTGGATAAGTGAAAGAGATTGAGAATTTATATTCGAAATCGAATATATAACTCGAGTTGAAAATATAATTAGATTAGTTTATAATTAAGTTGACATATATTTGAACAAGTTATATTCAAATAAAAAGGGTGAAATAGGCAAAACGGTTAATTAGCAACTAGTTAATGCGAATTTGAATGGTTGAAATTAAATTTAACTTAAGTAAGTTAAATGGATCGAAATGAATAAATGGAGTAAAATCAATGTGAATGAAACATGGATTGGGTGTGAATAAAGGAGAAACCAAAAGAGTTAAAGGAAATATATTTGTAACACAAATACAAAGGAAGTTATGTACAAACAAATAGAAGGAGAAATATTTGTAAAACATTTACAAATAGATTCAATGGAAATATTTATTTATAGAAAATAAATAGAATGTTATAGATGAAATATTGACTTGTTAAATAAATAAAATTTAGTCAAAGGAATATTTAGAAGATGAAGAGAAAACGGAAATCTGTTTTAACAGATAAATAGAAAAGATTAATTTATAAATAACAGTTTATAAATTTATTAAATATTTATCATTCGATAAATAGAAATATAAGTCTGAACTTATATAGAGAAGAGATATTGGTTTTTAACACCGATAGTTTTAAATAGAAGGGGTACACAACACTTGTATAAGTGAAGTAACGTTATTAAAGAGAACATTTATAAAGTGAAGAACCGTTACTAAAAGTAAACCTTTATAAATTAATAAACGTTATCCAATAGGAGTTATTCGAATAGGAGAAATCGATTTGAGTTAGAATAAATCGTTTTGCGTAAGAATTAACCAATTAGAGTTAATCAGTTAGGGTTAATCCGTAGAGTTAATTGAATATTAGTTATTCAATTAGAATTTATCGAATATTTGTTATTCAAATTAAGAGTTAACCAGATAGAATAAATTGAACATAGTTAATCGAATTAGGATTTAATTGAATGTTAGTTATTCAATTAAAGTTGATCGAATATAGTTATTGAGATAGAGTTAGTCAACCAAAGTTACTCAGGATAAATTGCCATTTCGTACGACTGCTAGCGTAATTCGCAGGGCTGCAGATAGCCTAGGGCGGTCGGATGTTTCCTGAGGGAATCAGGCATAACCATTGTGATCGCTGCGATCTAGAGTCAAACGAAAGGAGTTAATCGAATATAGGTTATTCGAATAGAGTTAAAAGAGTTATCGAATATAGCTTATTCGGAAGGAGTTAAGTGAAAAGAGCTAATCAAATAGGGTTAGTTGATAAGAGTAAAATTGAATAGAGTAAATCGAATATAGTTTATTCGAGAAAGGTTTTCGAATCTAGTTATTCGAAAGAGAGATTATCGAATATAGTTATTCGAAGGGAGGAGTAATCGAATAAGGATTTATTCGAAAGAGAGTTGCGTAAGGAAGTTTGAAATGTTGAGTACCAACATAAATAAGATTTTGAAAAGTTAATGGGTTTGCAGCACTTTTTCTACCTTAGCAATTTCGAGGACGAAATTATTTTAAGTGGGGAAGATTGTAATGACCCGGATATTTATGGGTTAATTTTAATATATTTAATATGGATTTAAATATTTAGTTAAGTAAATAAATCAATTTTTATAGGGAGTTATTGATTTAAAAATCAATTTCAATTTAATATTGAAAATATTAAATTATCAGAATAAGAAAATGGATTTAGTTGAATTCAATTTTTAATTTGAATTGAAAACAGTTCAAATAATTAATATGAAATTTTAAACGGTATTAATATTTATTTATTATCGAGGAGAATAAATAGTTTAAAATTTGATTTATATCAATTTAAATTAATATCATATTCAGACAATCGAATTGGACTTCGTGACCTATCCCAGTGTGTCCCGGATAGGGGTATTACCCTAAAATTAACATTTTGTTGGGTTCAGAAAGGAGTTCGGCATCATAAGTATTTTAATTAAAGGATATCGGTTTAATTTAAAATTTAATAACATAGTGGTGGACCAAACCATAACACCAATGCCTCCTTTCTACCATAAATCAAACCAAAGTCATGCCATTTCTTTCCACCACAACTCAAAAACACCCGTGGCCTTTTATTTCTCCATTCCTCTTCTATATAAAATCGCACATACCCCCCTTCTTTCTAAGGGATTCTTCTGTAATTCAATTCGCAAGGATCATTCGCTCGAGTACTTCAATCAAGCGAATTCATTTTGGGTGCGTTCGATTTAGGGATTGCGAAGATAATCTCGAGATTTCAGAAGCAAACCGAGCTGCTCCTTTTTCTTTATTCGATATTATCGAATTCAGTCGCTTCAGAAAATGGAAGCCATTCTTTTCAAATCGCAAGGCTATTATCAGCTGCGAGAAGCTCGACAGTTCAACAACGTCCTAGGGTTTCAGTTAGTCTTCGATTCAAAAGGGAATCGAGTGTTTTGGAAGGTAGCATGGTAACGCGCCATCATGGAGATATTCTAGTAGATCCCGAGGTTAAGGGCATCGCACTCATTTCCAGTGAGATGTGTAAATAACCGAAGTCAGCGATGTTATTTTTGGCGAGTGTATAGCGTTCGATTTGGGAACTTGAGGGAGACGCGATGGCAGGAACTCGAGCGATGAGGGTCCGACGAGTCTCACTGATGGCAATTGCTGTTGCGTTCAGATCCAGGGCGAGAGCTGCAGCTCCATTCAGTTGTTCGCATCACTTGATAGTGGTAAAGGAAATAGAGATGCTTGCAAAGCGTTCGATGAATTGACATAATGGAGGATAGCGGTTTTAGGGGCTGATGAAGTGAAGAGAATGGATTTAGGTAATTTAATAAAAAAAATTGAGTTAATAATTTATTTATTCAGTTAGTCTAGTTAAAGAATTTGTTAGTGTGTCATAAATATAAATAGAGAATTTAGTTAAATAGAAAATTTGTGAGAATTAACTTAAATAGAGAATTAGTTTGTCATGTTATTTAAAGAAAATTAATTTATAAAATCAGTTTATATAAAGAAATTAATTGGTATAGAAATAAAATCCATAGACTAATAGTTGAGTATGCAAATTAATGTTTAACTTGGTTAATTAAAATATATAGGAAAAGTAGTTATTCGTTTAAATAGTAAATTTAAATGAATAGATGTTTAACCTGTAAATTTAAATAAAATTATCGTAGGTATATGATAAAATTCATTCGAGGCGATTCAGAGTAGTAAGATTTGAATTTCACAGGATATTCGGCAAATAAAAATACACGGTGAGTAAACCTCACTCACCATTTATTTAAAATTATTTTTATATAGTTAAAAATAATTGTCTGTGCTTGTTTGAATGATGTCTGATTGTTTTAAAATATATATTAGTTATTTAGGGCTATTATATATATATTGGGTGATTGATTGGTTGGATTCCCGCAGTTTCATTAGCGGATGCACGCGGTTTCATAGCGGTTGATTACCCTATACGCCCCACGCTATAATTAGTGGATGACCTTCTATACCGTGATATCCTGCCTCGAAGCAGGATAGGTATTATTTACGTGCTAACATCTGTGGATGCAGGAAAACAGGTTGGAGGAATCCAACTGGATTCCTCAAAAATATATTATTTGTTGTTGTTTGTTTGGTTTCATATGTATATTCATATATGATGTGTTAAAAATCAAATGATTGAAAATCGGTTGATTTGATTGTTTAAATATCACTGGGGCTTGGGATATTGATTTATAAAATACCCTGAAAGGGTATTTGAGATTTAAAAATTGAATTCTATTCTTATAAATAGGATTTGAATTTTTAATGAACTATAGGAAATATTTACTTGTTTTGAAGATATATAAAACGAGTATAGAATTTATAAACTTTGTTTATAAAGGAAAATATGGGATTTGAATCGAATTTATAAACTTTGTTTATAAAGGAAAATATGGGATTTGAATCGAATGTATAAACTTTGTTTATAAAGGAAAATATGGGATTTGAATTGAATTTATAAACGTTGTTTATAAATGGAAAGGTGGGATTTGAATTGAAGTTATAAACGTTGTTTATAAAAAAATGCAGAGAATTCAAATGGACTTTTGAACTACAGAATTTGAATATAGAATTCAAATGGACTTTAGAACTATAGAAATTGAATAGAGAATTCAAATGGACTTTAAACTATAGAATTTGAAAATAGAATTCAAATGAGGTTTAAATAAAGAGAATTCAAATAGAATTGAATTGGAATTTGAATAAGAAGTCGATAACGAAACGAGAGTATGAGTATAATTAGAATTTGTTAATATGCAAGTTAAAATATATCTGAACATGTCATGTTCAGATATGAAGGTGAAATAGACTGAAGAGTTAAGTAACAAGTTTATTTAGCAAATTTAGTTAAAATGATTGGTATAGTTAAAATAGATTGGACAGGCATAAATATACAGGAGACAGTTATGGAATAAAGTATAGAAGTGAAATAAATAGAATGCCCGACAAAAAGGTACATATTTAATTTCCATATGAGATTTTATGCGCCGTATCGGCTAGCCGCTTGGCTTTTTCTTTTTCTTTCTGAGATGAGAAGGACCGGGAAAGCTATTTGAAATTTCCCGATGCTCCCGGTACAAAGGAGGTTATGGCGAATTTTTACGGGAATTTAAGGAGATAGAATATTTTTAAGATAATTTGATAGTTAGAAATCAACGTATCGATATATATAGAAGTCGATAAGAAAACGAACTTAGAAATAGAATAGTATAATCAAAAAGGAAGTATAAGAATAAAATCTAGTAAGAATAGAAAGAAAAAGTGTATACGTGTTTAAAGGTAAAGAAGTAGTGGTATGTTATTGATTGTTCGAGTAAGTAGTCATGTCTGTTTTGACGTTATAAATGTTATTCAGTCAAGGTCTGAGAGGTAGTTATACCCCAACTTGATTGATTTCATTATTAACAAATGAACAGTAAGATTTCGGGCTCGAAGATCAATATTAGATAAGAGTTAGTTGAATATAGTATTTGGGTTGTCGTAACGATGTTTTACACAACATCCGTTTTAACCCAAATAAGTGTAAGCTGGGAAATAGAATAATAAATATTTCCTAAGTATAGGAATAAACGAGATTGGAAAAGAGATAAGTAATTGGAATATTTTCCAATTATAAATAACATATATTTTGTAAAGTTTAGAAAATAAAAGAAGGCGATATATGGAAATGTTTTCCAAATAACATATAAGGCCAATATGGTTATTGGAAATATTTGGTTAACAAATATTGATAAGAAATAGAGAAGAGATTTAATTAATGGAATATTAATTAAAGGCTCAGTGATTGTTGGATGTTTGGATGAACACTTGGTTTATTCGATAGTTAAATCATCGACTATCGAAACACTTGTTTTTATTCGATAGTTAAATCACAGACTATCGAAGTTTTGACCCTCGTTGTCAATATGGAGAGACCAGTTGGATTATTATCTGAAGAACCACTCCATATCGGCAGTAACATGCGAATCAGATTATATAAAGATAATTGAAGACGGAGTAGAGTGCAAGGACTTTTTCTATTAATAGAAATAGTGCCTTCAGTTCATCCTGTTCCTGGGTGACGTGTATGGATGAATGTCTGACAGAGTATTTCCAGAAAGGTCACGAACATTGATTTCTTCAACCGTACCAAGAGTGGAAGCGGAGAAGGAAACTTCTTTTAGCTAACACGTAATGTACTGTTGAGGACGTCAATCGGTGATTTGATGGATTTGACGTTGTGGCATTCGAAGTGAATCTGGTGTGATGATAAAGCGTAGCTTCTTGCCTCATCAACCGGTAAATGACAAAAATCGGGCAAGCAGCATGGCTATGTAGGTCGCACCTATTGGGGTGTATAATCACCTGATCTAGAGTTTCATTTAATTCTAAAAATCTATTGTCGATGCTGTCCCATTCAGGAAACGGTTGCTGATCCCAACCGTTGGTGATATACATTCGATACACTCAAGCGAAATGAGTGGTCGGTCATGTGTGGCTGAGTTGCAAGATGTTCTTGTTGAACTCGGTGTATTCTCCTCTAGAGATATACCAGCGGAAGGTGGTTCCATACCTTGTCATAGTTGGAAATCCATTACCCAATACGTGCTTGCGGTTTTGATTGTATATTACATATGTGGAACGTGAGATGCAAACGTTCCACTAGATTGTATTTACTTGATTTAGACACTATTATAATATTAAAGGAGTTTTGATATAAAGTTATCATTCCTTTCAAAGGGATTTTTTTAAAGTTAAATCAAGTGTTTGGATTCTCATAAGGAAAAAAACCCGTTCCGTGTTATACGGCGTGGTCTTATGAGATATCATTTAGTTTTCTGAAACTGTTTTAAACTGTTTACTCATACCAATCTGTAACACCCCGTGTATTCTATAACTGTGAAATTAACAAATTAAAGTATAATTAATTTGAAATCAAAGAACTAAGGGAAACGGGATACGCCATTGCGTTCGTCTCGGAAAAATACGCGAAATAGAGTCCGAGTTTTCGAAAAACGGAGTCCGTATGAAGAAGATATGGCCTTCGGAAGTTTCTGAATTAAGTTTAAAATTCGAACAGAATAAAACAGTTTAAAATTAAAACCGAGCCCAATTGGCCAGGGCGGGAAAAATCCCGCCTGATGCACCCAGGTCGACTGGGCTGTCGACCTGGTCTAGCCAGGTCGACAGGGCTGTCGGCAGGCATGTCGACCTGGTCCAGACCCAGGTCGAACCCAGTCCACCCTGGCTGGCCTATTCTATGTTGGTCGATTTTCTGTGGTCTGCTTTGTCATTAGGGCTAGGTGGCAGGCTCTAATTGGTCCCTCTTTCTAATGAATGGCTACGATCAATCCAAGCAACATCAATGGTCCTAATCAGTTCCTAAACCCTATAA
Source organism: Allium sativum (assembly GCA_030737875.1). Classification (NCBI taxonomy): domain Eukaryota; kingdom Viridiplantae; phylum Streptophyta; class Magnoliopsida; order Asparagales; family Amaryllidaceae; genus Allium; species Allium sativum. The sequence goes on along the minus strand of CM060922.1, from coordinate 269,497,419 downwards.
AAATGACCCTAGACTAACCCTAATCTATTCATTCAAAAATAAGAACAAAGCCGCCATGTTGCTGAGGAACGACTAGGAGTAGCCACCAATTGGAGAGAGGATTAGGAGGAAAATTCTAAAGCATAAAGCAACCTAAACAAATCAAATCAACAAGGAATTGCGTCTCCAAACCCCTAAATTGGAGAATTCGCCACACCATTGTAAGTAGAGTATTATTTTGGTATGAACAAATAATTATGTTGGTTTGTATACTTGATTTGTGGAAATAAAGTAATTCATATTTGTGCGTTCTTATCGATTTGGAATATTGTATACGTTTGGATATTCTCGAATTATGTTATTCAATTATGAAAAACTACATGCGGTAGTTTTATGCAAGTATACGTTTGGAATATTCGCAAATGATGTAATCCATGTTGAAACTACATGTATGTAGTTGATTAATTGAAATTCATGCAAGTTTGGGGTTTTGCTACTATGCCATCATAATGTGTATTTTCATACAAACATCGTTTTTGTGAAGTAAATGGAATAAGTTTGGGTTATCATAATTCATATGAAACTATGTTGAAATTTTGGCACCATGTATTAAGCCATGCTTTTGTACTAGAAAACCTATTTGCAAACTTATGAATATGATTAGGCTATGATTGATATTTTGCATAATTGAAATCCATATTGTTAACAAGGATTATACGATGACATATGTGGTACATAGCTAGGTTAGATTCAAAAACCCCTTTTTGCAAGACTAAAGTAAAAATCATGATTTCACGTTAGAAATATTTATGCCATGTGAATAGATTTAAAATCATGATTAAGTTGAACTATACTTTTGTGTTAGTAACAAAACTAAACACCTTTGTAAACATGTAGTAATCTTATGAACATGATTTGTTTATGTTTGACATTATGCCTGAATAAAAATATAGGTTTATGTTGTAGTTAAGCCTATGTGTCAATAATGATATTCTTATCTCAACTACAAGTTTACATGCTTTGATTCATGTCCCTTATGCTTTATGACCAAAGTATACATTACTACTATGCAAGTACACCAGTTTCTATTTTGTAGTTCCAACGTTATGTTGCAAGTTCATGCGCTCACATTCCCCTTCTTGTGTATAAAATCACGCTTTAAGCCTCCCCTTTTCCTCATGGCTAAGTTGGGCTTAAAAAGGCTAAGCCCAACATATATATAATAAACGAACGTGTTAAACGGGGGAAAATAACGTTGGGTTAAATTAATTAATAAATGAAAATATAAAGTAGAAGGGCCCAAATTCAAGTGTGGGTTGGGCCCATGATTGGTGTAACCTTTACACCATTAACTTAATAATGGGCCGCAAATATTTACATATAAGAAAATAAAGAAGAAAGACAAAATATGTAAATGTAGAACATACGATGTGTTTAACCCGAGGTTGGATTGAGTTGTGATGTAAACCTGCCCGGAACCGCCCGGCTGTCCAGTAGTCACAACAATACCTATCCAATGTGGGAGGTTAAACATGGAGCCCAATAAGGACCCGAGGTTAGACTGAGTTGTGGCGTAAGACTGCCCGGAACCAACCGGCAACAGGCAGCCACAACAATACCTGTCTAATGTGAGAGGTCAAGGCTTTAATAAGACAATTAAGGCTGAGTCAGGATTGTTAGGATTAAGTGAACTAAAGACTTAATCAAAATAGAACATGCTAAACTAAACGGACTGGTAGGGGTTAGGTTAGAAAACACTTAACCAACTTAGCATGTTGGCTAGAGATAGAAAACCTAGTAACGGGGGACCCTTTTCAGCAGTAACCCTAGAAGGTGTATCAGGATACCCTGAAACTAGGCAGGGTGGGGCACGATTACTGGGCTGATTGTAAGAGGTCAAATCGACGGCGGTGGTGTAGCAGTGTAGGTTCTAACGGGGTGCGGGCGTGCACACACTCCGGCGCAGAAAAATAAGGCACTGGACACCAGTAGCATACCTGTGCATTCTAGGATTGTGTCGGGCCGCCTCCATGGGACTTGATACTCCCCATGGTGGGACCAGCATAGGTAACTACAACATCGGGGGCCGTAAGACACGTGTAACTATGCAAGTAGGAGCCGATCATCATAGAATGGATCACATCACCCTGATTATGGGGTGCCAGTTGGAAACTAGTTTATATGGGTTCAGAGATTAACATGGGGTACGATAGTATATTCGACCCTAGACAACTTAACCAAGTTTATAGTCCTTGCCTACTTCTTGTTTATACTTATCACTCCCAGTTCTTTATTCATAGACATAATAGTACTAGACTTACTCAGGCTTTATGTCTGACTCTACTTTTCTTTCGTTTCTTTTCTTCCGTTTCCCCCCCCCCCCCCGGTCCACAGGGAGGGAACACAGCAGCTTGACCAACCTTAACATCCAGCTTGAAGAAGAGAAATGTATTGCTTGGACCTTTTCATTTTGAACTATGGCTTTGGACAACCACTATGGGGGCTTTTGCAGTTATCTATGTTTTATTTATGCTTCTTTAAATAATGTAATCAAGACAGATTATGAAAGTGTTATGTTATGTTTTTTTGAAAAGATGTAAGACAGTTATGGTGATATTGTTGTAGCACGTATTTGCTTTTATGAAATAAAAGTTGTTGTTTTTCCGCTGTTTACAAATATGTGTTCCTATATCTGTCTTGTATATCTGTGACTTATACTTATAAACCTCCACCAAAAATTAGGGCATTCCCTTTGAGTGTGACCCTAACGGAGGTGGGGTGTTTCACTTGGTATCAGAGCATAGGTTTACCAGATAAGATAAAAAGTTTTGAAAAATTGTTTCCAAAAAGAAAATTTAAAGAAGCATTTTTAAAAGAAAAATATTATTTTATTTTAAAAAGGCAAAGTCCCCCCCCCCCCCCAAAGCCATAGGTACTTTCTCTTATCCTTCGTTTTGAATCTATCCTTTTTGTTTCAGCATGTCCGAAGATCTTAACTTGCCGGAAGGGGTACCAATACCTGGTTGGTTTAGACGGTTCTTAGAAGCAAGGGCCACTCAACCAGGTCCTACCGTTCCTCCTCCCCCAGCTGCAGGAAATCATCCAGCTGCAGCGGCACCTTTTCCTCCACCTCCTCCTCGGGGAAATACTTTTGCTAAGATATGTAAAGATTTTAAAGCTATGGGAGGAAAGGATTTTCATGGAACTGAGTCCTTCGTGGCAGCTAGAAATTAGCTGAAAGAAACGGAGGACCTATTTATCATCTTTGAGGTAGAAGATAGACAAAAAGTACAACTGGCAGTATGGCTATTGAAGGGCGAGGCTTCCTACTGGTGGGAAGTCACTAATGCTGAAAGACCAGTGGAGACATGGGAGGACTTTAGGGCAAGGTTTGAGACTAAATTTCTCTCAGATGCGGAAAGAAGTTTGCAGTTGGAAAAATTCTTATTTCTTAAGCAAGGGGACAAGACAGTCAGAGAGTATGTGAATCAGTTCGATGAGCTGGCTAGGTTTGGGCTGGACCTAGTCAACACCCCGCACAAGAAGGCTCTCCGTTTCGTCAAAGGGTTGAATGAGCCATTACACAGTTTGGCCATGACCCATATACCCATGGGAGCCACGTATGAAAGATTGGTGCAAATGGCATTGCTGAATGAAGAGGATAAGGGTAAGAAGGAGACAAAGGCAGAAAGCTCTCAAGGGAGGAAAGAGGGTTTGCAGCCTAAGAAGACAGACTTTAAGAAGGGCGGAAAAGGCAACAAAGAGAAGAGGAAGTGCAATTTCTGTGGCAAAGTGGGGCACTTAGTTAAGGACTGCCGGAAAAAGAAGGCCAAGGAGAATGGTGGGTGCTTTTCTTGCGGTGAGACAGGCCACAGGGCTAAGGACTGTCCAAAGAAACGAGGACAGGGGCAGAGGGCTGGATCCACCCCAGGGGCACAGGTTCATGTGCTGGAAGCGCCACCTCTGCAACAGCGAGGTATAAATACTTCTGTAGAAAGTGTAGTTTATCTTTATGATCACCCCGTTCGCACTTTATTTGATTCTGGCGCATCACACTCCTTTATCTCGTCTGCATTAGTAGAATCTCTGCACCTAAAAACTAGTATGGTAAAGGACCCCTTAATTGTTTCAAACCCAATTGGGGGCCCAGCTCATTTGTCTATGATCTGTTTGGGATTGAAAATTTGTATTCTAAGTGTAGAATTTCAATGTAGTGCCTTTGTTTTGGGCTTTTCGGGTTATGGTTTGATTTTGGGTATGGATTGGCTATCCAGTAATGGGGCCATCCTTGATTGTGAGAAAAGGGTTGTTAGGCTCCTAACCCAGCTCGATAATACTTTGGAAATTTCTTGTAATCCCTCGTATGCGGTTATGCTTAGTTATCTTGAATCGCTAGATGCCTCTGTTGAAAATTTGCAATCAGTTAGAGTGGTCCGGGAATATCCGGATATCTTCGAAGAGGTGAAGGGCTTGCCTCCGAAGCGGGAAATAGACTTCCGCATATATCTTGTAGATAATGCAAAGCCCGTTGCATTGCCCGTTAGACACATGGCTCCACGAGAAAGGAAAGAGCTCAGTAAACAGATTAAAGAGCTTCTAGAAAAGGGGTTCATTAGGAGGAGCATTTCAGAATGGGGCGCTCCAGTGGTGTTCGCTACAAAGGCGGATGGTTCACTCCGTCTATGTGTTGACTATAGGGAGCTCAACAAGCTAACGAAAAAGAATAGGCACCCTCTCCCTAGAATTGACGATTTATTTGACCAGCTTGTAGGAGCGTCTGTTTTCTCCCAACTCGATTTAGCGACCGGTTTTCATCAGCTAAGGGTGGCTGAAGATAGCATCGATAAAACGGCATTCAGAACCCCAGACGGCTTCTTTGAATGGCTTGTCATGCCTTTCGGCTTGACAAATGCACCTGCTTACTTCGTGGACCTGATGAGTAGGGTATTTAGAGATTTCCTCAACAAATTCGTAGTGGTCTTCGTAGATGATATCCTTATCTTCTCAAAGAGTGAAGAGGAACATGCTCAGCACTTAAGGGCAATCATGGAAACTTTGCGAGTCCATCAACTAAAAGCCAAATTCTCCAAATGCCACTTTTGGAGAGAAGAGGTGAGGTTCCTTGGGCACATAGTATCCAAACAAGGGTTAGCAGTGGACCCCGCTAAGGTAGTGGCGGTACAAGATTGGAAGACACCAAGGAATGCGACTGAGGTCCGAAGCTTCCTAGGACTAGCAGGTTTCTATCGAAAGTTTATAAGGGATTTTGCGAAAATCTCAGCTCCACTCACGAAATTGACTAAGAAGAATCTAGTGTTCAATTGGGATTTGGATTGCGAGTTTGCTTTCCAACGACTGAAAAGGGCTCTTACAACAGCCCCAGTTTTGACGCTGCCAGATGGGAGCAAGATGTTCACTGTTTATACGGATGCATGTGGGACAGGGCTAGGCGCCGTCTTAATGCAAGAAGGAAGGGTAGTAGCTTATGGCGGGAGGCAGTTGAAGGTGCACGAAAAGAACTACCCAACCCACGATCTTGAGTTAGCCGCCATCGTCTTTGCACTCAAGTCTTGGCGACACTATCTCCTAGGTGAGAAGTTCGAACTTTACACTGACCATAAATCGTTGAAATATCTTTTCTCGCAGAAGGATCTTAACTTGAGGCAACAAAGATGGATGGAGTTTCTTGCCTCGTACGATTTCGAAATCTCCTATACTCCGGGCAAAGGCAACGTAGGGGCAGACGCGTTGAGCCGAAAGAAATTGACCCTAAGCCCGTTGTTTGTTGAAAGACAAAGCCTAGAGTTTATAGCCAGCTTCGACTTTAGGCCTTCCTCCGATTTCGTACCAGGCTTGCTTGCATCTCTCGAAGTGCGCCCGACTTTAGTGGATTCAGTAGGGGCAGCACAACGCGAAGACCCTCAGCTTGTGGAAATGATTGATAGGCTAATTAGGGGTGAGACTTCAAGTCACCTCAACAGATACTCCATTGACGATAAGGGTTTACTAAGGCGAGACGGAAGACTATGCGTCCCACAGACAAAAGATTTAATAAAGAAGGTTCTCGAGGAAGCACATCACTCCAAGATGACGATACACCCAGGCGGAGATAAAATGTACAAAGACATAAAAAGGACTTTCTTCTGGAACGACATGAAAAAGGATGTGGCAGAATTCGTTTCTAAGTGTATGGTGTGCCAACAGGTTAAAGCGGAACAGAAAAAGCCTGGCGGACTACTACATCCTCTAGAGGTCCCGCAGTGGAAGTGGGATAGCATCTCAATGGACTTCATCGATGGGCTGCCTAGGTCTAGGAGAGGCAACACTAGCATTTGGGTAATAGTGGATAGGCTTACTAAAAGCGCCCACTTTTTACCTGTTAAAAGTAAAAGGACTGCCTCATCCCTAGCATCACTTTACCTCAAGGAAATCGTTCGACTCCATGGAATACCATCTAGCATTGTTAGTGACCGAGACCCCATCTTCACCAGTGAGTTTTGGCGGAGTCTGCAAGAAGCAGTAGGAACGCAGTTATGCTTGAGCACAGCCTATCATCCCCAAACCGACGGCCAAACAGAGAGAGTGAACAGAGTTTTGGAAGACCTCTTAAGACTATGCGTCCTCAACTTCGGAGGGACATGGGAAGACCACCTTCCTTTGGTGGAATTTGCCTACAACAACAGCTATCAAGCAACCATCGGAATGGCGCCCTTCGAAGCTTTATATGGAAGACCGTGCCGATCGCCCGCTTGTTGGTGGGAGTCCACGGATAAGCTCATACTTGGACCAGATATGATCCGAGAGACCTCAGAGAAAGTAGACTTAATACGAAGAAGGATGAAGACGGCCCAAGATAGACAAAAGTCCTATGCCGACAAGAGGAGGACCGACCTTGAATTTGAAGTTGGAGACAGAGTTTTTCTCAAGGTATCACCGCTAAGGAACGTTGTTCGTTTTGGAACCACAGGAAAACTGGCACCAAGGTTCGTAGGGCCATTCCCTATTATCGAGAAAATTGGGAAAATGGCTTATAGATTAGAGCTACCCGAGAAGTTGGCTGGAGTCCACAACGTTTTTCACGTTTCACATCTCCGAAAATGTCTACATGAGTCTGCTGAAGTGGTAGAGCCAAATATCCTCGAAGAGGCCGAAGTGGAACGCGAAGCAACCATAAGAAAAGTTCCAACCCGCATCTTAGGAACGGAAGTGAAGAAGCTACGCAACCGTGAAGTCAAGCTCGTTAAAGTTCAGTGGAGCGACGCCGAGGGAGACGCGACTTGGGAAACTGAAGCTAGAATACGCACTGCCTACCCTTTTCTGTTCGAGGGTACATCCTTGATCTTTCCTTTTCCTTAAGTTGCGTTTTTATCTATCTTTTTAGGTATATTTCCTCGACCTTATCTTTTAGGTAGAAACCCTTTGGATGGAAACATGTAGTTGAAACATGTTATGGATGATGGTTGCAAGTGGTTGCAAGTGATTGCTAGTGGTTGCTCGTGGTTGCATATACACACACAATCTAGGTTTTAGATCGGCTCAATCACTTCATATTACATATGCATATATGTTTGCATTCGTATATGGTTGAACTTTAATGTGTTGTCATATGGATGTTGCATTTGTATTGAATGATTGTGCACTCATGTAGAATCATGAATAGGAAATTTTGCATACATAATGGATTCATGGCACTTACATAATTCGCATTAAGGAGGTCAACTGAATCAGTAAACCGCCTGATTTTGCATTAGATAAGTACATGTACACACACACTTCGCATATGATCATGAAGCATTAGAAATCTTTTAAGGACAATGGATGCTCGTGTTTAATGGATGAACAGATGGATGATTGGACGTTAGGATATACATTCCTCCTAGCTTGAAGATTTCGGGGACGAAATCCTTTTAAGTGGGGGAGAATGTAACACCCCGTGTATTCTATAACTGTGAAATTAACAAATTAAAGTATAATTAATTTGAAATCAAAGAACTAAGAGAAACGGGATACGCCATTGCGTTCGTCTCGGAAAAATACGCGAAATAGAGTCCGAGTTTTCGAAAAACGGAGTCCGTATGAAGAAGATATGGCCTTCGGAAGTTTCTGAATTAAGTTTAAAATTCGAACAGAATAAAACAGTTTAAAATTAAAACCGGGCCCAATTGGCCAGGGCGGGAAAAATCCCGCCTGATGCACCCAGGTCGACTGGGCTGTCGACCTGGTCTAGCCAGGTCGACAGGGCTGTCGACAGGCATGTCGACCTGGTCCAGACCCAGGTCGAACCCAGTCCACCCTGGCTGGCCTATTCTATATTGGTCGATTTTCTGTGGTCTGCTTTGTCATTAGGGCTAGGTGGCAGGCTCTAATTGGTCCCTCTTTCTAATGAATGGCTACGATCAATCCAAGCAACATCAATGGTCCTAATCAGTTCCTAAACCCTATAAAAATGACCCTAGACTAACCCTAATCTATTCATTCAAAAATAAGAACAAAGCCTCCATGTTGCTGAGGAACGACTAGGAGTAGCCACCAATTGGAGAGAGGATTAGGAGGAAAATTCTAAAGCATAAAGCAACCTAAACAAATCAAATCAACAAGGAATTGCGTCTCCAAACCCCTAAATTGGAGAATTCGCCACACCATTGTAAGTAGAGTATTATTTTGGTATGAACAAATAATTGTGTTGGTTTGTATACTTGATTTGTGGAAATAAAGTAATTCATATTTGTGCGTTCTTATCGATTTGTAATATTGTATACGTTTGGATATTCTCGAATTATGTTATTCAATTATGAAAAACTACATGCGGTAGTTTTATGCAAGTATACGTTTGGAATATTCGCAAATGATGTAATCCATGTTGAAACTACATGTATGTAGTTGATTAATTGAAATTCATGCAAGTTTGGGGTTTTGCTACTATGCCATCATAATGTGTATTTTCATACAAACATCGTTTTTGTGAAGTAATTGGAATAAGTTTGGGTTATCATAATTCATATGAAACTATGTTGAAATTTTGGCACCATGTATTAAGCCATGCTTTTGTACTAGAAAACCTATTTGCAAACTTATGAATATGATTAGGCTATGATTGATATTTTGCATAATTGAAATCCATATTGTTAACAAGGATTATACGATGACATATGTGGTACATAGCTAGGTTAGATTCAAAAACCCCTTTTTGCAAGACTAAAGTAAAAATCATGATTTCACGTTAGAAATATTTATGCCATGTGAATAGATTTAAAATCATGATTAAGTTGAACTATACTTTTGTGTTAGTAACAAAAGTAAACACCTTTGTAAACATGTAGTAATCTTATGAACATGATTTGTTTATGTTTGACATTATGCCTGAATAAAAATATAGGTTTATGTTGTAGTTAAGCCTATGTGTCAATAATGATATTCTTATCTCAACTACAAGTTTACATGCTTTGATTCATGTCCCTTATGCTTTATGACCAAAGTATACATTACTACTATGCAAGTACACCAGTTTCTATTTTGTAGTTCCAACGTTATGTTGCAAGTTCATGCGCTCACATTCCCCTTCTTGTGTATAAAATCACGCTTTAAGCCTCCCCTTTTCCTCATGGCTAAGTTGGGCTTAGAAAGGCTAAGCCCAACATATATATAATAAACGAACGTGTTAAACGGGGGAAAATAACGTTGGGTTAAATTAATTAATAAATGAAAATATAAAGTAGAAGGGCCCAAATTCAAGTGTGGGTTGGGCCCATGATTGGTGTAACCTTTACACCATTAACTTAATAATGGGCCGCAAATATTTACATATAAGAAAATAAAGAAGAAAGACAAAATATGTAAATGTAGAACATACGATGTGTTTAACCCGAGGTTGGATTGAGTTGTGATGTAAACCTGCCCGGAACCGCCCGGCTGTCCAGTAGTCACAACAATACCTATCCAATGTGGGAGGTTAAACATGGAGCCCAATAAGGACCCGAGGTTAGACTGAGTTGTGGCGTAAGACTGCCCAGAACCAACCGGCAACAGGCAACCACAACAATACCTGTCTAATGTGAGAGGTCAAGGCTTTAATAAGACAATTAAGGCTGAGTCAGGATTGTTAGGATTAAGTGAACTAAAGACTTAATCAAAATAGAACATGCTAAACTAAACGGACTGGTGGGGGTTAGGTTAGAAAACACTTAACCAACTTAGCATGTTGGCTAGAGATAGAAAACCTAGTAACGGGGGACCCTTTTCAGCAGTAACCCTAGAAGGTGTATCAGGATACCCTGAAACTAGGCAGGGTGGGGCACGATTACTGGGCTGATTGTAAGAGGTCAAATCGACGGCGGTGGTGTAGCAGTGTAGGTTCTAACGGGGTGCGGGCGTGCACACACTCCGGCGCAGAAAAATAAGGCACTGGACACCAGTAGCATACCTGTGCATTCTAGGATTGTGTCGGGCCGCCTCCATGGGACTTGATACACCCCATGGTGGGACCAGCATAGGTAACTACAACATCGGGGGCCGTAAGACACGTGTAACTATGCGAGTAGGAGCCGATCATCATAGAATGGATCACATCACCCTGATTATGGGGTGCCAGTTGGAAACTAGTTTATATGGGTTCAGAGATTAACATGGGGTACGATAGTATATTCGACCCTAGACAACTTAACCAAGTTTATAGTCCTTGCCCACTTCTTGTTTATACTTATCACACCCAGTTCTTTATTCATAGACAGAATAGTACTAGACTTACTCAGGCTTTATGTCTGACTCTACTTTTCTTTCGTCTTCTTTTCTTCCGTTCCCCCTCCCCCAGGTCCACAGGGAGGGAACACAGCAGCTTGACCAACCTTAACATCCAGCTTGAAGAAGAGAAATGTATTGCTTGGACCTTTTCATTTTGAACTATGGCTTTGGACAACCACTATGGGGGCTTTTGCAGTTTATCTATGTTTTATTTATGCTTCTTTAAATAATGTAATCAAGACAGATTATGAAAGTGTTATGTTATGTTTTTTTGAAAAGATGTAAGACAGTTATGGTGATATTGTTGTGGCACGTATTTGCTTTTATGAAATAAAAGTTGTTGTTTTTCTGTTGTTTACAAATATGTGTTCCTATATCTGTCTTGTATATCTGTGACTTATACTTATAAACCTCCACCAAAAATTAGGGCATTCCCTTTGAGAGTGACCCTAACGGAGGTGGGGTGTTTCACAATCCATGACTGACCCGGAGTTTATTTGTTTTGTTCTACCTAAACTCTTGGGTGCCTAAATTTGTACGGGCAGTCAAGTAGTTCAGGATTTTACAGATCTATCTAAAGGATCTTGGAGCAGGAGGCTTCAGCGTTATCTAATTATAATGGTTCCGTTGTGTTGTAAGTGTTGTACTCTGATAAGTGTATGTTATACAGTTAAGATTTTGTATTTCAAAGATGTGATATATTATATTTTGTTCCGCTGCGATGTGAGATTCTGTGTTGTTATTTCTGTTCTTCTTCTACCTCTTTCTTCTAAAAAAAATGTTTCGTATTTTCGTGATATTTGGGTTGGACATATGATGTATATAGTCAACTCTGATGTTGCGGAAATCTGGGTCATTACAGTTGGTATCAGAGCATAGGTTGAGCGAATACCTAGGCTTGTTGGAATGTGCTCATTAGAGATAGGATCAGTAGTATCCTAGAATGAGTTGAGTGTATATATATACGAGAGAGCGTACTTGTTATTTGATATGAAAACTGTTTTATATTGTGTTGACTAGTCTGTTGAGTGGATTATAAATTTTGGTCGAATCGTGGGACGCCACGATGTCGATAGGAGTTTATAAACACTTGAACAGGAGATTGGACACGATATTGTTTTTAAATAGTTGAGTTGATTATTAGGATTATAATCGAATTAGATTATAAAACAAAAATAGTTATATATATAACCAATGGAATTTGTATATGAAATCAAATATACAAATGTGATAAATTGAAATTGAATTCCAACCAGAATTCAGAATTTAAAATCCTGGGAGTTTGGAAAATATTTTTCGAAATGGAGTTTGAAAGAAATAAAGCACTGAATTCACTTCAGCAGCTGGGAAATAATTCTGATGATGGTCGCAACATCATCAGTGTTCATTTTCGAGTTTCTAGGTGATGAATTGCTGCCTTAAAAAAGTTTTGATGGAAATTTGTTTGAAAAGAAACAAGTTGTTTGAAAATTCAAATATTTTGAATTTGGGATAGATATAAATATATGTATATATTTATATTATTTCAAAGGAATTTTGAAATGGGAATTGGAATATAGATTTCAAATAGAAGTAAAATAAAGGAATTTGAATATATATAATTCAAATAGAAGTGAAATAGAATTTGAATTCAAAGGAATTCAAATGAGTTTGAATAAAGAAAATTCAAATAGAAATTGTATAAGTAAAATTGAAATGAGATTTGAATTCAAAGGAATTCAAATGGATTTGAATAAAGAAAAGTCAAATAGAGATTTGAATATTAGAATTCAAATGGAAATTGGTTAAATAGAATTTCAAAGAGGATATAAAGTGGAGGTTGAATATTAGAATTCAAGAAAATATAAAGTTCGAAGTAGAATTTGAATTCAAAGGAGTTTAAATAAAATTTGAATTCAAAGGAATTTAAATAGAATTTGAACAAAGGATTTCAAATAGAATTTGAAGATAAGGAATTGAAATAGAATTTGAATAGAAGAAATTGAAATAGAAATTGAATAGAAGGAAATTCAAATGAGTTGGAATAAAGAAATTCAAATGGAATTTGAATATTGTAAATATATAGAATTTCAAATAGTAGTGAAATGGATCGGGAATATTATGTTGAAATGGAAAAATGGATTGGATACATATTCAAAATATATCAGAATGGAGTTGAAATTATTATAAACAAAGTTAGAACGTTTATATTTATAAATATAATTAAAACGAGCTCGCCGTAGCACGACAGTTCGCGAATTGGCGATTCGAACTTCAATTTAGTATACAGAACTCAGCTAAAGTCGGAATTCTTTGAAACAAGAATCGTCGGGACCGGTTGAACGATAGTTTTCTTATGAAAGAGAAAAATCAAGATTTCGTCGTATAGATTTTGAGTTATGTCAAAATCAAATTTTTAGAAAAACAGCGCCAGAACCATTATAAAACCATAACGGTTTAATTAAATAAATAAAAGGATTTTCAGGAAATAAAATCCGAATTGGCATTAGGAAAATCCAGACTGGAGATATAAAATAAATATGAACTCCAGTGAAGTAAGTGAAATGATTTTTAAAACAAAAATCATATTTTAAATGGTTAAATAGAATTAACTAAATTGGAAAATAATTAGTTAAAGGAAATTTGAATCGAAATTGGGTTTTTGGATAAGTTAAAGGAAATTAAAATGTTTTCTCTTCTTTTCGTCCATTTTCTTCTTTTGTATGATCTTTAATAGCCTGTCGTTCTCCTCCGCAACTTCTTTCTTCTTCATACTATGTATGCATTAAAATCTTCTTATTACGATCACACAATGCTATATTTTTTGTCAGTGTTGAATCAAAAACTTATGACTGGAAGCAAAATGTAACAACCCGCATTCTATGCGTCGGAGGATCATAGAATATTTATTTCCTTCTCATATGAAGTCGCATGGTCATGTAACTTCGAGAAACAACCATTAGAGTCATTTTCCATGTTCATGATTTTTGTCGATTTTTTAAATGACCGTTTTGCCCCTAGCTGATCTTGTTTTGGCCATAACTTTTGATTGTAACGGAATTTTGACCTGAAACCACTTCCATTAGTTTCGTTTGATGGTTTACCTTTCCGTAGAGTGGTCACATGTGAAAAACGAACTTGCCGTTTGGGAGATATGGCTGAAATAAGGTTTGGAAGGTGAAAAACTGCTTAACCGGGCCAAATAGGGTGATTAGTGAATGGGCCCATAGCCCATTTCGGGATTAGGGTTATGGGGAGGCTGAAAAGAGTTAGAGAATCATTCCATTCCAGTTTTCTAGCCTCCACTTATCTCCAAGAAACCCTAAAAATGGCCTCCAACCTCTAAATCACCTCCAAATCATCTTCTAATCAAGGATTAAGCTTAGCAACATCAAATCAAGGGAGATCTACACCAAATCAACAATGGAGCTACTGTTTAGCATTGGGATTCGCATCAAATCAGAGATTTACTTCAGATCTAAGTCTTATTTGTGGCTAAGGTGAGTGATTTGCATAGTTCCTCACTAATTATGGCTAATTAAGGGTAATTAGTGTTAATTAGTGAATTTAAACATGATAAAATTCTGGAAAAATACTTATAAAATTCGAAATGATGTTTTAGACCTCTGATATGAATTTGGGTTAAATTGGTTAAGTTTTGCTAATCACATCATTAGTTTCACCTAAACATGCTTAAGGGGAAATATGGGGTTTTGGCTAGGTTTGATCCATTTTAACTTATTATCTTGTTGTTTTGATGTTTGTGGTTGATTGTGCATGCTGCTATGACTGTATGGTATGCTTTGTGATTGATTAGAATAGTTGGAATAGTCGAAAACGCCGTCGAGTGGCGTAAAACTGCTTGCTGGAAAAGTGCAGAGAACAGACCGATCCGGATCGGAACGGAGGGAGGATTCGATCTACTCCCACACTCCATTCTTCGATCTATTCGCTCTTCTCGTTGCATGCATCGTCCGACCCGATCCGCCATGGTACTCCAACCCGAACCAATGAACTACGACGAGGCTAGGAGACTACGAACAGACCCGGGGTGATGAGAAGGACCCGATCCGAACCGTGGCACATTGGAGGACTCCGACCCGAACCGATGACGGCGATTGGACATGGAGACCCGACCCGATCCGCTGAGGCGATGATGACCCGACCCGATCCAGCGAACGAGGAACACTCCGATCCAAACCGAACTGATGACTAGGGGGAGATCCGAACTAATCCGGTGATGACCAATAACCCGAGATGCAAAGGTAGTCCAAATGGAAGTTAGAGCTCAGGATCCAGTTGGGAACCAATGAGTTCACTTCATGGTTGGGCTTTGCTGCGGGACGTGTGCTAAGGAGTTTTCGACGTTCATAACTTCGATTCACCACTGAAAATGGATGATGGGCTACTTATCAGTGCAGTAGAGTCATTATGACTCGAGGGGCAAGGTGATGGTAGCAAGACTACGTTATCAGTGCAGTAGAGTCATTATGACCTGAGGGGCAAAGTGATGCGTAGTAGGACTATGAGCCAGTGCAGTGGGGTCATTGTGACTCCATGGGGCAGAGTGGACATAGTAAAGGATTAGTAAGGCTATGAGCCAGTGCAGTGGGGTCATTGCGACTCCATGGGGCAAAGTGGACATAGCGAAGGATTTGTGGCTATGTATCAGTGCAGTGAAGCCATTTATTACTTCATGGGCAAAGTGATCATAGCAAGGTATGTTGGGTGATCAAAGTGGTGAATATTGTATGCTTTATGCACTGAGTGAGAGATGTGAGGAGGGTTGCTATGTTTGATTGTTTGCCATCACTATGACATGCACACCCCCACCCCGTTATCTTTACACCATTTGAAATGGCACCTTAGAGTGTTGTACAGTATGTAGTGCTAACTCTTTGGTTGCAGGTCCAGGTTCAGGTATGTTTTTGTCTACCTGTTATTGTTCTGTTTAGATGCTTATCGCTCATACCAGGCTTTATGTCTGACCCAGAGTTTTATGTTTCCTCTTATTACTCTGGGTGCTCACACGAGCAGACTAGAGACAGGTTAGCTGGTGGTGCGCGAGTAGCTGATTCGGAGGCGAGCAGGAGGCTTCCACGTATGATATATAGATATTCTCCCTGTGTCGTTGGTGGTCGCTACTTGGGCATTAGTAGTGTACCTCCATTATCTTGCTTTTGTTTTGAGACGGTTTGAAAAGTTGTAATAATGTTTAACTTTGGATCAGAAGTTGTACTTGGATTTTCCGCTGCTATGTTAGTTGTTTCAGCTTACGCGCTGTCTCACCTATTTTATGTCAAGTATGTTATTATTATATTTTGTTCTATGCGCTGTGAGACATTCTACAGGTTCTTTGTTAGTTCAGTTCCTTCTTCCCTTTCCTTCTGACGATCTGTTCCGTACCAACTGGACATGTGTACAACGCACATTGGAGTATGTGTCGGTTGGTGCAGGGCGGGCCGTCACATTTGGTATCATAGCTCTAGGTTGCGTAGTTAACCTAGGGAAAGACACTAGGGAGAGATAGTACGTATATGAGAGCGCGTATTTGTCATTACTTTGGTTTTCAAAAGCTATATATATACTATTAGTAGTATAAGGATGAAGTCGCACTACACTAGCACCACTATGGGGTCGTTAATCGTTTCCCCTTTTTACAGATTGACGATGAGCCGATACGCTAGAGGTGCTGGTAGGGGAGCCAATAATGGGAATTCTGCTGACATGAGGGCGATGTTTACTGACCTCATGAGAGACATGCTTAGGTAGGTGCAAGGGGCAGTTCTCAATCCCGGAATTGGCGTTAGTCCAGTAGTGCAGGCGCCTAGGGTCGATTTCGCCAAGTTGTGCAAGGATTACACTAACCTTGGTGGGAAGCCGTTCCACGGGACGGAGCCAGCCACAGATGTTCAAGATTGGATGGATAGCTGTGATCGTATCTTCGACGACTTGGGTCTTGAGGATGCGATGAAGAGAAGGCTAGCGTCTCGTCAGCTGCAAGGGCGAGCGATGAATTGGTGGAATGCCATTAGAACATCTACTCCAGAAGATCAGGTTACATGGGATCAGTTCAAGGCTTGCTTTAGCGAGAAGTTCATTCCAGCAGCCCGGAAGTCAGTGTTATTTAAGAGATTCTTGGAACTCAAGCAGAATGGTAGGGCAGTCTCTGATTATATTGCTGAGTTCGACACTTTATCGAAGTATGGACTATCTCTTATCGATACTCCAGAGAAGAAGAATGAGAAGTTCATTACTGGGTTGGATGGATACTTGGGGGAAAGGCTTATCAACCACATCGATGAGACCTTTGAATCGATTGTTGGGAAAGCTTTGAGATCAGAGAGTCTTTACCCTAAGTCAAAGACTGAGGCTGCATCTACAGAAGGGCTGAAGCCGCAAGCAGGCGGTGGAGGCAAGAATAACTCTCAGAATAAGAGGAAGCAGAGCCAATCTAAGGATGGCCAGAAAAAGAACAAGAAAGAAGTTGAGTGCTTCAGCTGTGGTAAGAAGGGCCATTATGCTAAAGAATATCGGGCCAAGCCAGCGGAAAGGAAGTGCTACAACTGTGGTCAAGTGGGACATCATAAGGATAAGTGTCCGCAACCTCTTAAGGAGAAGCAGATTGTGAAAGCATATGTTATTGATGTTGTTCCTTCTTCGTCGAATGCCCCAACTGCGGCGGAGAAAGGAAAGAATGTCATTATTCAAGGTATGCTTTCTATTTATGATGTACCAGTTCGAGTTTTGTTTGATACTGGGGCTTCCCGTTCCTTCATATCTAGTGACCTGGTAGATAGGTTGGGATTGGAACCCGAGATAGTCGATAGACCGTTGGTTGTGACGAACCCGATTGGTGGTTCGACTAGCCTTAGTATGATTTGCAGAAATTTGGTCTTATCGAGTCATGGATGTATGTTTGTTTGTGATTGCTTTGTTTTGGGCTTTACTGGGTATGGCATTATATTGAGAGTCGATTGGCCCCAAAGATACGGGGTGGTGGTAGACTGTGAGGGCTTTTTGGTGACAGTTAGGGCGGATGATGGGCGGAGGGTAGTGTTTGGTAGTCTACCTAGTGATGGGGTAATGACTAGTTTTATAAATTCCCTCGACATCCCGCAGGATGAGTTGTCAGATGTGCCCGTGGTTGGCCAGTATCCGGACATCTTCGAGGAGGTGACCGGGCTTC
Organism: Allium sativum; assembly: GCA_030737875.1. Taxonomy (NCBI): domain Eukaryota; kingdom Viridiplantae; phylum Streptophyta; class Magnoliopsida; order Asparagales; family Amaryllidaceae; genus Allium; species Allium sativum. The sequence continues at coordinate 269,479,535 of CM060922.1, read as the reverse complement.
CACCACACCGAGAGATTGAGTTCCGTATTGATTTAGTGAAAGATGCCAGACCTATAGTGATGCCACTTCATCGTATGACACCAAGGGAGCAGCGAGAGCTCGGGGTGCAAGTCAGCAATCTTTTGAAGAAGGGATTTATTAGAAGAAGTGTCTCCGAGTGGGGAGCACCAATTGTGTTTGCCACTAAGGCAGATGGTTCCCTTCGTTTGTGTGTGGACTATCGCGAGTTGAATAAAGTAACGAGGAAGAATAAGTATCCTCTACCACGGATAGATGATTTGTTTGATCAATTGGAAGGAGCAAGAGTGTTCTCCCAGTTGGACCTCGCGACAGGATTTCATCAGCTCCGAGTAGCGGATGAGAGTGTTTCGAAAATGGCATTTAGGACACCGTCTGGATTTTATGAGTGGTTGGTCGTGCCATTTGGGTTGACCAATGTACCAGCCTTCTTTGTGGATCTTATGAATCGAGTATTCAGAGATCAGTTGAATAAGTTTGTTCTTGTGTTCGTAGACGATATCCTTGTTTACTCGAGGACAGAGGAGGAACACAAGGGACACTTGAGGATAGTGATGGAGGTGTTGAGGAAACACCAATTGAAAGCGAAATTCTCTAAGTGTCACTTTTGGAGAAGGGAAGTGAGATTCTTGGGTCATGTTGTTTCAGAGAATGGTATTGTCGTGGACCCTGCGAAGGTGGCTACGGTACAGGATTGGCCTACGCCCAAGAATGCAACAGATGTAAGAAGTTTCTTGGGGTTAGCTGGATATTATCGTAAGTTTATTCAGAACTTCTCCAAGATAGCAGCACCGTTGACTCAGTTGACTAAGAAGAATCAGTCCTTTGTCTGGGACGGAGTGTGTGAGAATGCATTCAAGAGTCTAAAAGAAAAGTTGACGCATGCGCCAGTATTAGTCATTCCTAAAGGGAATGAAGAAATGACGGTATAAACGGATGCTTGTGGTACCGGATTAGTTGCTGTATTGATGCAAGGAGGTAGGGTTGTAGCTTATGCTAGTCGGCAGCTAAAGCCGCATGAGAAGAAGTATCCTACCCATGATTTGGAATTAGCAGCGATCGTGTTTGCGCTGAAGATGTGGAGACATTATCTCTTGGGAGAAAAATTTGAGTTGTTCACCGATCATAAATCGTTAAAGTATCTCTTCTCTCAGAAAGATCTAAATCTCCGTCAGCAGAGATGGTTAGAGTTCTTGGCTTCGTATGATTTTGATATCGCATACACACCTGGGAAGGGTAATGCGGTAGCCGATGCCTTGAGTAGGAGACATGCCAGTTTAGGGGCTATGTTTCTTGAATGGAAGCAACTGGAGTATATTGTGGGGTTTGATTTCAGACCGAAGTGCGAATTGGATCCAGAAATACTAGCTAGTTTGGCGATCAGACCCACTTTGATAGAGCGGATTGGTTCCAGTTAGACGGACGATCCTAGTCTATTGGAAATCATCTCCAGGTTAGAGATGAATATCGACAGTGAGGAGATGAATTTGTATGGGCTTGATCGAGATGGATGGCTTAGAAAGAATGGAAGACTAGTTGTACCCAACGTGAATGGTTTGAGAGATGAAGTGCTTAGAGAATGTCATCACTCAAAACTAACTATACATCCCGGTGGTAACAAGATGTATCGAGACATGAAGCGGACTTACTACTGGGAAGGATGAAAAGAGACGTTGGGAAGTTTATATCCAAATGCATGAATTGCCAGTTAGTTAAAGCCGAGCAAAAGAAGCCTAGTGGTTTGTTGCAACCATTAGAAATTCCCGAATGGAAATGGGAGCAAGTCTCGATGGACTTCATCGATGGTTTACCAAGGACTAGATCGGGATATGATAGCATTTGGGTAATTGTGGATCGATTGACTAAGAGTGCAAGATTTATACCAGTCAAATCGACCAGAACGGCAGCTAAGTTAGCAGAATTGTATATGAATTGGGTAGTGAGATTTCATGGAGTACCTAAAAGCATTGTGAGTGACCGAGACCCATTGTTCACTAGTGGGTTTGTGAAGAGTTTACAAGAGGCTCTAGGGTCAGAATTACATCTCAGTACCGCATATCATCCTCAGACCGACGGTCAGATGGAGAGGGTGAATCGTATATTGGAAGATCTCTTGAGAGCATGTATATTGGATTTTGGTGGATCATGGGATGACCATTTGCATCTAGTAGAGTTTGCATATAATAATAGCTACCAATCCAGTATCGATATGGCTCCATATGAAGCTTTGTACGGAAGACCATGCAACTCGCCATCATGTTGGATAGAGACTGGCGAGAAGTTTATGCTTGGACCAGATGTGGTGAGGGAAACTTCAGATAAGATTAAGATCATTCAACAGCGAATGAAGGCTGCCCAAGATAGGCAGAAGAGTTATGCTGATAAGAGGAGAAGAGATTTAAAATTCTCCGTTGGTGACTTGGTGTTTGTCAAGATTTCTCCGTTGAAGAGCGTGATACGATTTGGCAGGAGAGGCAAGTTGGCACCAAGATTTGTTGGCCCATTCCCTGTTCTTGAACTAGTCGGGAATATGGCATATAGAGTTGACTTACCAGAGAAGATGGCAGGAGTTCACAACGTATTTCATATTTCCCAACAAAGGAAGTTCGTTCACGACCCAGATATGACTATTTCACCTGATCAGTTAGAGGACTTCGAAGTAGAACCCGAGGCGGTTGGGAACCGCAAGCCGATCCGTATTGTCGAGCACGATACGAAGCAACTTCGAAGGAAGACGGTGAGGCTAGTCAAGGTTCAGTGGGGCGAGGACGAGAATGGTTGCACTTGGGAGACAGAGGAGAGTATTAGAAAGATGTATCCAGAACTCTTTGTCTGGTAAGATTTATCTGATAATTTAGTTATTCCGCATGCTAGGATAGACTTGTTTTGCTTGTTTTGCATGTTTGATTGTTGTTTTATGGTTGATAGGCATGCGGGACCCTTTGTGTGTTTTGGTTAGGGAATTTCGGGGGCGAAATTTCTTTAGGGGGGAGAGTGTAACAACCCGCATTCTATGCATCGGAGGATCGTAGAATATTTATTTCTTTCCCATATGAAGTCGCATGGTCATGTAACTTTGGGAAACAACCATTAGAGTCATTTCCCATGTTCATGATTTTTGTCGATTTTTTTAAATGACCATTTTGCCCCTAGCTGATCTTGTTTTGGCTATAACTTTTGATTGTAAAGGAATTTTGACCTGAAACCACTTCCATTAGATTCGTTTATGGTTTACCTTTCCGTAGAGTGGTCACATGTGAAAAACGGACTTGCCGTTTGGCAGATATGGCTGAAATAAGGTTTGGAAGGTGAAAAACTGCTTAACCGGGCCAAATAGGGTGATTAGTGAATGGGCCCATAACCCATTTCGGGATTAGGGTTATGGGGAGGCTGAAAAGAGTTAGAGAATCATTCCATTTCAGTTTTCTAGCCTCCACTTATCTCCAAGAAACCCTAAAAATGGCCTCCAACCTCTAAATCACCTCCAAATCATCTTCTAATCAAGCATTAAGCTTAGCAACATCAAATCAAGGGAGATCTACACCAAATCAACATTGGAGCTGCTGTTTAGCATTGGGATTCGCATCAAATCAGAGATTTACTTCAGATCTAAGTCTTATTTATGGCAAAGGCGAGTGATTTGCATAGTTCCTCACTAATTATGGCTAATTAAGGGTAATTAGTGTTAATTAGCGAATTTAAACATGATAAAATTCTGGAAAAATACTTATAAAATTCGAAATGATGTTTTAGACCTCTGATATGAATTTGGGTTAAATTGGTTAAGTTTTTCTAATCACATCATTAGTTTCACCTAAACATGCTTAAGGGGAAATATGGGGTTTTGGCTAGGTTTGATTCATTTTAACCTATTATATTGTTGTTTTGATGTTTGTGGTTGATTATTCATGTTGCTATGACTGTGTGGTATGCTTTGTGATTGATTAGAATAGTTGGAATAGTCGAAAACGCCGTCAAGTGGCGTAAAACTGCTTGCTGGAAAAGTGTAGAGAACAGACCGATCTGGATCGGAACGGAGGGAGGATCCGATCCGCTCCCACACTCCATTCTTCGATCTATTCGCTCTTCTCGTGGCATGCATCGTCCGACCCTATCCGCCATGGTACTCCGACCCGAACCAATGAACTACGACGAGGTTAGGAGACTACGAACAGACCCGGGGTGATGAGAAGGACCCTATCCGAACCGTGGCACATTGGAGGACTCCGACCCGAACCGATGACGGCGATTGGACATGGAGACCCGACCCGATCCGCTGAGGCGATGATGACCCGACCCGATCCAGCGAAGGAGGAACACTCCGATCCGAACCGAACCGAACTGATGACTAGGGGGAGATCCGAACCGATCCGGTGATGACCAATAACCCGAGATGCAAAGGTAGTCCAAATGGAAGTTAGAGCTCAGGATCCAGTTGGGAACCAATGAGTTCACTTCATGGTTGGGCTTTGTTGCGGGACATGTACTAAGGAGTTGTCGACGTTCATAACTTCGATTCACCACTGAAAATGGATGATGGGCTACTTATTAGTGCAGTAGAGTCATTATGACTCGAGGGGCAAGGTGATGGTAGCAAGACTACGTTATCAGTGAAGTAGAGTCATTATGACTTGAGGGGCAAAGTGATGCGTAGTAGGACTATGAGCCAGTGCAGTGGGGTCATTGTGACTCCATGGGGCAGAGTGGACATAGTAAAGGATTAGTAAGGCTATGAGCCAGTGCAATGCGGTCATTGCGACTCCATGGGGCAAAGTGAACATAGCGAAGGATTTGTGGCTATGTATCAGTGCAGTGAAGCCATTTATGACTTCATGGGGCAAAGTGATCATAGCAAGGTATGTGGGGTGATCGAAGTGGTGAATATCGTATGCTTTATGCACTGAGTGAGAGATGTGAGGATGGTTGCTATGCTTGATTGTTTGCCATCACTATGACATGCACACCCCCACCCCGTTATCTTTACACCATTTGAAATGGCACCTTAGAGTGTTGTACAGTATGTAGTGCTAACTCTTTGGTTGTAGGTCCAGGTTCAGGTATGTTTTTGTCTACCTGTTAATGTTCTGTTTAGATGCTTATCGCTCATACCAGGCTTTATGTCTGACCCAGAGTTATCTCCCCCACTTAAAACTTTTCGTCCCCGAAAAGGAACAAAGTCGAAAGTGGTTTGATTATTAAGCTCTACATTCGATCTGGCTTCCATTCTCCAACTTTTCAGTTTCTGAGAATTTTTAAAATTTCAAAAATTTGGCTAACACCCTAAATTTTTGAAAAATTTCGCCATAACCTCCTTTGTACGGGGAGCACGGGAAAATCCCGAAATTGCCATACATGCCTTCTGATCTCAAAAAGAAAAAGAAAAAGCCAAGCGGCTAGCCAATAGGCTCATAAAATCATCATCACCCAAACAAAACAGTAAATTATAGTAAACATGTACCTATTTGTCGGGCAAACAAATTTTATTCTCTGCTCTAGCCTCCTTGCTATGACCTGTTCAATGTAAGTATATGTATATGCAAGCAAATACGACCAATTTTCAGCATAATTCAATATTTGATCAAATTAGGCAAAATGGTTAAAAATTATCAAACAATTAAACAAACAACACAAACATCAATCAATTAGCTGAATTAGAGTTTCAAATTCATAAAATTGATATATATACAGAAAATCTTGTTTTGATGCCAATTCACAACAATGTGTTCTAGCTATATTAGTTTTGGTTCTCACACCAGCCTAATGGAAATATAAAGAAAATCACACCTTCGAAACACGAATATAAATACTGATGATGTGGCCACATCACCAGAATTATTCCCGGGTGTCTAGAATGTGACACTATATCTATCCAGTATATTAAAACTTCGACTATACGTTCATGACGCGTATACGCGAAATCTTTATATACTCGATTGTCCATATTCATAATAAATAAATAATCAAATACGTATAAAATGGTTTAAATTTCAAAACAAAATTGTTTTCATTTGAAAAATATACTCTTCACACTCGTTCTAGGATACTACTGATCCTATCTCTAACGAGTAATTCTAATTGGATTTTTTTCTAATCCAATATCCGATGAATTCTTTCGTATGGTTCTAATGTGTCTTGTTCTCGAGCTCTGTAAACCAAAGCTCTGATACCAAACTGTAAGAACCCGTAACTTCCCCGTGAAGGAAAGCACGGATACTTTGAGAACAACACACAAAAGGACGCAGACGGAAGAACATTTCATTGTTATTAAAACAATTCCATCAGATACAAGAATATACATAGATAGAATGAATAAATTACATTCGATAAATATCAGAGATTACAATAAATTACATAGCAGCGGAAAAATAATATAAAACACAACTGAAAGTGATACACGGATACAGAGCTTCCAGAGCATCGTTCCAGCTGTAAATCAGGACCCTGTGAATATAAATCTGCAAAACCAAAACTACTAGCTGCCCGTGTGGAAAATAGGGGCACCCAGAGTTTAGGTTAAAACAATAAACTCCAGGTCAGTCAGGTGACTGGTGTGAGAACTAAAACAGTTATTAATATTGGTTTTAAAGTTTGGTAAATCAAGGGACCACGCCGTATAACACGGAACGGGTTTCCTCCCAAGAATACCAGTGCATAGAACAAACAGCGCAATGCTAAATAAAGAAAAATGAAGCTGTTATAAGACCCAGGTCCCATCACACAATGCAACGCAAGCCGGAGGATAGGGTTTTCCCTTATAACAGCCAAAGCATGCTTGATACGTTTAAAACACATTATTTGATACTATTATAAGTGTATAGTGTCAAAACAATTTCAATCATAAATATCAATCATAGGCGGCATGGGTACCATCTATCATGTCGCCATACTAGTTCTACAATTAAAACCGAATTATCACGTATTGGAAATTGGATTTCCATCATGAGTCGAGGCAAGGGGCAAGCTCCTCTCCGCGTTCGAGACACTCTAGCAAATGTCCCAGGACCCCACTATGATCCTTGGATCTTCAGGGCCGGTCCTCTCTTACTTTTGAGGAATAGTTATTCCTGAACACACGTTTCCCGGTCCTTACAGACCTATATCCGAGGCGCCTCGCATTCCAACAACCACACAGGTGAAAAGTATATAAATGTCAGGGCTGGTAGGTCACTGACACCACCCTAGCTAGAAAGAAACGTCGTGCTCTCCCTGCAGTCACTATCCCGTTTTTGACTCATACCCGAGGTGTGAGGCTCGCGAATTCACGTTATACACAAAGCTACGCCACACAGGCCGTGCTTTGATCATCAACCAGAAGACTTTGCTTTTCAACAGAAGCCTTGATCAATTGCCACTTACGCATGCCACATTGGCAATTCACTCCATGCGACTGATGTCCATCGATATACAACCTCTGAGCTCGTACGTCTCAGAGAAGGGCGTTAAGCAAGAGAATAAATTCTCCGCCGCCAAACAGATGTATATTTAATAGAGATCAATCAACACAGAATAAAATCCAATGTCAGACACTCAATCCATTTACAAGTTCGTTCTGGGTCTGAACGAAACCGGAGGCACTTTCCTCGCATATCCATCCATCTCCAAGTACGTCTGGACGATCACCAACTGATTCACTCATCCTGGGTGTACAGCCCAATCAAGATCATCAGTAATCACCCAAACGATGTGAAGACTTCCGGTCTTCAACCACCGTCTTCATCTTCGACATCTCGTCGAATCGGTTATTCAGAATGGGTATAAACCCGGCCTTTCTGAATAACCAACGTATATAATAAACGAATGTTACACAAACACAACAAACGCCTCATTCCAATTCAGAATATTCTTTTATTCACAAAATCACATTCTTAGGGAAAGGTTCCCATTAATTTTATCCAAGATAAATTCTTCCAAATTTATCCTATAATCTTCCTTTGGATATCATTTCAAACTAGTCGGGATTAACAAACCACACCGAAGTAATTATTTATTTTATTTCCCAATCCCAACCTATATATCCCACGGAGAAAACTGGTAATACTCCATATCTAACACCACGGTGTTATCGGTAAAATTATTTACCATCTCACGTTCAAATCTAATTAAAGATTTGCCTATCGCTGTGGAGTAAAACTGGTGGTACTCCATCCTCGATCACCTTTCAGATTTGATAATTTAAATTATCAATTCACATTTTAATCTAATTAAAGATTCATTAAAACTCCACTTAGTTTTAATCTTTTCAAAAATCAATATCCTGCCTTTAACTGGGTTAAAGAACCAATGTCATCAAAAACACGATTCACGACAAACCAAATCACATTTGATATTAAATACAAGGCTCTGAATAGAAAATATATCGGCTTATATTCAATATCAAATTCTGAAACCAACAAATATCGTATTGGAAATAACGATATATAATATATCTTTCAAATTCCCAAAACAATATCTGTATAGTCACGAAATCCAACATCGAAATATTCCGAAGATAATTTCGACTCAAATCCATTCCAATTCACATATTGGAAATCCTGATTATTTTTAAAACCACTTTCAAATTCAATTTATTTATTTCAAAAATAAATTGATTTTAATTCTAGTTCAAAACTAGTTCATTTCGATAAAAATCTATTTTTATCCTTTCAAATGTGGAATTCTTCAGCCCAATTTTTCTCAAATCATTTCTTATGATTTTACACAAATTATAGATATTTTTAATAATTTTATCAAGGCCCATACAGTCGATTTCCATCAACGGCCATCGAACTGCAGTTACAGCGGCCTTTTTCAAATTTGATTTGGACATAATTCCAAATCCAACCGTTAGATTCCAAATTTCTAATATTCATTGGAAAGCTCTTTTCGATACGAACCCAACGGTTCCGGTTTTATGAGAATCCGACGGTCGGATCTCCCGTAATGTCCGTTTGAAATAAATGGTCGAAATTCACGAACTGCCGCGGCGCGGCGCGTTCTATTCAGGCCATTATATTATATATATAATATATATAATATATATTTCGTCGATTTCTATTTAAAACGAATTTTATAAATCGTTTTAAATTCGTTTCTAAAACAATTCAACTTCTATATTCAATTTCAAATCGATTTGATTTCAATTCAATTCGAATTCTAATTCGTTTCAATTCAATTCAATTTGAATTCGTTTTAAATTGATTTCTATTCAATTTCGGTTCGTTTTAAATTTCAATTTCAATTTAATTCAATTTGAATTCATCTCTATTATATTCGAATTCAAATTCACTTTCTATTCAATTCGAATCGAATTCATTTTCTATTCGATTCGAATTCATTTCAAATTGATTCAATAAAATTTCCATTTGAATTTTAATCTAATTCAATTTGAATTTCCTTTCAAAATATTAAATTTTGAAATCATTTTTCAATATTCATTATAAAACGAATAAAATCGATATAAACATCGTTTGCGTCAAAATAACGCATCTCTAATCAACACGGCTTTATATTTCAATAATTCGTTATTCTATTCAACAAATGAATATTTGTTCTATTCAACACATGAATCTATATTTCTTTCAACACACGACTAATCTCAACACATGAGTACTGTCAACACCTCACTATTTTTGTTATGTAAAATATTTTATAAAACTAAGGTATCTATCGTTTGATTTTTAATTAGACTTCTACTGAGAAGTAGTTCTAATTTTAAATATGATAAAGATGTAAATTTCATTGTATAAAATATTTCACTCAACACATGAACATCGTCAACACATGACTATTTTTATATTCAACACATGAATTTTCTTTTATAATATTCCTTATTTTCCCGATTGGAATGAGGCCCAATCAATCACCATATAATGTTATTTATATGGATTCCATACAACACATGTATATAATAGCATTGAAAAATAATCAATCATCAACCAAAGTGCACTACACTGTATAAGCATCAAATATAGATATCCGACGCTTATAACAGCCTGTCAATCGACCGATCGACATATTTAATCCATCAGGATGAGTGAACTTCAAATTTCATCCCAACACCCGTGTGGGGTTTCAAACAATCGAACACAGATTTTATTTGTGCAGTTGGGCGATGTGTAAAATTTATCCTCCCAATCAATGTCCTTCAAATAGGTGTACATAAACAAACCGTCCGGTTTGTAAATGAATATTTTATTTTATTCAATTCCACGTTAAAAATTATATTTTTAACGATAAAATATTCTATTTCAACACATGAATTTCTATTCAGTTCATTTACACAATAAAAATGATATTTTTATTTTTCTAACATATTTTGGGAAATTTCGGCGGCATAACGGCACGATACTAGAAACGGGACGAGGCCTAGCCTTATCCCCGGTCTAGTGAAGGCCCACGCCATTCACACATCAATCAAATCAATTTCAATTCACCAAACAATTCAATTCAGCCCAAATCATCTAACTAATTTATGCAACCAAACAAACAAGTCCATGGTTTGTGGACGATTGTGTCGGGAGCTACTAAGCACCGTCTGCATCCTAGTATATATATATATAACTAGAAAAAGAATTTGAAGAGTGAGAAGTTCTCACCTAAAGCTATCCAATACCACGACTCTTCATTTATAGAAATCTTCTTCGTTATCCCATCTTCGTCATCTTCGTTGCCCGTAGTCACTATATATATAAAAATCACACATTTTTATATTTCGATGTCTTTAAAATAAAAATCACATTTTTATTTATTCACTTTCAATTTAAAAGTCATATTTTTATAATCACTTCATATATTTAAAAATCGAATTTTTACTATGCTATTCAATATATAAAAATCATATTTCCTTACCGCTAATATATAGATAAAAATTCTATTTTTATAACGCTATTCTCTATATAAAGATTTCGCCTTTTCAAAAATATAGATTTCATCATTATAAAAATCATCACTTTACTTCAACGTATATAAAATAAAAATCAGATTTTTATTTCGCTACATATACAAAGATGATATTTTTATATTCTCTATCCTATAAAGATTATATTTTTAATACTTTAAAAATATAAAAATCATATTTTTAATATTTCTATATAGTAAAGATTATATTTTTAATATGCCACTAATATAAAAATTGTATTTATATTCATATGATAAAAATCATATTTTTACCTTGATAAAAAAAAATCGTATTTTTATTTCGATAGTTTCATAATAGAAATCTACATCTTTTCCTTATGAAAATCTCATATTTTCTAATTTAAAAATCTAAACTTTTTCTAATTTAAAAATATGAACTTTTTATAAATTAAAAAATCTAATCTTTTCAGTTTTAAAACAAAGGAAAAATCAGTTTTATCGAAGGAAATAAGTAAAAACCCGAAATTAAATACTTACATTGATCGTTGAAGGAGGGAAGGGTTTTGAAACGACGGTGGTCGACGTCCAGGGGGAAGTCGAGCTTATCTCCGATGGTGGTGGTGGCCAGGTACAGGCGGGCGCGGTTTTTAGGGCAAAAGGGATGGGGGTTCGCGTCAGAGCTGTCGGTGGCTAGGGGGGCTGTCGCGATCGTTGCGCCACCGGGGGGGCTCTCGCGCGTCGGCTCTGGCGCCTGGGGGGGGCTTCGCGTGGCGGCGATCGACTGGAGGAGGGGCGCCAGCCTCTGGCGGCGGCGACAGGGGTTCCCCCCCTTTTCCGTCGCCTCCCTTTTTCTTCTTTTTTTTTTTAAATTTTTCTGTAGAATGAAATCGGGGGGGGGGGGGGCCTGGGTAGTTAAGGAGAAAAGAATTTTAATTTTATTATTTTATTTAATTATTTTAATTTCTAAAAAGGTTGACTTTTACATACGACCTCTAAACGAGGCCCACCGCCTGTCGTCCATAGCGTTTTACCCCCATTCTGAACACAATGGGATATGTATCGCATGCTGATTTGATCGTTTCGATCAGTTTCCTTTGAATTTACATTTAAATCACTATATTGAATTTTAAACGTACTTTTCAAATTACCGGGGTCACATACGAACTTTAAAAATTCCTGAAAAATATTTTCTAGCTTCGTATTGACGATACGGTCCTAACAAAACTAGTTTCGTCGAATTCTGAGACCGTTGGAAAAATGGCCAATTTCCTGTCGATTAAAATCAACTGAAACTGGTCAAACGCGTTTTCCTTTGCCACGCTCACATATTGATTCAGAAAATTATGAAATTTGAAACCTAGCAATAATTTGACATCACGGATCCAACAAAAGTGGTTTCGTCGAAATCCGAGGTCATTTGCAAAATTCCCATTTTTAAGGGCCTGAATTCCATAGCGACTATTCAGAATTTTCAACTGGACATATCTTTTGATTCCCGTTATGAAATCTTGATCTTTCGGATTCGTTGGAAAGATATCATCATTTAGATCCTATCATTTTTGGTTTCACTAAAATCCGGATTGTTTTGCACCCGGTACATTCAATTGAAGTTTGAAATCGAATTATCGAACTACCGCGCCATTTTCAATTCTATTTATAATTATATATAAATATTTATATTCTAACGACAACGTATATAAATATATACGTTCGAATTCCATTCAAAATAAATTTCTCGTCGATATTATTTAAAATAATTCATTTTAAATATTCAAAATTCACTAAAATTGCCAAAATAAAAATTTCAAACTGGCTCGCATTTTACGGGTTGTTACATTTATGTCTCCTCTTATTACTCTGGGGGCTCACACGAGCAGACTAGAGGCAGGTTAGCTGGTGGTGCGCGAGTAGCTAATTCGGAGGCAAGCAGGAGGCTTCCACGTATGATATATAGATATTCTCCCTGTGTCTTTGGTGGTCGCTACTTGGGCATTAGTAGTGTACCTCCTTTATCTTGCTTTTGTTTTGAGACGTTTGAAAAGTTGTAATAATGTTTAACTTTGGATCATAAGCTGTACTTGGATTTTCCGCTGCTATGTTAGTTGTTTCAGCTTATGCATTGTCTCACCTGTTTTATGTCAAGTATGTTATTATTACATTTTGTTCTATGCGCTGTGAGACATTCTATAGGTTCTTTGTTAGTTCATTTCCTTCTTCCCTTTCCTTCTGACGATCCGTTCCGTACCAACTGGACATCTGTACAGCGCACATTGGAGTATGTGTCGGTTGGTGCGGGGCGGGCCGTCACACAAAAGATGAATGCATTGCTGTAATCAGTGAAACCAAAATCAATAGTAAGCAGGTCAGTTGTTAAAATCTCCTTTAATAATGCAGTTGTAAATGCATTCGAGTAAAGTACATCAAAATTACCAGAAGTTGCATCAGATTTGGCAAATTTGCAAATGGTTGGAGAATATTCAGTATAACTTTTGTATTTCCATTATTCTTTGGTATTTTCATATTCAAGATATTGAAGGTAAATTTCAGTATAACTTTTGTATTTCCATTGTTCTGAAATTTAAATCAGAATATAAATTTATTTATAATTCAATTCTAGTCAGCAAGCTAACTGAACTTGCTTTCCTGTTGTTCACCAACAGCGACAATAAAAAAGTCCACATTCATGGTATTTCCGGATGCAAAGAAGACTGGTGCACTAAACTAAAAAATCTCTTATGAATAATATAAGGCTGAGATGTACAAATAAATATGCAAGAAAAGGTCTTTATCATTATATAATAGTATGTTGCGGTTATGATATCATGAAGAATATAAGGCTGATATGAAAACTCACCTGGCCTCCACCTGCATCAGCAACCATCTCGCAACAAAATGCAAAAAATCATCACTGCATAATCAAAGCAATCCTGAGCCAGCTCAAATCCCATGCCCAAAAGTTACATGTTCTTATGTGCCTTCAATTCTAGTCAGCAAGCTAACTGAACTTGCTTTCCTGTTGTTCACCAACAGCGATAAAAAACATGTCCATATTCATGGTATTTCTAGATGAGTAACGACCCGGAAAATCTGAACCAATTTAAAGTTTTAAATTGGCTAAAATAGTGGATTTTAAATATTTAAAATAAATATTTTAAATAATAAAGATGAAAACTGAGTTTGAATCGACAATTGAAAATGAATATAATTAATTCTAATTATAAACAAGGCCTGAAAAGGCGCGGTAGTTTCAAAATTTGAATTCAAACTTCGACTGACTGTACCGGGTGCAAAACAAAACGGATTTGAGTAAAACCAAAAATATTTAAATCTGTTAGTGAATACCTCTCTAACGAATCTGAAAAATCGAAGTTTCATAGCGGAAAGCAAAAGTTATGGCCAAATGAATTTTCAGAAAGATCGCTATAGAAATTATATAGCCCGTGAAAATGGCCATTTTGCATACGACCTCGGAATTCGACGAAACCACTTTTGTTGGATCCGGGATGTGAAGTTATTGCTAGTTTTCAAATTTCATAATTTTTGAAGCTAGTATGTGAGCATGGCAAAGGAAAACGTGTTTTGGTCAGTTACAGTTAAATTGGATCGACCAGAAATGGGCCTTTTTGCAAATGGTCTCAGAAATCGACGAAACTTGTTTTGTTGGGACCGTATCATCAAAACATAGTCAGATTTATTTTTCTGGAATTTTTCGAATCAGTATGTGGCCCCGGCAAATTGAAATGTGCGTTCAAAACAAATGTTGAATGTTTTATATTTTAATTTGAAGGAAAACTGACTGAAACAGTCGAATGGGCCTTTGAAACATATCCCATTTTGTTCGGAATGGGGGTAAAACACTAGGGACAGCAGTCGTTGGGTTTGGATTGGTGTTCGTGTGTGGAAGCGGGTATTTTAGAGATTTAAAATATATAAATAAAAAAAATTCATTGGTCAGAAAATCCTATTCTCTCTCCCCGATTAGAAATCGACGAACGCGGAAAGACCTTCGATTCTTCTCCTCCATTTATCTTCCAATCTATACACCATTATCGAACGCCCCAGTTGAACTTTTTGAAGATCCCACCCTCTTCTTCAAATCCGTATAAGTGGCGCTCCTCCTCGTCGAGTCTATCTCGAGAATCGCGCCCAGGAAGTGGCGACGTTCAAGCCGCCGATTCTCCTCCACCGTAGGTGCGAGTTGGCCGCGCTTCCGGGGGTGGTGCACCTCTCCTAGCCCGTCAACGTGGCACAAGACGATCGCGTTCAAGTGCTTCGAATTCAAAGAAAATCGAAGACCTAGATTTGAACATTTCAATAAGGTACGACTGAGTTAATTTTCAACTATTTTAACACCTTTAAACCGTTGCAAACTTTGAAAAATCGTATCTTTCTCATGTGTTGACGAAAATCGATGAAACAGGGAACATCGTGACCGTGTGGACGTCTTCTACATTCTAGAAGAGACCGCATATTTTTCTGAGCCTTCTGCTATTTCTGGTGGAGGGGAACCCAATGTGAGATTTCTAAATTATAAACGATATGGAAAACGACGATGTATAAATTATGTAATCGACGTATGAGTTATATAAGTGTTGTACACCTCTTGTATAAGCGTTGTATAAGTTGTACGTTCGATGTATAAGTTGTATATGCGTTGTAAATATTATATATGTGTTGAAATAGAAGTGAAATGCTATATATATATACATACATACGCCCCTCGTCCACAAATCATGAACGATATTTATTGGTTGTGATTGGTGTGGAAATTGATTGATAGCGAATGGTTGATTGAAATTGTTTGTGGTTGAAATTGATTGATTGTGGTTGAAAAATACCCGTTTGTGGTTGAGAAATATTTGGTGGAAACCACATAGGATTAGTTTGTGGAAATGAAAAAAATATACATGCCGCCTGCGTGCGAACTAAATGCATGATTCCCCATTGTCAAAAGCTGCGTTGCTTTAAGGTAGAGCGAGGAGCCGTACTAGGGACGGTCCCGGTTTTAACTACCCTGCCGTTATGCTGCCGAAATTTTGAATAATATTCATGTGTTAGAATTATTTTCATGTGTTGAAACTATAATCGTGTGTTGAATAGAAATTCCTTTATTGAATGACATTCATGTTTTGAAATAAATTGTTTTGCAATATAAAAATCACCATTTTATCTATTTATATAAACTATAGAAAAACTTCATGTGTTGAATCGAAATTCATTCGTTGAATTGAAATTCATGTGTTGAATGGTATTCGTGTTTTAAATATAAAAATCACCTTTTTATCTATTAATATAAACTATAGAAAACCTTTATGTGTTGAATCGAAATTCATTCGTTGAATTGAAATTCATGTGTTGAATGGTATTCGTGTTTTAAATATAAAAATCACCTTTTTTATCTATATATATAAACTATAGAAGACCTTCATGTGTTGAATTGAAATTCATTCGTTGAATAGAATTCATGTGTTGAATGGTATTCGTGTTTTAAATATAAAAATCACCTTTTTATCTATATATATAAACTATAGAAAACCTTCATGTGTTGAATCGAAATTCATTCGTTGAATTGAAATTCATGTGTTGAATGGTATTCATATTTTGAAAGAAATTGTTTTATAATAAAAATCCTATTTTTATCATCAATATGAACTATATAAAATAATCGCGTTTCGAAATAAATTGTTTTATAATAAAAATCCTATTTTTATCATCAATATGAACTGTATAAAATAATCGCGTTTTGAAATAAATTGTTTTATAATAAAAATCCTATTTTTATCATCAATATGAACTATTTAAAATAATCGCATTTTGAAATAAATTGTTTTAAAATAAAAATCCTATTTTTATCATCAATATGAACTATATAAAATAATCGCATTTTGAAATGAATTGTTTTACAGTAAAAATCACCTTTCTACTGTACACATGAGTTGTTAAAAATAGTGAAGTGTCGAAGTGAATGTTTGTTGGATAAAAATATCATTTTTATCAAATATATGAAAAGAATATAGCTTTGAAATCGAAGAATCGATATACATATATATAAATAGAATTAAAATATATCGAATAAATAAGCTGCAGTTCGTATTTTGAAACCGTGATTTCAAACGATTAGTGCGGGAGATCCGACCATCGGATTTTCCCGAAACCGCAAACATTGGGTTCGCTTTGGAAATATCTTTCCAACGGCACCAACTTTGTAAAGATCCAATGGTTGGATTGTCTGGAATGTTTAATTTAAATCTGAAGAAAAACAATGCCAGAATCGATTATATATATATATATATATATATATATATATATATATATAATTATATTAAATCGAATAACAACGCTGTAGTTCGTATTTTGAAATCGAAACTTCAAACGATTATACCGGGAGATCCGACCGTCAGATTTTCCCGAAACTGGAACCGTTTGATTCGTTTTGAAAAGATCTTTCTGATGATGTAAATTTTTTGAAGATCCAACGGTTAGATTTTCAAATATGTGTAAATCAAATCTGAAGAAAAACAGCTCCACGGCCGCGTTATGGCCCGAAGCGTCGTTCTGAATAAATTGGCTATTTTAAAATAAATAAAAATAGCGATAAATCGTTATAAAATAGTATAAACGATATAGATGTGAAATTTAGAAACTAACTGAAGGTTGTCTAAGTCGAATGGTTTCCTGGGTGTTGATCTGATGTCGGTTTCGGTCTTCGGGGTTAATATGTGGGAAATCGTTCTCTTACTGATTTACGGTTAGTGACTAATGAATTGAAATGATGCGTATGTAGTGTTTATATAGCACGTGTTTATTATATACGCGAGTTGCTCAGAAAGACCGGGTTTATCCCATTCAGAATAACTGAATCGACGATAAGAAATCGAAGATGAAGACGGTCGTTGAAGACCGGAAATCTTCACCACGTTTGGATGGTAACTGATGTCCTGATTGGGAGGCATCCCGAAATATGGATAATGAGTGGTGATCATCCAGACGTACATGGAGATCGATGGGTTTGCGAGGTATATAGTGCCTCTGGTTTCATTCAGACCCAGAACGGACTTGCAAATGGACAGTGTGTCTGACATTGGAATTTATTCTGTGTGTTTGATAGCTATCAGTTGCACGGTGTGAATTGCCTGTGTGGCATGCTAAGATGTAGTGATCAAGGCTTCTGTTGAAAAGCAAAGTCTTGTGGTGATGATCAAAGCACCGCCTGTGTGGCGTAGCTTTGTGTATTCGCGAGCCTCACACCCCGGTATGAACCAGAAACGGGAGAGGACATCAGGGAGGGCTTGCGTTTCTTCCTGGCTAGAAGTGGTGTCAGTGGTTTTACACGCCCTGACGAGTTTGACTTATGTGGTTGTTGCTGTTGCGAGGCACCTCGGTTATATCGGTCGATCCGGGACCGATGGAGTCATTCGTTGGCTCATTTACGCCCCAAAGGGCGGGGAAACGTAGTGTTCAGGCATAATAATCCACATCGGTGGACCGGCCCTGACGATCCAAAGGGTTGATGCGTTCTGATCCTGAGGCTCGGGCTAGGCAGTCACGAATTTGGTAAGGACTATCTTTTGCCTTGGTTCATGACGGAAATCCAATTTCCAAATACGTGACTGTGCGGTTTTGATTGTATATAAATGGCGACATGATATATGGTACCCATGCCGTCTATGATTGATAGTTATGATTGAAATTGTTTTCGAAACCTATAAACACTAGTAAAAATATCAAATGCTTTTGTTTTATTCGTATCAAGCATATTTTGGCCATTATAAGGTCAAACTCTATCCTCCGGTTTGCGTTGCATTGTGTAATGGGAACTGAGTCTTATAATGGCTTCATTTTTACAAAAAGCATTGCGAAGTTTAAAAGATTTAATTATTTTAAATCACTGGAAATCCAATGGGGTAAACCCGTTCCACGAAAGTGGCGTGGTCCTGTGATTAGCCATATTTTAAATGTGTTGAGTAGATTTCTCATACCAGTCCATGACTGACTCGTAGTTTGTTTCACTTTCAAACTCGGGTGCCCCTTTTTCTACACGGGCAACCTTGTATTCAGGTTTAGCTGGCTCTTTCTGGATAGCTGGAGCTGAAGATGGATTCTATCATTTATCTATTGTTTGACGTTTTCTAATGAATTAGAAAAGCGCGATATTTAAATTAAATTCTGCATGCATACAGGTGTGTAGCATACAGGTGGAACACAGGGAGGTGTACTTAAAAATTATTCTTTTTCTATTCTTAGGCAAGTTAGACAAATCTTGAAGGTTTTTTTTTTTTTTTGAATTAATATTATTGAAATTACTACGAATATGAATCTAATCAGACCGATATCAATTCAATAACTGAAAAGAAAGGTACCAATTGCTATAAAAAGAAAATAACAAGTAAACAATACACAGAAAATTAAAAGAAGGATGTGCCGTTGAATCTAATCAAACAGACAGACCTAACATGCAATAATAAAAGAAAATAACAATATGTATTCTACCAAAACTAATTGGATAGATACATAGATTGTTATGAAAGAAAAAGACAGTAAACTAAAACGAAGAAAACTTTTATTAATAAAGTGAGAATACAGAAAAAAAATGTCCCCTTTACAATGGGATATGCATGTGCTTTTATAGGTGAACTGGAAACCCTAATTAAGTCTATGAATAACTGGGCCTCATCATCCATTATATCTCTTGTCTTCCTTGACCAAGCTTGATTGGAAAGCAAAACATGGTGAATATCTTCCAAATCTTCCTATCTTTCATGTAGCAAATTGATTGATTGATTGATGAGCAGATTCCATGTGATTAATTCTTCCAAACAAGGATACTCATTAGACTCCAAAGGCAACAAAGGATAAAATCTTCAAAATTGATCTTTTCTTGGCAATAATTCAATCAGAAATTCTTCTAATTGGAAATTGGAAATTGAAAAATGAATGTTTTGAATTGATTTCCATGACTACTCCTGAAATGTCTATTAGTGAATATCATACATACACATGAATATGTATATATATAATATAACACTAATTAATATATTCTTCATAGCAAAAGGGGCAGTGTGAAAGTTCCGTTCTTTGGCAAAAAGTGAGCTTGAGGGGGATCGAACTCAGGTCTCTCAGTACAAATCTCTATGCATTTACCAGTGAGCTACAACATCTTTTGTAATTGAGATGGCTTTAATACGGGGAAGTAGCTTTTTATTTGTAGTTGGCCTTTAATTTGAAACGAAGGAGGCATTACTTGACAACCTGTAAAAACACATAAAAGTACCCAAAGTATCATTTATTTATTTACAAAAGATAAAATATAAGAGCATAAAATAAACACATTTCTATGTTAATCAAATACCCCCACACTTATCTTTTACTCGTCCTCGAGTAAAAAGAAAATGAAAAACTAACTAGATAGGTCACACTTTCGTAGGAAACACGATTGCATTGAGCGTATGCAACAAGCCGTTAAACCTCTAGGTGTCCCTAGTAGGACGAGTGGTGTCTCGTGAGGGTTTTCAGCGGATACTACCCACAAAATCCAAATGCAGTATGTGTGGATCTAATGTAACTATATGAATGCAATGGTTATATACAAAAAACAAAGAAAACAAGAATGACAACACAACTTGTTTCAGGAAAGTGATACAACAAATTAAGTTAACAATTTCTAGTCAGTTGATTTTATTTTAGATACCTCAACTTGTCACAAATTTTCAATATAAATCAAGTTTTCAAATGTTAAATTCAAGTTTGGCCAGTTAGTTCGGTCGATAACATAGTGCAACCATGAAATAAGTTCTTAGTTTGCTTGGCACAGTTTGCAAAGTGGTATTATTATTTTCTCATGTATGGCTAGTCAAATCAATAAGGTCAAGAAGTGTTGGGGCATCATCGCTTATTCTTTATTCTATAAAATTTTAAAATTTATGATTAAGTACATACACCTAACTTAGAAGACCAAGGTTTACCACCCATGCACTGCCTCGCGGACTAACGGAGAGTGGGTAAAGAACTTGGCGGATTGTGCAGACCGACTTTGACTTTGTCAACAACGTGTCGGTAATCCTTAGGTGTCCAATCTCATAAAATGAGACCAAGATATTCCAATGCTGACTTTGTCAACAACCTGTCGAATAGAGCTTGGCGGGTTTGCACACCAACGCTTGATATACAAGCAATGTTGGATACCCTTGGATTATTATTATTATTATTATTGAAAATATAAGTACAAAAGAGAGTTACGCGAATTCAACTTAACACAACTTAGTTTTAAAGATTCAAAAAGCCAATATAAGTATTTTAAGACCTCCACTTATTTAAACAAAGTCTACAATATAGAATAGATTTCATGGCCATCACCTAAGAATCTCCCTATGTATCGGTTACACTATTATCCCTCAAAATTAAACTTTTCATTATATTTCTTATTTGATCTAAGTTGAGAGAAAAAAATACTATCAACTGACTAAAAGTTGTAAACTTATTTCGTGGTATCACTCTAAAATGAGTCGTGTCGGTGTGATTGTGTGTGTGTGTTTTTTTTAAACAAAAGTGGAGAAGATGTGATGCATACTTGACTACCCCCACACTAGATGGAGACAGTGTCCCAACTGTCTAAGGTATGCAGACCAAAATGGCAAAAAAATAAAAATAAAAATGAAAAAAATGAAAAAGAAAAAGAACGTGTACCACCTGATTTCACGGTGGATGATCAGGCACATGAAGATCGATAAGGTCATCTTCGTCATATTGCTCGAATTCTAAAAATGGTTTCAGTCGTTGACCGTTTACTTTGAAGACTTTTCCATCCCTAGGATTTTCAATTTCAACTGCTCCATGAGGATATGCTGTTTTCACAACATAAGGTCCAGTCCATCGAGATCTGAGTTTTCCTGGAAACAAGTGAAGTCTAGAGTCGTATAAAAGAACTTTTTGACCTACGTTGAATTCCTTACGAAGTATGTTTTTGTCGTGTTGGGATTTGGTTCTTTCTTTGTAGATTTTCGCATTTTCATACGCCTCATTTCTTAATTCCTCTAATTCAGAAATTTGTAACTTCCTATGTGAGCCGGCTTTTTGTAAGTCAAAATTCAAAAAATTTATGGCCCAAAGAGCACGATGCTCTAATTCAAGAGGTATGTGACAGGCCTTTCCAAAGACTAATCGATATGGTGACATCCCTAGATTGGTTTTATAAGCAGTGCGAAAAGCCCAAAGTGCATCAATCAGTTTTGAGGACCAATCTTTTCTATTGGAATTCACGGTTTTCTCAAGAATTTGTTTGATTTGTCTATTGGAAACTTCTACTTGTCCACTAGTTTGTGGATGGTAAGGGGTTGACAGCTTGTGTATGATTGAGTATTTCTTGAGCAAGGACTCAAAAGCACGATTACAGAAGTGAGTGCCATTATCGCTAATGATAGCTCGAGGTGTGCCAAAGCGTGAAAAAATGTTTTCTTTGAGGAATTTGATAACAATCTTGTTGTCGTTGGTTTTGGTCGGGATGTCTTCAACCTATTTTGAGACATAGTCTACCGCAAGCAAGATGTAAAGATTTCCAAATGAGTTAGGGAAAGGTCCCATGAAATCGATGCCCCAGACATCAAATATCTCAATCACTAAAATGGGGTTGAGAGGCATCATGTTTCACTTAGTAATTCGACCCGTTCTTTGACATCGATCGCATTTAGAGCAAAATTCGAAAGCGTCACGGAAGAGTGTGGGCCAATAAAAACCGCTTTGCAAAACTTTTGCAGCAGTTTTTCTTGCTCCAAAATGACCGCCACAAGCATGGTCATTGAGAAAGAGAGAATACTTTGGTGTTCATGATCGGGCACACACCTTCGAATGATTTGGTCTGGACAGTACTTGAAAAGATATGGGTCGTCCCAATAGAAGTTTCGAACTTTCGAGAGAAATTTTTGTTTATCTTGTTTCGACCATTCAGCGGGTGTTTGCTATGTGACAAGATAATTCACAATGTCAGCGTACCAAGGGGTGTTAGAGATGGAAAGAATTTGTTCGTCCGGAAAATAGTCATCGATTTGGGTGTCATCAACATTTTCGTGCACAATTCGAGAGAGATGATCAGCTACTACATTTTCAAAACCCTTTTTATCTCGTATTTCTATGTCAAATTCTTGAAGAAGAAGGATCCAACGAATCAAGCGGGCCTTAGCATCCTTCTTAGAAAGCAAATATCGTAGGGCAGCATGATCAGTGTAAACTATGACTTTGGATCCTACGAGATGTGGTCTGAATTTCTCAAGAGCGAAGACAACTGCCAAAAATTCCTTTTCAGTAGTTGACAGTTGGGCCTCGTTTAAGGTTTTGCTAGCGTAATAAATGACTCGAGGGAGTTTATCGATACGCTGACCTAAGATGGCTCCAATTGCAAAGTCAGAAGCGTCGAACATAAGTTCGAAGGGCTGAGTCCAATCAGGAGGTTGAATGATGGGAGCTGTGGTCAAGATTGACTTAAGAGTTTCAAAAGATGTTTTGCAGTCATTGGAGAATTCGAACTTAACGTCTTTGGCAAGTAATTTTGAGAGAGGTTTTGAAATTTTTGAGAAATCCTTAATGAATCTTCTATAGAATCCCGCGTGACCAAGAAATGAACGAACATCTTTAACAGACTTA
Source organism: Allium sativum (assembly GCA_030737875.1). NCBI lineage: Eukaryota > Viridiplantae > Streptophyta > Magnoliopsida > Asparagales > Amaryllidaceae > Allium > Allium sativum. Next base: position 269,456,048 of record CM060922.1, on the reverse strand, counting down.
GGAGGAGGCAGATTAGCAATCAAATCGATTTCAGATTTATCGACTTCAAGGCCATCTTTGGAGATGACATGACCTAGAACTATCCCCCCTTTTTACCATGAAGTGACATTTTTCCCAATTAAGCACGAGTGATTTTTCCTTACAACGTTTTAGGATGAGTTCTAAATGAGTGAGGCATTGGGAAAAAGATGATCCATAGATTGAAAAATCATCCATGAATATTTCTAAGAATTCTTCCACCGTATCAGAGAAAATACTCATCATACACCTTTGGAAAGTCGTGGGGGCATTACAAAGACCAAAAGGCATGCGAAGATAAGCAAAGGTTCCAAAGGGACAAGTAAAGGTGGTCTTATGTTGATCCTCTAAAGCAACAGGGATTTGGTTATAACCAGAGTATCCATCGAGAAAACAATAGTACTCATGACCCGCTAAGTGTTCGAGCATTTAGTCAATAAAAGGTAAGGGAAAATGGTCTTTTCGTGTGGCTGAGTTGAGCTTTCGATAATCGATACACACACACCATTTTGTTTTGATTTTTGTTGGGACGAGCTCATTACTTTCATTTTTGATCGCTGTGACTCCCGGTTTCTTTGGTACGACTTGTACCGGACTCACCCAGGTACTATCAGAGATGGGATAGATGATGTTATTGTCTAGACATTTGATTATCTCCTCCGTGACCACTTCTCTCATGTTTGGGTTTAATCGCCTTTGAGCCTCACGGGTGGGTTTAGCCTCATCGACTAAATGTATGCGATGTTCCATAATTGACGGGCTAGTTCCTTTTTATCGCTCAGTTCCCACCCCAAGGCGTCTTTATTTTCCAGCAAAATTTCTAAGAGTTTTTCTTCTTGGTCCTCGATAAGATCAGAGGCCAAGATTATGGGAAGAGTTTCTGAGGAGTCTAAGTATGCGTACTTAAGGTCTTGTGGCAAGGGTTTGAGATCTAACTTAGGATGTTCTTGAGTGTTAACATTAGTTAACATTCCTTGGTTAGATTCAGAAGACGAAGGATTTAAGTCAAGAAATTCATTCAGTTCAGAAATGTATTCAAGTTCGTCGAAATCGGAGTCGAAATGTTCCAGACACATTTTCAAGGCTTCAGAAGTGTCATTAGAGGTTTCGTCAACTATGGTTTGAATCATGTCGATTTCATCGGTCTCAAAATCCCTAGGTTGCTTGTTGAGATTGAAGATGTTTAGCTCAATGGTTAGGTGCCGGAAGGAAAGTCGAAGTTGACCGTTCCTACAATTAATGACAGCATTTGAGGTTGCTAAGAAGGGCCATCCTAAAATCAACCATATTTGAACTTTGGGATTTGAGACAGGCTCTGTGTCTAAAACTATGAAATCGACAGGGAAGTAAAACTGTTCAATCTGTATCAAGACGTCTTCGATAATTCCCAATGGCTTTTTGACAAATCGGTCGGCTAACTGAAGAGTGATGTTTGTTGGTTTAATTTCCCCTAACCCAAGTTGACAATAAACAGTATAAGGAAGAATATTGACATTGGCACCAAGGTCGAGTAGGTCACGAGAGATATGGGTGTTTCCTATTTTGCAATCAATCGTAGGGCAGCTAGGGTCTTTGTACTTGACTGGGGCAAGATTTGAAAGAATAGAGCTTGTATTAGCAGTTAGAAAGGCGATTTTTGGGACATTAGTCGCACATTTTTGTGTGCACAATTCCTTAAGACATTTAGCATATTGAGGAATTTGTTCAATGGTGTCTAAAAGAGGAATGTTCACACGGACTTGTTTGAAAATTTCCAAAATTTTATCAAAATTTGCCGCTTTCTTCTTATTATTGAGTCTATGGGGAAATGGAGCTATTGGTATTTCGACTCTGTGATGAGTTTCATCATTCGAGGAAGAAGGTTTATCCAATGAAATAGAAGGTGGTAAGGTCGTAGAAGATGGAATGTTGGTATTGCCAACATTAATTTTCGAAGGTGGGTCGGGTTTGCCGACACTGGAAGAAGAATTGTTGGGATTGCCAACATTTAAGGAAACTTGAGGTTTAGAAGAATTGGCATTTGAATCCAATGGGTGATCATCAAGATTAGGGATTGGGGTCGAGTTAGAAGGTTCGCCAGGGTTGCCTACGTTATTATCAATCCTCTTTCCAGATCGAAGGGTTGTAATAGCGTTGACTGGATTATGGTTTTCGTCCTCACAAGAATTTACAGCACGAGAGTTATATTTTGGATTCACCTCAGGTTGATTAGGAAACTTTCCTTTCTCATTATTTTTCATTAGTTCTTTCAACATACTCATCATTTGGTCGAGTTTAGCGTCGTGTGAGTTAATTTTAGCTTCATGAGAGTTCAACTATTTTTCTAAAAGCACAATTTCTTGCGACGGTTGAGAAGGTTGAAAGGATTGGTTTGATGATTGAAAGTTGGGGTGCCTATAAGGTTGTTTGGATTGAGATGCTGTTTGAGAGGTTTGAGAAATTGGAGGTGGAGCTTGATAATTTGGATTTGGAATAAAGGGTTGCACGTGAGATGGGTTAGCTGAATTATTGGGGTTTGACCAAGAAAAATTTGGGTGGTTCCTCCAACCAGGATTGTATGTGGATGAGTAAGGATTATTTTGAGCTATGGCATTAGCTTGGTCCTGAGAGTAATAGTGGGGTAGCCCTTCTCCGGCTTGAGGAGTTTGATTTTCTAAGGGAATTTGACTTGGGTCCACGACATGCACTCCTCTAGTTGAAGTACGAATGGGAACACGAATTAATTCCCACTGCATGTCCTTTTCAGAATAATCTTCTAAGAATTTCCAAGCTTCATCGGCCGTCTTAGACATAAAGTCTCCTCCACACATTGATTATAGTTGAGTTCTAGTCTGATAGTTTAGCCTTTCATATGCAATTTGACATAAGTGGTCTTTTAGAATTCCGTGATGAGGACAACTATATAATAGTTGGTTGAATCTTTCAAAGTATTTTGAAAAAGTTTCCCCCTCATTTTGACAGAATTGGTTTATCTCAGTTCGAATTTTAAGAGTTTTATGGAAAGGGAAAAACTTTTTCAAGAATATAGTGACAAATTCATCCCAACTTCTTATGGAATGTTTTGGAAGAGAATTTAGCCATCTTTTAGCGCTTTTAAGTAGTGCAAATGGGATTAGCCTTAGCTTGATCGATTTGTTAGACAATTGTTGTATTTTTGTTGTAGACGCATACAATTCAAATTCACTCAGAAATTCATAAGCATTTTCAGACCCAGTAAATTTTGGTACCCCTTGAATAAAAGAATGTTTAAGCTCAAAATTGTTTCCTTCAGCTGGGGGGAACACGATGACAGAGGGTTGAACGGTCCTAGTTGGATAACATCGATCACGAAGAGATAAGGGTCTGTCCATTTCCATATTGAAATTTTGAAAACTTTGATTTATTCGATTTTGATCCCCAAAGTTTGGAAAATTTTGATTCACTCGATTTTGATCCAATTCGGTTGGAAAATTTTGGTTGATTCGAGAACCCCTAGGAGAATTTTGTTGGCTAACACTTTTTTCACTCATTGTTGTTAAATGCAAGCAAAGAAATCTACTACAATGAATTTTTCTGTCCTTAATGGATCCTAACCCAAAATTATAAAGTGACGCCTTTGATTACTTAGATCAAAAGATTTCTCAGCCAGTTAACGGACAGGAGTTATCGGTGCACCAGGAATCACCCTAGCAATGCAGCCGAAGGTTTAAGTACCTTCAGAGTAACAACCGATATAATATTTACGAATCACCGTAATATTTATAAACGGCTATTTCTCTGTCGTAGTCTAGAAACCAAGAAATAATTCGTTCCAAATGAATCAACTATCACAATACAATTAAGCACTAGATGAGCCCGTGACTCCCTTAAGTCCAATGTCTAATCGTTATTATAAGTCAGATTCTACGATGAAATGCAATTTGTGGGCTAAGGAAAGGGTGATGAAATCCCTCACCTTATGTTAATTGGGGGATTGCCCTTAATAGAATGAATAAAAAGTGCAGAAATAACAACAATCACACAATTTAATTGCAGAAATTAAAAAATTTACATTCAAGCCGCTGCTCCTGTAGAATTTTTTTACAACAATTGTCTATATTTTTCTTTGCAGCGGAGCACCTGTAGAGTCAAAGAAATTTTTACAGTGGGGTATGGCTGTCCGTCCAGAAAGTTTGAGTTGTGCTAGCTATTCAACTCCACTGTTTGCTTTGCTTTGCTTGCTTTTGATTCCTTTGTTGGTTGCTTGAAGTTCTCTTTGCTTTGATCTTTCATTCAATTCTTTTCTATCTTTTTTCCTTTTCTTTTTTTTTTTTGAAAAGAAAACAAAATTAAAACAAAAGATTAGAAGAAAACTGATTCAGAATTAAAACCAAAACTAAAATAACAAAACTAACTGAACTAAAAAAAATAAGAAAATAAAACAAAACTAAACTCGACCACTAAAAAAACTAGGCTTTTTTTTAAACTACAACTCAAGTGTATCAACCAGAGAAACTAGTACAAGAATTCCACGACCAATCAAATGAAACCTTGGTTCAACACATGTACCACAGAAGAATGCAGACTCCCTAAATAAAAAACACTTTTTTTGGTTTCTCTGCAGACACAAAACCCAACTCTTTTCCCCCAAAACAACATCCAACCGGAAAAAAATGAATAAATAAATACTCGCACCCCACCTCTTTTCTTTTCTTTTGAATTCGAACTGGTTTCGATTTTCGCTGATTGATGTTTCGATTAGAGTTGATTCCCGTTATAGATTTAGGGGTGGATTTGAATAGGGTTCGAATTGATTTCGGTGTATTTGATTTTGCTTGCGGTTTCCAATTGCTGTTCGATTGTTAAATTAGAATTGGGGCTTCCGGGTCTTCAGATTTGTTGAGAGAGTTTGGGACTTCCGATCTTGGTTAACGATTCGGTTATTGTATGGGTGAATCGATCGGAAGTCTCAATTTTTGGGTTTGCTGAGGCTATAGTCGAGGAAGTCTGCAATTCGAATTGATGAGGGTTTGATGGATTTGCGGCTGGTGATGGTGTAGCTTGGCACAGTGAGTTGTTGCATGTATTTGCGAGGTCGACTTGATGTTAACGGAGGTGACTAACTGGCTGTTTGTGCGATTGGAGAGGGGTTGATTTGGGTGCGGTCGTAGTTAGATAAGATTTTGGGGAGGCTGGCTTGTATTTAGTGGAGTATGGATGGTCTTGTAGAGTTGGTTTTGGATGAAATGTACAGGAGGTTTGAAATATGGCTGAGAGTTAGTATTGTAGAAGATGAGGGTGGTTAATGGTTGAGGAGGGCCAGGAAGTAGGTATCAGTGGGTACTGTTGTTTAGCTGAAATTGTTTGGGTTGTGAACGATGTAAGTAGTTGAAGTATGGGTTGAAGGTGTGAGTCTTTGTAATTTGGTATGGTGATTTGTATGGTTGAGGGAATTTGAGGTTGATTTTGTGGTAGAGGACGGTGAAGTTGGTGCCGAAGTGTGAATGCGTAATGGATGTGGTTGGATGTAAACAAAGATTTGCGGCAGAATTAAAGGAAGAAGATTTAGAAAATGGAAATTTTTGCACTTTTTTATTTGAAAAAAAGGAAAGAAATGGTAAAAGAAGAGAAAGTGATTGGAAAAAAAAGAAAAGAAAGGAAACTGAATAAAAATTGGAAAGTTTTTTTTTCTCAATTTAGTTGATGATAGTACCAATGAAATTGATAAACCAAACCACTAAACAATTTTTTTTCTATTTATGAAACAAAACAAAAGAAAAAAACACGAATCGGAAATTAAATAAATAATAAAATTTAATTATTTCCTCCCCGGCAATGGCGCCAAAAACTTGTTCGACGTTTTCTAATGAACTAGAAAAGCGCGATATTTAAATTAAATTCTGCAAGCATACAGGTGTGTAGCATACAGGTCGAACACAGGGAGGTGTAATTAAAAATTATTCTTTATCTATTCTTAGGCGAGTTAGACAAATCTTGAAGGTTGGTTTTTTTTTTTTGAATTAATGTTCTTGAAATTACTACGAATATGAATCTAATCAGACCGATATCAATTCAACAACTGAAAAGAAAGGTACCAATTGCTATAAAAAGAAAATAACAAGTAAACAACACACAGAAAATTAAAAGAAGGATGTGCCATTGAATCTAATCAAACGGACAGACCTAACATGCAATAATAAAAGAAAATAACAATATGTATTCTACCAAAACTAATTGGATAGATACACAGATTGTTATGAAAGAAAAAGACAGTAAACTAAAAAGAAGAAAACTTTTATTAATAAAGTGAGAATACAGAAAAAAATGTCCCCTTTACAATGGGATATACATGTGCTTTTATAGGTGAACTGGAAACCCTAATTAAGTCTATGAATAACTGGGCCTCGTCAACCATTATATCTCTTGCCTTCCTTGACCAAGCTTGATTGGAAAGCAAAACATGGTGAATATCTTCCAAATCTTCCTATATTCCATGTAGCAAATTGATTGATTGATTGATGAGCAGATTCCATGTGACTAATTCTTCCAAACAAGGATACTCATTAGACTCCAAAGGCAACAAAGGATAAAATCTTCAAAATTGATCTTTTCTTGGCAATAATTCAATCAGAAATTCTTCTAATTGGAAATTGAAAAATGAATGTTCTGAATTGATTTCCATGACTACTCCTGAAATGTCTATTAGTGAATATCATACATACACAAGAATATGTATATATATAATATAACACTAATTAATATATTCTTCATAGCAAAAGGGGCAGTGTGAAAGTTCCGTTCTTTGGCAAAAAGTGAGCTTGACGGGGATCGAACTCAGGTCTCTCAGTACAAATCTCTATGCATTTACCAGTGAGCTACAACATCTTTTGAAATTGAGATGGCTTTAATACGGGGAAGTAGCTTTTTATTTGTAGTTGGCCTTTAATTTGAAACGAAAGAGGCACTACTTGACAACCTGTAAAAACACATAAAAGTACCCAAAGTTTCATTTATTTATTTACAAAAGATAAAATACAAGAGCATAAAATAAACACATTTCTATGTTAATCATCTATTTTATGCTATTCAGATCCTGTATACTGTGTAACTCTGATGATTACTTTTACCCCGTATATTCTATTGTGCATTATCTGGTGTATTTATTTAATTCTGTTCTGCTGTTATCTGTTTTTGTGTTATATTCCAAGGATTACCCTTGTCGCCGTCAGTACGGGGTTTGGGGTCGTCTCATGATGCAAAGAAGACCGGTGCATTAAACTAAAAAATCTCTTATGAATAATATAAGGCTGAGATGTACAACTAAATATGCAAGAAAAGATCTTTATCATTATATGATAGTATGTTGCGGTTATGATATCATGAAGAATACAAGGCTGATATGAAAACTCACTTGGCCTCCACCTGCATCAGCAACCATCTCGCAACAAAATGCAAAAAGTCACCACTGCATCATCAAAGCAATCCTGAGCCAGCTCAAATCCCATGCCCAAAAGTTACATGTTCTTATGTGCCTATTATATTGTATTAACTGGAAACTTTAGTTTCACTTTAAAAAGCAAAGTCAGACATAGAGTATGGGAAAGAAAACATGGTAACTTATTGCTCATACTCACCCTCTTCCTCCTTTTCAACTTGTCCCAAACTAAACACATGGCAAATGACAAAGTAAAAACATACAATTATATTGCTTACCACCTTTGATAGTTTGACCAACCAAAATGTGTAATAGGAAAATAGTAATAATATCTGGATGCATTAGCATGTGAGATATAACAAATAAAAATTGAGTGCTTAAGGAGAAGATGTTATATTTCCAAAAATAAAAGTCCTAACCTTGTTAATGATGTGCCTAAATTATATAAACCATCATTTATCAAATTGTCAGTATGACATGCGAACAATGTAAGTTATGTTTTTGTTTGTAGTGGCAACAAAAATATTATGAAGGTCATCAAATATACATTACCAAACAACGGTTGCTGTTAGAAAGAGTATTTGAACATGAATACATCTACAAAGTCGGTGTAATTGTTAGCCTCAAACATAAGCTTCATTCTTTGCTTCAACAACAAGGACATCAAGGAGACGCTCTTAATATTCCAATGCATCCATGGAGGTAGCACCCTTTTCTAATCAGCAAGAGCCTGACAGGAAAAATGTCAACAAAAGGTATAATCGCAGGCCATGTTTGAAGACAAAATTATTAACAGCTAGAAATGACATATGCTTATTTGTGAGAGTGAATCCATTTTATTTCATACAATGAACAGCTGATTTAATAAACATTGCTACTTGTAAAAAAAAAATCGAAATACTTGGTTTTGAAAACATACAAATAATCAAACTCAAATGGCTCACATACGAGGATAAATCAACCAGTTTCCCCCGTATAAAAATATAATTTTCTATCTAATTAAAACTAATCAAATAAAGAATCAACCTGCTTCTACATAGTCTGCTGGGTCTAAACTTTGATTCGTGGAGGCAGACAAATCGAAAAATACCGTGTTTACTATAGCAGTTTCTGCCAATTTATAAAGTCTGCCGTTAACCTGATGAAGGAGGACAATTCTTTCGCATGCCCTAGACTTGAATCAAATTTCTGCAATCAAGCAGAAAACGATTAAATAAAACATTCAAATGCAATAACCAGTAAATAAAGTAACAATTTTTAAAATATGTAGATCCAAACCATTTGGAGAATTGATGTCAGTTGGTGATGGTTTCTCTAGAGAACCGTTTGGAGGATTGGATTTTAGGGTTTCCTCCTTAGGGCATCGATTGTGGTCGGAACTCAATGGAGAGGCATGAAGAGGAGGCCGGGGAATTGTCGGAGGCTGCGGCGGACTTGGAGAAGGCAGAGACGGAGGTTTTAATGTAAGCGGTGGACGCGCTTCTGTTTGCCAGGAAAACTTTCGTGAGGTCTCCATTATTGATTGCATGAGGAAATGAAAGGAAGACTGCGTGAGGGGGGCAAAGTTATTATATGTGACTTACTTTGGAGCCTAATTTTCATTTGTCCCGCCTAAATTTCATGCTTTTGCGTTAACATTTTATGGCATGTCACCAAATTTAGACCAGCATTTGTATCATTATTTATTTATTAATAACTATTAATTATTAATTACTAGTTATTATTTATTAAATATTAATCTATATTGTAATTATTAATCATTACTTGTTATTTATTAATTATTTTTTACAATGAGTAAAAAATTAACTATTGATTACTATTTAATGGTATTAACAATTACATCTATTATTATTTATTTGAACAAATTATTTAATATTTCAAATTAATTATAAATTAATATCCAATATTTGATTAATTATTAATATTTAAAAATAATAATTTTTAAATTGATCATTCATTATCACTATTTGGTTATAATTAGTATTTATTATTTATTAATTATATTTCCATAATGCCTCAGTCTTTATGAAGAATTTACATTTAAAAATTACTGGAAGTAACAAATTTTGATATTCATCTCCTAATTTTCTATCTTAGAGAAATATCTTTTTATATTGCATGATACTAACACTTACCAAATGAGGCTAATGTAGAATACTGTTTAAAATATTTCTTTCTATTTAAGCTATGTACCTTTAATTTTGATGATTTAATCTTCAAAAATGTCTTTTTTCTTCTACGCTCAAACCTTATTTAAAGTTCAACGTTTTTGAACATTCGTATTTTTTCAAATCTTACATTATAGTGTTTCTATGATACAAATTTCTACGAAGATTTGAAATTTCCATAAATCCATTACTTTTAGTGATAAACATTTTTTGAAGTCTAAAGTTATGTTATTTAACTATTTTTAAAAGGATATTTTAAGGCAGTGTGAATATTAGTGAAGCATACCTCCTTACAATTGGAAAAATATATTCTAAACTTTCAGACAATCGTAATAATGCTTCTTCTTTTTTTGTGAAATAAGTTAATTTCATAATACTCTATCTTTCTGTTAAATCAAATCTCTTTTTTTTTTTAGTTTGCTATGAAAATATAGTTTTAGGGTAAACCAAATGTGTTATTTAATTACACTGCAAAACAAAATTACATAAATGTTGTTGAGGAAAGTTATCTTTTATGACATATATTAAAGATGAATTCAAATTTTTAAAATTTTCAAAATATAAAATATAATTATCAACTACAATTATAAAATATAATTATAATTATAGTTAAATACAATTATTTAAAATTAATTATTGAATACTAGATATCATTTCATAAGTATTAAATTTTATTATTAATTATTACATAATTATTATAATAAACTGATATTTTCATTATTTAGGATAATAAATATAAAAGAACAATTTAAAATTTTAAGATTTAGCGTAAAATATAATGGCATAGTGATTGAAATTTGTGATGAAAACAGAGAACTTAATTAAGAATTTAATAATTACATCGGTTATGAGCAAAGATTATTTTGCTAATTTTAAATAAGCAATTATCATAATTTATTTAATATAGAACATAAATTATTATTTATTACTACTTATACATCATTAATAGAACAAATTAATCATTGAAAATTTTAATAATTATCAAAAAAATAACACTAAAGTATATCTTAGAAAAATAATATAAACATATCTTGCAAATCAGTTGGAATTCTACTGCAAAATAGCCTCTTTTAATATTCATCGGTAATCTGCTTGTATTTACAGTGGAAAATAGCGATAGAAAGTTTATGTCGCTAATTTGATGCAATTTGCAATGGATTAATGAGGGATGACAAAATACGACGGTAATAAATAAAAGAAAAAGGTTTAAAAATATAAAAAAACTATCCCTTGCAAATCACGTGGAAATCCATCGCAAATTAGCAACGGAAATTTCCGCTTCTAAAAATTTGATGCTAATTCAGTGTTTTCTTGTAGTGAATGGGATATGTTTTGTAAGACGATTCTAATGTTTTGATCAGTTTTTATTTAAATTAAAATATAAATCAATGTATATTGAATTTAAACGTACATTTTAATTTACTGGGGCCACACACTAACTCCAAAAATTACAGAAAAATTATATCTGGCTTTGTTTTGTCGATATTATCTTAACAAAATTAATTTCGTCGAATTGGGAGACCGTTTGAAAAATGGTCATTTTCTGGGCGATCCAGCTTGACTGAAATTGACAAAACACATTTTCTTTTGCCCCGCTCACATATTAATTCCAAAAATTATGAAAATTGGAATCTAGTAATAATTTGACATTCCGGATCCAATAAAAGTGGGTTCGTCGAAAATGGAGGTCGTTTGCGAAATGGCTATTTTATTATATTAAAATATATATAAATTCCATAGCGACTATTCTGAATTCTAATCTGGATATAACTTTTTATTCCCATTATGAAATCTGGATTTTTCACATTCGTTAAAAAGATATTTTTAAACAGATCCAAATATTTTTGGTTTTACTAAAATCCGATTTATTTTGAATCATGTACATTCAATTAAAGTTTGAAATCGAATTTTCAAACTACCGCGCCATTTTAGGCTCGTTATATAATTAAAATAAATTTATAAGTTCTAACTTTGATTTAAATAAATTTTTGGTCATTATTATTTAAAATAAATCATTTTGAATATTCAAAATTCATTAAAATTGCTAAAATAAACATTTTAAATTGGTTCTGAAAATCTGGGTTAATTTGACATTAAATAAAAGGCTCTAAATAGAAATTATATCTGATTATATTCAATATCAAACTCTGAAATCAACAAATATCGCATTGGGAATAACGATATTTATATCTTCCAAATTCCTCAGCAATATTCGTATAATCGAATCCAATATCGAAATATTCCAAAGATAATTTCCATTCCAATTCATACTTTGGAAAATTCTGGTTATGTAAAAACCATTTACAAATCCAATTTAATTATTTATTTAAAAACACTGAATTGTTATTCTAGTTAATAACTAGTTCATTTTGATAAAAATATATTTTTATCTTTACAAATATGGAATTTTTCATCCAAATCCTTTCCAATTCACTTATTATGATTTTACATAATTTTTCCATATTTTCAATAATTTTATTAAGGCCGTACAGTCGGTTTCCAATAACGGCCACCGAACTGCATCCATAACGACCTTTTTCAAATTAGATTTGGACATAATTGCATATCCAACCGCTGGATTTTAAATATATTATTTTCAATGGAAAGCTCTTTTCGATACGAACGCAACGGTTCCGGTTTTAGGAGAATCTGACAGTCGAATCTCCCGTTACATCAATTTGAAGTTAATGGTCGAAATTCGCGAAGGGTTGCTGCGCAACGCATTCTATTCAGGCCATTAAATATATATAATACATATATTATATATATTTTGTCGATTTCCATTTAAAACGTATTTTATAAATCATTTATATATTTGTTTTAAAATGATTCCAACTTTACTTTCAATTTCAAATCAAAATTGAATATTATATATCTTTATCATATTAAAATGATAATATTTTCAAAATATTAAATTTTGAAATCACTCCTTTTCGATATTCATTATAAAATGAATAAAATCGATCGATAAACCCGTTCGGGTTAAAATGGCGTTTGCTACTTAACTCGGCTTCACATTTCAATATTTTTGTATCCATCCAAAAGCGGACATCAAAATCATAATTTTATTCTTCACCAAATATTATTTTAAAATATTGTTTAAATATTTTATTCCACACATGAATATTTTTAATGGTTTACACATTCAATAAAAGTGATATTTTTGTTGTTTAGATATTTATTTCAACACATGAATATTTAATTCACTTCATTAACATGTTAAAAATAATATATTTTTTCTAATAAAAAATTTTATTTTAAAATATGTATCTTTTGCTTCTTCATTAACATGTTAAAGATGACATCTTTTTTATCTAACAAAAATGTATTTTAACATATGCTTCCTTTATTGATTTATACATAAAATAAAAATGTTACTTTTATTGTTAAAACTTTTTATTTTAAAATATTCTTTATTTTAAAAGATTCTTTATTTTAAAAATATTCTTTATTTTAAAATGTTCTTTATTTTTAAATGCTCTTTTATTTTCTTAATCGGAATGCGACTCAATTAATTACCATATAATTTCAGTTATATGGATTTCATACATCGCATGTATTCAATAATATTGATAAATAATCATCAAACAGTTCATTTGCATCCAGAGTGAATTTTACAACTGCATGAGCATTAAAATAAATAAATAACGCTCATCACAGACTGCCAATCCATCGATTGACATACAACTAAATATTAGGACTAGTGTATGTCCAATATCATCGCAACAGCCGTGTGGGGTTTTCAAACAACAACTGTTTATTTAAATAAATCATTTTTTAATAAATTTAAGCAATTCTAATTCGGTTTGAATTATTTTCTATTTAACCAATTTTCACTGTTTAAATTATAAATGGATATTTATGATTTGATTTCACTATCACATTAATGTTAACATTATTTTTAATATGTTAAACATTTCAACATCATAAACAACACACAGTACAGTCAGTTCAATCTAAACAAACAATCATGGTTTGTACAATAAATGGTGTCGGGTGCTGCTAAGCACCGTCCGCATCCTAATATATATTTAACTGTAATATAAATTGAGTGAGAAAGAGTTCTCACCTTTGGTTTCCACTCCGTCATTCTTTAACTGTACGGTTTGGATTCTGTTTTGCTTCCAGACAGTTCCATCGCAATCTGTTCCATGCGGTATACATATTAAAAATCATATTTTTAGACTCTCCTATATATATATATATATATATATATAAATCACATTTTTAAAAACAATGCTTTTCTATAAAAATTCCATTTTTATTATATGCTTTATATATAAAAATTATATTTTTAAAACAATGCTTTTTCTATTAAAAATCACAATGCTACTTTAAAAAATAATGCTATTTTCAAAAAGAATGCTAATTTTATTTTCAAAAAGAATGCATATTTTATTTTCAAAAAGAATGCATATTGTTTTTCAAAAAGAACGTATATTGTATTTCAAAAAGAATGTATATTGTTTTTCGAAAACAATGTATATTGTTTCATTGATTTTTGTTTCCTAATCAATAAAATATGCACATTTAAAATTTTGATTGCATTAATTAATTTACTAAGGATAATTAATAAAGTTTATTAATAATTTACCATAATCCAAAAGGTGAATCCTTTCTTCCCATTCCAGTTCAAACCGGAGAAATCGAAACCAACCCGTCGATGAACAACCGGCCACCGCACCATAATTCAAAGCACCTGCACTAGATCTGAAGACGCATCCTTGAATGCCTCGACACCGCCGCCTGACGCTAACGACGATGTTGAACTCGCCGCCTCAGTGCCCCTAGAAATCGCCCCTAAAACTGATCGCTTGTAGCCACGAAATTGACAGCTCCGCACCATCATTTTCGTCCTATCTGTTCAAAACCAAGATCTCATTTAGCTAAACAAAATCGCATTTGGTTTTTCCTTGAATTGATTCATGGATGGTGTGGTTTTATGATTTCAAATTCGGAGAACATTGGCCATCACAGAAAAGAGAACGACGACCCTAAATGTGTGACCGCATGAGATATAAAATTAGAGTTTGACCCTTTGGCTTGGATATATATATTATATTATTAAATATTATTTTAATTCTAATAATACTTGTTTTACACCATGAACTCCACATTTCGAACATAATGGGATATGTTTCGTAAGCCGATTCTAATGTTTTGATTAGTTTTTATTTAAATTAAAATATAAATCAATGTATATTGAATTTAAACGCGCATTTTAATTTACTGAGGTCACATACTGACTCCAAAAATTAAAGAAAAATTATATCTGCCTTTGTTTTGCCGATACAATCTTACCAAAATTATTTTCGTTGAATTTGGAGACCATTTGAAAAATGACCATTTTCTGGTCTATCTAATTTGACTGAAATTGACAAAACACATTTTCTTTTGCTCCGTTCACATATTAATTTCAAAAATTATGAAAATTTGAATCTAGTAATAATTTGACATTCCGGATCCAACAAAAGTGGTTTCGTCGAAAAGGGAGGTTGTTTGCAAAATGGCTATTTTATTATAATAAAAAATATATATATTCCATAGCAACTATTCTGAATTTTAAAGTAGACATAACTTTTTATTCCCGTTATGATATCTAGATTTTTCACATTCATTGGAAAGATATTTTAAACCGGGTTCAAATATTTCTGGTTTGGCTAAAATCCGATTTATTTTGAATCCTGTACATTCAATTAAAGTTTAAAAATCGAATTTTCAAACTACCGCGCCATTTCAGGCTCGTTATATAATTAAAATAAATTTATATGTTCTAACTTCGATTTAATTAAATTTTTAGTCGTAATTATTTAAAATAAATCATTTTAATTATTCAAAATTCATTAAAATTGCTAAAATAAAAATTTTAAATTGGTTCTGAAAATCAGGGTTGTTAAGATAATCGTTTATAAATTATATCGAGTAAATAAATAAAATCGAAAATTTTTAGGTTAATAAAATTTGGATTTTTATTACAAAAACCCAGACTTGAGTTATAAAATAAATATGAACTCAAGTGGAGTAAATAGATTGATTTTTGAAACAAAAATCAGATTTTTAATTATTGAATAGAATTACCTAATTTGAAGAATAATTAATTGATGGAGTTTTGAATCGGAATTGGGCTTTGGATAAGTGAATGGGATTTGTGAATTCATATTCGAAATCTAATATGAAACTTGAATTGAAAATGAAATTCAATTGGTTTATAAGCAAATTAAAATTGTATATGAACGTGATATGTTTAATTAAAAGATGGAATAGGCAAAAGAGCTAATTAGAGAATTAATTAGCGAGTTGAGTAAAAATGATTGGATTGAGTTGGAATAAATTGGGAATGGACGTATATATGTTAAACATGTATGGAATAAAGAGAATGAATATTATATTTTGAGTGCCCGACAAAATGGTTCATGTTTAAATTTCATATGAGATTTTGTGAGCCTATTGGGCATGCCACTTGGCTTTTTGATTTTCTTTTTGAATGGAAGCGGCCTAGAGAGGCAAGTTGTAGTTATACCGATTGAGCCATACAAAGAAGACGTTGGAGAAATTTTCTGGAAATTTAAGGAATTAGAATATTTTTAAGAAAAATTGATAACTAAAAATCAATATATCAATATATATAGAATTCGATAAGGAAACGAACTTAAAATAGAATATTGTAAACAAAAAGGAAATCTATAAATTCAAATCTGGTAAGAATAGAAAAAGAAGTATACACATTTTAAAAAATGGATAATTGGTTTTATATGATGTTGATTACTCGAGATAAGTGGTCATATCCATTTGAAGTTAAGAATGTTATTCAGTCAAGGTCTGAGAGTTAGGTATACACCAACTTGATAGATTTCATTATTTACCGATAAATAGAAAGATTCAGTCTTGAAGATCAATATTTAAATAAGATTTAGTTGAATGCAGTATTTTGGGTTGTTGTAACGTTGTTTTAGACAACATTCGTTTTAACCCAAGTAAGTGGAATTTTAGAAATATAATAATAAATATTTCCTAAGTATAGAAATAAATGAGTTTGGGAAAGAGATAAGTAATAGGAATGTTTTCCAATTATAAATAGAAGATATTTTCTAAGTATAGAAAATAAAAGAAGGTGATACACGAAAATATTTTTCCCAATAGCGTAAGAGGCCAAGATGATTATTGAAAATATTGGGTTAACAAATATTAATAAGGAAATGGAGAAGTGTTCTAATTAATGAAATATTAATTAAGGGACCCAGTGATTGTTTGATGCTTTGGATAAATGTTTGTTTTTCTTCGATAGTTAAATAACCAGCTATCGAAGTATTGGCCAATATCGTTGTCAATATGGAGAGACCGGTTAGATTATTACCCGAGAACCACTCCGTATTGGCAGTAGAATTGCGAATTAATTAGATTATATATATAAAGACAATCAAAGACGGAGTAAATTGCAAGGGCTTTTTCTATTAGTCCTAGGTAGAAATTGCCTAAGATGGATTAATGGAAATTGTGCCTTCAATTTCGTTCATTCCCAGAACGAATGTGTATGGACGAATGTCTGACAGAGTATTTTCAGCGATCGCATATGTTGGTCTGTACAAATATACATTTGGTGGCGGAGAATTTATTCCCTTAGCATAATATCTGAAATATCTTTGTGCAAACCAATTAGTGATTAACGGATCTGACAATGTGGCATTCAAAGTGATTATGCTATCAATGAAAGGTAAGCAATCGTAACCTCAAGCCTCACAACCAGAAATGGTATAAAATTGGGTAGGTCGCATGGATAAGTGGTTCGCACCCAATTAGGGTGTATTGTCACCTGATCTAGAGAAATTCCATTTGCTTCTTTAATCTTTCAATGTTTTCCTTTCGAGAAACGGATGCTGATCCCAACCGTTAGTGATATTACATTCGATACTCTCAAGTAAAGTAAGGGGCCAGTCATGTTTAGCCTGGGTTGCAAGATGTTCTTGCTGAACCCAGTGTATTCCTCTCTAAAGATACACTGTCGGAAGGTGATCTCATGCCTAACCAGTTGGAATCCATTATCCAATAAGACTCTATGATTTTTTATTGTATACTATGCATGTGGAGCGTAAGACGCAAACATTCTGCTAGATTGCTATTTAATTGATTTAGACACTATTATAATATCAGAATAGTATTGATTTTAAAGAATGTTTTGATTTATCGTAAGGTAAACACCATTTGTGTTTATGTATGGATCGGTCTTACGATCATCTTTTCTTTTAAAAGAAATTTTAAATGTTAAACCAAGTGGTTGGAGTTTACTCACACCAGTCCCATGACTGACCCAGAGTTTATTTTGTTTTTGTTTTACCCTAAACTCTTAGGTTCCCAAATTTGTACGGGCAGTCAAGTAGTTCAGGTGTTTACAGGTACACTTGGAGAAGCTTGGAGCAGGTGGCTTCAGCATTATATAGTTATTGTTATTTCTGCTGTGTTGTAAGTGTTGTACTCTAATAATGATATATGTATACAGTTAAAATTTGTATTTCAAAAGTTGTGATATATATTATATTTTATTTCTGCTGCGATGTGAGATTCTATGTTGTTATTTCTATTCTTCTTCTATTCGTTTCTTCTTTAACCCATAATGATTCGTATTTCTGTGCAATTTGGGTTGGACGTGTGGTGTATTTAGTCAACTCAAATAGTATGGATTTGCGAGCCATTTCATAACAACTATGTATCATCCCATCCTCATATGATAGTCATTTCAGTACGATATAAAGTTGTCTTTTCTGCATCTCGGAGAAAAGCAATCCATTACAGCAACTTTGTTTCCATCAGAAGCAAAATCTTATAATCATCATCGTCGAATGATGCATCACTATGTAGAAGCACCACATCCTCGCCTCAAAGCCAAAGCCATTGATCGACGAGTCATCATCTCGAAACCACTATCGAATGATTCATCATATCCTGCTCCTCGCAATCGCAACATCGTCCATGTCAAATTGGATAGATCGCCAATAACAATGGTAATCAATATTGACCACTCGTTAACAATCGGTAACGACTACTCGGATCATGTATCTAACTAAAATTGGTGAATTAAACCTTCATCGAAAATATCTGGCATTCATTATGAAATCTAGCTCCTCGCCAAGAAGAAATGTCACCGTAAAGAACTCTTGTCTCTAAGGTCACCATCGCCACCTTTCCCGGGGTCGACCCATCCTCAGGTCGGCCTATCTCTAGATCAGCACAGCTGATCTGGGCTTGGTCACCCTGTTCCGGACCGACAATGGTGATTCGTGCTAGGTTGAGCTGATTCCGGATCGACTATGTCAATCCGGACTTAGCCACTTTGCTGATCTATTTCTAGATCGACATGGTTGATCCGGACTTGGTTGGCTTGGCTTCGGACCGACTATGCTGATCCGGGTTTGATCAAACAGAGATCCAATGCATCATGCGACTTCTTTGCTCCATCCAAATCTGGGAACATATGAAAAAGATATAAGCATCACAACAATAACATATATACAACGTAATTAAAATGTAGTTAGCCTATGATAATTATCTTCATTGCCCACTTTTCTGGATTGGTATTTCCGAGTCGATATTCCTAGGTCTAACAGTCTGTCTCTAACCATCGAACTCTAACAATCCGGTAATGGGGTACTACCAAACTCCAGTAATGGGGTACTACCAAACTCCGATAATGGGGTTCTTGGCCTGAGGTCCGCGGTTTAATATTTTCGGCTCGATGTTTTTGGTTCGATGTTCTCGGACATGAGAAGTCTCGGATAGGAAAAATCAAAATTAACTTGCAAGTACCATAACATGATCTTTATAACTACAAACGACTATAAACTACCTCCATCTAAAGCGCCTTCCTCCAAGATATCTTCACCAGAAAAATCACTGCCCGACCATGCTCCGTTCGCCAAAAAAGACAAAATACCAAAATCACTAAAACGTAAATTTCTTCGTTATACAAACTCCGATTGACCTCAAATTAATGCCATTATCTTCGTTTTTCAGTCCTCTACAACTTGATGTTGGTGCCAAGAGTTGATTCTCGACGACTAGGGCTAGCAATGGATACCCAAAAATCTGAAATCCATCTGCATCCATATCCGTGAAAACGGATATATCTGATATCCGAAAAAGAGGATGCAGATAAAGATACATTGGTGTCCGCCTCCGAAAATTATCCATTCGGTTGTTGTGAAAATTATATCTTATTTTATATGTATTTTAGCATAATAAATAATGATAATTTATTGTTTTGTTAAGTTAATAGTTTATATTCTATGCATATTAAATGCTCACAAATATGTATTATCATTTTACTTATTGATTTTGTATACTTTAATAATTCATGAGATTAAAAAAAATATCATGTTAAACTTAAAATTTCAATTTACATTTTTTTAATTATCGATCGTTAGCGGATAACATGATTACCCGATATCCTTCGTATCCGTGGATACGGATATCCGAAAATAGTTTTGGATATGAATACAAATATGGCACTATCCGTATTTGAAACTATCCGCTGACTGCCCTATCGACGATGAAGGTGCATAATGAAAAAGAAGAAAATGGATCTGGGATGGTTTTTGGCATTTTCGGCCAACCCTGGCATCCAATCGATGAGCGTCCGACGCCGTTCATCGAGACGAACAACTTTCATGTTGGGCGTTTTGGCTAAAAGTGGACGGATTAATTTGAACCATTTAGACAATTAATAAAGAAAAGTGGAGGCTAAGGCAGAAAATGTGGGAGATGGAAGAGATGAGGTATATATAACATCCACGCAATCATTATTCACCAAGCCCCAAAATCTCCCGAAAGTCCAAACATATCGAATGTTTTACTCAAAATTATGGTAACGTCCATTCCGAGACCAATGGAAAAGGATTCAAGGCCTAATTCCATCATACCTAAAGTTAGCTTTTTGGATTGACTTTAGAGTCGATCACAAGCTACCAACCAAAAATCCAACATTCAAAACAATCGATGCTTGCAGTCTAAAAGTTCCCACCATCAATTTGTATTTAATGGAACTAGTCCCAAGTCCGGATTCGATCGTATATGAAAAGTCACATTTTGGAATTGTCAACTGTATAGTTTACGATCAATAATTAAATAAACATTTAAATATCCAATTGTCAAAATGCAGGTTGTTTTAGCACCTGCACAATCTTGGCTTGTTCAAAACAAAAGACAAAATACAGAATCTGTCATGTTGTATGCAACAAATGGCTCGGTTAACACGTCATATTGGGTCTTACCATTGCCACCACTTCGACTTCCCTTACCAGCAGGTCTTGAGCTTTTGTAGCACTACAGGAAATAGAGAAATACCTAAGGCAAAGGAAATAGTATGAACATTTACTTCAAATCCTCCTTCTTCTTCTTTTGCAAAGTTGCTTTATGTGGAGGGGGAATGTATGGCTTATGAGGGGGTCTGTAGGTGAAGTCGGAGGAACACGGGTGGTTGTAGAGTTGATACCCATAGATGCAAGAATATCATTGTTGGGTTTTGGGATTTTGGAGCGAATGCTTCGCCCTTAGCCCAAAGAGCTCGGGTTAGCAAGAGCTATGGCGGTGGCTTCAATGGTAGCCTTTTCAACTTCTTCATCAAACATAACCTTGCTGATGTTGAGAATATCCATATCTTAGGGATTAAGATATGAAACCATCGGCTCTTCCTCAAAGCATATATCTTTGACCCATTATGATTGGATTAGCACTTCTTTACACACACTGGAAAGGGTTTCAGGATAATCATTTCCCACCTACCTCATATTTTTGTTCATGACAACAGAAGTGTAAAAGTGCACCATATTTTTGTAATAGCCTTGAATTGACCATTGTAATTGCCTTCCATTACAACGGGCAGCCAATGCCCGTTGTAGAAATGACGCTGTAATAGAGTATTTTTGTTGTAGTGTTTGCATCTATTTGGTCGACTGTTTGAGTGTGCTCTTTTGGGAGATCTTTTAACTCATATTGGGCTGACATTATTTCAATCACTAGACAAATTTTCATTTTCATTTTATATCTTTTTTAGAGCATGTTCTTCTCTTCTACAAGCTCCTGATTGAATTCACAAAGACTGGTGAGTCCAGTTGCTTTCTTAATAATGGCCTGATTCTAGGCCAGAATAGTTTTATCTTTCTTCTTGAAGACCCATCCAATTTAAATGATTCCCCGTTCATCTTTAAACATTCCTCATGGGCATACTTAAGATGGTATTTAATAGAATATGAGAAGTGGTATGGGCTCAAGTCATCTCTTTCATCAACTTATCAATTTTGGTAGACTCATGGGTAGTGTCTTTCTTTAGAGCTTGCTTGGCAACTTTCACATCCTTATCTTTTATCATCCTACCATAATCAACCTTCCTATCTTTGAAAGATTGGATTTGCATGTAAATTGACTTACGTCGGAGGGATTGCATAAGCAGTTCCACTTATAGCATTCAAGGTAGGCGAGATATGGGAAAGCAACAGATGGTAGTAAGAAGTAGTTAAAAGGGAAATTTTTTGAACAAAAAATCTCTTCTGATCTTCATGGAGCAACGGAAGTTATATATTGAGAAGCATATATTGGTTGTTGGGGAGAAATTTATGGTTGAGAATGGAGGGAATAACAAATGTCATAGGCCTATAGTTCTTGGACAAATCTCTAGGTCACTTGTAAAAATCTTGAGAAGAATCTCGTCGATAATCTCTCTTTCTTGCTCTTGTTTTGCACTATAGGATTTGTTGGCATCGTGATTTTTCTCTTCCACCTTTCATTGACTTCATATTGATAATGTTGAATGATATCCGAAGTTTTGTTCTCTATAGAAGCTGGCTATATAATAGGAGACCCATAAAAGCCGAAATCAGAAAGAAGATAACATTAAAACTGGAGTTTTAGAAAGCAGAATCATGCAGGAATGTGTATTCATAATCCTACCGCATGTGGTGTAGGTGACCTTTTGAGTACTATACAAACTATGTTGACAAGGAACCAAAATTGGGATCTCACAACCATCGGGGAGAAGTCCTCTTAAGAAGAAGGACAACCAAAATCATACTCGCCTAAAATATTATTGGTGCCGAAGTTAATTTCACTTAAGTCTCCCAATTCAATAAAATGGTCATTAGACAAAATAATGCAAGAATATATACATGTAATGACCCGTATTTTTTACAATTCAGTATTTATTTGTCATTAACTAATTTACGATTCAGAGAAGTGCCTTTCACATA
Organism: Allium sativum; assembly: GCA_030737875.1. Classification (NCBI taxonomy): domain Eukaryota; kingdom Viridiplantae; phylum Streptophyta; class Magnoliopsida; order Asparagales; family Amaryllidaceae; genus Allium; species Allium sativum. The sequence goes on along the minus strand of CM060922.1, from coordinate 269,433,237 downwards.
TGATTGAATAAGGACTTGAATCATTTCCATTGAATTCGGATGGTTCGTTATATATAGAATAAGCATAAGGATAATTATGCTTCGAGATCGATCGATTTAATGGTCAAAATGGTCTCTAATTGCGTAAAAATTATTGTTTCATGGCATGATATTGAATTGCAATGGAACATATACCATCAAAACCATAATGGTGAGGTGATGCACATCGCCAAGTTTCCTGATGATCGAACGTACCTTCGAACACAAAGGAATTAAAATGGCTATTTGATTTCAATTGGAAATTGAATATATTTGAATAAATTAATGAAATAATCCATAACTACTTTCCTCTTATTTCTCACTTGCAACGATACTTTTATCGCTCTATTCAAAATGGCTGCCCCCCAAATCAAACTAGGGTGCAATTTACCATGATATTTAGGCGATCGGGTCTTATAGGGTTAGTTGCATTTGATTACTGGAGAGAAGTGTAGCTCCTGTCGGAGTATGGTAGTGCGTGGTTGCCAAAGGATGGAAGGGACACTCACTTGATTTCTCATTTTCCTACAGGTAGGATGCCACATAGTTGGTAGGATGAGATGGATGGGGTTGACACCATTGTTAATTTCGTGCAAAAACAGACTTTTGTTGGAAGTAGTGATCAATATTTTAGGAGAAACCAGGGAATGAAATTTGCATGATATTGGTTTTCACGTTACTTGGAATATGCATGCACGGGTTAGTGAGGGAGAGGGTCGTTATAAATTGATTAGCTTAACTAACCTTTGTTTAAGTTAATTTAATCATTTCATATAGGTTGATAACGTACATATTGCGTATCTTTTGCATATGAGGTATGTTTTGGATGCATATTTTCTGTTGAACTCATGATGGCAAACTCTACGCTTTGGACTAGGTTTAGGGCTGATTTGGTTAAGGTGAATCATTTTATTTTTCACTTACTATGACTCTTAGTATACTATAATATTGACTTTTTAGCGATTTATAACTTTATACAGGAATTTATAAGATAATTAAATCTATATGTCAAAATATAAATGGAATAAAATAGCATTTTAATTTTTTTTTAAATTAAAATATTACATTTTACCCATTTGAGTTCTTTCACATGCTTGATTTAGGCTATCTTGACAATTACCCTACTTTGATGGCTTTAGTTAGTTTCTACTTGTTTTATTGATGTTACCGTGGATGTCGCTAGTTTAGGTATATGCATGACATTGGTACGTAATATAGTACTAGGAAAATCTCCTTCGCTAGAGTTTGGTTCTAACCGATCAAACACAAGAGTAAGTATATATTGATTGAGTGTACAAGGACGATAGTCTCAAATGGATGAGATAAATTCATGAAGAAGCATCGAAGCGTGTAGATTGATATGAAAATGAAGCAACACTAGAGCTTGGCGATGGATTTGAAGACAAAGGATGAACTTAACGATGAGCTTGGATTTTCGAATGAATGTCAAATGTTTTCACTTGATGTGTATATTACAAATTTTGGTTAAACGCATGATAAAAGTGGTCATCATTGCTTACTATTAAGTGGTCATTATTCACTATTATTGACGATGGCCTCACTTATCTTGCCTTTCCTTCAGAGGCTACTAGGCTTTTCTGTCATCCGCCTGAGGAAATCCGTTCCACGGTCTTCACTCTTAGTAAGGATAATTCGAGTACGCTCGACGGTTTCAACGGGGCTTTCTATCGATGTGCTTGGGAGATCATTCAGCTGGATTTTTCCCTCGTGATCCAATATTTCTTTTATGGGCGTTTTCTTTCTAAGAGTTGGACTTTTACTAACCTTTTGCTTATTCCAACGTCCAAGAAAACCCATTCATATTCTAAATTTCGTTGGATTAGTCTCTGTAACTTCTCAAACAAGGTCTTCTCAAAGATTTTGGCTAATTGGCTACCCCCTTTTTAGATTGCATTATCTCTTTATCCCAAGTCAGTTTTATCAAAGGTAGGCTGTTTATAGGCGTTTTCTTTCTAAGAGTTGGACTTTTACTAACCTTTTGCTTATTCCAACGTCCAAGAAAACCCATTCATATTCTAAATTTTGTCAGATTAGTCTCTGTAACTTCTCAAACAAGGTCTTCTCAAAGATTTTGGCTATTCAGCTAGCCCCCTTTTTAGATTGCATTATCTCTTTATCCCAAGTCAGTGTTATCAAAGGTAGGCGGATTATTGATAATGTTCCTCTAGATCATGAGCTAATATACTAAATTGATAAGAAGATTCGTGGCTCTAACGTGGTCAACAAGCTTGACATGACTAAAGCTTATGATCGCATGTCTTGGGTTTTTTATCATCCGTATTCTTCATTCCTTTTGGCTTTTGTGACACCCCGCATCCGTTAATGACACTCACAAAGGGAATGCATTAAGTTTTGTGAAGCGTTATAGGTAAACAGAAACAGAAATATTACAAGATAGATATTAAATGGCAGCAGAATTAAAACTTTATTTATAATAAAGCATCGTTGTTCAAAAACATCACATATCTGAAATACACAAAAACCATTATATCATAAAAACTATTGTCTTGTACTTTAAATCACTACTACAAAATTGGGCATATTCGTCACTAATATGTGTGTGTTGCATGAAAAGTGTGGCAAAAGCTATGCTTTTTTTGATCTTCTGCAACAATATTCATATGTTGTTGCACTAGATGTGAATGCACTATTGCGGTAGAAATTCTAGTGCTTTGACGTGCAACGCCAATTAAACATGTTGCTTTAGATATATAGAATACATGTCAGCGATCCGCGTTATCAGCATAAACAAAACCTCAACCGTAGATGCATGATTAATCTAACGGTTCGTTCCAATCATGTTTCCACTACGTGAAATTTTAGCGGGATGTTTCCCCCTTTCGGGAAATACTTTCCCATTATGCTCCCTTCCACCTCATTTCTCAATCTCTTTTCCATCTGCAAAAAGAACCAAAACTAAATCCCTAATCAACTTTGTTTCAGATCTGCAAAATGAACCGAAAATTCACTGCACCAAAAATCATGGTTCCACCCCTCAAATTTGCTCGTCGTTGCTACACCACTCAAATCGATAATCATTGCTTCGCCTCTTGAATCGACAGTCGTTGCTCTGTCCCTTAAACCACGTTGTATTGTGGATTTTCTGTAGTGTGCCTTTTGTTCATTGTATTTAAACTTTTGTTTATTCGTATTATTGAATTTTGTTTTGACTCCAGAGTGAACTTCGAATCAATGCGATAACGATTCGTCGTTGCTTAGTTTTGCTTGGATTTGTAGATCTTGGGTTATGCTTTGATTGTAAGTTGTAGGTAGAGGTTCTGGTTGGAATTTTAGTTGATTAAATTCTTGTTCCGTGTATTCTGCCTGTAGAGACTTGTTGCGTGTAGTCTGTCAGTTGATTAAATTCTTGTTTGAACTAGGAATATCTTGGCCGAGCAATGGACTTGTATAAGTTGGTACTCAGCACAATTACTAACATTTAATAGCACATATAACTTGCAAAATTTAGTTTTTAGTAGAGACTTGTTTATTATAACTATTATAGTGTTATCTACAGTTGAAGTATTAGATTAATTGTTACACGGTTGAATTTATTAACACTTCTAAAAAAAGGTATTCAGAATGAACAAAAACTAACATTCCATTTAATGCTCAAATGAGAGTCAATCATAAGAGTATAACATGCGATCCATAGGATTGATAGTTATGCATTTGATTTAATTACCTTTCTCTTGTATATTTTTTTATTACCTTTCTCTTGACAGTAAATCATAAGAGTAACTCCGCTTGTCCTCACTTGTTGCAAAATTATGTAAGTCATTTAAGCTGTATTTACGCATCATTGGAATTGGTTTATGTAATTGCTTGGTTTATAAACTGAGTTTAGAAAGCAGCCTCTCCAATAATGGAGATAAGACTGCATACAGCTTGTACTTCCCAGAACTCACTCAAGCTTGAGCCCTGCGCTTTGGGTTGATGATGCTAATATTTCCTTTAACCATATTCTAGTGTTGATTTTGTACTCACTTCCCTAATATTACAAGTCAATTCCATACCAATTTTCGTTGCCAATTGAGCATTAAATGAAATAAAAACTTATACCATCACGATACCTTTTTATGGGCATTTGCTTAACTGCTTAGCTTAAGTTGTATTGACTTAAAGTAAAATGACAAATTTGCAAGTAGCAAGTGGTAGGAGCTTAAATTTGCCTAACATAACATGATAATAGTTTAGATTATTGCCTGTAGTTCTTAAATACATGCATTATAGCTATTCTCTCATAGTTGAATGCATGTTATAATCTTGTGAATCTTTCTATCATCATAATTTTGTGATGCATATATCATGTATTTTAAGGGAATATGTTAACTATTGGTTCAGTGATTTGAATTTTTGGTTTACATATGCTTTCTACTTGACAGAGTGGTTGTGATGCCAAAGCCCTTCTGTATCTCAAGGAAGAAATGCATAGAATATATTTTAGGGAGAAAAAACATAAAGAGGAGTTATGGAGATGTGGTATTGTCATATCTTCAAGAATGTCACCGAGAAAACAGCTTATGTATGTTGGGACCGAGGAGTTATGGATTTACTATTGGTTAAGACTTGTTGCTAGCTTATAGAGAAGGACCAAAAGGGGCTTAATTTATGCAGCAATTTTCCTATTTCATTTGCATTTTCAAATGTCAGTGTTATGATTTAGTTTCAAACAAAAACTAACTCCCTTGATTGAAGCTGAATTCTTGGGGAACATTACATAAGCAATAACATAAACAAGGAGATGCTTCTTGAAGTTGGATATAAAAGCTCTATGCATTCCACCAAAAACTTGATAAGGCTAACCATAATATATATTTTAGTGGATATGAGCATGCAGCAACACTTGATTCTAGTGGATATGTCAGTCCATTTTTAATACTAAAGCATAGTATATATTTTCACAATTTTTTAATAGAAAAGTCCATATTGAGATACACAACTCATCAGTTAAAACTGAAAATATCAAACAATAACAAGTATCAGCATTAAGATTCATCAAGAAGATATAGCAGATCTTTGAAATATGATGGAAGAGGTTTCCATGCTATATGTATGAGTTAAAAATCATTAGAAAGAACTTTGTTTGTGGGGATGTGTTGGCGCCGCTCAACATAAGCTGAAGGGAACCAGCCTGCTTTTCCTTTGCATTCTGCTTTGCCTTATCTTCAATCTCCCATATCACGTCTTCTTGAGCTTTACTCAATTGTACCTTAACATATTCAACTTCACGATTGCGAAGTTTCTTGACATCCATTTCCAAAATAAACAAATGTCAACCATGATACTGAGTGTATATACTAGGATGATCAGAGGTCTCTCCTCTTAGCTTATCCATCATGCCATAACTATGAGGGTCAAAAGGTCACTACGTACTTTTTACCTCTTAAGGTTAGTCCTTCTCTATATAGAGCGCCTGCCACAACTATTCATCTCTCAAGCAAACCATCCTAGTCGAACTCGACATCCCTCGAATACAAGCCCCAAAGGCCTAAACCAATATCAGACAAGCACCCGAGGAATGTCTCCTCCGAATTTGGATGACTACGTGAGATGATCTAAGCAAAAACAATAAAACACTTGAGCACTAGTTGGGATCTTTTACTATACAAGTACTAAGGTGCAGAGACTCAACTATGGAAGCAAATATGAACAAATGCGAAGTGCAAAAACCAAAAGAAAGAGTACAAACAGAAAAGCTAGACTCTTCCAACAGAACTTTACTACCTTTCTCCTAGGTACGCTTAGTGGTGAAAGCATGTACTTGCCCTTCTGAAAATCTTGTCCTTTGTTCTTAATTATATGCCCTATTCTGCCATAGTAAAGATACTTCCTTTTGTCTTAGGTTTTATAATCCCTTCCTCCTTCGTGAGCCAAGTCTACATCCATGAATTCCTCATCCTTGGGTTGTGCTCCTTAGCCAAACTCCTCATCCTCTTTCGTGTGTAATCATGTTGAAAAATCTCTCAAAAGCTGCCTCCATCGTACAGAAAACCCTACTAAGCTTGAAAGAAAACTAGCCGCAGGTGAAACTACTACGGTTATAGATGGAAGTCGGGCACTACTTCGCCCTTCGATGAAGTTACCTCCCAGAAAGCCAGGAGCCCCAGAGACTCAAGAAAGAAGGGGACAAGAATTCAAATAGAGAATCAGAAGATAGCGTGTATGGCTTTTGGGGAATATGCCTTTAAAACAAAACTTTTCTTTTGAAAATGCTTCTTCTAAAACTTTGAAAATAATAAATTTTTTCAAATCTTTTATCTAATCCGGTAACCTTCAGCTCTGATACCACGTGTAACACCCCACATCCTTTAGTGTCACTCACAAAGGGAATGCACTAAGTTCTGTGGAGCATTTAGGGTAAAAGATGCAGATAAATTACAAGACAGACAAAATTAAAACAGCGGAAAATAAAACTTTACTTTATTGATAAAATAGTTTGTACAACAATTGTTTTCCAATATCAGAGTATCATCTGTCTTACAAAATAAAGAAGCATAAAATAACATTTATATTCCCCAATTAGCATAAGCCAGCCATAGCAGCAGAAAAAGAGAGTCCAAAGCACTTTGTCAAAGAATCTTCGAGCTTGGGAAGAGTGACGGTCCAATCTAACCTGAGCTATACTATTCCCTCCTTAAACTACCTGGGGGGAACGAAAGAAAACTGGGTCAGACATAAAGTCTGGTAAGTTCGGTTACTTCTAGCATGTGAACAAGGAAAAACAAAACGACATGAATTAACTGAATACAAGACAATACCATGATGATAGGGACAACAAGATAGGATAAGATTAACACAAGATATGCTAAGACAAAATAAACTGGATATGCTTTAATACTTTCTCCGCTTCGCTATTAACCTGTAATTATGGTTTCTATGTCTCTGCACCACCTATCTAGTGTCCCAACTAGTAATCTATCTAAAATGATAACGCGATCCCAATCCCAGTAATTGTGGTTGCCTTTAGGCGTACATTTATTATTTATTACCTAGATCTAATCTAGTGTTTTCTTATCGAGCGCTTCCTAAATTCAACTAGGGTTTATGCGACTTATCTAATACTTCTCGGATTCAGGATTTATGCCACCTAGGTCCAACTAGGGATTTCGCTACCTGTCGAACGATGCCCCTAATCTAGGACGCACTACCTAGAGTGGTATATGTTCCTAGACTTTCCCCACGTATGTGTCGCGAATCGTTTATCGCTGTCTATATGCACATGTCATGAAATGTGCGACTCGAGTCCCGTGGCAGGGCTATTCTAGAAACACGGAACTCGGTTGGGAGCTTTCAGATATCTGCCAATGCAGAAGCTAAGGTCTGTTTTTTCCAGTGGCTATGGTCCCACCTGACCCCTCCCTCAACTAATGAAAGGCCACCCTTGAAAAATTGAGAATTATACGCAGGCCCCCTATGCCGCACTGTCTTATGGCCATCCTCACCCATAACTAGATAGCAAGTATATGGTCTTTTGGAGTTCTCTGCCTTTCTGCTTTACATATCTCGACTGACTCAAGATGGTAGGTAGACGACGAGTTGCTATCACAGGGCTACTGGTCTCGCCGAATCACGCTGGTCCATCCTAGTCTTTAGGTTGCCTTATATTGCAACCAAGGCATACCCTTGGTTCTTCTAACGCAGACCTTAACCTCTTTGAGCCCAGGAGGATCATCTGCAACCTCACAGAGGGATACCAAGAATACCCTCACGTCCTCTCGAAGCCTTGGGCTTCGTAACCCAATTCGTTGGAGCCTTTTTTAAGATTAGATGGGCGTTCGCTCCTCCTCGTGTTATACTAAGAATTACTACTTAGTTTTCCTAACTAAGGTTTACCACTTAGTTTCCTGAATTGTCGTTTTCTTAACAAAGGTTTACTACTTTGCCCCTTTCAACTAAGGTTTACTACTTAGTTCTCTTTCTCGTCAAGTTGGATTGGTTAAGTGTCATTATCGATACAGGTTAACTTAACCCATTCATTTGTCATGTTAAACTGGTTAAGTGTTATCAGTAATTCACGTTGACTTAACCTTACCAGCATCAAGTTATATTGGTTAAGTATTTACTTAACCCTACCCATTCATCTTGTATTGGTTAAGTGTTCCTTTTTAACTTAACCTTGCCTATCTGTTTTAACTAACATGTTATAACGATTAAGTGTTCCCTTAGTTAACTTAACCCTAACATTGGTTTGATTAACATGTTCTAATGGTTAAGTATTGTCCCTTCATGTTTTTAACTTAACCCTATTCATTTATCACACTCTGATGGTTAAGTGTTCAAGCTTACTTAACCCTACGGTCTAGTCCAGCTAACATATTAAATTGGCTAGGTGTATTAAATTTACTTAACCCCAACCTCTAGTCTAGTTAGCATGTTAAATTGGCTAAGTGTATTAACTTTACTTATCCCCAACCTCTAGTCTAGTTAACATGTTAAATTGGCTAAGTGTATTGAATTTACTTAACCCCCACTTTCTAGTCTGGTTAACATATTAAATTGGCTAAGTGTTTTTCTTAGTTACTTAACCCCTACAAATCTTGTCTTGTTACCATGTTAGGTTGGTTAAGTGTTCTAGTTAACTTAACCCTGTCGTTCTAACTTAACTGTGTTAAGTTGGTTAAGTATTCCTATGGACTTAACCCTCCCATTCTAGCTTAACTGTGTTAAGTTGGTTAAGTGCTCTTATGGACTTAACCCTCCCATTCTAGCTTAACTTTAATTGTCTTGTTAAAGCACCAGCCACTCACATTAGACAGGTATTGTCGTGGCTGCCGGTATGTCGGTTGGTTCCGGGCGGTCTTACGCCACAACTCAGTCTAACCTCAGGCATTTATCGGGCTCAATGCCTTAACCTCCCACATTGGATAGGTATTGTTGTGGTCACTGGACAGCCAAGCGGGTCCGGGAAGGTTTACATCACAACTCAATCCAACCTCGGGTTAAGCATGTTCGTATTGTCTAACTTTACTTTTCTCATTTAGGATATATTCTATAAGTAAATTTTCCCTAATTTACTTATTCCATTATTACTCTTTTAATGTACATTGTCAGCATTTATTATTATGGCCCATTTTCCCTATATATCATATTTATAGTTGTTGGTATGTAAATTATACCAAATTAAGTGTCACTAACCATGATTATTCTAAACATGACAATTACTCACAATTATGACTAAATTCAAAATTTGTGCTAATATACTTATTATGCCAAATTAACTTTAATTGACCCAATTCTGATTTAACACCCTAATTTACAGTTTATGGCAAGACTAGAATTATTATTCTAGTTTACCGTTTACGCCTAAAACTTAGCTTACTTGCCAATACTAAATTTAATATGTCAAATTACATATTCCATAATTCATGTCAAATTTTCAAATTTGTGTTCTAATAAACATGCCATAATACATGTTCTAAATTATGTCAATCACAATTATGTTAATGTTCTACATTATGCCAATTTCCAAGTATACAACCATGTTTAAGTCAAATTTATGATTTTCCCAAATCGTATTCCCATCGTTCGTGTAATCGTGATTTCATCCTAGATTATAGATAAATCTAGATTCGTGGATAAAAAGGGAATGAACCAAAATGCCATGAAAAGATAGACATAATGACTGGCAGAAGATGGGAAGATGATAATTCACTAATCACAGATCTAACAAATTACACTGAATAAATTGATTAAAGCATCGAAGGCCTATAGATCTGATAATATTATGACATAAAAAGGGTTGAACAAATAACATAGGTTCAAGTATATGGGTAGATCTAACTTAATAAATAAATTCCCATAATCAAGATCCAAGGATAACTAAGAATAAACTGAATAGATAATCAAGTTTAGATCCAATCTCACAGTCATAATCCTAGGCAATAATATCATGTTCATGAATCATAGGTAATTATCCACTATTGTCCTTGTCATAGTCATAGGCATTGTTTTATGCTCCTAGTCAAAGGCTTATGTTCATAGTCAAAGACTTATGTTCATAGTCAAAGGCTTATGTTCATAGTCAAAGGCTTATGGTTTCAAAGGCCACAGTTCCATAGTCATAATCTTAAGCATTGGCAATTTAGTCACAATGTGTTCTAGGCCATAATCAAGAATCAGATCCAAAGTCATAAGCAAGCATAAATTCAATGAAATGATAAGGCATATTTCTTATATTCTTTTAATTTCATCTCACAGATAGAAAAGGCGTTCAAATCTAAAAAGTAACTGACTTACATTGATTGGATCTAGAAAAGAATAGAAAGATAGCGTTGCTTGAAGCCGTTGAATCTTTACTTGAATCCTAACTTATTTTGAATCTTCTCTTGAAAGACTTGAGCAGGATATCCTCATCTTGATTTATATTTTATTTTAATTTATTTATTTAGATTTAGAGGAAGAAGAAGAAGCCATGTCCATCAAGAATTTGTGCAGCATAAGGTTAGAGAAGAATGGTGCAAAGAGAAGGAGACTAGGGGGCTGTTTATATAGGATTGCAAGTTAATTTGAGCCGTCGATGAAGCCAAGGTTAATCAAAGCCATCCGTTCTAAAGAGAAGCCAATTATGTTCACAATTACTTTCTTAATGTACATTATTAACATTTATTATTAAATTTGTATGCACATTAGATACATCCCCCCTTTACACATTTATTATTAAATTTGTATGCACATTAGATACATCTTCCCTTTACACATTTATTATTAAATTTGTATGCACATTAGATACATCTCCCCTTTACATATTTATTATTAAATTTGTATGCATATTAGATACATCTCCCCTTTACACATTTATTATTAAATTAGTAACTTTAGTGTTAACAGAAATACGGGGTGTTACATTCTCCCCTCCTTAAAGGATTTTGACCCCGAAATCTTCAAGTCAAGAAGAATGTAAATCCTACCATCCAATCATCCATCTACTCAACCATCAAACACAGACATCCATTTTCCTTAAAGACTTCTAATGTTTGTATGTTCATATGCATAGTGTGTACATGTCTTTATCTAATGCAAAATCAGGCGGTCTACTGATTCAGTTGACCTCATTAATGCAAATCATGTCAGTGTCATGCGTCCAATGTGTATGCAAATCCTAATGATACATATTATTTCTATATGAGTGCACAATCATTCACTCAAATGCGACATCCATATGATAACATATTAAGTTCAATTCATAAACAAATACATATATGTAAATGAAATATGAAGGCGTCTGAGCTGATCTAGTGCCTAATACGTGTGTATATGCATTCACGAGCAACCATTCGCAACCATCAACCATAACATGTTTCAAATACATGTTTACATCCAAAAGGGTTTCTACCTAAGGATCGATGATACATCCTAGAGGATATACCTTAAAAGCTAGAAATTAGTATGCATAGAATTCCTAAAAAAAGAAATCAAGGATGTACCCTTAAGAAAAAGGGTATGAGGCGCGTATGCCTTATCTTCAATCTCCCATATCACGTCTTCTTGAGCTTTACTCAATTGTACCTTAACATATTCAACTTCACGATTGCGAAGTTTCTTGACATCCATTTCCAAAATAAACAAATGTCAACCATGATACTGAGTGTATATACTAGGATGATCAGAGGTCTCTCCTCTTAGCTTATCCATCATGCCATAACTTTGAGGGTCAAAAGGTCACTACGTACTTTTTACCTCTTAAGGTTAGTCCTTCTCTATATAGAGCGCCTGCCACAACTATTCATCTCTCAAGCAAACCATCCTAGTCGAACTCGACATCCCTCGAATACAAGCCCCAAAGGCCTAAACCAATATCAGACAAGCACCCGAGGAATGTCTCCTCCGAATTTGGATGACTACGTGAGATGATCTAAGCAAAAACAATAAAACACTTGAGCACTAGTTGGGATCTTTTACTATACAAGTACTAAGGTGCAGAGACTCAACTATGGAAGCAAATATGAAGAAATGCGAAGTGCAAAAACCAAAAGAAAGAGTACAAACAGAAAAGCTAGACTCTTCCAATAGAACTTTACTACCTTTCTCCTAGGTACGCTTAGTGGTGAAAGCATGTACTTGCCCTTCTGAAAATCTTGTCCTTTGTTCTTAATTATATGCCCTATTCTGCCATAGTAAAGATACTTCCTTTTGTCTTAGGTTTTATAATCCCTTCCTCCTTCGTGAGCCAAGTCTACATCCATGAATTCCTCATCCTTGGGTTGTGCTCCTTAGCCAAACTCCTCATCCTCTTTCGTGTGTAATCATGTTGAAAAATCTCTCGAAAGCTGCCTCCATCGTACAGAAAACCCTACTAAGCTTGAAAGAAAACTAGCCGCAGGTGAAACTACTACGGTTATAGATGGAAGTCGGGCACTACTTCGCCCTTCGATGAAGTTACCTCCCAGAAAGCCAGGAGCCCCAGAGACTCAAGAAAGAAGGGGACAAGAATTCAAATAGAGAATCAGAAGATAGCATGTATGGCTTTTGGGGAATATGCCTTTAAAACAAAACTTTTCTTTTGAAAATGCTTCTTCTAAAACTGTTTGAAAATAATAAAAAATTTCAAATCTTTTATCTAATCCGGTAACCTTCAGCTCTGATACCACGTGTAACACCCCACATCCTTTAGTGTCACTCACAAAGGGAATGCACTAAGTTCTGTGGAGCATTTAGGGTAAAAGATGCAGATAAATTACAAGACAGACAAAATTAAAACAGCGGAAAATAAAACTTTACTTTATTGATAAAATAGTTTGTACAACAATTGTTTTCCAATATCAGAGTATCATCTGTCTTACAAAATAAAGAAGCATAAAATAACGTTTATATTCCCCAATGTAGCATAAGCCAGCCATAGCAGCAGAAAAAGAGAGTCCAAAGCACTTTGTCAAAGAATCTTCGAGCTTGGGAAGAGTGACGGTCCAATCTAACCTGAGCTATACTATTCCCTCCTTAAACTACCTTGGGGGGGAAACAGAAGAAAAGAAGACGAAAGAAAACTGGGTCAGACATAAAGTCTGGTAAGTTCAGTTACTTCTAGCATGTGAACAAAGAAAAACAAAACGACATGAATTAAGTGAATACAAGACAATACCATGATGATAGGTCCAACAAGATAGGATAAGATTAACACAAGATATGCTAAGACAAGATAAACTGGATATGCTTTAATACTTTCTCCGCTTCGCTATTAACCTGTTATTATGGTTTCTATGTCTCTGCACCACCTATCTAGTGTCCCAACTAGTAATCTATCTAAAATGATAACGCGATCCCAACCCCAGTAATTGTGGTTGCCTTTAGGCGTACATTTATTATTTATTACCTAGATCTAATCTAGGGTTTTCTTATCGAGTGCTTCCTAAATTCAACTAGGGTTTATGCGACTTATCTAATACTTCTCGGATTCAGGATTTATGCTACCTAGGTCCAACTAGGGATTATGCTACCTGTCGAACGATGGCCCTAGTCTAGGACGCACTACCTAGAGTGGTATATGTTCCTAGACTTTCCCCACGTATGTGTCGCGAATCGTTTATCGCTATCTAAATGCACATGTCATGAAATGTGCGACCCGAGTCCCATGGCAGGGCTATTCTAGAAACACGGAACTCGGTCGGGAGCTTTCAAATATCTGCCAATGCAGATGCTAAGGTCTGTTTTTTCCAGTGGCTATGGTCCCACCTGACCCCTCCCTCAACTAATGAAAGGCCACCCTTGAAAAATTGAGAACTATACGCAGGCCCCCTATGCCCCACTGTCTTATGGCCATCCTCACCCATAACTAGATAGCAAGTATATGGTCTTTTGGAGTTCTCCGCCTTTCTGCTTTACGTATCTCGACTAACTCAAGATGGTAGGTAGACGACGAGTTGCTATCACACGGCTACTGGTCTCGCCGAATCACGCTGGTCCATCCTAGTCTTAAGGTTGCCTTATATTGTAACCAAGGCATACCCTTGGTTCTTCTAACGCAGACCTTAACCTCTGTGAGCCCAGGAGGATCATCTGCAGCCTCACAGAGGGATACCAAGAATACCCTCACGTCCTCTCGAAGCCTCGGGCTTCGTAACCCAACTCGTTGGAGCCTTTTTTAAGATTAGATGGACGTTCGCTCCTCCTCGTGATATACTAAGAATTACTACTTAGTTTTCCTAACTAAGGTTTACCACTTAGTTTCATGAATTGTCGTTTTCTTAACTAAGGTTTACTACTTAGCCCCTTTCAACTAAGGTTTACTACTTAGTTCTCTTTCTCGTCAAGTTGGATTGGTTAAGTTTCATTATCGATACAGGTTAACTTAACCCGTTCATTTGTCATGTTAAAATGGTTAAGTGTTATCAGTAATTCACGCTGACTTAACCTTACCAGCATCAAGTTATATTGGTTAAGTATTTACTTAACCCTACCCATTCATCTTGTATTGGTTAAGTATTCCTTTTTAACTTAACGTTGCCTATCTGTTTTAACTAACATGTTATAACGGTTAAGTGTTCCCTTAGTTAACTTAACCCTAACATTGGTTTGATTAACTTGTTCTAATGGTTAAGTATTGTCCCTTCATGTTTTTAACTTAACCCTATTCATTTATCACACTCCTATGGTTAAGTGTTCAAGCTTACTTAACCCTACGGTCTAGTCCAACTAACATATTAAATTGGCTAAGTGTATTAAATTTACTTAACTCCAACCTCTAGTCTAGTTAGCATGTTAAATTGGCTAAGTGTAATAACTTTACTTATCCCCAACCTCTAGTCTAGTTAACATGTTAAATTGGCTAAGTGTATTGAATTTACTTAACCCCCACTTTCTAGTCTGGTTAACATATTAAATTGGCTAAGTGTTTTTCTTAGTTACTTAACCCCTACAAATCTTGTCTTGTTACCATGTTAAGTTGGTTAAGTGTTCTAGTTAACTTTACCCTATCGTTCTAACTTAACTATGTTAAGTTGGTTAAGTATTCCTATGGACTTAACCCTCCCATTCTAGCTTAACTATGTTAAGTTGGTTAAGTGTTCTTATGGACTTAACCCTCCCATTCTAGCTTAACTTTAATTGTCTTGTTAAAGCACCAGCCACTCACATTAGACAGGTATTGTTGTGGCTGCCGGTATGACGGTTGGTTCTGGGCAGTCTTACGCCACAACTTAGTCTAACCTCAGGCCTTTATCGGGCTCAATGCCTTAACCTCCCACGTTGGATAGGTATTATTGTGATCACTGGACAGCCGGGCGGGTCCGGGCAGGTTTACATCACAACTCAATCCAACCTCGGGTTAAGCATGTTTGTATTGTCTAAATTTACTTTTCTCATTTAGGATAAATTCTACAAGTAAATTTTCCCTAATTTGCTTATTCCATTATTACTCTTTTAATGTACATTGTCAACATTTATTATCATGGCCCATTTTCCCTATATGTCATACTTATAGTTGTTGGTATGCAAATTATACCAAATTAAGTGTCACTAACCATGATTATTCTAAACATACTCACAATTATGACTAAATTCAAAATTTGGGCTAATATACTTATTATGCCAAATTAACTTTAATTGACCCAATTCTGATTTAACACCCTAATTTACAGTTTATGGCAAGACTAGAATTATTATTCTAGTTTACCGTTTACGCCTAAAACTTAGCTTACTTGCCAATACTAAATTTAATATGTCAAATTACATATTCCATAATTCATGTCAAATTTTCAAATTTGTGTTCTAATAAACATGCCATAATACATGTTCTAAATTATGTCAATCACAATTATGTTAATGTTCCACATTATGCCAATTTCCAAGTTTACAACCATGTTTAAGTCAAATTTATGATTTGCCCAAATCGTATTCCCATCGTTAG
Organism: Allium sativum; assembly: GCA_030737875.1. Classification (NCBI taxonomy): domain Eukaryota; kingdom Viridiplantae; phylum Streptophyta; class Magnoliopsida; order Asparagales; family Amaryllidaceae; genus Allium; species Allium sativum. The sequence continues at coordinate 269,417,357 of CM060922.1, read as the reverse complement.
TGTAATCGTGATTTCATCCTAGATGATAGATAAATCTAGATTCGTGGATAAAAAGGGAATGAACCAAAATGCCATGAAAAGATAGAGATAATGACTGGCAAAAGATGATAATTCACTAATCACAGATCTAACAAATTACACTGAATAAATTGATTAAAGCATCGAAGGCCTATAGATCTGATAATATTATGACATAAAAAGGGTTGAACAGATAACATACGTTCAAGTATATGGGTAGATCTAACTTAATAGATAAATTCCCATAATCAAGATCCAAGGATAATTAAGAATAAACTGAATAGATATCAAGTTTAGATCCAATCTCACAGTCATAATCCTAGGCTATAATATCATGTTCATGAATCATAGGTAATTATCCACTATTGTCCTTGTCATAGTCATAGGCATTGGTTTATGCTCCTAGTCAAAGGCTAATGTTCATAGTCAAAGGCTTATGTTCATAGTCAAAGGCTTATGTTCATAGTCAAAGGCTTATGGTTTCAAAGGCCATAGTTCCATAGTCATAATCTTAAGCATTGGCAATTTAGTCACAATGTGTTCTAGGCCATAATCAAGAATCAGATCCAAAGTCATAAACAAGCACAGATTCAATGAAATGATAAGGCATATTTCTTATATTCTTTTAATTTCATGTCACAAACAGAAAAGGCATTCAAATCTAAAAAGTAACCGACTTACATTGATTGGATCTAGAAAAGAATAGAAAGATAGCGTTGCTTGAAGCCGTTGAATCTTTACTTGAATCCTAACTTGTTTTGAATCTTCTCTTGAAAGATTTGAGCAGGATATCCTCGTCTTGATTTATATTTTATTTTAATTTATTTATTTAGATTTATAGGAAGAAGAAGAAGCCATGTCCATCAAGAATTTGTGCAGCATAAGGTTAGAGAAGAATGGTTTAAAGAGAAGGAGAATAGGGGGCTGTTTATATAGGATTGCAAGTTAATTTGAGCCGTCGATGAAGCCAAGGTTAATCAAAGCCATCGGTTTTAAAGAGAAGCCAATTATGTTCACAATTACTTTCTTAATGTACATTATTAACATTTATTATTAAATTTGTATGCACATTAGATACATCCCCCCTTTACACATTTATTATTAAATTTGTATGCACATTAGATACATCTCCCCTTTACACATTTATTATTAAATTTGTATGCACATTAGATACATCTCCTCTTTACACATTTATTATTAAATTTGTATGCACATTAGATACATCTCCCCTTTACACATTTATTACTAAATTAGTAACTTTAGTGTTAACAGAAATACGGAGTGTTACACATCTTCTAGAGGGGCACCGTTGGCCATAGCTTTTAAAGGTTGTATAATTTGAGATGCAAACATCTTATTTAAGTATTCGTACTCTTTCTCTATATTTGCAACTACACTACCAAACAAGGATGTTGCTTTTGCTAAATTTGTCTTAGTAGCAATATTCTCACCTCCATATCTATAACAGTCTTCTGATAATTTTGTACCCACTTCAACATGCTTGCTATTCATAGCAGCAATGGCTTCAGTTGCTCGTATAATGTCCTTCTGGAAATCTCTAGCTACACGAGTGGATTTATATGACTTTTCAAGCTGTTGATGCCTCTTCAATTTAAGTTCATCTATGACCATTGCATCTGAGCTTTCAATACCAGATCCACCAAATTGTTTTATCACCGCCCGATGTTGCTTTGCTGCTTGATCTCTAAGCTTTGTCGCTTGTCTCCTTAAAGCATCCATCGATTCTTACAAATTTATGGGTTCCAACAAGGGATTACTTTCTTTGGAATGAACGAGAAGTACAATCATTTTGCTCCCCGTCCAGTATTTGTTTATAACGCAGCTTTTCCTTTGTAATCCGGCGAGAGCTTTCTCTTGGATATCTCGCGACTGAATATTCCACCTTTTTTCAACGTTTGAAACAAGAAGCAGGCACTTACTCGAGTTGATTATTATTAGATAATGATTATCTTCTTAAACATTCAAAGTTTGTCTTAGTATATATTTTCACATAAATTGCAGGCAGTGCATGCAGTCATGCTTTTTTTTTTTGTGGTTGTTGCAGGTTTATACATGGGGCAAAGGCTATTGTGGAGCTTTGGACCATGGCGATTAGAATGATAAAAATAGTCCTGCATTGATATCCGGTCTCAAAAACCACCTTGCAGCTCAGGTTCATATTCCACACCTTTTTCTAACTGCTTTTCATCATGCGTTGAATTTAATAAAATGCTACCGTAAAACCCTTAGGTTTGTTCAAGGAAGAGGAAGACATTTTTTTTGATGGATTCGGGCTCAGTGTTTGCTTTTGGGTGGATGAGTTTTAGAAGTTTGAGGTTTTCAAATTGTGGTCTCTTCGACAAAGTGATGAAACAACGAATTCTTCAAAATCTAAGGTCGCATTATGTAGAATATTTGAGTTTTACTTTTAAATTATGTATTTGATAGTATATGTTTCACTTGTTATATATTTGAAGAATTGATATGATATGTAAAATATTTTGGATGGATTGGATGTGATGATGATTGTTTTAGATGAGTTTCTTCTATGTACAAAACTGGTATTGCAATTTTTTTAAATAAAGCGTTGTATTTGCTTTCTTTTAATGTAGCATTTGACTTCTTCTACTGTTGTATTTGCTTTTTTCTGATGTTGCGTTTCAAGATAATGGTATTGCATTACATAATACAGTGGTGTTGCATTAAATAAATTATTATTAATTTCACATGGCATGTGGGTCCCACAGCTGACATGGCGTGTGACATGTGGGCAGTTGACGTGGAGAGCTGATGTGGCGTGTGACACATGGGCATCTTACGTGGAAGCTGACGTGGCACTCGCTATCATGACATGGAAACTAGACTCTAACTTATGCTTAAGGCAACGCTGTATTTTGTTGCATTACTTGCTAATAGTGTTGCAATAGGGTTCTAATGCAATACTTTCTTTCTGTGGCAGTAGATGGGCAAAAGCGTTGCCTTAGAGAGCTAATGCAACGGCCGTGGATGCCACGCCCTTTGGTGTTGCCTATTTGAAAAATGGCCTACGACAACGCTTTTTCGATCTACGGCTACATAAAACTAGTGTCGAATATGCCCACTTTTGTAGTAGTGAATTATCAAAGTACATGAAAGAAGCAAAATTCCCCAAACAAAATATAGTCATAGCAACAAGGATAGGAGCTTGAGCCATACATCTCAGCAGCTCCAGCAAAAAGTAAGCAGAATCACAGTCAAGCCTGAGTGTTCTCGCCCTGAGAACCTGTGGGGGAAATGGAAGAAAGAAGAGGAAATAAAAAGGGTCAGACATAAAGTCTGGCGAGTCCAGTTACTTTTAGCAAGTAAATAAATAAAAGTAGCTAACAGGCATATAAAGTGGATAAGAGAGAGATGACTACATAAAAGGCAGGTATGACAAGGTAAACATAATACGGTGTATATGCTTCTCTAATGATTACTCTGCACTATTACTAGTATAATCAGAATGAGATGATCCCTTCCACTATAAGGTGGTAGACTTAGGCATACGTCCAAATGTACATTAACTACTACCCTAATCGATCGGCTCTCTAATCCGCGTAGATACTCTATGCTGGCCCCACCGTAGGATGTATCACGTCCTAAAGTGGCAACCCTTCGCTGATATGCACAGGCCCATATCTACAGGTGTCACGGTCGTCTTATCTCCCTCTGCCTGTCCCATGCACGCACATGACCCGGTCGGTTTGCGCCGCCCACACCATCCTCCACATTTGGATCTCTTACAATCAGTTCAGTAAGCGTGCCCCTTCTCCGACCTAGTTCGGAGTACTTTATTTGATACATACTCCGGGTTACTGACTGAAACGGGTCCCACACAATATGATACAAGCTCTCCCCTTTGTCTTGTATCCCCACTAGGTTTTCCACGGGATATATTTACCCTAAAGGTGTCTTTAATTATATAACCCAATCTTTCTACCGGTTATGCTTACCCATAGGCATCTTTAATACATAACCCCCAATTGGTTAAGTTTTGTGGGCCTGTATTAAATATTACCCACCCATCTCAGATATACTTAACTTAACCCTCCCGTTGTTCAACCAAATTTACTTAACCCCTATTCATGTTTATGTTCACACAATCCATAAGGATCAACTAGGTTAAGTATTTCAATTTCTTACCATGACCATTTATGGTTTTTAATGGGCTAGACCTCCCACATTAGGCCTACAGCTTGTGGACGCTGGATATGCCGGTCTGGTCTGGGCAGATTTCTTATACAAATTGGGCCTAACCTCGTGTCTTACCCCGTCTCATATTTGTGCACTTAGACCCCTCACATTAGATTCAACATTTGCGGTTGCTGGATATGCCGGTAGGGTCCGAGCAGACTTCCACCACAAATGCAATCTAACCTCGTGTCATGAGTGCAGTTACAGATTCTAATTACTGTAATCCTAGGCATTTCATTGTTATCCAATTTTTCACCTATGTCGTTATAGGTTTCATGCCTTTTTTCCCCCAATTATGTTCATAGTGAATAATATGTCCAAATTCTTATTCATTATTCAAGTTATGCCAATTCTAATGCTTCCCCCGTTCCCTAACTAGTGCATTCACATATATTTGGCATCATGCCCATGCTAGAAAGTAGCCTGTCCGTAAACAATAAAAGGAAAGGTGATGTGTAACAACCCGAAAATTTGGGCTAGTTTAAAATTTTTATTTCGGCAATTTTAGCAAATTTTGATTATTTTAAATGAATTATTTTAAATAATATCGACGAGAAATTTATTTTGAATAGAATTCGAACGTGTATATTATATACGTCGTCGTTAGAATATAAATAATTATATATAACTATAAAGGAATTGAAAATGGCGCGGTAGTTCGATAATTCGATTTCAAACTTCAAATGAATGTACCGGGTGCAAAATAAACCGGATTTTAGTGAAACCAAAAATATTGGAATCTAATAGAGAATATCTTTCCAACGAATCCGAAAAATCAAAATTTCATAGCGGGAATCAAAAGATATGCCCAGTTGAAAATTCTGAATAGTCGTTATCGAATTCAGGCCCTTAAAAATGGGAATTTTGCAAACGACCTCGGATTTTGACGAAACCACTTTTGTTGGATCCATGATGTAAAGTTATTGCTAGGTTTCAAATTTCATAATTTTTCGAATCAATATGTGAGTGTGGCAAAGTAAAACACGTTTGACCAATTTCAGTTGATTTTAATCGACTGGAAATTGGCCATTTTTCAAACGATCTCAGAATTCGACGAAACTAGTTTTGTTAGGACCGTATCATCAATGCGAAGCTAGAAAATATTTTTCGGGAATTTTTCGAGTTAGTATGCGACCCCAGTAAATTGAAATGCGCGTTCAAATTCAATATATAGAGGTATATGTTGATTTTGACGAAATCTGATTGTAACGATCGAATTGGCCTTCGTGACATATCCCATTGTGTTCGGAATGGGGGTACAGTCGTTGGGTTTCGTTAGGAGCTCGAATAAAATTCACCTTTTTGAGAGAATTAATTAATTAAATAAATATTTTAATAAACCCCCCTCCCCTTTTCCTTTTGAAAGTCAACCCCCCCTACGTTTAAAATCAGAATAAGAAATAAAAAAAATAGAGAAAAGGGGGGATCGCGACCTCGTCGCCCCCTAGAGAATCGCCGCCGCCACCGTGCGGTTAGCCGCCCGCTCCTTCCACTTCTTCTCCTCCCTCCCCCATCGCCTTCTCTCTCCTCCGCTGTAACCCCCCCCCTCAGCTTCCTGCCCCCATCAACGCGAGCCGCGCACCAGGCCCCCACCGCGACACAAACCCCGCCACTCCAGACCCCCTTAGAGACGCAACCACGACCACCTGAAGCCCCCTCTCCGGCGATGACCACCAACGCCATTTCCCTCTTCTGAAACGCAGTGAGTTTCTTCGTTATTATATTTGTTTTCTTTGTTTAATTTAAAGTTAGTAAATTGCAAATAGAAATTCAGTTTTATTAGATGATCGACAATGCAAAGATGAGATGATTTACAGTACAAAGATCGGATTTTTACAAACAACAAAGATGTAATTTTCATATGGTTTAAACATTAAAAATATAATCTTTTATATTGTAGAAGTACAAAAATATAATTTTTATAAGGTAGATGTATTAAAAATATGGTTTTGATATAATAGAGAATATAAAAATTTGACCTTTATATATGTAGCGAAATAAAAATCTGATTTTTATTCTATATACGTTGAAGTAGAAAAGTGATTTATATAGCGAAGTAAAAATACGATTTTTATATATTGAATAGCGAAGTAAAAATTCGATTTTTATATATTGAATAGCGAAGTAAAAATTCGATTTTTATATATTGAATAGCGAAATAAAAATGTGATTTTTATATATGTAGAGAATACGGGCAGTGAAAAATGACATGAGGCCAGAACGGCGAAGATTTCTACCCAAGAAGAGTCGTGGCATCGGATTAGCAATTCTGTGAGAACTTCTCACCTTTCAATTTAATTTTTCTAGTTATAAATATATACTAGGATGCAGACGGTGTTTAGTAGCACCCGACACCCGTCGTCCACAGACCATGGACGACTTGTATTTTGATGTGTAGTTGATTGTGTGATGTGATGTGAAATGAAAATAGAATATTTATATAGTTAAAAATATTTTATAGTTGAAAATAGAATTTTTAACGTGTATATGAAGTGAAATAAATAAATATAAACGAATCGGCCGATTTGTTTATATACACACATTTGACTGATATTGATTGGGACGATAAATTTTACACATCGCCCAACTGCACAAATAAAATATGTGTTTGATTGTTTGAAACCCCACACGGGTATTGGGGTGATATATGTCATACACTAATCCCAATGGTTAGTTATATGTCGATCGATTGATTGAAGACTGTTATAAGCGTTAAATATTTATATTTGATGCTTATACAGTGTAGAACGCACTTTGGAAGATGGTTGATGATTTATCGTTGTTGTTATATACGTGTGGTAGAAAATCCATATAATTAACATTATATGGTAATTGATTGGGCCTCATTCCAGTTTTGAAAAAAAAGAAATATTTGAAATAGAAATATTCGAAATAGAATATTTGAAAATAGGAATATATGAAGCCGTATTGATTAGATTGACGCCATTTTGACGTGAACGATATTTATATCGATTTTATTCATTTTATAATGAATATCGAAAGTGATTTCAAAATCTGATATTTTGAAAAGAATTGGAATTCGAATTGAAATTGAATATAAATGAATTCGAATTGAAATTGAATATATATGAATTCGAATTGAAATTGAATATAAATGAATTCGAATTGAATTCGATTATAAATGAATTCGAATTGAAATCGATTTGAAAAGAATTTAAAACGAATTTATATTGGAATATTCAATTTTGATTTGAAATTGAATATGAAGTTGAAACCGTTTTGAAAACGAATTTAAAACGATTTATATAATACGTTTTAAAAGGAAATCGACGAAGTATATATTATATTATATATACGTATATATATATATATATATAATATTGGCCTAAATAGAACGCGCCACGCCGCGACATTTCGCGAATTTCGACCATTGACTTCGAACGGATATTACGGGAGATCCGACCGTCGGATTCTCCTAAAACCAGAACAGTTGGGTTCGTATCGAAAAGAGCTTTCTAACAAATATTAGAAATTTGAAATCTAACGGTTGGATTTGGAATTATGTCCAAATCAAATTTGGAAAAGGTCGCTATAAGTGCAGTTCGATGGCCGGTGATGGAAATCGACTGTACGGGCCTTGATAAAATTATTAAAAATATTAATAATTAGTGTAAAATCATAAGAAATGATTTGTGAAGAATCAGGATGAAAAACTCCATATTTGAAAAGATAAAAATAGATTTTTATCGAAATGAACTAGTTTTGAACTAGAATTATAATTCTATTTATTTTTAAATAAATAAACTGAATTTGAAATGGTTTTGAAAATAACCAGAATTTCCAATGATTGCATTGGAATGGATTTGAATCGAAATTGTCTTCGGAATATTTCGATGTTGGATTTCGTGATTATACAGATGTTGTTATGGAAATTTGAAAGATATAGATATATATATCGTTATTTCCAATACGATATATGTTGGTCGTAGAATTGATATTGAATATAAGCCGATATATTTTCTATTCAGAGCCTTGTATTTAATATCAAATGTGATATGGATTTGTCGAGAATGGTGTCTTGACTAACACTATTCTTGAACCCAGTTGAGAAAAGATTAAATCTTTTTATTCAGATTTAATGAAGTGTACCAATTAAATAATATTTAATTGAAATTGAATTGATATTGATTTTTGGGTTTATCGTGAACAGTATTTTAAATAACACTTGTTCTTTAACCCGATAATTAATAGAATGTGATTTTGGGTTGTCGTGAACGGTATCTTCAATAATACTGCTCTTAGACCCAAAGAAGTTAAGAAAATCAGAAACAAACTGGAGATTAGTTTAGTTGAATGGTTTCTGGGGTATTGATCTGATGTTGGTTTCGGCCTTTGGGGTTAATACCTAGGGAACTGCTCACTTGCTAATTTACGGTTAGGGACTGATTGAAATGTGATGTGATTTTGGGTTTATCGTGAACCGTGTTTTAAATGACACTGATTCTTTAACCCATTCACAGATTAAAACTAAGTGGAGTTTTAATGAATCTTTAATTAGATTGAAATGATCGAGAATGGAGTAACACCAGTTTTGCTCCAGGCGATAGTTAAATATTTAATTAGATTTGAACGTGAAATGGTAATTAAATTTACCGATAACACCATGGTGTTAGATATGAAGTATTACCAGTTTTACTTCATGGGATGAATAGGTTGGGATTGGGAAATTAAAACAAATGGTTACTTCGGTAATGTTCGTTAATCCCGACTAGTTGAATCGAAATTCAAAAGAAGATTAAAGAATAAATTCAAGGAATTTATCTTTGATAAAATTAATGGGAACCTTTCCCTATGAATGTGAAATTTAGAAACTAACTGTCGGTTAACTAAGCAGAATGGTTTTCTGGATATTGATCTGATGTTGGTTTCGGCCTTCGGGGTTAATATTTGGGGAATTATTCTCTTGATTAATTTACGGTTAGTGACTGATGAATTGGAATGAGGCGTATGTTGTGTTTGTGTAACACTTGTTTATAATATATGCGGGTTATTCGGAAAGACCGGGTTTATCCCATTCTGAATAACTGATACGACAATAAGTCGAAGATGAAGACGTTGGTCGAAGACCGGAGGTCTTCACGTCATTTGGGTGATTACTGACAATCTTGATTGGGATGTACACCCAAGAAGATGGAAACAGTTGGAGATCGTCCAGACGTACTTGGAGATCGATGGATATGCGGGGTACTAGGTGCCTCCGGTTTCGTTCAGACCCAGAACGGACTTGTAAATGGACTGTGTGTCTGACATTGGATTTTAGTCCGTGTGATTGATTTCTATTAAATATATATCTGTTTAGCGGCGGAGAATTTATTCTCTTGCTTAACGCCCTTCTCTGAGACGTACGAGCTCAGGGGTTATATATTGATGGATATCAGACGCATGGAGTGAATTGCCTGTGTGGCATGCCTAAGTGGCAATTGATCGAGGCTTCTGTTGAAAAGCAAAGTCTTGTGGTGATGATCAAAGCACAGCCTGTTTGGCACAGCTTTTTGTAGCGTTGATTCGTAAGCCTCACACCCCGGTTGTGAACCAAAAACGGGAGAGGACCTCAGGGAGGGCATGCGTTTCTTTCTAGCTAGGGTGGTGTCAGTGACCTACCAGCCCTGACATTTATATACTTTTCACCTGTGTGGTTGTTGCTGTTGTGAGGCGCCTCGGTTTGATCGGACGATCCGGGTCCGATGGAGTCATTCGTTGGCACATTTATGCCCCAAAGGGCGGGGAAACGCAGTGTTCAGGCATTTTAATCCACATTGGTAGACCGGCCTTGACGATCCAAGGGTCGACGCACTCTGACTCTGAGGCTCAAGCTAGAGAGTCTCGAAGTCGGTGAGGACTATCTTTTGCCTCGGTTCACATACGGAAATCCAATTTCCAAATACGTGACATTTGCGGTTTTATTTGTAGAGCTTAGTATGGCGACATAGTGGGATGGGGCGCTTATGCCGTTTATGATTGATACTTATGATTTGAAGTTGTTTTATACACTATGCACTTATAATAGTATCAAATGATTTGTTTTAAACGTATCAAGCATTCTTGGCTATTATAAGGTAAAAACCCTATCCTCCGGCTTGCGTTGCATTGTGTGATGGGAACTGGGTCTTATAATAGCTTCGTTTTTCTTTATTTAGCATTGCGCTGTTTGTTGTTATGCACTGGTATTCTTGGGAGGAAACCTGTTCCGTGTTATATGGCGTGATCCCTTGATTTACCTAACTTTAAAATAAAGATTTACAATTGTTTTAGTTCTCACACCAGTCCCATGACTGACCTGGAGTTTATTGTTTTCACCTAAACTCTGGGTGCCCATATTTTGACACGGGCAGCTAGTAGTTTTGGTTTTGCAGATTTATATTCACAGGATCCTGGTTTATAGCTGGAACGATATCCGGAAAGCTTTGTATTCGTATATCTCCTTCTAGTTGTGTATTGTATTATTTTCCGCTGCTATGTAATGTATTGTAATCTCTGATATTTATCGAATGTATATTTATTCATTTATACTCTGTATATTCTTGTAATCTGATGGAATTGTTGTAATTAACAATGAAATGTTCTCCCATCTGCGTTCTACTTTGTCGTGTTTTCAAAACAATTCGTTCTTTCTCTTCTCTTCAGAGCCCGGGGAAGTTCGGGTCGTTTCAGCGTGGTATCATAGCTTTGGTTTACAAAGCTTAGAGAACAAGGCACCTTAGAACCATACGAAAGAATTCATCAGATGATTGGATTAGTAATATGTAACACCCCGTATGTTGAATAACTAGATATAATATAAAACAGGGCAGAATTAAATTTAAAAATCTGAATCAGGGGAAACGGTCTATGCCATTGCGTTCGTCTCGGAAAAATACGCGAAATAGAGTCCGAGTTTTCGAAAATCGGAGTCCGTATGACCAAGATAAGGCCCAAAGAAGTTTTCAGAAATTTAAAAACAGATTTAAAAACGAAAATTTTACATTTCAGAAGTGGCGGGAAAATTCCCGCCAGACCCAGGGGGTCGACTGGGGAGTCGACCTGCCCACCAGGTCGACTGGGGAGTCGACCCTAGGGTCGACCTGGGGGTTGACCTCCCTGGTCGAGCCCAGGTGACCTGGGTGCACCAGTTTGGCTTTTTGGCTGTGTTTTGGTGGCTAGGACGAGATCTGACGGCTCTAATCTGATTTAGGGTTAATCTAATTGCCTAAAACACCTAACTACTCTATAAATACACCCTAAGACTACCCTAATTCATACTAAAAATAGATACAACACCGTTATGTCGTCAAAATGCAACTTGAAGGAGCCTCCATCAATCTAAAGAAGAAGATAGCTTCTCAAATCAATCTCTAATCAACTCTAGCAACTTAATCTTCTTCTTAGGAGTGCTAATCAACAAGTTGTGAGTTTTCTATAGCCTTAATGACCAATTATTGAAATGATTATGATAGGATATAATGAGGTTATGGCTATGAATGTGGATCAATGCAAGTTATATGCTATGTGTTAATGATGTTATGCATGTTATGCAAGTTATATGCTATGTGTTAATGATGTTATGCATGTTATGCAAGTTATATGCTATGTGTTAATGTTGTTATGCAAGTTATGCAAGTCATATGCTACATGTTCACGATGTTATGCAAGTCATATGTTACATGTTCATGATGTTATACAAGTTATGCAAGCTATAGGCTATATGATCATGATGTTATGCAAGTTATGCAAGTGTTCATGATGCTAGTTGCTATGATAAACATTGATCCATTATGACACCATGATTATGCAAGTTTGGTGTATGATTATATGCAAGTTCATATATGAGATGTTATGCAAGTTTGGTGTATGATTATATGCAAGTCCATATATGACATGTTATGCAAGTTTGGTGTTTGATGATATGCAAGTAACATGTGCAAGTTTACACCTTAGTATGATATGCATACATATGCAAGTTAACCCCTTTGTATGTCATACATACATATGCAAGTTTACCCCTTTGTATGACATAGATAACTTATGCAAGTTAACCTCCTTATGACATATGTGATTCATGTAAGTTTGGGTTGATTATTTATGCTAGTTGGGTTTGATGCTATATGCATGTTGACACCTTTAAACCCATGTTGATGATAATGTTATGCAAGTTGAACCCATTATATTTATGATGAATCTTCCCTTTTATGTCATGTTAGCGAATTACGTGGGGAACGATGGGGTTAATATACATGTTATGAAATGGTGTGAAGTTGGTATGATTATGCATACCATAAAGTAGATGGACATAATTGAGTCAATTATGTACATCGTTAAAATTGGAATTAATTAGGGAAAATTAATTCGGGGGTGATTAATTAGGTGTAATTAATCGACTAAGACACGAGGTTGGACCCTTTTGTAGCGTAAGACTGTCCGGAACCGACCGGCAAATCCAGCGGCTACAAATGATTGGCCCAATGTGAGAGGTCTTAGGCACAAACTAAATACGTGACAAGTGTATAGACACGAGGTTGGACTCGGTTATGGCGTAAGGCTGCCCGGACCCAACCGGCAAATCCAGCTGCCATAAAAGATAGTCTAATGTGAGAGGTCTTTACAACGGTTACGTTTTTAATCAATTAAGAAACACTTAACCAGATAAGCATGTAGTGGGCATGAGGGGTTAAGTGGGTGCCTTGGGTGGCATGTGGAAATCAAGTAAGTGCCTTGGGTGGCATGAGGAAATCTAGTGGGTGGCCTTGGGTGGCAATAGAAAATACGATTAGAATACTTAACCAAGTGGAAACATGTAATTAAACATGATTAAAGGGTTAAGTGGGATGCACTAGATAAATTGACAAGCTTAGGTGGTAGCTTGTGGGGGCCCATTTCAACCAGTAACTCATATGTATCTTATTGGGCTCGACCATGTCGAGGACGGGACACGCATACTGGGCTTGATTATAAGAGGCCAAAACGGGTTAGCGGTGGCAACGCGAGTCCAACGGGTTTCATATGCGTGTGTGGACCCGGGCTGGTAGGTAAGACTTTGTTGCATCGTGTAGGTATAAGCCGTGCACCATTTGTTGTATCGGGTTGCCACTTTGGGGAGTGATACACCCCATTGTGGGGCCAGCACGGGTATCTACGGTGTGGAGCCGATCGCTTGGGAGTAGTGGGTACACCTAGTGGAGATAGGGGCAGACGGCACCTATGTAGTCAGCTAGGGGTACACGAAACTACTGGGTAAATTTTCTAAGTCCTTGGGTGGGATCAACCTTTAAGTAGGAATGACTGGTGTGGTGCAGTTAGTAATTATCCTTGGGTGGGTAGATGCGTCTTTACCGATATTCTAGTTCACCTTATGTCTGGTTGGCTACTTAGTGTAGTCATTTATCCCCAGTCATCCCGTGCCAAGTTTATATCATACCCTAATTACTTTAATGATTGTGTTGTTAAAGTTATAGGGCTCACTCAGACTTATGTCTGACCCCGTTGTTTTTATCTTTTTTCCCCCTCAGGTCCTCAGGTTGGGCCTAGCACTAGTGGGCTTTGATCAGATTTCTTTATCTATCTTCTGGAGCTTGGACCGTGATGTAAAGCCCAGCTTATCTTTTCTTTTATGGCTATTGTTTATGTAGTGGGATTATGTACTTATGTTTTTATCAGGATGGATATTTAGTACTTGACTCTTTATGGTGTTGTAACTAAACATGTTTACCTTCTGCTGCTATGAAATGATGTTTTAGATTTTCAAGTATTTATATCTGTCTTGTTGTAATTTTTCTGTTCTATACTCACTTAAAATGCTCCACCGAAGTTAAGGCATTCCCTTAGTGAGTGACCTTAGCGGGTGTGGGGGTGTTACACGTGGTATCAGAGCGAAGGTTACCGGAACAAATAAATTTTTTAGAAAACTATTTTTCTAAAAACATTTTTGGAAGAAGTATTTTCAAGAACATGTCTTTAAAGAGAAAAGTTTTTGAAAGAAAAGCATAATCCCCAATAGCCATATCTTTATCTTTCGAATTCTCCATTTTGAATCTTTCCTTTTTCGTTTCAGCATGGCTAAAGAACTTAACTTTCCGGAGGGTGTGACGATACCAGTATGGTATAGGAGATTGATGGAGGCTAGGGCCGCCACTGCGGGTCCAGCAAATGTTCCTCCACCAACCGTAGCACCCGATCTTCCTTCTCCCCCTCCTCCTCCTCGTACGGATACTTTTGCTAAGACTTGCAAGGAATTTAAAGCTATGGGAGGGAAACCTTTTCAAGGATCAGAAACTTTTGTGGAGGCTAGAGATTGGCTTAAGGAGGTGGAAGAGTTGATAGATGTCTTTGAGATGGAAGAAGGAAAGAAAGTCAAGTTAGTTGCTTGGTTAATGAAGGGAGAGGCCTCATTCTGGTGTGAGGTCACTAATGGAGAACGCCCCGTTGACTCTTGGGCGGATTTCAGGCAAAGATTTGTGGCAAAGTTTCTCTCAAGGGCGGAGGAAAACTTGTATATGGAAAGGTTCTTGACTCTAAAGCAAGGAAATCTCTCGGTGAAGGAATATGTCAACAAGTTTAATCAATTGGCAAGGTTTGGCATAAACATGGTGAATACACCGGAGAAGAAGGCTTTGAGGTTCGTTAAGGGCTTGAATGAACCGATGCATGGATTGGCTATGACTCACATCCCTATGGGGGCCACCTTTGAGAAGCTAGTTGACATGGCACTCATGCATGAGGAAGAGAAGGGTCCCAATGCTAATAAGGCACCCGAGAAGAAGGGAGATCAAAAGAGACCTCAACAGCAACAGCAAAGCAAGGGTGGGAAAGACAACGGTGGCAAGGGAAAAAAGAAGTGCTTCACTTGCGGGATACCAGGCCACCTAAGCAAAGATTGTCGGAATAAGAAGAAGACTGGCTGCTATCACTGTGGCGAAGCAGGGCATCTAGTGAAGGATTGCCCTAAGAAGGGGCAAAGGACGGGATCTACCTCAGGAGGACAGGTGCAAGCTCTTATGGCACCGGGTCAGGCAAGGGGGCAAGTTCAGGCTCTCGCGGTTCCACCAACTCAGGAAAGAGGTAGAACTATTTCCGTTGAAAGTCTGGTTTTTCTATTTGATCATCCAGTCTGTACATTGTTTGACTCTGGCGCATCGCATTCGTTTATCTCATCATCATTAGTTGAGTCACTGCACTTAGACACCAGTCTAGTAGATGATCCCTTAGTTGTTTCAAACCCAATTGGGGGCTCCACTTATTTGTCCATGATATGTTTGGGTTTGAAGATTTCTATACTTAGCATTGAGTTTAGATGTGATGCTTTTGTTTTGGGCTTCACGGGCTATGGGTTGATTTTGGGCATGGACTGGTTATCCGGTAATGGTGCCGTTCTTGATTGTGAAAGGAGAGTTGTTAGGCTCATGACCCGCTTGGGGAACACTCTCGAGATCTCTTGTAATCCTATGGATTCTGTTATGCTAAGTTATCTTGAATCGCTTGACGCTTCGGTCGAGAGTTTGCGATCTGTTAGAGTGGTCCGGGAGTACCCGGATGTGTTTGAGGAGGTGAAGGGCTTACCTCCGAGGCGGGAGATAGACTTCCGAATATATCTGGTGGATAATGCTAAACCAGTATCTTTGCTAGTGCGCCACATGGCTCCTCGTGAGAGGAGGGAACTCCATAAGCAAGTAGGGGAGTTGCTTGAGAAGGGGTTCATAAGATGAAGTATATCGGAGTGGGGTGCTCCAGTAGTTTTTGCTACAAAGGAGGATGGGTCCCTCAGACTTTGTGTAGACTATAGAGAACTCAACAAGCTCACAAAGAAGAATAGACACCCATTGCCGAGGATTGATGATCTCTTTGATCAGTTGTTTGGCGCTTCAGTATTTTCTCAGTTGGACTTAGCCACGGGGTTTCATCAGTTGAGGGTGGCTGAGGATAGCATAGACAAGACTGCCTTTAGGACTCCGGATGGTTTCTATGAGTGGCTGGTGATGCCATTTGGTTTGACAAACGCCCCTGCATATTTTGTTGATTTGATGAGTAGGGTGTTCAGGGAGTTCCTTAATAAGTTCGTGGTGGTCTTTGTGGATGACATCTTAGTCTTTTCTAAGAGTGAAGAAGAGCATGCCCTACATCTTAGGGAAGTGTTGGAGACTCTTCGAGCGCATAACTTAAGGCTAAATTTTCTAAATGTCACTTCTGGAGGAAGGAAGTGCGGTTCTTGGGGCACGTGGTCTCCAAGGAAGGGATAGGTGTGGATCCCGCGAAGGTAGTATCTATTCAAGATTGGAAGGTTCCAAAGAATGCTACCGAGGTGAGGAGTTTCTTGGGGTTGGCTGGCTACTATAGGAAGTTTATCAAGGACTTCACGAAGATATCAACCCCATTAACTCGCTTGACGAAGAAGAATCTAGTCTTCACATGGGACGTAGATTGTGATGATGCGTTTCGACGGTTAAAGAGAGCTTTAACCACAGCTCTAGTCTTAGTGTTGCCTGATGGGAGTAAGCCATTTGTTGTCTATACCGATGCTTGTGGGACTGGACTGGGCGCAGTCTTAATGCAAGAGGGAAGGGTAATAGCCTATGGTGGAAGGCAGTTGAGAGCGCATGAGAAAAATTACCCTACCCATGATTTAGAGTTGGCCGCTATTGTTTTTGCGCTTAAGATTTGGCGCCATTATCTTCTTAGTGAGAGATTCGAATTGTTCACTTACCACAAATCATTGAAGTACTTGTTTTCTCAGAAGGATTTGAACTTGAGACAGCAAAGGTGGATGGAGTTCTTAGCATCCTATGATTTCGAGATAGCGTATACCCCTGGCAAGGGTAACGTGGTGGCAGACGCTTTGAGTAGAAAAAGGTTGTCCTTGAGTCCATTGTTCGTGGAACGACGAAGCTTGGAATTTATCTCGATGTTTGATTTCAGACCTTCCGTTGACTATATACCCGGTTTGCTAGCATCCTTGGAGGTCAGACCTACTCTTTTGGGACGGATTGGCGAGGCACAGCGGGACGACCCACAGTTGGTTGAGTTGGTAGAGAGGCTCATAAGAGGGGAGTCGTCCAGCCATTTGAGTAGGTACACCATAGACGATAGGGGGTGCTTGCGTAGAGACGGTAGACTTTGTGTACCGCAAGACGAGGGTTTGAGGAAGGCTATTCTTGATGATGCACACCGTTCTAGGATGACCATTCATCCCGGTGGGGACAAGATGTACCAAGACATGAAGCGAGTTTTCTTTTGGGCCGGTATGAAGAAAGATGTGGCCGAGTATGTCGCTAGATGCTTGGTGTGCCAACAGGTGAAAGCGGAGCAAAAGAAACCAGGTGGGTTGCTTCACCCATTGGAAGTTCCGCAATGGAAGTGGGATAGCGTCTCGATGGATTTTATTGATGGGTTACCCAGATCGAGAAAGGGTAATACGGGAATTTGGGTTGTGGTAGACAGACTTACTAAGAGCGCCCATTTCATACCTGTGAAGAGCAAGAGGACTGCTCCATGGCTAGCTTCAGTTTATCTTCGAGAGATAGTTCGATTGCATGGGGTACCCTTTAGCATAGTGAGTGATCGAGATCCTATCTTCACTAGCGAGTTCTGGAAGAGTTTG
Organism: Allium sativum; assembly: GCA_030737875.1. Taxonomy (NCBI): domain Eukaryota; kingdom Viridiplantae; phylum Streptophyta; class Magnoliopsida; order Asparagales; family Amaryllidaceae; genus Allium; species Allium sativum. The sequence continues at coordinate 269,399,539 of CM060922.1, read as the reverse complement.
CAAGAAGCAGTGGGGACTCAATTGTGTCTGAGCACCACATATCATCCTCAGACGGACGACCATACCGAGAGGGTGAATCGTGTTCTGGAAGACCTTTTGAGGCTTTGTATCTTGGATTTTGGAGGTACATGGGAAGAGCATCTTCCATTGGTGGAGTTCGCATATAATAACAGCTTTCAGTCCAGTATTGGTATGGCTCCTTTCGAAGCTCTTTATGGAAGGCCTTGTCGATCACCTACATGTTGGTGGGAATCTACGGATAAGATCTTGCTTGGGCCTGATATGGTTAGAGAGACTTCGGAAAAGATTGATTTGATTCGAAGAAGGATGAAAGCAGCGCAGGATAGGCAAAAATCTTATGCAGACAATAGGAGGACGGATCTGGAGTTTGAGGTTGGGGACATGGTCTTTGTCAAAGTATCTCCATTACGGAATGTAGTTCGCTTTGGGTCCGTTGGGAAGTTAGCTCCAAGATTTGTTGGGCCGTTTCCTATTAAGGAAAGGATTGGACGGATGGCATATAGAGTGGATCTACCCAAGAGACTTAATGGGGTACATGACATATTCCATGTGTCACATTTGAGGAAGTGCCTACATGAGACCGCAGAGGTGGTAGACCCGAGCTTGCTAAAAGAAGTGGAGGTAGAGCGTGATGCAACTATTCGACGAGCTCCTACCCGCATCCTTGGGTCAGAGATTAGGAAGTTGAGGAATAGAGAGGTGCGGCTAGTCAAAGTGCAATGGGGAGAAGATGAGAGCAATGCTACTTGGGAGACAGAAGCGAAGATGCGTTCATTATACCCATTTCCTTTTGAGGGTATGTCTTTTAACTTCTCCTTTATCGTTTGTCTAGTACTTATCTTATCTTTAGTATGTCCTCTCATTAGTACCTTTGACCTTTAGATAGGGTAAACCTATGGTTGAAACATGTGTTTGAGACATGTTATGGTTGATGGATGCGTGTGGATGCAAGTGTTTGCTAGTGGTTGCTCGTGGATGCATAACACACTCTAGGCACTAGATCGGCTCAATCACTTCATATTGCATATTGCATAAAATTGTGTGTAGGTAGCTATATTAATGGATGTATAATGGTTGTGCTATCATATGGATGATGCATTTTGGTGAATGATTGTGCACTCATGTAGAAATAGTATGTGTCGATAAGGTTCTTTCGCATACATATTGGATGCATGGCACTATCATGGTTTGCATTAAGGAGGTCAACTGAATCAGTAGACCGCCTGATTTTGCATTAGACAGGGAACAAATACACACACTCTTTGCATATGTGCATACAGCACTAGAAACTCTAAGGACAATGGATGCCAGTGTTTGATGGTTTAGTAGATGGTTGTTTGGTTGGTAGGATACGTTCTTCTTGACTTAGAGATTTCGGGGACGAAATCCTTTAAGTAGGGGAGAATGTAACACCCCGTATGTTGAATAACTAGATATAATATAAAACAGGGCAGAATTAAATTTAAAATTCTGAATCAGGGGAAACGGGCTATGCCATTGCGTTCGTCTCGGAAAAATACGTGAAATAGAGTCCGAGTTTTCGAAAATCGGAGTCCGTATGACCCCGATAAAGCCCAAAGAAGTTTTCAAAAATTTAAAAACAGATTTAAAAACGAAAATTTCACATTTCAGAAGTGGCGGGAAAATTCCCGCCAGACCCAGGGGGTCGACCTGGGGGTCGACTGGGGAGTCGACCTGCCCACCAGGTCGACTGGGGAGTCGACCCTAGGGTCGACCTGGGGGTCGACCTCCCTGGTCGAGCCCAGGTGACCTGGGTGCACCATTTTGGCTTTTTGGCTGTGTTTTGGTGGCTAGGACGAGATCTGACAGCTCTAATCTGATTTAGGGTTAATCTAATGGCCTAAAACACCTAACTACTCTATAAATACACCCTAAGACTACCCTAATTCATACTAAAAATAGATACAACACCGTTATGCCGTCAAAATGCAACTTGAAGGAGCCTCCATCATTCTAAAGAAGAAGATAGCTTCTCAAATCAATCTCTAATCAACTCTAGCAACTTAATCTTCTTCTTAGGAGTGCTAATCAACAAGTTGTGAGTTTTCTATAGCCTTAATGACCAATTATTGAAATGATTATGATAGGATATAATGAGGTTATGGCTATGAATGTGGATCAATGCAAGTTATGCAAGTTATATGCTATGTGTTATGCATGTTATGCAAGTTATATGCTATGTGTTAATGATGTTATGCATGTTATGCAAGTTATATGCTATGTGTTAATGATGTTATGCAAGTTATGCAAGTCATATGCTACATGTTCATGATGTTATGCAAGTTATGCAAGTCATATGTTACATGTTCATGATGTTATACAAGTTATGCAAGCTATAGGCTATATGATCATGATGTTATGCAAGTTATGCAAGTGTTCATGATGCTAGTTGCTATGATAAACATTGATCCATTATGACACCATGATTATGCAAGTTTGGTGTATGATTATATGCAAGTTCATATATGAGATGTTATGCAAGTTTGGTGTATGATTATATGCAAGTCCATATATGACATGTTATGCAAGTTTGGTGTTTGATCATATGCAAGTAACATGTGCAAGTTTACACCTTAGTATGATATGCATACATATGCAAGTTAACCCCTTTGTATGTCATACATACATATGCAAGTTTACCCCTTTGTATGACATAGATAACTTATGCAAGTTAACCTCCTTATGACATATGTGATTCATGTAAGTTTGGGTTGATTATTTATGCTAGTTGGGTTTGATGCTATATGCATGTTGACACCTTTAAACCCATGTTGATGCTAATGTTATGCAAGTTGAACCCATTATATTTATGATGAATCTTCCCTTTTATGTCATGTTAGCGAATTACGTGGGGAACGATGGGGTTAATATACATGTTATGAAATGGTGTGAAGTTGGTATGATTATGCATACCATAAAGTAGATGGACATAATTGAGTCAATTATGTACATCGTTAAAATTGGAATTAATTAGGGAAAATTAATTCGGGGGTGATTAATTAGGTGTAATTAATCGACTAAGACACGAGGTTGGACCCTTTTGTAGCGTAAGACTGCCCGGAACCGACTGGCAAATCCAGCGGCTACAAATGATTGGCCCAATGTGAGAGGTCTTAGGCACAAACTAAATACGTGACAAGTGTATAGACACGAGGTTGGACTCGGTTATGGCGTAAGGCTGCCCGGACCCAACCGGCAAATCCAGCTGCCATAAAAGATAGTCTAATGTGAGAGGTCTTTACAACGGTTACGTTTTTAATCAATTAAGAAACACTTAACCAGATAAGCATGTAGTGGGCATGAGGGGTTAAGTGGGTGCCTTGGGTGGCATGTGGAAATCAAGTAAGTGCCTTGGGTGGCATTAGGAAATCTAGTGGGTTGCCTTGGGTGGCAATAGAAAATACAATTAGAATACTTAACCAAGTGGAAACATGTAATTAAACATGATTAAAGGGTTAAGTGGGATGCACTAGATAAATTGACAAGCTTAGGTGGTAGCTTGTGGGGGCCCATTTCAACCAGTAACCCATATGTATCTTATTGGGCTCGACCATGTCGAGGACGGGACACGCGTACTGGGCTTGATTATAAGAGGCCAAAACGGGTTAGCGGTGGCAACGCGAGTCCAACGGGTTTCATATGCGTGTATGGACCCGGGCTGGTAGGTAAGACGTTGTTGCATCGTGTAGGTATAAGCCGTGCACCATTTGTTGTATCGGGTTGCCACTTTGGGGAGTGATACACCCCATTGTGGGGCCAGCACGGGTATCTACGGTAGGGAGCCGATCGCTTGGGAGTAGTGGGTACACCTAGTGGAGATAGGGGCAGACGGCACCTATGTAGTCAGCTAGGGGTACACGAAACTACTGGGTAAATTTTCTAAGTCCTTGGGTGGGATCAACCTTTAAGTAGGAATGACTGGTGTGGTGCAGTTAGTAATTATCCTTGGGTGGGTAGATGCGTCTTTACCGTTATCCTAGTTCACCTTATGTCTAGTTGGCTACTTAGTGTAGTCATTTATCCCCAGTCATCCCGTGCCAAGTTTATATCATACCCTAATTACTTTAATGATTGTGTTGTTAAAGTTATAGGGCTCACTCAGACTTATGTCTGACCCCGTTGTTTTTATCTTTTTTTCCCCCTCAGGTCCTCAGGTTGGGCCTAGCACTAGTGGGCTTTGATCAGATTTCTTTATCTATCTTCTGGAGCTTGGACCGTGATGTAAAGCCCAGCTTATCTTTTCTTTTATGGCTATTGTTTATGTAGTGGGATTATGTACTTATGTTTTTATCAGGATGGGTATTTAGTACTTGACTCTTTATGGTGTTGTAACTAAACATGTTTACCTTCTGCTGCTATGAAATGATGTTTTAGATTTTCAAGTATTTATATCTGTCTTGTTGTAATTTTTCTGTTCTATACTCACTTAAAATGCTCCACCGAAGTTAAGGCATTCCCTTAGTGAGTGACCTTAGCGGGTGTGGGGTGTTACATAATATCCAATGGGGATGACTCGTTAGAGATGGGATCAGTAGTATCCTAGGACGAGTGTGAAGAGGATATTTTTAAAATGGAACGAATTTTGTTTTGAAAATTTAAAATCAATTATTCGTATTTGATTATTTATTTATATGAATTTGGGCAATCCAATATATAAAGATTTTGCATATATGCCTTGCAAACGTGTATTCGAAGTTTTAATGTATTGGATAGTTATAGAATCGCACTCTAGTGCCCAGTGATAATTCTGGTGGTGGGGCACCATCGCCAGTATTTATTTTCGAGCGACGAAAGTGAGATTTCTATATATTTCCAATTTGACTGGTGTGAGAACCGAAACTAGATAGGGCTTATTGTTGTGATTTGGCATCAAAAATCTGATTTTTGACTATATATCAAAGTTATGAATTTCAAAAGCTAATCAACTAATTGATTGATGGTTGTGTTGTTTGATTACTGTTTTGATTAATTGAATGTTGAACCTTTAACCAAATTGGTCAAATATTGAACTGTATTGAAAATTTGGTCGCATTTGCTTGCATATACATGTACATACATTGAACAGGTCATAGCAAGGAGGCTAGAGCAGAGAATAAAATTTGTTTGCCCGACAAATAGGTACATGTTTACCATAATTTACTGTTTTGTTTGGGTGATGATGATTTTATGAGCCGATTGGCTAGCCGCTTGGCTTTTTCTTTTTCTTTTTGAGATTAGAAGGCCTGTATGGCATTTTCGGGATTTTCCCGTGGCTCCCGGTGCAGGGGAGGTTATGGCGAAATTTTTCGAAAATTTAGGGTGTTAGCCAAATTTTTGAGATTTTTGAAAAGTTCTTAGAAACTGAAAAGTTGAAGAACTTAAGCCGCAATGAAAATAATGAAAGTTGAGTTGATTTGTGAAACAACTTTCGGCTTTGTTCCTTTTCGGGGACGAAAAGTTTTAAGTGGGGGAGATTGTAACAATCCGAAAATCTGGGCCAGTTTAAAATTTTATTTCGGCAATTTTAGCGAATTTTGATTATTTTAAATGAATTATTTTAAATAATATCGACGAGAAATTTATTTTGAATAGAATTCGAATGTATATATTATATACGTCGTCGTTAGAATATAAATAATTATATATAATTATAAAAGGAATTGAAAATGGCGCGGTAGTTTGATAATTCGATTTCAAACTTCAAATGAATGTACCGGGTGCAAAATAAACCGGATTTTAGTGAAACCAAAATTATTGGAATCTAATAAAGAATATCTTTCCAACGAATCCGAAAAATCAAAATTTCATAGCGGGAATCAAAAGATATATCCAGTTGAAAATTCTGAATAGTCGCTATGGAATTCAGGCCCTTAAAAATGGGAATTTTGCAAACGACCTCGGATTTCGACGAAACCACTTTTGTTGGATCTATGATTTAAAGTTATTGCTAGGTTTCAAATTTCATAATTTTTCGAATCAATATGTGAGCGTGGCAAAGTAAAACGCGTTTGACCAATTTCAGTTGATTTTAATCGACTGGAAATTGACCATTTTTCAAACGATCTCAGAATTCGACGAAACTAGTTTTGTTAGGACCGTATCGTCAATACGAAGCTAGAAAATATTTTTCGGGAATTTTTCGAGTTAGTATGTGACCCCAGTAAATTGAAATGCGCGTTCAAATTCAATATATAGAGTTATATGTTGATTTTGACGAAATCTGATTGCAATGATCAAATTGGCCTTCGTGACATATCCCATTGTGTTTGAAATGGGGGTAAAACGCTAGGGACGATAGTCGTTGGGTTTCGTTAGGAGCTCGAATAAAAATTCACCTTTTTGAGAGAATTAATTAATTAATTAAATATTTTAATAAACCCCCCCTCCCCTTTTCCTTTTGAAAGTCAACCCCCCCTACGTTTAAAATCAGAATAAGAAATAAAAAAAATAGAGAAAAGGGGGGATCGTGTAATAACCCGGAAAATCTGGGCCAGTTTAAAATTTTTATTTTGGCAACTTTAGCGAATTTGGATATTTAAAATAAATTATTTTAAATAATATCGACGAGAAATATATTTTGAATATAATTCGATCATATATATTATACGCGTCGTCGTTAGAATATAAATATTTATATATAATTATAAATAGAATTGAAAATGGCGCGGTAGTTCGATAATTCGATTTCAAACTTCAATTGAATGTACCGGGTGCAAAACAATCCGGATTTTAGTGAAACCAAAAATAATGGAATCTAATAGTGAATATCTTTCCAACGAATACGAAAAATCAAAAGTTCGTAGCGGGAATCAAAAGATATGTCCAGTTGAAAATTCTGAATAGTCGCTATGGAATTCAGGCCCTTAAAAATGGACATTTTGCAAACGACCTCGGATTTCGACGAAACCAGTTTTGTTGGGTCCGGGATGTGAAGTTATTGCTAGATTCCAAATTTCATAATTTTTCGAATCAATATGTGAGCGTGGCAAAGGAAAACGCGTTTGACCAGTTTCAGTTGATTTTAATCGACTGGAAATTGGCCATTTTTCAAACGGTCTCAGAATTCGACGAAACTAGTTTTGTTAGGACCGTATCGTCAATACGAAGCTAGAAAATATTTTTCTAGAATTTTTCTAGTTAGTATGTGACCCCAGTAATTTGAAATGTATGTTTAAAATTCAATATAGTGATTTAAATGTAAATTCAACGGAAACTGATTGTAACGATCAAATCAACTTGCGGTACATATCCCATTAAGTTCGGAATGGGGGTAAAACGCTATGGGCGACAGGCGGTGGACCTCGTTTAGAGGTCGTTAGAAAAAGTTGACTTTTTGAATTAAAATAAAATAATTAAATTAATAAAAAAAATTTAAACCTCTTCCTATATCCCCTTTGCCCCCCCCCCCCCGTTCTAAATTAATTCAGAGAAAAAAAAAAAAATCGAAAACCCCAAATCGTCGATCACCTCCGGCACCGCACCCACGCAGCCACCCACCACCGCTGCTCACTGCGATCCCCTCCCCAGCTCCCCCTTCCACCGCTGATCTCCCTCCCTCCTTCTCCAGTCAGCACGCAACCCCCAAAACCCCCCCCCCCCCCTCTTCAAAGAACCGCCGCAACAAACCCTAGCCGCACCCAACCCCCTGTCGGAACCGCGAGCGCCGCCATAACCACCCACCGCCGCGCCAAAGCCACCTCAGCAACCGCATCCTCTGCTCCGGCCAAAAACAGTGAGCCCTTCCTTTTTAATTATTTATTTATATTTTCTTTTTCTTTTCGTTTATTATTAGATCATTGCATAGAAAATTTAGATTTTTGAAACATAAAAGCTTAGAACTTTAATATAGATAAAGTTGAGGGTTTTATATATAGAAGGTCAGGATTTTTATCATTGAAAGGGTGATATTCTTACACTAGAAAAGATTTGATGTTAAACTAGTAGAGCATGGGTTTTTGAAAGGGAAAAGATTGGATTTTTATTCATATAAAAGATTTGATTTTTAATCTAGTAAAAATATAATTTTATTCTGAAGTTAGTGAGCTAAAAATATCATTTTTATAACGAAGTAGCGACATAAAAATATGATTTTTATATTTTTAAAGTATTAAAAATATGATTTTTATATTTTTAAAGTATTAAAAATATAATCTTTATAGGATAGAGAATATAAAAATATCATCTTTGTATATGTAGCGAAATAAAAATCTGATTTTTATTTTATATACGTTGAAATAAAGTGGTGATTTTTATAAAGGCGAAAACTTTATTTTTATAAAGGCGAAAACTTTATTTTTATAAAGGCGAAAACTTTATTTTCATAAAGGCGAAAACTTTATTTTTATAAAGGCGAAATCTATATTTTTGAAATAGAATTTTTATCTATATATTAGCGGTAAGGGAATATAATTTTTAATACATAGGAAAAATAAAAATATGGTTTTTATACTTTTAGAAAAATAAAGATATGGGTTTTCTTTAAATGACTTCGAAATAAAAATGTGATTTTTATCTATTGAACTTCGAAATAAAAATGTGATTTTTATATATTGAACTTCGATAGAAAAATATGATTTTTATATATTGAACTTCGATAGAAAAATATGATTTTTATATATTGAACTTTGAAGAAAAAAATTCGATTTTTATATATTGAACTTTGAAATAAAAATTCGATTTTTATATATGGAATAGCGAAGTAAAAATTCGATTTTTACATATGTAGTGAAAGCGGACAACGAAGGTGACAAAAAGGCGGGAACGACGAAGATCTCTACAATAGAAGTGCCGTGGAGCTAGGATAGCTATATGTGAGAATTTCTCACCTTTCAATTTAATTTTTCTAGTTATATATATATACTAGGATGCAGACGGTGCTTAGTAGCACCTGACACAATCGTCCACAGACCATGGACTTGTTTGTTTGGTTGCATAGATTAGTTGAATTATTTGTTTGAATTGAATTGTTTGGTGAGATGAGATTGATTTGATTGATGTGTGAATGGCGTGGGCCTTCACTAGACCGGGGATAAGGCTAGGCCTTGTCCCGTTTCTAGTATCGTGTCGTTATGCCGCCGAAATTTTCTAAAATAAGTTAGAAAAATAAAAATATCATTTTATTGAATAAATGAATTGAATAGAAATTCATAGGTTGAAATAAAATGTTTTATCGTTAAAAATATAATTTTTAACGTGAAGTGAATAAAATAAAATATTCATTTATAAGCCGGACGGTTTGTTTATGTACACCTATTTGAATGACATTGATTGGGACGATAAATTCTACACATCGCCCAACTGCACAAATAAAATATGCGTTTGATTGTTTGAAACCCCATACGGGTGTTGGGATGAAATTTGAAGTTCACTCATCCTGATTGATTAAATGTGTCGATCGATTGATTGACAGGCTGTTATAAGCGTTGAATATCTATATTTGATGCTTATACAGTGTAGTGCACTTTGGTTGATGGTTGATTATTTTTCAATGTAATTATATACATGTGTTGTATGAAAATCCATATAATTAACTTTATATGGTAATTGATTGGGCCTCATTCCAATTTGAAAAATAAAGAATATTATAAAATAAAAGTTCATGTGTTGACAGTACTCATTCATTGAGATTGGTCATGTGTTGAACGAAATATTTTAGTAATAAAATTTACATCTTTATCGATATAAAATAAAAGTTCATGTGTTGACAGTACTCATTCATTGAGATTGGTCATGTGTTGAACGAAATATTTTGATAATAACAACTATTTTGAAAAAGAAATATTTGAAATAGAATATTTGAAAATAGAAATTTATGAAGCCGTGTTGATTAGATTGACGCCATTTTGACGTGAACGATATTTATATCGATTTTATTCATCTTAAAAATGAATATTGAAAAGTGATTTCGAAATCGAATATAATGAATTGAATTGAAAACGATTTCGAAATGAAATGAATTGAAAACGAATTCAAATTGAATTGAAAACGATTTCGAAATGAATTGAATTGAAAACGATTTCGAAATGAAATGAATTGAAAACGAATTCAAATTGAATTGAAAACGATTTCGAAATGAAATGAATTGAAAACGATTTCGAAATGAATTGAAAACGAATTCAAATTGAATTGAAAACGATTTCGAAATGAAATGAATTGAAAACGAATTCAAATTGAATTGAAAACGATTTCGAAATGAATTGAATTGAAAACGATTTCGAAATGAAATGAGTTGAAAACGATTTCGAAATTCAAATTGAATTGAAAACGATTTCGAAATGAAATGAATTGAAAACGAATTCAAATTGAATTGAAAACGATTTCGAAATGAAATGAATTGAAAACGAATGAAATGAATTGAAAACAAATTCAAATTGAATTGAAAACGATTTCGAAATGAATTGAATTGAAAACGATTTCGAAATGAAATGAATTGAAAACGATTTCGAAATTCAAATTGAATTGAAAACGATTTCGAAATGAAATGAATTGAAAACGAATTCAAATTGAATTGAAAACGATTTCGAAATGAATTGAAAACGAATTCAAATTGAATTGAAAACGATTTCGAAATGAATTGAATTGAAAACGATTTCGAAATGAATTGAATTGAAAACGATTTCGAAATGAAATGAATTGAAAACGAATTCAAATTGAATTGAAAACGATTTCGAAATGAAATGAATTGAAAACGAATTCAAATTGAATTGAAAACGAATGAATTGAATTGAAAACGATTTCGAAATGAATTGAATTGAAAACGATTTCGAAATGAATTGAATTGAAAACGAATTGAAAGGAATTCAAATTGAATTGAAATTTGAATTGAATAGAAATGAATTTTGAAACGAATTTATAAAGAAGAATTCAATTTTGATTTGAATTGAAAAGGAAGTTGAAATTGCTTTTGAAACGAATTTAAAACTATTTATATAATTCGTTTTAAATAGAAATCGATGAAGTATATGTTATATATATTATATATATAATATAATGGCCTGAATAGAACGCGCCGCGCCGCGGCAGTTCGTGAATTTCGACCATTTATTTCAAACGGACATTGCGGGAGATCCGACCGACGGATTCTCCTAAAACCGGAACCGTTGGGTTCGTATCGAAAAGAGCTTTCTAATGAATGTTAGAAATTTGAAATCTAACGGTTGGATTTGGAGATACGTCCAAATCAAATTCGAAAAAGGTCGCTGTAAGTGCAGTTCGATGGCCGTTAATGGAAATCGACTGTACGGGCCTTGATAAAATTATTAAAAATAGTAATAATTTGTGTAAAATCATAAGAAATGATTTGTGAAAGTTTGGGATGAAAAACTCCATATTTGAAAAGATAAAAATAGATTTTTATCGAAATGAACTAGTTTTGAACTAGAATTATAATTCTATTTATTTTTAAATAAATAAATTGAATTTGAAATGGTTTTGAAAATAACCAAAATTTCCAATGATTGCATTGGAGTGGATTTGAATCGAAATTGTCTTCGGAATATTTCGATGTTGGAATTCGTGATATTACAGGTGTTGTTATGGAAATTTGAAAGATATATATTTGTATCGTTATTTCCAATACGACATTTGTTAGTCGTAGAATTCGATATTGAATATAAGCCGATATATTTTCTATTCAGAGCCTTGTATTGAATATCGAATGTGATTTGGGTTTGTCGTGAATGGTGTCTTCACTAACACTGTTCTTGAACCCAGTTGAGAAAAGATTAAATCTTTTTATTTAGATTTAATGAAGTGTACCAATTAAATGATATTTAATTGGAATTGAATTGGTATTGATTTTTGGGTTTATCGTGAACAGTGTTTTAAATAACACTTGTTCTTTAACCCGATAATTAATGAAATGTGATTTTGGGTTTATCGTGAATCGTGTTTTAAATGACACTGATTCTTTAACCCAGATAATGATTAAAACTAAGTGGAGTTTTAATGAATCTTTAATTAGATTGAAAAGATCGAGAATGGAGTATCACCAGTTTTGCTCCAGGCGATAGTTAAATCTTTAATTAGATTTGAACGTGAAATTTAGAAACTAACTGTCGGTTAGCCAAGCAGAATGGTTTTCTGGATATTGATCTGATGTTGGTTTCGGCCTTCGGGGTTAATATTTGGGGAATTATTCTCTTGATTAATTTACGGTTAGTGACTAATGAATTGGAATGAGGCGTATGTTGTGTTTGTGTAACACTTATTTAAAATATACGCGAGTTATTCGGAAAGACCGGGTTCATCCCATTCTGAATAACTGATACGACGATAAGTCGACGATGAAGACGATGGTCGAAGACCGGAGGTCTTCACGTCGTTTGGGTGATAACCGATGATCTTGATTGGGCTGTACACCCAAGAAGATGGAAACAGTTAGTGATCGTCCAGACGTACTTGGAGATCGATGGATATGCGGGGTACTAGGTGCCTCCGGTTTCGTTCAGACCCAGAACGGACTTGTAAATGGACTGTGTGTCTGACATTGGACTTTAGTCTGTGTGTTTGATTTCTATTAAATATATATCTGTTTGGCGGCGGAGAATTTATTCTCTTGCTTAACGCCCTTCTCTGAGACGTACGAGCTCAGGGGTTATATATTGATGGATATCAAACGCATGGAGTGAATTGCCTGTGTGGCATGCCTAAGTGGCAATTGATCGAGGCTTCTGTTGAAAAGCAAAGTCTTGTGGTGATGATCAAAGCACGGCCTTTGTGGCGTAGCTTTGTGTAACGTTCACTTCGCGAGTTTCACACCCGGTATGAACCAAAAATGGGAGAGGACGTCAGGGAGGGCATGCGTTTCTTTCTAGCTAGAAGTGGCGTCAGTGGTTTTACACGCCCTGACGAGTTTGACTTATGTGGTTGTTGCTGTTGCGAGGCGCCTCGGATTGATCGGTCGTTCTCGAACCGATGGAGTCATTTAGTTGGCTCGTTTACGCCCCATAGGGCGGGGAAATGCATGTTCAGGGTTTAAGTTTAATCCACATCGGTGGACTGGCCCTGAGGATCCAAGGGCCCACCTGAGTCTGGGTCCTGAGGGGCGGGCTAGAGCGTCTCGAATCGGTTGAGGACTATCTTTTGCCTCGGTTCATAGATGGAAATCCAATTTCCAAATACGTGACTTTGCGGTTTTATTTGTAAACCTATATATGGCGACATAGTGGCATGGGACGCTCATGCCGCCTATGATTGATACTTATGATTTGAAGTTGTTTTATACACTATGCACTTATTATAGTATCAAATGATTTGTTTTAGACGTATCAAGCATTCTTTGGCTGTTATAAGGGAAAACCCTATCCCCCGGCTTGCGTTGCATTGTGTGATAGGACCTGGGTCTTATAACAGCTTCATCTTTCTTTATTTAGCATTGCGCTGTTTGTTTTATGCACTGGTATTCTTGGGAGGAAACCTGTTCCGTGTTATACGGCGTGGTCCCTTGATTTACCTTTGAAAATAAAGATTAATAACTGTTTTAGTTCTCACACCAGTCACATGACTGACCTGGAGTTTATTGTTTTAACCTAAACTCTGGGTGCCCCTATTTTCGACATGGGCAGCTAGTAGTTTTGGTTTTGCAGATTTATATTCACAGGATCCTGGTTTACAGCTGGAACGATATCCGGAAAGCTTTGTATCCGTATATCTCATTCTAGTTGTGTACTGTATTATTTTCCGCTGCGATGTATTTAAATGTAACTTAAATCTCTGATATTTCTGTGTAATATTCATTTATACTCTGTATATTCTTGTAATCTGATGCATTGTTGTAATATACAGTGAAACGTTCTTCTATATGTGTTCTGTTGTGGTTTGTTCTCGAACTATCCGACGCTTTCCTTTACGGGGAAGTTGCGGGTCTTCACAGTTGGTATCAGAGCTTTGGTTTACAAAGCTCAGAGAACAAGACACATTAGAACCATACGAAAGAATTCATCAGATATTGGATTAGTAATATCCAATGGGAATGACTCGTTAGAGATGGGATCAGTAGTATCCTAGAACGAGTGAGAAGAGTATATTTTTCAAATGAAAACAAATTTTGTTTTGAAAATTTAAATCAATTATTCGTATTTGATTATTTATTTATATTGATGTGGACAATCCAGTATATATAGATTTTGCGTATACGTCTGATCCGCGTGTATTCAAAATTTTAATATACTGGATAGATATAGAATTACACTCAAATCGCCCGAAGATGATTTTGATGATGGAGCTCCATCATTAGAATTTATGTTCGAGTGACGAAAGTGGGCTTTCTATATATTTCCTATTGACAGGTGTGAGAACCAAAATTATATAGGGCCTATTGTTGTGATTTGGCATCAAAACGTGATTTTCTTTATAGATATCAAAGTTATGAATTTGAAACTCTAATTCACTAATTGATTGATGTTTGTGTTGTTTGTTTATTTGTTTGATAATTTTGAACCATTTAGCCTAATTGAATCAAATATTGAATTGTATTGAAATTTGGTCGCATTTGCTTGCATATACATATACTTACAATGAACAGGTCATAGCAAGGAGGCTAGAGCAGAGAATAAAATTTGTTTGCCCGACAAATAGGTACATGTTTACTACATAATTTCCTGTTTTGTTTGGGTGATGATGATTTCGTGAGCCTATTGGCTAGCCGCTTGGCTTTTTCTTTTTCTTTTTGAGATCTGAAGGACCGGGGAAGCTATTTGAAATTCCCCGATGCTCCCGGTGCAGGGGAGGTTATGGCGAAATTTTTCGAAAATTTAGGGTGTTAGCCAAATTTTTGAAATTTTGAAAATTCTCAGAAACTAAAGAGTTGGAGAATGGAAGTTAGACCGAGCGTAGAGTTGATTAATCAAACCACTTTCGACTTTGTTCCTTTTCGGGGACGAAAAGTTTTAAGTGGGGGAGATTGTAATAACCCGGAAAATCTGGGCCAGTTTAAAATTTTTATTTTGGCAACTTTAGCGAATTTGGATATTTAAAATAAATTATTTTAAATAATATCGACGAGAAATTTATTTTGAATATAATTCGATCGTATATATTATACGCGTCGTCGTTAGAATATAAATATTTATATATAATTATAAATAGAATTGAAAATGGCGCGGTAGTTCGATAATTCGATTTCAAACTTCAATTGAATGTACCGGGTGCAAAACAATCCGGATTTTAGTGAAACCAAAAATAATGGAATCTAATAGTGAATATCTTTCCAACGAATCCGAAAAATCAAAAGTTCGTAGCGGGAATCAAAAGATATGTCCAGTTGAAAATTCTGAATAGTCGCTATGGAATTCAGGCCCTTAAAAATGGACATTTTGCAAACGACCTCGGATTTCGACGAAACCAGTTTTGTTGGGTCCGGGATGTGAAGTTATTGCTAGATTCCAAATTTCATAATTTTTCGAATCAATATGTGAGCGTGGCAAAGGAAAACGCGTTTGACCAGTTTCAGTTGATTTTAATCGACTGGAAATTGGCCATTTTTCAAACGGTCTCAGAATTCGACGAAACTAGTTTTGTTAGGACCGTATCGTCAATACGAAGCTAGAAAATATTTTTCTAGAATTTTTCTAGTTAGTATGTGACCCCAGTAATTTGAAATGTATGTTTAAAATTCAATATAGTGATTTAAATGTAAATTCAACGGAAACTGATTGTAACGATCAAATCAACTTGCGGTACATATCCCATTAAGTTCGGAATGGGGGTAAAACGCTATGGGCGACAGGCGGTGGACCTCGTTTAGAGGTCGTTAGAAAAAGTTGACTTTTTGAATTAAAATAAAATAATTAAATAATAAATTAATAAAAAAAAATTTAAACCTCTTCCTATATCCCCTTTGGCCCCCCCCCCCCCCGTTCTAAATTAATTCAGAGAAAAAAAAAAATCGAAAACCCCAAATCGTCGATCACCTCCGGCACCGCACCCACGCAGCCACCCACCACCGCTGCTCACTGCGATCCCCTCCCCAGCTCCCCCTTCCACCGCTGATCTCCCTCCCTCCTTCTCCAGTCAGCACGCAACCCCCAAACCCCCCCCCTTCTTCAAAGAACCGCCGCAACAAACCCTAGCCGCACCCAACCCCCTGTCGGAACCGCGAGCGCCGCCATAACCACCCACCGCCGCGCCAAAGCCACCTCAGCAACCGCATCCTCTGCTCCGGCCAAAAACAGTGAGCCCTTCCTTTTTAATTATTTATTTATATTTTCTTTTTCTTTTCGTTTATTATTAGATCATTGCATAGAAAATTTAGATTTTTGAAACATAAAAGCTTAGAACTTTAATATAGATAAAGTTGAGGGTTTTATATATAGAAGGTCAGGATTTTTATCATTGAAAGGATGATATTCTTACACTAGAAAAGATTTGATGTTAAACTAGTAGAGGATGGGTTTTTGAAAGGGAAAAGATTGGATTTTTATTCATATAAAAGATTTGATTTTTAATCTAGTAAAAATATAATTTTATTCTGAAGTTAGTGAGCTAAAAATATCATTTTTATAACGAAGTAGCGACATAAAAATATGATTTTTATATTTTTAAAGTATTAAAAATATGATTTTTATATTTTTAAAGTATTAAAAATATAATCTTTATAGGATAGAGAATATAAAAATATCATCTTTGTATATGTAGCGAAATAAAAATCTGATTTTTATTTTATATACGTTGAAATAAAGTGGTGATTTTTATAAAGCCGAAAACTTTATTTTTATAAAGGCGAAAATTTATTTTTATAAAGGCGAAAACTTTATTTTTATAAAGGCGAAATCTATATTTTTGAAATAGAATTTTTATCTATATATTAGCGGTAAGGGAATATAATTTTTAATACATAGGAAAAATAAAAATATGGTTTTTATACTTTTAGAAAAATAAAGATATGGGTCTTCTTTAAATGACTTCGAAATAAAAATGTGATTTTTATATATTGAACTTCGATAGAAAAATATGATTTTTATATATTGAACTTCGATAGAAAAATATGATTTTTATATATTGAACTTTGAAGAAAAAAATTCGATTTTTATATACTGAACTTTGAAATAAAAATTCGATTTTTATATATGGAATAGCGAAGTAAAAATTCGATTTTTACATATGTAGTGAAAGCGGACAACGAAGGTGACAAAAAGGCGGGAACGACGAAGATCTCTACAATAGAAGTGCCGTGGAGCTAGGATAGCTATATGTGAGAATTTCTCACCTTTCAATTTAATTTTTCTAGTTATATATATACTAGGATGCAGACGGTGCTTAGTAGCACCCGACACAATCGTCCACAAACCATGGACTTGTTTGTTTGGTTGCATAGATTAGTTGAATTATTTGTTTGAATTGAATTGTTTGGTGAGATGAGATTGATTTGATTGATGTGTGAATGGCGTGGGCCTTCACTAGACCGAGGATAAGGCTAGGCCTTGTCCCGTTTCTAGTATCGTGTCGTTATGCCGCCGAAATTTTCTAAAATAAGTTAGAAAAATAAAAATATCATTTTATTGAATAAATGAATTGAATAGAAATTCATAGGTTGAAATAAAATGTTTTATCGTTAAAAATATAATTTTTAACGTGAAGTGAATAAAATAAAATATTCATTTATAAGCCGGACGGTTTGTTTATGTACACCTATTTGAATGACATTGATTGGGACGATAAATTCTACACATCGCCCAACTGCACAAATAAAATATGCGTTTGATTGTTTGAAACCCCATACGGGTGTTGGGATGAAATTTGAAGTTCACTCATCCTGATTGATTAAATGTGTCGATCGATTGATTGACAGGCTGTTATAAGCGTTGAATATCTATATTTGATGCTTATACAGTGTAGTGCACTTTGGTTGATGGTTGATTATTTTTCAATGTAATTATATACATGTGTTGTATGAAAATCCATATAATTAACTTTATATGGTAATTGATTGGGCCTCATTCCAATTTGAAAAATAAAGAATATTATAAAATAAAAGTTCATGTGTTGACAGTACTCATTCATTGAGATTGGTCATGTGTTGAACGAAATATTTTAGTAATAAAATTTACATCTTTATCGATATAAAATAAAAGTTCATGTGTTGACAGTACTCATTCATTGAGATTGGTCATGTGTTGAACGAAATATTTTGATAATAACAACTATTTTGAAAAAGAAATATTTGAAATAGAATATTTGAAAATAGAAATTTATGAAGCCGTGTTGATTAGATTGACGCCATTTTGACGTGAACGATATTTATATCGATTTTATTCATCTTAAAAATGAATATTGAAAAGTGATTTCGAAATCGAATATAATGAATTGAATTGAAAACGATTTCGAAATGAAATGAATTGAAAACGAATTCAAATTGAATTGAAAACGATTTCGAAATGAATTGAATTGAAAACGATTTCGAAATGAAATGAATTGAAAACGAATTCAAATTGAATTGAAAACGATTTCGAAATGAAATGAATTGAAAACGATTTCGAAATGAATTGAAAACGAATTCAAATTGAATTGAAAACGATTTCGAAATGAAATGAATTGAAAACGAATTCAAATTGAATTGAAAACGATTTCGAAATGAATTGAATTGAAAACGATTTCGAAATGAAATGAATTGAAAACGATTTCGAAATTCAAATTGAATTGAAAACGATTTCGAAATGAAATGAATTGAAAACGAATTCAAATTGAATTGAAAACGATTTCGAAATGAAATGAATTGAAAACGAATTCAAATTGAATTGAAAACGAATGAATTGAATTGAAAACGATTTCGAAATGAATTGAATTGAAAACGATTTCAAAATGAATTGAATTGAAAACGAATTGAAAGGAATTCAAATTGAATTGAAATTTGAATTGAATAGAAATGAATTTTGAAACGAATTTATAAAGAAGAATTCAATTTTGATTTGAATTGAAAAGGAAGTTGAAATTGCTTTTGAAAGGAATTTAAAACTATTTATATAATTCGTTTTAAATAGAAATCGACGAAGTATATATTATATATATTATATATATAATATAATGGCCTGAATAGAACGCGCCGCGCCGCGGCAGTTCGTGAATTTCAACCATTTATTTCAAACGGACATTGCGGGAGATCCGACCGTCGGATTCTCCTAAAACCGGAACCGTTGGGTTCGTATCGAAAAGAGCTTTCTAATGAATGTTAGAAATTTGAAATCTAACGGTTGGATTTGGAGATACGTCCAAATCAAATTCGAAAAAGGTCGCTGTAAGTGCAGTTCGATGGCCGTTAATGGAAATCGACTGTACGGGCCTTGATAAAATTATTAAAAATAGTAATAATTTGTGTAAAATCATAAGAAATGATTTGTGAAAGTTTGGGATGAAAAACTCCATATTTGAAAAGATAAAAATAGATTTTTATCGAAATGAACTAGTTTTGAACTAGAATTATAATTCTATTTATTTTTAAATAAATAAATTGAATTTGAAATGGTTTTGAAAATAACCAAAATTTCCAATGATTGCATTGGAGTGGATTTGAATCGAAATTGTCTTCGGAATATTTCGATGTTGGAATTCGTGATATTACAGGTGTTGTTATGGAAATTTGAAAGATATATATTTGTATCGTTATTTCCAATACGACATTTGTTAGTCGTAGAATTCGATATTGAATATAAGCCGATATATTTTCTATTCAGAGCCTTGTATTGAATATCGAATGTGATTTGGGTTTGTCGTGAATGGTGTCTTCACTAACACTGTTCTTGAACCCAGTTGAGAAAAGATTAAATCTTTTTATTTAGATTTAATGAAGTGTACCAATTAAATGATATTTAATTGGAATTGAATTGGTATTGATTTTTGGGTTTATCGTGAACAGTGTTTTAAATAACACTTGTTCTTTAACCCGATAATTAATGGAATGTGATTTTGGGTTTATCGTGAATCGTGTTTTAAATGACACTGATTCTTTAACCCAGATAATGATTAAAACTAAGTGGAGTTTTAATGAATCTTTAATTAGATTGAAAAGATCGAGAATGGAGTATCACCAGTTTTGCTCCAGGCGATAGTTAAATCTTTAATTAGATTTGAACGTGAAATTTAGAAACTAACTGTCGGTTAGCCAAGCAGAATGGTTTTCTGGATATTGATCTGATGTTGGTTTCGGCCTTCGGGGTTAATATTTGGGGAATTATTCTCTTGATTAATTTACGGTTAGTGACTAATGAATTGGAATGAGGCGTATGTTGTGTTTGTGTAACACTTATTTAAAATATACGCGAGTTATTCGGAAAGACCGGGTTCATCCCATTCTGAATAACTGATACGACGATAAGTCGAAGATGAAGACGATGGTCGAAGACCGGAGGTCTTCACGTCGTTTGGGTGATAACTGATGATCTTGATTGGGATGTACACCCAAGAAGATGGAAACAGTTAGTGATCGTCCAGACTTACTTGGAGATCGATGGATATGCGGGGTACTAGGTGCCTCCGGTTTCGTTCAGACCCAGAACGGACTTGTAAATGGACTGTGTGTCTGACATTGGACTTTAGTCTGTGTGTTTGATTTCTATTAAATATATATCTGTTTGGCGGCGGAGAATTTATTCTCTTGCTTAACGCCCTTCTCTGAGACGTACGAGCTCAGGGGTTATATATTGATGGATATCAAACGCATGGAGTGAATTGCCTGTGTGGCATGCCTAAGTGGCAATTGATCGAGGCTTCTGTTGAAAAGCAAAGTCTTGTGGTGATGATCAAATCACGGCCTTTGTGGCGTAGCTTTGTGTAACGTTCACTTCGCGAGTTTCACACCCGGTATGAACCAAAAACGGGAGAGGACGTCAGGGAGG
This sequence comes from Allium sativum, assembly GCA_030737875.1. Taxonomy (NCBI): domain Eukaryota; kingdom Viridiplantae; phylum Streptophyta; class Magnoliopsida; order Asparagales; family Amaryllidaceae; genus Allium; species Allium sativum. The sequence goes on along the minus strand of CM060922.1, from coordinate 269,378,690 downwards.
GCATGCGTTTCTTTCTAGCTAGAAGTGGCGTCAGTGGTTTTACACGCCCTGACGAGTTTGACTTATGTGGTTGTTGCTGTTGCGAGGCGCCTCAGATTGATCGGTCATTCTCGAACCGATGGAGTCATTTAGTTGGCTCGTTTACGCCCCATAGGGCGGGGAAATGCATGTTCAGGGTTTAAGTTTAATCCACATCGGTGGACTGGCCCTGAGGATCCAAGGGCCCACCTGAGTCTGGGTCCTGAGGGGTGGGCTAGAGCGTCTCGAATCGGTTGAGGACTATCTTTTGCCTCGGTTCATAGATGGAAATCCAATTTCCAAATACGTGACTTTGCGGTTTTATTTGTAAACCTATATATGGCGACATAGTGGCATGGGACGCTCATGCCGCCTATGATTGATACTTATGATTTGAAGTTGTTTTATACACTATGCACTTATTATAGTATCAAATGATTTGTTTTAAACGTATCAAGCATTCTTTGGCTGTTATAAGGGAAAACCCTATCCCCCGGCTTGCGTTGCATTGTGTGATAGGTCCTGGGTCTTATAACAGCTTCATCTTTCTTTATTTAGCATTGCGCTGTTTGTTTTATGCACTGGTATTCTTGGGAAGAAACCTGTTCCGTGTTATACGGCGTGGTCCCTTGATTTACCTTTGAAAATAAAGATTAATAACTGTTTTAGTTCTCACACCAGTCACATGACTGACCTGGAGTTTATTGTTTTAACCTAAACTCTGGGTGCCCCTATTTTCGACACGGGCAGCTAGTAGTTTTGGTTTTGCAGATTTATATTCACAGGATCCTGGTTTACAGCTGGAACGATATCCGGAAAGCTTTGTATCCGTATATCTCATTCTAGTTGTGTACTGTATTATTTTCCGCTGCGATGTATTTAAATGTAATTTAAATCTCTGATATTTCTGTGTAATATTCATTTATACTCTGTATATTCTTGTAATCTGATGCATTGTTGTAATATACAGTGAAACGTTCTTCTATATGTGTTCTGTTGTGGTTTGTTCTCGAACTATCCGACGCTTTCCTTTACGGGGAAGTTGCGGGTCTTCACAGATCGTGACCTCGTCGCCCCCCCCAGAGAATCGCCGCCGCCACCGTGCGGTTAGTCGCCCGCCCCTTCCACTTCTTCTCCTCCCTCCCCCATCGCCTTCTCTCTCCTCCGCTGTAAACCCCCCCCCCCCAGCTTCCTGCCACCATCACCGCGAGCCGCGCACCAGGCCCCCACCGCGACACAAACCCCGCCACTCCAGACCCCCTTAGAGACGCAACCACGACCACCTGAAGCCCCCTCTCCGGCGATGACCACCAACGCCATTTCCCTCTTCTGAAATGCTGTGAGTTTCTTCGTTATTATATTTGTTTTCTTTGTTTAATTTAAAGTTAGTAAATTGCAAATAGAAATTCAGTTTTATTAGATGACCGACAATGCAAAGATGAGATGATTTACAATACAAAGATCGGATTTTTAGAAACAACAAAGATGTAATTTTCATATGGTTTAAACATTAAAAATATAATCTTTTATATTGTATAAGTACAAAAATATAATTTTTATAAGGTAGATGTATTAAAAATATGGTTTTGATATAATAGAGAATATAAAAATTTGATCTTTATATATGTAGCGAAATAAAAATCTGATTTTTATTCTATATACGTTGAAGTAGAAAAGTGATTTATATAGCGAAGTAAAAATACGATTTTTATATATTGAATAGCGAAGTAAAAATTCGATTTTTATATATTGAATAGAGAAGTAAAAATTCGATTTTTATATATTGAATAGCGAAGTAAAAATGTGATTTTTATATATGTAGAGAATACGGGCAGTGAAAAGTGACAAGAGGAAAGAACGGCGAAGATTTCTACCCAAGAAGAGTCGTGGCATCGGATTAGCAATTCTGTGAGAACTTCTCACCTTTCAATTTAATTTTTCTAGTTATAAATATATACTAGGATGCAGACGGTGTTTAGTAGCACCTGACACCCGTCGTCCACAGACCATGGATGGCTTGTTTGTTTGTTTGTTTGATTCTGATGTGTAGTTGATTGTGTGAAGTGATGTGAAATGAAAATAAAATATTTATATAGTTAAAAATATTTTATAGTTGAAAATAGAATTTTTAACGTGTATATGAAGTGAAATAAATAAATATAAATGAATCAGACGATTTGTTTATATACACACATTTGACTGATATTGATTGGAACGATAAATTTTACACATCGCCCAACTGCACAAATAAAATCTGTGTTTGATTATTTGAAACCCCACACGGGTATTGGGGTGATATATGACATACACTAATCCCAATGGTTAGTTATATGTCGATCGATTGATTACGGACTGTTATAAGTGTTAAATATTTATATTTGATGCTTATACAGTGTAGAACGCACTTTGGAAGATGGTTGATGATTTATCGTTACTGTTATATACGTGTGGTAGAAAATCCATATAATTAACATTATATGGTAATTGATTGGGCCTCATTCGAGTTTTGGAAAGAAAAAAAAAGAAATATTTGAAATAGAAATATTCGAAATAGAATATTTGAAAATAGGAATATATGAAGCCGTATTGATTAGATTGACGCCATTTTGACGTGAACGATATTTATATCGATTTTATTCATTTTATAATGAATATCGAAAGTGATTTCAAAATCTGATATTTTGAAAAGAATTGGAATTCGAATTGAAATTGAATATAAATGAATTCGAATTGAAATTGAATATATATGAATTCGAATTGAAATTGAATATAAATGAATTCGAATTGAATTTGAATATAAATGAATTCGAATTGAAATTGATTTGAAAAGAATTTAAAATGAATTTATATTGGAATATTCAATTTTGATTTGAAATTGAATATGAAGTTGAAACCGTTTTGAAAACGAATTTAAAACGATTTATATAATACGTTTTAAAAGGAAATCGATGAAGTATATATTATATTATATATATATATATATATAATATATTGGCCTGAATAGAACGCGCCGCGCCGGGGCAGTTCGCGAATTTCGACCATTGACTTCGAACGGATATTACGGGAGATCCGACCGTCGGATTCTCCTAAAACCGGAACCGTTGGGTTCGTATCGAAAAGAGATTTCTAACAAATATTAGAAATTTGAAATCTAACGGTTGGATTTGGAATTATGTCCAAATCAAATTTGGAAAAGGTCGCTATAAGTGTAGTTCGATGGCCGGTGATGGAAATCGACTGTACGGGCCTTGATAAAATTATTAAAAATATTAATAATTAGTGTAAAATCATAAGAAATGATTTGTGAAGAATCAGGATGAAAAATTCCATATTTGAAAAGATAAAAATAGATTTTAATCGAAATGAACTAGTTTTGAACTAGAATTATAATTCTATTTATTTTTAAATAAATAAATTGAATTTGAAATGGTTTTGAAAATAACCAGAATTTCCAATGATTGCATTGGAATGGATTTGAATAGAAATTGTCTTCGGAATATTTCGATGTTGGATTTCATGATTATACAGATGTTGTTATGGAAATTTGAAAGATATAGATATATATATCGTTATTTCCAATACGATATATGTTGGTCGTAGAATTGATATTGAATATAAGCCGATATATTTTCTATTCAGAGCCTTATATTTAATATCAAATGTGATTTGGGTTTGTCGAGAATGGTGTCTTGACTAACACTGTTCTTGAACCCAGTTGAGAAAAGATTAAATCTTTTTATTTGAATTTTATGAAGTGTACCAATTAAATAATATTTAATTGAAATTGAATTGATATTGATTTTTGGGTTTATCGTGAACAATATTTTAAATAACACTTGTTCTTTAACCCGATAATTAATAGAATGTGATTTTGAGTTGTCGTGAACGGTATCTTCAATAATACTGCTCTTAGACCCAAAGAAGTTAAGAAAATCAGAAACTAACTGGAGATTAGTTTAGTTGAGTGGCTTCTGGGGTATTGATCTGATGTTGGTTTCGGCCTTCAGGGTTAATATCTAGGGAACCGCTCACTTGCTAATTTACGGTTAGGGACTGATTGAAATGTGATGTGATTTTGGGTTTATCGTGAACCGTGTTTTAAATGACACTGATTCTTTAACCCAGTCACAGATTAAAACTAAGTGGAGTTTTAATGAATCTTTAATTAGATTGAAATGATCGAGAATGGAGTAACACCAGTTTTGCTCCAGGCGATAGTTAAATCTTTAATTAGATTTGAACGTGAAATGGTAATTAAATTTACCGATAACACCATGGTGTTAGATATGAAGTATTACCAGTTTTGCTTCATGGGATGAATAGGTTGGGATTGGGAAATTAAAACAAATGGTTTCTTCGGTAAGGTTCGTTAATCCCGACTAGCTGAATCGAAATTCAAAAGAAGATTAAAGAATAAATTCAAGGAATTTATCTTTGATAAATTAATGGGAACCTTTCCCTATGAATGTGAAATTTAGAAACTAACTGTCGGTTAGCTAAGCAGAATGGTTTTCTGGATATTGATCTGATGTTGGTTTCGGCCTTCGGGGTTAATATTTGGGGAATTATTCTCTTGATTAATTTACGGTTAATGACTAATGAATTGGAATGAGGTGTATGTTGTGTTTGTGTAACACTTGTTTATAATATACGCGAGTTATTCGGAAAGACTGGGTTTATCCTATTCGGAATAACTGATACGACGATAAGTCGAAGATGAAGAAGGTGGTCGAAGACCGGAGGTCTTCACGTCGTTTGGGTGATTACTGACGATCTTGATTGGGATGTACACCTAAGAAGATGGAAACAGTCGGAGATCGTCCAGACGTACTTGGAGATCGATGGATATGCGGGGTACTAGGTGCCTCCGGTTTCGTTCAGACCCAGAACGGACTTGTAAATGGACTGTGTGTCCGACATTGGATTTTAGTCCGTGTGATTGATTTCTATTAAATATATATCTGTTTGGCGGAGGAGAATTTATTCTCTTGCTTAACGCCCTTCTCTGAGACGTACGAGCTCAGGGGTTATATATTGATGGATATCAAACGCATGGAGTGAATTGCCTGTGTGGCATGCCTAAGTGGCAATTGATCGAGGCTTCTGTTGAAAAGCAAAGTCTTGTGGTGATGATCAAAGCACAGCCTGTCTGGCAGAACTTTGTGTAGCGTTGATTCGCGAGCCTCACACCCCGGTTGTGAACCAAAAACGGGAGAGGACCTCAGGGAGGGCATGCGTTTCTTTCTAGCTAGGGTGGTGTCAGTAACCTACCAGCCCTGACATTTATATACTTTTCACCTGTGTGGTTGTTGCTGTTGCGAGGCGCCTCGGTTTGATCGGACGATCCGGGTCCGATGGAGTCATTCGTTGGCTCATTTACGCCCCCAAAGGGCGGGGAAACGCAGTGTTCAGGCATTTTAATCCACATCGGTGGACCGGCCCTGACGATCCAAGGGTCGATGCGCTCTGACCCTGAGGCTCAGGCTAGAGAGTCTCGAAGTCGGTGAGGACTATCTTTTGCCTCGGTTCACATACGGAAATCCAATTTCCAAATACGTGACATTTGCGGTTTTATTTGTAGAGCTTAGTATGGCGACATAGTGGGATGGGGCACTTATGCCGTCTATGATTGATACTTATGATTTGAAGTTGTTTTATACACTATGCACTTATAATAGTATCAAATGATTTGTTTTAAACGTATCAAGCATTCTTGGCTATTATAAGGTAAAAACCCTATCCTCCGGCTTGCGTTGCATTGTGTGATGGGAACTGGGTCTTATAATAGCTTCATTTTTCTTTATTTAGCATTGCGCTGTTTGTTATTATGCACTGGTATTCTTGGGAGGAAACCCGTTCCGTGTTATACGGCGTGATCCCTTGATTTACCTAACTTTAAAATAAAGATTTACAACTGTTTTAGTTCTCACACCAGTCCCATGACTGACCTGGAGTTTATTGTTTTGACCTAAACTCTGGGTGCCCTTATTTTGACACGGGCAGCTAGTAGTTTTGGTTTTGCAAATTTATATTCACAGGATCCTGGTTTACAGCTGGAATGATATCCGGAAAGCTTTGTATCCGTATATCTCCTTCTAGTTGTGTATTGTGTTATTTTCCGCTGCTATGTAATGTATTGTAATCTCTGATATTTATCGAATGTATATTTATTCATTTATACTCTGTATATTCTTGTAATCTGATGGAATTGTTGTAATTAACAATGAAATGTTCTCCTGTCTGCGTTCTACTTTGTCGTGTTCTCAAAACAATTCGTTCTTTCTCTTCTCTTTGGAGCCCGGGGAAGTTCGGGTCGTTTCATGATGGGAAGATGAAAATAGTGATTATCTAACATAACTGGCATATATATATATATATATCGGCATGGACATGTAATTGGCAAAATAATAAGGTGGACATAAAAACAGATCTAGTGAATAGGTGATGACAAAACTAGATCTAACATAATAAGGATGCCCTAATAGGCATGAATAGATCAAAATAAGGATTCGTATGTCCAGTTAATGACAGATTTAAATTAACCACCACATGATAGGTACAAAATGATCTAGACAAAGAATTAGATCTAAACAAGGCTTTAACTATCAAATAATGACAGATCCAAACTAACCACAAACATAGATAAAGGTTAAGATCCACAAAGGTGACATGATAAATTAACCACAAATGAATTAGATCTATAAGGGTAGATCTAGCATAATAAAGTTTAAGATCCAAGAATATCGTAGATTCACAATTTATAACTGATCCAAATCACAGTCATATCATGTTCACTTTTAATCATTTAAATCCAAAAGTAACTAACGCACTATGTTTGGATTTTAGAAGATAGAAGAGAAATTGTTGGTGTTGAATATATACTTGAATCTCTAACTGATTAGCTCTAGTTGATCGTTGTAGAAGAAAAGGATTTGGTTCAATTCAGGCACTGACAGCGTTTGGCCTCCATTGATTTTCAGTGAAGAAAACAAGAGAAATGAATCTCTATTTATAGTTGCCAGCCCTCAGAAATTGACTACCACCTCAGCCCTAGGGGGTCGACCCTAGGGTCGACACCCCTCCTAAGGGGTCGATTCCACTGAGGCGGGAAAATTGCCGCCTCTTTATTTTCGAATTTCAAACTGTTTTCTGATTTATTACATATATATATATAATTCTTCTAAGCGTATACAAATTTCGAACCTCATAACTTCTTCATACGGTGTCCGCTTTACGCAAACAAATGTCTATCTTGACCAGAATTTCAAGACGGACGCAATGGCATAGTCCGTTTCCCTTAATTTTGAATATTAAATTGATTATTATTTAATTTATCCTATTTTAGTGTTGTTAAAATTACGGGGTGTTACAGTTTTCCTGAACCCCTCACTAATCTTGTTTGATGTCTTGTTTCCAAATATTGGTTTTCTGTTCCTATCAATGGAGCAACCAAAGGTTTCTTTCTTTCGAGAAGAGGATCGAGACAAGGTGATCCCCTATCCCCTGTGCTCTTTTTTACTACCGCTGAGGCGTTGGTCCATGGGATTCACACCCTCGCTATCTTAGGGCAAATTAAATACTTTTGTACTCCTAGGGGATGCCCAGCCAGTTTGTCTCTATCGTTTATAGATGGCAATATGATCTTCGCTAATGGTCACTATCTTTCTATTTGACAACTTATGTCATTTCTCCATGTTTACGAACAATGTTCGGGTTAGTTAATCAATGCCTCAAAGAGTCGTTTCATTACATTTAGATCCATAACCCCTTAAAAGACGTTATGTATATCGTGTTTGTCGTGGCGTGGTTATTATGTTTCTTTATGGATTCTCGGCTAACGTTCCTTCCTTTTACCTATCTTGGCATTGAGCTTTATCGTGGTCGTAAGCTAAACCGCTTTTTAACCTCTTTCTGACAAAGCAATAGGGAAAATATCTAGGTGGAATTTTGTGCTTCTTTCCCAGACTAGGAAATTGGTTCTCGTCAAGTCTATGCTTGATTCTCTTTGGTTGCATGTAAAGAAATCCTAATTTTCTCTTCATCTGGAACAAACACATTCTCCTTAAGGTTTCCAACCTAATGCGAAAAGTTCTCCATATGGGCATTCCACTGCATGATAACCTCACGAGGATTGACATCCTTTTTTATGTCTCATTTCCATTGCTATAAGTCTGGTTTGTTGGAGAAGCTCTTGCATTCACTTGGGGATAATGAGATCACTATGGCAGTCTAGCTTACTTTAGGACTTTGGTCGCTCCCTCCAGTTTCCATCTCTCTCATCTTCGTTCCCTTCGCTCCTTGCGGGCAAGGGGCCAAGGCAAGAATCTCCACTCCGTCCTTTTCTGTATCATTCCTTATCTCGTATGTTTGCGTCTTTAGAGTGTGCTCGAAACAAGGCAGTGTTCGATGAATCACCATTGTTTTCGGTCCCTATCAATCATAAGGTTTCTACCGATATTCATTTTGCGTTTAGAGGTAGGCCCTTTACGGGAAATCTCTCGATTCCACTTCGTTATCCCTTGCTCATGTTGTTTTTGTTTCTTTTGGTTCGAGACCCCTTGAGGGGATATGTTGAATTTTTTTTCCAGAGGGATGGTTGCAATTGAGGTTAGCTTGGCACAATTTGATCCTGCAAGGTTGGACTAGGGAGGTTAAGCTGGGTGGCTTGGAATTTCTGGTAGGAAGGATTGCTTATTGCGCCTGATTGACTGTTTCTCGTGTCTGCTCTGTCGGAGGCGATCCGTTGTTGCGAGTTGAGCTTTTCAATTGTTGACATGTAGGATCTTGTTTTATGCCCGACACTTGTTGACGTCTGTCTTTTATAGCTCTTTGCTTGGTTTTTGCTTTTGTACCGTGGCTTAGTGTATCGAGCACGATTTTGCTTTACAGTTTGTTTTGTGAACCATTTGAGAAATGCGATTTTTCTCCTCTTTTGGGTATATAGTTCTTTCATTTTGGTTATAAATAAATAACAATAACAAAAAAAAAAAAAATATAAGAATCAATGTTCGTGCTTGCCCAAAGTGCATAAGTTCCATATCCAAGACATTCACAAACTCACGATTGCCTACCAAAACTTTGAACTCCTTGAGCCTCTTATCCACATCAATCATTTGGATTGATTGTGCCAGTCTCATTTCTTTATTGATTGGCTCGATATATTTAATGGCATCTCGAAGCTAATATTGTCCAATAACGAGTTTATCTCAAACATGTAACCAATATACCAATAGCTTACACGGACTTCCTTAGAATGTCTAGAACAACGCAATACCAATGTTTGACTAATAACTTTTGTTATAGTCAATTTTAAAAAATGTAAAACACTACGTTCAGTTTGAATGAGCAGTTTGGCCGCGTTAGTCGTATCGGACGCTTTCGACATGGACACAAACTGCCTATGTTAAAAAAAGAACGCTACCTTAAACCGTTGAAGTGTAAAGTATTTTAAAATTTATTCAACTAAACGTCCACATAATTAAATACGGAGAAAAAAAGCGACAGTACAAAGTATTATTTGAACTGTATATGCGATCCTTCCATATTCATTTACTCACATCCCCAATTTGGCTTTGAAGCAGAACGTGAATCAAGGAAGCATTTTTATGCAAATTCAAATCCACGGCTGAAAAAGTGGCGCCACATCAAATTTCTGTAACTCTGATTTTCGCTCCTCGCGCCAAAAAATGAAAAGAAAAACATGTTTGTTCCTAGTTATTAAAACAAATGAATCTTCACCGTCCAATTCGACCATATCCAACGGATTAAGTCAGCAATCCGCGTCACTCCCACAGCCTAATCTACAATATAAAGCAACCAACTTCCGTCATTTGGGTCCACATCCAATCGTCTTTGTCCCCAAATCCAATCAAAACCCTAATTTTATACTTGAAACATAGTCCGAGAGGAATGGAAGGCGCAGCAAAATCGAAAAAGGGCCTTATTGAATCAAGGAAGAAGTCCGTCAGCAAATCCATCAAGGCTGGGCTTACGTTCCCCGTCAGTCGCGTCGGCCGATATTTGAAGAATGGTCGGTATGCTCAGCGTGTTGGTAGCGGATCCGCTGTTTACCTTACTGCCGTTTTGGAGTATATCGCTGCTGAGGTTTGTTCCCTCTTTATTTTTTTACCTTAATCCTTGGTTAGTTTGAATTAAATCTTGCCTGTGATATTAAATGAATGTTTAAATTTTAACAGGTTTTGGAGCTAGCTGGTAATGCTGCGAAGGACAACAAGAAGAGTCGCATTGTCCCAAGACACGTTCTTCTGGCAATAAGAAACGACGATGAGCTGGGAAAACTGTTAGCCGGAGTGACCATAGCACACGGAGGAGTGTTACCTAACATAAACCCAGTCCTTTTGCCTAAGAAAACCGCTGCCAAGGAAGAAGGGGCAGCAAAATCACCAAAGAAGAAGTCTGTGCCCAAATCCCCTAAGAAAGCTGCTTAAAAGCGACTTTGGATTGCTTTGGAATTACATGTTCATAGTAGGATGCAGCAATAATTTTATGCATCTTCCCTTACTTGTAGTGTTTTGGATTTCAATAGAAACTTGTTTCTGTAGTAATGCCTTTGTACCTAATATATGGTATCTGCATTGCACTGCTATGATAGTTTGATAGTTGTAGCCTTCGTCAAATGTGCAATCAAAAATTACTTTAGATGGTTTTGATTAATTTTTGTAGTATTCAGTAATAGCCAGTGAATTGAATTTTTGTTCTTTACATGAAAAAAGGTTAATCAGTCTATGTTGGCGTTGAATTAAAATTTAAGATGAGCAATCAGTGTATGGTTATTACAATATTGTGTACTCCATTTCTGACCTACTGGAACTTGCACTAGCAATGTGGATATGTGTCTGCGCTGGACCTGATTCGGACCAGGTAGCTATTAAGAGCAGGCATGGCTTAAACGCTAACCTGTGTCAATGCATACTTGGATACGTATATTCATGCATTTATATGCATGCGCTGTCAAAATCATTTGTCATTTGTATTTCAAGTTGTGATCAATCTGCGATGATGATGAGTATCGAACTGGTGTTTAGGCAGTGGATTTTCTCTCAGTTTTTGACCCAAGTGTCAAGCAGTCTTAATATGGTTATGACTTATGAATAGGAACGTAAATGGTGTTGGTTGCTGTGAGCTTTTATGCTCAACTCCTCTTGGTTTGTTAATCCTTGCTTTAACTTTGCGTCTTTGCCCCACATGCACTGGCCTTGGTTTGAAATTTCTTCCCAATTTACATATGTATGAAAAATAACCGTTAAATAATATATTAAATAGGTATATAATAACAAGGGATAGAATAAAGGTGGTATATTGAATACAAATAAGTGTAGAATGGCAAGGGAAAAAACAGAATGAAAAAAAAAGGTTTAGAATACAGTTACAAACTCCACAAGGAAGAAAATAATCACACAATGACCTTGCACACCAGGCGGGGACAAACTTACAATTGTCATTCTAAAAGAAACACATAAGAATGTGTACTTAAAGAAATGACAAATTACATGTAACATTAAGCCAAACAATAGCTACAGCAGCAGGCTGAGCTAACACTGCAGATACCATACATGAACCTACCCAACCACACCAGGGTCAGTTTCGGGGCTAGGCTGGCCAGGCGGCAGCCTAAAGCAATCCCCCGGCAGAGCGCAGCAGGTAGGGAGGAGGAAATGTTAAACAAATACAGTATAAAATTAAAACTGACCGCTGTCTTGATTTGTTTGTAAATGTTCTCCAGTTCAGTGGTTGTGCTTGTGCCTCTTGTTGCTGAGGTAACAGGTTTGAGTTCGTTGCCAAACAGTTATGCACTATTTTTCTTTCTTCTGCATACGGCAACCTATACCGTCAAGGCGGCCCTTGTGTATAAAAGCAAGTTCCACTGCATGTAAAACTCAGAATTTTACAGACATAAACTAGCATATGTTATGTGAATAGTCTCCTACTGCTTCCAAAGTTTACAGTAAATTATAATATACCTGGCATATCCAAAGTGATCACAAGGTGAAGGTATAACCATATTGCTTGTAAGTATTCAGAGCATTCGTTTGTATTGTCATCATCAACTCAAGGATAATCTAACCACTAACGAAAGCGGTGTTCTTCGTTTTCTGATGTATGTTTACTGAGTGATTTAATAGAAAATATTTGATGGGAAATGATCGCATTTTCTTCTTATTGTTATTTAAACAAAAAGGGATGTTGCAATCTTTTAGTTCTTCCACACATTTCTGTTCGAAGAATGAATAAAGTGGTTGAGGCAAACTAAGTCCCACATCGGAGAAATTTGTGCCTTAAGCCACTACTTATACTAAGGCTTGATGCATTATAAAAATAGAAAAAGGGGATGGAAGAGGGAGAGGCAATGTCATGATAATACATTCATATTAATATTTAAAGGTCAAAAATAAAGGGCCTTCGGCCTTGGGGATCAATTGGGCCTTCGATGGCTCGTTGCGTTGTGGAACCATTATTTTTTGAATTTGACCGCGCGACTGCCAACGGAAATATCTGTTGGTAAATGGTCGCAACCTTTCCAACAGTCTTAGCCGTTGCAATTCAAACAGAAACACCTGTTCATGAAAAAATGCGTCTTCCATCCTATATATAGGCCTGCAGAATTCGAATCAGGACACGGTTTTAAATTCTGCTTTCTCTTCCTCGTTCCTCTGTTCTGCATAAAACAATTACAGAAACTCCCTTGCGTTCGTCGTCTATTTGTGATTGTAGCGCAACATCGCGAACACGGTCCGTTTCATCCTTGGGAGACGATTGCTCATCACCCTTACGCGCCATGGAGGAAGCAATTTCGTTTCAAGGAAACAGTGCTCACTGGACTCGGACATTAATCGGTACTCCTTTCTTTTTCTGTTTCAATAGGTTCTCTTGCAGAATTATCGTTGAACTTTGTTGTTCCAATTTGCAATATCATTGAATCAGTATTACTAACGCTTAAAAGCGTTGCTTTTCATAGAAACGGTTTTCGGACGTTTCTAGTCATTGGTTTCTAACATTCTTGAAACGAAATTTATATTCATTGTTGCATCTACTTGCAGACGACGATGTCGCAAAGTAGCAACAACAAATCTACGCCGACACAGACTGTGGCACCGGCTCCGCCTCTGGTTCCACCACCTGTTCCATAATCGCATGGCGAGAAACCAGAGAAGTTTAATGGCCAGGATTTCAAACGCTGGCAACAGAAAATGCTTTTCCACCTAACAACCTTGGGCCTGACCAAATACATTACGGAGGATCTGCCGTTTGTTGAAGAACTGGAGTCAGACGCCACCAAAGTCGAGGCGCTTACAGCATGGAAGAATTCTGACTTCATCTGTAAGAATTACATTCTCTATGGTTTAGAAAGTAGTTTATATGATGTATACTGTACCGTTGATACTGCAAAGGTTTTCTGGTTATCACTTGAGAAGAAGTACAAGACTGAAGATGCCGGAATGAAGAAATTCATTGTCAGAAAGTTTCTTGACTTCAAGATGGTCGATTCCAAAACAGTCGTCAGTCAGATTCAAGAACTTCAAGTTATCATTCATGAAATTCACGACGAAAAGATGGAGTTAAGTGAGTCATTCCAAGTGGCTACCGCTATCGAAAAGTTGTCTCCATCATGGAAGGATTTCAAAAACTATTTGAAGCATAAGCGCAAGGAAATGACCATGGAGGATCTGGTTGTTCGTCTATGAATCGAAGAAGACAACAGAAAATCAGAGAAAAAAGCTACTAATTCATTACAAGCAAAGGCCAATGTGGTTGAGAATGAAAAGACGAACAAAAGAAAGCGTGAGCAGAATGCTAAAGCAAAGAAACAAAAGAAGTTTCAAGGATCTTGCCACAACTGTGGAAAGAAAGGCCACAAAGCAGCCGTGTGTCGTGCCCCCAAAAAGAAGAAACCTGAAGCAAATATGGTAGATAATTCAGATGATGTTGCAGATATGGATTTATGTGTGGTTGTTTCTGAATGCAACCTTTTTGGCAACAACAAGAAGTGGTTTCTAGATACAGGAGCCACTCGTCATATATGTGCCAACAAGTGGATGTTTACAACCTACAAACCTGCCAATGATAACGAGCAACTATTCATGGGTAACTCGTCCGCATCAAAGGTGGAAGGCAAGGGAAAGATTGTATCGATGTTAAATTCTGGAAAGGAACTAAAATTGAATGACGTTCTCCACGTTCCAGAAATCCGCAAGAACCTGATTTCAGGATCCTTGCTCAGCAAGCATGGTTTCAAACTAACATTTGTTGCTGATAAATTTGTATTATCGAAAAATGGGGTGTATGTGGGAAGGGGCTATGTTAGTGATGGCTTATTTAAAGCTAACGTAACTACCATTGTATCAAAAGACGATATGAATAAAGTTGAATCTTCTGTTTATATCGTATACTCTTCCAATATTTGGCATTCTAGATTAGGGCATGTTAACTTTGAAACATTGCGAAAATTGATTAATCTAGACTTTATACCAAAATGTAAGATGGACTCCAACTATAAATGTCAAATCAGTGCAGAAGCAAAAATGACAAGAACCTCGTTTCATCACGTTGAACGAGAGACCTAACCTCTATAATTAATACATACTGATGTATGCGATTTGAAAATATGTCAAACTAGAGGTGAAAAGAGGTACTTTATCACATTCATTGATGATTGTACCAGATATTGTCATGTATATCTCCTTAGAAGCAAGGATGAAGCAACCGACATGTTTAAACAATATAAGGCAGAAGTTGAGAATCAACTCAATAAGAAAATAAAATCTTTAAGAAGTGATAAAGGAGGAGAATACGAGTCTCCGTTTGAGGAATTTTGTGCTGAGCATGGAATTATACATCAAACTACAACCCCGTATTCACCTTAATCCAACGGTATAGCTGAACGGAAAAATAAAACTCTTAAAGAAATGATGAATGCCTTACTAATTAGTTCTGGATTGCCAGATAACTTTTGGGGAGAAGCTATTCTTTTGGCAAATCACATTTTGAATAAAATACCGCAAAAGAAAACATCAAAATCTCCACATGAACTTTGGAAAAATAGACCACCATCCTACAAATACTTGAAAGTGTGGGGGTGTCTTGCCAAAGTAGAAATACCAAAACCGAAAAAGGTCAAAATTGGACCAAAGACTATAGATTGCATATTCATTGGATATGCTCATAATAGTAGTGCATATCGATTTTTGGTGTACAAATCTGAAATTGATGACATTCATGAAAACACCATTATCGAGTCGCGAAATGCTAGATTCTTTGAACACATTTATCCTCTAAAATCCTCTATTGAAACAATTGTTCAAAAGAGATCAAGAAATACAGATACTCCTGAGGATAATGTTAATCAAAACTCGAATGAGAGAAATGTTGAAACTGAGGAACCCAGAAGGAGCAAACGTCAAAGGACATCGAAAACCTTTGGACCTAATTTCTATGCATATACGATAGAAAATGAACCTCTAACTTACCAACAAGCAATGTCATCTCCCGATGCTCCTTATTGGAAAGACGCCGTCAATAGTGAAATAGAATCCATTCTACAAAACCATACGTGGGAACTAGTGGATCTCCATAAAGGATCGAAACCACTAGGATATAAATGGATATTTAAGAAAAAACTGAAGGCTGACGACTCAATAGACAAGCATAAAGCAAGACTTGTAATAAAAGGATTTAGACAGAAGGAAGATCCAGATTACTTTGATACGTATTCAACAGTAACTAGAATAACATCGATTAGGATGCTTATTGCAATCACATCCATATTAAATTTGGAAATACACCAAATGGATGTGAAAACTGCGTTTTTAAATGGTGAACTAGAAGAAGAAATTTATATGCAGCAACCTGAAGGGTTTCTAAGCCCAGGAAATGAAAATAAGGCGTGCAAGTTAGTAAAATCACTTTATGGCCTTAAACAAGCTTCGAAACAATGTCATGAGAAATTTGACGAAACTATGTTATCAAATGGATTCAAAATAAATGAATCAGATAAATGCATGTATGTAAGATATACGGATGCTGGATATGTCATTTCTTTATGTTGATGATTTGTTAATCCTAGGGAATAATAAGGTCATAATAAAATCTACGAAGGACATGTTGTCCTCTAGATTCGATATGAAAGACCTAGGAGTGGCTGTTGTAATCTTGGGTGTGAAAATTATAAAAACTCCACAAGGATATGCGTTATCTCAGTCACATTACATTGCCAAATTACTTGAAAGGTTCAAGCAATATAATATAACCATTGCAAAATCACCAGTGGATATGAACCAAAATTGGGTAAAGAACACCGGTAATGGAATATATCAGCTTGAATACTCTCGTATACCAGGAAGTATTATGTATGTCATGAATTGCACTAGGCCTGATATTGCATACGCTATAAGCAAGTTGAGTAGATATACCAGTAATCCTGGTAAACATCACTGGAAAGCAATAATCAGGGTCTTAGGATATCTAAAATACACACAAAACTATGTGTTGTAATATGAGAAGTATCCTTCAGTAGTAGAAGGATATAGTGATGCCAATTGGATAACTGGCTCAAATGACACAAAATCCACAAGTGGATATGTGTTTACATTATGAAATGGAGCAATCTCATGTAAATCATCCAAACAAACTTCCATAACACGATCAACAATGGAATCAGAGTTCATTGCTCTAGATAAAGCCGCAGAAGAAGCAGATTGGCTTAGGAGTTTCTTGGAAGACATTCCAAATTGGGAAAAACCTGTACCTCCAATATGTATACCACTACACCAAAACAGGTGATTGCCAACGAGTATAACTGTCGCAAACAATTTCCGCAACACTTATTACTGTTGCTATGGAGGGGTGGCAATGTATTACCAACGCATATAAGCGTTGGCAAATATTCATTCCCAACGCTTATATGCGTTGGCAAATATTCAGTCGCAACGCTTATATGCGTTGGCAAATATTCATTCACAACGCTTATAAGCGTTGGCAATATTATATTCGCAACACTTATAAACGTTGGTAACATGAAACACTAATATTTGCATATAAGATAGCATAAGCTCTATTTAATATGCATTCATTCAGTTATGGTATTATCTCAACATAGCAACATGTAACCAAATCAACAAGAAATAAAAATCCATATTCATGGTAACAGCAAAGTATGAACTAACAAAAAAATTCAATACATAAAGATACTAAATTTAATATATATACAATATCCGATTCCATAGTAATAACAATACAGAATTAACATAATGCAAGATGTTTTTCATATTTGAAGTCTACAAGTACCAAACGCGAAACTCCAGCTATATAACGAACCTTACATCCAAAAATTTGCATAGCTTGTACCACCAATTTTTCTCATTTTCTCTGCTTCTTCTACTGCTTTCTACGTGCATTTAATGAAATAACATCAATTAAGTTTCAAATAGCAGTAAATGTTATAAGTTAAAAGTCATACCTTTCAATTTTGACACATCTTTTGTCTATTGAGCTCGATGAAATCTTGCAATTTAAGCTCCTTTTTAAGCCTTTTGTTTTCTTCAAGAACCTCCAATGCAAATTCCACACCACGATCACATAATGGTTCGTCAATCCAGTGGATGAATCCACAATCTCTAAGAGTTCCAGTGTTTGCACAAATAAAATATCGGCGACCAACATTTTATTCAAATAGCATGTTCTGAATATTGGTTCAATGTTGCAACGGCATAACAACCTTCGAGATTGTGCTTCTCCAACATAGTATGTTGGTAGGGGTGGCAATCTTGTAGGTGTTGTCGATCTGGTAGGCGATGCCATATCATTCTGAACACTTAATAATGCCAAATCTTTTTCTAGACTCAACTCTATTCTCTCGTAGACGCTAAACGGAGTTGGTGTCTGAGATTCGGCTGAGCAAACAATTTGAGTAGGATCGCCCGAATCGTCTGAATAGGCCGATGGACAATACCGTTGGAAGTAGTCACAATAATCAGTCGAAGGCCTTGAGTAGGAGGACATCTGTAGAAATTAAATAAACAACAGTCTCAAAATTTAAATCTAATTTTAAATCACATCAAATAAAACAGCATAGGAATTTAAATCTAATTTAAATCAGTCAGTGTAATTTAAAGCCAACAGAAGAGATATATTTAAAGCATTTATGAAAAGGAGATCCAGTTCAGTCAATGTTACCTTCCTTCGATTTCTCAAGAAAGCCAACAGAAGAGTGAGTCAGTCGATTCTTTCATTTTTATAGTTTAGGAATCAAGTGTCGTTATCAAGATTTATTGAATGTTCCATAAATCTCAAACTAACTTTGAAATGTGTATGACGAGTTTCAAAATATCACAATCATGAGTGATTCCACATACATTATACACAACATGCCTTGCACATGATTTGTATTCACTTTAACTATACAACCAGTTGGAATTGAAAAAGATGCGAGATTACATATATAGATGGTGAACCGATCAAACAAAGTTCTTTAAGTTACATTTATTAAGTAGAAAAAACAAGCTTTTCAAGCAATAAATATAAATATTGCTGTTTTTAACATAATTTTGCAGAAAAAAGTAAAGCTCAAGGATATCGGTAGGAGACACAAATGCATAAGAAAGAGGAACTTAACACAGGAAGAACAAATTCAGATACTGATGGGACTAATAAACCTGAAACTTGTATCAAGATTACTAAGAATGTCCGATATTAGCATCAATCAACTACATTGGTGTGAGGAGAAAATGAGCAGAGTCAGAGTTTTTGATGGAAAACTACAAAGAGATACTAGCCCACTTTTCTTCCCTGTACACTGATATCTTTCATATTTTGTCAGCTTTGTTTTGTCAATCCATTATATAAATGTTTGCAGCTAGCATGTTATTGCAATCCATATGCCCATCACATACATGGTCCAAAACTTGGACACCAACAACACTGCAAAACGGCTAAGTATTACTGAGCCAATCAGCAAGGTATTACTGCGCCTTAGGCTTAGTAATACCGAGCCTTTGGCGCAGTTTCGCTGCGCCTTAGCCTCAATAATACTGAGTCGTTCAGCTCAGTTTAACTGAGCCAAACGGCTCAATATTATTGAGTCTAAGGCGCCGTGAAACTGCGCCAAACGGCTCAATATTACTGAGCCGATTGGCGCAGTATTACTGCGCCTTACAAAATAATTACAATCCATTATCTGTAATGGTAAACTTACAATCCATTATCTGTAAATACTGTCTTACAAAACAATTCACAATATAAGTCTTAAAATTAGCGGATGATCATACCGTATTTAGTAAGTACTATATTGTACATGCATATCTATGTTAGACCAAAATGGATTCATTATAGTAAAAAAGAGAAGCAAAATGCTTGCTAATAAAGTAAGAAAAATGAATCAAGTTTGCACATGAAACGTCAGGTTCGTATGTGTTGAAGACCAATGGGAAATGTTTCAAAATTATAGCAAACCACAAAAGTTTGCACATACCTCAATGATCACATGCATTCAGTTTTGAAACCCTCTGCCCATGATACTGTAAAAGTTCCTGCCAGATTAGCAAAATAGCATATGTTAGTAAAGTCCATCAATAAATGAATTGTGTTGCTTCAAAAAAAAGTGGTCTCTGCTCCACGCTCCAGTTATCTTCATTCTCCAGCACTACTTATTATATTGCAGTTTATATATCACTAAATCAGACTCATATGATAGCAGACAAAAACTTGATATATGCTAACTCTTATGACTGACCTGGAGTGCCAAGCTTTTGCTCTGTGCGTTGTATCACCTCTGCTCTGTACGTTGTATCACCTCTCCAAACTGATACTTTTTCAATGCCTGTTAATAAAAACATAAACATATCATTTGAGAAGTTAAGTGGAATCGCTTCTCAGCCAAGAACGATTAGTGTCTACGATATCACTTCAGAATACTAGGTTTAGAAACTAACTATTCATGTTTATATTAACCACATATAAGCACATATAGGCACTTATAAGTAGTAGTTTACATTTAAAGTATAAGATCACCAACTGAGTAGCTAATCAAGTTATTAAGACCTAATATACAAAATTTGACGGCTGAACTGCATGGTTGCACTAAGCTTTTTCCATAGAGAATTGGACCCTAAATGAACAGAATAATATAAGTTGTCTAGCAAAAAATATATGAACTAAACCGTCTGAAAGTTTGGAAGTGAACTTAAAAAGCAAAATAAACGGTCTGAAAGTCTGGAAATCTGGAACTAAACTGTCTGAAATAATATAAGTTGTCTAGAAGAAAATACACCGAAATGAAATAAGGTAAACTACTCTTATACAGAAACTTCTGAACCTAAAAAGGCAAAATATACCCAAATTTAACACATTACACATGTATAATATATCCTTGTTTTTAAACTGAGCGTTCACAGCTCAGTTTCAACTCGAAACTGAGCCGAAGAAACTCAATTTCGAGTTGAAACTAAGCCGTTAAGGCTCGGTTTAAAAACTGAGCCAGGCTTGTAGGACATTGTCTGTTTATAAACTGAGCCGGGCTTGTAGGACATAGTTGTAGAAAACTTCATGTCTTCACAATCGTAATCATAATTGTACAGCTGAAGCTTAGAAAGGAAGCGTGCATATATATAATGGTGAAAGAAAAATATGAATGTCTTTGTACTTTGAAACAAAAAATAGAGTGACCTACTTCGAAATATACAACACAAATGAACTAACAGAAGATAGACACCATTGAGCTGCTGGACCGATTGCAGTGACACCTTGAAAAAAAAAGGAAATTCAGTTATGGTTTAGTTGGAAAAATAATTTCAACTAATGAAAACAGTGAAACCATATTGAATATTTAATCAAGTCAAGTATAACAGGAAACAAATACTTGACTCTTTGTATCTACACACACATGAAGATTATGTTAAGGGCTGAATAGTTCAAACTCTTTGTATCTACACACATATGAAGGAAAGTATACCAGTTGAACAGGTTCAGGTAAACAAAATATGCACCAAGCTCTTGCAACCTCATGGTTGAAGCCATTTCTGCAAACCATTAATAACTGAGGATAATATTATTGAGTAGTACTCATCATTTTCTGAAGAAATCCTAAACGAACAAGAGACTGTTCCCTACTCAACATTTTATAGGCACTGTACCGGTCCGAGTCTGGTGGGTGTTCCAAAACTGTACCCAGCCCCAAGCATCAAGCTACTACACCACAAGCCGACGACTGTTTGAGAGTCGACTTTGAATCGCCCGAAGTTACCGTTCCTTTTCCTTATTAAAATCCTAAGAGCTCGAGTTCGGATCCCATCCTTTTGTGAGAATCGCTGGAGAATTGCTTTCCTTCTCGTCTAACATCTTCACCAAACCCTTAGTGTCATCTATAGCCTTTGCCCTGCTATTAGCCATGAACGGAAACTTGCCCACTCTATAACTCACCCCAGTAGCCTTCACCCGCTCTTCCATCTTCCCTACGTAAGCATCCTCAGAGTGCGTGTACACAACTTCGGGTACCATGTCATAATCCACATGCCCTTCTTTACCCACTATGAACTCAATACATGCAACTCCGTCTTCTTCATCTTTGTGCGCAAGCATCGGACCAAGTATCACATTTTCAATCTACCTGCTGAAACTAGGAGTACTTCTGCCTCTAATGTGGTCCGGTCGCCACTGGGTGCGGGTTGGAGGGTTAGCTTAATGCCCGACCCAGATGTGTCGATTGATACCACTTTTGTCTTTAGCATGAATTCCTTCCTGCTTTTCCAGCATGAATTGAAACTGTTTGCACATTTCACTATCCATGGAAGGGACGATGTCAGGTGCAAACTCAACTACAGTTACTTCAGATCCAAGTCCTTTCCAGATCGAATCCATTTCTAAACCAGTGTAACCGGGTCCGATGACAATTAGTTTTTTGGGGAAGAGGATACATATATATTATAAGTTAGGTCTATTACATTGTATTCTACAACAACAAAGAAAACATTAGATTTTTTGTGTCGATAAGCTAAGGCAAACTGATAATGTTATGTTTAATCTGATTTTTGCCTTAAAAAAAATCCATGTTGCTGGACCTAAACATGTATTTGAATACTCAGTTCCCCTTGCAATGATTCACCCAATCGAAGATCAGAGCTTGTAGATAAAAAAGGGAAAAACAAAGAACCCATCCGCACAAGCTTCCCATAAAAATACTAAACTTAATATACCCATAAAAAATGTAAGGAATAGACGAAAAAACATTATATTAGATTAGCTATTGTACTTTTGAACAAAAGAAATCTCAAGCAACCACTCGAACCCTAAAGTAATATCAACAAATGTAGGAATTTAGGGGTTTTTCTTGTTCACTGAAAATTGCGGAAATCACCTGCTTCCTTGCCGTGAATCTACCCGTGGATCTCCAAATCGTCCGACTGGAAATGGCCGAAGTGGAAGGAAAATCGCGTTTCTTTGAATCAGCGTGTTTCTGCTTTCTAATTCTTATCAATGCGACTGAGGGATTGTTAAGCGTTGAGGATGGGTAAGCATAGGGTTTCGGCAGAATAAAAGAGGGTGTTTACGTTTTTGCCCCTGGGAACTAGGCATACCAACCCAAATAAGCGTTGGCAATAAGAAAAATATAAATTTGTATTTTTAGCAACACATTTTTAACATAGCAACGCTTATTCTTGATACTACACGACAACACAAATAAGTGTTGACAATTGAAAAAAAGGGTTGCCAAATGGCCATTATGGTGTAGTGTACATTGTGATAGTCAATCTGCTATAGGAAGGGAAAATAGTATATTATATAATGGTAAGTCTCGACATATTCGTCGTAGACATAAAACCATAAGGCAACTTCTCTCTAATGGAGTTATCACTATAGACAATGTAAGGTCAAAGGATAACATAGCAGATCCACTAACAAAAGGCTTGCCAAGAGCGAAAGTTCAAACCTTATCGATGGAAATGGGCTTAAGACCTATGAACTAAGAGTTTTCTAAAACGGAAACCCCACCTAGTTGACTAGAGATCCCAAGATCTAGGTTCAAAGGGACAACTAAGTTTAAGATAAACTTGACGGCACTGTTAAATACAAACCATTCCTATGATAAGTCAGTGCACAACCCGTTGGAGAATAGGATAAGCTTGGCTTTTAATGATGTCTATACTGTGGTGTTATAAAGAACCAAGTAGGGTATTACGGGATACTCTTTATAGAATCACCTATGTGAATGCGAAGGCGCCGCTTCAAGAAGAATTTAAAGGTCGAATTCTTCAAGCACTCAAGAAACCAAGGCGGTGTTCATGGCAAAAACGAACACAAACAGAGAACCAAGGAGTTAAAGAGCATTTATCATGTGTTATCTTTATAGACTTACACAAACGGCTTACAGTTCAAAGACAGTCTAGTCTACTGATTCTCCAGTTAGTTATAACGATAAAACACTAGGAAAAGTTCAAGGCCTCTGTGCTACTTTTACCGATATGATAAATGTTACACAAAGTTTCAGAACAGATTATACAACCAGTCATTCATGTGGGGGATTGTTGGAAGAATGAATAAAGTGGTTGAGGCAAACTAAGTCCCACATCGGGGAAATCTGTGCCTTAAGCCACTACTTATACTAAGGCTTGATGCATTATATCAATAGAAAAAGGAGATGGAAGAGGGAGAGACAATGTCACGATAATACATTCATGTTAATATTTAAAGGTCAAAGATAAAGGGCCTTGGGCCTTGGGAATCTTGGGGTCTAGTGATCAATTGGGCCTCCGATGGGCTCGCTGCGCTGCGGAACCATTATTTTTTGAATTTGACCGCGCGACTGCCAACGGAAATATCTGTTGGTAAAGGGTCGCAACCTTTCCAACAGTCGTAGCCGTTGCAATTCAAACAGAAACACCTGTTCATGAAAAAATGCCTCTTCCATTGTAACGACCCAGATTTTTGAACGATTAATTTTAAATATTTAATATCGTTTTAAATATTGTGTTGATAATATAAATGAATTTTTATATTAAGTTATCAATTTAAAATCGATTTCGATTTAATATCGAATATATTAAATTATTGTAATACGAGATATAATTGAAATCGAAGTTGAAAACTGAATCAAAACAATTCAAATGACCGGTATAAATTCTATTTGAATATATATACGATAATAATAATATTTTATTATCGAGAAATTTATTTGTTTGAATTTAAAAATTATTTAATATGGTTATTTTAAATATACGTTCAAATTAAATTTCAGAAAATATGCTGTTGAGTTCAATATAACGCTATAACATTGGAACTACGGTCGGTACGCTAAAATAGCGGTTCACGATTTTATTTGTGAACCCCGAAATATTTATAATGGATAAGATCGAAATTGAATCAAAATTCAAATCGATATCTATTTAAAAAGTAATAAAATCTCTTTATATCGAATCAAAATCAAATCAATTAATTAGAAAATCTTTTTAAAATAAATATAAAGATTTGCCATGTACTTCATGTCCCCTTCTTCTTCTATAATATCGCGACTAATTCCCCCTTCTCTTCTTTAGTTTCTGGCATAATCCATTCTCTATAAAAATGAAATCAAAGCCGTCGCCCCTCTTTACTTTCAAAATCTAAAATACCTCTTTAAAAAATCAAAGCGTAAGCCGTGACTGAAGTTCATCGCAAGTCCATGGGACAACGCAAGTGAAGTCGCGATGGCATCGTGGTTCACAGGGAGGAAGAGGGTCTGTGGTTGCTGAGAGTTAGAAGAGGCGCGACAGATTTTAGTGAAAATTGGAGGAGATTTGAAGTCGCAAGGGACTTGGGTTGATCAGTAGGGTAAATCGAAGCGGGAGGAGGAGTTTTTGGCAAGCTCGGTGGTGCCAAGGTCGTGAGATATGGAGTTCGCTACTTCTTGTTGTTGCCGTCGAGGAGTTGGAAACGCGATCTGATAGGGAGCAGCTCGAGTTCTAAAATCTTCTGATAACTAAAGGAAGGTCGAGCTGTTGAAAAATGGTAATATCATATTCGAATTTATCATCTATAGGTGAAAAACAGAGGTTAGAAGGGGGAGCGATGAGTTGAACATATGGTGGTGGAAGGGGTTCGTTTTCACTGTAGTAGATTGCGTTGGGTATTAAAGGGGGTGACGAACTTGAACTCTAAGTGCTAGATTGAATTGAGTTTGTTATGACTAGTAATGAACTGGGCTGTTTGAAGTCTGCAGTGGAATAGGGAGAAGTTTGGGGCTGATAGTTTTAGGACAGTGGAGTTGAGGCAAAACAGATGAATTTTGCAAGAGGGGAAGGAGGATTTTACAAAGTAACTAGATCGAAGTAAAGCAAGGTTCGATGAATTTCGGATGGGCTTGTGGAAATTGAAGCATTTGCAGAGAGGAGTTGTTCGAGAATGTATTTCGTCATTGGACGAGTGAGTTGCAAGTAAATAAGGTATACGCTTTTATTAAATTTTAATTATATAGAATAATTCATTTATTAGTTTAGTTAAGTAAATAATTGGTTAATCGATAATAAAAAAAATGAACCATCGTAGGTGCAAGGCATATTGATTCGAGTTAATTCAAAAACGCGAAGATGCCATTTAATCGGATATTCGACAAATTAAAACCACGGTGAGTAAATCTCACTCACCTTTTATTTACAATTATTTTTATCAGTTAAAAATAATTGTTTGTTGCTTGTTTGATTACATTCAATATTTTTGTGCATCTTAAATATATTAGTTATTTAGGCTTGGCGGTTGCTATTATATTTATATATATATTGGTGGTTAGATTTCCCGCAGTATCATTAGCGGATGCCCGCGGTACCATTAGCGGATGATTACCCTATACGTCCCACGCTATGATAGTGGATGACCTTCTATACCGCGATATTCTGCCTCGAAGTAGGATAGGTATTATTTCTGTTGACTAACGTCTGTGGATGCAGGAAAAATGGGTTGGAGGGATCCAACTGGATTCCTCAAAAATATATTATCTGTTTGTTTGTTTATGCACCTATACTGTCATATATGATGTGTTAGAAAACCTATCAATTATAATTGGGTGTTTTGATGGTTTGAAATATCACTGGGCCTAAATGGTAATTTATAAAAATATTGTGGAAAAGGGATTTTGAGATTTAAAAGGAAAATTCTATTTTCTAAAATAGAATTTGAATTTAGGATGGGCTAAAAATATTTACTTGTTTTGAAAATAAATAAAACAAGTATTGAATTTATAAACGATGTTTATAAATTAAATAATACAAGACATTGAAGTGAATTTATAAATGGTGTTTATAAATAAAATAGATTGATTTTCGTTGGATAATCAGATAACTGAAGTGAAATTATAAATAGTGTTTATAGAAATAAAGTGAGAAAAATTATCATTGGATAATTTGAATATTTAAATTCAAATGTATTTAAAAATAGAAATGGGGAAATCGTTTTAAAGAAATAAACGATGGAATGTTTTCTGATGTTCAGAATATAAAATTGAACTAAAATAAATCCATAAGGATTTATGATTTTGAATTCGATTAATTCGAATAAATTCAAATAGAATTTGAATGTAGAAAATTCAAATAGAATTTGAATATAGAAATTTCAAAGAGAATTGAAAGTAGAATTTGAAAATAGAAAGTTGAAATCATTTCGAAATGGGAACGACGAAATATATTTCAGAATGCAGATTTTTAAACAAAATAGACATAAATCCAAAGTATTTATAATTTGTAAAAGAAATTTGAATTTGAACATAAAAGATCGAAGTATAAATAAATTTATTTACGAGTTAGGAAAAATCGACAATTTTAAAATAATCGAAAATATTAAGTTGAATTTGGAAAATTGGTTTTAAATATATAAAATATATCAGAATGGAGTTGAATTTATATATAAACAAAGTTTAAATGTTTATATATTAAATATAATTAAAATGAACTCGCCGCAGCGCTGCAGTTCGTAAATTGGCGATTCGAACTTCAATTGAGTATACAGAACTCAATTGAAGTCGGAATTCTTTGAAACAAGAAACGTCAGGACCGATTTGATAATAGTTTTCTAATGGAGGAGAAAAATCTGAATTTCGTCGTATATATTTTGAGTTATGTCAAAATCAAATTTTTAGAAAAACAGCGCCATAACCATTTAAAAACCATAACGGTTTATTTAATTTTGTAAAAGGATTTTAAGCGAATAAAATCCGAATTTCTATTTAGAAAATTTCAGATTTTAAGTTGTAAATTATATGCGAACTCAAGTGGAGTAATGAATTGATTTTTGAAATAGAAATCAGATTTTTGATTATTGAATAGAATTAACTAATTCAAATAGTAATTAGTTAATGAGGATTTGAATTGATATTGGGCTTTGAATAAGTGAATTCGATTTGGAAATTTATATTCAAAATCGAAAAGGAAATTAGAATTGAAATTGAAATTCAATTTGGTTATGAGCAAGTTAAATATTTTGTTTGAACATGTTATGTTCAAACAAAGAAGTGAAATAGGCAAAATAGCTAATTAAAGTATAAATGAGCGAAACTGAATTCAAACGATTGGATTGAGTTGAATTGAATTGAAACAGGTGAGCATGTGTTAGACAGGTATGGGATGAAGTATATGAAGATTTTAATTTATGTGCCCGACAAAAAGGTACATGTTTAAATTCATATATGAGATTTTATGCGCCGTATCGGCAAGCCGCTTGGCTTTTTCTTTTTCTTTTTGATTGAAGAGGCCTGTGCGGTGGTTTGGGGATTTTCCCGATGCTCCCGGTACAAAGGAGGTTATGGGGAAATTTTCCGGAAATTTAAGGATTTAGAATATTTTTAAGAAAAATTTGATAGTTAGAAATAAATGTATCGATATATAGAATTCGATAAGTAAATGAATTTTAAAAAAATAGAATATTATAAACAAAAAGGAAATCGATAGGCTGGTAATAGAAAGAGAAACATATATACGTTTAAAAAAATGAATAATTGGTTTGTATGGTGTTGATTATTTGAGGTAAGTGGTTTTGTCTGTTTTGAAGTTAATGATGTTTTCAGTCAAGGTCTGAGAGGTAGTTATACCCCAATTTGATTGATTTCATTTTTAATTGATGAATAACAAGATCCAGCCTCGAAGAGAAGTCTTTGAATAAGAGTTAGTTGAATAAAATATTTTGGGTTGTTGTAACGATGTTTTACACAACAATCGTTTTAACCCAAAGTGGTGGAATTTTGGAAATAAAAAAGTAAATATTTCCTGAGTATAATTAAAGTAGTCGGGAAAGTGATAAGTGATTGGAATTGTTTTCAATTGCAAATAGAATATATTTTCTAAGTATAGAAAATAAAAGAAGGTGATATAGGGAAATGTTTTTTTTCAAAAAGCGTAAGAGTCAAACAAGATCACTGAAAATATTTGGTTAACAAATATTGATGGAGAAATGAAGAAGTGAATTAATTAGTGAAATATTAATTAACAGGCCCAGTGATTGATTGATATTATGGATGAATGTTTGTTTTTCTTCGATAGTTAAATAACTGACTATCGAAGTATTTGCCAATATCGTTGTCAATATGGAGAGACCAGTTGGATTATTATCCGTGAACCACTCTGTATTGGCAGTAGCGTTGCGAATCAGACTATATGAAGATAATCAAAGACAAAGTGAAGTGCAAGGTCTTTTTCTATTAACATAAATTGTGAACTTCGATTTCGTTCAATCCCAGAACGAACGAAAATGGACGAATGTCTGACAGAGTATTTCCAATGATCGAATATGTTGGTCTATATAAATATACATGGTGGCACCGGATTTATTCCCTTAGCGTAATATCCAAATTATATTTGTGCAAATCAACTAGTGATTAACGGATCTGACAATGTGGCATTCAAAGTGATTGTGCTATCAATAAATATAAAGTAATCATAGCCTCAGGCCTCAACAACTGGGAAATGACAAAAATCGGGCAGGCAGCATGGCTATGTGGGTCGCTCCCATTAGGGTGTATTATCACCTATCTAGAGATTCATTTAATTTCTTATTCTATTCGATGCTGTCCCACTTGGGAAACGGTTGCTGATCCCAACTGTTGGTGATATACATTTGATACACTCAATGAGTGGTCGGTC
Source organism: Allium sativum (assembly GCA_030737875.1). Taxonomy (NCBI): domain Eukaryota; kingdom Viridiplantae; phylum Streptophyta; class Magnoliopsida; order Asparagales; family Amaryllidaceae; genus Allium; species Allium sativum. Next base: position 269,349,567 of record CM060922.1, on the reverse strand, counting down.
ATGTGTGGGCCGGGTTGCAAGATGTTCTTGTTGAACCCAATGTATTCCTCTCTAGAGATACACTATCGGAAGGTGGTTCCATATCTTGTCATGTTGGAATTCCAATCTCCAATAAGCGCCATGCGGGTTTTGATTTTATATTATATATATATGGAGCGTGAGATGCAAGCATTCCACTAGATTCTATTTATTTGATGTAGACATTACTATAATATTACTGGATTTGATATCAAAAATATTTTGGGTTATCGTAAGGTAAAAACCATCCGTGTTTATGTGTGGATCGATCTTACAATTATCACTTCTTTCGAAAGGATTTTGAAAGTTAAACAAATGATTGGAGTTTACTCACACCAGTCCCATGACCGACCCAGAGTTTATTTTGTTTGTTTTCTCTAAACTCTTTGGTGCTCAAATTTATACGGGCAGTCAAGTAGTCGGGATTTTACAGATTTACTTGGAGGAGTTCGAAGCAGGAGGCTTCACCAGTTAGCTATAGACTATCATATATTCCGCTGTGAACCACATTTGTATCTGGAAACAGGTGTTTATAACTGTTCCAGGAATAACTGTTGTGCTCTGATGATGGTATGTATATAAAGTTACTGATTTGTATTTCAAAAGTTATGTTATATAATATATTTTATTCGTTCCGCTGTGAGATTTGTCTTCTTTGTTTTCTTCTATTCCAACCTTTCTTTCTATCTATTTCTCATCCTCTAACTTCTTTCTAATAATGATTTGTATTTCTGTGAAATTTGGGTTGGACGTGTGGTATTATTAGTCAACTCAGATATTACGGATTTGTGGGTCATTATAGTTGGTATCAGAGCTTAGGTTGAGCGAATACCTAGGCTTTGGTGGGATGTGCTCATTAGAGATAGGGTCAGTAGTACCCTAGAATGAGTTGAATGTATATATACGAGAGTGCGTATTTGTTAATTTATATAATTTTTTTAATATTGTGCTGGCTAGTCTGTTGAGTGGTTTATGAATTCTAGTCGAATCGTGGGACGCCACGAAGTCGATAGGAATTTATAAACACTTAACAGAGAAATTTGACACAATATTGTTTTAAAGTGGGTAAATAAAATAATTTTACCCAAAATTCTATTTTTGATATAGAAGTAATAATTTTATGAAATTATTATAATACATGGATGTGTTGGATGTTAAAACTATAATCAAGATTATAAAAATTGAAATGGTTGTATATAACCAAAATAGAATTTGTATATGAATTAAATATACAAATGAGATGAATCCAAATTTAATTCAAACCAGAATTTAGAATTTAAATCCTGGGAAGTTGGAAAATATTTCTCAAAGTATATTAAAGGAATATAGATTTGTTTTGAAAGGATTTTTGAATAAAAATCATTTTTGAATGGACTTTGAAAATGATAAAGCACTGAACTCACTTCAGTGGCTGGAAAATAATTCTGATGATGATTGCAGCATCATCAGTGTTCATTTTCGAGTTTCTAAGTGATGAATTGCTACCTTAAAAATGTTTTTGATGGAAATTTGTTTGAAAGAAATTGAAAATTCAAATGTTTTGAATCCATGATGGGAATAAATATATGTATATATTTATGTGATCTCGAAAGGATTTGAAATGAAAACCCTGGGATTTGGATTCTGGAATTGGAATTTAACTTAAGCTAGTTAAAATGGATTGAAGTGAATCAATCGACTAGAATCAATTTGAATAGGTTTATTGGAATATAGATTGGATATAAATATATTGATCGTAGATCATTCGAATTAAATGAAGGAAGACCAAAAGTTTTAGGGGAATTAAATTTGTTAAAATATGAGGAGTTGAGTTTCAACATAAGCGAGATTTTGAAAAGTAATGGATTTGTACCATTTTTCCTACCTTAGCAATTTCGAGGACGAAATTATTTTAAGGGGGGAAGAATGTAACGACCCAGATTTTTGAACGATTAATTTTAAATATTTAATATCATTTTAAATATTGTGTTGATAATATAAATGAATTTTTATATTAAGTTATCAATTTAAAAATCGATTTCGATTTAATATCGAATATATTAAATTATCGTAATACGAGATATAATTGAAATCGAAGTTGAAAACTGAATCAAAACAATTCAGATGACCGATATAAATTCTATTTGAATATATATACGATAATAATAATATTTTATTATCGGGAAATTTATTCGTTTGAATTTAAATTTAATTTAATATGGTTATTTTAAATATACGTTCAAATTAAATTTCAGAAAATATTCTGTTGAGTTCAGTATAACGCTATAACATTGGAACGACGGTCGGTACGCTAAAATAGCGGTTCATGATTTTTAATTATGAACCCCGATATATTTATAATGGATAAGATCGAAATCGAATCAAAAATCAAATCGATATCTATTTAAAAAGAAATAAAAATCTCTTTATATCGAATCAAAATCAAATCAAATTAATTAGAAAATCTTTTTAAAATAAATATAAAGATTTGCTATGTACTTCATGTCCCCTTCATCTTCTATAAAATTGCGACTAATTCCCCCTTCTCTTCTTTAGTTTCCGGCATAATCCATTCTCTATAAAAATGAAATCAAAGCCATCGCCCCTCTTTACTTTCAAAAGCTAAAATACCTCTTTCTAAAATCAAAGCGTAAGCCGTGACTGAAGTTCATCGCAAGTCCATGGGACAACGCAAGTGAAGTCGCGATGGCATCGTGGTTCACAGGGAGGAAGAGGGTCTGTGGTTCTGAGAGTTAGAAGAGGCGCGGCGGATTTTAGTGAAAATTGGAGGATATTTGAAGTCGCAAGGGACTGGGTTGATCAGTAGGGTAAATCGAAGCGGGAGGAGGAGTTTTTGGCAAGCTCGGCGGTGCCAAGGTCGTGAGATATGGGGTTTGCTACTTCTTGTTGTTGCCGTCGAGGAGTTGGAAACGCGATCTGATATGGAGCAGCCCGAGTTCTGAAATCTTCTGATAACTAAAGGAAGGTCGAGCTGTTGAAAAATGGTAATATCATATTCGAAATTATCATCTGTAGGTGAAAAACAGAGGATAGAAGGGGGAACGATAAGGTGAACATACGGTGGTGGAAGGGGTTCGTTTTCACTGTAGTAGATTGCGTTGGGTATTAAAAGGGGTGACGAACTTGAACTCTAAGTGCTGGATTGAATTGAGTTTGTTATGACTAGTAATGAACTGGGCTGTTTGAAGTCTGCAGTGGAATAGGGAGAAGTTTGGAGCTGATAGTTTTAGGATAGTGGAGTTGAGGCAAAACAGATGAATTTTGCAAGAGGGGAAGGAGGATTTTACAAAGTAACTAGATCGAAGTAAATCAAGGTTCGATGAATTTCGGATGGGCTTGTGGAAATTGAAGCATTTGCAGTGACGAGTTGTTCGAGAATGTATTTCACATTGGACGAGTGAGTTGCAAGTAAATAAGGTATACGCTTTTATTAAATTTTAATTATATACAATAATTCATTTAATAGTTTAGTTAAGTAAATAATTGGTTAATCAATAATAATAAAAAATGAACCATCGTAGGTGCAAGGCATATTGATTCGAGTCGATTCAAAAACGCGAAGATGTCATTTAATCGGATATTCGACAAATTAAAACCACGGTGAGTAAATCTCACTCACCTTTCATTTAAAATTATTTTTATCAGTTAAAAATAATTGTTTGTTGCTTGTTTGATTGCATTCAATATTTTTTTGCATCTTAAATATATTAGTTATTTAGGCTTGGTGGTTGCTATTATATTTATATATATATTGGAGGTTAGATTTCCCGCAGTATCATTAGCGGATGCCCGCGGTACCATTAGCGGATGATTACCCTATACGTCCCACGCTATGATAGTGGATGACCTTCTATACCGCGATATTCTGCCTCGAAGTAGGATGGGTATTATTTCTGTTGACTAACGTCTGTGGATGCAGGAAAAACGGGTTGGAGGATCCAATTGGATTCCTCAAAAATATATTATCTGTTTGTTTGTTTGTGCACCTATACTGTCATATATGATGTGTTAGAAAACCCGTCAATTATAATTGGGTGTTTTGATGGTTTGAAATATCACTGGGCCTAAATGGTAATTTATAAAAATATTGTGGAAAAGGGATTTTGAGATTTAAAGGAAAATTCTATTTTCTAAAATAGAATTTGAATTTAGGATGGGCTAAAAATATTTACTTGTTTTGAAAATAAATAAAACAAGTATTGAATTTATAAACGATGTTTATAAATTAAATAAAACAAGACATTGAAGTGAATTTATAAATGGTGTTTATAAATAAAATAGATTGATTTTCGTTGGATAATCAGATAATTGAAGTGAAATTATAAACAGTGCTTATAGAAATAAAGTGAGAAAAATTATCATTGGATAATTTGAATATTTAAATTCAAATGTATTTAAAAATAGAAATGGGGAAATCTTTTTAAAGAAATAAACGATGGAATGTATTCTGATGTTCAGAATATAAAATTGAACTAAAATAAATCCGTAAGGATTTATGATTTTGAATTCGATTAATTCAAATAAATTCAAATAGAATTTGAATGTAGAAAATTCAAATAGAATTTGAATGTAGAAAATTCAAATAGAATTTGAATATAGAAATTTCAAAGAGAATTGAAAGTAGAATTTGAAAATAAAAATTTGAAATCATTTTGAAATGGGAACGACGAAATATATTTTAGAATGCGGATTTTTAAACAAAATAGACATAAATCCAAAGGATTTATAATTTGTAAAAGAAATTTGAATTTGAATATAAAAGATCGAAGTATAAATAAATTTACGAGTTAGGAAAAATCGACAATTTTAAAATAATCGAAAACATTAAGTTGAATTTGGAAAATTGGTTTTAAATATATAAAATATATCAGAATGGAGTTGAATTCATATATAAACAAAGTTTAAACGTTTATATATTAAATATAATTAAAACGAACTCGTCGCAGCGCTGCAGTTCGTAAATTGGCGATTCGAACTTCGGTTGAGTATACAGAACTCAATTGAAGTCGGAATTCTTTGAAACAAGAAACGTCAGGACCGATTTGATAATAGTTTTCTAATGGAGGAGAAAAATCTGAATTTCGTCGTATATATTTTGAGTTATGTCAAAATCAAATTTTTAGAAAAGCAACGCCATAACCATTTAAAAACCATAACGGTTTATTTAATTTTATAAAAGGATTTTAAGCGAATAAAATCCGAATTTCTATTTAGAAAATTTCAGATTTTAAGTTGTAAATTATATGTGAACTCAAGTGGAGTAATGAATTGATTTTTGAAATAGAAATCAGATTTTTGATTATTGAATATAATTAACTAATTCGAATAGTAATTAGTTAATGAGATTTTGAATTGATATTGGGCTTTGAATAAGTGAATTCGATTTGAAAATTTATATTCGAAATCGAAAAGGAAATTAGAATTGAAATTCAATTTGGTTATGAGCAAGTTAAATATTTTGTTTGAACATGTTATGTTCAAACAATGAAGTGAAATAGGCAAAATAGCTAATTAAAGTATAAATGAGCGAAACTGAATTCAAACGATTGGATTGAGTTGAATTGAATTGAAACAGGTGAGCATGTGTTAGACAGGTATGGGATGTAGTATATGAAGATTTTAATTTATGTGCCCGACAAAAAGGTACATGTTTAAATTCATATATGAGATTTTATGCGCCGTATCGGCAAGCCGCTTGGCCTTTTCTTTTTCTTTTTGATTGAAGACGCCTGTGTGGTGGTTTGAGGATTTTCCCGATGCTCCCGGTACAAAGGAGGGTATGGCGAAATTTTCCGGAAATTTAAGGAGTTAGAATATTTTTAAGAAAAATTTGATAGTTAGAAAAAATGTATCGATATATAGAATTCGATAAGTAAATGAATTTTTTTTAAAAAATAGAATATTATAAACAAAAAGGAAATCGATAGGCGGGTATTAGAATGAGAAACATATATACATTTAAAAAAATGAATAATTGGTTTGTATGGTGTTGATTATTCGAGGTAAGTGGTTTTGTCTGTTTTGAAGTTAATGATGTTTTCAGTCAAGGTCTGAGAGGTAGTTATACCCCAACTTGATTGATTTCATTTTTAATTGATGAATAGCAAGATCCTGTGTAATGACCCGCATTTGCAGAGGTATTATAATTAATTTATTTAATTATATAAATAGTGATATAGTGAATTAAATGGTCATGGAATTAAATAATGGTGAATATTTAATTAAAATAATAAATTAAATAATATATTTAATTCTGAAATAATCAGAATTGGCTGAAATGGCGATATGGTGTGAATTGGATCATCTGTGATATTTAATTCAGTTCAGAATTGAATTAGAATAATGAATATATTTAAATAACGACAGTTTGAACGTATAATTATATTATAATTAAAATCGAGCTCGAAATGGCGCTGCAGTTCGTAAATTGGCGATTTGAACTTCAACTGAATAAACAGGATTCGTTTTAAGCCGTATTTCTGTGAAACAAGAAACGTGTGGAGCTGGTGGAGTATATCTTTCTAGTGGAAGAGAAAAATCGGGATTTCATCGTGTAGATTTTGAGATATGTCCAAATCAAATTTTAGAAAAGTCGATGTGGAATTCCTTTATAATTTATAAAGGAATTATTTATATTTTAAAAAGGAATTTCAATATAAATCGAATATCGGGTTGACCCAGATTGAAATATCAAGTTAGAAATTCATATAGGAATATTCTAGAGCTGTAAGGTATTCCACTGTGAATATAGACGATAATATTTATTTTTAAGTATTTAATTTAATTATATTTAAATATATTTATATATTTAAATGGGTCATTCAGAGCTTTAAAAATAGCTAGTTTTGCAAACGAAGTCGGAATTCGACGAAACTAATCTTGTTGGATCCGTAATGTCAAAATAGTTGTTAGATTTTCAGTTCCGTGATTTTTAAAGTCACTGTGTGGTCGTACGGATTTTTAGAGTGAGAAACAGTCAGTATTTCGACGGTTAAAAATACGCTGTATGAGCAAACGGAGTCGGAATTCGACGAAACCAGTTTCGTTGGGACTGTAATGTTGAACTCTAGCTACACGTCCAGTTTGGTGATTTTTGGGTATCGTATGTAGTCGCAGGGATTTTTTAGAAGTCAGATACAAGGAGAAATTGGCAAAAATAAAATATAAAATCAATTCAAAAATATCTCCTCCATTTTCTTTGATCACAAACAGGCCACGCGGCCTTCGTTCTCCATCACAAATGCTACCTACCACAACAGCATGTATAAAACCCCATCCAACTATCACAACAAGTAGAAATCCCAAAAGGAAAAACAATGAAAAATAAAACAAAACCTAGAAATCATAATTTATGCATACATGGATTCAGCACATAAAGGGCTTCGATTCTATCTACAATTTGTTGGGTTCGAACTCTTTTTTTGGTCACGACTGTTCTAACAGCAGACGTAGGGTTCATCGATTTGGGGTTTTTGGAGTTTGAAGTCGCGAATTTCATTGTTATAGTTGGAATCAGAAAGTGTGTTAGCAGCTCGTGGTGATTTGCTGGGTGATTCGGAGCCTGAAGACGTCGCTTGACTACAATAGCCACTCTGGAAGACCTCGAAGACGCACCTGAGGAATGGAGTGCGAGTAGAGCAAGGAGGGTTGGAGAAGAAAGAGGATTCGAAGTGGAGATCGGTGGTATTTTTAGTTTGAAATTCTATTGAAGAAAGAAGGTGCGGTGGGGAGGTGAAGTTTCTGTAATGGTGGAGCAGGCGTCGGCCTTTGAAAGAGGAAGAAAGGAGAAAAAGCAATCGGGTTTGGTTATGTGCTTAAGGGTAGCGGGACGGTTGTATAAAGGGGTAAGGCCCGTTAGCAATAGAAATTCAAGTTCTTATTTTAGTTTAAAATTCTATTAACTTTAAAACGTCATAACTTCTACGTACGATATCAGATTGACGAACCGTAAGTTGCGTTAGGATCGTATGGACGAGAGCTTCACAATGATACTAGCTGGGAGTGAATCGAAGCTCGTTACAATTTATTGCAAAATAAATTTTCCGTCTGAATCAAACCGAGAGATGGTTATCGTTATTAACGATGATCGTCCAATGTGAGTAAATCTCAGTAACTCTGAATAGTTTATAATTTCATGTTTTATTTTTAGAACTGTTAAATATTGGCTGATTGAATGTGTGTTGACTGTTTGATTGAATTGCTAGTCAGTTAGTTGAATTCCTATATTGATTCTGTTTAACAGAATATATCATATGGAACTGAAAGTGATGTTGATTTTATATTGTATAACATCTGTGGATGCAGGGAGACAGGTTGGAGGAATCCAGCTGGATTCCTCAACATTTATTTTACTGTTTTTCATATATTGTGATATATGATGTGATATATAATCTGTTGTTGATTATATGTGTTTGGACGATACTGATCATCGTGATTTGATATGTTGAATACCATAACATACCGAAATGTTGACAAGGGAATATTTTCAAAGTGATATTTGAAAATAAAATATTTATAAATGGAATATTTATAAATAAGAAATATTTATAAATTGGAATATTTATAAATAAGAGATATTTAGAAAAGGGAATTTATAAAAGCAAAGAATATATTTGAAAAGGAAATATTTGCAAACCATTTGCAAATAGAATAATAGAAAAGGAAATATTTGTAAATCATTTACAAATAGAATTGATAGAGAATATTTAGAAAATAAATAGAGTTAAAAATGGAAAATTATTTATAATGGAATAGGACGTTATAAAAGGGAAAACGTTATAAAAAGGAAACTGTTATAAGAAGGAAATCGTTTTAAAGTGGAGAACCGTTACTAAAAGTAAATCTTTAAAAATGAATAAACGTTGTTAAAAAGGAAATCTTTATAAATCGAATATGGTATTCGAAAGGAGTAAAATCGAATATTGTATTCGAAAGGAGTTAAATCGAATATGGTATTCGAATGTTAGTAAATCGAATTAGTTATTCAAAAGGGGTTAGTCGAGTCGAGTTAGTTGAATAGAGTTAATCGAATATTAGTTATTCGAATAAGAGTTAACCAGTTAGAGTAAAACCATTAGAGTAAATCAGTAAGAGTTGACCAGTTAGAGTTAATCAAATAGAGTTAACCAGTTAGAGTTACACAGTTAGTGTTAATCAGTTAAAGTAAATCGATAGAGTTATATCGAACTAGAATTTATTGAATAGAGTTAAATTGAACTAGAATTTATTGAATAGAGTTAAATCGAACTAGAGTTATTCAAATGGAGTTAATCGAATTTAGTTTATTCGAATAGAGTTGAAATGAGAAAATCGAATAGTAGATATTCGAAGTGAGATAATCGAATCAGAAATATTCGAAGTGAGTTGATCGAATCTAGTTATTCGACAGGAGTTAAATCGAATAAGATTTACTCGAAGAAAGAGATTATCGAATATAAGTATTCGAAAGTAAGCAAATCGAATATAAGTTATTCGGATAAGTTATTCGAATAAGAGTTAATCCAGTAAGAGTTAAAAGATGAACTTACACTAATTCGAGATTTGAAATGTTGTTCAGTTAAGGTCTGAGAATTAGCTAGACCCCAACTTGATTGGCTTCGTTTTTACTTTAGAAATGGTTAAGGTTCGAGAGTGAAAGTGGTTAAGTGATTTAGTAAATAAGTATAGTGGTTTGAGTTGTCGTCGTGATGTTGATTTAAACATCTGTTTAAATCAAAGTAAAGAAGATTTGGAAATGTTTTCCAAATAGAATCAAAAACGTAATCAAATATCGAAATACGGAGATAAATATAAATATAAATATATATATATGATTGATGATTGATGGATAAAATTTCCACTTGGAAATAATATCGTTGTTTGCACACGTATTTTTCTTTGATAGTTAACTCACCGACTATCGAAGTTTTTACCATTTTAACGATGTTAATATGGAGAGATCGGTTGGATTATTATCCAAAGAACCACTCTGTATTGGCATGAGCGTTGCGAATCATATATGCCAAAGATAATTGAAGACGAAGTAAAGTGCAAGGGCTATTCTATAAGTCTTAGATAACAATGCCTAAGATGGATGTACTGAATAGTGCCTTCGGTTCATCCTGTTCCTGGATGACTTATATGGATGAATGTCTGACAGAGTATTTCCAGAAAGGTCACGTACATTGATTTCTTCAACCGTACCAAGAGTGGAAGCGGAGAAGGAAACTTCTTTAGCTAACACGTAATGTACTGTTGTAGACGTCAATTAGTGATTTCCTATGGATATGACAATATGGCATTTGAAGTGAATCTGATGTGATGATAACGCGTAGCTTCTAGCCTCACATCCGGTAAATGACAGAAATCGGGCAGGCAGCATGGCTATGTAGGTCACACCTATTAGGGTGTATAATCACATGATCTAGAGTTTCATTTATTTCTAAAAATCTATTGTTGATGCTGTCCCATTCGGGAAACGGTTGTTGATCCCAACCGTTGGTGATATACATTCGATACACTCAAGCGAAATGAGTGGTCGGTCATGTGTGGCCGGGTTGTAAGATGTTCTTGTTGAACCCAGTGTATTCCTTTCTAGAGGTACACTAGCGAAAGGTGGTTCCATACCTTGTCATAGTTGGAAATCCATTACCCAATACGTGCTTGCGGTTTTGATTGTATACTATACATGTAGAACGTGAGATGAAAGCGTTTCTGCTAGATGATTATTATATTGTGGTTGATAGACATTATTATAATATCAAAAGGTTTTTGATATAAAGATAATTTGGATTCTCATAAAGGAAAAACCCGTTCCGTTATACGGCGTGGTCTTATGAGATATCATTTACCTGCTTGAACTGTTTTAAACTGTTTTACTCATACCAGTCCCATGACTGACCCAGAGTTTATTTTGTTTTGTTTTCCCTAAACTCTTGGGTGCCCAATTTTGTATTGGCAGTCAAATAGTCGAGATTTACAGATACTTGAAGAACTGGAGCAGGAGGCTTCAGGATTTTATAGCTATTATTATTCCGCTGTGTTGTAAGTGCTGTACTTGAAAAATGATTTGTATATGCAAGTAAATCTTTTATTTCAAGTTATGTTATATTTTATTCGTTCCGCTGTGAGATTCGTGTTTACTCTGATGTTGTGTTCTTCTTCTTCTCCTATTCTAAGTTTCTATCTTATCTATTCTCACCCTCTATCTTCTTTCTATTAGTTTCTTGAATTTCCAGTGCAATTTGGGGTTGGACTTGTGTTATTTAATCAGCTCAAATTGGACCGGATTTTCGGGCCATTACAGTTGGTATTAGAGCTTAAGGTTAAGTGGATTACCTTGGCTCTGTGGCGTGACTCGGTAGAGATGGGGTTAGTAATACCCTAGATTGAGTTAGGGTGTATATATACGAGTGAACGTATTTGTTATTAATATAAAAATTGTTTTATATTGTGGAGATTTGTTGGTTGAGTCGTTTATGAGTTCTGGTCGATCAGTTTGATCCACTGTATCGGTAGGGATTTTGTAAACACTCGAATACGATGAACCGTCATGGTATGTTTTGAAAGAGGGTAAATGAATTTTTTTTACCCAAATTATATTTTGATATAAAGGATTTATATTGGAATAATTATAATATAGTGGATATATTGGTTGTTATTATAATCAAGTAAGATTATAAATTAAATGGTTATGTAAATAACCAATCAGAATTCATATAAGTGAAATACGTGAAATCAGATGAGTTGAATCTGAAATTTTAAACCAGAAATTGAGTTAAAACTCTAGAGAATTGGATAAGTGTTTGTAAATGGATTTGGATTAAAAATAAGGAAAATTTAAAATCTTGGGAGATTTTAAATTATTTTACAAGCAGTGTGAATTATATTTTGAAATGAATTTCAAAGTGGAAATGTTTAGATATGGTTTTATAGTATTGAACTCTCTTCGATCACTGGAAAATAGATTCCGATGATGACAGCTGCATCATTAGTATTCATTTTTGAGTTGTAAGTGACGAATTACTGCCAGAGATACTGTTTTGAATTTGTTTTGGGAAAGACAAGTTGTGTTGAATTTCAAATGGGATTTATAATATAGAATTTGATATATAGAATTTGAATATATAGAATTTGAATATAGAAATTCAAATGGGATTTATAATATAGAATTTGATATATAGAATTTGAATATAGAAATTCAAATGGGATTTATAATATAGAATTTGATATATAGAATTTGAATATATAGAATTTGAATATATAGAATTTGAATATAGAAATTCAAATGGGATTTATAATATAGAATTTGAATAGAATTTGATATATAGAATTTGAATAATAGAATTTGATATATAGATTTGAATAATAGAAGTGATATAAAATTTGAACAGAAATTGAATAGAATTAACTAAGTCGAAGAGGAATTAGTTAATTGAGTTTTGAATTTGAAGTTGAACTTTGAAAGGTGAATTAAATTTGTAAATGGATTTTCAAAATCGAATATATAACTTAAATTTGAAATTTGGATTCAAATTAGTTAATAAGCAAGTTGAAATATATTTGAACATGTCATGCTCAAATATAAAAGTGAAATAGACTAAAGAGTTAATTAACAAATTAATTAACGAATTGAGTTAAAACGATCAGGTATAGTTAAAATAGATTGGGCAGGTATAAATATACATGAGATAGGTATGGATGAGGTATGAAGGTATATAAATAGAATGCTCGACGAAAAGGTATGTATTTAATTCATATATGAGATTTTATGCGCCGTATCGGCTAGCCGCTTGGCTTTTTCTTTTTCTTTTGGATTGGTGAGGGCCATGGGAGGCTATTTGAAATATCCCGATGCTCCTGGTACAAAGGAGGTTATGGCGAATTTTTCCGGAAATTTAAGGAGTTAGAATATTTTTAAGATAATTTGATAATTAGAAATCAACGTATCGATATATATAGAAGTCGATAAGGAAACGAACTTAGAAATAGAATAGTAAAATCAAAAAGGAAGACTAAGAATAAAATCTAGTAAGAATAGAAAGAGGAAGCGTATACGTGTTTAAAAGTGAATAAATAGTTGCATGGTATTGATTATTCGAGTAAGTAGTCATATCTATTTTGACGTTATAAATGTTATTTAGTCAAGGTCTGAGAGGTAGTTATACCCCAACTTGATTAATTTCATTATTAACAAATAAATAATAAGATTTCAGGCTCGAAGATCAATGGTGAATAAGAGTTAGTTGAATATAGTATTTGGGTTGCCATAGCAATGTTTTACACAACATCCGTTTTAACCCAAATAAGTGTAAGCTTGGAAATATAATAAAGATTATTTCCTAAGTATAGAAATAAACGAGATCGAAAAGGAGATAAGTAATTGGAATATTTTCCAATTATATATAGCATATATTTTCTAAAGTTTAGAAAATAAAGGAAGGCGATATTCGAAAATGTTTTCCAAATAACATAAAAGGCCAATATGGTTATTGAAATTATTTGGTTAACAAATATTGATAAAGAAATAGAGAGGTGATTTAACTAATGGAATATTAATTAAGGGCTCAGTGACATGTTCAAAAAAGAAAATTTTATTTTTGAAAAGAGTAAACTGTTTAAAAAAAAACTCCCAGGGAAAGACTGTTTGAATTAAAAACAAATTTAACAGAAATTTGTTGAAGCAAAATTGAATTAAAAGTAAAGCCAGTAAAGTGGTGACTGAGATTGAATTAGAATGATATCAAGACAAACTGGATTGTGAGATTCAAATTTGAAGTGTAATGTGATAATCAAGTTAAGAGTTGGGAATCGAGAAGAAACTCGAGTTGAAATGATATTTGGCTCGGATATAAGCGAATGGTTGTGTGTGGATAAAAAAAATTGGAATTTGATTGGGATGACCCTTGTATCCGCTGAATTGATAACAGGTGGAAAGGATAAAATGATATGCCGACAAAAGGTACAAGTTTATATTTCTATTGGATATAAGATTTATGAGCCGAATTGGCAAGCCGCTTGGCTGTTTGATTTTCTTTTGGGTTGGAGATGGCCCAGAGAGGCGAGTTGGAGTTTGAATTATTGATCAGTACAAAGGAGATGCTGGCGAAATTTTTCAAAAAGTTAAGGTGTTAGAAAATTTTCAAGATTTTTGAAAATTTTCGTTGATAAGAATTAATTAATAATTTAATTGAAATTAAATTGGTTCAGTTGAAACTGAAGTTAAGAAGTGAACAAATATGTTCTAACCAGTCGATAGGGTCATTCTCTACCTTAGCAATTTCGAGGACGAAATTATTTTAAGTGCGGAAGGATGTAATGACCCGCATTTGCAGAGGTATTATAATTAATTTATTTAATTATATAAATAGTGATATAGTGAATTAAACGGTCGTGGAATTAAATAATGGTGAATATTTAATTAAAATAATAAATTAAATAATATATTTAATTCTGAAATAATCAGAATTGGCTGAAATGGCGATATGGTGTGAACTGGATCATCTGTGATATTTAATTCAGTTCAGAATTGAATTAGAATAATGAATATATTTAAATAACGACAGTTTGAACGTATAATTATATTATAATTAAAATCGAGCTCGAAATGGCGCTGCAGTTCGTAAATTGGCGATTTGAACTTCAACTGAATAAACAGGATTCGTTTTAAGCCGTATTTCTGTGAAACAAGAAACGTGTGGAGCTGGTGGAGTATATCTTTCTAGTGGAAGAGAAAAATCGGGATTTCGTCGTGTAGATTTTGAGATATGTCCAAATCAAATTTTAGAAAAGTCGATGTGGAATTCCTTTATAATTTATAAAGGAATTATTTATATTTTAAAAAGGAATTTCAATATAAATCGAATATCGGGTTGACCCAGATTGAAATATCAAGTTAGAAATTCATATAGGAATATTCTAGAGCTGTAAGGTATTCCACTGTGAATATAGATGATAATATTTATTTTTAAGTATTTAATTTAATTATATTTAAATATATTTATATATTTAAATGGGTCATTCAGAGCTTTAAAAATAGCCAGTTTTGCAAACGAAGTCGGAATTCGACGAAACTAATTTTGTTGGATCCGCAATGTCAAAATAGTTGTTAGATTTTCAGTTCCGTGATTTTTAGAGTCACTGTGTGGTCGTACGGATTTTTAAAGTGAGAAACAGTCAGTATTTCGACGGTTAAAAATACGCTGTGTGAGCAAACGGAGTCGGAATTCGACGAAACCAGTTTCGTTGGGACCGTAATGTCGAACTCTAGCTACACGTCCAGTTTGGTGATTTTTGGGTATAGTATGTAGTCGCAGGGATTTTTAGAAGTCAGATACAAGGAGAAATTGGCAAAAATAAAATATAAAATCAATTCAAAAATATCCCCTCCATTTTCTTTGATCACAAACAGGCCACGCGGCCTTCGTTCTCCATCACAAATGGTACCTACCACAACAACATGTATAAAACCCCATCCAACTATCACAGCAAGTAAAAATCCCAAAAGGAAAAATCAATGAAAAACAAAACCTAGAAATCATAATTTATGTATACATGGATTCAGCACATAAAGGGCTTCGATTCTATCTACAATTTGTTGGGTTCGAACTCTTTTTTTGGTCGCGACTGTTCTAACAGTAGACGTAGGGTTCATCGATTTGGGGTTTTTGGAGTTTGAAATCGCGAATTTCATTGTTATAGTTGGAATCAGAGAGTGTGTTAGTAGCTCGTGGTGATTTGCTGGGTGATTCGAAGCCTGAAGACGTCGCTCGACTACAGTAGCCGCTCTGGAAGACCTCGAAGACACACCTGAGGAACGGAGTGCGAGTAGAGCAAGGAGGGTTGGAGAAGAAAGAGGATTCAAAGTGGAGATCGGTGGTATTTTTAGTTTGAAATTCTATTGAAGAAAGAAGGTGCGGTGGGGAGGTGAAGTTTCTGTAATGGTGGAGCAGGCGTCGGCCTTTGAAAGAGGAAGAAAGGAGAAAAAGCAATCGGGTTTGGTTATGTGCTTAAGGGTAACGGACCGGTTGTATAAAGGGGTAAGGCCCGTTAGCAATAGAAATTCAAGTTCTTATTTTAGTTTAAAATTCTATTAACTTTAAAACGTCATAACTTCTAAGTACGATATCAGATTGACGAACCGTAAGTTGCGTTAGGATCGTGTGGAAGAGAGCTTTACAATGAGACTGACTGGGAGTGAATCGAAGCTCGTTACAATTTATTGCAAAATAAATTGTCCGTCTGAATCAAACCGAGAGATGGTTATCGTTATTAACGATGATCGTCCAATGTGAGTAAATCTCAGTAACTCTGAACAGTTTATAATTTCATGTTGTAATTTTAGAACTGTTAAATATTGGCTGATTGACTGTGTGTTGACTGTTTGATTGAACTGCTAGTCAGTTAGTTGAATTTCTATATTGATTCTGTTTAACAGAATATATCATATGGAACTGAAAGTGATGTTGATTTTATATTGTATAACATCTGTGGATGCAGGGAGACAGGTTGGAGGAATCCAACTGGATTCCTCAACATTTATTTTACTGTTTTTCATATATTGTGATATATGATGTGATATATAATCTGTTGTCGATTATATGTGTTTGGACGATACTGATCATCGTGATTTGATATGTTGAATACCATAACATATCGAAATGTTGACAAGGGAATATTTTCAAAGTGATATTTGAAAATAAAATATTTATAAATGGAATATTTTTAAATAAGAAATATTTATAAATTGGAATATTTATAAATAGGAGATATTTACAAAAGGGAATTTATAAAATCAAAGAATAGATTTGAAAAGGAAACATTTGCAAACCATTTGCAAATAGAATAATAGAAAAGGAAATATTTGTAAATCATTTACAAATAGAATTAATAGAGAATATTTAGAAAATAAATAGAGTTAAAAAGGGAAAATTATTTATAATGGAATAGGACGTTATAAAAGGGAAAACGTTATAAAAAGGAAAATGTTATAAGAAGGAAATCATTTTAAAGTGGAGAACCGTTACTAAAAGTAAATCTTTAAAAATGAATAAACGTTGTTAAAAAGGAAATCTTTATAAATCGAATATGGTATTCGAAAGGAGTTAAATCGAATATTGTATTCGAAAGGAGTTAAATCGAATATGGTATTCGAAAGTTAGTAAATCGAATTAGTTATTCGAAAGGGGTTAGTCGAGTCGAGTTAGTTGAATATAGTTAATCGAATATTAGTTATTCGAATAAGAGTTAACCAGTTAGAGTAAAACCATTAGAGTAAATCAGTAAGAGTTAACCAGTTGAGTTAATCAAATAGATTTAACCAGTTAGAGTTAAACAGTTAGTGTTAATCAGTTAAAGTAAATCGATAGAGTTATATCGAACTAGAATTTATTGAATAGAGTTAAATCGAACTAGAATTTATTGAACAGAGTTAAATCGAACTAGAGTTATTCAAATAGAGTTAATCGAATTTAGTTTATTCGAATAGAGTTGAAATGAGAAAATCGAATAGTAGATATTCGAAGTGAGATAATCAAATCAGAAATATTCGAAGTGAGTTGATCGAATCTAGTTATTCGACAGTAGTTAAATCGAATAAGATTTACTCGAAGAAAGAGATTATCGAATATAAGTACTCGAAAGTAAGCAAATCGAATATAAGTTATTCGGATAAGTTATTCGAATAAGAGTTAATCCAGTAAGAGTTAAAAGATGAACTTACACTAATTCGAGATTTGAAATTATGTTCAGTTAAGGTCTGAGAGGTAGCTATACCCCAACTTGATTGGCTTCGTTTTTAATTTAGAAATGGTTAAGGTTCGAGAGTGAAAGTGGTTAAGTGATTTAGTAAATAAGTATAGTGGTTTGAGTTGTCGTCGCAATGTTGATTTAAACATCTGTTTAAATCAAAGTAAAGAAGATTTGGAAATGTTTTCAAAATAGAATCAGAAACGTAATCAAATATTGAAATAAGGAGATATATATATATATATATATATATATATATATATATATATGATTGATGATTGATGGATAAAATTTCAACTTGGAAATAATATCGTTGTTTGCATACGCATTTTCTTTGATAGTTAACTCACCGACTATCAAAGTTTTTATACATTTTAACGATGTTAATATGGAGAGACCGGTTGGATTATTATCCAAAGAACCACTCTGTATTGGCATGAGCGTTGCGAATCATATATGCCAAAGATAATTGAAGACGGAGTAAAGTGCAAGGGCTATTGTATAAGTCTCAGATAACAGTGCCTAAGATGGATGTACTGAATAGTGCCTTCGGTTCATCCTGTTCCTGGATGACTTGTATGGATGAATGTCTGATAGAGTATTTCCAGAAAGGTCACGTACATTGATTTCTTCAACCGTACCTAGAGTGGAAGCGGAGAAGGAAACTTCTTTAGCTAACACGTAATGTACTGTTGTAGACATCAATTAGTGATTTCCTATGGATCTGACAATGTGGCATTCGAAGTGAATCTGATGTGATGATAACGCGTAGCTTCTAGCCTCACATCCGGTAATTGACAGAAATCGGGCAGGCAACATGGCTATGTAGGTCGCACCTATTAGGGTGTATAATCACCTGATCTAGAGTTTCATTTATTTCTAAAAATCTATTGTTGATGCTGTCCCATTCGGGAAACGGTTGCTGATCCCAACCGTTGGTGATATACATTCGATACACTCAAGCGAAATGAGTGGTCGGTCATGTGTGGTCGGGTTGTAAGATGTTCTTGTTGAACCCAGTGTATTCCTTTCCAGAGGTACACTAGCGAAAGGTGGTTCCATACCTTGTCATAGCTGGAAATCCATTACCCAATACGTGCTTGCGGTTTTGATTGTATACTATATATGTAGAACGTGAGATGAAAGCGTTTCTGCTAGATGATTATTATATTGTGGTTGATAGACATTATTATAATATCAAAAGGTTTTTGATATAAAGATAATTTTGATTCTCATAAGGGAAAAACCCGTTTCGTTATACGACGTGGTCTTATGAGATATCATTTACCAACTTGAACTGTTTTAAACTGTTTTACTCATACCAGTCCCTTAACTGACCCGGAGTTTATTTTATTTTGTTTTCCCTAAACTCTTGGGTTCCCAATTTTGTACGGGCAGTCAAATAGTCAGGATTTACGGATACTTGAAGAACTGGAGCAGGAGGCTTCAGGATTTTATAGCTATTATTATTCCGCTGTGTTGTAAGTGCTGTACTTGAAAAATGATTTGTATATGCAAGTAAATCTTTTATTTCAAGTTATGTTATATTTTATTCGTTCCGCTGTGAGATTCGTGTTTACTATGATGTTGTGTTCTTCTTTTTCTCCTATTCTAAGTTTCTATCTTATCTATTCTCACCCTCTATCTTCTTTATATTAGTTTCTTGAATTTCCAGTACAATTTGGGGTTGGACTTGTGTTATTTGATCAGCTCAAATTGGACCGGATTTTCGGGCCATTACATCCAGTCTCGAAGAGAAGTGTTTGAATAAAAGTTAGTTGAATAAAATATTTTGGGTTGTTGTAACGATGTTTTACACAGCATTCGTTTTAATCCAAGTGGTGGAATTTTGGAAATATAAAAGTAAATATTTCCTGAGTATAATTAAAGTAGTCGGGAAAGTGATAAGTGATTGGAATTGTTTTCAATTGCAAATAGAATATATTTTCTAAGTATAGAAAATAAAAGAAGGTGATATATGGAAATGTTTTTTTTCAAAAAGCGTAAGAGTCAAACAAGATCACTGAAAATATTTGGTTAACAAATATTGATGGAGAAATGAAGAAGTGAATTAATTATTGAAATATTAATTAACAGGCCCAGTGATTGATTGATATTATGGATGAATGTTTGTTTTACTTCGATAGTTAAATAACCGACTATCGAAGTTTTGCCAATATCGTTGTCAATATGGAGAGACCGGTTGGATTATTATCCGTGAACCACTCTATATTGGCAGTAGCGTTGCGAATCAGACTATATGAAGATAATAAAAGACAAAGTAAAGTGCAAGGACTTTTTCTATTAACAGAAATTGTGCCTTCGATTTCGTTCAATCCCAGAACGAACATAAATGGACAAATGTCTGACAGAGTATTTCCAATGATCGAATATGTTGGTCTGTATAAATATACATGATGGTAACGGATTTATTCCCTTAGCATAATATCCAAATTATATTTGTGCAAATCAACTAGTGATTAACGGATCTGACAATGTGGCATTTAAAGTGATTGTGCTATCAATAAATAGAAAGTAATCGTAGCCTCAGGCCTCAACAACCGGGAAATGACAAAAATCGGGCAGGCAGCATGGCTATGTGGGTCGCTCCCATTAGGGTGTATTATCACCTATCTAGAGATTCATTTAATTACTTATTCTATTCGATGCTATCCCATTCGGGAAACGGTTGCTAATCCCAACCGTTGGTGATATACATTTGATACACTCAAGCGAAATGAGTGGTCGGTCATGTGTGGGCCGGGTTGCAAGATGTTCTTGTTGAACCCAATGTATTCCTCTCTAGAGATACACTATCGGAAGGTGGTTCCATACCTTGTCATGTTGGAATTCCAATCTCCAATAAGCGCCATGCGGGTTTTGATTTTATATTATATATATATGGAGCGTGAGATGCAAGCGTTCCACTAGATTCTATTTATTTGATGTAGACAATATTACAATATCACTGGATTTGATATCAAAAATATTTTGGGTTATCGTAAGGTAAAAACCATCTGTGTTTATGTGTGGATCGGTCTTACGATTATCACTTCTTTCGAAAGGATTTTGAAAGTTAAACAAATGATTGGAGTTTACTCACACTAGTCCCATGACTGACCCAGAGTTTATTTTGTTTGTTTTCCCTAAAGTCTTGGGTGCCCAAATTTATACGGGAAGTCAAGTAGTCGGGATTTTACAGATTTACTTGGAGGAGTTCGAAGCAGGAGGCTTCACAAGTTAGCTATAGACTATCATATATTCCGCTGTGAACCACATTTGTATCTGGAAACAGGTGTTTATAACTGTTCCAGGAATAACTGTTGTGCTCTGATGATGGTATGTATATAAAGTTACTGATTTGTATTTCAAAAGTTATGTTATATAATATATTTTATTCGTTCCGCTGTGAGATTTGTCTTTTTTTTTCTTCTATTCTAACCTTTCTTTCTATCTATTTCTCATCCTCTAACTTATTTCTAATAATGATTTGTATTTCTGTGAAATTTGGGTTGGACGTGTGGTATTATTAGTCAACTCAGATATTACGGATTTATGGGTCGTTACATCCATCCTATATATAGGCCTGCAGAATTCGAATCAGGACACGGTTCTAAATTCTGCTTTCTCTTCCTCGCTCCTCTGTTTTGCATAAAACAATTACAGAAACTCCCTTACGTTCGTCGTCTATTTGAGATTGTAGCGCAACATCGCGAATACGGTCCGTTTCATCCTTGGGAGACGATTGCTCATCACCCTTACGTGCCATAAAGGGAGCAATTTCGTTTCAAGGAAACAGTGCTCACTGGACTCGACCATTAATCGGTACTCCTTCTTTCTTTTTCTGTTTCAATTGGTTCCCTTGCAGAATTATCATTGAACTTTGTTTTTCCAATTTGCAAGATCATTGAATCAATATTACTAACGCTTAAAAGCGTTGCTTTTCATAGAAACGGTTTTCGGACGTTTCTAGTGATTGGTATCTAACAATTTCCAATACTAATTAATATTCAGTGTCGCTTATGTTGATGCGGCATCATGCTATATTGAAAAGAGTAAAGCAAAATCTTTCATTATGACTGATCTCTCATCTCATACAGCGTACAGACCTAATACATATGTACAAAATGTAACTGGGTTTCTAGACTTAGCCCAACAGAAATACAAAATAAAGTCCAAACGAAAGAAATACAGAACACAAAACAATGTAACAATGTAACGCTAACTACATTACTCTACACCCCCCTTCAAGATTGACTTTACTGGAAGAAGGCCAATCTTGAAAGAAACTATAACAGACCATACCAAGCTTATAAACCAAAACCTTGTGTTGATCAACACCAAGTTGCTTTATGAGCAAATCAGTGAGCTGCAATGAAGATTTTACATATTTTGTCTCTAAGAAGCCTTACTGCACCTGCTCTTGCACATAATGAACATCAAGTTTATGATGTTTAGTCCTCATATGCTTAATTTTCTCGTGGAAGCATGGATCCTTGGCAATATGCATTGCAGACATATTATCACAGTATAAAGTAATTGGTGTTTGGACTGATACACCCAAATCTGCTAACAAACGCTCAATCCACACAATTTCACTCGAAGTATAGCTCATACTCCTATATTATGCTTCCGTGCTACTTTTAGATATAACTTTCTTCTTTTTAATTTTCCAAGAAATTAAAGCATCACCCAAAAAAATACAATAACCAGTCAACAACTTCCCAGTGTCCGAACACATCCCCCAGTTAGCATCACAATATGCAGGGATAGTAAAATCTGATTTTGCTGGAAAATTCAAACCCAAATGAATTTTTCCCTTTAAATACTTGAGCACAGATAATGCAGCTTCAAAATGAGGTACTCGCGGAACTTGAAGAAACTGGCTTAGTTGCTGAACTGAATTGGAAATATCAGGTCTGGTTGTAACAACCCGAAAATCTGAGCCAGTTTAAAAATTTTATTTTGGCAATTTTAGCGAATTTTGAACATTTAAAATAGATTATTTTAAATAATATCGACGAGAAATTTATTTTGAATAGAATTAGAACGTATATATTATATACGTCGTCGTTAGAATATAAATAATTATATATAATTATAAATAGAATTGAAATGGCGCGGTAGTTCGATAATTCGATTTCAAACTTCAGTTGAATGTACCGGGTGCAAAACAAACCGGATTTTAGTGAAACCAAAAACATTAGGATCTAATTGAGAATATCTTTCCAATGAATCCAAAAAAATCGAAATTTCATGGCGGGAATCAAAAGATATGTCCAGTTGAAAATTCAGAATAGTCGCTATGGAATTCTGGCCCTTAAAAATAGCCATTTTGCAAACGACCTCGGATTTCGACGAAACCACTTTTGTTGGGTCCGTGATGTCAAATTATTGCTAGGTTTCAAATTTCGTAATTTTTCGAATCAATATGTGAGCGTGGCAAAGGAAAACGTGTTTGACCAGTTTCACTTGATTTTAATCGACTGGAAAACGGCCATTTTTCAAACGGTCTCAGAATTCGACGAAATTAGTTATGTTAGGACCGTATCATCAATACGAAGCTAGAAAATATTTTTCTGGAATTTTTCGAGTTAGTATGTGATCCCAGTAAATTGAAATGCGCGTTCAAATTCAATATATAGAGTTGTACGTTGATTTTGACGAAAACGGATCGAAACGATCGAATCAGCTTACGGTACATACCCCATTGTGTTCGGAATAGGGGTAATTAGCTAGGGGCGACGGTCGTTGGGCCTCGTTTGGTGTTCAAATTAAAAGTCAACCTTCATGGATTTAAAAATTAAAAATAAATAAAATAATATATACTTTTACATACACCCCCTCCCTCCCTTTTCATTTTCATTTCCTCCCTCCAAATCAAATCGCTCCACCCGACGGAAATCGCCCCTCCACCGTCGTTCATCCTCCACCCGCCTCCTCCGTTCGCCGCCCACCTCCCCCTATCTCCTCCCCTCCTCTCGCTCACACTCTCATCTTCCTCGAAGAACCCGACGTGATTCCATCGCGTTAGCCCCCCCTCGAGATCTAGGCAACCGCCCCACGCCTCCGACCGCCTACACCGGCGCCGCGACCCCCCTGCCTCCTTCCACTCACCTGCGCCGCTAATCCACCTCCCCCTCTCCTTATCCGACCACTCGAAGCCCCAAATCAACGAAGGGCGCCACCATGGGACCCCCTGGCCTCACCTTCGCCTGCTGCAGCCCCTTGACGCCGGCCACCACCTCCTCCGACCACGTGGACCCCCTTTCTTGGCCAAAGACCCAATTTTTATCGAGTTCCAAGCTTGCTATTTAGTCCCCGTGCCTCTCCGACGCTTTAGCGAGCCCCTTTCAACCAATGTGAGTTTTATTTCAGTTTTTAATTTATTTTATAGAATTAAAAATATGATTTTTATATCATAGGGATACTAAAAATATAATTTTTATGATAGAAGAGTATTAAAAATATGACCTTTATATAGTAGAAGATATAAAAATACTATTTTTATATAAGTAGTGTATTGAAAATATTATTTCTATATAATAGAGAATGGAAAGGCGAAATCTTTAAATTTGAAAAGGCGAAATCTTTAAATTTGAAAAGGCGAAATCTTTATATTTGAAAAGGCGAAATCTTTATATTTGAAAAGGCGAAATCTTTATATAGAGAGTAGCGTTGTAAAAATAGGATTTTTATCTATATAGTAGCGTTGTAAAAATAGAATTTTTATCTATATAGTAGCGAAGTAAAAATAGGATTTTTATATATTGAATAGCGGAGTAAAAATAGGATTTTTATATATTGAATAGCGAAGTAAAAATTCGATTTTTATATATTGAATAGCGAAGTAAAAATTCGATTTTTATATATGTAGTGGCTACGGGCAACGAAAGTGACAAAAGGCGAGCACGGTGAAGACGTTCTACATAGGAAGTGCCGTGGAGTTAGGATAGCTACCGGTGAGAATTTCTCACTCTTCAATTTCTTTTTCTAGTTTTATATATATATATATATATATATATATATATATATACACACACTAGGATGCAGACGGTGCTTAGCAGCACCCGACACCCGTCATCCACAGACCACGGATGGCTTGTTTGTTTGATTTATATGTCGTGAAAATTTGTTTGTGAAGTTGATGTGAAATAGATAATAAAATATTCTTGTGTTGAAAGGAAATAAAATATTTATATAGTTAAAAATATTTTATCGTTAAAAATATAATTTTTAACGTGAAAGTGAATAAATAAATATTTATAAACAAATCGGCCGATTTGTTTATATACACTGATTTGACTGATATTGATTGGGATGATAAATTTTACACATCGCCCAACTGCACAAATAAAAATATGTGTTTGTTGATTTGAAACCCCACACGGGTGTTGGGATGATATTTGGGTACACTAATCCCAATTATTTAATTGTATGTCAATCGATTGGTCGACAGGCTGTGTAAGCGTTAATTATTCATTTTTGATGCTTATGCAGTTGTGTGGTGCACTTTGGATGATGGTTGATTGTTTGTCATTGCTATTATATACATGTGTTGTGTGGAATCCATATAACTAACATTATATGGTGATTGATTGGGCCTCATTCCAATCGGGAAAATAATGAATATTATAAAAGAAAATTCATGTGTTGAATATAAAAATAGTCATGTGTTGACGATGTTCATGTGTTGAAAATATTCATGTGTTGAGTAAAATATTTTAAATAATAAAAATTACATCTTTATCATATTTACAATTAGAATCTTCTTCACGGTGGAGTCTAATTAAAATCAAACGATAGATACCATAGTTTTATAAAATATTTTACATAACAAAAATAGTCGTGTGTTGAAAGAAATATAGATTCATGTGTTGAATAGAATAAATATTCATTTGTTGAATAGAATAAAGAAGTTTTTGAAAAATATAAAGCTGTGTGGATTAGAGATGCGTTATTTTGACGCGAACGATATTTATATCGATTTTATTCGTTTTATAATGAATATTGAAAAGTGATTTCAAAATTTAGTATTTTGAAATGAAATTCAAATTGAATTAGATTAAAATTGAAATTGAAATTTTATTGAATCAATTTGAAATGAATTCGAATCGAATAGAAAATGAATTCAATTCGAATTGAATAGAAAGTGAATTCAAATTGAATTGAATGGAAAATGAATTCAAATTGAATTGAATAGAAATGAATTCAAATTGAATTAAATTGAAATTGAATTAAAAACGAATTGAAATCATTTTGAATGAAATTTAAAACGAACTGAAATTGAATTGAAATCAATTTGAAATGAATTCGAATTAAAGTAAATAGAAGGTAAATTCAAATTGAATTAAATTAAAACGAATTAGAATTTGAATTGAATTGAAATGAATTTGAATTCGAATTAAATAAAAATTGAAAGGAATTCGAATTGAATTGAAATCAAATTGATTAGAAATTGAATGTAGCGTTGAAATGGTTTTGAAAATGAATTTAAAACGATTTATAAAATACGTTTTAAAAGGAAATCGACGAAAAATATATAATATATATATATTATATATATATAATGGCCTGAATAGAACGCGCCGCGCCGCGGCAGTTCGTGAATTTCGACCATTGACTTCGAAATGACGTTGCGGGAGATCCGACCGTCGGATTCTCCTAAAACCGGAACCGTTGGGTTTGTATAGAAAAGAGCTTTCCAATGAATATTAGAAATTTCAAATCCAACGGTTGGATTTGGAATTATGTCCAAATCAAATTTGAAAAAGGTCGCTGTAAGTGCAGTTCGATGGCCGTTGATGGAAATCGACTGTACGGGCCTTGATAAAATTATTAAAAATATCTATAATTTGTGTAAAATCATAAGAAATGATTTGGGAAAAATTGGGCTAAAGAATTCCACATTTGAAGAGATAAAAATAGATTTTTATCGAAATGAACTAGTTTTGAACTAGAATTAAAATCAATTTATTTTTGAAATAAATAAATTGAATTTGAAAGTGATTTTAAAAATAATCAATATTCCCAATACGTGGATTGGACGGGAGTTGAATCGAAATTATCTTCGGAATATTTCGATGTTGGATTTAGTGACTATATAGATATTGTTATGGGAATTTGAAAGATATATTTTATATCTTTATTTCCAATACGATATTTGTTGGTTTCAGAATTTGATATTGAATATAAGCCGGTATATTTTCTATTCAGAGCCTTGTATTTAATATCAAATGTGATTTGGGTTTATCGTGAATCGTGTTTTAGATGACATTGGTTCTTTAACCCAGTTAAAGGCAAGATGTTGATTTTTGAAAAGATTAAAACTAAGTGGAGTTTTAATGAATCTTTAATTAGATTAAAATGTGAATTGATAATTTAAATTATCAAATCTGAAAGGTGATCGAGAGTGGAGTATTACCAGTTTTGCTCCATGGGATGAATAGGTTGGGATTGGGAAATAAAATAAATAATTACTTCGGTGTGGTTCGCTAATCCCGACTAGTTTGAAATGATATCCAAAGGAAGATTAAAGAATAAATTTAGAAGAATTTATCTTGGATAAAATTAATGGGAACCTTTCCCTAAGAATGTGATTTTGTGAATAAAGGAATATTCTGAATTGGAATGAGGCGTTCGTTGTGTTTGTGTAACATTTGTTTACTATATACGTGGGATAATCAGAAAGGCCGGGTTATACCCATTCTGAATAATCGATTCGACGAGATGTCGAAGATGAAGACGGTGGTTGAAGACCGGAAGTCTTCACATCGTTTGGCTGATTACTGATGATCTTGATTGGGCTGTACACCCTAGATGAGGGAATCAGTTGGTGATCGTCCAGACGTACTTGGAGATGGATGGATATGCGAGGAAAGTGCCTCCGGTTTCGTTCAGACCCAGAACGAACTTGTAAATGGATTGTGTGTCTGACATTTGATTTTATTCTGTGTTGATTAATCTCTATTAAATATACATCTGTTTAGCGGCGGAGAATTTATTCTCTTGCTTAACGCCCTTCTCTGAGACGTACGAGCTCAGAGTTTGTATTTCGATGGACATCAGTCTCATGGAGTGGATTGCCAGTGTGGCACGCGTAAGTGGCAATTGATCAAGGCTTCTGTTGAAAAGCAAAGTCTTGTGGTTGATGATCAAAGCATGGTCTGTGTGACGTAGCTTTGTGTATAACGTGAATTCGCGAGCCTCACACCTCGGTATGAGTCAAAAACGGGATAGTGACTACAGGGAGAGCACGACGTTTCTTTCTAGCTAGGGTGGTGTCAGTGACCTACCATCCCTGACATTTATATACTTTTCACCTGTGTGGTTGTTGGATACGAGGCGCCTCAGATATAGGTCTGTAAGGACCGGGAAACGTGTGTTCAGGAATAATTAATCCTCCAAAGTTAGGTGAGGACCGACCCTGAAGATCCAAGGATCAGAGTGGGGTCCTGGGACATTTGCTAGAGTGTCTCGAATCGGAGAGGAGCTTGCCCCTTGCCTCGACTCATGACGGAAATCCAATTTCCAATACGTGATATTGCGGTTTTATTTGTAGAACCTAGTATGGCGACATAGTGGTATGGGTCATTCATGCCGCCTATGATTGATATTTATGATTGAAACTGTTTTGACACTATACGCTTATAATAGTATCAAATAATGTGTTTTAAACGTATCAAGCATGCTTTGGCTATTATAAAGTAAAAACCCTATCCTCCGGCTTGCGTTGCATTGTGTGATGGGACCTGGGTCTTATAATAGCTTCATTTTTCTTTATTTAGCATTGCGCTGTTTGTTTTATGCACTGGTATTCTTGGGAGGAAACCCGTTCCGTGTTATACGGCGTGGTCCCTTGATTTAACGAACTTTAAAATAAAGATTAATAACTGTTTTAGTTCTCACACCAGTCCCATGACTGACCTGGAGTTTATTGTTTTAACCTAAACTCTGGGTGCCCCTATTTTCCACATGGGCAGCTAGTAGTTTTGGTTTTGCAGATTTATATTCACAGGATCCTGATTTACAGCTGGAACGATGCTCGGAAAGCTCTGTATCCATGTATCACTTCTTGTTGTGCTTTTGTATTATTTTCCGCTGCGATGTATTTAAATGTAATTTAAATCTCTGATATTTGTTGAATGTAATTTATTCATTTATACTCTGTATATTCTTGTATCTGATGGAATTGTTGTAATAACAATGAAATGTTCTTCCGTCTGCGTTCTATTTGTCCTGTTCTCAAAACGATCAGGGGTTTTGAACGGTCTTAGTCGGTTTAACGATCGATTCGGATCGAGCGAAATTCCTTGCCGTCTCATTGGTTAAATTCAAATATAAGAGTTTGCCAATTAGTCGTCGATAAATCTCTGGATCTACCAACTCTTCTCCATCATATTTACTAAGTTTCAGACCTTTGGCCATAGGAAAACTAACAGATTTACAATGTTCAACCTTATAATCTCGCAAAAGATTTAAAATGTATTTTCTTTGATTAATAAAAATACTAGATGATGACCTTGAGACCTCAATACCAAGAAAATATTTAATGTCACCCAAATCTTTAATAGTAAAGGCCTGATGTAAATCTGTCTTTAAAGTCGAAACAGTAGAAATATTGTTACCAGTTAGCAGTAGATCATCAACATATGCTACAATTATAAGAAAATCAGCCTGCTTCTTAAAAATGAACAAGGAATAACCTTGTTTAGACTGAACGAATCCCCAATTAACCAAAAATTTGCTCAATTCTTGATTCCAAAATCTAGACGCTTGCTTTAAACCGTAAATAGATCTCTTTAATTTGCATACCTGGCCTGGTAGTGCCTTATTATATCCAGCAGGAGGAGACATATGTACTTCCTCTTCAAGATATCCATGCAAGAATGCATAATTAATATATCTAACTGTTGAACACTCCACTCTTTTGCAGCAGCTAAAGCTAAAACATTCCTTACTGTGGTTAGTTTGGCTACAGGACTAAATGTGCACTTGTAGTCTTTTCCAGAGATTTGTTTGTCTCCCCTCGCAACCAATCTTGCTTATACCTGTCCGCTTGACCATTTGGTTTAAATTTTGTTTTGAAAACCCATTTACATGCAATAGGATTTTTATCAATAGGAAGTTGTACCAATTCCCATGTATCATTATCCTCTAATGCTGCTAATTCTGTTTGCATAGCTATAACCCATTCTGGATGATCTTTTGCTCCATTGTAAGAAGTTGGTTCAAACAATGATAAAACATTCGCAAGACTATGCAATTTTTTACTATCTAAATGTGACAATGATTGTTCAATGAAAACATTAAAAGATACCGAATCATTATTTTGTGTATCAGCAACATGCCTTGTGGGAAATTTTCGAACGACATAATCATCATATTTTTAGGTACTTGACATATCCTTGAAGAAGTTCTAATAGGTAAAACTGTCGAATCATTTGGTAAAGGAGATGTTTGATGGGAAAGAGGAGAAGTTTCATTTTGAGAAATGTCAGGAATAATATGGTCAGTGGAAGAATTGGATAATTGCTGATTCATTTGAATATTAGATTGTGGAACATGAAAAAATAAATCATTTTGATCTAGAGCTGGATTAACCAAAGTAGAATATTCAGATGAAGAGGATATATGTGGAACTATTGCAGATTCGAGTTTATAAGAAAAGACATTTTCAATAAAATGGACATCTCTGCTGTAAACAACTTTATGAGTATGTAAATCATAAAGTTTATGTCCTTTTTGTCCACTAGGGTACCCAATCAAAATACATTTCTTTGCTCTTTCATCAAACTTATCATGCAACTTTTGAAAAGGAAAACACAAACATCCTATAACTCGAAGATGTTCATAACTAGGAGACTTATTCATCAACAATTCGTATGGAGTTTTCCAATTCAAAACTGAACTTGGCATTAGATTTATAAGGTAAGTAGCCACAAGAATACAATCACCCCAAAATTTATAAGGCATACCAGCATAAAATGTGATTGTTCGTGCTGTCTCCAACAAATGCCTATGCTTTCTTTCGACACGACCATTCCGCTGAGGATTACCAGGTATTGATCTTTGATGAATGATCCCTTTTGATTCAAAAATCTATCTACATTTCTCTTGAATGATTTTTGTTCCATTGTCAGACCTAATAGTTTTGATCTTTTTTCCAAATTGGGTTAAAGCATATTCAATAAAACCAGCAATAATTGAAGCCACTTGAACCTTTGAATGAAGCAAATAAGTCCAAGTAATTCTAGTATGATCATCAAGAATAGTCAGAAAATATGTTTCACCACATAATGTTGGTCTATGGTTTCTACCCCACAAATCAATATGAATTAAATCAAATGATGATTCAGCATACAAGTCAGAATGAGGAAAAGGTAATTTATGATGTTTGCCTAACACACATGCTTCACAAGAAAAATCTTCATTAAGTAATTTGCCTAATACAAGAGTTTGAAAATCTTTCATTTTGTTAACAGAAGGATGACCTAACCTAGCATGTAAAACATCAATACTAGGCTTAGTACAAGAAGTAACTGTATTATTAATCGAAGCAAGAAAATAGGAACTATCAAACGAATCAAAAGAACTATATAAAATCGGAGACAAAGATAATTTGTAAAGACCAGAGATCCTTGATCCAACAGCTTAAAGTTGCTTTGATTCAAGGTCCTGAAAATAGCAAGAAGAATGTGTGAATTTTGCAACAATTTTATTTTGATCAAGAAGTTTTCCCACAGATAATAGGTTATTTTTGAATGTAGGAGTGTATAGAACATTTTGTAACTGCAATTTCGAATTTAAAATTACAGTACCAATATGATTGACAAGAATAGTAGAGCCATCAGGCAAACTTACTTTAATAGGATTTTTAATTTTCCTTAATGAAGCAAAGTATGTTATGTTAGAAGTCATATGATCCGTGGCACCAGTATCTATTATCCAGGAATTATGTTCATTTAATTTTGCAATACTATTTTCAGTTATGCAAGAAGAATTACCTGCATAATTGAATGCAGATCCTAAGGGATTGTCCTGAATTTGTGAAAAAGCAGTTGATTCATGCACCATCTTCATGACTTGCGTATATAAAGCAGACACCATTACTGGATCAAACTGTTCCCCTTTAGAACTGACAATGTTAACAGCTGCATTCGAAGAATTACCAGATTGAGGATAAGCTCCAAGTACACCTTGATCAGAAGAAGCTTCAGCAGTATTAACAATCTTTTGAGTCAACTTTGTTTTATTAATTCCTTCTTTAGGCCACCGTTCAGGATATCCAATAATCTTGAAACATTGCTCTATTGCATGACCTTTTTTCTTGCAATTCTCACAATACAACTCACTTTTCTGTCTTTTATTTTCCCTTTTAAAACTCTGAGATCCTGGTTTAAAAGAAGACTTCATAACATTGAAAGCACTCATCTCAGGTTGAATTCTCACTTTTTCTCCTATTTTATTCTGATGTTCAACTTGTTGCAAGATGTAATATGCCTTATGAACAGTGGGCAAGGGATCAAAACTTAAAATATTGGTCTTCACTTGATCATATTCCTTCGTAAGACCAGACAAGAATTGTGTTAATTTGTTTCTCTGCTCATTCTCAAGGATTTTCTTCAAAATTCCACATAAACAATCCTTTAATACACCACATGTGCACTCTGGAAAACCTTCAAGCATTTGTAATTGATCCCAAATAGTTTTCAGCTTACCATAGTATTCAGCAACACTCAATTCATTCTGAAAAGTTGATGTTAAACTTTGATTCAACTCGAACAAACTTGGAGCAGTCATTTCCCCAAATCTTTCTCTCAATTCCTTCCACAATTGCGCATAGGAATCAACGAAAATGAAACTTTTTCATAAACTTTGTCCATGGAATTTAAAATCCAGGACATTACCATATAATCATTCCTGACAATCATTGGATCCAACTAATGGCATAGGTAAAGTACCATCAACGAATTGCAATTTATTGCTATCAATTAACGCCATCCTGACTGTTGGAGAGAAAATACGGATCGTGAAAATTAATTGCTTGAATTCCCTGAGGAAGAACCCCTGAATTGTTCGATTCCGATCCATCCGTGGTCATTTTGAAATTAGAAGAAAGGAATTAAAGAAGCGAGATGAGAAAAAAAATCAGATCTGGAATCGCCTCGAGCTCTGATACCATGAAAAGAGTAAAGTAAAATCTTTCATTATGACCGATCTCTCATCTCATACAGCGTACAGACCTAATACATATGTACAAAATGTAACTGGGCTTTTAGACTTAGCCCAACAGAAATACAAAATAAAGTCCAAATGAAAGAAATACATAACATAAAACAATGTAACAATGTAACGCTAACTACATTACTCTACATATATAGAGTTTTAAAGTAGAAATAAAATTTAATTAAAATCCCCAGTAACCCATAATAATCAAACACACACCTAATTTTGCATAGTGTCATACATCATTTCATGTCTTTAGGTCAGAATTCTTTGTAGGAGTGTTTGATTAATGATATAATAGAATTACTTTAGATACCCAAATATATTCGGTCAGAAAAGGAAAAAGTCGCATTTTTGGTTTAAACAGTAGAATCATTTGTCGGCCTTGGATATGTATATTTACGCATTTATGTATACCATCAAAATCATTTATCATTTGTATTTTATGTTGCGATCAATCTGCGACATGGTGGTTAGGGAACAGGTGTTTGACAGTGGATTTTCCATGACTCTTTAACTCAAATATATTTTAAAAAAAAAGAGAAAAAAGAAAATTCTTTTTCAATTTGTACCCTGTGTGCTGCCGTTGGTTTGAAAATTCTTTTCCAATTTGAAATCAGTGTGGTTTAGGTTTGGGTCATGTTGTTCTAGAATCCAATAAGACTCTTTATATTATTTTCATAGTTGTATACTAATCAACATATGTGTAAGTATAGAATGACATTTCTGTTGAATGGTACATGTGAGACTCCTGAGACATTTGCAATTCATGTACTCTAGTTTGATGATGACCATTTTTTTCCAATGGTGTTCTTTTGAGTTACTTACATGATTACAATACAACACATATATATGCACTGCTGTCATGAGTGACATTGCCTTTAAGGCATTGTCCTATATTTATTTGGTTC
Organism: Allium sativum; assembly: GCA_030737875.1. Taxonomy (NCBI): domain Eukaryota; kingdom Viridiplantae; phylum Streptophyta; class Magnoliopsida; order Asparagales; family Amaryllidaceae; genus Allium; species Allium sativum. The sequence goes on along the minus strand of CM060922.1, from coordinate 269,315,686 downwards.
AACATTCTTTAAGAACCAAAAGAAAACTATTAGATTAGCGTACCTTGTTGAAGTAGCTGATCTAGAGCAGATCCATATAATAGACGTGGGAAGTCTATATTTGGATGTTTGTACACCGCTTTTAACACTTATGCTCTAGGAGTGGCAAGACAAATGTTTTGGCTTTTGGTGTATTTCCATGTTGGTACTATGAGTGCACGACGAACTTGCTAGCTAGGCGGTAGAGGCTTGTTTTTCATGCATGGTAAACACATATAATATGTTTCTTATGGGCTGATGGGGGTTAGACATTATTTGATGGAGGTCTATACTCAAATTCACTTGAGGTGTATTGCTAACATTTTAGGAACACTCTAACCATCTAAGATCACAATGGGATCCAGTATATTTGATCGCATTGATAGAGTGGCTAGATAATCGATGGTAATCTTCTTTTTGTAGCATATTGTGTTTGTTGATAGATGATTGCTTTACATACATTAGTGGTCCTTCCTGTTTGGTATTTGGAAGAGAGATGGTGATTTTAAACCATGTGTAACATTGTATTTTGGGAGATCTTGTAATGACTCATATTATACTTGTTGAGGATCGTAAAATATTTTTATTCTATTCACATGAAGTCATATGACTCCATAATTTAGAATATGGCCATTAGGATCATTTTACTCGCTTACATTTTTTCTCAAATTTCTATATGATCATTTTGTTTCCAAAACCTTGTTTGGGCTGTAATTTTTATAAGAGTCAAATTATGGTCTTTGATAGTGTGACGATCCCAAACCCCGTACGACGGTGGCAAGGGTAATCTTTGGCATATAACACATAAACAGATAGCAGCAGAACAGAAATAATTAAATACACCAAATAATGTACAATAGAATACACTGGATCAACATAATCATCAGAGTTACATAGTATATAGGATCATACTTAGTACAAATACAGTTCAGCTATACATAAATGTCTACAGCGGAAAACAAAACATAATATGTACAATAGGAGTTAAACAACACAAAAAGAGATAAATGATAGAATCCATTTTCAGCTCCAGCTATCTCGAAAGAGCCTCCTAAAACCTGAATACAAGGATGCCCGTGTAGAAATAGGGGCACCTGAGTTTGCAAGTGAAACAAACTACGAGTCAGTCATGGGGCTGGTATGAGAAATCTACTTAACACATTTTTCAATATGGCCAATCACAGGACCACGCCACTTTCGCGGAACGGGTTTACTCCATTGGATTTCCAGTGCTTTAAAATAAGTAAATCTTTTAAACATCGCAATGCTTTTTATAAAAACGAAGCCATTATAAGACTCAGTTCCCATCACACAATGCAACACAAACCGGAGGATAGAGTTTACCTTATAATGGCCAAAATATGCTTGATACAAATAAAATAAAAGCATTTGATATTATTACTAGTGTTTATATATTTCAAAAACAATTTCAATCATAAGTATCAATCATAGACGACATTAATGCCCCATACCACTATGTCGCCATATATAGGTATACAATCAAAACCGCATGATGTCGTATTTGGAAATTGGATTTCCGTCATGAACCAAGGCAAAAGATAGTCCTTACCAAATTCGATACAATCTAGCCCATGTCTCAGGCAAGCGCGCAGGAAAGTCTTGGATCGTCAAAGCCGATCCATCGATGTGGATTAAAATTCCTGAACACTGCGTTTCCCCACCCTATGGGGCGTAAACTGGTCATATCTGACCACACCATCGGCTCTGAAAAGACCGAAGCAAACCGAAGCCTCGCTTTCCATCATCCGCATAAGTAAAATACCCGGGCGTGTAAAACCCAAAGCACCACTCCTAGCTAGAAGGAAACGCATGTCCTCCCTGAAGTCCTTCTCCCGTTTCTGGCTCACACCGGGGTGTGAGGCTCGTGAAACAACGCTATACACAAAGCTATGCCACACTGGCCGTGCTTTGATCATCAACCACAAGACTTTGCTTTTCAACTGAAGCCTTGATCATCTGCCACTTAGGCATGCCACACAGACAATTCACTCCATGCGACTGATTTTTATCGATGTATAACCTCTGAGCTCGTACATCTCAGAGAAGGGCGTTAAGCAAGAGAATAAATTATCTGCCGCCAAACATATATATATTTAATAGAGATCAATCAACACAGAACAAAATCCAATGTCAGACACACAGTCCATTTACACGTTCGTTCTGGGTCTGAACGAAACCGGAGGCACTCAATACCTCGCATATCCGTACAATAAACATACGTCCGGACGACTACTACTTCAACCCCTTCAAGGTAGCTACTCCTATCATGAGCATTAGTAGCACCCCTCCCTTCGACATGAAGATCATCGATCTTGCACCGTCTTTATATCTTCGACTTTCACTCGTTGAACAGTTATTTGAATTGAGAATCAACTCGGCCTTTTCAAATAATTCATGTATATTTAGAATTTCAAATCAATTCATTTCAATGGTTAAATTATTCGACATCACTAATTCTGTTCTTTATTGTAATTTCACGCCAAACACATTCAACCATTACATATCACATAAACCAAGCAAATTCAGTTTATTTCCATTCCATATCATTAATAATATTTTATTACGATTTATCGCTATTTTTATTTATTTAAAAATAGCCAATTCATTCAAACGATGCTTCAGGCCATAACGCGGTCGTGGCGCTGTTTTTCTTCAGATTTGATTTACATGTATCTAAAAATCTAACCGTTGGATCTTCACAAATTTTATATCATTAGAAAGATTTTTTCAAAACGAATCCAACGGTTTCAGTTTCGGGAAAATCCGACGGTCGGATCTCCCGGTACAATCGTTTGAAGTTACGATTTCAAAATACGAACTGCAGTGCGTTATTCGATTTAATTTAATTATATATATATATATATATAAATATAATCAATGCTAGCGATGTTTTTCTTTAGATTTGAATTAAACATTCCAGACAATCCAACCGTTGGATCTTTACAAAGTTGGTTTCGTTGGAAAGATATTTCCAAAGCGAACCCAACGGTTGTAGTTTTGGGTAAATCCGATGGTCGGATCTCCCACACTAATCGTTTGAAATCATGGTTTCAAAACACGAACTGCAGCTTCGTTATTCACTATATTTTAACTATATTTATATAAATATATATAAATATAATTCTTTCTTCGATTTCAAAACTATATTCATTTCATATATTTGATAAAAATCATATTTTTGTCATCAAAAATATTTATTCAACACATGAATATTTTTAGCACTTCATATTCACAATAAAAATGTAAATTTTATTGTTCAATCTATATATTCAACACATGAATGTTTTCGACTTCACACACACGATAAAATATGATTTTTATCGTTCTTGTCCTTTATTCAACGCATGAATATTTTCTATAGTTTATATGTATGATAAAAATGTGATTTTTATTGTAAAACAATTTATTTCAAAACACGATTAGTCTATACATAAGGTAAAAATGTTATTTTTGGTGTTAAAACAATTTATTTAAAATACTAATATTTTATATAGTCTATATATATAATAAAAATGTTATTTTTATCTTTCAAAGAATTTATTCAACACATGAACTTCATTCAACACATGAATTTCTACTCAACACATGAATTTCCATTCAACACACGAATATAGTTTCAACACATGAAAATAATTCTAACACATGAATATTATTGAAAATTTCGGCAGCATAACGGCAGGGTAGTTAAAACCGGGACCGTCCCTAGTACGGCTCCTCGCTCTACCTTAAAACCTCGCGGTTTTTGGACAATGGGGATTTCATGCATCTAATTCGTACGCAGACGAGCATGTTTAATTTTCTTTTCCACAAACTAATCCTATGTGGTTTCATCCAAAATAATTCTCAACCACAAACAGGTATTTTTCAACCACAATCAATCATTCATGATTTTCACCAAATTTCACATCAACCAATAATCCAAACAATATCACAACCAATATATATCGTCCATGGTCTGTGGACGAGGGGAGTATATATATATATTCGTATATAAATATATTTCGATTTCACTTCACTTCAATTTATTTCAAAACATATATTATTTTTACAACGCATATATAACTTATATATCGAACATACAACTTATACAATGCTTATACATGATGTGTACAATGCTTATATAACTCATACATCGACTATATAATTTATACATCATTGTTTCCCATATCGTTTATAAATTAGAAATCTCACATTGAGTTCCACTCGACCAAAAATAGCAGAAGGCTCATAAAAATATGCAGTCTCTTCTAGAGTGTAGAAGACGTCCACACGAGTCCACTGTCTCTTGTTTCACTGAATTTCGTCAATAAACGAAAAAGATATGATTTTTACAGAAATCAAAAACCATAGCACTTTAAAGTGATATAGAATAATTTAAATAATATAAAGCCGTACCTCTCTGAAAATCTTCAAAACTAGGTTTCGATTTATCTCCAAATCCGTGCAGAGTGGTGACGATCGGAGGGTACCACCTAGGAGGGCTTGGAGAGGCGCTCAGGCGCGTGGGGAAGCGGGCCCACTCGGTGGCCTGTGCTGGCGTCGGCTGGAAGCGGCGAACTTTGGGAGCACGAATCTCGAGGTAGGAGCGACGATAGGGGAAGCTCCTTATATGGATTTGAAGAGCTCGAGATGATCTTCAAAAAGTTAAACTGGAGCAGGGTCGTATTCTTCCTGGTTTGATCGGAAAATGGATGGGAACGGAGGTGCCCCTTCTGTCGTCGATCGCGATGGGTTACGGGGGGTTTTTTGATTTTTTTATATCTTAATTTATGAAAGAATTTTCCTTTTGGCCCATGATTTATAATTTCAAAAATGAGGGTTTTCTCCAAACAAACTCTAATCCAAACCCAACGAATGTCGCCCCTAGCTAAATACCCCCATCCCGAACACAATGGGATATGTTTCTTAGGCCCATTCGACTGTTACTGTCAGATTTTCTTCAAATTAAAATATAAAACATTCAATATTTGATTTGAACGTACATTTCAATTTGCCGGGGCCACATACTGATTCTAAATTTTTTTGAAAAATAACTCTAGCTATGTTTTGACGATACGGTCTCAACAAAACTAGTTTCATCGAATTCTGAGACCGTTTGAAAAATGGCCATTTTCTGGTCGATCCAATTTAACTGTAATTGACCAAACACATTTTCCTTCGCCACGCTCACATATTAACTTCAAAAATTATGAAATTTGAAACCTAGCAATAATTTGACATCCCGGATGCAACAAAAGTGGTTTCGTCGAATTCTGAGGTCGTTTGCAAAATGTCTATTTTCACGGGCTATATAAATTCTATAGCGACCTTTCTGAAAATTCATTTGGCCATAACTTTTGACTTCCGCTATGAAACTTCGATTTTTCAGATTCATTAGAAAGATATTTACTAACATATTTAAATATTTTTGGTTTTACTAAAATCCGTTTTATTTTGCACCCGGTACACTCAGTCAAAGTTTGAATTGAAATTCTGAAACTACCGCGCCATTTTAGGCCTTGTTTATAATTCAAAATAATTATATTTATTTTCAAACATCGATTCAAACATACTTTTTGTTGTTATTATTTAAAATATTTTATTTTAAATACTTAAAGTCCACTAAAATAGCCAATTTAAAAATTTTAAACTGGCTCAGATTTTCCGGGTTGTTACAGATAGTTCCATCAACAGAGTGGTCATAATAGAAAAACGTACCCATAGTTTGAAATTTATGCTTATTTTAAGTTTAAACGACCGCTGGTCTGAATTAATATATAACTAATTAAGATCAAGTTTAAGTTTATTGATCTAATTTAATAATACAATAAGTAGGGGTTGTGAGAAGTTAGAACTCTTTCTCCTTCCTAAATTAGATCTAAACACCATTTGCCCTATTCCCATCCAAGGTCACTCAAGTTATTTTCTAAATCAAATTTTATAGTAGATTATTGATTAGATCATTAATCAAGATATAGAAATCACTATTTTAGTTAATTTGATTTTTTTATTGCTATATGGATTAGATATACACTCAATTTAATAACTGTTGGGTGACTTATGCGTTCTTACTATTCTATGGGTGTTTATGGAGTTGATTTGTATGATCTAACACGATGATATGACACTAAAACATTTCTAACCCTAATTAATATTTTATATGACCTGAATTTGATCCATAATTCACCTTATAATGTGTATATATTGGTGTATAACCTAGATCTAGATTAGAATTAACTTGTCTAATACATTCTTATGTTTCGATTATCTAATTGGAAGTATGTACATGTTACGATATGCTTGTATGTTATGTTTTGATGTTGTTTGTCAATATTTTGGATGCATGTAGAAAGTAAGGTTGAAGAATTGTGCAAATCGAAGGCAAGTATGTATAGAATGGAAATGGAGAAAAAATACAGAGATGTTTTCAGTCTTTATTTTTTTTATAATTAGTTAGGGTGCAATTCATTATAAGTTTTAAATAATTTAGCAAATATAATATGTAATATTTAGATAGATTGATATTTAAGAGGAAGACTTTTCCTTTATTTCATTCCAAGTACAGTAGCAGCACTGTTTTCAAATTGACTAAAAGAAGAGTACCGACCATGTCCACTTACTTCGAACCTCATCCAACTTATCATACCAAAACACGGACAAACCTTCATGAATTCATGTAAGAGCGCAATCAAAATCCCACTCATAATGAAAGCTTTAGAAGGTATGCTTTCTTTGTTTCATCTTTGTTTCTATCAAAAAAATTTGATTATAGATCAATAACCATTTTATAAGAGAAATTATTAATATCAAGGCATTGTCCCAATATTTATACATCTAGCATTGGATGTTTATTAAATATGCGCCTAGCTTTTGAGCGCTAATTAAATAAACGCTTAGAGCTTACATGCCTGTTTAATAGGTATCCAAATAGCTAATTGCCTGTTAAGTAGTAGTCCGATGTTCGATGCCTACAAGTCTAGCATCTGTTCCTATTTTTCTTCTAATTCTCACAGCTAATTTGCCTTGTAATAAAAAACATAGAACTGTTGTTGTACATAACTAAAAACGGAAAACATACAGTTCGAACATGGAAAAATGAGTTTGTCGGTCCTCTTCACATCATTTCTATTCTCGAGACAATAATACATGACTCGTGGACTTTACAAAAGCCACGGAAAGGATATATCCATTGCATGTGGACTGCCTTAGATAATGTAAAGTTGTTCTTTTTTCTGTGGAAAATTGGTACACTTTCATTAACTAATGGAATAACAATGCATAGCTCAGTTTAGCATAATAACCAAAATGCAATATAAAGAAAAAAGAAATACAAACATAAGTAAATGCTAAATAGAATAGACTAAGCCCACGAATACTGTAAAGTTATATTAATTATAAATATATAAGTTGTTATGCAGATATAAATAATTAACAGTTGTTTATTACGTACTCTTATTATATATGATCATATTATACAAGTTATCAATCGAATATTAATCATTAATTGTTATTCAACACATTAACGTAGTATATGCCAAGTATAATAGTCAATGTTACATTTATCATATATTAATCATTAGTTGTTGTTTATTATGTAGATCTAATACACATCCAGTACGTTATTCAATAATTTTTAATCGTATACCAATATTGAATTGATGTTTATTATATGGACTCATTATATTAGCTGTTGGAGGAGTTATCATGTGTACGGAATGGTTTTATGTTCTACTTCCCGCGGCTTTCGCAGGTATGATGGATGCTAGTTCTTTTGCATTTGTCCTTCAGATTCGACCTTCTCAGTCTTTTTATCGTTCTCTCATATTCGCTTTAGTTACGAGGTGCCACACCAGTTTCCAAATTTGAGATATGCATTACCCCACCGATTTTTATATTTTTATTGGAATTAAGATACGAGGTTTAGATAGAATTTTATTTTTGTTTAATGGTACATGCGAGACTCCTTAATGTACCCCAGTTTGATGATAGCTATGTTTCTTTCAGCGGTGTTCTTGTGACTTAACCTACATGATTACAATACAACACATACATGCATTGCCATTATAGGTGGTGATGCCTCTAGGGCATTTTTCTATATTTATTTGGTGGTTCAACATTTTTTATGAACCAAAAGAAAACTATTATATTAGTGTACCTTGTTGAAGTAGCTGATACAGAGCAACTCCGCACTTATAATGTGGGATGTCTACATTTGGATGTTTGTACATCGCTTTTGACTCTTATGCTTTATGGGAGGTTAGATAGAAGTTTGGCTTTTGGTATATTTCCTATAAGTAAATGACGAACTTGCATCCTTGTATTGTGTTGACAACTGGCTAGGCGGTAGAGGGCTATTTTTGATGCATGAAACAATGTAAGCTTGTATTATATGTTCTCATACACTAATGAGGGATTAGACATATTTGATGGAAGTTCGTACTAAGATTCACTTGAGGTGCATTGCTAACATTCTACGAGCACCATGGGATGGAATAAATTGGATCGCATTGACACAGGCTGGCCAGATAATCGATGGTAATTATTTCTATAGCATAACATGTTCATTGATAGTGGATTGCTTCACATACATCAGTCGTTCTTCCTATTTGGTATTTGAGAGGAAGATGTTAATTTTAAACAATGGGTGACATTTGTATTTTGGGAGATCATATGATGGCCCATAATTTACATATTCGAGGATCATAACATATTTTTATTCTATTCACATTATGACTCAATAATTTAAAATATAACCAATGGAATGTTTCACACACTTACGATTTTTCTCAAATTTATATGTGATCGTTTTGAATCCGAAAAAAATTTTGGGCTGTAATTTTATATAAGTTTCGAATTTTGGTCTCAATTAGTTCCCTTGCTTCAAAATGATAGTTTCACATTACATACAGTGGTCATAACAGAAAAATAAACTTATGGTTAGAAAGATGTGCTTGTTTTAAGTTTAAATAAATGTTGGTCTGAACTATTGCTTAACTAATTATGCTCGCATCTAAGTTCATTGGTTAAATTTAATATTACTATAATTATTGGTACTACGAGTCAAGTTACAACTTTTCCCACCTTCCCAAATTAGATTTGAACCTCACTAGCCCTAATTCCATCCAAAAGCACCCAAGTTGCTTTCTAAATTAAATTAGATTGAATATTAGCGATTAGGATATAGGAATCACTATTTTGGTAGATTTGAATTTCTTGTCATTGTTGCTTTTATTAAATCTACAGCTGTGTTTGTTGAATTTAGTAGTAGCCGAGTGGCTTACTCCACTCATACTATCCAATGCATGTTTATAAAGTTAAATTGTAGTACTTAACATGTTAATTTGATATTAAAACTTTTCTAACCTTAATTAATTTTGGGTATGACCAAAACTGGTTCATAATCCGCTTTATATATGTGTGTGTATATCAGAGTATAACATAGATATAGATTATATTGACACACACACATACACACACACACACATATATATATATATATACTAACAGGTCTTTAATAGTCGAATCTTTCTGAATTCTCTCTGCGATTCTGATTTACTCTCCTTCCAATATTTCCTGAGCTGCTCTTTCTTATTCTCCTATTAATTGCCTTACTCTTATTTGGCTTAAGTTGCAAAAGGTTACTAGCATCGATTAACCCTGTTTTTGGTGATTAGGTTTTCGCTTAGATGTCTATTGTGCTAGATTTTGTTATTCTTGAGAATTTTGTTCGGCCTTTCCCTGACACTGAGGTTGTAGTGGCGGTGCTCTCTACTTTATGCTCAGGTCCATTGTCGGCCTCGGTAGTCGGATTCTCTTCGATTGATATTCGTGTGACGACATTAGAGCCCTTTGTTTCTCTATGTCGTCGTCATTTCTTGACGATCTCCGACTCTTTCATGGAGCTGACCCCACGATACTCTGGTGCATGTGTGATGCCAGCCAATCTTCCTTCTCGAAGGGGCTGCAGCTCTTCTTCACCAGCTGTTTCAGGGTCAGGTGCTGCGTCTTTGGTTATTTCGGGCAAAGGGGATTTCACCATCCCGTTTGTGCCGAGTTTGGCATTTACCGGTCGAGGAGGTCATGCTGCTGTGGCCCCAGTGATGGGGTTCTTGGTAGGTTCCGTCTGCTGTGATGTCTCTGTTTTGGATGTCCTAGGCAATTCCAATGGCTTATGCACTGAGGTGGGGGAAGTGATGACCCCAAGCCTTCGTAAGCCATTGAGTCATCAGGTCTGTTCTTTGGGAGTTTCACTCCGGCACCGGACAGGAAGGGGTGAACGTCACTGGATTCGCTCTCGTCGTCATCGACATTCTATACGATCGATGAGGGCAACAGTGGGTGTTTCACATCTTTCTTCCTCTGTCGGAGATCTGTGTTTGGCTCAACCTTGTTCTAAGGTTGCAATGGTTACTCTTACCTCTTCTCCTATCATTACTTGCAATGGTTTCGGCGCTACTTTCGATCAGGTTGCTTCAGATTCGAGGGTATTGCCTCTTGGTTCTTCATTGGACGAGGTTGGTGAGGTGGTTTCGGGCCTTAATCAGTGTCAGCTTCGAGGCGCCAATGATAGGCGCTGGCGCAGTTCTTGATTGGTAGGTTCGAAGATGAGCTATTCTTCGGCATCTTAGTCGAATCTCTGTGTGTGCAACGTCCCAGATTTTTAACCGTATAATTGAACATTTAAAAATGGTTTTAAATGTTGATTTGGAATATAAACAACTTTGAATTCTATTATTTTGAATATTATATTGATATAAATAATAAAATTATAAATTTAATTTTGAAATATTTGGAAATATATTGAATTTGTAGTTTTATATGAATTGGCGATATAAAAGGGTTTAATTCAGTTTATAGATGAATTATATTAACATATTCGTTTATTAAACGACGTCTGAATGTATATTTTATAATTTAATTATAAAACGAGTTGCATTGTTGCGGTAGTTCGTAATATTACGTTTTAAAGTTCAATTGATTGTACATAATCCAATATAAGTTGGATTTCTTTAAAACAAGAAACGTCTGAATCTGTTGGATTATAATTTTCTAATGGAAGAGAAAAATCAAGATTTCATATTGTAGTTTTTGTTTTATGTCTAAATCAAATTTTTAAATAGTCGCTATGGAATTCGTTATAAAATATAACGATTTATTATATAAAATAAAAGGAATTTTAAGATATTGAATATCGATTTAGCTTGAAACTCAACCTGAAGTATTTTATTTTAGAACTACATGAAATTCTGCTCGAGTAAGTCTGGTAATAATTTTTATTATTATTACATTAAGGTATTTTGAAATTGATTTATTTTAATTTAATTTGGACCTTTAAAAAAGGCTATTATTCAAACGACCTCCGTTTTTTATGAAACGAATTTTATTGAATCCACAATGGCAATTAATGCTAGATTTCAAGTTTCGCGCCAATCAAAGTTATTTTGTGAGTGAACGAAAATTAAATGCAAATAAATCGACCATTTGAGCTTAAGTTAGCGCCGTTTGAGTAAGCAGACTCGGAATTCAATGAAATAAGTTTCATTGAGTCCGAAATGTCGGAGTTATACCATAAGGTCCATTTTCATCACGAACGAGGTTCATGTGTGATTGTACGAACGAATAAACATCAAATTGAAATGGCGATAGGCATTAAGCTAATATAATAAAAAATATTAAACCTAATTATTCCCTCTATATAAGCGTCCCAAAACCAAAACTTAATCCCCAAAATCGTCACCATCATGTTTTTTTGCAATTAAGTCCTCAAACACAAATTAATTCATATCTTAATTTCTGGTGAGAATTGGAAGAAACTCCCAACTAGAAAGTCGAAGAGTATGCCGTCGGGGAGGTGATGGTCAAATTTGGTGGCCTAATAACACCTACAATGGCTGGAATGGCACGAAAAGGCTGATTTTTTATATGCTTGATTGAGGGAGATCGTTTCGATTTCAGGAGCTCAGACCTAAAGAAAAGTCGGAGTAGTGGAGTCAGGCTTTAATTTCGCATAGGTGTAGGGTCCTACAGTGGTCGGAGGTAGTTGTGGGGATGAGTTAATCAGAGATCTTTGTTTTTGAGGTTTTTTCGAAGCTGTTGGTGGTTTTGGCAGTTTTCAGGCTAGAGGAGACGTCAATGGGTCATGCTGTCTGAAGGGGAAGTATAGAGGGAAGCACAGTCGGCTGAAGGGTGGAGGTGGGAATTTGAGCCTGATCGGTATCCGTTCGTGGCAGGTTTCTAGCGATGTCAGGGGGTTATGGGGGTCCAGATTCTCGGCGTAGAGGCGACTTACAGTAGCAATGGGGTGGTGTGTTGAGGTCAGGGTCAGGAGGTCAAGATCGATGTCGGTGATAGCATATGAGAGGACGGGTTCATGAAAGTGTTGAACGATGCTAAATGAAGCAGAATGTATCGGGATTGAGATCATTGGCTACAGAGAAAACACATAGTTAAATGATTACATGGATTATTTTTAACAAAAGTAATTAGTATTCTTATATTTAATTTATATTATATATAAAAACTAAATAAAACTTTAAACAATCGTAACATGTTCATACTATCTTAGAATCACGCGAAATTGGGTTCATTGGAATCACAAGGAAAAATACTACATTGCTGAGCAAGTTTGAAAGAGATTGCAAGCCGTTGGATTTTATTTAATTTCAAATGCTCATTTAAAATTAAATGAAACAACGCTGAAATCGATCATCATAATAAAATGTGAGTTAACTCTCACGCTTTCTGGAATTCTATGATGCAGTTAAATTCATATAATTAAAATTTATTATTGATAGTATAAATTGGTTGGTTGGATGCCTTTGATGCTATTTGTATGTTACTGATTGACGCTAATTTTATTTACGTCATTTAAATGGATTGGATGAAATTTCTATTTCCAAATATTATCATAAAATGTTATAATAGGCAATGATGTAGGGAAAAACAAGTTGGAGGGATCCAATCGGATTCCTTAAACATTTTATACTCTAGTTGTTTTCACATTATTTATGTTTGTATTATTTATATATGAACTGTTGAACCCCATTGACATTGAATACCTGTTTGGATGTTGACATTAAATTAAAATTCAACGTTGTTGTAATTTTAATCAATAAACGGTATTGATTAAGGGCTTGGCAAGAAACAACCTGAAATCCACCTCTTTGGTAGGACATTGATTTGTCGTTATGTGAATTGACGTATTTAAAGTTATAAAATTATTTTATAACCAAGTCGAAGTTTTAGATTTATATTTTTATATAAAAGTAGAAGAATTTGAAATAAATTGATATTTGTAAATTCGTTTTTATAAAAGAAATTTTAAATGGTTTTATAATTAGAATTTGTCGTTTAATAAGTTTTAGGAGGTTATAATTAACCAACGGTTAATATTTTGGGATAATTATTAAGAAACCGATTAAGCGATATTATTAGATTAATCTAATGGGAAGAAGTAAAATGGTATCAGTTAACTAATTAACTGATGAATAAAAGTTGACAGAGTCAACTATTTTGATTTAAAATTGATTATCATATTTAATTTGTTAAAAATTAAATAGTTAGATAAATGGTTGTTTAACTTTAATAATATTTTTAATTATAACTTGCCTTTTAATGAATGATGTTTTAAAACATTTTAAATGTCTTTAGTTATGGTCAAATAATATTAATTTCAATAGTGGTTAACTAATCGACGTTAGTTAATAAGGAAAAAAAAATTATTCTTACTTAGGAATTAACAAAGTCTATTATATTTAAGAAATTATTTCTAAATGAAAATTAAGACGTAGCCGATTATGTAATAAGATTCAATGAATGTTTAAAAGGAATTTAGAAAGAGATTTTACAAAAAATCCAAATTCCATAAAAAGGAATATGAGTTAATGCAATAGTCTAAATAAACATTTTATTTGGATTTGTGTTGAAAAGAATATTTCCATAATAAAAAAGAAATACTTACCGGGTTTGGGTAAGGCGAAGGGCTAATGGATTATTAAACTAAGATATTAGTGGTTTTCAGTAAAATATGTGATAAACGGATTATCGTAATACAATTCCAGTTATAAGTGGAATTTTTATAGCGATGCTAAAGCTAGAGATTAATATTAAGTGAAAACAATCGTAATCGACCAAAATTTCCTAAAATAAGGTTATGGGTTACAAAATCGTAGTTTAATATAAAATAACGATTGATTGCTATTATAAGGATATAGATTTTTGAGTTACATATTTCTATCTATTATGAGATAAGAACGTTGTCGATCAAGGTCTGAGAGGTAAATAAAATACCCCATCTTGAACGACTTCATTATTATCAAGGGATGATATTAGTTTGTAACGGGAAAAAGATGTCGATATTAGTTTATAAAGGAAATATTGCAATGTATTTGCAAGTTTTGAAATGTAATTGAACTACTTGGTTTTTAAATAAACATTGTATTAATTTACATTGTTTGACCAAACTAAGGCATGATTTATATTTATATACCACTGTTTTCTAGATAATGGGAATGGTTTAAAATACACTTATTCTAAATAGTAAGTGAATGACGATAAATTTTACCGAATAAATAGAAATGGTTATTTGAATTGGAAACGAAAGTAAATAGTTGGAATCAAATTATATATTTCCAAAGGAAAGAATATAGAGTTGGGTTTTAAAATTATAATGATATTTTCAAAATGAAGAAAAAATAAAGAAGGGTATGAGAAATGTAATTGTTTAAGGAGATGAGTTATGGGTAAATGTTTCCAAAGTAATGTAAATGGAAGTGTTTGTTGAATATAGAGAATGGTTTTTTAACAATCGATTAACAGTTTTAATTAAATGATTTTTTTATGAAAAGACCCGAGCTACCAATTTACTTGACCGTATTATTTGAGATTGATAGTTAAAACCCGACAATCAATTAAATATCTTATTGGACTTTTTGACATGTTGTTTCGAAGAGATCGGGATGGGAACTAGACCCAAAATCACTTCGAACCAATGTTGCGTTGCGAAGCTAACTTGTAAGGAATAAAGATGGAGCAATTGAAGACCGTAGATCTTCATAAAATGGAAGAATGACTTATAATCTCTGACTTGCAACCGAAAATATATTGTGGTCCTGTCGTGGTTAAAATCTAAGGATTTGCAAGGACTACTAGCTACTGATCTATAGGGTGATTCATAAGGATGCGGTAGGAGGGTGCCTTCGGTTCATCCTGTTCCTGGATGACTTGTATGGGCAAATGTCTGACAGATTATTTTCTTAAGAGTCACGTACATTGATTTTTACAAATATACCAAGTTTGGTGGTAGAGAGGTAAACTTCTCTTAGCTTAACACCCAGAGTGTATTTGTGGACGTTAATTAGTGATTCGATGGATCTGATAACTGACGATGTGGCACTCAAAGATATGAGATGTTCTCTGAAAAGGTAAACGTGACCTCAAGCCTCATCAACCGAGAAATGACAGAAATCGGGCAGGCAGCATGGCTATGTGGGTCATCCCCATTAGGGTGTATTGTTACCATCTAGAGAAATTTCATTTTGTTCTTCTTTCGTTTCTGTATCTCCTGAGAATTATGGTTGCCACGTGACAAAAAGCCGTAGGGTGACAATATTTTCGATACACTTAAATTGAATGAGTGTTGGTCATGCGTGGTCGAGTTGCTAGATGTACTTGTTAAAACCTAGTGTATTTTCTCTAGAGGTACACTATCGGAAGGTGGTCCCATACAATGTCATAGTTGGAATCCATTCTCCAATAAGCGCCATGTCGTTTTTGTATTTTATACTAAATATGTAGAGCGTGAGATGTAAGCATTTTGCTAGATGGTTATTTATTCGCAGTTTGATAAACATTATTATAATATCATTGGATTTTGATATATCAAAAGTATTTTGGGTTATCATAAGTTAAAAACTGTCTATGTTTATGTGTGCACTGAGCTTACAATTATCCTTTTCTTTCAAAAGAATTTTCTAAAAGTTAAACAAGTTGTTTGCAATATGAATTTATCACTGAAAGTATTCCAGACTGATATGGGTGAAATTTTGCTTTGCTTCAAATGTGCTCAGGTCAGACCGAGTATATTATCAGGTTAGGCTTCGCTTGTGACTGCAGAAGAGGACCTGTAGTCGAGACATTTATACATATTTTTTGGTACTAGCTTATTCTGTTGTATATGTGTTGTATTGATATGAATATGTACTCTGATTGTAATCATATATATATACAGTTTTCTTTTGAATAAAGTATTGTTGATATATTATATTTTGGCCATTGTGCTGTGAGACTCTGTTCTTCTTATTCTTTATTCTAATATTTCTTTCTTTCTCTTCTCATCCTCTAATATCTTTCTCTTAACTATCTGCTTTTCTGTGCAATTTGGGTTGGACAGAAGTGTATTTAGTCGACTCAAAGGGTACGAAAAAGTGGCTTGTTACAAAGTGGTATCAGAGCATAAGATTTAGTGATAACCTTGACTCTGTGGCATAACTCAATAGATATAGGGTTAGTAATACCTTGGATCGAGTTTTAATGTGTGTGTATATATATGAGAGCGCGTATTTGTAATTTGATATAAGATAATTTTAAAATTTATTTTTGCCCAATATGGTTTGTAAAGCAATAAAAGTAATGATTTTATTAAATTATTATGACATGGGCAATCAAATATATTGATACTAATTTAAATAGGTTTGATTATGAGGTTGGATTGAATCAACTAAAGGACATTTAAAATTTGGAATGTGAAATATGGAAATTTAACTTATGTTGAGTTAATCTTATAAAGTTGAAATTGAAATAAAATATAACTTAAGTCAATAATAATTCTACTTGAGTTGGGAATAGAAATACACACAAATTAATGAATTGTTAGTCTGGTTGATTACATGAATATAGATTTAAAAATGAATGGACTTGGTTGAAAACCAATATAGAATAAATATATGAATTAATTCAAGTTTAATAAATTGAAGTGCTATATAAGGAAATCGATTATGTATCAAAATGGATTGCTAATGAACTGGTTGTAAATAAAATCCACGTAAATTGGATGGTATATAAAATTTGCTTGGGATGCATGACTCAGATATTTGAACCTATGTTGCATAATTATGAAATTAATGAAATCCATCTGAGTTAGGAACAAGTGCAAAAGAGCTAATTCAACTTTAAAACCTATCCAACAAAATTATGGAGTTAATTGAATCCAGTTTGGCATGCTGGTTGATCATGCTCATTTATTTCTTATTGTTAATCGCTTATTAACGCTCATATAAGGTACGCTACGCTAACGCAAAATATAAAAATTTTGGGTTTTAAATTGGTTTTCTCGACCGTGTAGGTCGATGTACATATATTTGTTGTTCTTGCAATATTGCATAAGTCCTTCCGTACAGGGAGGAATCTACCAAAAATTTAAGGTGTTAAAAAATTTCCAATCCTTTTGATTTTTTTTGAACCAAAATGGATTAGTTTTTGTAATAAACTATTTGGATTAATTAAAATCAGAAGTTTAGGAAATGGAAGAAAAGTTTTTAAGTAATTGGATTTTTGAAAAATTACTGGGTTTGTAGCATACTTCTTGTCTTAATAATTTCGGGGACGAAATTCTTTTAAAGAGGGAGGATGTAACGACCCAGATTTTTAACCGTATAATTGAACCTTTAAAAATGGTTTTAAATGTTGATTTGGAATATAAATAACTTTTAATTCTATTATTTGGAATATTATATTGATATAAATAATAAGATTATAAATTCAATTTCGAAATATTTGGGAATAGATTGAATTTGTAGTTTTATATGAATTGGTGATATAAAAGAGTTTAATTCTGTTTATAACTGAATTATATTAATGTATTCATTTATTAAACGACGTTTGAATGTATATTTTATAATTTAATTATAAAACGAGCTGCAGCGTCGTGGTAGTTCATAATATTACGTTTTGAACTTCAATTGACTATATAGAATCCAATGTATGTCGGATTTCTTTGAAACAAGAAACATATGTGTCTATTGGATTATAATTTTCTAATGAAAGAGAAAAATCAAGATTTCATATTGTAGATTTTGTTTTATGTCCAAATTATATTTTCAAATAGTCGCTATGTAATTCGTTATAAAATATAATGATTTATTATATAAAATAAAAGAATTTTTAAAATATTGAATATCAATTTAGCTTGAAACTCAACCCGAAGTATTTTATTTTAGAACTGCATGAAATTCGACACGAGTATGTTCAATAATAATATATTATTATATTGAGGTAGTTTAAAATTGATTTATTTTAATTTAATTTGGACCCTTAAAAAAGCTTATTATTCAAACGACTTCTGTTTTGGACAAAACGAATTTTATTGAATCCGCAATGGCTTATTAATACTAGATTTCACGTTTCGTGCCAATCAAGTTATTTTGTGAGTGAACGAAAATTAAATACAAATAAATCAACCATTTGGGCTTAAATTAGCGTCCTTAGATCAAATTTTGACTCGGAATTAAGTGAAACAAGTTTTAGTGAGTTCAGATTATCAAATTATACCATGAGGTCCATTTTCATCACGAACGGGGTTCGTGTGTGATCATACGAACGGATAAACGTCAAATTGAAATGGCGATAGGTATTAAGCTAATATTACAATACAATAAAAAAAACATTAAACCTTATGTATCCCTTCTATATAAAGCACCCCAAAACTGAAATCCTAATCCTCAAATCGTCATTAGCATGTTTTTTTGCGAATAAGTCCTCAAACACAAATTAATTTATATCTTGATTTCTGGTGAGAATTGGAAGAAACTCCCAACTGAAAAGTCGGAGAGTATGTCGAGGGGGAGGTGCTGGTAAAATTTGGTGGCCTAATACCACCTGTGGTGGACGAAATGTCATGAAAACCGAAATAGACTTATTTTGTTATTTGTTTGTTTGAGGTAGATTGATTCGATTTTAGGATTTTGGACCTGAAGGAAAGTTGGAGTAGAGGAGTCAGGCTTCAATTTGACATCGGTGTGGGGTCCTTTAGTTATCAGAGATGGCTGTGGCGATGAGTTGATCGGAGGTCTTTGTTTTGGAGGTTTTTCCGAAGCTGCATGTGTTTTTGGCGGTTTTCAGGCCAGAGGAGACATCGATGGGTGATGCTGTCTTAAGGGGAAGTGCAGAGGGAAGCATGGTCGATCGATGGGTGGAGGTACGGTCGGCGCTAGTAGCCTATGGCGGTGGAAATTCGAGCCTGATGGGGTTCCATTTGTGGCAGGTTTCTAACGACGTCGGGGGGTGTTGGGGGTCTAGGTTCTCGGCATGCAAGTGGCTTACAGTAGCAAAGGAGGAGGTGTGTTGAGGCCGGGGTCAGGTGGTCGGGATCGATGCCGGTGATGGTGTATGAGAGGATAGGTCATGTAAGTGTTGAACGATGCTAAATGTAGCAGAAGGTATCAGGCTTGAGATCATTGGCTATAGAGAAAACACATAATAAAATTGTGATGACCCCAAACTCCTATGCCACGGAAGCAAGGATAATCTTTGGAATATAACACATAAACAATAACAAAAGAACAAAAATAAACCATTACACCAGATAATGTACATCAAAATACACTGGAAATAGTATAATCATCAGAGTTACACAGCATAACAGGATCATACTTAGTATATATTACGGTTTCAGTTTAACATACAGTATCTGTAGCGGAATCAAATATAATATACATAAGAGTGTCTGAAATAGTATAATAAAAATGATAAAGGACCATCATCAGCTTCCATCCATATCCAAAATGAACCAAGCCAAAACCTGAATACAAGGCTGCCCGTGTAGAAAAATAGGGGAACCCGAGTTTGCAAAGTGAAACAAACTACGAGTCAGTTATGGGACTGGTATGAGAAATATACTTAACTTATTTGATAATAAGGCTAATCACAGGACCACGTCGCTAACGCGGAACGGGTTTACTCCATTGGATTGTTAGTGCATAAACAAAGTAAATCATTTAAACAACGCAATGCTTTTTACAGAAAATGAAGCCATTATAAGACTCAAGTCCCATCACACAATGCAACACAAACCGGAGGATAGAGGTTTACCTTATAATGGCCAAAATATGCTTGATACGTATCAAACAAAATCATATGATATTATTATTAGTATATATCTTTCAAAAACAATTTCCATCATAATATCAATCATAGACGACATAGGTACCATATATCATGCCGCCATACTAGTTTTACAATCAAAACCGCATAATGTCATATTGGAAGTTGGATTTCCATCATGAACCAAGGCAAGGGATCGTCCTTACCGAATTCGAGACTCTGTAGCCCGAGCCTCAGGGTCAGAACGCATCGACCCTTAGGAAAATGCAGGGCCGGTCCAAATTTATGTTAGTGGATTAGTAATCCTTGAATAATACGTTTCCCCGCCCTATGGGGCGTAAATCCATCCATCGGCCCCGTAGTGACCGATATATCCGAGGTACCTCGCTTTCAAACAACCACATAAGTAAGAATGTATGGCCTCAATACCATGACACCACTCCTAGCTAGAAAGAAACGCATGTCCTCCGTGTCGTCCTTCATCCCGTTTGTGGTTCATACCGGGGGGTGAAGCTCACGAATTAACGCTATACACAAAGCTATGCCATTTAAGGCCGTGCTTTGATCATCATCCACAAGGCTCTGCTTTTCAACAAAAGCCTTGATCACTTGCATCTCAGCATGACACATTGACAATTCACGCCATGAAACTGATGTCTATCGATATATAACCTCTGAGCTCGTACGACTCAGAGAAGGGTGTTAAGCAAGAGAGTAAATTCTCAGCCACCAAACAGATATATATTTAATAGAGATCAATCAACACAGAAAAAAATCCAATGTTAGACACCCATCCATTTACTAGTTCGTTCTGGGTCTGAACAAAACTGGAGGCACCTTATTCCTTGTACAATATGTCCAACACAGGAGAGAGGCCCTCAGACATCCGAACAATCAACAAATACGTCCGGACCACTACCACTGTAACCCCTCCTGGGAGCTAACCGATCTAGGGCATTAGTAGCAATCCATTCAATGTGAAGATCATCGGTCTTGCACCGTCTTCATATCTTCGACTTTTAATCGTCGATCAATTATTTGAAATGAGAATCAACTTGGCCTTTTCAAATAATTCACGTATACATAGAATTCAAATCAATTTTTTCCATGGTTAAATTATTTGACATTCACGTTTAAATTCAATATAATAATTTCATGTCAAATACATCTAACCATCAGAATATCCAATAAACCAAGTAAAATCGGTTTATTTCCATTCCATATCGTTTATTATATTTTATAACGATTTTTCACTATTTATATATATATAAATAGTCCATTTTCATCGAACGACGTTTCAGGTCATTCGATGGCTCTGGCGCTGCTCTCGTCCAAATTTGAATTTAACATTTCACAAAATCTAATCGTTGGATCTTAACGAATTTTATATCATTGGAAAGATCTTTCCAAAGCAAACCTAACGGCACCGATTTCAGGAAAATCCGACGGTCGAATCTCCCGTAATAATCGTTTAAAATTACGATTTCAAAACGCGAACTGCAGCATTGTTATTTGTTTTATTTTAGTTTATATTTATATATATATATATATATATGATTCATTCGACGATTTTCAAACCATTTTCACTTCAAAATTTTGGCTAACGCCTTTAAATTTTGAAAAATTTCGCCATAACCTCCTTTGTACGGAGAGGGATTTGGAAATTTATTGGGCCGTATTAGGCACCCAATAAATCCAGTATAAGCACACACAATTTTTAGTGACCTATCTATGCCTAAGGGAGTGTGTATACTAACTCTAAAGATAAATCTCGTCACCTTGTCCAGTGTTGGAAATAAATAATCCATGTGTCGTATCTAATAACTAGAGAGACGTGATTATTGTCAACTCCAGACCCGTGTGATTTTTTTTATTAAATCTTGCAATTTACCGGTATGTTTTATTTAGTCCATATCAGTCCTCAGTTCAACCTGTGATTCAGTCATCTCTATACGAGCGTCTTGCCTGTATGGTAATCCCAACCTTGTCACATAAGCTCCAAATGCTTATATGGAATATGATATGCTATGACATTAATAGTACATCTTCGGTTCAACCTGAAATACAATCATCTCCATACAAGCGTCTCGGTTGTATGGTAATTCCAACCTCGTCACATAAGCTCCAAATGCTTATGTGGTATATGATAGAGTATGCTATCTTCATGAAGTATGCCATGCAGTGTAGTTCAAAATTAATTGTTGCTATTCTATGGTGTTGTTTATAATCTCACACAGAACAACTAGCACACCACATCCAATGGCATTCACAGGAGTTTACATAATAAATAAAATTGTGCAGCCAACTCATTAAGGTTTAGCTATTTGTCGGGCACGCAAATAAATTATTTACTTAATAGCTAATTCATTTTCCTGTTCAGCATATGTATATATATGCATATCTACGCTAAAAATAATATTTTTTGCGAACAAATAATTATTTCCATACATGGTTATTTTTAACACTTTGTATACATGTTAAAAATAATATTTCTAATGAACAAACATTTATTTCAACCTGTGGTTATTTTTAACTCTTCATACATGTGATAAAAATAATATTTTTAACTAATAAAAATATATTTCAATACACGGTTATTTTTATTACTTCATTAGTATGTTAAAAATAATATTTTTAGCGAACAAAAATATATTTCAACTCATGACTATTTTATTTAGATCATATACATGTTAAAAATAATATTTATAGCAAACAAATATTTATTTCAACACATGGTCATTTTTAACACTTCATATATACAATAAAAATGTGATTTTTATTATTCAAACAATATATTCAACATACGAATATTTTTGACACTTCGTATATACAATAAAAATGTGATTTTTATTGTTCAAACAATTTATTCAACATACGAATATTTTTAGCACTACATATATACAATAAAAATGTGATTTTTATTGTTCAAACAATTTATTCAACATACAAATATTTTTAACACTTTGTATATACAATAAAAATGTGATTTTTATTGTTCAAACAATTTATTCAACATACGAATATTTTTAACACTTCGTATATACAATAAAAATGTGATTTTTATTGTTCAAACAATTTATTCAACATACGAATATTTTATATACTTCATATATAAGATAAAAATGTGATTTTTATCATTCAAACAATTTATTTCAAACATGAACATTTTTCAACACATGAATATTTCAGAAAATTTCGGCATTACAATGGCAGAGTATTTAATACCGGAACCGTGTCCAGCACGGTTCCTCTGCTATCCTAGACCTCGCGGCGATATAAGGGTTTCATTTCAATGATTTCCACAATACAATTCATTTTCACACCACAATGAATATACCACGAACATAACCAATTTTGTTGCAACCACAATCAATCATTCACAATCACAATCCAAACAATTTATATCATCCATGGTCTGTGGACGAGGGGAGTGTGTGTGTATATATATATATATATGTATGTATATATGTATGTATGTATGTATATAAATACATTTCAATTCCATTTCAATAATATATTTCATTTCCATTCAACGCATATATGGTTTATAAAACGTATATATAATTTATACATCGCATATACAATTTATACAATGCTTGTACGTGAGATATACAACGCTTATATAATTTATACATCGCTTATATAATTTACAACATGTATACATTCCAATTTGAATTTAGAAATATCACATTGGGTTCCACTCCTTCCAAAATTGTAGAGATCTCCAAATGCGTTCTAGTCTCTTCTAGAATGTAGTGTACGAGGTCATGAGTCTAATGTCTCTTGTTTCACTGGATTTCGACAACATATGAAAAAGATATGATTTTTATAATTTAATCAACCTTTGCAACACTTTAAAGTGTGGAAACAGTTTAAATAATACACTGCCATAACTTTCTGTTTTGATTCAAAACTAGGGCTTAATTTATCTTTAAATCCGTTGAACTTGAAGCCGATCAACTTGCACCACGTCGACTAGGGAGGAGCGGTGCGCAGATCAATGGTGGAGCAGTCGAGATCGGTGGCGGATCGGCTGAGCGGTGGTGGCCTAAATGGAAAGATTTCACGGGGGTGTTTCAATCGAGATTCTCAATGATAAATCACAAATCTTATATGGACAAGAAGATAGGAAGGAGATCTACAAAATATGCAAAAGAATCGATGGATTTCATTGAGCCGTTTGTGAGAAATCGAAGAGAGAAGGATCGAATCCATTTCCGTCGTTGACTGGAGGGTTACGGGGTTTTTTTTGGGTAAATTAATTAATGAATGGAATTTTCTGATTGGCCGATATATATATATATATATATATATATATATATATATATATATATATATATATATATATATATATATATATATATATATATATCCAAAAACAGTGTTTTCTTATACAGACTCCAAATCAAACCCAAAAACTGTCGCCTCTAGCTAAATACCCCCATTCCGGACATAATGGAATATGTTTCGTAAGCCCATTTGACTATTTCAGTCAGTTATCCTTTAAATTAAAATATAAAACATTCAATTTTAGATTTGAAT
Source organism: Allium sativum (assembly GCA_030737875.1). NCBI lineage: Eukaryota > Viridiplantae > Streptophyta > Magnoliopsida > Asparagales > Amaryllidaceae > Allium > Allium sativum. The sequence goes on along the minus strand of CM060922.1, from coordinate 269,291,029 downwards.
GTACATTTTAATTTGCCGGGACCACATACTGATTCCAAAAATCCCCGAAAAATAAATCTAGCTATGTTTGGACGATATGGTCCTAACAAAATTAATTTCATCAAATTTGGAGACTGTTTGAAAAATGGTCATTTTCTAGTCGATCCAATTCAAACAGAAATTACCAAACGCGTTTTAATTTACCACACTCACATATTAGTTCCAAAAATTATGAAATTTTAAACCTATAAATAAATTGACATTCCGAATCCAACCAAAGTGGTTTCATCGAAAATAGAGGTCGTTTGCAAAATGGCTATTTTTAAGGGTTATATATTATATTAAAATATATACAATTTCAAATGCGACTATTCTGAATTTTAAACTGGACATAACGTTTTATTCCCGTTACGAAATCTGGGTTTTTCACATTCGTTAGAAAGATATAATTAAATAGATTCAAATATTTCTTGTTTTACTGAAATCTGATTTATTTTGAATCATGTACATGCATTCGAAATTTGAAATCGAATTTTCAAATTACCACGCCATTTCAGGCTCGTTATATAATTAAAATAAATATATACGTTCTACTTCGAATTAAATAAATTCAAATTGTTATTATTTAAAATAAATCATTTTAAATATTCAAAATTCATTAAAATTGCTAAAATAAATTTTTTAAATTGGTTCTGATTTTCCGGATTGTTACAAAAATGATGCCATGGATTATTTTTAACAAAGGTATTTATTATTCTTATATTTAATTTATATTATATTTTCAAACTAAATAAAACTTTAAAAAATCGTAACATGTTCATACGGTCTCAGAATCACGCGAATTTGGGTTCGTTGGAATCGCAAGAAAAAACACTACACTTCTGAGCAAGTTCGAAAGAGATTAGAAGCAGTTGGATTTTCATTTAATTTTAAACGCTTACTTAAAATTAAATGAAACAACGCTGAAATCAATCATCGAAATAAAATGTGAGTTAACTCTCACGCTTTCTGAAATTCTATGATGTTGTTAGATTCATATAATTAAAATTTATCATCGATCGCGTAAATTGGATTACTAGATGCTTTGGATGCTATTTGTCTGTTACTGATTGACGTTAATTTTACTTATGTCATTTAAATGTGTTAGATGAAATTTATATTTCCATATATTATTATAAAATGTTGTAATAAGCTTTGATGAAGGGAAGAACAAGTTGGAGGGATCCAACCGGATTCCTAAAACATTTTATATACTGATTGTTTTCATATTATTTGTATTCATATTATTTATATATGAACTGTTGAACCCCACTGACATTGGAAAAACCTGTTTGGATGTTAACCTTGTATTAAAATTCAACATTATTGTAATTTTAATCAATAAACGGTATTGATTGAGGGGTTGGCAGCAAATTGGCCTGAATTCCATCTTTATGGTAAGATTTTGATTTGCGTCAGGCGAATTGACGTATTTGAAGTTATAAAATTATTTTATAACTGAGTCAAAGTTTTAAGTTTATATATTTATATAAAAGAAGAAGTTTTTGAAATAAATTGATATTTGTAAATTGGTTTTTATAAAAGAAATTTTAAATGATTTTATAAGTAGAATTTGTCGTATAACAAGTTTTATAAGCGAATGAGGTTATAATTAACTTATGGTTAACATTTTGGGATAATTATTAAGAAATTGATTAATCGATATTATTGGATTAATCTAATGGGAAGAAGTAAAATGAGATCAGTTAACTAATTAACCGATGAATAAAAGTTGACTGGGTCAACTGTTTTGATTTAAAAGGGATTATCTGATTTAATTTGTTAAAAATTAAATAGTTAGATAAATGGTTGTTTATGTTTAATAAGATTTTTAATTATTACTTGCCATTTAATGAAAGATGTTTTAAAATATTTTAAACGTATTTAGTTATGGTTTAACAATATCAATTTCAATAGTGATTAACTAATCGACTTTAGTCAATAAGGAAGAAAATTATTCTTACTTCAGGAATTGAAAAATTCAATTATATTTAAGAAATTATTTCTTAAATGAAAATTAAGATGTAATCGATTATGTAATAAGATTCAATGAATGTTTTGAAAAGAATTTAGAAAGAGATTTTACAATAAAAATCCAAATCCATAAAAGGAATATGAGTTAATGCAATAGTCAAAATAAATATTTCATTTAGATTTGTGTTGAAAAGAAGATTTTCCATATAATAAAAGAAATACTAATTGGGTTTAAGTAAGGCAAAGGGCAAATGGATTGTTAAACTAAGATATTAGTGGTTTTCGGTAAAATGTGTAATAAATGGATTGTCGTAACACAATTTCAGTTATAAATGGAATTCGTATAGCGATGCTAAAGAAAAAGATTAATACTAAGTGAAAATGATCGTAATCGACCGAAATTTACTAAACTAAGGTTATTGGTTACAAAACCATAGTTTAATACAAAATAGAAAATAAAGATTGATTGATATCATAAAAATATGGATTTTTGAGTTACAGACTTCTATCTATTCTGAGATAAGAACATTGTCGGTCAAGTCCCGAGAGGTAAATAAAATACCCTAACTTGAATGACTTCATTATTAATGAGGGATGGTATTAGTTTGTAACGGGAAAAAGATGTCGAATTTAGTTTATAAAGGAAATATTGCAATGTATTTGCAAGTTTTGAAATGTAACTAAACTACTTGGTTTTAAAATAAACAATGTATAAATTTACATTGTTTGACCTAGCTAAGGCGTGATTTATATTTATGTAACATTATTTTCTAGATAATGGGAATGGTTTGGTTTAAAATACACTTATTCTAAATAATAAGTGAATGATGATATTTTTTTCCGAATAAATAGAAATGGTTATTTGAGTTGGAAATGAAAGTAAATAGATGGAATCAAGTTATATATTTCCAAAGGAAATAATATAGAGATGGTTGTGAAATCATAATGATATTTTCAAAATGAAGAAAATATAAAGAAGGGTTTGAGAAATACAATTGTTTAGGGAGATGAGTTACGGTAAATGTTTCCGAAGTAATGGAAACGGAAGTTGTTGGATCTCGCTTTATAGCGTTTTGATCATGGCAACTATACATGTACAAATATTACTGTCGACTAACTTTGTTTTGCAGGAAGAAAATCTACAACATCTTCCAAGAGCTCAATTGATGATTAAATTTGTTAGAGTTTGTATGTATTGGTATAATAATTGTTAAAATCTTGCTTGGTGATACACACGTGCACGTTTTTAATTTATATGTTTCTTATAAAAACATGCATAGGATATAGGCACACATCAGGAAACAGACGTCTGAAATTTTCAATTTAGACGTCTGTCTGCTGAAACAATAATATATCCAGCACAATATTCAGACGTTTATTCTGAATAATTCAGACGTATGAATATGAGCTGAAATAGACTATTTTCTTACTGTATATATATTTGATTAAAAAAAGACTTTTGAAATTTTATTTTAGACTTCTGAATACGAATAGATGCAACTATTTCGCGAAGAGGCACACCTCTTAATTCATATCTAATCATCGAATTTCTTCGTGAATGATTGCAACTATTTGTAAATTATAAATAGGGATTCAAACAATCATTTTTATCACTGAATTCTATTCTATTTTTTCTACCATTATCATCTTCTCCAATATGCTCAACACTTCAATTTTGAATCTTTAGTCGAATACAATGTCAACAATGTAAATATACCCTTTCCTAGTCAAGCTCTTCTTAACCAATTTAAAATTTGGATCATCAATCTCCAATGAATAGAAAGGATTATGATTGATCTATGGTTTGTGGAAAACGAATTCGTCTACCCATTCAACGATTATGACAAATATTACATTGTGTGTAGTGTTAGACCAAAAAGTGGTTCTAACACCCAAATTGATTAAAAGCAGAATGAAATAAGATCAAAAATAAAAATGAACACACAGGATTTATAGTGGTTCGGCGAAGAAATGCCTACGTCCACTTGTCTTTCACTATCTTCACTGATTTAGATGCAAGTACAATAAAATATTCACTTGATTTCTCTCACAACTCACTTACAACCACTCAATTGTCTAAAAAAAATAATGAAAGAAGATTTGGATTTTCCGGGATTGCTAGAATTCGGGTTATGAAGGTGGTTGAACTCTCGAAGTGCCAGAAAAAAGATCCTTTTCTTTGTCTCCAGACGGGGTATTTATAGGTGAGAATTTGCTCAGAATCCGATCCGGATCGGAGCCACGTGTCATCCATCCCATCAGCCTCGGGTTCGGATGAATTACTATGTTGACAACGCATCAGAGTAGTGGACGTTGAGGGTAGAAACTGGTCACTGCCGATCCGGATTACCAGTCGCTCATGCAGGAGAGTGACGTGGAAGACAAGCTCGGGTCGGAGGGATATGTACAAGGGGTTCGGATCGGGGTATCCGATCTGACCCGGATTGACTTGGAACCAATTCTCTCTTCTCTTTATTCTTCTCCACTCTGCTCCGATCTATCTCCGTAGCAATCAAGTAGCTTTCCGATCCAATTGGGATTATATTACCTTCCGATCCGAACAGCTGTGCCTTTCTGATTTCCACAACAATAGTTCACCGATCCGAACAGAAAACTCTATCCGATCCGAACCGATGCGCTGCTCTGATCCGACCTGCTTCAGTACTTCCCAAGTTTTTCAAGTTCTTCAACATTTTACATCTTGACTTTGTGTTGCCCAGTTCACAAAGTGGGCTAACATTTTGCCCCCTCAAAGGATGCTTCTGTTGGAGACGGAGCATGCTTTGACTATCAATGCATAGCGCTCTTCGAGGTAATTTTTCTTTTGATTTTCCTTGTGTTTTCCTCTTTTCCTTCAAATTTCAATTCAGTTCGTTGCTGAGCTAAAAGACTCGGTTCGGTTCGGATTCTGATCCGAACAGACCTCTTTTCCTTTCTATTTTCCACTGGACTATTGGGCCAAGCTTCGCTTCTGGGCTGTCCATCCGATCCGAACAGGGGATCTTCTATTGGGCTGCCGATCCGAATGGGGAGACGAATAGTCACATTCTTCTTCTATATAAACACTGCCTCCTTCCTCATTCACTTTTACTATTTTACCGCTCGAGCTCTGCAAAACGAGAAAAATTTAATTCGTGAACCTTCAAAATTCTTCTTAATTCTCGAAGTAATCACACTGGTAGGTTATAAAACTTCGATCGATTCCTTCTTTAATCGTTTTCGAGTTGGATTCGTGAGCGATTAGGATAATTCAACTATGAAACGCTGATGACCTTGCCGCCGTGACCCTCCCCCTCGTCATCGTTGTCAATAGACACGTCGCCGTCTTGAGGTTGGAACGGAGGGAACGAGGATCCGTAGTTGAATGCACCAGCATGTAATTGCTTGGTTTTGACTTGAGGGACTGGCACGAGATTGGCCTTGGGGTCGGATAGGGAAGAAAGAGGATGAAGGAGAAGAAGAAGATGATGGAGAATCGGTTCGGTTCGGAGAGACATGGAAGTTGAAAAAACAAAAGAAGAAGGAAGGAAATTCAGGAGGTCGGATCGGGTCGGGGCGAGCAAAGAAAGAAAAAAGAAAAGAAATCTAGAAGATCGGATCGGGTCGGAGTAAACACTTAAGGCAGAGGAGCCTACCTAACCGGATCGGGTCAGATCGTAAGATGAACGTGATCCGATCCGAACCGTTAGGGGACTTTGCCTCCGATCCGATCCGATTTCGATTTCTGAGCTTCAATAAGATTTCCAAGCCTAAGGTCACGCCCCCGATCTGATCCCAATGAATACACCCGAACCGAACCGAAGCACAGTCTACCTTAACGCATAAAAACTCGTCTAATTGGCCCAATCAATCTTCGGCATAATCTTCAATTTTATGAATAGTTAGGATAGTGCCTTGCGAACGTAACTGGACATCAAGGATTACTTCAACTCTTTATATCTTGCCAAACTTTTTCGCCGTACTTTTAAACATTTACTTTGCACTTTCCGTATACACTGTTTACACTTTAGTTTGCACACACGCACGGGGGGATACGGGCTATTTTGCTCTAATTTGTGCTATTGCTTCTTCAATAGTTTTATGACCATGAGACCCAGACGCTCTTCCAGACTAGCTAAGATGAAGGAAGCCCCGGAAACCTCTCACAAGATTACCCTCGAGGACATATATTCTCCGTCGGATCCAGAATGGGATAATGAGGGTTCAGACTACAACGTCGGAAATCGTAAAAGTGACGAAGCGTCTTCAGAGAATGAAATTTCTTTAGGGTTTGAAGAAGAAGGAGGGGTTGGCGACGACCGGGCTCCTGATGAGTTTGAATCGGCTATCATATTGGAATCGCCCCAAGATTCTGTTGGATCAACGATTGATAACGACCGACTTACCCGAATTTGTTTGAAATATGGGATAATAAAAAGGGACACTCTAGTGCCTTCAAGCTCTGACCGTCCCCACAACCCTCCAGAAGGATATATGGCGGTCACTCGGTTGATGTGTATGGTCGGCGCTATCCCTCCATTTTCTCCCTTCATTGTTGACTTTCTAAGACAAATGCGGATTGCCCCCATGCATGTGACGAAAAGGAATTTCGCTCGGTCCGAACCAGTCGCTAAACCGATCCAGGCCGTACGAAACGCCCTATCGTTTGAGAATAGGACAAAAAAGAACGCATACGAAAGAACATTTCATTTATATTACAACAATGCATCAGATTACAAGAATATACAGAGTATAAATGAATATAACACAGAAATATCAGAGATTTAAATTACATTTAAATACATAGCAGCGGAAAATAATACAATACACAACTAGAAGAGATATACGGATACAAAGCTTTCCGGATATCGTTCCAGCTGTAAACCAGGATCCTGTGAATATAAATCTGCAAAACCAAAACTACCAGCTGCCCGTGCGAAAAATAGGGGCACCCAGAGTTTAGGTTAAAACAATAAACTCCAGGTCAGTCATGTGACTGGTGTGAGAACTAAAACAGTTAATCTTTATTTTTAATGTTCGGTAAATCAAGGGACCACGCCGTATAACACGGAACGGGTTTCCTCCCAAGAATACCAGTGCATAAAACAAACAGCGCAATGCTAAATAAAGAAAAATGAAGCTGTTATAAGACCCAGGTCCCATCACACAATGCAACGCAGCCGAGGATAGGGTTTTCCCTTATAACAGCCAAAGAATGCTTGATACGGTTAAAACAAATCATTTGATACTATTATAAGTGCATAGTGTATAAAACAACTTCAAATCATAAGTATCAATCATAGGCGGCATGAATGGCCCATAACACTATGTCGCCATATATAAGTTTACAATCAAAACCGCAAATGTCGTATTGGAAGTTGGGTTATCATTTATGGTATGAACCGAGGCTAGGGGCAAGATCCTCAATGATTCGAGACTGCCTAGCCCGAGTCTCAGGCAAGCGCGCAGGCAAGCCTTGGAACGACAGGGCCGGTCCACCGATGTGGATTATTATACCTGAGCACTACGTTTCGCCGCCCTTTGGGGCGTAAGCGAGCCAACTAAATGACTCCATCGGTTCGAGAACGACCGATCAATCCGAGGCGCCTCGCAACAGCAACAACAACATAAGTCAAACTCGTCAGGGCGTGTAAAACCACTGACGCCACTTTTAGCTAGGAGGAAACGTAGGCCCTCCCTGATGTCCGTCTCCCGTTTTTGATTCATACCGGGTGTGATACTCGCGAATCAACGTTACACAAAGCTACGCCACGAAGGCCGTGCTTCGATCATCAACCACAAGACTTTGCTTTTCAACAGAAGCCTTGATCATTTGCCACTTAGGCATGCCACACAGGCAATTCACTCCATGCGATTGATATCCAGCAATATATAACCCCTGAGCTCGTACGTCTCAGAGAAGGGCGTTAAGCAAGAGAATAAATTCTCCGCCGCCAAACAGATATATATTTAATAGAGATCAATCACACGGACTAAAATCCAATGTCAGACACACAGTCCATTTACAAGTCCGTTCTGGGTCTGAACGAAACCGGAGGCACCTAGTACCTCGCATATCCATCGATCTCCAAGTACGTCTGGACGATCACTAACTGTTTCCATCTTCTTGGGTGTACAGCCCAATCAAGATCATCAGTAATTACCCAAACGACGTGAAGACCTCCGGTCTTCGACCATCGTCTTCATCTTCGACTTATCATCGTATCAGTTATTCAGAATGGGATAAACCCGGTCTTTCCGAATAACTCGCGTATATTTTATAAAAGTGCTACACAAACACAACATACGCCTCGTTCCAATTCATCAGTCACTAACCGCAAATTAATCAAGAGAATAGTTCCCCAAATATTAACCCCGAAGGCCGAAACCAACATCAGATCAATATCCAGAAAACCATTCTGCTTGGCTAACCGACAGTTAGTTTCTAAATCTCACATTCATAGGGAAAGATTCCCATTAATTTTATCCAAGATAAATTTCTTGAATTTATTCTCTAATCTTCTTTTGAATTTCGATTCAACTAGTCGGGATTAACGAAACTTACCGAAGTAATCATTTGTTTTAATTTCCCAATCCCAACCTATTTATCCCATGAAGTAAAACTGGTAATACTTCATATCTAACACCACAGTGTTATCGGTAAATTCAATTACCATTTCACGTTCAAATCTAATTAAAGATTTAACTATCGCCTGGAGCAAAACTGGTGATACTCCATTTTCGATCATTTCAATCTAATTAAAGATTCATTAAAACTCCACTTAGTTTTAATCGTTAACTGGGTTAAAGAATCCGTGTCATTTAAAACACGGTTCACGATAAACCCAAAATCACATTCATTAATTATCGGGTTAAAGAACAAGTGTTGTTTAAAACACTGTTCACGATAAACCCAAAAATCAATATCAATTCAATTCCAATTAAATATTATTTAATTGGTACACTTCATTAAATCTAAATAAAAAGATTTAATCTTTTCTCAACTGGGTTCAAGAACAGTGTTAGTGAAGACACCATTCACGACAAACCCAAATCACATTTGATATTCAATATAAGACTCTGAATAGAAAATATATCGGCTTATATTCAATATCAAATTCTACGATTAACAAATGTCGTATTAGAAATAACGATACAAATATATATCTTTCAAATTTCCATAACAACACCTGTATAATCACGAATTCCAACATCGAAATATTCCGAAGACAATTTCGATTCAAATCCACTCCAATGCAATCATTGGATATTCTGGTTATTTTTAAAACCCTTTTTAAATTCAATTTATTTATTTAAAAATAAATAGAATTATAATTCTAGTTCAAAACTAGTTCATTTCGATAAAAATCTATTTTTATCTTTTCAAATATGGAGTTTTTCATCCCAATTCTTCTCAAATCATTTCTTATGATTTTACACAAATTATTACTATTTTTAATAATTTTATCAAGGCCTGTACAGTCGATTTCCATCAATGGCCATCGAACTGCACTTACAGCGACCTTTTTCGAATTTGATTTGGACATAATTCCAAATCCAACCGTTAGATTTCAAATTTCTAATATCCGTTAGAAAGCTCTTTTCGATACGAACCCAACGGTTCCGGTTTTAGGAGAATCCGACGGTCGGATCTCCCGTAATGTCCATTTGAAATCAATGGTCGAAATTCACGAACGGCCGCGGCGCGGCGCGTTCTATTCAGGCCATTATATTATATATATAATATATATAATATATATTTCGTCGATTTCTATTTAAAATGAATTATATAAATAGTTTTAATATTCGTTTCAAAAGCAATTTCAACTTCCATTTCAATTCAAATCAAAATTGAATTCTTCTTTATAAATTCGTTTTAAAATTCATTTCTATTCAATTCAAATTTCAATTCAATTTGAATTCGTTTCAATTCGTTTTCAATTCATTTCATTTCGAAATCGTTTTCAATTCATTTCATTTCGAAATCGTTTTCAATTCATTTCATTTCGAAATCGTTTCCAATTCATTTCATTTCGAAATCGTTTTCAATTCATTTCATTTCGAAATCGTTTTCCATTCATTTCATTTCGAAATCGTTTTCAATTCATTTCATTTCGAAATCGTTTCCAATTCATTTCATTTCGAAATCGTTTTCAATTCATTTCATTTCGAAATCGTTTTCAATTCATTTCATTTCGAAATCGTTTTAAAATCGATATAGATATCGTTCACGTCAAAATGGCGTCAATCTAATCAACACGGCTTCATAAATTTCTATTTTCAAATATTCTATTTCAAATATTTCTTTTTCAAAATAGTTGTTATCAAAATATTTCGTTCAACACATGACCAATCTCAATGGATGAGTACTGTCAACACATGAACTTTTATTTTATATTGATAAAGATGTAAATTTTATTACTAAAATATTTCGTTCAACACATGACCAATCTCAATGAATGAGTACTGTCAACACATGAACTTTTATTTTATAATATTCTTTATTTTTCAAATTGGAATGAGGCCCAATCAATTACCATATAAAGTTAATTATATGGATTTCCATACAACACATGTATATAATAGCATTGAAAAATAATCAACCATCAACCAAAGTGCACTACACTGTATAAGCATCAAATATAGATATTCAACGCTTATAACAGTCTGTCAATCAATCGATCGACATATTTAATCAATCAGGATGAGTGAACTTCAAATTTCATCCCAACACCCGTGTGGGGTTTCAAACAATCACACGCATATTTTATTTGTGCTGTTGGGCGATGTGTAAAATTTATCGTCCCAATCAATGTCATTCAAATAGGTGTACATAAACAAACCGTCTGGTTTGTAAATGAATATTCTATTTTATTCACTTCACGTTAAAAATTATATTTTTAACGATAAAACATTTTATTTCAACCTATGAATTTCTATTCAATTCATTCTTTAAATAAAATGATATTTTTATTTTTCTAACTTATTTTAGAAAATTTCGGCGGCATAACGGCACGATACTAGAAACGGGACGAGGCCTAGCCTTATCCCCGGTCTAGTGAAGGCCCACGCCATTCACACATCAATCAAAATCACCAAACAACCAATTTCAAATCACATCATATAACTAATCTATGCAACCAAACAAACAAGTCCATGGTCTGTGGACGATTGTGTCGGGTGCTACTAAGCACCGTCTGCATCCTAGTATATATATAACTAGAAAAAGAAATTGAAAGGTGAGAAATTCTCACATATAGCTATCCTAGCTCCACGGCACTTCTTATGCAGGAAATCTTCACTGTTCTCGTCGATATCACTTTCTTCGCCCGTATTCTCTACATATGCAAAAATCGAATTTTTACTTCGCTATTCCATATATAAAAATCATATTTTTATTTCGAAGTTCAATATATAAAAATCATATTTTTATATCGAAGTTCAATATATAAAAATCCCATTTTTCTATCGAAGTTCAATATATAAAAATCCTATTTTTCTATCGAAGTTCAATATATAAAAATCCTATTTTTCTATCGAAGTTCAATATATAAAAATCCTATTTTTCTATCGAAGTTCAATATATAAAAATCCCATTTTTCTATCGAAGTTCAATATATAAAAATCCTATTTTTCTATCGAAGTTCAATATATAAAAATCCTATTTTTCTATCGAAGTTCAATATATAAAAATCCTATTTTTATATCGAAGTTCAATATATAAAAATCCTATTTTTCTATCGAAGTTCAATATATAAAAATCCTATTTTTCTATCGAAGTTCAATATATAAAAATCCTATTTTTATATCGAAGTTCAATATATAAAAATCCTATTTTTCTTCCGACAATATAAAAGATTATATTTTTAATGTTCTAGTATATAAAAGATTATATTTTTAATGTTCTAGTATATAAAAGATTATATTTTTAATGTTCTAGTATATAAAAGATTATATTTTTAATATATAAAAATCCCAACTAAAAATCTATTCTTTTCTATACTTAATATAAAATAAATAAAAAAACAAATTCTTATATATTCGCCATATGATAATGAAAATTACCTTTTTATAGTACTTTTAATCTATACAAACAAAACTGAATTAAAAGAAAACAATTTCATTTTTAAACAAGAAAGAAAAGGGAGGAAACTCACTGTTTTCGGGCGCTTTGGGGTTGGAGAAGAGGATGAGGGCGCACAGGGGGTCGGGGCGTCGGAGGGGGTGGCAGATGGCCAGAGGCGGGCCCCCCAATTGACTGGCGATGGCTGTTCAGCGAGCTCGGGGGTATAGGGTTCGGGTTTTGGTTGGAGGGACGTCGATTTAAGGAGGATCGGAGAGATGAGGGGGGGGGGGGGGGGGTGTGGCGGTCTGGTGATGGGGCGGCGCTCCGGCGAGGGCGATAGGGGGGCGACACCGACGAGGCAAGCAGCAGTTTTTTTTTTCTTCCTTTTGATTTCCGATTATAAATCGGGGGGGGGGGGGGCTGGAGGGATTAAGAGAGAGGGAAGGTTTTTTTATTTTATTTTATATTATTTTATTTCTAAAAGTTGACTTTTACATACGACCTCGAAACGAGGCCCACCGCCTGTCGTCCATAGCGTATTACCCCCATTCCGAACACAATGGGATATGTACCGCAAGCTGAATCGAACGTTACGATCAGTTTCCTTTGAATTTACATTTAAATCACTATATTGAATTTTAAATGTACATTTCAAATTACCGGGGTCACATACTAACTAGAAAATTCCAGAAAAATATTTTCTAGCTTCGTATTGACGATACGGTCCTAACAAAACTAGATTCGTCGAATTCTGAGACCGTTAGAAAAATGGCCAATTTCCAGTCGATTAAAATCAACTGAAAGTGGTCAAACGCATTTTCCTTTGCCACGCTCACATATTGATTCGAAAAATTATGTAATTTGAAACCTAGCAATAACTTTACATCACGGACCCAACAAAAGTGGTTTCGTCGAAATCCGAGGTCGTTTGCAAAATGTCCATTTTTTAAGGGCCTGAATTCCATAGCGACTATTCAGAAATTTCAACTGGACATATCTTTTGATTCCCGCAATGAAATCTTGATTTGTCGGATTCGTTGGAAAGATATTCACAATTAGATCCTAATGTTTTTGGTTTCACTAAAATCCGGATTGTTTTGCACCCGGTACATTCAATTGAAGTTTGAAATCGAATTATCGAACTACCGCGCCATATTCAATTCTATTTATAATTATATATAAATATTTATATTCTAACGACGAACTATATAAATATATTCATTCGAATTATATTCAAATTAAATTTCTCGACGATATTATTTAAAATAATTCATTTTAAATAATCAAAATTCGCTAAAATTGCAAAAATAACTATTTCAAACTGGCTCGCATTTTACGGGTTGTTACAATGCAGCTGCATCCCAACTCTTATGCCTACTTGCACACTTTGCACATAGCATATCGTGAGGTCTTAGGTATAGAGCTTACGTTCGATGACGTTCATTTCTTCTATAACTTCAAGCATCGGACTCGAGAAACTCCATCTTTCTGTTATTTTGAGTCTGTTCCTAAGAGGAAGATAATCTCGGCGCCATTCAGCAGTAAAGCTGGAGATTCCAGATTAGAATGGTTCTATATGCGGCAACAGCCTGGATGTGCCAGGAGGTGGACGAAATCAAGTAAAGCACTGATTTTCTAAATCCGGGCTCTATACACTTGAGTTATCACCTTAACCTGTTTTCCTTTTTGCTTGCAGTCGACAACCCAAAACAAATATCAGATCAGGCGTTCTTTGACCGGATGCACCAACTTCTAAATGGCGATCAGAAATTCTTGACTATCGATGAAGTCCTTAAGGACGAATATCTTCACTTCCATGGGCTGTTATCCGTTTCCCGCAGTATTGGTCATGGGACAGCTCCATATGTATACATCCCACGAGTGGAGGTAGTCCCAGAGACAGGAGAAGGCTCGGGAATTCCTACAGTGTCTCTTCGAACTTCACCTTCTCCTTCTTCTACTCAGGATGACGAATTGGCTAACCTGGCCGAAAAGCATCGTGAAGGACATACTGCCCCCGAGGAGGCTACTTCTCTGGAAAAGTCAACATCCTCTCAAGAGTCGCCACTTAATGCTTCTGAGGGAGACGTCCCTAGTACTGATGACCCAATATTTCAGGGCTTGGGGGATCTCCCCTTACCTGAAACCATATATACTTCAGAGGATTTTAGGAAGGATCCTTTAGTCTTCACCTCTTCTGAAGAGACAACTCCTGCTAAGGCCAAAGAGCCTGCCCATACTAGTCTAGCTTCAGACTCGGGTTGGTTGGGGGGAACACACCACTTAGGGCACACTTTATACAACAGTATTAGCATTCATTGCACCTCTTTCTCCGTGAATCCATTGATTCTGAATTTCGTTTGTCTTATTGTGCAGGCACGATGTCTCGATCTTACTATGATATCAGGAAGCTTCGCCGCAGCATGTCTAATCCACCTCAGGATATCGAGTATGATCGCCGCGATGATCGCGGTAGGGAGGAGAGAAGGCCTTATGATCCCTATCGCTCTCGACCCTCACATTCTCGCTCTCCCGTTCGGCCGGAACAAGAGAAATATAAAGTCTATCAAAGCCGTAGGGAAGAGGACAGGCCACAATCTAAAGACTCCACTTCTTCCCATGAAAAGCGCAGTAGAGAGAGAAGTCCTCCAAAAGAAACCGGGTCTCGAAGTAAGCACAAGGTCCCTGCTACTAAATGACCTAGGACAGACAAAGAAACTACCGAATCCTCCTCACACAGGGACACCGAATTGACAATCCCCGCTCCTCCCCCACTAGATGCGGAAACTACAATAAAGCGGGCATATTTGGAGGAGCAATTTCCCGAACACTACTTCGAGACTTTGACTTTTTTACCTGCCCTTGAACCTATTTCTTCTAAGTGGGCAGATGAGGCTAAAGCAAAGATAGATGCGGTGGAAAAACAGTATTCTGAGATGTTTAAATATTCACGCAATCTTTCCAGAATCATCCGTACTCTAATCACAAATACCGACTCAATGCAAAAGACCGCGGAGGAGGATGCCAAGGCTTTAAAGGCTCTAGGAAAAGATTTGGAAGACACTCAATCTCAGCTAGCTGTCGCTCAAAGGGACGCTTCTAACTTCAAACAACAATTTGAGGATATGCAAAAGCGCTATCGTGACTTGCTTGAATCTCACACTCAAGAGCGTTCTGAGCTAAAAAAGCAAGCCGATGATGCTAAGTCAGAAGTTGCTAAGACGCACCTTGCTTATACTGACCTCGAACGGAAAAATGCCGAGTTAGCAAAGAGCAATGCTGAGCTAGAAAAGAAGAATGCTGACTTGGCTTCAAAACTATTGGAGGCAGAGAATAGAGCTGCCCTGGCGGAGGGCAATGTTGAGTGTGCTATCAAATCTGCGGAGGAAGCCCGCAAACAATTATCTGAGGCGGAGGCTGATATTCAAGGTTTTGGCGAATTAATGATTGAATTCTTCGCACATATCATCCGTCGCCGTAACATTTCTTGGATCGAATATTACCCATCCACTCTAGTTCAAGTATGGAATCAGATTGTTGAGTGGGAAAAAGAGGAGCTCAAAGTCGATTCCATTGATGAGGATAAGCTAATGGAAAAATATTTGAGGGATGATGAGCCAGAACGCCTAGCTGAAGGGCGCCGCCTCATTGCTGAGGCTATGGAAGAAGAGAGGAGGAGGATTAAACAGAAAAACATTCCCGAGACTGGTTCCTCTTCTGCTGCCCCCGCGACTTCGGAAGTAGAGGGGTATGACCCCGAAAATCCGGGAATCCCCCGAACAACTCTGCTATCTCCAATCCCTGAAATGGCATCAAAGACAGTGGTTACCCCCGCTGAGAAGTCTTCGGAAGGTATCCCTACCTTTTCTCCTCAATTTGTCAAGGCTATTTCTACCTTTCGCCACATGATTGAGCAATCGATGAAAAACCCATTGTTTTCGCCTGAGTTGATAACTGTTGCTTCTCATTCTGTAGGTATTGAGCCATCCAGAAAGACAGATGTGACTCAGGGAGCCACCGCTGGGGTAGAGCCCACGGAAAAGGCAAAAGGAGGGGAGGACAAGGCTGCTCCTATAGACTTGGGAAAAAGAAGTGAGCCGACTAAGGCCGACACTCCCCATGATGAAGAAATGATAGCAGCTTTAAAGGATGATGGTGGTGACGGAGGTCATGAGGAGGAACCAGAAGTTACAATAATCGGAGAGTCAAAAAATGATGATGATGTTACTTTGGCTGCAATGAAAGCTGATCAAGACAAACGCTTGCAATTAAAAGCCGAACAACTAGACCCTGAAGCCCTCAAGCCCATCGCAGTTGTGGATGCGAGATCAAGGTTAGTTGTTAAGCTTTCAACTAGATCTATTACAGAGGAACTTGCTAAAAAATCTTCTCTTGATTCCAGCGCTCCGCCCTCTGGGAAGAAGTCAACCGGTTCCAGCACCGCATCTTCAGGAAAGAAGAAATCTAAACGAATCTTGACAGAGGCTGAGAAAGAAGCAAAGGATGCGGAGAAAGCCGCCAAGAAGTCCAAGGCTCACTCGAAACCTAAATAGTGGATTGTCTTGTATCGTTTTAGCATTTAGTGAACCAACAATTGCTGCTACAATAGTGGCTCCTGCGCCTTCTTTTTTAGCTATTTTCCTGTACAAATTCATTCATTTGTAAATAAAAATAATAATTCATTTTCTGCAATGTCTGTTTGTCAGTAGTTCTGCACTTATGTAAAAATGCATGTCTTACTATAGTTATGAAATGAAGTTACGGAGGGAGGAAATATGCGTATACATATATGCCCCCAGTCAATTCCCACAAATTATTTAATGCTTAATCAAGCAATCTAAATGCTCCCGACTTTCTGACGGGATAGCACTTCCTGTGTCGTCAGTACCTGTCGTTTTCTCTGGCATTTCTTTTATACTCTCTCTCTTTCTCCTGAGAGTTAGAGTTCGAGCTCAGCAATCTATTCATTCCCCGGTCTTTCAGCGGGGAAGGATTTCTTTCTCAGCGCTCAGTCGGAGACGCTTTTATACTCTCTCTCTCTCTGGAGAGTTAGAGTTAGGGGAAGGATTTCTTTTTCAGCGCTCAGTCGGAGACGCTTTTATACTCTCTCTCTCTCTCTCTCTCTGGAGAGTTAGAGTTAAGAATGTTGTTTTCTCATTCTTTTATGTCTTGTCGCACAAATAGTCGCTGTGCTTTTTCTTATGTTTAAACTATCTTTAACCTTTTCAGGCTTTGAATCATCCTGTATTCCATAATCACAACAGAATAATCGATGAATGTATATATATAATTCATAAAAGTAAATAACACACAATATTTTTATAGTGGTTCGGCTAAGTCGTAGCCTACATCCACTTTATAGTCCTTTATTCATATCGTCAGATTTTCCCAGGGCAAGTCGTGCCTTATTACAGAATTCATAAGAAAAATAACAAAGAATACAACATTTCTAATCCAAATATCGCATCAAGTGTTGGGCATTCCATGCTCTAGGGACTTCTTCGCCATCTACGGTCGTTAACTTGAAGGTTCCTTTTTCAAGTTTCCGTTGGATGACAAAGGGTCCTTCCCACTTTGGGCCGAGGTGAGGAAGGGATGGAAAGACTCTCTTTAGCACCAAATCTCCTGGTTCAAAAGTCCTAAGGCGAACTTTTTTGTCGTAATAGCGTGCCATCTGACGTCGATGTCTTGCCGCACGCAAATCTGCTTCGTCCCTTTTTTCTTCGACTTCATCAAGAGACTCAAGTAAGAGTGCCTGATTCGTCATCGGGTCATAATACGTCACCCTGTGGGAAGGAACTTCCAGCTCAACTGGAATTACTGCTTCTGAGCCAAAGGAGAGAGAGAACGGGGTGTGACCAGTAGCCGTCTTAAATGTTGTACGATATGCCCACAAAGCCAGGGTCAATTCGTCAACCCATTTTGCCTTTGCACGCTCTAACCATTTCTTGAGGATGGATTTTATTACTTTGTTTATTGCCTCTACTTGACCGTTCGACTGCGGGTAAGCAACTGCAGTGTATCGCTTGTCAATCTTATACTTCTGGAAGAAATTTCTGAATTCAGTACTATCAAACTGGGTTCCGTTGTCAGTTATAATCGTCCTTGGGATCCCGAATCGGCATATAATATTTCTGACCACGAAACCTATCACCTTTCTTGCCGTGATCTTGGTCAAGGGCTCAGCTTCCACCCACTTTGTAAAATAGTCCACGGCCACTATTGCATATTTCGCTCCTCCTTTAGCAATCGGTAGAACTCCAATAATATCAATTCCCCACGTGGCAAATGGCCAAGGACTCACCATTGATTTAAGTTGGGTCGACGGTGCTTTGGGGATTTTGGCGAATCTCTGGCACTTATCGCAGCGTCGTGAATAATCAGCTGCATCTTTATTAATTGTGGGCCAGAAGTATCCGTATCGCAATATCTTTTTTGCTAAAGTTTGACCTCCTGTATGATCTCCACACTCACCTTCGTGTACTTCTCTTAGTACACGCTTGATGTCGTCGTGTGTTATACATCGTAACAGGGGCATAGAAAATCCTTGCCTATAAAGAGTATCATCTTGCATGACATATCTGGTAGCCTTGCGAACTACAGCCCTTTTCTCACTCTTTTTCGATGGGAGTGTCCCATTCTTAAGAAAGTTCTTAATTGGGGTCATCCACGACTCCTTCTCCGGTTCCACTTCGAAAGCGAACTCAACTTCCATCGACTCAAAGCTTGGCGATTCCAATGTTTCAATTGGAATTATTTCAGACTCTTCTGGATTGTCGGAACTAGCCAGCTTTGCCAGCCTATCCTCCTTCTGGTTTTCGGCTTTTGGGATGTGTGTTATATCGTACCGCTCCAAGCTACTCAATAGCTCTCTCACTTTCCTGAGGTAGGCGATAAGTCGAGGTCCCCGAGCCACAAATTCCTCTTGCACTTGGCAAACAAGGATTTTAGATTCACAGAATATGTCCAACATTTTTATTCCGAGGTCTTTAGCGAGTTTCAGCCCGGCAATCAGGGCTTCGTATTCAGAGTCGTTGTTAGTTGCCGAGAATTCTAATCGCAGAGCGTAATATAACGACCGTCCTTCAGGAGTGACCAAAACGATTCCAGCTCCGGACCTTCGGTCGTTCTTAGCTCCGTCTGTGTATAGCTTCCACGGATCTATCTTCAACTCATTCTCGGACTTGACCACTCTGTCATCGATTATTTCCTCCTCTGGGATGGTGAATTCCGCAATAAAGTCTGCCAGAGCTTGCCCCCTGATCGACTTTCATGGTTGAAAATTTAAATCAAATTGGCTTAATTCTATATTCCATTTGATCAACCTCCCCGATGCTTCGGGCCTCTGTAACACCTGCCTCAAGGGCTGGTCGGTGTATATGGTTATTGGATGAGCTTGGAAATAGTGACGAAGCTTTCGGGATGCGATTAGGAGGCTGTAAGCGAGCTTCTCAATCTTTGGGTAGTTGCACTCTGCCGCTGCTAATTTCTTGCTTACATAATATACTGGCCTTTGTACTTTGTCTTCTTCTCGAACCAGGGCTGTGCTAACGGCGTGAGCCGAGACTGCCAAGTAAACAAACAATTCTTCGTGATCCACTGGCTTTGACAAAATCGGAGGTTTCTCTAGCAGTTCCAATAAATTTCGAAAGGCCTCAACACAGTCCGGAGTCCACTCAAAGTTTTTCTTTCCCCTTTTAATTAAATCAAAAAACGGAACGCACTTGTCTGTAGCTTTGGAGATGAATCTACTCAACGCGGCTACTTTCCCTGCAAGACTTTGGACATCTTTAATTCTTCTTGGTTCTTCAATGTTTCTAATCGCTGCTATTTGGCTAGGATTGATTTCAATTCCTCGGGAGCTCACAATGAAGCCTAGGAATTTTCCCGACGCCACTCCAAATGAGCATTTCAGAGGATTCAACTTCATCCGATACTTTCGCAGGATACCAAACATTTCCGCCAAGTCTTGTATGTGGCTGGAGGACTGTTTCGATTTGACAAGCATATCATCCACATAAACTTCCATAGTCTTCCCTATTTGATTATAAAACATTCTGTTCACCAAACGCTGATAAGTGGCTCCAGCGTTTTTCAATCCGAATGGCATTACAACATAACAATACAATCCCAAATTTGTAATGAAGCTCGTATGTTCTTGGTCTGGCACATGCATAGGAATTTGGTTGTACCCAGAATATGCATCCATGAAAGAGAGAAGTTCATGACCTGCTGTCGAATCTACAAGCTGGTCAATTCTGGGAAGTGGGAAACTATCTTTTGGGCAGTCTTTGTTCAAATCTGAAAAATCAATGCAAATCCGCCATTTTCCATTCGGCTTCTTTACCAAGACGGGATTCGATATCCAGTCGGGATATGTCGAATCTCGAATGAATCCGTTCTACTTCAGCTTCTCAACTTTCTCTTTGAGAGCAGCCGACCTCTCTGGGCCCAGCATACATCTCTTTTGCTTCACAGGCGGATGCTTCGGGTTTACATTTAACTTGTGACTTATAATGGATGGCGATATCCCACACATGTCAGCGTGGGTCCAGGCAAACACGTCCAAGTTTGCCTTCAAGAAGTCCGTTAGTTCTTTTGGCTCGACGTGGATCCAATTGAGAACCAATCTTCAAAACTTTTGTCGGATCAGCTTCATCAATGGGAATTTCCACTGTCGCTTCATTAGGAGTTGCATTTTTAGTCTCTGGTTCCTCGTCTTTTCTGGGATCCAGGTCTTCAGGCGTTCCTTTCAGCAACTCCTTCGGGGCCGATTTCTCTAATTGCTACGCCGAGCCCCCCTTTGGGGGAGGCGAGGCATCTTTACTCTCGATGTTAAGTCCTTTCATCAACATCTTTAGTTCGGCAACATAGCAGGCCCGTCCAGAAACTTGATCCCCTCTCATTACTCCAGTTCCGGCTTCAGTTGGGAACTTAAGCAATAAACACCAAGAGGCGACACAAACTCTAAATTCAGTAAGGGCAGGCCTTCCCAAAAATGCATTATAAGGCGAATCTACATCCAATACTACAAACTGAAGCATCCACACTCTTCTGCGTTCTCCTTGCCCCAAGGTCACGGGCAATTCTATATATCCCATGGGAGCTGTTGACGCCCCGTTGAAGCCTCTTATCCATCCTTCACATGGCTTCAAATCTTCAGATTCCAGCTTCATCTGATCAAATGACTTTTTAAACAAAATATTGACGGAACTTCCGTTGTCTACTAATACCTTATGAACCAAGGCCGGCCCAATGGTGGTAGTAATAACCAACGGATCATCAGTGGGTGATTGGATCCCAGTATTATCTCTGCTGCTGAACACCACGTCGTCAAACATGGTCTTCTGTTGTTTTATGGGGGCGATATCTTCCAGATCATCACCTTCAATCACATCTATGTGCCTGGCAGCATTTACATATTGATCCATTGCTCTAAAGCTACGGATTGCTGGGTGAGGTCCGCCCACTATGGAGTTGATAACAATTCCTTTACCTTTTTGCTGCGCTGTAGGCTTGGGAGCGGGTAGGATCTGTTTTGGAGCTTGCTCTCCTTGCCCCCTGTCCCTCGGGGCAACTTTGTATTCATCCAACTTACCTTCATGCAGCAGCTTCTCAATCACATCTCTCAAATGCCGACATTCATTGGTTGAATGTCCATGAGTTCCATGGAATAAACAAAACTTCCCAATTGCCATTTCTTTCTCGGTCGAATCACGAGGTGGCGGTCTTTTATACTGCAAAACGTTGTACGTATCCAGGTAAATATTCTCCAGGGTGTCGTTCAATGGTGTATAATTTTCATAGGTCTGGAATCGGGGTCTTTTGTTAGGATCACTTCCCCTATTTCTATTTCTTCTGTTACCGTTCGTATTACGGTTATTGTTGTTGCCCCCGTTTCCAGCATTGTTGTTTCCACCCTTGTTTCCCACATTTACTTCAACCTTGCCGGAACTTTCCCCAGACTGCTTCACGGCGACGTTACTCTGCACATTTTCTTTTGAAGCCGCTTCAGACTTTCTCTTTCGGTTTGCCCTGGACTCCTCTCGCCTTAAATAAATATCGACTTTTTCATAGAATATCTCTCTTGTGGAGGGTGTCTTCCCAGAAAGGTAATCCCCGAACTCAGATTCAGGATCGACTCCTTCCTTTAATGCCATCAGAATGGTAGGCTCATGCGGGTCACTAACTTCAGTCACAGCTAAGTTAAAACGGTCCAGATATGACCTCAAAGACTCTCCTGGTGCCTGCTTAATTCTTGACAATTCAATAACACTTTTGGACTTTCGGGCATGGAGTCGGAACTGATTCATAAAACGTTCGCTCAGTTCCCTGTAATTCGAAATCGAACGAGGGGGAAGTCGGGTAAACCAGAACAGCGCCACATCTTCTAAATAGATTGGGAATGCTTTACACTTCACTTCATCAGGGGCAGCAGCAGCATTCATGAGCCACGAGTATCGCATCAAATGCTGTCCCGGATCAGTTCTCCCGTTGTACTTGTCCATCTGTGGCAGGTTAAAACGCCGGGGAAACTGGAAGTCGAGGACATCATCGGTGAAAGGAGTATGGCTTCGCTCAATGCCATAATCTTCATTTGTATAGTTCCGGCTCTCGGACATGATCTGGCGCACCATCGCCTGTACATCAGCATTAGTTAGGGGCCGCTCAGGTTCCCTGGCCCTAGTATCCGGGTTCCTTCTGGGCTCTTGTTCAGGAGATGCCCTTCTTCTTCGAGCTGCTTCTGCTCTATTCCGTTCCCTACGCTCCCGGTCGATCTCGGGAGGAGGGGACTGGAGCCTTTGCCCCCGAGTGGGATCATTGTTTCCTAGTGCTCGGGCAATATCCTCGCGAGACCCCAAAGATCCGAATGTCAGCTGCTCTACATTCTGAGGTCGTTCGAGCGGCCTTCGTTCACGGGGCCGCTCTTCCTCGGAAGATGAAGACTGATCCACTGGTGTGTGACGAACCGGTGATGGGGTTCTCTGTCGACGGAGCTAGCTAATCTCCCTACTCATGAGCCTCATATTTTCTTGCATCATGAGGTTGGTGCGCTCGTGGACTTTCATAGCCTCCCTAGTACTTTCAAGCATATCAAGTAGGCGCGAGAAATCTCCTTGAGTAATGGGCGCAGATGGATTGACCTTATCACTGACCCTGGCAGCTGGAATTGGAGCATTTGTAGGGACTTGAGTAGAAGTTCCAACATCACCAAGAGTCGGATCGGATCGGAAATGGGAGGTCGGGTCGGTTCGGAGCTGGGGAGTCTGGTCGGGTCGGTACATGGCAAGCTGCTCGGGTCGGTTCAGATTGGGGGAATGCACTGCTTTAGAATCTCCTACCCGGATCGGATCGGAGCTCTCCCCCTGAAGACGGTTCGGATTTCCTGCACTGGTTCGTCCTGCTGCTGAACTTTGCCCACGAGACCTTGTTACAACCGCATTTTGCTGATCTTCGCCAGCTCCATTTCGTCGACCAGATTGAACTTCTTTGCCTTTTCCTTTGGCCATGATTCTTCAACAATCACTTCAACAAATATCCAAGGGCGTTGAAACTTGAGGATTAACTTCTTTGAACTCAACGGTCCAAAAAGTAGAACGATAATCCCAAAAAACAAAGAATTCAGATGAGTTCTCAGTGAAAGCACCAAAAATGTTAGACCAAAAAGTGGTTCTAACACCCAAATTGATTAAAAGCAGAATGAAATAAGATCAAAAAATAAAAATGAACACACAGGATTTATAGTGGTTCGGTGAAGA
This sequence comes from Allium sativum, assembly GCA_030737875.1. NCBI lineage: Eukaryota > Viridiplantae > Streptophyta > Magnoliopsida > Asparagales > Amaryllidaceae > Allium > Allium sativum. Next base: position 269,267,233 of record CM060922.1, on the reverse strand, counting down.
AATGCCTACGTCCACTTGTCTTTCACTATCTTCACTGATTTAGTTGCAAGTACAATAAAATATTCACTTGATTTCTCTCACAACTCACTTGCAACCACTCAATTGTCTAAAAACAAATAATGAAAGAAGATTTGTATTTCCCGGGATTGCTGGAATTTGGGTTATGAAGGTGGTTGAACTCTCGAAGTGCCAGAAAAAAGATCCTTTTCTTTGTCTCCAGACGGGGTATTTATAGGTGAGAATTTGCTCAGAATCCGATCCGGATCGGAGCCACGTGTCATCCATCCCATCAGCCTCGGGTTCGGATGAATTACTATGTTGACAACGCATCAGTGTAGTGGAAGTTGAGGGTAGAAACTGGTCACTGCCGATCCGGATTACCAGGCGCTCATGCAGGAGAGTGACGTGGAAGACAAGCTCGGGTCGGAGGGATATGTACAAGGGGTTCGGATCGGGGTATCCGATTTGACCCGGATTGACTTGGAACCAATTCTCTCTTCTCTTTATTCTGCTCCGCTCCGCTCCGATCTATCTCCATAGCAATCAAGTAGCTTTCCGATCCAATTGGGATTATATTACCTTCCGATCCGAACAGCTGTGCCTTTCTGATTTCCACAGCAATAGTTCACCGATCCGAACAGAAAACTCTATCCGATCCGAACCGATGCGCTGCTCTGATCCGACCTGCTTCAGTACTTCCCAAGTTTTTCATGTTCTTCAACATTTTACATCTTGACTTTGTGTTGCCCAGTTCACAAAGTGGGCTAACACGTAGAAAGGTGTAGATACTTACTTCATTAAGGTTAATATGGATGAAAGAGATGAAGTATCCCACAAGTTTTTATCCGATGCTTTGATTAACATGAAAGATCTTACATCGACTAATCTCTGTACACGAGCTCTCCTCTTGAATCGTATTTTAGTCCGAACCATTCAGCTAAGGAAAGGAAGTTATGAGAAAGCTTACAAACACGACTTTCAGTTGTTATATGCTATTTACTCTAACAAGCAAGTTAATTGGGCTAAAATCATACTTGATGAATGGGTGGATATTACATATAAACAGAAGTATAAGACGATTCATTTTGGTGCTTATATAACACGCATACTTCATGAAAGAAGAGTTGACATACCTGATACTACTTACTTGAGTATCAAAGATATTAGTCTAAAAACTTTACCCTTGTGGGTATTGATCCCAAACCGTCAACGTTAGAGTATATGTCTTTTCAAGCTTGGAAAGAAAACATTGCATCACAACCGGCAGCATCAACATCGAAATCATCTCGTCGTCATCGTGGACTTGAACTTGAGGAAGAAGAGGAAGGAGACATTAAAGTCATTACTCCCGATATCCCCTCTAAATAAGCCTTGGTCATGCTCTCCCATAATCAATCTAAACTTCACAAAGATCTTAAAAAGTTAGAGCATACGACCAATAAGAAATTCAACTCTCTGAAAGGCTTTCTTAACAAACTTTGGGATAAAATTTCTTGCATTAGACCTAAATCCTCCCAAGCTCGTGATCCAACTCCATTTCAGTAGTCCTCCAGTTCCAATGATGAAGAAGCACCAGACTCAAGCTCCGATCATGATGATTCTAAGGGTGGTGATACTAGTGTTGGACCAAGCATGACTTCTTCTGAAAGTTGGTAAATTTGGTATAATCTTTTATGATATATTTTGCATCGTAACAAACTTTTTGATTCCTATGGTTTGTAATATTTTTTGTTACTTTAGTAAATTTAGCACAAAACATTACTATGTGCTTGCTAACGTGGTGATCGCTGAATGTTTGTATGTGAATAGTTGTGCTTACGTCGTGTATGTTGGTGTTTGTGTGTTTGGGCACATTTCTGATCATTGAATTTTAGTTATATTTCCTTTTTTCAATGGAAAAGGGAGAGAAAATATATGCATATTGACGGGGGAGTTAAATATATTGTTGTCATTATCAAAAAGGAGGAGAATGTTGGATCTCGCTTTATAGCGCTTTGATCATGACAATTATACATGTAAAAATATTACTGTCGACTAACTTTGTTTTGCAGGAAGAAAATCTACAACAGATTCCAAGATCTCAATTAATGATTATATTTGTTTAGAATCTGTTTGTATTAGTATAGAAATTGTTAAAATCTTCCTTGGTGATACGCATACATGCACGTTTTTAATTTATATGTTTCTTAAAAAAACATGCACAAGATATAAGCACATAGCAGGAAACAGACGTTTGAAATTTTCAACTCAGACGTCTATCTGCTGAGACAAAAATACATCCAACACAATATTCAAACGTCTGTTCTGAATAATTCATACGTCTGAATATAGTCTAAAATAATTTATTTTCTTGTTGTATATATATTTAATTAAAAACAGACTTCTGAAATTTTATTTCAGACTTCTGAATACGAATAGAAGCAACTATTCAAAAAAATGCACAACTCTTAATTCATATCTAATCATCTAATCATTGAATCTCTTCGTGATTGATTACAACTATTTGTATATTATAAATAGAGATTCAAACAATCATTTTTATCACTGAATTATATTCTAATTCTTTCTATCTAATCTATTGCATTTGATTTACAAGAGCACTCTATTTTTAGATTTCTAAGATTACAAATCTTTTTAATATTCCATATTCTTTCATGAACTACACTATTATCATCAAGGAAAGATTATAGGAAGGGTGTACTCAAATTTGACATATCAATGTTACTAAAAACACAAGTGGTCAACAAAAACCATTGTATTGTTGATGTCCTCTTCAACAATTGAGGCACAAAATCCTGTTTGGTTGTTCGGGTAGTTGTAGACCTATTCCTTCTGGTTAAGTGAGGGTTTTTAGTAGTGAAATTCCAGAATGGAGTCTGGGACTGGACGCAGAATGAAGGTTCGAACCATTATAAAATCTTGGTGTAAGTTTTACTTATTGTTGATATTCTGCTATCTACACATTACTCTACTTAAATTCCATATTATACGATCATATCGCTGCAAGGCCTCTTTCAGAAGTGTTTGTTGAATATAGAAAATGATTTTTTTAAGAATCGATTAAGAGTTTAAATAATTGATTTTTTATGAAAAGACCTGACCTGCCAATTTACTTGATCGCAATATTTGAGATTGATAATTGAATGCCCGAGAATCAATAAAATATCTTATTGTACTTTTTGACATGTTGTTTCGAAGAGACAAGGTTGGGAACTAGACCCAAAACCACTTTGAACCAACGTTGCGTTGCGAAGCTAACTTGCAGGGAATAAAGATGAAGTAATTGAAGATTGTAGATCTTCATAAAATGGAAGAACTACTTATAATCTCTGACTTGCAACCGAAGATACACCGTGGTCCTGTTGTGGTTGAAATCTATGGATTTGCAAGTACTACTCGCTACTGATCTATAGGGTGATTCCTAGGATGCGGTAGGAGGGTTCCTTCGGTTCATCTTGTTCTTGGATGACTTGTATGGACCAATGTATGATAAAGTATTCCCTTAAGAGTCATGTACGTTGATTTTTACAAATATACCAAGCATAGTGGTGGAGAGGGAAACTTTTCTTAGCTTAACACCTAGAGTGTCTTTATGGAAGTCAATTAGTGATTCAACAAATCTAAGGATGTGGCATTCAAAGATATAAGGTGTTCTCTTAAAAGGTAAACGTGACCTCAAGCCTCATCAACGGGGAAATGCCAGAAATCGGGAAGGTAGCATGAATAAGTGAGTCATTCCCATTAGGGTGTATTGTCACCATCTAGAGAAATTTCATTTTGTTCTTCTTTTGTTTTTGTATATCTTGGTAATTACGGTGGTCGCACGACAAAAAGCCGTAGGGTGACAATATATTCGATACACTCAAGTTGAATGAGTTGTCGGTCATGTGTGGTCAGGTTGCAAGATGTTCTTGTTGTACCCTAATGTATTTTCTCTAGAGGTACACTATCGGAAGGTGGTCACATACCTTGTCATAGTTGGAATCCATTCTCTAATAAGTGCCATGTAGTTTTTGGTTTATATACTAAATATGTAGAGCGTGAGATACAAGTGTTCTACTAGATGGTTATTTATTTTTGGTTTGGTAAACACTATTATAATATCAGTGGATTTTCATATATCAAAAGTATTTTGGGTTATCATAAGTTAAAAGCCGTCTGTGTCTATGTATGGACTAGTCTTATGATTATCCTTTTCTTTCAAAAGAATTTTCTAAAAGTTAAACAAGTTGTTTGCAATATGAATTTATCAATGAAAGAACTCCAGACTAATTCGGGTGAATTTTTCTTTGCTTCAAATGTGCTTAGGTCAGACCGAGTATATTTCCAGGTTAGGCTTCGCTTGGAACTTCATAAGGGGACCTGGAGTCAAGACTTATATACATATTTTCTGGTACTAGCTTATTCAGCTGTATGTGTGTTGTATTGAGATGAATATGCACTCTGATTATAATTATATATATATATATACACTGTTTTCTTTTGAATAAAGTATTGTTGATATATTATATTTTGTCCATTCCGCTATGAGACTCTGATCTTCTTATTCTTCTATTATAATATTTCTTTCTTTCTTTTCTCACCCTTTAATTTCTTTCTCTTAACTATCCGCTTTTCTATACAATTGGATTGGACAGAAGTGTAATTAGTCAACTCAAAGGGTACAAAAAATCGGGTTGTTATACTATGCAGCCAAAACATTCGTATCTTGGCGAGGCATCGGAGATTCGCTTAGATGGGTTTAATTGGGTTGTGGATCTCGGTCCCAGTCACTTGGCAGTGGGTTCAGCTAATTCTAGGCAATTGTTTTTGGAGGATTTGCATGGATAATTGGTGCATTGGAACTAGTTCTTATCCCTTGAACCAGGTATGGTCAGATTATTGTTTATTTGTTCTTGGTGATGGTAGTTTGGTAGTAGATATATCACAATTTTTAAGCTTACATTATTTCTTTTTCTGTCTTGTTGCCTGCTATTCATGTTACTTCCCTTCCTTTAGTGTATTCCCCTGCTTTGTATTTGGTGGACCTTGTGGGTTAGGTTGTTTCTGTTTTTGGTTGTCGGCGTGGTGGTAGGACTTTGTCCCACGCTGTCGGCCATTTCATGCATGTTTTTCTCTGTAATAAGGGAGGCGTTTGGTATGCGTCTTTCCTTGGATTTATGGGCTTTATTGTCCCTGTTCGCTTCTATTTGCATGCTTCAGCTTTCTTTGGATGCCTAATATCTGTACTCATTGTGTTGGTTTTTATGGGATTTTCGGTGGTGGTGATTGTGGACATTGGGTTGGTTGTGTGGATGAGGCATTACAAGGCCAATATCGGGTTGTTGGTGACTCTATTTTTTTGTTACAGTCTGTGGGCTTTCGTAGGTGTTGTTGGCGCTTACATCAGGTGTGGGATATCTGAGGAGGGTGGTCTCTCTACTGTATGCGTATAGTGGTTCCTGTTTTTGTTGGAGAACGGAGTTTTGATGACAACAACCTTATTTCAATTATCATTGATTATAAAATATATACTAACATCTTTATCTAGAATATATATATATATATACACACACACGTATGCAGGATTTCTGTACAGGAATTAATACTGAAGACTGTACGGTTTAAGAGCTTTTAGAGATTCAGAATTTAGAGTAGATTCAAGACTCATGAGTGATCAAGATTTCAAGATAAATATAGTAATAGAGTCTAGTTTATGTAAGACTCTGAATAGCACTCCAGGTTCAAATTCTGTTTTCCAAATTTTGTGTTTTCAAATTCAAAACTATTTTCAAATTGATTTCAAACTTCCCTCAAAATAATTTTTAATTTTCCTAGAATTTCAAACTTATGATTTCAAATATATTTCCTAATTTATAAGTATTCTTATTTTTATAGTTTTATTAAATATGTTTTACTAAGTTTATATTTGATTATTTAAACTCTAAGTTTTCATATAACCTTTTGTTTATATATAGTTTATTAATATTTCTTTATAAATTCCTATATATATAATGTTTATAATTATATTATATATAGTTTTTATATCACATATATATTAATTTTTTATCATATGTATAATTAATATTTTCTTATGTTTTTATACTTGAAAAATAATGTTTTAGCAACTAGTTTTTTTTCAGTAATTTCCAGAATTTAAATATTGATTTAAATACCTAAAAAATACGTTAAAAAATCATAAAAATGATAAGTATGTTGACATTACAAAAAGGGTATGTCGACGTATAACTGTCAGAAATTTAAATTTGAAAGGAAGTGTCTTTTCACCATTTGTAACGCTCCAGAAACGTTGCAACCTTTCGCACACAATAAAAAGGGGTTGAATTCGAATTTTTAATCATCTCTTCTTCTCTAACTTCATCCTCTTTCTATATATCATATTTTTTAATCATTTTTATGATTTCTACACTTATACTCTGCCTAATTCAATTCCGTTTTTTCAAACTTCTTCTCTCTACACTTTCTTCTCATCTCTTTCTGAATCAAGTGCTATTAAAGAGTTATAGGGCTGTTTGTAATTGTTTGGGTTGAGTAATAGAGGAATCAGTGGTATCCCTTGTAGTCGTTAAATCAAGGAGGATAGAATCGGTGATACCCTTATAGCCGTTAAATCAAGGAGGTTGGAATCGATGGTATCACTTGTAGCCGTGAAATCAAGGAGGTTGTAATTGAATTTGAATATAGTAATAAAACTCTGCGTAATCTAGAGTTGCATGGGACTGGACATAGAAGCAATCCGAACCAGTATAAAATTCGGTGTGTTCTTTCCTTTTCTGCATCTTTATTTCTGTTTATTTTGTATTTGTGTTTGAATTTGTGTCTGTGATTGTGTTTGTAGTGCTTGATTCATCTCGTAGTTCACATAAGTTTTAGTTAAATTCTCACAAACACTATTCACCCCCCTCTAGTGTTTTTTGCCTTATCGATCCATTCCGCATTCCCTAACAATTGGTATCAGAGCAAGGTTTTTCAAAAAGTTCATAATCTGATTTTTGAAAATGTTAAATGGCAAATTTTGAACATTAGTTTAAATTTATGTATTGCATCAATATTAGAAGAGTCTGCATTCAATTTTATTGAAATATCAAGTTACTATGATTTGAATTTTAAATTTTGAATTTTGAGATTTTTGAAATTTGAAATTTTGAAAATTGAAAATTTTGAAATTATGAAATTTTTGATATATGAATATGTTACAAAATCATCATGATATTGTTGTTTGAAATTGTAGATTAGTTAGTTTAAAAAGTCGTTTGGTTATTTGAAAAGTCATTTGAATATTTGAGAAGACATTTGAATTATTTGAAAAGTTACTTGATACTTTGAAAAGTTATATTGTTTTGCAGGAAAAGATGTGTTATATGGCTATTGATATTCAAACTCTGAAAAAATGAATAATGTGGCTGTTGGTGATTCAAATTCTGAAATGGTGGCTATTGAAATTTCAAATTTTGAAAAGAAATCAAAATGAGGAGAAGAGTAACGACGGTTGGTGAAGAGACACCAAGAAAAAATGGATATATATATATATATAAAATATAAATCAACAAAGAAATGGTACCAAATCAATTTAAAACTTTGGATTTTCATCTAAAACTCACCTTCATACTGAACTTCTCTTCATTTGCCTCTAATGCCGCTGGTTTCATGTGAATCCGTCAAGAATTGATCAAGTAATGATCAAATGAAGTTTTGGTGAATAAAGAGAGAAGGAAACCAAAATTGTCAATGGTTATCTTCAAATTTCATCCACATGTTAGATTATTTTGTTCCAAATCCTTTTCCAAATTGTAGTTCTCATTCTTGCAGTCGTTTTCATGGGTAGATAGTCAAATTCCGATCAAAGTTGAGTGAGATATGGCCATTTGAAGTTGGCGATTCAAAACTGAAAAACTGTTACAGGATTTCATGAATATCTCTTACAGTTTCGACTTGATGCACCCCAATACCATCCAAATTCATCCCCAAAACTATTACTAGATCGTAGTGCTTGAATTTCTCTTCGATTTGCCACTGATTTCGTCCAAATCCGTCAAGAAACGAAGAAGTTATGCCTCCTGAAAGATTGATTAAAAATGAAAAACGAGAAGAAGAAGAAGAAGAGAAGAGATTGTGAAGAGACATGACTTTTGGGCCTATATATATTAGTAGAAGTGTCCATTCATTCAAAATTCAAAATTCAAATTCAAATTTTGGTGCCAAGTTGGTTGAACTACTAAATCTTCGATATCTTTCTCATACGGCGTTCAAATTCAGCAAACGAATATACTATCCTGATCAGAAAAACGAGTCCATCGCAATAAAGCAGACCTAATCATCAAATTCTGGAAGATCAATTCAAAATTCAGAGAATGTCGAAGAAATGATCTAAAAAAGGGTATGCCTTAATTAATTATTATTTTATGTTGTGTTTGCTTTGATTTGAATTTGAAATTTAAAACTTTAAACCTCAAATTTGAAATTTGAAATTTAAAATTCAAAATTCAAAATATCAATAAAATAATAAATAATAAATATAAAATAAATTTTGGATATTTAATAAGATTAATATTATAGTTAAACCTTGTTTGTCTACTTATTTTCTTATATCTTGTTTCAAAATATATATAAATTTATGTAGACATGTTTATATGATTGAAATAATTTATTTTTTCAAACATTTTACATTATTATAAAATATAAATTTATATATCTTTTATACGTAGTTTGAACATATATAGTTTAACTTATATTTCATAACAATTTTGGGTTACATTATCATAGATATTATTTGAAACTAAATACTAATTTTGATTTCTTGGTTTATTAAGATTTATGAAACTTGTATCTTTTAACTTAATATTTTGGTATATATAATATATGATTTTTATATAATTTAAAATATAGGAAGTTATAGTTCTATAGTTTACTTTATATTATCAGATTTCATTAAAATAATTTTATTATAACTCTAGATTTCTTTTAAATTTTTACATATAAATGATGATTTAATATATTTTGATTTCTAAAGTTTAAATTTAAAATTGATTTGTATTAAAATATTGATGTATGTGTCATAATAAATTAAATTTTAAAGTTCTTTTTAATTTAGTTTTTATATATACTTATGAATATATGATAGTTTACTTTATATGATAAAAATATTATATTCTCTTTAAAATGATTTCAATTTTTACAATATTTACCCTACTAATATTATTTAACTCATAATTTTTCTGAATATCTTACTATGTATCATGAATGTTTTTTATTATTCTTTTAGTCACTTTCATTAATATAATTAACCTAAGTCTAGAAATTAACATTATCTTTGTTTGAGTCAAATAATTTATAATAGTTAGTTAGTACTTTGAATATATTAAATACTATCACCAAATCGTTCTGCATACTATCATTATACATCTTGTTTCATATCATTCATTATTATTAAATTACAATTGCATTTCAAATCAAGATCATTGACATCATAAGTTGCATTTCATTTCATATTGTTTTGCATACGACATACATTTCATATTATATTATAACCAACATATCTCACACACTGCATTATATATTAACTTTTAACTCCTCATATATAATGACCCGAACTCCCCCGGTAAGGAAAGCCCGGATTGAGATGAGAACAACACACATCAGAATGCAGACAGAAGAACATTTCATTGTTTATTACAACAATTCCATCAGATACAAGAATATACAGAGTATGAATAAATATTATACAACAGAAAAATATAAGAGATTACAATAAATTACATTTATATACATCGCAGCGGAAAAAAAAAACCACAACTAGAAGTAATACACGGATACAAAGCTTTTCGGATATCATTCCAGCTGTAAACCAGGATCCTGTGAATATAAATCTGCAAAACCAAAACTACTAGCTGCCCATGTGGAAAATAGGGGCACCCAGAGTTTAGGTTAAAACAATAAACTCCAGGTCAGTTATGTGACTGGTGTGAGAACGAAAACAGTTATTAATCTTTATTTTAAAGAAGAGTAATTCAAGGGACCACGCCGTATAACACGGAACGAGTTTCCTCCCAAGAACACTAGTGCATATAACAAAAACAGCGCAATGCTTTTTGGAAAAATGAAGCTATTATAAGACCCAGGTCCCATCACACAATGCAACGCAAGCCAGAGGATAGGGTTTTCCCTTATAATAGCCAAACATGCTTGGTACGTTCAAAACAAATCATTTGATACTATTATAAGTGTATAGTGTCAAAACAATTTCAATCATAAATATCAATCATAGGCGGCATGGGTACCATCTATCATGTCGCCATACTAGGCTCTACAAATAAAACCGCAATATCACGTATTGGAAATTGGATTTCCGTCATGAGTCGAGGCAAGGGGCAAGCTCCTCTCCATTCGAGACACTTTAGCAAATGTCCTAGGACCGCACACTGCAATCCTTGGATCTTCAGGGCCGATCCTCTCTTACTTTTGAGGATTAGTTATTCCTGAACACACGTTTCCCGGTCCTAACAGACCTATATCTGAGGCGCCTCGTATCCAACAACCACACAGGTGAAAAGTATATAAATGTCAGCCAGTTTAAGCACTGGCACCACCCATAGCTAGAAAGAAACGTCGTGCTCTCCCTGCAGTCACTTTCCCGTTTTTGACTCATAATGAGGTGTGAGGCTCGCGAATTCACGCTATACACAAAGCTACGCCACACAGGTCGTGCTTTGATCATCAACCACAAAACTTTACTTTTCAATAGAAGCCTTGATCAATTGCCACTTACGCGTGCCTCACTGGCAATTCACTCTATGCGACTGATGTCCATCGATGTATAACCTCTGAGATCCTACGTCTCAAAGAAGGGCGTTAAGCAAGAGAATAAATTCTCCGTCGCCAAACAGATGTATATTTAATAGAGATTAATCAACACAGAATAAAATCCAATGTCAGACACATTATCCATTTACAAGTTCGTTCTGGGTCTAAACGAAACCGGAGGCACTTTCCTCGCATATCCATCGATCTCCAAGTACGTCTGGACGATCATCAACTGATTCCCTCATCTTGGGTGTACAGCCCAATCAAGATCATCAGTAATCACGAAAACGATGTGAAGACTTCTGGTCTTCAACCACCGTCTTCATCTTCGACATATCGTCGAATCGGTTATTCAGAATGGGTATAAACCCGGCCTTTCTGAATAACCCACGTATATAATAAACAAATGTTACACAAACACAACAAATGCCTCATTCCAATTCAGAATATTCTTTTATTCACAGAATCACATTCTTAGGGAAAGGTTCCCATAATTTTATCCAAGATAAATTCTTCTAAAGTTACTCTTTAATCTTCCTTTGGATATCATTTCAAACCATATTATGGTTTTCCAAACTAGTCGGGATTAGCGAACCACACCGAAGTAATTATTTATTTTATTTCCCAATCCCAACCTATTTATCCCATGGAGCAAAACTGGTAATACTCCATAACTAACACCACGATGTTATCGGTAAATTTAATTACCATTTCACGTTCAAATCTAATTAAAGATTTAACTATCGCTTTGGAGCAAAACTGGTGATACTCCATTCTCGATCACTTTTCAGATTTGATAATTTAAATTATCAATTCACATTTCAATCTAATTAAAGATTCATTAAAACTCCACTTAGTTTTAATCTTTTCAAAAATCAATATCCTGTCTTTGACTGGGTTAAAGAACCAATGTCATCTAAAACACGGTTCACGATAAACCCAAAATCACACTCTATTGTTAATCGGGTTAAAGAACAGGTGTTGTTCAAAACACCGCTCACGATAAACCCAAAAACCAATTCAATTCCAATTAAATATCATTTAATTGATACACTTCATTAAATCTAAATAAAAAGATTTAATCTTTCTCTCAACTGGGCTTAAGAACAGTGTTAATGAAGACACCATTCACGGCAAACCTAAATCACATTTGATATTAAATACGAGGCTCTGAATAGAAAATATACCGGCTTATATTCAATATCAAATTCTGAAACCAACAAATATCGTATTGGAAATAACGATATAAAATATATCTTTCAAATTCCTATAACAATATCTGTATAGTCACGAAATCCAACATCGAAATATTCCGAAGATAATTTCGATTCAACTCCTGTCCAATTCACGTATTGGGAATTTTGATTATTTTTAAAACCACTTTCAAATTCAATTTATTTATTTCAAAAATAAATTGATTTTAATTCTTGTTCAAAACTAGTTCATTTCGATAAAAATCTATTTTTATCTTTTCAAATATAGAGTTTTTCATCCCAGTTCTTCACAAATCATTTCTTATGATTTTACACAAATTATTGATATTTTTAATAATTTTATCAAGGCCCCTACAGTCGATTTCCATCAACGGCCATCGAACTGCACTTACAGCGACCTTTTCCAAATTTGATTTGGACATAATTCCAAATCCAACCGTTAGATTTCAAATTTCTAATATTCATTAGTGAAACACCCCACCTCCGTTAGGGTCACTCTCAAAGGGAATGCCCTAATTTTGGTGGAGGTTTATAAGTACAAGTCACAGATATACAAGACAGATATAAGAACACATATTTGTAAACAGCGGAAGAACAACAAACTTTTATTTCATAAAGTCAAATACGTGTTACAACAACATCCTTTCCAAAAACATAACATAACACTTCATAATCTGTCTTGAGTACATTATTTTTAAAGAAGCATAAATAAAACATAGATAAACTGCCAAAGCCCCATAATGGATTGTCCAAAGCCATAGTTCAAACAGGAAAGTCCAAGCAATACATTTCTCTTCTTCAAGCTGGATGTTGAGGTAGGTCAAGCTGCTGTGTTCCCTCCCTGAGGACCTGGGGGGGAAACGGAAGAAAGAAGACGGAAGAAAAATAGAGTCAGACATAAAGCCTGAGTAAGTCTAGTACTACTTTGTCTATGAATAAAGAACTGGGTATGATAAGTAAAACAGGAAGTGGGCAACACTATAAACTTGGTTAAGTTATCTAGGGTCGAATATACTATCGTACCCCATGTTAATCTCTGAACCCATATAAACTAGTTTCCAATTTGCACCCCATAATCAGGGTGATGTGATCCATTCTACGATGATCGGCTCCTACTCGCATAGTTACATGTGTCTTACGGCCCCCGATGTCTGTAGTTACCTATGCTGGTCCCACCATGGGGTGTATCAAGTCCCATAGTGGCAACCCGACACAACCTTAGAGTGCAAAGGTATGCTACTGGTGTCCAGTGCTTTATTTTTCTGTGCCGGAGTGCGTGCACGCCCGCACACCGTTAGAACCTACACTGCTACACCACCGCCGTCGATTTGACCTCTTACAATCAGCCCAGTAATCGTGCCCCACCCTGCCTAGTTTCAGGGTATCCTGATACACCTTCTAGGGTTACTGCTGAAAAGGGTCCCCCGTTACTAGGTTTTCTATCTCTAGCCAACATGCTAAGTTGGTTAAGTGTTTCCTAACCTGACCCCACCAGTCCTTTTAGTTTAGCATGTTCCATTTTGATTAAGTCTTTAGTTCACTTAATCCTAACAATCCTGACTCAGCCTTAATTGTCTTATTAAGGCCCGGACCTCTCACATTAGACAGGTATTGTTGTGGCTGCCTGTTGCCGGTTGGTTCCGGGCAGTCTTACGCCACAACTCAGTCTAACCTCGTGTCCTTGCTGGGCTCCATGTTTAACCTCCCACATTGGATAGGTATTGTTGTGACTACTGGACAGCCGGGCGGTTCCGGGCAGGTTTACATCACAACTCAATCCAACCTCGGGTTAAACACATCGTCTTTTCTACATTTACATATTTTGTCATTCTTCTTTATTTATATGTAAATATTTGCGGCCCATTATTAAGTTAATGGTGTAAAGATTACACCAACCACGGGCCCAACCCATACTTGAATTTGGGCCCTTCTATTTTATATTTTCATTCATTAATTCATTTTAACCCAACGTTGTTTTCCCCCGTTTTACACGTCCGTTCATATATATTGGGCTTAGCCTTTTAAAGCCCAATTTAGCCATGCGAAAGGGGAGGCTTATGGCGTATACACAAAGAGGGGAAGGTGAGCGCATGAACTTGCATATGACGTTGGAAAATACATAATAGAAATTGGTGTACTTGCATAGTGGTAACATATATCTTGATCATAAAACATAGGTGACATAAATCAAGGCATGTAAACTTGCATAGGTTTAACTACAACATGAACCTATATTCTTATTTAGGCATAATGTCAAACATAAGCATGGCCTAAATACTTCTAGCATAAACATGGCATATTGTCAAACATAAGCATGGCATAAAATACTTCTAGCATAGGCATGGCATATTGTCAAACATAAGCATGGCATAAGTACTTCTAGCATGAACATAGCATAATTCAACTCAATCATGATTTAAGCCTAATCACATAACGATGGTATAAACATACTTATGCATAAATATTCCTAAACATAGTGTTTGCTTTAAACTTGCAAAAAGGGGATTTTTGAGTCCAACCTAGCCATGTCATCATATAATCCTTTAAAACAAGATAGACTTAATAACGGATTTCAATTATGCCAAATATCATTCCTAGCCATATTCATAAGTTTGCAAAAGCATGACTTAATACATGGATTATGGTGTCAAAATTCCACATAGTTTCATATGAACTATAATAACCAAACTTGTTTCAATTACTTGCAAAATGATTTATACATAAAAACATACATCATAATGGCATAATAACAAAGCCTCAAACTTGCATGAATTTCAATTAACTACATACATGTAGCTTCAATATAGATTACACAATTTGCGCAATATTCCAAACGTTTATTTGCATAGAACTACCGCATGTAGTTCTTTATAATGAATAACATAATTTTGCACAAATATGAATTACTTCCATTGCCACAATTCAAGCATACACATCAACACAGTTGTTTATTAATACCAAAGTAATACTCTACTTACAATGGTTTGATGAATTCTCTAGTTTAGGGATTGAAGACGCAAATTCCTTTGTTGAATTGATTAGCTTTAGGTTGCTTTGGATTGCTTTAGGCCTTAGAACTTTCTTCCTAATCCTCTCTTTAGTTGGCGGCTACTCTTTGTCGTTCCTCAGCAACATGGCGGCTATAATCTTAATTTTGAATGAATAGATTAGGGTTTAGTCTAGGGTTGTTTATATAGAGGTTAGGAATTGATTAGGACCCTTGATGTTGCTAGGTTAGATCATAGCCATTCATTAGGAAGAGAGACCAATAAAAACCCGCCACCTAGCCCTAATGACAAAGCAGACCACAGAAATCCGACCACACACCGACCTGGCCAGCCAGGTTGACTGGGCTCGACCAGGTCGATACCCCTGTCGACAGGGCTGTCGACAGCCCTGTCGACATGGGTAGCCCAGGTCGACAGCCCAGTCGACCTAGGTGGCCCAGGCGGCGCTTTTCTGGCCCAATGGGCCCCACTTCGGAATATTTAATTATTTAATTCTGTTTGAGTTTTAAATTTAATTCAAATCTTCCGAAGGCCATATCTTCTTCATACGGACTCCGTTTTTCGAAAACTCGGACTCTATTTCGCGTATTTTTCCGAGATGAACGCAATGGCGTATCCCGTTTCCCTTAGTTCTCTGATTTGAATTTGATTATACTTTAATTCATGAATTTCATAGTTGTAGAATTTTCGGGGTGTTACATTCTCCCCCACTTAAAAGGATTTCGTCCCCGAAATCTTCAAGTTAGGAGGAATGTATATCCTAACATCCAATCATCCATCTACTCATCCATCAAACACGAGCATCCATTGTCCTTAAAAGACTTCTAATGCTTCATGATCATATGCGAAGTGTGTGTGTACATGTACTTATCTAATGCAAAATCAGGCGGTCTACTGATTCAGTTGACCTCCTTAATGCGAATTATGTAAGTGCCATGAATCCATCATGTATGCAAATTTTCCTATTCATGATTCTACATGAGTGCACAATCCTTCAATACAAATGCAACATCCACATGTCAACACATTATAGTTCAACCACATACGAAAGCAAACATATATGCATATGCAATATGAAGTGACTGAGCCGATCTAAAACCTAGATTGTTTGTGTATATGCAACCACGAGCAACCACTAGCAATCACTTGCAACCACTTGCAACCATTCATACATAACATGTTTCAACTACATGTTTCCATTCAAAAAAGATTCTACCTAAAAGATACGGTCGAGGAAATATACCTAAAAAGATAGATAGAAGCGCAACTTAAGGAAAATGAAAGATCAAGGATGTACCCTCGAACAGAAAAGGGTAGGTAGTACGGATTCTAGCTTCAGTTTCCCAAGTCGCGTCTCCCTCGGCGTCGCTCCACTGAACTTTGACGAGCTTGACTTCGCGGTTGCGTAGCTTCTTCACTTCCGTTCCTAAGATGCGGGTTGGAACTTTTCTTATGGTTGCTTCGCGTTCCACTTCGGCCTCTTCGAGGATATTTGGCTCTACCACTTCAGCTGATTCATGCAGACATTTTCGGAGATGAGAAACGTGAAAAACGTTGTGGACTCCAGCCAACTTCTCGGGTAGCTCTAATCTATAGGCCATTTTCCCAATCTTCTCGATGATAGGGAATGGCCCTACGAACCTTGGCGCTAGCTTTCCTGTGGTTCCAAAACGAACAACGTTTCTTAGTGGTGATACCTTGAGAAAAACTCTGTCTCCAACCTCAAATTCAAGGTCGGTCCTTCTCTTGTCGGCATAGGACTTTTGTCTGTCTTGGGCCGTCTTCATCCTTCTTCGTATTAAGTCTACTTTCTCTGAGGTCTCTCGGATCATGTCTGGTCCAAGTACGAGCTTATCCGTGGACTCCCACCAACAAGTGGGCGATCGGCATGGTCTTCCGTACAAAGCTTCGAAGGGCGCCATTCCTATGGTTGCTTGATAGCTGTTGTTGTAGGCAAATTCCACCAAAGGGAGGTGGTCTTCCCATGTCCCTCCGAAGTCGAGGACGCATAACCTTAAAAGGTCTTCCAAAACTCTGTTCACTCTCTCTGTTTGGCCGTCAGTTTGGGGATGATAGGCTGTGCTCAAGCATAACTGCGTTCCTACTGCTTTTTGCAGACTCCGCCAAAACTCGCTGGTGAAGATAGGGTCTCGGTCACTAACGATGCTAGATGGTATTCCATGGAGTCGCACGATTTCCTTGAGGTAAAGTGATGCTAGGGATGAGGCAGTTCTTTTACTTTTGACAGGTAAAAAGTGGGCGCTTTTAGTAAGCCTATCCACTATTACCCAAATACTAGTGTTGCCTCTCCTAGACCTAGGCAGCCCATCGATGAAGTCCATTGAGATGCTATCCCACTTCCACTGTGGGACCTCCAGAGGATGTAGTAGTCCGCCAGGCTTTTTCTGTTCTGCCTTAATCCGTTGGCACACCATGCACTTAGAAACGAACTCTGCCACGTCCTTTTTCATGCCATTCCAAAAGAAAGTCCTTTTTATGTCTTTGTACATTTTATCTCCGCCTGGGTGTATCGTCATCTTGGAGTGATGTGCTTCCTCGAGAACCTTCTTTATTAAATCGTTTGTCTGTGGGACACATAGTCTTCCATCTCGCCTTAGTACACCCTTATCGTCAATGGAGTATCTGTTGAGGTGACTTGAAGTCTCACCCCTAATTAGCCTATCAATTATTTCCACAAGCTGAGGGTCTTCGCGTTGTGCTGTCCCTACTGAATCCACTAAAGTTGGGCGCACTTCGAGAGATGCAAGCAAGCCCGGTACGAAATCGGAGGAGGGCCTAAAGTCGAAGCTGGCTATAAACTCTAGGCTTTGTCTTTCAACAAACAACGGGCTTAGGGTCAATTTCTTTCGGCTCAACGCGTCTGCCACTACGTTGCCTTTGCCCGGAGTGTAGGAGATTTCGAAATCGTACGAGGCAAGAAACTCCATCCATCTTTGTTGCCTCAAGTTAAGATCTTTCTGCGAGAAAAGATATTTCAACGATTTATGGTCAGTGTAAAGTTCGAACTTCTCACCTAGGAGATAGTGTCGCCAAGACTTGAGTGCAAAGACGATGGCGGCTAACTCAAGATCGTGGGTTGGGTAGTTCTTTTCGTGCACCTTCAACTGCCTCCCGCCATAAGCTACTACCCTTCCTTCTTGCATTAAGACGGCGCCTAGCCCTGTCCCACATGCATCCGTATAAACAGTGAACATCTTGCTCCCATCTGGCAGCGTCAAAACTGGGGCTGTTGTGAGAGCCCTTTTCAGTCGTTGGAAAGCAAACTCGCAATCCAAATCCCAATTGAACACTAGATTCTTCTTAGTCAATTTCGTGAGCGGAGCTGAGATTTTTGCAAAATCCCTTATGAATTTTCGATAGAAACCTGCTAGTCCTAGAAAGCTTCGGACCTCAGTTGCATTCCTTGGTGTCTTCCAATCTTGTACCGCCACTACCTTAGCAGGGTCCACTGCTAACCCTTGTTTGGATACTATGTGCCCAAGGAACCTCACCTCTTCTCTCCAAAAGTGGCATTTGGAGAACTTGGCTTTTAGTTGATGGACTCGCAAAGTTTCCATGATTGCCCTTAAGTGTTGAGCATGTTCCTCTTCACTCTTTGAGAAGATAAGGATATCATCTACGAAGACCACTACGAATTTGTTGAGGAAATCTCTAAATACCCTACTCATCAGGTCCACGAAGTACGCAGGTGCATTTGTCAAGCCGAAAGGCATGACAAGCCATTCAAAGAAGCCGTCTGGGGTTCTGAAAGCCGTTTTATCGATGCTATCTTCAGCCACCCTTAGCTGATGAAAACCGGTTGCTAAATCGAGTTGGGAGAAAACAGATGCTCCTACAAGCTGGTCAAATAAATCGTCAATTCTAGGGAGAGGGTGCCTATTCTTTTTCGTTAACTTGTTGAGCTCCCTATAGTCAACACATAGACGGAGTGAACCATCCGCCTTTGTAGCGAACACAACTGGAGCGCCCCATTCTGAAATGCTCCTCCTAATGAACCCCTTTTCTAGAAGCTCTTTAATTTGTTTACTGAGCTCTTTCCTTTCTCGTGGAGCCATATGTCTAACGGGCAACGCAACGGGCTTTGCATTATCTACAAGATATATGCGGAAGTCTATTTCCCGCTTCGGAGGCAAGCCCTTCACCTCTTCAAAGACATCCGGATATTCCCGGACCACTCTAACTGATTTCAAATTTTCAACAGAGGCATCTAGCGATTCAAGATAACTAAGCATAACCGCATACGAGGGATTACAAGAAATTTCCAAAGTATTACTGTAACGACCCAGAAAATCTGAACCAATTTAAAAATTTTTAATTGGCTAAAATAATGGATTTTAAATATTTAAAATAAATATTTTAAGTAATGGCGATGAAAACTGAGTTGAATCGACATTTGAAAACAAATATAATTAATTATAATTATATATAGAATTGAAAATAGCGCGGTAGTTCGAAAATTCGATTTCTAATTTCAAATGAATATACAGAATTCAATATAAGTCAGAATTGAACGAAACAAGAAATATTTGAATCTGTATAACTATATCTTTATAACGAAGTTAACAAACTGGGACTTCATCTTAGAAATGATAAGATATGTCCAGTTTAAAATTAGAAATAGTCGCTGTGGAATTTATATATATTTTTATATATATAAGGCCCTTAAAAATAGCAATTTTGCAGATGACCTCGGATTTCGACGAAACCACTTTTGTTGGGTCCGCAGTGTCAAGTTATTGCTAGGTTTCAAATTTCATAATTTTTCGAATCAATATGTGAGCGTGGCAAAAGAAAACGCGTTTGACCAGTTTTTGTCGATTTTAATCGAATGGAAATTGGCCATTTTTCAAACGGCCTCAGAATTAGACGAAACTAGTTTTGTTAGGACCGTATCGTCAATACGAAGCTAGAAAATATTTTTCTGGAATTTTTCTAGTTAGTATGTGACCCCGGTAATTTGAAATGTGCGTTTAAAATTCAATATAGTGATTTAAATGTAAATTCAAAAAGAAACCGATTGTAATGATCAAACCAGCTTGCGATACATATCCCATTGTGTTCGGAATGGGGGTAAAACGCTATGGACGACAGGCGGTGGGCCTCGTTTCGAGGTCGTAAGTAAAAGTCAACTTTTTGAATAATTAAATAAATAAAAAAAAAATATAATATTTTAAATTCCCTCCCTCCCCTTATCTTCTGCTTGCCCCCCCCCCCCCCCCGTTCGTTATAAAACATAACAGAAAGAAAAAAAAAAAAAAAAAAAAAACCTAAACCCTAAATCGATTCGACGAAGCAGCCTCCAACCCCCTGAATCGATCCACCGCCTACTCCTCCAAGCCCACGCCGCCGCCTCCCCTCAGATCACCGAACACCCCCCCTCCATGGATCGAAGAGCCGAAGCCCTCGAGCCTCGACGCAATTCGTAGCCATCGCGAGCCCCGTCCGAATCGAAGCCGCCGCCTGCCCCTCCAGCCGCCGACGAAGACGAGCATCGCCCCTCCCCTTCTTCGCAGTATTGGTGAGCGTTTCCTTTTTTTTATTTTTATGTATTTTATTTTCTTTTTTATTTTTATTTTATTTTAATCTGTAAAACTGATTTGATTTTATGAAATAAAAAAAAAAAAAACTGTTTTAAAAATAAAGTAAAAACTGTTTTAAAAATAAAGTAAAAACTGAATTTTTATAAAATTAAAACTGATTATATAAAATATTAAAAACCGATTTGTTTAAAAAGAATTGAAATACTGATTTTATAAAAGAATTTAAAACTGAAATTTTTAAAAAGATTAAAACTGAAATTTTTAGAAAGCATAAAACAGATTTTTATAAAAGAATTTTTTTTACTGCATTTTTATGAAAAAATAGAACTGATTTATAAAAAGTATAAAAACTGTGATTTATAAAAATATAAAAACTGGTTTTCTTGAAAGGTTGAAAACTGATTTCTTTCAAAAAAATAAAAATCATATTTTTTATATGTGAAAGCAAAAGTAAAAATCATATTTTTATTTAGTGAAAGTCGAAGTAAAAATCATATTTTTATTTAGTGAAAGTCGAAGTAAAAATCATATTTTTATTTAGTGAAAGTCGAAGTAAAAATCATATTTTTATATATTGAATAGCGAAGTCAAAATTCGATTTTTACATATTGAATAGCATGGTAAAAATTCTATTTTTACATATGCAGAGAATACGGGTGAAAGCGACAAATAGGCGAAGATTTCTATTAGGAAGTGTCGTGCAGTTGGATAGCTATTGGTGAGATTTCTGATTTAAAAATATAAATATATGTGTGTGAATATGAAAGTGAATTGCTATATATTTATATATATATATATACGCCCCCTCGTCCACAAACCATGGACGATATTTATTGGTTGAAATTGTGGTGAAAATTGAATGATTGTTTGGGATTGTTTGGGATTGATATTGGTTGATTGTGGTTGAAAAATACCCGTTTGTGGTTGTGAAATATTTGGTTGAAACCACTTAGGATTAGTTTGTGGAAATGAATAAAAATATATACATGCCGCCTGCGTGCGAACTAGATGCATGTTTCCCATTGTCAAAAACCGCGAGGTTTTAAGGTAGAGCGAGGAGCCGTACTAGGGACGGTGCCGGTGTAACTACCCTGCCGTTATGCTGCCGAAATTTTGAATAATATTTGTGTGTTTGAATTATTTTCATATGCTTAAACTATATTTATTCCTTATATAGAAAACATTCATGTGTTGAATTGATATTCATTCGTTGTTTAGAAATTCATGTGTTGAATGGTATTCATATTTTGAAATAAATTGCTCGATAATAAAAATCACATTTTTATCTATATCTAAAAACTATTGAAAACATTCATGTGTTGAATTGATATTCATTCGTTGTTTAGAAATTCATGTGTTGAATGGTATTCATATTTTGAAATAAATTGCTCGATAATAAAAATCACATTTTTATCTATATCTAAAAACTATTGAAAACATTCATGTGTTGAATTGATATTCATTCGTTGTTTAGAAATTCATGTGTTGAATGGTATTCATATTTTGAAATAAATTGCTCGATAATAAAAATCACATTTTTTATCTATATCTAAAAACTATTGAAAACATTCATGTGTTGAATTGATATTCATTCGTTGTTTAGAAATTCATGTGTTGAATGGTATTCATATTTTGAAATAAATTGTTTTATGATAAAAATTCTATTTTATCACCTACATGAACTATATAGAAAAAAAATAGTGTTTTGAAATGAGTTGTTTTACAATAAAAATCACATTTTTATTGTATGCATAAATCGTTAAAATATGAAGTGTTAAAAATAGCCACTTGTTCAAAATAAACATATATGAGTTGAAATATTCATTAATTAGCTAATGAAATGATTTGCACCTATTTATGTAACGTTAGAATGAATGGAGTTTTTAAACCAAATAGAAATCAAATATGAAGTTGAATAGAAAATGAAAAATGATATGAACTGTATATATATGTACATGCATATTCATTGAACAGGTTATAGCAAAGGGGCTAGAGAAGAGGAATAAAATTTTGTGCCCGACAAATAGGTACACATTTACTGATTTGTTTGGGTGATGATTTTGAGCCTGATTGGCTAGCCGCTTGGCTTTTTCTTTTTCTTTTTGAGATTAGAAGGACCGGGACGCTATTTGCGATTTCCCGACGCTCCCGGTGCAGGGGAGGTTATGGCGAAATTTTTCCAAAATTTAAGGAGTTAGAAAAATTTTTGAAGTGAAAACGATATAGAAATTATTGAATGAACTATATTTATATAACTATATAAATATAAATAAAATTAAAACGAAACGAGGCCGTGCAGTTCGTATTTTGAAACCGTGATTTCAAACGACTAGTACGGGAAATCCGACCATTGGATTTTCCCGAAACCTCAACCGTCGGGTTCGCCTTGGAATAATCTTTCCAACGGCACCAACCTTGTAAAAATCCAACGGTTGGATTGTCTGGAATGTTTAATTCAAATCTGAAGAAAAACAGCGCCAGAAACGATTATATTTATTTATATATATAAATATAATTATATTTAATCGAATAACGACGCTGCAGTTCGTATTTTGAAATCGAAATTTCAAACGATTGTACCGGGAGATCCGACCGTCGGATTTTCCCGAAACTGGAACCGTTGGGTTCGTTTTGAAAAGACCTTTCTAATGATGTAAATTTTGTGAAGATCCAACGGTTAGATTTTCAGATATGTGTAAATCAAATCTGAAGAAAAACAGCGCCACGGCCACGTTATGGCCCGAAGCGTCGTTTTGAATAAAATGGCTATTTTAAAATAAATAAAAATAGCGATAAATAGTTATAAAATACCATAAGCGATATGGAATGGAAATAAACTGAATTTGCTTGATTTATGTGATGTTTGATGGTTGAATGTGTTTGGTGTGAAAATTACATTAAAGGACAAAACCAGTGTTGTCGAATAATTTAACCATTGAAATAAATCGATTTGAAATTCTAAATATACGTGAATTATTTGGAAAGGCCGAGTTAATTCTCATTTCGAATAATCGATCGACGATTGAAATTCGAAGATGAAGACGATGGTCGAAGACCGGAGATCTTCACCTCGTTTGGATGGTAACCGAGGTCCTGATTGGGAGGCATCCCGAAATATGGATAATGAGTGGTGATCGTTCAGACGTACGTGTTGATCGATGGGTTTGCGAGGTATTTAGTGCCTCCGGTTTCGTTCAGACCCAGAACGGACTTGTAAATGGACTGTGTGTCTGACATAGGATTTATTCTGTGTGGCATGCTAAGATGCAGTGATCAGGGCTTCTGTTGAAAAGCAAAGTCTTGTGGTGATGATCAAAGCACCGCCTGTGTGGCGTAGCTTTGTGTATAACGTGAATTCGCGAACCTCACACCCCGGTATGAACCTAAAACGGGAGAACGGACCTCAGGGAGGGCCTACGTTTCCTCCTAGCTAAAAAGTGGCGTCAGTGGTTTTACACGCCCTGACGAGTTTGACTTATGTGGTTGTTGCTGTTGCGAGGCGCCTCGGTTAGATCGGACGATCCGGGTCCGATGGAGTCATTCGTTGGCTCGCTTACGCCCCAAAGGGCGGCGAAACGTAGTGCTCAGGCATTTTAATCCACTCCGTGTGGACCGGCCCTGACGATCCAAGGCTTGCCTGCGCGCTTGCCTGAGACTCGGGCTAGGCAGTCTCGAATTCGGTAAGGACTATCTTTTGCCTTGGTTCATGACGGAAATCCAATTTCCAAATACGTGACGATGCGATTTTGATTGTATACCTATATATGGCGACATAGTGGTATGGGGCATTAATGCCGTCT
Organism: Allium sativum; assembly: GCA_030737875.1. Classification (NCBI taxonomy): domain Eukaryota; kingdom Viridiplantae; phylum Streptophyta; class Magnoliopsida; order Asparagales; family Amaryllidaceae; genus Allium; species Allium sativum. The sequence continues at coordinate 269,242,850 of CM060922.1, read as the reverse complement.
ATGATTGATAGTTATGATTTGAAATTGTTTTTCAAAACATATAAACACTAGCAATAATATCAAATGCCTTTGTTTTATTCGTATCAAGCATATCTTGGCCGTTATAAGGTAAAAACTCTATCCTCCGGTTTGCGTTGCATTGTGTGATGGGAACTGAGTCTTATAACGGCTTCATGTTTATAAAAAGCATAGCGATGTTTAAAAGAAAGATTTGTCGTAAAGCACTGGCAATCCAATGGAGTAAACCCGTTCCACGAAAGTGGCGTGGTCCTGTGATTAGCCAATTATATATGTGTTGAGTAGATTTCTCATACCAGTCCCATGACTGACTCGTAGTTTGTTTCACTCTCAAACTCGGGTGCCCCTTTTTCTACACGGGCAGCCTTGTATTCAGGTTTAGCTGGTTCTTTCTGGATAGCTGGAGCTGAAGATGGATTCTATCATTTATTTCTTTTTATGCTGTTCAGCTCCTATTGTACATATTTTGTTTATTTCCGCTGTAGACATTTATGTATAGCTGAACTGTATTTGTACTAAGTAAGATCCTGTATACTGTGTAACTCTGATGATTACTTTTATCCAGTATATTTTGTTGTTCATTCTGGTGTATTTATTTAATTCTGTTCTGCTATTATATGTTTCTGTGTTATATTCCAAAAGATAACCTTGTTTCCGTGAGAACGGGAAATCGGGTCGTCTCAACGTGGTATCAGAGCTTTGGTTAAGCTTAGTTCTGGAATATAACATTTGAACGAACTCGTCAGAAATAGAACCAGTAGTGTTCTAGGACGGGCAACTCAATACAGATAGGATCAGTAATATCCTAGTATGAGTAAAGCAGAATGATTACACCTTGATAGACACATTTACATTGAAGTATGTGTTTCTATATTTTAAAATACCTTTTCTGTGACCTGACACTTGATCTGCTAATTGCAGAAGTACTAGAAAAATGAGTGCCAGAAACAGAAGGAATACAGAACCCGATCTAGAGGCTCTATTAAAGAAATATCGAAATCTGAACGGAGCGCAATTCTCGGGTAATGAATCTATTATTCAAACTCAAGCTTGGTTGAGTTCTGTCGAAAGAATCTTTGAGCATATCCAGCTGAGAGATGACCAGAAACGGTTAGTAGCATCTTGGGCGTTCAAAGAAGAAGCCTTAATCTGGTGGGAAACAATCATCAGAGATAATCCAGAAGGTGATATCACCTGGGACAGATTCAAAGTGATTTTCCTACAAAGATTTACTCCTCCCGAAGCAACCGAGAGATTATGTGATGAATTTTCTTATTTAATTCAAGGCGATATGACCATCCCAGAATATCACAAGAAATTTAATGAACTTGCTCACTTTGCTCCTCATCTAATTCAAAATCCGAAGAGGAAAAATATGAGATTTATTCACGGACTTCAAAGGAAATACCAGAATAAAGTATTGGGGCATGTGAAGCTTCCTTTTTCTGAAATGATATATATGGCCTATCAGTATGAAGATCTCCATAAGAAAGGAATGTTGCGCGACGAAGAAGAAGTCTGTTCTAGTGACAAAACAGAGTCGGAAACTGATATTCCTGAAGCCAGTACAATATCTGAAGTCGGTAAGGAGCCCGAAGTAAATCGAAAAAGGGCAAGATCTGAAAAAGAACCTGCCACGACTGCCACATGCTCTAACTGCAATAAACAGGGGCATCTGACTAGGAAGTGTAAAACCTCGAAGAAGCGAAAGGAGGGTGGGTCTAAATCCAAGGGCAAGTATCCTGTGACTCGAGAATGTAATCTTTGTCATCAGGCCGGTCATATAAAGCGAGATTGCCGGCTGTTAAAAGCGACCAAGATAGTTCAAGTAAATGAAGTAGCAGAAATGTCTGAGCCCTCAGCTAGTCAAGAAAGGCCAGATGTTTTAGAAGGCACGCTTACTGTCAAAAACATTCCAGTTAAAGTACTGTTTGACACAGGCGCGTCAAGAAGCTTCATTGCCAAAGATGCAGCTAAGAAACTGGATTTGAATTTGAAAAAGCTCAAGGAACCAATGACTGTTCAGAATCCGGTTGGGGGTTCCATTGATCTCAGTTGGGTTTGTGGAGTGCCGGTTTCTTTCTCTCGTTATCGGTTTCCTACCATCGCAGTCGTCATGAATTTTAAAGAGTTTGATCTTATCTTGGGGTTAGACTGGTTGACCAAATATGAAGCTGAAGTTAAATGCGCCGACAGAGTCGTAAAGGCGAAGATTAAATCAGGTGATTATATAACCATTCCCTGTGAAGGTCAGAATGCTAATAGAAAGGATTTCTGGGCAGCTTTGGATGTTTCTCCATCCAAAATAGAAAATATTCCCGAAGTCACAGAGAATATTCCCGACCTCATCAAAGACATTCCTGTCGTCAAGAACTATGCGGATGTGTTCGAAGAAGTTGTTCGCTTACCTCCGCAGAGAGAAATAGATTTCAAGATTACTTTGATTCCCAATGCAAGGCCGGTAGTTCACGCTATTCGAAGAATGTCCTTGAAAGAGAAGGAGGAATTAGACAATCAAACAAGACAGCTAGTATGGAAAGGTCTGATCAGGCCTAGTTTCTCTGATTGGGGTGCAGCAGTGGTTTTTGTCCCAAAATCTGACGGTACTCTACGTCTATGCGTGGACTATCGTGATTTGAACAAGCAGACTATAAAGAACAAATATCCATTGCCGCGGATTGATGATCTGTTGGATCGATTAAATGGAGCACAAGTATTTTCAAGAATGGACCTAGCTACGGGCTTCCATCAACTTCGAATTGCCGAAGAGTGTGTTCCAATGACAGCGTTCAGAGGCCCCGACTTATTCTACGAGTGGTTAGTAATGCCGTTCGGCTTATGTAACGCTCCAGCTTATTTCGTCGATCTGATGAATAGAGTATTCAGAGGAGTACTGAACAAATTTGTTTTGGTTTTTATTGATGATATTCTAATCTTCTCTAAATCAAAGGCCGAACATGAAAAACATCTGGAACAGGTTCTAGAAATCCTCAGAAGGAATGTATTAAAGGCCAAATTTTCCAAATGTATATTCTGGCAAGATGAAGTGAAATTTCTGGGCCATGTCGTATCGAAAGATGGAATCGCTGTGGATCCAAGCAAAATCACAGCTATTCAGAATTGGAAACAGCCCAGTACTCCCACTGAAGTCCGCAGTTTTCTCGGATTGGCTAGCTATTACCGAAAGTTCGTTAAAGACTTTTCGAAGATATCTGGCCACTTAACGAAGCTTACAAAGAAGCATTCTAAATTCAAGTGGACTCAAGAAAGTGAGGAGGCTTTCGAAGAGCTGAAGTTGAGATTGACTACTGCTCCAGTGTTAACCATCATTGATGGCAACCAGGATTTAAAAGTATGGACTGATGCGTCTAGAGAAGGCCTTGGCGCAGTGTTAATGCAAAGAGGCCAAGTAATTGCTTATGCTAGCCGTCAACTGAAGCCACACGAGAAAAACTATGTAACTCATGATCTTGAGTTATTGGCTATCATATTCTCTTTGAAAATCTGGAGACACTATCTTCTGGGCGAGAGATTTGAACTGTTTACAGATCACCAGTCATTAAAGTATCTGTTCACTCAGAAGGATTTAAACCTGAGGCAGCAACGTTGGCTGGAGTTTCTTGCAGCATATGACTTTGAAATTATATACACTCCAGGAAAAGCCAATGTCGTGGCTGATGCGTTAAGCAGAAAGAACGTAATGATCGCCAGCTTTATTATCACAACTTCCTTGATTGACAAAATATCTATTCTTCAGAAGGAGGATAACTTTATTAAAGATATGATCAAAAGGATTCAGAAAGGCGAACCCTCGTGTTTTCAAATAGATAACGACGAGACCTTGAGGTTAAAAGGAAGGATTTGTGTTCCTGACGTTCCTGAGCTAAAAAGGGAAGTGTTAGACGAGTGTCACAAGTCCAAGCTGAGTATCCATCCTGGTGTGGCCAAAATGTATAACGATCTCAAAAGAACTTTCTGGTGGAAGGCTATGAAAAGAGACGTTTCGATATATGTTAGTCGATGCCCTACTTGCCAGCTAGTTAAAAGCGACCAACAGAAATTGGCTGGACTATTACAACCACTAGAAGTTCCTGGTTGGAAGTGGGAGCATATCTCCATGGATTTCATTGATGGTTTGCCCAGAACCAGAAAAGGGAATGACAGTATTTGGGTGATCGTAGATCGTTTCACGAAGACCGCCCATTTCATACCTGTCAAATCAAATAGAACCGCTCAGAGTCTGGCGCATATTTACTTCAGGGAAATAGTTAGACTGCATGGAGTGCCGCTCAGTATAGTAAGTGATAGAGATACAATATTCACTAGCAAATTCTGGGAAGCATTTCAAGTCGAGCTAGGAACGAAGTTAAACTTGAGCACCGCTTATCATCCTCAGACAGACGGTCAGACTGAGAGGGTGAATCGCATTTTAGAAGATCTATTGCGGGCTTGTGTTATAGATTTCGGTGGATCATGGGAAGACAATCTGCATTTGGCTGAATTCTCTTATAACAACAGCTACCAGGCGAGTCTGACAATGTCGCCATTCGAAGCATTGTATGGTAGACCTTGCCGATCTCCTGCTTGTTGGGTCGAGCCAGGAAATAGACTTGTGTTGGGTCCTGATATGATCCGCGAAGCTGCTGACAAAGTCGATTTTATTAAGAAGCGGTTACTCGCCGCTCAAAGCCGACAAAAGAGCTATGCCGATAAAAGAAGAAGAGATATATCCTTCGAAGTGGGCGACTATGTATATTTGAAAGTATCGCCGATGAGAGGAGTTATCCGGTTCGGTAAAACTGGAAAGTTAGCACCCAAATTCATTGGTCCGTTTCCTATTCTGGAACGGATTGGGACTCTCGCTTATAGGGTCAAACTGCCTGACTGGTTGCCTGGAGTTCATGATGTATTTCATATATCTCAACTTCGAAAGCACGTTCATGATCCAGACTTGATCGTGGAAGAAGCAGCTCAGCAGGATATTGAAATTACTCCAGAATTAGCTGTGAGGCGAGAGCCGCTAAAGATTATCGGCAAAGAAATCAAAGAGCTGAGAAACAAGAAGGTTCACTTAGTCAAAGTGCAATGGAGTGGAGATCCGCGAGATTGTACTTGGGAAACTGAGGAGAGCATTCAGAAAGCTTATCCTAGATGCCGAGTAGATATCTCTGATTGACTCTGGTGCAAGGTACATTTACCCTACTTTGCATTACCATTTAATTCTCTATTCTGTTGCTATTTTCTTCTCATGGATGTGCACTATTTATTCTATACTCTGTGTGATTTTGAAAAGTGTATAGAGATTAATTAGTATATTTTTGGAAGGTTAGAAACAAATTGGTTGTTGTATTGGGTGATCGTAGATTTATCAAACCACTTTCGACTTTATTCCTTTTCGGGGACGAAAAGTTTTAAGTGGGGGAGATTGTAACGACCCAGAAAATCTGAACCAATTTAAAAATTTTTAATTGGCTAAAATAATGGATTTTAAATATTTAAAATAAATATTTTAAGTAATGGCGATGAAAACTGAGTTGAATCGACATTTGAAAACAAATATAATTAATTATAATTATATATAGAATTGAAAATAGCGCGGTAGTTCGAAAATTCGATTTCTAATTTCAAATGAATATACAGAATTCAATATAAGTCAGAATTGAACGAAACAAGAAATATTTGAATCTGTATAACTATATCTTTATAACGAAGTTAACAAACTGGGACTTCATCTTAGAAATGATAAGATATGTCCAGTTTAAAATTAGAAATAGTCGCTGTGGAATTTATATATATTTTTATATATATAAGGCCCTTAAAAATAGCAATTTTGCAGATGACCTCGGATTTCGACGAAACCACTTTTGTTGGGTCCGCAGTGTCAAGTTATTGCTAGGTTTCAAATTTCATAATTTTTCGAATCAATATGTGAGCGTGGCAAAAGAAAACGCGTTTGACCAGTTTTTGTCGATTTTAATCGAATGGAAATTGGCCATTTTTCAAACGGCCTCAGAATTAGACGAAACTAGTTTTGTTAGGACCGTATCGTCAATACGAAGCTAGAAAATATTTTTCTGGAATTTTTCTAGTTAGTATGTGACCCCGGTAATTTGAAATGTGCGTTTAAAATTCAATATAGTGATTTAAATGTAAATTCAAAAAGAAACCGATTGTAATGATCAAACCAGCTTGCGATACATATCCCATTGTGTTCGGAATGGGGGTAAAACGCTATGGACGACAGGCGGTGGGCCTCGTTTCGAGGTCGTAAGTAAAAGTCAACTTTTTGAATAATTAAATAAATAAAAAAAAATATAATATTTTAAATTCCCTCCCTCCCCTTATCTTCTGCTTGCCCCCCCCCCCCCCCCCCCGTTCGTTATAAAACATAACAGAAAGAAAAAAAAAAAAAAAAAAACCTAAACCCTAAATCGATTCGACGAAGCAGCCTCCAACCCCCTGAATCGATCCACCGCCTACTCCTCCAAGCCCACGCCGCCGCCTCCCCTCAGATCACCGAACACCCCCCCTCCATGGATCGAAGAGCCGAAGCCCTCGAGCCTCGACGCAATTCGTAGCCATCGCGAGCCCCGTCCGAATCGAAGCCGCCGCCTGCCCCTCCAGCCGCCGACGAAGACGAGCATCGCCCCTCCCCTTCTTCGCAGTATTGGTGAGCGTTTCCTTTTTTTTATTTTTATGTATTTTATTTTCTTTTTTATTTTTATTTTATTTTAATCTGTAAAACTGATTTGATTTTATGAAATAAAAAAAAAAAAAACTGTTTTAAAAATAAAGTAAAAACTGTTTTAAAAATAAAGTAAAAACTGAATTTTTATAAAATTAAAACTGATTATATAAAATATTAAAAACCGATTTGTTTAAAAAGAATTGAAATACTGATTTTATAAAAGAATTTAAAACTGAAATTTTTAAAAAGATTAAAACTGAAATTTTTAGAAAGCATAAAACAGATTTTTATAAAAGAATTTTTTTTACTGCATTTTTATGAAAAAATAGAACTGATTTATAAAAAGTATAAAAACTGTGATTTATAAAAATATAAAAACTGGTTTTCTTGAAAGGTTGAAAACTGATTTCTTTCAAAAAAATAAAAATCATATTTTTTATATGTGAAAGCAAAAGTAAAAATCATATTTTTATTTAGTGAAAGTCGAAGTAAAAATCATATTTTTATTTAGTGAAAGTCGAAGTAAAAATCATATTTTTATTTAGTGAAAGTCGAAGTAAAAATCATATTTTTATATATTGAATAGCGAAGTCAAAATTCGATTTTTACATATTGAATAGCATGGTAAAAATTCTATTTTTACATATGCAGAGAATACGGGTGAAAGCGACAAATAGGCGAAGATTTCTATTAGGAAGTGTCGTGCAGTTGGATAGCTATTGGTGAGATTTCTGATTTAAAAATATAAATATATGTGTGTGAATATGAAAGTGAATTGCTATATATTTATATATATATATATATATATACGCCCCCTCGTCCACAAACCATGGACGATATTTATTGGTTGAAATTGTGGTGAAAATTGAATGATTGTTTGGGATTGTTTGGGATTGATATTGGTTGATTGTGGTTGAAAAATACCCGTTTGTGGTTGTGAAATATTTGGTTGAAACCACTTAGGATTAGTTTGTGGAAATGAATAAAAATATATACATGCCGCCTGCGTGCGAACTAGATGCATGTTTCCCATTGTCAAAAACCGCGAGGTTTTAAGGTAGAGCGAGGAGCCGTACTAGGGACGGTGCCGGTGTAACTACCCTGCCGTTATGCTGCCGAAATTTTGAATAATATTTGTGTGTTTGAATTATTTTCATATGCTTAAACTATATTTATTCCTTATATAGAAAACATTCATGTGTTGAATTGATATTCATTCGTTGTTTAGAAATTCATGTGTTGAATGGTATTCATATTTTGAAATAAATTGCTCGATAATAAAAATCACATTTTTATCTATATCTAAAAACTATTGAAAACATTCATGTGTTGAATTGATATTCATTCGTTGTTTAGAAATTCATGTGTTGAATGGTATTCATATTTTGAAATAAATTGCTCGATAATAAAAATCACATTTTTATCTATATCTAAAAACTATTGAAAACATTCATGTGTTGAATTGATATTCATTCGTTGTTTAGAAATTCATGTGTTGAATGGTATTCATATTTTGAAATAAATTGCTCGATAATAAAAATCACATTTTTTATCTATATCTAAAAACTATTGAAAACATTCATGTGTTGAATTGATATTCATTCGTTGTTTAGAAATTCATGTGTTGAATGGTATTCATATTTTGAAATAAATTGTTTTATGATAAAAATTCTATTTTATCACCTACATGAACTATATAGAAAAAAAATAGTGTTTTGAAATGAGTTGTTTTACAATAAAAATCACATTTTTATTGTATGCATAAATCGTTAAAATATGAAGTGTTAAAAATAGCCACTTGTTCAAAATAAACATATATGAGTTGAAATATTCATTAATTAGCTAATGAAATGATTTGCACCTATTTATGTAACGTTAGAATGAATGGAGTTTTTAAACCAAATAGAAATCAAATATGAAGTTGAATAGAAAATGAAAAATGATATGAACTGTATATATATGTACATGCATATTCATTGAACAGGTTATAGCAAAGGGGCTAGAGAAGAGGAATAAAATTTTGTGCCCGACAAATAGGTACACATTTACTGATTTGTTTGGGTGATGATTTTGAGCCTGATTGGCTAGCCGCTTGGCTTTTTCTTTTTCTTTTTGAGATTAGAAGGACCGGGACGCTATTTGCGATTTCCCGACGCTCCCGGTGCAGGGGAGGTTATGGCGAAATTTTTCCAAAATTTAAGGAGTTAGAAAAATTTTTGAAGTGAAAACGATATAGAAATTATTGAATGAACTATATTTATATAACTATATAAATATAAATAAAATTAAAACGAAACGAGGCCGTGCAGTTCGTATTTTGAAACCGTGATTTCAAACGACTAGTACGGGAAATCCGACCATTGGATTTTCCCGAAACCTCAACCGTCGGGTTCGCCTTGGAATAATCTTTCCAACGGCACCAACCTTGTAAAAATCCAACGGTTGGATTGTCTGGAATGTTTAATTCAAATCTGAAGAAAAACAGCGCCAGAAACGATTATATTTATTTATATATATAAATATAATTATATTTAATCGAATAACGACGCTGCAGTTCGTATTTTGAAATCGAAATTTCAAACGATTGTACCGGGAGATCCGACCGTCGGATTTTCCCGAAACTGGAACCGTTGGGTTCGTTTTGAAAAGACCTTTCTAATGATGTAAATTTTGTGAAGATCCAACGGTTAGATTTTCAGATATGTGTAAATCAAATCTGAAGAAAAACAGCGCCACGGCCACGTTATGGCCCGAAGCGTCGTTTTGAATAAAATGGCTATTTTAAAATAAATAAAAATAGCGATAAATAGTTATAAAATACCATAAGCGATATGGAATGGAAATAAACTGAATTTGCTTGATTTATGTGATGTTTGATGGTTGAATGTGTTTGGTGTGAAAATTACATTAAAGGACAAAACCAGTGTTGTCGAATAATTTAACCATTGAAATAAATCGATTTGAAATTCTAAATATACGTGAATTATTTGGAAAGGCCGAGTTAATTCTCATTTCGAATAATCGATCGACGATTGAAATTCGAAGATGAAGACGATGGTCGAAGACCGGAGATCTTCACCTCGTTTGGATGGTAACCGAGGTCCTGATTGGGAGGCATCCCGAAATATGGATAATGAGTGGTGATCGTTCAGACGTACGTGTTGATCGATGGGTTTGCGAGGTATTTAGTGCCTCCGGTTTCGTTCAGACCCAGAACGGACTTGTAAATGGACTGTGTGTCTGACATAGGATTTATTCTGTGTGGCATGCTAAGATGCAGTGATCAGGGCTTCTGTTGAAAAGCAAAGTCTTGTGGTGATGATCAAAGCACCGCCTGTGTGGCGTAGCTTTGTGTATAACGTGAATTCGCGAACCTCACACCCCGGTATGAACCTAAAACGGGAGAACGGACCTCAGGGAGGGCCTACGTTTCCTCCTAGCTAAAAAGTGGCGTCAGTGGTTTTACACGCCCTGACGAGTTTGACTTATGTGGTTGTTGCTGTTGCGAGGCGCCTCGGTTAGATCGGACGATCCGGGTCCGATGGAGTCATTCGTTGGCTCGCTTACGCCCCAAAGGGCGGCGAAACGTAGTGCTCAGGCATTTTAATCCACTCCGTGTGGACCGGCCCTGACGATCCAAGGCTTGCCTGCGCGCTTGCCTGAGACTCGGGCTAGGCAGTCTCGAATTCGGTAAGGACTATCTTTTGCCTTGGTTCATGACGGAAATCCAATTTCCAAATACGTGACGATGCGATTTTGATTGTATACCTATATATGGCGACATAGTGGTATGGGGCATTAATGCCGTCTATGATTGATAGTTATGATTTGAAATTGTTTTTCAAAACATATAAACACTAGCAATAATATCAAATGCCTTTGTTTTATTCGTATCAAGCATATCTTGGCCGTTATAAGGTAAAAACTCTATCCTCCGGTTTGCGTTGCATTGTGTGATGGGAACTGAGTCTTATAACGGCTTCATGTTTATAAAAAGCATAGCGATGTTTAAAAGAAAGATTTGTCGTAAAGCACTGGCAATCCAATGGAGTAAACCCGTTCCACGAAAGTGGCGTGGTCCTGTGATTAGCCAATTATATATGTGTTGAGTAGATTTCTCATACCAGTCCCATGACTGACTCGTAGTTTGTTTCACTCTCAAACTCGGGTGCCCCTTTTTCTACACGGGCAGCCTTGTATTCAGGTTTAGCTGGTTCTTTCTGGATAGCTGGAGCTGAAGATGGATTCTATCATTTATTTCTTTTTATGCTGTTCAGCTCCTATTGTACATATTTTGTTTATTTCCGCTGTAGACATTTATGTATAGCTGAACTGTATTTGTACTAAGTAAGATCCTGTATACTGTGTAACTCTGATGATTACTTTTATCCAGTATATTTTGTTGTTCATTCTGGTGTATTTATTTAATTCTGTTCTGCTATTATATGTTTCTGTGTTATATTCCAAAAGATAACCTTGTTTCCGTGAGAACGGGAAATCGGGTCGTCTCAATTACCGAGCTGGGTTAGGAGCCTAACAACCCTTTTCTCACAATCAAGGACGGCCCCATTACTGGATAGCCAATCCATGCCCAAAATCAAACCATACCCCGAAAAGCCCAAAACAAAGGCACTACATAGAAATTCAACACTTAGGATAGAAATTTTCAAATCCAAACAGATCATAGACAAATGAGCTGGGCCCCCAATTGGGTTTGAAACAATTAAGGGGTCCTCTACCATACTAGTTTTTAGGTGCAGAGATTCTACTAAAGCAGACGAGATAAAGGAGTGTGATGCGCCAGAATCAAATAAAGTGCGAACGGGGTGATCATAAAGATAAACTACACTTTCTACAGAAGTATTTATACCTCGCTGTTGCAATGGTGGCGCTTCTAGCACATGAACCTGTGCCCCTGGGGTGGATCCAGTGCCCTGCCCCTGTCCTCGTTTCCTTGGGCAGTACTTAGCCCTATGGCCTGTCTGACCGCACGAAAAGCACCCACCATTCTCCTTAGCCTTCTTCTTCCGGCAGTCCTTTACTAAGTGCCCCACTTTGCCACAGAAATTACACTTCCTCTTCTCTTTGTTGCCCTTTCCGCCCTTCTTGAAGTCTGTCTTCTTAGGCTGCAAACCCTCTTTCTTCCCTTGAGAGCTTTCTGCCTTGGTCTCCTTCTTGCCCTTGTCCTCTTCGTTCAGCAATGCCATTTGCACCAATCTTTCATACGTGGCTCCCATGGGTATGTGGGTCATGGCCAAACTGTGTAATGGCTCATTTAACCCTTTGACGAAACGGAGAGCCTTCTTATGCGGGGTGTTGACTAGGTCAAGCCCAAACCTAGCCAGCTCATCGAACTGATTCACATACTCTTTGACAGTCTTGTCTCCTTGCTTAAGAAATAAGAATTTTTCCAACTGCAAACTTCTTTCTGCATCTGAGAGAAACTTAGTCTCAAACCTTGCCCTAAAGTCCTCCCATGTATCCACTGGTCTTTCAGCATTGGTGACTTCCCACCAGTAGGAAGCCTCGCCCTTCAATAGCCACACCGCTAGTTGTACCTTTTGTCTATCTTCTACCTCAAAGATGATGAATAGGTCCTCCGTTTCTTTTAGCCAATTCCTAGCTGCTACGAAGGACTCAGTTCCATGGAAATCCCTTCCTCCCATAGCTTTAAAATCTTTACATATCTTAGCGAATGTGTTTCCCCGAGGAGGAGGTGGAGGAAAAGGTGCTGCTGCGGCTGGATGATTCCCTTCAGCTGGAGGAGGAGGAACGGTAGGACCTGGCTGAGTGGCCCTTGCTTCTAAGAAACGTCTAAACCAACCAGGTATGGGCACCCCTTCAGGCAAGTTAAGATCTTGGGACATGCTGAAACAAAAAGGATAGATTCAAAACGAAGGATAAGAGATAATACCTATGGCTTTGGGGAGTGGACTTTGCCTTTTTAAAATAAAATAAAAATTTTCCTTTTAAAAATGCTTCTTTAAATTTCCTTTTTGAAAATAATTTTTCAAAACTTTTTATCTTATCTGGTAAACCTATGCTCTGATACCAAGTGAAACACCCCACCTCCGTTAGGGTCACTCTCAAAGGGAATGCCCTAATTTTGGTGGAGGTTTATAAGTACAAGTCACAGATATACAAGACAGATATAAGAACACATATTTGTAAACAGCGGAAGAACAACAAACTTTTATTTCATAAAGTCAAATACGTGTTACAACAACATCCTTTCCAAAAACATAACATAACACTTCATAATCTGTCTTGAGTACATTATTTTTAAAGAAGCATAAATAAAACATAGATAAACTGCCAAAGCCCCATAGTGGATTGTCCAAAGCCATAGTTCAAACAGGAAAGTCCAAGCAATACATTTCTCTTCTTCAAGCTGGATGTTGAGGTAGGTCAAGCTGCTGTGTTCCCTCCCTGAGGACCTGGGGGGGGGGGAACGGAAGAAAGAAGACGGAAGAAAAATAGAGTCAGACATAAAGCCTGAGTAAGTCTAGTACTACTTTGTCTATGAATAAAGAACTGGGTATGATAAGTAAAACAGGAAGTGGGCAACACTATAAACTTGGTTAAGTTATCTAGGGTCGAATATACTATCGTACCCCATGTTAATCTCTGAACCCATATAAACTAGTTTCCAATTTGCACCCCATAATCAGGGTGATGTGATCCATTCTACGATGATCGGCTCCTACTCGCATAGTTACATGTGTCTTACGGCCCCCGATGTCTGTAGTTACCTATGCTGGTCCCACCATGGGGTGTATCAAGTCCCATAGTGGCAACCCGACACAACCTTAGAGTGCAAAGGTATGCTACTGGTGTCCAGTGCTTTATTTTTCTGCGCCGGAGTGCGTGCACGCCCGCACACCGTTAGAACCTACACTGCTACACCACCGCCGTCGATTTGACCTCTTACAATCTGCCCAGTAATCGTGCCCCACCCTGCCTAGTTTCAGGGTATCCTGATACACCTTCTAGGGTTACTGCTGAAAAGGGTCCCCCGTTACTAGGTTTTCTATCTCTAGCCAACATGCTAAGTTGGTTAAGTGTTTCCTAACCTAACCCCACCAGTCCTTTTAGTTTAGCATGTTCCATTTTGATTAAGTCTTTAGTTCACTTAATCCTAACAATCCTGACTCAGCCTTAATTGTCTTATTAAGGCCCGGACCTCTCACATTAGACAGGTATTGTTGTGGCTGCCTGTTGCCGGTTGGTTCCGGGCAGTCTTACGCCACAACTCAGTCTAACCTCGTGTCCTTGCTGGGCTCCATGTTTAACCTCCCACATTGGATAGGTATTGTTGTGACTACTGGACAGCCGGGCGGTTCCGGGCAGGTTTACATCACAACTCAATCCAACCTCGGGTTAAACACATCGTCTTTTCTACATTTACATATTTTGTCATTCTTCTTTATTTATATGTAAATATTTGCGGCCCATTATTAAGTTAATGGTGTAAAGATTACACCAACCACGGGCCCAACCCATACTTGAATTTGGGCCCTTCTATTTTATATTTTCATTCATTAATTCATTTTAACCCAACGTTGTTTTCCCCCGTTTTACACGTCCGTTCATATATATTGGGCTTAGCCTTTTAAAGCCCAATTTAGCCATGCGAAAGGGGAGGCTTATGGCGTATACACAAAGAGGGGAAGGTGAGCGCATGAACTTGCATATGACGTTGGAAAATACATAATAGAAATTGGTGTACTTGCATAGTGGTAACATATATCTTGATCATAAAACATAGGTGACATAAATCAAGGCATGTAAACTTGCATAGGTTTAACTACAACATGAACCTATATTCTTATTTAGGCATAATGTCAAACATAAGCATGGCCTAAATACTTCTAGCATAAACATGGCATATTGTCAAACATAAGCATGGCATAAAATACTTCTAGCATAGGCATGGCATATTGTCAAACATAAGCATGGCATAAGTACTTCTAGCATGAACATAGCATAATTCAACTCAATCATGATTTAAGCCTAATCACATAACGATGGTATAAACATACTTATGCATAAATATTCCTAAACATAGTGTTTGCTTTAAACTTGCAAAAAGGGGATTTTTGAGTCCAACCTAGCCATGTCATCATATAATCCTTTAAAACAAGATAGACTTAATAACGGATTTCAATTATGCCAAATATCATTCCTAGCCATATTCATAAGTTTGCAAAAGCATGACTTAATACATGGATTATGGTGTCAAAATTCCACATAGTTTCATATGAACTATAATAACCAAACTTGTTTCAATTACTTGCAAAATGATTTATACATAAAAACATACATCATAATGGCATAATAACAAAGCCTCAAACTTGCATGAATTTCAATTAACTACATACATGTAGCTTCAATATAGATTACACAATTTGCGCAATATTCCAAACGTTTATTTGCATAGAACTACCGCATGTAGTTCTTTATAATGAATAACATAATTTTGCACAAATATGAATTACTTCCATTGCCACAATTCAAGCATACACATCAACACAGTTGTTTATTAATACCAAAGTAATACTCTACTTACAATGGTTTGATGAATTCTCTAGTTTAGGGATTGAAGATGCAAATTCCTTTGTTGAATTGATTAGCTTTAGGTTGCTTTGGATTGCTTTAGGCCTTAGAACTTTCTTCCTAATCCTCTCTTTAGTTGGCGGCTACTCTTTGTCGTTCCTCAGCAACATGGCGGCTATAATCTTAATTTTGAATGAATAGATTAGGGTTTAGTCTAGGGTTGTTTATATAGAGGTTAGGAATTGATTAGGACCCTTGATGTTGCTAGGTTAGATCATAGCCATTCATTAGGAAGAGAGACCAATAAAAACCCGCCACCTAGCCCTAATGACAAAGCAGACCACAGAAATCCGACCACACACCGACCTGGCCAGCCAGGTTGACTGGGCTCGACCAGGTCGATACCCCTGTCGACAGGGCTGTCGACAGCCCTGTCGACATGGGTAGCCCAGGTCGACAGCCCAGTCGACCTAGGTGGCCCAGGCGGCGCTTTTCTGGCCCAATGGGCCCCACTTCGGAATATTTAATTATTTAATTCTGTTTGAGTTTTAAATTTAATTCAAATCTTCCGAAGGCCATATCTTCTTCATACGGACTCCGTTTTTCGAAAACTCGGACTCTATTTCGCGTATTTTTCCGAGACGAACGCAATGGCGTATCCCGTTTCCCTTAGTTCTCTGATTTGAATTTGATTATACTTTAATTCATGAATTTCATAGTTGTAGAATTTTCGGGGTGTTACAATTAGAAAGCTCTTTTCAATACGAACCCAACGGTTCCGGTTTCAGGAGAATTCGACGGTCGGATCTCCCGCAACGTCAATTCGAAGTCAATGGTCGAAATTCACGAATTGCCGCAGCGCGACGCGTTCTATTCAGGCCATTATATATATATAATATATATTATATATATTTCGTCGATTTCCTTTTTAAAACGTATTTTATAAATCGTTTTAAATTCGTTTTCAAAATAAATTCAAACTTCATATTCAATTTCAAATCAAAATTGAATATTTCATATCATTACTATATAAATGATAATATTTTCAAAAAGTTATATTTTGAAATCACTTCCTTTTCTATATTCATTATAAAACGAATATAATCGATATAAATATCGCTCACGTCAAAATAGCGCATCTCTAATCAACACGGATTTATATATTTCAATAAATTCGTTATTCTATTCAACAAATGATTATTTATTCTATTCAACACATGAATCTATATTTCTTTCAACACATGAATATTCTCAACACATGAGCACTATCAACACATGACTATTTTTGTTATTTGATATATTTTATAAAACTATGGTATCTATCGTTTGATTTTTAAATCAGACTCCAACTGTAAAGTAGTAAGAGAATGATTCCCTAAGTATTGACGCCGAAGGCCGGAACCAATATCAGATCAATACCCTGAAACCACTCATCTTATCTATTTTCCAGTTAGTTTCTAACTTTAAATATGATAAAGATGTAAATTTTATTATTAAAATATTTCTTTCAACACATGATAATTTTCAACATATGATTATTTATTCTATTCAACACATGAATATATACTTCATTCTATTCTTTAACTTCCCAATTGGAATGAGGCCCAATCAATTACCATATAATGTTAATTATATGGATTCCATACACCACATATATATAATCACAACAATAAATAATCAATCATCATCCAAAGTGCACCACACTGTATAAGCAACAAATATAGATATCTAATGCTTATAACAGCCTGTCAATCAATTGATCGACATACAACTAATCAATCGGGATGAGTGGACTTCAAATATCATCCCAACACCCGTGTGGGGTTTCAAATCAACAAACACGGATTTTTATTTATTCACATACCCGTTAAAAATTATATTTTTAACGATAAAATATTTTTAACTACACAAATATTTTGTTTCATTTCACATCACACAATCAATTTTCACCACAACAAACAATCAAACATACAAGCCATCCATGGTCTGTGGATGACGGGTGTCGGGTGCTGCTAAGCACCGTCTGCATCCTAGTATATATTTTTAACTAGAAAAGAAGATTTAAAGTGAGAAGTTCTCACCAGCTAGCTAATCCAATACCACGACTCTTCTTATGTAGAGGTCATCGTTGTTCTCACCTTTTGTCACTTTCGCTGCACGTAGTCGCTACATATATAAAAATCACAATTTTATTTTGTTGCTATGTATATAAAAATCATATTTTTATAATCACTCCATATGGATAAAAATTCTATTTTTACATCGCTACTATATAGATAAAAATTCTATTTTTACATCGCTACTATATAGATAAAAATTCTATTTTTAAATCGCTACTATATAGATAAAAATTCTATTTTTACATCGCTACTATATAGATAAAAAATCTATTTTTACATTGCTACTATATAGATAAAAATTCTATTTTTACACCGCTACTGTATAGATAAAAATTCTATTTTTACAACGGTGTTCATATAATAAAGATTATATTTTTATCACGCTATTCTCTATATAAAGATTTCGCCTTTTCAAATATAAAGGTTTCGCCTCTTCATTTCATCACTATAAAAATCATATTTTTGTTTCAACATATATATAATAAAAATCGAATTTTTATTATGCTACTTCATATATATTTACAATGCTTCTTTTCTATGTAAAAATTATATTTTTATATTTCTATTTCTTATATAAAGATCGAATTTTTATTTCGCTACATATATAAAAATCATATTTTTAACTTACTACTCGAATAAAAATTATATTTTTAACTTCTTGCTTATATAAAAATTATATTTTTATCCTTTCTATGATATAAAAATTATATTTTTATCCTTTCTATGGTATAAAAATTATATTTTTATCCTTTCTATGATATAAAAATTATATTTTCTATTTGTTATCATATATAAAAATCAAATTTTTATATTAAAAAATCAAATCTTTCTCTACATAAAAAAATCCAAGCCTTTCTTATATAATACCCTCGCCTTTTCTATATTATAAAACCGAAAAAAAATTCATTATGAAGTAAAATAAAACTGAGAATAACTCACATCGGATCGCAGAGAAAGAAGGGGGTTTTAAGTTGGAGAGGACGACGACCCGGTGCTTGTATGGGTGACTCACGGTGGTTGCATCAGCGTTGGAGGTTGCGGCTTCTTCGGAGGGAGGAACGGATGAGAGGTGGCTAAGGCCGATCGCCGGAGTTGGCAGGGGGTGGCGCAGGCCGTTTTTGGTGGCGGTGATAGCCACAGGCGGCGGCGTATGGAAGAGGGTGGCGCGTTAGGGCTTGGGGCATCGGAGGAAGGATAGGAGGAGGAAAAGGCAGACGGGAAGAAGAGGGGGGAGCTGGAGGGAGGCGCGGTGGCGGCGCTGCCGCGATGGGAGGGGGCGCGATCAAGAACTGGCATCGACGAGGAGGGATTTGGGTTTTTTTTTATTCACAGCGTTGATCGATTTTTGTGACGGAGGAGAGAGGTAGTTAAGGTTATATTAATATATATATATATATATATTATTTTTAAATTCCGCAAAGCAACCTTTTATTTCGAACTCGAAATCGAACCCACTGACTGTCGTCCCAAGCTAATTACCCCCATTCCGAACACAATGGGATATGTTACGTAGGCTGATTCGATTGTTTTGTAACAACCCGGAAAATGCGAGCCAGTTTGAAATTTTTATTTTGGCGATTTTAGCGAATTTTGAATATTTAAAATAGATTATTTTAAATAATATTGACGAGGAATTTATTTTGAATAGAATTCGAACATATATATTATACGCGTCGTCGTTATAATATAAATATTTATATATAATTATAAATAGAATTGAAAATGGCGCGGTAGTTCGATAATTCGATTTCAAACTTCAATTGAATGTACCGGGTGCAAAACAATCCGGATTTTAGTGAAACCAAAAATAATGGAATCTAATAGTGAATATCTTTCCAACGAATCCGAAAAATCAAAAGTTCGTAGCGGGAATCAAAAGATATGTCCAGTTGAAAATTCTGAATAGTCGCTATGGAATTCAGGCCCTTAAAAATGGATATTTTGCAAATGACCTCGGATTTCGACGAAACCAGTTTTGTTGGGTCCGCGATGTCAAATTATTGCTAGATTCCAAATTTCATAATTTTTCGAATCAATATGTGAGCGTGGCAAAGGAAAACGCGTTTGACCCATTTCAGTTGATTTTAATCGACTGGAAAATGGCCATTTTTCTAACGGTCTCAGAATTCGACGAAACTAGTTTTGTTAGGACCGTATCGTCAATACGAAGCTAGAAAATATTTTTCTGGAATTTTTCGTGTTCGTATGTGGCCCCGGTAATTTGAAAGGTACGTTTAAAATTCAATATAAAGATTTAAATGTAAATTCAAAAGGAAACTGATTGTAACGATCAAATCAGCTTGCGATACATATCCCATTGTGTTCGGAATGGGGGTAAAACGCTAGGGGCGACAGTCGTTGAGTTTGATTTGAAGTTCGTACGCAAAAGGACCTATTGGAGAATTAAAATATTATTTAAAATATATTATTTAATGCCTATTTTCTAAACCCTAGCCGTCCATTCTTCTGAGCCGCCACCACTTCGAAATAACGATCAGAATTGCTCCAAAATAGATCGCCAAATCGCACTCATCCCTTTTCGAATTTGATAATCAACCTAAAGCAAAAATCAAAGCTCTCTCTAAGCTCTATCGATCCATAGCAGTTTGATCGAAGTTGGTGTGTTGTGGGGCAAGAATTTGAAGCAGAAAGGTCCGGCATTTGAAATGATCTCACGAAGAATGGAGAGGCCGAGTTGCTCGCGATGATGGCTGGAGGTGCGCCTCGGGTAGGCGCATGTCGTGGAAGACTCCGATTGTCCTCCGATCACCCGGGCAAGCGGCAAGGATGACATTCTCGAATCGATGGGTGCAGGTTTTCTTTGTGGCCTGGAACGATTATACAGAGAAGAGAAAGGTGATTGTTTTATGTAAATTTACCATTGTTTAAAACAGTTTAAATTTAATTTTACATTACTTTAAAATCAGTTTTTTTAGAACATTAAAGTATATAAATGCATCGTTTTAAAATTATAAAAGTAAATTGTTTTTAACGATTATGATAAGCATTGTTTTTAAGTTTAAATATGTTTTTAAATTTAAATATACACCATTGCTTTCTAAAATATAAATTAGCATATGGTTTTTCAAAAATAAAATACTTTGATTTGAAAATAAAATACTTTGATTTGAAAATAAAATACTTTGATTTGAAAAAAAATAAAATACTTTGATTTGAAAATAAAATACTTTGATTTGAAAATAAAATACTTTGATTTAAAAATAAAATACTTTGATTTGAAAAAAAATAAAATACTTTGATTTAAAAATAAAATACTTTGATTTGAAAAAAAATAAAATACTTTGATTTAAAAATATAATCTTTATAGGATAGAGAATATAAAAATATCATCTTTGTATATGTAGCGAAGTAAAAATCTGATTTTTATTTTATATACGTTGAAGTAAAGTGATGATTTTTATAGTGATGAAATCTATATTTTTGAAAGGGCGAAATCTTTATATAGAGAATAGCGTTATAAAAATAGAATTTTTATCTATATATTAGCAGTAAGGAAATATGATTTTTATATATGTAGTGGCTACGGACAACAAAGATGACCAAAGGGCGAGAACGTTGAAGACTTCTGCAAATGAAGTGCCGTGGAGCTTGGATAGCTTTCTGTGAGAATTTCTCACTCTTCAATTTTATTTCTAGTTATATATATATACTAGGATGCAGACGGTGCTTAGTAGCACCCGACACAATCGTCCACAGACCATGGACTTGTTTGTTTGGTTGCATAGATTAGTTAGATGATTTGATTTGGAATTGAATTGTTTGGTGAAATGAATGGATTGATTGATGTGTGAATGGCGTGGGCCTTCACTAGACCGGGGATAAGGCTAGGCCTCGTCCCGTTTCTAGTATCGTGCCGTTATGCCGCTGAAATTTTCTAAAATATGTTAGAAAAATAAAAATATCATTTTATTTAAAGAATGAACTGAATAGAAATTCATATGTTGGAATAAAATGTTTTATCGTTAAAAATTATAACGCGAATGTGAATAAATAAATATTCATTTATAAACCGGACGGTTTGTTTATGTACACCTATTTGAATGACATTGATTGGGTCGATAAATTTTACACATCGCCCAACTGCACAAATAAAATAGGTGTTTGATTGTTTGAAACCCCACACGGGTGTTGGGATGAAATTTGAAGTTCACTCATCCTGATTGATTAAATATGTCGATCGATTGATTGACAGGCTGTTATAAGCGTTGAATATCTATATTTGATGCTTATACAGTGTAGTGCACTTTGGTTGATGGTTGATTATTTTTCAGTGCTATTATATACATGTGTTGTATGAAAATCCATATAATTAACTTTATATGGTAATTGATTGGGCCTCATTCCAATTTGAAAAATAAAGAATATTATAAAATAAAAGTTCATGTGTTGACAGTACTCATCCATTGAGATTGGTCATGTGTTGAACGAAATATTTTGATAATAACAACTATTTTGAAAAAGAAATATTTGAAATAGAATATTTGAAAATAGAAATTTATGAAGCCGTGTTGATTAGATTGACGCCATTTTGACGTGAACGATATTTATATCGATTTTATTGATTTCGAAATGAATTGAATTGAAAACGAATTCAAAATGAATTGAAAACGAATTCAAAATGAATTGAAAACGATTTCGAAATGAAATGAATTGAAAACGATTTCGAAATGAAATGATTGAAAACGATTCCGAAATGAAATGAATTGAAAACGATTTCGAAATGAATTGAATATAAAACGATTTCGAAATGAATTGAATTGAAAACGATTTCGAAATGAATTGAATTGAAAACGATTTCGAAATGAATTGAATTGAAAACGATTTCGAAATGAATTGAATTGAAAACGATTTCGAAATGAATTGAATTGAAAACGATTTCGAAATGAATTGAATTGAAATTTGAATTGAATAGAAATGAATTTCAAAACGAATTTATATAGAAGAATTCAATTTTGATTTGAATTGAAATGGAAGTTGAATTTGCTTTTGAAACGAATTTTAAAACTATTTATATAATTCGTTTTAAATAGGAATCGACGAAATATATATTATATATTATATATATAATATAATGGCCTGAATAGAACGCGCCGCGCCGCGGCAGTTCGCGAATTTCGACCATTTATTTCAAACGGACATTACGGGAGATCCGACCGTCGGATTCTCCTAAAACCGGAACCGTTGGGTTCGTATCGAAAAGAGCTTTCTAACGAATGTTAGAAATTTGAAATCTAACGGTTGGATTTGGAGATACGTCCAAATCAAATTCGAAAAAGGTCGCTGTAAGTGCAGTTCGATGGCCGTTGATGGAAATCGACTATACGGGCCTTGATAAAATTATTAAAAATAGTAATAATTTGTGTAAAATCATAAGAAATGATTTGCGAAGAATTGGGATGAAAAACTCCATATTTGAAAAGATAAAAATAGATTTTTATCGAAATGAACTAGTTTTGAACTAGAATTATAATTCTATTTATTTTTAAATAAATAAATTGAATTCGAAAAGGGTTTTAAAAATAACCAACATTTCCAATGATTGCATTGGAATGGATTTGAATCGAAATTGTCTTCGGAATATTTCGATGTTGGATTTCGTGACTATACAGATGTTGTTATGGAAATTTGAAAGATATATATATATATATATATCGTTATTTCCAATACGATATTTGTTGGTCGTAGAATTTGATATTGAATATAAGCCGGGATATTTTCTATTCAGGGCCTTGTATTGAATATCAAATATGATTTGGGTTGTCGTGAATAGTGTCTTCACTAACACTGTTCTTGAACGCAGTTGAGAAAAGATTAAATCTTTTTATTTAGATTTAATGAAGTGTACCAATTAAATAATATTTAATTGGAATAGAATTGATATTGATTTTTGGGTTTATCGTGAACAGTGTTTTAAATAACACTTGTTCTTTAACCCGATAATTAATGGAATGTGATTTTGGGTTTATCATAAACCGTGTTTTAAATGACACTGATTCTTTAACCCAGTTAACGATTAAAACTAAGTGGAGTTTTAATGAATCTTTAATTAGATTGAAATAATTGAAATGGAGTATCACCAGTTTTGCTCCAAGCGATAGTTAAATCTTTAATTAGATTTGAACGTGAAATGGTAATTGAATTTACCAATAACACCGTGGTGTTAGATATGAAGTATAACCAGTTTTACTTCATGGGATGAATAGGTTGGGATTGGGAAATTAAAACAAATGATTACTTCGGTAAGGTTCGCTAATCCCGACTAGTTTGAATTGATATTCAAAAGTTGATTAAAGAATAAATTCAAGAATTTATCTTTGATAAAATTAATGGGAACCTTTCCCTATGAATGTGAAATTAGAAACTAACTGTCGGTTAGCTAAGTAGAATGGTTTTCTGGATATTGATCTGATGTTGGTTTCGGCCTTCGGGGTTAATATTTGGGGAATTATTCTCTTGATTAATTTACAGTTAGTGACTGATGGATTGGAATGAGGCGTATGTTGTGTTTGTGTAACACTTATTTAAAATATACGCGAGTTATTCGGAAAGACCGGGTTTATCCCATTCTGAATAACTGATACGACGATAAGTCGAAGATGAAGACGATGGTCGAAGACCGGAGGTCTTCACGTCGTTTGGGTGATAACTGATGATCTTGATTGGGCTGTACACCCAAGAAGATGGAAACAGTTGGTGATCGTCCAGACATACTTGGAGATCGATGGATGTGCGAGGTACTAGGTGCCTCCGGTTTCGTTCGGACCCAGAACGGACTTGTAAATGGACTGTGTGTCTGACATTGGATTTTAGTCCGTGTGATTGATCTCTATTAAATATATATCTGTTTGGCGGCGGAGAAATTATTCTCTTGCTTAACGCCCTTCTCTGAGACGTACGAGCTCAGGGGTTATATATTGATGGATATCAATCGCATGGAGTGAATTGCCTGTGTGGCATGCCTAAGTGGCAAATGATCAAGGCTTCTGTTGAAAAGCAAAGTCTTGTGGTGATGATCGAAGCACGGCCTTTGTGGCGTAGCTTTGTGTAACGCTTACTTCGCGAGTTTCACACCCGGTATGAACCAAAAACGGGAGACGGACCTCAGGGAGGGCCTACGTTTCCTCCTAGCTAAAAGTGGCGTCAGTGGTTTTACACGCCCTGACGAGTTTGATTTATGTTGTTGTTGCTGTTGCGAGGCGCCTCGGATTGATCGGTCGTTCTCGAACCGATGGAGTCATTTAGTTGGCTCGCTTACGCCCCAAAGGGCGGCGAAACGTAGTGCTCAGGTATAATAATCCACATCGGTGGACCGGCCCTGAGGCTCCATGGGGCAGTTGCGGCTGTTCCTGAGACTCGGGCTAGGCAGTCTCGAATCAGTGAGGATCTTGCCCCTAGCCTCGGTTCATACCATAAATGATAACCCAACTTCCAATACGACCTTTGCGGTTTTGATTGTAAACTTATATATGGCGACATAGTGTTATGGGCCATTCATGCCGCTTATGATTGATACTTATGATTTGAAGTTGTTTTATACACTATGCACTTATAATAGTATCAAATGATTTGTTTTAAACGTATCAAGCATTCTTTGGCTGTTATAAGGGAAAACCCTATCCCCGGCTTGCGTTGCATTGTGTGATAGGACCTGGGTCTTATAACAGCTTCATTTTTCTTTATTTAGCATTGCGCTGTTTGTCTCATGCACTGGTATTCTTGGGAGGAAACCCGTTCCGTGTTATACGGCGTGGTCCCTTGATTTACCTAATGATTTAAAATAAAGATTAATAACTGTTTTAGTTCTCACACCAGTCCCATGACTGACCTGGAGTTTATTGTTTTGACCTAAACTCTGGGTGCCCCTATTTTGACACGGGCAGCTAGTAGTTTTGGTTTTGCAGATTTATATTCACAGGATCCTGGTTTACAGCTGGAACGATATCCGGAAAGCTTTGTATCCGTATATCTCTTCTAGTTGTGTATTGTATTATTTTCCGCTGCTATGTATTTAAATGTAATTTAAATCTCTGATATTTTTGTGTAATATTCATTTGTACTCTGTATATTCTTGTAATCTGATGCATTGTTGTAATATACAGTGAAATGTTCTTCTGTATGTGTTCTGTTTTGTCCTGTTCTCAAACGATAAGGCGTTTCGAACGGCCTGGATCGGTTTAGCGACTGGTTCGGACCGGGCGAGATTCCTTGCCGTCACATGTTTCGATCAGCTTTCGTCAAAATCAACATATAACTATATATATTGAATTTGAACGCACATTTCAATTTACTGGGGTCACATACTAACTCAAAAATATTTTCTAGCTTCGTATTGACGATATGGTCCTAACAAAACTAATTTCATCGAACTATGAGACCGTTTGAAAAAATGGCCAATTTCCAGTTGATTAAAATCAACTAAAACTAGTCAAATGCGTTTTCCTTTGCCACGCTCACATATTGAATCGAAAAATTATGAAAATTGGAATCTAGCTTTAACTTGATGTCACGGTTCCAACAAAAGCGGTTTCGTCGAAATCCGAGGTCGTTTGCAAAATTCCCATTTTTAAGGGCCGAAATTCCATAGCGACTATTCTAAATTTTCAACTGGACATATCTTTTGATTCCCGCTATGAATTCTCAGTTTTTCGGATTCGTTGGGAAGATATTCTCAATTAGATTCCATTATTTTTGGTTTCACTAAAATCCGGTTTATTTTGCATCTGGTACATTCATTTGAATTTTGAAATCGAATTATCGAACTACCGCGCCATTTTCAATTCCCTTATATATATAAAAATAAAATATTTATATTCTAACGACGATCTATATAAATATATACGTTCGAATTCAATTCAAAATAAATTTCTCGTCGATATTATTTAAAATAATCATTTTAAATATTCAAAATCCGCTAAAATTGCCAAAATAAAAATTTTAAACTGGCTCAGAATTTCCGGGTTGTTACATTCTCCCCCGCTTAAAACTTTTCGTCCCTGAAAGGAAGGAAGCCAAAAGTTGTTTAACAAACCAACTCAACTTCCACTATTTTCATTACGGCTTAAGTTCTTCAACTTTGCAGTTTCTAAGAACTTTTCAAATTTTTCAAAAATTTGGCTAACACCCTAAATTTTCAAAAAATTTCGCCATAACCTCCCCTGCACCGGGGACTTTAGGATATTTCATATAGCCTCCCATGGCCTTCTTCAATCCAAAAGAAAAAGAAAAAGCCAATCGGCTCATAAAATCATCATCACCCAAACAAAACAGTAAATTATGGTAAACATGTACCTATTTGTTGGGCAAACAATTTTATTCTTCTGCTCTAGCCTCCTTGCTATGATCTGTTCAATGTAAATACATGTATATGCAAGCAAACGCGACCAATTTTCAGTACAATTCAATATTTGGTTCAATTAGGCTAAATGGTTCAAAATATCAAACAAATAAACAAACAACACAACCATCAATCAATTAGTGAATTAGAATTTCAAATTCATAATTTGATATATATATATACAGAAAATCATGTTTTTGATGCCAAATCACAACAATAAATCTATATAGCTTTGGTTCTCACACCAGTCTAATGGAAATATATAGATATCACACCTTCGAAACACGAACATAAATATTGATGATGCCATGGTCAATATCAACATCATCTCCGGGCGACTAGAGTGTGATTCTATATCTATCTAGTATATTAAAACTTCGAATATACGTTCATGACGCGTATATGCAAAACCTTTATATACTCGATTGTCCAAATTCAATATAAATAAAATATTCAAATACGTGTAAAACAATTTAAATTTTCAATACAAAATTGTTTTCATTTGAAAAATATACTCTTCACACTCGTTCTAGGATACTACTGATCCTATCTCTAACGAGTCATTCTAATTGGATATTACTAATCCAATATCTGATGAATTCTTTCGTATGGTTCTATTGTGTCTTGTTCTCGAGCTCTGTAAACCAAAGCTCTGATATCAGTCTATAAAATAGCCGACGAAATCCGGTAGGCTTTGCAACCATCCCTTCATCCCCTAAGCAGCAGGTAATACCCACCGTGGCTCCTACATGGTCCCCCAGTACACTTGTTTTACGGCGACCCTCTCGAGCCTCCCGACCACTGCCTAACTAACCCCCACAAGGGACATGTGGGGGTAAGAGTCTCCCGTTCGCCACCAAACCGCGAAGCGAGAACCCCCCATCATGACCGCAATAAGAACTGGTGATACTCCATTCTCGATCATTTATCAGATTGGATAATTTAAATTATCAATTCACATTTCAATCTAATTAAAGATTCATTAAAACTCCAATTAGTTTTAATCTTTTCAAAAATCAATATCCTGTCTTTGACTGGGTTAAAGAACCAATGTCATCTAAAACACGGTTCACGATAAACCCAAAATCACACTCTATTGTTAATCGTGTTAAAGAACAGGTGTTGTTCAAAACACCGCTCACGATAAACCCAAAAACCAATTCAAATTCAAATTCAATTCCAATTAAATATCATTTAATTGATACACTTCATTAAATCTAAATAAAAAGATTTAATCTTTCTCTCAACTGGGCTTAAGAACAGTGTTAATGAAGACACCATTCGCGGCAAACCCAAATCACATTTGATATTAAATACAAGGCTCTGAATAGAAAATATACCGGCTTATATTCAATATCAAATTCTGAAACCAACAAATATCGTATTGGAAATAACGATGTAAAATATATCTTTCAAATTCCTATAACAATATCTGTATAGTCACGAAATCCAACATCGAAATATCCCGAAGATAATTTCGATTCAACTCCTGTCCAATTCACATATTGGGAATTTTGATTATTTTTAAAACCACTTTCAAATTCAATTTATTTATTTCAAAAATAAATTGATTTTAATTCTAGTTCAAAACTAGTTCATTTAGATAAAAATCTATTTTTATCTTTTCAAATATATAGTTTTTCATCCCAGTTCTTCACAAATCATTTCTTATGATTTTACACAAATTATTGATATTTTTAATAATTTTATCAAGGCCCGTACAGTCGATTTCCATCAACGACCATCGAACTGCACTTACATCGACCTTTTCCAAATTTGATTTGGACATAATTCCAAATCCAACCGTTAGATTTCAAATTTCTAATATTCCTTAGAAAGCACTTTTCGATACAAACCCAACGGTTCTGGTTTCAGGAGAATCCGACAGTCGGATCTCCCGCAACGTCAATTCGAAGTCAATGGTCGAAATTCACGAACTGCCGCAGCGCGGCGCGTTCTATTCAGGCCATTATATATATATATATATAATATATATTATATATATTTCGTCGATTTCCTTTTCAAAACGTATTTTATAAATCGTTTTAAATTCGTTTTCAAAACAAATTCAACTTCATATTCAATTTCAAATCAAAATTGAATATTTCATATCATTACTATATAAATGATAATATTTTCAAAACGTTATATTTTGAAATCACTTCCTTTTCTATATTCATTATAAAACGAATATAATCGATATAAATATCGCTCATGTCAAAATAGCGCATCTCTAATCAACACGGCTTTATATATTTCAATAAATTCGTTATTCTATTCAACAAATGAATATTTATTCTATTCAACACATGAATCTATATTTCTTTCAACACATGAATATTCTCAACACATGAGCACTGTCAACACATGACTATTTTTGTTATTTGATATAGTTTATAAAACTATGGTATCTATCGTTTGATTTTTAAATCAGACTCCAACTGTAAAGTAGTAAGAGAATGATTCCCGAGGTATTGACGCCGAAGGCCGGAACCAATATCAGATCATGTAATGACCCAACTTTCCAGTACCTCGGAAGTTGTATCATTGTTTAAGAAAAGAAATAGATAGAAGAATAGAACTAAGAAAAGACATCAGAATCTCACAGCGGAACTTGGGACAATATATAATAACCCAAAATATTACAAAACATAAGTCCAGTACATTTAAATACTTCATACATAGGGATACATGTCATCACAATTACATACTTAACACTTGTGATACTAACTTGCAGATAATTCTACATAACATATGATAGATAAGCCAACACTTCAGATCCTGCCATCCAGCTACTCCAAGTTACTTTAAAACCTGGATCACTTGTCTACTCATAATAAATATTATGAGTACCCAAGAGTTTAAGGAAAACACAGAAAATAAACTCCGGGTCAGTCATGGACTGGTATGAGTAAACGATTTATAAACAAGTTTCAATAAATCACAATGATTCATAAGACCACGCCGTGAATACGGAACGGGTTTTTACCTTATGAGATCAAAACAGTTTGCATATTTAAACAGATATTATGATAATGTCTAGGTGTCCACAAATAATTACAATCTAGTAGAATGCTTTCATCTCACATTCTACTTATAGTATACAAACAAAACCGTTAAGTGCTTATGGATATTTGGTTTCCAACTATGACAAGGTATGGGATCACCTTCCGGAGGTGTATCTCTAGATACGAATACACGGGTTCAACAAGAACGTCTTGTAACCCGGCCACACATGACCGACCACTCATTTCTCTTGAGTGTATCGAATGTATATCACCAACGGTTGGGAGCTACCCACCGTTTCCCGAAACGGGTCAGAATCGACAATAGATTTTAAGAAGTAAATGAAACTCTAGATCAGATGATGATACATCCTAATGGGAGCTACGTACATAGCCATGCTGCCTGCCCGATTTTTTGTCATTTCCGGTTGTGAAGCTCGAAGCTAAACGTTCCCTGACATTCTTTTGATTTGCTTTGAACGTCACATCGTCAAACCCGCTAATCCACTAATTGACTTCTCCAAAAATAAATTACAAGTATAAAGTAAGAGAAACGAATTTCTCTACCACTTATAACTACGTTTGAAAAGATCAACGTACGTGATTAGTTAGGAGTACTCTGTCAGACGTTCGTCCATACAAGTTGTCCTGGGACTGGACAAGCCGAAGGTACTATTCCGTACAACCATCTTAGCCAACCGTTATCTAAGATTTATACAATAGCCCTTGCATTTTTCTCCGTCTTCAATATATTCAGCATACTTGACTCGCAACGCTTATGCCAATACGGAGTGGTTCTTCAGATAATAATCCAACCGGTCTCTCCATATTAACAACGTTAAAATGGTCAAAACTTTGATAGTCGATGACTTAACTATCAAATGAAAATACGTGTGCACACAACAAATCTTATTTCCAATTGGAATTTCTATTTGATCAATCATCATATATATATATATATTCTTGTTCCTGTGTTTACGTATCACTATCCTTTCACATCAATCAGTCACTGACTGTAATCATTAAGAGAACAACTTCATAAGTATAAACCCCGAAGGCCGAAACCAACATCAGATATATACTCAGAAAATCATTCGACTTATTTATTCTAGTCAGTTTCTAATTTCAGTAATTCCATTTGGAGTCTTATTTTCAAAAATTCACATTCCTTTAATATTTTTATTTCGAAAAATATTAGCTTAACTCTTTTATTTTATATCATGCTATACCGTGTGCGAAGCACGGGCCTAAAACATTCTTATGTAAAATCTTCCCTTATAAAAATCCGATGTTAGAACATTTGGATCTCATATCGACAGTTAAATCTTTTCTCTTGATCTAATCTTATTTTATTTATCGTTACTTGATAAATAAAATAAACATTTGCCTTTTACTCAATTTTAAATTATTATAAATATTTTACACACCGGTTTCCATTTTTGTACATGATCAAAATGTCCGACGATATGATATATAAATCTTCCCTAATTTATAAGATAATTTAATGTGTCATTTATTCAATTATTTAATTTATTTATAAATAAATTAATTAAATAAATCCGTCGACAGTCAAGCTCTGTCCTTGATGTTCTGCTGTTTTCTTCCTCTGCCACCGTCTATGCTACTTTAAATAAAAACTTCTCTTTTTATTTAATTATATAAAATTCCCTTTATTCATTTTTATTTTTAAATTAAATTTTTTTTAATTTAAAACTAATGTTAAAAATCACTTTTTATAACCTTTTGACCAAAGTATCAGTACCACTTTTCAAACTGCGGTGTGCACCTGGCAAACCAGCTCCAGATCACGTGTTCAGCCCACGTTACCAAAGTACCAGGTGGTACTTCCGATTTTCGCCAACTACCAGATTTTTCCAAAATACCATTTTTCAGAACACTGGTGTGCGCATGGTAAATTAGCTCCTTGATCTTGTGTTCGCACCCATCAACCAAATCTCGCCAAAACCCAAAGTTCTCGCCAAAACAAACTAAATATGAAATGCCGCTATTCTCACCCCTCTTTTCTTCCCAAATCCTCATCCCTCCTCTTTCTTTTTAAATAACCCGTCTAAAAATCGGGGTGAAAATATCATTTTCATTTTTACAATTTGCATGCGTGACCTGATATTTATTTAATTCTATCCGCTATCCTCACCCCTCTTTTCTTCCCAATCCCTCATCTCCTACCTTTCCTTTTAAATAACCCGTCTCAAAATCGGGGTGAAAATATCATTTTCATTTTTACTTTATATATATTGCGTGACCTGCTATGTTGCTTCACTACTTCTTTGTTGCTTCCAGTTTCCATCCGCCCTTTGTTTCCTATTTCTTTTGTTTTTATGCACCCCTTATTCTTCTAAATCATTTCCTTACCTGCTACTGTTTATAAGTTCTTTAGTTTTAAAACTTGCGTGGCTTTAAAATCCTAACAGCCAAGACTCCCTTCAATGTTTCCTTGCCTTCACTTTTACTAACCATATGCAGATAACCCAAACTGATCATGCACAGTCTACTTACCTGCCACCACTTCAACTCCAGTGAACTCCTCAGTTCTTCCTATTTGCTTCCCACTTCTCTCCGTCGAGTGCTGTTACACCTCTAACATATTTTCAAACACTCGATTGTGCACAACTGTGTGCACATACACGCACAAGTAACCGCGTACCCTCACCACATGTTTTCGATACTTTGGTCGTACTCTTCCCCGAGGTTCCTCGACACTCGGTCATCTCAAACTCAATAGTTCAACTGTTTTACTGTTATGTATTTAAAAAGCATATGCATACTTTATTTCTTAGTGTTCTATGTTTACTGTTATTTACTTGGCCTTTTAAAACAAAAGTTCAACTCAGTAAAACAAGATCTCAGTATGTGGCAAAACAGAGAGACGTTAAATATTTCTTCAAACATGTGTTCCTATTCAAAGTGGTTTTCCTTAGTATTCTAAGTACTCTACATGAATATTGTCTTGAAGGAAAATATAGTAAACTATATACTGATGTAGCATTTAACTAACACAGAAATTGTTTAACAGAGTGAACCCAATTGCATTACAAGGATATTTCGGTTGCCATCAACTTTTTGGGTCAAACAGTAAGGCTTACACAACACAAGCATAACAAGCATGGCATATATTAGAGTAAATAACTTGCATGGGTTTAGAGAAATAATCAAGTGAGTGTTTACTCACAGTTTTACAGCAGGTATGATGGTGTAAAAATATATTTCCAGATCTCCTTTTTCTTTGCTCAAGTTTTTGATGCAGAAAAATGGAAGAATGATCACATATATATAGGCTTATATATATTGTATTATATTAGTTTCCATTATCATTAAATAACTAAATCCTAATATACTCCTATCACATATATTTGGCGCAGGAATTTACAGCAGTGAATGTCCATGAAAGCTACACTTGCTTTGGAGTTATATGTGCAAGGCATGGTTGGAGGAAGGTTGTCCATACAATGCCCCTTAGTATTATGACAAAAGCATTTAATGTTTTGTACTTCTTCTAGAAGGGTTATAGTTTATGATATTGTTTCTATTTATATTAATCTAATAAAATCTCATATACTCCTATCACTAATATCTTGCGCAGGAAATGGGTACAGCAAGCATGTTCATGAAAGCAACTACTTGTCTTTTGTTCTAGAAAATGTATTAAATATATGCCTAAGTTCCTATGGATAATATCACACGCAAGGATTCCCTTGGCTATTATATTTCCACCTATTTAATGTATAAATCTTAAATAACAAATATAGGCTAAGATCTAGTGTTCTTGCATTTAATGTTCCTGCGCAACATACTCATGAATTATGACTAAAATATCTAAAACACTTAAGTTAAAAGCTCCTTTCACATGTCCTATACTTAGCTAAGAAGTATTACCTTAATGGGCTTTTATTTTCTAGTTGAGCATTTGCATTCTTGCGCAGCACAAAGGGGATGGAAACAAAGGCCTTAAGGTTGCATAAGTTCAAGAGTCTTTGGTCATCAAGTTGTAGTTGTTTAGTGTAGTGTTCTAGGTCCAATACACCGCTATTCTTTGCTGTTGTGTTTGGCGCAAACATGCTTGAGTTCAAGCATTTAAATGGTCATGTTATATTCCATTTAAATCACCTAGTTTTTCCTTGTATTTGTTTATATGATTTGGTCTAACTATTTCGCACAGGAAATGGTTCAAGTGCATGTTTAAGATGGTCGAATGGACTTGGTCTAGGTAGCTTAGAAAAGGTATGAAACTATGTCGAAGTTATCTTGTTCATTCGCTATTAAATTTGTTTCTCAAAACAAATTATTTTCTAGTTAAGGTCTTGCTACGTTTTTAGTTGTAGTAAATAACTCTTGCTCAAAATCCTGGCTTCATAAATGAGTTATCAACATTAATAAGTTAATTTATCAATGTATTTTTAAATTTTAAGTTTATTCCCAAATTTGTTTTTCATTCAGAATATCCGGGTCATTACAATCTACCCACCTTATAAAAATTTCGCCCTCGAAATTGTAATTAAAGCGTAAATTCAAGTTATAATCAAAGTTATAAACTTATATCCATAAATAATCAACACACATCAGCCAATTCTTATTTATCACAGTTATTTCCATAACTACTATATCTGTTACTACCGTTAGAAAACATTTCTATTAGTGCATCACTATTTCTCAACATCCATCAGTTCCTGACCGTAAATTTGTAAGCGAATAACTCTCTAAATATCAACCCCGAAGACCGAAATCAACATCAGATTGATACCTAGAAAATTATTTAACATAATTAATTTCCAGTTAGGTTCTAATTTATTAACTTCACATTTTAATTCCTCGTTATCCATATTCTTCAAAATATCATCGATTTCATTCGGAAAATAAATCCCAAATCTTTATTAACTTCCTCCATTTTGATTTTGACTTATGCAAATATATTTATCTACTCCGAATTCTCTTTTTACTTGAATCTATATCCAACGATCTCAAGTCCACTTCACTTAACTCCGTTAAGTATTTTATCAACTTAAGTCTACTTAACTTAGTAAAAATCCAAATTTCAATTTGATTAATAATCCTAACTTCATTATTAAAAAGAATAAGGTACCTTCCGTGACTCCTTCCACATCCTCAGAGGTAGATGGTTTATCCATTAAGGCCAAGACTGTTGATTGCGTTCCTTTCTTCATAAGTGGGCAATCGTAAATCATATGTCCAGGCTGATTACACTTATAGCATATATATTGTCGGACAGAAGCGTTATCCGATTCCTGTGGTTTCTGCTGAGGTTGTTGTGGCTTTTCTGCTACTGGCTTCTTACAGAACCTAGCAATGTGACCCTTCTCTTTACAGTTGTGGCATATGGTATTCTTGAAACGCTCCTTAGCTTTCTCACCCATCTCTCCTTTGCCCTTTCAGTTCGGATTAAACTTCCTCTTCAAAGGATTCTCCCCACTGGCTTCTCCGGTTTGTGTCTTTGCTACTGGCTTCTTCGTGCTTAGTGCCTCATAACGGATTGCCATGTCGACTATGTCAATGAATGGGCTCTTCAGATGTCCAATCACCTTATCCTGCAGATTCTCACTTAATCCAGCAATGAACATCTCGTTCTTCTTGAGCGAGGTATTGATCACGTCTGGGCCAAAACAAGATAGTGCGTTGAACTTATTCTCATAGTCAGCGATAGACATGTTACCTTGTTTCAGATCGATGAAGTCTCGATACATCCTAGTCTTTCCAGCTGCAGGTAAAAATTGTGCTTCAAACTCTTCTTTGAACTTTCCCCAGGAAAAATCATTCTCAGAAACGTTCGTCGTCTGTGCGTCCCACCAGATTGCAGCTGCTCCTTGTAGTTGCCATAAAGCCAAAAGTCGTTTCTGTTCATCATTCAGATTCTGTCCTTTGAAAATCCTCTCACAGGACCTCAACCACGCTTGAACTTCGATAAAGGATTCAGTTCCTTTAAAAACTTTCCCTCCCAGTGTATTATACTCTTTACAAATTGTTGCAAAGTTCGCTCTAGGTTGGACTGGTGTAGTTGGTGCAACTTCTATAACTGGTGCAACTTCTTCCACGGTTTCTACCGGGATTTGAGTAGTGTTACGACCATTGGCAGTGGTGGTTCCACTAGCTCGACCTCTTCGTGGACGGGTAGTCATACTCACTAACCTGAATGTACAGGTTGATATCAAAACTCGATCTGATATTAGGATACTTAGTCTATAAAAACTTTGGTCGATCTATCCTAAGTATGTTCATTCTAAATATATATAATAGCATCCAGATTTTTAAAATACGCTCTCTCACACTCACCCAAAGCCTAGGTATACGATAACCTAAGCTCTGATACCAACTGTAATGACCCAACTTTCAAGTACCTCGGAAGTTGTATCATTGTTTAAGAAAAGAAATAGATAGAAGAATAGAACTAAGAAAAGACATCAGAATCTCACAGCGGAACTTGGGACAATATATAATAACCCAAAATATTACAAAACATAAGTCCAGTACATTTAAATACTTCATACATAGGGATACATGTCATCACAATTACATACTTAACACTTGTGATACTAACTTGCAGATAATTCTACATAACATATGATAGATAAGCCAACACTTCAGATCCTGCCATCCAGCTACTCCAAGTTACTTTAAAACCTGGATCACTTGTCTACTCATAATAAATATTATGAGTACCCAAGAGTTTAAGGAAAACACAGAAAATAAACTCCGGGTCAGTCATGGACTGGTATGAGTAAACGATTTATAAACAAGTTTCAATAAATCACAATGATTCATAAGACCACGCCGTGAATACAGAACGGGTTTTTACCTTATGAGATCAAAACAGTTTGCATATTTAAATAGATATTATGATAATGTCTAGGTGTCCACAAATAATTACAATCTAGTAGAATGCTTTCATCTCACATTCTACTTATAGTATACAAACAAAACCGTTAAGTGCTTATGGATATTTGGTTTCCAACTATGACAAGGTATGGGATCACCTTCCGGAGGTGTATCTCTAGATACGAATACACGGGTTCAACAAGAACGTCTTGTAACCCGACCACACATGACCGACCACTCATTTCTCTTGAGTGTATCGAATGTATATCACCAACGGTTGGGAGATACCCACCGTTTCCCGAAACGGGTCAGAATCGACAATAGATTTTAAGAAGTAAATGAAACTCTAGATCAGATGATGATACATCCTAATGGGAGCTACGTACATAGCCATGCTGCCTGCCCGATTTTTTGTCATTTCCGGTTGTGAAGCTCGAAGCTAAACGTTCCCTGACATTCTTTTGATTTGCTTTGAACGTCACATCGTCAAACCCGCTAATCCACTAATTGACTTCTCCAAAAATAAATTACAAGTATAAAGTAAGAGAAACGAATTTCTCTACCACTTATAACTACGTTTGAAAAGATCAACGTACGTGATTAGTTAGGAGTACTCTGTCAGACGTTCGTCCATACAAGTTGTCCTGGGACTGGACAAGCCGATGGTACTATTCCGTACAACCATCTTAGCCAACCGTTATCTAAGATTTATACAATAGCCCTTGCATTTTTCTCCGTCT
This sequence comes from Allium sativum, assembly GCA_030737875.1. Classification (NCBI taxonomy): domain Eukaryota; kingdom Viridiplantae; phylum Streptophyta; class Magnoliopsida; order Asparagales; family Amaryllidaceae; genus Allium; species Allium sativum. Next base: position 269,205,522 of record CM060922.1, on the reverse strand, counting down.
TCAATATATTCAGCATACTTGACTCGCAACGCTTATGCCAATACGGAGTGGTTCTTCAGATAATAATCCAACCGGTCTCTCCATATTAACAACGTTAAAATGGTCAAAACTTTGATAGTCGATGACTTAACTATCAAATGAAAATACGTGTGCACACAACAAATCTTATTTCCAATTGGAATTTCTATTTGATCAATCATCATATATATATATATATATATTCATGTTCCTGTGTTTACGTATCACTATCCTTTCACATCAATCAGTCGCTGACTGTAATCATTAAGAGAACAACTTCATAAGTATAAACCCCGAAGGCCGAAACCAACATCAGATATATACTCAGAAAATCATTCGACTTATTTATTCTAGTCAGTTTCTAATTTCAGTAATTCCATTTGGATTCTTATTTTCAAAAATTCACATTCCTTTAATATTTTTATTTCGAAAAATATTAGCTTAACTCTTTTATTTTATATCATGCTATACCGTGTGCGAAGCACGGGCCTAAAACATTCTTATGTAAAATCTTCCCTTATAAAAATCCGATGTTAGAACATTTGGATCTCATATCGACAGTTAAATCTTTTCTCTTGATCTAATCTTATTTTATTTATCGTTACTTGATAAATAAAATAAACATTTGCCTTTTACTCAATTTTAAATTATTATAAATATTTTACACACCGGTTTCCATTTTTGTACATGATCAAAATGTCCGACGATATGATATATAAATCTTCCCTAATTTATAAGATAATTTAATGTGTCATTTATTCAATTATTTAATTTATTTATAAATAAATTAATTAAATAAATCCGACGACAGTCAAGCTCTGTCCTTGATGTTCTGCTGTTTTCTTCCTCTGCCACCGTCTATGCTACTTTAAATAAAAATTTCTCTTTTTATTTAATTATATAAATTTCCCTTTATTCATTTTTATTTTTAAATTAAAATATTTTTAATTTAAAACTAATGTTAAAAATCACTTTTTATAACCTTTTGACCAAAGTATCAGTACCACTTTTCAAACTGCGGTGTGCACCTGGCAAACCAGCTCCAGATCACGTGTTCAGCCCACGTTACCAAAGTACCAGGTGGTACTTCCGATTTTCGCCAACTACCAGATTTTTCCAAAATACCATTTTTCAGAACACTGGTGTGCGCATGGTAAATTAGCTACTTGATCTTGTGTTCGCACCCATCAACCAAATCTCGCCAAAACCCAAAGTTCTCGCCAAAACAAACTAAATATGAAATGCCGCTATTCTCACCCCTCTTTTCTTCCCAAATCCTCATCCCTCCTCTTTCTTTTTAAATAACCCGTCTAAAAATCGGGGTGAAAATATCATTTTCATTTTTACTATTTGCGTGCGTGACCTGATATTTATTTAATTCTATCCGCTATCCTCACCCCTCTTTTCTTCCCAATCCCTCATCTCCTACCTTTCCTTTTAAATAACCCGTCTCAAAATCGGGGTGAAAATATCATTTTCATTTTTACTTTATATATATTGCGTGACCTGCTATGTTGCTTCACTACTTCTTTGTTGCTTCCAGTTTCCATCCGCCCTTTGTTTCCTATTTCTTTTGTTTTTATGCACCCCTTCTTCTTCTAAATCATTTCCTTACCTGCTACTGTTTATAAGTTCTTTAGTTTTAAAACTTGCGTGGCTTTAAAATCCTAACAGCCAAGACTCCCTTCAATGTTTCCTTGCCTTCACTTTTACTAACCATATGCAGATAACCCAAACTGATCATGCACAGTCTACTTACCTGCCACCACTTCAACTCCAGTGAACTCCTCAGTTCTTCCTATTTGATTCCCACTTCTCTCCGTCGAGTGCTGTTACACCTCTAACATATTTTCAAACACTCGATTGTGCACAACTGTGTGCACATACACGCACAAGTAACCGCGTACCCTCACCACATGTTTTCGATACTTTGGTCGTACTCTTCCCCGAGGTTCCTCGACACTCGGTCATCTCAAACTCAATAGTTCAACTGTTTTACTGTTATGTATTTAAAAAGCATATGCATACTTTATTTCTTAGTGTTCTATGTTTACTGTTATTTACTTGGCCTTTTAAAACAAAAGTTCAACTCAGTAAAACAAGATCTCAGTATGTGGCAAAACAGAGAGACGTTAAATATTTCTTCAAACATGTGTTCCTATTCAAAGTGGGTTTCCTTAGTATTCTAAGTACTCTACATGAATATTGTCTTGAAGGAAAATATAGTAAACTATATACTGATGTAGCATTTAACTAACACAGAAATTGTTTAACAGAGTGAACCCAATTGCATTACAAGGATATTTCGGTTGCCATCAACTTTTTGGGTCAAACAGTAAGGCTTACACAACACAAGCATAACAAGCATGGCATATATTAGAGTAAATAACTTGCATGGGTTTAGAGAAATAATCAAGTGAGTGTTTACTCACAGTTTTACAGCAGGTATGATGGTGTAAAAATATATTTCCAGATCTCCTTTTTCTTTGCTCAAGTTTTTGATGCAGCAAAATGGAAGAATGATCACATATATATAGGCTTATATATATTGTATTATATTAGTTTCCATTATCATTAAATAACTAAATCCTAATATACTCCTATCACATATATTTGGCGCAGGAATTTACAGCAGAGAATGTCCATGAAAGCTACACTTGCTTTGGAGTTATATGTGCAAGGCATGGTTGGAGGAAGGCTGTCCATACAATGCCCCTTAGTATTATGACAAAAGCATTTAATGTTTTGTACTTCTTCTAGAAGGGTTATAGTTTATGATATTGTTTCTATTTATATTAATCTAATAAAATCTCATATACTCCTATCACTAATATCTTGCGCAGGAAATGGGTACAGCAAGCATGTTCATGAAAGCAACTACTTGTCTTTTGTTCTAGAAGATGTATTAAATATATGCCTAAGTTCCTATGGATAATATCACACGCAAGGATTCCCTTGGCTATTATATTTCCACCTATTTAATGTATAAATCTTAAATAACAAATATAGGCTAAGATCTAGTGTTCTTGCATTTAATGTTCCTGCGCAACATACTCATGAATTATGACTAAAATATCTAAAACACTTAAGTTAAAAGCTCATTTCACATGTCCTATACTTAGCTAAGAAGTATTACCTTAATGGGCTTTTATTTTCTAGTTTAGCATTTGCATTCTTGCGCAGCACAAAGGGGATGGAAACAAAGGCCTTAAGGTTGCATAAGTTCAAGAGTCTTTGGTCATCAAGTTGTAGTTGTTTAGTGTAGTGTTCTAGGTCCAATACACCGCTATTCTTTGTTGTTGTGTTTGGCGCAAACATGCTTGAGTTCAAGCATTTAAATGGTCATGTTATATTCCATTTAAATCACCTAGTTTTTCCTTGTATTTGTTTATATGATTTGGTCTAACTATTTCGCACAGGAAATGGTTCAAGTGCATGTTTAAGATGGTCGAATGGACTTGGTCTAGGTAGCTTAGAAAAGGTATGAAACTATGTCGAAGTTATCTTGTTCATTCGCTATTAAATTTGTTTCTCAAAACAAATTATTTTCTAGTTAAGGTCTTGCTACGTTTTTAGTTGTAGTAAATAACTCTTACTCAAAATCCTGGCTTCATAAATGAGTTATCAACATTAATAAGTTAATTTATCAATGTATTGTTAAATTTTAAGTTTATTCCCAAATTTGTTTTTCATTCAGAATATCCGGGTCATTACAGATCAATACCCTGGAAACCACTCATCTTATCTATTTTCCAGTTAGTTTCTAACTTTAAATATGATAAAGATGTAAATTTTATTATTAAAATATTTCTTTCAACACATGATAATTTTCAAAACATGATTATTTATTCTATTCAACACATGAATATATACTTCATTCTATTCTTTAACTTTCCAATTGGAATAAGGTCCAATCAATTACCATATAATGTTAATTATATGGATTCCATACAACACATGTATATAATCACAACAATAAATAATCAATCATCATCCAAAGTGCACCACACTGTATAAGCATCAAATATAGATATCTAACGCTTATAACAGCCTGTCAATCAATCTATCGACATACAACTAATCTATCAGGATGAGTGGACTTCAAATATCATCCCAACACCCGTGTGGGGTTTCAAATCAACAAACACAGATTTTTATTTATTCACATACCCGTTAAAAATTATAATTTTAACGATAAAATATTTTTAACTACACAAATATTTTGTTTCATTTCACATCACACAATCAATTTTCACCACAACAAACAATCAAACATACAAGCCATCCATGGTCTATGGATGACGGGTGTCAGGTGCTGCTAAGCACCGTCCGCATCCTAGTATATATTTTTAACTAGAAAAGAAGATTTAAAGTGAGAAGTTCTCACCAGCTAGCTAATCCAATACCACGACTCTTCTTATGTAGAGGTCATCTGTAACACCCCACCTCCGTTAAGGTCACTCACAAAGGGAATGCCTTAACTTTGATGGAGCATTTTAGTAAACAGAACAGAATATTACAAGAAAGATATAAAAATAGTACTTGAAACTTTATAACTTTATTTCAGCGGACATAAATCAGTTTGGTTACAACTTTACCAAAAACTCAAGTACATATAAATCAGCCTTGTTCAAAAGCCATCAGAGTACAAAACTTTAAAATCATAATCCCCACAGAATGGAGCTATACAGAGCCAAGCCATACTTTAAGCACTTCAAGCAGAAGGAATCCGGATCAAGCTAAAGTGTTCCCTCCTTGGATAACTTGGGGGAGGGGGGAACGGAAGAAAAAGGGCGAAAACAAGCAAGGTCAGACATAAAGTCTGGCAAGTCCAGTGATTTTCAGTTATGAACAGATAATAATAACATGACATGAAAATAAAACTGGATGAGAGATAACAGTGACAGGTTTAACGGATATTACAGAAGAAAAGAATGACATAAGCTATTTCTTTACACTTCTCTGCACTAATACTAGTATAACAGAATTAGGTGTCACCCTAATGTCTAAACTGAAACAGAAACGGGTACAGAATAATTTCCGCGCTAGTAATGGGCCTTTACCACCCGATCAGCAACAGGCAGAAGCAGAATGCAGATAATGGGCCTTTACCACCCGAACCGAAACAGAAACAGATAAATCCCAACGGAAACATAATGTAGCATTAGGTGTACACTAGTAGTTGGGCCTTTACCACCCGAACAGGTGGTACCACGCAGAAACAGACAGGTGTTGCCACCCAACAGAAACAGACGGTACCAACAGAAACAGACAGAACTAAGTGTACCCTAAAACCCTACCCCAAGCGATCGGCTCCCTAATACATATATACCCTGTGTCGGCCCCACAATAGGGTGTATCACTCCCTAATGTGACAACCAATTGGCACAGACCTATTTACAGATGTCACGGCGTCTTACATCCTCAGAGGCAGACCGGGATCCATGCACGCACATGACCCGGTTGGAACGCACCATCAACACCCCTCGCCATTATCAGAATGAACCGCTTATAATTAGTTCAGTAAGCGTGCCCGGACCCTACCTACTGTTGGGTCAAAGTTTTGATACCAGAAAGGGTTACTGACTAATATGGGTCCCAAACAACAGATGACACAAGTAATTCCCCTCCTAACCTTGTGTCCCCAGACTAACAGTTTTCAGATTAACTTGTTTACAAGTTTCAGACATACAGAGTTTAGATCAACTAGTTCACAGATTAACAGAATTACAGATTTACTGGTTACAGATTAACCGGTTACATATTGTCTAACTTTGTAATGGGCCTACAGATTCACGAAACGGGTTTATCAAATTCATTGGTCCAATTGGTTTAACCTTACCCACCCAACACGTTTTAGACATCATATTTATCTCATATTTTCATTAATTAAACATTAATGCCCAGACCTCTCACATTAGACTGACAGTTTGCGGCTACTGGTTAGGCCGGTTGGTTCCGGGCAGGTTTCTGTCGCAAACTGAGTCTAACCTCGGGTTTCAAGCACGTTATGACTAACTTCTCACATTAGAACCTATTGTTTGCGGCCACTGGAATATGTCGGGCGGTTCCGGGCAGAATTACGACGCAAACTCATTCTAACCTCGAGTTAGCCATGTTTATCTTTGCGGCCAATTAATTAATAATTTACCATTTATGCCCACGCCTAATATACATGTCAATTATTCATAGCTAATTCAGATTATGTCAATGACAGACTGAATATATCAACTTAACAGACATAGCAGATAACAGATTTAGGCGACTTAACGGATTCAACAGATTATGCAAACTAGCAGATTTAGCAGATAACAGATTAGGCATCTCAACAGATTTAGTTTAGCAGATTTGGCATTTTCAACAGACTTAGCAGATGACAGATTTGGCAGATGAACAGATCTAGCAGACTAGGCAGTAGAGCAGAACTAGCAGATTTAAGCAATATAACAGAACTAGCAGATTAGACAATATAACAAAACTAGCAGATTAGGCAAATATAGCAGAACTAGCAAATTAGGCAAATATAACAGATTTAATCATTCCTTAAAGTTTCACAAACATATCTTGCCTAATTATAAATCTTGCCTAAGTTCACATGCATAAATAATAGTCATGATTCACAGTATGATCATATACCCCATGTTTGCATTAAATTTACATAGCACAGATTATGGTCATAATTTACATGTCCCAATTTAGTTCAACTTGCCTAGTACAAAAGATTCACATATGAATTATACCAAATATAGCCATTGATTTCAATGCATGTCATATATTCAAAAATCTCCTACTTAGGTGTTATTCACATTTGATAGACATCCTACTTTAATGTAAATCTTTATACCTAAGCCATATTCTCTTTATCTCAAGTCATATGTTCAATACAGTCTATATTTATGTCCCATTATATGCCTTTCTATGTCGTGTCCTCAAATCATATGTTCAATCCCCTTTATGTTATAAATATAACATGTCCGGTCATATGTCTCAGATTTACGTTCTAGCTACAGTCCATGTTCTTTCCTCAAATCAGTCACCTATTGGTCATGCCCAATTTATGCATCATTCATTTTACTGTCCCAAACATTTTAGCGTATGTTAATCTCTTATGAGATTGGCTCAGGCTCGTGGTAGCCTGGCTATAAAACAAAAAGAGGAAAGAGATACAAAATAAGATCTAAACAGAACATAACAGATATAACCTCAGATTCAGATTTACAATTCATGTCACAATCAGAATTAACGTTTATATCGGAAAATAACTGCACTTGCCTTGATTGGATTAAAGAAAGAACTTTAATTGTTGTATAATCATTGCAGAAGCTTTAATCTCTAGTTTGAATTGAGTTGCTTAGGTTGATGTTGATTAGCTTCTAGCTTTGATTTCATCAGAGTAGCGGCGCCATTTTTATTTTTATTTAGAACAGTGGCAGAGGAGAAGCAGAATAGAATTGTGTGTAGAGAAGGCTAGGGTTTGGGGCTGTTTAAATAGGTTTAGACAGATGAATCTAGGCAGAAAACGAGACCAGATACATAAGAATGCACCCAGGCCCAAAACCAGGTTCGGGGACCAGGTCGACACCCAGGTCGACCTGGTCTGGGGGGGTCGACTGCCCAGTCGACTCCCTAGTCGACCTGGGTCTGGGCGGGAAATTTCCCGCCCAGTCTGTTCTGCGTTTGAAATTCGAATTTTGAATTCGAATTCGAGTTGTCTTGTACTCTGAATATTTCTGAAACTTTGGAAGGCCATAACTTCTTCATATGGACTCCGATTTACGCAAACTCGGACTCTTCTTCAAGCAGAATTTCGAGACGAACGCAATGGCGCAATCCGTTTCCCTTAATTCTTATTTTCAAAATTAATTATCCTTTGATTTGTTACTTATACGTTCACAGAAAATACGGGGTGTTACATTCTCCCCTCCTTAAAGGATTTCGTCCCCGAAATCTTCAAGTTAAGAAGAATGTGTCCTACCATCCAACATCCATCTACTCAATCATCAATCACTGGCGTCCATTGTCCTTAGAAACTTCTAATGTTGTATGAACATATGCAAAGGTGTGTGTATATGTTCCTTATCTAATGCAAAGATCAGGCGGTCCACTGATTCAGTTGACCTCCTTAATGCGAATTATGCCGGTGCCATGAGTCCAACATGTATGAAAATTTTCCTATTTGATACATATCATTTCTATATGAGTGCACAACCATTCAGTCATATGCAACATCCATGTGCTGAGTCAATCATTTTGCATTCACAAAAATTGAAAAAAGCTCACACATCCATATGCAGTATGAGAGTGTTTTCGAGCCGATCTAGTGCCTAGTGTGTTTATATGCATCCACGAGCAACCACTAGCAACCACTTGCATCCACTTGCAACCATCAAACATAACATGTCTCAAACACATGTTTACACCCATTAGTTTCTACCTAAAGTTCGAAGATTCAATCGATAGGATACAGTCGAATGATGGAAGCGAGTACAGATAAAACAAAAACTTGGTTCCCATTAGACATGGGTCCTACCCCGAAGACCGAAACCAACATCAAATTGACACCCAGAGGATTACCCTCTTTAGATAATGTCACAACTGGAAATCTTAACCTTATCAGCGATTGTAACAACCCGAAAATCTGGGCCAGTTTAAAATTTTTATTTTGGCAATTTTATCGAATTTTGAATATTTAAAATAGATTATTTTAAATAAAAACGACGAGAAATTTATTTTGTATAAAATTAAATCATATATAGTTATATAGATGGACGATAGAATATAAATATTTATTTATATTTATAAAAGGAATTGAAAATGGCGCGGTAGTTCGATAATTCGATTTCAAACTTCAGTTGAATGTACCGGGTGCAAAACAATCCGGATTTTAGTGAAACCAAAAATAATGGAATCTAATTGATAATATCTTTCCAACGAATCTGACAAATCGAAATTTGATTGCGGGAGTCAAAAGATATGCCCAGTTGAAAATTCTGAATAGTCGCTATGGAATTCAGGCCCTTAAAAATGGGAATTTTGCAAATGACCTCGGATTTCGACGAAACCACTTTTGTTGGGTCCGCAGTGTCAAATTATTGTTAGGTTTCAAATTTCATAATTTTTCGAATCAATATGTGAGCATGGCAAAGGAAAACGCGTTTGACCAGTTTCAGTTGATTTTAATCGACTGGAAAATGGCCATTTTTCCAACGGTCTCAGAATTCAACGAAACTAGTTTTGTTAGGACCGTATCGTCAATACGAATCTAGAAAATATTTTTCTGGGATTTATAGAGTTAGTATGTGACCCCAGTAAATTGAAATGCGCGTTCAAATTCAATATATAGAGTTATATGTTGATTTTAACGAAAACGAATCGAAACAGCAGAACTGGCCTACGATACATATCCCATTGTGTTCGGAATAGGGGTATTTGGCTGGGGGCGGTAGTCGTTGGGTTTGAATTGAAGACCGGATCAATAAACAAGTAATTTTGGGAATTAGAAAAATATAAGAATATAAATACATAAGGGGTCAAACCCTAACTACATTCATTGCTCGGTCAAACTGAAGGCCGTCTTCTTCCTCGTTTCAACGGCCAAAAATCGCTCCTTTCTTTCCTCCTAATTTTCTCCAAATTTATACAATAAAATCCAGACTTCTAAAGCCAAAATCAGAGAGCCTTTCACGAGCTCCAGATCCATACGAGGTTGAGCACCCAGCAGTGCGTATTTCTCTCCTATCACCGCTCCGAAGTTGCTTCGCGTCACCTGGATTTCCGCACCCATCAGCTATTCGAGTTGGACGTTCAAGGCAGCGCCGGAAAGCTCTCGAGGAGGCGCGCGACATGAAGCCATCAGATCGGCGGCTAGTGCATCGGTTGGCGTGAAAACCCCAACCCTGGGTTTGAGCAGGCGAGCGCTTCAGAAAAGGAACATATTGGGGAAGGTGGTTTCGGGTTTGTTCCTGAGCAACGATGAAGAAAAACGCAGTGAGCAATTATGTTTGTACTTATTAGATTAATTAATTTAGTAGTTAAATTATGTAATAAAAATGTTAGATTTTTTTTTATGAAATAAATACATTGTTAAAAAAAAAATAACGGATTTGATTTTAAAATTTAAATAAGCATTGTTTTTAAAAAATAGAAAATATTATTTCTTTATTCAGCAAAATATGAATTCTTTGATTTGAAAATTATATTATTTTTTAGAATGAAAATATAGGATTTATAAAAAAGGAAAAGATATGATTTTTAGTCGTATTATGATATGATTTTTAGAAAAATAAAAATATAATCTTTACTATATCGAGGTGGTAGAAATATGATTTTTATATATTGAACATCGAAGTAAAAAATATGATTTTTATATATTGAACATCGAAGTAAAAATATGATTTTTATATATTGAACATCGAAGTAAAAATTCGATTTTTATATATTGAATAGCATAATAAAAATATGATTTTTATATATTGAACATCGAAGTCAAAATATGATTTTTATATATTGAATAGCGAAATCAAAATATGATTTTTATATATTGAATAGCGAAGTCAAAATATGATTTATATATATTGAATAGCGAATTCAAAATTCGATTTTTATATATTGAATAGCATAGTCAAAATTCGATTTTTATATATTGAATAGCATAGTCAAAATTCGATTTTTATATATTGAATAGCTAAGTCAAAATTCGATTTTTATATATTGAATAGCGAAGTAAAAATTCGATTTTTTTTATATATGTAGTGGCTATGGGCAAAAGCGACAAGAAGGCGAGAAAGGCGAAGATTTCTCTAAGTGAAGTGTCGTGAAGTTGGATAGCTATTTTTGAGAATTTCTCACTCTTCAATTTCTTTTTCTAGCTATATATATATATGTGTGGAAATAAAAGTGAATTGCTATATATAAATATAAATATATATATATATATACGCCCCTCGTCCACAAACCATGGACGATATTTATTGATTGAAATTGTTGTGAAAATTGATTGATAGCGAATGGTTGTTTGGGATTGTTTGTGGTTGATATTGATTGATTGTGGTTGGAAAATACCCGTTTGTGGTTGAGAAATATTTGGTTGAAACCACATAGGATTAGTTTGTGGAAATGAAATAAATATATACATGCCGCCTGCGTGCGAACTAGATGCATGATCCCCATTTTCAAAAACCGCGAGGTTTTAAGGTAGAGCGAGGAGCCGTACTAGGGACGGTCCCGGTTTTAACTACCCTGCCGTTATGCTGCCGAAATTTTGAATAATATTTGTGTGTTTGAATTATTTTCATTTGCTAAAACTATATTTATTCATTGAATAGAAAACCTTCATGTGTTGAATCGATATTCATTCGTTGATTAGAAATTCATGTGTTGAATGGTATTCGCGTTTTAAATATAAAAATCACATTTTTATCTATATATAGAAACTATAGAAAACCTTCATGTGTTGGATCGATATTCATTCGTTGAATTGAAATTCATGTGTTGAATGGTATTCATATTTTGAAATAAATTGTTTTATAAGAAAAATCCTATTTTTATCACCGATATAAACTATATAAAATAATAGTGTTTTGAAATGAATTGTTTTACAATAAAAATCACATTTTTATTGTAGGCATGAATCATTGAAATGTGAAGTGTTAAAAATAGCCACTTGTTCAAATAAATATATATGAGTTGAAATATTCATTAATTAGCTAATGAAATGATTTGTACCTATGTATGTAACGTTAGAATGAATGGTGTTTTTAAACCAAATAGAAATCAAATATGAAGTTGAATAAAAAATTATAAATGATAAGAACTATATATATGTACATGCATATTCATTGAACAGGTTATAGCAAAGGGGCTAGAGAAGAGGAATAAAATTTTGTGCCCGACAAATAGGTACACATTTACTGTTTTGTTTGGGTGATGATTTTATGAGCCTGTTGGCTAGCCGCTTGGCTTTTTCTTTTTCTTTTTGAGATTAGAAGGACCGGGAAAGCTATTTGCGATTTCCCGATGCTCCCGGTGCAGGGGAGGTTATGGCGAAATTTTCCAAAATTTTAAGGCGTTAGTGAAATATTTGAAGTGAAAACGATATTGAAATCATTGAATGAACTATATTTATATAAATATATAAAAATAAATAAAATTAAAACGAAGCGAGGCCGTGCAGTTCGTATTTTGAAACCGTGATTTCAAACTACTGGTGCGGGAAATCCGACCATTGGATTTTCCCGAAACCTCAACCGTCGGGTTCGCCTTGGAAATATCTTCCCAATGGCACCAACCTTGTAAAAATCCAACGGTTGGATTGTCTGGAATGTTTAATTCAAACATGGTGAAAAACAGCGCCAGAAGCGATTATACATATATATATATAATTATATATAATTATATATTTAATCGAATAACGATGCTGCATTTCGTATTTTGAAATCGAAAATTCAAACGATTGTACCGGGGAATCCGACTGTCGGATTTTTCCCGAAATTGGAACCGTTGGATTCGTTTTGAAAAGACCTTTCTAATGATGTAAATTTTGTTAAGATCCAACGGTTATATTTTCAGATATGTGTAAATCAAATCTGAAGAAAAACAGCGCCACGGTCGCGTTATGGCCCGAAGCGTCGTTTTGAATAAATGGGCTATTTTAAAATAAATAAAAATAGCGATAAATCATTATAAAGTACCATAAACAATATGGAGTGGAAATAAATTGAATTAGCTCGATTTATGTAGTATTTGATGGTTGAATGTGTTTGGTGTGAAAATTACATTAAAAAAAAAAAAATTGATGTTGTCGAATGATTTAACCATTAAAGTAAATTGATTTGAAATTCTAAATAAACGTGAATTATTTGAAAAGGCCGAGTTAATTCTCATTTCAAATAATTGACCGACGATTGAAAGTCGAAGATGAAGACGGTGGTCGAAGACCGGAGATCTTCACCTCGTCTGGATGGTAACCGAGGTCCTGATTGGGAGGCATCCCGAAATATGGATAATGAGTGGTGACCGTCCAGACGTACGTGGTGATCGAAGGGTTTGCGAGGTATTTAGTGCCTCCGGTTTCGTTCAGACTCAGAACGGACTTGTAGATGGACTGTGTGTCTGACATTGGATTTTATTCTGTGTTGATTGATTTCTATTAAATATACATCTGTTTGGCGGCGGAGAATTTATTCTTTTGCTTAACGCCCTTCTCTGTGACGCACGAGCTCAGAGGTTATATATCGATGGACATCAGTCGCATGACATGAATTGCTAGTGTGGCATACCTAAGTGGCAAATGATCAGGGCTTCTGTTGAAAAGCAAAGTCTTGTGGTGACGATCAAAGCACCGCCTGTGTGGCGTAGCTTTGTGTATAACGTGAAATCGCGAGCCTCACACCCCGGTATGAACCAGAAACGGGATTTCGGGTCGTCTCACGTGGTATCAGAGCTCTGGTTAAGCTTAGTTATGGAATATAACATTTGAACGAACTTGTCAGAAATAGAACCAGTAGTGTTCTAGGACGGGTAACTCTATACAGATAGGATCAGCAATATCCTAGTATGAGTAAAGCAGAATGAAATTACACCTCGATAGACACATTTACACTTGAAGTACATGTTTCTATGTTTGAAAATTTTCTTTTCTGTTGACCTGACACTTGGTCTGTTATTTGCAGAAGAACTAGAAAATGAGTGCCAGAAACAGAAGAAGTAATACTGACCCGGATATAGAAGCTCTATTCATGAAGTATAGAAATCTGGGTGGTAAACCCTTTACGGGTGAAGAAGCAATTATGAAAACACAAGCTTGGATTCGTTCGGTTGAGAAAATCTTTGAAGCATTAAAGCTGAGGGATGACCAGAAAAGATTACTGGCCTCCTGGGCACTCAAAGAAGAAGCTTTGTTCTGGTGGGATTCGGTTATTAAGGATAATCCAGAAGGTGATATCACCTGGGATAGATTCAAAGGGATTTTCCTGGAAAGATTTACTCCTCCCGAAGCGACTGAGCGCCTTTGTGATGAATTTTCTTATTTGATACAAGGAGATATGACCATCCCAGAATATCGTAAGAAATTCAATGAACTTTCTCACTTTGCTCCCCATCTAATTCAGAATACGAAGAGAAAGAATTTGAGATTTATCAATGGGCTTCAAAGGAAATATCATAATAAAGTATTGGGGCATGTGAAGCTCCCTTTTTCAGAAATGATTTATATGGCCTATCAGTATGAAGATCTCCATAAGAAAGGCATGTTGCGCGACGAGGAAGAAGTCAGTTCTAGCGATAGGGTTGAATCAGAAACTGATCGTCCTGAGGCCAGTACAAAGTCTGATGTCAGTAAGATGCCCAGTGCCAAGAGAAAAGGGCTAAATCTAAAAAGGAACCGGCAACGACTGCCACATGTTCTAACTGCAATAAACAGGGGCATCTGACCAGGAAGTGTAAAACCTCGAAGAAACGAAAGAAGGGGTCTAAACCCGATAACCAGTTTCGAGAGAATAGAAAGTACAGTCAATGCCATCAGTCCGGTCATCTTTCAAAGGCCTGCCCGCTATTCAGAAAACCTAAAGCAGTACGTGTAAATGAAGTGGTAGAAGTACCTGCCTCCTCGTCTGCTCAGGAAAGGTCTGATGTTTTAGAAGGCACGCTCAATGTCAAAAACATTCCAGTTAAAGTACTATTTGACACAGGCGTGTCACGAAGCTTTATTGCAAAGAGTGCAGTCAAGAAGTTGGATTTGAATTTTAAGAAGCTCAAAGAGCCAATGACTATCCAAAATCCAGTTGGAGGTTCCATCAATCTCAGTTGGGCTTGTGCAGTACCTGTCTCTTTTTCCTTCTATAAATTCCCTCTATCTCTATGGTCATGAATTTTAATGAATTCGATCTTATTCTGGGATTGGATTGGCTAACCAAATATGAAGCTGAAGTTAAATGCGCCGAGAAAGTGGTTAAAGCAAAGGCCCAATCGGGGAATTATATAACCATACCATGTGAAGGCCCGACTTCAAATAGAAAAGATTTCTGGGCAGCTTTGGATGTTTCTCCAGCTCAAATAGAAAATACCCCAGAAGCCATAGAGAATATTCCTGACCTCATTAAAGACATTCCTGTCGTAAAGAACTATGCGGATGTGTTCGAGGAAGTTGTTCGCTTACCTCCGCAGAGAGAAATAGATTTCAAGATTGCTTTGATTCCAAATGCAAGGCCGGTAGTTCACGCTATTCGAAGAATGTCCTTGAAAGAGAAGGAGGAATTAGACAATCAAACACGACAACTAGTATGGAAGGGTCTGATCAGGCCTAGTTTCTCTGATTGGGGTGCAGCAGTGGTATTTGTCCCAAAATCTGACGGTACTCTACGGCTATGTGTGGACTATCGTGATCTGAACAAGCAGACAATAAAGAACAAATATCCATTGCCGCGAATTGATGATTTGTTGGACCGATTAAATGGAGCACAAGTATTTTCACGAATGGACCTATCTACAGGCTTCCATCAACTTCGAATTGCCGAAGAGTGTGTTCCAATGACAGCATTCAGAGGTCCCGACTTATTCTACGAGTGGTTAGTAATGCCGTTCGGCTTATGTAACGCTCCAGCTTATTTCGTCGATCTAATGAACAGGGTGTTCAGAGGAGTTTTGAATAAAATTGTTCTGGTTTTTATTGACGATATTCTAATCTTCTCTAAATCAAAGGCCGAACATGAAAAGCATCTGGAACAGGTTCTAGAAATTCTGAGACGGAATGTACTAAAAGCCAAATTTTCCAAATGTATCTTCTGGCAAGATGAAGTAAAATTTCTAGGCCACGTCGTATCGAAAGAAGGAATTGCTGTGGATCCAAGTAAAATCACAGCTATTCAGAATTGGAAACAGCCCAGCACCCCCACTGAAGTTCGTAGTTTTCTTGGATTGGCTAGCTATTACCGGAAGTTCGTTAAAAACTTTTCGAAGATATCTGGTCATTTAACGAAGCTTACAAAGAAGCATTCTAAATTCAAGTGGACTCCAGAAAGTGAGGAGGCTTTTGAGGAGCTAAAGTTAAGGTTGACAACTGCTCCAGTGTTAACCATCATCGATGGCAATCAGGATTTAAAAGTCTGGACTGATGCTTCTAGAGAAGGCCTTGGCGCAGTGTTAATGCAAAGGGGCCAAGTGATTGCTTATGCTAGCCGTCAACTGAAGCCACACGAGAAGAACTACGTAACTCATGATCTTGAGTTATTAGCTATTGTGTTCGCTTTGAAAATCTGGAGACACTATCTTCTGGGTGAGAGATTCGAACTATTTACAGATCACCAGTCGTTAAAGTATCTGTTCACTCAGAAGGACTTGAATCTGAGGCAACAACGTTGGCTGGAGTTTCTTGCAGCATATGACTTTGAAATTATATACACTCCAGGGAAAGCCAATGTCGTGGCCGATGCGCTGAGCCGAAAGAATGTAATGATCGCCATCTTTATTATCACGACTTCCTTGATTGACAAAGTATCTATTCTTCAGAAGGAGGATAACTTTATTAAGGATATGATTAAAAGGATACAGAAAGGCGAACCCTCGTGTTTTCAAATAGATAACGACGAGACCTTGAGGCAAAAAGGAAGGATTTGTGTTCCTGACATCCCAGAGTTAAAAAGGGAAGTGTTAGACGAGTGTCACAAGTCCAAGCTGAGTATCCATCCTGGTATGGCCAAAATGTACAACGATCTCAAACGAACATTCTGGTGAAAGGCTATGAAAAGAGATGTTTCAATATATGTTAGCCGATGCCCCACTTGCCAACTAGTCAAGAGCGACCAACAAAAATTGGCTGGATTATTACAACCGCTAGAAGTTCCTGGCTGGAAGCGGGAACATATTTCTATGGATTTCATTGATGGTTTGCCCAGAACCAGAAAAGGAAATGACAGTATTTGGGTGATCGTAGATCGTTTCACGAAGACCGCCCATTTCATACCTGTCAGATCAAACAGAACTGCTCAGAGTCTGGCGTAGACATACTTCAGGGAAATAGTTAGACTACATGGAGTGCCGCTCAGCATAGTCAGTGATAGAGATACAATATTCACTAGCAAATTCTGGGAAGCATTTCAAGTCGAGCTGGGAGCGAAGTTAAACTTGAGCATCGCTTATCATCCTCTGACAGACGGTCAGACTAAGAGGGTGAATCGTATTTTAGAAGATCTATTGTGGGCTTGTGTTATAGATTTCGGTGGATCATGGGAAGACCATCTGCATTTGGCTGAATTCTCTTATAACAACAGCTACCAGGCGAGTCTGACAATGTCGCCATTCGAAGCATTGTATGGTAGACCGTGCCGATCTCCTGCTTGTTGGGTCGAGCCTGGAAATAGACTTGTGTTAGGGCCTGATATGATTCGAGAAGCTGCCGACAAAGTCGATTTTATTAAGAAGCGATTACTCGCCGCTCAAAGCCGACAAAAGAGCTATGCCGATAGAAGAAGAAGAGATATATCCTTTGAAGTTAGCGACTATGTATATTTGAAAGTATCACCGATGAGAGGAGTTATCCGGTTCGGTAAAACTGGAAAGTTGGCACCCAAATTCATTGGTCCGTTTCCTATTCTGGAACGGATTGGAACTCTCGCTTATAGGGTCAAATTGCCTAATTGGTTGCCTGGAGTTCATGATGTATTTCATATATCTCAACTTCGAAAACACGTTCATGATTCAGACTTGATCGTGGAAGAAGCAGCTCAACATGACATTGAAATTACCCCAGAATTAGCTGTGAGAATAGAGCCGCTAAAGATTATAGGCAAAGAAACCAAAGAGCTGAGGAACAAGAAGGTTCACTTAGTCAAAGTGCAATGGAGTGGAGATCCGCGAGATTGTACTTGGGAAACTGAGGAGAGCATTCAGAAAGCTTACCCCAGATGCCGAGTAGATATCTCTGATTGACTCTGGTGCAAGGTACATTTACCCTACTTTGCATTACCATTTAATTCTCTATTCTATTGTTATTTTCTTCCCATGGATGTGCACTATTTATTCTATACTCTGAATAATATTTTTTAAAAGGAATATAGGATTTGATTAGTATATTTTTGGAAGGTTAAAAACAAATTGGTTGTTGTATTGTGGGATTGTAGAGTTATCAAACCACTTTCGACTTTGTTTCTTTTCGGGGACAAAAAGTTTTAAGTGGGGGAGATTGTAACAACCCGAAAATCCGGGCCAGTTTAAAATTTTTATTTTGGCAATTTTATCGAATTTTGAATATTTAAAATAAATTATTTTAAATAAAAAAGACGAGAAATTTATTTTGAATAAAATTAAATCGTATATAGTTATATAGATGGACGATAGAATATAAATATTTATTTATATTTATAAAAGGAATTGAAAATGGCGCGGTAGTTCGATAATTCGATTTCAAACTTCAGTTGAATGTACCGGGTGCAAAACAATCCGGATTTTAGTGAAACCAAAAATAATGGAATATAATTGATAATATCATTCCAACGAATCTGACAAATCGAAATTTGATAGCGGGAGTCAAAAGATATGCCCAGTTGAAAATTCTGAATAGTCGCTATGGAATTCAGGCCCTTAAAAATGGGAATTTTGCAAATGACCTCGGATTTCGACGAAACCACTTTTGTTAGGTCCGCAGTGTCAAATTATTGTTAGGTTTCAAATTTCATAATTTTTCGAATCAATATGTGAGCGTGGCAAAGGAAAACGCGTTTGACCAGTTTTAGTTGATTGTAATCGACTGGAAAATGGCCATTTTTCCAACGGTCTCAAAATTCAACGAAACTAGTTTTGTTAGGACCGTATCATCAATACGAATCTAGAAAATATTTTTCTGGGATTTATAGAGTTAGTATGTGACCCCAGTAAATTGAAATGCGCGTTCAAATTCAATATATAGAGTTATATGTTGATTTTAACGAAAACGAATCGAAACAGCAGAACTGGCCTACGATACGTATCCCATTGTGTTCGGAATAGGGGTATTTGGCTAGGGGCGGCAGTCGTTGGGTTTGAATTGAAGACCGGATCAATAAACAAGTAATTTTGGGAATTAGAAAAATATAAGAATATAAATACATAAGGGGTCAAACCCTAACTACATTCATTGCTCGGTCAAACTGAAGGCCGTCTTCTTCCTCGTTTCAACGGCCAAAAATCGCTCCTTTCTTTCCTCCTAATTTTCTCCAAATTTATACAATAAAATTCCAGACTTCTAAAGCCAAAATCAGTGAGCCTTTCACGAGCTCCAGATCCATACGAGGTTGAGCACCCAGCAGTGCGTATTTCTCTCCTATCACCGCTCCGAAGTTGCTTCGCGTCACCTGGATTTCCGCACCCATCAGCTATTCGAGTTGGACGTTCTAGGCAGCGCCGGAAAGCTCTCGAGGAGGCGCGCGACATGATGCCATCAGATCGGCGGCTAGTGCATCGGTTGGCGTGAAAACCCCAACCCTAGGTTTGAGCAGGCGAGCGCTTCAGAAAAGGAACATATTGGGGAAGGTGGTTTCGGGTTTGTTCCTAAGCAACGATGAAGAAAAACGCAGTGAGCAATTATGTTTGTACTTATTAGATTAATTAATTTAGTAGTTAAATTATGTAATAAAAATGTTAGATTTTTTTTTATGAAATAAATACATTGTTAAAAAAAAACTGATTTGATTTTAAAATTTAAATAAGCATTGTTTTTAAAAAATAGAAAATATTATTCTTTATTCAGAAAAATATGAATTCATTGATTTGAAAATTATATTATTTTTTAGAATGAAAATATAGGATTTATAAAAAAGGAAAAGATATGATTTTTAGTCGTATTATGATATGATTTTTAGAAAAATAAAAATATAATCTTTACTATATCATGGTGGTAGAAATATGATTTTTATATATTGAACATCGAAGTAAAAATATGATTTTTATATATTGAACATCGAAGTAAAAATATGATTTTTATATATTGAACATCGAAGTAAAAATTCGATTTTTATATATTGAATAGCATAATAAAAATATGATTTTTATATATTGAACATCGAAGTCAAAATATGATTTTTTATATATTGAACATCGAAGTCAAAATATGATTTTTATATATTGAATAGCGAAGTCAAAATATGATTTTTATATATTGAATAGCGAAGTCAAAATATGATTTTTATATATTGAATAGCGAAGTCAAAATATGATTTTTATATATTGAATAGCGAAGTCAAAATTCGATTTTTATATATTGAATAGCATAGTCAAAATTCGATTTTTATATATTGAATAGCATAGTCAAATTTTGATTTTTATATATTGAATAGCGAAGTCAAAATTCGATTTTTATATATTGAATAGCGAAGTAAAAATTCGATTTTTTTTATATATATAGTGGCTACGGGCGAAAGCGACAAAAAGGCGAGAAAGGCGAAGATTTCTCTAAGTGAAGTGTCGTGAAGTTGGATAGCTATTTGTGAGAATTTCTCACTCTTCAATTTCTTTTTCTAGCTGTATATATATATGTGTGGAAATAAAAGTGAATTGCTATATATATATATATATATATATATATATATATACACACGCCCCTCGTCCACAAACCATCGACGATATTTATTGATTGAAATTGTTGTGAAAATTGATTGATAGCGAATGGTTGTTTGGGATTGTTTGTGGTTGATATTGATTGATTGTGGTTGGAAAATACCCGTTTGTGGTTGAGAAATATTTGGTTGAAACCACATAGGATTAGTTTGTGGAAATGAAATAAATATATACATGCCGCCTGCGTGCGAACTAGATGCATGATCCCCATTGTCAAAAACCGCGAGGTTTTAAGGTAGAGCGAGGAGCCGTACTAGGGACGGTCCCGGTTTTAACTACCTTGCCGTTATGCTGCCGAAATTTTGAATAATATTCGTGTGTTTGAATTATTTTCATTTGCTAAAACTATATTTATTCATTGAATAGAAAACCTTCATGTGTTGAATCGATATTCATTCGTTGATTAGAAATTCATGTGTTGAATGGTATTCGCGTTTTAAATATAAAAATCACATTTTTATCTATATATAGAAACTATAGAAAACCTTCATGTGTTGGATCGATATTCATTCGTTGAATTGAAATTCATGTGTTGAATGGTATTCATATTTTGAAATAAATTGTTTTATAAGAAAAATCCTATTTTTATCACCGATATAAACTATATAAAATAATAGTGTTTTGAAATGAATTGTTTTATAATAAAAATCACATTTTTATTGTAGGCATGAATCGTTGAAATGTGAAGTGTTAAAAATAGCCACTTGTTCAAATAAATATATATGAGTTGAAATATTCATTAATTAGCTAATGAAATGATTTGTACCTATGTATGTAACGTTAGAATGAATGGTGTTTTTAAACCAAATAGAAATCAAATATGAAGTTGAATAAAAAAGTATAAATGATAAGAACTATATATATGTACATGCATATTCATTGAACAGGTTATAGCAAAGGGGCTAGAGAAGAGGAATAAAATTTTGTGCCCGACAAATAGGTACTCATTTACTGTTTTGTTTGGGTGATGATTTTATGAGCCTGTTGGCTAGCCGCTTGGTTTTTCTTTTTTCTTTTTGAGATTAGAAGGACCGGGAAAGCTATTTGCGATTTCCCGATGCTCCCGGTGCAGGGGAGGGTATGGCGAAATTTTCCAAAATTTTAAGGCTTTAGTGAAATATTTGAAGTGAAAACGATATTGAAATCATTGAATGAACTATATTTATATAAATATATAAAAATAAATAAAATTAAAACGAAGCGAGGCCGTGCAGTTCGTATTTTGAAACCATGATTTCAAACTACTAGTGCGGGAAATCCGACCATTGGATTTTCCCGAAACCTCAACCGTCGGGTTCGCCTTGGAAATATCTTCCCAACGGCACCAACCTTGTAAAAATCCAACGGTTGGATTGTCTGGAATGTTTAATTCAAACCTGATGAAAAACAGCACCAGAAGCGATTATATATATATATATATATATAAATATAATTATATATTTAATCGAATAACGATGCTGCAGTTCGTATTTTGAAATCGAAAATTCAAACGATTGTACCGGGGAATCCGACCGTCGGATTTTCCCGAAATTGGAACCGTTGGATTCGTTTTGAAAAGACCTTTCTAATGATGTAAATTTTGTTAAGATCCAACGGTTAGATTTTCAGATATGTGTAAATCTAATCTGAAGAAAAACAGCGCCACGGTCGCGTTATGGCCCGAAGCGTCGTTTTGAATAAATGGGCTATTTTAAAATAAATAAAAATAGCGATAAATCATTATAAAGTACCATAAACAATATGGAGTGGAAATAAATTGAATTAGCTCGATTTATGTAGTATTTGATGGTTGAATGTGTTTGGTGTGAAAATTACATTAAAAAAAAACAAAATTGCTGTTGTCGAATGATTTAACCATTAAAGTAAATTGATTTGAAATTCTAAATAAACGTGAATTATTTGAAAAGGCCGAGTTAATTCTCATTTCAAATAATTGACCAACGATTGAAAGTCGAAGATGAAGACGGTGGTCGAAGACCGGAGATCTTCACCTCGTTTGGATGGTAACCGAGGTCCTGATTGGGAGGCATCCCGAAATATGGATAATGAGTGGTGACCGTCCAGACGTACGTGGTGATCGAAGGGTTTGCGAGGTATTTAGTGCCTCCGGTTTCGTTCAGACTCAGAACGGACTTGTAGATGGACTGTGTGTCTGACATTGGATTTTATTCTATGTTGATTGATTTCTATTAAATATACATCTGTTTGGCAGCGGAGAATTTATTCTTTTGCTTAACGCCCTTCTCTGTGACGCACGAGCTCAGAGGTTGTATATCGATGGACATCAGTCGCATGGCATGAATTGCTAGTGTGGCATAACTAAGTGGCAAACGATCAGGGCTTCTGTTGAAAAGCAAAGTCTTGTGGTGACGATCAAAGCACCGCCTATGTGGCATAGCTTTGTGTATAACGTGAAATCGCGAGCCTCACACCCCGGTATGAACCAGAAACGGGATTTCGGGTCGTCTCAGCGATATTCAGATATTTACAGACTACTAGTATAGATCAGATCACCCAATGGTTCTTAGAAAACTAAGCATGATAAAACCCAAAATGTATGCGTCCTACTTGATGCCTAACACAGATATTTCTCAAACCCCAATCTCTCACAAACAGATGAGTCATAACCCTTATGGGTTTGAGTCTATAGCGGAATCAGAAACAATACTAGTATTAAAGTGCAGAGTATCGATTACAGAATCAAAATGCCAGAATCAGAAAGAGTTTTAACTCAACAATCAAATAAGAAAATTAAACCTTCTACTTAAATTTTCTTATTTCTACCCTATCTACTAGTCCCTTGAGCAATTGCATGTCCTCCAGAAGTGGGTTCTGCCCTCTGCCCTTGCCCTCGTTTCTTCGGGTAGTCCCTAGTGAAGTGTCCCATCTCACCACAGTTGAAGCAAGTGCCCTTCCTTTTTCTGCAATCCTTGTTCAGATGAGTCGAGCTTCCACAAGTAAAGCACTTTTTCCCTTTCTTATCTTCAGACTTCTCATCCTTCTTTTGTGTTTCCTTTTTGGGCCATGCTTTCTTATTCTGTGGTTCTTCCTTCTTTGTCTCTTTCGGGCCCTTGTCTTCCTCGTGCAGTAGTGCCACGTCCACCAATTTCTCGTAAGTCGCTCCCATGGGTACATGAGTCATGGCTAGGCTGTACAGTGGCTCGTTCAATCCTTTAACAAAGCGAAGAGCCTTTTTATGCTGAGTGTTGACTAAATCCAATCCGAACCTAGCCAGTTGGTTGAACTGGTTGACGTATTCCTTGACCGTCATACTTCCTTGCTTAAGAGATAAGAACTTTTCCAGTTGTAGACTTCGTTCAGCTTGCGAGAGGAATTTTGTCTCAAACCTTGTTCTGAAATCCATCCATGTCTCAACCGGCCTCTCGGTGTTAGTGACTTCCCACCAATAGGAAGCTTCGTCTTTGAGCAACTATACCGCCAACTGTACCTTCTGCCTATCGTCCACCTTGAAGATAACGAACAGATCCTCAGTTTCTTTGAGCCAGTTCCTCGCTTCTATGAATGATTCAGTTCCCTTGAAATCCTTCCCACCCATGGCCCTAAAATCTCTACAGATCTTTGAGAAAGAAATTGCACGAGGAGGGGGTGGAGGAGGGGGGATCATTTGCTGGAGCTGCGGCGACGGTCCTAGCCTCAAGATATTGACGAAACCAACCGGGTACATGAACACCCTTTGGTATCTCAGATGCTTCAGACATGCTGAAACGAAAAAGGAAAGATTCAATACAAAAAGGACTGAAGGAAAGATATATGGCTCTTGGGGATCACGTTTTCCAAAAATAGGCTTTACTTTCGAAAAACTTCCTTTTAAAACTTTTTTGAAAATTGTTTTCAAAAACTTTACCCAATCTGGTAACCTTCAGCTCTGATACCAAGTGTAACTCCCCACCTCCGTTAAGGTCACTCACAAAGGGAATGCCTTAACTTTGATGGAGCATTTTAGTAAATAGAACAGAATATTACAAGACAGATATAAAAATAGTACTTGAAACTTTATAACTTTATTTCAGCGGACAGAAATCGGTTTGGTTACAACTTTACCAAAAAAATCAAGTACATATATATCAGCCTTGTTCAAAAGCCATGTTCAAAAGCCATCAGAGTACAAAACTTTAAAATCATAATCCCCACAGAACGGAGCTATACAGAGCCAAGCCATACTTTAAGCACTTCAAGCAGAAGGAATCTGGATCAAGCTAAAGTGTTCCTTCCTTGGATAACCTGGGGAGGGGGGAACGGAAGAAAAAGGGCGAAAACAAGCAAGGTCAGACATAAAGTCTGGCAAGTCCAGTGATTTTTAGTTATGAACAGATAATAATAACATGACATGAAAATAAAACTGGATGAGAGATAACAGTAACAGGTGTAACAGATATTACAGAAGAACAGAAAGACATAAGCTATTTCTTTACACATCTCTGCACTAATACTAGTATAACAGAATTAGGTGTCACCCTAATGTCTAAACTGAAACAGAAACGGGTACAGAATAATTTCCGCGCTAGTAATGGGCCTTTACCACCCGATCAGCAACAGACAGAAGCAGAATGCAGATAATGGGCCTTTACCACCCGAACAGAAACAAAAACAGATAAATCCCTACGGAAACAGAATGTAGCATTAGGTGTACACTAGTAGTTGGGCCTTTACCACCCGAACAGATGGTACCATGCAGAAACAGACAGGTGTTGCCACCCAACAGAAACAGACGGTACCAACAAAAATAGACAGAACTAAGTGTACCCTAAAACCCTACCCCAAGCGATCGGCTCCCTAATACATAAATACCCTGTGTCGGCCCCACAGTAGGGTGTATCACTCCCTAAAGTGACAACCAATTGGCACAGACCTATTTACAGATGTCACGGCGTCTTACATCCTCAGAGGCAGACCGGGATCCATGCACGCACATGACCCGGTTGGAACACACCATCAACACCCCTCGCCATTATCAGAATGAACCGCTTATAATTAGTTCAGTAAGCGTGCCCAGACCCTATCTACTGTTGGGTCAAAGTTTTTATACCAAAAAGGGTTACTGACTAATATAGGTCCCAAACAACAGATGACACAAGTAATTCCCCTCCTAACCTTGTGTCCCCAGACTAACAGATTTCAGATTAACTTGTTTACAAGTTTCAGACATACAGAGTTTAGATCAACTAGTTCACAAATTAACAAACTTACAGATTTACAGGTTACAGATTAACCGGTTACAGATTGTCTAACTTTGTATTGGGCCTACAGATTCGCGAAACGGGTTTATCAGATTCATTGGTCCAATTGGTTTAACCTTACCCACCCAACACGTTTTAGACATCATATTTATCTCAGATTTTCATTAATTAAACATTAATGCCCAGACCTCTCACATTAGACTGACAGTTTGCGGCTAATGGTTAGGCCGGTTGGTTCCGGGCAGGTTTCTGTCGCAAACTGAGTCTAACCTCGGGTTTCAAGCACGTTATGACTAACTTCTCACATTAGAACCTATTGTTTGCGGCCACTGGAATATGCCGGGCGGTTCCGGGCAGAATTACGCCGCAAACTCATTCTAACCTCGAGTTAGCCATGTTTATCTTTGCGGCCAATTAATTAATAATTTACCATTTATGCCCACGCCTAATATACATGTCAATTATTCATAGCTAATTCAGATTATGTCAATGACATATTGAATATATCAACTTAACAGACATAGCAGATAACAGATTTAGGCGACTTAACGGATTCAGCAGATTAAGCAAACTAGCAGATTTAGCAGATAACAAATTAGGCATCTCAACAGATTTAGTTTAGCAGATTTGGCATTTTCAACAGACTTAGAAGATGACAGATTTGGCAGATGAACAGATCTAGCAGACTAGGCAGTAGAGCAGAACTAGCAGATTTAAGCAATATAACAGAACTAGCAGATTAGGCAATATAACAGAACTAGCAGATTAGGCAAATATAGCAGAACTAGAAAATTAGGCAAATATAGCAGATTTAATCGTTCCTTAAAGTTTCACAAACAAATCTTACCTAATTATAAATCTTGCCTAAGTTCACTTGCATAAATAATAGTCATGATTCACAATATGATCATATACCCCATGTTTGCATTAAATTTACATAGCACAGATTATGGTCATAATTTACATGTCCCAATTTAGTTCAACTTGCCTAGTACAAAAGATTCACATATGAATTATACCAAATATAGCCATCGATTTCAATGCATGTCATATATTCAAAAATCTCCTACTTAGGTGTTATTCACATTTGATAGATATCCTATTTTAATATAAATCTTTATACCTAAGCCATATTCTCTTTATCTCAAGTCATATGTTCAATACAGTCTATATTTATGTCCCATTATATGCCTTTCTATGTCGTGTCCTCAAATCATGTGTTCAATCCCCTTTATGTTATAAATATAACATGTCCGGTCATATGTCTCAGATTTACGTTCTAGCTACAGTCCATGTTCTTTCCTCAAATCAGTCACCTATTGGTCATGCCCAATTTATGCATCATTCATTTTACTGTCCCAAACATTTTAGCGTATGTTAATCTCTTATGAGATTGGCTCAGGCT
Organism: Allium sativum; assembly: GCA_030737875.1. NCBI lineage: Eukaryota > Viridiplantae > Streptophyta > Magnoliopsida > Asparagales > Amaryllidaceae > Allium > Allium sativum. The sequence goes on along the minus strand of CM060922.1, from coordinate 269,178,318 downwards.
CGTGGTAGCCTAGCTATAAAACAGAAAGAGGAAAGAGATACAAAATAAGATCTAAACAGAACAGAACAGATATAACCTCAAATTCAGATTTACAATTTATGTCACAATCAGAATTAACGTTTATATCGGAAAATAACTGCACTTGCCTTGATTGGATTAAAGAAAGAACTTTAATTGTTGTAGAATCGTTGCAGAAGCTTTAATCTCTAGTTTGAATTGAGTTGCTTAGGTTGATGTTGATTAGCTTCTAGCTTTGATTTCATCAGAGTAGCGGCGCCATTTTTATTTTTATTTAGAAAAGTGGCAGAGGAGAAGCAGAATAGAATTGTGTGTAGAGAAGGCTAGGGTTTGGGGCTGTTTAAATAGGTTTAGGCAGATGAATCTAGGCAGAAAACGAGACCAGATACATAAGATTGCACCCAGGTCCAAAACCAGGTTCGGGGACCAGGTCGACACCCAGGTCGACTGCCCAGTCGACCTGGTCTGGGGGGGTCGACTACCCAGTCGACTCCCTAGTCGACCTGGGTCTGGGCGGGAAATTTCCCGCCCAGTCTGTTCTGCGTTTGAAATTCGAATTTTGAATTCGAATTCGAGCTGTCTTGTACTCTGAATATTTCTGAAACTTTGGAAGGCCATAACTTCTTCATATGGACTCCGATTTACGCAAACTCGGACTCGTTTTCAAGCAGCATTTTGAGACGAATGCAATGGCGTAACCCGTTTCCCTTGATTCTTATTTTAAAAATTAATTATCCTTTGATTTGTTACTTATACGTTCAAAGAAAATACGGGGTGTTACATCATCGCTGTTCTCGCCTTTTGTCACTTTCGCTGCCCGTAGCCACTACATTTATAAAAATCACATTTTTATTTTGTTGCTATGTATATAAAAATCATATTTTTATAATCACTCCATATGGATAAAAATTCTATTTTTACATCGCTACTATATAGATAAAAATTCTATTTTTACATCGCTACTATATAGATAAAAATTCTATTTTAACATCGCTACTATATAGATAAAAATTCTATTTTTACACCGCTACTATATAGATAAAAATTCTATTTTTACAACGGTGTTCATATAATAAATATTATATTTTTATCACGCTATTCTCTATATAAAGATTTCGCCTTTTCAAATATAAAGGTTTCGCCTTTTCATTTCATCACTATAAAAATCACATTTTTGTTTCAACATATATATAATAAAAATCGAATTTTTATTATGTTGTTTCATATATATTTACAATGCTTCTTTTCTATGTAAAAATTATATTTTTATATTTCTATTTCTTATATAAAGATCGAATTTTTATTTCGCTACATATATAAAAATCATATTTTTAACTTACTACTCGAATAAAAATTATATTTTTAACTTCTTGCTTATATAAAAATTATATTTTTTTTCCTTTCTATGATATAAAAATTATATTTTTATCCTTTCTATGGTATAAAAATTATATTTTTATCCTTTCTATGATATAAAAATTATATTTTCTATTTGTTAACATATATAAAAATCAAATTTTTATATTACAAAAATCAAATCTTTCTCTACATAAAAAAATCCAAGCCTTTCCTATATAATACCCTCGCCTTTTTCTATATTATAAAACCGAAAAAAAATTCATTACGAAGTAAAATAAAACCGAGAATAACTCACATCGGATCGCAGAGAAAGAAGCGGGTTTTAGTTGGAGAGGACGACGACCCGGTGCTTGTATGGGTGACTCACGGTGGTTGCATCAGCGTTGGAGGTAGCGGCTTCTTCGCAGGGAGGAACGGATGAGAGGTGGCTAAGGCCGATCGTCGGAGTTGGTAGGGGGTGGCGCAGGCCGTTCTAGGTGGCGGTTACAACCACAGGCGGTGGCGTATGGAAGAGGGGGGGCGCGTTAGGGCTTGGGGCATCGGAGGAAGGATAGGAGGAGGAAAAGGCAGACGGGAAGAAGAGGGGGGAGCTGGAGGGAGGCGCGGTGGCGGCACTGCCGCGATGGGAGGGGGCGCGATCAGGAACTGGCATTGACGGGGAGGGAATTGGGGTTTTTTTTATTCACAGCGTTGACCGATTTTTGTGAGGGAGGAGAGAGGTAGTTAAGGTTATATTAATATATATATATATATATATATTATTATTTTTAAATTCCACAAAGCAACCTTATATTTCGAACTCAAAATCGAACCCACCGACTGTCGTCCCTAGCTAATTACCTCCATTCCAAACACAATGGGATATGTTACGTAGTCTGATTCGATCGTTTCAATTAGCTTTCATCAAAATCAACATATAACTCTATATGTTGAATTTGAACGCACATTTCAATTTACTAGGGTCACATACTAACTCGAAAAATTCCCAAAAAATATTTTCTAGCTTCGTATTGATGATACGGTCCTAACAAAACTAATTTCATCGAATTCTGAGACCGTTTGAAAAAATGGCCAATTTCCAGTTGATTAAAATCAACTGAAACTGGTCAAACGCGTTTTCCTTTGCCACGCTCACATATTGAATCGAAAAATTATGAAAATTGGAATCTAGCTATAACTTGATATCACGGTTCCAACAAAAGCAGTTTCGTCGAAATCCGAGGTCATTTGCAAAATTCCCATTTTTAAGGGCCGAAATTCCATAGCGACTATTCTAAATTTTCAACTGGACATATCTTTTGATTCCCGCTATGAAATCTCAGTTTTTCGGATTCGTTGGAAAGATATTCTCAATTAGATTCCATTATTTTTTGGTTTCACTAAAATTCGGTTTATTTTGCACCCGGTACATTCATTTGAATTTTGAAATGAATTATCGGACTACCGCGCCATTTTCGATTCCCTTTTATATATATAAATAAAATATTTATATTCTAACGACGATCTATATAAATATTTACGTTCGAATTCAATTCAAAATAAATTTCTCGTTGATATTATTTAAAATAATCATTTTAAATATTTAAAATCCGCTAAAATTGCCAAAATAAAAATTTTAAACTGGCTCAGAATTTCCGGGTTGTTACATCATATTAAGTATACATAATTATTATCCAAGAAATATATAGAATTATTAATCAAATACATAACATATTTACTTTGTCTTGATTAACTTGGTTGAATTTATTGGCTTGATTGAATTGATTGACTTATTTGGTTTGTTTGACATAAATAACTTGATTGACTTACTTGACATGATTAAATTTCATTAGTAGTTAATAGGTTTGTTATAAATATACTTATGCATTTATGGTTGATAGGAGCTTTATAGGTTTTAGAATAAATAGAAGTTACAAGAAATTTTTAATATTTTGTGACAACAAAACTTAGTTTGATTGATTGTTTGGATTAAACTACTTTATTTAACTTATATCATAATTTTAAGGATATCTTATCAGTGTAATTTCTTAGCCTAAATTAAAATCTTATTTATAGTTTTAAGGGAATTAGAGAATAGGTTAGGTTCCGTCTTGTATTAGATTAAGGGGGAGTTCTACATGGTTTCTAGGATTAACTGAAGGTTCAGGAAGTGTTTATTAACAAATATTATTTAATTTGGTTGATTTATTTGATTGCTTAAATTGATTCCTATGGTTGATTGCTTGAATTCATTCCATAAGTTAATTTCTTGAATTGATTGCTTTAATTGATTGCATGAACTGATTTCTTGAAATAATTGCTTTAACCGTTGCTTGAATTATTTGTTTGAATTGCTTATTTGGAATGACTTTCTTGTTAGAATTGATTATAAATTGGTTTGCTTAGAATGATATCATTCTATTTAGTTTATTAGAATAATATAGTCATAAATTTAGGGGAAGTTATAATCTTTTAGATTTGAATCAAAATCAGGGACAGTTATATTTAGGATCATTTATAACATGGATTTAGGGGAAGTTATATAGAATTTGGATAATATATAGGCATAAATTTAGGGAGAGTATTTTATAAGGTATAGATAGACTTCAGATTCAGGGGGAATACTTTACTTTAGTATAGGAATTATTTAGATAGTTGATTTAGGGGGAGTAGTTTTAGAATTTCTTTTTGATAATGACAAAGAGGGAGAAATTACAAAATATAGACATAGTTTATAGGATTCATATAGACATGGGGAGTATTAAAAGGATCATCATGAACAGGTATGATATTTTATAAATGGTGCTTTTTTTACAGGTCCCTATTAAGTTTCAAAATAAATAAATAAACCGCTGATAAAAAGAACATAGAATACATCCCTATTTTTGAAATTCCACTAAAAATATTCTTGCTTTACCCCTACGCAATTACAAAAACCAATGACAACGATTCGTTCTCTTTTATTCAGCCAAATCGCTCCTGTAATCTCGCTCAAAACCCTAATTCGACAAAACCCTCGATCAGTAAATCGCGTATGAATCAAAAGTCGATGGTCATCATTTTTATCAAGATCGTCCTGTTCTGCCTCAAATTCGCTGTCATCATCATCGTATTACGAGAAATGGCTAAAAAAGGTATAAATCTTATTGCTTTATTTCATATCGACTGTAGATACTATCTTCTTGTAATATACTATAATAAGATTAAAACAAACATATCGAATGAGTGTATGTTGTTCATAAGAATTATTGCATGTTTTTGTATGATGTTAATAAGAAATCTAGCATAACTGTATGTTGTTGTTATGTATTTATCACCTAATTATTACAAAGTAGTATGATTTTGTACGGTATTTTTACTTGATTGTAAATCTGTATGATTGTATGCAAATATGCATAATAATTAAATGTTTGAATATTTAGATATTCAAAATTACTTGCATACTTGTGTACAAAATTACAATATTGTAGCATTTGTGAATGCATATTTTTAAGCAGTAGAATGTTAATTTATTAAAAATTGTTGTGTGTTAGTATGCAACAATCGACAGATAGTTGCACAATTATATGCAGATATTCAGATATACTGCATGTAAGTTTACATTTAGTACACGTATGTTGCATAATTATATGCATCCGATTAAAAATATAGGATATAATTGTGAAGTTGTTGTTTGATTATTGAAGAAATCTTTGAATTCAAATACGTAGTGTTGAATGCAAGAGTCCAGTTGTCCACAGATAGTTGCATGTTTGTATGCAGATAATCAGAAATGTTGTGTACAAGTGTGCAATTATCCCCTGAATGGTGGCTGGCTATATGCACGTAATGGTAATTCTTGCATAAAATTATGCATTTATTATACGATTGTTGCATGATTATATGTGTAAAAATGTTCCTACTTTGCAGTTATCACAACAATACATGCATATATTCAGAAAATATGCCAACATACATGCATATATTCAATTCAGTTGCATAAATAAATGACTATATTCAACATAATTTCCTACAACCATTAATATGTAAAGAAAATTTGCTTAGTTTATTGAATTTAATATTTATTATATTATTCGTGCAGGAATTTTGTTATTATATTAGACAAAATAAATTTTGTAGTAAAAGTTGCATGTTAATGTGCATTTATTACATGAATTTTGCATAGTTGTATGCATTTAATTAGATTTGATAGCTGCAATTCTACAACCATCAATGAATAGGTGCATAAATTTGTGTAGTTCATCAGAACTGTAGATTGCAAGGGTGCAGTTATCACACAATTGTTTCATGAATCTATTGATGAAGTAATAATTGTTGCATTCAAGTGTGCATATATCCATTGATTATTTCATAAATATATGCATTTAAACATGGTTATTAAAAATTGTTCTTTCTTGTTTTGCGGGGACCTAATATAGAAAATGATGATGAAGTTGATAGTGAGCACGAGAAAGCATAGTCAAACGTAAATAAATACCTTCAGATAATTATGAATACTGCTATGCATTTCTTAAAATTATTCCATGCTTTTATGCAGATATTTTAAACGGTTTCTTAACAAAGCCTATTTTGTAACTGACAATTGGTGATGCTTTATAAATTTTTTCTGTGTCGAATATGCAGTGTTTGTAATGAACATGATGAATCAAAGAAGTGAGGGCACAAAACTGGACAAGAAAGATGAACTTCATAATGCTTCGGCTGTTAATTTACAAAGATCGGTGCTTGCGTACAAAATTCTGAACTACAAACCACACAACTGGACTCCAAGTCAAGACATGACACAGAACTGGTTGCTATTGAATAGAAACAACGTGAAATAAAACTGTAAAATTTGATGTTTAGCTTTTTTTGTAAACATTTGTACTTGTATTTTGTTTTCAAACTACGATCTATTGATTATTAATTACGAAAATGAATTACGGGGGAATATTACATATGGTTTGAAGTTATTTTGGTTCTATATGATAGCCTAGAATTTTTTCTTACTATTGTGCAGTTATTCAAGATATTAGCATCGTTGTATGCAAATATTATGAAAATTTGCAAATTTGAATTACAGAAATAAAATAATAGCGTACTTATATGAAATTATTATTAGGGATTTTTAGGCACAAGGACAAAGTCAAACAAAAATTTATCCATAAGGATGGTCAACAAAAAATTTATCCTCAAGGACAATTTTACACTGGGTAGTGGAATTCAGGGGCGCACTAGCATTTTATAGTTTACTCTAAACTTTGTCATTTTGGCTAATATTTTTGCCTCTTGTCCTTTTGACATAATTTTTTGTTCTTTTTGTCCTTCACGCTATTTTCCTGTTATATTAGGGATTTTTAGGCACAAGGACAAAGTCAAACAAAAATTGCGTGCATATAATTTCCATAGTTGCATATATTTATGCATTTATATGGAATAATTGCATACATTACTACATACATTTTCACAAGTAGTGAAGAAGAAACTCCTGCCAATATTATTATTAATACTAACTACACGAGCAAAAGTCCAAACCATTTACAGAGCAAATTGCAGAGCAACAAAGATCAATAGTAGTATGCTAATAATCAGATTTACAGTTTAATTGTTTGCAGGTACTACTACTTGTTTCGTGCAGTATAGACATGCCATAGAATTTTTTACAAATGAGGTAAAGGAATGTTCAAAAATACTGCGTACATTTATTCAAATATAACGAATATTTGCATACATTTCAGCTTAAAAAAAATTGGCAATCAAAAACAAATTTATACAAAATACTGAATTGATTTTATTATGTGACATAAATGTTTACAACAAATGGTAAAAGTAAACATAAAACCAAGTGTCTTAAAAATAAAATAAAATAGCAAAGCAGATCTATTGGTCTATTGAAGAACAAGTTCTTTTGTTATGACCAGACATTTGTCTACCTTTTGGAGGAGCTATAATGTAGTAACCCGAAAATCCGGTCCAATTTGAGCTGAACAAATAACACAAGTCCAACCCTAAATTGCACTGAAAATTCAAGAAACTAATAGAAAGAAGATAGAGGGTGAGGAAAGATAAGATAGAACTAATAGAATAGAAGAAGAAGAACATCATCATCAGAGTAAACACGAATCTCATAGCGGAACGAATAAAATATAACATAACTTTTGAAATACAAACAGTTATATATACAATAGCACTTATCAGAGTACAACACTTACAACAACAACGGAAATAACTATAGCTATATGATCCAGAAGCCTCCTGCTCCAGCTCTCCAAGTATATCTGTAAATCCCGACTACTTGACTGCCCGTACAAATTTAGGCACCCAAGAGTTTAGGGAAAGCAACAAAGTAAACTCCGGGTCAGTCATGGGACTGGTGTGAGTAAAACAGTTTAAACAGGTATATGAACAAGTAAACGATATCTCATTAGACCACGCCACAGAACGGAACGGGTTTTTCCCTTATGAAAATCCAAAATATCTTTATATCAAAAACCCTTTTGATATTATAATAATGTCTATGTACAAATAGATATCAACTAGCAGAAACGCTTTCATCTCACGTTCTACATATATAGTATACAATCAAAATCGCAAGCACGTATTGGATAATGGATTTCCAACTATGACAAGGTATGGAACCACCTTCCGATCAGTGTACTCTAGGAACGATACACTGGAGTTCAATAAGAACATCTTGTAACTCAGCCACACATGACCGACCGCTCATTTCGCTTGAGTGTATCGAATGTACATCACCAACGGTTGGGATCAGCAACCGTTCCCGTATATATATGGGACAGCATTGATAGATTAAAAGAAACAAATGAATATTCTCTAGATAGGTGATTATACACCCTACTTCGGTGCGACCGACTTAGCCATGCTGCCTGCCCGATTTCTGTCATTTACCGGTTGATGAGGCTAGAAGCTACGCTTTATCATTACATCAGATTCACTTCGAATGCCACATTGTCAGATCCATCGAAAATCACTAATTGGCGTCTACAACAGTACGTTACGTGTTAGCTAAAGAAGTTTCCTTCTCCGCTTCCACTCTTGGTATAGTTGAAGAAATCAATGTACGTGACGTTTCTGGAAATACTCTGTCAGACATTCATCAACACAAGTCATCCTCATTCACTTAGAATGTCACATCATCATACCCGCCAAATCACAAATTGATTTATCCAAAAATAACACGGGTATACAGCTTAGAGAAATGAATTCCTCTGCCACCAAACGTGAATAATTTTGAATAGATCAACTTACGCGATCCATTGGATATACTCTGTCAGACCTTCGTCCATACAAGTTGTCCTGGCACTGGACAAACCGAAGGCACTATTCAGTATATCCATCTTAGTCACTGTTATCTAAGACTTATACAACAACCCTTGCATTTTACTCCGTCTTCAATTATCTTTGGCATATATGATTCGCAACGCTTATGCCAATACAGAGTGGTTCTTCGGATAATAATCCAACCGGTCTCTCCATATTAACAACGTTAAAATGGTCAAAACTTCGATAGTCTGTGATTTAACCATCAAAGAAAAACAAGTGTGCAAACAACGATATTATTTCCAGATGGAAATTATATCGGTAAATCATCAACATATATCTATATATATATATTCACATTGCCTTATTTTCTATGTTTAGAAAATATATGTTATTAACACTGGAAAACGTTTTCCATTTGCTTATTTACAAATCACTACTCTTCCCCAACTATCAGTCCCTGACTGTGAACTAGTATGAGAACAATCCCCTAAGTATAAATCCCGAAGGCCGAAACCAACATCAGATAGGCACTTAGAAAACCATTCAATTTACTAATCTCTAGTCAGTTCTAATTTTACTTAACTCTATTTGATTAACTTTGATTGATTAACTCTAACTGGTTAATTTTAACCGATCAACTCTAACTGGTCAACCTTAATTAATTAACTCTAACTGGTTTTACTTGGTTTGACTAACTCAATTTATTAACTCGACTGACTAATTCAACTCGATTAACCTAACTTGATTTACTTATCTCGATTAACTGAACTAATCACTTTGATTAACTCGACTAATTCACTTTGGTTAACTTAAACAATTCACTTAACTAATTCATTTAGTTTAACTTAACTAATTCCCTTAACTCCTATCGAATAAACTATATTCGATAACTCCTCTAAATCTATTCGAATAAACTATATTCGATTAACTCATTTACTCTATTCGAATAAACTATATTCGATTAACTCCTTTTCTCTATTTGAATAAACTATATTCGATTAACTCCTTTTCTCTATTCGAATAAACTATATTCGATCAACTCATTTGATTTAACTCTAATCGATTAACTCCATCGAATAAACTATATTCGATAACTCCTTCGATTTAACTAATATTCTATAACTCACTTCGATTAACTAATAATCGATAACTCCTTCGAATAAACTATATTTGATAATCTCCTCTCGAATAAACGATATTCGATAATCTTCCCTTTCAATTTAACAAATCGATAACTCCTTTTCGAATAACTAAATTCGATAACTCCTTTCGATTTAACTAATCGATAACTCCTTTCGATTTAACTAATCGAATAACTAATTTGAATCACTCTTATTTATTTAACTATATTCGAATAACTAATTCGATTTACTCTATTTAACTCCGTCTAAATCTATTTAACTCCGTTCGGATAACTAATATTCAATAACTCTATTTAAATCCATTCGCTTGATTCTAGATCGCAGCGATCACAATGGTTATGCCTGATTCCCTCAGGAAACATCCGACCGCCGTAGGCTATTTACAGCCCTGCGAATTACGCTAGCAGTCGTACGAGATGGCAACTTACCCTGAATACTATGTTTGACTAACTCTATCTCAAATAACTATATTTGATTAACTCTAGTTCGTTTTAACTCTAATCGATTAACTCTAACTGAGTAACTCTAACTCGATCAACTCGACTTGATTAACTCGACTTACTTAACTCAACTGGTTAACTTGACTTACTTAACTCACCGGTTAACTTGACTTACTTAACTCACTGGTTAACTTGACTTACTTAACTCACTGGTTAACTTGACTTACTTAACTCACTGGTTAACTCTATTGAACTGGTTAACTCTACTGAACTAGTTAACTCTACTGAACTAGTTAACTCTATTCAACTAACTCGACTCGACTAACCCCTTTGGAATAACATATTCGTTTTACTAACTTTCGAATACCATATTCGATTTACTCCCTTCGAATACCATATTCGATTTAACTACTTTCGAATACCATATTCGATTTACTTTATTCACTTTATAAAGATTTCCTTTTTAACAACGTTTTATTCATTTGAAAAGATTTACTTTTAAATAACGGTTCTACACTTTAAAAATGATTTCCTTTTTATAACGTTTCCTTTTCAATTCTATTTGTAAATGGTTTACAAACATTTCCTTTTCAAATTTATTCTTGAAATATTCTAACTCCTTAAATTCTCTGAAAAATTCGCCATAACCTCCTTTGTAACGGGAGCAATGGGAAAATCCCCAAACCCGCCACACAGGCCTTTCCATTCAAAAAGAAAATGGTTTGTAATTATTTCCTTTTTGAATATCTCCTATTTATAAATATTCCAATTTATAAACATTTCTTATTTATAAATATTCCAGTTTATAAATATTCTATTTTCAATATCACTTTGAAAATCCCCTTATCAACATTTCGGTATGTTATGGTATTCAATCATATCAAATCACGATGTTCAATATCGTCCATGCACATATAATCGCCCACAGATTTTATATCACATCATATAACAATATATGAAAAACAATAAAATAACTGTTGAGGAATCCAGTCGGATTCCTCCAACCTGTCTCCCTGCATCCACAGATGTTACACAATATGATTATCATCACTTTCAGTTCAATATAAATTATTCTGATAGCAGAATCAATGTACAAATATTTAACGGTTTATATATATATATATAATTTTCACTAACTGACTAGCAGTTCAATCAAGCAACCAACATACAGCAATCAACAGATGATTAACAGTTCTAAAAATACATTATAAAAATATAACTGTTCAGAGTTGGTGAGTTTTACTCACTTTGGCAGTTCATCGTTAAAGAACGATAAACTGTTGCTTGATTCAGACCGACAATTTATTTCACTATAAATTGTAACGAGCTCCGATGGACTTCCAGTCAGTCTCATTGTGTTGCTCCCGTCCATACGATCCCAACGCAACTTACAGTTCGTGATTCTGATTTCATATGAATAAGTTATGATTTCTATAATATATATACACATTTATTTGAATTTAACTTAATCAATTAAAAGTCGGGCCTCACCCAAATCCTTCCCCGACCCAAACCATCCCATACGTTTAAACCCGCACCCCTTTTACTGTCTTCCCAAAAACAAAGAACTCCAGACAAACACAGGCCATTTTTGTTTTCTTCGATCTCTCCTTACTCCCTCCATCATCCATGATTCTCCCAACCGACAACTCCTGCGTTCACGTCCACTCACGAGCATCCTTCCCATGCCAACATCGAAGAACTTGAAGCTGCTGATAGAAAACCGTCGTCGACTGGCTTCATGCCATCATCGACACCAAAGTGTATCGGAACCCATCAATCTTTCACAGTAGGTGCTAAACGATGCCAGGAAACCGAACTCCATCTCTTCCATCTCGCCTTCAGTCTCCTGCTATCCTTAACCCTAGGCTCCCGCTATTCATTTTTCAGCGACAGAGAACATGTCGAGTTTAGCAAAATGTACATTGGTTTATAGAGGAGCTTGTAGAGAATCCAATTATACATATATTATGATTTCTCAAATTTTTAGAATTTGTTTTGATTTATTTTTCTCTCGAGATCCTTGCTGTGAAGTTGAACTCATGTCGGCGGAATTTATTTGACCTAGGAAAAACTGAAATTAGGTTTAAGGGGTTAAGGGGGTATTATATAGGAAGATTTTTAGTATATTCCTAGTATATTCCGTTTGCCCACTCGTATTGAACGTTTTTTTTATTCCTACGATCACACATGATATCGAAAAATCACGAAAATGGACATGCAGCTACAGCTCGACATTACGGTCCCAACGAAACAGGTTTCGTCAAATTCCGACTCCATTTGCTCACACAGTGTATTTTTAACCGTCAAAATACTGACTGTTTTTCACTCTTAAAATCCGTACGAAAATACTGACTGTTTTTCACTCTAAAAATCCGTACGGCCACACAGTGACTCTAAAAATCACAAAACTGGAAATCTAACAACTATTTGATATTGCAGATCCAACAAAATTAGTTTCGTCGAATTCCTACTTCGTTTGCAAAAGTGGCTATTTTTAAAGCTCTGGATGACCCATTTAAATATATAATTATATTTGAATAAAATTAAATTAAATATAAATAAATTTATATTATCGTATATATATTCACACTGGAATACCATACAGCTCCAAAATAATCCTGTATGGATTTCTAACTCGATACTTCAATCTGGGTCGACCCGATATTCGATTTATATTGAAATTCCTTTTTAAAATATAAATAATTCCTTTATAAATTATAAAGGAATTCCACAGCGACTTTACTGAAATTTGATTTGGACGTATCTCAAAATCTATATGACGAAATCCCGATTTTTCTCTTCCACTAGAAAGATATACTCCACCAGCTCCACACGTTTCTTGTTTCACAGAATTTCGGCTTAAAACGAATCCTGTACATTCAGTTGAAGTTCAAATCGCCAAATAGCGAACTACCGCGCCATTTCAAGCTCTAATTTAATTATATTAAAATTCTACGTTCAAACTAACGTCGATTGAATATATTCGTCAATATAATTCAACTCTAAGTTGAATTAAATCTAAGGGACGACCCCTTCACAGAATATTGTGATTTCCAATATTTTTGATTATTTCTGAATTAAATATATTTATTTAATTATTTAATTAAATTAATTATTCCATATTATTTAATTAAACCTCTATTTAATTCACTATATCACTATTTATATAATTAAATAAATAAATTATTACTTCGCTAAAAATGCGGGTCATTACATTCTTCCCCACTTAAAATAATTTCGTCCTCGAAATTGCTAAGTTAGAGGACGACCCTATCGACTGGTTAGAACATATTTGTTCACTTCTCAACTTCAGTTTCAACTGAACCAATTTAATTTCAATTAAATTATTAATTAATTCTTATCAACTAAAATTTTCAAAAATCCTGAAAATTTTCTAACACCTTAACTTTTCGAAAAATTTCGCCAGCACCTCCTTTGTACCGGCATATACGACAAACCACAACTCGCCTCTCTAGGCCTTATCCACCCCAAAAGAAAATCAAACAGCCAATTCGGCTCATCATAATCTCATACCCAATATAAATATAAACTGGTACCTTTTTGTCGGGCATATCCTTATATCCCTTCCATCTGTTACCACTTCTGCATATAACAATGCATTACCAACTTGATCTCAAATCAGTTCATTCTCAAAACCAAATCATTCGCTTATACCTAAGTCGAATTCTATTTCCACTCGAGTTCCATTCTCGATATCAAACTCTTAACTTATTAATCCAAGTTAATTTCAGATTATCCTCTGATCAATTCTAGTTTTTCTTAACTTTACAAGTTATACTTTAAATTCTAGAATTTAAATTCTTGGGTTTTCCTTTCAAATCAATTTGAAATCATAATACCAATTCAAAACATTTGAATTTCTAAATACCTTATTTTCTCAAACAATTCAAAACAAAACCTTTGGTAGTAATCCGTCACTTAGAACTCGAGAATGAACACCGATGATGCACCATCGGAGTTTATTTCCCAGCGATTAAAGTAAGTTCAATACTATAACATTTTCAAATTGAAAAACAATTTCAAAATCTCCCAGGAACTTAAAATTTCCTTATTTTAATTCCTAATTCTGATTTATATTCAGATTTTATTCCACCTTATTTTATATACTTATATGAATTCTGATTAGTTATTTATAACCATTTCACCTTTTTATAATCTTATTCGATTATAATAACAGCCAACACACCCAATTATACAATGTAAATTTCAAAACATATCATGTTGGTTCATCGTATTCGAGTGTTTAGAAACCCCTATCGATATTGTGGTGCCCCGCCATCGACCAGAATTCATAAGCCACTCAACCAATAAAGCTTCACAATATAAAACAAATTTTTATATCAAATAACAAATACGTTCACTCGTATATATACACTCAACTCAATCTAGGGTATTACTAACCCCATCTCTACTGAGTCATGCCACAGAGCCAAGGTAATACTTAACCTTAAGCTCTGATACCAACTATAACGACCCGGAAATTGAGTAGGCTTTGCAACCGTCCCCATCCTCCAAAGCAGCAGGTAAAACCCACTGTGGCTTACACTGGTACCCCAGCACCACATTTTACGGCCAGCCTTTCGACTTCACAACCAACCCTACCAAAGGGACATGTAGGAGTAAGAGTCTCCCGTTCACCACCTAACGAAAAGCGAGAACCCCCTATCATGCGGCACATGCCTAAGCACGCAACATGGACTGGTGTGAGTAAAACATTTTAAACAGGTATATGAACAAGTAAACGATATCTCATAAGACCACGCCGCAGAACGGAACGGGTTTTTCCCTTATGAAAATCCAAAATATCTTTATATCAAAAACCCTTTTGATATTATAATAATGTCTATGTACAAATAGATATCAACTAGCAGAAACGCTTTCATCTCACGTTCTACATATATAGTATACAATCAAAATCGCAAGCACGTATTGGATAATGGATTTCCAACTATGACAAGGTATGGAACCACCTTCCGATCAGTGTACTCTTGGAACGATACACTGGAGTTCAACAAGAACATCTTGTAACTCAGCCACACATGACCGACCACTCATTTCGCTTGAGTGTATCGAATGTACATCACCAACGGTTGGGATCAGCAACCGTTCCCGTATATATATATATATATATATATATATATATATATATATATATATATATATATATATATATATGGGACATCATTGATAGATTAAAAGAAACAAATGAATATTCTCTAGATAGGTGATTATACACCCTACTTCGGTGCGACCGACTTAGCCATGCTGCCTGCCCGATTTCTGTCATTTACCGGTTGATGAGGCTAGAAGCTACGCTTTATCATTACATCAGATTCACTTCGAATGCCACATTGTCAGATCCATCGAAAATCACTAATTGGCGTCTACAACAGTACGTTACGTGTTAGCTAAAGAAGTTTCCTTCTCCGCTTCCACTCTTGGTATAGTTGAAGAAATCAATGTACGTGACCTTTCTGGAAATACTCTGTCAGACATTCATCAACACAAGTCATCCTCATTCACTTAGAATGTCACATCGTCATACCCGCCAAATCACAAATTGATTTATCCAAAAATAACACGGGTACACAGCTTAGAGAAATGAATTCCTCTGCCACCAAACGTGAATACGTTTGAATAGATCAACTTACGCGATCCATTGGATATACTCTGTCAGACCTTCGTCCATACAAGTTGTCCTGGCACTGGACAAACCGAAGGCACTATTCAGTATATCCATCTTAGTCACTGTTATCTAAGACTTATACAACAGCCCTTGCATTTTACTCCGTCTTCAATTATCTTTGGCATATATGATTCGCAACGCTTATGCCAATACAGAGTGGTTCTTCGGATAATAATCCAACCGGTCTCTCCATATTAACAACGTTAAAATGGTCAAAACTTCGATAGTCTGTGATTTAACCATCAAAGAAAAACAAGTGTGCAAACAACGATATTATTTCCAGATGGAAATTATATCGGTAAATCATCAACATATATCTATATATATATATTCACATTGCCTTATTTTCTATGTTTAGAAAATATATGTTATTAACACTGGAAAACGTTTTCCATTTGCTTATTTAGAAATCACTACTCTTCCCCAACTATCAGTCCCTGACTGTGAACTAGTATGAGAACAATCCCCTAAGTATAAATCCCGAAGGCCGAAACCAACATCAGATAGGCACTTAGAAAACCATTCAATTTACTAATCTCTAGTCAGTTCTAATTTTACTTAACTCTATTTGATTAACTTTGATTGATTAACTCTAACTGGTTAATTTTAACCGATCAACTCTAACTGGTCAACCTTAATTAATTAACTCTAACTGGTTTTACTTGGTTTGACTAACTCAATTTATTAACTCGACTGACTAATTCAACTCGATTAACCTAACTTGATTTACTTATCTCGATTAACTGAACTAATCACTTTGATTAACTCGACTAATTCACTTTGGTTAACTTAACCAATTCACTTAACTAATTCACTTAGTTTAACTTAACTAATTCACTTAACTCTTGTCGAATAAACTATATTCGATAACTCCTCTAACTCTATTCGAATAAACTATATTCGATTAACTCATTTACTCTATTCGAATAAACTATATTCGATTAACTCCTTTTCTCTATTCGAATAAACTATATTCGATTAACTCCTTTTCTCTATTCGAATAAACTATATTCGATCAACTCATTTGATTTAACTCTAATCGATTAACTCCATCGAATAAACTATATTCGATAACTCCTTCGATTTAACTAATATTCTATAACTCACTTCGATTAACTAATAATCGATAACTCCTTCGAATAAACTATATTCGATAATCTCCTC
The DNA here is from genome assembly GCA_030737875.1 of Allium sativum. NCBI lineage: Eukaryota > Viridiplantae > Streptophyta > Magnoliopsida > Asparagales > Amaryllidaceae > Allium > Allium sativum. Next base: position 269,161,243 of record CM060922.1, on the reverse strand, counting down.
TCGAATAAACGATATTCGATAATCTTCCCTTTCGATTTAACAAATCGATAACTCCTTTTCGAATAACTAAATTCGATAACTCCTTTCGATTTAACTAATCGAATAACTAATTCGAATCACTCTTATTTATTTAACTCTATTCGAATAACTAATTTGATTAACTCTATTTAACTCCATTTAACTCTATTTAACTCCGTTCGGATAACTAATATTCGATAACTCTATTTAACTCCATTCGCTTGACTCTAGATCGCAGCGATCACAATGGTTACGCCCGATTCCCTCAGGAAACATCCGACCGCCGTACGCTATTTACAGCCCTGCGAATTACGCTAGCAGTCGTACGAGATGGCAACTTACCCTAAATACTATGTTTGACTAACTCTGTCTCAAATAACTATATTTGATTAACTCTAGTTCGTCTTAACTCTAATCGATTAACTCTAACTGAGTAACTCTAACTCGATCAACTCGACTTGATTAACTCGACTTGATTAACTCGACTTACTTAACTCAACTGGTTAACTTGACTTACTTAACACACTGGTTAACTTGACTTACTTAACTCACTGGTTAACTTGACTTACTTAACTCACTGGTTAACTTGACTTACTTAACTCACTGGTTAACTCTATTGAACTGGTTAACTCTACTGAACTGGTTAACTCTACTGAACTAGTTAACTCTACTGAACTAGTTAACTCTATTCAACTAACTCGACTCGACTAACCCCTTTCGAATAGCATATTCGTTTTACTAACTTTCTAATACCATATTCTATTTACTCCCTTCGAATACCATATTCGATTTAACTCCTTTCGAATACCATATTCGATTTACTTTATTCACTTTATAAAGATTTCCTTTTTAACAACGTTTTATTCATTTGAAAAGATTTACTTTTAAATAACGGTTCTACACTTTAAAAATGATTTCCTTTTTATAACGTTTCCTTTTCAATTCTATTTGTAAATGGTTTACAAACATTTCCTTTTCAAATTTATTCTTGAAATATTCTAACTCCTTAAATTCTCTGAAAAATTCGCCATAACCTCCTTTGTAACGGGAGCATCGGGAAAATCCCCAAACCCGCCACACAGGCCTTTCCATTCAAAAAGAAAATGGTTTGTAATTATTTCCTTTTTGAATATCTCCTATTTATAAATATTCCAATTTATAAACATTTCTTATTTATAAATATTCCAGTTTATAAATATTCTATTTTCAATATCACTTTGAAAATCCCCTTATCAACATTTCGGTATGTTATGGTATTCAATCATATCAAATCACGATGTTCAATATCGTCCATGCACATATAATCGCCCACGGATTTTATATCACATCATATAACAATATATGAAAAACAATAAAATAACTGTTGAGGAATCCAGTCGGATTCCTCCAACCTGTCTCCCTGCATCCACAGATGTTACACAATATGATTATCATCACTTTCAGTTCAATATAAATTATTCTGATAGCAGAATCAATGTACAAATATTTAACGGTTTATATATATATATATAATTTTCACTAACTGACTAGCAGTTCAATCAAGCAACCAACACACAGCAATCAACAGATGATTAACAGTTCTAAAAATACATTATAAAAATATAACTGTTCAGAGTTGGTGAGTTTTACTCACTTTGGCAGTTCATCGTTAAAGAACGATAAACTGTTGCTTGATTCAGACCGACAATTTATTTCACTACTAATTGTAACGAGCTCCGATGGACTTCCAGTCAGTCTCATTGTGTTGCTCCCGTCCATACGATCCCAACGCAACTTACGGTTCGTGATTCTGATTTCATATGAATAAGTTATGATTTTTATAATATATATACACATTTATTTGAATTTAACTTAATAAATTAAAAGTCGGGCCTCACCCAAATCCTTCCCCGGCCCAAACCATCCCATACGTTTAAACCCGCACCCCTTTTACTGTCTTCCCCAAAACGAAGAACTCCAGACAAACACAGGCCATTTTTGTTTTCTTCGATCTCTCCTTACTCCCTCCATCATCCATGATTCTCCCAACCGACAACTCCTGCGTTCACGTCCACACGAGCATCCTTCCCATGCCAACATCGAAGAACTCGAAGCTGCTGATAGAAAACCGTCGTCGACTGGCTTCGTGCCATCATCGACACCAAAGTGTATCGGAACCCACCAATCTCTCACAGTAGGTGCTAAACGATGCCAGGAAACCGAATCCGAACTCCATCTCTTCCATCTCGCCTTCAGTCTCCTGCTATCCTTAACCCTAGGCTCCCGCTATTCATTTTCCAGCGACAGAGAACATGTCGAGTTCAGCAAAATGTACATTGGTTTATAGAGGAGCTTGTAGAGAATCCAATTATACATATATTATGATTTCTCAAATTTTTAGAATTTGTTTTGATTTATTTTTCTCATGAGATCCTTGCTGTGAAGTGGAACTCATGTCGGCGGAATTTATTTGACCTAGGAAAAACTGAAATTAGGTTTAAGGGGTTAAGGGGGTATTATATAGGAAGATTTTTAGTATATTCCTAGTATATTCCATTTGCCCACTCGTATTTAAATTCCTACGATCACACATGATATCGAAAAATCACGAAAATGGACATGCAGCTACAGCTCGACATTACGGTCCCAACGAAACAGGTTTCGTCAAATTCCGACTCCATTTGCTCACACAGTGTATTTTTAACCGTCAAAATACTGACTGTTTTTCACTCTAAAAATCCGTACGGCCACACAGTGACTCTAAAAATCACGAAACTGGAAATCTAACAACTATTTGACATTGCAGATCCAACAAAATTAGTTTCGTCGAATTCCGACTTCGTTTGCAAAAGTGGCTATTTTTAAAGCTCTGGATGACCCATTTAAATATATAAATATATTTGAATAAAATTAAATTAAATATAAATAAATTTATATTATCGTATATATATTCACACTGGAATAACATACAGCTCCAAAATAATCCTGTATGGATTTCTAACTCGATACTTCAATCTGGGTCGACCCGATATTCGATTTATATTGAAATTCCTTTTTAAAATATAAATAATTCCTTTATAAATTATAAAGGAATTCCACAGCGACTTTTCTGAAATTTGATTTGGACGTATCTCAAAATCTATATGACGAAATCCCGAATTTTCTCTTCCACTAGAAAGATATACTCCACTAGCTGTAACAACCCGAAAATCTGGGCCAGTTTAAAATTTTTATTTTGGCAATTTTAGCGAATTTTGATTATTTAAAATGAATTATTTTAAATAATATCGACGAGAAAATTATTTTGAATATAATTCGAACGTATATATTATACGCGTCGTCGTTAGAATATAAATATTTATATATAATTATAAATAGAATTGAAAATGGCGCGGTAGTTCGATAATTCGATTTCAAACTTCAATTGAATGTACCGAGTGCAAAACAATCCTGATTTTAGTGAAACCGAAAGCAATAGAATCTAATTGTGAATATCTTTCCAATGAATCCGAAAAATCAAGATTTCATAGCGGGAATCAAAAGATATGTCCAGTTGAAAATTCTGAATAGTCGCTATGGAATTCAGGCCCTTAAAAATGGACATTTTGCAAATGACCTTGGATTTCGACGAAACCAGTTTTGTTGGGTCCGTGGTGTCAAACTATTGCTAGATTTCAAATTTCATAATTTTTCGAATCAATATGTGAGCGTGGCAAAGGAAAACGCGTTTGACCAGTTTTAGTTGATTTTAATCGACTGGAAATTGGCCATTTTTCTAACGGTCTCAGAATTCGACGAAACTAGTTTTGTTAGGACCGTATCGTCAATACGAAGTTAGAAAATATTTTTCAGGAATTTTTAAAGTTCGTATGTGACCCCGGTAATTTGAAATGTACGTTTAAAATTCAATATAGTGATTTAAATGTAAATTCAAAGGAAACTGATTGTAACGATCGAATCAGCTTACGATACATATCCCATTGTGTTCGGAATGGGGGTAAAACGCTATGGATGACAGGCGGTGGGCCTCGTTTAGAGGTCGTATGAAAAAGTCAACTCTATGCAATTAAAATAATAATAAAAAAAGAAAAAATATATATCTTCCTCCTTTTAACTTCTGGCCCCTCCCCCGTTCTTCTTAAATCAGAAAATCAAAAAAAAAAAAAAAGAGAAAAGGATTCGACGAAGATGGAAGCTGCCTCCCCGTGATGACCGACGACGGCCACGCCCCCTCCAGCATCTCCCCCACCGACGCGAGACCCTCCAGTCTCTTCCCTCTCTCCCCACGCTCCTCCGTAGAAGCCGCGAAGCCCGGCTCGAGACCGCCCAACCCTAGACGCTACCGAAGCTCAGCCCTCCGCTACCAACGTCGAAGACAGCTCCGGCGACGGCTCCTCCTCCAGCGACGCTTCGATTAATCCGAACCCTAAATGTTGACTGTAAGTTTTATAACTCCTTTTTATTTATAAAATTCAATTCTTATTTACTTAAAGTTCATTGATTTTTCTTAGGTAAGAGCTGAATTTTCTTTAGTATATGAAGCATTGATTTTAAATAAAGAAAAGTTTGGATTTTTGATAATGAAAGGATTAGATTTTAATAGAAATAAAAATATGATTTTTATATTTTTAAATAAATAAAAATATGATTTTTATATTTTTAAAGAAATAAAAATATGATTTTTATATTTTTAAAGTAATAAAAATATGGTTTTTATATTTTTAAAGTATTAAAAATATAATCTTTACTATATAGAAGATGTAAAAATGTGATTTTTATATTTTTAAAGAATTAAAAATATAATTTTTACATGTTAGGAATATTAAAAATATCATCGTTATATATGTAGCAAAGTAAAAGTTTGATCTTTATTGTAACAACCCGAAAATCTGGGCCAGTTTAAAAATTTTATTTTGGCAATTTTAGCGAATTCTAATTATTTAAAATAGATTATTTTAAATAAAATCAACGAGAAATTTAGTTTGAATATAATTCGAACGTATATATTATACGTGTCGTCATTAGAATATAAATTTTTATATATAATTATGAATAGAATTGAAAATGGCGCGGTAGTTCGATAATTCGATTTCAAACTTCAATTTATTGTACCGGGTGCAAAATAATCCGGATTTTAGTGAAACCAGAAATCAAAGGATCTATTTGATAGTATCTTTCCAACGAATCCGACTAATCGAAATTTCATGGCGGGAATCAAAAGATATGCCCAGTTGAAAATTCTGAATAGTCGCTATGGAATTCAGGCCCTTAAAAATGGACATTTTGCAAACGACCTTGGATTTCGACGAAACCAGTTTTGTTGGGTCCGTGATGTTAAGTTATTGCTAGATTCCAAATTTCATAATTTTCTGAATCAATATGTGAGCGTGGCAAAGGAAAATGCGTTTGACCAGTTTTAGTTGATTTTAAATCGACTGGAAATTGGCCATTTTTCCAACGGTCTCAGAATTCGACGAAACTAGTTTTATTAGGACCGTATCGTCAATACGAAGCTAGAAAATATTTTTCGGGAATTTTCCTAGTTAGTATGTGACCCCGGTAATTTGAAATGTACGTTCAAAATTCAATATAGAGATTTAAATGTAAATTCAAAGGAAATAGATCGAAACAGTTGAATCAGCCTACGATACATATCCCATTGTGTTCAGAATGGGGGTAATTAGCTATGGACGACAGGCGGTGGACTTCGTTGCGAGGTCGATAGAAAAAGTTACTTTATGTGAATATTATATTGAAATAAAAAAAAAAGAGAGAAATTCTCCTCCCCCTTTTTAACCGTTCTGCCCCCCCCCCCCCCCCCCCCCGACTACATATTTCAGAAGGAAAAAAAAAGAAAAAGGAGAAGGAGGCGACGAAGGCGGGGAGGAGCCGCCGCCCTCCCCAAGGGCCACCGCGCCTCGTCGAAGACCCAGCCATCACCAACATCCATCGCGATTTGGAGCCCCATCGCGTCGCTCAGCCTCTCCATCACCTCCGCTTCCTCCTTCTCCCATTGTAGTATTCCCCGATCGACCCCCCCCCCCTTCGACCTTCAAAAACCGAGAGCCTCCCTCACCACCGACGCCTCCTCCAAGTCCCGTCGCCAAAACCCTAGTCGCTGGTAGCCCTCCGTTCGAACCAGAAGCAGAGATGAGTGAAAAACAGTGAGGTGATTTATTTGCAATTTACAATTAATAAACATTGGTTTATTTCAGATTTTTTTTATAGTAAATAACATAGTTTATTTTCAGATTTTAAAATAAAACTGCGTTGTTTATTTTCAGATTTTAAAGTAAAACTGCTTTGAATTTATTTTCAGATGTTAAAGATAATATAGCATTGTTTATCTTCAGTTTTAATTATATAGAATGCATTCAAAAAGAATAGACTTTTTATACAAGGAAAGAATAGATTTTTAGATCAAGATTTGGTTTTTAATTTGTAAAGGGATAAGATTTTAATATGAAAAAGGTTCGATATTTGATATGAAAAAGATTTGGTCTTTAGTTTAGAAAAGATTATATTTTTAAATATAAAAAGATTTGATTTTTGGTAGATAAAGAAACGATTTTTATTTATAGTTATAGATAATAAAAATATAATTTTTATGTTATAGAAAAGGAAAAAAAATATAATCTTTATATTGAAAATGGCGTTATAAAAATATGATTTTTATATATTGAACTTCGAAATAAAAATATGATTTTTATATATTGAACTTCGAAGTAAAAATGTGATTTTTATATATTTAACATCGAAGTAAAAATGTGATTTTTATATATTTAACATCGAAGTAAAAATGTGATTTTTATATATTTAACATCGAAGTAAAAATGTGATTTTTATATATTGAATAGCGAAGTAAAAATTCGATTTTTACATATGTAGAGAATACGGGCAACGAAGATGACGAAGATGCGATAGCGATGAAGATTTCTATCAATGAAGTGCCGTGGAGCTAGGATAGCAATATGTGAGAATTTCTCACCTTTCAATTTCTTTTTCTAGTTATATATATATACTAGGATGCAGACGGTGCTTAGTAGCACCCGACACAATCGTCCACAGACCATGGACTTGTTTGTTTGGTTGCATAGATTAGTTATATGATTTGATTTGAATTTGGTTGTTTGGTGATTTTGATTGATGTGTGAATGGCGTGGGCCTTCACTAGACCGGGGATAAGGCTAGGCCTCGTCCCGTTTCTAGTATCGTGCCGTTATGCCGCCGAAATTTTCTAAAATAAGTTAGAAAAAAAATATATCATTTTATTTAAAGAATGAACTGAATAGAAATTCATATGTTAGAATAAAATGTTTTGTCGTTAAAAATATAATTTTTAACGTGAATGTAAATAAATAAATATTCATTTACAAACCAGACGGTTTGTTTATGTACACCTATTTGAAGGACATTGATTTGGTCGATAAATTTTACACATCGCCCAACTGCACAAATAAAATCTGTGTTTGATTGTTTGAAACCCCACACGGGTGTTAGGATGAAATTTGAAGTTCACTCATCCTGATTGATAAAATATGTCGATCGATTGATTGACAGGCTGTTATAAGCGTTAGATATCTATATTTGATGCTTATACAGTGTAGTGCACTTTGGTTGATGGTTGATTATTTTCAATGCTATTATATGTGTGTAATGTATAAAAATCCATATAATTAACATTATATGGTGATTGATTGGGCCTCATTCCAATTTAGAAAATAAAGAATAATATAAAATAAAGGTTCATGTGTTGACAGTACTCATCCATTGAGATTTGGTCATGTGTTGAACGAAATATTTTAGCAATAAAATTTACATCTTTATCAATATAAAATAACAGTTCATGTGTTGACAGTACTCATCCATTGAGATTGGTCATGTGTTGAACGAAATATTTTGATAATAACAACTATTTTGAAAAAGGAAATATTTGAAATAGAATATTTGAAAATAGAAATTTATGAAGCCGTGTTGATTAGATTGACGCCATTTCGACGTGAACGATATTTATATCAATTGAAAACGATTTCGAAATGAATTGAATTGAAAACGATTTCGAAATGAATTGAATTGAAAACGATTTCGAAATGAATTGAATTGAAAACGATTTCGAAATGAATTGAATTGAAAACGATTTCGAAATGAATTGAATTGAAAGCGAATTGAAATAAATTCAAATTGAATTGAAATTTGAATTGAATAGAAATGGATTTTAAAACGAATTTATAAAGAAGAATTCAATTTTGATTTGAATTGAAATGGAAGTTGAAAGTGTTTTTGAAACGAATTCAAAACTATTTATATAATTCGTTTTAAATAGAAATCGACGATATATATATTATATATATTATATATATATAATATAACGGCCTGAATAGAACGCGCCGCGCCGCGGCCGTTCGTGAATTTCGACCATTTATTTCAAACGGACATTACGGGAGATCCGACCGTCAGATTCTCCTAAAACCGGAACCGTTGGGTTCGTATCGAAAAGGGATTTCTAATGAATATTAGAAATTTAAAATCTAACGGTTGGATTTGGAGTTACGTCCAAATCAAATTTGAAAAAGGTCGCTGTAAGTGCAGTTCGATGGCCATTGATGGAAATCGACTGTACGGGCCTTGATAAAATTATTAAAAATAGTAATAATTTGTGTAAAATCATAAGAAATATTTGTGAATATTTGGGATGAAAAACTCCATATTTCCAAAGATAAAAATAAATTTTTATCGGAATGAACTAGTTTTGAACTAGAATTATAATTCTATTTATTTTTAAATAAATAAATTGAATTCGAAAAGGGTTTTAAAAATAACCAGAATTTCCAATGATTGCATTGGAGTGGATTTGAATTGAAATTGTCTTCGGAATATTTCGATGTTGGATTTCGTGATTATACAACTGTTGTTATGGAAATTTGAAAGATATAGATATATATATCGTTATTTCCAATACGATATTTGTTAGTCGTAGAATTGATATTGAATATAAGCCGGTATATTTTCTATTCAGAGCCTTGTATTGAATATCAAATGTGATTTGGGTTTGTCGTGAATGGTGTCTTCACTAACACTGTTCTTAAACCCAGTGGAGAAAAGATTAAATCTTTTTATTTAGATTTAATGAAATGTACCAATTAAATAATATTTAATTGGAATCAAATGGATATTGATTTTTGGGTTTATCGTGAACAGTGTTTTAAATAACACTCGTTCTTTAACCCGATAATTAATGAATGTGATTTTGGGTTTATCGTGAACCGTGTTTTAAATGACACTGATTCTTTAACCCAGTCGAAGATTAAAACTAAGTGGAGTTTTAATGAATCTTTAATTAGATTGAAATGATCGAAAATGGAGTATCACCAGTTTTGCTCCAGGCGATAGTTAAATCTTTAATTAGATTTGAACGTGAAATGGTAATTGAATTTACCGATAACACCGTGGTGTTAGATATGAAGTATGACCAGTTTTACTTCATGGGATGAATAGGTTGGGATTGGGAAATTAAAACAAATGATTACTTCGGTAAGGTTCGTTAATCCCGACTAGTTTTGAATTGATATTCAAAAGTAGATTAAAGAATAAATTCAAGGAATTTATCTTTGATAAAATTAATGGGAATCTTTCCCTATGAATGTGAAATTTAGAAACTAACTGTCGGTTAGCCAAGCAGAATGGTTTTCTGGATATTGATCTGATGTTGGTTTCGGCCTTCGGGGTTAATATTTGGGGAACTATTCTCTTGATTAATTTGCGGTTAGTGACTGATGAATTGGAATGAGGCGTATGTCGTGTTTGTGTAGCACTTTTATAAAATATACGCGAGTTATTCGGAAAGACCGGGTTTATCCTATTCTGAATAACTGATACGACGATAAGTCGAAGATGAAGACGGTGGTCGAAGACCGGAGGTCTTCACGTCGTTTGGGTGATTACTGATGATCTTGATTGGGCTGTACACCCAAGAAGATGGAAACAGTTGGTGATCGTCCAGACGTACTTGGAGATCGATGGATATGCGGGGTACTAGGTGCCTCCGGTTTCGTTCAGACCCAGAACGGACGTGTAAATGGACTGTGTGTCTGACATTGGATTTTAGTCCGTGTGATTGATCTCTATTAAATATATATCTGTTTGGCGGCGGAGAATTTATTCTCTTGCTTAACGCCCTTCTCTGAGACGTACGAGCTCAGGGGTTATATATTGATGGATATCAAACGCATGGAGTGAATTGCCTGTGTGGCATGCCTAAGTGGCAATTGATCGAGGCTTCTGTTGAAAAGCAAAGTCTTGTGGGGATGATCAAAGCACGGCCTTTGTGGCGTAGCTTTGTGTAACGTTTGCTTCGCGAGTTTCACACCCGGTATGAACCAAAAACGGGAGAAGGACCTCAGGGAGGGCATGCGTTTCTTTCTAGTTAGAAGTGGCGTCAGTGGTTTTACGCGCCCTGACGAGTTTGACTTATGTGGTTGTTGCTGTTGCGAGGCGCCTCGGTTTGATCGGACGATCCGGGTCCGATAGAGTCATTCGTTGGCTCATTTACACCCCATAGGGCGGGGGAACACATGTTCAGGGTTTAAGTTTAATCCACATCGGTGGACCGGCCCTGACGATCCAAGGGTCACTCGAGCTCTGATCCTGAGACATGGGCTAGATTGTCTCGAATCGGTTGAGGACTATCTTTTGCCTCGGTTCATAGATGGAAATCCAACTTCCAAATACGTGACATTTGCGGTTTTAATTGTAAACCTATATATGGCGACATGATATATGGTACCCATGCCGTCTATGATTGATACTTATGATTTGAAGTTGTTTTATACACTATGCACTTATAATAGTATCAAAAGATTTGTTTTTAAACGTATCAAGCATTCTTTGGCTGTTATAAGGGAAAACCCTATCCTCGGCTGCGTTGCATTGTGTGATGGGACCTGGGTCTTATAACAGCTTCATTTTTCTTTATTTAGCATTGCGCTGTTTGTTTATGCACTGGTATTCTTGGGAGGAAACCCGTTCCGTGTTATACGGCGTGGTCCCTTGATTTACCTAACTTTAAAAATAAAGATTAACTGTTTTAGTTCTCACATCAGTCCCATGACTGACCTGGAGTCTATTGTTTTAACCTAAACTCTGGGTGCCCCTATTTTGACACGGGCAGCTAGTAGTTTTGGTTTTGCAGATTTATATTCACAGGATCCTGGTTTACAGCTGGAACGATATCCGGAAAGCTTTGTATCCGTATATCTACTTCTAGTTGTGTATTGTATTATTTTCCGCTGCTATGTATTTAAATGTAATTTAAATCTCTGATATTTCTGTGTAATATTCATTTATATTCTGTATATTCTTGTAATCTGATGCATTGTTGTAATATACAATGAAATGTTCTTCCGTATGCGTTCTGTTGTGGCTTGTTCTCGAACTATCCGACGCTTTCCTTTACGGGGAAGTTACGGGTTTTCACAGTTGGTATCAGAGCTTTGGTTTACAAAGCAGAGAACAAGACACATTAGAACCGTACGAAAGAATTCATCAGATATTGGATTAGTAATATCCAATGAGAAGGACTCGTTAGAGATGGGATCAGTAGTATCCTAGAACGAGTGTGAAGAGTATATTTTTCAAATGAAAACAAATTTTGTTTTGAAAATTTAAATCAATTATTTGTATTTGATTATTTATTTCATATTGATTAGGACAATCCAATATATAAAGATTTTGCGTATGCGTCTAGCTAGCGTGTATTCGATGTTTTGATATATTGGATAGATATAGAGTTACACTCTAGTCACCCGGGGGTGATTCTGATGGTTGATATATCATCATCATAATTTATATTCGAGTGACGAACGTGTAATATCTATATATTTCCTATTGACTGGTGTGAGAACCAAAAATTAGATAAGACCTATTGTTGTGATTTGGCATCAAAAACATGATTTTTGTATATGGATCAAAATTATGAATTTGAAACTCTAATTCACTAATTGATTGATGTTTGCGTTGTTTGTTCATTTGTTTGCTAATTTTGAACCATTTAGCCTAATTGAAACAAATATTGAATTGTATTGAAAATTGGTCGCATTTGCTTGCATATACATATACTTACATTGAACAGGTCATAGCAAGGAGGCTAGAGCCGAAGAATAAAATTTGTTTGCCCGACAAATAGGTACATGTTTACTACATAATTTACTGTTTTGTTTGGGTGATGATGATTTTATGAGCCTATTGGCTAGCCGCTTGGCTTTTTCTTTTTCTTTTTGAGATCTGAAGGACCGGGGAAGCTATTTGAAATTCCCCGATGCTCCCGGTGCAGGGGAGGTTATGGCGAAATTTTTCAAAAATTTAGGGTGTTAGCCAAATTTTTGAAATTTTAGAAAATTCTCAGAAACTGAAAAGTTAGAGAATGGAAGCCTGATCGAGCGTAGAGTTGATTGATCAAACCACTTTCGACTTTGTTCCTTTTCGGGGACGAAAAGTTTTAAGTGGGGGAGATTGTAACAACCCGAAAATCTGGGCCAGTTTAAAATTTTTATTTTGGCAATTTTAGCGAATTCTAATTATTTAAAATAGATTATTTTAAATAAAATCAACGAGAAATTTAGTTTGAATATAATTCGAACGTATATATTATACGCGTCGTCGTTAGAATATAAATTTTTATATATAATTATGAATAGAATTGAAAATGGCGCGGTAGTTCGATAATTCGATTTCAAACTTCAATTTATTGTACCGGGTGCAAAACAATCCGGATTTTAGTGAAACCAGAAATCAAAGGATCTATTTGATAGTATCTTTCCAACGAATCCGACTAATCGAAATTTCATTGCAGGAATCAAAAGATATGCCCAGTTGAAAATTCTGAATAGTCGCTATGGAATTCAGGCCCTTAAAAATGGACATTTTGCAAACGACCTCGGATTTCGACGAAACCAGTTTTGTTGGGTCCGTGATGTTAAGTTATTGCTAGATTCCAAATTTCATAATTTTCTGAATCAATATGTGAGCGTGGCAAAGGAAAACGCGTTTGACCAGTTTCAGTTGATTTTAAATCGACTGGAAATTGGCCATTTTTCCAACGGTCTCAGAATTCGACGAAACTAGTTTTATTAGGACCGTATCGTCAATACGAAGCTAGAAAATATTTTTCGGGAATTTTCCTAGTTAGTATGTGACCCCGGTAATTTGAAATGTACGTTCAAAATTCAATATAGAGATTTAAATGTAAATTCAAAGGAAATAGATCGAAACAGTCGAATCAGCCTACGATACATATCCCATTGTGTTCAGAATGGGGGTAATTAGCTATGGACGACAGGCGGTGGACTTCATTGCGAGGTCGATAGAAAAAGTTACTTTATGTGAATATTATATTGAAATTAAATATAAAAAAAAAGAAATTCTCCTCCTCCTTTTTACCCGTTCTGCCCCCCCCCCCCCCGACTACATATTTCAGAAGGAAAAGAAAAAGGAGAAGGAGGCGACGAAGGCGGGGAGGAGCCGCCGCCCTCCCCAAGGGCCACCGCGCCTCGTCGAAGACCCAGCCATCACCAACATCCATCGCGATTTGGAGCCCCATCGCGTCGCTCAGCCTCTCCATCACCTCCGCTTCCTCCTTCTCCCATTGTAGTATTCCCCGATCGACCCCCCCCCCCTTCGACCTTCAAAAACCGAGAGCCTCCCTCACCACCGACGCCTCCTCCAAGTCCCGTCGCCAAAACCCTAGTCGCTGGTAGCCCTCCGTTCGAACCAGAAGCAGAGATGAGTGAAAAACAGTGAGGTGATTTATTTGCAATTTACAATTAATAAACATTGGTTTATTTCAGATTTTTTTTATAGTAAATAACATAGTTTATTTTCAGATTTTAAAATAAAACTGCGTTGTTTATTTTCAGATTTTAAAGTAAAACTGCTTTGAATTTATTTTCAGATGTTAAAGATAATATAGCATTGTTTATCTTCAGTTTTAATTATATAGAATGCATTCAAAAAGAATAGACTTTTTATACAAGGAAAGAATAGATTTTTAGATCAAGATTTGGTTTTTAATTTGTAAAGGGATAAGATTTTAATATGAAAAAGGTTCGATATTTGATATGAAAAAGATTTGGTCTTTAGTTTAGAAAAGATTATATTTTTAAATATAAAAAGATTTGATTTTTGGTAGATAAAGAAACGATTTTTATTTATGGTTATAGATAATAAAAATATAATTTTTATGTTATAGAAAAGGAAAAAAAATATAATCTTTATATTGAAAATGGCGTTATAAAAATATGATTTTTATATATTGAACTTCGAAATAAAAATATGATTTTTATATATTGAACTTCGAAGTAAAAATGTGATTTTTATATATTTAACATCGAAGTAAAAATGTGATTTTTATATATTTAACATCGAAGTAAAAAATGTGATTTTTATATATTTAACATCGAAGTAAAAATGTGATTTTTATATATTTAACATCGAAGTAAAAATGTGATTTTTATATATTGAATAGCGAAGTAAAAATTCGATTTTTACATATGTAGAGAATACGGGCAACGAAGATGACGAAGATGCGATAGCGATGAAGATTTCTATCAATGAAGTGCCGTGGAGCTAGGATAGCAATATGTGAGAATTTCTCACCTTTCAATTTCTTTTTCTAGTTATATATATATACTAGGATGCAGACGGTGCTTAGTAGCACCCGACACAATCGTCCACAGACCATGGACTTGTTTGTTTGGTTGCATAGATTAGTTATATGATTTGATTTGAATTTGGTTGTTTGGTGATTTTGATTGATGTGTGAATGGCGTGGGCCTTCACTAGACCAGGGATAAGGCTAGGCCTCGTCCCGTTTCTAGTATCGTGCCGTTATGCCGCCGAAATTTTCTAAAATAAGTTAGAAAAAAAATATATCATTTTATTTAAAGAATGAACTGAATAGAAATTCATATGTTAGAATAAAATGTTTTGTCGTTAAAAATATAATTTTTAACGTGAATGTAAATAAATAAATATTCATTTACAAACCAGACGGTTTGTTTATGTACACCTATTTGAAGGACATTGATTTGGTCGATAAATTTTACACATCGCCCAACTGCACAAATAAAATCTGTGTTTGATTGTTTGAAACCCCACACGGGTGTTAGGATGAAATTTGAAGTTCACTCATCCTGATTGATAAAATATGTCGATCGATTGATTGACAGGCTGTTATAAGCGTTAGATATCTATATTTGATGCTTATACAGTGTAGTGCACTTTGGTTGATGGTTGATTATTTTCAATGCTATTATATGTGTGTAATGTATAAAAATCCATATAATTAACATTATATGGTGATTGATTGGGCCTCATTCCAATTTAGAAAATAAAGAATAATATAAAATAAAGGTTCATGTGTTGACAGTACTCATCCATTGAGATTGGTCATGTGTTGAACGAAATATTTTAGCAATAAAATTTACATCTTTATCAATATAAAATAACGGTTCATGTGTTGACAGTACTCATCCATTGAGATTGGTCATGTGTTGAACGAAATATTTTGATAATAACAACTAGTTTGAAAAAGGAAATATTTGAAATATAATATTTGAAAATAGAAATTTATGAAGCCGTGTTGATTAGATTGACGCCATTTCGACGTGAACGATATTTATATCAATTGAAAACGATTTCGAAATGAATTGAATTGAAAACGATTTCGAAATGAATTGAATTGAAAACGATTTCGAAATGAATTGAATTGAAAACGATTTCGAAATGAATTGAATTGAAAACGATTTCGAAATGAATTGAATTGAAAACGATTTCGAAATGAATTGAATTGAAAACGATTTCGAAATGAATTGAATTGAAAACGATTTCGAAATGAATTGAATTGAAAACGATTTCGAAATGAATTGAATTGAAAATGATTTCGAAATGAATTGAATTGAAAGCGAATTGAAATGAATTCAAATTGAATTGAAATTTGAATTGAATAGAAATGGATTTTAAAACGAATTTATAAAGAAGAATTCAATTTTGATTTGAATTGAAATGGAAGTTGAAAGTGTTTTTGAAACGAATTCAAAACTATTTATATAATTCGTTTTAAATAGAAATCGACGATATATATATTATATATATTATATATATAATATAACGGCCTGAATAGAACGCGCCGCGCCGCGGCCGTTCGTGAATTTCGACCATTTATTTCAAACGGACATTACGGGAGATCCGACCGTCGGATTCTCCTAAAACCGGAACCGTTGGGTTCGTATCGAAAAGGGCTTTCTAATGAATATTAGAAATTTAAAATCTAACGGTTGGATTTGGAGTTACGTCCAAATCAAATTTGAAAAAGGTCGCTGTAAGTGCAGTTCGATGGCCATTGATGGAAATCGACTGTACGGGCCTTGATAAAATTATTAAAAATAGTAATAATTTGTGTAAAATCATAAGAAATGATTTGTGAAGATTTGGGATGAAAAACTCCATATTTCCAAAGATAAAAATAGATTTTTATCGGAATGAACTAGTTTTGAACTAGAATTATAATTCTATTTATTTTTAAATAAATAAATTGAATTCGAAAAGGGTTTTAAAAATAACCAGAATTTCCAATGATTGCATTGGAGTGGATTTGAATCGAAATTGTCTTCGGAATATTTCGATGTTGGATTTCGTGATTATACAACTGTTGTTATGGAAATTTGAAAGATATAGATATATATATCGTTATTTCCAATACGATATTTGTTAGTCGTAGAATTGATATTGAATATAAGCCGGTATATTTTCTATTCAGAGCCTTGTATTGAATATCAAATGTGATTTGGGTTTGTCGTGAATGGTGTCTTCACTAACACTGTTCTTAAACCCAGTGGAGAAAAGATTAAATCTTTTTATTTAGATTTAATGAAATGTACCAATTAAATAATATTTAATTGGAATCAAATCGATATTGATTTTTGGGTTTATCGTGAACAGTGTTTTAAATAACACTCGTTCTTTAACCCGATAATTAATGAATGTGATTTTGGGTTTATCGTGAACCGTGTTTTAAATGACACTGATTCTTTAACCCAGTCGAAGATTAAAACTAAGTGGAGTTTTAATGAATCTTTAATTAGATTGAAATGATCGAAAATGGAGTATCACCAGTTTTGCTCCAGGCGATAGTTAAATCTTTAATTAGATTTGAACGTGAAATGGTAATTGAATTTACCGATAACACCGTGGTGTTAGATATGAAGTATGACCAGTTTTACTTCATGGGATGAATAGGTTGGGATTGGGAAATTAAAACAAATGATTACTTCGGTAAGGTTCGTTAATCCCGACTAGTTTTGAATTGATATTCAAAAGTAGATTAAAGAATAAATTCAAGGAATTTATCTTTGATAAAATTAATGGGAATCTTTCCCTGTGAATGTGAAATTTAGAAACTAACTGTCGGTTAGCCAAGCAGAATGGTTTTCTGGATATTGATCTGATGTTGGTTTCGACCTTCGGGGTTAATATTTGGGGAACTATTCTCTTGATTAATTTGTGGTTAGTGACTGATGAATTGGAATGAGGCGTATGTCGTGTTTGTGTAGCACTTTTATAAAATATACGCGAGTTATTTGGAAAGACCGGGTTTATCCCATTCTGAATAACTGATACGACGATAAGTCGAAGATGAAGACGGTGGTCGAAGACCGGAGGTCTTCACGTCGTTTGGGTGATTACTGATGATCTTGATTGGGCTGTACACCCAAGAAGATGGAAACAGTTGGTGATCGTCCAGACGTACTTGGAGATCGATGGATATGCGGGGTACTAGGTGCCTCCGGTTTCGTTCAGACCCAGAACGGACGTGTAAATGGACTGTGTGTCTGACATTGGATTTTAGTCCGTGTGATTGATCTCTATTAAATATATATCTGTTTGGCGGCGGAGAATTTATTCTCTTGCTTAACGCCCTTCTCTGAGACGTACGAGCTCAGGGGTTATATATTGATGGATATCAAACGCATGGAGTGAATTGCCTGTGTGGCATGCCTAAGTGGCAATTGATCGAGGCTTCTGTTGAAAAGCAAAGTCTTGTGGGGATGATCAAAGCACGGCCTTTGTGGCGTAGCTTTGTGTAACGTTTGTTTCGCGAGTTTCACACCCGGTATGAACCAAAAACGGGAGAAGGACCTCAGGGAGGGCATGCGTTTCTTTCTAGTTAGAAGTGGCGTCAGTGGTTTTACGCGCCCTGACGAGTTTGACTTATGTGGTTGTTGCTGTTGCGAGGCGCCTCGGTTTGATCGGACGATCCGGGTCCGATGGAGTCATTCATTGGCTCATTTACGCCCCATAGGGCGGGGGAACACATGTTCAGGGTTTAAGTTTAATCCACATCGGTGGACCGGCCCTGACGATCCAAGGGTCACTCGAGCTCTGATCCTGAGACATGGGCTAGATTGTCTCGAATCGGTTGAGGACTATCTTTTGCCTCGGTTCATAGATGGAAATCCAACTTCCAAATACGTGACATTTGCGGTTTTAATTGTAAACCTATATATGGCGACATGATATATGGTACCCATGCCGTCTATGATTGATACTTATGATTTGAAGTTGTTTTATACACTATGCACTTATAATAGTATCAAAAGATTTGTTTTTAAACGTATCAAGCATTCTTTGGCTGTTATAAGGGAAAACCCTATCCTCGGCTGCGTTGCATTGTGTGATGGGACCTGGGTCTTATAACAGCTTCATTTTTCTTTATTTAGCATTGCGCTGTTTGTTTATGCACTGGTATTCTTGGGAGGAAACCCGTTCCGTGTTATACGGCGTGGTCCCTTGATTTACCTAACTTTAAAAATAAAGATTAACTGTTTTAGTTCTCACACCAGTCCCATGACTGACCTGGAGTCTATTGTTTTAACCTAAACTCTGGGTGCCCCTATTTTGACACGGGCAGCTAGTAGTTTTGGTTTTGCAGATTTATATTCACAAGATCCTGGTTTACAGCTGGAACGATATCCGGAAAGCTTTGTATCCGTATATCTACTTCTAGTTGTGTATTGTATTATTTTCCGCTGCTATGTATTTAAATGTAATTTAAATCTCTGATATTTCTGTGTAATATTCATTTATATTCTGTATATTCTTGTAATCTGATGCATTGTTGTAATATACAATGAAATGTTCTTCCGTATGCGTTCTGTTGTGGCTTGTTCTCGAACTATCCGACGCTTTCCTTTACTGGGAAGTTACGGGTTTTCACATTTATATATGTGGCGATATAATAAGAATGTGATTTTTATTATATGTATAGCAAAGTAAAAATTCAATTTTTATATATTGAATAGCGAAGTAAAAATATGATTTTTATATATTGAACTTCGAAATAAAAATATGATTTTTATATATTGGATAGCGAAGTAAAAATTCGATTTTTACATAGGTAGTGAAAGCGGGCGACGAAGGTAACAAAAAGGCGAGAACGAAGAAGATTTATATCAAAGAAGAGTCAAGATGCTAGGATAGCTATCTATGAGAATTTCTCACCTTTCAATTTCATTTTCTAGTTATATATATATATATATATATATACTAGGATGAAGACGGTGCTTAGTAGCACCCGACACAATCGTCCACAGACCATGGACTTGTTTGTTTGGTTGCATAGATTAGTTAGATGATTTGATTTGAAATTGAATTGTTTGGTGAAATGAATGGATTTGATTGATGTGTGAATGGCATGGGCCTTCACTAGACCGGGGATAAGGCTAGGCCTCGTCCCGTTTCTAGTATCGTGCCGTTATGCCGCCGAAATTTTCTAAAATAAGTTAGAAAAATAAAGATATCATTTTATTTAAAGAATGAACTGAATAGAAATTCATATGTTGGAATAAAATGTTTTATCGTTAAAAATATAATTTTTAACGTGAATGTGAATAAATAAATATTCATTTACAAACCAGACGGTTTGTTTATGTACACCTATTTGAAGGACATTGATTGGGTCGATAAAATTTTACACATCGCCCAACTGCACGAATAAAATATGCGTTTGACTGTTTGAAACCCCACACAGGTGTTGGGATGAAATTTGAAGTTCACTCATCCTGATTGATTAAATATGTCGATCGATCGATTGACAGGCTGTTATAAGCGTTAGATATCTATATTTGAGGCTTATACAGTGTAGTGCACTTTGGTTGATGGTTGATTATTTTTCAATGCTATTATATGTGTGTAATGTATGAAAATCCATATAATTAACTTTATATGGTAATTGATTGGGCCTCATTCCAATTTGAAAAATAAAGAATATTATAAAATAAAGGTTCATGTGTTGATAGTACTCATCCATTGAGATTGGTCATGTGTTGAACGAAATATTTTAATAATAAAATTTACATCTTTATCGATATAAAATAAAGGTTCATGTGTTGACAGTACTCATCCATTGAGATTGGTCATGTGTTGAACGAAATATTTTAGTAATAAAATTTACATCTTTATCAATATAAAATAAAGGTTCATGTGTTGACAGTACTCATCCATTGAGATTGGTCATGTGTTAAACGAAATATTTTAGTAATAAAATTTACATCTTTATCAATATAAAATAAAGGTTCATGTGTTGACAGTACTCATCCATTGAGATTGGTCATGTGTTGAACGAAATATTTTGATAATAACAACTATTTTGAAATAGAATATTTGAAAATAGAAATTTATGAAGCCGTGTTGATTAGATTGACGCCATTTTGACGTGAACGATATTTATATCGACTTTATTCATTTTGAAATGAATTGAATTGAAAACGATTTCGAAATGAATTGAATTGAAAAACGATTTCGAAATGAATTGAATTGAAAACGATTTCGAAATGAATTGAATTGAAAACGATTTCGAAATGAATTGAATTGAAAACGATTTCGAAATGAATTGAATTGAAAACGATTTCGAAATGAATTGAATTGAAAACGATTTCGAAATGAAATGAATTGAATTGAAAACGATTTCGAAATGAATTAAATTGAAAACGATTTCGAAATGAATTGAATTGAAAACGATTTCGAAATGAATTGAATTAAAAACGATTTCGAAATGAATTGAATTGAAAATGATTTCGAAATGAATTGAATTGAAAACGATTTCGAAATGAATTGAATTGAAAACGATTTCGAAATGAATTGAATTAAAAACGATTTCGAAATGAATTGAATTGAAAACGATTTCGAAATGAATTGAATTAAAAACGATTTCGAAATGAATTGAATTGAAAATGATTTCGAAATGAATTGAAAACGATTTCGAAATGAATTGAATTGAAAACGATTTCGAAATGAATTGAATTGAAAACGATTTCGAAATGAATTGAATTGAAAACGATTTCGAAATGAATTGAATTGAAAACGATTTCGAAATGAAATGAATTGAATTGAAAACGATTTCGAAATGAATTGAATTGAAAACGAATTCAAATTGAATTGAAAGCGAATTGAAATGAATTCAAATTGAATTGATATTTGAATTGAATAGAAATGAATTTTAAAACGAATTTATAAAGAAGAACTCAATTTTGATTTGAATTGAAAAGGAAGTTGAAATTGCTTTTGAAACGAATTTAAAACTATTTATATAATTCGTTTTAAATAGAAATCGACGAAATATATATTATATATATAATATAATGGCCTGAATAGAACGCGCCGCGCCGCGGCAATTCGCGAATTTCGACCATTGATTTCAAACGGACATTACGGGAGATCCGACCGTCGGATTCTCCTAAAACCGGAACCGTTGGGTTCGTATCGAAAAGAGCTTTCTAACGAATATTAGAAATTTGAAATCTAACGGTTGGATTTGGAATTATGTCCAAATCAAATTTGAAAAAGGTCGCTGTAAGTGCAGTTCGATAGCCGTTGATGGAAATCGACTGTACGGGCCTTGATAAAATTATTAAAAATAGTAATAATTTGTGTAAAATCATAAGAAATGATTTAGAAGGAATTGGGATGAAAAAACTCCATATTTGAAAAGATAAAAATAGATTTTTATCGAAATGAACTAGTTTTGAACTAGAATTATAATTCTATTTATTTTTAAATAAATAAATTGAATTTAAAAAGGGTTTTAAAAAAATAACCAGAATTTCCAATGATTGCATTGGAGTGGATTTGTATCGAAATTGACTTCGGAATATTTCGATGTTGGAATTCGTGATTATACGGATGTTGTTACGGAAATTTGAAAGATATATATTTATATCGTTATTTCCAATACGATATTTGTTAGTCGTGGAATTTGATATTGAATATAAGCCGGTATATTTTCTATTCAGAGCCTTGTATTGAATATCAAATGTGATTTGGGTTTGTCGTGGATGGTGTCTTCACTAACACTGTTCTTGAACCCAGTCGAGAAAAGATTAAATCTTTTTATTTAGATTTAATGAATTGTACCAATTAATTAATATTTAATTGAAATTGAATTGATATTGATTTTGAATTTATCGTGAACAGTGTTTTAAATAACACTCGTTCTTTAACCCGATAATCAATGGAATGTGACTTTGGGTTTATCGTGAACCGTGTTTTAAATGACACGGATTCTTTAACCCAGTTAACGATTAAAACTAAGTGGAGTTTTAATGAATATTTAATTAGATTGAAATAATCGAGAATGGGGTATCACCAGTTTTGCTCCAGGCGATAGTTAAATCTTTAATTAGATTTGAACGTGAAATGGTAATTGAATTTACCGATAACACCGGGGTGTTAGATATGAAGTATAACTAGTTTTACTTCATGGGATGAATAGGTTGGGATTGGGAAATTAAAACAAATGATTACTTCGGTAAGGTTCGCTAATCCCGACTAGTTTGAATTGATATTCAAAAATAGATTAAAGAATAAATTCAGGAATTTATCTTGGATAAAATTAATGGGAACCTTTCCCTATGAATGTGAAATCAGAAACTAACTGTCGGTTAGCTAAGCAGAATGGTTTTCTGGATATTGATCTGATGTTGGTTTCGGCCTTCGGGGTTAATATTTGGGGAATTATTCTCTTGATTAATTTACGGTTAGTGACTGATGAATTGGAATGAGGCGTATGTTGTGTTTGTGTAACACTTATTTAAAATATACGCGAGTTATTCGGAAAGACCGGGTTTATCCCATTCTGAATAACTGATACGACGATAAGTCGAAGATGAAGACGATGGTCGAAGACCGGAGGTCTTCACGTCGTTTGGATAATTACTGATGATCTTGATTAGGCTGTACACCCAAGAAGATGGAAACAGTTAGTGATCGTCCAGACGTACTTGGGGATCGATGGATATACGGGGTACTATGTGCCTCCGGTTTCGTTCAGACCCAGAACGGACTTGTAAATGGACTGTGTGTCTGACATTGGATTTTAGTCCGTGTGATTGATCTCTATTAAATATATATCTGTTTGGCGGCGGAGAATTTATTCTCTTGCTTAACGCCCTTCTCTGAGACGTACGAGCTCAGGGGTTATATATTGATGGATATCAAACGCATGGAGTGAATTGCCTGTGTGGCATGCCTAAGTGGCAATTGATCGAGGCTTCTGTTGAAAAGCAAAGTCTTGTGGTGATGATCAAAGCACGGCCTTTGTGGCATAGCTTTGTGTAACGTTTACTTCGCGAGTTTCACACCCGGTATGAACCAAAAACGGGAGACGGACCTCAGGGAGGGCATGCGTTTCTTTCTAGTTAGAAGTGGCGTCAGTGGTTTTACACGCCCTGATGAGTTTGACTTATGTGGTTGTTGATGTTGCGAGGCACCTCGGTTTGATCGGACGATCCGGGTCCGATGGAGTCATTCGTTGGCTCATTTACGCCCCATAGGGCGGGGGAACGCATGTTCAGGGTTTAAGTTTAATCCACATCGGTGGACCGGCCCTGTCGCTCCAAGGCTTGACTGATTACTTGCCTGAGACATGGGCTAGATTGTCTCGAATCGGTTGAGGACTATCTTTTGCCTCGGTTCATAGATGGAAATCCAACTTCCAAATACGTGACATTTGCGGTTTTAATTGTAGAACTAGTATGGCGACATGATATATGGTACCCATGCCGTCTATGATTGATACTTATGATTTGAAGTTGTTTTATACACTATGCACTTATAGTAGTATCAAATGATTTGTTTTAAACATATTAAGCATGTTTGGCTATTATAAGGGAAAACCCTATCCTCGGCTGCGTTGCATTGTGTGATGGGACCTGGGTCTTATAATAGCTTCATTTTTAGAAAAGCATTGCGTTGTTTACTTATATGCACTGGTATTCTTGGGAGGAAACCCGTTCCGTGTTATACGGCGTGGTCCCTTGATTTACCTAACTTTAAAAATAAAGATTAACTATTTTAGTTCTCACACCTATCACATGACTGACCTGGAGTTTATTGTTTTAACCTAAACTCTAGGTGCCCCTATTTTCGACACGAGCAGCTAGTAGTTTTGGTTTTGCAGATTTATATTCACAGGATCCTGGTTTACAGCTGGAATGATATCCGGAAAGCTTTCTATCCGTATATCTCTTCTAGTTGTGTATTGTATTATTTTCCGCTGCTATGTATTTAAATGTAATTTAAATCTCTGATATTTCTGTATAATTTTCATTTATACTCTGTATATTCTTGTAATCTGATGCATTGTTGTAATAACTGTGAAATGTTCTTTTATATGCGTTTTGTTGTGGCTTGTTCTCGAACTATCCGGCGCTTTCCTTTACGGGGAAGTTACGGGTTTTCACAGTAGCTCCACACGTTTCTTGTTTCACAGAATTCCGGCTTAAAACGAATCCTGTACATTCAGTTGAAGTTCAAATCGTCAAATAGCGAACTGCCGCGCCATTTCAAGCTCTAATTTAATAATATTAAAATTCTACGTTCAAACTGACGTCGATTGAATATATTCGTCAATATAATTCAACTCTAAGTTGAATTAAATCTAAGGGACGACCCCGTTCACAGAATATTGTGATTTCCAATATTTTTAATTATTTCCGAATTAAATATATTTATTTAATTATTTAATTAAATTAATTATTCCATATTATTTAATTAAACCTCTATTTAATTCACTATATCACTATTTATATAATTAAATAAATAAAATATTACTTCGCTAAAAATGCGGGTCATTACATATAATACCGATAGCAACAGAACTATCAAAATAAAGACAAATAGAACAACTATCATTCCCAAGCTTCAACAACACCAATACACCAATATCCGCAAGAGCACTGTTATACGAAAAAGAAAATCAACATTAATAATCCTAATGTGCAATAATCAAATTGCATAAACAGCTTCAGATTAATATAAATACATGCGTACAATTCAACAAAATAACAATAGTATATGCATGTTTGTACGCTAGTATTCTAGATATATGCTTGCAAAAATGCATATATTTTAATTATCTGTTTTTCTGCATGTCTAATAAAAAGTTGCATATAGATATGCATATACTATGAACAGATGCATATTTGTAGGCAACTTTTAAAAAAAAATGATAAAAACAGATATTTAAAATATATGCATATTTGTATGCTTATATCTAGAATATATGAATATTTATACTCAACTTTTCTGAGTACATGCAAATCCAAGTGTTCTAACAATAGTTTCATACGTTTACGCTCATATTAACAATATATGCATATTTTAATATACCTATTCAGAATAAGTGAGAATATAATGAAAAATTAAATTATACGGCTATAAAGTTAATAATAACCATACAAATTTATACAAAAATTACATTATGCCTCAATAAAATTATACAATTAAAGAATTTCAGAATAATCAATCAACAAAAATGACTTCAAAATGAAATCCGTATACAAAAAAATATTAACAAGTATAAGTCACCTGGAAGAAGAAGCATCCTCTTTTTAAATGATGAGTCGATCAGATTAACTCTTTGAAGAATTTGCCGCCATTAACAAGGGAGAAAAAACTAAATCATTAATTAAAAATGAGAACGAAAGAATCCAAAGACAAAAAATTATATCGATGACGTCGCCGCCGCCATGGATATGAAAATTATGTTTCTGGAAAAAATAAAACCCTAATACATAACCTATAAACGTTAATTACATCGTAAATTTGAATGAGGGCGTTTCCAAAAAAATAAAAGCTGCATTTTAAAAATAGGGATGAGATATATATGTTTCAAAGGGGGAGGATGTGAGCCTAATTAACTTTAGTTTTAAGGATGTGAGCCTAATTTTCACTTTTATAAACTAAGGTTGTCATCATCAAAAAGGGGGAGATTTTTGGAGAATGGAGTTTTGATGACAACAACCTTATTTCAATTATCATTGATTATAAAATATATACTAACATCTTTATCTAGAATATATATATATATATATATATGTGTGTGTGTGTGTGTGTGTGTGTGTGTGTATTTATATATATACATATGCAGGATTTGTATACATGAATTAATACTGAAGACTGTACATTTTAAGAGCTTTTAGAGATTCAGAATTCATAGTAAATTCAAAACTCATGAGTAATCAATATTTCAATAGTTCAAGATTTCAAGATAAATATAGTATATAGTCTAGTTTATGTAAGACTCTGAATGACACTCCAGGTTCAAATTCTGTTTTCCAAATTATCTATTTTCAAATTCAAAGCTATTTTCAAATTGATTTCAAACTTCTCTCAAAATAATTTTTAATTTTCCAAGAATTTCAACTTATGATTTCAAATATATTTCCTAATTTATAAGTATTCTTATTTTTATAGTTTTATTAAATATGTTTTACTAAGTTTATTTTTGATTATTTAAACTCTAAGTTTTCATATAACCTTTTGTTTATATATAGTTTATAAATATTTCTTTATAAATTCCTATATATATGTTTATAATTATATCATATATAGTTTTTATACCACATATATATTAAGTTTTTAATTATATGTATAATTAATATTTTCTTATGTTTTTATACTTGAAAAATAATGTTTTAGCACCTAGTTATGTTTCAGGAATTTCCAGAATTTAAATATTGATTTAAATACTTAAAAAATACTTTAAAAAATCATAAAAATGATAAGTATATCGACATGTCAAAAAGGGTATGTCGACATATAACTGTCAGAAATTTAAATTTGAAAGCAAGTGCCTTTTCACCATTTGTAACGCTCCAGAAACGTCGCAACCTTTCACACACCATAAAAAGGGTTTGAATTCGAATTATTAATCATCTCTTCTTCTCTAACTTCATCCTCTTTCTATATATCATCTTTCCTAATCATTTTTATGATTTCTACACTTATACTCTGCTGGATTCAATTTCGTTTTGATCAAACTTCTTCTCTCTACACTCTCTTCTCGTCTCTCTCTGAATTAAGTGTTATTGAAGAGTTATAGGGTTGTTTGTAATTGTTTGGGTTAAGTAATAGAGGAATCGGTGGTATCCCTTATAGCTGTTAAATCAAGGAGGATAGAATCAGTGGTATTCCTTGTAGCCGTTAAATCAAGGAGGTTGGAATCGGTGGTATCCCTTGTATCCGTGAAATCAAGGAGGTTGTAATTGAATTTGGATATAATAATAAAACTCTGCGCAATCCAGAGTTGTGTGGGATTGGACATAGGAGCAATCCAAACTAGTATAAAATCCAGTGTGTTCTTTCCTTTTCTACATCTTTATTTCTATTTATTTTGTATATGTGTTTGAATTTGTGTTTGTAGTGTTTGATTCATCTCTTAGTTCATATAAGTTTAAGATTTTGTTTAAATTCTCACAAACACTATTCACCCTGTAACACCCCTCTCGAAAAGCTAACATAAAGATCTTTTAGCACAGTGGTTAGTGCGTGATGTTGCTTTTCGGGAGGTCGGGGGTTCGAATCACGTGGGTATCACATTTGATATCAAAGCCTATACCCAGCCGGAATTGTGTATGCAATGCCACGGATGTCAGTCGGTGTGGTACTGATGCGGGTTACATGCACAATGCCTAGGTGGTGAGTGATATGAGCCAACGAGGACGTTGGGCTCTTTAAGGGAGGTAGTCTGTAACACCCCTCTCGAAAATCCAACATAAAGATCTTTTAGCACAGTGGTTAGTGCGTGGTGTTGCTTTCCGGGAGGTTGGGGGTTCGAATCACATGGGTGTCATAACCCCCCTTTAGTATTTGTTTTGCCTTATTGATCCATTTAACATTCCCTAACAGTTCTGATCCATTATATGGTTTACCAAGGAGATTGCCTCCCAATTTTGTCTATACCATATGTCACCTATCTGACCGTGGGTTTTTGAACTTTACCTCTTATGTGGGGTTGTCAATCTAATGACAGCTCAACGTTGGTAAAGTTCACACAGGGACTTATGTTGCATTTTTTGAGCAACCCTACAATTTTGCCTTCGATGTCGATTACTGTTGACTTACTTTGTCCTTCACCACCTGCAGATTGTCCCGTTTCTTCTGTGTCTTCTTGTTCCCCCTTTCTTAGTAAGGACGAGATAGTGATCTTTAACGATCGCCTATCTCAACTTACTAAGAATTCATGCCCCTTACGTTCTCGTGATTCATTACCTGTCCTGCTAAATCGGGATGGTGGGACATCTTTAGGATTCTCCGAGACCTATGAGGAGTCGGTCCCATCGTTGATCCCTTATATTTCTCCATTCCGGTCCTCTCGTCATAGACTGAGAGCGGCTTCTCGCACTCCCTGCACCATCCGTGCATGCTATATAGCAGTATCTGAGCAAATCGTTTGATCTACTCGACATACTCTTTATCTTATGTGAGTTGTGTCTGTGACACGAGCCAAACCCCTAATCCATGGTGGCAAGGACTGTCTTTGGAATATAACACATTATCACATCAATAGATCACAAAATATAGCATAAAAAAATTGGAGAATAATATACATCATATCAGCGGATATAAACATCACCCTCAGAGTTATACAGTTTTACATGATCCTACTTTGTAACGACCGAGAATTCCGCTCGATCGAATTAGTCGCTAAACCAACCCAGACCGTTCGAAACGCCTGATTGTTTTGAGAACATGACAAATCAGAATGCAGACAGAAGAACATTTCATTGTTTATTACAACAATTCATCAGAATACACGAATATACAGAGTATAAATGAATAAATATCACATAGAAAATATCAGAGATTACAATACATTACATAGCAGCGGAAAATAATACAATACACAACAAGAAGTAATACGCGGATACAAAGCTTTCCGAGTATCGTTCCAGCTGTAAATCAAGATCCTGTGAATATAAATCTGCAAAACCAAAACTACTTGTTGCCCGTGTCAAAATAAGGGCGCCCAGAGTTTAGGTTAAAACAATAAACTCCAGGTCAGTCGTGGGACTGGTGTGAGAACAAAAACAGTTATAAATCTTTATTTTAAAGTTAGATATATCAAGGGACCACGCCGTATAACACGGAACATGTTTCCTCCCAAGAATACCAGTGCATAAAACAAACAGCGCAATGCTAAATAAAGAAAAATGAAGCTATTATAAGACCCAGGTCCCATCACACAATGCAACGCAAGCCGGAGGATAGGGTTTTTACCTTATAATAGCCAAAGAATGCTTGATACGCTGAATTTCATGTTTTTAATATTACTATAAGTGTATAGTGTTAAAACAATTTCAAATCATAAGTATCAATCATAGGCGACATGAGCGTCCCATGCCACTACGTCGCCATATATAGGATTACAACTAAAACCGCACAGTCACGTATTGGAAGTTGGATTTCCATCTCTGAACTGAGGCAAAAGATAGTCCTCTACCGATTCGAGACTCTCTAGCCCGAGCCTCAGGATCAGAACGCATCAACCCTTTGGATCGTCAGGGCCGGTCCACTGATGTGGATTATTATGCCTGAACACTACGTTTCCCCGCCCTTTGGGGCGTAAATGAGCCAACGAATGACTCCACCGGTCCCGGATCGACCGATATATCCGAAGCGCCTCGCAACAGCAACAACCACATAAGTCAAACTCGTCAGGGCGTGTAAAACCACTGACACCACTTCTAGCTAGAAAGAAACGCATGTCCTCCCTGATGTCCTCTCCCGCTTCTGGTTCACAACCGGGGTGTGAGGCTCGTGAATTCACGTTACACAAAGTTGTGCCACATAGGCTGTGCTTTGATCATCACCCACAAGACTTTGCTTTTCAACAGAAGCCTTGATCATTTGCCACTTAGAAATGCCACACAGGCAATTCACTCCATGCGTTTGATATCCATCAATATATAACCCCTGAGCTCGTACGTCTCAGAGAAGGGCGTTAAGCAAAAGAATAAATTCTCCGCCGCCAAACAGATATATATTTAATAGAAATCAATCACACAGACTAAAATCCAATGTCAGACACACAGTCCATTTACAAGTTCGTTCTGGGTCTGAACGAAACCGGAGGCACCTAGTACCCCGCATATCCATCGATCTCCAAGTACGTCTGGACGACCACTAACTGATTCCATCCTCTTGGGTGTACGGCCCAATCAAAATCATCAGTAATTATCCAAACGACGTGAAGACCTCCGGCCTTCAACCACCATCTTCATCTTCGATACCACGTCGAATCAGTTATTCAGAATGGGATAAACCCGGTCTTTCTGAACAACTTGCGTATATAATAAACATGTGTTACATAAACACAACATACGCCTCATTCCCATTCAGAATATTCTTTTATTCAAATATTCTTATACTTTGGGAAAGGTTCCCATTAATTTTGTCAAAGATAAATTCTTTAAATTTATTCTTTAATCTTCTTTGAATATCAATTCAAACTAGTCGGGATTAGCGAACCACACCGGAGTAATCATTTATTTCCCAATCCCAACCTATTCATTGTAATAACCCGAAAATCCGAGTCAATTTAATTTTTTTTATTTTGGCAATTTTAGCGAATTTTGATTATTTAAAATGAATTATTTTAAATAAAAACGATGAGAAATTTTTTTTGAATAGAATTCGAACGTATATATTTATATAGATCATCATTTGAATATAAATATTTATTTATATATATAAAAGGAATTGAAAATGGCGTGGTAGTTCGATAATTCAATTTCAAATTTCAAATGAATGTATAGGGTTCAAAATAAACCGGATTTTAGTGAAACCAAAAATATTTGAATCTATTTGTGAATATCTTTCCAACGAATCCGAAAAATTGAAATTTCATAGCGGGGATAAAAAGATATGCCCAGTTGAAATTTCAGAATAGTCGCTATGGAATTCTAGCCCTTAAAAATGGAAATTTTGCAAACGACCTCGGATTTCGACGAAACCAATTTTTTTGGATCCGTGATGTCAAATTATTGCTAGATTCCAATTTTTATAATTTTTCGAATCAATATGTGAGCGTGGTGAAGGAAAACGCGTTTGACCAGTTTTAGTTGATTTTAATCGACTGGAAAATGGTCATTTTTCAAACGGTCTCGGAATTCGACGAAACTAGTTTTGTTAGGACCGTATCATCAATACGAAGTTAGAAATTATTTTTCGGGAATTTTTCTAGTTAGTGTGTGGCCCCGGTGAATTGAAATGTGCGTTTAAATTTAATATATAGAGTTATATTTTGATTTTGATGAAAACTGATCGAAACGATCGAATCAGCCTACGATACATATCCCATTGTGTTCGTAATGGTGGTATTTAGCTATGGACGACAGGCGGTGGGTCCAGTTTCGAGTTTGAAAATAAAAGTACCTTTTTGAAATTAAATTAATTAAAAAAATATCTCTCCCTCTCTCCTTATTTCGTCGCAGGCCCCCCCGTTCATTTCACAATTGAAGAAAGAAAAAAAACCCGCGTCTCCTCCTTTGACCTCGTTGCGCGCCTCCTCCGCCGGACCCTCCACCCACCGCCGCTTCTCCGATCAGCCCCCCTTCTCCTCCCGCCTCCAGCTCTCTCTCTCCCTCCTTCCCCCTTCACGAATCCCAAGAGATCCCTCCCCTTTAAACCCTAGCTGCCCTCGAGACCCCCCCTGCCGCGCTGGGCGCAGACCCCCCTTCCGACTGACGCGCGCTAGGCGGCCACCACCGCTCCGACCCGCGAGCTATAACCCCCTTTCTCCCTCTTTTTGAGCAGTGAGTCCTTCTTTATTTATATTTCTCTCTTGATTTTTGATGTTCAGTTTATCAAATAGGATTTTCCGAGTTAAAAAGAATTGATTTTTATTCTATAAATAGCATAGGTTTGTAGAGGTTATGTTTAAATTACAGAAAGGAGTTATTTTTATATGAACAAAGAATGTATTTTTGAATGGGATATTAACAAGGAAAGGAGAAATTTTTATATAAGGTAAAGGTTAAAAATATAATTTTTATTATAGTAGGGCGTTAAAAATATAATTTCTATGTTATAGGAAGGTTAAAAATATAATTTTTATTATATTAGAAAATTAAAAATATGATTTTTACATAGGTAGAGTATTAAAAATATGGTTTTTATTAAAGTAGAAAGAAAAGTTGAAATCTTTATATTTGAAAAGATGAAATCTTTATATTTGAAAAGTTGAAATCTTTATATTTGAAAAGGGAAATCTTTATATCTGAAAAGATGAAATCTTTATATTTGAAAAGATGAAATCTTTATATTTGAAAAGGCGAAATCTTTATATTTGAAAAGGCGAAGTTTTTGTATAGAAAATAGCGTATTAAAAATATAATCTTTATTATATGAACAGCGGTGTAAAAGTAGATTTTTTTTTATCCGTATAGCGTGATTATAAAAATGTGATTTTTATATACATAGCAACAATATAAAAAGGTGATTTTTATATATGTAGTGACTACGGGCAACGAAAGTGACAAAAGGCGAGCATGATGAAGATTTCTGCATAAGAAGAGTCGTGGCGTTTGGATTAGCTATTGGTGAGAACTTCTCACCTTTAATTTAATTTTTCTAGTTAAAATATATACTAGGATGCAGACGGTGTTTAGTAGCACCCGACACCCGTCGTCCACAGATCATAGACGGCTTGTATGCTTGTTTGTTTGATTTTGATGTGTAGTTGATTGTGTGATGTGAAATGAAATATTTATATAGTTAAAAATATTTTATAGTTAAAAATAGAATTTTTAACGTGTGTATGAAATGAAATAAATTAATATAAACAAATCGAACGATTTGTTTATATACACACATTTAACTGATATTGATTGGGATGATAAATTTTACACATCGCCCAACTGCACAAATAAAATCTGTGTTTGATTGTTTGAAACCCCACACGGGTATTAGGATGATATATGACATACACTAATCCCAATAATTAGTTGTATGTCGATCGATTGATTGACAGGTTGTTATAAGCGTTAAATATTTATATTTGATGCTTATACAGTGTAGAACGCACTCTGGATGATGGTTGATTATTTATCGTTGTTATTTAGTACATGTGTTGTAGAAAATCCATATAACTAACATTATATGGTAATTGATTGGGCCTCATTCCAATTTTGAAATAGAAATGTTTGAAAAAGAAATATTTGAAATAGAATATTTGAAAATAGAAAAATATGAAGCCGTGTTGATTAGATTGACACCATTTTGACGTGAACGATATTTATATCGATTTTATTCATTTTTCAATGAATATTGAAATAGATTTGAAATTCGAATTAACGTTGAATAGATTTGAAATTGAAATAGATTTGAAATTCGAATTAAATTGAAATTGAATTGAAATCGTTTTGAAATGAAATTAAAACGGATTTATATTAGGATATTCAATTTTGATTAGAAATTTAATATGATGTTGAAATCATTTCGAAAACGTATTTAAAACGATTTATAAAATTTATTTTGAAAGGAAATCGACGAAGTATATATATTATATATATAATATAATGGCCTGAATAGAATGCGCCGCGCGGCGGCAGTTCGTGAATTTCAACCATTGACTTCGAATGGACATTGCGGGAGATCCGGCCGTCGGATTCTCCTAAAATCGGAACCATTGGGTTCGTATCGAAAGGAGCTTTCTAATGAATATTAGAAGTTAGAAATCTAACGGTTGGATTTGGAATTATGTCCAAATCAAATTTGGAAAGGTCATTGTAAGTGCAGTTCGATGGCCGTTGATGGAAATCGACTGTACGGGCCTTGATAAAATTATTAAAAATAGTAATAATTTGTGTAAAATCATAAGAAATGATTTGTGAAGTATTGGGATGAAAAACTCCATATTTGAAAAGATAAAAATAGATTTTTATCGAAATGAACTAGTTATGAACTAGAATAATAATTTATTTATTTTTAGAATAAATAAATTGGATTTGAAATGGTTTTGAAAATAACCAGAATTTCCAATAATTGAATTGGAATGGATTTGAATCGAAATTGCCTTTGGAATATTTCGATGTTAGATTCCGTGATTATACAGATGTTGTTATGGAAATTTGAAAGATATGTATATATATCGTTATTTCCAATACGATATTTGTTGGTCGTAGAATTTGATATTGAATATAAGCCGACATATTTTCTATTCAGAGCCTTGTATTAAATATCAAATGTGATTTGGATTTATCGTGAATGGTGTCTTCATTAACACTGTTCTTAAACCCAGTTTAGAAAAAGATTAAATCTTTTTATTTAGATTTAATGAAGTGTACCAATTAAATAATATTTAATTGGAATTGATTTTTGGGTTTATCGTGAACAGTGTTTTAAATAACACTTGTTATTTAACCTGATAATTAGTGGAATGTGATTTTGGGTTTATCGTGAACCGTGTTTTAAATGACACTGATTCTTTAACTCAGTTAAAGATTAAAACTAAGTGGAGTTTTAATGAATCTTTAATTAGATTGAAAAGATCGAGAAGGGAGTATCACCAGTTTTGCTCCAAGCGATAGTTAAATCTTTAATTAGATTTGAACATGAAATGGTAATTGAATTTACCGACAACACCGTGGTGTTAGATATGAAGTATGACCAGTTTTACTTCATGGGATGAATAGGTGGGGATTGGGAAATAAAATAAATGATTACTTTGGTGTGGTTCGCTAATCCCGACTAGTTTGAATTGATATTCAAAGAAGATTAATGAATAAATTTAAAGAATTTATCTTTGATAAAATTAATGGGAACCTTTCCCAAAGTATAAGAATATTTGAATAAAAGAATATTCTGAATTGGAATGAGGCGTATGTTGTGTTTGTGTAACACTTGTTTATTATGTACGCGAGTTATTCAGAAAGATCGGGTTTATCCCATTCTGAATAACTAATTCGACGTGGTGTCGAAGGTGAAGACGGTGGTCGAAGACCGGAGGTCTTCACGTCGTTTGGGTGGTTACTGATGATCTTGATTGGGCTGTACACCAAAGAAGATGGAAACAGTTAGTGATCGTCCAGACGTACTTGGAGATCGATGGATATGCGGGGTACTAGGTGCCTCCGGTTTCGTTCAGACCCAGAACGAACTTGTAAATGGACTGTGTGTCTGACATTGGATTTTAGTCTGTGTGACTGATTTCTTTTAAATATATATCTGTTTGGCGGCGGAGAATTTATTCTCTTGCTTAACGCCCTTCTCTGAGACGTACGAGCTCAGGGGTTATATATTGATGGATATCAATCGCATGGAGTGAATTGCCTGTGTGGCATGCCTAAGTGGAAAATGATCAAGGCTTTTGTTGAAAAGCAAAGTCTTGTGGTTGATGATCAAAGCACAGCCTGTGTGGCATGGCTTTGTGTAGCGTGGATTCGAGAGCCTCACACCTCGGTTGTGAACCAGAAACGGGAGAAGGACCTCAGAGGGGACATGCGTTTCTTTCTAGTTAGAAGTGACGTCAGTGGTTTTACACGCCCTGACGAGTTTGACTTATGTGGTTGTTGCTGTTGCGAGGCGCCTCGGATTTATCAGTGACTATGTGAAGCCGATGGAGTCATTTGTTGGCTCATTTACGCCCCATAGGGCGGGGAAACGTAGTGTTCAGGCATTATAATCCACATCGGTGGACCGACCCTGACGATCCAAGGGGCAGTTGCGGTTGTTCCTGATGCTCGGCTAGAGAGTCTCGAATCGATTGAGGACGATCCCTAGCCTCGGTTCACAGATGGGAATCCAACTTCCGATACGTGACTTTGCGGTTTTATTTGTAGAGCCTAGTATGGCGACATAGTGGGATGGGGCGCTTATGCCATCTATGATTGATACTTATGATTTGAAGTTGTTTTATACACTATACACTTATAGTAATAATAAATGATTTGTTTTAAACGTATCAACCATTCTTGACTATTATAAGGTAAAAACCCTATCCTCCGGCTTGCGATTGCATTGTGTGATGGGACCTGGGTTTTATAATAGCTTCATTTTTCTTTATTTAGCATTGCGCTGTTTGTTTTATGCACTAGTATTCTTGGGAGGAAACCCGTTACGTGTTATACGGCGTGGTCCCTTGATTTACCTAACTTTAAAATGAAGATTAATAACTGTTTTAGTTCTCACACCAGTCCCATGACTGACCTGGAGTTTATTGTTTTAACCTAAACTCTGGGTGCCCTTATTTTGACACGGGCAGCTAGTAGTTTTGGTTTTGCAGATTTATATTCACAGGGTCCTGATTTACAGCTGGAACGATACTCGGAAAGCTTTGTATCCGCGTATTACTTCTAGTTGTGTATTGTATTATTTTCCGCTGCTAAGTAATGTATTGTAATCTCTGATATTTATCGATTGTATTTTATTTATTCATACTCTGTATATTCTTGTATTCTGATGGAATTGTTGTAATACACAATGAAATGTTCTTCCGTCTGCGTTCTGTTGTGGCTTGTTCTCGAACTATCCGCGCTTTCCTTACCGGGGAAGTTACGGGTTTTTACAGTTGGTATCAGAGCTTTGGTTTACAAAGCTCAAAGAACAAGACACATTAGAACCATACGAAAGAATTCATCAGAAATTGGATTAGTAATATCCAATAAGGATGACTCGTTAGAGATGGGATCAGTAGTATCCTAGAACGAGTGTGAAGAGTATATTTTTAAATTGAAAACGAATTTTGTTTTGAGAATTTAAATCAACTATTCGTATTTGATTGTTTATTTATATTGATGTGAACAATCCAATATATAAAGGTTTTGCATATTCGTCTAATCCACGGGTATTCAAAGTTTTAATATAGTGGATAGATATAAAATCGCACTGTAGTTGCTAGGGGATAATTCTAGTGATGTTGCGACATCATCAGTATTTGTGTTCGAGTTTCAAATGTGTGATATTTATATATTTCCTATTGACTGGTGTGAGAACCAAAATTATATAGGGCCTATTGTTGTGATTTGGCACCAAAAATGTGATTTTTGACTATATATCAAAAATATGAATTTGAAAAGCTAATCAACTAATTGATTGCTGGTTATGTTGTTTGATTATAGTTTGATTAATTAAAATTTTGAACCTTTAGCCAAATTGAAACAAATAGTGAATTGTATTGGAAATTTATTGCATTTGCTTGCATGTACATGTACTTACATTGAACAGGTCATAGCAAGGAGGCTAGAGAAGAGGAATAAAATTGTTTGCCCGACAAACAGGTACATGTTTATTGTATTTCTTGAGTTTTGGGTGATTTTGTGAGCCGATTGGCCTTTTCTTTTTCTTTTGGATTGAAGAAGGCCATGGAAATATCCCGAAGTCCCCGATGCAGGGGAGGTTATGGCGAAAATTTAGGGTGTTAGCCAATTTTTTGAAAAATTTGAAAAGTTCTTAGAAACTGAAAAGTTGAAGAACTTAAGCCGTAATCAAAACAGTGAAAGTTGAGTTGATTTGTGAAACAACTTTCGGCTTCGTTCCTTTTCGGGGATGAAAAGTTTTAAGTGGGGGAGATTGTAATAACACGAAAATCCGACACAATTTAAAATTTTTATTTTGGCAATTTTAGCGAATTTTGATTATTTAAAATGAATTATTTTAAATAAAAACGATGAGAAATTTGTTTTGAATAGAATTCGAACGTATATATTTATATAGATCGTCGTTTGAATATAAAAATTTATTTATATATGTAAAAGGAATTGAAAATGGCGCGGTAGTTCGATAATTTGATTTCAAATTTCAAATGAATGTATAGGGTTCAAAATAAACCGGATTTTAGTGAAACCAAAAATATTTGAATCTATTTGTGAATATCTTTCCAACGAATCCGAAAAATTGAAATTTCAAAGTGGGGATAAAAAGATATGCCCAGTTGAAAATTCAGAATAGTCGCTATGGAATTCTGGCCCTTAAAAATGGTAATTTTGCAAACGACCTCGGATTTCGACGAAACCACTTTTGTTGGATCCATGATGTCAAATTATTGCTAGATTCCAATTTTCATAATTTTTCGAATCAATATGTGAGCATGGTGAAGGAAAACGCATTTGACCAGTTTTAGTTGATTTTAATCGACTGGAAAATGGTCATTTTTCAAACGGTCTCGGAATTCGACGAAACTAGTTTTGTTAGGACCGTATCGTCAATACGAAGCTAGAAATTATTTTTCGGGAATTTTCTAGTTAGTGTGTGGCCCCGGTGAATTAAAATGTGCGTTTAAATTTAATATATAGAGTTATATTTTGATTTTGATGAAAACTGATCGAAACGATCGAATCAGCCTACAATACATATACCATTGTGTTCGGAATTGGGTTAATTAGCTATGGACGACAGGCGGTGGGTCCGGTTTTGAGTTCGAAAATAAAAGTACCTTTTTGAAATTAAATTAATTAAAGAAAATATCTCTCCCTCTCTCCTTATTTCCTCTCAGCCCCCCCTTCCCCCGTTCATTTCACAATCGAAGAAAGAAAAAAAAACGTGTCTCCTCCTTTGACCTCGTCGCGCGCCTCCTCCGCCGGACCCTCCACCGCCGCTTCTCCGATCAGCTCCCCTTCTCCTCCCTCCTCCAGCTCTCTCTCTCTCTCTCCCTCCTTCCCCCTTCACGAATCCCAAGAGACCCCTCCCCTTTAAACCCTAGCCGTCCTCGAGATCCCGCTGCCGCGCTGGGCGCAGACCCCCCTTCCGACTGACGCGCGCTAGGCGGCCACCACCGCTCCGACACACGAGCTACAACCCCCTTTCCCCCTCTTCTTGAGCAGTGAGTCCTTCTTTATTTATATTTCTCTCTTGATTTTTGATGTTCAGTTTATCAAATAGGATTTTCCGAGTAAAAAGGAATTGATTTTTATTCTATAAATAGCATAGGTTTGTAGAGGTTATGTTTAAATTACAGAAAGGAGTTATTTTTATATGAACAAAGAATGTATTTTTGAATGGGATATTAACAAGGAAAGGCGAAATTTTTATATAAGGTAAAGGTTAAAAATATAATTTTTATTATAGTAGGGCGTTAAAAATATAATTTCTATGTTATAAGAAGGTTAAAAATATAATTTTTATTATAGTAGAAAATTAAAAATACGATTTTTACTTAGGTAGAGTATTAAAAATATGGTTTTTATTAAAGTAGAAAGAAAAGTTGAAATCTTTATATTTGAAAAGATGAAATCTTTATATTTGAAAAGTTGAAATCTTTATATTTGAAAAGGCGAAATCTTTATATCTGAAAAGATGAAATCTTTATATTTGAAAAGATGAAATCTTTATATTTGAAAAGGCGGAATCTTTATATAGAAAATAGCGTATTAAAAATATAATCTTTATTATATGAACAGCGGTGTAAAAGTAGAATTTTTTTATCCATATAGCGTGATTATAAAAATGTGATTTTTATATACATAGCAACAATATAAAAAGGTGATTTTTATATATGTAGTGACTACGGGCAACGAAAGTGACAAAAGGCGAGCACGACGAAGATTTCTGCATAAGAAGAGTCGTGGCGTTTGGATTAGCTATTGGTGAGAACTTCTCACCTTTAATTTAATTTTTCTAGTTAAAATATATACTAGGATGCAGACGGTGTTTAGTAGCACCCGACACCCGTCGTCCACAGACCATGGACGGCTTGTATGCTTGTTTGTTTGATTTTGATGTGTAGTTGATTGTGTGATGTGATGTGAAATGAAATATTTATATAGTTAAAAATATTTTATAGTTAAAAATAGAATTTTTAACGTGTGTATGAAATGAAATAAATTAAAACAAATAGATCGAACGATTTGTTTACATACACACATTTTACTGATATTGATTGGGACGATAAATTTTACACATCGCCCAACTGCACAAATAAAATCTGTGTTTGATTGTTTGAAACCCCACACGGGTATTGGGATGATATATGACATACACTAATCCCAATAATTAGTTTTATGTCGATCGATTGATTGACAGGTTGTTATAAGCGTTAAATATTTATATTTGATGCTTATACAGTATAGAACGCACTCTGGATGATGGTTGATTATTTATCGTTGTTATTTAGTACATGTGTTGTAGAAAATCCATATAACTAACATTATATGGTAATTGATTGGGCCTCATTCCAGTTTTGAAATAGAAATATTTGAAAAAGAAATATTTGAAATAGAATATTTGAAAATAGAAAAATATGAAGCCGTGTTGATTAGATTAATGCCATTTTGACGTGAACGATATTTATATCGATTTTATTCATTTTTCAATAAATATTGAAATAGATTTGAAATTCGAATTAAAGTTGAATAGATTTGAAATTGAAATAGATTTGAAATTCGAATTAAATTGAAATTGAATTGAAATCGTTTTGAAATGAAATTAAAACGAATTTATATTGGGATATTCAATTTTGATTAGAAATTTAATATGATGTTGAAATCGTTTCAAAAACGAATTTAAAACGATTTATAAAATTCGTTTCGAAAGGAAATCGACGAAGTATATATTATATATATAATATAATGGCCTGAATAGAACGCGTCGCGCGACGGTAGTTCGTGAATTTCGACAATTGACTTCGAATGGACATTGCGGGAGATCCGACTGTCGGATTCTCCTAAAACCAGAACCGTTGGGTTCGTATCGAAAAGAGCTTTCTAACGAATATTAGAAATTAGAAATCTAACGGTTGGATTTGGAATTATGTCCAAATCAAATTTGGAAAGGTCATTGTAAGTGCAGTTCGATGGCCGTTGATGGAAATCGACTGTACGGGCCTTGATAAAATTATTAAAAATAGTAATAATTTGTGTAAAATCATAAGAAATGATTTGTGAAGTATTGGGATGAAAAACTCCATATTTGAAAAGATAAAAATAGATTTTTATCGAAATGAACTAGTTTTGAACTAGAATAATAATTTATTTATTTTTAGAATAAATAAATTGGATTTGAAATGGTTTTGAAAATAACCAGAATTTCCAATAATTGAATTGGAATGGATTTGAATCGAAATTGTCTTTGGAATATTTCGATGTTAGATTTCGTGATTATACAGATGTTGTTATGGAAATTTGAAAGATATATATATATATATATATATATATATATATATATCGTTATTTCCAATACGATATTTGTTGGTCGTAGAATTTGATATTGAATATAAGACGATATATTTTCTATTCAGAGCCTTGTATTAAATATCAAATGTGATTTGGATTTATCGTGAATGGTGTCTTCATTAACACTGTTCTTAAACCCAGTTTAGAAAAAGATTAAATCTTTTTATTTAGATTTAATGAAGTGTACCAATTAAATAATATTTAATTGGAATTGATTTTTGGGTTTATCGTGAACAGTGTTTTAAATAACACTTGTTATTTAACCTGATAATTAATGGAATGTGATTTTGGGTTTATCGTGAACCGTGTTTTAAATGACACTGATTCTTTAACTCAGTTAAAGATTAAAACTAAGTGGAGTTTTAATGAATCTTTAATTAGATTGAAAAGATCGAGAAGGGAGTATCACCAGTTTTGCTCCAAGCGATAGTTAAATCTTTAATTAGATTTGAACATGAAATGGTAATTGAATTTACCGATAACACCGTGGTATTAGATATGAAGTATGACCAGTTTTACTTCATGGGATGAATAGGTGGGGATTGGGAAATAAAATAAATGATTTCTTCGTTGTGGTTCGCTAATCCCGACTAGTTTGAATTGATATTCAAAGAAGATTAATGAATAAATTTAAAGAATTTATCTTTGATAAAATTATTGGGAACCTTTACCAAAGTATAAGAATATTTGATTAAAAGAATATTCTGAATTGGAATGAGGCGTGTTTGTGTAACACTTGTTTATTATGTATGCGAGTTATTCAGAAAGACCGGGTTTATCCCATTCTGAATAACTAATTTGACGTGGTGTCGAAGATGAAGACGGTGGTCGAAGACCGGAGGTCTTCACGTCGTTTGGGTGGTTACTGATGATCTTGATTGGGCTGTACACCCAAGAAGATGGAAACAGTTAGTGATCGTCCAGACGTACTTGGAGATCGATGGATATGCGGGGTACTAGGTGCCTCCGGTTTCGTTCAGATCCAGAACGAACTTGTAAATGGACTGTGTGTCTGACTCTAGATTTTAGTCTGTGTGACTGATTTCTATTAAATATATATCAGTTTGGCGGCGGAGAATTTATTCTCTTGCTTAACGCCCTTATCTGAGACGTACGAGCTCAGGGGTTATATATTGATGGATATCAATCGCATGGAGTGAATTGCCTGTGTGGCATGCCTAAGTGGCAAATGATCAAGGCTTCTGTTGAAAAGCAAAGTCTTGTGGTTGATGATCAAAGCACAGCCTGTGTGGCATAGCTTTGTGTAGCGTGGATTCGCGAGCCTCACACCCCGGTTGTGAACCAGAAACGGGAGAAGGACCTTAGGGGGGACATGCGTTTCTTTCTAGTTAGAAGTGGCGTCAGTGGTTTTGCACGCGCTGACGAGTTTGACTTATGTGGTTGTTGCTGTTGCGAGGCGCCTCGGATTTATCGGTGACTATGTGAAGCCGATGGAGTCATTTGTTGGCTCATTTACGCCCCATAGGGCGGGGAAACGTAGTGTTCAGGCATTATAATCCACATCGGTGGACCGACCCTGACGATCCAAGGGGTAGTTGCGGCTGTTCCTGAGGCTCGGGCTAGAGAGTCTCGAATCGGTTGAGGTCGATCCCTGGCCTCGGTTCACAGATGGGAATCCAACTTCCGATACGTGACTTTGCGGTTTTATTTGTAGAGCCTAGTATGGCGACATAGTGGGATGGGGCGCTTATGCCGTCTATGATTGATACTTATGATTTGAAGTTGTTTTATATACTATACATTTATAGTAATAATAAATGATTTGTTTTAAACGTATCAACCATTCTTGACTATTATAAGGTAAAAACCCTATCCTCCGGCTTGCGATTGCATTGTGTGATGGGACCTGGGTCTTATAATAGCTTCATTTTTCTTTATTTAGCATTGCGCTGTTTGTTTTATGCACTGGTATTCTTGGGAGGAAACCCGTTACGTGTTATACGGCGTGGTCCCTTGATTTACCTAACTTTAAAATAAAGATTAATAACTGTTTTAGTTCTCACACCAGTCCCATGACTGATCTGGAGTTTATTGTTTTAACCTAAACTCTGGGTGCCCTTATTTTGACATGGGAAGCTAGTAGTTTTGGTTTTGCAGATTTATATTCACAGGATCCTGATTTACAGCTGGAACGATACTCGGAAAGCTTTGTATCCGCGTATTACTTCTAGTTGTGTATTGTATTATTTTCCGCTGTTGAGTAATGTATTGTAATCTCTGATATTTATCGAATGTATTTTATTTATTCGTACTTTGTATATTCTTGTATTCTGATGGAATTGTTGTAATATACAATGAAATGTTCTTCCGTCTGCGTTATGTTGTGGCTTGTTCTCGAACTATCCGCGCTTTCCTTACCGGGGAAGTTACGGGTTTTTACGTTCATCCCATGAAGTAAAACTGGTAATACTTCATCTCTAACACCACGGTGTTATCGGTAAATTCAATTACCATTTCCCATTCAAATCTAATTAAAGATTTAACTATCGCCTGGAGTAAAACTGGTGATACTCCATTCTCGATCTTTTCAATCTAATTAAAGATTCATTAAAACTCCACTCAGTTTTAATCTTTAACTGGGTTAAAGAATCAGTGTCATTTAAAACACGGTTCACGATAAACCCAAAATCACATTCCATTAATTATCGGGTTAAAGAGCAAGTGTTATTTAAAAAACTGTTCACGATAAACCCAAAATCACATTCCATTAATTATCAGGTTAAAGAACAAGTGTTATTTAAAACACTGTTCACGATAAACCCAAAAATCAATACCAATTCAATTCCAATTAAATATTCTTTAATTGGTACACTTCATTAAATATAAATAAAAAGATTTAATCTTTTTCTCCACTGGGCTTAAGAACAGTGTTAATGAAGACACCATTCACGACAAACCCAAATCACATTTGATATTAAATACAAGGCTCTGAATAGAAAATATATCGGCTTATATTCAATATCAAATTCTACGACCAACAAATATCGTATTGGAAATCACGATATTAATATATCTTTCAAATTCCCATAACAATATCTGTATCATCACGAAATCCAACATCGAAATATTCCGAAGACAATTCAAATCTATTCCAATTCAATTATTGGAAATTCTGGTTATATTTCAAAACCATTTCAAATTCATTTTATTTATTTCAAAAATAAATGAATTATAATTCTTGTTCAAAACTAGTTCAT
The DNA here is from genome assembly GCA_030737875.1 of Allium sativum. Classification (NCBI taxonomy): domain Eukaryota; kingdom Viridiplantae; phylum Streptophyta; class Magnoliopsida; order Asparagales; family Amaryllidaceae; genus Allium; species Allium sativum. The sequence continues at coordinate 269,116,533 of CM060922.1, read as the reverse complement.
TTCGATAAAAAACTATTTTTATCTTTTCAAATATGGAGTTTTTCATCCCAATTCTTCACAAATCATTTCTTATGATTTTACACAAATTATTACTATTTTTAATAATTTTATCAAGGCCCGTACAGTCGATTTCCATCAACGACCATCAAACTGCACTTACAGCGACCTTTTTCAAATTTGATTTGGACATAATTCCAAATCCAACCGTTAGATTTCAAATTTCTAATATTCATTAGAAAGCTCTTTTCGATACGAACCCAACGGTTCTGGTTTCAGGAGAATCCGACGGTCAGATCTCCCGTAATATCCATTCGAAGTCAATGGTCGAAATTCACGAACTACCGCTGCGCGGCGCGTTCTATTCAGGCCATTATATTATATCTGTAATATATACTTCGTCGATTTCAATTCAAAACGAGCTTTATAAATCGTTTTAAATTCATTTTCAAAACGGTTTCAACTTCATATTCAATTTCAAATCAAAATTGAATATTCCAATATAAATTCGTTTTAAATTTATTTCAAATCGATTTCCATTCAATTTCAATTCAATTTAATTCGAATTTCAATTTAATTCGAATTTCAATTCTACTCAATTTAATTCGAATTTTAATTTATTTCAATTTAATTCAAATTTCGAAATCACTTTCAATATAATTCAAATTTCGAAAACACTTTCAATATACATTGAAAATTGAATAAAATCGATATAAATATCGTTCACGTCAAAATGGCGTCAATCTAATCAACACGGCTTCATATGTTTCTATTTTCAAATATTCTATTTCAAATATTTCTTTTTCAAAACTGGAATGAGGCCCAATCAATTACCATATAATGTTAATTATATGGATTTTCTACGACACATGTACAAAATCACCACGATAAATAATCAACCATCATCCAAAGTGCGTTCTACACTGTATAAGCATCAAATATTAATATTTATCGCTTATAACAGCCTGTCAATCAATCGATCGACATACAACTAATTATTGGGATTAGTGTATGTCATATATCATCCCAATACCCGTGTGGGGTTTCAAACAATCAAACACAGATTTTATTTGTGCAGTTGGGCGATGTGTAAAATTTATCGTCCCAATCAATACCAATCAAATCAGTGTATATAAACAAATCTCCGATTTGTTTATATTTATTTTAAATACACGTTAAAAATTCTGTTTTTAACTATAAAATATTTTCCACTATAAAATATTTTATTTCATTTCACATCACATCACACAATCAATTACACATCAAAATCAAACAAACAAGCATACAAGCCGTCCATGGTCTATGGACGACGGGTGTTGGGTGCTACTAAACACCGTCTGCATCCTAGTATATATATTTATATAACTAGAAAATAAAATTAAAAGGTGAGAAGTTCTCACCGACAAGCTAAACCAAACGCCTCGACTCTTCTTATGTAGAAATCTTTGTCGTTCCTTCTTTCATCACTTTAATCATCCGTATTCACTACATATATAAAAATCGAATTTTTACTTTGCTATTCAATATATAAAAATTGAATTTTTACTTCGCTATTCAATATATAAAAATCGAATTTTTACTTCGCTATTCAATATAAAAATCGAATTTTTACTTCGCTATTCAATATAAAAAGTTTATATTTTTATAATCTCTACTATATAAAGATAATATTTTTATATTCTCCATTATATAAAAATCATATTTTTATTACTTCTACTTTATAAAAATCATATTTTTATTACTTCTACTTTATAAAAATCATATTTTTATTACTTCTACTTTATAAAAATCATATTTGTATTACTTCTACTTTATAAAAATCATATTTTTAACCAATTAAAAATCGAATCTTTATATATAAGGAAATAAACATTAAATCAGATTTCCCATAAATAAATAAATAAAAGAGTTATAAAACTCACATTTTTATCGGAGGAAGGGGGTCAACGTGGAGGCTCACGGTGGTGGCAGGGAGGAGGGGGTCGCGGGGAGGCTGATGGTCGCCAGGGTGCTTCAAGATGGTCGCAGCGGAAATGGAGGTGGCCAGCAGGGCGGCGCGGCGGTCCAAGGCTAGGGCTAGGAGCTTTATACGAGAGGAGAGAGGGAAGCGAGAGGAGGGGGGATCGGAGGAGTGCGGCATCACCTGAGGGAGGAGGCGCAGCGCGTCGTCGATTAGGCTAGGTTTTTTTTCTAAAATCGATTTCCATGGTGGAATGGAGAGGGAGAGTGTTGAGGGGTGAGGTTTTATATAAAATTTAATTATTTAGTTATTTTAATTTCAAAATGTTGAACTTTTTATTCGACCTCTAAACGAGGCCCACCGCCTGTCGTCCCTAGCGCGTCACCCCCATTCCGAACAGAATGGGATATGTATCGTAAGCTGATTCGATCGTTTCGATCAGTTTCCGTCAAAATCAACATATAACACTATATATTTAATTTGAACGCGCATTTCTATTTACCGGGGCCACATACTAACTAGAAAATTCCAGAAAAATATTTTCTAGCTTCGTATTGACGATACGGTCCTAACAAAACTAGTTTCGTCAAATTCCGAGACCGTTAGAAAAATGGCCTTTTTCCAGTCGATTAAAATCAACTGAAACTGGTCAAACGCGTTTTCCTTAGCCACGCTCACATATTGATTCGAAAAATTATGAAAATTGGAATCTAGAAATAATTTGACACCACGGATCCAACAAAAGTGGTTTCGTCGAAATCCGAGGTCGTTTGCAAAATTTCCATTTTTAAGGGCCAGAATTCCATAGCGACTATTCTGAATTTTTATCTGGACATATCTTTTGATTCCCGCTATGAAATTTCGATTTTTCGGATTCGTTGGAAAGATATTCTCAATTAGATTCTATTGTTTTTGGTTTCACTAAAATCCGGTTTATTTTGCACCCGGTATGTTCAATTGAAATTTGAAATCGAATTATCGAACTACCGCGCCATTTTGTATTCCTTTTATAAATATAAATAAATATTTATATTCTATCGTCGAGCCATATAAATATATACGTTCCAATTCTATTCAAAATAAATTTTTCGCCGTTATTATTTAAAATAATTCATTTTAAATATTCAAAATTCGCTAAAATTGCCAAAATAAAAATTTTAAATTGGCTCGGATTTCCGGGTTATTACAATCTCCCCCACTTAAAACTTTTCGTCCCCGAAAAGGAACGAGGCTGAAAGTTGTTTAACTAATCAACTCAACTTTCATTATTTTCGCTATGGCTTAAGTTCTTCAACTTTTCAGTTTCTAAGAACTTTTCAAATTTTTCAAAAATTTGGCTAACACCCTAAATTTTCGAAAAATTTCGCCATAACCTCCCCTGCACCGGGGACTTCGGGATATTTCATATAGCCTCCCATGACCTTCTTCAATCCAAAAGAAAAAGAAAAAGCCAAGCGGCTAGCCAATCGGCTCACAAAATCATCATCACCCAAACAAAACAGTAAATTATGGTAAACATGTACCTATTTGTCGGGCAAACAATTTTCTTCCTCTTCTCTAGCCTCCCTGCTATGACCTGTTCAATGTAAGCATATGTATATGTAAGCAAATGCGACTAATTTTCAATACAACTCACTATTTGGTTAAATTTGGCTAACGGTTCAACATTTAATTAATTCAAACAATAATCAAACAACACAACCATTAATCAATTTGTGAATTATCATCTCAAATTCATAACTTTGATATATAGTCAAAAAAATCACATTTTTGATGCAAAATCACAACAATAGGCCCTATCTAATTTTGGTTCTCACACCAATCAATAGGATATATATAAATATCACACCTTCGAAACTCGAACACTAATTCTGATGATGTAGCTACAATCATCAGAATCATCTCCGAGCGACTAGAGTGTGACTTTATATCTATCTAGTATATTAAAACTTCGAATACACGTGGATCAGACATATATGCAAAATCTATATATACTGGATTGTCCACATCAATACAAATAAATAATCAAATACGAATAATTGATTTAAATTTTCAAAACAAAGTTGGTTTTCTTTTTATTTTTCAAAAATATACTCTTCACACTCGTTCTAGTATACTACTGATCCCATCTCTAACGAGTCCTTCTCGTTGGATATTACTAATCCAATCTCTGATGAATTCTTTCGTTTGGTTCTAATGTGTCTTGTTCTCTGAGCTTTGTAAACCAAAGCTCTGATACCACGTTGTAACGACCGGGAAATCTGCTCGATCCGAATCAGTCGGTAAACCGACCCAGACCGTTCGAAACGCCTGATTGTTTTGAGAACACGACAAATCAGAACGCAGACAGAAGAACATTTCATTATTTATTACAATAATTCATCAGAATACACGAATATACAGAGTATAAATGAATAAATATCACATAGAAAATATCAGAGATTACAATACATTACATAGCAGCGGAAAATAATACAATACACAACTAGAAGTAATACACGGATACAAAGCTTTCCGAGTATCGTTCCAGCTGTAAATCAGGATCCTGTGAATATAAATCTGTAAAACCAAAACTACTAGCTACCCATGTCAAAATAAGGGCACCCAGAGTTTAGGTTAAAAAAATAAACTCCAGGTCAGTCGTGGGACTGTTGTGAGAACTAAAACAGTTATAAATCTTTATTTTAAAGTTAGATATATCAAGGGACCACGCCGTATAATATGGAACGGGTTTCCTCCCTAGAATACCAGTGCATAAAAAAAATAGCGCAATGCTAAATAAAGAAAAATGAAGCTATTATAAGACCCAGGTGTGTTCACACAATGCAACGCAAGCCGGAGGATAGAGTTTTTACCTTATAATAGCCAAAGAATGCTTGATACGCTAAATTTTATGTTTTTTATATTACTATAAGTCTATAGTGTCAAAACAATTTCAAATCATAAGTATCAATCATAGGCGACATGAGCGTCCCATTCCACTATGTCGCCATATATAGGATTACAACTAAAACCGCACAGTCATGTATTTGAAGTTGGATTTCCATCTGTGAACCAAGGCAAAAGATAGTCCTCTACCGATTTGAGACTCTCTAGCCCGAGCCTCAGGATCAGAACGCATCAACCCTTTGGATCGTCAGGGCCGGTCCACCGATGTGGATTATTATGCCACTATGTTTACCCGCCCTTTGGGGCGTAAATGAGCCAACAAATGACTCCACCGGTCCCGGATCGACCGATATATCCGAGGCGCCTCGCAACAGCAACAACAACATAAGTCAAACTCGTCAGGGCGTGTAAAACCACTGACGCCACTTCTAGCTAGAAAGAAACGCATGTCCTCCCTGATGTCCTCTCCCGTTTCTGGTTCACAACCGGGGTGTGAGGCTCGCGAATTCACGTTACACAAAGCTGTGCCACACAGGCTGTGCTTTGATCATCACCCGCAAGACTTTGCTTTTCAACAGAAGCCTTGATCATTTGCCACTTAGACATGCCACACAGGCAATTCACTCCATGCGTTTGATATCCATCAATATATAACCCATGAGCTCGTACGTCTCAGAGAAGGGCGTTAAGCAAAAGAATAAATTATCCGCCGCCAAACAAATATATATTTAATAGAAATCAATCACACAGACTAAAATCCAATGTCAGACACACAGTCCATTTACAAGTTCGTTCTGGGTCTGAACGAAACCGGAGGCACCTAGTACCCTGCATATCCATCGATCTCCAAGTACTTCTGGACGACCACTAACTGATTCCCTCCTCTTGGGTGTACGGCCCAATCAAGATCATCACAAATTATCCAAACGACGTGAAGACCTCCGGTCTTCAACCACTGTCTCCATCTTCGACACCACGTCGAATTAGTTATTCAGAATGGGATAAACCCGGTCTTTCTGAACAAATTGCGTATATAATAAATACGTGTTACATAAACACAACATACGCCTCGTTCCCATTCAGAATATTCTTTTATTCAAATATGCTTATACTTTGGGAAAGGTTCCCATTAATTTTATCAAAGATAAATTCTTTAAATTTATTCTTTAATCTTCTTTGAATATCAATTCAAACTAGTCGGGATTAGCGAACCACATCAGAGTAATCATTTATTTCCCAATCCCAACCTATTAATCCCATGAAGTAAAACTGGTAATAATTCATCTCTAACACCACAGTGTTATTGATAAATTCAATTACCATTTCTCGTTCAAATCTAATTAAAGGTTTAACTATCGCCTGGAGTAAAACTGGTGATACTCCATTCTCGATATTTTCAATCTAATTAAAGATTCATTAAAACTCCACTTAGTTTTAATCTTTAACTGGGTTAAAGAATCAGTGTCATTTAAAACACGGTTCACGATAAACCCAAAATCACATTCCATTAATTATCAGGTTAAAGAACAAGTGTTATTTAAAACACTGTTCACGATAAACCCAAAATCACATTCCATTAATTATCGGGTTAAAGAACAAGTGTTAGTTAAAACACTATTCACGATAAACCCAAAATCACATTCCATTAATTATCGGGTTAAAGAACAAGTGTTATTTAAAACATTGTTCACGATAAACCCAAAAATCAATACCAATTCAATTCCAATTAAATATTCTTTAATTGGTACACTTCATTAAATCTAAATAAAAAGATTTAATCTTTTTCTCCACTGGGCTTAAGAACAGTGTTAATGAAGACACCATTCACGACAAACCCAAATCACATTTGATATTAAATACAAGGCTCTGAATAGAAAATATATCGGCTTATATTCAATATCAAATTCTACGACCAACAAATATCGTATTGGAAATCACGATATTAATATATCTTTCAAATTCCCATAACAATATCTGTATCATCACGAAATCCAACATCGAAATATTCCGAAGACAATTCAAATCTATTCCAATTCAATTATTGGAAATTCTGGTTATATTTCAAAACCATTTCAAATTCATTTCATTTATTTCAAAAATAAATGAATTATAATTATAGCTCAAAACTAGTTCATTTCGATAAAAATCTATTTTTATCTTTTCAAATATGGAGTTTTTCATCCCAATTCTTTACAAATCATTTCTTATGATTTTACACAAATTATTACTATTTTTAATAATTTTATCAAGGCCCGTACAGTCGATTTCTATCAACGGCCATCGAACTGCACTTACAACGACCTTTTTCAAATTTGATTTGGACATAATTCCAAATCCAACCGTTAGATATCAAATTTCTAATATTCGTTAGAAAGCTCTTTTCAATACGAACCCAACGGTTCTGGTTTCAGGAGAATCCGACGGTCGGATCTCCCGCAATATCCATTCGAAGTCAATGGTCGAAATTCACGAACTGCCTCTGCGCGGCGCGTTCTATTCAGGCCATTATATTATATATATAATATATATAATATATACTTCATCGATTTCAATTCAAAACGCGCTTTATAAATCGTTTTAAATTCATTTTCAAAACGGTTTCAACTTCATATTCAATTTCAAATCAAAATTGAATATTCCAATATAAATTCGTATTAAATTCATTTCAAATCGATCTCCATTCAATTTCAATTCAATTTAATTCAAATTTCAATTTAATTCGAATTTCAATTCTACTCAATTTATTTCGAATTTTAATTTATTTCAATTTAATTCAAATTTCGAAATCACTTTCAATATAATTCAAATTTCGAAAACACTTTCAATATACATTGAAAATTGAATAAAATCGATATAAATATCGTTCACGTCAAAATGGCGTCAATCTAATCAACACGACTTCATATATTTCTATTTTCAAATATTCTATTTCAAATATTTCTTTTTCAAAACTAGAATGAGGCCCAATCAATTACCATATAATGTTAATTATATGGATTTTCTACAACACATGTACAAAATCACAACGATAAATAATCAACCATCATCCAGAGTGCGTTCTGCACTGTATAAGCATCAAATATAAATATTTAATGCTTTTAACAGCTTGTCAATCAATCGATCGACATACAACTAATTATTGGGATTAGTGTATGTCATATATCATCCCAATACCCGTGTGTGGTTTCAAACAATCAAACACAGATTTTATTTGTGCAGTTGGGCGATGTGTAAAATTTATCGTCCCAATCAATATCAATCAAATCAGTGTATATAAACAAATCTCCGATTTGTTTATATTTATTTTAAATACACGTTAAAAATTCTATTTTTAACTATAAAATATTTTCCACTATAAAATATTTTATTTCATTTCACATCACATCACACAATCAATTACATATCAAAATCAAACAAACAAGCATACAAGCCGTCCATGGTCTGTAGACGACGGGTGTCGGGTGCTACTAAACACCGTCTGCATCCTAGTATATATATTTATATAACTAGAAAATAAAATTAAAAGGTGAGAAGTTCTCACCGACAAGCTAAACCAAACGCCTCGACTCTTCTTATGTAGAAATCTTCGTCGTTCCTTCTTTCATCACTTTCATCATCCGTATTCACTACATATATAAAAATCAAATTTTTACTTCGCTATTCAATATATAAAAATTGAATTTTTACTTCGCTATTCAATATATAAAAATCGAATTTTTACTTCGCTATTCAATATAAAAATCGAATTTTTACTTCGCTATTCAATATAAAAAGTTTATATTTTTATAATCTCTACTATATAAAGATAATATTTTTATATTCTCCATTATATAAAAATCATATTTTTATTACTTCTACTTTATAAAAATCATATTTTTATTACTTCTACTTTATAAAAAACATATTTTTATTACTTCTACTTTATAAAAATCATATTTTTATTACTTCTACTTTATAAAAATCATATTTTTAACCAATTAAAAATCGAATCTTTATATATAAGGAAATAAACATTAAATCAGATTTCCCATAAATAAATAAATAAAAGAGTTATAATACTCACATTTTTATCGGAGGAAGGGGGTTAACGTGGAGGCTCGCGGTGGTGGCAGGGAGGAGGGGGTCGCGGGGAGGCTGATGGTCGCCGGGGTGCTTCAGGATGGTCGCGGCGGAAATGGAGGTAGCCAGCAGGGCGGCGGTCCAAGGCTAGGGCTGGGAGCTTTATACGAGAAGGAGAGAGGGAAGCGAGAGGAGGGGGGATCGGAGGAGTGCGGCATGACCTGAGGGAGGAGGCGCAACTCGTCGTCGATTAGGCTAGGTTTTTTTTTTCTTTTTTCTAAAATCGATTTCCACGGTGGAATGGAGAGGGAAAGTGTTGAGGGGTGAGGTTTTATATAAAATTTAATTATTTTATTATTTTAATTTCAAAAAGTTGAACTTTTTATTCGACCTCTAAACGTGGCCCACCGCTTGTCATCCCTAGCGCATCACCCCCATTCCGAACACAATGGGATATGTATCGTAAGCTGATTTGATTGTTTCGATCAGTTTCCGTCAAAATCAACATATAACTCTATATATTGAATTTGAACGCGCATTTCTATTTACCGGGGCCACATACTAACTAGAAAAATTCCAGAAGAATATTTTCTAGCTTCGTATTGACGATACGGTCCTAACAAAACTAGTTTCGTCAAATTCCGAGACCGTTAGAAAAATGGCCATTTTCCAGTCGATTAAAATCAACCGAAACTGGTCAAACGCGTTTTCCTTAGCCACGCTCACATATTGATTCGAAAAATTATGAAAATTGGAATCTAGAAATAATTTGACACCACGGATCCAACAAAAATGGTTTCGTCGAAATCCGAGGTCATTTGCAAAATTTCCATTTTTAAGGGCCAGAATTCCATAGCGACTATTCTGAATTTTTATCTAGACATATCTTTTGATTCCCGCTATGAAATTTCGATTTTTCGGATTCGTTGGAAAGATATTCTCAATTAGATTCTATTATTTTTGGTTTCACTAAAATCCGGTTTATTTTGCACCCGATATGTTCAATTGAAATTTGAAATCGAATTATCGAACTACCGCACCATTTTCTATTCCTTTTATAAATATAAATAAATATTTATATTCTATCGTCGAGCCATATAAATATATACATTCTAATTCTATTCATAATAAATTTTTCGTTGTTATTATTTAAAATAATTCATTTTAAATATTCAAAATTCGCAAAAATTGCCAAAATAAAAATTTTAAATTGGCTCGGATTTTTGGGTTATTACATACTTAGTGCATGACAAGTTTCGTCAAATAGAGGATATTTTTACAACGAAAGCAAATATAATTATACATAAGATAGGGTTTTAAAGTTCAAAAGGATGATAAAAAGATCAATCTTCAGCTTCAGCCAAAATAGCACCCAATGCTCTAGTGCATATCCAAAAGAAATCAAACAACCTGATCACTTGGCTGCCCATGTAAAATATGGGCACCCAAGTTTGCAAAAGAAAAACAAACTACGAGTCAGTCATGGGACTGGTATGAGAAATCCTACTACTACCTAACTTATTTAAAAGACAAGGCAAATCACGGAACCATGTCGTATGACACGTAACGGGATTCCTCTGCTAGATAGCTAGTAAATAAAATAAAGTAATAAAATAAACAACGCAATGCTTTTTAGAAAAATGAAGTCGTTATAAGACTCAGGTCCGATCACACAATGCAACGCAAGCCGGAGGATAAAGTTTTACCTTATAATAGTTAAATATGCTTGATACGTGAAAAATAAAAATCATTTGGCATTATTATTAGTGTCTAGGTGCTTTAAAACAATTTCAACATAAATGTATCAATCCTAGATGACATAGTACCCCATCCTACTATGCCGCTGATAGTATACAACTAAAACTGTAACGTTGCATATTGGAAATTGGATTTCATCTATGAGCCAAGGCAAGGGATCTCTCCTCACCGCATTTAGATATCTCTAGCGAGATGTCTAGGATCACATCTCTGGGAAACGCTTAGATCGACAAGGTCGGTCAATACGTCGACCATATTGGCCTTGTACGACCATATCTGAGGTGCCTCGCGTTCCATCATCCACATAAGTAAAATGTGGTCTCCATACCATGACATCACTCCTAGCAAGAAAGAAACGCATGTTCTCCCTACGGTCCCTCATCCTATTTTAGACTCATACTGAGGTGTGAAGCTTGCGAATTAATGCTATACATAAAGCTATGCTATGTTAAAGCCATGCTTTGATCATCATCCACAAAGCTATGCTTTTCAACACAAGCTTTGATTCATGCATCTTAGCATGCTACATTGTCAGTTCAAACCATATGACTGATGTCTACCCATATGTAACCTCTGAGCTCGTATACCTCAAAGAAGGGTGTTAAGCTAAGAGAATAAATTCTCCTCCACCAAACAAATACATAATTAATAGAAATCAATGAATATAGAATGAAATACAACGTAAGACACGCCGTCCATTTACAAATCCGTTCTGGGTCTGAACGAAACCGGAGGCACCTTATTCCTCATCCTATATGTCCAATACAGGAAAGAGGCCCTCGCATATCCAGACAATCAACAAGTACGTCCGGACAAGTACCATGATCGTCGCTAATCTATGAATTAGAAAAGCGCGATATTTGTAATAAAATTCTGCAAGCGCACAGGAGTGTAGCATACAGGTCGAACACAGGGAGGTAAATTAAAATCAAATTATTTATCTAATCTCTTGGGCGAGTTAGACGAAGCCTGGAGATTTTGTTGAAATAAAAACAAACTGAAATAGCGAACTTAGGATTATCGTTGAATCTAATCAACGATTAATCACTAAAGAAAGTAAATTGCAAAACAAGAACAACAATGCAGAAAATAAAAGTGCCGAATAAGAAGAACAACAAAAATAAAATTAGGATTGTCGTTGAAACTAATCAAACGACTAATCACTAATGAAACAAATGTAAAATACAATTGGTGCTCTTCCAAAACTAATTGTGAAGACAACACCTATTGCTAAGAAAGAAAAATGCAGAAATAGTAAAAAGGAAGAACTTTTATTAATGGAGAAGAGAATACAGAATAATGGATAGGATGGTGGCTACAATGATACTACAAGGGTATATATAGGGGATAACCAAACCCTAACCCTAACCCTAATACAATGATAGATGGGCCTTAGGGAATTTACACAAGAGTTTACAATGAGAATTTCAAATGGGCCTTAGTTAAATCTATTAAATTTTTGGCCTTTCTTCTTTTCCTCTTGGTTCTTAGACAAGACTCCCTTGATTTGAGATGTGCATGGCCTCAAAATCAGTTATTTTCTTGTCCAACAGCAGCCAGATGTGGGATCTTCATCTACAATTCTTCAAAATGCAAATACACAGCAATTTGATCTCTATTTCTCTACTTGTCTGTTTGCATGCGGGATGGGTTGGAATATCTGTAAAAGTGACAAAACAATACCCAAGTAATATTTATTTATATACAAAAGATAAGATATAAGAGCATAAAAATAACACATTTCTATGTTAACCTCTTCAAGGGTACTACCCATATCCTAAGCATCAGTAGTAATCCATTTGATGTGAAGATTGCCGGTCTTGCATCGTCTTCAATATCTTCGACTTTTAATTGTCATTTAATTATTTGAAATGGGTTAAACCCGGTCTTTTCAAATAATTCTCGCATATACAAATTAAATTAAATTCTTTTATTTGGTAAGTTATTGGCCTTCGCAATTCATTTCATTACATTGCCAAAAACTATTTTACAAGTTTTCGTGCCAAATTATACTTAACCATTTTTATCTTATAAACTATGTAAACCGGTTTATACACATTCCAAATCATTTATAATAATATAAATGATTTTTCGCTATCTTTATATTTATAAAATAGTCCATTTTACTCGAACGACGTTTCAGGTCATTCAACTGCACCAACGCTGTTTTTTGTTCAAATTTGAATTAAACATTTCTAAAAATCTAACCGTTGGATCTTAACATACTTATTATCGTTAGAAAGATCTTTTCGAAACGAATCCAATGGTTCTAATTTTGGGAAAATCCAATAGTTGGATCTCTCTGTGCACTCGTTAAAAATTATGAGTCGAAAACGCTAACCACCACTACGCGATACGTTTATATTAATTTATATTCGACGTATATAAATATTATACGACGAACGACTACATTAAATATTTGACTAACGCCTTAAATTTTCGGTAAAATTCGCCATAACCTCCTTTGTACAGAGTGCTCAGAAAAATCACAACTGGCCTTAAAAGGCTCTAATAAATCAATATATATTAATCAAACAAATGCCCATTAGGACATATGTAAAAATTTATCATCCCAATACCCGTGAGTGAGATTTAAAGTCATATGAACAACCATTGTGACTTGCATATATGCAAGAGTGATGTGTATGTTTTGTCATCTCAAGACTCGTGTGAGGTTTATTATTAAATCCTGCAATTTTAGTTATTTGTTTATTTATTCCATCATACACTATCTAGTCCATATCTGATAATCATTACGTCATATACTTGATATCCAGTCATTCAGTTCTCGTCATATTGCATCCACAATTACATGCTATACGGGTCACAACATATAAGCATTAAGCAGCTACATGCTTATACGGGTATGCTAGGCTATGCTATGCAATGTTGTCCATACATGTTTACTATCATATGGCGTATGTTCAGTTTCATCCAAAGATCTATCACAACACATCCAAATCACACATAGTAGTAGTAGTAAATAAATAAATTACTCATCCAATGCCATTTAAGGCACAATGTATTTAAATAAACTGGGGGTGCAGTTCAAGTGTTGAACGTAGAAACATAGCATATAACTGATAAAAATGATGTTCTTATCTAACTAATAAATGTTCAATCTAGAAATAAACTTACGATATCAATGATAAACATGATTAAATATTTCTAATCAACAACTAGCAGTCAGACTAAATTCACTACACAACTACGCAAATTCTGGTTTCGCGCAAACTCAAATAATCACTTGCATGAGATTAAAAATAATATTTTTATATTAACAATTGTTAACTAACATTATAATAAATTATTATTATTCATTCATATTTATCGTATAATTTCATAATTAATTTTATTTAACCAATTTTGACACCAGTTTCTTATCATCGATATGGTTTTACTCGTATATATCACATATCCAAACTACGTCGCATATAAGAGTTAGCTTTGGCTAATCGCTCAAAACATAATCTTTTAGGTAGTCATCTTATGTCAATTATATCTCTTATATAATTCTTGGATAGCATGATGAACAATTTTGTATGTCCAAGATCCATATCTAATCATGCCTTGAGTCAGCTTTGGCTGATCGCCCAAAACACAATCTTTTAGGTAGACATCTTATGTTAATTATATCTCTTATATAACTCTTGGATATGATAAACAATTTTTGTTCATTTAAATATTAGTTAAGTCAAACCCAATAATACAGTAGAGTATCACATTTACTTCTTCGCATATAACCAAAATAAAAGGTGCGCAATGCTTTGGCATTACCTACATTCAGTGATTCTGGCATTGATGAGTGTATTAATTGGAAGACATCACCATGACTTAATATAAATAATTGGTTTAGAGGGATTTTATAATTCGTAGTGGCGAACTATATTAATGTCATTTACATATATCAAAATATATGTATATCACATTGATATAATTAATTAGATTTAAATAAAATAATATATGAAGTACATGTATTTAAATTCAATTTCATATATGACAAGCATGCGTATTTTAATTTTTGAACATTTCAAAAAAATAATAATTCAGTTGACTTAACTTTTGCATTGTAGAAATTACACTCATATTCTTTAAAGTTTATGTAACTAAATAATTTTCAACTATATACATTATACAGGTAGAAGGGTATTCAAGGCCCATTTAGATACAAAGCCTAAAGGGATTTCTAATTTAAACATTTTAAATACTAACACCATGATCATACGCTCAAGCATATTCACAGCCAGTTGTATTCAACATAAAAAATAGCATATGATGATTATTTGGAAATAACAATATAGTCTGATTGTAACAGGCATCGTATGCCAGAACTAGATAAATATACATACATGTGAAATAATTAACTAGATATATACAATTAGCTTATAATCAGAACATGTATCATATAAATCATATATTTATCATATACATATAACGACTCATGTTTCAGTCACAGTAACATATAACAACTCATATAGTGATATATAAACTTTCTATTTCTGCCTATTCAATATACAGATTCCATTTATTACTGTATATATTTACACGCATGAAAATAAGTCATAGTTATGCAGTATGTATACCTACGGTGCCGACCAATGCATCTTTGTCGCTTCTCCCACTGAAACAATTTCAGTAGTTAGCTAATGATTGAATGTTCCCCTGTTAAACAAGTTTTAACTCATAAGGCTAATACATCAAATGTTTTTGATATATATGAAGTAAGTTCGATACATCAAATGTATATAATGTGTAGGTAACAAGTCAAATACATCAAATGTATATGAACTTAGCTGAGTACTGCCATTAGCAACGTGAATCAAATATTCATATTAATGCAATAACTTGTAAATTGAATTCAGTATTAATATACAATCATTGTAGAATCAACCATCAAGTTATTACTACGGTGGCGAATTATTCATATTTACACCATATGAATATATATATATACACACACACACTGCACACATACATTAGCAGGGTCAGTTGCTACTATGGTTTGTATATGTTACTCCATGGATTTTTGTTTCTAAATTAAACCGATGAAAACTGTTAAATCATATTTAAAGCATACATTTATGAAACTAATTATATCTTTCAGAAACACATTCATGTTCCAATGTATGCTTTGAGTATCAAGAAATAATAGACACACATTGTTGTGTTAAAACTTGAGATGCTTTCAGTTTTAGCCCATCCAGATAAATACATCAATATATATATATATATATATATTTGAAAATTGGTTTATGTTATTGTTAAAACCAATCATATACTTCATTTATATGCCTCATCAAAACCTTATGCCCCACCTAACCTAAATGGGTGCGACAACAAGGAAAAAGAATAAATATAAAATCCATATATTCACTATACAAACAGCTCACAAATACAATAAAACAATATGACAAACTGTAAGACAAATATGACCTGAAACAAGAAACAAAGGCTAATAAAATTTGAAAAACAACAAGCTTCAACATCAACAAGGAACTGCCCAAATCTTCATCACCCTGTATCCACTAAATCAATGCCCCATCTACGTAAGAATTCAATATTATACACTGATCTGATAGACTTACTACCATTGCCTTTTACCAAAAAACAAACTTCCTTTTCGATAATTTGCAACTTCACCTCTTTGGCAACTGAATGGTTATTAAATTGCCTAGTATTCCTTTCAGACCAAATGTGATACACAGTCGAAGTTAGAGCTGAACAACCCACATCCTTTAACGGGTTCTTTTCATTGAACATTTGCAAAATTTCAGAAGTGTAATGTCCCGTATTTTTACGGTATAATAATTAATTTATTTAATTATTTAAATAGTGAATTTGAAATTTAAATGGTTGTTGAATTAAATTATATGGATTATTTAATTTAATACAAATAATAGAAAAATATATTTAATTTTAGAAATAATCAAAATTAGTGGAATTCACAATATTGTGTGAATTGGATAATTTAAAATATATAATTCAGTTTAGAATTGAATTAGAATGACGAATATATTTAAATAACGATAGTTTGAACATATAATTATATTATAGTTATAATCGATCCCGTAACATCGCGGCAGTTCGCTATTTGGCGATTTGAACTTCAACTGAATGTACAGGGTTCGTTTTAAATCGGATTTCTGTGAAACAAGAAACGTATGAAGCTGGAGAAGTATATTTTTCTAATGGAAGAGAAAAATCGGGATTTCATTGTGTAGATTTTGATTTATGTCCAAATCAAATTTTAGAAAAGTCACTATGGAATTCCTTTATAATTTATATCGATTTATTTATATTTTTAAATGGATTTTAAATATAAATCGAATATCGATGTAACACTGGATTTGAAATATCGAGTTATAAATCCAATTGGAGTTGTATGATATTGTAGTGTGGATATATACGATAATATTTATTTTTTAATATTTAATTTAATTATTTTTAAATATATTTGTATATTTAAATGGGTTATTTAGAGCTTTAAAATTAGCCTGTTTTGCAAACGACCTCCGTTTTCGACGAAACTAATTTTGTTGGATCCGCAATATTAAATTATTTTTAGATTTCAATATCCATGATTTTTGAAGTCAGTATGTGATCGTATGGGATTTTAATGTGAAAAAACAGTCAGTATTTTGACGGTTAAAAATGCACTGTATGAGCAAACGGAGTCGGAATTCGACGAAACCAGTTTCATTGGGTCCGTAATGTCGAACTGTAGCCGCATATCCAGTTTCGTGATTTTTGAATATCGTATGTGATCGTAGGAATTTTTAAATGACGGATATAACTAACGGTTGCTTAAAAATGAATATAATATTGAATATAAAAATATTATAAAAATCCTATATAAACACCTTAACTTCCTAAACCTAATTCATTTCATTCCTCTGGTCAAATGATTTCTGCCATTCTTTTTCTTCATCTTTTCAGCAACGCAAGTTGTAAAATTCATAGAAATTCAAATAAAAATCCTTTAATTGCAAAACAAGTATCTTTGAACTCCTAGGTATTTTCTCTTCACACCCATATGAGAATTGTTAGGTTCGATGTTCGTTTTGGGGGTATTGGATTTCAACAGCAACGCCTAGGGCTGATAAATTCAGCAAATTGGGGCATCTATTCGAGTTTTAGAGGTGGGTTTTGAGTTCGTGTGGTGGAACTACTCTTGTGTGCATTTTTCTATGAAGTACGGTGATATTTTGGGTCGATCCTTCATTGTAGCGGACGGTTTTCCTAGAGAATGGAATTCAAACTAGTAGTGCAAGTTGTGTAAAATGATGATGAGGTTGGAGAGCTCGAGGTGCAGAATTCAATGATGGTTTTTGTTTTGAATTCGGTGGAGTTATTAAGATGCGATTTGGGTATCAAGGGAGTTCGAAGTTTACTGGTGCGGTTTTCACGTGATTGGGGAAGGAGTTTGGCGGCCTGAGCTTTGTAGGTTTGAAGTGGGTCGGTTTTTAAAGGTTAAGCCCATTTAGAGAAAAAGAAATTTAATTAATTTTAATTTAAATTAGCATAAACTAGTATAAGTCATATCTTACTCATACGTGATCAGAAATTGACGAAACAAGATCCGTTGGGATCGTATGGATGGTGGCTCCAAAATAGAACTGACTGGGAGCAAATTAGAGCTCATTACAATTTATAGCAAAATAAATTGTCCGTTTGAATCAAGCGATGGTTATCGTTATTAACGATGATCGTCCAATGTGAGTAAAACTCACCAACTCTGAACAATTATATTTTCATAACATATTTTTAGAACTGATAATTATCTGTTGATTGTTGTGTCTTAACTGTTTGGTTGAATTGCTTATGTATTGGTTAAAAATTATAGATAATGATATATATATATATATAAATCGTTAACCAAATATTGATTCTGTTTAGCAAAATATTTCATATTGAAATGAAATCGATGTTAATTATATTGTTTAACATCTATGATGCAGGGAAATAGGTTGGAGGGATCCAACTGGATTCCTCAACATTTATTTTACTATTTTCATATATTGTAATATATGATGTGATATATAATCTATTGTTGATTATGTGTGTTTGAATGATAGCGATCATTGTGAATTGGTATTTTAAATACCGTAAGAAATACTGGGATATAGAAAAGTGGATTTTCAAAGTGTATTTTGAAAATAAAGTATTTAAATGAAATCAATGGATTTTATATATAAAAGGAAAAGGATTTTATAAAAGAAAATATTTTTATAAAATCAAAGAACAAATATAAAAGGAAAATATTTGTGAAACAAATAGAAAATGGAATATTTGTAAACCATTTACAAATAGAATTGAAAAGGGAATATTTGTAAACCATTTACAAATAGAATTGAAAAAGGAAGTATTTGTAAAACATTTACAAATAGAAGTGGAAAGGGAATATTTGTAAAACATTTACAAATAAATTTTAAATGGAATATTTATGAAATAGATAGAGTTATAAAAAGAAATATTTACTTAGAAAATAAATAGAATTATAAAGGAAATATTTATTTAGAAAATACATAGATTATAAAAGAAAAACGTGAAAAATGAATAGAATTGTATAAAAAGAGAATTTTACATTTGAAAGGTTTAGACCCGTGCTTTGCACATGGGTATAACATGATATGGATTTAAAGCAAAGATTTTAAATAGAATCTGTTCTAACCAATAGAGTAAGAAGATTAATTTATAAATAAGGTTTTATAAATTAAGTAAAATATTTATCATTGGATAAATATAATACATAAGTCAAGACTTATATAGAGAAGTAAGAATCGATTTCAACATCGATATTTGAAACTGAATATGGACGAAGAGTAAATTGGATAGGGTTAATCAGTTAGAGTTAACTAGTAGAGTTAACCAGTTAGAGTTAACCAGTAGAGTTAACCAGTTAGAGTTAACCAGTTAGAGTTAATCAGTTAGAGTTAATTGAATATAGTTAAATCGCACTAGAGTTATTCAGATAGATTTAATCGAACAAGAGTTAGTCGAATATTAGTTATTCGAATAGAGTTAATTGAATTAGAGTTAGTCGGATTAAAATTAATCGAATACAGTTTATTCGAAAAGAGGTTATCGAATATTGTTTATTCGAAGGACTTAATCGAATATAGTTTATTCGAATAGAGTTAAAGGAGTTATCGAATATAGTTTATTCGAAAGGAGTTAATCGAATATAGTTTATTCGAATAAAGTTAAAGGAGTTATCGAATATAGTTTATTCGAAAGGAGTTAATCGAATATAGTTTATTCGAAAGGAGTTAAGTGATAAGAGTTAATGAATTAAAGTTATTGGAGTTAAAGTTAATGGAGTTAGGGTTAATTGGTTTGAGTTAATCGAGTTATATTTTGGAGTTTGATATTTCAGAAGTAGGGATTATAACGCTATAGTTATAATCAATGTTTTTCAATAAAGAAGTGGATTCGTAAATAGAATCTGAGAGTTACATTAGGAAGTTTGTTAAAGATTTAGAAGGTGAACTTTGTCTATTTCGAAGTTAGAAATGTTGTTCAGTTAAGGTCTGAGAGGTAGTTATACCCCAACTTGATTGACTTCGTTTGTAACTAAAGGAATGGTTACGGTTTGATAGTAAAGTTCGGTTAAGTGAATATAGTTAATGAAGGTAATGGTTTGAATGTGCATAGCGATGTTTTATTTCAACATCTGTTTAAATCTAAGGAATGATTTTTTTGGAAACATTTTCCAAATATAGAATCAGAGATATTTTCTAAACATAGAAAATGGAATGTTTTATTTATAAGGAATTAAGAAATGGAGTTAAGATAAATTAGAAACCGATTGGGATTAGTTAAGTTGAATGGTTTTCTAAGTGTCTATCTGATGTTGGTTTTGACCTTCGGGATTGATACTTAGGGAATTGTTCTCATACTAGTTTACAGTCAGAGACTGATAGATGTGGCAGAATAGTGATAAGTAAACAAGCAATGTGAATGTTTTCCAATGTTCATAACATATATTTTCTGAATATAGAAAATAAGGAAATATGAATATATATATATATATATATATATGATGATTGATCAATATAAATTCCAATTGGAAATAAGATTGTTGTTTGCACACGTGTTTTCATTTGATAGTTAAATCACTGACTATCACAGTTTTTGACCATTTTTACGTTGTTAATATGGAGAGACCGGTTGGATTATTATCCGAAGAACCACTCCGTATTGGGCATAAGCGATGCAAACCAAGTATGCTGAAGATATTAAAGACGGAGTAAAGTGCAAGGGCTATTGTATAAATCTTACGTAGGGATTGCTTAAGATGGATGTGCTGAATAGTGCCTTCGGTTTGTCCAGTCCTAGGAAAACTTGAATGGACGAATGTCTGACAGAGTATATCTAGTAGATCGCGTAAGTTGATCGTTTCAAACATATTTACGTTGGTGGCGGAGGAATTCGTTTCTCTTAGCTTATACCCACGGTATTTTTGGGGAAATCAATTTGTGATTTCACGGGTATGATGATGTGGCATTCAAAGTAAATGAAGACGTGATCTATATAGAGATACGTTATAACCTCAAGCCTCATCAACTGGGAAATGACAGAAATCGGGCAGGCAGCATGGCTAAGTGGGCCACACCCAATTAGAGTATATTGTCACCATCTAGAGAATAATTATATTTGTACGTCTTTCAATTCTGTATCTCCCGGGAATGGTTATGTTGGAATACTAACCGAGGGGTGGCAATATATTCGATACATTCAAGAGAAATGAATGGTCGGTCATGTATGGCTGAGTTACAAGATGTTCTTGTTGAACTCCAGTGTATCGCTTCTAGAGTACACTGATCGGAAGGTGGATCCATACCTTGTCATAGTTGGAATCCATTATCCAAATAAGAGCCCACGGTTTTGATTTGTATATTATATATGTAGAACGTTAAATGCAAGCATTTCTGCTAGATTTCTATTTACTTGATCTAGACATTATTATAATATCAGATAAGTATCGTTTTAGAAATATTTTGGGTTATCATAAGGTAAAAGCCATCCGTGTTTATGTGTGGATCAGTCTTATGATTATCCTTTGTTTCAAAAGAAATTTTGAAAGTTAAATCAAATGATTTGAGTTTACTCACACCAGTCACATGACTAACCCATAGTTTATTTTGCTTTGTTTTCCCTAAACTCTTGGGTGCCCAATTTTGTATGGGCAGTCAAGTAGTCGGGATTTACAGATACATGAAGAACTGTAGCAGGAGGTTTCAGGATTATATAGCTATTGTTAATTTCGCTGTGTTGTAAGTGTTATACTCTAATAATGGTATTGTATACAGATACTGTTTTATTTCAAAGTTATGTTATGAAATATATTTATTCGTTCCGCTGTGAGATTCGTGTTTACTCTGATGTTGTATGTTCTTCTTATTCTTCTATTCTAAGTTTCTGTCTTATCTATTCTCACCCTCTAATTTCTTTCATTAACTACCGGTATTTTCGATGTTTAGATGGTTTTATGCCGATATCCAAGATCGCAAATTTCCGGGACGTTACAAGAAGGTTCTTCGTGCAAAGATCCACTTACATATGATGATAGACCCAGTTTTCTCTTAATATGACTCCAAGTAAAATTCGAATACTCACATGAAAAGAATAAATGCCTTGTAGATTCATCAATGTCTTCACATATCAAACATCTTCTTTCATCAATAATCCCAAATCTAGCCAATCTATCTCTTGTGCTCAATCTATCAATAACAACAAGATTGGTAACAAAAGACATTCTTCACGAATTTTCAGCATGTCATACAACTTTGAAAATGTCCTGAACTAGATACTCTGTTCAAACCTCCTCCCATGCTTTATGAAAATTAAATTCTCAAACATCATGCCACTCATAATAATCATTACTTGCACTGTGATTCACTATCACATCTTCAACTTGTTGATGAACTTCCCTCGTACCAGCATGTAAGCTACTACACAATCTACCATCTCTAAAAATAGAAGCAACGATCTCAAATTGATTTCTGAGCGCTTGAACTTTAGAAACCCCAATCAAATCAACCAGACATCTACTATTGATCCATGGTTCGAACCACTTAGAAGTCGATGTACCATCAGAAATCACTTTATTAAACAATGTCCTACCATTTGATCTTAATCTTAACATAACCCTCTATGTGCAAGATGAATTATTGTCAATACTCATATGCATAAAAATTTACCTCTACAATACTTTGTTGCCATCCACCTACTCCACAAAGAGAAATCAACAAGAAATTTCCATAAGAGTTTGAGACATGTATGCTTCTTAAGGTCTTTAAACGATTTAAGTCCAATTCCTCTTTTACATTTAAAAGAACATAGAGTTTCCCATTTCACCATATGCTTAGAATCACCCTAAAAAAATTCGGATACATCACATTTAATTTCTCAGTAGTATACTCTTGTAGCTGATATATAAAAAGCCAATAAAGCACCATTGGAGTAATCACAGATTGGATTAACTCATCTCTACCTACGAAGTTGAGAAACTTGACATCGCAAGACTGGAGTTTAGTTTGAATTCTGTGTAAAAGGTCTTGACAATCATTATAATGGATGTTGTTGGTAGATAAAGGAACACCGAGATATTTGATGGGGAGCTAACCTATACTCATACCCAATATACTTGCAATTTCAGAAGAAAGATATGCATAAGAGTTGAAGTAAACCTTTGTTTTGAGCACACTTACCGAAAGTCCACTGCATTTCTATAATTTGTCAAAAACAGATTTTAGAGAGACAACAAACAAATCAAACATTTCCCAAAAACTATTAGATAATTGGCATGCAATAAATGGGTGACAATAGGATCCAAAGTATGCACAGGAAGAAATGATTTCTGCAGTACCACTTCATTCATGCAAAATGTGAAAATCTCCATTACAATTGAGAATTAATATGGTGATAGTGGATCGCCTTGTTAATACCACGATTGGATGATATAAACCCTTTGGGAATTCCATGAATCATAATAGAAAAAGTTGGGGTTTAAATACATTCATAAACCACATTTATAAAATGTATAGGAAATCCCACGATTTACATGATATGGCATATAAATTCTCGACTGAATTTATTGTATGCCTTATGAAGATCTACCTTAACACAGAATTTGTTAACTCCAGATTTCTTAAAATATCTAATAAGCTCGTGAGCAAGTAAAATGTTATCACCTATGAATTTGGTAGGAATATATGCAAACTGATTGAGTGATATTAAATGCGGTAAAAACCACTTAATCCTATTACAAATTTTTTTACTAAAAACTTTATAGTGAACATTGCAACATGAAATAGGATGGTAATGGGAAATATCACTTGGCTTATCAATTTTTGGAAGAAGGGAAATGGAAGTATGATTACAACCTTTGGGGATCTTTGCTGATTTGAAAATATCCTGAACTGCTGCTAATAAATCCAACTTCAATTCTTCCTAGTGCAATTTAAAGAACTTTGAATTGAACCCATCAGATCCAGGACTCGAATCATCTTGTATTGAGAATATTTCCCTTTTAACCTCTTCTAAAGAAATTGGATGCAAAAAATCCTGTTGACCTCTTTGATTAATCATATATGAAAATTGAAAGAAAGGCAGCTCACAAGACACTGAACCACTAAACAAAGAACTGAAGAAATTGATAGCTTCAGCCTCCACTTCATCCCATTTATATAAAAGTTCTCCTGCTGAATTTATAAGAGCCTTCAAATTATTGCTATGCCTTCGAGAAGACATTTTTAAATGAAAAAACATCTAGTTTTTATCTCCCTCTTGAAGCCACAAAACCTTTGCTTTTTGCTTGTAATTCCAGAGCTTAATATGCTTCTGAACAGATAATTGATGCTTTGCTTCCAAAAATGGTTCATACAAATCTATATTCTCAGGGTCCATGTCAACTACAGCTTCTAATTCACTAAATATCTTTTCAGTTTCTAACAGAAGAGCAACATCTTTAGGCCTAACATTATTCCATAATTTTAACTCCATTTTACAAGCTTGTAACTTTTACTGAAAAGTGTAACTATGAAACCCCCAAACATAATCTTGCAGGCCTTTACATATACAATCATAATAACCAAGCTTAAAACTCCAATCATTCGAGTATCTAAAAGGAAACCCTTTAGATGAAGAGGTAGATATTAATTCAAGTAAAAGAAGATTGTGATCAATAGATAACTAAGATAATTAGATAACTAAGATAATGATAGTGCTTTCATATCATTAAATCTACGCAAGCATTCATGATTAAAAAAAATCTAATCTATGTGATTAGCTATACCTCTTATTTTCCACGTATAATTGAAGCCAATAACTTCAATAATCCCCAATTGAGATAAATAGTTATTGAATGCCCTTAACCGCTGAAAAGAAACTGGTAGGCCATTTTAATCATTTGGTGATGTTGCATTGTTGAAGTCTCCCAAGGGAATCCAATCACCATTGATCGGATTTTCCTCTTGTATAATATGTTCCCATAATACCTGCCTCTTGTAAAAACTATTACTCACACATATTATGGAAATAAAAATAGATAAACCCCCAGTGTTATTAGCCTGCAAAGTCACATGTTGTCTAGAAGAGGAAATAAAACAAGTTTTCCAAACTTCAGTATTCTAGATAATGAGAATTCTTCCCAAAAAATAGATGGATGATGCGGGATAAAATACCAATTATTAGGAAGTAATTTCTTAAAGGAGTATAAGTTTTCTAAACTCAATTTATTCTCTACCAAGCCAACGAATATTGACTTGGATTTAGTCAGGAGGGATAAAACTTCACGCATACGAAGCGAAGAATTCACCCCCTGACATTCCAACTCAGAGTTGTCATTTAATCACTGATGAGCTCCTAAGAGTTCTTTTAAGAGGAGCAAAAGAGGTGGATTGGTTTTTACCTTTCAACTGTGCCATGTACTCTTCATTCTTACTTACCCCGTTTAAGACATCACAATTTTCTTAATTAGGAGGATCCTCATTTAAACTATAAGCTACATGATTGAGATCGTTAGGCACAATATTCCGAGTTAAATCAGAATTTAAAAAATCTAAATCCACATTACCACTAAGATTTTTAGAGTTAGAAGCACTAACATGAGAATCTATATTATTTGATGAAGAGGCTTCAGTGTTATTCTTATTTACCCATGCTAGATCTGTTTCCAACTCATGAACCAGCGTACTGTGTCCAAAAATCTTGCATTGATCACATCGAGGAGGAACATATTGTACTCTACCAATATTTCCTTTGTGTACCATTATGAAGTTGAATTGGTATCGTATCATACCACTTATTTGTTAAATAAACGGCAACAAGAATCCTAACAAATTTCGTTATTCTCGTAGAAGCAGTATTAGAATATATACAAATCGGTTCACCAATAAAGGTTGCTATCATCGACAGAGCACTATTAGACCATAATTCCATATCTAAATTATGTAGCTTAATCCAGATATGAACTTTTTCAATTACAAAATTTTCAAAATCATAACCAGGATGCCACTTATCTACCATAAGCAAATTTCCAAAGTAAGGACCTGAAACTTCCCCGTGAAGGAAGAACGAATTGCCTTGAGGACAAGACGAATCAGAACACAAACAATAGAACACTTCATTGTTAATTACAACAATTCCATCAGAATACAAGAATATACAGAGTACGAATAAATATTGCACATTTACAAAATATCAGAGATTTACAAGTTACAATTATCGCGGAGGAAAATAATACAAAACACAACTGAAAGAGATACACGGATACAGAGCTTTCCGAATATCATTCTAGCTGTAAAACAGGATCCCGTGAGTATAAATCTGCAAAACCAAAACTACTAGTTGTCCGTGTGGAAAATAGGGGCACCCAGAATTTAGGTTAAAACAATAAACTCCAAGTGTGTAACAACTCAGAAAATCAGAACCAATTTTAAAAAAAATTAATTTGGCTATTTTAGTGGATTTTGAATATTTAAAATAAATTATTTTAAAATAATAACGACCAAAAATCTATTTGGATCGAAGTTATAGCGAATATATTTATTTTAATTATAAAACAAGGCATGAAATGGCGCAGTAGTTTGAAAATTTGAATTCAAACTTTGACAAACTGTATGGGGAACAAAATAAAACGGATTTTAGTGAAACAAAAGATATTTAAATCTGTTTGAGAATATCTTTCTAACGAATCTGAAAAATCGAAATTTCATAGTGGGAATAAAAAGTTATGGCCAAATGAATTTTCAGAAAGGTCGCTATGGAGTTTATATAGCCCTTGAAAATAGACATTTTATAAACGACCTCCGTTTTCGACGAAACCACTTCTGCTGTATTCGAGATGTCAAATTATTGCTAGGTTTCAAATTCCATAATTTTTGGAGTTAATATGTAAGCGTGGCAAAGGAAAATGTGTTTGGTTAATTTCAGTCTATTTGGATCGACCAGAAAATGGCCATTTTTCAAACGGTCTCCAAATTTGATGTAACTAGTTTTGTTGGGACCGTATTGTCAAAACATAGCTAGATTTATTTTTCTGGAATTTTTGGGATTAGTATGTGGCCCCAACAAATTGAAATGTACGTTCAAATCCATATTTGAATGTTTTATATTTTAATTTGAAGAATAACTGACTGAAACAGTCGAATGGGCTTACAAAACATATTCCATTGTGTTCGGAATAGGGGTATTTAGCTAGGGCGACAGTCGTAGGGTTTGGATTGGAGTTCGTACGAGGTAAGGAGTATTTTCGGATTTAATAAAATATATAAATATAAAAAAATCCTGGCCAATCAAATTCCATCTTCCTCTCGTTGAAAACCCGATACCCTCCCAGGCGCACGACGGAAGTTGCTCATTCCTTCTCGTCCACTTTCCCCTCAATCCACGCAACAAAACCTCTTGCTCCTTTAGAGTATTTTGTAGAGGGCAGCACGACCTTCAAATCAATACCAAGTTTGGGAATTATCACTGCGTATCTGAAGAGATCCGCAGCTGGAAAGTCGCCGCATTTCAACCTCCACCAGAGCTCTAATCTGTCGTCGAGTTGGGGGTGGTGCACCTTGCCGGAAAGCCCTTTCGAAGCTCTATGACATGGAAGAGGCCGATCGTTCCCTCGTGCGGCGGTTTGAACGAAAGATTCAAACCTAGTTTTGAATCATTCTGAAAAGGTACGACCTTTATAAATTTAAATAGTTAATAACGCTTTAAAGCGCTACGAATTATGATTTTACAATAAAAATCATATCTTTTTTGCTATGTGGTCGAAATCCAGAGAAACAAGAGACACCGGAACCGTGTGGACGTCTTATACATTTTAGAAGAGACCGAAGAATTTTTGGAGCTTCCTATAATTTCTGGAGGAGTGAAACCCAATGTGAGTGTAATGACCCGGATATTTGACGGTGTAATAATTAACTTATTTAATTATTTAAAACAAGTAATATATTATTTAATCGACGATGTTAGAACGTATAATTATATTATAATTAAAATCGAGCTTGAAATGGCGCTGCAGTTCGTAATTTGGCGATTTGAACTTCAACTGAATGTACAGGATTCGTTTTAAATCGGATTTCTGTGAAACAAGAAACGCACGGAGCTGGTGGAGTATATCTTTCTAGTGGAAGAGAAAAATCAGGATTTCGTCGTGTAAATTTTGAGATATGTCCAAATAAAATTTTAAAATAGTCGTTATAGAATCGTTTATCGACCGTAACGGTTTATTCAAAATAACAAGAGATCAGGTTTGAATTTAGACAAGAATCTTTTGGGAAGTAGTGATAATTTAATTTTTAGAATTTTATGGTAATTTTTAATTAATTAAATATGCAACTTTTTATTTGGAGTATTGTGCACCCTTAATCAGCGATTTTGGGGTTTCAAAATATGAGTTAATCTACCGGTATTATTATATTTTTGGGATCGTGGCACCTCACTGGACACGACCGTATTCTCATTTCTGTCCGTAGCAGCTCGGACATGAAAACGATTCTACGTAGCGGAGCACGCTAGTCTCCTTATAACTTAAAACAAAGGTGGGTATTACTTAGTGCGTGACTTTCTATAATGAATACAATGGCATTGAAACTCAACTTTATAAGGCATGGACAAATGAAATGAATGTATTGGCGGAATAAAATGAATGAACGTTTACTACATAGCTTCAGGACCAAGCATGTAACATTTGTATACTAAAAACCGACAGCCTGTACTATCAACATCAATGATATCTTCAAATCTGCACACACCCATCTCTTTTCGAAGCTTCTTTCCAATTCAGTGAACTGTCTCGATATGTCACCATCCTACCTAGTTGATGCCCCTACCGCCCTGTACTCTACCCTTTCACTAAATGCAAAAGTCGTGTTCTGCAATTGGCTTAAACGTTAAGGAAAACTAATATATATTATATTTTTTTTAGTAACGAAATCTATAAATACCCCACCAACAAGTCCTTAAGACCTAAAAACAAATCACTGAAAAACTCAAGTGATCCGCCATCATTTCTTCTTTCCACAGGCAAAAGTCGGCCTCTAAAAATTCATATATATTCATAGAAAATCCAATAATATAGAATACTTATATATTTAATACTCTCAGACTATTATCTTCCTTCCCATATGAGTTTCAATGAGTGCGATGTTGTTTTCTACGGCTTGAAAACTTCACAGCGGAGGGTAGGGTTTATAATTTTTGGAGATGCAAACATCGAATGAAGAAATCGATGTTATTTTGGTGATTTTGAGGTCGTTTAGCACGAGGTGTGCGAGTTTGGATGAAATCTGCCCTGGTTGATGTCGCGAGTTTGTCTTGGTGCGTGGAAGAAGGATTTTGTCGCAATGGGGAGATGGAGTGCGAGCTGGTTTAATGTGGTATGATGGTGAGGCTTTTGAGAAGAGGATTTCAATGGTGGAGTCGGACTGCGAGTTCATGAGGTGTTGAGGATGTATGATGGAGCATCAGGAGTCGGCTATGGTGCTTGAAAACTGTAGCTTACTGGAAGGTGGATGACGCGTTTCGTAGGAGAGATGCTGAGTGGAGTGTTGTTGGCATGGGAAGGAGATTGTGATTTGATTTTCATTTGAAAGTTCAGTTGGATTATTTCACGAAGAAGTGGAAGGGAGAGGGAGGTTTAACGAACGGAAATGGAGGAGTGAAATACTTTATGGAGTCGCTGTTTTTCATTTGGGAAAGATGAGGTGTTGGGTACGGGTCTGTTTGAAGGGAGATGGGCCAAGGTATTTGAGGTGAGGCCCAATAACAAGGAATAATTTAAATTTAAACTATTTAATTGTGTATTAAGTTGTAAAATCAATAACTTGGTCATACGTGAACGAAATTCAGCAAAAAAAGATCTAATGGGATCGTATGGACGGGAACTCCACAACGGAACTGACTGGAAGTGGATTGGAGCTCGTTTGAATTTATGGCGAAATAAATTGTTTGATTCAAATCAAACAATAGTTTATCGTTCTTTAACGATGAACTGCCAAAGTGAGTAAAACTCACTAACTCTCCTCAATTTATATTTTAATATAAATTGTACTTTATTTTGTTGACTGCTGTATATTGATTGTCAAACTGGACCATTAAATAGATTTGATTGAAAACATAGATATAGTCATATATTATATCGTTAATCAAATATTGATTCTGTCCAGTAGAATATTTCATATTAAAATGAAATTGACGTATATTATACTGTGTAATATCTGTGGATGCAGGGAAACAGGTTGGAGGAATCCTACTGGGTTCCACAACAATTATTTTACTGTTTTCATATATTGTGATATATGTTGTGATTTATAATCTGTTATTGATTATGGATGTTAGAACGATATTGATCATCGTTGTTTGATATTTTGAATATCATAAGAAACCCTGAGTTGTAAAAAGGAATATTTCAATATATATTGAAATAAAGGAATTTGATAAAATCACAGGATTTTATAAAAGGAAATTATGTATAAAACGAACATGGTTTTATAAAAGGAAATTATTTATAAAACAAATAGAGTTTTATAAAAGGGATATATATTTAGAAAATAAATAGAATTGAAAAGGGGAATATTTATTTAGAAAATAAATAGAATAAAGAAATATTTATTTAGAAGATAAATAAAACGTTATAAATAGAGAATATTTGTAACGGAAATCAAACGTTATAAATAGGAAATATTTGTAACGGTAAATAAAAGTTATAAATAGAGAATATTTGTAACGGAAATCAAACGTTATAAATAGGAAATATTTGTAACGGTAAATAGAAGTTATAAATAGGAAATATTTGTAACGGTAAATAGAAGTTATAAATAGAGAATATTTGTAACGGAAATCAAACGTTATAAATAGGAAATATTTGTAACGGTAAATAGAAGTTATAAATAGGAAATATCTGTAACGGTAAATAGAATTTATAAATAGGAAATATTTGTAACGGTAAATAGAAGTTATAAATAGAGAATATTTTTAACGAAAATCAAACGTTATAAATAGGAAATATTTGTAACGGTAAATAGAAGTTATAAATAGGAAATATTTGTAACGGTAAATAGAAGTTATAAATAGGAAATATTTGTAACTGTAATTAGAAGTTATAAAAAAGGGAATAGTTGTAATGGAAAATAAACGTTATAAAAAGGAAATTGACGAGATATAAAAGAGATAATCGAATAGAGTTAAATCGAATTTAGTATTCGAAGGAGCTAATCGAATTTAGTTATTTGAAAAGAGTTAATTAAATATTAGTTATTCAATTAGAGATAATCAAATAAAGTTAATCGATTAAAGATAATCAAATAAAAGTTAATCGAATTAGTCGAAGTAAGTTAATCGACTATTAGTTAGTCGAATGTTAGTTAAGCAAATAAGAGTTAATCGACTATTAGTTAGTCGAATGTTAGTTAAGCAAATAAGAGTTAATCGACTATTAGTTAGTCGAAGATTAGTTAATCGAATATGAGTTAAACAAATAGGATTAATCGAATTAGAGTTAATCGAATCAGGGTTAATTGAATATTAGTTATTCAATTAGAGTCAATCGAATATAGTTATTCGAGATAGAGATAAAACAGACATAGTTATTAGGGTAAGTACCATTTAGCACGACTGCTAGCGTAATTCGCAGGGCTGCAGATAGCCTACGGCGGTCGGATGTTTCCTGAGGGAATCAGGCGTAACCATTGTGATCGCTGCGATCTAGAGTCAAGCGAATGGAGTAAATCGAATATTAGTTATTCGAATTAGAGTTAATCAAATTATGCTAATCGAATAATAGTTATTCGAAGGGAATAATCAAATAAAGTTAATCGATTAGAGTAATTCAAATAGAGTTAATCGACTAGAGTTAAAATAGACATTGTTATTAAGGATGAAGTTAAATCGAATATTAGTTATTCGGAATAGAGTTAATTTAGTAGAGTTAATCAAATAAGAGTTAAGCAGTAAGAGTAAAGCAAATAGAGTTATTCGAATATTAGTTGTTCGAATAAGAGTTAAATAAAAAGGAGTTAATCAAATAGGGTTATTCGAATATTAGTTATTCGAATAGGAGTAATGAAATAGAGTTAAACAAATTAGAGTTAATCGAATATTAGTTATTCGAGATAAGAGTTAATTAAATAGAATTAACCGAAAAGAGATAATAGAATATAATCTATTCGAAATGGGTTAATCGAATATAAGTTATTCGAAGAGAGTTTATCGAATATTAGTTATTCGAAGAAGAGTTAATCAAATACAGATTACTTGAAAGGGATTTATACGGAGAATTCGATTATATCGAATTCGGGGAAAGTATTATTTACTTTCCAATTTTTAAATCAGGATTTATTTATTTATAAAAAAATTAGTTGTTAGATTAATTAATCAAAGTAAGAAATATAGGTTAGACTTATAAGTTAGATATTTCAGAAGTAGGGTTTATAACATTAAACGTTATAATAAATGTTTTCATAAAGGAAGCATATTCGTAATCTGAATCCGAGAATTTGCGTAAGCAAATGGTTTTAGAAATTGAAGTGATGAGCTTTATCTATTGCAAGGATAAGATCGTTGTTCAGTTAAGGTCTGAGAGGTAATTATACCCCAACTTGATTGACTTCGAAATTTACTAAGGAATAGTTGAAGTTCGATAACAAAGGATGATTAGTAATGCAGTTAAGTAATAAATGACTTATGGATTTAGTAGTCGTAACGATGTTTCATACAACGTTAGTTGAAATCCATATAAATGAGTTTCGGAAACGTTTTCCAAATATAAATCAAAGTGTTTTCTAAGTGTAGAAATAAGGAAATATGAATATATATATATGGACATATATATATATATATTCGTTGATTGGATCGATAATTCCATTTGGAATTAAGATCATTGTTTGTACACCGACATGTTTTCATTTGATAGTTAAATCACAGACTATCGAAGTTTTGACCATTTTACGTTGTTAATATGGAGAGACCGGTTGGATTATTATCCGAAGAACCACTCCGTATTGACATAAGCGTTGTGATCAAATACGATGAAGATAACTGAAGACGGTGTTATGCAAGGGCTATCCTGTTTACAGAATAGTGCCTTCGGTTTCGTTCAGTCCCAGAACGAACGTATATGGATGAATGTCTGAGAGAGTATTTCCAATGATCGAATGGGTTGGGCTGTGCAAATAGATATGGTGGCAACGGATTTATTCCCTTAGCATAACATCCAGAATATTTGTATAAACCAACTAATGATTAACGGATCTGATAATGTGGCATTCAAAGTTATCGTGTTATAAATGAATGGAAAGTAAGCATAGCTTCTAGCCTCACATCCGGTAAATGACAAAAATCGGGCAGACAGCATGGCTAAGTCGGTCGCACCGAAGTAGGGTGTATAATCACCTATCTAGAGAATATTCATTTGCTTCTTTAATCTATCAATGCGGTCCCATAAATATACAGGAAACGGTTGCTGATCCCAACCGTTGGTGATGTACATTCGATACACTCAAGCGAAATGAGTGGTCGGTCATGTGTGGCTGAGTTGCAAGATGTTCTTGTTGAACTCCAGTGTATCGTTCCTAGAGTACACCGATCGGAAGGTGGTTCCATACCTTGTCATAGTTGGAAATCCATTACCTAATACGTGCTTGCGGTTTTGATTGTATACTATATATGTAGAACGTGAGATGAAAGCGTTTCTACTAGATGATTATTATATTTGTGGTTGATAGACATTATTATAATATCAAAAGGTTTTGATATAAAGATATTTTGGATTCTCATAAGGGAAAAACCCGTTCCGTTATACGGCGTGGTCTTATGAGATATCGTTTACTTGTTCAAATTGTTTTAAACTGTTTTACTCATACCAGTCCATGTTGCGTGCTTAGGCATGTGTCGCATGATAGGGGGTTCTCGCTTTTCGTTAGGTGGCGAACGGGAGACTCTTACTCCTACATATCCCTTTGGTAGGGTTGGTTGTGAAGTCGAAAGGCTGGCCGTAAAATATGGTATTAGGGTACCAGTGGCTTTACAGTTGGTATCAGAGCCAGGTTTAGTATTACCTTGGCTCTGTGGCGTGACTCGGTAGAGATGGGGTTAGTAATACCCTAGATTGAGTTTGAGTGTATATATACGAGTGAGCGTATTTGTTATTTAATATAAAAATCTGTTTTATATTGAGTAGATTTATTGGTTGAGTTGTTTGTGAATTCTGATCGATGGTGGGGCACCACAATATCGATAAGAGTTTCTAAACACTCGAATACGATGGGTCGACACGGTATGTTTTGAAAACGGGTGAATGAAGTAATTTTACCCGAATTATATTTTGATATACAGAATGGTTAAGATTTGAATCATTATAGTATATTGGATGTGTTGATTGTTATTTAATCGAATGAGATTATAATTGAAATGGTTATATAAATGACCAAGAAGAATTGATATAAGTATAATATATGAGAATTTTAAAATCCTGGGAGATTTTAAATGTGTTTACAAACATTGGAAGGATATTTTGAAATGGTTTCAAAATGGGAAATGTTTAAGAATGGTTTTGAAAATGATATAGTAATTAACTAACTTTTATAACTGGAAAATAACCCTGATGAGTGTGGCCACATCATCAGTGTTCATTTTCGAGTAGCTAAGTGACGGATTACTACCAAAGATTTTGTTTTCGAGTTGTTTTGAGAAAACAAGTGGTTTAGAAATTCAAATGTTTTGAATTGGTATTATGATTTCAAATTGATTTGAAATAAACCCAGGGATTTAAATTCCAGAATGAGATGGTAAAAGTGAATAATAAACTAAAATTTAACTTGAACTAAGTTAAATAAAAATTGGATTTGATTTGTGAATAATCTGGAATGGTATTGGAATTGGTGAGTTAAAATTTTGAAAATCGAGAATGGAACTCGAGTTAAGAATGAGATGTGATTTGAGGATATAAACTGTTTGGAGTTGATTGGTGTGGCATGGTATATGCAGAATGGGTAACAGGTGCAAGTGATATAATGATATACCCAGCAAAAAGGTACAAGTTTATATTTCATATGAGTTTGGTGATTTATGAGCCGATCTGGCAAGCCGCTTGGCTGTTTGATTTTCTTTTGGTTGGAGATGGCCCAGAGAGGCGAGTTGTGGTTTTACCGATAGGGTTGTACAAAGGAGGTTATGGCAAAATTTTCCGAAAATTTAAAGTTTTAGAAAATTTTCAAAATTTTTGAAAATTTAGGTTAGTCGGAAGGAATTAATATTTTAGTCAATATTAATTGGTTCAGTTGAAACTGAAGTTAAGGGGTAAACCGATAAATATTTACCTGATAGATAGGGTCGTCCTCTATCTTAGCAATTTCGAGGACGAAATTATTTTAAGTGGGGAAGAATGTAATGACCCGGATATTTAACGGTGTAATAATTAACTTATTTAATTATTTAAAACAAGTAATATATTATTTAATCGACGATGTTAGAACGTATAATTATATTATAATTAAAATCGAGCTTGAAATGGCGCTGCAGTTCGTAATTTGGCGATTCGAACTTCAACTGAATGTACAGGATTTGTTTTAAATCGGATTTCTGTGAAACAAGAAACGCACGGAGCTGGTGGAGTATATCTTTCTAGTGGAAGAGAAAAATCGGGATATCGTAGTGTAAATTTTGAGATATGTCCAAATAAAATTTTAAAATAGTCGTTATAGAATCGTTTATCGACCGTAACGGTTTATTCAAAATAACTAGAGACCAGGTTTGAATTTAGACAAGGTTCTTTTGGGAAGTAGTGATAGTTTAAATTTTAGAATTTTATGGTAATTTTTAATTAATTAAATATGCAACTTTTTATTTGGAGTATTGTGCACCCTTAATCAGTGATTTTGGGGTTTCAAAATATGAGTTAATCTATCGGTATTATTATATTTTTGGGATCGTGGCACCTCACTGGACACGACCGTATTCTCATTTCTGTCCGTAGCAGCTCAGACATGAAAACGATTCTACGTAGCGGAGCACGCTAGTCTCCTTATAACTTAAAACAAAGGTGGGTATTACTTAGTGTGTGACTTTCTATAATGAATACAATGGCATTAAAACTCAACTTTATAAGGCATGGACAAATGAAATGAATGTATTGGCGGAATAAAATGAATGAACGTTTACTACATAGCTTCAGGACCAAGCATGTAACATTTGTATACTAAAAACCGACAGCCTGTACTATCAACATCAATGATATCTTCAAATCTGCACACACCCATCTCTTTTCGAAGCTTCTTTCCAATTCAGTGAACTGTCTCGATATGTCACCATCCTACCTAGTTGATGCCCCTACCGCCCTGTACTCTACCCTTTCACTAAATGCAAAAGTCGTGTTCTGCAATTGGCTTAAACGTTAAGGAAAACTAATATATATTATATATTTTTTAGTAACGAAATCTATAAATACCCCACCAACAAGTCCTTAAGACCTAAAAACAAATCGCTGAAAAACTCAAGTGAGCCGCCATCATTTCTTCTTTCCACAGGCAAAAGTCGGCCTCTAAAAATTCATATATATTCAAAGAAAATCCAATAATTTAGAATACTTATATATTTAATACCCTCATACCATTATCTTCCTTCCCATATGAGTTTCAATGTGTGCGATGTTGTTTTCTACGGCTTGAAAACTTCACAGCGGAGGGTAGGGTTTATAATTTTTGGAGATGCAAACATCGAATGAAGAAATCGATGTTATTTTGGTGATTTTGAGGTCGTTTAGCACGAGGTGTGCGAGTTTGGATGAAATCTGCCCTGGTTGATGTCGCGAGTTTGTCTGGGTGCGTGGAAGAAGGATTTTGTCGCAATGGGGAGATGGAGTGCGAGCTGGTTTAATGTGGTATGATGGTGAGGCTTTTGAGAAGAGGAGTTGAATGGTGGAGTCGGACTGCGAGTTCATGAGGTGTTGAGGATGTATGATGGAGCATCAGGAGTCGGCTATGGTGCTTGAAAACTGTAGCTTACTGGAAGGTGGATGACGCGTTTCGTAGGAGAGATGCTGAGTGGAGTGTTGTTGGCATGGGAAGGAGATTGTGATTTGATTTTCATTTGAAATTTCAGTTGGATTATTTCACGAAGAAGTGGAAGGGAGAGGGAGGTTTAACGAACGGAAATGGAGGAGTGAAATACTTTATGGAGTCGCTGTTTTTCATTTGGGAAAGATGAGGTGTTGGTTACGGGTCTGTTTGAAGGGAGATGGGCCAAGGTATTTGAGGTGAGGCCCAATAACAAGGGATAATTTAAATTTAAACTATTTAATTGTGTATTAAGTTGTAAAATCAATAACTTGGTCATACGTGAACGAAATTCAGCAAAACAAGATCTAATGGGATCGTATCGACAGGAACTCCACAATGGAACTGACTGGAAGTGGATTGGAGCTCGTTTGAATTTATGACGAAATAAATTGTTTGATTCAAATCAAATAATAGTTTATCGTTCTTTAACGATGAACTACCAAAGTGAGTAAAACTCACTAACTCTCCTTAATTTATATTTTAATATAAATTGTACTTTATTTTGTTGACCGCTGTATATTGATTGTTAAACTGGACTGTTAAATAGATTTGATTGAAAACGTAGATATAGTCATATATTATATCGTTAATCAAATATTGATTCTGTCTAGTAGAATATTTCATATTGAAATGAAATTGATGTATATTATACTGTGTAATATCTGTGGATGTAGGGAAACAGGTTGGAGGAATCCTACTGGGTTCCTCAACAGTTATTTTACTGTTTTCATATATTGTGATATATGTTGTGATTTATAATCTGTTATTGATTATGGATGTTAGAACGATATTGATCATCGTTGTTTGATATTTTGAATATCATAAGAAACCCTGAGTTGTAAAAAGGAATATTTCAATATATATTGAAATAAAGGAATTTTATAAAATCACAGGATTTTATAAAAGGAAATTATGTATAAAACGAATACGGTTTTATAAAAGGAAATTATTTATAAAACAAATAGAGTTTTATAAAAGGTATATTTATTTAGAAAATAAATAGAATTGAAAAGGGGAATATTTATTTAGAAAATAAATAGAATAAAGAAATATTTATTTAGAAGATAAATAAAACGTTATAAATAGAGAATACTTGTAACGATCCGCATTCTACACATCATAGGATCGTGGAATATTTATTTCTTTCACATACGAAGTCGTATGGTCATGTAACTTTGGGAGAAGATTATTGGGGTCATTTCCCATGTTCATGATTTTTGTCGATTTTTAATGACCGTTTTGCCCCTAGTTGGTACTGTTTTGGCCATTACTTTTGACTGAAAAGGAATTTTGACCTGAAACCACTTCCATTGGCTTCAAATGATGTTTTCTCTTTCCGTAGAGTGGTTACATTAGCCAAACGGACTTACCGTTTGGGAGATATGGCTGAAACAAGGTTTAGAAGGTGAAAAATAGCTAATTGGGCTTAACCGGGTGATTAGCAACTAGGCCCAATGGGGGATTTCGGGATTTGGGGTATTTAGGGGCTGCTAGAGTTAGGATTTCGGTTTTAGACTCATTTTTCCAGCCGTCACTTACTTCCTTCAAGCTCTAGCAATGGCCTCCACCTTCTAATTTCATCCCAAATCGTCTCTAATCACTTTCTAATCGAAGATTAAGCAAAACTACATCAAATCAAGGGAGGGTAGCACCAAATCAGAGAGAGCTGCTGGAACACATAGGGATTGGATCCAAATAAGATATTATTTCAGATCTAAAGTTTGTTTGTGGCTAAGGTGAGTGATTTGCATTGTTTTTCACTAATTACGGCTAGTTATGGTAATTAGCGTAGCGAAATTAGGGCTCATAAAAATCTGGAAAAATTCCTAAAATTCTAAAACATTATTTTATGCCTCTGATATGAATTTGGGTTAATTTCGACTAATTTTGCAAATCCCGGAATTTGGGGGATTAAGGGGTGATTAGTGATAATTGGCGAATTTATGCATGATTAAAATCTGGAAAAATATTCTAAAATTCTGAAATAATGATTTATACCTCTGTTAGAAAATTTGGCTAATTTAGATAAGTTTTGCTAATTATATGCTTAAACATGGTTAAGAGGGATTAAGGGAAAATATTGGGTTTTGGCTATGTTTGATCCATTTTAACCTATCATATTGATGTTTTGGTGTTTGAGGTCACTTCTATTTGTTGCTATGACTGTTTGGTATGAATTTTGATTGTCTAGGAGTGTTAGATTGGTCGAAAACTCCGTCGAATGGCGTAAAACAGCTCGCTGGACAAAGTGCAGGAAATGTCCATTGACCGGATCGGATCGCCCAAAACGTCACGAGCCGCCTGACCGACCCGACCCATTTGTGGTATTCCCCTCCGACCCGACCCGCTTGCTAGGTGTGTGTCACGAAGGCAGAAGACCCCGATCGATACGTGACGAGCTGGAAGCCCCGATACGAACCAAAGCCACGACCTGAAGGAAGATTGGCACGTCGACCCGACCCGATGGAGTGGAGCATGCCGCGATCCGAACCGGAGTTCCATCTCGAGCCGATCCGAAACGGAGCACACCATGAGCCTGGATTGGTGGTGAAGCAGACCGATCAGACCTGGGAGGAGACCACGATCCGATCCGAACGTGTTGATGGTCACGAACCGATGATGTACCGAATCGAACCGAACTAAAAATAGGAGGAAGAAGACCGATCCGGTGATGACTAATAACCCGAGATGCAAAGGTAGTCGAAATGGAAGTTAGAGCTTAGGATCCAGTTGGGAACCAATGAGTTCACTTCATGGTTGGGCTTTGCTGCGGGACGTGTGCAAAGGGGTTGTCGGTATTCATAACTTTGGTTCACCACTGGGAGATGGATAGTGGGCTTGTAGTGATAGTTACATGGGATTGGATTCCGTCATGGCCCAAAGTATTAGGTGACCAAAGTAGTGGATATCGTATGCTTTACGCACTGAGTGAGAGATGTGAGGATGGAAGCTATGTTTGATTGTTTGCCATCATTATGACATGCACACCTCCCCCACCTCCGTATCTTTACACCATTTGATATGGTACCTTAGAGTGTTGTACAGTATGTAGTGCTAACTCTTTGGTTGCAGGTCCAGGTTCAGGTATGATTGGATTATACTTGTTATTGTTTTGTTTAGATGCTTATCGCTCATACCAGGCTTTATGTCTGACCCAGAGTTTTATGTCTTCTCTTATTACTCTGGGTGCTCACACGAGCAGACTAGAGACAGGTTAGCTGGTAATGTGCGAGTAGCTGATTCGGAGGCGGGCAGGAGGCTTCCACGTATGATATATATATATATATATATATATATATATATATATATATATATATATATATATATTCTCCCTGTGTCGTTGGTGGTCGCTACTTGGGCATTAGTAGTGTACCTCCTTTATCTTGCTTTTGCTTTGAGACAGTTTGAAAGTTGTAATAAGCTATATTTTGGATTTCCGCTGCTATGATGCTTAGTTCTGATTTTTAGCTTATGCACTGTCTCTCCTGTTTTATGTCAAGTATGTTATTATTATATTTCGTTTTGTGCGCTGTGAGACATTCTACAGGTTCCTTGCATGTTCATTTCCTTCTTCCTTTTCCTTCTGACGACCCGTTCCGTGCTAACTGGACATGTGTACAGCGCACATTTGGAGTAAATGTCGGTTGGTGCGGGGCGGGCCGTCACACTTGGTATCAGAGCTCTAGGTTGTGTAGTTAACCTAGGGGAAGACACCAGGGAGAGATAGTACGTATATGAGAGCGCGTATTTGTGATTACTTTGGTTTTCAAAAGCTATATGTATATACTATTAGTAGTATAAGAATGAAGTCGTACTGCACTAGCACCACTATGGGATCGTTAATCGTTTCCCCTATTACAGATTAACGATGAGCCGATATCCTAGAGGTGCTGGTAGAGGGACCAACCATGGGAATGCTCATGACATGAGGACAATGTTCACTAACTTCATGAGAGACATGCTTAGAGATGTTCAGGGAGCAGTTCCCAATCCCGGAAATGGTGGTGGTCCAGTAGTGCAGGCGCCGAGGGTCGATTTCGCCAAGTTGTGCAAGGATTACACTAACCTTGGTGGGAAGCCGTTCCACGGAATGGAGTCGGCCACAGATGTTCAGGATTGGTTGGATAGCTCTGATCGTATCTTCGATGACTTGGGTCTTGAGGATGCGATGAAGAGAAGGCTAGCGTCTCGTCAGCTGCAAGGGCGAGCGATGGATTGGTGGAATGCCATTAGAACAGCTACTCCAGAAGATCAAGTTACTTGGAATCAGTTTAAGACTCGCTTTTGTGATAAGTTTATTCCAGCTGCTCATAAATCAGAACTGTTTAGGAAGTTCTTGGAGCTTAAGCAGGACGGTAGAGCAGT
Organism: Allium sativum; assembly: GCA_030737875.1. Classification (NCBI taxonomy): domain Eukaryota; kingdom Viridiplantae; phylum Streptophyta; class Magnoliopsida; order Asparagales; family Amaryllidaceae; genus Allium; species Allium sativum. The sequence continues at coordinate 269,074,950 of CM060922.1, read as the reverse complement.
CTCGGAGTATATCGCTGAATTCGACACTTATCGAAATATGGATGGTCCCTTATCGATACAGTCGAAAAGAAGAACGAGAAGTTCATAACTGGCTTGGATGGGTACTTGGGTGAAAGACTTATAAACCATATTGATGAGACGTTCGAGTCTATTGTAGGAAAGGCATTAAGGTCAGAGAGCCTTTTCCCTAAGTCGAAGACCGAAGTTGCTATTGCATCTGCAGAGGAGCCAAAGCCGCAAGCAGGCGGTGAAGGCAAGAAGAATTCTCAAAACAAGAGGAAGCAGAACCCGACCAAGGATGGTCAGAATAAGAAAAATAAGAAAGATGGTGAATGCTTTAGTTGTGGCAAGAAGGGCCATTACGCCAGAGATTGTCGAGAAAAGCCTGGGGAAAGGAAGTGCTTTAACTGCGGCCAGGCGGGACATCACAAGGATGATTGCCCACAACCTCCTAGGGAGAAGTAGATTGTGAAAGCGTATGCTATCAACGCTATTCCTTCTTCGTTGAATGCCCCAATTGCGGCGCAGAAGGAAAAAGGTGTCGTTATTCGAGGTATGCTTTCTATTTAAGATGTTTTGATCGGGTTTTGTTTGACAAGCCTGAGTTAGTCGATAGACCTCTAGTAGTGACGAACCCGATTGGTGGTTCGACTAGTTTTGGCATGATTTGTTAATGTGGTCTTATTGAGTCATGGATGTATGTTTCCTTGTGATGGCTTTACTGGGTTTAGCATTATTTTGGGGAGTCGATCTACTCCAAAGGAATAGGGTGGTATTAGGTACCTACCTAGTGATGGCGATAGTAACTGGAGTTAAGGAAGCCAAGAAGTTATCGTTGTAATAAGTTCTAGTTGTCTCTGGGAGGCAAATGAGTACTCCAGTGCTAGATTGTTTTGCTAGTATCACCTCATGTGGATTGTCCGAACTCGGAGGAGATGTTCCTTGGGTGCTTGTCTGATATTGGTTTAGGCCTTTGGGGCTTGTGCTTGGGGAATGTCGATTTCGACTAGGATGGGTTGCGTGAGGGGTAAATAGTTGTTGTGATTTTTCATTGGATGATATCTTGGTTTACTCGAGGAGTGATGGGAAGACGGAACATGATAAGACTGTTCAATGGTATAGACTGCCCAGAGTTAGACTCGATAGGGTTATGAGATTGCTCGAGTGGGACTCGAGAAAGATGCAAAGTAATGGATTGTTTAGGACCCTATGTTGATGTTCTCTATTGGATAGTAGAACTTTGAAGGAATAGGATGTGTTCGTTGATCATGGAAGATACAACGAAGATTAGGGCGATTCAAGTTGGACTTGAACTCGTAAAAGAAAATGGGTGTTCGTTGATCTTGGAGATGCAACGAATAGGGAGACGACTCACGTTGGACTAGAGTTTGTCACTAATGGATACTCAAGACTGGGTCTGAGTTATAGATTGACTCGAGTTGGACATGAGAAGGCTGCAAGGAATTGGATTCAGCTCGAGTTGGACTCGAGAGGGCAGCAAGATAATGGATAGACTTGGGTTGGACTCAAGTATTTTAGGAGGACTAAAAGCAGGGGTATCTGGGGACGCCCGTTACCTTGGATCCGTTGGACGTGATCTAGTTATCCTTGGAGGATAAACGTACGTTGGACGTACGGTAGTCCGATTGGAGGTTGGGCTTCCATTAGTTTAATTATCCTTGGAGGATAAACGTACGTTGGACGTACGGTAGTCCGTAGGGAGGCGGGGATTCCATTGGCCTGGGATTGGTTGGACCAGTCAAGTAGGCATCGGTGTATGTATGGAGGCTGGGCTTCCATTAGTTATTGATGTTGGTTGGACCAGAAAAACTGGAATCGACATATTGGGATTGGTTAGACCAATCATGTAGGTGTCGATGTGTTTATGACTTTAGCAGGTGATAGATAGGATTTGTTTGATGGATGTTATGGTTGCTATGTTTGTTCCTATCTTTCTTCTCTTGAGTAGACTATCACCTGTAGGGTTCCAGCGATGGGGAACAAAGTGATTGTAGTAGGACTATGAGCCAGTGCAGTAGAGTCGTCATGACTCAAGGGGCAAAGTGGACATAGTAAAGGATTAGTAAGGCTATGAGCCAGTGCAGTGGAGTTGTTATGACTTCATGGGGCAGAGTGGACATAGCAAAGGACTAGTGGCTATGGATCAGTGCAGTGGAGTCGCCATGACTCCATGGGGTAGAGTGATCATAGTAAAGGATTTAGGTGCAGTACTAGTTGCATTGAGTAGGAGACATGCCAGTTTAGGGGTTTTGTTTCTAGGATGGAAGCAACTAGAGTATGTCAAAGGATATGATTTCAGACCCAAGAGTGAATTGGATTCAGAAACGCTAGTAAGCTTGACGATTAGATCGATTTTGATTGAGTGGATTGGTTCCAGTTAGAAGGACAATCCTAACCTATTGGAAACCATCTCTAGGGTAGAGATGGGTATCGATGGAAAGAGAATGATCAGGTAAGGATTTGATCGAGAAGGGTGGCTTCGAAAGAATAAGGGACTAGTTGTACCCAACGTAGATGAACTGAGAGGTGAAGTGCTTAGAGCATATCATCACTCGAAATTAACTATACATCCCAGTGGTAATAAGATGTATTGAGGCATAGAGCAGATCTACTACTGGGAAGGGATAAAGATAGGCAGAAGGCTTATCTCGATAAGAGACGAAGGGATTTGGAATTCTTCGTTAGCGACTTGGTGTTCGTCAGGATCTCTCTATTGAGAATGTGATTTGGATTGGTTGGAGAGGTAAGTTAGCACCAAGATTTGTTGGCCCATTCCCAGTCCTCGAGCAAGTTGGGAATTTGGCGTATGAGGTAGAGCTACCTGACAAGATGGCGGGAGTTCACAACGTATTTCATGTTTCCCAGTTAAGGAAATTCGTGCTCGACCCTAGTGTGGCTATTTCACCTGATCAGTTGAATAACATCGAAGTTGAACTCGAGGCGGTTGGGAACCGCAAGTCTATGCGTATTATTGGGAACGATATGAAGCAGCTTCGAAGGAAGGCGGTGAAACTAGTCAAAGTCCAGTGGGGTGAGAATGAAAGAGACTGTACTTGGGAAACAGAGGAAGATATAAGGAAGAAGTATCCAGAACTCTTTGCCTAGTAAGGCTTTGGTAGTGATAGTTTCTTCCCTTGTTAGTAAACCGCATGCTAGGATAGACTTGTTATGCATGTTGATTGTTGTTTTATGGTTGATAGGCATGCGGGACCCTTTGTGTGTTCTGGTTAGGGAATTTCGGGGGCGAAATTTCTTAAGGGGGGAAGAGTGTAACGACCCGCATTCTACACATCATAGGATCGTGGAATATTTATTTCTTTCACATACGAAGTCGTATGGTCATGTAACTTTGGGAGACGATTATTGGGATCATTTCCCATGTTCTTGATTTTTGTCGATTTTTAATGACCGTTTTGCCCCTAGTTGGTACTGTTTTGGCCATAACTTTTGACTGAAAAGGAATTTTGACCTGAAACCACTTCCATTGGCTTCAAATGATGGTTTCTCTTTCCGTAGAGTGGTTACATTAGCCAAACGGACTTACCGTTTGGGAGATATGGCTGAAACAAGGTTTAGAAGGTGAAAAATAGCTAATTGGGCTTAACCGGGTGATTAGCAACTAGGACCAATGGGGGATTTCAGGATTTGGGGTATTTAGGGGCTGCTAGGGTTATGATTTCGGTTTTAGACTCATTTTTCCAGCTGCCACTTACTTCCTTCAAGCTCTAGCAATGGCCTCCACCTTCTAATTTCATCCCAAATCGTCTCTAATCACTTTCTAATCGAAGATTAAGCAAAACTACATCAAATCAAGGGAGGGTAGCACCAAATCAGAGAGAGAGCTGCTGGAACACATAGGGATTGGATCCAAATCAGATATTATTTCAGATCTAAAGTTTGTTTGTGGCTAAGGTGAGTGATTTGCATTGTTTTTCACTAATTACGGCTAGTTATGGTAATTAGCGAAGATTAACGAAATTAGGGCTCAGAAAAATCCGGAAAAATTCCTTAAATTCTAAAACATCATTTTATGCCTCTGATATGAATTTGGGTTAATTTCGACTAATTTTGCAAATCCCGGAATTTGGGGGATTAAGGGGTGATTAGTGATAATTAGCGAATTTATGCATGATTAAAATCTGGAAAAATATTCTAAAATTCTGAAATAATGATTTATACCTCTGTTAGAAAATTTGGCTAATTTAGATAAGTTTTGCTAATTATATGCTTAAACATGGTTAAGAGGGATTAAGGGAAAATATGGGGTTTTGGCTATGTTTGATCCATTTTAACCTATCATATTGATGTTTTGGTGTTTGAGGTCACTTCTATTTGTTGCTATGACTGTTTGGTATGAATTGTGATTGTCTAGGAGTGTTAGATTGATCGAAAACGCCGTCGAATGGCGTAAAACAGCTCGCTGGATAAAGTGCAGGAAATGTCCATTGACCGGATCGGATCGCCCAAAACGTCACGAGCCGCCTGACCGACCCGACCCGTTTGTGGTATTCCCCTCCGACCCGACCCGCTTGCTTGGTGTGTGTCACGAAGGCAGAAGATCCCGATCGATACGTGATGAGCTGGAAGCCCCGATCCGAACCAAAGCCACGACCTGAAGGAAGATTGGCACGTCGACCCGATCCGATGGAGTGGAGCATGCCGCGATCCGAACCGGAGTTCCATCTCGAGCCGATCCGAAACGGAGCACACCATGAGCCTGGATTGGTGGTGAAGCAGACCGATCAGACCTGGGAGGAGACCACGATCCGATCCGAACGTGTTGATGGTCACGAACCGATGATGTACCGAACCGAACTAAAAATAGAAGGAAGAAGACCGATCCGGTGATGACTAATAACCCGAGATGCAAAGGTAGTCCAAATGGAAGTTAGAGCTCAGGATCCAGTTGGGAACCAATGAGTTCACTTCATGGTTGGGCTTTGCTGCGGGACGTGTGCAAAGGGGTTGTCGGTATTCATAACTTTGGTTCACCACTGGGAGATGGATAGTGGGCTTGTAGTGATAGTTACTGTGACGATCCCAAAAACCCGTGACACGGTGTTAAGGATAATCATTGGAATATAACACATTAATCATCATTAGCAGATCACAGATAATAGCATAAACCGAAAATAGAATAATTTACACACATATGACAGCGGAATCATATAGATATCATCACATCAGAGAAGCACGGTACAGGATACAACTTAGTGCATAATGATACATAATCAGTCACCATCCCCTAAGGCGGAATCATACATGAAGAGTACACAAAAGGAATATCAGTCTATATCGCCAATGGCGAAATCATAATATAGATACAATAATGGCGGAGAAAATCCAAGTCAGCACAGTGTAGTCAAGCCTCGCCATGAGCCAAAAGGTGCGTCAGAAACCTGTAACTAGGTTGCCCGTGTGAAAATGAGGGCACCCGAGTTTGCAAGGTGAAACAAACTACGAGTCAGTCATGGGACTGGTATGAGAAATCTACTCAACTTATTAACAACAATAATAAGGCAAATCAAAGGACCACGCCACTTTCGCGGAACGGGTTTACTCCAATGAGTGCTAGTGCATGAAATAAAATAAATGATTAAATCAACGCAATGCTTTTTATAAAATGAAGCCATTATAAGACTCAGGTCCCATCACACAATGCAACGCAAGCCGGAGGATAGAGTTTTTACCTTATAATGGCCAAAGATGCTTCATACGAATAAAACAAAGGTGTTCGATATTATTACTAGTGCATATATGTTTCAAAAGCAATTCAATCATAAATATCAATCCTAGGCGGCATAGCTACCATCTACTATGTCGCCATACTAGTAATACAATCACATTCGCATATTTCGTATTGGAAATTGGATTCCTTCATGAGTCGAGGCAAGGGGCAAGCTCCTCTCCGATTCGAGACACTCTAGCAAATGTCCCAGGACCCCACTATGATCCTTGGATCTTCAGGGCCGGTCCTCTCTTACTTTTGAGGATTGGCAATTCCTGAACACACGTTTCCCGGTCCTTACAGACCTATATCGAGGCGCCTCGCATTCCAACAACCACACAGGTGAAAAGTATATATAATGTCAGGGCTGGTAGGTCACTGACACCACCTTAGCTAGAAAGAAACGTCGTGCTCTCCCTGCAGTCACTCTCCCGTTTTTGACTCATACCGAGGTGTGAGGCTCGCGAATTCACGTTATACACAAAGCTACGTCACACAGACCATGCTTTGATCATCAACCACAAGACTTTGCTTTGCAACAGAATCCTTGATCATATGCCACTTAGGCGTGCCACACAGGCAATCCACTCCATGCGACTGATTTCTGTCAATACATAACCTCTGAGCTCGTACGTCTCAGAGAAGGGCGTTAAGCATGAGAATAAATTCTCTGCCGCCAAACAGATATATATTTAACAGAGATCAATCAACACAAAACAAAATCCAATGTCAGACAAACAGTCCATTTACAAGTCCGTTCTGGGTCTGAACGAAACCGGAGGCACCAATTCCTCGCATATCCGTACAATCAACAGTATGTGTGGACGGCTACTACTTCAATTCCTTCATGGTAGCTACTCCAATCACGAGCATCAGTAGCGCCCATCCATCCAATGTGGAGATCGTCGGTCTTCAGTCGTCTTCGACTCTTCGACTTCTCAACGTCGATCGATTATTTGAAATGAGTTATACTCGGCCTTTTCAAATAACCCACGTATATTTAGATTTCCAAATCAATTAATCACGTGGTTGGACTATTCAACATTCACATTTCAGTTATTTAGTTATAATTTTCATGTCAAATACATTCAACCATCACATATCAAGCAAACACAACAAAATTGGTTTATTTTCACTCTATATCGTCTATAGTACTTTATAACGATATATCGCCATTTTTATTTAATTTAAAACGGCCATATTTAATTGAACGACGTTTCAGGTCGTGTCGATGCACTGGCGCTGCTTTTCATTAATTTTGTTTTACACATATATGAAAAATCTAACCGTTGGATCTTCACAAATTTTACATCATTAGGAAGGTCATTTCAAAACGAATCCAACAGTTTCAGTTTTGGGAAAATCCGACGGTCGGATCTTCCACACTAACCATTTGAAGTTACGATTTCAATTTACAAACTGCAGCGTCGTTATTCGATTTAATTTAATTATATTTATATACAAATAAATATAATTGTTTCTGGCGCTGTTTTTCTTCAGTTTTGAATTAAACATTCCAGACAATCCAACCGTCGGATCTTCACAAAGTTGGTGCCGTAGGAAAGATATTTCCAAGGCGAACCCAACGGTTGAGGTTTCGGGAAAATCCAATGGTCAGATCTTCCGCACTAGTCATTTGAAATCACGGTTTCAAAATATGAACTGCACGGCCACGTTTCGTTTTAATTCTATTTATATTTATATATTTATATAAATATAGTTCATTCAAAAATTCCTATATCGTTTCCACTTCAATTATTTCACTAACGCCTTTAATTTTTGGAAAATTTCGCCATAACCTCCTTTGTACGGGAGGGTCTGGGAAAATTCCCAAATAGCCACACGGGCGTCTCATATCAAAAAGAAAAAGAAAAAACCAAGCGGCTAGCCAACAGGCTCATAAAATCATCACCCAAACAAAGCGGTAAATGTGTACCTATTTGTTGGGCACAAAATTCTATTTCTCTTCTCTAGCCCCTTTTGCTTTAACCTGTTCAATAGATATGCATGTACATATATACAATTTCTAACATTTATCATTTTCCATTCAATTTCATATTTGATTTGCTTTGGTTTAAAAACACCATTCATTCTAATGTTGCATGCATAGGCTAAAATCATATCATTAGCTAGTTAATGTATATTTCAACTCATGCACGTTTATTTGAACAAGTGGCTATTTTTAACACTTCACATTTCAAAGATGATAATTTTGGCAAACTAAAATAGATTTCAACACATGACTATTTTATTTAGTTCCTATGCATATTAAAAATAATATTTCTATCACAAATATTTATTTCAACGTCCGCATATCTTTAGCATATCACACATATGATAAAAATGATATTTTTATCATTTAAAATATTTATTCGACAAATAGATGTTTCAGCACTTCATAGTTTCAATAAAAATGTAATTTTTATCGTTCGATCTTTTTATTCAACACATGAACTTTTCCACTACACACACTTCTCAACAAATGAGCATCTCCACACATGGACATTTTATTTATGTTGTTTATATTAGAAAGATGGGATTTTTATTACTGAAATTATTTATACAAGGCGAATATTTTTCATACTTCATATATATATAAAAATGTGATTTTTATTGTTTAAACACTTCATTCATTCACAAATGAATTTAATTTTCATACAACACTTTTCAACACATGAATATTTCCACACATGGACATAGTTTTAATATATGACTTTAATTTCAACGCAAGAAGATAATTTCAACATATGAAAATAATTCTAACACACAAAGATTATTCAAAATTTCGGCAGCATAACGGCAGGGTAGTTAAAACCGGCACCGTCCCTAGTACGGCTCCTCGCTCTACCTTAAAAGCTCGCGGTTTTTGACAATGGGGATTCATGCATCTAATTCGCACGCAGGCGGCATGTTTATTTTTATTTCCACAAATATTTCCAATTCATTTCAATCACCAATGGGTATTTTTCAACCACAACCAAACAATATCAACCACAAACCATTATTCAACCATTCGTATTTTTCATCCAATATTTCACACCAATTTACCACAATAAATATCGTCCATGGTTTGTCGACGAGGGGAGTATATATATATATAATATAATATATATTTGCTATATTTCACTAGCATTTCAACACATATATCACTTTTTCTATGCATGTAAAAATTCATACTTCGCGTATATAGCTTACACTACGCATGTACATGAGGTATACAACACGTATGTAATTTATATTTCGCTTATATAAATTATACACGACATTTTCCATTCAATTTCACGTTAATTTAGATTTCTCACCTTGGTTTTCTGAGCGCTAAAAATCGATACGATGTCAGAAAAATCCGCAGCTTCTTCTATTGGGTAGAGAGCTTCCTTGCGGTCTCGATGTTTCCTGTTTCATCGAATTTCGTCAACACACCAAAAAGATATGATTTTTCAAAGTGTAAAGATCAAAGAAAAACTCACTTTCACGATGGTTCAAAACTAGGTTTGCGGTTTTCGCGAGAACCGGGGCACGAGGGGACGATCAGGGAGTTGGACGTGGAAGAGCTTCGAGAGGGCTACAGGCGCGCGGCGGTTTGGTGGCGTTCGGTGGTCCAGATCGGCGGTGGCGGCGGTTTAAAGGTCGGAACTTTGGAAAGGGATATCTCGACGTAGAAGCAACAATAGGGGGAGCTCCTTATATGGATTTGAAGAGGGGAAGGAGAACTACAAAAAGTTGAACTGGGGGAGGAGCTAATTCGGGCTGTGGCGATCGGAAATCGCCAGGGAAGGGGGGAAGCTTTTCCGTCGTCGGTGTCGGGGTCGGGGGGGGGGTTCTGATAATTTTTTTTTAATTTATGAATGGAGAAATATGATTGGCCGAGGACTATATTAAATTTTTAAATAGTGTTTTCTCAAACGAACTCCTTTTTAAACCTAACGACTGTCGCTCCTAGCTAAATACCCCCATTCCGGACACAATGGGATATGTTTCGTAGGCCAATTCGACTGTTACAGTCAGTTATTTTTCAAATTAAAGTATAAAACATTTAATTTTTAACTCTGAACGCACATTTCAATTTGCCAGGGCCACAAACTAATTCGAAAAATTCCAGAAAAATAAATCTAGCTATGTTTTGACGCTACGGTCCCAATAAAACTAGTTTCGTCGAATTCTGAGGTCGTTTGCAAAATATCAATTTTCCAGGGCTATATATTCTATATACCGACCCTTCTGAAAATTCATTCGGCCATAACTTTTGATTCCCGTTATGAAACTTCGATTTTTCAGATTCGCTAGAAAGCTATTGACTAACAGATTTAAATATTTTTGGTTTCGCTAAAATCTGTTATATTTTCCACCCTGCACAGTCAGTCAAAGTATGAATTCAAATTTTCAAACCGACTCACTATTTCTAATTCACTATTTTATTGAAATATTCTATTTCAATTGTTCAAATTCCTTTGAAATAACCAATTTAAAAATTTTAAATTGGCTCGTATTTTCCGGGTTATTACAATCTCCCCTACTCAAAACTTTTCGTCCTCGAAAAGGAAACAACAGTAAAGTAGGAAATAAAATGTAAATGCAAAGTATTGTAAAGGTACCTTGCACCGGAGTTAGTCAGAGATATCCACTCTGCATTTGGGGTAAGCTTGCTTAATGCTTTCTTCTGTCTCCCAAGTACAGTCTCTAGGATCACTGCTCCACTGCACTTTAACTAAATGAACCTTTTTTCTTCTGAGTTCTCTAGTTTCTTTGCCAACAATCTTTAATGGCTCTCTTTTGAGTGCTAATTCTGGAGTTATCTCCACATCCCGTTGCGCTGCTTCTTCTACAACAAGATCCGGATCATGCACATGTCTCCTAAGTTGAGATACGTGAAAAACATTGTGCACTCCAGGCAACCAATCTGGTAATTGAACCCTATAAGCAAGAGTTCCAATTCGCTCAAGTATAGGAAAGGGACCAATAAATCTCGGTGCCAACTTCCCAGTCTTTCCAAATCTGATTACTCCTCTCATCGGAGAAACCTTTAAATAAACATGATCACCAATAGTAAATGTCAAATCTCTCCTTCTAGAGTCTGCATAACTTTTCTGTCTGCTTTGGGCGGTTTTCAATCGCTTCTTGATGAAGTCCACTTTATCAGATGCTTCCCTAATCATATCGGGTCCTAGTACAAGTCTGTTGCCAGGTTCTACCCAACATGCAGGAGATCTGCAGGGTCTGCCATATAATGCTTCAAATGGTGACATTCTCAAACTTGCTTGATAGCTATTGTTATATGAAAATTCTGCCAAATGGAAATGATCTTCCCATGACCCACCAAAATCGATTATACAAGCCCGCAATAAATCTTCTAGAATTCTATTCACCCGCTCAGTTTGTCCATCTGTTTGAGGGTGATAAGCGGTGCTCATATTCAGTTTTGTTCCCAATTCTGTCTGGAAAGCCTCCCAGAACTTGCTAGTAAATAGGGGATCTCTATCACTGACTATGCTGATGGGAATTCCATGCAGCTTAACAATTTCTTTGAAATATATCTGTGCTAGACTTTGAGCGGTTCTATTAGATCTGATAGGTATAAAATGGGCAGTCTTCGTGAAGCGATCTACGATTACCCAAATGCTATCATTACCTTTCTTGGTTCGCGGCAAACCATCTATGAAATCCATGGAAATCTGTTCCCATTTCCACCCTGGGACTTCCAACGGTTGCAACAGTCCAGCTAGCTTCTGTTGGTCACTCTTGACCAATTGACAAGTAGGGCATCTGGTAACATACAAAGAAATATCTCTTTTCATTGCCTTCCACCAGAAAGTGCGTTTGATATCGTTGTACATTTTACTCACCCCAGGATGGATGCAAAATTTGGATTTATGGCATTCGTCCAGCACTTCTCTTCGAAGGCCTAGAATATTTGGGATGCAAATCCTATTATTTAACCTTCGTGGTTTCACCTTCCTTGACTCTCTGACTGATTCTCTGAATGAATTCATCGTCTTTTTGAAGGGCTGAAATCCTATCAATCAACCCAGGTGTAATTATAAGATGGGCAACGATTGCGGTCTACTAAGCGCGTCCGCTACTACGTTAGCTTTCCCCGGCGTATACAGGATATCAAGATCATACGCTGCAAGAAATTCTAGCCAACGCTGCTGTCTCAAATTCAGATCTTTCTGGGTATATAAATACTTCAATGATTGATGATCTGTGTACAGTATAAATTTCTCGCCCAATAAATAATGCCTCCAGATTTTCAAAGCAAAAACGATAGCTAGCAGCTCAAGATCATGAGTTACATAATTCTTCTCATGCGGTTTCAATTGGCGGCTTGCATAAGCGACTACTTGGCCTCTCTGCATTAACACTGCACCAAGACCTCTAATAGAAGCATCTCTCCAAACCGTTAAATCCTGATTGCCACCAATAATTGTTAACATTGGAGCGGTGGTCAGCTTCGATTTCAATTCCTGGAAAGCTTCTTCACAGTCGGAAGTCCACTTAAACTTCTCATGTTTCTTTGTGATCTTCGTTAACGGACCGGATATCTTCGAAAAATCCTTAACGAACTTTCGATAATAACTAGCCAACCCCATAAAACTTCTAACTTCTGTGGGAGTAGTGGGTTGTTTCCAGTCTTGAATCGCTATTATTTTGCTTGGGTCAACAGAAATTCCTTTCTCTGACACGACATGGCCAAGAAATTTAACTTCTTCTTGCCAGAAGACACATTTAGAGAATTTGGCTTTGAAGACGTTCTTCCTTAGAATCTCCAATACTTGTTCTAAGTGTTTTTCATGCTCGGGTTTTGATTTGGAGTAGATTAAAATATCATCGATGAATACAAGGACAAATTTATTCAGAACTCCCCTGAACACTCTATTCATTAGATCGACAAAGTATGCTGGAGCGTTACATAGGCCAAACGGCATTACTAACCATTCATAAAATATGTCTGGACCTCTGAAAGCTGTCAAAGGAACACACTCTTCTGCTATTCTCAATTGATGAAAACCTGTAGCTAGGTCCATTCGGGAAAATACTTTCGCCCCATTCAATTGGTCTAGCAAATCATCAATGCGGGGTACTGGATATTTATTTTTAAGCGTCTGTTTGTTGAGGTCTCGGTAATCAACGCATAATCGAAGAGTACCGTCTGACTTCGGGACAAACACAACGGCTGCACCCCAATTAGAAAAACTAGGTCTGATTAGACCCTTCCACAACAGTTGATGAGTTTGATCGCCTAATTCTTCATTTTCTTTCGGAGTCATTCTACGAATTGGATGCACCACTGGTCTGGCATTTGGAATTAGATCGATTCGGAATTCTATTTCTTTTTGCGGAGGTAAGTTTTCAACTTCTTCAAACACATCCGCATAGTTGCTAACAATCGGAATCCTTTCCATGGAAGTGGGAATAAGTTCTAATGCTGACCAAAATTCTTCTCTATTCGGATTCGAACCATGACAGGGAACCGTAATATATCCAAGCTTCGTTCGAATTTTAACGATTCTTTCCGCACAATTCACTTCGGCTTCATATTTCGTTAACCAATCCAGCCTGAGAATAATATCGAATTCGGGAAAATCCATAACGATTAAATCAAAAGGAAATTTGTAGGAAGAATAAGAGATCGGCACTCTACAATATGAACCGAGAGTAACAGGACCCCCTATCGGGTTATGAACTTCAACCGATTCTTTGAGCTTTCGCTGTTTTAACTTTAATTTGTGCACTGTGTTTCTAGCAATAAAACTACGCGATGCACCTATGTCAAATAATACAGAAACAGGAATATTTTTAATTATAAGGGTACCTCCCAAAACATCGGGTTTACCTGCTCCATCGGAAGCAGCTGGCGGGCTAGACCCGTCATAGACATGAGCTACTGTTGCTTTCTTCAGCAAAGGACAGTCTTTGACCAGATGATCGGTCTTGCGACAAATGAAGCACGAGCGAGGGTTCTGAGAGCCTTGACTCGAGCCTTGAGAATTCGTTTTCTGCCTCTTCGGAGCTGTGCAGACGTTTGAGTAGTGCCCCGGCTTACCACAATTAAAGCAATTTCCTCTTGGCGGCTTGCCAGTCTGAGGTTTTGAAGATGCTGCTTGGCTTGACTCACCCTGATTTACAGCAGGCTTGCGCTTGTTTCCGTCTTGGCTTCTAGCGCGATCCTGATCCAGATGCCTTTGATCAAGGTCTTCATAGTTGCATGTCATTTCCACCAGCTCGTTGAATTCCAGCTTGACATGGGCCATGGCTCTATCATGATATTTTCGTCTTAGCCCAAGGATAAACCTCTTATTTTTGGATTTCGCGGTGGCGACGAGCTCTGGAGCATAGGGCGACAACATTGTAAATTTGTTCAAATAATCTTGCACGGAAAGATCCCCTTGCTGGAGATAGGCGAAGTCATCGTGCATTCTTTCTAGAGCTTGTTCTGGGACATATTTCTCCTTGAAGAGTTCTTTAAATCCATCCCATGTTCTTCCAGCTTTTCTATTCCCGGCGGTAAGAGATTCCCACCATAATTCAGCTTGTTCCTGCATAAGCCGGTCGCCCATAATAGCTTTGTCTTCGTCTCCAAGCCTTAGGCCTTCAAGAATTTTCTCGCATGTTTTGAGCCATGCAAGGGCCTCTATTACGGTGCCAGTTCCTGAGAAGGTCTTGCCTCCTAAGTTCTTATATCTCTTAGCTACGCGGTCAAGCTCGAAGTATTGAGCTGCCGGAGGTTGTATCAAAGGTCCTTCTTGAGCTGGGATTTCTCCCCTTCCTCGGCCTCGGCCGGCACGGCCTCCTCTAGCGGCGGCTGCTCTGGTAGCCATTTTTCAAATTCTGTATAAGCAACGAAAAAAGTCAGCTAACAGAAATGATAGTCTATTGCATAGTTAAGCAGAAATTTCAACGGAAAGATAACGATGGACTGATCAATTGTTTTTGCTATTCTGCTCAGCTCATTCTAGGACTTTACTAGTCCTATCTCTAATGAGCGACTCGCCTTAGAATTCTACTAATTCTATTTTGACGAAGTGTTTAATGTGTTAGACTCCAGAACTAAGGTTAACCAAAGCTCTGATACCAGCTGTGACAATCCCAAAACCCCATGACACGGTGTTAAGGATAATCACTGGAATATAACACATTAATCATCATTAGCAGATCACAGATAATAGCATAAACCGAAAATAGAATAATTTACACACATATGACAGCGGAATCATATAGATATCATCACATCAGAGAAGCACAGTACAGGATACAACTTAGTGCATAATGATACATAATCAGTCACCATCGCCTGAGGCGGAATCATACATGAAGAGTACACAAAAGGAATATCAGTCTACATCGCCAATGGCGGAATCATAATATAGATACAATAATGGCGGAGAAAATCCAAGTCAGCACAGTGTAGTCAAGCCTCGCCATGAGCCAAAAGGTGCGTCAGAAACCTGTAACTAGGCTGCCCGTGTGAAAATGAGGGCACCCGAGTTTGCAAGGTGAAACAAACTACGAGTCAGTCATGGGACTGGTATGAGAAATCTACTCAACTTATTAACAACAATAATAAGGCAAATCAAAGGACCACGCCACTTTCGCGGAACGGGTTTACTCCAATGAGTGCTAGTGCATGAAATAAAATAAATGATTAAATCAACGCAATGCTTTTTATAAAATGAAGCCATTATAAGACTCAGGTCCCATCACACAATGCAACGCAAGCCGGAGGATAGAGTTTTTACCTTATAATGGCCAAAGATGCTTCATACGAATAAAACAAAGGTGTTCGATATTATTACTAGTGCATATATGTTTCAAAAGCAATTCAATCATAAATATCAATCCTAGGCGGCATAGCTACCATCTACTATGTCGCCATACTAGTAATACAATCACATTCGCATATTTCGTATTAGAAATTGGATTCCTTCATGAGTCGAGGCAAGGGGCAAGCTCCTCTCCAATTCGAGACACTCTAGCAAATATCCCAGGACCCCACTATGATCCTTGGATCTTCAGGGCCGGTCCTCTCTTACTTTTGAGGATTGGCAATTCCTGAACACATGTTTCCCGGTCCTTACAGACCTATATCGAGGCGCCTCGCATTCCAACAACCACACAGGTGAAAAGTATATATAATGTCAGGGCTGGTAGGTCACTGACACCACCTTAGCTAGAAAGAAACGTCGTGCTCTCCCTGCAGTCACTCTCCCGTTTTTGACTCATACCGAGGTGTGAGGCTCGCAAATTCACGTTATACACAAAGCTACGTCACACAGACCATGCTTTGATCATCAACCACAAGACTTTGCTTTGCAACAGAAGCCTTGATCATATGCCACTTAGGCGTGCCACACAGGCAATCCACTCCATGCGACTGATTTCTGTCAATACATAACCTCTGAGCTCGTACGTCTCAGAGAAGGGCGTTAAGCAAGAGAATAAATTCTCTGCCGCCAACAGAGATATATTTAACAGAGATCAATCAACACAAAACAAAATCCAATGTCAGACACACAGTCCATTTACAAGTCCGTTCTGGGTCTGAACGAAACCGGAGGCACCAATTCCTCGCATATCCGTACAATCAACAGTATGTGTGGACGGCTACTGCTTCAATTCCTTCATGGTAGCTACTCCAATCACGAGCATCAGTAGCGCCCATCCATCTAATGTGGAGATCGTCGGTCTTCAGTCGTCTTTGACTCTTCGACTTCTCAACGTCGATCGATTATTAGAAATGAGTTAAACTCGGCCTTTTCAAATAACCCACGTATATTTAGATTTCCAAATCAATTAATCACGTGGTTGGACTATTCAACATTCACATTTCAGTTATTTAGTTATAATTTTCATGTCAAATACATTCAACCATCACATATCAAGCAAACACAACAAAATTGGTTTATTTTCACTCTATATCGTCTATAGTACTTTATAACGATATATCGCCATTTTTATTTAATTTAAAACGGCCATATTTAATTGAACGACGTTTCAGGTCGTGTCGATGCACTGGCGCTGCTTTTCATTAATTTTGTTTTACACATATATGAAAATCTAACCGTTGGATCTTCACAAATTTTACATCATTAGGAAGGTCATTTCAAAACGAATCCAACGGTTTCAGTTTTGGGAAAATTCGACGGTCGGATCTTCCACACTAACCATTTGAAGTTACGATTTCAATTTACGAACTGCAGCGTCGTTATTTGATTTAATTTAATTATATTTTTATATATATATAAATATAATCGTTTCTGGCGCTGTTTTTCTTCAGTTTTGAATTAAACATTCCAGATAATCCAACCGTCGGATCTTCACAAAGTTGGTGCCGTTGGAAAGATATTTCCAAGGCGAACCCAACGGTTGAGGTTTCGGGAAAATCCAATGGTCAGATCTTCCGCACTAGTCGTTTGAAATCACGGTTTCAAAATATGAACTGCACGGCCACGTTTCGTTTTAATTCTATTTATATTTATATATTTATATAAATATAGTTCATTCAAAAATTCCTATATCGTTTCCACTTCAATTATTTCACTAACGCCTTTAATTTTTGGAAAATTTCGTCATAACCTCCTTTGTACGGGAGGGTCTGGGAAAATTCCCAAATAGCCACATGGGCGTCTCATATCAAAAAGAAAAAGAAAAAGCCAAGCGGCTAGCCAACAGGCTCATAAAATCATCACCCAAACAAAGCGGTAAATGTTTACCTATTTGTCGGGCACAAAATTCTATTTCTCTTCTCTAGCCCCTTTTGCTTTAACATGTTCAATAGATATGCATGTACATATATACAATTTCTAACATTTATCATTTTCCATTCAATTTCATATTTGATTTGCTTTGGTTTAAAAACACCATTCATTCTAATGTTGCATGCATAGGCTAAAATCATATCATTAGCTAGTTAATGTATATTTCAACTCATGCACGTTTATTTGAACAAGTGGCTATTTTTAACACTTCACATTTCAAAGATGATAATTTTGGCAAACTAAAATAGATTTCAACACATGACTATTTTATTTAGTTCCTATGCATATTAAAAATAATATTTCTATCACAAATATTTATTTCAACGTCCGCATATCTTTAGCATATCACACATATGATAAAAATGATATTTTTATCATTTAAAATATTTATTCGACAAATAGATGTTTCAGCACTTCATAGTTTCAATAAAAATGTAATTTTTATCGTTCGATCTTTTTATTCAACACATGAACTTTTCCACTACACACACTTCTCAACAAATGAGCATCTCCACACATGGACATTTTATTTATGTTGTTTATATTAGAAAGATGGGATTTTTATTGTTGAAATTATTTATACAAGGCGAATATTTTTCATACTTCATATATATATAAAAATGTGATTTTTATTGTTTAAACACTTCATTCATTCACAAATGAATTTAATTTTCATACAACACTTTTTAACACATGAATATTTCCACACATGGATATAGTTTCAATATATGACTTTAATTTCAACGCAAGAAGATAATTTCAACATATGAAAATAATTCTAACACACAAAGATTATTCAAAATTTCGGCAGCATAACGGCAGGGTAGTTAAAACCGGCACCGTCCCTAGTACGGCTCCTCGCTCTACCTTAAAACCTCGTGGTTTTTGACAATGGGGATTCATGCATCTAATTCGCACGCAGGCGGCATGTTTATTTTTATTTCCACAAATATTTCCAATTCATTTCAATCACCAATGGGTTTTTTTCAACCACAACCAAACAATATCAACCACAAACCATTATTCAACCATTCGTATTTTTCATCCAATATTTCACACCAATTTACCACAATAAATATCGTCC
Organism: Allium sativum; assembly: GCA_030737875.1. Lineage (NCBI taxonomy): Eukaryota > Viridiplantae > Streptophyta > Magnoliopsida > Asparagales > Amaryllidaceae > Allium > Allium sativum. The sequence goes on along the minus strand of CM060922.1, from coordinate 269,056,361 downwards.
ATGGTTTGTGGACGAGGGGAGTATATATATAATATATTTGCAATATTTCACTAGCATTTCAACACATATATCACTTATTCTATGCATGTAAAAATTCATACTTCGCTTATATAGCTTACACTACGCATGTACATGAGGTATACAACATGTATGTAATTTATATTTCGCTTATATAAATTATACACGACATTTTCCATTCAATTTCACGTTAATTTAGATTTCTCACCTTGGTTTTCTGAGCGCTAAAAATCGATACGATGTCAGAAAAATCCGCAGCTTCTTCTATTGGGTAGAGAGCTTCCTTGCGGTCTTGATGTTTCCTGTTTCATCGAATTTCGTCAACACACCAAAAAGATATGATTTTTCAAAGTGTAAAGATCAAAGAAAAACTCACTTTCACGATGGTTCAAAACTAGGTTTGCGGTTTTCGCGAGAACCGGGGCATGAGGGGACGATCAGGGAGTTGGACGTGGAAGAGCTTCGAGAGGGCTACAGGCGCGCGGCGGTTTGGTGGCGTTCGGTGGTCCAGATCGGCGGCGACGGCGGTTTAAAGGTCGGAACTTTGGAAGGGGATATCTCGACGTAGAAGCAACGATAGGGGGAGCTCCTTATATGGATTTGAAGAGGGGAAGGAGAACTACAAAAAGTTGAACTGGGGGAGGAGCTAATTCGGGCTGTGGCGATCGGAAATCGCCAGGGAAGGGGGGGGGAAGCTTTTCCGTCGTCGATGTCGGGGTCGGGGGGGGGGGGGGGGGGGGGTTTCTGATATTTTTTTATTATTTATGAATGGAGAAATATGATTGGCCGAGGACTATATTAAATTTTTAAATAGTGTTTTCTCAAACGAACTCCTTTTTAAACCCAACAACTGTCGCTCCTAGCTAAATACCCCCATTCCGGACACAATGGGATATGTTTCGTAGGCCAATTTGACTGTTACAGTCAGTTATTTTTCAAATTAAAGTATAAAACATTTAATTTTTAACTCTGAACGCACATTTCAATTTGCGAGGGCCACAAACTAATTCGAAAAATTCCAGAAAAATAAATCTAGCTATGTTTTGACGCTACGGTCCCCATGTAACGACCCAGAAAATCTGAACCAATTTAAAAATTTTAAATTGGCTAAAATAATGGATTTTAAATATTTAAAATAAATATTTTAAATAATGGCGATGAAAACTGAGTTTGAATCAACATTTGAAAACGAATATAATTAATTATAATTATATATAGAATTGAAAATGGCGCGGTAGTTCGATAATTCGATTTCAAACTTCAATTGAATATACCGGGTGCAAAACAATCTGGACTTTAGTGAAACCAAAAACATTAGTATCTAATTGATGATATCTTTCTAACGAATCTGACCAATCGAAATTTGATAGCGGGAATCAAAAGATATGTCCAGTTGAAAATTCTGAATAGTCGCTATGGAATTCAGGCCCTTAAAAATGGACATTTTGCAAATGACCTCGGATTTCGACGAAACCACTTTTGTTAGATCCGCAGTGTCAAGTTATTGCTAGGTTTCAAATTTCATAATTTTTCGAATCAATATGTGAGCGTGGCAAAGGAAAACGCGTTTGACCGATTTCAGTTGATTTTAATCGACTGGAAATTGACCATTTTTCAAACGGTCTCAGAATTCGACGAAACTAGTTTTGTTAGGACCGTATCGTCAATACGAAGCTAGAAAATATTTTTATGGAATTTTTCTAGTTAGTATGTGGCCCCGGTAATTTGAAATGTACGTTTAAAATTCAATATAATGATTTAAAAGAAAATTCAAAAGGAAACTGATTGTAACGATCAAATCAGCTTGCGATGCATATCCCATTGTGTTCGGAATGGGGGTAAAACGCTATGGGCGACAGGCGGTGGGCCTCGTTTAGAGGTCGTACGTAAAAGGTCAACTCTTTGCTAAATTTAATAATTAAATAATAAATAATAAAATAAAAAAAAAAAAAACTCTTCCCTCCTTTATCTCCTTCTGGCCCCCCCCGATTCAGTTAAACAAAAAAAACAAAAACAAAAGAAAAAAAAAAACCCTAACAGCTATCGCCGCCCCCCTCAGGCGAACGCCGCGACGTAGCTATCGCCGCCCCCTCGAGACCTGACGCCGACGAGCCCTGCCGCCTTACCCTGAACCAATCGCGACGCCCCCCCCCCCCTGAACCAATCGCGAGCCCCCCGTCGAATCAAATCGAGCCTCCTCCCACCGAACGACAATCGAAGCCGCCGCCCTCACAATCGATCCACCGCCCTCCGACGAACTGCAGAAAACACCCCCCCTCTGTAAGTTTTTCGTTTTGCTGTTTTGTTTTTAAAGTTAAAAACTGATTTAGTTTAAAAGTATAAAGCAGATTTTTTATAAAAGAAAAAAACTGATTTCTTTAGAAAAGATTAAACAGATTTTTTATAAAGAATTTAAAACAGATTTTTTATAAAAAGAATTTAAAACAGAAATTTTAAAAAAAAAAAAAAGTTAAAACAGATTTTTTATAAAAGAATTAAAAACTGAAATTTTTAAAAGAGGATTTAAACTGATTAATTTTAAAGTATTTTAAAACTGGATTTTAAAAAGTATTTTAAAACTGAAATGATTTTTTTTAAGTATAAAGCCTGATCTTATAAAAGTATATAAAAAAAAACTGATTTAAAAAAAAACATTTTAAAAACTGATTTTAAAATGATTTATAAACTAAAAGGAGATTAGAAATTTAAAAGTAAAAATCATATTTTTATTTATTGAAAGCCAAAGTAAAAATCATATTTTTATTTATTGAAAGCCGAAGTAAAAATCATATTTTTATTTATTGAAAGCCAAAGTAAAAATCATATTTTTATTTATTGAAAGCCGAAGTAAAAATCATATTTTTATTTATTGAAAGCCGAAGTAAAAATCATATTTTTATATATTGAAAGCCGAAGTAAAAATTCGTTTTTTATATATTGAATATTCGATTTTTTTTATATCGAATAACATAGTAAAAATTCGATTTTTACATGTGTAGAGAATACGGGCGAAAGCGACAAAAGGCGAAGATTTCTATAAAGGAAGAATCGTGAAGTTGGATAGCTATTGGTGAGATTTCTGATTTAAAATTTATATATATATGTGTGAAGTAAAAGTGAATTGCTATATATAAATATATATATATATATATACGCCCCTCGTCCACAAACCATGGACGATATTTATTGGTTGAAATTGTTGTGAAAAATTGAATGATTGTTTGGGATTGTTTGTGATTGATATTGGTTGATTGTGGTTGAAAAATACCCATTGGTGGTTGTGAAATATTTGGTTGAAACCACATAGGATTAGTTTGTGGAATTGAAATAAATATATATACATGCCGCCTGCGTGCGAACTAGATGCATGATTCCCATTGTCAAAAACCGCGAGGTTTTAAGGTAGAGCGAGGAGCCGTACTAGGGACGGTGCCGGTGTAACTACCCTGCCGTTATGCTGCCGAAATTTTGAATAATATTTGTGTGTTTGAATTATTTTCATATGCTTAAACTATATTTATTCCTTATATAGAAAACATTCATGTGTTGAATTGATATTCATTCGTTGTTTAGAAATTCATGTGTTGAATGATATTCATATTTTGAAATAAATTGTTCGATAATAAAAATCACATTTTTATCTATATATAAAAACTATAGAAAACATTCATGTGTTGAATTGATATTCATTCGTTGTTTAGAAATTCATGTGTTGAATGATATTCATATTTTGAAATAAATTGTTCGATAATAAAAATCACATTTTTATCTATATATAAAAACTATAGAAAACATTCATGTGTTGAATTGATATTCATTCGTTGTTTAGAAATTCATGTGTTGAATGATATTCATATTTTGAAATAAATTGTTCGATAATAAAAATCACATTTTTATCTATATATAAAAACTATAGAAAACATTCATGTGTTGAATTGATATTCATTCGTTGTTTAGAAATTCATGTGTTGAATGGTATTCATATTTTGAAATAAACTGTTTGATAATAAAAATCACCTTTTATCGACTATATGAACTATATAGAAAAATAGTGTTTTGAAATGAATTGTTTTACAATAAAAATCACATTTTTATTGTATGCATAAAACGTTGAAATGTGAAGTGTTAAAAATAGCCACTTGTTCAAAATAAACATAGATGAGTTGAAATATTCATTAATTAGCTAATGAAATGATTTGCACCTACTTATGTAACATTAGAATGAATGGAGTTTTTAAACCAAATAGAAATCAAATATGAAGTTGAATAGAAAATGAAAAATGATATGAACTGTATATATATGTACATGCATATTCATTGAACAGGTTATAGCAAAGGGGCTAGAGAAGAGGAATAAAATTTTGTGCCCGACAAATAGGTACACATTTACTGATTTGTTTGGGTGATGATTTTGAGCCTGATTGGCTAGCCGCTTGGCTTTTTCTTTTTCTTTTTGAGATTAGAAGGACCGGGACGCTATTTGCGATTTCCCGACGCTCCCGGTGCAGGGGAGGTTATGGCGAAATTTTTCCAAAATTTAAGGTGTTAGAAATTTTTTTGAAGTGAAAACGATATTGAAATAGTTGAATGAACTATATTTATATAACTATATAAATATAAATAAAATTAAAACGAAACGAGGCCGTGCAGTTCGTATTTTGAAACCGTGATTTCAAACGACTAGTACGGGAAATCCGACCATTGGATTTTCCCGAAATCTCAACCGTCGGGTTCGCCTTGGAATAATCTTTCCAACGGCACCAACCTTGTAGAAATCCAACGGTTGGATTGTCTGGAATGTTTAATTCAAATCTGAAGAAAAACAGCGCCAGAAACGATTATATTTATTTATATATATAAATAAAATTATATTTAATCGAATAACGACGCTGCAGTTCGTATTTTGAAATCGAAAATTCAAACGATTGTACCGGGAGATCCGACCGTCGGATTTTCCCGAAACTGGAACCGTTGGATTCGCTTTGAAAAGACCTTTCTAATGATGTAAATTTTGTGAAGATCCAACGGTTAGATTTTCAGATATGTGTAAATCAAATCTGAAGAAAAACAGCGCCACGGCCGCCTTATGGCCCGAAGCGTCGTTTTGAATAAAATGGCTATTTTAAAATAAATAAAAATAGCGATAAATAGTTATAAAATATCGTAAGCGATATGGAATGGAAATAAACTGAATTTGCTTGATTTATGTGATGTGTGATGGTTGAATGTGTTTGGTGTGAAAACTATATTAAAGAACACAATTGGTGTTGTCGAATAATTTAACCATTGAAATAAATCGATTTGAAATTCTAAATATACGTGAATTATTTGAAAAGGCCGAGTTAATTCTCATTTCGAATAATCGACCGACGATTGAAATTAGAAGATGAAGACGATGGTCGAAGACCGGAGATCTTCACCTCGTTTGGATGGTAACCGAGGTCCTGATTGGGAGGCATCCCGAAATATGGATAATGAGTGGTGATCGTTCAGACGTACGTGTTGATCGATGGGTTTGCGAGGTATTTAGTGCCTCCGGTTTCGTTCAGACCCAGAACGGACTTGTAAATGGACTGTGTGTCTGACATAGGATTTATTCTGTGTGGCATGCTAAGATGCAGTGATCAGGGCTTCTGTTGAAAAGCAAAGTCTTGTGGAGATGATCAAAGCACCGCCTGTGTGGCGTGGCTTTGTGTATAACGTAAATTCGCGAGCCTCACACCCCGGTATGAACCTAAAACGGGAGGAAGGACCTCAGGGAGGACATGCGTTTCTTTCTAGCTAGGGTGGTGTCAGTGACCTACCAGCCCTGACATTTATATACTTTTCACCTATGTGGTTGTTGCTGTTGCGAGGCGCCTCGGTTTGATCGGACGATCCGGGTCCGATGGAGTCATTCGTTGGCTCGTTTACACCCCAAAGGGTGGGGAAACGCAGTGTTCAGGAATTTTAATCCACATCGGTGGACCGGCCCTGACGATCCAAAGGCTTGACTGAGTACTTGCCTGAGGGGCGGGCTAGAGCGTCTCGAATTCGGTAAGGACTATCTTTTGCCTTGGTTCATGACGGAAATCCAATTTCCAAATACGACATCGTGCGGTTTTGATTGTATACCTACATATGGCGACATAGTGGTATGGGGCATTAATGCCGTCTATGATTGATAGTTATGATTTGAAATTGTTTTCAAAACATATAAACACTAGCAGTAATATCAAATGCCTTTGTTTTATTCGTATCAAGCATATCTTGGCCGTTATAAGGTAAAAACTCTATCCTCCGGTTTGCGTTGCATTGTGTGATGGGAACTGAGTCTTATAACGGCTTCATTTTTATAAAAAGCATAGCGATGTTTAAAAGAAAGATTTGTTTTAAAGCACTGGCAATCCAATGGAGTAAACCCGTTCCACGAAAGTGGCGTGGTCCTGTGATTAGCCAAATTATATATGTGTTGAGTAGATTTCTCATACCAGTCCCATGACTGACTCGTAGTTTGTTTCACTCTCAAACTCGGGTGCCCCTTTTTCTACACGGGCAGCCTTGTATTCAGGTTTAGCTGGTTCTTTCTGGATAGCTGGAGCTGAAGATGGATTCTATCATTTATTTCTTTTTATGCTGTTCAGCTCCTATTGTACATATTTTGTTTATTTCCGCTGTAGACATTTATGTATAGCTGAACTGTATTTGTACTAAGTAAGATCCTGTATACTGTGTAACTCTGATGATTACTTTTATCCAGTATATTTTGTTGTTCATTCTGGTGTATTTATTTAATTCTGTTCTGCTATTATCTGTTTCTGTGTTATATTCCAAAAGATAACCTTGTTTCCGTGAAAACGGGAAATCGGGTCGTCTCAACGTGGTATCGGAGCTTTGGTTAAGCTTAGTTCTGGAATATAACATTTGAACGAACTCGTCAGAAATAGAACCAGTAGTGTTCTAGGGCGGGTAACTCTATACAGATAGGATCAGCAATATCCTAGTATGAGTAAAGCAGAATAAATTACACCTCGATAGACACATTTACATTTGAAGTATATGTTTTCTATGTTTGAAAATACCTTTTCTGTGACCTGACACTTGATCTGCTAATTGCAGAAGTACTAGAAAAATGAGTGCCAGAAACAGAAGGAATTCAGAACCCGATCTAGAGGCTCTATTCAAGAGATATCGAAATCTGGGTGGAGAAAAATTCTCGGGCAATGAATCTATTATTCAAACTCAAGCTTGGTTGAGTTCTGTCGAAAAAATCTTTGAGCATATCCGGCTGAGAGATGACCAGAAAAGGTTAGTAGCATCTTGGGCGCTTAAAGAAGAAGCTTTAATCTGGTGGGAATCAATCATCAGAAATAATCCAGAAGGTGATATCACCTGGGACAGATTCAAATTGATTTTCTTAGAAAGATTTACTCCTCCCGAAGTAACCGAGAGATTATGTGATGAATTTTCTTATCTAATACAAGGTGATATGACCATTCCGGAATATCATAAGAAATTCAACGAACTTGCTCACTTTGCTCCTCATCTAATTCAAAATCCGAAGAGGAAAAATATGAGATTTATTCACGGGCTTCAAAGGAAATACCAGAATAAGGTATTGGGGCATGTGAAGCTTCCTTTTCCAGAAATGATTTACATGGCTTATCAGTATGAAGACCTCCATAAGAAAGGAATGTTGCGCGACGAAGAAGAAGTCTGTTCTAGTGACAAAACAGAGTCAGAAACTGATATTCCTGAAGCCAGTACAAGGTCTGAGGTCAATAAGAAGCTCAGTGCCAAGAGAAAAAGGGCTGAATCTGGGAACGAACGAATAATGACCGCCACGTGCTCGAGCTGCAATAGAAAAGGGCATTTGGCGGTAAGTTGCAAATCTTGGAACAAACGAAGAAAAAGTGGATCTAAGCCCACTAAGAAACAAAAGAACCCACATGGGGAAAGAAGATGCCATAAGTGCCGCCAGGCAGGTCACATTGCACGGGAGTGCCAACTCTCAAAGAAACCTGAAACCGTGTGTATAAATGAAGTAGCAGAAACTTCCGAGCCCTCAGCTAGTCAAGAAAGGCCCGATGTTTTAGAAGGCACGCTTACTGTCAAAAACATTCCAGTCAAAGTACTGTTTGACACAGGCGCGTCACGAAGCTTCATTTCCAAAGATGCAGCTAAGAAGCTGGATTTGAATTTGAAGAAGCTCAAGGAACCAATGACTGTCCAGAATCCAGTTGGGGGTTCCATTGATCTCAGTTGGATTTGTGGAGTGCCGGTTTCTTTCTCTCGTTATCGGTTTCCTACCATCGCAGTCGTTATGAATTTTAAAGAGTTTGATCTTATCTTAGGGTTAGATTGGTTGACTAAATATGAAGCTGAGGTTAAATGCGCCGACAGAGTCGTAAAGGCGAAGATTAAATCAGGCGATTATATAACCATACCATGTGAAGGCCCGACTTCAAATAGAAAAGACTTCTGGGCAGTTTTGAATGTTTCTCCAGCCCAAATAGAAAATGTCCCTGAAGTCATAGAGAATATTCCTGACCTCATTAAAGATATTCCTGTCGTCAAGAATTATGCGGATGTGTTTGAGGAAGTTGTTCGCTTACCTCCGCAGAGAGAAATAGATTTCAAAATTGCTTTAATTCCAAATGCAAGGCCGGTAGTTCACGCTATTCGAAGGATGTCCTTGAAAGAGAAGGAGGAATTAGACAATCAAACACGACAGCTGGTATGGAAAGGTCTGATCAGGCCTAGTTTCTCTGATTGGGGTGCAGCAGTGGTATTTGTCCCAAAATCTGACGGTACTCTACGACTATGCGTGGATTATCGTGATCTGAACAAGCAGACAATAAAGAATAAATATCCGTTGCCGCGAATTGATGATTTATTGGATCGATTAAATGGAGCACAAGTATTTTCAAGAATGGACCTAGCTACAGGTTTCCATCAACTTCGAATTGCCGAAGAGTGTGTTCCAATGACAGCGTTCAGAGGCCCCGACTTATTCTACGAGTGGTTAGTAATGCCGTTCGGCTTATGTAACGCTCCAGCTTATTTCGTCGATCTGATGAATAGAGTATTCAGAGGAGTACTGAACAAATTTGTTTTGGTTTTTATTGATGATATTCTAATCTTCTCTAAATCAAAGGCCGAACATGAAAAGCATCTGGAACAGGTGTTAGAAATCCTCAGGAGAAATGTATTGAAAGCAAAGTTTTCCAAATGTATATTCTGGCAAGATGAAGTGAAATTTCTGGGCCATGTCGTATCGAAAGATGGAATCGCTGTGGATCCAAGCAAAATCACAGCTATTCAAAATTGGAAACAGCCCAGTACTCCCACTGAAGTCCGCAGTTTTCTCGGATTGGCTAGCTATTACCGAAAGTTCGTTAAAGACTTTTCGAAGATATCTGGTCACTTAACGAAGCTTACAAAGAAGCATTCTAAATTCAAATGGACTCAAGAGAGTGAGGAAGCTTTCGAAGAGCTAAAGTTAAGATTAACGACAGCTCCAGTGTTAACCATCATCGATGGCAACCAAGATTTGAAAGTCTGGACTGATGCTTCTAGAGAAGGCCTCGGCGCAGTGTTAATGCAAAGAGGCCAAGTGATTGCTTATGCTAGCCGCCAACTGAAACCACACGAGAAAAACTATGTAACTCATGATCTTGAGTTATTGGCTATCATATTCTCTTTGAAAATCTGGAGACACTATCTTCTGGGCGAGAGATTTGAACTGTTTACAGATCACCAGTCGTTAAAGTATCTGTTCACTCAGAAGGACTTAAATCTGAGACAGCAACGTTGGCTGGAGTTTCTTGCAGCATATGACTTCGAAATTATATATACTCCAGGGAAAGCCAATGTCGTGGCCGATGCGCTGAGCAGAAAGAATATAATGATCGCCAGCTTTATTATCACGACTTCCTTGATTGACAAAATATCTATTCTTCAGAAGGAGGATAACTTTATAAAAGATATGATCAAAAGGATTCAGAAAGGCGAACCCTCGTGTTTTCAAATAGATAACGACGAGACCTTGAGGTTAAAAGGAAGGATTTGTGTTCCTGACGTTCCCGAGCTAAAAAGGGAAGTGTTAGACGAGTGTCACAAGTCCAAGTTGAGTATCCATCCTGGTGTGGCCAAAATGTACAACGACCTCAAAAGAACATTCTGGTGGAAGGCTATGAAAAGAGACGTTTCAATATATGTTAGTCGATGCCCCACCTGCCAGCTAGTCAAAAGCGACCAACAGAAATTGGCTGGATTATTACAACCGCTAGAAGTTCCTGGCTGGAAGTGGGAACATATTTCTATGGATTTCATTGATGGTCTGCCCAGAACCAGAAAAGGGAATGACAGTATTTGGGTGATCGTAGATCGTTTCACGAAGACCGCCCATTTCATACCTGTCAAATCAAATAGAACTGCTCAGAGTCTGGCGCAGATATACTTCAGAGAAATAGTTAGACTACATGGAGTGCCACTCAGTATAGTAAGTGATAGAGATACAATATTCACTAGCAAATTCTGGGAAGCATTTCAAGTCGAGCTAGGAACGAAGTTAAACTTGAGCACCGCTTATCATCCTCAGACAGACGGTCAGACTGAGAGGGTGAATCGCATTTTAGAAGATCTATTGCGGGCTTGTGTTATAGATTTCGGTGGATCATGGGAAGACAATCTGCATTTGGCTGAATTCTCTTATAACAACAGCTATCAGGCAAGCCTGACAATGTCGCCATTCGAAGCATTATATGGTAGGCCGTGCCGGTCTCCTGCTTGTTGGGTCGAGCCTGGAAATAGACTTGTGTTGGGTCCCGATATGATTCGAGAAGCGGCCGACAAAGTCGATTTTATTAGGAAGAGATTACTCGCCGCTCAAAGCCGACAAAAGAGCTATGCCGATAGAAGAAGAAGAGATATATCCTTTGAAGTTGGCGACTATGTATATTTGAAAGTATCGCCGATGAGAGGAGTTATCCGGTTCGGTAAAACTGGAAAGTTAGCACCCAAATTCATTGGTCCGTTTCCTATTCTGGAACGGATTGGAACTCTCGCTTATAGGGTCAAACTGCCTGACTGGTTGCCTGGAGTTCATGATGTATTTCATATATCTCAACTTCGAAAGCACGTTCATGATCCAGACTTGATCGTGGAAGAAGCAGCTCAGCAGGACATTGAAATTACTCCAGAATTAGCCGTGAGGCGAGAGCCGCTAAAGATTATCGGCAAAGAAACCAAAGAGCTGAGAAACAAGAAGGTTCACTTAGTCAAAGTGCAATGGAGTGGAGATCCGCGAGATTGTACTTGGGAAACTGAGGAGAGCATTCAGAAAGCTTACCCCAGATGCCGAGTAGATATCTCTGATTGACTCCGGTGCAAGGTACATTTAACCTACTTTGCCTTACCATTTAATTCTCTATTCTATTGCTATTTCCTTTTCATGGATGTGCACTATTTATTCTATACTCTGAATGATTTATAAAAGAATATAGGAGTTGATTAGTATATTTTGAAAGGTTAAAAACAATTGGATTGGTTGTAGTGTTGTGTGATCGTAGATTTATCAAACCACTTTCGACTTTGTTCCTTTTCGGGGACGAAAAGTTTTAAGTGGGGGAGATTGTAACGACCTAGAAAATCTGAACCAATTTAAAAATTTTAAATTGGCTAAAATAATGGATTTTAAATATTTAAAATAAATATTTTAAATAATGGCGATGAAAACTGAGTTTGAATCAACATTTGAAAACGAATATAATTAATTATAATTATATATAGAATTGAAAATGGCGCGGTAGTTCGATAATTCGATTTCAAACTTCAATTGAATATACCGGGTGCAAAACAATCTGGACTTTAGTGAAACCAAAAACATTAGTATCTAATTGATGATATCTTTCTAACGAATCTGACCAATCGAAATTTGATAGCGGGAATCAAAAGATATGTCCAGTTGAAAATTCTGAATAGTCGCTATGGAATTCAGGCCCTTAAAAATGGACATTTTGCAAATGACCTCGGATTTCGACGAAACCACTTTTGTTAGATCCGCAGTGTCAAGTTATTGCTAGGTTTCAAATTTCATAATTTTTCGAATCAATATGTGAGCGTGGCAAAGGAAAACGCGTTTGACCGATTTCAGTTGATTTTAATCGACTGGAAATTGACCATTTTTCAAACGGTCTCAGAATTCGACGAAACTAGTTTTGTTAGGACCGTATCGTCAATACGAAGCTAGAAAATATTTTTCTGGAATTTTTCTAGTTAGTATGTGGCCCCGGTAATTTGAAATGTACGTTTAAAATTCAATATAATGATTTAAAAGAAAATTCAAAAGGAAACTGATTGTAACGATCAAATCAGCTTGCGATGCATATCCCATTGTGTTCGGAATGGGGGTAAAACGCTATGGGCGACAGGCGGTGGGCCTCGTTTAGAGGTCGTACGTAAAAGGTCAACTCTTTGCTAAATTTAATAATTAAATAATAAAAAAAAAAAAAAAAAAAACTCTTCCCTCCTTTATCTCCTTCTGGCCCCCCCCGATTCAGTTAAACAAAAAAAACAAAAACAAAAGAAAAAAAAAACCCTAACAGCTATCGCCGCCCCCCTCAGGCGAACGCCGCGACGCAGCTATCGCCGCCCCCTCGAGACCTGACGCCGACGAGCCCTGCCGCCTTACCCTGAACCAATCGCGACGCCCCCCCCCTGAACCAATCGCGAGCCCCCCGTCGAATCAAATCGAGCCTCCTCCCACCGAACGACAATCGAAGCCGCCGCCCTCACAATCGATCCACCGCCCTCCGACGAACTGCAGAAAACACCCCCCCTCTGTAAGTTTTTCGTTTTGCTGTTTTGTTTTTAAAGTTAAAAACTGATTTAGTTTAAAAGTATAAAGCAGATTTTTTATAAAAGAAAAAAACTGATTTCTTTAGAAAAGATTAAACAGATTTTTTATAAAGAATTTAAAACAGATTTTTTATAAAAAGAATTTAAAACAGAAATTTTTAAAAAAAAAAAAAAGTTAAAACAGATTTTTTATAAAAGAATTAAAAACTGAAATTTTTAAAAGAGGATTTAAACTGATTAATTTTAAAGTATTTTAAAACTGGATTTTAAAAAGTATTTTAAAATTGAAATGATTTTTTTTAAGTATAAAGCCTGATCTTATAAAAGTATATAAAAAAAAACTGATTTAAAAAAAAACATTTTAAAAACTGATTTTAAAATGATTTATAAACTAAAAGGAGATTAGAAATTTAAAAGTAAAAATCATATTTTTATTTATTGAAAGCCAAAGTAAAAATCATATTTTTATTTATTGAAAGCCGAAGTAAAAATCATATTTTTATTTATTGAAAGCCAAAGTAAAAATCATATTTTTATTTATTGAAAGCCGAAGTAAAAATCATATTTTTATTTATTGAAAGCCGAAGTAAAAATCATATTTTTATATATTGAAAGCCGAAGTAAAAATTCGTTTTTTATATATTGAATATTCGATTTTTTTTATATCGAATAACATAGTAAAAATTCGATTTTTACATGTGTAGAGAATACGGGCGAAAGCGACAAAAGGCGAAGATTTCTATAAAGGAAGAATCGTGAAGTTGGATAGCTATTGGTGAGATTTCTGATTTAAAATTTATATATATATGTGTGAAGTAAAAGTGAATTGCTATATATAAATATATATATATATATATATATATATACGCCCCTCGTCCACAAACCATGGACGATATTTATTGGTTGAAATTGTTGTGAAAAATTGAATGATTGTTTGGGATTGTTTGTGATTGATATTGGTTGATTGTGGTTGAAAAATACCCATTGGTGGTTGTGAAATATTTGGTTGAAACCACATAGGATTAGTTTGTGGAATTGAAATAAATATATATACATGCCGCCTGCGTGCGAACTAGATGCATGATTCCCATTGTCAAAAACCGCGAGGTTTTAAGGTAGAGCGAGGAGCCGTACTAGGGACGGTGCCGGTGTAACTACCCTGCCGTTATGCTGCCGAAATTTTGAATAATATTTGTGTGTTTGAATTATTTTCATATGCTTAAACTATATTTATTCCTTATATAGAAAACATTCATGTGTTGAATTGATATTCATTCGTTGTTTAGAAATTCATGTGTTGAATGATATTCATATTTTGAAATAAATTGTTCGATAATAAAAATCACATTTTTATCTATATATAAAAACTATAGAAAACATTCATGTGTTGAATTGATATTCATTCGTTGTTTAGAAATTCATGTGTTGAATGATATTCATATTTTGAAATAAATTGTTCGATAATAAAAATCACATTTTTATCTATATATAAAAACTATAGAAAACATTCATGTGTTGAATTGATATTCATTCGTTGTTTAGAAATTCATGTGTTGAATGATATTCATATTTTGAAATAAATTGTTCGATAATAAAAATCACATTTTTATCTATATATAAAAACTATAGAAAACATTCATGTGTTGAATTGATATTCATTCGTTGTTTAGAAATTCATGTGTTGAATGGTATTCATATTTTGAAATAAACTGTTTGATAATAAAAATCACCTTTTATCGACTATATGAACTATATAGAAAAATAGTGTTTTGAAATGAATTGTTTTACAATAAAAATCACATTTTTATTGTATGCATAAAACGTTGAAATGTGAAGTGTTAAAAATAGCCACTTGTTCAAAATAAACATAGATGAGTTGAAATATTCATTAATTAGCTAATGAAATGATTTGCACCTACTTATGTAACATTAGAATGAATGGAGTTTTTAAACCAAATAGAAATCAAATATGAAGTTGAATAGAAAATGAAAAATGATATGAACTGTATATATATGTACATGCATATTCATTGAACAGGTTATAGCAAAGGGGCTAGAGAAGAGGAATAAAATTTTGTGCCCGACAAATAGGTACACATTTACTGATTTGTTTGGGTGATGATTTTGAGCCTGATTGGCTAGCCGCTTGGCTTTTTCTTTTTCTTTTTGAGATTAGAAGGACCGGGACGCTATTTGCGATTTCCCGACGCTCCCGGTGCAGGGGAGGTTATGGCGAAATTTTTCCAAAATTTAAGGTGTTAGAAATTTTTTTGAAGTGAAAACGATATTGAAATAGTTGAATGAACTATATTTATATAACTATATAAATATAAATAAAATTAAAACGAAACGAGGCCGTGCAGTTCGTATTTTGAAACCGTGATTTCAAACGACTAGTACGGGAAATCCGACCATTGGATTTTCCCGAAATCTCAACCGTCGGGTTCGCCTTGGAATAATCTTTCCAACGGCACCAACCTTGTAGAAATCCAACGGTTGGATTGTCTGGAATGTTTAATTCAAATCTGAAGAAAAACAGCGCCAGAAACGATTATATTTATTTATATATATAAATAAAATTATATTTAATCGAATAACGACGCTGCAGTTCGTATTTTGAAATCGAAAATTCAAACGATTGTACCGGGAGATCCGACCGTCGGATTTTCCCGAAACTGGAACCGTTGGATTCGCTTTGAAAAGACCTTTCTAATGATGTAAATTTTGTGAAGATCCAACGGTTAGATTTTCAGATATGTGTAAATCAAATCTGAAGAAAAACAGCGCCACGGCCGCCTTATGGCCCGAAGCGTTGTTTTGAATAAAATGGCTATTTTAAAATAAATAAAAATAGCGATAAATAGTTATAAAATATCGTAAGCGATATGGAATGGAAATAAACTGAATTTGCTTGATTTATGTGATGTGTGATGGTTGAATGTGTTTGGTGTGAAAACTATATTAAAGAACACAATTGGTGTTGTCGAATAATTTAACCATTGAAATAAATCGATTTGAAATTCTAAATATACGTGAATTATTTGAAAAGGCCGAGTTAATTCTCATTTCGAATAATCGACCGACGATTGAAATTAGAAGATGAAGACGATGGTCGAAGACCGGAGATCTTCACCTCGTTTGGATGGTAACCGAGGTCCTGATTGGGAGGCATCCCGAAATATGGATAATGAGTGGTGATCGTTCAGACGTACGTGTTGATCGATGGGTTTGCGAGGTATTTAGTGCCTCCGGTTTCGTTCAGACCCAGAACGGACTTGTAAATGGACTGTGTGTCTGACATAGGATTTATTCTGTGTGGCATGCTAAGATGCAGTGATCAGGGCTTCTGTTGAAAAGCAAAGTCTTGTGGAGATGATCAAAGCACCGCCTGTGTGGCGTGGCTTTGTGTATAACGTAAATTCGCGAGCCTCACACCCCGGTATGAACCTAAAACGGGAGGAAGGACCTCAGGGAGGACATGCGTTTCTTTCTAGCTAGGGTGGTGTCAGTGACCTACCAGCCCTGACATTTATATACTTTTCACCTATGTGGTTGTTGCTGTTGCGAGGCGCCTCGGTTTGATCGGACGATCCGGGTCCGATGGAGTCATTCGTTGGCTCGTTTACACCCCAAAGGGTGGGGAAACGCAGTGTTCAGGAATTTTAATCCACATCGGTGGACCGGCCCTGACGATCCAAAGGCTTGACTGAGTACTTGCCTGAGGGGCGGGCTAGAGCGTCTCGAATTCGGTAAGGACTATCTTTTGCCTTGGTTCATGACGGAAATCCAATTTCCAAATACGACATCGTGCGGTTTTGATTGTATACCTACATATGGCGACATAGTGGTATGGGGCATTAATGCCGTCTATGATTGATAGTTATGATTTGAAATTGTTTTCAAAACATATAAACACTAGCAGTAATATCAAATGCCTTTGTTTTATTCGTATCAAGCATATCTTGGCCGTTATAAGGTAAAAACTCTATCCTCCGGTTTGCGTTGCATTGTGTGATGGGAACTGAGTCTTATAACGGCTTCATTTTTATAAAAAGCATAGCGATGTTTAAAAGAAAGATTTGTTTTAAAGCACTGGCAATCCAATGGAGTAAACCCGTTCCACGAAAGTGGCGTGGTCCTGTGATTAGCCAAATTATATATGTGTTGAGTAGATTTCTCATACCAGTCCCATGACTGACTCGTAGTTTGTTTCACTCTCAAACTCGGGTGCCCCTTTTTCTACACGGGCAGCCTTGTATTCAGGTTTAGCTGGTTCTTTCTGGATAGCTGGAGCTGAAGATGGATTCTATCATTTATTTCTTTTTATGCTGTTCAGCTCCTATTGTACATATTTTGTTTATTTCCGCTGTAGACATTTATGTATAGCTGAACTGTATTTGTACTAAGTAAGATCCTGTATACTGTGTAACTCTGATGATTACTTTTATCCAGTATATTTTGTTGTTCATTCTGGTGTATTTATTTAATTCTGTTCTGCTATTATCTGTTTCTGTGTTATATTCCAAAAGATAACCTTGTTTCCGTGAAAACGGGAAATCGGGTCGTCTCACCCAACAAAACTAGTTTCGTCGAATTCTGAGGTCGTTTGCAAAATATCAATTTTCCAGGGCTATATATTCTATATACCGACCCTTCTGAAAATTCATTCGGCCATAACTTTTGATTCCCGTTATGAAACTTCGATTTTTCAGATTCGCTAGAAAGGTATTGACTAACAGATTTAAATATTTTTGGTTTCGCTAAAATCCGTTATATTTTCCACCCTGCACAGTCAGTCAAAGTATGAATTCAAATTTTCAAACCGACTCACTATTTCTAATTCACTGTTTTATTAAAATATTCTATTTCAATTGTTCAAATTCCTTTGAAATAACCAATTTAAAAATTTTAAATTGGCTCGTATTTTCCGGGTTATTACAGTTACACGGGATTGGATTCCGTCATGGCCCAAAGTATTAGGTGACCAAAGTAGTGGATATCGTATGCTTTACGCACTGAGTGAGAGATGTGAGGATGGAAGCTATGTTTGATTGTTTGCCATCATTATGACATGCACACCTCCCCCACCTCCGTATCTTTACACAGTTTGATATGGTACCTTAGAGTGTTGTACAGTATGTAGTGCTAACTCTTTGGTTGCAGGTCCAGGTTCAGGTATGATTGGATTATACCTGTTATTGTTTTGTTTAGATGCTTATCGCTCATACCAGGCTTTATGTCTGACCCAGAGTTTTATGTCTCCTCTTATTACTCTGGGTGCTCACACGAGCAGATTAGAGACAGGTTAGCTGGTAATGTGCGAGTAGCTGATTCGGAGGCGGGCAGGAGGCTTCCACGTATGATATATATATTCTCCCTGTGTCGTTGGTGGTCGCTACTTGGGCATTAGTAGTGTACCTCCTTTATCTTGCTTTTGCTTTGAGACAGTTTGAAAGTTGTAATAAGCTATATTTTGGATTTCCGCTGCTATGATGCTTAGTTCTGATTTTTAGCTTATGCACTGTCTCTCCTGTTTTATGTCAAGTATGTTATTATTATATTTTGTTTTGTGCGCTGTGAGACATTCTACAGGTTCCTTGCATGTTCATTTCCTTCTTCCTTTTCCTTCTGACGACCCGTTCCGTGCTAACTGGACATGTGTACAGCGCACATTTGGAGTAAATGTCGGTTGGTGCGGGGCGAGCCGTCACAATATTTGTAACGGAAATCAAACGTTATAAATAGGAAATATTTGTAACGGTAAATAGAAGTTATAAATAGAGAATATTTGTAACGGAAATAAAACTTTATAAATAGGTTATATTTGTAACGGTAAATAGAAGTTATAAATAGGAAATATTTGTAACGGTAAATAGAAGTTATAAATAGAGAATATTTGTAATGGAAATCAAACGTTATAAATAGGAAATATTTGTAACGGTAAATAGAAGTTATAAATAGGAAATATTTGTAACGGTAAATAGAAGTTATAAATAGGAAATATTTGTAACGGTAAATAGAAGTTATAAATAGAGAATATTTGTAACGGAAATCAAACGTTATAAATAGGAAATATTTGTAACGGTAAATAGAAGTTGTAAATAGGATATATTTGTAACGGTAAATAGATGTTATAAATTGGAAATATTTGTAATGGTAATTAGAAGTTATAAAAAAGGGAATTGTTGGTACGGAAAATAAACGTTATAAAAAGGAAATTGACGAGATATAAAAGAGATAATCGAATAGAGTTAAATCGAATTTAGTATTCGAAGGAGCTAATCGAATTTAGTTATTTGAAAAGAGTTAATTGAATATTAGTTATTCAATTAGAGATAATCAAATAAAGTTAATCGATTAAAGATAATCAAATAAAAGTTAATCGAATTAGTCGAAGTAAGTTAATCGACTATTAGTTAGTCGAATGTTAGTTAAGCAAATAAGAGTTAATCGACTATTAGTTAGTCGAATGTTAGTTAAGCAAATAAGAGTTAATCGACTATTAGTTAGTCGAAGATTAGTTAATCGAATATGAGTTAAACAAATAGGATTAATCGAATTAGAGTTAATCGAATCAGGGTTAATTGAATATTAGTTATTCAATTAGAGTCAATCGATATAGTTATTCGAGATAGAGATAAAACAGACATAGTTATTAGGGTAAGTACCATTTAGCACGACTGCTAGCGTAATTCGCAAGGCTGCAGATAGCCTACGGCGGTCGGATGTTTCCTGAGGGAATCAGGCGTAACCATTGTGATCGCTGCGATCTAGAGTAAATCGAATATTAGTTATTCGAATTAGAGTTAATCAAATTATGTTAATCGAATAATAGTTATTCGAAGGGAATAATCAAATAAAGTTAATCGATTAGAGTAAATCAAATAGAGTTAATCGACTAGAGTTAAAATAGACATTGTTATTAAGGATGAAGTTAAATCGAATATTAGTTATTCGGAATAGAGTTAATTCAGTAGAGTTAATCAAATAAGAGTTAAGCAGTAAGAGTAAAGCAAATAGAGTTATTCGAATATTAGTTGTTCGAATAAGAGTTAAATAAAAAGGAGTTAATCAAATAGGGTTATTCGAATATTAGTTATTCGAATAGGAGTAATGAAATAGAGTTAAACAAATTAGAGTTAATCGAATATTAGTTATTCGAGATAAGAGTTAATTAAATAGAATTAACCGAAAAGAGATAATAGAATATAATCTATTCGAAATGAGTTAATCGAATATAAGTTATTCGAAGAGAGTTTATCGAATATTAGTTATTCGAAGAAGAGTTAATCAAATACAGATTACTCGAAAGGGAGTTATACGGAGAATTCGATTATATCGAATTCGGGGAAAGTATTATTTACTTTCCAATTTTTAAATCAGGATTTATTTATTTATAAAAAAATTAGTTGTTAGATTAATTAATCAAAGTAAGAAATATAGGTTAGACTTATAAGTTAGAAATTTCAGAAGTAGGGTTTATAACGTTAAACAATATAATAAATGTTTTCATAAAGGAAGCGGATTCGTAATCTGAATCCGAGAATTTGCGTAAGGAAATGGTTTTAGAAATTGAATTGATGAGCTTTATCTATTGCAAGGTTAAGATCGTTGTTCAGTTAAGGTCTGAGAGGTAATTATACCCCAACTAGATTGACTTCGAAATTTACTAAGGAATAGTTGAAGTTCGATAACAAAAGATGATTAGTAATGCAGTTAAGTAATAAATGAGTTATGGATTTAGTAGTCGTAACGATGTTTCATACAGCGTTAGTTGAAATCCATATAAATGAGTTTCGGAAACGTTTTCCAAATATAAATCAAAGATGTTTTCTAAGTGTAGAAATAAGGAAATATGAATATATATATATGGACATATATATATTCGTTGATTGGATCGATAATTCCATTTGGAATTAAGATCATTGTTTGTACACCGACATGTTTTCATTTGATAGTTAAATCACAGACTATCGAAGTTTTGACCATTTTACGTTGTTAATATGGAGAGACCGGTTGGATTATTATCCGAAGAACCACTCCGTATTGACATAAGCGTTGTGATCAAATACGATGAAGATAATCGAAGACGGTGTTATGCAAGGGCTATCCTGTTTACAGAATAGTGCCTTCGGTTTCGTTCAGTCCCAGAACGAACGTATATGGACGAATGTCTGACAGAGTATTTCCAATGATCGAATGGGTTGGGCTGTGCAAATAGATATGGTGGCAACGGATTTATTCTCTTAGCATAACATCCAGAATATTTGTATAAGCCAACTAATGATTAACGGATCTGATAATGTGGCATTCAAAGTTATCGTGTTATAAATGAATGGAAAGTAAGCGTAGCTTCTAGCCTCACATCCGGTAAATGACAAAAATCGGGCAGGCAGCATGGCTAAGTCGGTCGCACCGAAGTAGGGTGTATAATCACCTATCTAGAGAATATTCATTTGCTTCTTTAATCTATCAATGTTGTCCCATACATATACGGGAAACGGTTGCTGATCCCAACCGTTGTTGATGTACATTCGATACACTCAAGCGAAATGAGTGGTCGGTCATGTGTGGATGAGTTGCAAGATGTTCTTGTTGAACTCCAGTGTATCGTTCCTAGAGTACACTGATCGGAAGGTGGTTCCATACCTTGTCATAGTTGGAAATCCATTACCCAATACATGCTTGCGGTTGTGATTGTATAATATATATGTAGAACGTGAGATGAAAGCGTTTCTGCTAGATGATTATTATAGTTGTGGTTGATAGACATTATTATAATATCAAAAGGTTTTGATATAAAGATATTTTGGATTCTCATAAGGGAAAAACCCGTTCCGTTATACGGCGTGGTCTTATGAGATATCGTTTACTTGTTCAAATTGTTTTAAACTGTTTTACTCATACCAGTCCATGTTGCGTGCTTAGGCATGTGTCGCATGATAGGGGGTTCTCGCTTTTCGTTAGGTGGCGAACGGGAGACTCTTACTCCTACATGTCCCTTTGGTAGGGTTGGTTGTGAAGTCGAAAGGCTGGCCGTAAAATATGGTATTGGGGTACCAGTGGCTTTACAGTTGGTATCAGAGCCAGGTTTAGTATTACCTTGGCTCTGTGGCGTGACTCTGTAGAGATGGGGTTAGTAATACCCTAGATTGAGTTTGAGTGTATATATACGAGTGAGCGTATTTGTTATTTAATATAAAAATCTGTTTTATATTGAGTAGGTTTATTGGTTGAGTTGTTTGTGAATTCTGATCGATGGTGGGGCACCACAATATCGATAAGAGTTTCTAAACACTCGAATACGATGGGTCGACACGGTATGTTTTGAAAACGGGTGAATGAAGTAATTTTACCCGAATTATATTTTGATATACAGAATGGTTAAGATTTGAATCATTATAGTATATTGGATGTGTTGATTGTTATTTAATTGAATGAGATTATAATTGAAATGGTTATATAAATGACCAAGAAGAATTCATATAAGTATAATTTATGAGAATTTTAAAATCCTGGGAGATTTTAAATGTGTTTACAAACATTGGAAGGATATTTTGAAATGGTTTCAAAATGGGAAATGTTTAAGAATGGTTTTGAAAATGATATAGTATTGAACTAACTTTTATAACTGGAAAATAACCCTGATGAGTGTGGCTACATCATCAGTGTTCATTTTCGAGTTGCTAAGTGACGAATTACTACCAAAGATTTTGTTTTCGAGTTGTTTTGAGAAAACAAGTGGTTTAGAAATTCAAATGTTTTGAATTGGTATTATGATTTCAAATTGATTTGAAATAAACCCAGGGATTTAAATTTCAGAATGAGATGGTAAAAGTGAATAATAAACTAAAATTTAACTTGAACTAAGTTAAATAAAAATTGGATTTGATTTGTGAATAATCTGGAATGGTATTGGAATTGTTGAGTTAAAATTTTGAAAATCGAGAATGGAACTCGAGTTAAGAATGAGATGTGATTTGAGGATATAAACTGTTTGGAGTTGATTGGTGTGGCATGGTATATGCAGAATGGGTAACAGGTGCAAGTGATATAATGATATACCCAACAAAAAGGTACAAGTTTATATTTCATATGAGTTTGGTGATTTATGAGCCGATCTGGCAAGCCGCTTGGCTGTTTGATTTTCTTTTGGTTGGAGATGGCCCAGAGAGGCGAGTTGTGGTTTTACCGATAGGGTTGTACAAAGGAGGTTATGGCAAAATTTTCCGAAAATTTAAAGTTTTAGAAAATTTTCAAATTTTTTGAAAATTTAGGTTAGTCGGAAGGAATTAATATTTTAGTCAATATTAATTGGTTCAGTTGAAACTGAAGTTAAGGGGTAAACCGATAAATATTTACCTAATAGATAGGGTCGTCCTCTATCTTAGCAATTTTGAGGACGAAATTATTTTAAGTGGGGAAGAATGTAATGACCCGGATATTTGACGGTGTAATAATTAACTTATTTAAAACAAGTAATATATTATTTAATCGACGATGTTAGAACGTATAATTATATTATAATTAAAATCGAGCTTGAAATGGCGCTGCAGTTCGTAATTTGGCGATTTGAACTTCAACTGAATGTACAGGATTCGTTTTAAATCGGATTTCTGTGAAACAAGAAACGCACGGAGCTGGTGGAGTATATCTTTCTAGTGGAAGAGAAAAATCGGGATTTCGTCGTGTAAATTTTGAGATATGTCCAAATAAAATTTTAAAATAGTCGTTATAGAATCGTTTATCGACCGTAACGGTTTATTCAAAATAACTAGAGATCAGGTTTGAATTTAGACAAGGTTCTTTTGGGAAGTAGTGATAATTTAATTTTTAGAATTTTATGGTAATTTTTAATTAATTAAATATGCAACTTTTTATTTGGAGTATTGTGCACCCTTAATCAGCGATTTTGGGGTTTCAAAATATGAGTTAATCTACCGGTATTATTATATTTTTGGGATCGTGGCACCTCACTGGACACGACCGTATTCTCATTTCTGTCCGTAGCAGCTCGGACATGAAAACGATTCTACGTAGCGGAGCACGCTAGTTTCCTTATAACTTAAAACAAAGGTGGGTATTACTCAGTGCGTGACTTTCTATAATGAATACAATGGCATTGAAACTCAACTTTATAAGGCATGGACAAATGAAATGAATGTATTGGCGGAATAAAATGAATGAACGTTTACTACATAGCTTCAGGACCAAGCATGTAACATTTGTATACTAAAAACCGACAGCCTGTACTATCAACATCAATGATATCTTCAAATCTGCACACACCCATCTCTTTTCGAAGCTTCTTTCCAATTCAGTGAACTGTCTCGATATGTCACCATCCTACCTAGTTGATGCCCCTACCGCCCTGTACTCTACCCTTTCACTAAATGCAAAAGTCGTGTTCTGTAATTGGCTTAAACGTTAAGGAAAACTAATATATATTATATATTTTTTAGTAACGAAATCTATAAATACCCCACCAACAAGTCCTTAAGACCTAAAATCAAATCGCTGAAAAACTCAAGTGAGCCGCCATCATTTCTTCTTTCCACAGGCAAAAGTCGACCTCTAAAAATTCATATATATTCATAGAAAATCCAATAATTTAGAATACTTATATATTTAATACCCTCAGACTATTATCTTCCTTCCCATATGAGTTTCAATGAGTGCGATGTTGTTTTCTACGGCTTGAAAACTTCACAGCGGAGGTTAGGGTTTATAATTTTTGGAGATGCAAACATCGAATGAAGAAATCGATGTTATTTTGGTGATTTTGAGGTCGTTTAGCACGAGGTGTGCGAGTTTGGATGAAATCTGCCCTGGTTGATGTCGCGAGTTTGTCTGTGTAACGACCCGGATTTTCGGCGACTTTGGTTATCGACATAAGCACGATGTCAATAACCAAAACATCGAAAAATCCTGGTAATTAGTGAAAGAAATTAGAGGGTGAGGAAAGATAAGATAGAAAATTTGAATAGAAGAAGAAGAAGAACACAACATCAGAGTAACACGAATCTCACAGCGGGACGAATAAATATATTTCATAACATAACTTTGAAATACAAACTTGGTACTTGAATATACATATCATTATCAAAGTACAGCACTTACAACACAGCGGAAATAAACTATAGCTATATGATCCTGAAGCCTCCTGCTCCAAGCTCTTCCAGTATGTCTGTAAATCCCGACTACTTGACTGCCCGTACAAATTTAGGCACCCAAGAGTTTAGGGAAAACAACAAAATAACTCCGGGTCAGTCATGGGACTGGTATGAGTAAATAGTTTAAAAACAGTTATACAGGTATATGATATCTCATAAGACCACGCCGCATAACGGAACGGGTTTTTCCCTTATGAGAATCCAAAATAACTTTATATCAAAAACCTTTTGATATTATAATAATGTCTATCAACCACAGTATATATATAATCATCTAGCAGAAACGCTTTCATCTCACGTTCTACATATATAGTATACAATCAAAACCGCTAGCACGTATTGGGTAATGGATTTCCAACTATGACAAGGTATGGAATCACCTTTCGCTCGTGTACCTCTAGAGAGGAATACACTGGGTTTAACAAGAACATCTTGCAACCCGGCCACACATGACTGACCACTCAGTTCGCTTGAGTGTATCGAATGTATATCACCAACAGTTGGGATCAGCAACCGTTTCCCGAATGGGACAGCATCAACAATAGATTTTTAGAAGTAAATGAAACTCTAGATCAGGTGATTATACACCCTACTTCGGTGCGACCGACTTAGCCATGCTGCCTGCCCGATTTCTGTCATTTACCGGATGATGAGGCTAGAAGCTACGCTTTATCATCACATCAGATTCACTTTGAATGTCACATCATCAAATCCATCAAATCACCGGTTGACGTCTACAACAATACATTATGTGTTAGCTAAAAGAAGTTTCCTTCTCCGCTTCCACTCTTGGTACAGTTGGAGAAATCAATATACGTGATTGTCTGGACATACTCTGTCAGACATCCGTCCATACAAGTCATCCAGGAACAGGATGAACTGAAGGCACTATTCTGTAAACAGGATAGCCCTTGCATAACTCCGTCTTCAATTATCTTTGGCATATATGATTCGCAACGCTTATGCCAATACAGAGTGGTTCTTTGGATAATAATCCAACCGGTCTCTCCATATTAACAACGTTAAAATGTTCAATACTTCGATAGTCTGTGATTTAACTATCGAATAAAAATAGGTGTGCAAACAATGATATTATTTCCAAATGGAAATTATATCGATCAAACATCATTCAACATTCATCTCTTTAGTTCATTAATTTACTTATCTCATGTTTCCCTACGTTCAATATTCCTTACTTTCTAAATTGGGAAAATATACGTTATTAACAATGGAAAAACATTTCCATTTCTTTGTTTCTTTATTAGAAAACATTTCTGGTTTCTTATTTGGAAAACATTTCCAAAGCTTCTTCATTGGACTTAGACAGATGTTTAAACAAACCATCGCGATGCCAATTCAAACCATTCCTTTACTACCGAACCTTAACTATTCCTTAGTTAAAAACGAAGCCAATCAAGTTGGGGTAGAACTACCTCTCAGACCTTAACTGAACAACATTTCTAACTTTGAAATAGACAAAGTTCACTTTATATTTCTTTAACAAACTTCCTTACTTAACCCTCCTTTGAATAACTATATTCGATTGACTCTTATCAATTAACTCTATTGGACTAACACTATTTGACTAACGCTATTTATTTACTCATTTCACTTACTCTTTTCGAATAAACTATATTCGATAATTCCCTTTTACTTTCTATTCGAATAACTATATTCGATTTACTCATTTGTTTCTATTCGAATAACTATATTCGAATTAACTCACTTGCTTCTATTCTAATCGATTAAACTAACATCGATTATCTCCTTTCAACTTTATTCTCTAATCGATTAACTAACATCGATTAACTTCTTTTACTTTAACACTAATCGATTAACTAACATCGATTAGTTCCTTATTAACTTTAACACTAATCGATTAACTAACATCGATTAGTTCCTTTTTAACTTTAACACTAATCGATTAACTAACATCGATTAGTTCCTTTTACTTTAACTCTAATCGATTAACTAATCATCGATTAGTTCCCTTTTTAACTTTAACACTAATCGATTAACTAACATCGATTAGTTCCTTTTACTTTAACTCTAATCGATTAACTAACATCGATTAGTTCCCTTTTTAACTTTAACACTAATCGATTAACTAACATCGATTAGTTCCTTTTTAACTTTAACACTAATCGATTAACTAACATCGATTAGTTCCTTTTTAACTTTTAACTCTAATCGATTAACTAACATCGATTAGTTCCCTTTTTAACTTTTAACTCTAATCGATTAACTAACATCGATTAGTTCCTTTTGATAAACTACGTTTTCCGTTACAACTATTTCCTTTTTATAACGTTTACTTACCGTTACAAATATTTCCTATTTATAACTTCTATTTACCGTTACAAATATTTCCTATTTATAACTTCTATTTATCCTCTAAATAAATATCCCTTTTATAAAACCGTGTTCGTTTTATAAATATTTCCTTTTATAAAATCCTGTGATTTTATAAAATTCCTTTATTTCAATATACATTGAAATACTTCTTCTTTTACATCCCAGGGTTTCTTATGATATTTAAAATATCGAATAACAATGATCAATATCATTCCAACACCCATAATCCATAACAAATTATATACCACATCATATATCACAATATATGAAAACAGTAAAATAAATGTTGAGGAATCCAGTTGGATTCCTCCAACCTGTTTCCCTGCATCACAGATGTTAAACAATATAGATAACATCACTTTTCAGTTCCATATGATATATTCTGTTAAACAGAATCAATATAGAAAATTTAACTAACCGACTAGCAGTTCAATCAAACAGTCAACATACAGTAAATCAGCCAATATCTAACAGTTCTAAAAATACAACATGAAATTATAAACTGTTCAGAGTTAGTGAGATTTACTCACATTTGCGCGTTAGCCGTTAAATAATGGTTTGCGTTATTTGATCCAGTCGGACAATTTATTTCGCCATAAATTGTAACGAGCTCGGATTCACTCCCAGTCAGTCTCATTGTGTTGCTCCCGTCCATACGATCCCAACGTGATTGACGGTTCGTGATTCTGATTTCATATGATCAAGTTATACAAATTTATAAGTTTGAACTAATTTTAAATTAAAATTAAACTAGTTAAGAGGTTTTAAATGGGCTTTAACCTTTTAATCTTTCTCTGGCCCAATAACGAACCCCCCCCCCCCAGCCCAGCTTTACCACGCCCAAATCCCTTCTTCCCCAAATCTACTTCGGCTCCTCCTTCCCCTGTGCACACCCGTGCAACTTCACCACGGATATCGAGACACAACACTCCATTCGACGAATGGTCTTCGCCAACGCGTCGCCCACCTCGAACTCAACTTGCTCATCGCCATCTTTCACCACTCGATCAACCAAACAAAAACCTGTCCGCTTCCTCCCAACCGTTTGACCAACGTTTGACCCCATACCGCTACCTCCTGGGTCAACGACCAACTTCACCGCCGCTATGAAACGATCCAACCCGTCCTCTACTCAATGACATCCTCCAATCCAAACTCGAACACCCAGCTCGAAATCTACCTGTAGCTTCACTACGCTACAGTGGACCGTCGCACTTTCCCAGGCAACCCCGAGTCACTTTAAACCCCCCTCCAACGATGCGTCTCCCTCTCATGAACATCACGCCGTCCTCATCTCGACCTCTTATCGCTTATTTGATTTGATCTTATTTTCCCAAGTCACGGTTTTGGTGTTTTTCCGTTGTGAGGAGATTTTCTCAAGTTTTAAAGCCTGCGGTGTGGCTAAGAAAGGAAGATGTGGCCTTGTTTAGGTCCACAATATACTAAGGATATTTTATATTGATTATTTAATTCATATTTAATGAAGTGTTGCTTATGATTGCCCTAAAAAAATTCCTGCGGCCATAAGTGATACCCAAAAATCATGAAACTGGACATGTAGCTAGAGTTTGACATTACGAACCCAACAAAACTGGTTTCGTCGAATTCCGACTCCTTATGCTCACACAGCATATTTTTAACTGTTAGAATACTGACTGTTTTTCACTCTAAAAATCCGTACGATCACACAGTGACTCTAAAAATCACCAAACTTGGAATCTAACAATAATTTGATGTTGTGGATCCAACAAAATTAGTTTCGTCGAATTCCGAGGTCGTTTGCAAAAGTGGCTATTTTTAAAGCTCTAAATAGCCTATTTAAATATATAAATATATTTAAATATAATTAAATTTAATATTTAAAAATAAATATTATCGTCTATATCCACAGTGGAATATCATACAGTTCAGAAAACCCTATATGGATTTCTAACTCGATATTTCAAATAAGGGTCAACCCGATATTCGATTTATATTGAAATTCCTTTTTTAAAATATAAATAATTCCTTTATAAATTATAAAGGAATCCCACAGCTACTTTTCTAAAATTTGATTTGGACATATCTCAAAATCTATACGACGAAATCCTGATTTTTCTCTTCCACTAGAAAGATATACTCAACCAGCTCCACACGTTTCTTGTTTTACAGAAATCCGATTAAAAACGAACCATGTACATTCAGTTGAAGTTCAAATCGCCAAATTACGAACTGTAGCGCCATTTCAAGCTCGTTTATAATTATATTTTAAACTATACGTTCAAATGTCGACGATTGAATATATTCGTTATTTAAATTCAATTCCAAGCTGAATTAAATATCATAGATGATCCAGTTCACACCATATCGTCATTTCGGCCAATTCTGATTATTTCAGAATTAAATATATTATTTAATTTATTATTTTAATTAAATATTCATCATTATTTAATTCCTCGGCTATTAAATTCACTATATCACCATTGATATAATTAAATAAATTAATCATAATACCCCTGCCAATGCGGGTCATTACAATCTTCCCCACTTAAAATAATTTCGTCCTTGAAATTGCTAAAAGGTAGAGGACGACCCTATCGACTGGTTAGAACATATTTGTTCACTTCTTAACTTCAGTTTCAACTGAACCAATTTAATTTCAATTAAATATTAATTAATCCTTATCACAAAAATTTCAAAAATCCTGAAAATTTTCTAACGCCTTAACTCTTCGAAAAATTTCGCCAGCACCTCCATCGTACTGGTCAATCGATCAAACTCCCACTCGCCTCTCTGGGCCATCTCCAACCCAAAAGAAAATCAAACAGCCAAGCGGCTTGCCACTTTGGCTCATAAATCTTATATCCAATAGAAATATAAACTTGTACCTTTTGTCGGCATACCAACTCTATTACTTCCATATGCTATCACTCAGCATATACCAATGTTATCCCAATCAAAATCGTAAATTACTTTTATCTCCAACACAACCATTCGCTTTTACCAAGCCACATTTTCATTTCAAACTCAAGTTCAATTCTTGATTTTCAA
This sequence comes from Allium sativum, assembly GCA_030737875.1. Classification (NCBI taxonomy): domain Eukaryota; kingdom Viridiplantae; phylum Streptophyta; class Magnoliopsida; order Asparagales; family Amaryllidaceae; genus Allium; species Allium sativum. The sequence continues at coordinate 269,025,945 of CM060922.1, read as the reverse complement.
TTCCTTAACTCCTCAATCCAATACCATTTTGGATTCTAATTTCACAAATCCAATCTTATTCGATTTCAATTCAACTTCAGTTACCACTTAACTGACTTTACTTTAATTCAAATCTGCTTTCACAAATTTCTGTTTAAATTTGTTTTTAATTTAAACAGTCTTTCCCTGGGAATTTTTAAACAGTTTACTCTTTTCAAAAAAAATCAAATTTTCCTTTTTGAAATTCAACTGAGAACATAATCAATATTCCCTTAGTTAAATCACTTCTCTATTTCTTTATCAATATTTGTTAACCAAATATTTTCAATAACCGTATTGGCCCTTTATGTTATCTAGAGAACATTTCTGAATATCGCCTTCCTTTATTTTCTAAACTTTAAAAAATATATGCTATTTATAATTGGAAAATATTCCAATTACTTATCTCTTTTCCGATCTCGTTTATTTCTATACTTAGGAAATATTCTTTATTATATTTCCAAACTTTGCACATATTTGGGTTAAAACGGATGTTGTGTAAAACATTGTTACGACAACCCAAATACTATATTCAACTAACTCTTATTCAACATCGATCTTCGAGCCTGAAATCTTACTATTTATTTGTTAATAATGAAATCAATCAAGTTGGGGTATAACTACCTCTCAGACCTTGACTGAATAACATTTATAACGTCAAAACAGATATGACTTCTTACTCGAAAAATCCATACAATACAACTAATTCTTCACTTTTAAACACGTATACACTTTCTCTTTCTATTCTTACTAGATTTTATTCTTAGTCTTCCTTTTTGATTATACTATCCTATTTTTAAGCTCGCTTCCTTATCGACTTCTATATATATATATATTGATATATAGATTTCTAGTTTGACTCTTAAAAATATTCTAACTCCTTAAATTCCCGGAAAAATTCGCCATAACTTCCTTTGTACTGGGAGCATCGGGAAAATCCCCAAACTGCCACACAGGCCTTCTCCAATCAACAGAAAAAGAAAAGCCAAGCGGCTAGCCGATACGGCGCATAAAATCTCATATATGAATTAAATACATACCTTTTGTCGAGCATTCTATCTATTACACTTCTATACTATATTCCAAACCTGTCTCATGCATATCCATACATTTCAAATTCATTCCAACTTAATCCAATCGTTTTAACTTATTTCGTTAAGTGATTTTCAAATTACTGGTTTGCCCATTTCACCTTCATATTTGAGTATAAAATATTCAAATATATTTTAACTTGTTTATCAACTAATTGAATTCCTTTTCAATTCTATTTGAATTTCCTATATTCAAATTCCATTTCAATTTTCTTATTCAAATTCTATTCGATTTCTCATATGTCAAATTTTATTCGATTTCTCATATGTCAAATTTTATTCGATTTCTCATATGTCAAATTCTATTTGATTTCTATATTCGAATTTCCTCTATTCAAATTCTATATCACTTCCATTGAATTTCATATATTCAAACTCCCTTTGAATTTCTATATTCAATTCCTATTTCACTTTCGGTATTCAAATCCTATATTTTCAAACTCTATTGAATTATATAGTCCAATTCCCATTTCAATTTCCATTTGAAATCTATATTCGAATTCCTATTTCAAATTCTATAATTGAATTCCATTTCAATTTCTATATTCAAATTCTATTTGAATTCTTTTTATTTCATTCCAATTCCCTTTGAATCTTTTATATTCAAATTTCAAATTCAATTCTATTTGAATCTTCCTTATTCAAATATCATTTGAATTTCTATATTCAAATCCCCTTTGAATTTTCTTTATTCACATTCTAAGTTTGAACTTCCTTTATTCAAATTCCTTTTTAACTTTCTTTATTTATTCTTTAAATAAGCCTTGATTTCAATTCCTTTTGAAATCGATATTTCCACCTTTGGAAAATAGGTTTTTCCTTTCAATTTCACACTTGTATTTTTTTGTTCTGAATTATCCAATGATAATTCTTTTCACTTCATTTATAAACTTCGTTTATAAAAGAACTATTTATAAACTTCATTTATAAAGGAACTTCTCGTTTTATTTCTTTTAAACAAGTTAATATTTCTATCTATTTTAAAAGTTCAAATTCTATTTTCTAAATCCCATTTTGAAATTCAACACAACTTGTCTTTCCCAAAACAAATTCAAAATAGTATCTCTGGTAGTAATTTGTCACTTACAACTCGAAAATGAATACTGATGATGCAGCTGTCATCATCAGAATCTATTTTCCAGCGATCGAAGTGAGTTCAATACTATAAAACCATTTCTAAACATTTCCACTTTGAAATTCATTTCAAAATATAAATCACACTGCTTGTAAAACAATTTAAAATCTCCAAGGATCTTAAATTTTCCTTACTTTTAATCCAAATCCATTTACAAACACTTATCCAATTTTCTAGAGTTTTAACTCAATTTTTGGTTTAAATTTCAGATTTAACTCATCTGATTTCACGTAATTCACTTATATGAATTCTGATTGGTTATTTACATAACCATTTAATTTATAATCTTACTCGATTATAATAACAACCAATATATCCATTATTTTATAATTTTGATACATATATCTTCTCTATATCAAGATATACCTTGGGTAAACTTATTTCATTACCCTCTTTCAAAACATATCGTGACGACCCATCGTATTCGAGTGTTTATAAACTCCTACCGATACAGTGGATCAAACTGATCGACCAGAACTCATAAACGACTCAACCAATGAATCTCCACAATATAAAACAATTTTATATCAATAACAAATACGTTCACTCGTATATATACACTCAATCTCAGTCTAGAGTATTACTAACCCTATCTCTACCGAGTCACGCCACAGAGCCAAGTAATTCTTAACTTAAGCTCTGATACCAACTGTAACGACCCGGATTTTCGGCGACTTTGGTTATCGACATAAGCACGATGTCGATAACCAAAACATCGAAAAATCCTGGTAATTAGTGAAAGAAATTAGAGGGTGAGGAAAGATAAGATAGAAAATTTGAATAGAAGAAGAAGAAGAACACAACATCAGAGTAACACGAATCTCACAGCGGGACGAATAAATATATTTCATAACATAACTTTGAAATACAAACTTGGTACTTGAATATACATATCATTATCAAAGTACAGCACTTACAACACAGCGGAAATAAACTATAGCTATATGATCCTGAAGCCTCCTGCTCCAAGCTCTTCCAGTATATCTGTAAATCCCGACTACTTGACTGCCCGTACAAATTTAGGCACCCAAGAGTTTAGGGAAAACAACAAAATAACTCCGGGTCAGTCATGGGACTGGTATGAGTAAATAGTTTAAAAACAGTTATACAGGTATATGATATCTCATAAGACCACGCCGCATAACGGAACGGGTTTTCCTTTATGAGAATCCAAAATAACTTTATATCAAAAACCTTTTGATATTATAATAATGTCTATCAACCACAGTATATATATAATCATCTAGCAGAAATGCTTTCATCTCACGTTCTACATATATAGTATACAATCAAAACCGCAAGCACGTATTGGGTAATGGATTTCCAACTATGACAAGGTATGGAATCACCTTTCGCTCGTGTACCTCTAGAGAGGAATACACTGGGTTTAACAAGAACATCTTGCAACCAGGCCACACATGACTGACCACTCATTTCGCTTGAGTGTATCGAATGTATATCACCAACAGTTGGGATCAGCAACCGTTTCCCGAATGGGACAGCATCAACAATAGATTTTTAGAAGTAAATGAAACTCTAGATCAGGTGATTATACACCCTACTTCGGTGCGACCGACTTAGCCATGCTGCCTGCCCGATTTCTGTCATTTACCGGATGATGAGGCTAGAAGCTACGCTTTATCATCACATCAGATTCACTTTGAATGTCACATCATCAAATCCATCAAATCACCGGTTGACGTCTACAACAATACATTATGTGTTAGCTAAAAGAAGTTTCCTTCTCCGCTTCCACTCTTGGTACAGTTGGAGAAATCAATATACGTGATTGTCTGGACATACTCTGTCAGACATCCGTCCATACAAGTCATCCAGGAACAGGATGAACTGAAGGCACTATTCAGTAAACAGGATAGCCCTTGCATAACTCCGTCTTCAATTATCTTTGGCATATATGATTCGCAACGCTTATGCCAATACAGAGTGGTTCTTTGGATAATAATCCAACCGGTCTCTCCATATTAACAACGCTAAAATGGTCAATACTTCGATAATCTGTGATTTAACTATCGAATAAAAATAGGTGTGCAAACAATGATATTATTTCCAAATGGAAATTATATCGATCAAACATCATTCAACATTCATCTCTTTAGTTCATTAATTTACTTATCTCATGTTTCCCTACGTTCAATATTCCTTATTTTCTAAATTGGGAAAATATACGTTATTAACAATGGAAAAACATTTCCATTTCTTTGTTTCTTTATTAGAAAACATTTCTGGTTTCTTATTTGGAAAACATTTCCAAAGCTTCTTCATTGGACTTAGACAGATGTTTAAACAAACCATCGCGATGCCAATTCAAACCATTCCTTTACTACCGAACCTTAACTATTCCTTAGTTAAAAACGAAGCCAATCAAGTTGGGGTAGAACTACCTCTCAGACCTTAACTGAACAACATTTCTAACTTTGAAATAGACAAAGTTCACTTTATATTTCTTTAACAAACTTCCTTACTTAACCCTCCTTTGAATAACTATATTCGATTGACTCTTATCAATTAACTCTATTGGACTAACACTATTTGACTAACGCTATTTATTTACTCATTTCACTTACTCTTTTCGAATAAACTATATTCGATAATTCCCTTTTACTTTCTATTCGAATAACTATATTCGATTTACTCATTTGTTTCTATTCGAATAACTATATTCGAATTAACTCACTTGCTTCTATTCTAATCGATTAAACTAACATCGATTATCTCCTTTCAACTTTATTCTCTAATAGATTAACTAACATCGATTAACTTCTTTTACTTTAACACTAATCGATTAACTAACATCGATTAGTTCCTTTTTAACTTTAACACTAATCGATTAACTAACATCGATTAGTTCCTTTTTAACTTTAACACTAATCGATTAACTAACATCGATTAGTTCCTTTTACTTTAACTCTAATCGATTAACTAATCATCGATTAGTTCCCTTTTTAACTTTAACACTAATCGATTAACTAACATCGATTAGTTCCTTTTACTTTAACTCTAATCGATTAACTAACATCGATTAGTTCCCTTTTTAACTTTAACACTAATCGATTAACTAACATCGATTAGTTCCTTTTTAACTTTAACACTAATCGATTAACTAACATCGATTAGTTCCTTTTTAACTTTTAACTCTAATCGATTAACTAACATTGATTAGTTCCCTTTTTAACTTTTAACTCTAATCGATTAACTAACATCGATTAGTTCCTTTTGATAAACTACGTTTTCCGTTACAACTATTTCCTTTTTATAACGTTTACTTACCGTTACAAATATTTCCTATTTATAACTTCTATTTACCGTTACAAATATTTCCTATTTATAACTTCTATTTATCATCTAAATAAATATCCCTTTTATAAAACCGTGTTCGTTTTATAAATATTTCCTTTTATAAAATCCTGTGATTTTATAAAATTCCTTTATTTCAATATACATTGAAATACTTCTTCTTTTACATCCCAGGGTTTCTTATGATATTTAAAATATCGAATAACAATGATCAATATCATTCCAACACCCATAATCCATAACAGATTATATACCACATCATATATCACAATATATGAAAACAGTAAAATAAATGTTGAGGAATCCAGTTGGATTCCTCCAACCTGTTTCCCTGCATCACAGATGTTAAACAATATAGATAACATCACTTTTCAGTTCCATATGATATATTCTGTTAAACAGAATCAATATAGAAAATTTAACTAACTGACTAGCAGTTCAATCAAACAGTCAACATACAGTAAATCAGCCAATATCTAACAGTTCTAAAAATACAACATGAAATTATAAACTGTTCAGAGTTAGTGAGATTTACTCACATTTGCGCGTTAGCCGTTAAATAACGGTTTGCGTTATTTGATCCAGTCGGACAATTTATTTCACCATAAATTGTAACGAGCTCGGATTCACTCCCAGTCAGTCTCATTGTGTTGCTCCCGTCCATACGATCCCAACGTGATTGACGGTTCGTGATTCTGATTTCATATGATCAAGTTATACAAATTTATAAGTTTGAACTAATTTTAAATTAAAATTAAACTAGTTAAGAGGTTTTAAATGGGCTTTAACCTTTTAATCTTTCTCTGACCCATTAACGAACCCCCCCCCCCCCAGCCCAGCTTTACCACGCCCAAATCCCTTCTTCCCCAAATCTACTTCGGCTCCTCCTTCCCTTGTGCACACTCGTGCAACTTTACCACGGATATCGAGCCACAACACTCCGTTCGACGAACGGTCTTCGCCAATGCGTCGCCCACCTCGAACTCAACTTGCTCATCGCCATCTTTCACCACTCGATCAACCAGACAAAAACCTGTCCGCTTCCTCCCAACCGTTTGACCAACGTTTGACCCCATACCGCTACCTCCTGGGTCCACGACCAACTTCACCGCCGCTGTCAAACGATCCAGCCCGTCCTCCTCTACTCAATGACATCCTCCAATCCAAACTCGAACACCCAGCTCGAAATCTACCTGTAGCTTCACTACGCTACAGTGGACCGTCGCACTTTCCCAGGCAACCCCGAGTCACTTTAAACCCCCCTCCAACGATGCGTCTCCCTCTCATGAACATCACGCCGTCCTCATCTCGACCTCTTATCGCTTATTTGATTTGATCTTATTTTCCCAAGTCACGGTTTTGGTGTTTTTCCGTTGTGAGGAGATTTTCTCAAGTTTTAAAGCCTGCGGTGTGGCTAAGAAAGGAAGATGTGGCCTTGTTTAGGTCCACAATATACTAAGGATATTTTATATTGATTATTTAATTCATATTTAATGAAGTGTTGCTTATGATTGCCCTAAAAAAATTCCTGCGGCCATAAGTGATACCCAAAAATCATGAAACTGGACATGTAGCTAGAGTTTGACATTACGAACCCAACAAAACTGGTTTCGTCGAATTCCGACTCCTTATGCTCACACAGCATATTTTTAACTGTTAGAATACTGACTGGTTTTCACTCTAAAAATCTGTACGATCACACAGTGACTCTAAAAATCACCAAACTTGGAATCTAACAATAATTTGATGTTGTGGATCCAACAAAATTAGTTTCGTCGAATTCCGAGGTCGTTTGCAAAAGTGGCTATTTTTAAAGCTCTAAATAGCCTATTTAAATATATAAATATATTTAAATATAATTAAATTTAATATTTAAAAATAAATATTATCGTCTATATCCACAGTGGAATATCATACAGTTCAGAAAACCCTATATGGATTTCTAACTCGATATTTCAAATCAGGGTCAACCCGATATTCGATTTATATTGAAATTCCTTTTTTAAAATATAAATAATTCCTTTATAAATTATAAAGGAATCCCACAGCGACTTTTCTAAAATTTGATTTGGACATATCTCAAAATCTATACGACGAAATCCTGATTTTTCTCTTCCACTAGAAAGATATACTCAACCAGCTCCACACGTTTCTTGTTTTACAGAAATCCAATTAAAAACGAACCATGTACATTAAGTTGAAGTTCAAATCGCCAAATTACGAACTGTAGCGCCATTTCAAGCTCGTTTACAATTATATTATAAACTATACGTTCAAATGTCGACGATTGAATATATTCGTTATTTAAATTCAATTCCAAGCTGAATTAAATATCACAGATGATCCAGTTCACACCATATCGTCATTTCGGCCAATTCTGATTATTTCAGAATTAAATATATTATTTAATTTATTATTTTAATTAAATATTCATCATTATTTAATTCCTCGGCTATTAAATTCACTATATCACCATTGATATAATTAAATAAATTAATCATAATACCACTGCCAATGCGGGTCATTACAGTCTGGGTGCGTGGAAGAAGGATTTTGTCGCAATGGGGAGATGGAGTGCGAGCTGGTTTAATGTGGTATGATGGTGAGGCTTTTGATAAGAGGAGTTGAATGGTGGAGTCGGACTGCGAGTTCATGAGGTGTTGAGGATGTATGATGGAGCATCAGGAGTCGGCTATGGTGCTTGAAAACTGTAGCTTACTGGAAGGTGGATGACGCGTTTCGTAGGAGAGATGCTGAGTGGAGTGTTGTTGGCATGGGAAGGAGATTGTGATTTGATTTTCATTTGAAAGTTCAGTTGGATTATTTCACGAAGAAGTGGAAGGGAGAGGGAGGTTTAACGAACGGAAATGGAGGAGTGAAATACTTTATGGAGTCACTGTTTTTCATTTGGGAAAGATGAGGTGTTGGGTACGGGTCTGTTTGAAGGGAGATGGGCCAAGGTATTTGAGGTGAGGCCCAATAACAAGGGATAATTTAAATTTAAACTATTTAATTGTGTATTAAGTTGTAAAATCAATAACTTGGTCATACATGTACGAAATTCAGCAAAACAAGATCTAATGGGATCGTATGGACGGGAACTCCACAATGGAACTGACTGGAAGTGGATTGGAGCTCGTTTGAATTTATGGCAAAATAAATTGTTTGATTCAAATCAAACAATAGTTTATCGTTCTTTAACGATGAACTGCCAAAGTGAGTAAAACTCACTAACTCTCCTCAATTTATATTTTAATATAAATTGTACTTTATTTTGTTGACTGCTGTATATTGATTGTTAAACTGGACTGTTAAATAGATTTGATTGAAAACGTAGATATAGTCATATATTATATCGTTAATCAAATATTGATTCTGTCCAGTAGAATATTTCATATTGAAATGAAATTGATGTATATTATACTGTGTAACATCTGTGGATGCAGGGAAACAGGTTGGAGGAATCCTACTGGGTTCCTCAACAATTATTTTACTGTTTTCATATATTGTGATATATGTTGTGATTTATAATCCGTTATTGATTATGGATGTTAGAACGATATTGATCATCGTTGTTTGATATTTTGAATACCATAAGAAACCCTGAGTTGTAAAAAGGAATATTTCAATATATATTGAAATAAAGGAATTTGATAAAATCACAGGATTTTATAAAAGGAAATTATGTATAAAACGAACACGGTTTTATAAAAGGAAATTATTTATAAAACAAATAGAGTTTTATAAAAGGGATATTTATTTAGAAAATAAATAGAATTGAAAAGGGGAATATTTATTTAGAAAATAAGTAGAATAAAGAAATATTTATTTAGAAGATAAATAAAACGTTATAAATAGAGAATATTTGTAACGGAAATCAAACGTTATAAATAGGAAATATTTGTAATGGTAAATAGAAGTTATAAATAGAGAATATTTGTAACGGAAATCAAACGTTATAAATTGGAAATATTTGTAACGGTAAATAGAAGTTATAAATAGGAAATATTTGTAACGGTAAATATAAGTTATAAATAGAGAATATTTGTAACGGAAATCAAACGTTATAAATAGGAAATATTTGTAACGGTAAATAGAAGTTATAAATAGGAAATATTTGTAACGGTAAATAGAAGTTATAAATAGAAAATATTTGTAACGGTAAATAGAAGTTATAAATAGAGAATATTTGTAACGGAAATCAAACGTTATAAATAGGAAACATTTGTAACGGTAAATAGAAGTTATAAATAGGAAATATTTGTAACGGTAAATAAAAGTTATAAATAGGAAATATTTGTAACGGTAATTAGAAGTTATAAAAAAGGGAATAGTTGTAACGGAAAATAAACGTTATAAAAAGGAAATCGACGAGATATAAAAGAGATAATCGAATAGAATTAAATCGAATTTAGTATTCGAAGGAGCTAATCGAATTTAGTTATTTGAAAAGAGTTAATTGAATATTAGTTATTCAATTAGAGATAATCAAATAAAGTTAATCGATTAAAGATAATCAAATAAAAGTTAATCGAATTAGTCGAAGTAAGTTAATCGACTATTAGTTAGTCGAATGTTAGTTAAGCAAATAAGAGTTAATCGACTATTAGTTAGTCGAATGTTAGTTAAGCAAATAAGAGTTAATCGACTATTAGTTAGTCGAAGATTAGTTAATCGAATATGAGTTAAACAAATAGGATTAATCGAATTAGAGTTAATCGAATCAGGGTGAATTGAATATTAGTTATTCAATTAGAGTCAATCGAATATAGTTATTCGAGATAGAGATAAAACAGACATAGTTATTAGGGTAAGTACCATTTAGCACGACTGCTAGCGTAATTCGCAGGGCTGCAGATAGCCTACGGCGGTCGGATGTTTCCTGAGGGAATCAGGCGTAACCATTGTGATCGCTGCGATCTAGAGTCAAGCGAATGGAGTAAATCGAATATTAGTTATTCGAATTAGAGTTAATCAAATTATGTTAATCGAATAATAATTATTCGAAGGGAATAATCAAATAAAGTTAATCGATTAGAGTAAATCAAATAGAGTTAATTGACTAGAGTTAAAATAGACATTGTTATTAAGGATGAAGTTAAATCGAATATTAGTTATTCGGAATAGAGTTAATTCAGTAGAGTTAATCAAATAAGAGTTAAGCAGTAAGAGTAAAGCAAATAGAGTTATTCGAATATTAGTTGTTCGAATAAGAGTTAAATGAAAAGGAGTTAATCAAATAGGGTTATTCGAATATTAGTTATTCGAATAGGAGTAATGAAATAGAGTTAAACAAATTAGAGTTAATCGAATATTAGTTATTCGAGATAAGAGTTAATTAAATAGAATTAACCGAAAAGAGATAATAGAATATAATCTATTCGAAATGAGTTAATCGAATATAAGTTATTCGAAGAGAGTTTATCGAATATTAGTTATTCGAAGAAGAGTTAATCAAATACAGATTACTCGAAAGGGAGTTATACGGAGAATTCGATTATATCGAATTCGGGGAAAGTATTATTTACTTTCCAATTTTTAAATCAGGATTTATTCATTTATAAAAAAATTAGTTGTTAGATTAATTAATCAAAGTAAGAAATATAGGTTAGACTTATAAGTTAGATATTTCAGAAGTAGGGTTTATAACGTTAAACGTTATAATAAATGTTTTCATAAAGGAAGCGGATTCGTAATCTGAATCCGAGAATTTGCGTAAGCAAATGGTTTTAGAAATTGAATTGATGAGCTTTATCTATTGCAAGGTTAAGATCGTTGTTCAGTTAAGGTCTGAGAGGTAATTATACCCCAACGTGATTGACTTCGAAATTTACTAAGGAATAGTTGAAGTTCGATAACAAAGGATGATTAGTAATGCAGTTAAGTAATAAATGACTTATGGATTTAGTAGTCGTAACGATGTTTCATACAGCGTTAGTTGAAATCTATATAAATGAGTTTCGGAAACGTTTTCCAAATATAAATCAAAGATGTTTTCTAAGTGTAGAAATAAGGAAATATGAATATATATATATATATATATATATATGGACATATATATATATATATATTCGTTGATTGGATCGATAATTCCATTTGGAATTAAGATCATTGTTTGTACACCGACATGTTTTCATTTGATAGTTAAATCACAGACTATCAAAATTTTGACCATTTTACGTTGTTAATATGGAGAGACCGGTTGGATTATTATCCGTAGAACCACTCCGTATTGACATAAGCGTTGTGATCAAATACGATGAAGATAATTGAAGACGGTGTTATGCAAGGGCTATCCTGTTTACAGAATAGTGCCTTCGGTTTCGTTCAGTCCCAGAACGAACGTATATGGACGAATGTCTGACAGAGTATTTCCAATGATCGAATGGGTTGGGCTGTGCAAATAGATATGGTGGCAACGGATTTATTCCCTTAGCATAACATCCAGAATATTTGTATAAACCAACTAATGATTAACGGATCTGATAATGTGGCATTCAAAGTTATCGTGCTATAAATGAATGGAAAGTAAGCGTAGCTTCTAGCCTTACATCCGGTAAATGACAAAAATCGGGCAGGCAGCATGGCTAAGTCGGTCGCACCGAAGTAGGGTGTATAATCACCTATCTAGAGAATATTCATTTGATTCTTTAATCTATCAATGTTGTCCCATATATATACGGGAAACGGTTGCTGATCCCAACCGTTGGTGATGTACATTCGATACACTCAAGCGAAATGAGTGGTCGGTCATGTGTGGCTGAGTTGCAAGATGTTCTTGTTGAACTCCAGTGTATCGTTCCTAGAGTACACTGATCGGAAGGTGGTTCCATACCTTGTCATAGTTGGAAATCCATTACCCAATACGTGCTTGCGGTTTTGATTGTATACTATATATGTAAAACGTGAGATGAAAGCGTTTCTGCTAGATGATTATTATAGTTGTGGTTGATAGACATTATTATAATATCAAAAGGTTTTGATATAAAGATATTTTGGATTCTCATAAGGGAAAAACCCGTTCCGTTATACGGCGTGGTCTTATGAGATATCGTTTACTTGTTCAAATTGTTTTAAACTGTTTTACTCATACCAGTCCATGTTGCGTGCTTAGGCATGTGTCGCATGATAGGGGGTTCTCGCTTTTCGTTAGGTGGCGAACGGGAGACTCTTACTCCTACATGTCCCTTTGGTAGGGTTGGTTGTGAAGTCGAAAGGCTGGCCGTAAAATATGGTATTGGGGTACCAGTGGCTTTACAGTTGGTATCAGAGCCAGGTTTAGTATTACCTTGGCTCTGTGGCGTGACTCAGTAGAGATGGGGTTAGTAATACCCTAGATTGAGTTTGAGTGTATATATACGAGTGAGCGTATTTGTTATTTAATATAAAAATCTGTTTTATATTGAGTAGATTTATTGGTTGAGTTGTTTGTGAATTCTGATCGATGGTGGGGCACCACAATATCGATAAGAGTTTCTAAACACTCGAATACGATGGGTCGACACGGTATGTTTTGAAAACGGGTGAATGAAGTAATTTTACCTGAATTATATTTTGATATACAGAATGGTTAAGATTTGAATCATTATAGTATATTGGATGTGTTGATTGTTATTTAATTGAATGAGATTATAATTGAAATGGTTATATAAATGACCAAGAAGAATTCATATAAGTATAATTTATGAGAATTTTAAAATCCTGGGAGATTTTAAATGTGTTTACAAACATTGGAAGGATATTTTGAAATGGTTTCAAAATGGGAAATGTTTAAGAATGGTTTTGAAAATGATATAGTATTGAACTAACTTTTATAACTGGAAAATAACCTTGATGAGTGTGGCCACATCATCAGTGTTCATTTTCGAGTAGCTAAGTGACGGATTACTACCAAAGATTTTGTTTTCGAGTTGTTTTGAGAAAACAAGTGGTTTAGAAATTCAAATGTTTTGAATTGGTATTATGATTTCAAATTGATTTGAAATAAACCCAGGGATTTAAATTCCAGAATGAGATGGTAAAAGTGAATAATAAACTAAAATTTAACTTGAACTAAGTTAAATAAAAATTGGATTTGATTTGTGAATAATCTGGAATGGTATTGGAATTAGTGAGTTAAAATTTTGAAAATCGAGAATGGAACTCGAGTTAAGAATGAGATGTGATTTGAGGATATAAACTGTTTGGAGTTGATTGGTGTGGCATGGTATATGCAGAATGGGTAATAGGTGCAAGTGATATAATGATATACCCAGCAAAAAGGTACAAGTTTATATTTCATATGAGTTTGGTGATTTATGAGCCGATCTGGCAAGCCGCTTGGCTGTTTGATTTTCATTTGGTTGGAGATGGCCCAGAGAGGCGAGTTGTGGTTTTACCGATAGGGTTCTACAAAGGAGGTTTGTGGCGGCAAGGAATTTCGCTCGGTCCGAACCAGTCGCTAAACCGATCCAGGCCGTTCGAAACGCCCTATCGTTTGAGAACATGACAAAATAGAACGCATACAGAAGAACATTTCATTGTATATTACAACAATGCACCAGATTACAAGAATATACAGAGTATAAATGAATATTACACAAAAATATCAGAGATTTAAATTACATTTAAATACATAGCAGCGGAAAATAATACAATACACAACTAGAAAGAGATATACGGATACAAAGCTTTCCGGATATCGTTCCAGCTGTAAACCAGGATCCTGTGAATATAAATCTGCAAAACCAAAACTACTAGCTGCCCGTGTCAAAATAAGGGCACCCAGAGTTTAGGTTAAAACAATAAACTCCAGGTCAGTCATGTGACTGGTGTGAGAACTAAAACAGTTATTAATCTTTATTTTTAAAGCTAGGTAAATCAAGGGACCACGCCGTATAACACGGAACGGGTTTCCTCCCAAGAATACCAGTGCATAAAACCAACAGCGCAATGCTAAATAAAGAAAAATGAAGCTGTTATAAGACCCAGGTCCCATCACACAATGCAACGCAGCCGAGGATAGGGTTTTCCCTTATAACAGCCAAAGAATGCTTGATACGTCTTAAAACAAATCATTTGATACTATTATAAGTGCATTGTTCATAAAACAACTTCAAATCATAAGTATCAATCATAGGCGACATGAGCGTCCCATGCCACTGTGTCGCCATATATAGGTTTACAAATAAAACCGCAAATGTCACGTATTTGGAAATTGGGTTTCCATCTATGAACCGAGGCAAAAGATAGTCCTCAACCGATTCGAGACAATCTAGCCCATGTCTCAGGATCAGAGCTCGAGTGACCCTTGGAGCGACAGGGCCGGTCCACCGATGTGGATTAAAATGCCTGAACACTACGTTTCCCCGCCCTTTGGGGCGTAAATGAGCCAACTAAATGACTCCATCGGTTCGAGAACGACCGATCAATCCGAGGCGCCTCGCAACAGCAACAACCACATAAGTCAAACTCGTCAGGGCGTGTAAAACCACTGACGCCACTTTTTATCTAGAAGGAAACGCATGCCCTCCCTGAGGTCCGTCTCCCGTTTTTGGTTCATACCGGGTGTGAAACTCTCGAAGTAAACGTTACACAAAGCTACGCCACAAAGGCCGTGCTTTGATCATCACCACAAGACTTTGCTTTTCAACAGAAGCCTCGATCAATTGCCACTTAGGCATGCCACACAGGCAATTCACTCCATGCGTTTGATATCCATCAATATATAACCCCTGAGCTCGTACGTCTCAGAGAAGGGCGTTAAGCAAGAGAATAAATTCTCCGCCGCCAAACAGATATATATTTAATAGAGATCAATCACACAGACTAAAATCCAATGTCAGACACACAGTCCATTTACAAGTCCATTCTAGGTCTGAACGAAACCGGAGGCACCTAGTACCCCGCATATCCATCGATCTCCAAGTACGTCTGGACGATCACTAACTGTTTCCATCTTCTTGGGTGTACAGCCCAATCAAGATCATCAGTAATTACCCAAACGACGTGAAGACCTCCGGTCTTCGACCATCGTCTTCATCTTCGACTTATCGTCGTATCAGTTATTCAGAATGGGATGAACCCGGTCTTTCCGAATAACTCGCGTATATTTTAAATAAGTGTTACACAAACACAACATACGCCTCATTCCAATTCATTAGTCACTAACCGTAAATTAATCAAGAGAATAATTCCCCAAATATTAACCCCGAAGGCCGAAACCAACATCAGATCAATATCCAGAAAACCATTCTGCTTGGCTAACCGACAGTTAGTTTCTAAATTTCACGTTCAAATCTAATTAAAGATTTAACTATCGCCTGGAGCAAAACTGGTGATACTCCATTCTCGATCTTTTCAATCTAATTAAAGATTCATTAAAACTCCACTTAGTTTTAATCATTATCTGGGTTAAAGGATCAGTGTCATTTAAAACACGATTCACGATAAACCCAAAATCACATTCCATTAATTATCGGGTTAAAGAACAAGTGTTATTTAAAACACTGTTCACGATAAACCCAAAAATCAATACCAATTCAATTCCAATTAAATATCATTTAATTGGTACACTTCATTAAATCTAAATAAAAAGATTTAATCTTTTCTCAACTGGGTTCAAGAACAGTGTTAGTGAAGACACCATTCACGACAAACCCAAATCACATTCGATATTCAATACAAGGCTCTGAATAGAAAATATATCGGCTTATATTCAATATCGAATTCTACGACTAACAAATGTCGTATTGGAAATAACGATACAAATATATATCTTTCAAATTTCCATAACAACACCTGTAATATCACGAATTCCAACATCGAAATATTCCGAAGACAATTTCGATTCAAATCCACTCCAATGCAATCATTGGAAATTTTGGTTATTTTCAAAACCATTTCAAATTCAATTTATTTATTTAAAAATAAATAGAATTATAATTCTAGTTCAAAACTAGTTCATTTCGATAAAAATCTATTTTTATCTTTTCAAATATGGAGTTTTTCATCCCAAACTTTCACAAATCATTTCTTATGATTTTACACAAATTATTACTATTTTTAATAATTTTATCAAGGCCCGTACAGTCGATTTCCATTAACGGCCATCGAACTGCACTTACAGCGACCTTTTTCAAATTTGATTTGGACGTATCTCCAAATCCAACCGTTAGATTTCAAATTTCTAACATTCATTAGAAAGCTCTTTTCGATACGAACCCAACGGTTCCGGTTTTAGGAGAATCCGACGGTCGGATCTCCCGCAATGTCCATTTGAAATAAATGGTCGAAATTCACGAACTACCGCGGCGCGGCGCGTTCTATTCAGGCCATTATATTATATATATAATATATATAATATATACTTCGTCGATTTCTATTTAAAAACGAATTATATAAACAGTTTTAAATTCATTTCAAAATCTATTTCAACTTCCATTTCAATTCAAAGCAAAATTGAATTCTTCTTTATAAATTCGTTTCAAAATTCATTTCTGTTCAATTCAAATTTCAATTCAATTTGAATTCATTTTCAATTCGCTTTCAATTCAATTCGAAATCGTTTTCAATTCAATTCATTTCGAAATCGTTTTCAATTCAATTCATTTCGAAATCGTTTTCAATTCAATTCATTTCGAAATCGTTTTCACTTCAATTCATTTCGAAATCGTTTTCAATTTAATTCATTTCGAAATCGTTATATATTCAATTCATTTCGAAATCGTTATATATTCAATTCATTTCGAAATCGTTATATATTCAATTCATTTCGAAATCGTTATATATTCAATTCATTTCGAAATCTTTATATATTCAATTCATTTCGAAATCGTTATATATTCAATTCATTTCGAAATCGTTATATATTCAATTCATTTCGAAATCGTTATATATTCAATTCATTTCGAAATCGTTATATATTCAATTCATTTCGAAATCGTTATATATTCAATTCATTTCGAAATCGTTATATATTCAATTCATTTCGAAATCGTTTTCAATTCAATTCATTTCGAAATCGTTTTCAATTCAATTCATTCGTTTTCAACTCAATTTGAATTTGTTTTCAATTCATTTCATTTCGAAATCGTTTTCAATTCAATTCATTTCGAAATCGTTTTCAATTCAATTTGAATTCGTTTTCAATTCAATTTGAATTCGTTTTCAATTCATTTCATTTCGAAATCGTTTTCAATTTAATTCATTTCGAAATCGTTATATATTCAATTCATTTCGAAATCGTTTTCAATTCAATTCATTCGTTTTCAATTCAATTTGAATTCGTTTTCAATTCATTTCATTTCGAAATCGTTTTCAATTCAATTTGAATTCGTTTTCAATTCAATTTGAATTCGTTTTCAATTCATTTTGAATTCGTTTTCAATTCATTTCATTTCGAAATCGTTTTCAATTCAATTTGAATTCGTTTTCAATTCAATTTGAATTCGTTTTCAATTCATTTTGAATTCGTTTTCAATTCATTTCATTTCGAAATCGTTTTCAATTCAATTCATTTTGAAATCGTTATATATTCAATTCATTTCGAAATCGTTATATATTCAATTCATTTCGAAATCGTTATATATTCAATTCATTTCGAAATCGTTATATATTCAATTCATTTCGAAATCGTTATATATTCAATTCATTTCGAAATGAATAAAATCGATATAAATATCGTTTACGTCAAAATGGCGTCAATCTAATCAACACGGCTTCATAAATTTCTATTTCAAATATTTTATTTCAAATATTTCTATTTCTAAACTGGAATGAGGCCCAATCAATTACCATATAAAATTAATTATATGGATTTTCATACAACACATGTATATAATAGCATTGAAAATAATCAACCATCAACCAAAGTGCACTACACTGTATAAGCATCAAGTATAGATATTCAACGCTTATAACAGCCTGTCAATCAATCGATCGACATATTTAATCAATCAGGATGAGTGAAATTCATATTTCATCCCAACACCCGTGTGGGGTTTCAAACAATCAAACACAGATTTTAGTTGTGCAGTTGGGCGATGTGTAAAATTTATCGTCCCAATCAATGTCATTCAAATAAGTGTACATAAACAAACCATCTGGTTTGTAAATGAATATTTATTTATTCACTTCACGTTAGAAATTTATATTTTTAACGATAAAACATTTTATTTCAACCTATGAATTTCTATTCAATTCATTTACACAATAAAATGATATTTTTATTTTTCTAACATATTTTAGAAAATTTCGGCGGCATAACGGCACGATACTAGAAACGGGACAAGGCCTAGCCTTATCCCCGGTCTAGTGAAGGCCCACGCCATTCACACATCAATCAAATCAATCTCATCTCACCAAACAATTCAATTCAAACAAATAATTCAACTAATCTATGCAACCAAACAAACAAGTCCATGGTCTGTGGACGATTGTGTCGGGTGCTACTAAGCACCGTCTGCATCCTAGTATATATATATAACTAGAAAAATTAAATTGAAAGGTGAGAAATTCTCACTGATAGCTATCCTAGCTCCACTGCACTTCATTGATAGAAATCTTCATCGCTATCGCATCTTCGTTGCTGTAGCCACTACATATGTAAAAATCGAATTTTTACTTTGTTATTCAATATATAAAAATCATATTTTTATTTCGAAGTTCAATATATAAAAATCATATTTTTATTCTGAAGTTCAATATATAAAAATAAGCATATTTTCACAACGCTACTATATAGATAAAAATTATATTTTTATCACCTTATTCTTCATATAAAAATTTCACCCTTTCAAAAATAAAGTTTTCACCTTTATAAAAACAAAGTTTTCGCCTTTTTTTAAAAAACCAAAGTTTTCGCCTTTATATAAATAAAGTTTTCGCCTTTCTAAAATAAAGTTTTCGCCTTTATATAAATAAAGTTTTCGCCTTTCTAAAATAAAGTTTTCGCCTTTCAATTTAAAGTTTAAATCGTTTTATATTTTAAAGTTCGAATCTTTTTCCTATTTTAACATTTCAAAATAAAATCAGTTTTTAAATCTCTTTTAAAAATCAGTTTTTTTTCTTTTCTTTTAAAAATCAGTTTTTAAATCTTTTTTAAAAATCAGTTTTTAAATCTCTATTAAAAATCAGTTTTTAAATCCTATTAAAAATCAGTTTTTCTAATCTGCAAATATAAAACAAAAATAAAATATTAATAATAATAAAAAAAACAAATACTTACAGCCGAGGGGGGGGGTTTTGGCCTCTGGCGGCGGTGGAAGAGGGTACGTACGGAGGGGGGGCCGACGGTCAGCACGGTGGTCACCACAAAGGGGGCGACGCGGGTTTTGAGGCACTGTCGATTTGGGCGTAGAGGGGGGGGGGGTTCTGCGATGCAAGAGGAAGGAGGAGAAGAAGAAGGGGGCGCGCCTTGGACGCCGGCGGCGGTGGTTGAGGTCGCGCCTCCTTCATCGTTCAATTTCTTTTTTTTTTTTATAAATCGGTAAAATGAATTCGAACGGGGGGGCCTGGGTAATAGGGAAGAGAGGGGTTTCTTTTTTTTTATTATTTTATTTTATTATTTAATTATTTAACTTTGCCCAAGGGTTGACTTTTACATACGACCTCGAAACGAGGTCCACCGCCTGTCGTCCATAGCGTTTAACCCCCATTCCGAACACAATGGGATATGTATCGCTGGCTGATTCGATCGTTTGAATCAGTTTCCGTTGAATTTACATTTAAATCACTATACTGAATTTTAAACGTACATTTCAAATTACCGGGGCCACATACTAACTCGAAAAATTCCAGAAAAATATTTTCTAGCTTCGTATTGACGATACGGTCCTAACAAAACTAATTTCGTCGAATTCTGAGACCGTATGAAAAATGGCCATTTTCCAGTCGATTAAAATCAACTAAAACTGGTCAAACGCGTTTTCCTTCGCCACGCTCACATATTGAATCGGAAAATTATGAAATTTGAAACCTAGCAATAATTTTACATCCCGGGCCCAACAAAACTGGTTTCGTCGAAATCCGAGGTCGTTTGCAAAATGTCCATTTTTAAGGGCCTGAATTCCATAGCGACTATTCAGAATTTTCAACTGGACATATCTTTTGATTCCCGATATGAAATCTTGATTTTTCGGATTCGTTGGAAAGATATTCACAATTAGATCCCATTATTTTTGGTTTCACTAAAATCCGGATTGTTTTGCACCCGGTACATTCAATTGAAGTTTGAAATCGAATTATCGAACTACCGCGCCATTTTCAATTCCTTTTATAATTATATATAATTATTTATATTCTAACGACGACGCGTATAAATATATACGTTCGAATTATATTCAAAATAAATTTCCCGTCGATATTATTTAAAATAATTCATTTTAAATATTCAAATTCAGCTAAAATTGCCAAAATAAAAATTTCAAACTGGCCCGCATTTCCGGGTTGTTACAATCTCCCCCACTTAAAACTTTTCGTCCCCGAAAAGGAACAAAGTCGAAAGTGGTTTGATTATTCAACTCTACGTTTGATCTGGCTTCCATTCTCCAACTTTTTAGTTTATGAGAATTTTCAAAATTTCAAAAATTTGGCTAACTCCCTAAATTTTTGAAAAATTTCGCCATAACCTCCCCTACACCGGGAGCATCGGGGAATTTCAAATAGCTTCCCCGGTCCTTCAGATCTCAAAAAGAAAAAGAAAAAGCCAAGCGGCTAGCCAATAGGCTCACAAAATCATCATCACCCAAACAAAACAGGAAATTATGTAGTAAACATGTACCTATTTGTCGGGCAAACAAATTTTATTCTTCGGCTCTAGCCTCCTTGCTATGACCTGTTCAATGATACATATGTATATGCAAGCAAATGCAACCAAATTTCAATATAATTCAATATTTGACTCAAATGATCTAAATGGTTCAAATTTTAATTATTCAAACAATAATCAAACAATACAACCATCAATCAATTAGTTGATTAGTTTTTCAAATGCATAACTTTGATATATATACAGGAAATCATGTTTTGATGTCAATTCACAACAATGTGTTCTAGCTATATATATAAGTTTTGGTTCTCACACCAATCTAATGGAAATATATAGATATCACACCTTCGAAACTCGAATACCAATTCTGATGATGTCCAGACTATCATCAGAATCGTCTCCGGGCGACTAGAGTGTGACTATATATCTATCCAGTATATTAAAACTTCAAATACACGTGGATCAGACGTATACGCAAAGTCTATATATACTGGACTGTCCAAATTCAAACATAATAACTAATCAAATACGAATAGTTGATTTAAATTTTCAAAACAAAATTTGTTTTCATTTTCAAAAATATACTCTTCACACTCGTTCTAGGATACTACTGATCCCATCTCTAACGAGTCATTCTAATTGGATATTACTAACCCAATATCTTGATGAATTCTTTCGTACGGTTCTAATGTGCCTTGTTCTCTGCTTTGCAAACCAAAGCTCTGATACCAACTGTGACGGCAAGGAATTTCGCTCGGTCCGAACCAGTCGCTAAACCGATCCAGGCCGTTCGAAACGCCCTATCGTTTGAGAACATGACAAAATAGAACGCATACAGAAGAACATTTCATTGTATATTACAACAATGCACCAGATTACAAGAATATACAGAGTATAAATGAATATTACACAAAAATATCAGAGATTTAAATTACATTTAAATACATAGCAGCGGAAAATAATACAATACACAACTAGAAAGAGATATACGGATACAAAGCTTTCCGGATATCGTTCCAGCTGTAAACCAGGATCCTGTGAATATAAATCTGCAAAACCAAAACTACTAGCTGCCCGTGTCAAAATAAGGGCACCCAGAGTTTAGGTTAAAACAATAAACTCCAGGTCAGTCATGTGACTGGTGTGAGAACTAAAACAGTTATTAATCTTTATTTTTAAAGCTAGGTAAATCAAGGGACCACGCCGTATAACACGAACGGGTTTCCTCCCAAGAATACCAGTGCATAAAACCAACAGCGCAATGCTAAATAAAGAAAAATGAAGCTGTTATAAGACCCAGGTCCCATCACACAATGCAGCGTAGCCGAGGATAGGGTTTTCCCTTATAACAGCCAAAGAATGCTTGATATGTCTTAAAACAAATCATTTGATACTATTATAAGTGCATTGTTCATAAAACAACTTCAAATCATAAGTATCAATCATAGGCGACATGAGCGTCCCATGCCACTATGTCGCCATATATAGGTTTACAAATAAAACCGCAAATGTCACGTATTTGGAAATTGGGTTTCCATCTATGAACCGAGGCAAAAGATAGTCCTCAACCGATTCGAGACAATCTAGCCCATGTCTCAGGATCAGAGCTCGAGTGACCCTTGGAGCGACAGGGCCGGTCCACCGATGTGGATTAAAATGCCTGAACACTACGTTTCCCCGCCCTTTGGGGCGTAAATGAGCCAACTAAATGACTCCATCGGTTCGAGAACGACCGATCAATCCGAGGCGCCTCGCAACAGCAACAACCACATAAGTCAAACTCGTCAGGGCGTGTAAAACCACTGACGCCACTTTTTATCTAGAAGGAAACGCATGCCCTCCCTGAGGTCCGTCTCCCGTTTTTGGTTCATACCGGGTGTGAAACTCTCGAAGTAAACGTTACACAAAGCTACGCCACAAAGGCCGTGCTTTGATCATCACCACAAGACTTTGCTTTTCAACAGAAGCCTCGATCAATTGCCACTTAGGCATGCCACACAGGCAATTCACTCCATGCGTTTGATATCCATCAATATATAACCCCTGAGCTCGTACGTCTCAGAGAAGGGCGTTAAGCAAGAGAATAAATTCTCCGCCGCCAAACAGATATATATTTAATAGAGATCAATCACACAGACTAAAATCCAATGTCAGACACACAGTCCATTTACAAGTCCATTCTAGGTCTGAACGAAACCGGAGGCACCTAGTACCCCGCATATCCATCGATCTCCAAGTACGTCTGGACGATCACTAACTGTTTCCATCTTCTTGGGTGTACAGCCCAATCAAGATCATCAGTAATTACCCAAACGACGTGAAGACCTCCGGTCTTCGACCATCGTCTTCATCTTCGACTTATCGTCGTATCAGTTATTCAGAATGGGATGAACCCGGTCTTTCCGAATAACTCGCGTATATTTTAAATAAGTGTTACACAAACACAACATACGCCTCATTCCAATTCATTAGTCACTAACCGTAAATTAATCAAGAGAATAATTCCCCAAATATTAACCCCGAAGGCCGAAACCAACATCAGATCAATATCCAGAAAACCATTCTGCTTGGCTAACCGACAGTTAGTTTCTAAATTTCACGTTCAAATCTAATTAAAGATTTAACTATCGCCTGGAGCAAAACTGGTGATACTCCATTCTCGATCTTTTCAATCTAATTAAAGATTCATTAAAACTCCACTTAGTTTTAATCATTATCTGGGTTAAAGAATCAGTGTCATTTAAAACACGATTCACGATAAACCCAAAATCACATTCCATTAATTATCGGGTTAAAGAACAAGTGTTATTTAAATCACTGTTCACGATAAACCCAAAAATCAATACCAATTCAATTCCAATTAAATATCATTTAATTGGTACACTTCATTAAATCTAAATAAAAAGATTTAATCTTTTCTCAACTGGGTTCAAGAACAGTGTTAGTGAAGACACCATTCACGACAAACCCAAATCACATTCGATATTCAATACAAGGCTCTGAATAGAAAATATATCGGCTTATATTCAATATCGAATTCTACGACTAACAAATGTCGTATTGGAAATAACGATACAAATATATATCTTTCAAATTTCCATAACAACACCTGTAATATCACGAATTCCAACATCGAAATATTCCGAAGACAATTTCGATTCAAATCCACTCCAATGCAATCATTGGAAATTTTGGTTATTTTCAAAACCATTTAAAATTCAATTTATTTATTTAAAAATAAATAGAATTATAATTCTAGTTCAAAACTAGTTCATTTCGATAAAAATCTATTTTTATCTTTTCAAATATGGAGTTTTTCATCCCAAACTTTCACAAATCATTTCTTATGATTTTACACAAATTATTACTATTTTTAATAATTTTATCAAGGCCCGTACAGTCGATTTCCATTAACGGCCATCGAACTGCACTTACAGCGACCTTTTTCAAATTTGATTTGGACGTATCTCCAAATCCAACCGTTAGATTTCAAATTTCTAACATTCATTAGAAAGCTCTTTTCGATACGAACCCAACGGTTCCGGTTTTAGGAGAATCCGACGGTCGGATCTCCCGCAATGTCCATTTGAAATAAATGGTCGAAATTCACGAACTACCGCGGCGCGGCGCGTTCTATTCAGGCCATTATATTATATATATAATATATATAATATATACTTCGTCGATTTCTATTTAAAAACGAATTATATAAACAGTTTTAAATTCATTTCAAAATCTATTTCAACTTCCATTTCAATTCAAAGCAAAATTGAATTCTTCTTTATAAATTCGTTTCAAAATTCATTTCTGTTCAATTCAAATTTCAATTCAATTTGAATTCATTTTCAATTCGCTTTCAATTCAATTCGAAATCGTTTTCAATTCAATTTGAATTCTTTTTCAATTCATTTTGAATTCGTTTTCAATTCATTTCATTTCGAAATCGTTTTCAATTCAATTTGAATTCGTTTTCAATTCAATTTGAATTCGTTTTCAATTCATTTTGAATTCGTTTTCAATTCATTTCATTTCGAAATCTTTTTCAATTCAATTTGAATTCGTTTTCAATTCAATTTGAATTCGTTTTCAATTCATTTTGAATTCGTTTTCAATTCATTTCATTTCGAAATCGTTTTCAATTTAATTCATTTCGAAATCGTTATATATTCAATTCATTTCGAAATCGTTTTCAATTCAATTCATTCGTTTTCAATTCAATTTGAATTCGTTTTCAATTCATTTCATTTCGAAATCGTTTTCAATTCAATTTGAATTCGTTTTCAATTCAATTTGAATTCGTTTTCAATTCAATTCATTTCGAAATCGTTTTCAATTCAATTCATTTCGAAATCGTTTTCAATTCAATTCATTTCGAAATCGTTTTCACTTCAATTCATTTCGAAATCGTTTTCAATTTAATTCATTTCGAAATCGTTATATATTCAATTCATTTCGAAATCGTTATATATTCAATTCATTTCGAAATCGTTATATATTCAATTCATTTCGAAATCGTTATATATTCAATTCATTTCGAAATCGTTATATATTCAATTCATTTCGAAATCGTTATATATTCAATTCATTTCGAAATCGTTATATATTCAATTCATTTCGAAATCGTTATATATTCAATTCATTTCGAAATCGTTATATATTCAATTCATTTCGAAATCGTTATATATTCAATTCATTTCGAAATCGTTTTCAATTCAATTCATTTCGAAATCGTTTTCAATTCAATTCATTCGTTTTCAATTCAATTTGAATTCGTTTTCAATTCATTTCATTTCGAAATCGTTTTCAATTCAATTCATTTCGAAATCGTTTTCAATTCAATTTGAATTCGTTTTCAATTCAATTTGAATTCGTTTTCAATTCATTTCATTTCGAAATCGTTTTCAATTTAATTCATTTCGAAATCGTTATATATTCAATTCATTTCGAAATCGTTATATATTCAATTCATTTCGAAATGAATAAAATCGATATAAATATCGTTTACGTCAAAATGGCGTCAATCTAATCAACACGGCTTCATAAATTTCTATTTCAAATATTTTATTTCAAATATTTCTATTTCTAAACTGGAATGAGGCCCAATCAATTACCATATAAAATTAATTATATGGATTTTCATACAACACATGTATATAATAGCATTGAAAATAATCAACCATCAACCAAAGTGCACTACACTGTATAAGCATCAAATATAGATATTCAACGCTTATAACAGCCTGTCAATCAATCGATCGACATATTTAATCAATCAGGATGAGTGAAATTCATATTTCATCCCAACACCCGTGTGGGGTTTCAAACAATCAAACACAGATTTTAGTTGTGCAGTTGGGCGATGTGTAAAATTTATCGTCCCAATCAATGTCATTCAAATAAGTGTACATAAACAAACCATCTGGTTTGTAAATGAATATTTATTTATTCACTTCACGTTAGACATTTATATTTTTAACGATAAAACATTTTATTTCAACCTATGAATTTCTATTCAATTCATTTACACAATAAAATGATATTTTTATTTTTCTAACATATTTTAGAAAATTTCGGCGGCATAACGGCACGATACTAGAAACGGGACAAGGCCTAGCCTTATCCCTGGTCTAGTGAAGGCCCACGCCATTCACACATCAATCAAATCAATCTCATCTCACCAAACAATTCAATTCAAACAAATAATTCAACTAATCTATGCAACCAAACAAACAAGTCCATGGTCTGTGGACGATTGTGTCGGGTGCTACTAAGCACCGTCTGCATCCTAGTATATATATATAACTAGAAAAATTAAATTGAAAGGTGAGAAATTCTCACTGATAGCTATCCTAGCTCCACTGCACTTCATTGATAGAAATCTTCATCGCTATCGCATCTTCGTTGCTGTAGCCACTACATATGTAAAAATCGAATTTTTACTTTGTTATTCAATATATAAAAATCATATTTTTATTTCGAAGTTCAATATATAAAAATCATATTTTTATTCTGAAGTTCAATATATAAAAATAAGCATATTTTCACAACGCTACTATATAGATAAAAATTATATTTTTATCACCTTATTCTTCATATAAAAATTTCACCCTTTCAAAAATAAAGTTTTCACCTTTATAAAAACAAAGTTTTCGCCTTTTTTTAAAAAACCAAAGTTTTCGCCTTTATATAAATAAAGTTTTCGCCTTTCTAAAATAAAGTTTTCGCCTTTATATAAATAAAGTTTTCGCCTTTCTAAAATAAAGTTTTCGCCTTTCAATTTAAAGTTTAAATCGTTTTCTATTTTAAAGTTCGAATCTTTTTCCTATTTTAACATTTCAAAATAAAATCAGTTTTTAAATCTCTTTTAAAAATCAGTTTTTTTTTCTTTTCTTTTAAAAATCAGTTTTTAAATCTTTTTTAAAAATCAGTTTTTAAATCTCTATTAAAAATCAGTTTTTAAATCCTATTAAAAATCAGTTTTTCTAATCTGCAAATATAAAACAAAAATAAAATATTAATAATAATAAAAAAACAAATACTTACAGCCGAGGGGGGGGTTTCTGGCCTCTGGCGGCGGTGGAAGAGGGTACGAACGGAGGGGGGGCCGACGGTCAGCACGGTGGTCACCACAAAGGGGGCGACGCGGGTTTTTAGGCACTGTCGATTTGGGCGTAGAGGGGGGGGGGTGGTTCTGCGATGCAAGAGGAAGGAGGAGAAGAAGAAGGGGGCGCGCCTTGGACGCCGGCGGCGGTTGTTGAGGTCGCGCCTCCTTCATCGTTCAATTTCTTTTTTTTTTTTTATAAATCGGTAAAATGAATTCGAACGGGGGGGCCTGGGTAATAGGGAAGAGAGGGGTTTCTTTTTTTTTTATTATTTTATTTTATTATTTAATTATTTAACTTTGCCCAAGGGTTGACTTTTACATACGACCTCGAAACGAGGTCCACCGCCTGTCGTCCATAGCGTTTAACCCCCATTCCGAACACAATGGGATATGTATCACTGGCTGATTCGATCGTTTGAATCAGTTTCCGTTGAATTTACATTTAAATCACTATACTGAATTTTAAACGTACATTTCAAATTACCGGGGCCACATACTAACTCGAAAAATTCCAGAAAAATATTTTCTAGCTTCGTATTGACGATACGGTCCTAACAAAACTAATTTCGTCGAATTCTGAGACCGTATGAAAAATGGCCATTTTCCAGTCGATTAAAATCAACTAAAACTGGTCAAATGCGTTTTCCTTCGCCACGCTCACATATTGAATCGGAAAATTATGAAATTTGAAACCTAGCAATAATTTTACATCCCGGACCCAACAAAACTGGTTTCGTCGAAATCCGAGGTCGTTTGCAAAATGTCCATTTTTAAGGGCCTGAATTCCATAGCGACTATTCAGAATTTTCAACTGGACATATCTTTTGATTCCCGATATGAAATCTTGATTTTTCGGATTCGTTGGAAAGATATTCACAATTAGATCCCATTATTTTTGGTTTCACTAAAATCCGGATTGTTTTGCACCCGGTACATTCAATTGAAGTTTGAAATCGAATTATCGAACTACCGCGCCATTTTCAATTCCTTTTATAATTATATATAATTATTTATATTCTAACGACGACGCGTATAAATATATACGTTCGAATTATATTCAAAATAAATTTCCCGTCGATATTATTTAAAATAATTCATTTTAAATATTCAAATTCAGCTAAAATTGCCAAAATAAAAATTTCAAACTGGCCCGCATTTCCGGGTTGTTACAAGGTTATGGCAAAATTTTCCGAAAATTTAAAGTTTTAGAAAATTTTCAAAATTTTTGAAAAAGTAGGTTAGTCGGAAGGAATTAATATTTTAGTCAATATTAATTGGTTCAGTTGAAACTGAAGTTAAGGGGTAAACCGATAAATATTTACCTAATAGATAGGGTCGTCCTCTATCTTAGCAATTTCGAGGACGAAATTATTTTAAGTGGGGAAGAATGTAATGACCCGGATATTTGACGGTGTAATAATTAACTTATTTAAAACAAGTAATATATTATTTAATCGACGATGTTAGAACGTATAATTATATTATAATTAAAATCGAGCTTGAAATGGCGCTGCAGTTCGTAATTTGGCGATTCGAACTTCAACTGAATGTACAGGATTCGTTTTAAATCGGATTTCTGTGAAACAAGAAACGCACGGAGCTGGTGGAGTATATCTTTCTAGTGGAAGAGAAAAATCGGGATTTCGTCGTGTAAATTTTGAGATATGTCCAAATAAAATTTTAAAATAGTCGTTATAGAATCGTTTATCGACCGTAACGGTTTATTCAAAATAACTAGAGATCAGGTTTGAATTTAGACAAGGTTCTTTTGGGAAGTAGTGATAATTTAATTTTTAGAATTTTATGGTAATTTTTAATTAATTAAATATGCAACTTTTTATTTGGAGTATTGTGCACCCTTAATCAGCGATTTTGGGGTTTCAAAATATGAGTTAATCTACCGGTATTATTATATTTTTGGGATCGTGGCACCTCACTGGACACGACCGTATTCTCATTTCTGTCCGTAGTAGCTTGGACATGAAAACGATTCTACGTAGCGGAGCACGCTAGTTTCCTTATAACTTAAAACAGAGGTGGGTATTACTCAGTGCGTGACTTTCTATAATGAATACAATGGCATTGAAACTCAACTTTATAAGGCATGGACAAATGAAATGAATGTATTGGTGGAATAAAATGAATGAACATTTACTACATAGCTTCAGGACCAAGCATGTAACATTTGTATACTAAAAACCGACAGCCTGTACTATCAACATCAATGATATCTTCAAATCTGCACACACCCATCTCTTTTCGAAGCTTCTTTCCAATTCAGTGAACTGTCTCGATATGTCGCCATCCTACCTAGTTGATGCCCCTACCGCCCTGTACTCTACCCTTTCACTAAATGCAAAAGTCGTGTTCTGTAATTGGCTTAAACGTTAAGGAAAACTAATATATATTATATATTTTTTAGTAACGAAATCTATAAATACCCCACCAACAAGTCCTTAAGACCTAAAAACAAATCGTTGATAAACTCAAGTGAGCCGCCGTCATTTCTTCTTTCCACAGGCAAAAGTCGGCCTCTAAAAATTCATATATATTCATAGAAAATCTAATAATTTAGAATACTTATATATTTAATACCCTCAGACCGTTATCTTCCTTCCCATATGAGTTTCAATGAGTGCGATGTTGTTTTCTACGGCTTGAAAACTTCACAGCGGAGGGTAGGGTTTATAATTTTTGGAGATGCAAACATCGAATGAAGAAATCGATGTTATTTTGGTGATTTTGAGGTCGTTTAGCACGAGGTGTGCGAGTTTGGATGAAATCTGCCCTGGTTGATGTCGCGAGTTTGTCTGGGTGCGTGGAAGAAGGATTTTGTCGCAATGGGGAGATGGAGTGCGAGCTGGTTTAATGTGGTATGATGGTGAGGCTTTTGAGAAGAGGAGTTGAATGGTGGAGTCGGACTGCGAGTTCATGAGGTGTTGAGGATGTATGATGGAGCATCAAGAGTCGGCTATGGTGCTTGAAAACTGTAGCTTACTGGAAGGTGGATGACGCGTTTCGTAAGAGAGATGCTGAGTGGAGTGTTGTTGGCATGGGAAGGAGATTGTGATTTGATTTTCATTTGAAAGTTCAGTTGGATTATTTCACGAAGAAGTGGAAGGGAGAGGGAGGTTTAACGAACGGAAATGGAGTGAAATACTTTATAGAGTCGTTGTTTTTCATTTAGGAAAGATGAGGTGTTGGGTACGGGTCTGTTTGAAGGGAGATGGGACAAGGTATTTGAGGTGAGGCCCAATAACAAGGGATAATTTAAATTTAAACTATTTAATTGTGTATTAAGTTGTAAAATCAATAACTTGGTCATACATGAACGAAATTCAGCAAAACAAGATCTAATGGGATCGTATGGACGGGAACTCCACAATGGAACTGACTGAAAGTGGATTGGAGCTCGTTTGAATTTATGGCGAAATAAATTGTTTGATTCAAATCAAACAATAGTTTATCGTTCTTTAACGATGAACTGCCAAAGTGAGTAAAACTCACTAACTCTCCACAATTTATATTTTAATATAAATTGTACTTTATTTTGTTGACTGCTGTATATTGATTGTTAAACTGGACTGTTAAATAGATTTGATTGAAAATGTAGATATAGTCATATATTATATCGTTAATCAAATATTGATTCTGTCCAGTAGAATATTTCATATTGAAATGAAATTGATGTATATTATACTGTGTAACATCTGTGGATGCAGGGAAACAGGTTGGAGGAATCCTACTGGGTTCCTCAACAATTATTTTACTGTTTTCATATATTGTGATATATGTTGTGATTTATAATCTGTTATTGATTATGGATGTTAGAACGATATTGATCATCGTTGTTTGATATTTTGAATACCATAAGAAACCCTGAGTTGTAAAAAGGAATATTTCAATATATATTGAAATAAAGGAATTTGATAAAATCACAGGATTTTATAAAAGGAAATTATGTATAAAACGAACACGGTTTTATAAAAGGAAATTATTTATAAAACAAATAGAGTTTTATAAAAGGGATATTTATTTAGAAAATAAATAGAATTGAAAAGGGGAATATTTATTTAGTAGAATAAAGAAATATTTATTTAGAAGATAAATAAAACGTTATAAATAGAGAATATTTGTAACGGAAATCAAACGTTATAAATAGGAAATATTTGTAATGGTAAATAGAAGTTATAAATAGAGAATATTTGTAACGGAAATCAAACGTTATAAATTGGAAATATTTGTAACGGTAAATAGAAGTTATAAATAGGAAATATTTGTAACGGTAAATAGAAGTTATAAATAGAGAATATTTGTAACGGAAATCAAACGTTATAAATAGGAAATATTTGTAACTGTAAATAGAAGTTATAAATAGGAAATATTTGTAACGGTAAATAGAAGTTATAAATAGGAAATATTTGTAACGGTAAATAGAAGTTATAAATAGAGAATATTTGCAACGGAAATCAAACGTTATAAATAGGAAACATTTGTAACGGTAAATAGAAGTTATAAATAGGAAATATTTGTAACGGTAAATAGAAGTTATAAATAGGAAATATTTGTAACGGTAATTAGAAGTTATAAAAAAGGGAATAGTTGTAACGGAAAATAAACGTTATAAAAAGGAAATTGACGAGATATAAAAGAGATAATCGAATAGAATTAAATCGAATTTAGTATTCGAAGGAGCTAATCGAATTTAGTTATTTGAAAAGAGTTAATTGAATATTAGTTATTCAATTAGAGATAATCAAATAAAGTTAATCGATTAAAGATAATCAAATAAAAGTTAATCGAATTAGTCGAAGTAAGTTAATCGACTATTAGTTAGTCGAATGTTAGTTAAGCAAATAAGAGTTAATTGACTTTTAGTTAGTCGAATGTTAGTTAAGCAAATAAGAGTTAATCGACTATTAGTTAGTCAAAGATTAGTTAATCGAATATGAGTTAAACAAATAGGATTAATCGAATTAGAGTTAATCGAATCAGGGTGAATTGAATATTAGTTATTCAATTAGAGTCAATCGAATATAGTTATTCGAGATAGAGATAAAACAGACATAGTTATTAGGGTAAGTACCATTTAGCACGACTGCTAGCGTAATTCGCAGGGCTGCAGATAGCCTACGGCGGTCGGATGTTTCCTGAGGGAATCAGGCGTAACCATTGTGATCGCTGCGATCTAGAGTCAAGCGAATGGAGTAAATCGAATATTAGTTATTCGAATTAGAGTTAATCAAATTATGTTAATCGAATAATAATTATTCGAAGGGAATAATCAAATAAAGTTAATCGATTAGAGTAAATCAAATAGAGTTAATTGACTAGAGTTAAAATAGACATTGTTATTAAGGATGAAGTTAAATCGAATATTAGTTATTCGGAATAGAGTTAATTCAGTAGAGTTAATCAAATAAGAGTTAAGCAGTAAGAGTAAAGCAAATAGAGTTATTCGAATATTAGTTGTTCGAATAAGAGTTAAATGAAAAGGAGTTAATCAAATAGGGTTATTCGAATATTAGTTATTCGAATAGGAGTAATGAAATAGAGTTAAACAAATTAGAGTTAATCGAATATTAGTTATTCGAGATAAGAGTTAATTAAATAGAATTAACCGAAAAGAGATAATAGAATATAATCTATTCGAAATGAGTTAATCGAATATAAGTTATTCGAAGAGAGTTTATCGAATATTAGTTATTCGAAGAAGAGTTAATCAAATACAGATTACTCGAAAGGGAGTTATACGGAGAATTCGATTATATCGAATTTGGGGAAAGTATTATTTACTTTCCAATTTTTAAATCAGGATTTATTTATTTATAAAAAAATTAGTTGTTAGATTAATTAATCAAAGTAAGAAATATAGGTTAGACTTATAAGTTAGATATTTCAGAAGTAGGGTTTATAACGTTAAACGTTATAATAAATGTTTTCATAAAGGAAGCGGATTCGTAATCTGAATCCGAGAATTTGTGTAAGCAAATGGTTTTAGAAATTGAAGTGATGAGCTTTATCTATTGCAAGGTTAAGATCGTTGTTCAGTTAAGGTCTGAGAGGTAATTATACCCCAACTTGATTGACTTCGAAATTTACTAAGGAATAGTTGAAGTTCGATAACAAAAGATGATTAGTAATGCAGTTAAGTAATAAATGACTTATGGATTTAGTAGTCGTAACGATGTTTCATACAGCGTTAGTTGAAATCCATATAAATGAGTTTCGGAAACGTTTTCCAAATATAAATCAAAGATGTTTTCTAAGTGTAGAAATAAGGAAATATGAATATATATATATATGGACATATATATATTCGTTGATTGGATCGATAATTCCATTTGGAATTAAGATCATTGTTTGTACACCGACATGTTTTCATTTGATAGTTAAATCACAGACTATCGAAGTTTTGACCATTTTACGTTGTTAATATGGAGAGACCGGTTGGATTATTATCCGACGAACCACTCCGTATTGACATAAGCGTTGTGATCAAATACGATGAAGATAATTGAAGACGGTGTTATGCAAGGGCTATCCTGTTTACAGAATAGTGCCTTCGGTTTCGTTCAGTCCCAGAACGAACGTATATGGACGAATGTCTGACAGAGTATTTCCAATGATCGAATGGGTTGGGCTGTGCAAATAGATATGGTGGCAACGGATTTATTCTCTTAGCATAACATCCAGAATATTTGTATAAACCAACTAATGATTAACGGATCTGATAATGTGGCATTCAAAGTTATCGTGTTATAAATGAATGGAAAGTAAGCGTAGCTTCTAGCCTCACATCCGGTAAATGACAAAAATCGGGCAGGCAACATGGCTAAGTCGGTCGCACCGAAGTAGGGTGTATAATCACCTATCTAGAGAATATTCATTTGCTTCTTTAATCTATCAATGTTGTCCCATATATATACGGGAAACGGTTGCTGATCCCAACCGTTGTTGATGTACATTCGATACACTCAAGCGAAATTAGTGGTCGGTCATGTGTGGATGAGTTGCAAGATGTTCTTGTTGAACTCCAGTGTATCGTTCCTAGAGTACACTGATCGGAAGGTGGTTCCATACCTTGTCATAGTTGGAAATCCATTACCCAATACATGCTTGCGGTTTTGATTGTATAATATATATGTAGAACGTGAGATGAAAGCGTTTCTGCTAGATGATTATTATAGTTGTGGTTGATAGACATTATTATAATATCAAAAGGTTTTGATATAAAGATATTTTGGATTCTCATAAGGGAAAAACCCGTTCCGTTATACAGCGTGGTCTTATGAGATATCGTTTACTTGTTCAAATTGTTTTAAACTGTTTTACTCATACCAGTCCCATGACTGACCCGAAGTTTACTTTGTTTTGTTCTACCTAAACTCTTGGGTGCCTAAATTTGCACGGGCAGTCAAGTAGTTCAGGATTTTACAGATACACTTTGAGAGCGTGGAGCAGGAGGCTTCAAGATTCTATAGCTATTATTATTTCCGCTGTTGTTGTAAGTGTTGTACTCTGCAATGCTATTGTATACATATGTTGTTTGTATTTCAAAAGTTATGTTATATTTTATTCGTTCCGCTGTGAGATTCTTGTTACTCTGATAATGATGTTCTTCCTCTTCTTCTATTCTACTAGTTCTACCTTATTTATCCCCACCCTCTATATTCTTTCTATTAATTTCTTGAATTTTCAGTGTAATTTGGGGTTGGACTTGTGTTATTTAGTCAGCTCAAATTGGACCGGATTTTTGGGTCATTACAGTGAGATTTCTAAATTATAAACGATATGGAATGGCGATGTATAAATTATACAATCGATATATAAGTTATATAAGCATTGTACACCTCCTGTATAAGCGTTGTATAAGTTGTATGTGCGATATATAAGTTATATATACGTTGTGAACATCATATGTGCGTTGAATGGAATTGAAATGAAATCGAAATATATTTATACATGTATATATATATATACTCTCCTCATCCACAGACCATGGACGATATATATTGGTTGTGATTGTTTGGATTATGGTTGATGTGAAATTTGGTGAATATTACGAATGGTTGATTTGATTATGGTTGTTCGTGGTTGAAAACAAATAGATTTAGTTTGTGGGAAAATTCGTCTGCGTACGAACTGGATATTGAAATCCCCCTTGCAAAAGTTGCGAGGCTTTAAGGTAGAGCGAGGAGCCATACTCGAGACGGTGCCGGTTTTAACTACCCTGCCGTTATGCTGCCGAAATTTTCTGAAATATTCATGTGTTTGAATTTTATTCGTGTGTTGAAATACATTCATGTATATGAAATATTCATGTTTGAAATAAAATTGTTTGAACGATAAAAATAACATTTTTATAATATATACGAATCGCTAAAAATATTCATGTTTGAAATAAATTGTTTTAACAATAAAAATCACGTTTTTATAATATATATGAATCGCTAAAAATCTTCATTTTTGAAATAGATGGTTTTAACAATAAAAATCACATTTTTATAATATATACGAAGTGTTAAAAACAATCATGTTGGAAATAAATTGTTTTGACAATAAAATTACATTTTTATTATATACATGAAGTGTTAAAAATAGTCATGTGTGGAATAAATAATTGTTGGATAAAAATATTATTTTTATCAAATATACGAAAAGAAAATGGTTTGGAAATCGAAGGATGGATTATATTTATATATATATATATATATAAATATAATAAATTAAACCGAATAACGAAGCTGCAGTTCGTATTTTGAAATCGTAATTTTAAACGATTATTGCGGGAGATTCGACCGTCGGATTTTCCCGAAACCAAAACCGTTGGGTCCGCTTTGGAAATATCTTTCCAACAACACCAAATTTGCAAAGATCCAACGGTTAGATTGTGTGAAATGTTTAATTCAAATCTGAATAAAAACAGCGCCAGAATGAATTATATTTGTATATAAGTAAAATTAAAATAAAACGAATAACGACGCTATAGTTCATATTTTGAAATCGTAACTTTAAACGATTGTACCGGGAGATCCGACCGTCGGATTTTCCCAAAACTGGAACCGTTGGATCCGTTTTGAAAAGATATTTCTAATGGTATAAAATTTGTAAAGATCCAATGGTTAGATTTTCATATATGTGTAAATCAAATCTGAAGAAAAACGGCGCCATGGCCGTGTTATGGCCTGAAGCTTCGTTTGAATAAATTGGCTATATTTAAATAAATAAAAATAGCGATAAATCGTTATAAAATATTATAAACGATATGGAATGGAAATAAACCAAATTTACCCGGTTTATTGGATATTTGATGGTTGAATGTGTTTGGCGTGAAAATTACATTAATGAACTGAATTATGGATGTCGAATAATTTAACCATGGAAATGAATTGATTTGAATTCTAAATATACATGAATTATTTGAAAAGGCCGAGTTAATTCTCATTTCAAATAATTGATCGACGGTTAGAAGTCGAAGATATAAATACGGTGCAAGACCGAGGATCTTCACATCGAATGGATGGCTACTGATTCCTTTGATGGGAGTTGCTGCCCTGAAGGGGTTACAGTGGTGGTCATCCGGACGTACTTGTTGATCGTTCGGATGTGCGAGGGCCTCTCTCTTGTATTGGACATACGGGAGAGGAATAAGGTGCCTCCGGTTTCATTCAGACCCATAGGGACTTGTAAATGGATGTGTGTTTGACGGTAGATTGACAACGTGGCATGCAGAGATGCTGTGATCAAGGCTTTTGTTGAAAAGTAGAGCCTTGTGGTTGATGATCAAAGCAGGGCTTTAAATAGCTAGCTTTGTGTTTGGCGTTGATTCGCGGGCCTCACACCCTGGTATGGACCGGAAACGGGAGAGGACTTCAGGGAGGACATGCGTTTCTTTCTAGCTAGGTGTGGTGTTTTGGGTTTTACATGCCCGGGCATTTTACTTATGTGGATGATGGATAGCGAGGCACCTTGGTTATATCGGTCATTCCGGGGCCGATAGCTTGGTCGGGATATGACCAGTTTACGCCCCATAGGGCGGGGAAACGCAATGTTCAGGCATTTTAATCCACTCTATGTGGACCAGCCCTGACGATCTAAGGGTCGATGCGCTCTGACCTTGAGGCTCGGGCTAGATAGTCTCGAAGCGGTAAGGACGATCCCTTGCCTTGGTTCATGACGGAAATCCAATTTCCAAATACGACACCGTGCAGTTTTGATTGTATACCTATATATGGCGACAAAGTGGTATGGAGCACTTATGCCGTCTATGATTGATACTTATGATTGAAATTGTTTTTGAAACATATAAACACTAGTAATAATATCAAATGCTTTTGTTTTATTCGTATCAAGCATATTTTGGCCATTATAAGGTGAAACTCTATCCTCCGGTTTGCGTTTATTGTGTGATGGGAATTGAGTCTTATAATGACTTCATTTTTGTAAAAAGCATTGCGATGTTTAAATGATTCACTTGTTTTAAGCACTGGCAATCCAATGGAGTAAACCCGTTCCGCGTTAGCGGCATGGTCCTTTGATTGGCCTTATTATAAAATAAGTTAAGTAGATTTCTCATACCAGTCTCATGACTGACTCGTAGTTTGTTTCACTTGCAAACTCGGGTGCCCTATTTTCTACACGGGCAGCCTTGTATTCAGGTTTTAGCAGGCTCTTTCTGGATAGCTATGGAGCTGAAGATGGATTCTATCATTTCTTTCTTTTTATGTTGTTCAGCTCCTGTTGTACATATTATGTTTTGATTCCGCTGTAGACATTTTATGTAAAGCTGAAACTGTATTTTGTACTAAGTATGATCTTGTATACTATGTAACTCTGATGATTATGTTTATCCAGTGTATTCTATTGTACATTATCTGGGGTATTTATATATTTCTGTTCTGCTGTTATTTGTTTTTGTGTTATATTCCAAAGATTACCCTTGCCACCGTGGAACGGGGGTTTGGGGTCGTCACAAAGAATGAGTAGATGACTTTCAAACCTCCATAAAATCCTTATAAATCTCAAATTGAACTGCCAAATGGAATCCAACAACTATATGAACTACAAAATTACCTTTCATCTTCCATACTTTACGAATG
Source organism: Allium sativum (assembly GCA_030737875.1). Taxonomy (NCBI): domain Eukaryota; kingdom Viridiplantae; phylum Streptophyta; class Magnoliopsida; order Asparagales; family Amaryllidaceae; genus Allium; species Allium sativum. The sequence continues at coordinate 268,986,932 of CM060922.1, read as the reverse complement.
TATTCCTTTAGCTTCATAACTGAAAGTCTAAATTCGATAGGATGAAGAGCTACAGTATCGTGCCATACATCTACCGATGAATTAAAAATGATTTCAGATATAATTACCCTATCCATAGATGGTTGAACATACTTGAGCTTATTTGGATCTGATTTTGGATTCGTTCCATGATTTGATGAATTAGGGATTTCATTGGATTGAGAAGAATTGCGATTTAGATTTCTGGAAAAAGAAGGTTTCAGCGGAAATTTGAAGGTTTCCGCGCCTCCCCCAGTAAAATGTGAAAAACATCTATAAGTTCTATATATATATTCCATCATATGAAATAAATAGAGGCAACATGGATGAAATTCAAAATTCCAGTATAAAAGGACCATTCATCTAGCATATCAAAATATGAATTACATATCAGATATGTATATAATACTGTGTGACCTATTTTCGTACCAAATAATGCCTTAATACATATTTGTATACAATTTAGCAAATATAGTGTAATTAGGTATTCCCAGTTAGTACTGTATATTCAGTGTAGACACAAGCAAGATTGATAAGGATAAATACTAATGGAATTAATCTAATTTTGCTTACACAATCTTATCCCCTTTTATAATATCGTATATCCTTTTGTAACCATTTCAAAGACACATTGTCTATATCCTATTTAACAGTCCTATCAACTGCATATATACATATAGTATGTATGAATAGTGAAAAATATGCTTATTTAACTTGCAATAGTCAAGTTAGCTTCTTTTGAGTTGTGTACAATACATTAATCATCCATATAATCATGTTTATATAATGTATGTATTCAGAAGGTGCAAATAGGTATATATATAAATATGTATATGTAATTGTTGCTAAAATTACATATGTTACAGACTATATATATATATATATATATATATATATTGAAATCATGTATAAAATCAAGATTTAAAACCATAGATCATATTTACAGAAATTTGCGTCAGTATTAACATATACATATGTAACACACATGACTTTCAAAAGCTTGAGTTTTACACACACACACACACACACACACATATATATATATATATATATATATATAATCAATATATTGTATATAGAAGAGTTATTATTGCAAGTCATATTTGCAATCATCAATATAAATATGAATGTAAAAGGAAATACATGGATGGTGTTCCTGCAGTTATTTGTATATCTAATTGGGCTTTTTAAGACAACTTAGTATCTTAATACTATAATGTCTACCAGTTAATTTTTTTTGCAAAACAGGGCATTTTAAATAATTTGCAATATATCATAACAATCATCAGCAACAATTTGCTTCACGCCTTTTGGAATACACTCATAGGTAAAATTAGTCTTGCAAAATAACTTAGCAGATCAAAATTTTATTCAACACACAACTATATATTTATAGTTGTGATTTAATTGGCTTATATCGTAAAGTCAATGTATTGAATTTATCATGAGAGGTAACTTATCTTAAACAAAGGCAAGATGATTGAATAAATTCACACAAACAGTAAAAAAACAGTTAATCCTTATTATTTGGTTTAACAAGTAAAAAAAAACTGGCAGCCTTAACAAGCATGACTGAATTAATCCAAGGTTCATGTCATATAGCTAAATGAATTTTTTGTCTACGTTTTCAAAAATAGGAATAAAAAATTCGGAAGTCAAACTCTTAATTCCAATCTACAGATTAGCAATACAAGTCAGAATAAATACTGAATATCAACTCATGGATTCATTTTCTAATTTATATCAAATGTAAATGTATTTTCAGTAAAAGGGAATTTGCATCAATAATGTATATTATATTGCTCTAGGATTTTATAATCTTACACACACACGTGTGTGTGTGTATATATATATATATATATATATATATATATATATATATATATATATATATATAAACATATATCATCAACAGGCTAACATAGTGTGGCATAGTGGAAAGACGTGATCTTTCCTGGTAAGAGGTCAGAAGTTTGAGGCATACTCTGACCACTATGTTGACATACTAACCAATTTTCAAAAAAAAATATCATCAACAGTGTAAGTGTTTATATATATATATATGTAACAAATTTATATTCATCATAGTATGTCATGCCAAGTTCATAACCTTATCAACATACTATTTAATATTCTGTAATGATTCAAAATCATTTGGATATTTAATTGAATTATTTTTAAGAAACACAAAGATTCATATCTTAAGAAGTTTCAAGCATCCATATCGAAAAAGGACTTATTTGTGTTCAAAATTAAAATTTGGTTTTTGATCTATATCAAAAGGAATAATAGAGTCACATCCGAATACAGATTTAAATACACATATTTAACAAATTAATCAAATGATCATTGTTAAAAGGTGTAAGAACATGTAATTGTTAAAGAGAATTTCTAATGTTAATTCGTGTTTACAACAAAGTAATTTTATTTCAGAAACATATCAATATTATAAACCCAACTTTGTCACTTCAGTATGAAATTTTCAGAGAAAATTGTCGCTTTGATCGATTATTCAAGAAATCAGACTTCTACAAACAGAATTCATAGTTCAGAATAAAATAATTTCGCAACCTTGCTATTATACCACTGTTAGGTTTTTGGTGATCTAATCACTAACTAGAATTTAATAGATTTAACAATTTATAAAACAGGATCTACAAGAGTTACTATAAATCAAAACCATACCTTTTAGGATTTAAACCTGTAGCGATGAATCCATGGACAATTACTCGAACCTCGATCTCGAAAGGGGTTTGAAGCGTTGAATCGTAAGCAAGACAAAATGCCCTACCACTATAGGTATCTACTCAAACGCCCGTCGAGACATCATCATCACGAAGTCGAGGAAGAAATGGAGGTACTAGCCTTTCGCCGCCATGTTTCTTCGATCCCCATTAGTTAAGTCATTTTATTTCGTTGTGCTGACTTTAAAAAGGAAAGTTGCATTACCTTTTAAAAGCAACATGACAATAAATTCCGAATCTAATAGAATTAGGTCTTTTAGACCATTTCAAATAACATAAAATATTAACGGTTTAATGTTTATATAAGTAATGGTCCTATTTCCTTTCAACGTTCTTATTGTGTGACCCTATAGGTTATTCCAACGTTGGAAATGATTCTAAATCATAAACAGTGATTAGCATCTAGTAATACGTCACTGCTACCTAAGTTACAATAGCATTGACGATTTGATACAACCTTTTCTGTGACCAGTGTTTCAATGTAATTTAATCCTTTTAAATATTATATCCAGTATTAAACTCGAGGCATGGAACACAGCACCCTCTTTATAATTTAATCCTTTTATCTTGATCGATAAGTAGACTATTTAAAACAAATCAATATTTAAGCACAACCATGCATTTCGTAGTCTCAATCAAGAGGCCCATGGATATCACTACAAATATTATAGGGTTAAATTCCTTCTAGATCATTCATAATTTTCATTTGATTTGAGATGTGTCCAATAATAACCTTTATCGTCTACTCGGTTAAAAGTAACTTTTGATGATATCGAAACACAAATATCCTTGAATAAAATTATAATGATTTTTAGGTCTGAGGACCATTACATCATTGCCACTATGAGAATAACTTATGGTACTGTTAATTATATTCCATGTAGTTTTCACATGTTGGGTCAGTCCAATACGTTATTCTTCAATATCTGTTTATGTAATGACATTAATATAATGTATATTAATGGTAAATGAGATGTGATCATCAGTCAATCAACATACTAGTTTAATATTTTATTGTTGTCCTATATAAACAATAAAACTTGACTAGGGACATTTGAGGATTATAATACTTAATATATTATATAATCTCATGTTCAAGTCACTTACTTGAACTATATAATTCTGTATTATTATTCTGAGGACTTCTATTATGTTAATATTTATATTACGCAGTAAACATAACATAATAGAATACATATATATTTTATTCAAAATAAAATACAGCATCAACAATGTTATTTAATATCATCAAATGGATTGCCCTCTAGGGCATAAACTCTAACAAACAGCCCATGACACTTTTGCAACTTACAATCTCTACTTCTTCAAGGATCCATTTTGGACTGCACCATGGACATAAAAGGGATACACCCTTGGTAAACTACTTAATGAAAATGAAATTAAGTAAAGTGGAATTCTACGCAAGCCACAAATCTTTGATTATATTTTGTTTGGCAAAATCAATCTTCCCTATTCTAGCTACCAGTGCATTAGAGATTTATGGAGACAACTCGAGCAAAAGAAGTCAATGACAAATGATGAAGACAGACTTACTAGGGGAGCTCTGCCTTACAAACACTCTATAAGCACAGAGTCCAAACTTAAAACATAGGAGGATAACCCACGGTCAAACCGTATATAAAACCAGTCTGGTCGTCAAAGGAAAATTTTGATGTTTTGGAGATCAAAAGTAAATTTCCTGAATGAGAGTGAGCATTTTCACTATTTGCAGTTTATGCCAGGAAGATGAAGAAATCAACTTACATCTTTTTTCCACTGTAGATCCATTCTTAAAATTTGGGTTATAATTCTTGAAGTGGGCAGATACTACCTTCCAAGTGGGAACAATGTTGAAGAATGGTACACTATCCTTTTGGGTACGAGATGGCACGATAGTAAAACAATAGTGCTTATACAATGTTTGAAGTTAGCCATACAAGAAGTTTTGAAAGAAAGGAATACTATGTTGTCTAAGAGCAGCATCTAGTCCTAAAAGGGTTTTGAAACACATGTATGCAAACAATCCATAGGAGATGCCAACATAAATTTTCTTTTTTTAACGATAGTAATGTATACATAGATGGGTTGGGTTTTTTTTATGTAGTCCAAGCTTTGTACTCTTTTAGTTTTAATAAAAAGAGGTAAGGATCCTTTGTAAAACTCTACTTAAGTTGAAAAAATAGAAAATAAAAATAAAAATCGAACATCAACCTGACTTTATTGATTTGACTTGCTATAGCGAAAAGAAGTAAAGATACCATTGTGCAAACTTTGGAAATCAATTAAATTTTTGATTTCATATTAGCAATATGATTCAACCAAAACAACTAGTCAAACTAGAGTTGAAATATAATGAAAACTTATTTTTGTTGGTTGTTTCGTCAGTTTTATATTATTATTCCATATTTGCAATTTGATTCAACTGAAACAACAAATTAAAAAAGTTGAAATGTAATGCAAGGTGATATTTCTTGATGATCAAAACTTATGCATTAATAATTTGTGTTAATTTAGAAGTAAATGCTTCATTTTATAAAAACAAACATGTATTAATATCTTTGTAAATAATCTTACATCAAGAAATTTTCATCTTGCATTTGGACTTTGTGGGTAGTATCCACTGAAACCCTCAAAAGATAACGGTCGTCCTACGGGGAACACCCGAAGGTTTAACGGCTTGTTACATGTGCTCAATTCAATTGTGCTTCCTACAATAGCATATTTATCTTAGTTTTACTTTATTCAAATAAGAGTAAAAAGAAAAGTGTGGAGATATTTAATGTGCACGTAAAAACATATTTAATCTTCTTTTGTTTAAATAAATGTCATATAAAATCGTGCTTTTACATGGTTTAAACTTAACATAAAAATTTATCATGCTTTTACATGTTTTAAACTAAAAATAAAAATATTTTCAAGTCATCATTCACACACTTACACAAGGTAAAATGATCATTGTGTTCATATATTAATTTGAAGAAAATTTACTTTTATATTGTAACAACCCAGAAAATGCGAGCCAATTTAAAATTTTTATTTTGGCGATTTATATGAATTTTGAATATTTAAAATAGATTATTTTAAATAATATCGACGAAAAATTTATTTTGAATATAATTCGAACGTATATACTTATATCGATCGTCGTTAGAACATATAAAATTTTATTTTAATTATAAAAGGTATTGAAAATGGTGTGGTAGTTCGATAATTCGATTTCAAACTTCAAATGAATGTACCGGGTGCAAAATAAACCGGAATTTAGCAAAACCAAAAATAATAGAATCTATTTGAGAATATCTTTCCAAAGAATCCGAAAAATTGAAATTTCATAGCGGGAATCAAAAGTTATGGCCAAATGAATTTTTAGAATAGTCGCTATGGAATTCTGGCCCTTAAAAATAGCCATTTTGCAAACGACCTCGGATTTCGACGAAACCACTTTTGTTGGATCCGTGATGACAAGTTATTGCTATATTCCAATTTTCATAATTTTTCGAATCAATATGTGGGCGTGGCGAAGGAAAACGCGTTTGACCAGTTTTAGTTGATTTTAATCGACTGGAAAATGGCCATTTTTCAAACGGTCTCAGAATTCGATGAAACTAGTTTTGTTAGGACCGTATCGTCAATACGAAGCTAGAAAATATTTTTCGGGAATTTTTTTAGTTAGTATGGGACCCCAGTAAATTGAAATGCGTGTTCAAATTCAATATATAGAGTTATATGTTGATTTTGACGGAAACTGATCGTAACGATCGAATCAGCCTACGAAACATATCCCATTGTGTTCGAAATGGGGGTAATTAGCTAGAGGTGACAGCCGTTGGACTTGAATTTGAGTTCGAATGAAAAACAACTTTTTAGAGAAAAAAAATATAATAATATATAAATTTATAAATTACACATCAGCCCCCCTTTTATTCCCATTTCCTCCGACGCCCCCTTTCTTTCTCAAATCGGAAAGTAAAATGGCGATGGCCATCGCCCTCGACTGTCGCGCTGCCCACCATCGCACGCCACCACCCTGGCTCCGCCCCTCTCGCCTCCGACGCCCCATCTCTCCCTCCTTCTTCTTCCTTCTGCGACGCACAAAAACCCCCTCGCGAGAAGCCACCGCGAGCTCGAGTCCTCCCCAGCCAAACCCAGCCTCCACCGATCCCATCTCCTCCCTCCTGCCTCGTTTAAACCCACCGCAATGCGTCACAGCCTTCCCCAGTCCGCCGCCCTCGCCCATGCTCCGTCCATCTCCACCAAATCCGACTGAAACCCCCCTTCTTCTGATAAATCAAAGTAAGTTTTAATTATTATTTTTAGTGTAGAAAATTATCATTTTTCCTATGTGTTTTAGTGTAGAAAAATATGATTTTTCATATGTGTATAGATCCGCAATAAAGATAGGATTTTTATCATAAATTAGAAATATTTTTATGAAGGTCAAAATTAGATTTTTATAATAGAATAGCGAAAAGATAATATTTTTAACATGGAAAAGATGATATTTTTATAATAGGAAAGACATTATTTTTATATAATGTAGAAGATTAAAAATATAATTTTTATATTATAGGAAGGTTAAAAATATAATTTTTATATTATAGGAAGGTTAAAAATATAATTTTTATATTATAGGAAGATTAAAAATATGATTTTTATATTATAAAAAGAATAAAAATATGATTTTTAGCATATGTGAAGTATAAAAATATAATCTTTTATATTGTAGGGGTATAAAAATATAATTTTTATCTAGGTAAGATAGTAAAAATATCATCTTTGTAAATATAGCGAAATAAAAATCTTATTTTTATTATATACATGTTGAAATAAAGATGTGATTTTTATAGTGATAAAATAAAAACGAAATCTTTATATTTGAAAAGGCGAAATCTTTATATAGAGAATAGCGTGGTAAAAATATAATCTTTATTATATGAATACCGTTGTAAAATTAGAATTTCTATCCATATAGAGTGATAATAAAAATGTGATTTTTATATACATAGCAGCAATATAAAAATGTGGCTACGGGCAACGAAAGTGACGAAAGGCGAGAACGACGAAGATTTCTACATAAGAAGAGTCGTGGCGTGGTTTAGCTAGTCGGTGAGAACTTCTCACTTTAAATCTTGTTTTTCTAGTTAAAATATATACTAGGATGCAGACGGTGCTTAGCAGCACCCGACACCCGTCATCCACAGACCATGGATGGCTTGTATGTTTGATTGTTTGTTGTGATGAAAATTGATTGTGTGATGTGAAATAAAATATTTATATAGTTAAAAATATTTTAACGTTAAAAATATTATTTTTAACGTGTGTCTGTGAATAAAAATATGTGTTTGTTGATAGAAACCCCACATGGGTGTTGGGATGATATTTGAAGTCCACTCATCCCGATTGATTAGTTGTATGTCGATCGATTGATTGACAGGCTGTTATAAGCGTTAGATATCTATATTTGATGCTTATACAGTGTGGTGCACTTTGGATGATGATTGATTATTTATTGTTGTGATTATATACATGTGTTGTATGGAATCCATATAATTAACATTATATGGTAATTGATTGGGCCTCATTCCAGTTGGGAAAATAAAGAATAGAATGAAGTATATATTCATGTGTTGAATAGAATAAATAATCATGTGCTGAAAATTATCATGTGTTGAAAGAAATAATTTAACAATAAAATTTACATCTTTATCATATTTAAAGTTAGAAACTAACTGGAAAATAGATAAGATGGGTGGTATCCAGGGTATTGATCTGATATTGGTTTCGGCCTTCAGCGTTAATACTTAGGGAATCATTCTCTTACTACTTTACAGTTGGAGTCTGATTTAAAAATCAAACGATAGATACCATAATTTTATAAATATATTAAATAACAAAAATAGTCATGTTTTGACAGTGCTCATGTGTTGAGGATATTCATGTGTAGAAAGAAATATAGATTCATGTGTTGAATGGAATAAATATTCATTTGTTGAATGGAATAACGAATTTATTTAAATATATAAAGCCGTGTTGATTAGAGATGCGCCATTTTGACGTGAGCGATATTTATATCAATTATATTCGTTTTTCAAATGAATATAGAAAAGGTAGTGATTTCAAAATATAACGTTTTGAAAATATTATCATTTATATAGTAATGATATGAAATATTCAATTTTGATTGGAAATTGAATATAGAGTTGAATTTGTTTTGAAAACGAATTTAAAACGATTTATAAAATACGTTTTGAATTGAAATCGATGAAATATATATAATATATACATATTATATATATAATAGCCTGAATAGAACGCGCCGCGATGCGGCAGTTCATGAATTTCGACCATTGACTTCGAATTGACGTTGCGGGAGATCCGACGGTCGGATTCTCCTAAAACAGAAACCGTTGGGTTCGTATCGAAAAGAGCTTTCTAACGAATATTTGAAATTAGAAATCTAACGGTTGGATTGGGAATTATGTCCAAATCAAATTTGGAAAAGGTCGCTGTAAGTGCAGTTCGATGGCCATTGGTGGAAATCGACTGTACGGGCTTTGATAAAATTATTAAAAATATCTATAATTTGTGTAAAATCATAAGAAATGATTTGGGAAAAATTGGGCTGAAAAACTTCATATTTGAAAAGATAAAAATAGATTTTTATCAAAATGAACTAGTTTTGAACTAGAATTAAAAACAATTTATTTTTGAAATAAATAAATTGAATTTGAAAGTGGTTTTGAAAATAATCAGGATTTCCAATACGTGAATTGGACTGGAGTTGAATCGAAATTATCTTCGGAATATTTCAATGTTGGATTTCGTGATTATACAGTTATTGTTATGGGAATTTGAAAGATATATTTTATATCGTTATTTCCAATACGATATTTGTTGGTTTCAGAATTTGATATTGAATATAAGCCGGTATATTTTCTATTCAGAGCCTTGTATTTAATATCAAATGTGATTTGGGTTTGTCGTGAATGGTGTCTTCATTTACACTGTTCTTAAGCCCAGTTGAGAAAATGATTAAATCTTTTTATTTAGATTTAATGAAGTGTACCAATTAAATAATGTTTAATTGGAATTGAATTTGAATGTGATTTTGGGTTTATCGTGAACCGTGTTTTAGATGACATTGGTTCTTTAACCCAGTTAAAGACAGGATATTGATTTTTGAAAAGATTAAAACTAAGTGGAGTTTTAATGAATCTTTAATTAGATTGAAAGGTGAACTGATAATTTAAATTATCAAATCTGAAAGGTGATCGAGATTGGAGTATCGCCAGTTTTGCTCCAAAGCGATAGTTAAATCTTTAATTGGAATTAAACGTGAAATGGTAATTAATTTTACCGATAACACTGTGGTGTTAGATATGGAGTATTACCAGTTTTGCTCCAGGGGATGAATAGGTTGGGATTGGGAAATAAAATAAATAATTACTTCGGTATGGTTCGCTAATCCCGACTAGGTTGAAATGATATCCAAAGGAAGATTAAAGAATAAATTTAGAAGAATTTATCTTTGATAAAATTAATGGGAACCTTTCCCTAAGAATGTGATTTTGTGAATAAAAGAATATTCTGAATTGGAATGAGGCGTTTGTTGTGTTTGTGTAACATTTGTTTATTATATACGTGGGTTATTCAGAAAGGCGGGGTTTATACCCATTCTGAATAACTGATTCGGCGATAAGTCGAAGATGAAGACGGTGGTTGAAGACCAGAAGTCTTCACATTATTTGGGTGATTACTGATGATCTTGATTGGGCTGTACACCCAAGATGAGGGAAACTGTAACGACCCGTGTTTTTCGACCCTTTGAATATGAATATTTAAATTAGTTTTAAATATTATATTGGGAATATTAATGAAATTTAATATTGAGTTCGTTATTAAAAACGAAGTTAAACATTTATATATTTATTTATAATATAAATTCGAGCTTGAAAATGGCGTGCAGTTCATAAATTCGAGTTTTGAACTTCAACTGAGAATACAGGATTCGATATAAGTCGGATTTCTGTGAAACAAGAAACGTTGGAACCGTATTGACGATAGTTTTCATATGAAAGAGGAAAATCCAGATTTCGTGTTATAGTTTGATAGTTATGGCCAAATCAAATTTTGAAATAGTCGCTATGGAAAATCGTTATTTAATTATAAGCCTTTAAAGTAGCTGTTTTGCAAACGGACTCTGTTTTCGACGAAACCGGTTCCGTTGAGTTCGTATCGTCGATTAGAGTCAGGATATGTATATAGTTTGTTATTTTTAGAGATCGAGAAATTTGGCATTAAAAAGGGTAGGGCGGTTCGGGGTAAAAACAGCCTATTGGGCAAACAGTCTCAGAATGCGACGAAACTAGTGCCGTTGGGTTCGTATCGAAAAGTTATTATCAGACTTCGCAGTTTTGAGTTGATTTGATTTATCTGGTGACCGTAGAAAAATTAAACGTGTGTTCATTTCTGGTTTTATAAGGGAATTTTCTGCAAACGACCTCGGATTGCGACGAAATCTGTTCCATTGGATTCGGAATATCGTTTTACATCAAGAATAATATTTTTATCAGTAAACAGAAATCGATCATTTTTAGTTTTACGTAATACTTTACGGCGAAGTTTCGTTAAAACAATATGATATATATACTTAAAAATAGAAGCAGCTACTCACCTTCTCTCTATATTTTCAGCTAGCTGGCACATGCCAGATTCTTCTGCCTACCTATGTCGGTTCCCATCACATAAAAGCACACACATGGATGATGGCATTGTACATGCACAGCCTACCCCTTGTCTCCCGAGACATAAATTTTCGCCGTCACAGCAGGCATCTCTTTCCATCAACGCAAATCACAAGTGACTGAAATGAAAACACAAAACAAGCCTACACTGTGGACTCTTGCCTAAGCTATCTGTGGCGCCATCGTTTTGTCCCCGACAACCTAAATAAAACGTACCCCCTACAGACTAGCGCGCATCACTCCTATTCGGTGTTCAGCTTAGCTTATATATATGAGTACGCACCCATTCTTTCTCTCGTTCCTTTCTTCTTACCTGCGATAAACCCATCATCGGTCCCCTATTTTCTAACGCCCTCAACTAAAAAAAAATATATATATATATATATATATTAAGAAACGAACTTGCGCGAGCAGGAGTAACAAATGGAAGAACCGCATGTTAGTTCAAACCGTGGTGTACCGACGAGGGGAGCTTGCGGAAGGGAAGGAACCACTGTACTTCAGTTCGTGACCTAGAGGAACACCATTGAGGGGAGTACTGGTGGACTTCGGTGGACCCTGATGTCGGGGCATGAAGGGTGCACACAGTGGGAAGTGACGATGGAGTTGGGGTGTAGCGGTTCACAAGGAGATCGGAGAAGGTGACGTTGGCCTGGGAGCTGCGTTAAAGGATGAAGATGGGAAGAGCAGGCGTGTGTGCGGTGGTCACGATTGAAGATGAGTGGCCGAGGGGCGTTGAAGGGGGTTGGCAAGTTTTCATGCGAGGGTGGAGAGGAGTACGTCGAGCTGTAATGAAGAAACATAGGGCGTGGGGACAACAGTGAGGAGGGAGTAGACATTGGTGAGGGTGTGCTTTTGTACGTGATTCCTGGAGTTTGAAGACAGAAGCATATGAAGGAGGAAACATATAAGAAGAACCGGCCTGTGAATTTCCAAACGATTGGTCCGTTCTAATTCACGTAATCAGTTTAACATTTAACCATAATGTAGTGATTTATTTTTAGTTATAATTAATAGTTAATGTGGTTAATAAATTAGTTGAACGGTGGACTCAACTGTTTTTGGACGTGGAATAAAAGCAGGACCTCAGCAAAACTTCACAAAGGAACCGGCCTCGTTCTTGTTTAAAGCGGAGAGAACTGAAAACGAGAAATGGAAGTATCTACCGTCTTTAGGTATGTGATTAGTTGTACTAACTAGATTAATTAATTAGTAATTAGTTAAATTTTTAGTTAAAAACTTAATTAAGGAATTAGACTGTTTAAATAAAAAGTAATTTGTTTTGAAATTACTAATTAAGGAATTAACTATTTTAATAAATCGTGTGCTTTAACATTTATAACTTTTTATTCTGTTATCAGAATGGAACGAAACCTTTTGCATTGGGATCCTGACAACGAGTGCTATATTCTAGATACAGTTGGGTAGATTTGAAATCAGCTGGAATTTTTTGATTGAATTAAACATTGGTTTAATTTAATTAAAACCGAACCGCTTTGGCGATAATGGAATCAAGGTGAGTTAATCTCACTCAGTTACCCTTTTTATATTTTATATAAATTGGGTGTTTTTATTTTGTGTGCTCTGCTTGCAAATGGTTGACTGTTGTGTTAGTTATCTATTTAACTGTTGATTTAACCGATGAAATTAAACCGTGTTTAATTTCAGTGAAATACCAAATCGTTATTTTTAACGATTGGTTCCAATAAAGGTGACTCACCTTGGTTGGTCACGTTTATTTATAAACGTGTTTAAAATGGTTGCATTGTTTGAATTGCTTATGATTGATGTTAAATGGTCGTTATTTAATTTATCAGTTAAACAAAACTGAACCGTCTGATTTGAGATAACCATTTGAATACAGGGAAGAACAGGTTGGAGGGATCCAACCGGATTCCTCAAATGTATTATTTATTTTCATATCATCATATATGAACTGGCCTGTTTGTGTGATTGATTTGATGGTTGATTATTGACTGAATATTCAACATCTGTTTGGTTTAAACCAATGAGCGATATTGGTTAAGTGTTTGGCAGAGTATGGCCTATAAAATCAATCGAGTTAAATATTGATTCACCGTCAGGTGAATCGATAAAAATGAAGTTATAAAATTTACTTTATAACTGGAGTTGGATTTTGAATATATTATTTGAATAAAGGTTTATAAAGAAAAATAAATATTTTATTTATTTAAGACTTCGATTTGTTCTGATGTTAATTAGATTTACAATTATGAGCATAAGAAATGAGATGAATGGTTAAACTTTGATAATTGTTTTCTAAACAGCGATTTTAGCGCTGTTGTTATAATATATGTTTTGTAAATCTAATATAGCAATTGTAGCACTTTTGCTATAGTAAATGGGTTGTAAACCTAAACAGCGATTATAGCGCTGTTGTTTTGAAAATCTAAATAGTAATTATAACGCTATTGTTATAACATATGTGCTATAAATTTCTTTGTTAAAACTAATGGATTTACGAATTTTAAAAGAAGATTTGAAGGAAGAATTAAGTGGGGAATTGAATATAGTTAGTCGAGATAGAATTAGCCAAACATAATTATTCGGCTAAGTTGCCATTTCGTACGACTGCTAGCGTAATTCGCAGGGCTGCAGATAGCCTACGGCGGTCGGATGCTTCCTGAGGGATTCAGGCGTAACCATTGTGATCGCTGCGATCTAGAGTCGAGCGAATAGAGTAAGTCGAATGTTAGTTAATTGAAATTAGAGTTATTCAAATATCGTATTGTTGAATATTAAAAGAATTGGGAATTTCAATTTAACAAAGGTAAATCAGTTTGTTAAAGGCCATGTGATGCTGAATACTGAACCAGTGAACTCATTGGAGTGTCATGATTGAAACACTGTACATTTTGATAGTTAAAACACCGACTATCAAACCTGACCAATACGATTGTTGGTATGGAAAGACCGGGATCGAATTTACATTCGAAAACCATTCCGACCAACAAATACGTGAAGATGTTTGAAGACGGTCGAGATGGAGCATTGAAGACCGTGGATCTTCATAAGCGGAGGAACTGCTAAGAATCTCCGGTTTAGCGGCCAGAGATAAACTATGGTTCTGTTGTGGTTGGAATCCTCGAGTGCAAGGACTTCTCGCTACTGATCCATGGGGTGATTCCTATATGGATGCGGTAGGAGAGTACCTTCGGTTCATCCTGTTCCTGGATGACTTGTATGGACGAATGTCTGACAAAGTATTTCCAAAGGATCACGTACGTTGATTTCTTCAAACGTACGATAGTTGTTGGCAGGGAATTGCCATTCTCTAGCTTTCAGCTAGAGTATTTTTGTGGACGTCAATTAGTGATATCTGACGGATCTGACGATGTGGCATTCAAAGTGAATGGTGACCAGATGTTCAAGAGTAATTCTGGCCTCAAGCCTCATCAACCGGGAAATGACAAAAATCGGGCAGGCAGCATGGCTATGTGGGTCGCTCCCATTAGGGTGTATGATCACCTATCTAGAGGAAATCCTATTTGCTTCTTTAATCTATGTTTCGATGCTGTCCCTTTCGGGCAGACGGTTGCTGATCCCAACCGTCGGTGATATACATTCGATACACTCAAGCGAAATGAGTGGTCGGTCATGTGAGGGCCGGGTTGCAAGAAGTTCTTGTTGAACCCAGTGTATTCGTCTCTAGAGATACACTATCGGCAGGTGGTCCCATACCTTGTCAAGTGGGAATCCAATCTCCAATAAGCGCCTGCGGTTTTGATTGTATATATATATGTGGAGCGTGAGATGCAAGCGTTCCACTAGATTGTTATTTACTTGTATTTAGACATTATTATAATATCAGACAAGATATTGGTTTCAAAAATGTTTTTGGGTTATCGTAAGGTAAAAACCGTCCGTGTTTATGTGTGGATTTGGTCTTACGATTATCCTTTTCTTTTGGAAAAAAATTTTGAACTTTAAAAATCATGATTGGATGGTTCACCCTTATTACTGTGCGGGTTTATCTCACTCTGGTTCACCAGACTGACCCGGTGTTTTGTAAATGCTCGGGTTAGACCGGGTTGTACAGGTTCAGGTTAGCGACTGCTATGAAGAGACGAGCTGGAAGAGTCCAGACGTATGATATTACTATTCCGCTGTGTGTTATATGAGGCCAGATTATTGTCACTGTTCAGATGTGTACTCTGATATTGTAAGTATTTTAAAAGTTCTCAATAAAGATTTATTTCTGTATTATATTTTGTTCCGCTGCGATGTGAGACTCTGTGTTGTGGTGTTCTTCTTCTTCTTCTATTCTAATATTTCTATCTTATCTATTCTCACCCTCTAACTTCTTTCTATTAATGATCTGGAATGTTCGATGTCTGAATGGTCAACATGGTAGTTTGATATTGATTTTCGGAGTCGAAAATCCCGGTTCGTTATAGTGGTATCAGAGCTGGTTGCTTAATTGGTACGGATGATAGGGGGTTCTCGCTTCGCGTTTGGTGGCGAACGGGAGACTCTTACCCCTACATCTCCCGACAATGTGGGTTGGTCGAGTCGAGAGGCTGGCCGTAAAAGCAGTTCTGAGGTATCTCTGTAAGCCACGCTGGGAGGTTAGCCCAGTGCCGAGGGAGGAGAGGATGGTTGAAAAGCCTACTCGAATCCCGGTTCGTTATAGTGGTATCAGAGCTATTGGTTAAGTAATTACCTTGGCTCTGTGGCGTGACTCAGTAGAGATGGGGTTAGTAATACCCTAGATTGAGTTTGAGTATATATATATGAGCGCGTATTTGTAAATTGATATAAAAACTGTTTATATTGTGTTGATTGGTTTGTCGAGTAGTTTATGAATTCTGGTCGATACAGTAATGCAAACTGTGTCGATAAGTGTTTCTAAACTCTTGAACAGAATAATTCGACACAGTATGTTTTTGAAAGGGGGTAAATGAAATAATTTTACCCAAATTATATTTTGATATAAAGGAAATATATATGTTGGAAATATCATAATATATGTGATGTGTTGTTTTTTATTATAATCGAATAAGATTATAATTGAGATGGTTATATAAATAACCAATTAGAGTTCGTATAATATAAAAGCAGATTAATTGAATCTGAATTAAATCAGAACTAGAATTAAAATGCTGAAACTGGGAAAGGTGTTCATAAAGGGATTTGGATTGAATATATGAGAATTTTAAAATCCTGGGAGGTTTTTAAATTGTTTTACAAGCCTTGAAAAGGATATTTTGAACTGATTTCAAAATGAAAGTGCTTAAAATTGAAGTTTTGAAAGTGACGTAGCATTGAACTCACTTCGATAGCTGGGAAATAGATTCCGATGATGATCCGGACATCATCGGTGTTCATTTTCGAGTAGTAAGTGACGGATTACTACCAAAGGTTTTGTTTTGAATTACTTTGAGAAAAACAAGTTGTTTGAATCCTGAAAAGGAATATTTGATTTTTGAAAGAGATGAACTGTTTAAAAACTCCCGGGAAATTGTTTGAACAAGGCAAAATTAAATAGAAATGTGGGAAGAAAATATGAATTGAATTGAAACCAATTAATTGGAAATGGAATCGGGATATGATATATCAAGCAGAACCAGATTTTGAATTGCGAGACAAGAATCTGAAATAGTGTTGGTTGGAATTGATGATGGATGATGATTGAGTTAAGAATGGAATTTGGCTTGGATGTGTGAAGAATTTGGTTCTGAGGATAAAGTTGGAATTTTGGGAATGCATTTGCATATGCTGACAGGGTAGCAGATGAGAAAGATATAAGGATATGCCCGACAAAAAGGTACACGTTTATTTTTACATGGATTTGGTGATTTATGAGCCTATTTGGCAAGCCGCTTGGCTGTTTCATTTTCTTTTGAATGGGAGAAGGCCCAGAGAGGCGAGTTGTGGTTGTACCGATTGAGCCGTACAGAGGAGGTGCTGGCGAAATTTTTCGGGAATTTAAGGTGTTAGAAAATTTTCAAAATATTGATTTATAGTATTGAATTGATTTAAAATAAATTAGATTTGAAATTAATGAGCTTATAACGTTCTTTCTTAACTTAGCAATTTCGAGGACGAAATTATTTTAAGGGGGGAAGAATGTAACGACCCGTGTTTTTCGACCCTTTGAATATGAATATTTAAATTAGTTTTAAATATTATATTGGGAATATTAATGAAATTTAATATTGAGTTCGTTATTAAAAACGAAGTTAAACATTTATATATTTATTTATAATATAAATTCGAGCTTGAAAATGGCGTGCAGTTCATAAATTCGAGTTTTGAACTTCAACTGAGAATACAGGATTCGATATAAGTCGGATTTCTGTGAAACAAGAAACGTTGGAACCGTATTGACGATAGTTTTCATATGAAAGAGGAAAATCCAGATTTCGTGTTATAGTTTGATAGTTATGGCCAAATCAAATTTTGAAATAGTCGCTATGGAAAATCGTTATTTAATTATAAGCCTTTAAAGTAGCTGTTTTGCAAACGGACTCTGTTTTCGACGAAACCGGTTCCGTTGAGTTCGTATCGTCGATTAGAGTCAGGATATGTATATAGTTTGTTATTTTTAGAGATCGAGAAATTTGGCATTAAAAAGGGTAGGGCGGTTCGGGGTAAAAACAGCCTATTGGGCAAACAGTCTCAGAATGCGACGAAACTAGTGCCGTTGGGTTCGTATCGAAAAGTTATTATCAGACTTCGCAGTTTTGAGTTGATTTGATTTATCTGGTGACCGTAGAAAAATTAAACGTGTGTTCATTTCTGGTTTTATAAGGGAATTTTCTGCAAACGACCTCGGATTGCGACGAAATCTGTTCCATTGGATTCGGAATATCGTTTTACATCAAGAATAATATTTTTATCAGTAAACAGAAATCGATCATTTTTAGTTTTACGTAATACTTTACGGCGAAGTTTCGTTAAAACAATATGATATATATACTTAAAAATAGAAGCAGCTACTCACCTTCTCTCTATATTTTCAGCTAGCTGGCACATGCCAGATTCTTCTGCCTACCTATGTCGGTTCCCATCACATAAAAGCACACACATGGATGATGGCATTGTACATGCACAGCCTACCCCTTGTCTCCCCAGACATAAATTTTCGCCGTCACAGCAGGCATCTCTTTCCATCAACGCAAATCACAAGTGACTGAAATGAAAACACAAAACAAGCCTACACTGTGGACTCTTGCCTAAGCTATCTGTGGCGCCATCGTTTTGTCCCCGACAACCTAAATAAAACGTACCCCCTACAGACTAGCGCGCATCACTCCTATTCGGTGTTCAGCTTAGCTTATATATATGAGTACGCACCCATTCTTTCTCTCGTTCCTTTCTTCTTACCTGCGATAAACCCATCATCGGTCCCCTATTTTCTAACGCCCTCAACTAAAAAAAAAAAAAAATATATATATATATATATATATATTAAGAAACGAACTTGCGCGAGCAGGAGTAACAAATGGAAGAACCGCATGTTAGTTCAAACCGTGGTGTACCGACGAGGGGAGCTTGCGGAAGGGAAGGAACCACTGTACTTCAGTTCGTGACCTAGAGGAACACCATTGAGGGGAGTACTGGTGGACTTCGGTGGACCCTGATGTCGGGGCATGAAGGGTGCACACAGTGGGAAGTGACGATGGAGTTGGGGTGTAGCGGTTCACAAGGAGATCGGAGAAGGTGACGTTGGCCTGGGAGCTGCGTTAAAGGATGAAGATGGGAAGAGCAGGCGTGTGTGCGGTGGTCACGATTGAAGATGAGTGGCCGAGGGGCGTTGAAGGGGGTTGGCAAGTTTTCATGCGAGGGTGGAGAGGAGTACGTCGAGCTGTAATGAAGAAACATAGGGCGTGGGGACAACAGTGAGGAGGGAGTAGACATTGGTGAGGGTGTGCTTTTGTACGTGATTCCTGGAGTTTGAAGACAGAAGCATATGAAGGAGGAAACATATAAGAAGAACCGGCCTGTGAATTTCCAAACGATTGGTCCGTTCTAATTCACGTAATCAGTTTAACATTTAACCATAATGTAGTGATTTATTTTTAGTTATAATTAATAGTTAATGTGGTTAATAAATTAGTTGAACGGTGGACTCAACTGTTTTTGGACGTGGAATAAAAGCAGGACCTCAGCAAAACTTCACAAAGGAACCGGCCTCGTTCTTGTTTAAAGCGGAGAGAACTGAAAACGAGAAATGGAAGTATCTACCGTCTTTAGGTATGTGATTAGTTGTACTAACTAGATTAATTAATTAGTAATTAGTTAAATTTTTAGTTAAAAACTTAATTAAGGAATTAGACTGTTTAAATAAAAAGTAATTTGTTTTGAAATTACTAATTAAGGAATTAACTATTTTAATAAATCGTGTGCTTTAACATTTATAACTTTTTATTCTGTTATCAGAATGGAACGAAACCTTTTGCATTGGGATCCTGACAACGAGTGCTATATTCTAGATACAGTTGGGTAGATTTGAAATCAGCTGGAATTTTTTGATTGAATTAAACATTGGTTTAATTTAATTAAAACCGAACCGCTTTGGCGATAATGGAATCAAGGTGAGTTAATCTCACTCAGTTACCCTTTTTATATTTTATATAAATTGGGTGTTTTTATTTTGTGTGCTCTGCTTGCAAATGGTTGACTGTTGTGCTAGTTATCTATTTAACTGTTGATTTAACCGATGAAATTAAACCGTGTTTAATTTCAGTGAAATACCAAATCGTTATTTTTAACGATTGGTTCCAATAAAGGTGACTCACCTTGGTTGGTCACGTTTATTTATAAACGTGTTTAAAATGGTTGCATTGTTTGAATTGCTTATGATTGATGTTAAATGGTCGTTATTTAATTTATCAGTTAAACAAAACTGAACCGTCTGATTTGAGATAACCATTTGAATACAGGGAAGAACAGGTTGGAGGGATCCAACCGGATTCCTCAAATGTATTATTTATTTTCATATCATCATATATGAACTGGCCTGTTTGTGTGATTGATTTGATGGTTGATTATTGACTGAATATTCAACATCTGTTTGGTTTAAACCAATGAGCGATATTGGTTAAGTGTTTGGCAGAGTATGGCCTATAAAATCAATCGAGTTAAATATTGATTCACCGTCAGGTGAATCGATAAAAATGAAGTTATAAAATTTACTTTATAACTGGAGTTGGATTTTGAATATATTATTTGAATAAAGGTTTATAAAGAAAAATAAATATTTTATTTATTTAAGACTTCGATTTGTTCTGATGTTAATTAGATTTACAATTATGAGCATAAGAAATGAGATGAATGGTTAAACTTTGATAATTGTTTTCTAAACAGCGATTTTAGCGCTGTTGTTATAATATATGTTTTGTAAATCTAATATAGCAATTGTAGCACTTTTGCTATAGTAAATGGGTTGTAAACCTAAACAGCGATTATAGCGCTGTTGTTTTGAAAATCTAAATAGTAATTATAACGCTATTGTTATAACATATGTGCTATAAATTTCTTTGTTAAAACTAATGGATTTACGAATTTTAAAAGAAGATTTGAAGGAAGAATTAAGTGGGGAATTGAATATAGTTAGTCGAGATAGAATTAGCCAAACATAATTATTCGGCTAAGTTGCCATTTCGTACGACTGCTAGCGTAATTCGCAGGGCTGCAGATAGCCTACGGCGGTCGGATGCTTCCTGAGGGATTCAGGCGTAACCATTGTGATCGCTGCGATCTAGAGTCGAGCGAATAGAGTAAGTCGAATGTTAGTTAATTGAAATTAGAGTTATTCAAATATCGTATTGTTGAATATTAAAAGAATTGGGAATTTCAATTTAACAAAGGTAAATCAGTTTGTTAAAGGCCATGTGATGCTGAATACTGAACCAGTGAACTCATTGGAGTGTCATGATTGAAACACTGTACATTTTGATAGTTAAAACACCGACTATCAAACCTGACCAATACGATTGTTGGTATGGAAAGACCGGGATCGAATTTACATTCGAAAACCATTCCGACCAACAAATACGTGAAGATGTTTGAAGACGGTCGAGATGGAGCATTGAAGACCGTGGATCTTCATAAGCGGAGGAACTGCTAAGAATCTCCGGTTTAGCGGCCAGAGATAAACTATGGTTCTGTTGTGGTTGGAATCCTCGAGTGCAAGGACTTCTCGCTACTGATCCATGGGGTGATTCCTATATGGATGCGGTAGGAGAGTACCTTCGGTTCATCCTGTTCCTGGATGACTTGTATGGACGAATGTCTGACAAAGTATTTCCAAAGGATCACGTACGTTGATTTCTTCAAACGTACGATAGTTGTTGGCAGGGAATTGCCATTCTCTAGCTTTCAGCTAGAGTATTTTTGTGGACGTCAATTAGTGATATCTGACGGATCTGACGATGTGGCATTCAAAGTGAATGGTGACCAGATGTTCAAGAGTAATTCTGGCCTCAAGCCTCATCAACCGGGAAATGACAAAAATCGGGCAGGCAGCATGGCTATGTGGGTCGCTCCCATTAGGGTGTATGATCACCTATCTAGAGGAAATCCTATTTGCTTCTTTAATCTATGTTTCGATGCTGTCCCTTTCGGGCAGACGGTTGCTGATCCCAACCGTCGGTGATATACATTCGATACACTCAAGCGAAATGAGTGGTCGGTCATGTGAGGGCCGGGTTGCAAGAAGTTCTTGTTGAACCCAGTGTATTCGTCTCTAGAGATACACTATCGGCAGGTGGTCCCATACCTTGTCAAGTGGGAATCCAATCTCCAATAAGCGCCTGCGGTTTTGATTGTATATATATATGTGGAGCGTGAGATGCAAGCGTTCCACTAGATTGTTATTTACTTGTATTTAGACATTATTATAATATCAGACAAGATATTGGTTTCAAAAATGTTTTTGGGTTATCGTAAGGTAAAAACCGTCCGTGTTTATGTGTGGATTTGGTCTTACGATTATCCTTTTCTTTTGGAAAAAAATTTTGAACTTTAAAAATCATGATTGGATGGTTCACCCTTATTACTGTGCGGGTTTATCTCACTCTGGTTCACCAGACTGACCCGGTGTTTTGTAAATGCTCGGGTTAGACCGGGTTGTACAGGTTCAGGTTAGCGACTGCTATGAAGAGACGAGCTGGAAGAGTCCAGACGTATGATATTACTATTCCGCTGTGTGTTATATGAGGCCAGATTATTGTCACTGTCCAGATGTGTACTCTGATATTGTAAGTATTTTAAAAGTTCTCAATAAAGATTTATTTCTGTATTATATTTTGTTCCGCTGCGATGTGAGACTCTGTGTTGTGGTGTTCTTCTTCTTCTTCTATTCTAATATTTCTATCTTATCTATTCTCACCCTCTAACTTCTTTCTATTAATGATCTGGAATGTTCGATGTCTGAATGGTCAACATGGTAGTTTGATGTTGATTTTCGGAGTCGAAAATCCCGGTTCGTTATAGAAACAGTTGGTGATCGTCCAAACGTACTTGGAGATCGATGGATATGCGAGAAAAGTGCCTCCGGTTTCGTTCAGACCCAGAACGAACTTGTAAATGGATTGTGTGTCTGACATTGGATTTCATTCTGTGTTGATTGATCTCTATTAAATATACATCTGTTTGGCAGCGGAGAATTTATTCTCTTGCTTAACGCCCTTCTCTGAGACGTACGAGCTTAGAGGTTGTATATCGGTGGACATCAGTCGCATGGAGTGAATTGCCAGTATGGCACGCGTAAGTGGCATTTGGTCAAGGCTTTTGTTGAAAAGCAAAGTCATGTGGTTGATGTTCAAAGCACGGCCTATATGGCGCAGCTTTGTGTATAGCGTGAATTCGCGAGCCTCACACCTCGGTATGAGTCAAAAACGGGATACAGACCGTTGGGAGAACACAACGTTTCTTTCTGGCTATGGGTGGTGTCAGTGCTTAAACTGGCTGACATTTATATACTTTTCACCTGTGTGGTTGTTGGATGAGGCGCCTCGATATTAGGTCTGTTAGGACCGGGAAACGTGTGTTCAGGAATTGCCAATCCTCAAAAGTAAGAGAGGACCGACCCAACCGATTCCAAGGATCATAGTGGGGTCCTGAGACATTTGCTAGAGTGTCTCGAACGGAGAGGAGCTTGCCCCTTGCCTCGACTCATGAAGGAAATCCAATTTCCAATACGTGATATTGCGATTTTATTTGTAGAACCTAGTATGGCGACATAGTGGTATGGGTCATTCATGCCGCCTATGATTGATATTTATGATTGAAATTGTTTTGACACTATACACTTATAGTAATATCAAAATAATGTGTTTTTAACGTATCAAGCATGCTTTGGCTATTGTAAGGTAAAAACCCTATCCTCCGGCTTGCGTTGCATTGTGTGATGGGACCTGGGTCTTATAATAGCTTCATTTTTCTTTATTTAGCATTGCACTGTTTGTTTTATGCACTGGTATTCTTGGGAGGAAACCCGTTCCGTGTTATACGGCGTGGTCCCTTGATTTACCGAACTTTAAAATAAAGATTAATAACTGTTTTAGTTCTCACACCAGTCACATGACTGACCTGGAGTTTATCGTTTTAACCTAAACTCTGGGTGCCCTTATTTTCCACACGGGCAGCTAGTAGTTTTGGTTTTGCAGATTTATATTCACAGGATCCTGATTTACAGCTGGAACGATGCTCGGAAAGCTCTGTATCCGTGTATTACTTTCAGTTGTGTTTTGTATTGTTTTTCCGCTGCTATGTAATTTATTGTAATCTTTGATATTTGTCGAATGTAATATTTATTCATACTCTGTATATTCTTGTATTGTGATGGAATTGTTGTAATATACAATGAAATGTTCTTCTGTTCGCGTTCTATTTTGTCATGTTCTCAAGGTAATTCGTTCTTTCTCTTCTCTTCGGAGATGGAGAAGTTACGGGTCACTACATATATTTTGTTGTTGTTTTATAGGAATTTGGGTATATATTAGAAATCGCTTCACGGATATGTATGCATGCATAATTATCTAAGACCAAAAGAACGCAGATAAGAAATGAATTCATGCTACATGAAGGAGCTCACAAATCCACTTATGTATCATATTAAAAAGAGAAAATAAGTTAATAGATGGTTAATTAAATATTAGTGATTATTTAGAGCTTGCACAATAAGGAGGGCATTTTTCATAGCACCCTAGGCATGTATAGATAGCCCTCTTATGTTTATGTAGAAGGATATTCTTTTTTATGCATAGAGTTGTAGACAAAAATTAGTTTTGAAAGTTTCTCTTTAATTGCTTCTTATCCTTGACTCTCTCGTTGGTTATTTATTTTATTTTCTTTTATGCTTTCTTTCCATGTAATTAGCTTAGTTGTCCTTTACGTCAATTAGTTAGCTCTTATTCTCTTTTCTAAGTTTCCATTTTATGTTTTTATTGCCATCAAATTATGTTGTGATGAATCCAACTATGAGAAGCTAAGCCCCTTCAATTAAAGGGTAATGAATCTCCCATGATGTAACACCCCGTATTTTCAAATAAACACTTAAATAGTTGTTGATAAAGATCAACGTTTTACGATTTCAGAATTTGGCCTCGATACAAGTAACATTGTGTTCGTGACAATTTTTGGATTCATTTACATATAAGACTTGTTCCAAATGGAGTTTGTATGGGGAAGTTATTAAAAAATAAAATTTTATGAAGTTGTACGCGAATATATGCACGTAAATTTAAATTCAAAATCTGAAGCGTGCGCTATAAACGGAGGATAATAATATATGAGGAAGAATAATAAGCAAGAAAGTAACGTTGAGGCAACATTTAAAATATGAGCGCAAATCACGTACATGACCCAGTAAATGGGTTGATCCATGCAATAAGTGGGTCGACCCACCTGGAGCATGGGTCGACCCAATATTGGGCGAGGCACATGATTTGAACAATTTAAACGGCTCCAGTTTTATTTATTTCGATCTAATAAACGTGATTCTTCTGAGCACCTATAAATAAACCAGCAGGGCCTGGTCTTTAACTCATATTTTTTGAGATGAAGCCATAGCTCTGCCATTTTCTTTCTCCTCCAAATTCTTCAAAAATAAGAATATATTAGTTTTAGGGTTCAGATTTAACATTTAGAGACAAAGAATGTAGATCTAACCTATAGGTGCTCAGGTTTCTTGTCTATGTGAGGTAAATCCTATGAATCTGAATTATTACGATTTTTCTTATTATTTTAGCGTCTGATTTGTAAATCCCTGGTTATTTCAATAATATATCCGATTAGAAAGACCACTATACGGGTGACAGATTTGAATCAGATTCAAGAATTGTGTGCAGTCAGGTGAGTGGATTTAAATTATATTTTCTGATAATCATATATTGTATCATTTGATTCTTGTTGGAATTTATAATATCTTCTTATTCCTTTTCCCCTTTTCTGTGTCGAATATACAGTTTTTGTTAAATTTTAGTTTTGCGCAAAATAATTGAATTGTGGTTATGTGCAAATTTAATTGAATTGTGGTTATGAGCAAATTAAAATTGTTATTAGATGCAAATTAATTGAATTGTGGTTATGCGCAAATTAAATAGAACTATTATTAGGCGAAAATTAATTTAATTGTTGTTATATACAAATTAATGAGAATTGTAAATACAAAAGGAGAAAATAAGTTAGAGATAGGAATTGATGTTAGGAAAAAAGGGATGTACTTTCATTGTTTGGTTTTTTTTTAAAAGAAGTGGAAAAACTTAATTGCAAGTTTTTTTAAAAAAAATATAAAGAAAGATGTGTATTAGTGCGAAATAAGAATTTTTGCCGTACTACGCACTACTCAACAACCTAAAAATAATCGATAGAAATGTCTTGCAATTATAGGTTTCATTGCGGTTATTACCTTAAGCTATGAAAATAGATTTTGTACAGTTTTAATAACCAATCAAATAGGAATAAGTCTGATTTACTAAAAAGTAAATTGTAAAGACGAAAATAAAAAGGGGTAACATTAGTGAAAGGTATTATGTAGAGAAAAGTAATAAGAAACCTGTGAAATATGTAATGAATGGAGAATGTAACCTATTATAATAAATTATCAATAAAAAAGGGGATTTCATAGCATTTCAAAAACGCTGTCATATTAAACCATTGCGTTTCAGAGAATGTCGTATAACGACAAGCTATATTAGACCTTCAGCTATGAAAAATCAAAATTCTATAGCGTTTTATCTTTGCATTTAAAGAAAACGCTATATGAAATCCTAGCCAACCGCTACCTATTATAGCTTTTTTGCTTATTTATATAGCGCTTAATCTCCTCCTATTGTAATGTTTCTTGTTATTTTTATAGCATTTATAACTACAATTGTATAGCATTTGTTTGTATAATTCTATAGCATTTTCAAAACGCTATAATATCACATAATTTCGTAACATTTGCCCTTTTCATACCACAATTCCAACTCTTTCGTTTCTTTTATATACATAAATATTGTTCAAACAATGTTCATGTATATCATTACCTATTTCTCAAATGCATACAAACATAAACATTTTCACAAACAACCCACACGTAAACTATGATAAAATATTCCATGCATATCATTGAAACATCATTCATATATCCAAACTTAATATTTCATACATATAATTCAAACTACTTTTCACATATCCAAACTTCACGATGTATACATTTTCTTTGATTAACTCTTCCATGTTCATACTATGTCAAATATACTTGCATTAACAAGTTATTTACCAAGTGGTCAAATGCTTGATTTAATCTTGCTTTGCTTTTGATATTTTCTCCAAAACATAAGCAATTTGATCCTGTTATAACAAAAATAAGAAATATTTAGTTCGAAATATTTAAACTTGCCTAAAATGTGAATTAAGGACAGTTTTAACATGTTGTAAATATGTGTTTCCTGAACCGAAGGTTTATATTATATTCAAAAATAGGGACAGTTTTAGCATGTTGTAAATATAAATATATGTTTCCCGAAATGGAGGTCTATATAATATTTAAAAACTTATAAATGTGAATAAGCAGGCATATATGTGTATACATAGCACATATTCGGAGGACCTCAAATTATTTGGATTCACTGAATGCTAAGGGTAAAAAATAGATGCTTGCGCAATTCC
This sequence comes from Allium sativum, assembly GCA_030737875.1. Classification (NCBI taxonomy): domain Eukaryota; kingdom Viridiplantae; phylum Streptophyta; class Magnoliopsida; order Asparagales; family Amaryllidaceae; genus Allium; species Allium sativum. The sequence goes on along the minus strand of CM060922.1, from coordinate 268,959,298 downwards.
AAGCATCAACAAAAAGTTAAATTCATACATTTAAATTTGTTATATATATATATCAGTAGATCAAGAAAAAGATTAAATTAAACTTATTGGAAATATTTTATAATGTATGCATGCAATTACAATCTTAATGTGAAACATGCAAAATGATCCTTGGACAAAGGCTAACAATAATGTTTTTCATATATGATACATAAAAGACAGAAACAAGTAAACACAACGAAATACAACATCGTTAGCACCGTATTTGAATAAAATAATCCTAACTATTTGATTAATGAAATTTAGAAACATATCTCATTTAACTTTTAGATTCTCATGTTTGGAAATTAACTGAAATCCCTGAGTAGTTCTAATCTTTATTGGTCAACATATGATGTGCTCAATAATAACCAGACACTTTTAATAGTAAGGGTGTGTTTGGCGCAAGCGGAAGCGGAGAATTTGAGCGGAATATTTCAGCAGAGTATTATAGCGGAGAATTGTAGTTAGCGGAGAATGCGTTTGGCGCATTAAGTGGAGTATTTGAGCGGAGCATTTTATTTATAATTTGTAATTTAATTAGTTACCGATTAAAACATAACATTATAATAATTGCAGAATAACACAGTTAACAAAACATAACAGTCCATTACACAAAAACAGTACAGAAAGTGATACATTGCAGAAATACAAAAAAAGTAGAGAAAGTGATACATTGCAAAAATCTATTAGTACAATCCTATCGTAACAAGCTCGTCTCTTATTCTATCGCGACGCACTGCCATATCAGCGCTGCCTTGATAGTGTTGAACCGGTGCTAGTCATTATTTCCGATATTTCTCAAGTTGGCGTATTCTTCTTTATACTCATCTGGAATAAGATCTGGATCATCGTCGTACGTCATAAAATCTGGATCACCCATATTGTATTTGCGTATATAATTGTGTATAGCAATTGTAGCAACAACAATTTTTGTTTAAGCTTCGAACTTGTAGGTTGCCATATTTCTGAGTATAAAAAATTTCTTTTTCCATATTCCAAAGGTCCTCTCAATTGCCATACGTAAACTAGAATGGTAGAAATTAAAATTTTCATTATTTGATTTCGATTGATTTGTGGTCATACGAAACTGGGACAAGTGATATCTAACATTTCGATATGGTTGTGTATACCCAGTTGTAAGTGAGAAACTAGAATCCACAACATAATACTGCCTAGGAGGAGGATTAGGAAAATTGGAACTTCTGTCATTCACCACAAAATTAAAAATTCGACTATCGTGTGCAGTACCTTCCCAACTAGATACAACATATGTAAATAGTAAATCGAACGAGCATGCAGCCAAAATATTCTGTGTAGCGTATCCTTTTCGTCCTATAAACAGAACAATTCGATCTGGAGGTAAGTGTGCCATTACATGTGTACTGTCTATGACGCCAATACAGTTTTTAAAGTACGGATAGTAATGGTTATCATTGCTAATTTCAGCTGGAATTGAGTTAAATTGAGGATCAACCGATTTTATAATTGCAGTAGATAATATTAGGACGACATTCAAAACAACATGAACATAATGAAAGATTGTGCTACCTGACCGTTGAAATCTTTCATCCACTTGTCTATTCGAATTAGAGGTGGCAATAGTGTATAAAAATATTCCAACCGCTTCTCGAACATTAACGTTTTCCGAAATAGTCAATCCTCAACTTTCTAGCCTATCACATAACGAAAGAAAACATAATCGTTTCATATGAAACTGCCTTTAACATCTTCCCTGATGAACGTTCAGTATGTCGTCTATCCACATCAAACCAGTAAACGTCGAAGTATGCATCCAACGTCCTAAATCGCTACGTCTATCACGTAAGTACGCTCCAATTAGTACAATATATTCCAAATCTTCTGAATCAGAATCACCATCATCTGGAAATGGATTTTCCATTGCTTTCACTTCAAGGTTGAAATAGAAATATAAGAGGAAGAGGGTAGAGAAGAGGTGAGGATTAAGAAGGGTTAGAAGAAGGTGTTATAAGGGGGAAGAGAGGGGAAGATAAGGAGCTCAACGGCTCAAATTTGAGCCATTGAGCTACCAATCCAAAATGGACCGGTTGCAAATGGACGCGTCCGTTTGTAAGTTGGTCCATTTTGGACCAATGAATAACCCCTAAGAGAAATAACTATACCTGTGTATGTATAATAGGACAACCAAAGTTACGTAAAAATATCTTGAAAAATTCATACAGCAAAATATTCAAATAATGTCCCCTTGTAACCTGTTTAATAGGACAATTTATCAAAGCCTAGGTAGAAAAAGTAGGGGTGGGCATAAACCACACCTCAATGTAGAAATCATCCAGATCGAACCACAAAAACGGTGCAGAAAACTGCACCAGATTCTGTAACACCCCGAATTTTATGAGAATATTAAAATTAACAAATTCAAGAACACTTAAATATTAGAAGAAGAATTAAGTGAAATGGGTTGCGCTATTACGTTCATCTCAAAATTTTGGTCAAGATAGACATTTGGTTTGCATAAAACGGATACCTTATGAAGAAGTTATTAAGCCTTGAAGTTTGTATGCATATGAGAAAAATATATATATAGATATATATAAAAAAATGCAAAAAAGTTCAAAACAACGAATCGGGAAGGGGAATAACCGAACCGGCCTATTTTTGAGGTCGACTCGATCCCCGCTGGGTCGACTAGGGGTTTATTCAGGGTGTTTGGTTGTCAACCCGTGGTCCGATTCGCTCTAAGGCAGATGAGGCATCTGATTAGTTCTGATGGACTCCTTGCCGAGTCATTAGGGCTGATGTGGCTATTCTATCTTGTCTGAATGGCTTTGATTTGCTCTAGGTTAATCTGACGGTTCCTATTAAATCAAACTTCTATATAAGCAACCTAAATCTAAACCCTAAGCCACACAAAAATAATCCTAGAGCCGTCATGCCGTCAATGGTGAATCTAGAATTGTCGTCATCTCTTTCAACTCAAAGGCAAGATAGAAGCTACATCAAAACCAAAACAAAACTAATCTAATTCAACTAAGAAAATTCAACGATCTACATCAAAGGCGAGCAATTCAGTTTCAAAATACAGTTCCCTGAAATCAAGTTTTTCCTTTTAATTGTAAGTGTAGTTATCTTTCAGATGTGAATAAATTAAAGACATGATTTTTAATGAATTGTAAAATAGAATTGTATCAAGTTGTATGTGATGCTGATTCATGTTTATTCATGTTTATTCTATCATATATGCCTATGAACTATTGTGGTCTATCGAACCTATCATGTTATGTGGAAATTGGTGAGTAAACCTATGATGTTGTATAGGAATCTGGGAATGAAATTATCATATGTAAGTTTGGTGATATTATGATACATACAAGTTTAGGCTAAGTCATGTCGTTTATGCCTAATTGTTTAGACCCATTATGCATACATGTTTAGATCTACGACCTTATATGTTTAGATCTACAACTTTATATGTTAGATCCATATGCTTTTATGATAGATCTAATTTGCAAGTTCACCACTACATGCCAAGTTTAACTTGTATAGTTTTATGTAAATTCATATGCTTGTGGTTCATGTTGCATAGATCAAATTTGCAAGTTCATAGTTAAAAGTATATTGTTCTATTCCAAATCCATGTGACATATGTGTAGTTAGATCCATACTTTTGTATGATTTTGGAATGTTGCAAAGTTCCTCTTTTCCCCTTTTTGTTTTATAAGTTAGGCTAAAATATCGAGCCTAACATTCTATGTAATTTTGCGAACGTACAACGGGGGTAACGTTGGGGAAAACATGAAATTGTGGGTGGTTAGTGCATTGAGCCCAAAAAGGACCCGAGGTTAGACTGAGTTGTGGTGTAAAACTGCCCGGAACCGACGGCACATCCAGTGACCACAACAATACCTGTCTAATGTGAGTGGTTGGTGCTTTAATAAAGCTAAGTCAAGATTGGTAGGGTTAAGTCAATTAAGGAAACACTTAACCAATTCAACATGTTAACTAAACTGATGGGTGAGGTTAAGTAAATTTAGAATACTTAACCGTTATAACATGTTAATTAGACAAGTGGGTGAGGTTAAGTAAATTTAGAACACTTAACCGTTATAACATGTTAATTAGACAAGTGGGTGAGGTTAAGTAAATTTAGAACACTTAACCGTTATAACATGTTAATTAGACAAGTGGGTGAGGTTAAGTAAATTTAGAACACTTAACCGTTATAACATGTTAATTAGACAAGTGGGTGAGGTTAAGTAAATTTAGAACACTTAACCGTTATAACATGTTAATTAGACAAGTGGGTGAGATTAAGTAAATTTGAAACACTTAAACGTTATAACATATTAATTAGACAAGTGGGTGAGGTTAAGTAAATTTAGAACACTTAACCTTTATAACATGTTAATTAGACAAGTGGGTGAGGTTAAGTAAATTTAGAAACACTTAACCAATATAACTTTATTTATGGAAAGTTTAAGTTAAAATAAGAGGGCAACACCTAACCAATATAACATGATTTGTAGTAGGGTTAAGTTAACACAAGAAGGCAACACTCAACCAAAGTAACATGACATGCAGGTGGGTTAAGTTAACTTGAATTGATTGATGACACTTAACCAATACAACAAGATGAATACGTGGGGTTAAGTTAACAAGAAACACTTGACCAATATAACTTGATGAACGAACAGGGTTAAGTTAACAGGAAACACTTAACCGATCCAACATGATAAGTAAGGAGGGTCAAGTTAATAAGAAATGCTTATCCAACATGACATGATGAATGAGTGAGTTAAGTTAACATGAGCGGACAACACTTAACTAATATGGCGTAATGTGCGGGAGGATTAAGTACATATCAGGTTGGTGAGTAATAATAGTAAATATAGGTCCACAAAACTTAACCATTAAATAAACATGCTTGAATCAGTGGAAGGTTTAAGTACGTATCAGGTTGGTGGGTAATATTAGTAAATATTGGCCCACAAAACCTAACTACTAAATAAACATGCTTGAATCGACGGGAGGGTTAAGTACATCTCGTGTAGGTGGGTAATATTAGTACATATAGGCCCATAAAACTTAACCATTTATTAAAAATGCTTGAATCGATGGGAGGGTTAAGTACATATCGGGTTGGTGGGTAATATTAGTAAATATAGGCCTACAAACTTAACCAATAGGAAACCCTAGTAACGGGGACCCATTTCAGCAGTAACCCACATGGATGTATCACGGTACCCTGAACTAGGCAGGGTGAGGCACGATTACTGGGTTGATTATAAGCAGTCAAAGCAGCGGCAGGGGGTACGTCAGTGTAGGTTCCGACGGTTTACTGGCGTGCACGTACTCCGGAGTGGGAAAAAGCAGGCACTGGGTACCAGTAGTTATACACTGTGCATCTTGAATCGTGTCGGGTTGCTATCATAAGGATTGATACACCTTACGGTGGGACTAACACAGGGTATCTACATGCATGAGAGGGCCGATTGACATAGACACATGGAACATGAATACAAGTAGGGAGCCGATCGTTAGGGTAATAAGTGTACATTTAACTTGTTCATGGTAATTAGGCTGATTGAGGTGGAATCCTCACGATAGATGTACACCTGAAGGCTACCACAATTTCGGGGGTTGGGATCACGATTATCATTTTATACAGATTACTAGTTGGGACACTAGTTAGGTGGTGCAGAGATAAATATAGAAATCAGATTAACAGAGTAGTAGCGAAGCAGAGAAAAAGTAGAAGTGCATGCAGTTCACCTTGCACTTATCTTGTCTTTAGTTACCTTGTTTTTATGGTATTGTCCTATTTTCGGTTTATTCATGTCATGATCCTTTATCTTGTTTGCATGCTGAAAGATCACTGGACTTACCAGACTTATGTCTGACCTAGTTTGTTTTTCGCCTCTTTTCTTCTGTTTCCCCCCAGGTAGTCAGGGAGGGAATAGCTCAGCCTAACTTGGACCTCTTCTCTTTCCAAGCTTGAAGATTAGTTGGTGTATCGCTTTGGACTCTCTCTCTTCCACTGCTATGGCTAGTTTATGCTTTATTGGGGAATATAATTGTTTTCATGCTTCTTTTATTCTGGGAAGTTTTAAATCAAGACAGAAGTTCTATGTATTACATTTAATTATGATTGAGGAAATTGTTGTAAAAGCTTGACTGAATTAAGTTGTTTATAAAATGACTTTATTTTCCGCTGCTTTATTTGTCTGTCTTGTAATTTATCTGCATCTTTTACCTATAATGCTCCACCGAAGTTAAGTCATTCCCTCTGTGAGTGACCTTAACGGAGGTGGGGTGTTTCACTTGGTATCGGAGCTGAAGGTTACCGGATCAGATAAAAGATTTGAAAAATTATTTTCAAAACAGTTTTAAAAGAAGCATTTTCAAAAGAAAAGTTTTGTTTTAAAGGCGTATTCCCCAAAGCCATATGCATTATCTTTTGATCCTCTGTTTGAATCCTTGTTTCCTTCTTTCCTGAGTCTCCGGGGCTCCTGGCTTTCTGGGAGGTAACCTCATCGTGGCATGGTTCCGTAGGCTCGACGGGACTACGACACTTGACAAATGGCAAACAAGTGCCCAACTTCTATCTATAGCCGTAGTAGTTTCACCTGCGGCTAATTTTCTTTCGAGCTTTGTAGGATTCTCCGTGCGATGGAGGCAGCTTTCAAAAGACCTATCAACAAGTTACACAAGGATGACAAAGATGAGAATGAGGGAGTTTGGCTAACGAGCACAACCCAAGGGTGAAGAACTCATGGATATAGACTTGGTTCACAAAGGAGGGGAGGAAAGAATAGTAAAACCTAAAACAAGAGGTAGTATATTTATTATGGTATAACGGGTCATATAATTAAGGACAAGAGAAAGAACAGATGACAGGATTTTCAAGAGAGAAAATGCATGTTCTCACCGCCAGCATACCTGAGAGAGAGGTAGTAAAGCTTCGGTTGAAAAAGTTTAGCTTTCTTTTGATCATCCTGTTAGTACTCTTTTGATTTTAGCGCTTCACATTCTTTCATATCTGCTTCCATAGTTGAGTCTCTGCACCTTAGAGCTTGTATAATAGAGGATCCTATTATTTTCTCAAATCTAATCGGTGGTTCGGCTCATTTATCTTTGATTTGTAAGGATTTGAGAATAGTTATATTAAGTACTGAGTCTAAGTGTAATGCTTATGTTTTTGGTTTCATGGGCTATGGGTTGATTCTAGGCATGGATTGATTAGCTAGTAATTGTGAAAGGAGGGTAGTTAGACTTTCGACTTACCTCGGGAATACCCTCGAAATTTCGTGCGATCCTAAGGGATCAGTTTGTCTTAGCTACCTAGAATCACTTTATGTATTTGTCGACGATTTTTGATCCGTTAGAGTAGTCCATAAGTATGCAGATCTTTTTTGATTAAGGTTAGGAGTTCTCCCCCTAAAAACTCGAGATAGACTTTCGCATATATCTAGTTGACAATACAAAGCTAGTTATATGATCAACGATAGTTTTGGAGCAAGATTGACGAGGATAGCCAGAGTCGATTAAGTGCTCAATTGTTTGGTTGTTTTACTAGTATCATCTCACATAAATCGTCCAAATTCGTAGGAGGTATTCCTTGGGTGCTTGTCTGATATTGGTTTAGGCCTTTGGGGCTTGTACTTGAGGGATGCCAAGTTCGACTAGGATGGTTTGCGTGAGAGATATCGACCCTCAGATTTGTGACATGAGGGATAATCTAAGTAAAAGAGAGACCTTGAATCATCTTAGTATATACACTTGGTATCATGGTTAACTTCTGTTTATCTTGGAAAGATAGTTCGACAACATTGGATACCCTCTAGCATAGTAAATGATTGAGGTCCTATCTTTACTAGTGGGTTTTGGAAATGGAGATCAAGAAGCTTCACAATCGTGAAGTTAAATTAGTTAAGGTACAGTGGAGTGAAGCTCAAAGAAGATGCGACTTAGAAGATTGAAGACTAGATACGCGCATCATACCCTTTTTTAGGGTATATCCTTGATTCCTCTTTTTCTGTAAAGTTTATTTGCATGCTAGTCTTTATCTTTTAAGTATATCCTCTCGGTCCTTAGGTAGAAGCCAATGGATGAAAACATGTGTTTGAGACATGTTATGATTGATGGTTGCAAGTGGTTGTAAGAGTTTGCTAGTGGTTGCTCGTGGATGCATATACACACATTAGGCACTAGATCGGCTCAGTCACTTTCATATTGCATATGCATATGAATGTATTTGTATATGGATTGAAACTTGATGTGTTATCATATGGATGTTGCATATGGATGAGTGAATATGCACACATATAGTATTTACATGATTAGAGATATTTGCATGGATATTGGACGCATAACACTCTCATGATTCGCATTAAGGAGGTCAACTGGATCAGTAGACCGCCTGATTTTGCACTAGATAAGAGACATATACACACACTTTGCATATGTTCATATGGCATAAGAAGTCTTTTAAGGACAATGGATGCTTATGGATGATGGATGAGTAGATGGATGATTGGATGTTAGGATGCATTCTTCTTAACTTGAAGATTTAGAGGATGAAGCCCTTTAAGGAGGGGAGAATGTAACACCCCGAGTTTTCTGAGAATATTAAAATTAACAAATTCAAGAACACTTAATTTTTAGAAGAAGAATTAAGTGAAATGGGTTGCGCTATTACGTTCGTCTCAAAATTTTGGTCAAGATAAACGTTTGGTTTGCATAAAACGGATACCTTATGAAGAAGTTATTAAGCCTTGAAGTTTGTATGCATATGAGAAATATATATATATATATATATATAAATTAAATAAATAAATATGCAAAAAAGTTCAAAACAACAAATCGGGAGGGGGAATAACCGAACCGGCCCATTTTTGAGTTCGACCCGATCCCCGCTAGGTCGATTAGGGGTTGATTCAGGGTGTTTGGCTGTCAACCCATGGGCTGATTCGCTCTAAGGAAGATGTGGCATCTGAATGGTTCTGATGGACTCCTTGCCGAGTCATTAGGGATGATGTGGCTATTCTATCTTGTCTGAATGGCTTTGATTTCTCTAGGTTAATCTGACGGTTCCTATTAAATCAAACTTCTATATAAGCAACCTAAATCTAAACCCTAAGCCACACAAAAATATTCCTAGAGCCGTCATGCCGTCTGTAACACCCCGTATTTCTAATAATAGTGATGTTCACAAATTAAAAGAATAACTAATCTCAGATGTAAGAATCAAGGGAAACGGGTTGCGCCATTGTGTTCGTCTCGGAATTCTGGTGGAGATAGAGTCCGAGTTTGCGTGAATTGGACTTCGTATGAAGAAGTTATGGCCATCCGAAGTTTCAGAAAATTCAAAACAGATTCAGAAAATTCAAATTTCGAAAATTCAGCCCAAACAGGCTGGGCGGGAAAAATTCCCGCCCAGACCAGGTCGACCTGGGGGTTGACCTGCCCACCAGGTCGACATGGGTGTGGTCGAGCCTAGGCGACCTTGGTGCACCTGAATGGGTTTTTGGGCTGGGTTTTGGGGGCTGTGACGAAATCTGACGGCTCTAACCTATCCTAGAATGTATCTAAAGGCCTAAAACAACTAACTACACCTATAAATACACCCTAATACTAACCCTAAACATCATTAAAAATAGAAGAGCTTCCGTCATGCCGTCGCCATGGAATTCAGCATAGCCGCCGCCAACTAAAGAAGAAGATAGCTAATCCAACTCGCTTCTAATCTAATTCTACTCAACTCTAAAGCAAAGCAAAACTCTCTTTTCTTCTCTAATTGTGAGTATGATAGTCTTAACAAGATTATTATCATTTTAATTAGGTTAAGTCATGAATGGATTATGAGTAGATGATGTGAATTGTCGTATATGTTATCATGTATGTTATTAAGCCTATGCTATGTGGTGATGATATCCTATATGTTGTAAATCATGCTATGATGATGTTATGTATGTTGAAAGTTTCTATGCTAAGTGGTGATGAATCATACATGTTAGAAAGCCATCTATGCTAGTTAGTTCATATTAATTAAATCATCATGTTTGGGCTATGTTGATCTATATGACAAGTTACATATGCAAGTTAGATTGATTAGAAAAGTTATGAACATATGCCATGACATCTATTATGACATCTAGAACTATGCTATGACATATGTGATATCCTATGCTAGTTCACACCATCATTATGTTGCCTATAAACCCCATATGCAAGTTTATGTTTGGGCTATGATCATATCATGTAAATTGTGACATTTAACAAGTTGACACCTTTTGGTCCTTAACATGAGTAGTTTATGCAAGTTTCACCCCTATTAGGATTAGATTTATTTTAATTGTCTATATGTTGTGATAATTTATCTTTGTGCTATGCGTTAGACTATTCAAGTCTAGCCTATATTATGCGTTGAATAAGCAAACATATAAACGTGGGGTAGGGGTAATATTAAGGATTTAATAATAAGATGTTGGGGTGCAATTGATATGATTTTGCATACCATGAGTGGATGACCATAATTGAGTCAATTATAGGCATCAATAAAAGTGGACTTAATTAATAATTTGGATAGGGAATTATTAAAACTGGGGTAAAAGATTGAAAGTTTTTAATCAATGCTTAGGACACGAGGTTGGACTCGTTTGTGACGTAAACCTGCCTGGACCCGCCCGGCAAATCTAGTGGTCACAAATATCAGCCCAATGTGAGAGGTCCTAGGCCTAAACTAAAGCATAACAGTTGTAAAGACACGAGGTTAGACTCTTTTATGGTGTAAGACTGCCCGGACCTGCCCGGCAAATCCAGCTGCTATAAATGCCAGTATAATGTGAGAGGTCTTTATGAGGTTATGGCCTGAATGAATTAAGAAATACTTAACCAGATAAACATGTAAAGTGGGACATGGGGGTTAAGTAGGTGCCTTGGGTGGCATGAGGAATCTAGTGGGTGCCCTTAGTGGCATGTGAAATACGATTAGTAAGACTTAACCAAACACACATGTAATTGAACATGACTAAGAGTGTTAAGTGGGATATATTAATGACAAGCTTAGGTGGGTAGCTTGTGGGGGTCCATTTCAACCAGTATCCCAAACGTATCTTTGTGGGCTCGACCCAAGTCGAGAACGGGACACGCATACTGAGTTTGACTATAAGAGGCCAAAACGGGGAGCGGTGGCAACGCAAGTCCAACGGGTTTCATATGCATGTGTGGACCCGGGCTGGTAGGTAAGACGTTGCATCGTGTAGGTATAAGCCGTGCATTCTCAAGTTGTATCGGGTTACCACTTTAAGGGAGTGATACACCCCACTATGGGGCCAGCACGGGTATCTACGAGTAGGGAGCCGATCGAAAATGGGTAGTGGAGTACACCTAGTGGAGATAGGGGCAGACGGCACCTATGTAGTCAGCTAGGGGTACGTAAGGCTATTTATATGTTTCTGTGTGAAGCAAGTGGGATCAACCTTTAGGGTGACTGGTGCGGTGCAGTGTAGTAATGTGCGGTGCAGTATAGTAATTATTCGTTAGTAGTTAGGCATGCCTTTACCGTTATCTTTAACGTTATCTTAAACTCTATCTTTATCTTCCTAATAGTTCATAGACATTTACTTGTCTTCCAGCTTATGCCTTAGTCTAGTTATTTTGATAGTTGTATTGTTGGAATTATCATACTCGCCAGACTTTATGTCTGACCCCCTCCATTTCTATCCTTTTCCCCCCTCCAGGTCCTTAGGTTGGACCCAGCTCTAGTGGAGTTTGATTGGATTGCTTCATCTCTTTGGAAAGCTTGGACCCTTGAAGTAAAGTCCAGCTTGTTATCTTCTTTAATGGCTATTTGTGTAATGGGATTATGTATTTTGTTTTATGAAGATGGATAATGTACTTGACTCTGATTAATGGTTTTGTGATGTAATAAACATGTTTCCGCTGCAATAAAATGAAGTTTTAGATTTCCAAGTACTACTTATTATCTGCCTTGTTGTAATTTTTCTGTTCTATATTCACTTATAACCACCATGGAAGTTAATGCATTCTCTTTGTGAGTGACATTAATGGACGTGGCGTGTTACATGTGGTATCAGAGCTTAAGGTTACCAGAACAGATAAAAATACTTTAGAAAAACAGTTATTTTTGGAAGAAATGTTTTCAAAAACATGTTTTAATGAGAAATTTAAAGAGGAAGTTTTTAAGAAAAACATAATCCCCAATAGCCATATCTTTATCTTTCGAATTCTCCATTTTGAATCTTTCCTTTTTCGTTTCAGCATGGCTGAAGATCTTAACCTACCTGACGGTGTAGCGATACCAGGATGGTATAAGAGGCTATTAGAGGCTAGGGCCGCCGCAGGTCCGGCCAATGTTCCTCCACCACCAGTTGCACCCATTCCTCCTCCTCCTCGCGTAGATACTTTTGCAAAGACGTGCAAGGAATTTAAAGCTATGGGTGGAAAACCCTTTCAAGGGTCAGAAATGTTTGTGGAAGCTAGAGATTGGCTTAAGGAGATGGAAGAATTGCTAGAAATCTTTGAAGTGGAAGAAGGGAGGAGAGTTAGATTAGCAGCTTGGCTAATGAAGGGAGAGGCCTCGTTTTGGTGGGAGGTCACTAATGAGGAGCGTCCTGTTGACTCTTGGGCGGATTTTAGACGTAGGTTCGAGGCGAAGTTTCTCTCTAGGGCGGAAGAAAATCTATATATGGAAAGGTTCTTGACATTGAAGCAAGGAAGTTCGTCAGTGAAAGAATATGTCAACAAATTTAATCAGCTAGCAAGGTTTGGTTTGGACTTAGTAAACGTACCGGAGAAGAAGGCTCTAAGGTTCGTGAATGGCTTGAATGAACTGTTGCAAGGGTTGGCCATGACCCACATCCCTATGGGGGCCACCTTTGAGAAGCTAGTAGAAATGGCGCTCATGCACGAGGAGAAAAGCGCTAAAGCTGATAAGGCACCCGAGAAGAAAGGGGATCAGAAGAAACCACAACAGCAAAACAAGAAGGGTGGCAAAGACAATAATGGCAAGGGAAAGAAGAAATGTTTTAACTGTGGGACCCCAGGCCATCTCAGCAAGGACTGCCGAAAGAAAAAGAAGACTGGCTGCTTTCATTGTTGCGATGCGGGACATTTAGTGAAGGACTGCCCAAGGAAGGGGCAGAGGGCAGGGGCTACCTCGGGAGGACAGGTGCAGGCTCTTATAGCACCAGGGCAGGCAAGGGGACAAGTTCAGGCTCTCGCGGTCCCACCGCTGCCAGAACGAGGTAGAACCATTTCTGTTGAAAGCTTAGATTTTCTGTTTGATCATCCTGTCCGTACCTTATTTGTTTCGGGCGCATCGCATTCGTTTATCTCTACATCGTTAGTTGAATCACTGCACTTAAACACCAGTTTAGTAGAGGATCCCTTAGTTGTTTCGAATCCAATTGGGGGCTCAGCTCATTTGTCCATGATGTGTTTGGATTTGAAAATTTCTATACTTAGCGTTAAGTTTCGATGTGATGCTTATGTGTTGGGCTTCACGGGCTATGGGCTAATTTTAGGAATGGATTGGTTATCCAGAAATGGGGTCGTTCTTGATTGTGAAAGGAGAGTAGTTAGGCTCATGACTCGCCTTGGTAACGCTCTCGAAATCTTTTGTAATCCCATAGATTCCGTTATGCTAAGTTATTTAGAATCGCTTGACGCGTCTGAGGAAAATCTACAATCTGTTAGAGTGGTCCGAGAATATTCGGATGTGTTTGAGGAGGAGAAGGGCTTGCCTCCGAAGCGAGAGATAGATTTTCGAATATATCTTGTGGATAATGCGAAACCAGTATCTTTGCCAGTACGCCACATGGCTCCGCATGAAAGGAGGGAACTCGATAAGCAAGTGAAGGAGTTGCTTGAGAAGGGGTTCATAAGACGTAGTATATCGGAGTGGGGTGCTCCAGTAGTATTTGCCACGAAGGCGGATGGGTCCCTTAGACTTTGTGTGGACTATAGAGAACTTAATAAGCTTACTAAGAAGAACAGACACCCACTGCCGAGGATTGACGATCTCTTTGATCAATTAGTTGGCGCCTCAGTGTTTTCGCAGTTGGACTTAGCCACTGGTTTCCATCAGTTGAGAGTGGCTGAGGATAGCATTGACAAGACTATCTTTAGGACTCCAGACGGTTTCTATGAATGGCTAGTGATGCCCTTCGGTTTGACAAACGCCCCCGCATACTTTGTTGATTTGATGAGTAGGGTGTTTAGGGAGTACCTTAACAAATTCGTGGTAGTCTTTGTAGACGACATCTTGATCTTTTCTAAGGATGAGAAAGAGCATGCCCTACATCTTAGGGAAGTGTTGGAGACTCTTCGAGCGCATAGCCTTAAGGCTAAATTTTCTAAGTGTCACTTCTGGAGGAAGGAATTACGGTTCTTAGGGCACGTGGTTTCCAAAGAAGGGATAGTCGTGGATCCCGCGAAGGTGGTGGCCATCCAAGATTGGAAGGTCCCTAAAAATTCTACTGAAGTGAGAAGTTTCTTAGGGTTGGCTGGCTACTATGGGAAGTTTATCAAAGACTTCACAAAGATATCAGCTCCATTTACACGCTTGACGAAGAAGAACCTAGTTTTCACGTGGGACGTAGATTGTGATGATACGTTCCAACGTTTGAAGAGAGCTTTGACCTCAGCCCAAGTCTTAGTGCTGCCAGACGGGAGTAAGCCATTTACCGTATATAATGACGCTTGTGGGACAGGACTGGGCGCAGTCTTAATGCAAGAAGGTAGGGTAATAGCCTATGGTGGAAGGCAGTTGAGAGCGCATGAGAAAAATTATCCCACGCATGACCTAGAGTTGGCCGCTATTGTTTTCGCGCTTAAGTCTTGGCGTCATTATCTTCTTGGCGAGAAATTCGAATTATTCACTGACCACAAATCGCTAAAATACCTATTCTCTCAGAAGGACTTGAACTTAAGGCAGCAAAGGTGGATGGAGTTCTTGGCGTCCTACGACTTTGAGATAGCATATACCCCTGGCAAGGGTAACGTGGTGGACGATGCCTTAAGTAGAAAAAGATTATCCTTAAGTCCTTTGTTTGTTGAGCGGCGAAGTTTAGAGTTCATCTCTATGTTTGATTTTAGACCTTCCGCTGACTTCGTACCCGGTTTGCTAGCATCCTTGGAGGTCAGACCTACGCTTTTGGGACGGATTGGTGAGGCACAGCGAGACGACCCGCAGTTGGTTGAGTTAGTAGAAAAGCTCAAAGGAGGGGAGTCATCAAGCCATCTCCGTAGGTATACCCTAGATGATAAGGGTTGGTTACGTAGGGACGGTAGACTTTGTGTACCAAAAGACGACGACCTAAGGAAGACTATTCTTGACGATGCACATCGTTCGAAGATGACCATTCATCCCGGTGGGGACAAGATGTACAAAGACATGAAGCGAGTTTTCTGTTGGGCCGGTATGAAGAGGGACGTGGCCGAGTATGTCGCTAGATGCTTGGTGTGCCAACAAGTAAAAGCGGAGCAAAAGAAACCCGGTGGGTTTCTTCAACCATTGGAGGTTCCACTATGGAAGTGGGAAAGCGTCTCGATGAACTTTATTGACGGATTACCGAGATCGAGAAAGGGTAATACGGGGATTTGGGTTATAGTAGATAGACTTACTAAGAGCGCCCATTTCATTCCCATGAAGAGTAAGAGGACTGCTCCATGGTTAGCTTCTGTATACGTCCGAGAAATAGTTCGTTTGCACGGTGTTCCTTCTAGCATAGTGAGCGACCGCGATCCTATTTTCACTAGCGAATTTTGGAGAAGCTTACAAGAGGCGGTAGGGACTCAGTTATGTTTGAGCACCGCATATCATCCTCAGACGGACGGCCAGACTGAGAGGGTGAATCGCATTCTAGAGGATCTTTTGAGGCTATGTATCCTAGACTTTGGGGGTACATGGGAAGAGCATCTTCCACTGGTGGAGTTCGCATATAATAACAGCTTTCAATCTAGCATTGGCATGGCACCTTTCGAAGCTCTGTATGGACGACCTCGTCGTTCACCTACATGTTGGTGAGAGTCTACGGACAAGATCTTACTTGGGCCCGATATGATTAGAGAGACTTCGGAGAAGATCGACTTGATTCAGAGGAGGATGAAAGTAGCGCAAGATAGGAAGAAGTCATATGCGGATAAGAGAAGGATGGATCTTGAATTTGAAGTTGGGGACATGGTCTTGGTCAAAGTGTCTCCATTACGAAACGTAGTTCGCTTTGGGTCCGTTGGGAAGTTAGCACCAAGGTTTGTAGGGTCGTTTCCTATTAAGGAAAGAATTGGATAGATGGTGTATAGAGTGGAGTTGCTGGAGAGACTTAGTGGTGTACACGACGTATTCCATGTGTCACATTTGAGGAAGTGCTTGCACGAGACACCGGAAGTGGTAGAGCCGAACTTGCTTAGAGAGGTGGAGATAGAGCGTGATGCGACGATTCGACGAGCTCCTACATGCATTCTTGGGTCGGAGATTAAGAAGCTGAGAAATCGAGAGGTCAGACTAGTCAAAGTACAATGGGGAGACGACGAGAGCAACGCTGCTTGGGAGACAGAAGAGAAGATGCGTTCATGATACCCTTTCCTTTTCGAGGGTATGTCCTTTAATTTCTCCTTTATCGTTTAGCTTGTACTTATCTTATCTTTAGTGTATCCTCTCGCTAGTATCTTTGACCTTTAGTTAGGATCATCCTATGGTTGAAACATGTGTTTGAGACATGTTATGTATGATGAATGCAAAGTGGATGCAAGTGTTTGCTAGTGGTTTCTCGTGGACTCATATACACACACTATTAGGCACTAGATCGGCTCAGTCACTTCATACTGCATATTGCATATGAATGGTTGTATTTAGTAAAATGGATGTATAATTGTTGTACTATCATATGGATACCGCATTTTGGTGAATGGTTGTGCACGCATGTAGAAATAATATGTATCGATAGGGAACTTTTTCATACATAATGGACGCATGGCACTATCATGATTTGCATTAAGGAGGTCGACTGAATCAGTGGACCGCCTGATTTTGCATTAGATAGGGACATATGCACACACTGTGCATTTAAACATGAAAGCATTAGAAGTCTATAAGGACAATGGATGCCTGTGTTTGATGGTTGAGTAGATGGTTGTTTGGATATGCATTATCCTTAACCTGGAGATTTCGGGGGCGAAATCCTTTAAGGAGGGGAGAATGTAACACCCCATATTTCAAATAATAGTGATGTTCACAAATTAAAAGAATAACTAATCTCAGATGTAAGAATTAAGGGAAACGGGTTGCGCCATTGTGTTCGTCTCGGAATTCTGGTGGAGATAAAGTCCGAGTTTGCGTGAATTGGACTTCGTATGAAGAAGTTATGGCCATCCGAAGTATCAGAAAATTCAAAACAGGTTCAGAAAATTCAGCCCAAACAGGCTGGGAGGGAAAAATTCCCGCCTAGACCAGGTCGACCTGGGGTCGACCTACCCACCAGGTCGACATGGGTGTCGACCCTAGGGTCGACCTGGGGGTCGACCTCCCCGGTCGACCTGGGTGCACCTGAATGGGTTTTTGGGCTGGGTTTTGGGGGCTATGACGAAATCTGACGGCTCTAATATATCCTAGGGTTTATCTAAAGGCCTAAAACAACTAACTACACCTATAAATACATCCTAATACTAACCCTAAACATCATTAAAAATAGAAGAGCTTCCGTCATGTCGTCCCATGGAATTCAGCATAGCCGCCGCCAACTAAAGAAGAAGATAGCTAATCCAACTCGCTTCTAATCTAATTCTACTCAACTCTAAAGAAAAGCAAAACTCTCTTTTCTTCTCTAATTGTGAGTATGATATTCTTAACAAGATTATTATCATTTTAATTAGGTTAAGTCATGAATGGATTATGAGTAGATGATGTGAATTGTCGTATATGTTATCATGTATGTTATTAAGCCTATGCTATGTGGTGATGATATCCTATATGTTGTAAATCATGCTATGATGATGTTATGTATGTTGAAAGTTTCTATGCTAAGTGGAGATGAATCATACATGTTAGGAAGTCATCTATGCTAGTTAGTTCATATTAATTAAATCATCATGTTTGGGCTATGTTGATCTATATGACAAGTTACATATGCAAGTTAGATTGATTAGAAAAGTTATGAACATATGCCATGACATCTATTATGACATCTAGAACTATGCTATGACATATGTGATATCCTATGCTAGTTCACACCATCATTATGTTGCCTATAAACCCCATATGCAAGTTTATGTTTGGGCTATGATCATATCATGTAAATTGTGACATTTAACAAGTTGACACCTTTTGATCCTTAACATGAGTAGTTTATGCAAGTTTCACCTCTATTAGGATTAGATTTATTTTAATTGTCTATATGTTGTGGTAATTTATCTTTGTGCTATGCATTAGACTATTCAAGTCTAGCTTATATAATGCGTTGAATAAGCGAACGTATAAACGTGGGGTAGGGGTAATATTAAGGATTTAATAATAAGATGTTGGGGTGCAATTGATATGATTTTGCATACCATGAGTGGATGACCATAATTGAGTCAATTATGGGCATCAATAAAAGTGGACTTAATTAATAATTTGGATAGGGAATTATTAAAACTGGGGTAAAAGATTGAAAGTTGTCAATCAATGCTTAGGACACGAGGTTAAACTCGTTTGTGACGTAAACCTGCCCGGACCCGCCCGGCAAATCCAGTGGTCACAAATGTCAGCCCAATGTGAGAGGTCCTAGGCCTAAACTAAAGCATAACAGTTGTAAAGACACGAGGTTAGACTCTTTTATGGTGTAAGACTGCCCGGACCCGCCCGGCAAATCCAGCTGCCATAAATGCCAGTCTAATGTGAGAGGTCTTTAAGAGGTTATGGCCTGAATGAATTAAGAAATACTTAACTAGATAAACATGTAAAGTGGGACATGGGGGTTAAGTAGGTGCCTTGGGTGGCATGAGGAATCTAGTGGGTGCCCTTAGCGGCATGTGAAATACGATTAGTAAGACTTAACCAAACACACATGTAAATGAACATGACTAAGAGGGTTAAGTGGGATATATTAATGACAAGCTTAGGTGGGTAGCTTGTGGGGGTCCATTTCAACCAGTATCCCAAATGTATCTTTGTGGGCTCGACCCAAGTCGAGAACGGGACACGCATACTGAGTTTGACTATAAGAGGTCAAAACGGGGAGCGGTGGCAACGCAAGTCCAACGGGTTTCATATGCGTGTGTGGACCCGGGCTGGTAGGTAAGACGTTGTTGCATCGTGTAGGTATAAGCCGTGCATTCTCAAGTTGTATCGGGTTGCCACTTTAGGGGAGTGATACACCCGACTGTGGGGCCAGCACGGGTATCTACGAGTAGGGAGCCGATCGAAAATGGGTAGTGGAGTACACCTAGTGGAGATAGGGGCAGACGACACCTATGTAGTCAGCTAGGGGTACGTAAGGCTATTTATATGTTTCTGTGTGAAGCAAGTGGGATCAACCTTTAGTGTGACTGGTGCGGTGCAGTGTAGTAATGTGCGGTGCAGTATAGTAATTATTCGTTAGTAGTTAGGTATGCCTTTACCGTTATCTTAAACTCTATCTTTATCTTCCTAATAGTTCATAGACATTTACTTGTCTTCCAGCTTATGCCTTAGTCTAGTTATTTTGATAGTAGTATTGTTAGAATTATCATACTCGCCAGACTTTATGTCTGACCCCCTCCATTTCTATCCTTTTTCCCCCTCCAGGTCCTTAGGTTGGACCCAGCTCTAGTGGAGTTTGATTGAATTGCTTCATCTCTTTGGAAAGCTTGGACCCTTGAAGTAAAGTCCAGCTTGTTATCTTCTTTAATGGCTATTTGTGTAATGGGATTATGTATTTTGTTTTATGAAGATGGATAATGTACTTGACTCTGATTAATGGTTTTGTGATGTAATAAACATGTTTCCGCTGCAATAAAATGAAGTTTTAGATTTCCAAGTACTACTTATTATCTGCCTTGTTGTAATTTTTCTGTTCTATATTCACTCATAACCTCCATGGAAGTTAATGCATTCCCTTTGTGAGTGACATTAATGGACGTGGGGTGTTACACCGTCAATGGTGAATCTAGAATTGCCATCATCTCTTTCAACTCAAAGGCAAGATAGAAGCTACATCGAAATCAAAACTAATCTAATTCAACTAAGAGAATTCAACGATCTACATCAAAGGCGAGCAATTCAGTTTCAGAATATAGATCCCTGAAATCAAGTTTTTCCTTTTGATTGTAAGTGTAGTTATCTTTCAGATGTGAATAAATTAAAGACATGATTTTTAATGAAATGTAAAATAGAATTGTATCAAGTTATATGTAATGCTGATTCATGTTTATTCATGTCTATTCTATCATATATGCCCATAAACTATTGTGGTCTATCGAACCTATCATGTTATGTGGAAATTGGTGAGTAAACCTATGATGTTGTATAGGAATCTGGGAATGAAATTATCATATGTAAGTTTGGTGATATTATGATACATACAAGTTTAGGCTAAGTCATGTCGTTTATGCCTAATTGTTTAGAGCCATTATGCATACATGTTTAGATCTACGACCTTATATGTTTAGATCTACAACTTTATATGTTAGATCCATATGCCTTTATGATAGATCTAATTTGCAAGTTCACCACTACATGCCAAGTTTAACTTGTATAGTTTTATGTAAATTCATATGCTTGTGGTTCATGTTGCATAGATCAAATTTGCAAGTTCATAGTTAAAAGTATATTGTTCTATTCCAAATCCATGTGACATATGTGTAGTTATATCCATACTTTTGTATGATTTTGGAATGTTCCAAAGTTCCTCTTTTCCCCTTTTTGTTTTATAAGTTAGCCTAAAATATCGAGCCTAACATTCTATGTAATTTTGCGAATGTACAACAGGGGTAACGTTGGGGAAAACATGAAATTACATGTAATTGGCATGTTTGACACATAAGCATGATAAGTGGCATGAAAATGGTATAATCTATATACCAAAAATTTTGAACGTGATTTAGAAGGAAAGTGGGCCATGACAATAATTGATTTATAGTTTACATGTAAATATGTAGGATAAACATGAAAAATTATATGGCATAGATTGGTTCATGAAATGGTATATTTAGTATACCATTAATTGTGAGCATAATTAAAAGGATAATTTTGGCATAATTGAATTGGGAATAATTTACATATGGAATTTGTCATAAATAAGAAATATGTAAATTTAGAAAAGACGAATATGCCTAACCCGAGGTTAGACTGAGTTGTGGTGTAAAACTGCCCGGAACCGACCGGCACATCCAGTGACCACAACAATACCTGTCTAATGTGGGTGGTTAGTGCATTGAGCCCAAAAAGGACCCGAGGTTAGACTGAGTTGTGGTGTAAAACTGCCCGGAACCGACTGGCACATCCAGTGACCACAACAATACCTGTCAAATGTGAGTGGTTGGTGCTTTAATAAAGCTAAGTCAAGATTGGTAGGGTTAAGTCAATTAAGGAAACACTTAACCAATTCAACATGTTAACAAAACTGATGGGTGAGGTTAAGTAAATTTAGAACACTTAACCGTTATAACATGTTAATTAAACAAGTGGGTGAGGTTAAGTAAATTTGGAACACTTAAACGTTATAACATGTTAATTATATAAGTGGGTGAGGTTAAGTAAATTTAGAACACTTAACCGTTATAACATGTTAATTAGACAAGTGGGTGAGCTTAAGTAAATTTAGAACACTTAACCGTTATAACATGTTAACTAGATAAGTAGGTGAGGTTAAGTAAATTTAGAACACTTAGCCGTTATAACTTTTTAATTAGACAAGTGGGTGAGGTTAAGTAAATTTGGAACACTTAAACGTTATAGCATGTTAATTAGACAAGTGGGTGAGGTTAAGTAAATTTAGAACACTTAACCTTTATAACATGTTAATTAGACAAGTGGGTGAGGTTAAGTAAATTTAGAAACACTTAACCAATATAACTTGATTTATGGAAAGACTAAGTTAAAATAAGATGGCAACACTTAACCAATATAACTTGATTTGTTGTAGTGTTAAGTTAACACAAGAAGGCAACCCTTAACCAAAGTAACATGACATGTAGGTGGGTAAAGTTAACTTGAATTGATTGATGACACTTAAACCAATACAACAAGAGGAATACGTGGGGTTAAGTTAACAAGAAACACTTGACCAATATAACTTGATGAACGAACGGGGTTAAGTTAATAGGGAACACTTAACCGATCCAACATAAGTAAGGAGGGTCAAGTTAATAAGAAATGCTTAACCAACATGACATGATGAGTGAGTGGGTTAAGTTAACATGAGCGGACAACACTTAACTAATATGGCGTAATGTGCGGGAGGGTTAAGTACACTCCGGGTTGGTGGGTAATATTAGTGAATATAGGCCCACAAAACTTAACCATTAAATAAACATGCTTGAATCAGTGGAAGGGTTAAGTACATATTGGGTTGGTGGGTAATATTAGTACATATAGGCTCACAAAACCTAACTATTAAATAAACATGCTTGAATCGATGGGAGGATTAAGTACATCTCGTGTAGGTGGGTAATATTTGTACATATAGGCCCACAAAACTTAACCGTTTATTAAAAATGCTTGAATCGATGGGAGGGTTAAGTACATATCGGGTTGGTGGGTAATATTAGTAAATATAGGCCCACAAACTTAACCAATAGGAAACCCTAGTAATGGGGACCCATTTCAGCAGTAACCCACATGGATGTATCACGGTACCCTGAACTAGGCAGGGTGGGGCACGATTACTGGGCTGATTATAAGCGGTCAAAGCAGCGGCAGGGGGTACGTCAGGGTAGGTTCCGACGGTTTATGGGCATGCACGTACTCCGGAGTAGTAAAAAGCAGGCACTGGGTACCAGCAGTTATACATTGTGCATCTTGAATCGTGCCGGGTTGCTATCATAAGGATTGATACACCTTATGGTGGGACCAGCATAGGGTATCTACATGCAAGAGAGGGCCGATTGACACAGACACCTGGAACATGAATACAAGTAGGGAGCCGATCGATAGGGTAGTAAGGGTACATCTAACATGTTCATGGTAATTAGGCTGATTGAGGTGGAATCCTCACGATAGATGTACACCTGAAGGCTACCACAATTACGGGGGTTAGTATCACGATTATCATTTTATACAGATTACTTGTTGGGACACTAGTTAGGTGGTGCAGAGATAAATAGAGAAATCAGATTAACAGAGTACTAGTGAAGCAGAGAAAAAGTAGAAACACATTCAATTCACCTTGCACTTATCTTGTCTTTAGTTATCTTGTTTTTATGGTATTGTCCTATTTTCGGTTTATTCATGTCATGATCCTTTATCTTGTTTGCATGCTGAAAGATCACTGGACTTACCAGACTTATGTCTGACCTAGTTTGTTTTTTGCCTCTTTTCTTCCGTCCCCCCCGGTAGTCAGGGAGGGAATAACTCAGCCTAACTTGGACCTCTTCTCTTTCCAAGCTTGAAGATTAGTTGGTGTATCGCTTTGGACTCTCTCTCTCTTCCACTGTTATGGCTGGTTCATGCTTTATTGGGGAATATCATTGTTTTTATGCTTCTTTTATTCTTGGAAGTTTTAAATCAAGATACCAAATTGTTGTAAAAGCTTGACTGAATTAAGTTGTTTATAAAATGACTTTATTTTCCGCTGCTTTATTTGTCTGTCTTGTAATTTATCTGCATCTTTTACCTATAATGCTCCACCCAAGTTAAGGCATTTCCCTCTGTGAGTGACCTTAATGGAGGTGGGGTGTTTCAAATTCTCTCTCTAAAGCAAACAACCCAAACCGAACCGACTCGCAAAGATACGGTTCAGTTTCGGTTTCAACTGTTACCAAATCATATTAAACCGAACCGCATAGCCACACCAGTAATGTTATGATAAAAAGTTAATAAATTACTATCTAACTTTTTATTTTAACGATATATATTCTATTTTCAACGTATGTTGTAGTTATATCAATTCAAGATAACACTATGTGTTTTAACCTTCAAGTGAAACAACGTCATTTAATCATAAATTGATTATTGATGGAAGTAATTCTCTTGTTTCATATTTAATATGGGTTCATACCGAACCGAACCAAAACTGGACCATATTACATCATAACCGAAACGAAACCGAACCGTTTGAACGGTTAGTGTAATGGTTTGTATTTTTTATCAACTGTTTAATGCAGTGTGGAAGCGGTTTGAGCTCCAAACCGCACCAAACCGAACCGCGCTCACCCCTAAAAAAAGAGTTAAGATAAACAAACGTACCTTTATGCCATACCTTTCCTTTTATCCTTGCAAAGTAACAGTGGTATCAGCTACAATAGGTTCAGCCACATATACCTATTGAACCGTGCTTTCAATCGTAGCATATTTCTCCATATAATTCCTTCACTCTTCCAATCTGATTGCTCTAATACATCTCGTTATCCCAACCGACCTCTCGCCAACATTGTTTCAAAACAATTTAGCTACATATATGCTCCCATCAGTCCTTTCTTCTCTTAGCACCAACTATTCCTTGACAAAACGTGGTATCATCGTCTACAATAACATGTAGAACTTCAGTCTTAAGAATGGACGGAAAACAATATCATCAAAAGTTCATCAATAACTCAACTACTAATTTGTCTCCAATCAAAAATGTAGTTCAATAAAAGGAGACTGAAACAAATATTAAAGATCAATAATTAATCTCATCATGTACAAAATAAAAACTCAACTCACTTGATATTCTCTAGAAACAATGCCAACTACTTCTCATTTACACCAAATGTTGAAACCTTATAACACAATAGCTAATAAATCTTTGAAAAATACTAGCAACAGTCATAATATCCTAGGATCATCAACCATCATGGATGCAAGTAGTCACATGAAAAAGATTGATATTTAAAGACATAGCAACAACGCACACTCGGATCTGAGCAACTTCTATAATTATGACAATGTTTAGACAAGACAAAACATCCTTGATGTCATTAGTTGAGAAAATGTAAAGCAAGGAGATGTAATAAGCTATATGGATCATTTATTAAGCAACGCCCTATCATATATCGACTGCCACCCTTATTGACAAGGTTAGAATCTCTTTCTTCCTATTTCAAAATTAATACCAGTTGAGTGTACTCAAATGTTGAAGTAAACAACTTGATACTCCTTTATACATAATCTTGTCTATATTTCCACTTTATACCAAATTAAATAGTTGAACTACTTGCAAATAATGCTTTCTGTGATATTATTTTCAATAGGATACTACCTTAGGTGTGGCTTAAGGATTCCATCCAGGTCTTAGGTTTATAAAAAGCAGCTCCAAAGTTTATAGAATCAGAAGATAATATTTATATGATACTTCTATAAATGACACATTTTAAGGAAATATACTTAATTGCTTTTTCAATTACAAGCACAACTAAACTAAATAAAAATATAAGAGTTGATGAAAAAAGTAAGTATTTATGAATAAACAAACAAAAATGTGTTAATCTTTGAAGTAAAACTGTAAGATGGAGATTAATGAACTGTAGAGAAATGAGAATTCGTATTTCTGAAAGTAAGTTCTCTAATGTACATTGGCACTTATTATATAGTGCAGCTGTAACGGTTTGTAAAATAAAATACACATGGGCTTCGTTGGGTCTTATAGAACACTGGCCCAGTTACAAATGTTGCTGTCAAAAGAAATAAAACTGAATACTTCATATTACTTGTATCAACCGACTTTTCTTTTTCAACACCCCCTCTCAAATCTAGGGTTAGGATTACGGCTCTGGATTTGCTTTATGAAAGAAAAGTCGGTGATTTTTGATATCGAGCTATCGATAGCCGGTCTTCTTCCAGTTATGTTGAAGTGAGCTTAAGTTACTTTGTCTCTGCTGTTCACTTGAGAGCTCTAGAGTTTGTAAATTGTTTGAATTGAAGCTCTGAAGCCTGGATCTGGAGCTCGACTCTTCGATCAGTGACTGATTTGACTGACGATGCTTATTGGCTAGAGATTTTGGAGAAATCAGCTTCTGGATCTTCAGTTCATCATGCAATCGAGTGAAGTTCTTCGTTGATAGTGCCTTGGTGAGGACATCAGCCTTCTGATGGTAAGACGGTATGAAATTAACTTGAAGTTTTCCATCTCATACATATTCTCTTACAAAGTAAATATCTATGTCTATATGCTTTGTTCTGGCGTGTTGAATTGGGTTAGATGACATGTATATAGAACTCTGATTGTCACACCATATAGTTGCCTTAGCGTTATTTAGAAGTTTCAGTTCCTTTAGTATAGACTGTATCCAAACTATTTCAGCAGTATCACTAGCAATGCTTCTATATTCCACATCTGCACTTGATTTTGACATGGTAGTTTGTTTCTTTGAACTCCATGAAACAGGGTTGTGTCCAATGAAAATACAGTACCTAGTGATGGATTTCCTATCATCTGGGACTGTGGCCCAGTCAGAGTCTGTGTAACCAGTAATGTTTGGCTCTTTACCCCCTCTGAATGTAAGACTATAGTCAATTGTGGCCTTTAGGTATCTCAATATTCTCTTCACTGCTTTCCAGTGTTCTTCTTTTGGTTCCTGTAAAAATTGAGAAACCTTGTTAACACTAAATGCTATGTCTGGTCGTGTTGTGGTTGCATATAATTGTAGTGCACCCACAACACTTCTATATTGTTTAATATTTTTCATGTCTTCTCCCCTGTTTTTCGAGTAGTGTTGGTTAGAAATTACTGGGGTTGGTTGTGCTTTAGCCTCCACCATATTAGTTTTAATCAGTAGTTTTGTTATGTACTTCTTTTGGCTCAATGTCATATCTGTTTCAGATCTTCTTTGCACTTCTATACCCAAAAAATATGTAATTTTTCCAAGATTTTGATGGAAAATTCTGTATTGAGATAGTGAGCTAACTTGTTAACTTCAGCCTTTCCATTACCTGTAATGATAAGGTCATCAACGTATATCAGAACTTATACCGTAGTATTGTTATGAATTTTAAAGAAAAGAGAGTTGTCAGATTTTGCATATTGGTAACCCAAATTCGTTAATGCTGACTTCAGTCTTTCAAACCACCAGACCCTTGGGGGCTATTTTAAACCATATATAGCCTTTTTGAGCTTGCACACATGTTCTGGTTCTTTGATGCACCCTTGTAGTTGTGCCATATAAATTTCTTCCTGTAAAACTCCATTTAAAAAGGCATTATTCACATCCAAATGAATTGTATTCCAATTATTGTTTAAAGCAATAGTGGGTACTAGTCTGATTGTTGCTGGTTTTATCACAGGTGAGAAAGTTTCATTGTATCAAACCCATATTCTTGTGTGTAACCTTTAGCAACTAGTCTTGCTTTATATATGCTTACTGTGCCATTTGGATTTCTCTTGATTCTATATGCCCATTTGCAGCCTATCAGATTTTTATTTTTTGGCTATTTGACTAACTCCCATGTTTTGTTGTTGACGAATGCATTGTATTCATCATCCATGGCAGCTTTCCAGCGCTTGGACTTGATTGCTTGCTCAAAATTGCATGGCTCGTCATCACTGGCTGTTGCAATGTAGATTTTTGGCTTAAATATTCCACTCTTGGACCTGGTTATCATGGGACGCCCAGTTGTTTCAGGTGGATCAGGTGGTTGTTGATCATTGATGCTCCATTCATCGGGTATACTATTGTCTGAACCTTTAATCCTAGTTGTATTGTCATGATTGCTTTGATTGTGATCATACCTGTCTTCATTTTCTTCATGTACAGGTGTGACGGCCCGAACTTCCCCGGTCTCTGAAGAGAAGACAAAGAACGGATTGTCTGAGAACATGACAGATCAGAACACAAATAGAAGAACATTTCTTTGCTTATTACAATAATTCCATCAGAATATAAGAATATACAGAGAATGAATAAATATTACACGACATAAAATATCAGAGATTTAAATACATTACTACAGCGGAAAATAATACAAAACACAACTGAAGGTGATATAAGGATACAGAGCTTTCTGAATATCATTCAAGCTGTAAACCAGGATCCTATGAATATAAATCTGCAAAACCAAAACTACTAGCTGCCCGTGTGGAAAATAAGGGCACCCAGAGTTTAGGTTAAAACAATAAACTCCAGGTCAGTCATGTGACTGGTGTGAGAACTAAAACAATTATTTAATACTTTACTTTAAAAATAAGGTAAATCAAGGGACCACGCCGTATCACACGGAACGGGTTTCCTCCCAAGAATACTAGTGCATTGAATAAACAACGCAGTGCTTTTTGGAGAAATGAAGCTATTATAAGACCCAGGTCCCATCACACAATGCAACGCAAGCCGGAGGATAGGGTTTTACCTTATAATAGCCAAACATGCCTGGTATGTTAAAAACTAATCATTTTGATACTATATAGTGTAAAGTGTATCAAAACAACTTCAAATATAAATGTATCAATCATAGACGGCATAGTGCCCCCATCCCATTATGTCACCATACTAGGCTCTACAAATAAAACCGAATGTCATGTATTGGAAATTGGATTTCCGTCATGAGTCTAGACAAGGGATGTACTTCTAACTGCTTCGAGACACTCTAGCAAATGCCTCGGGACTACACACTCTGGGTAACCCCTGGATCCTGCAGTGCCGGTCGCCCCTTATGTTTGAGGACTGGCAAATCCTGAACACACGTTTCCCGGTCCTATAGGACCAATCCATCGGCTCTGTAGAGACTGATATAACTGAGGCGCCTCGCATTCCAACAACAAAAAAGGTAAAAATATATAAATGTCAGGGCTTGTAAAACGCTGACACCACCGATAGCTAGAATGAAACGTCGTGCACTCACTGCGTTCCCTTATCCCATTTTTGACTCATACAGAGGTGTGAGGCCTGCGAATTAACGCTATACACAAAGCTATGTTGTATTAAAGTCGTGCTTTGATCATTAACCACTAGACTCTGCTTTTCAACAGAAGTCTTGATTATTTGCATCTCAGCATGCCATACAGGCAGTTCACGCCATGCGACTGATATCTATCTATATATAACCTCTGAGCTTGTATGTCTCAGAGAAGGGCGTTAAGCAAGAGAATAAATACTCTGCCGCCAAACAGATATATATTTAATAGAAATCAATCAACACAGAATAAAATCCAATGTCAGACACACATCCATTTACAAGTTCGTTCTAGGTCTGAACGAAACCGGAGGCACCTTATTCCTCGTCCCAAATGTCTAATACAGGAGAGAGGCCCTCGCATATCCATCGATCTCCAAGTACATCTGGACGAGCACCACTTATTACCTCGTCTTGGGTGTACAACCCAATCAATACATCAGTAATCATCCAAACGATGTGAAGACCTCCGGTCTTTAACCACCGTCTTCATCGTCAACTTATCGTCGAATCAGTTATTCAGAATGGATATAAACCCAGCCTTTCTGAATAACTCGCGTATATAATAAACAAGTGCTATAAAAACACAACATACGCTTCATTCCAATCCAGAATATTCTTTTATTCAAATATTCACATCCTTAGGGATTTATTCCCATTAATTTTATCAAAGATAAATTCTTTAAAATTTATTCTTTAATCTTCCTTTGGATATCATTCAAACCATATTAAGGTTTTCCAAACTAGTCGGGAATAACGCACCTTACCAAAGTAATCATTTATTTAATTTCTCAATCCCAACCTATCCATCCCGTGGAGAAAAACTGGTACTACTCCATAACTAACACCACGGTGTTATCGGTGAATTTAATTACCATTTCCCGTTTAAATCTAATTAAAGATTTAACTATCGCTAGGAGCAAAACTGGTGATACTCCATTCTCGATCATTTCCCAAATTTGATAATTTAAATTATCAATTCACATTTCAATCTAATTAAAGATTCATTAAAACTCCTTTTAGTTTTAATCTTCCCAAAAATCAATATTAATGATTATTTAACTTTGGAAACACAAACATGTCGCATTGACAATCTACACCGTATTATTGATTTCTGCCGATATATAATCTCTAAGCTCGTAGGTCTCAAAGAAGGGTGTTAAGCAAGTGAATAAATTCTCCGCCACCAAACAGATATATATTTAGCAGAGATCAACCATACAGTTCGAAATACAATGACAGATATGTAATCCTGCCTTTAATTGGGTTAAAGAACTAATGTCATTTAAAACACAGTTCACGATAAACCCAAATCACATTCCATTAATTATGGAATCTTCACGGAAAACGAATCAATATATAATCGATATCAATTTCCGTATCCGACCAATAATATAAATGGAATAACGGCAAAGCCTTTTAAATTCCATATGTATTAACAGTCTTCCTCCACAGAAGTTCACTTCGATTATTATCAATCGAATTCCATTCTATTCCAATTTAAGATATTAAATTGGAAAACTTTACTTTGGAAAATTCCCGTTAAATCTTAATAAAAAGATTTATAAATTCCAAATCACATTTCACTGTAAATCGGGTTAAAGAACAAATGTCATTAAAAACGCAGTTCACAATAAACCCAATTCACCTTCCATTTTTAATCGAGTTAAAGAATAAGTGTTATTTAAAACATCGTTCACGATAAACCAAAAAATCAATTCCAATTCAATTCCAATTAAATATTATTTAATTGGTATACTTCATTAAATCTAAATAAAAATATTTAATCTTTTCTCAACATGGTTTAAGAACAGTGTTAGTGAAGACACCATTCACAACAAACCCAAATCCCATTTGATATTATATACAAGGCTCTGAATAGAAAATATATCGGCTTATATTCATTATCAAATTCCGAAATCAACAAATATCGTATTGGAATAAAGGTATATATATCTTCCAAATTCCCCCATAATATCCGTATAATCCCGGAATCTAATATCGAAATATTTCGAAGATAATTTCGATTCAAATCCATTCCATTTCATATATTAGAAATTCCGGTTATTTTTAAAACTATTTCAAATCCAATTTATTCGTTTTAAAAATATTGGATTTATTATTTTAGTTCATAACTAGTTCATTTCGATAAAAATATATATTTTATCTTTTCAAATATGGAATTTTTCATCCCAATTCTTTCCAAATATCATTTGTTATGATTTTACACAAATTATTGATATTTTTAATAATTTTATCAAGGCCCATACAGTCGATTTCCATAAACGGCCATCGAACTGCACTTATAGCGACCTTTTCCAAATTTGATTTGGACATAATTCCAAATCCAATCATTAGATTTCAAATCTCCCATATTCGTTAGAAATCTCTTTTCGATACGAACCCAACGGTTCCAATTTTAGGAGAATCCAACGGTCGGATCTCCCGTAATGTGCACTCGAGGTCAATGGTCGAAATTCACAAACTACCGCGGTGCGGCGCGTTCTATTCAGGCCATTATATATATAATATATATATATATTATATATTTCATCGATTTCCTTTTAAAATGTATTTTATAAATCATTTTAAGTTCATTTTCAATATGATTTCAACTTCATATTCAATTTCAAATCAAAATTGAATATTCCATATCATCGATATATAAATTGATAGTATTTTCAAAACATTAGATTTTGAAATCAATTCCTTTTCGATATTCATTATAGAAATGAATAAAATCGATATAAATATCGTTCACGTCAAAATGGCGCATACCAAATCAACACGACTTTATATATTTGAATATATTCGTGTCCATCCCAAATCGGACATCAAAATCAGATTTTGATCTTTTACTGGATATTATTTTAAAATATTCGTTATTTTAAAATATCCGTTTTTTAAAATATTCATTCTTTCTGAACTGGAATCTGACATAGCCAATTACCATATAATGTTATTTATATGGATTTCATACACACATGTACACAACAATAACCAAACATAGTCAACCATCATCCAAAGTACATTCTACACAGCAAAAGCATCAAATATAAACATTTAACGCATACAACAGTCTGTCAACCAATCGATTGACATACAACTAAATATTGGGATTAGTGCATGTCCAATATCATCCCAATACCGATGTGGGGTTTCAATCAACAAATAATGAATTTTATTTATGCAGTTGGGCGATGTGTAAAATTTATCGTCCCACTCAATATCAGTCAAATCTGTGTACATAATAAAATCGTCTGATTTGTAAATGAATATTTATTTTATTTATACACACATTAAAAATTATATTTTTAACTATAAAATATTTTATTCCACTCCACATCACACGGCCAATTTTCACAACACTATCAAACAAACAAACAAGTCGTCCATGGTCTGTGGACGACGGGTGCCGGGTGCTGCTAAGCACCGTCTGCATCCTAGTATATATTTTAACTAGAAAATAAAATTAAAGTGAGAATTTCTCACCTTTGGGTTTCACTCTGCAATTTCTATTTTTGAAGTTCTGAACCGTTTGGATTTGTTTCCCGTCGGTTCCATCGCGATCTGTTTCACGCGATCTTTATATTAAAAATCATATTTTTATGACGCTACACGTATAGAAAAGAATCTATTTTTATTTTGCTACATGTATATAAAAATCAAATTCTTTATTTCGCTACCTCATTATAAAAAATATATTTTTATAGCGCTTTATATATAATAAAAATTATATTTTTTACATCGCCTTTCAAACAATAAAAATCATATTTTGATTTCACTAACTTCATAATAAAAATCGAACTTTTACATCGCCACTTCATATATACAAATCGAATTTTTATATATTTAAAAACCATACCTTTGCAGCATAAAAATCATACTTTGATTATCTCTATAATATAAAAATCATATTTTTATTATCTCTATAATATAAAAATCATATTTTTATTATCTCTATAATATAATAATCATATTTTCATCATATTAAAAATCCAAACTTTAATCATAATTTTCTATTGCTATTCATGAATAAATAGAATACATAAAGAAAACTAAAAGAAAGGAAAAGAAAAACTTACAATTCTGATTTACAAAGGGGGGCCTATCAGGCGGCAAAGGGGGGGGGAGGTGGCGCTCGCGTTTGAAGGGAAGAGGGAGTGGAAGAAAAGAAGGGGGATGGAGCAAGAAGGAGGGGGAGGTGGCTCGGAATGGAGGGGGTTTGCACGCCCAGTGCGGCGACGGTGGTCAAATCGAGGGGGGGTGGTTTGGCTTCTGGAGGAGACGAGGAGAGGACGGGGAGGTTGGGGCAGCACGGCGGTCCACGCCAGCGGCGGCAGTGGCAGCGGCGCCGCTGCTACGACATTGCAGGAGGCCACGCGCCACTCCGTTCTTCCCTTTTTTTTATATATAAAATCTCAATTTTGACTGTGGAAGGAAGAAAGGGGGTTGACCAAGCGTAAATAAATATATATTTAATTTAATTTAATTCTAAAAAGTTACCCTTTAAATTCGAACTCCAAACGAGACCCATCGACTATCATCCCTTGTGTATTACCCCCATTCCGAACACAGTAGGATATGTTTCGTAAGCCAATTCGGCTGTTTCGATCAATTTTCGCTAAAATCAAATATAAATCAATATATTGAATTTGAACGCACATTTAAATTTACTGTGGCAACAAACGGACTCCAAAAATTCTAGAAATTTAAATTTGGTTATGTTTTGACGATACAGTCCTAACAAAACTAATTTCGTCGAATTTGGAGACCGTTTGAAAAATGGTCATTTTCTGGTCGATCCAAATTGACTGAAACTATCAAAACACGTTTTACTTCGCCACGCTCACATATTAATCCCAAAAATTACGAATTTTGGAATCTAGCAATAACTTGACATCCCGGATCCAACAAAATTGGTTTCATCGAAAAAAGAGGTTGTTTGCAAAATTTCCATTTTTAAGGGCTATATTTCCATAGCGACTATTCCGAATTTTCAACTGGGCATAACTTTTTATTCCTGCTATGAAATTTCAATTTTTCGGATTCGTTGGGAAGATATTCTCAAACAGATTTATGTATTTTTGGTTTCGCTAAAATCCGGTTTATTTTGAATCCTGTACATTCATTTGAAATTTGAAATCGAATTTTCAAACTACCGCGCCATTTCCAATTCCTTTTATAATTAAAATAAATATTTATATTCTAACGTCGATTCAAATAAATATATATGTTCTACTTCTATTCAAAATAAATTGTTAGTCATCATTATTTAAAATAATTCATTTTAAATATTCAAAATTCATTAAAATTGCCAAAATAAAAATTTTTAATTGGTTCTGATTTTCCGGGTTGTTACAATCTCCCCCACTTAAAAAAATTTCGTCCTCGAAAAGGAACGGAGCTGAAAGTTGTTTAACTAATCAACTCAACTTTTAGTTTGGCTTTCATTCTTCAACTTTCCAGTTTCTAAGAATTTTCCAATTCTTCAAAAATTTGGCTAACACCCTAAATTTTCGAAAAAATTCGCCATAACCTCCTTTGTACGGGAGCTCCAGGAAAATCCCCAAACCGCCACACAGGCCCTCTCATCTAAAAAAAAAAAAGGCCAATCGGCTCATAAAATCATCCAAACCCAATAAATTAGTAAACGTGTACCTATTTGTCGAGCATACAATTTTATTCCTCTTCTCTAGCCTCCTTGCTATGACCTGTTCAATGTATGTACATGTATATGCATGCAATTTCAAGCAATTTTCAATTCAGTTCAATATTTGATACAATTTGGCTAAATGGTTAAAAATATCAAACCAATAATCAAACAACACAATCAGCAATCAATTAGTTGATTTGTTTTTCAAATTCATAACTTTGATATATATATTAAAAATCAGGTTTTTGATGCTAATTCACAACAATTACCCTATCTAGTTTTGGTTCTCACACCAGTCAATTGGAAATATATAGAAATCCCACTTTCGAAATTCGAACACAAGTGCTGATGAAGACATGCCATCATCAGAACCATCTTCAGGCGACTAGAGTGTGATTCTATATCTATCCAGTATATTAAAACTTCAAATATACGTTTGCAAGGCGTATATGCAAAATCTTTATATATTGGATTGTCCAAATTCAATATAAAATAAATAACCAAATACGTATAAGGTTTAAATTTTCAAAACAATATTTGTTTTCATTTTAAAAATATACTCTTCACACTCGTTCTAGGATACTACTGATCCTATCTCTAACGAGTCATTCACATTGGATATTACTAATCCAATCTCTGATGAATTCTTCTGTATGGTTCTAATGTGTCTTGTTCTCGAGCTCTATAAATCAAAGCTCCGATGCCAACTGTGACGTCCTGAACTTCCCCGGTCTCCGAAGAGAAGAGAAAGAACGGATTGTCTGAGAACACGACAGATCAGAACACAAACAGAAGAACATTTCATTGCTTATTACAACAATTCCATCAGAATACAAGAATATACAATGAATAAATATTACACGTTATAAACAGAGATTTAAATACATTACTGTAGCGGAAAATAATACAAAACACAATTGAAGGTGATATACGGATACAGACTTTCCGAATATCATTCCAGCTGTAAACCAGGATTCTATGAATATAAATATGAAAAACCAAAACTACTAAGGTTAAAACAATGAACTCCAGGTCAGTTATGTGACTGGTGTGATAACTAAAATAGTTATTCAAAACTTTACTTTAAAAATAAGGTAAATCAAGGGACCACGCCGTATCACACGGAACGGGTTTCCTCCTAAGAATACCAGTGCATAGAATAAACAACGCAATGCTTTTTGAAAAAATGAAGCTATTATAAGACCCAGGTCCCATTACACAATGCAACGCAAGCCGGAGGATAGGGTTTTACCTTATAATAGCCAAACATGCTTGGTACGTTAAAAAATATCATTTTGATACTATTATAGTGTAAAGTGTATCGAAACAACTTCAAATATAAATGTATCAATCATAGACGGTATAGTGCCCCATACCACTATGTCGCCATACTAGGCTCTACAAATAAAACCGAATGCCACGTATTGGAAATTGGATTTCCGTCATGAGTCTAGGCAAGAGAGTACTCCTAACCTCTTCGAGACATTCTAGAAAATGCCTCGGGACTACACACTCTGGGTAACCCCTGGATCCTGCAATGTCGGTCCTCCCTTACGTTTGAGGATTGGAAATTCCTGAACACACGTTTCCCGGTCCTATAGGACCTGTCCATCGGCTCCGTAGAGAGTGATATAACCGAGGCGCCTCGCATTCCAACAACTACAAAGGTAGTGCAAAACGCGGACACCACCCATAGCTAGAAAGAAACGTTTTTGACTCATACCGAGGTGTGAGGCCCGCGAATTAACGTTATACACAAAGCTATGCTGTATTAAAGTCGTGCTTTGATCATCAACCACAAGACTCTGCTTTTCAACAAAAGTCTTGATCATTTGCATCTCAGCATGCCACACAGGCAATTCACGCCATGCGACTGATATCTATCGATATATAACCTCTGAGCTCGTACATCACAGAGAAGGGCGTTAAGCAAGAGAATAAATTCTCCGCCGCCAAACAGATATATATTTAATAGAAATCAATCAACACATAATAAAATCCAATGTCAGACACACATCCATTTATAAGTTCGTTCTGGGTCTGAACGAAACAGGAGGCACCTTATTCCTCGTCCCGTAGGTCCAATACAGGAGAGAGGCCCTCGTGTATCCATCGATCTCCAAGTACATATGGACGATCACCACTTATTACCTCGTCTTGGGTGTACAGCCCAATCAAGACATCAGTAATCATTCAAACGATGTGAACGCCTCCGGTCTTTAACCACCGTCTTCATCGTCGACTTATCGTTGAATTAGTTATTCAGAATGGGTATAAACCCGGCCTTTCTGAATAACTAGCGTATATAATAAACAAGTGCTATAAAAACACAACATACGCCTCATTCCAATTCAGAATATTCTTTTATTCAAATATTCACATCCTTAGGGATTTGTTTCCATTAATTTTATCAAAGATAAATTCTTTAAAATTTATTCTTTAATCTTCCTTTGGATATCATTCAAACCATGTTAAGGTTTTCCAAACTAGTCGGGATTAACGCACCTTACCGAAGTAATCGTTTGTTTAATTTCCCAATCCCAACCTATCCATCCCGTGGAGCAAAACTGGTATTACTCCATAACTAACACCATGGTGTTATCGGTAAATTAAATTACCATTTCCCGTTCAAATCTAATTAAAGATTTAACTATCGCTAGGAGCAAAACTGGTGATACTCCATTCTTGATCATTTCCCAAATTTGATAATTTAAATTATCAATTCACATTTTAATCTAATTAAAGATTCATTAAAACTCCTCTTTGTTTTAATCTTCCCAAAAATCAATATTAATGATTATTTAACTTTGGAAACACAAACATGTCGACAATCTAAACTGTACTATTGATTTCTGCAGATATATAACCTATAAGCTCGTACGTCTCAGAGAAGGGTGTTAAGCAAGAGAATAAATTATCCGCCACCAAACAGATATATATTTAGTAGAGATCAACCATACAGTTCGAAATACAATGACAGACATGTAATCCAGCCTTTAACTGGGTTAAAGAACTAATGTCATTTAAAACACAATTCACGATAAACCCAAATCACACTCCATTAATTATGGAATCTTCACGGAAAAACGGATCAATATATAATCGATATCAATTTCCGTATCCGACCAATAATATAAATGGAATAACGGCAAAGCCTTTTAAATTCCATATGTATTAACAGTCTTCCTCCACAGAAGTTCACTTCGATTATTATCAATCGAATTCCATTCAGTTCCAATTTAATATATTAAATTGGAAAACTTTACTTTGAAAAATTCCCGTTAAATCTTAATAAAAAGATTTATAAATTCCGAATCACATTTCACTGTAAATCGGGTTAAAGAACGAAGGTCGTTAAAAACACAGTTCACAATAAATCCAATTCATTTTCCATTTTTAATCGGGTTAAAGAACAAGTGTTATTTAAAACACCGTTCACGATAAACCCAAAAATCAATTCCAATTAAATATTAATTAATTGGTATACTTCATTAAATCTAAATAAAAAGATTTAATCTTTTCTCAACTGGGTTTAAGAACAGTGTTAGTGAAGACACCATTCACGACAAACCCAAATCCCATTTGATATTAAACACAAGGCTCTGAATAGAAAATATATCGGCTTATATTCAATATCAAATTATGAAATCAACAAATATCGTATTGGAATAACGATATATATCTTCCAAATTCCCCCACAATATCCTTATAATCATGGAATCTAATATCGAAATATTCTGAAGATAATTTTGATTCAAATCCATTCCAATTCATATATTGGAAATTCCAGTTATTTTTAAAACCATTTCAAATCCAATTTATTTATTTTAAAAATATTGGATTTATTATTCTAGTTCATAACTAGTTCATTTTGATAAAAATATATTTTTATCTTTTCAAATACGGAATTTTTCATCCCAGTTCTTTCCAAAAATCATTTGTTATGATTTTACACAAATTATTGATATTTTAAATAATTTTATCATGGCCCGTACAGTCGATTTCCATAAACGGCCATCGAACTGCACTTACAGCGATCTTTCCCAAATTTGATTTTGACATAATTCCAAATCCAACTGTTAGATTTCAAATATCCCATATTCGTTAGAAAGCGCTTTTCGATACGAACCCAATGGTTCCGGCTTTAGGGGAATCCGATAGTCGGATCTCCCGTAATGTCCGTTCGAAGTCAATGGTCAAAATTCATGAACTGCTGCGGCGCGGCGCGTTCTATTCAGGCCATTATATATATAATATATATATTTCATCGATTTCCATTTAAAACGTATTTTATAAATCGTTTTAAATTCGTTTTCAAAATGATTTCAATTTCAAATCAAAATCGAATATTCCATATCATCGATATATAAATTGATAGTATTTTCAAAACATTAGATTTTGAAATCAATTCCTTTTCGATATTCATTATAGAAATGAATAAAATCGATATATCATTCACGTCAAAATGGTGCATATCAAATCAACACGGCTTTATATATTTAAATATATTCGTGTCCATCCCAAATCGGACATCAAAATCAGATTTTTGATCTTTTACTGAATATTATTTTAAAATATTCATTATTTTAAAATATTCAATCTTTCTGAACTGGAATCAGACACAGTCAATTACCATATAATGTTATTTATATGGATTTCATACACACATGTGCACAACAATAACCAAACACAGTCAACCATCATCCAAAGTGCATTCTACACTACATAAGCATCAAATATAAATATTTAACGCTTAAAACAGTCTGTCAACTAATCGATTGACATACAACTAAATATTGGGATTAGTGTATATCCAATATCATCCTAATACCCGTGTGGGGTTTCAATCAACAAATAATGAATTTTATTTGTGCATTTGGGTGATGTGTAAAATTTATTGTCCTAGTCAATATCAGTCAAATCAGTGTACAAAAACAAATTGTCCGATTTGTAAATGAATATTTATTTTATTTATATACACGTTAAAAATTATATTTTTAACTATAAAATATTTTGTTCCACTCCACATCACACAATTAATTTTCACAACATAATCAAACAAACAAACAAGTCTTCCATGGTCTGTGGACGACGGGTGTCGGGTGCTGCTAAGCACCGTCTGCATCCTAGTATATATTTTAACTAGAAAATAAAATTAAAGTGAGAAGTTCTCACCTTTGGGTTCCGCTTCGCCATTTCTATTTTTGAAGTTCTAAATCGTTTGGATTTGTTTCCCGTCGGTTCCATCGCGATCTGTTTCACCCGATCTTTATATTAAAAATCACATTTTTATGACGCTACACGTATAGAAAAGATTCTATTTTTATTTTGCTACATGTATATAAAAATCAAATTCTTTATTTCGCTACCTCATTATAAAAATCATATTTTTATAATGCTTTATATATATATATATATAAATTACATAGCCTTTCAAACAATAAAAATCATATTTTGATTTCACTAACTTCATAATAAAAATCCAAATTTTACATCGCCACTTTATATATACAAATCGAATTTTTATATATTTAAAAATCATACCTTTGCAACATAAAAATCATATTTTGATTATCTCTATAATATAAAAATCATATTTTTATCTCTATAATATAAAAAAATCATATTTTCATCATATTAAAAATCCAAACTTTAATCACATTTTTCTATTGCTATTCATGAATAAATAGAATACATAAAGAAAGGAAAAGAAACACTTACAATTCGAATTTAAAAGGTGGGCTGTCAGGCGGCGGGGGGGAGGGCGTAGTGGCGCTCGCGTTTGAAGGGAAGAGGGAGGGAAAGAACAGAGGGGGGGCCGGAGTAAGAAGGAGGGGGAGGTGGCTCGGCACGGAGGGGGTTCGCGCGCACAACGCGATGGCGGTGGTCAAATCGAGGTGGGGGTGGTTTGGCTTCAGGAGGAGAAGGGGAGGTTGGGGCAGCATGGTGGTCCACGCCAGCGGCGACGATGGCAGCGGCGCCGCTGCTGCGGCGCTGGAGGAGGCCGTGCGCCCCTCCATTCTTACCTTTCTTTTTTTTATAAAATCTCGATTTTGACTGTGGAAGGAAGAAAGGGGGTTGACCAAGTATAAATAAAAATATATTTAATTTAATTCTAAAAAGTTACCCTTTAAATTCGAACTCCAAACGAGACCCACCGACTATTATCCCTAGCGTATTACCCCCATTTCAAACACAATGGGATATGTTTCGTAAGCCAGTTCGGCTGTTTCGATCAGTTTTCGCTAAAATCAAAATATAAATCTATATATTGAATATGAACGCACATTCCAATTTACTGGGGCCACAAACGGACTCCAAAATTTCCGGAAATATAAATCTGGTTATGTTTTGATGATACGTTCCTAACAAAACTAATTTCGTTGAATTTGGAGACCGTTTGAAAAATGGTCATTTTCTGGTCGATCCAAATTGATTGAAACTGTCAAAACACGTTTAACTTCGCCACGCTCACATATTAATCACAAAAATTATGAATTTTGGAATTTAGAATAACTTGACATCACGGATCCAACAAAAGAGGTTTCGTCGAAAACAGAGGTCGTGTGCAAAATTTCCATTTCTAAGGGTTATATTTCCATAGCGACTATTCCGAATTTTCAACTGGGAATAACTTTTTATTCCCGCTATGAAATTTCAATTTTTTGGATTTGTTGGAAAGATATTCTCAAATAGATTCAAATGCTTTTGGTTTCACTAAAATCCGGTTTATTTTGAATCCTGTACATTCATTTGAAATTTGAAATCGAATTTTCAAACTACCGCGCCATTTCCAATTTCTTTTATAATTAAAATAAATATTTATATTCTAACGTCGATTCAAATAAATATATACGTTCTACTTCTATTCAAAATAAATTTCTAGTCTTCATTATTTAAAATAATTCATTTTAAATATTCAGAATTCATTAAAATTGCCAAAATAAAAAATTTAAATTGGTTCTGATTTTCCAGGTTGTTACAATAAGATTGGCGAGGCTGGATGGCTCATGATTGTTGGTGTCATGCTGATTATCAGTCATGTTATCAATAACTTGAGCATTAGCAGCTGTTCTACTAGTAAGGGAAGGCACGGTATCAACATATATTGGAATGTCAGGTATATCTGCCCTGTCATTATAGACCTTATTTGATGTTTCGATGCTACATTTACTGTATAGAAAGATATTTTCATTGAATATCACATGCCTGCTATTGAAAATTCTTCCCTTTTCATCAATGCATCTGTAGCATTTTTGTTTAAAAGCAAAGCCTAGGAAAATACAAGACTTAGATCTGAAATCTAATTTATTTGAATTGTATGGTCTAATATAGGGAAAACATAAGCATCCAAATGTTTTTAAACTAGAGTAATCTGGTTTAACATTATATAAAGTTTCTAATGGATTGATGTCATTCAACAGTTTTGTTGGCATTCTATTGATTAAATAAACTGCAGTGTTGAATGACTCTGACCAAAATTTGATTGGTAATGAGGCATGTGCAAGTAATGTTAAACCAGTCTCGACTATATGCCTATGTTTTCTCTTTACTAACCCATTCTGCTCAGAAGTATAAGGACAAGTGATTCTATAAATAATTACTTTATTTTTAAAATAACCATCCAAGGTCTTGAATTCAGACCCACCATCTGACTGTATGACTTTAACCCTAGTGTCAAATTGATTTTCAATCATATTCATGTATCTGATGGTGGTGTCATGTTTGTCAGACTTTGATTTTAAAAAGTATATCCATGTATATCTTGTGTGTGCATCTACAAAGTAAATGTAGTATTTGTAGCCGTAATCGGTACTTATTGGGGCAAGTCCCCATAAATCAGATGCAAGAAGATCAAATGGTTTGGAGTACTTAGTTAAAGAATCATTAAATGGTAGCTTGTGGTTTTACCCATTTGGTAATAGGTACTAATGTAAGGCATAGAAACATCATTACAAGTAATATTATTCCTACTAAATATGTATTTCATTACTTTTACACTAGGATGGCCAAGTTTAAAATGCCAAATATCAAATGTAGTTGCATTGTTGCAACTGTTTTGCATCACAGAATTGTAACATGAGTTCTGAACTACAGGATTTTCTCTTGTGTTAATTCTGAACTTGTATAGTCCATTTATAGCATCACCCTGTAGTAAAATTTCATTAGTTAGAATGTCTTTAACAAGATAGTATTTAGGAAAGAACTCAAAAAAGACATTATTATCTGCGACAAATTGTGATACACTAATCAAGTTCTTTTTTATCTTTAGCACTCTAAGTAGGTTATGCAAAAATAATTGCCTTTTTCCTTGAATTACACTACTGCCAATATGAGAAATGTAGATACACTTACATTACCCATGCAAATTGACTTTTTACCTCTGTACTCCCTGTTTCCTTGATTGAGATTATCAACATTATTCGTCATGTGATTAGTAGCCCTTGAGTCTGGATACAAATTATCATCTTCAATACTATCAGTTCTTGTATTTTCACTCTGATTGTTGCTATTACTGTTGTCTAAAGAACTTGATGCATCACCTTGAGTGTGTGCTATATTAGCATTAGGATTTGTGCTTCTCCGATTGTTGTCATTTTGGTTTGGCACAAAGTTTGAATTGTATCTAAAATAACACTTAAATGCAGTGTTTCCCACTCTTTCACAGATTTGGCATTTTGGCTTGTTACTATTGTTGTTCCACCTACCACCCCTTCCTCTTCCTCTATTAGGATAGCCTCCTCTCTGATTAGGATTGTTACCTCTGTAGGGTTGTCCTCTTCCCCTGTTACTCACTGGTAAGTTTAATGAATAGTCAGAATCATTTGTTTTCCTGATGTTAATTCTGGCTTCATGTGAAAGTAGAATTGAATGAACATCCTCAAGAGGTGGTGTTTTCTTTTGTGATGTTATAACTGCAATAACAGCTTCATATTCGTTGCCTAAACCATTTAGTAATGACAATATATGTTCAGATTCATCAATCTTGCTACCTGAAGCAAGAAGCATATCACATATTTTTTAACCTTAGCAATGTACTCCCTCATGCTTACGTTTTCCTTTCTACAATTTTGTAATTGTCTTCTATAGAATAGGGATTTGGCCGAGGATTGAGCATTAAAGCTCTTGTCAACAGTGACCCAAATATCATTAGCAGTTTTGCATCCAATTACTTGAGATAGGAGATTTGGGTTAATTGAAGATAATAGCCAAGCACTGATTAGTCTTTCTCGTCTATGAAATTGATTGTAATTTTCATTGCTAATTACCTTGTTGTCTTTGTCAGTGATGAATTGAGGAGGAGTTGGCAATGTCTCATAGACATAACCTTCGGGGCCGTAGCCCTGTATGGCAGTTTCTATTTGAAGT
The DNA here is from genome assembly GCA_030737875.1 of Allium sativum. Taxonomy (NCBI): domain Eukaryota; kingdom Viridiplantae; phylum Streptophyta; class Magnoliopsida; order Asparagales; family Amaryllidaceae; genus Allium; species Allium sativum. The sequence goes on along the minus strand of CM060922.1, from coordinate 268,915,271 downwards.
TTCCATAGAAGAAAGTTACTTTCATTGAGCTTGACAGTGATCAGTTGGCTCTAAAGGTTTATGATGGTTTTAACGAGTTGCTCGGTGGTTTGATATGGTGGATTGACTCTTGAATTGGAAGTTTTACCTCCTTCTGATATTGATGGCTCAACCATGATGAAGAGGTAACTCCAAGAAACAGGTAAGAATCAAATTTCTGCAATTTAGTATTGAGTTGATCAAAAATTATTGTACTTTCTTGAGAATTCCTTGTGATGATAGCAAAAGTGAGCTTTAAGATAAGGACAGATATTGATCTGAAGGAGTTTTCTTGATCGTAAGATATGCTTTGATTTTCTTGATCAATTGCAGATGATTTTTATCCTATAAAAGATTTGCGATCAATTCTTGATGCAGCCACTGAGAGGTAATGCACGACACACTTATTGATCGTGAATCTTGAACTCAAATGAAGAGAGTTTTCTCTGATGAGTTCAGATATCCAAATGATAAAATTTAAAATGATGGATATCTTTAATCAACCCACGGTGAAGATCAGAAAGCTAATTAATGAATGTTGTTAAGCGGGATTAGCTCTGATACCATGTTAATGTTTGAAGTAAAACTATAAGATGGATATTGATGAACTGTAAAGAAATGAGAATTTGTATTTTGAAAGTAAGTTCTGTAATGTACATTGGCACTTATTATATAGTGCAGCTGTAACAGTCTGTAAAATAAAATACACATGGGCTTCATTGGGTCTTATAGAACATTGGCCCAGTTACAAATGTTGTTGTCAAAAGAAATAAAACTGAATACTTCATATTACTTGTATCAGCAGACTTTTTTCCAACAAAATGTAGTACGCTAACTCTTTTTAACAGCAGAGAAAATGAGAGTAATACCAACAAAACAACGGATATACCTGAGAACTTCGGTGCGACATGTATGTACGTATATGTATACACATATTCGTGCAAATAGTAAAAAGAAACCTTTAGTACCTGAGAACTCGGGTTAGTATGCTATCCTTATGTTGTAATGGTTTGAAAGTTTATAATAGTGTACATATTTTCAATATATATATATATATATATATATATATGGGAGCGTCTATTTTGACACAATTTGGTGACACAAAAGATCTACACAAATGGATCTTTTTGTCTTTACATGGGAAGGTGGAATTCAGGGGGCAATCCAATGGTGAGAATTCATTGTGTCACCAAATTGTGTCAAAATAGACTTTCCATATATATATATATATATATATATATATATATACACATATATATATATTGCAAATATATATATATATATTGAAAAAATATATATAAATATATATATTTTCAATATATATATGTGTGTGTGTGTGTGTGCGCGCGCGCGTGCGTGCGTATGTATGTATGCATGTGTGTGCTAATAGAAGAACTAAACCTTTAGCAGTTTCAATGAGTCTTTTTGAAATCCAAGCGTATACATGAGAACATGGTATTGGATCAAGAAAAAAAGCGGTAGTCGGCTGCAATACACGTAAAAAATAAAATTAGTTAAATTTAAGCCTATATCATCTATAAAATCTTAGTGTCCATTTCATTTCATAGCTTAGTTTGCAGCTAAGCATACTGTTACTCACTCAGTGCAAGCAATGTTCAGATATACATTACTCCTTTGCGAATACGGATGTAACTATCCCTTGAGGTTATGTTTCCAATTCAAAAAGAATAAAGGAAGAAAGAAAAATTGGAAGAGAATCTAACAAAATCAGTTAGAAGAACATACGACTACTTCCATTTCTATGTGCAGATGTATACTGCGAAGGCTAATAACAATGAAGCTGCAACCATGATCGCAGAACCAACAAGAAATATAATTGTCATTGTGTAGCACGTGATTTGATTCCCTAAATGATCTATGATGATGGTAAGTAATCACTCAAATCATTTCTGAACTACTTTGATTGTCAACTCTTTGGAACTAATAGTTATAGCACTTGTTTCCACTATTGCTTCAATAATAATAGAATCCACGATGTAAACAAATAAATGAAAAACAGTAGAATAGTTGCTCTTTGAGTATGTATTGCTTTTTTTTGATACATTTAGTAATCATGTAGAACATAGAGCTAAAGGACTTTAATGTTTTTCCATGGATGGGTGATCTAAAAGTAGGATTACCTTTATGGTGATGATTATTAGTATACGCGTGTGTGTGTGTGTGCGTAAGAGTGTGTGTGCGCGCGCACGCAAGCCGGGAGGTGAAATGAATCTAGTAAAAGGAAAAGAAAGAAAAACTTGGTGACTAATGACCAAGTTTTAGCACTAATAATAGAGAAAAATGAAATATGTTATGAAAAGGAAATGCACACATGCATTCATAATTAATTTATACTCCGTGAAGACGGTACATATGCATACACAAAAAATTTGTTCTTTGAGATAAAAGCAATGGAAATATACAGTAATATTTGTACATTCTTCTCTTCTATAATTGTCAGCAAAGCAAATACATTTGGACACTAATTTTTTAGGAATAGGTTGCAGTTAATATAAAAGAGTGGAGGCTAATTTTGAGCCATTTGTGTTTTCATGTAGTAAACAAGCAATATTATTCTACATTTACTGAGTCAAAAGATGCATGCAATTGTATAGACTAGTGATCACTTAATCAAACAATGGACGACAAGTTTACATCAGGCTGCTCTTTTAATTTTTGCTAGGTAAACTTTTAGGTACTAGATACATTGGAAATAAATGTCAATATATATTGCCTTTGTTAATTGTAATATATATTGCCTGATTTAGGTATTTGGTTATATTTGGTATTTGAATCAGTGATTATGATAAATTGAAATGTATCCTAGAATAGTCTTATCTAGAATTATGTTTTGGATAAGGATGAAGCATGTATAAATAAGGCCATAGATTTGCAATGCAAGAAATTTAATCATCTTTTGTAAAGTCAAGCAAGAAATCAATAAATCAATAAAATTTGTCTTCCCTTAAACTTTATCCATCTCTCTTCTCCAATATTCTACAAACTGGTATCAGAGCTTGTTCGATCAAAATGAACGTTCTTTTATTGTTCCTTTTGTTCCTCAATTAACCAAAGAAAATTATAGTAAATGGAGTGTTCAAATGAAAATTCTTCTTGGATCTCAAGAAGCATGGGAGATTGTTGAAAACGTGTAACGACCACGGTATTTTCGACTCCGAAAATCGACACAAAACCCAGCGTCGACTGTTCAGACATCGAAAATACCGAATCATTAATAGAAAGAAATTAGAGGGTGAGATAGAAAAGATAGAACTAATAGAATAGAAGAAGAAGAACACAACTGAGCATAATCAAAGTAAACACGAATCTCACAGCGGAACGAATAAAATATATTATATAACATAAGCTTTGAAATACAAATCTGTTTTGTACACATATACATACCATCATCAGAGTACACATAACATCTGATTCAGCGGAAGTAACTCTAAATAACTAACTTTGAAGCCTCCTGCTTCAAGCTCCTCCAAGTGTATCTGTAAAAGCCTGAAACACTTGACTGCCCATACAAATTTGGGCACCCAAGAGTTTAGGAAAAACAAAACAAAATAAACTCTGGGTCAGTCATGGGACTGGTGTGAGTAAACTCCAACCATATGGTTTAACTTCAAAGATCTTTCGAAAGAAAAGGATAATAGTAAGACCAGTCCACACATAAATACGGATGGTTTTTACCTTACTATAACCCAAATCATTTTTGATATCAAAATCCAGTGATATCATAATAATGTCTAATCAAATAAATAACCAAATAGTAGAACGCATGCATCTCACGCTCTACATATATAGTATAAAATCAAAAACCGCAAGGCGCTTATTGGAGATTGGATTCCAACTATGACAAGGTATGGGACCACCTTCCGACAGTGTATCTCTAGAGGCGAATACACCTGGGTTCAACAAGAACGTCTTGCAACCCGGCCCACACATGACCGACCACTCATTTCGCTTGAGTGTATCGAATGTATATCACCAACGGTTGGACTCAAACCACCGTTCCCGAATGGGCAGAATCAATAGATTAAGAAACAAAAGGAATTTCTCTAGATAGGTGATTATACACCCTAATGGGAGCGACCCACATAGCCATGCTGCCTGCCCGATTTTTGTCATTTCCCGGCTGTGAAGCTTGAGGCTACGTCTACCTTTTAGAACATCTGGCCACCACACACTTTGAATGCCACATCGTCAAACCCGTCAAATCACTAGTTGATCTTCCCAAAAATATTGCGGGTATAAAAGCTAAGAGAAACGAATTTCTCCGCCACCAGACGTAATATCTTGAAAAGATCGTCTTATGTGACCGTTAGGAATACTCTGTCAGACATTCGTCCATACAAGTTGTCCTGGGAATGGACAAACAGAAAACACCATTCTGGAACAGGACGACCCTTGCATTTCACTCCGTCTTCAATTTTCTTCAGCATAATCGAATTCGCAGCGCTTATGCCTATACGGAGTGGTTTCGTATAATATATCCAACCGGTCTCTCCGTATTGACAACGAGGGTCAAAACACTTCGATAGTCGGTTATTTAACTATCGAAGTAAAAACAAACATCCAATCAAATGTATAACTATCATCACACAACCATGGGCACTTTCTATTTAACATTTGTTCTTTTATTTCTTTGGACAAACGTCGTTACTTATTACTTTTAAAATAAGTGGATTTCAAAACAAACTGTTTACATTCCCTAGGGAGTAGTGCTATATAAAAATCAAGCTTAAGCTTAGCCAACAGCGTTAATTTAACGCTATAGTTCAAAACTCGTCATACGCTGTGATATTCCCCTTTTATAACAAATCTCGACATAACAGTCACGCTTAAGCCTAATCAACAGCGTTGTTTTATCGCTGTAGTTCAAATACTTGAAATACGCTGCTATATTCCACCTTATACTGATCTTGACATCTCTTACCGTTACAAAAATCTTGACATCTCTTTCCGTTACAAAAATCTTGACATCTCTTTTCGGTATAAAAATCTTGACATCTCTTTTCGTTACAAAAATCTTGACATCTCTTTCTGTTACAAAAATCTTAACATCTCTTTCTGTTACAAAATATTAGCATCTCCTTTTGTTACAAAACAAATACCATCCTTTGATAATTGTGAAGCCATTCAAGTTGGGGTATTTTAATTACCTCTCAGACCTTGATCGACGACGTTCTTACCTTAGAATAGATATAAATTTGTAACTCTGACCCCTTATACCTTTAAATCAGTAAACGTGCTTCTTGCTATATTTTAAATATGGTTTTATGACGCCACATCCTTATTTTGAAAACTCGGTTATTTACATTAGCTTATACAAATCCATTTTTAAACATTTCTCTCCGCTTCGTCTTTCTTAGACAAATCCCTTGTTAAACATTCCTCTTCGCTTTGTCTTCCTTAGACAAATCCCTTATACTTTAAAATCTTATTTAAACTAAATCAACTATTCGTTAATTTATTACATTAGATTAATCAACCCAATCTAATTTAATTAAATAACCAATTATTGATCAAAACAGTTTGCTTGGTAAATATTTAGCCATGATTAACCCACTAATCAGTTCTAACAAATCTTTACATTTTAAATACATAACATTTATTAATTCGAATAATTTCACTTATATCGATTACTATAAAAATAATAATTTATTTCTAAATAACCTCATTTACTATTAAATAAACAATAATCAATTCTAACTAATCTTACTTAATATGAAATCAACCATAATCTATTTGTCAATATCTCATTTAATTGTTCTTGAAACAATAAATTCTGTTATTAATCATCAAGTTAATCTCCGCTTACTTACTTATTAATCTTATTAATATAAGAATCTACTTTACCAAATCATTTAGTAAGTATGGTGAAACACGTGCTTCGCACACAGTGGGATTTTGGTAAAACAATAGCGGTTAAAACAAATGATACATTTATGGTTGGTTCTTGCCACTTTCTTAATCGATATCATCTATTTATTAAATCAAAATAATGTTTGAATTTCCATTCAACGCTAATATCAACACAAGGTTTCAAAAGTCATTTGGGTTCAAACAGTGCATCTAAACAAAACAAACAGTACATATAAATATTGAGGGATCCGGTTGGATTCCTCCAACCGGTTTCATGCATCCACCGATGTTAGTCAACAATTAACACTGATTCCATACCAGGAAATATTATAATTGATGAAATCGGTCCAACCAATGATGCATATATATGCAACGATATATAATTCAACCAATTTAATTATAATCTATCGAAGCGACCATCACCCAACGTTCAACCAATATTTAAAATATAATTAAAATATTTTAAATAAAACAGAGTTAGTGAATTTACTCACCTTTGCGCGTTAACCGTTAAATAACGATTTGCGTCAGTCGATTATATCATGAAATTCCAATGACTTTGTTCTCCTCGAAATATACGTACCATACTGTAGATCTTGCCATTTCGATTTTAACTGACCCGGTCGCGTTCACTTCGCAAATCCCTTAATATCATCTTCCCCGACATCTTTGTTTCTCGCTACAGTATACGCCAATAACCGTGCTTATTTCTTCATTTTACTCCCACACCACTTCGCTATAGTCCACACCCGTATCTCGAGTCCTTGTTATCATACGTTGGTCTCATTGGCCTTTCAGATTAATACAATGTCTTAATGTAACACTTTGATTTTGCTGCTCCGGTATACTGACGCAATGTGATCCTTCAAACCATCAAAAACTCGGTTGACTTTACTTTGTGCGCTGACAACATCAGGGTACTCTCGCCCCCTTGCCTGTGCATGTCCCTGTATACCTCCAATCTCCGTCTCGCATTAAATATCCAACAAATACTCATCTTTCTCATAGACCGAGTTCCTTCGAACACTCACCACTAATCGGACGTCACTGACCCAGCAGCTACAGTGAAGTAGCGTGCTTTAAAATCACCATTCCACCCAAGAATCCGTCAGCTCGCTACCTCCTTTTGAACTCTCTTCCTCCAAATAAAGTGCAAAACCATACACATGTTTTCAACCCAAGCATCACCGTGACCTTACACTCCATTCACTTCCGCCAACAGTCCATTCCCATGCGCGTACACCAATAGACAGCACGTCCTTACCTCTTGATCACAAACCAAGCTTCTTAAAAACCACTACAAAGTAGCATGTTCTTGTTTATCCCCTTGCCACCGTGAATTAAAACCATGCTTCAGTAGACTCTCCCCCAATACTCGCTACTCCCCTTACACTCATCGGATCCACAGCCGCGAACCCAAGTATTTACCACGGTTTCTTCCACAGACCCATCCACCGGCATGCGAACGAAGACGCTCTTCCACCCAGATCCAGTTTTCGCTAGTAGAGGACGGGTTTATAAAGAGTGGATTTTTATTTTTATTTTCCAAAAACAAGAAAATAAACAAAGAAGAATTGAGATAAAGAAAAATGAAGAACACTGGTTTGTGGTTCCCTGGAGCCGAAGAGAATAGAGGAGGCATCGTATTTATAGCCCTGGTTTGCTTGGCATGCACGGTTTAGTTTCATAGGGTAGCTGGGACTATGTCACGAGTTTTCTCTTCAGTTTTTGCGTACACGGCAAAGCTGTGTTTCACTGTATACTGATATGATAGGTGTACGAAGCTTGGGGATGAAGGTTTTTAAAACAATTGGTTTGTAGTATTTCCCTAGGCATATGGTTTGTGCATATTAGGTCTGCTAATGTTTGTACAAGAACTTCACGTCTGATTGTCATAGGTTAGGCTTGTGTTTTCTGGTAGGCATGTGGTTCCATAAATGTTGATTGGAAAAGACGAGGCCAGTGGGAATACTTAATTGAAAAGGAAACGATATGTATATATTATTTATACAGGGTAGCATGAATTTTTCTTCTCACAGTCGTACGTGTATTGAAAAGATCGGACATGTATATTGAATACACCATGTTGTGCCCTATTCAGTATGGGTCTGCATGATTTTATTGTAGGGTGGCCTCAGGTTTTTCATCGCAATTTCGGTTGATGGTGACTTTGTGAGTACAACGAGACAGGAAATTGCACTGTTGGGATTTTCAAATTTTTGCTCAAACATTAAAGTGGCCCATTTGTATGTACTACTACGTTAAGTAAAAATCCATAGGCGAAGACAGACTATAGTGTAGGTTTTTGACTTTGGAGATATGCGTATGCATATTTAAACCAAAAAATATGGATACCTTGTTACACAACTTCATTCATATACGAATTGCGAACGACAAAAATAAAAATACCATTGTGCCGAATAAGGTGTCACGATTCCAAAAATATAATAATATCAGTAGTTTAACTCATATTGTGAAACCCCAAAATGTTGATTAAGGGTGCAAAATACTACAAATAAAAAGTTGCTTATTTAATTAATTAAAAATAACAATAAAATTCTAAAAATTAAATTATCACTACGTCTCAAAAGAACCTTGTCCAAATTTGCAACCGGTATCTTGTTATATCACGAATTCAATATTTAAACTAATTTAAATATTCAAATACAAACCGTTAAAAATGCAGGACATTACAAAACGGGTATACCGAATTTGAAGATAAGGAAGAATTAACACAAACTGAAAAGGAGAAATTAACAAGATTGAAAATAAAAGACAAACAAGCTTTGTTTTATATCTATCAGGGAATAGAAACATATGATGATGCTTTTGACAAAATATATCGTGCCACTTCTGCAAAGCAAGCTTGGGAGATTTTGCAAAGCTCATTCATTGGAGAAGAAAACGAAAAAGTGGAAGAAGAGGAATAAAAGTTTGAAGAAGTCGATGGGTATGAAGATGAAGAAAAAGAGAAGTGCAATGAGATGATGGAAAAGGATGAAAAAGGGGAAGATAGACAATGGTACTTGGATAGCGGTGCAAGCAACCATATGGACGGAAGAAAAAATATGTTCGTAGAGCTTGATGAATCGGTGAAGGGCAACTTGACATTTGAAGATGAGAATAAAGATGCTGATGACATCGCCAAATATGGTGAACAATCAGGGAAGGCAACAAAACAAGTCGAGCCTGTTGTTTCAGTAGTGGTAAAGGATAAAGAAGAAGTTTAGCCTCAAGATGAAGAAAAGGAGACAGAGAAAAAGATCATAAATACATAAATGATAACTGGGACAATCCAAGATGAGAACATTGTTAAAATGATCGAGGATGTTAGTATGTCACTAGAAAAAACAAGAGGAAAAGATGACAAAGAAAGAAAAAAGAAGTTGCAGAAGAACAAACAAAAGATGATGAGATAAAGGTAGTTAAACTTTATGAAACGAATGATGACGAACTTGATGACAAAGAAATGAAAAAGTGGCAATCAATGAAAAACAATGTGAAATTGTGGATAATGAAAAAAATGGTAATTATGAGAAGAAGGCTGACTATGTCACCAAATGTGAAGTCGTTAATGAGAAAGAGGACAATACTATGAAAGAAGAAAATAAGGTTGCAGTTAAAGATCTTGATGCAATTTCAAATAACAACAATCCTGATTATTTATCTCATATAACCAACGACTTTATTTTTGAGTCAATGTTTTTTGGAAAATTTAAGACGCTTGAAACTTGGAAAATATATAAAGAACTTCAAATGCATGGATAAAAGTTTACAATAATGAAAGTGTTCGAATGTCAAAAAATTTATCTTTGGAGAATTATGGACGATATTATAAAAGAAAAATGAAGACTCATGAATTTGTTTTGAAGAGCTCAACGATGGATAACAAAGTCAATGCAATCAACAAATGTATAATCATATCATTCTTTTTCTTGCCAAAACACGTGAGGTATAAAGGAATCAAAATTGAGATGTTCTCAAAACAAGTGATCAGATAACTGATATTTGCCAATGACACTTAGCGGACGAGTCTTCAAAAAAAATGCAAAAAATTTGGAAACAAGAAGCAATTTTAATTTAAGGGAAGCATTATTGACAATAAATTAAATTGCAATAAATGTCAATATATAGTGTCTTTGTTAATTGCAATATATATTGTCTGATTTAGGTATTTGGTTATATTTGGTATTTGAATAAGTGATTATGATAAACTGAAATGTATTTTAGAATAGTCTTATCTATAATTATCTTTTGGAAAAGGATGAAGCATGTATAAATAAAGCCATAGATTTACAATATAAGAAATTAAGCATCTTTTGTAAAGTTAAGCACAAAATCAATAAATCAATAAAATTTGTCTTCCCCCTGAAGATCCTTTACCTCTCTCCTCCAATATTCTACAGGATATACATGCTAAACTATTGAAGAGCATGGTAAGCATTTGAAACATGTACTTATCTGAGTTGGTGGTTGAAGCTAAAGGTGTTGTTTTCTTTACAGGCTGCCTATTAAGCTTAACCCATGTGAGATCACTGACCTAACACCTGTCCAGACTTCATGTCAGCGGCTACAAACCGGATCATTGCCTCATCTCATGCTGGCCTTTCATGCTCATTTTCCTCAATCTCATTTTTCACCCGCACTTATTCATTTTTAGGCTTCAGCCGGTATTGCATGAACACCTACTACACTTAATTCAGCCTAGTTTTTCACGAATACACGTTCACTTGCTATAGTTACACAGCCTAGTTTTGCATGTTATGCCATTCAATGATAAATTCTTGATTATTACCAAGTGTATTCAGCTGACTCAAACTTGTCTTCAAACTCATCTTCAGCCACCCCCGATGTCTTGGATAATGGACAAAGACAGGTGTTCACCGCACCTTATATAGAGTCCTCATTCAGTAATACAGTTATTCTAACGCTCTTAACAAAAAATTCTGTCTGATTTTGCTGGCATCACTCCCCACCCATTAGCAATCCCTTATTCTATCCCTTTAGCTTGTCCCACCATCTTCAATCCTCTATCAGCAGCTGCAAATCGTTCTTACTGCATTTTAGTTTGCCGGATGCTTTACTCCTTCAAATACCTTCAGGCTAGCAAACCTTTTTATAAACTCCTATATTTTAGTCTTGTTAGGAAATAACCCTTCAACTCATCTTTCTAGTCAATACAACCTTCCACGCCAAGCTGCAAGGTTCAGCCCTGCAGTCATGCTACTCAAGTTAACTAAAGTTACACATGAAACGATCATGGCATGTTGTTACAAATTCAATGGTTGTACATCTACGTCCGCACAACAACAAGCCCAATATGAACACACCCATATTATCTCATTGTACGTTTTTTCAATTTTGTTATTATATTCGCTATTTTGCATTTGTTTGAGAATAAAATATGTTTTAGTAGCATTCTTCCTGGTAAACATGTACATCCTATTTAGATCACTTTTTTAATTATTAGCTTTACCTATATTAAGAAAATATTTGATTAAACATGATCAGGAGCCCTCTTTCCAAATACATTTCTTCATTTATGCTCATCTCTTTTATTAAGCTAATTTTCATTTATGCTAATGAATTTATGGAATTCAAAATAAGTGAGCCCATCTCTTTCATTAAGCAAATTTTCATGTATGCTAATGAATTTATGAATTCAAAATAAGCGAACACAAACTAGCAGTTCTAAACCATGTTTTGCTTGAATCTAAGTTGCATGTTTGTATGCCTTCGCTTGCTTAACTGAGATTTAATCAGAAGGTTGACAAATGAATGTGAAAGTTAAGGAAAAATGCGTAATTTTGTTTTACCTTCTGAATGAAGTTTATATCTTTATAGTAAAATAGTTTATACCAGATCCTTCTGAATATGAGAAAGTTGGTATGATCGACATAGAGATCTAGAGGAAGAATAATCTTGAAGTTATCTCCAAACTTATGCAAGGGTAAAGACATGAATTACACCCTCACCTCTCCCAATAATTGCACCTTCCAAATTGAAATTTTTTTATATAAAAAAATTAGTAATGGGTACTTGAAACCACTCCAAAAATGCATGTGTATCCTTAATGAAAAATCATTTCTGGTCGAGTAATTATAATCCAAACTTACTACAAAATCGACAAAAATTATAAACAAATATTAAGGTCCTGGCAAAATTGTCAACAATTATAATATAACCCTAACTTACTTTGAAACGACGAAGGCTATTGGCAAATGGAAATGAAGGCCGTCAGGGTTCTACTAACGAGTCAGATGATTGCAAATGAAGGAAGCGAAAATGACGATAAAGATTATTGGCGATGAAATTTTTGCTTGGGGAGGAAGAGTTTGTAGTTATGGTTAAGAATTTGAGGAACGAATAATTTTTTATGGATCGAGGAATCAAATTGGAGGGAGTTTTTGTCTTGACTAATAAGAGCAACTCCAGTAGTGGTTGCTATTATACGAAGGATTCTTGCTCGAGTAATTCGGTTTAGAGCATCTCCAACATTCTTAGGTCGTAATATTACGATCCGTAAAATTCAAGGAGAATTGGAGGATGTTCCCCAACTGGGGTGAGCAGATTAAATCGGCGTTTGTAATTTTATAGACACACGCCGATTTAATCAGCGCGCACACTATTAAAAAAATAAACAAACAATTTAAATTTAAAAATGCTAAACAAACCGACGGAAGGTCGGTCAGAAAATGCACCACAAACGTAAATTTCGGGCGAACCCACCGCAATTGACGATTTTACCCCCTTCCTCCCCCCGAATTCTTCAATTTTATACTGGCCGCACATTTTGACCGCTGATTTCTTCGATCTGAGTAGCAACGTCCATTTAAATTGGACCATAGGAAAGAATAATGGTCCCCAGCAACAACGTGGCATGCAACAAACATGGTTTGGAAAAGAATAATGGTCCCTAGCAACAACGTGGCATGCAGCAAACATGGTTTGGAAAAGAATAATGGTCCCCAGCAACAACGTGTCATGCAGCAAACAGGGTTTGGAATAGAAAGCATGCGACATGAATAATGGTCCCATCAAAAATTAATTTGGCATTTTCTGTTGTGAGGAGCCGATTTTATAGGCTCGCAACGTTGCGAGCCGATAAAATAGGCTCGTGACGTCAGGAGCCGAAAAAATCCGCTCGCGGGGTTAATTCCGGATTCAGATTTGACCCTGTAATATCTTGCTGAATATTCAGTGTTGGAACATTTGTTGGGAAGCTTTTTACCATTCAATTCAGAATTAAGGGGATGAAGAGACCTCTGTTGGAGATGCTTTTAGACGTAATATTAAGGGTAATGATCAGGATCTAATTCAGGATCCTCAATGGGTGTCTGACGCCCATTTTATAGGCGTCAGACTCTGGCGCCCATTTAATGGGCACCACACTTCAGCTGTCCCACATAAAGAAACAGCACGTGATGACTTTATGTCATACAAGACAATAGCTGGCACAATTTAACTTCATTTAGTGATTACTTTATGTCATACAAGACAATAGCTGGCACGTTTACACTTCATTAGTGATAATGAAAACATTTTTTTAATCTGCAACTCCAAATTAGGGGTGCTGTGCGTATTTTTTGGAGGCATTATGTTAGGCGCCCATTAAATGAGCGCCTAACCATTGGAGATTTTCAGGGCGTCTGTAAGGACCATGAACTTCCCCGGTCTCCGAGGAGAAGAGGAAGAAGGGATTGCCTTGAGCACAAGACGAATCAGAACACAAGCAGAAGAACATTTCATTGCTTATTACAACAATTTCACCAGAATACAAGAATATACAGAGTATGAATAAATATTACACATTTACTAAATATCAGAGATTTACAAGTTACAATGCAGTGGAAAATATTACAAAACACAATTGGAGGTGATATAAGGATACAGAGCTTTCCGAACATCATTCCAGCTGTAAACCAGGATCCTGTGAATATAAATCTGCAAAACCAAAACTACTAGCTGCCCGTGTGGAAAATAGGGGCACCCAGAGTTTAGGTTAAAACAGTAAACTCCAGGTCAGTCATGTGACTGGTGTGAGAACTAAAATAGTTATTTAAAACTTTACTATATATCAGATATATTAAGGGACCACGCCGTATAACACGGAACGGGTTTCCTCCCAAAAATACCAGTGCATATAACAAAACAGCGCAATGCTTTTTGGAAAAATGAGGCTATTATAAGACCAAGGTCCCATCACACAATGCAACGCAAGCCGGAGGATAGGGTTTTCCCTTATAATAGCCAAACATGCTTGGTACGTTAAAACAAATCATTTGATACTATTATAAGTGCATAGTCTATAAACAACTTCAATTATAAATGTATCAATCCTAGGCGGCATGGGCGCAAATGTCACGTATTGGAAGTTGGATTTCCATCTGTGAACCAAGGCAAGGGATCATCCTTACTGCTTTGAGACTCTTTAGCCCGAGCCTCAGGAACAAAACGCATCGTCCCTTGGATCGTCAAGGCCGGTCCACTCGATGTGGATTAATATGCCTGAACACTGCGTTTCCCCGCCCTGTGGGGCGTAAACTGGTCATATCCCGACCAAACTATCGGCCCCGGAATGACCGATATAACCGAGGCACCTCGCTATCAGTCGTCCACATAAGTAAAATGTCTGGGCGTGTAAAACCCAAAACACCACTCCTAGCTAGAAGGAAACGCATGTCCTCCCTGAAGTCCTTTCCCGTTTCTAATTCACACAAGTGTGTGAGGCTCACAAATTAAAGCTACACAAAGCTACGCTATATTAAAGTCGTGCTTTGATCATCAACCACAAGACACTGCTTTAAAACAGAAGCCTTGATCGTTTGCATCTCTGCATGCCACACAGGCAATTCACGCTATGCAACCGATGTCTATCAATCACACAGAATGAAATCCGATGTCAGACACACATCCATTTACAAGTTCGTTCTGGGTCTGAACGAAACCTGAGGCACCTCATTCCTCCCCCATATGTCCAATACAGGGGAGAGGCCCTCGCATATCCGGTCGATCTCTAAGTACGTCTGGACGATCACCACTTATTACCTTATCTTGGGTGTATAGCCCAATCCAGACATCAGTAATCATCCAAACGATGTGAAGACCTCCGGTCTTCAACCACCGTCTTCATCCTCGACACATTGTTGAATCAGTTATTCAGAATGGGATAAACCCGGTCTTTCCGAATAACTCGCGTATATAATAAACAAGTGCTATAAAACACAACATACGCCTCATTCCAATCCAGAATATTCTTTTATTCAAATATTCTTATACTTTGGGAAAGGTTACCATTAATTTTATCAAAAATAAGTTCTTTAAATTTATTCTTTAATCTTCCTTTGGATATCATTTCAATCTAATTAAAGATGCATTAAAACTCCACTTGGTTTTAATCTTTCCAAAAATCAATATTAATGATTGTTTAACTTGGGAAATCATATCCTATCTTTAACTGGGTTAAAGAACCAATGTCATTTAAAACACAATTCATGATAAACCCAAAATTACATTCCATTCCATCAGCCTTTAACCGTAAATTAGCAAGTGAACATTTCCCTAAGTATTAACCCCGAAGGCCGAAACCAACATCAGATCAATACCCAGGAAACCATTCAACTTAACTAATCTCCAGTTAGTTTCTGATTTTCTAATCTCCATTGAGTCTAAGAGCAGTATTATTAAAGATACCATTCACGACAACCCAAAATCTTATTCCTATCTTTAACTGGGTTAAAGAACCAATGTCCTTTAAAACATGGTTCACGATAAACCCAAAATCACATTCCATTCCATCAGCTTTTAACCGTAAATTAGCAATTGAACAAATTCCCTAAGTATTAACCCCGAAGGCCGAAACCAACATCAGATCAATACCTAGGAAACCATTCAACTTAACTCCATTGGGTTTAAGAAGAGTATTATTAAATATACCATTCACGACAAACCCAAAATCCAATTTGACATTAAATACAAGGCTCCGAATAGAAAATATATCGGCTTATATTCAATATCAAATTCTGAAATCAACAAATATCGTATTGGAATAACGATATATCTATATCTTCCAAATTCCTCCACAATATCCGTATAATCACGGAATCCAATATCTAAATATTCCGAAGATAATTTCGATTTAAATTCATTCCAATTCGTATATTGGAAATCCTGGTTATTTTTAAAACCATTTCAAATCCAATTTATTTATCTAAAAATATTGGATTTCATAATTCTAGTTCATAACTAGTTCATTTCGATAAAAATATATTTATATTTTTTCAAATATGGGATTTTTCATCCCAGTTCTTTCCAAACCATTTATTATGATTTTACACAAATTATTGATATTTTTAATAATTTTATCAAGGCCTATACTGTCGATTTACATAAACGGCCATCGAACTGCACTTACAGCGACCTTTTCCAAATTTGATTTGGACATAATTCCAAATCCAGCAGTTAGATTTCAAATCTCTAATATTCGTTAGAAAGCTCTTTTTGATACAAACCCAATGGTTCTGGTTTTAGGAGGATACGACGGTCGGATCTCACGTAATGTCCATTCGAAGTCAATCGTCGAAATTCGCGAACTACCATAGCGCGGCGCGTTCTATTCAGGCCATTATATATATTATATATATTTCGTCGATTTCCATTTAAAACGTATTTTATAATTCGTTTTCAAAACGATTTCAACTACATATTCAATTTCAAATCAAAATTGAATATTCCATATCATCGATATATAAACGATAGTATTTTCAAAACATTATGTTTTGAAATCAATTCCTTTTCGATATTCATTATAGAAATGAATAAAATCGATATAAATATCATTCACGTCAAAATGGCGTTATCTAATCAACACGGCTATATATATTTAAATATATTCGTGTCCATCCCAAATAGGACATCAAAATCAAATTTTGATCTTTTGCTGAATATTATTTTAAAATATTCGTTATTTTAAAATATTCGTTATTTCTGAACTGGAATCAGACACAGTCAATTACCATATAATTTGATTTATATGGATTTCATACAAGCATGTACACAACAACAACCAAACACAGTCAATGTAATGACCCGCATTGTCAGAGGTATTATAATTAATTTATTTAATTATAAAAATAGTGATATATTGAATTAAATAGAGGTTTAATTAAATAATATGGAATAATTAATTTAATTAAATAATTAAATAATATATTTAATTCATAAATAACCAGAAATAATGAATTGACAATATAATGTGAACTGGGTCATCCCAAATATTTAATTCAGCTTAGAGTAGAAGTATATTGACGAATATATTCAATCGACGTCAGTTTGAACGTAGAATTATAATATAATTAAAATAGAGCTCGAAATGGCGCGGTAGTTCGCTATTTGGCGATTTGAACTTCAACTGAAGGTACAGGATTCGTTTTAAATTGGATTTCTGTGAAACAAGGAACGCGTGGAGCTGGTGGAGTATATCTTTCTAGTGGAAGAGAAAAATCAGGATTTCGTCGTGTAGATTTCGAGATATGTCCAAATCAAATTTTAAAATAGTCGCTATAGAATCGTTTATCGACCGTAACGGTTTATTCAAAATAACTAGAGATCAGGTTTGAATTTAGACAAGGTTCTTTTGGGAAATAGTGATAATTTAATTTTTAGAATTTTACTGTAATTTTTAATTAACTAAATAAACAGCTTTTTATTTGAGGTATTGTGCACCCTGTAATCAACATTTTGGGGTTTCACAATATGAGTTAATCTGCCGGTATTATTATATTTTTGGGATTGGGACACCTCGCTCGTCACGAGGGTGTTTTTATTTCTGTCCGCACGTAAGTAGAATTCTACGTAATGGGGTACACTAGATATTATAACTAAAACAAGACTGTGTATGGTACTTGAGCGAACACGTCTAACCCCTAGCATCCTATTACGTAGCAACAAAGTATTTCACGCATATATTTCTTTTCTTTAAGTTACTTAAGAGTGTGAAGTATGCTTAAGATAGATGTATCCAACTTAGAATATCTTTGATGTGCCTCGTCTAATCATGTTTCTTGGACGGGAGGATAACAACTTGTTTCCTTATCCTAGAAGTACCTACACCCTTATATTTAGGGAGCACGTGTTTTGTCTACAGCCACACTTGGTTGCTTAAGCCTGAAGAAAAGATTCATATAAATTAACTAGCAAAATATCTCCTCCCTGTTCACGCAAATGGTTCGATCTATATAATACACCATACATTTTTCTAAGACCTAATTTTCTCATTCGTTCTTTCCGCCGCCACTCTCTTATGCTCAGGGAGAAAATCGAAGCTTTAAAATCCAAAACAAGTTCATACAAAATCTCATAAATCGAAAAAAAAACATATGAATCTGAATCCCTAGAATCGTCCTCTTCGACTCGACCTCACGTTGAGGCTCGCAATTCATGGTTTGTGTGTGAGCTCGACGTTTTTCCAGAAATGCTTAGTTTCGATCACAGGTGAAAGTAAGGCGGCTTGGAGTGATTTGGGGTTTATACTTGAGTTCGTGGAGTTGAGCAAGGAGGGGACCAAGGCGCGTCTTTTGGCGGCTGCTGATCGAGATTCGGTGGTGGACATGGGAGATGGCAGTGAAGGGTAAAAGGGGTTCGAATGCAGAAATGGAAAGGATGCTAGATGGGAGGATGGCATATTAACGTATGGAAGGAGGCGTGCAAATCAAACTGGAACGAGGCTAAAAATATGGGATCAAAGCAGTATGAGGTAGAAGAACAACCGGGTTTGCAGCAGTAGGAGTGAAGAAAAGTAACGACCTGTTTAATTTTAATTAAGTAATTAGAACGTAATTATTATATTAATTTTATAATTAGAGTTAAAATCCTGCAGATCGAAACAGGAAACGTGATTAAAGGGATCAACCGATGCTTTGGTATTAAGAGTAGAACCAAACAGAATTTTTGTAGGGAAGATTTTATCTGAGTTCGGCCAAATTAATGTGTATAACGTCATTGAAGAATTAAGTTGATATTTTATAAAGTGGTCAGTTTAGTTTAAGCGCCTAATGATATTTCGAACGTAACTAGTACAGTGCCTAAGTTTATTTACACTATGCCTAGAAACATACATATGCCCCTAACCTGATGAGTTAAGCTGCAATTAAATCATGTCTAATTGAATTTAGGATAAAAGTAAGTATAATTAAATAAATTATTGTTAAGGTTTTAATAACATTTAAATTAAATAGTTAATAATGTATAAAATTCTAACAGTGTCAGACAGCAACGGAATCGGTTGAAACGAATGACGTTGGGATCGTATGGACGGTGGCTACGACATGGAACTGACGGGGGGAGTGAATCGAAGCTCGTTACAATTTATAGTGAAATAAATTGTCCGTTCGAATCAAGCGATGGTTACCGTTATTAACGACGATCATCCAATGTGAGTAAAACTCACCAACTCTGAACAGTTATATTTTTTATAACGTACTTTTAGAACTGTTAGATATTGATTGACTGTTGTGTGCTGATTTGGTTGATTGAACCGCTAGTCAGTTAGTTGAAATTATATATATATATATACACAAATATATATATATATATACACAAATATATATATATAAACCATTAAATATATATTGATGTTGTTAATCAGAACATTTCATATTGAAATGAAATTGATGTATATTATACTATGTAACATCTGTGGATACAGCGATACAGGTTGGAGGGATCCGACTGGATTCCTCAACATTTATTTTACTGTTTATCATATATTGTAATATATGATGCGATATAATCTGTTTGATTTTGTATGTTTAAATAATATCGATCTTTGTGGTTTGGTATATAAAATACCGTAAGAAATATAAGGGAAATAGAAAGGAGATTTACAAGGTAGATTTTTGAAAATAAATTATTTATATAAAATCGATGGATTTTATATATTAAAGGAAAAAGGATTTTTATTAAGGAAATAATTATAAATCAAAAGAGTTATAAGGGGGATATATTTGTAAATCAAATATAAGGGAAATATATTTGTAAATCAAATAAAAGGAAAATATTTGTCAACCAAATATAAAGAGAAATATTTGTAAACCATTTACAAATAGAATAGAGATAAAAAGAAATATTTGTAGAACGTTTACAAATAGAGTAATTGGGATTATTTATTTATTTAGGGAATAAATAAATAGAATAAAGGAAATATTTATTCAGAAAATAAAAAGAATAAAGGAAATGTTTATTCAGAAAGTAAATACGATATTATAAAAGGAAATAGAGTTAATTAATTAGAGTTAATCAAAGAGAGTAAATTAACCAGTTAGTGTTAATCAGTTAGGGTCGATCAGTTAGAATTATCCAAACAGAGTTAATCAAATAGAGTTAAAGATATAGAGTTAAACAAAAATTAGAAACTGACTAGATATTAATAAGTTGAATGGTTTCCTGAGTATCGATCTGATGTTGGTTTCGGCCTTCGGGGTTTAAACTTAGGAAATTGTTCTCTTGTTAGTTTATAGTTAGGGACTGATAGTTGTGGGGGAGTAGTGATTTGTAAGTAAGAAGATGGAAACGTATTCCAGTGTTAATAACATACATTTTCTAATCATAGAAAATAAGGAAATATATATATATATTTATATGTTGGATGATTTGATCGATAATTCCATTTGGAATTAAGATCGTTGTGTGAACACCGACATGTTTTCATTTGATAGTTAAATCACAGACTATCAAAGTTTTGACGATTTTAACGTTGTTAATATGGAGAGACCGGTTGGATTCTTATCCAAAGAACCACTCTGTATTGGCATAAGCGTTGCGAATATGCCAAAGAAAATTGAAAACGGAGTAAAGTACAAGGGATGTTGTATAAATCTTAGATAACAATGGACTAAGATGGATATACTGAATAGTGCCTTCGGTTTCGTTCAATCCCAGAACGAGCGTATATGGACGAGTGTCTGACAGAGTATTTTCCATGATCGAATGAGTTGGTCTGTATAACTATATATGGTTGCAACAGATTTATTCCCTTAGCGTAACATCTAGAATATTTGTGCAAATCAAGTAGTGATTAACGGATCTGACAATGTGGTATTCAAAGTGATCGTGTTATTAACGAATGGAAAGTAATCGTAGCCTATGGCCTCAACATCCGGTAAATGACAAAAATCGGGCAGGCAGCATGGCTAAGTCGGTCGCACCGAAGTAGGGTGTATAATCACCTATCTAAAGAGTATTCATTTGCTTCTTAAATCTATCAAATGATGTCCCATATATATACGGGAAACAGTTGTTGATCCCAACCGTTGGTGATATACATTCGATACACTCAAGCGAAATGAGTGGTCGGTCATGTGTGGCTGAGTTGCAAGATGTTCTTGTTGAACTCCAGTGTATCGTTCCTAGAGTACACTGATCGGAAGGTGGTTCCATACCTTGTCATAGTTGGAAAGCCATTACCCAATACGTGCTTGCGGTTTTGATTGTATACTATATATGTAGAACGTGAGATGAAAGCGTTTCTGCTAGATAATTATTATAGTTGTGGTTGATAGACATTATTATAATATCAAAAGGTTTTTGATATAAAGATATTTTGGATTCTCATAAGGGAAAAACCCGTTCCGTTATACGGCGTGGTCTTATGAGATATCGTTTACTTGTTCAAATTGTTTTAAACTGTTTTACTCATACCAGCCCCATGACTGACCCGGAGTTTACTTTGTTTTGTTCTACCTATACTCTTGGGTGCCTAAATTTGTACGGGCAGTCAAGTAGTTCAGGATTTTACAGATACACTTGGAGAGTGGAGCAGAAGGCTTCAAGATTCTCTAGTTATTATTATTTCCACTGTTGTTGTAAGTGTTGTACTCTGAAATGTTATTGTATGCATATATTGTTTGTATTTCAAAAGTTATGTTATATTTCATTCGTTCCGCTATGAGATTCGTGGTTACTCTGATGATGATGTTCTTCTTCTTCTATTCTAATAGTTCTATCTTATCTATCCTCACCCTCTATCTTCTTTCTATTAATTTATTGAATTTCCAGTGCAATTTGGGGTTGGACTTGTGTTATTTGGTCAGCTCAAATTGGACCAGATTTTTGGGTCACTACAGTTGGTATCAGAGCTTAAGGTTAAGTGAATTACCTTGGCTCTGTGGCGTGACTCAGTAGAGATGGGGTTAGTAACACCCTAGATTGAGTTGAGTGTATATATACGAGTGAACGTATTTGTTAATTGATATAAAAATTTGTTTTATATTGTGGAGCTTTATTGGTTGAGTGGCTTATGAATTCTGGTCGATGGTGGGGCACCACAATATCGATAAGGGTTTCTAAACACTCGAATACGATGGGTCGACACGGTATGTTTTGAAAGAGGGTGAATGAAGTAATTCTACCCGAATTATATTTTGATATAAGATTTGAATCATTATAGTATAATTGGAAATATTATAATGTGTTGGTTGTTATTATAATCGAATAAGATTATAAAAGTGGAATGGATATAAATAACCAATTAGAATTCGTATAAGTGTTACGAATAAATTAAATCTGAAATTAAAGTCAGAATTGAAATTTAAAAACTGGAAATTCAGACCAGTGTTTGTAATTGAATCTAGATTAAGTATACGTGAATTTTAAAATCCTTGGAGGTTTTAAATTTGTTTTGATAAGGATATCTTGGATTGATTTCAAAATGGGAAGTGTTTAAAGGTGGTTTTGAAAGGAATATAGTATTGAACTCACTTTGATCGCTGGGAAATAATTCCGATGATGGATCGATACATCATCGGTGTAATTTTCGAGTTGCTAAGTGATGGATTACTACCAAAGATTTTGTTTTGAAATTGTTTTGCAAAAACAAGTTATTCAGGAATTTGAAGGATTTTGAATTGTTATTATGGTTTCAAGTGATTTGAATAAACCCAGGAATTTGAAATTTGAAATCTAAATTTAACTTATGAAGTTAAATGGGTTAAAATAGTGAAAGTGAATAATAAATTTGAATTTAACTTGAACTAAGTTAAATTAAAACTGGATTGGATTATAGAATAATCTGAATGAAATTAAGTTGATATACCAAGAGTTGAAATTGGATATTGGAGTTTAAATGAAATTCGACTTAAGTATAAGCGAAAGGTTTGAGTTGAGGATATAAACTAATCGAAGTTAGATTAGTATGACATTTGTATATGCAGGATGTTAATCGATGGAAATGATATAATGGTAGGCCCGACAAAAAGGTACAAGTTTATAATTGCTATGAGTTTGGAATTTATGAGCGAATTGGCAAGCCGCTTGGCTGTTTGATTTTCTTTTGGGTTGAAGATGGCCTAGAGAGGCGAGTTGTGGTTTTACCGATAGGGCTGTACAAAGGAGGTTATGGCAAAATTTTCCGATAATTTAAAGTGTTAGAAAATTCTCAGAATTTTTGAAAATATTAGTTAGTCGAAAGGAATTAATACTTTAGTCAATATTAATTGGTTCAGTTGAAACCGAAGATAAGAGGTAAACAGATAAACTTTAATCCAGTAAATAGGGTCGTCCTCTACCTTAGCAATTTCGAGGACGAAATTATTTTAAGTGGGGAAGATTGTAATGACCCGCATTGTCAGAGGTATTATAATTAATTTATTTAATTAAAAAATAGTGATATATTGAATTAAATAGAGGTTTAATTAAATAATATGGAATAATTAATTTAATTAAATAATTAAATAATATATTTAATTCATAAATAACCAGAAATAATGAATTGACAATATAATGTGAACTGGGTCATCCCAAATATTTAATTCAGCTTAGAGTTGAAGTATATTGACGAATATATTCAATCGACGTCAGTTTGAACGTAGAATTATAATATAATTAAAATAGAGCTCGAAATGGCGCGGTAGTTCGCTATTTGGCGATTTGAACTTCAACTGAAGGTACATGATTCGTTTTAAATCAGATTTCTGTGAACGCGTGGAGCTGGTGGAGTATATCTTTCTAGTGGAAGAGAAAAATCAGGATTTCGTCGTGTAGATTTCGAGATATGTCCAAATCAAATTTTAAAATAGTCGCTATAGAATCGTTTATCGACCTAACGGTTTATTCAAAATAACTAGAGATCAGGTTTGAATTTAGACAAGGTTCTTTTGGGAAATAGTGATAATTTAATTTTTAGAATTTTACTGTAATTTTTAATTAATTAAATAAACAACTTTTTATTTGGGGTATTATGCACCCTGTAATCAACATTTTGGGGTTTCACAATATGAGTTAATCTACCGGTATTATTATATTTTTGGGATCGGGACACCTCGCTCGTCACGAGGGTGTTTTTATTTCTGTCCGTATGTAAGTAGAATTCTACGTAACGGGGTACACTAGATATTATAACTAAAACAAGACTGTGTATGGTACTTGTGCGAACACGTCTAACCCCTAGCATCCTATTACGTAGCAACAAAGTATTTCACGCATATATTTCTTTTCTTTAAGTTACTTAAGAGTGTGAAGTATGCTTAAGATAGATGTATCCAACTTAGAATATCTCTGATGTGCCTCGTCTAATCACGTTTCTTGGACGAGAGGGTAACAACTTGTTTCCTTATCCTAGAAGTACCTACACCCTTATATTTAGGGAGCACGTGTTTTGTCTACAGCCACACTTGGTTGCTTAAGCCTGAAGAAAAGATTCATATAAATTAACTAGCAAAATATCTCCTCCCTGTTCACGCAAATGGTTCGATCTATATAATACACCATACAGTTCTCTAAGACCTAATTTTCTCATTCGTTCTTTCCGCCGCCACTCTCTTATGCTCAGGGAGAAAATCGAAGCTTTAAAATCCAAAACAAGTTCATACAAAATCTCATAAATCGAAAAAAGACATATGAATCCGAGTCCCTAGAATCGTCCTCTTCGACTCGACCTCACGTTGAGGCTCGTGATTCATGGTTTGTGTGTGAGCTCGACGTTTTTCCAGAAATGCTTAGTTTCGATCACAGGTGAAAGTAAGGCGGCTTGGAGTGATTTGGGGTTTATACTTGAGTTCGTGGAGTTGAGCAAGGAGGGGACCAAGGCGCGTCTTTTGGCGGTTGCTGATCGAGATTCGGTGGTGGACATGGGAGATGGCAGTGAAGGGTAAAAGGGGTTCGAATGCAGAAATGGAAAGGATGCTAGATGGGAGGATGGCATATTAACGTATGGAAGGAGGCGTGCAAATCAAACTGGAACGAGGCTAAAAATATGGGATCAAAGCAGTATGAGGTAGAAGAACAACCGGGTTTGCAGCAGTAGGAGTGAAGAAAAGTAACGACCTATTTAATTTTAATTAAGTAATTAGAACGTAATTATTATATTAGTTTTATAATTAGAGTTAAAATCTTGCAGATCGAATAGGAACAGGAAACGTGATTAAAGGGATCAACCGATGCTTTGGTATTAAGAGTAGAACCGAACAGAATTTTTATAGGGAAGATTTTATCTGAGTTCGGCCAAACTAATGTGTATAACATCATTGAAGAATTAAGTTGTTATTTTATAAA
Organism: Allium sativum; assembly: GCA_030737875.1. Lineage (NCBI taxonomy): Eukaryota > Viridiplantae > Streptophyta > Magnoliopsida > Asparagales > Amaryllidaceae > Allium > Allium sativum. The sequence goes on along the minus strand of CM060922.1, from coordinate 268,889,837 downwards.
GTGGCCAGTTTAGTTTAAGCGCCTAATGATATTTCGAACGTAACTAGTACAGTGCCTAAGTTTATTTACACTATGCCTGGAAACATACATATGCCCCTAACCTGATGAGTTAAGCTGCAATTAAATCATGTCTAATTGAAGTTAGGATAAAAGTAAGTATAATTAAATAAATTATTGTTAAGGTTATAATAACATTTAAATTAAATAGTTAATAATGTATAAAATTCTAACAGTGTCAGACTGCAACGGAATCGGTTGAAACGAATGACGTTGGGATCGTATGGACGGTGGCTACGACATGGAACTGACGGGGGATGAATCGAAGCTCGTTACAATTTATAGTGAAATAAATTGTCCGTTCGAATCAAGCGATGGTTACCGTTATTAACGATGATCGTCCAATGTGAGTAAAACTCACCAACTCTGAATAGTTATATTTTTTATAACGTACTTTTGGAACTGTTAGATATTGATTGACTGTTGTGTGCTGACTTGGTTGATTGAACCACTAGTCAGTTAGTTGAAATTATATATATATATATACACACAAATATTTATATATAAACCATTAAATATATATTGATGTTGTTTATCAGAACATTTCATATTGAAATGAAATTGATGTATATTATACTATGTAACATCTGTGGATACAGGGATACAGCTTGGAGGGATCCGACTGGATTCCTCAACATTTATTTTACTGTTTATCATATATTGTAATATATGATGCGATATAATCTGTTTGATTTTGTATGTTTAAATAATATCGATCTTTGTGGTTTGGTATATAAAATACCGTAAGAAATATAAGGGAAATAGAAAGGAGATTTACAAGGTAGATTTTTGAAAATAAATTATTTATATAAAATCGATGGATTTTATATATTAAAGGAAAAAGGATTTTTATTAAGGAAATAATTATAAATCAAAAGAGTTATAAGGGGGATATATTTGTAAATGAAATATAAGGGAAATATATTTGTAAATCAAATAAAAGGAAAATACTTGTCAACCAAATAGAAAGAGAAATATTTGTAAACCATTTACAAATAGAGTAGAGATAAAAAGAAATATTTGTAGAACATTTACAAATAGAGTAATTGGGATTATTTATTTATTTAGGGAATAAATAAATAGAATAAAGGAAATATTTATTCAGAAAATAAAAAGAATAAAGGAAATATTTATTCAGAAAGTAAATACGATATTATAAAAGGAAATAGAGTTAATTAATTAGAGTTAATCAAAGAGAGTAAATTAACCAGTTAGAGTTAATCAATTAGGGTCGATCAGTTAGAATTATCCAAACAGAGTTAATCAAATAGAGTTAAAGATATAGAGTTAAACAAAAATTAGAAACTGACTAGAGATTAATAAGTTGAATGGTTTCCTGAGTATCGATCTAATGTTGGTTTCGGCCTTCGGGGTTTATACTTAGGAAATTGTTCTCTTGTTAGTTTATAGTTAGGGACTGATAGTTGTGGGGGAATAGTGATTTGTAAATAAGAAGATGGAAACGTTTTCCAGTGTTAATAACATACATTTTCTAATCATAAAAAATACGGAAATATATATATATATTTATATGTTGGATGATTTGATCGATAATTCCATTTGGAATTAAGATCGTTGTGTGAACACCGACATGTTTTCATTTGATAGTTAAATCACAGACTATCAAAGTTTTGACCATTTTAACGTTGTTAATACGGAGAGACCGGTTGGATTCTTATCCAAAGAACCACTCTGTATTGGCATAAGCGTTGCGAATATGCCAAAGAAAATTGAAGACGGAGTAAAGTACAAGGGCTGTTGTATAAATCTTAGATAACAATGGACTAAGATGGATATACTGAATAGTGCCTTCGGTTTCGTTCAATCCCAGAACGAGCGTATATGGACGAGTGTCTGACAGAGTATTTTCCATGATCGAATGAGTTGGTCTGTACAACTATATATGGTTGCAACGGATTTATTCCCTTAGCATAACATCCAGAATATTTGTGCAAATCAACTAGTGATTAACGGATCTGATAATGTGGCAATCAAAGTGATCGTGTTATTAATGAATGGAAATTAATCGTAGCCTCTGGCCTAAACATCCGGTAAATGACAAAAATCGGGCAGGCATCATGGCTAAGTCGGTCGCACCGAAGTAGGGTGTATAATCACCTATCTAGAGAATATTCATTTGCTTCTTAAATCTATCAAATGTTGTCCCATATATATATACGGGAAACGGTTGTTGATCCCAACCGTTGGTGATATACATTCGATACACTCAAGCAAAATGAGTGGTCGGTCATGTGTGGATGAGTTGCAAGATGTTCTTGTTGAACTCCAGTGTATCGTTCCTAGAGTACACTGATCGGAAGGTGGTTCCATACCTTGTCATAGTTGGAAATCCATTACCCAATACGTGCTTGCAGTTTTGATTGTATACTATATGTGTAGAACGTGAGATGAAAGCGTTTCTGCTAGATGATTATTATAGTTGTGGTTGATAGACATTATTATAATATCAAAAGGTTTTTGATATAAAGATATTTTGGATTCTCATAAGGGAAAAACCTGTTCCGTTATACGGCGTGGTCTTATGAGATATCGTTTACTTGTTCAAATTGTTTTAAACTGTTTTACTCATACCAGTCCCATGACTGACCCGGAGTTTACTTTGTTTTGTTCTACCTAAACTCTTGGGTGCCTAAATTTGTACGGGCAGTCAAGTAGTTCAGGATTTTACAGATACACTTGGAGAGTGGAGCAAAAGGCTTCAAGATTCTCTAGTTGTTATTATTTCCACTGTTGTTGTAAGTATTGTACTCTGAAATGTTATTGTATACATATATTGTTTGTATTTCAAAAGTTATGTTATATTTTATTCGTTCCGCTGTGAGATTCGTGGTTACTCTGATGATGATGTTCTTCTTCTTCTATTCTAATAGTTCTATCTTATCTATCCTCACCCTCTATCTTCTTTCTATTAATTTCTTGAATTTCCAGTGCAATTTGGGATTGGACTTGTGTTATTTGCTCAGCTCAAATTGGACCAGATTTTCGGGTCATTACAGTCAACCATCATCCAAAGTGCATTCTACACTACATAAGCATTAAATATAAATATTTAACGCTTATAACAGTCTTCCAACCAACCGATTGACATATAGCTAATTATAGGGACTAGTGTATGTTATATATCATCCCAATACCCGTGTGGGGTTTCAATCAACAAATAACGAATTTTATTTGTGTAGTTGGGCGATGTGTAAAATTTATCCTCCCAATCGATATCAGTCAAATGTGTGTACATAAATAAATCGTTCGATTTGTAAATGAATATTTATTTTATATACACGTTAAAAATTATATTTTTAACGATAAAACATTTATTTGGTTCATTTACATAATAAAAATGATATTTTTATTGTTCTAACATATTTTAGAAAATTTTGGCGGCATAACGGCGCGATATCAAAATCGGGTAGTGTCTAGCATTACCCCTTTCCTGATATTGGCTCGCACCATATACATATAACAATTCTAATCAATTCATCTCACCTAAACAATCAATTTCAACCAAATAATCCAATCAACCAAACCAAACAATCAAACAAGTCGTTCATGGTCTGTGGACGATGGGGAACAGTTCATATATGCAGTTATAAAAATAAATAATTGCATAAGAAAATATGGTGATGAGTTCTCACCTTGGGGTTCGACTCCGTCATTCTTTAGCGGATGATGGTTATGATTTACCCGACATTCCAGCGCCCTCTTTCCACGTTGTCCATAAATAAAAATCACATTTTTATCGCTTCATTCCAATAAATAAAAATCATATTTTTATTTCTACTTCATATATTTTTATAACGCTTCTTTCTATATAAAAAATTATATTTTTATCGCCATTCTATAAATATAAAAATCGAATCTTTATATTATTACATACGATAAAATTTATATTTTTTTATCTAGCAAAAAATAATATTTTCTTATCGTTATTCATATTATAAAAATCATATTTTTATTATCTATATAATATAAAAAAAATATTTTTATTATCAATATAATATAAAAATCATTTTTTTTTACTTCGCTTTCAAGATGATAAAAATCATATCTTTACTTCACTTTCAAGATGATAAAAAATCATATTTTTACTTCACTTTCAAGACGACAAAAATCATATCTTTTTATGTTAAAAAAATCTTATCTTTTCATAATTAAAAATATAATCTTTTCGTTAAAAAATCTAATTTTTACTTCATGAAAAATCTAATTTTTACTTCATGAAAAATCTAATTTTTACTTCATGAAAAATCTAATTTTTTTACTTCATTCATATATATAAAAATCCGTTCCTTTTATTTATAAAAATCCATTCTTTTAATTAACAAAAATCCAAATAAAAATCTAAGGAATCTTAAAACTCACAGCAGGAGGGAAAGGATTTGGTGCGCGGCTCGAGAAAGGGCGTCGGAGGTCTGCAGATCGTCGGCGTGCAACGGGAGATGGTGGCAGCGATTTTGAGCAGCTTTTAAAGGCTTGGGTTTCGGATTGGAGAGGGAGGAGCAGCTCTTGGCGTTGGGGACAGCAGGGGGGTCATGGGTGGAGCAAATGGTCGGTGGCGGAGTCATGGTGGCCAGCGCGATGGTTTTAAGGCCAAGGCGTGGCGGTTTTTCTTCTTTGGCTATGGCGTGGATCTTGACATAAGAGGGGAGGAGGAGAAGGAGGTCGAGAGGAGAGAGGCGCCGGAGTGGGGGAGGGGTTCTGGTTGCGGCGGCGCTCCGCTTGGGGGAGTGGCGGTGAGATCAAGGGGGCGATGCGTTTTCAATCGGGTTTTTTTTTCTTTTTCTTATTTCTTTCTTTGACTGCAAATGTGAAGAGAGAGAGAGGGGGAGGAAGTTTTATATATTTATTTATATTAATTTCAAAAAAGTAACTTTTTCATTCGACCTCCAAACAAAACCCACCGACTGTCGTTTATAACTAATTACCCCCATTCCGAACACAATGGGATATGTATCGTAAGCCAATTCGGCTGTTCCGATCAATTTCCGTCAGAATCAAAATATAAATCTATATATTGAATTTGAACGCACATTTTAATTTACTGGGCCCACATACTAACTCTGAAAATTCCGGGAAAATTATTTCTCGCTTCGTATTGACGATACGGTCCTAACAAAACTAATTTCGTCAAATTTGAAGACCGTTTTAAAAATGGTTATTTTTTTGTCGTTCCAAATTGACTAAAACTATCAAAACACGTTTTACTTAGCCACGCTCACATATTAATCCAAAAAATATGAATTTTGTAATCTAGCAACAACTAGACATCCTGAATCCAACAAAAGTGGTTTCGTCGAAAACGGAGGTCGTTTGCAAAATTTCCATTTTTAAGGGCTATATTTTCCATAGTGACTATTCCGCATTTTCAACTGGGCATAACTTTTTATTCCCGCTATGAAATTTCAATTTTTCGGATTCGTTGGAAAGATATTTTCAAATAGATTCTAATATTTTTGGTTTCACTAAAATCCGGTTTATTTTGAATCCTATACATTCATTTGAAATTTGAAATTTGAAATCGAATTTTCAAACTACCGCGCCGTTTTCAATTCCTTTTATAATTAAAATAAATATTATATTCTAACGTTGATTCAAATAAATATATACGTTCTAGTTCTATTCAAAATAAATTTCTTGTCGTTATTATTTAAAATAAATCATTTTAAATATTCAAAATTTATTAAAATTGCCAAAATAAAAATTTTAAATTGGCTCGGATTTTCCGGTTTATGACAGCGTCACACCCTGAATATTCAATGCCCTTAATTTTCAGGGCTTAAGCCACTGGAGATGCTCTTACAAAGGGAGGGAAATGAGGGAGCAAAAATGAAATTTTATGCAAGTTTAGCTAAAACAGCGTTAAGGGAGAGAATTTTTAGCGCCTACTTGCTAATTCTAAGGGCATTGTTACTGACACTCCATTTTCTGTTAAGGGGGGACCAAATTTTAAGGACACCCCGCTTTTTTAAATTGTTAAGGGGAGGTCAATGTAGGTGACAATTTTCTTTTTAGCTTAACGTTACTTCTAAAGTTACTCACCGTAAAATCATCAGTCCTCTAGATCACAAAAACCCTTAATCGTTTCAACTGCAAACTTACGTCATGGCAAAATCGAAGAAAAAACGGTGAGAACAAAGAAAACATTACTATCCTCTTTGTGAATTTATAATATATCTCGGACTGCTAGAATTCGGCTTTGGTTGAATTAGTCTAACAAGAAAACAAAGGTTGCTATAATATCTTTGGGGTCAGATATAAAAAAAAATTGTCATGACTCCCAGTTTAACATGTGGTTTAGGGATTAAACCGTAGCCAGTAACTACAATTTTATCACCGATTTGCTAGAATTTTTGTAAGAACGATTTGAGTGGCAGATTTAGAATAAGAAAACTTTCATTTACATCTAGCAACGATGCATATGCAAATCGTTGTACCCAGAAACCGTTTTCATAATTAGCATAAACAATGAAAATGAATTCGCTGTTAAAATCAGACATGCACAAAGAATATACTTGATACTCTGTGGAAGAGATATATATATATATATATATATATATAGTCATGGCTGGAAATTATATCTCAATAGTAAAAATATATGTAATTAAATTTAAGGTGCATATATAATTTTAGTATGTATTTTTATTGCAATTTGAAATTATATTGAAATAATAATAAAATGATTAAACATTGTGTATGTATGTATAATAAACATATGTATTAATAATATGTATGTGTATGGTTATGTTTTTATGTGTGTATATATAAAGAAAGTCTACTTGACACAAAAATTTGACATAAAACTATACTCTTTGTATTTCCCTCTAATTTCCACTCCTTATATGAGGACAAACGATCCAATTACTAACGATTGGTGATAAACCCCATAATAACGCTCACACTCCTGTGTCAATATCATATTGTCTATTTCCTTCATGTTTTGCTGGTTAAGGTTTGATTTCTCCACAGCTAATGGTGTTGATTAACCATTAAAAAATAGATTAATGAACATAAGAGTGAAATTAAGCCTAAATGGGTAATAAGGTAAAATTACATTTATTTGTTAAGGGACTATTTTCCTCATTGGTACTCCCCTTAACAATTTTTTTAAAAATAGAAAATTGGCCTTCCCTTAATAATATTTGAAGTGTTAATAACAGTGCCCAATTCTAATGGCAAGCATTCGGAGACGTTGTGCCCGTATGCTAAAAAAATAAGCATTTCTTGTAGTGTAGTGTGCATGCCTTGTTCAGCCGACGAGGAGCGCACATCTTGCAATTGAGTACACTAGCTAAGAGTGTGTAATGCATGCATCAGTACAAAGATCTACAAAAGAAATGACATGCATCATAAAGTTAAGTGCCACAAAATTAAACACCAGGCCCCCTCCCACCAAACCCATCCCCACACACACATAGAGCTATTATGGCAATCTCCATCTTTTTAAAGGGGCCAAATTTTCTATTCAAAGAGGCACTTTCCCAATTACTAATTTAAGTGTTAAGTTACAAATCACAGAGTTTTAGATGGTAAATGAATTCAACTCTTATATAACATTGACTATTGTTTTGACTTAATTAGCATGGCTTTTTATATGCCTGATGATTCATAGTTGGGCCAGACGTTGAAGTACGAATGTATAGTGAGGAGCTAGCAAATATACTGGACTATCAATATCCTTTTGATGATTCAAACATTACGGTTCGATTCTTTTCATATGCAGAAAGTGTGTGTCTTCATGTTCATGAATTTAGATAACTGTTCATTCTGGTCGCGCATGCAAAATTTAACAGCAGAACCCGTCCTCAAAAGTTTCTAATATATACTTGATCATAACAAACCTGCGGGTTAGACGGGTGGTTGAGATTCTGCCGCTTAGAGACACTTGTTAGATAGAGTCATTATATTGGTAAGTGTTTACCTACTATTTTTTTTATTCCCTTCCACTGTGAGATTTCTATTATGAGCTCTGATATATTTATTTCTGACTTTCTATAGGATACCAGATAAACCAACTCGAGCTTCAATAGATTTGGATTTTTGAAAATAATTCAGGTCTGTAGAAATTCGGGTTGTTACAGTTAGAGGCACTCGAATTATTTTGGATTATAAAGTTTTGGGGAATATTTTGGATTGTAAGAGCACGAGAATGGATCTCTCAGATCTCAGAATTAATGAACATGATCGAGAGACCTTTCACCACAGTTCTGAAAGAGATGACAATTTAGAATTCAAAAACCATTATTTTCAACCAAAGGTAATAATTGTAAGTCTACTTCTTCGATACGCCATTACACCTCGTTCGAGAAATTTCAATAACCCAATAATTAAATTTTGCAAAGCTCTTTTTTCCACTTATGGAAATTATAACATTAATTGGGCTCAAGTTATTTTGGATAAATTTTGAACCAAAGATTTTTCAATAGGTAAAAATACGTTATATTATGGAATTTACCTTACACGTATTTTCAAATTTTTTGGAGTTGATTTTAAAGGAAAAGAGTTCATTTCCAAAAAGATCTTTAATTTTGGAAATATATCTCCTATGAAGACCACGTTAGTTTTTCAACCATATGAAACGCTTTCAGAAAAAGAGGCATGATTAGCTCGTGAAATGGAAGAAGAAGAGGGAATGAAAATCAAAGAAGATGAAGAAGATGAAAATACTTAGAAAACATAGAATATCCGGATAGTACCTTCAATCTATCTAATAAAATCCTTTTTAAGAATCAAAAGATTATAGCGGAATATCAAAAGATTTTAAATAGATCGTTTAGTAAGAAAATGGAAAAGATCTCCATAAAGATGAACAAGTTCTTTGGAAAAGTGAGTTGCAAGCTTGGATCATCATCTTCATCATCATTTTCCACTAATTTCTAGTTTTATTTTCATGTTGTAGTAGTTTCTATTTCTATCGTATTTTAATTCCATGTTAAGTATCATTATCAAAAATTATCAATGAAGTTCTTCTATTTTTGTTCGTTATCTCTAAAATGTCTCTGAAATGATCAATATTGTGTTAAGAATGACTATACATAAACCAAAACTCAACATAAAAGTAAAAATTGCAAAATCAAACATTTTAACTACACATGTCGACATGTACTACCCTCAATGTCGACATATAACCGTCAAATTTCAAAATTGTCATAACCAACTTGTGTCCATTCATTTTTAAACGAATTCCACAGCCTATAAATAACTATATCTTCCCGAAAAAGTTATCTTTTCATTTCTCATTAATCTCCATTCATTATCCACTAATTTTATCAATATCATGGCTTCTTCAATTCACAATTTGAGTGAAAATCATGAAGAAACACTCAACTTTTCCAAAAATATCCTTCTATCATTGTCCGTAATCAACGACACTTAGAATTGAGCCAAATGCAGATGATTAAAAACCAAGAGAAGAATTTTGATAACACTCATTGGATGATTTTTGCACTAAACAAAGAGGAAGAAAATAACGATTCAATAGGAATTTTTATCAAAGAAAATGAAGAATGAGATTCTTTAAAGGTTGATCCAATCTTTGGATAAAAAGGTTGGGTAGAAGTTTTGACAAATGTTTGAATTTTTGTTTGAATTTGGTGTGCTTGGTATGTTTGATTTGATTTAAATTTGTATTAATTGTGTGTTACAACATGACTTAAATTGGTTGTGTAATTTATTGGTTTGGATTGATTGATTGTTAATATTAATCTAGTTTAATCTTGATATTGCTTGTTTTAATATTAATAATTCTTGTTTGTTGTTAATACAAGTGGTCCCATAGTTTAAGGGAGAGTATTAGAGTCATTTTTTGATCTAGGTTAAGTCTTATATTAGTTTAAGGGGAAGTATTATATATTAAACATAGGTATATATTTTTTGTTGATGACAAAGGGGAAGAATTATAAAATAGGGCTTAGATTAAGGGAGTGTTAGTAGTTTCAAAAGGAGTTGTTGGAGTTATGGGGAGTAACTGAAGAATCAAGATATTAGGTAAGTATATTTAATAAACAAAGGTTGTCATCATCAAAAAGGGGGAGAATGTTAAGGACTGAGATGATGGTGATGATCATTTTGATGGCAACAACCTTTTTTTAATTATTATTATAAAACATATATTAGCACTATTGTGTAGAATATATATATATACACATATATATATAGGTATTGATTTTAAAGACTATATAGTTTAAAGATTCAAAAGTATAGATTACAAAGAAGAAGAGTTCAAGATTAAAGACTCGTGAGTAATAAGATTTCAAGAAATCAGGATAAGTAATAGAGCCTAGATTTTTTTGTCAAAATATAGATTACAAAGAAGAAGAGTTCAAGATTAAAGACTCGTGAGTAATAAGATTTCAAGAAATCAGGATAAGTAATAGAGCCTAGATTTTTTTTGTTAAAACTCCGTAATAGCACTAAAATCTTTATTCCAATTCCCTCACCATTTTCCTTTTCTTATCTTTTGTTTTCAAATTTACTTCCTAATTTAATGTATATATATCCCAATCTTTAAATTATTCAAAACATTTCTTAGATTTAGTCTAACTTCTGATTTAAATATTTTAGATTTTTTTAATATATGTTTGATACTAATTTTATATTAAATTTTTAGGTTTATTTACTTGAATTTTAATTTCGTTTTATTCATTTTATTGTTTTATATCTTTAGTTTTAAATTTATTATATTAAATTTATAATTTTATTAAGTTTTTTATATCACTTTTATAAATTATAGATATATGTCTTAAACTTATATTCTTACTCTATTATACTATTTTAATTTATAGGAAAATAGTTTGTTTAAACTCTAGAATTACCTTGAATTATTTAAACATCATTCACATTGTTTTCAAAAATATATAGTGCATGTCGACATATATTACACCTCATGTGGACATCATAGTCATTATTCTAAAAATTCAAATTTCAAAATATGTTTTTATTTGTTTAAAACCTTTCCAGAAGAAATATGACTATTTATTTCCTATAAATGCCCATCTAAATTCGGCTTTTTTAACTACTGTTCATTATATTTTTCTCTCATTTTATCCTCTCCATTTATACTCTCAAGTTTCCATAGCTGATCTCTACGGAAATTCAAAAAGAATCAAACTAGATCATCTCTAGTTTCATTCTCTACAACTCTCTCTCAAAGGTCCAACTGTTATTCAGAGTTATAGGTAATCAAAGATTGTAAGATCAAAGTTCTATCAAGTCTTTCTTCCAAAATGCTACTAAAAAGGTGTAGTTATAGCCCGCTCAAATCAATTGGGTGTGATTGTAACCCGTAAATCATTTAGGTGATCTTGTATCCTGGTTAATTCAAGAGAGTGCCATGTATTCAGATGAAGTTAGGGGTGGACCTCATGGCCTTTTAAATCGAGGATTGTAAGATTGGATATTATTTGAAAGAAATCTACAACAACTTAGAGTTATGTGAGACTAGATGTAAGGTAACTATGAACTAGAATAAAATCCCAGTGTGTTCTTCCCTTACTGTTTTTACTTATTATTTGCATTTGTGTCTGATTAATATTTGCGATTTGCATTTGGTTCTGTCAAATTCAAAAATATTTCAAAAGGTTCATAAATTATACTAAACACTATTCATCCCCCATTCCAGTGTTAAGTTAGACCTATAATCTGTAAACCGCATTTCCCCATAGTATTCATTCTCAATACATATCTACAAATATCTTGCATATAAAAATATAACTCAACATAAAATGTTAGTATACATAGTTTATAATAATTCATAAGTTTTTTGTCATCAAAACCATCGTCTCATGAACTAACATTCTTCCCTTTTTGATGATGAAAACTTTTGTTTATAAAATATACTAACGGATACCTTGATTCCTCAGTTACTCCCCCTTTTTGAAAAGTTTTGATTTTATTTGTGTTCGATGTGGAAGCCATTAATTATTGTGTCCTAAAGTTAATTACAAAGAGAAATAATGAAGAGATGGAAAATTTCAAAAATAAGAAGTTTATATAGGAAAATAAACTGATTTTGGAGGGAAAAGTAAAATTGTAAATTTATCGTTGTATGTTGACTTGGGGGATGAGGTACGTGGACATACCCATGTGTATTTTGGAAATTTTGTTTTTCTTCAAATGTTTTAATATATATACTAATATATCTAACTATTATATTTCGATTAAAGAACAAATACCAAATTCTCTTCTTAATTTAGTAAATGCTGCTTCATTTAAGAAATTAGGATATCTACAAGTTGATTCTCGGTTTTAATAAATTCTAGTGAAATATTTTCCTTACATTATCTCTAAGAAAATGATGTCTAACATCAATATATTTATTTTTAGCATGATGAGTAAGATTCATATATAGATTTATTGCACTAGTATTATCACAATAAATTTGTGATTTAGTGGTGTTTAATCCAAAATATTTTAGAGTTTATTGCATATAAATTACTTGAAAACAAGCTAAAGCAACAGAGATATATTCTGCTTTAGTTGTTGAAAAAGATACTGCATTTTTCTTTATGCTAAACAAGAAAAACAACTAACCAAAGAATGCCCTAAAAAGTGACAAGGTCCATTTGTACTTTTTCGGTCTGATTTAGAACCTGCATAATCAGCATCATAATATGAAATTAAGTCAAATGGAACATTTTAGGGTAAAATAAACTAAAGTCTAAAATGTGTTAAACATATCTAAGGATACATTTTCAGCTTTTCAGGGAGTTTCCTTGGGTTGAGATTGATATCTTGCACAAAGACATACACTATGCATGATATCTGGTCTACTTGTAGTGATGTAGAGTAGTGAACCAATCAGACCTTTACTTAAAGCTTTATTGTTTGCCCTGGGGGTGGGTTTTCCAATCGCAGTGGTCATGTCAAACTTGTTGATTAAATCCTTAGCATAATTTTGTTTACTAATAAAAATATCATTATTTAACTGTTTTATTTGCAACCCTAAAAAGAAAGTGAGTTCTCCCATATGACTCATCTCAAAATCTTTTTTCATAAATTCAAAAAAATCTTTATTCATTTCATTGTTTATTAATCCAAAAATAATATCCTCTACGTAAATTTGTACTAATCGGATATCGTTTTTGTTTCTTTTAACAAAAAGAGTATAATCTACTTTACCTATTTCAAATTTTGATTGTAATAAATAAGACCTTAGTATATCATAGCAAGCTTTAGAAGCTTGTTTCATGCCATATAAATCTTTCTTTAATTTGTAAACCTAATTTGGAAAATTTTGATCTTTAAAAAGTGGAGGTTGTTCAACATAAACATTTTCTTTGACAAAACCATTTAAAATACATTTTTTACATCCATTTGAAATGATTTGAAACGATTTTAATTTGCGAAAGCAAGTAAACTCTAATGGATTCTAATCTTGCTACGGGTGCAAAGGTTTGATCAAAAATTATTCCTACTTCTTAACAATAACTTTTCGCGAATAATCGAGCTTTATTTCTAATGACCTCACCAAGTTTATTCATTTTTTGTATAAACTCATTCTGTTCCTATTATAGTTTTGTCCTTAGGTCTAGAAACAAGTTCCCATACATCATTTCTGGTAAATTGGTTCAGTTCTTCTTGCATAGCAAGTATCCGTGAATCATTAAATGATGCTTCCTTTGGGTTTTTAGGTTCAATAGTTGATATAAAGGCTACATAACTCATCTTACTTAATTGATTTCTAATTCTAACTACACATTCAATATCTCCTAGTATATTTTCCACAAGATGATTTTTTACAAGCCTGGTTCTTTTATTAGGTTAATTAATTTCACAATTTGTTTCATTTGATTCATTATTTACATTATCAAACTCATCTTCACCATTTATTTGACTAGAATCTTTAAAGTTTTCATCAAAAAATGCGTGCATTGTTTCTTCAATGGTGTTAGTTTTTAAATTGAAAACTCTATTCGCTTTGCTTCTATTTAAATATCTAATAAAAATTCCTTTATCAGATTTAGGATCAAATTTATCCAAAAAGTAGTATTTAAAACAAAACAATTGCTTCCAAAAAAAATTAATTAAGATACTTTTGGTTTCTTATTGAAAAAAACTTTGTGTTTTGTTGGTTAGTGGTCTAATTAAAATCCTATTAATAATATAACAAGCTGTACCAATAGCCGCAGCCCAAAGATTTCTTGGTAATTTACTATCTGAAAGCATAGTTCTAGCACACTCTTGATTCCTTCTATTCTTACATTTAACTATTCCGTTTTGTTGTGAAGTCTTCGAAAGGAGAAATTATGAGTAATTCCCTTTTGATCATAGAAATTCTCAAAATTTTCATTTTCAAATTCTCCACCATGGACACTACGTATAGTTTTGATTTTTTAAATAAAGTTGATTTTAAATTCTTTTTGAATTTTTTAAATAAATCCAAATCATCAATTTTATGTTTGAGAAAATAAGCCCAAGGTATTTAAAATAATCATCTATAATTAGAAAAACATATCTGCTATGATTTATTAACTGAATTGAGATAACCAAATAATTCTAAATGAAGTAACTCTAGAGGTTTTGAAGTGGACATCTTATCTATTTGTTTAAATGAATGCTTCCTAAGTTTTCCTAGTTGGAAAGCATCACATATACTATCTATTTAAAGTCCATTTTAGGGAGACCTCTTACTAAATCAAGTTTAGAATGTCTAGACTTGAGTTTGAAATTCAAATGCCCAAATCTTGTATGCTAAATCCAAGGGTCACTTGTATTAGCCAATTATTATCTTTTATATGGCACGTATCTTTTTCGAATCAATCTTGTAACCTTTGTCACATAACTGACTTATACTAAGCAAGTTGTGTTTTAAATTCCTAACTATTAAAACATCAAAAATAGTAGGATTTTTTGAATTACCGACATTGCCAACGCCATTTGAGCCGTCTCACAAATTTACCATTCCCCCATCTTCATAGACAATGTCATTCACTATATTTGGATTTCTAGTCATATGTCTTGAATAGCCACTATCAAGTATTCATTTGTTTTTCTTAATTTTCACCGTTGAGTACTGAATTATCAATAGACTTATAAAACATCTATTCCCGCATAACACACCAATTTGGTAGATAACATGATTTTTCAAAATAACTAAATGCAGTGTAACGACCTAGAAAATTCGACGCTCGAATTTTCAACAATAATACATAACTCTGTATTACTTGCCAAAAATCCAAGTATCAAATTCCATATTGTTAATAGAAAGAAGTTAGAGGGTGAGAGAAGAAATAAAGAAATATTAGAATAGAAGAATAAGAAGATCGGAGTCTCACAGCGGAACGAACAAAATATAATATATCAAATACTTTATACAAAAGAACTATATATATTACAACACCAGAGTATACATTTAGATTAATACAACACACAAAGGAAATAAAAAAGTACCTGTAAATATATGGAATACGTCTCAACTTCAACACCTTCTCTAGAACTCCAAGCGAATCTTAACCTGGAAATATACTCGGTCTGACCCGAGCACATTTGAAGCAAAGCAAAATTCACCCGGATTAGTCTAGAATACTTTCAGTAATAAATTTATAGCACAACAACTTGTTTAACTTTGAAAATCTTTTTTGAAAGAAAAGGATAATAGTAAGACCAGCCCACACATAAACACGGACAGTTTTTACCTTATTGTAACCCAAAACATTTTTGATGTATCAAAATCCAGTGATATTATAATAGTATCTATCAATCCACAAATAAATAACCATCTAGTTGAACGCTTGCATCTCACGCTATACATATTCATTATATAATCAAAAACCGCAAGGCGCTTATTTGGGAATGGATTCCAACTATGACAAGGTATGGAACCACCTTCCACTCTAGAGGGTATATACTAGGGTTCAACAAGAACGCCTTGCAACCCGGCCCACACATAACCGACCACTCATTTAGCTGGAGTGTATCGAATATATTGTCACCCATTATGGTTTTAAGGGCCCACCGTATATCCGCGGAGATACAGAAAATGAAAGAAGAACAAATATGAATTTTCTCTAGATCGGTAATAATATATCCTGCTTGGGAATGACCCACCTAGTCATGTTGCCTGCCAGATTTTTATCATTTCCCAGTTGATTAGGCTTGAGGTCATGTTTAACTTTTTAGAACTTCTGGTCGTCATTCACTTTGAACCCCACATCGTCAGATCCGTCAAATCACTAATTGACGTCCAAAAAAATTACCCTAGTGGTTAAGCTAAGAGAAGTGCCCCTCTCCGCCACCAACTATGGTACGTTTGTAAAAATCGTGAGTTTTCAGGAAATACTCTGTTAGACATTCGTCCATACAAGTCATCCAGGAACAAGATGAACCGAAGGCACCCTCCTACCACATCCTAATGTAGGAATCACCTCAAGGATCAGTAGAGAGTAGTCCTTGCAATCCGTAAATTTCATTGATGATAGCCACAGTGTATCTCTTTTGTGGGAGCTACCCAGATATTATAAGTAGTCCTTCCATTTCATAAAGATCTACAGTCTTCAATGCACCATCTTTATTTGTTGGCAGTTATTTTCGATCGCAACATTGGATCGAAGTGGTTTTGGGTTTAGTTCTCATCCCGGTCTCTTCGAAACAACACGTCAAAAATGGTCCAATAAGTTATTTCATTGATAGCCAGGTTTTTAACTATCAATTCACACAATATCATTGTCAAGTATATTGGCAGCTCAGGCGCTTATCATTATTTAAAAGTAGTCATTTGAAACTCTTCCTCGATCTTTAAACCATTTCATCGATTAAACTAATCCATTTACTTTTCGTTTAGAACAAGTGTATTACGAACCATGACCTTTCCATTTTCTAGAAAATAGTGCTATATAAATAGCCAATTGATATAAAACAAAATCATATTACCAACTTGGTCCAACCAAATGTGTTATTATACATTTGTTTATTTAAAATCCCAATAGTTTAATTATAACTCAAAACTTGCAAATAGCGTTGCGAATATTCCTTCTTATGGAAGTAATAGACTAATTCCAAATCCCTTTCCCGTCACTAACTAATACCATCCCTTGATAATAGTGAAGCCGTTCAAGTTGGGGTATTTTATTTACCTCTCAGACCTTGATCGACAACGTTCTTATCTCAGAATAAATAAAAGTTTGTAACTTAAAAATATCAACTAAAATCTTATTTTCTACTTAGGGTTTTATAAACCATATTCTTACTTCGGGAAAACTTCAGTCGATTATAACTATTTCTACTCACTTCATATATTAAGTCATTCTTGCCAAACCATTTCTATAGCTTTGAATTCTTTTATTATCATTCCGCTTATAAATTGGATTAAATACTTTTTTCAAAACTATTAAACGTCATATTATAAAACTAAGATTCTGGAATTTTATAACTAAATTCCATTCATCCGTTTCTTTACACAAAATCATCTAATATCATTATTATACCTTACTTAGGATATATATTACAATTTCATCAACCATCTCTTTTACTCAAAATACGATAAGTATCTTCGCATTCTCAGAAAAACCTTGTTTTATCTTAACTCTTTTTTTTTCAATACAATATTAAACAGAGTATTTGTTTTAAACTAATGCACTAGCTAAAATCTCTTTTATAACCTTGTTTATAAAACTCGTATTTTAACACTGAAATCCATTTAATGCTTCTTATCCCAAATCTTTTTAATGCCCATCTTCTTCGCCTTTCGACATTTCCTTTTTATTTAGATCCTTTAACTTGAATTAATTAACCAAGTAAAATACTTCATTAAAATTCTTATTTTAGCTTATCTTACTCTTTTACTACCCTTGCCAAAATACTTGGATTCATATAATAAATCTCTTTGTAACCTTTTCACAATTATCCAAATGACCTCATTTCAAACTCAATTGTGACCCTAATTAATTCCATTTAAGAAATCATCACTTTAATAGTTTGCTTCATCATTTACTAAAACAATATTAGTTTATTAACTAAATTTGATTTGTTAATCATTTTATTAAACCATAATTTATTATGTTAATTCAGTAATCATCATTAATTAAAAAGGATTCCAAATAATTATTTACAAAACTGCTTCCATTATATTAATTGAAAACCAATTTATCTAATAAACAATTTCAAACAAAACAGTTGACTTAGTCAACTTTAAACCTTCAGTTAGTTCGTTAACTGATTTCAGTAAATTCTTCCTTTTAGATTAATACAATTAATCCAATTATATTACTAAATTGTTTCCTTGTAAGCAATTATTCCAATTTATTAACACGTGGTTTAATTATGGTTTTATTTACTTCTAAAATCTTATTTAAACGTTAAATTCTCATTATAGAATCATTTCATAATACTTATAAAACCAGTTTATAATTATCGATTTAATTTCAAAAACTTTATTTATAAAATATAATAGAAAAATCTTACTTCAGTTATAAAATAAAATTTCTAACTTAACTGCGTCAAATCGCCTGACGGTAAACAAACAACTAGAAAAACAAGTGTGTTTCAGGCCATTTGCTGCCAATTCCTCAATCAATACCATATACTGATTAAAAATACAACAACGTTGAATTTAAATTCAACGTCAACATCCAAACAGGTTTTCATTGTCATTTGGTTTCAATCAGTGCATATATAAACAATATAAAATAAATAGTACATATAATATTTGAGGAATCCAGTTGGATCCCTCCAACCTGTTCTTCCCTGCATCACAGATAATAATATCTAAAATAATTGTTTCCATTTAAATCATCCAATTCAACATAAATAATGTCAACAATCGATAAACAATCAACCAAGCAACCAATCATCCAATTCTTATACTAACAATGATATATTATAATTATACGAATTAAATCACATCAGATTATTTCAGAAAGCATGAGAATTAACTCACATTATTGATTAACGATTTTAGCGCTATTTCGTTTAATGTTAAACAAACGTTTAAAATTAAACAAAAACTCAACAGCTTCCAAATCTCTTCTGAATCACTTCAGCAGCGTAGTGTTCCCCATCTCGATTCCAATGTCTCTGATTTCGTCCCATTCTGACAAAAAAATGACAAGTTATACCTATTATAAGTTTAATGTTTTAATTAAATAACTACTTCTTAACTATAGTTTAATTATAATATTAATTACTTTTAACCCTTGATTAAACTGACTATGCTCCATTGTTTCCTTCCTTCTTGCGATACAGAGCTTCACGCAATTCCCATAGCAACCAATATTATCTCCTGTAGGCTTTAGCACCCAATATAAATTCGACTGTTTAATAAAATAATGATTATCGGAATTAATTAACTATAATTACCTTTATAATCATGGTATCAGGCCAGTCCCCTGCTGCTTTTACGTTCAGCTACTCCCTGCATCATGGAAAAATCATTTAATTTACAAATATTCCTTAATTACTTTGATTTATAACTAATTATGTCAATAATAAAAAAGAACTGATTACGTTTTCATTTGGTTTTATTTGCTTCCCTTTCGTTAACGCGGTATTCAGGGTTACAGAACCCACGTCTATCCAATTTGTCTCTGTTTCCTCTACATGTTCCTTCGTGCAAAATGCAATACCAGGCTCCAAGTAATTCCACCGACCTTGACAACCTCCTGTGCACTGCCTCCGATGATCGACCTGTCATCAGGACCTTCCCTGACTTGCACGCTAACCCCTCGAGGTTCGAACCCAATCTCATAACAACTGGTTCCTCCTGCTGTCATGAATCATCCCACGCACGTTGCTTCTTTCTGCAGCGATTCTGGCCTGCTCGATCCCTTAAACTCCATCTCCACTGTTGGATTTACAGAGCTTGTTGAGCTCCTTACTTTTGCAAAAGGAAGTTTCGTCGATAGAGGAGAGGATTGAGAGATCAAAGGAGGAGAAATTGTTGAGTTCTCAGCTGTTAACTTAATAGGTGGAGGCGAAAATCACTGATTGACCGCGTATGGTCATCACTTAGGGTTTGCATTAGTCTGGGTATATATAAAGTGAATTTAATATTATTTAATTTCTTACGAAACTTACACGTGAAGCTTCTCGCAAAAGCCACTACATACGACCTCCGTTTGAGATGAAACTCCTAATCCTAGCATAAAAAATATTCCAGACCCGATGGGATAAGTTTCGTCGAATTCCGAGGTCGTTTGTGAAAATCCTTTTATAATTCACAGGCCAGAAATCTTGCGTTTAAATTTCACACAATCACAAAATAAATCTAATCAACTTGAAATTTTGAAATTCTACTGGACCTTTTCCTTACGGATCCAATGAAATTTGTTTCGTTAAAATCGGAGTTCGTTGGCTAGCCGTTTATTCTTTTAAAGTTACCCCTATCTGAATTGGTCAAAATAATATAAATGATTAAGGCGTTTATCGTTACCACGATCAAAAGGTAAGTCCGATTGACACGAAAATTGAAATATTATAATAATTAATTAATACGAATCCAACGGCACAAGTTTCGTCTCATTCTGAGACTCTTTCCCGGTAAGTTATTTTTATACGCACCACAATGCTATTTTGAACACCAAATTACACGGTCTTCAAAAATAACAAACTATACACCTCCTGGCTCTAAACATCGATACGAACTCAACGAAATTGGTTTCGCGGCTTAATTCAGTCGTCTGCTCATTTTATACACAAATATCCCTCTATTAAATTAAATTAAATCAATTATGCGCTATAGAAAATGATAGGGCGTTTATGGCTGCCGTTGTCACATACGACATCGATTTGCCATGAATTTTAATACCATACAATAATTTAACATTACGGTTCCAATGAAACTAATTTCGTTGAAAACGGACACTGTTTGCAAAATGGCTATTTTTAAAGCTATCAAATATCAATAATATATATTATTTGAATTCCAAAATAATTTAAATAAAAATAATAACAAATAATTATCATCATATTTGTCCAAATAAAATTATCATATAGTTATATAACTCGATAACAACATTCTGAGTTAAAACGGTACTCAAATTATATTAAAAGTCCTTTTTTAAATTAATTAATAAACGTTGTATTTTAATAACGATTTCCATATCGACTAATTTAAAATTTGAATTGGACATAACTGACAATCTATAACACGAAATCTGAATTTTTCTCTTCCATTAGAAAAATATTATCCAACAGATTCGGACGTTTCTTGTTTCGAAGAAATTCGAATTGTATTGGATCATGTATAACCTTTTAAGTTGAAAACGCTATATTACGAACTACCGTGCCGCTGCAGCTCATTTTATAATTATATATAAACTATACGTTCAAACTTCATTTAAATAAATAAATATAAATCTATTTATTTTTTCAAATCAACATTTAAAACTAAATTAAATGTTTAAACAAAACCGTTAAAAATATGCCACCCCACTTAAAAGAATTTCGTCCTCGAAATTACTAAGATAAGAAGGACGCTGCAAACCCAGTAAGTTTTAAAAATCCAATTAGTTCTAATCGAAACCCAATTCATTTCTGTAAATAAAAATTTCAAAAATCTCAAAAAAATTCTAACACTTTAAATTTTGGAAAAATTTTGGCAGAGTCTCCCCTATACGGAGGACATCTGCAATATTGCAGGAACAATAAATATATATACATCTACCCACATGGCCGGAAAAAGGAAAAAATCAAAACCCAAAAATTGGTATTTTTCATAGGCGTACCTTTTTCGAGTGTTATTTAGCGATTAGCAACAAGCTATACTCGAGTGTGCTCAATTATTATACAGCTCTAAACAAACTGGATTCAATTGGCATCCAGTCTCAATCCAATTGGCTTAAAGATGGATTAGCTCTTCTGCACCAGTTCTTCACTCAGATAAATTTCATCAATTCATAAATATAAGTTCAATCATTCACATTATCCACTTCAACTACTCAATTCATATGAAATTTATTAATAACCAATAGCAATTCATTTTGAATACCTCAGCTGATTCCTTATAGTCAATTTAAATTCATTTCACTTGAATTAATTCATTTAAGATTCTCAACCAATTCTGTTCACTTATACAATTCAACCATTCATTTCGATTGATTCTCAAACATTCCATTTGAATTCCTTGATCTGCAAACATTTCAATTGGCTTACGTTAAATTTTTATTTTAATTTACAAATCCAATCACGATTTATATAATTCATTGTAACTTAACATAAGCTAAATTAGATTTCCTCATTCATATTTGAAGTTATTGATTTATTGATTCCCAACCAAATCTATTTGCTTTCAAATTTACATCCAAGCAATCAACCATGTAATCCACCAATTTATTTGGTTTCAGTAACTGGAATTCATTTTTATTTCCCAAACATCAATCAAATTTTGTTTTCAATTCCAACTCATGAGATTTATTTTAACTCGACATAAGTTAATATCTTCTTGAAATTTCATAACCCATTTGAATCCCAATTCAAATCAACATTAGTAGATTATAATAATTTAAGAAAATAACTATTTTTATTCTCTGTACAAAATATACTAACCAAAAATAGTTCAAAAATAATTTTATATCAAATTACAAATGCGCACTCTTATATATATATATACACACACACACAAAAAAAAACTCAAACTCAATCTAGGATGTTACTGATCCTATCTCTATTGAGTAACGCTACAGAGCCAAAATTATTCCTAAATCTGGCTCTGATACCAACTGTAACGACCCAGAAAATTCGATGCTCGAATTTTCAACAATAATACATAACTCTGTATTACTTGCCAAAAATTCAAGTATCAAATTCCATATTGTTAATAGAAAGAAGTTAGAGTATGAGAGAAGAAATAAAGAAATATTAGAATAGAAGAATAAGAAGATCAGAGTCTCACAACGGAACGAACAAAATATGATATATCAGATACTTTATACAAAAGACCTATATATATATATATATATATATATATATATTACAACATCAGAGTATACATTCAGATTAATACAACACACAGTGGAAATAAACTAGTACCAGTAAATATATGGAATACGTCTCGACTTCAACACCTTATCTGGAACTCCAGGCGAATCCTAACCTGGAAATATACTTGGTCCGACCCGAGCACATTTGAAGCAAAGCAAAATTAACCTCGATCGGTCAGGAATACTTTCAGTGATAAATTCAAAGCATGACAACTTGTTTAACTTTGAAGATCCTTTTTGAAAGAAAAGGATAATAGTAAGACCAACCCACACATAAATACGGACGGTTTTTACCTTACTGTAACCCAAAACATTTTTGATATATCAAAATCTAGTGATATTATAGTAGTGTTTAAATAACCATCTAGTAGAACACTTGCATCTCATGCTCTACATATTCATTATATAATCAAAAACTGCAAGGCGCTTATTTGGGAATGGATTCCAACTATGACAAGGTATGGAACCACCTTCCGATCAGTGTACTCTAGAGTGTATACACTGGGATTCAACAAGAACGTCTTACAACCCGGCCACACATAACCGACCACTCATTTAGCTTGAGTGTATCGAATATATTGTCACCCATTATTGTTTTAAGGGCCCACCGTACATCCGTGGAGATGCAGAAAATGAAAGAAGAAGAAATATGAATTTTCTCTAGATCGGTAACAATATTTCCTGCTTGGGAATGACCCACCTAGCCATGCCGCCTGCCCGATTTTGTCATTTCCCAGTTGATGAGGCTTAAGGTCACGTTTAACTTTTTAGAACTTCTGTCCGTCATTCACTTTGAACGCCACATCATCAGATCTGTCAAATCACTAATTGACGTCCACAAGAAAATACCCTAAGGGTTAAGCTAAGAGAAGTGCCCTATCCACCACCAACTATAGTATGTTTGTAAAAATCAATGTACGTGAGTTTTCAGGAAATACTCTATCAGACATTCGTTCATACAAGTCATCCAGGAACTGGATGAACCGAAGACACCCTCTTACCACATCCTTATATAGGAATCACCCCAAGGATTAGTAGCGAGTAGTCCTTGCAATCCATAAATTTCAATTACGACAGAACCGCAGTGTATCTCTTTTATGGGAGCTACCAAGAGATTATAAGTAGTCATTCCGTTTCATGAAGATCTATAGTCTTCAATGCTCCATCTTTATTTTCTGCCAGTTAGTTCCGATCGCGACGTTGGATCGAAGTGGTTTTGGGTCTAGTTCCCATCCTGATCTCTTTGAAACAACACGTAAAAAATGGTCCAATTAGTTATTTCATTGATAGTCGGGTTTTTAACTATTAATTCACACAATAGCATTGTCAAGTATATTGGCATCTCAGGCTCTTATCATTATCTAAAACCATTCACTTAAAACTCTTCCTCGATCTTTAAACCATTGCAAAGATTAAATCGGTCCATTTACTTTTCATTTAGAACAAGTGTATTACGAACCATTACCTGTCCATTTTCTAGAAAATAGTGCTATACATATATCCAATTGATATAAAACAAAATCTAGTACCAACTTGGTCCAACCAAATGTTTTATTATACATTTGTTTATTTAAAATCCCAATAGTTTAATTATAACTCAAAACTTGCAAATAGCATTGCGAATATTCCTTCTTATGTAAGTAATAAACTAATTCCAAATCCCTTTCCCATCACAAACTAGTACCATCCCTCGATAATAGTGAAGCTGTTCAAGTTAGGGTATTTTATTTACCTCTCAGACCTTGATCGACAACGTTCTTATCTCAAAATAAATAGAAGTTCGTCACTTAAAAATATCAACTAAAATCTTATTTTCTATTTACAATAGGATTTTATAAACCATATTCTTACTTTGGGAAAACTTCAGTCGATTATAACTATTTCTACTCAATTCGTATATTAAGTCATTCTTGCCAAACCATTTTTATAGCTTTGAATTCTTTTATTGTCATTCCGCTTATAACTTGGATTAAATACTTTATTCAAAACTATTAAACGTCATATTATAAAACTAAGAATTTGGAATTTTATAACTAAATTCCGTTCATCCGTTTCTTTACACAAAACCATTTAATATAATTATTATACCTTACTTAGGATATATATATATATTACAATTTCATCAACCATCTCTTTTACTTAAAATATGATAAGTATCTTCGCATTCTCGGAAAAAACTTGTTTTATCTTAACTCTTTTTTTTAGTACAATATTAAACAGAATATTTGTTTTAACTATCACACTAGGTAAAATTTCTTTTATAACCTTGTTTATAAAACTCGTATTTTAACACTGAAATCCATTTAATGCTTCCTATCCCAAATCTTTTTAATGCCCATCTTCTTCGCCTTTTCGACATTTCCTTTTTATTTAGATCCTTTAACTTGAATTAATTAACTAAGTAAAATACTTCATTAAAATTCTTATTTTAGCTTATCTTACTCTTTTACTACCCATGCCAAAATACTTGGATTCATATAATAAATCTTTTTGTAACCTTTTCACAATTATCCAACTGACCTCATTTCAAACTCAGCTGTGACCCTAAATTAATTCCATTTAAGAAATCATCACTTTAATAGTTTGCTTCATCATTTACTAAAACAGTATTAGTTCATTAACTAAATTAGATTAGTTAATCATTTTATTAAACCATAATTTATTATGTTAATTCAATAATCATCGTTAATTAATAAGGAAATTAATATATAAGAAATCATATTTATTCCAAATAATTATTTACAAAACTACTTCGGTTAGATTAATTGAAAACCAATTTATCCAATAAACAATTTCAACCAAAACAGTTGACAGTCAACTTTAAACCCTCAGTTAGTTCTTTAACTAATTTCAGTAAATTCTTACTTTTATATTAATATAATTAATCCAATAATATTACTAAATTGTTTCCTTATAAGCAATTATTCCAATTTATTAACCCATGGTTTAATTATGGTTTTATTTACTTCCAAAATCTTATTTAAACATAAATTCTCATTATAGAATCATTTTATAATACTTATTAAACCAATTTATAATTATCGATTTATTTTAAAAAACTTCATTTATAAAATATAATAGAAAAATCTTACTTCAGTTATAAAATAAAATTATAACTTAACTGCATCAATTCGCCTGACGACATACCAACGACTAAAAAAATAAGTGTGTTTCAGACCATTTGCTGCCAATTCCTCAATCAATACCATATATTGATTAAAAATACAACAACGTTGAATTTCAATTCAACATCAACATCCAAATAGATTTTCAGTGTAATTTTGTTTCAATCAGTGCATATATAAATAATATAAATAAACAGTACATATAATATTTGAGGAATCCGGTTGGATCCCTCCAACTTGTTCTTCCCTGCATCACAAATAATAATATTTGAAATATTTGTTTTAATTTAAATCATCCAATTCAACATAAATAATGTCAACAATCAATAAACAACCAATAATCAACCAAGCAACCAATCGTTCAACTTTTATACTAACGATGATATATTATAATTATATGAATTTAATCACATCAGAGTATTTCAGAAAGCATGAGAATTAACTCACATTATTGATTGACAATTTCAGCGCTATTTCGTTTAATTCTAAACAGGCGTTTAAAATTAAACAAAAACTCGACAGCTTCCAAATCCCTTCTGAATTAGTTCAGTAGCATAGTGTTCCCCATCGTGATTCCAATGTCTCTGATTTTATACCTATTATAAGTTTAACGTTTTAATTAAATAACTACTTCTTAATTATAGTTTAATTATAATATTAATTACTTTTAACCCTTGCTTAAACTGACTATGCTCCATCGTTTCCTTCCTGCTTGCGATACAAAGCTTCACGCAATTCACATAGCAACCAATATTACCACCTGTAGGCTTTAGCACCCAATATAAATTCAATTGTTTAATAAAATAATGATTATCTATACTAATTAACTATAATTAATTTTATAATCATGGTATCAAGCCAATCCCTTGCTGCTTTTACATTCAGCTACTCCCTACATCATGGAAAAATGATTTAATTTACAAATATTCCTTAATTATTTTAATTTATAACTAATTATGTTAATAAAAAAAGAATTGATTACGTTTACGTTTGGTTTCATTTGCTTCCCTTTCGTTAACGTGGTATTCAGGGTTATAGAACCCACGTCCATCCAATTTGTCTCTATTTCCTCTACAGGTTCCTTCGTGCAAAACGCAATACCAGGCTCCATGTAATTCCACTGACCTTGACAACCTCCTGTGCACCGCCTCCGATGATTTTCCTGTCATATGGACCTACCCTAACACGCCCGCCAACCCCCTCGAGGTTCGAACCCAATCTCAGAACAACTGGTTCCTCCTACTGTCGTGAATCATCCCACGAACGTCGCTTCTTTCTACAGCGATTTTGGCCTGCTCAAACCCTTAAACTCCAAATCCATCGTTGGATTTACAGAGCTTGTTGATCTCTTTGCTTTTGCATAAGGAAGTTTCGTCAATAGAGGAGAGGATTGACAGATCAAAGGAGGAGAAATTGATGAGCTCTCAGCCGTTAACTTAATAGGTGGAGGCGGAAATCACTGATTGGCCACATGGTCTTGACTTAGGGTTTGCATTAGTCTGAGTATATATATAAAGTGAATTTAATATTATTTAATTTCTTATGAAACTTACACGTGAAGCTTCTCGCAAAAACCACTACATACGACCTCTGTTTGAGATGAAACTCCTAATCCTAGCATAAAAAAATATTCTGGACCCGATGGGACAGGTTTCGTCGAATTCAAAGGTCGTTTGTAAAAATCCCTTTAAAATTCATAGGCTAAAAATCACGCATTTAAATTTCCCATGATCACAAAATAATATAAATCGTTATATCATTAAAATCGAAGTTCGTTTGGCTAGCCGTTTATTCCTTTAAAGTTACCCCTATCTAAATTGGTCAAAATAATATAAATGATTAAGCCGTTTATCGTTGCCACGATCAAACGGTAAGTCGATTGATACGAAAATCAAAATCTTATAATAATTAATTAATACGAATCCAATGGCACAAGTTTCATCTCATTCCGAGACTCTTTCCCGGTGCACAATTTTTATACGCACCACAATGCTATTTTGGACACCAAATTACACAGTCTCCAAAAATAACGAACTATATACATATCTGGGCTTTATACGTTAATACGAACTCAACGGAATTGGTTTCGCGGCTTAGTTCGATCGTCTGCTCAAGTTATACACAAATATCCCTCTATTAAATTAAATTAATTTAATTATGCACTTTAGAAAATGACTGGGCATTTACGGCTGCCATTGTCACATACGACATCGGTTTGCCATGAATTTTAATACCATACAATAATTTAACGTTACGGTTCCAATGAAACTAATTTCGTTGAAAACGAACTCTGTTTGCAAAATGGCTATTTTTTAAGCTATCAAATATCGATAATATTTATTATTTAAATTCCAAAATAATTCAAATAAAAACAAATTATTATCATCATATTTATCCAAATAAAATTATCATATAGTTATCTAACTCGATATCAACATTCTGAGTTATAACAGTGAAACGTCCCGGATTTTTCGGCTATTTAAATTCGAATATTTAAATTTATTTTAAATATTATATTAAAATTTCTTAATGAATTCAATATCGAAATCGTTAATTAAATGACGACTGAGCATTTATATTTATATTTTAAATTATAAAACGAACTCGAAACAGCGTGGTAGTTCGTAAAAATTGAATTTCAACTTCAATTGATTATACAGAATTCGTTTTAAGTCGGATTTCTATGAAACAAGAAACGTTGGAATCATTATGATCATAATTTTCTAATAAAAGGGAAAAATCGAGTTTTCATATTGTAGATTTTGTTTTAGGTCCAAACCAAATTTCGAATATAGTCGTTGTAGAATCCTTTATTAACCATAACGGATTTTTTAACATAATTAAATATTGGATTTGAATTCGGACAAGCTCTTTGAGGCGTAGTTGTAATAACCCGGAAATCCGAGCTAATTTAAAATTTTTATTTTGGCAATTTTAGCGAATTTTGATTATTTAAAATGAATTATTTTAAATAATATCAACGAGAAATTTATTTTGAATAAAATTTGAACGTATATATTTATATAGATCGTCGTTAGAATATAAATATTTATTTATTTATATAAAAGGAATTGAAAATGGCGCGGTAGTTTGATAATTCGATTTCAAACTTCAAATGAATGTACCGGGTGCAAAATAAACCGGATTTTAGTAAAACCAAAAATAATAGAATCTAATTGAGAATATCTTTCCAATGAATCTGAAAAATCAAAATTTCATAGCGGGAATCAAAAGATATGTCCAAATGAATTTTCAGAATAGTCGCTATGGAATTCTAGCCCTTAAAAATGGAAATTTTGCAAACGACCTCGGATTTCGACGAAACCACTTTTGTTGGATCCGTGATGTCAAGTTATTGCTAGATTCCAATTTTCATAATTTTTTGAATCAATATGTGAGCGTGGCAAAGGAAAACGCGTTTGACCAGTTTCAATTGATTTTAATCGACTGGAAAATGGCCATTTTTCAGACGGTCTCAGAATTTGACGAAACTGGGTTTGTTAGGACCGTATCGTTAATACGAAGCTAGATAATATTTTTCTGGAATTTTTTGAGTTAGTATTTGACCCCGGTAAATTGAAATGCGCGTTCAAATTCAATATATAGAGTTATATGTTGATTTTGACGAAAACTGGTCATAACGATCGAATTGGCCTGTGATACATATCCTATTGTGTTCGGAATGGGGGTGAAACGCCATGGACGACAGGCGGTGGGCCTCGTTTCGAGGTCGAATAAGAAAATTCAACCTCTCAAAATAAAATAAAAAAATTAAAAATAAAATCTCCCCCTCTCTCCTTATTTCCTCTCAGCCCCTCCCCCCCCCCCCCACCCCACCCCCCCCCCCCCCCCCCCACGTTCATTTTTAAAATCGAAAAGAAAAAAAAGAGGACGGCGGGGCGGAGCGGCCTCCTCCATCGCCGCTGCCACCGCCCAAGGCGGCGCCCTCCACCAGGAACCCCCACCCTCTTCTCCTCCCGCTCCTCTCTCTTCTTCCAACTGAAAGCAACCGAGCCCCCCATCGAAGAAACCAATGCAGCCACCCCACCCCCCCCCCCCCCCCGGGCGACCGCCACCTCCGCCTCACGCAGCCCTGACACCACCCACCTGCAGTCCGACGTAGCGCCCTCCCCCCCCCCCCCCGGGCGACCACCACCTCCGCCTCACGCAGCCCTGACACCACCCACCTGCAGTCCGACATAGCGCCCTTCGCCCCCCCCCCCTTTAGACGATTTACAGTAAGTCTTTTTAATTTACTTAGTTTCTACATTCTTAGTTTAAAACAAAATCAGTTTTTCTTGTAATGGAAATGTAAGGATTAGCTTTATTTATAGAAAATATAAAGTAAAGATTTAATTTTTATTAGCTAAAAGATTTTGATTTAGAGAAAAATATGGTTTTCTTTGTTTATAAAAAGGTGTAATTTTTAAACTAGAAAAAGGCAGATTTTTTATTTTGCAATGATTGGATTATTATCATAGCAAAGAGATGATTTTTACCGTGGACAAAGATATGATTTTGAAATTATAAAAGGTGGTATTTTTTTAAATATGAAAGCTTCATATTTTTAGATATGAAGAGGTCGGATTTTTATCATGAAGAACGTGATATAAAAATATAATTTTTATATCATAGAAAGGTTAAAAATATAATTTTTATAAAGTAGAAGTATTAAAAATATGATTTTTATATTATATAGGTAATAAAAATTTGATCTTTGTATATGTAGCAAAATAAAAATCTGATTTTTATTATATCTATGTTGAAATAAAAATGTGATTTTTATAGCGATGAGATAAAAATTTGATCTTTATATATAAAGTGGAAATATAGAAATATAATTTTCATATAGAACGAAGCATTGAAAAATATATGTGAAGTAGAAATAAAAATATAATTTTTATTTATTGAATGAAGCAATAAAAATATTATTTTTATTTGAACAGCGTGAAAAGAACTGAATTGGAATTGCAAGAAAATCCAGATGTTCACTAGTACAAAAGAAAAGCACGACGGAGTGGAACCCTCAGTGAGAACTCCTTACCTTTAATTTATTTCTAGTTTGAATATATACTAGGATGTAGACGGTGTTTAGTAGCACCCGACGCCCGTCGTCCACAGACCATAGACGACTTGTATGCTTGTTTGTTTGATTTTGATGTGTATTTGATTGTGTGATGTGATGTGAAAGGAAATAAAATATTTATATAGTTAAAAATATTACATAGTTAAAAATAGAATTTTTAACGTGTATTTAAAATAAATATTTATAAACACATCGGATATTTTTTTATATACATTGATTTGATTGATATAGATTAGGACGATAAATTTTACACATTGCCCAACTGCACAAATAAAATCTGTGTTTGATTGTTTGAAATCCCACACGGGTATTGGGATGATATTTGACATACACTAATTCCGATTGTTTAGTTGTATGTCGATCGATTGGTCGACAGACTGTGTAAGCGTTAATTATTTATATTTAATGCTTATTCAGTTGTGTGGTGCACTCTGGATGATGGTTGATTATTTATCGTTGTTATTTTATACATGTGTTGTAGAAAATCCATATAATTAACATTATATGGTAATTGATTGGGCCTCATTCCAGTTTTGAAAAAAAAAATTTGAAAAAGAAATATTTGAATAGAAATATTTGAAAAAGAAATATTTGAAATCGAATATTTGAAATCGAATATTTGAAAATAGAAATATATGAAGCCGTGTTGATTAGATTGACATCATTTTGACGTGAACGATATTTATATCGACTTTATTCATTTTTCAATGAATATTGAAAGTGATTTCGAAATTCGAATTAAATTGAAATGAATTGAAATTCGAATTAAATTGTAATGAATTGAAATCGATTTGAAATGAATTTAAAACGAATTTATATTGGAATATTCAATTTTGATTTGAAATTGAATATGAAGTTGAAACCGTTTTGAAAATGAATTTAAAACGATTTATAAAGCACGTTGTGAATTGAAATCGATGAAGGAAATATTATATATATAATATAATGGCCTGAAAAGAACGTGCCGCGCCGCGGCCGTTCGTGAATTTCGACCATTGACTTCGAATGGATATTACGGGAGATCCGACCGTCGGATTCTCCTAAAACCGGAACCGGTGGGTTCGTATCGAAAAGAGCTTTCTAACAAATATTAGAAATTAGAAATCTAACGGTTGGATTTGGAATTATGTCCAAATCAAATTTGGAAAAGGTCGCTGTAAGTGCAGTTCAATGGCCGTTGATGGAAATCGACTGTACGGGCCTTGATAAAATTATTAAAAATAGTAATAATTTGTGTAAAATCATAAGAAATGATTTGTGAAGAATTGGGATGAAAAACTCCATATTTGAAAAGATAAAAGTAGATTTTTATCGAAATGAACTAGTTTTGAACTAGAGTAATAATTTATTTATTTTTAAAAATAAATAAATTGGATTTGAAATGATTTTGAAATATAACCAGGATTTCCAATAATTGAATTGGAATGGATTTGAATCGAAATTGCCTTTGGAATATTTCGATGTTGGATTTAGTGATTATACAGATGTTGTTATGGAAATTTGAAAGATTTATGTATACATATCGTTATTTCCAATACGATATTTGTTGGTCGTAGAATTTGATATTGAATATAAGCCGATATATTTTCTATTCAGAGCATTGTATTTAATATCAAATGTAATTTGGGTTTGTCGTGAATGGTGTCTTCATTAACACTGTTCTTAAACCCAGTTGAGAAAAAGATTAAATCTTTTTATTTAGATTTAATGAAGTGTACCAATTAAATAATATTTAATTGGAATTGAATTGGTATTGATTTTTGGGTTTATCGTGAACAGTGTTTTAAATAACACTTGTTCTTTAACCCGAAAATTAATGGAATGTGATTTTGGGTTTATCGTGAACCGTGTTTTAAATGACACTGATTCTTTAACCCAGTTAAAGATTAAAACTAAGTGGAGTTTTAATGAATCTTTAATTAGATTGAAAAGATCGAGAATGGAGTATCACCAGTTTTACTCCAAGCGATAGTTAAATCTTTAATTAGATTTGAACATGAAATGGTAATTGAAATTACCGATAACACCGTGGTGTTAGATATGAAGTATTACCAGTTTTACTTCATGGGGTGAATAGGTTGGGATTGGGAAATAAAATAAATGATTACTTCGGTGTGGTTCGCTAATCCCGACTAGTTTGAACTGATATTCAAAGAAGATTAAAGAATAAATTTAAAGAATTTATCTTTGATAAAATTAATGGGAACCGTTCCCAAAGTACAAGAATATTTGAATAAAAGAATATTCTGAATTGGAATGAGGCGTATGTTGTGTTTGTGTCACACGTGTTTATTATATACGCGAGTTGTTCAGAAAGACCGGTTTATCCCATTTTGAATAACTGATTCGACGTGGTGTCGAAGGTGAAGACGGTGGTTGAAGACCGGAGGTCTTCACGTCGTTTGGGTGATTACTGATGATCTTGATTGGGCCATACACCCAAGAGGAGGGAATCAGTTAGTGGTCGTCCAGACGTACTTGGAGATCGATGGATATGCGGGGTACTAGGTGCCTCCGGTTTCGTTCAGACCCAGAACGAACTTGTAAATGGACTTTGTGTCTGACATTGGATTTTAGTCTGTGTGATTGATTTCTATTAAATGTATATCTGTTTGGCGGCGGAGAATTTATTCTCTTGCTTAACGCCCTTCTCTGAAACGTAGGAGCTCAGGGGTTATATGTTGATAGATGTCAAACGCATGGAGTGAATTGCCTGTGTGGCATGCCTAAGTGGCAATTGATCAAGGCTTCTGTTGAAAAGAAAAGTCTTGTGGTTGATGATCAAAGCACAGCCTGTGTGGCTTAGCTTTGTGTAGCGTTGATTCGCGAGCCTCACACCCCGGTTGTGAACCAGAAACGGGAGAGGACCTCAGCGAGGACATGCGTTTCTTTCTAGCTAGAAGTGGCGTCAGTGGTTTTACACGCCCTGACGAGTTTGACTTATGTGGTTGTTGCTGTTGTGAGGCGCCTCGGTTATATCGGTCAATCCGGGACCGATGGAGTCATTTGTTGGCTCATTTACGCCCCATAGGGCGGGGAAACGCAGTGTTCAGGAATTTTAATCAACATCGGTGGACTGGCCAACGAATGACTGCGTTGTTGTTTTATGCACTGGTATTCTTGGGAGGAAACCCGTCCCGTGTTATACGGCGTGGTCCCTTGATTTACCTAACTTTAAAATAAAGATTAATAACTGTTTTAGTTCTCACACCAGTCACATGACTGACCTGGAGCTTATTTTTTTAACCTAAACTCTAGGTGCCCTTATTTTGACACAGGCAGCTAGTAGTTTTGGTTTTGCAGATTTATATTCACAGGAGCCTGGTTTACAGCTGGAACGATATCCGGAAAGCTTTGTATCCGTGTATCTTCTTCAGTTGTATTTTGTATTATTTTCCGCTGCTATGTAATGTAATTTAAATCTATGATATTTTCTGTGTAATATTTATTCATTTATGCTCTGTATATTCTTGTATCTGATGGAATTGTTGTAATATACAATGAAATGTTCTTCCGTCTGCGTTCTGTTGTGGCTTGTTCTCAACTCAATCCGGGATTTCCCGTAAGGGGGATTTCGGGTCGTTTCAGTAGTCATAATTTAATTTTTAGAATTTTTCTATAATTTTTAATTTGGAAAATACGCCACTTTTTATTTGGGGTATTTTGCACCCTATATCAACATTTTGGGGTTTCACAATATAAGTTAATCTACCGATATTTTTATATTTTTGGAATCGTGAGGCATTGCTCGACACAACGGTGTTTTTATTTCTGTCTGTAACGGCTCAAACATGAACGTAAGTTTTACGGAACGCAGTGCGCTTAAACTTTAAAACAAAAATCTATACAAAAGCTTTGGAAACTTGAATACACTCAACTAAAAGTGCACGCCTTCAACTAAATGGGTAAGTATCACTTTATGTAGCTTGCTCCAAAGTGTCCGAAGTAATGTGTGACTGAGATCTAGTACATTAGCAGATCTATCCCTTTTAAATCAAACAACCAATCCTAACGTACCTATTTGCATAGAAGCCTACCATACAAACCTATTCTATATCATACAGGACATGTTTTTCTCCGATTCTTTTTCTTAAGTTTCAACCAGTACGTACACCCTATGTCCTACGAACCTTCATGTCTGCAACACTACCAAACTGCACATGCACCGAATTAATATACACAGACTTCACATGAATACCTATATAAAAAAAGAGAGAAAGGCTATTAGTACAGGCTTATTAAATATTTTAAACTAGACACTGCCACCCTATGTGTTAGATAATACGATTCCATGCCTTGTAAGCCAAACCACTGGTTCCTTGCCCGCCAAACAAACCAATGCCTTCCAACCCACGTAAACGTGCCCCCCAAACTTACTCTAGAGTATATATGTTTGGCCACTCCACCTTGTTCTTTAAACCCAAAATGAATCAAACAATAAGAAAACCAAAAACACTTTCTTCCTTCCTCTTTAAACATAAACCGAATCAAATACACGATAGAATGAAGCGACCTTATATTTGTAGAGCTTGGGTTCGTGTTCAGCTTCATGGTGTCTGCGTCGGGGTTGTCACTGTTGCGAAGGAAAGCTCGATGGTGTTGGTCAGGGGGTCAGTGTCGGATCCAGTAGCACTTGAAGGAAGCATGGTGTGGGTGCATGGAGAAGTGGTCAGGATGAGAATGTGCTAGAGCATGACACGTATGGGGTAGGGAATGTGTTTTTTCGAAGCTCGTCGGGGATTGTTAGATGGAGTTTCAGTCATGATGTTTTCAGACGCAGTGAATTGTGTGTGGAGTTACGGAAAGTGGCGAGTAGGAGACTGGAAGAGGAATCGTGTAAGGTGGAATACTCCATGTGTTGGCGGTGGAGCATGCGTGTGCAGTAGTGGGATAGGGGGAGAGGTAGTTGGTATTTCGAAATTCTTGTAGTGTGTTATTACATGCGGTCTGTAGAAGATTGAGAACAAGGTGGAGGGTTGGAGGAGTATCATTGTAACAAAGGGGTTGTCTGTGATAACGTGGTAGATGGTCACGCACTGGGAGGAGGAGAAGTTTTGGAAAGAATGGCTTGCGGTGATTTAAAATAAAGGTTTATTTTACTGAAGCATGGCATGAGCTTGGAGGAGTGAAATATATGCATAGAAGAACAAGGAAATGAGGGTGAGGCGGGTGCAGATGTTTGTATGGAGTTTTGGGCCTGACGTCAACAACAGTGGACGTGGAAGTAACTAAGCAAGCATGTTAAAGATATTAAATAACACATACTGTAGCGGTATGATATAGTGAAGGAAGAACACGGCAAAGTGACAGGTGGATATATGAGGGAAGCTGCGGTGAAAGGATGTGCATACAGTGGGGTTTCTATGGCGTCTCAGCAGGACTGTACGTGGATGGAGTATCGTTGGCGGGACGTAAATTCTGGACTATTGGGCCTTATGTTAGTTCACAAAAATTGGAGAAAAGGAGTCCAGATGAATCAAGGGCTTTGGAAATCCTTTGGGAAAGACACATGAGGATAGCCACGAGTTTAATTCACTAATTACGGTAAGTAGTATAAATTAAATAACAAAAAATAATTTAGTTTTATCAATCGTTAATTTAGTTAAACTTATAACATCTATTATTCGCCTGTCCGTTATCAAAGTTGTGCTTAATCATTCACTTGGGAGCGTAGGGTAGTGTACTATGTTGTTGACCAAGTTCGGACAGGATCAGATGCAATTGGATTTTCGATTCACGGTACGCGAATAGATCATCGAAAACAAAGGTGAGTTAATTCTCACACATTTCTGAAATACTAGGATGTGCTAAATTCATATAATTAGATTAAATCATTGATAATTGGTTGATTGGATGCCTTGGATGCCTATGGTTGATTTAATGGTTGATGTTAATTATATTATCGCCGTTTAAAATATTTCTATATGCTGATATGAAATATTCTAATGATTTGTGTTGCAGGGAAGAACAGGTAGGGGGAATCAAACCGGATTCCTCCAATATTTAATATGTTGTTATTTCATATTTTATATGAACTGTTCAAGACCCGTTGACTTTAAACCTTGTTGATTGTTGAATGTGGTTGAGTTTTGAATCAATAAATAGTATGGTTGATAGATAAATAGCAGATGGCCTAGATATACACCATTTACAAAGATCGATTCATCGTCAGGTGAATCACTAGAAAAGAAGTTACAATTTTTTTTAACCAAATATAGATTTTTAAATATATTATTTTAAGTGAAGTTTTAAAGAGAGAATAAACCAACCATACCTATACATTGATTGGTTTAACCAAAATCTACCGTGCGCGAAGCACGTGCTTATATAAGTAATTATTTAACAATTTTATTCAAGTGGCCAGAATTAATGTGACAAATAGAATGGGTTTATATTGATATGGATTTAATAAAAATCAAAGTGAACAGAATTATTTAGATTAATTAATTTAAATGGCAAGATGAATATCGATTGACTAACGGGTTAGTTATGTTTAGAGTTGAACAAGTTAACGACATTAACTGAAATTGTTTATTAAATTAGTTCAATAATTTAAAGAGAGTAGTTAATGGTAAAATAATCCAGTTTTATTTTTATAAATATTGAAACTTGATTATTAGTCATTTAAATAATAATCGAAGTGAATGTAAAATATATTTAGGAAAGTTTGTGAAGTTTAAAGCCATGTTTATAGTTAATAAAGAGATTTAATATTTATAATGTGAAATCAAAATTTTAACTTGATTCTTACTTAATTATATTTAGTTGGATTCTATGAATCCAAGTTATACGAAGTTATAAAACCCAAGTCTATTTGAATATATAAATGGATCGAGTTATTAGAAGGGACATTTGAATAAAGAAAAAGCCAGGAATGGAAATTGAAGAATTAGAACTTAACTGGGAATCAGTTGGGATAATCGATTTTCTGAATATTGATCTGATGTTGGTTTCGGCCTTCGGGGTTAATATTTAAGGAATTATTTTCTAACTTATTTACGGTTAGGAACTAGTTGAGATAATAAATGGGAAACCAAATGTAAACCCAAGTTTGAATTAGAATAGTTAAATGAGATAAGCTATAAAGATGCGATATAGAACCGCTATTCTAAAGAAGAGATAATATTTCGTCAAGATGGAATTAAAATGGGATTTGTTGTGATATGGGGGATGAGTATCGGTTTTTATATTACAACTGATATCTATCTTACGATAAGAACGTTGTTGGTTAAGGTTTGAGAGGTAATTAAAATACCCCAACTTGAATAACTTCAGGATTATCAAGGATGATATTAGTCGTAATGGTGAAAGTGATAGAATAAAATATTTTGGGAAAATAACAGTGTAACGTTATTTGAATGACTTGGATATATATAAAATAAGATTCCGATACAAAAGGAAATTAAAATGGAGATTGATGGAAATATAACGATATTTTCTAAGTTAAGAATAGGATTTAAATGGGGTATTCTAAAAGAATGAGGGGTGGTTTTGATATTCAAATAATGAAGCCAAGAAGATGTCGTAATAATTGTTTTACGAATGATAAGGGATTCGATAAGATAATAAGAAATGTTATAGCCATGTTTTGAAATGTTAGTTAAATTAGATATCATTTTAAGAAATTTTCTAGGTATATAGGTAAAAGGGATTTGAGAATATTAACATATTTAAACCAATATATTATAATGGCTAAGGGATGTTGTGTATAAACCAACGGATCTGTTTATTTTTATGGTTGTTTATTTTGATAGTTAAATAACCGACTATCAAAATCTGACCCAACGTTATTGGTACGAAAAGACCGGGATCGAATTTTCATTCGAAAACCATTCCGTCCAATGAATACAAAAACGTGGAAAGGAGCTGATCGAGATGGAGCAAGTGAAGACCGCAGATCTTCATGAAACGGAAGAGTTGCTTACAATCTCTGGCTGATCCTAGAGATATACTGTGATTCTGTCGTGATTGGAATCTACGGGTTGCAAGGACTTCTCGTCGTTGATCCATGGGGTGATTACTATATTGGATGCAGTAGGAGAGTACCTTCAGTTCATCCTATACCTGGATGATGTATATAGACGATGTGAATGGTGGCCAGATATTTCAAAAGTCGATTATAGCCTCAAGCCTCATCAACCGGGAAATGACAAAAATCGGGCGGGCAGCATGGCTATGTGGGTCGCACCCATTAGGGACCATCTAGAGAATATTCATATTTGTTACTTCTTTTCATTTCTGTATCTCCCGGGAACTACGGTGGTCGCGACAAAAAGCCGTAAGGTGACAATATACTCGATACACTCAAGAGAAATGAGTGGTCGGTCATGTATGGGCCGGGTTGCAAGGCATTCTTGTTGAACCCAGTGTATTCGTCTCTAGAGATACACTATTGGTAGGTGGTCCCATACCTTGTCATAGTTGGAAATCCAATATCCAATAAGCGCCCGCGGTTTTGATTGTATACTATATATGTGTAGCGTGAGATGCAAGCGTTCCACTAGATTCTATTTACTTGTATTTAGACACTATTATAATATCAAAATAGATATTGATTTCAAAACGTTTTGGGTTATAGTAAGGTAAAAACCGTCCATGTTTATGTGTGGACTGGTCTTACTATTATCCTTTTGTTTCAAAAAGGATTTTTAAAGTTAAACAAGTTGTTTACCATATGTATTTATCACTGAAAGTATTTCAGACTGATGCGGGTGAATTTTGCTTTGCTTCAATGTGCTCGGGTCAGACCGAGTATATGTACAGGTTAGATTTCGTTTGGAGTTTCAGAGAAGGAGTTGAAGTTGAGACGTATTCCATATATACTGGTACTAATTTATTTCCGCTGTGTGTTGTATTAATCTGAATGTATACTCTGATGATGTAATTATATATATATATATATAGTTCTTTTATAAAGTATTATTGATTATTATATTTTGTCCTTTTTGCTGTGATATTCTGATCTTCTTATTCTTCTATTGTAATATTTCTTTCTACCCTCACCCTCTAACTTCTTTCTATTAGCTTTCTGGGTTTTCGATACTGGAGTTTTGGACACAGGAAGTGTTAGTGTCTAAATTTGAGTGTCGAATTTCCCGGGTCGCTACAGTTGGTATCAGAGCTGGTAGCTTAATTGGTACGGATGATAGGGGGTTCTCACTTCACGTTAGGTGGCGAACGGGAGACTCTTACCCCTACATCTCCCAACAATGTGAGTTGGTCGAGTCATGAGGCTGGCCGTAAAAGCAGTTCTGAGGTACCAGTGTAAGCCACGGGGGGAGGTTAGCCCTCTGCCTTGGGGGTTGAGGGATGGTTGAAAAGCCTACCGAAATCGCCGGGTCGCTACAGTTGGTATCAGAGCAATGGTTTAGGAATAACCTTGGCTCTGTGGTGTAACTCGATAGAGATTGGGCTAGTAATACCCTAGATCGAGTTGAGTGTATATATATATGAGAGTGCGTATTTGTAATTTGAATATAAAATTATTTTTATATAGTTTTGACCTAATATATTTTATAGGAAGGTAAAATTTATTATCGAATTATTATTTGATTTGGATGAAATAGAATCATTTCAAATATGAAATGATATTAAATTCAATTGTATGAATGAATCTTATGAATTGAAATTGAAACAAGTCAACTAAAATCTGGCTTGTGTTAGGTAAGATAAAAAGTGAATGTATCCAAACAGAACAAATGGAAATTTGTTGGATTGTATGTTTGGAATAAAATTCATGAATATGGATTTGAATTGGATTTAGAACCAATGAATGGGTTGAGCTTGTTAAAATGAGATTCGGGGTTAATAAATTGGAATAGTTTAATAAAACTAGAAGGAAATTTAAATTAAAGAATTGATGGATAAAATTTGAATTTGACATTAAATATTTAACTAAAGATAAGTTAAATAAAAACTAAAAGAAAAATGAAATGATTTGATTAAATGATTGTTTCTTACTTGGCTGGATTGGATTAAATTGAAACCATTAGTAGTTAATTAAGAAGTTGAATGGATTAAAAAGAAAGGAATTCCAGCATAACGGCTTTTGGATGGGATTATATGATATAACCCCGTATCAGTTTTTGCATTGGATGTTGAGTAAAGGGCAGACTACCAGAAGGCTATGATAATTGACTTGATCACGGAGATTGAAGCATAGATTGGGAAATGAAGAGATGTTGGTTGATTTGCTTCAAAAC
Source organism: Allium sativum (assembly GCA_030737875.1). NCBI lineage: Eukaryota > Viridiplantae > Streptophyta > Magnoliopsida > Asparagales > Amaryllidaceae > Allium > Allium sativum. The sequence goes on along the minus strand of CM060922.1, from coordinate 268,848,439 downwards.
TGGGATGAAGTTGCCCGACAAAAAGGTGAACCTTCATATTATTGATTGAATTTTTGAATTTATACCCGAGATGGATAGTCGCTTGGCTTTTATTTTCTTTGGATTGATATGAGAGGCCAGAGTGGCATTTGTAGTTGTTTGGATCGAACAGTAAAGAGGAGGTGCTGGCGAATTTTTCGAAAATTTTCGAAACTTATAAACATCTTTGATAATATTTTAATTAATTATTTTGGTAATATTTGGAGTTTAAACATTCTTCTTAACCTAGTAATTTCGGGGACGAAATTCTTTTAAGGGAGGGAATGTAACATCCCGGATTTTACGGCTATTTAAATTCGAATATTTAAATTTATTTTAAATATTATATTAAAATTTATTAATGAATTTAATATCGAAATCGTTAATTAAACGACGACTGAGCGTTTATATTTATATTTTAAATTATAAAACGAACTCGAAATAGCACGGTAGTTCGTAAAAATTGAATTTCAACTTCAATTGATTATACAGAACTCGTTTTAAGTTGGATTTCTATGAAACAAGAAACGTTGGAATCATTATGATCATAATTTTCTAATGAAAGGGAAAAATCGAGTTTTCATATTATAGATTTTGTTTTACGTCCAAACCAAATTTCGAATATAGTCGCTGTAGAATCGTTTATTAACCATAACGGATTATTTAATATAATTAAATATTGGATTCGAATTCGGACAAGCTCTTTGAGGCTTAGTCATAATTTAGTTTTTAGATTTTATCTATAATTTTTAATTTGGAAAATACGCCACTTTTTATTTGGAGTATTTTGCACCCTATATCAACATTTTGGGCTTTCACAATATAAGTTAATCTACCGATATTTTTATATTTTTGGAATCGTGAGGCATTGCTCGACACAACGGTGTTTTTATTTCTGTCCGTAGCGGCTCAAACATGAATGTAATTTTTACGGAACGTAGCGCTTAAACTTTAAAACAAAAATCTATACAAAAGCTTGGGAAACTTGAATACACTCAACAAAAAGTGCACGCCTTCAACTAAATGGACAAGTATCACTTTATGTAGCTTGCTCCCAAGTGTCTGAAGTAACGTGTGACTGAGATCTAGTACATTAGCATATCTATCCCTTTTAAATCAAACAACCAATCCTAATGTACCTATTTGCATAGAAGCCTACCATACAAACCTATTCTATATCATACAGGACATGTTTTTCTCCAATTCTTTTTCTTAAGTTTCAACCAGTACGTACACCCTATGTCCTACGAACCTTCATGTCTGCAACACTACCAAACTGCACATGCACCGAATTAATATACACAGGCTTCACATGAATACATATATAAAAAAAGAGAGAAAGGCTATTAGTACAGGCTTATTATATATTTTAAACTAGACACTGCCACCCTATGTGTTAGACAATACGATTCCTTGCCTTGCAAGCCAAACCACTGGTTCCTTGCCCACCAAACAAACCAATGCCTTCCACCCCATGTAAACGTGCCCCACCCAACTTACTCTAGTGTATATATGCCTGGCCACTCTACCTTGTTCTGCAAACCCAAAATGAATCAAACAATAAGAAAACCAAAAACACTTTCTTCCTTCCTCTTTAAACATAAACCGAATCAAATACACGATAGAATGAAGTGACTTTAGATTTGTAGAGCTCGGGTTCGTGTTCAGCTTCATGGTGTCTGCGTCGAGGTTTTCACTGTTGCGAAGGAAAGCTCGGTGGTGTTGGTCAGGGGGTCGGCGTCGGATCCAGTAGCACTTGAAGGAAGCATGGTGTGGGCGCACGAACAAGCGGTTAGGGTGAGAATGTACTAGAGCATGACACGTATAGAGTAGGGGATGTGCTGTTTCGAAGCTCGCCGGGGACTATTAGATGGAGTTTCAGTCATGATGTTTTCAGACACAGTGAATTGCGTGTGGAGTTACGGAAAGTGGCGAATAGGAGACTGGAAGAGGAATCGTATAAGGTGGAATACTCCATGTGCTGTCGTTGGAGCATGCGTGTGCAGTAGTGGGATAGGGGGAGAGGTAGTTGGTATTTCGAAATTCCTGTAGTGTGTTATTACATGCGGTCTAGAGAAGATTGAGAACAAGGTGGCGGGTTGGAGGAGTATCATTGTGATGAAGGGGTTGTCTGTGATAACGTGGTAAATGGTCACGCACTGGGAGGAGGAGAAGTTTTGGAAAGAATGGCTTGCGGTGATTTAAAAAAAAGGTTTATTTTACTGAAGCATGGCATGAGCTTGGAGGAGGGAAATATATGCATCGAAGAACAAGGAAATGAGGGTGAGGCGGGTGCAGATGTTTGTATGGGGTTTTAGGCCCGACGTCAACAACAGTGGACGTGGAAGTAACTAAGCAAGCATGTTAAAGATATTAAATAACACATACTTGAGCGGTATGATATAGTGAAGGGAGAACACGGCAAAGTGACAGGTGGATATATGAGGGAAGCAGCGGTGAAAGGCTGTGCATGCAGTGGGGTTTCTATGGCGTCTCAGCAGGATTGTACGTGGATGGAGTATCGTTGGCGGGCTGGGAATTCTGGACTATTGGGCCTTATGTTAGTTCATAAAAATTAGAGAAAAGGAGTCCAGATGAATCAAGGGCTTTGGAAATCCTTTGGGAAAGACGCATGAGGATAGCCACTAGTTTAATTCACTAATTACGGTATGTAGTATGAATTAATTAATAAAAATTAATTTAGTTTTATCCATCGTTAATTTAGTTAAACTTATAACATCTATTATTCGCCCGTCCGTTATCAGAGTTGCGCTTAATCAGTCACTTGGGAGTGTAGGGAAGCGTACTATGTTGTTGATCAAGTTCGGACAGGATCAGATGCAATTGGATTTTCGATTAACGATACGCGAATAGATCATCGAAAACAAAGGTGAGTTAATTCTCACACATTTCTGAAATACTAGGATGTGCTAAATTCATATAATTAGATTAAATCATTGATAATTGGTTGATTAGATGCCTTGGATGCCTATGGTTGAATTAATGGTTGACGTTAATTATATTATCTCCATTTTAAATATTTCTATATGCTGATATGAAATATTATAAGGATTTGTGTACAGGGAAGAACAGGTAGGGGGAATCAAACCGGATTCCTCAAATATTTAGTATGTTGTTATTTCATATTTTATATGCACTGTTCAAGACTCGTTGACTTGAAACCCTATTGGTTGTTGAATGTGGTTGAGTTTTTAATCAATAAATAGTATGGTTGATAAATAAATAGCAGATGGCCTAGATATACACCGTTTACAAAGATTGTCAGGTGAATCACTAGAAAAGTTATAATTATTTTTTTTACCAAATGTAGATTTTTAAATATATTATTTTAAGTGAAGTTTTAAAGAGAGAATAAACCAACCACATTTATACATTGATTGGTTTAACCAAAATCTACCATGCGTGAAGCACGTGCTTATATAAGTAATTATTTAACGATTTTATTCAAATGGCCAGAATTAATGTGACAAATAGAATGGGTTTATATTGATATGGATTTAATAAAAATCAAAGTGAACAGAATTATTTAGATTAATTAATTATCAATTAATTTAAATGGCAAGATCAATATCGATTGACTAACGGGTTAGTCATGTTTAGAGTTGAACAAGTTAACGACATTAACTGAAATTGTTTATTAAATTAGTTCACTAATTTAAAGAGAGTAGTTAATGTTAAAATAACCCAGTTTTATTTTTATAAATATTGAAACTTGATTATTAGTCATTTAAATAATAATCGAAGTGATAATTTGGAATGTAAAATATATTAAGGAAAGTTTGTGAAGTTTAAAGTCGTGTTTATAGTTAATAAAGCGATTTAATATTTATAATGTGAAATTGAAATTTTAACTTGATTCTTACTTAATTATATTTAATTGGATTCTATGAATCCAAGTTATAGGAAGATATAAAACCCAAGTCCATTGAATATATAAATGGATCGAGTTATTAGAAGGGACATTTGAATAAAGAAAAAGACAGGAATGGAAATTGAAGAATTAGAACTTAACTGGGAATCAGTTGGGATAATCGATTTTCTGAATATTGATCTGATGTTGGTTTCGTCCTTCGGGGTTAATATTTAAGGAATTATTTTCTAACTTATTTACGGTTAGGAGCTAGTGGAGATAATAAATGGGAAACCAAATGTAAACCCAAGTTTGAATTAGAATAGTTAAATGAGATAAGCTATAAAGATGCGATATAGAACCGCTATTCTAAAGAAGAGATGATATTTGATCAAGATGGAATTAAAATGGGATTTGTTGTGATATGGGGGATGAGTATCGGTTTTTATATTACAACTGATATCTATCTTACGATAAGAACGTTGTTGGTCAAGGTTTGAGAGGTAATTAAAATACCCCAACTTGAACGACTTCAGGATTATCAAGGATGATATTAGTCGTAATGGTGAAAGTGTTAGAATAAAATATTTTGGGAAAATAACAGTGTAACGTTATTTGAATGACTTGGATATATGTATAATAAGATTCCGATATAAAAGGAAATTAAAATGGATATTGATGGAAATATAACGATATTTTCCAAGTTAAGAATAGGATTTAAATGAGGTATTCTAAAAGAATGAGGGGTGGTTTCGGTATTCAAATAATGAAGCCAAGAAGATGTCGTAATAATTGTTTTACGAATGATAAGGGAATCGATAAGATAATAAGAAATGTTATAGCTATGTTTTGAAATGTTAGTCAAATTAGATATCATTTTAAGAAATTTTCTAGGTATATAGGTAAAAGGGATTTGAGAATATTAACATATTTAAACCAATATATTATAATGGCCAAGGGATGTTGTGTATAAACCAACGGATCTATTTAATTTTATGGTTGTTTATTTTGATAGTTAAATAACCGACTATCAAAATCTGACCCAACGTTATTGGTACGGAAAGACCGGGATCGAATTTTCATTCGAAAACCATTCCGTCCAATGAATACGAAAACGTGGAAAGGTGCTGGTCGAGATGAAGCAAGTGAAGACCGAAGATCTTCATGAAACGGAAGAGTTGCTTACAATATCTGGCCGATCCCTAGAGATATACTGTGATTTTGTCGTGATTGGAATCTACGGGTTGCAAGGACTTCTCTCCGCTGATCCATAGGCTGATTCCTATATTGGATGCGGTAGGAGAGTACCTTTGGTTCATCCTGTACCTAGATGACGTATATAGACGATGTGAATGGTGGCCAGATGTTTCAAAAGTTGATTATAGCCTCAAGCCTCATCAACCGGGAAATGACAAAAATCGGGCAGGCAGCATGTCTATATGGGTCGCACCCATTAGGCTGTATTGTCACCATCTAAAGAATATTCATATTTGTTACTTCTTTTCATTTCTGTATCTCCCAGGAACTATGGTGGTCACGACAAAAAAGCCGTAAGGTGACAATATACTCGATACACTCAAGAGAAATGAGTGGTCGGTCATGTGTGGGCCGGGTTGCAAGACGTTCTTGTTGAACCCAGTGTATTCTTCTCTAGAGATACACTATCCGCAGGTGGTCCCATACCTTGTCATAGTTGGAAATCCAATCTCCAATAAGCGCCCGCGGTTTTGATTGTATACTATATATGTGTAGCGTGAGATGCAAGCGTTCTACTAGATTCTATTTACTTGTATTTAGACACTATTATAATATCAGAATAGATATTGATTTCAAAACATTTTGGGTTATAGTAAGGTAAAAACCATCTGCGTTTATGTGTGGACTGGTCTTACTATTATCCTTTTGTTTCAAAAAGGATTTTTAAAGTTAAACAAGTTGTTTGCCATATGACTTTATCACTGAAAGTATTTCAGACTGATCCGGGTGAATTTTGCTTTGCTTCAAATGTGCTCGGGTCAGACCGAGTATATGTAAAGGCTAGATTTCGCTTGGAGTTTCAGAGAAGGAGTTGAAGTTGAGATGTATTCCCGCTGTGTGTTGTATTAATCTGAATGTATACTCTGATGATGTAATTATATATATATACTGTTCTTTTATAAAGTATTACTGATTATTATATTTTGTCCTTTCCGCTGTGATATTCTGATCTTCTTATTCTTCTATTCTAGTATTTCTTTCTTCCCTCACCCCCTAACTTCTTTCTATTAGCTTTCTGGGTTTTCAATACTGGAGTTTTGGACACAGGAAGTGTTAGTGTCTAAATTCGAGTGTCGAATTCCCCGGGTCGCTACAGTTGGTATCAGAGCGGGTTGCTTAATTGGTACGGATGATAGGGGGTTCTCGCTTCGCGTTAGGTGGCGAACGGGAGACTCTTACCCCTACAACTTCCGACATTGTGGGTTGGTCGAGTCGCGAGGCTAGCCGTAAAAGCAGTTCTGAGGTACCAGTGTAAGCCACGAAGGGAGGTTAGCCCTCTGCCTTGGGAGTTGAGGGATGGTTGAAAAGCCTACCGAAATCGCCGGGTCGCTACAAACGGTATTCAAATTATCTTAAAAATCCTTTTTTAAATTAATTAATAAACATTATATTTTAATAACGATTTCCATAGAGACTATTTTGAAATTTGAATTGGACATAACTAACAATCTATAACACAAAATCTGGATTTTTCTCTTCCATTAGTAAAATATTATCCAACAGATTCGAACATTTCTTATTTCGAAGAAATTCGAATTATATTGGATCATATATAACCATTTGAAGTTGAAAACGCTATATTACGAACTACCGCGCCGGTGCAGCACGTTTTATAACTATATATAAATTATACGTTCAAACTTCATTTAAATAAATAAATATAAATCTATTTATATTTCGAAATCAATATTTTAAACTAAATTAAATGTTTAAACAAAACGGTTAAAAATCTGGGCCGTTACATGTAGACTCTCATAACAATGATGATGTAACGACCCGTATTTTAATAATTGGATATCTAAATATTTTATTTAAATATTGATCGTTAATTATTCGATTAACGGTTCCAAAAGGTGATTTTTCACAAACAATTGAATTAGGACCCAAGACAAGTTCCGTTGAGTTCGTATGGTTCGTTACCATAATTAAAGGTATAAGAATCGCTATATTTCAAGATCGAAAGATTTTATGGTCAAAATCGTCTCAAAAATACGTGTAAAATTTAGCGTTCTGGGGAACTATCTCGAATTTCGATGAAATTTGTACTGTTGCACAAGTGGGTATGTTATGATTCAGTGTAAAAGGATGATAAACTCGAACGGGCGAGATAAATTCTCGAAGAAGCTTCAGAGCGCTTAGATGGATCTGATGACTCAGCAGCATTGGAACTCAATGACGGAGCAACATTGTAGTTCATTGATGGATTTTGAAGATGAAGCGACGCCAGATCTTAGTGTCGATCTGAAGACGACGGATGGACTTGGTGACGAGCTAGATTTTGTAATGAATGTCGAACGTTTTCTTGGGATGCGTATTTAACTAATTTTGGTTAAATAGGTGATCCGAGTAATCTTCATCGATTATAATGAAGTGGTCAATATGAGTATTGTTGTTATTGGAAATTTTGGCTAATTTGACATGATGATGGTGCAATTTCGAGGAGCGGGATTGTAACAACCCAGAAAATCTGAGCCAGTTTAAAAAATTTATTTTGGCGAATTTAGTGAATTTTGTATATTTAAAATAGATTATTTTAAATAAAAACGACGAGAAATTTATTTTGAATATGATTAGAACGTATATATTTATATACGTCGTCGTTAGAAAATAAATATTTTATTTATAATTATAAATAGAATTGAAAATGGCGCGGTAGTTCGATAGTTCGATTTCAAACTTCAAATGAATGTATCGGGTGCAAAATAAATCGGAATTTAGCGAAACCAAAAATAATAGGATCTAATTGAGAATATCTTTCCAACGAATCCGAAAAATCAAGATTTCATAGCGGGAATCAAATGATATGTCCAAATGGAAATTCAGAATAGTCGCTATGGAATTTCCGGCCCTTGAAAATAGCCATTTTCCAAACGACCTCGGATTTCGACGAAACCACTTTTGTTGGATCTGTGATGTCAAGTTATTGCTAGATTCCAATTTTCATAATTTTTCGAATAAATATGGGAGCGTGGCAAAGGTAAACGCGTTTGACCAGTTTCAGTTGATTTTAATCGACTGGAAAATGGCCATTTTTCCAACGGTCTCAGAATTCGACGAAACTAGTTTTGTTAGGACCGTATCGTCAATACGAAGCTAGAAAATATTTTTCGGGAATTTTTCTAGTTAGTATGGGGCCCCGGTAAATTGAAATGCACGTTCAAATTCAATATATAGAGTTATATGTTGATTTTGGCGGAAACTGATCGAAACGATCGAATCAGCTTACAATACATATCCCATTGTGTTCGGAATGGGGGTAATTAGCTATGGACGATAGGCGGTGGGCCTTGTTTAGAGGTCGAATAAAAAAATCAACTTTTTGAAATTAAAATAATTAAATATATATTATAATATATAACCCCCCCAAACCAACCCGTGTTCTCAAACCCTTCTCCTTTTTCAAACGCACAGCCACCCAATCCTGGCATCGACGACCGTCGCAACCATCGCCCCCCCACCTCCGGAGCTCCGCCGCTGCCGCTTGATCGACTCCCCCGCCTCCAACTCCTCCCCCACGGCCTCCTCTCTCCTCTCTGACCAATTAAAGCCCCCTCGCCCAAATCAGCCTGCAACGACCACCACCGCCTCAACCCCGACCAGCGCCACACCCTACCGCCGCCTGCACCACACGCCGCCGCCCTCTGACCAGCCCCGTCGCCTGTGGGTCCCCCTCCGGCCAAAATTCTTTTTTTTTTGTATTTTTAAATTTGCAATTCAGCCCCTGAGCTTCCCCACACCTCCACGCCTCCACCGCGAACACCCAGATCCTCAGAGCACTACTCCGAACCAACGGTGAGTGTTTAATTTCGATTTTTTTTCGTTTATGCAATTAAAGGTATGATTTTTAATTATGTGAAGTGGAAATAAAAATACGTTCTTTATTCATAGTTAAAAAATATGATTTTTATTCATGTAGAGTAATAAAAATATAATTTTTACTATATTGCTAGCAAGATAAAAATATAATTTTTATCATGGAAGTAGCGTTGTAAAGAAGTGATTTTTACACATGTAGCCGTGACATAAAAATACGATTTTTATAATATAGTAAATGGGTAAAGTTTAGATTTTTGTCATTCAAAGATACGATTTTTATTATATATATATGTTAAAATAAAAATGTGATTTTTATAAGTGATAAAATAAAAATTAAATCTTTATAATTATAAAAAGGCGAAATCTTTATATTTGAAAAGGCGAGATCTTTATTTATGAAAAGGCGAAATCTTTATGTTTGAAAAGGCGAAATCTTTTTGTTTGAAAAGGCGAAATCTTTACGTTTGAAAAGGCGAAATCATTATGTTTGAAAAGGCGAAATCTTTATATAGATAATAGCGTGATAAAAATATAATCTTTATTATATGAACATCGTTGTAAAAATATAATTTTTATCTATATAGTAGCGGTGTAAAAATATAATTTTTATTTATATAGTAGAGATGTAAAAATAGAATTTTTATCCATATGGAGTGATTATAAAAATATGATTTTTAAATTGAAAGTGAACAAATAAAAATGTGATTTTTATTTTAAAGACAGCAGTATAAAAATGTGATTTTTATATATGTAGTGGCTACGGGCAACGAAAGTGACAAAAGGCGAGAACCACGAAGATTTCTACAAATGAGGAGTCTTGGCGTTTGGATTAGCTATTGGTGAGAACTTCTCACTTTAAATCTTCTTTTCTAGTTAAAATATATACTAGGATGCAGACGGTGCTTAACAGCACCCGACACCCGTCATCCACAGACCATGGATGGCTTGTATGTTTGATTGTTTGTTGTGATGAAAATTGATTGTGTGACATAAAATAAAATATTTATATACATAAAAATATTTTATCGTTAAAAATATTGTTTTTAACGTGTGTGTGTGAATAAAAATATGTGTTTGTTAATTTGAAACCCCACACGGGTGTTGGGATTATATTTGAAGTCCACTCATCCCGATTGATTAGTTGTATGTCGATCGATTGATTGACATGCTGTTATAAGCGTTAGATATCTATATTTGATGCTTATACAGTGTGGTGCACTTTGGATGATGATGATTATTTATTGTTGTGATTATATACATGTGTTGTATGGAATCCATATAATTAACATTATATGGTAATTGATTGGGCCTCATTCCAATTGGGAAAATAAAGAATAGAATGAAATATATATATTCATGTGTTGAAAATTATCATGTGTTGAAAGAAATATTTTAACAATAAAATTTACATCTTTATCATATTTAAAGTTAGAAACTAACTGGAAAATAGATAAGATGAGTGGTTTCCTGGGTATTGATCTGGTATTGGTTTCGGCCTTCGGAGTTAATATTTAGGGAGTCATTCTCTTACTACTTTACGGTTGGAGTCTGATTTGAAAATCAAACAATAGATACCATAATTTTATAAAATATATTAAATAACAAAAATAGTTGTGTTGACAGTACTCATTCGTTGAGATTAGTCAAGTGTTGAAAGAAATATAGATTCATATGTTGAACAGAATAAATATTCATTTGTTGAATAGAATAACGAAGTGATTGAAATATATAAAGCCGTGTTGATTAGAGTTGCGCCATTTTAACGTGAACGATATTTATATCGATTATATTCGTTTTTTCAAATGAATATAGAAAAGGTAGTGATTTCAAAATATAACGTTTTGAACATATTATCATTTACATAGTAATGATATGAAATATTCAATTTTGATTGGAAATTGAATATAGAGTTGAATCTGTTTTGAAAACGAATTTGAAATGATTTATAAAATATGTTTTGAATTGAAATCGACGAAATATATAATATATATATATATTATATATATAATGGCCTGAATAGAACGCGCCGCGCTGCGGCAGTTCGTGAATTTCGACCATTGACTTCGAACGAACATTACGGGACATCCGACCGTCGGATTCTCCTGAAACCAGAACCGTTGGGTTCGTATCGAAAATAGCTTTCCAATGAATATTTGAAATTTGAAATCTAACGGTTGGATTTGGAATTATGTCCAAAACAAATTTGGAAAAGGTCGTTGTAAGTGCAGTTCGATGGCCATTGGTGGAAATCGACTGTACGGGCCTTGATAAAATTATTAAAAATATCAATAATTTGTGTAAAATCATAATATGTGAATTTGAAAGAACTGGGATGAAAAACTCCATATTTGAAAAGATAAAAATAGATTTTTATCAAAATGAACTATTTTTGAACTAGAATTAAAATCAATTTATTTTTGAAATAAATAAATTGAGTTTGAAAGTGGTTTTAAAAATAATCAAAATTCCCAATACGTGAATTGGACTAGAATCGAATCGAACTTATCTTCGAAATATTTCGATGTTGGATTTCGTGATTATACAGATATTGTTATGGGAATTTGAAAGATATATTTTATATCGTTATTTCCAATACGATATTTGTTGGTTTTAGAATTTGATATTGAATATAAGCCGGTATATTTTCTATTCAGAGCCTTGTATTTAATATCAAATGTGATTTGGGTTTGTCGTGAATGGTGTCTTCATTAATACTGTTCTTAAGCCAAATAGAGAAAAAGATTAAATCTTTCTATTTAGACTTAATGAAGTGTACCAATTAAATAATATTAATTGGAATCGAATTTAAAGTGATTTTGGGTTTATCGTGAGCGGTGTTTTGAATAACATCTGTTCTTTAACCCGATTAACAATAGAGTGTGATTTTGGGTTTGTCGTGAATCGTGTTTTAGATGACATTGGTTCTTTAACCCAGTTAAAGACAGGATATTGGTATTTGAAAAGGTTAAAACTAAGTGGAGTTTTAATGAATCTTTAATTAGATTGAAATGTGAATTGGTAATTTAAATTATCAAATCTGAAAGGTGATCGAGAATGGAGTATCACCAGTTTTTCTCTAAAGCGATAGTTAAATCTTTAATTATATTTGAACGTGAAATGGTAATTAACTTTACCGATAATACCGTGGTGTTAGATATGGAGTATTACCAGTTTTGCTCCAGGGGATGAATAGATTGGGATTGGGAAATAAAATAAATAATTACTTCGGTGTGGTTCGCTAATCCCGACTAGTTTGAAATGAGATCCAAAGGAAGATTAAAGAATAAATTTAGAAGAATTTATCTTGGATAAAATTAATGGGAACCTTTCCCTAAGAATGTGATTTTGTGAATAAAAGAATATTCTGAATTGGAATGAGGCGTTTGTTGTGTTTGTGTAACATTTGTTTATTATATACGTGGGTTATTCAGAAAGGTCGGGTTTCTACCCATTCTAAATAACAGATTCGACGATATGTCGAAGACGAAGACGGTGGTTGAATTCACATCGTTTGGGTGATTACTGATGATCTTGATTGGGCTGTACACCCAAGATGAGGGAATCAGTTGGTGATCGTCCATACGTACTTGGAGATCGATGGATATGCGAGGAAAGTGCCTCCGGTTTCGTTCAGACCCAGAACGAACTTGTAAATGGATTGAGTGTCTGACATTGGATTTTATTCTGTGTTGATTGATCTCTATTAAATATACATCTTTTTAGCGGCGGAGAATTTATTCTCTTGCTTAACGCTCTTCTCTGAGACGTATGAGCTCAGAGGTTGTATATCGATGGACATCAGTCGCATGGAGTGAATTGCCAGTGTGGCACGCGTAAGTGGCAATTGATCAGGGCTTCTGTTGAAAAGCAATGTCTTGTCGTTGATGATCAAAGCACGGCCTGTGTGGCGCAACTTTGTGTATAGCGTGAATTCGTGAGCCTCACACCTCGGTATGAGTCAAAAACGGGATAGTGACTGCAGGGAGAGCACGACGTTTCTTTCTAGCTATGGGTGGTGTCAGTGCTTAAACTGGCTGACATTTATATACTTTTCACCTGTGTGGTTGTTGGATACGAGGCGGCTCGGATATAGGTCTGTTAGGACCGGGAAACGTGTGTTCAGGAATAATTAATCCTCAAAAGTAAGAGAGGACCGGCCCTGAAAATCCAAGGATCATAGTGGGGTCCTGAGACATTTGCTAGAGTGTCTCGAATCGGAGAGGAGCTTGCCCCTTGCCTCGACTCACGATGGAAATCCAATTTCCAATACGTGATACCGCAGTTTTATTTGTAGAACCTAGTATGGAGACATAGTGGTATGGGTCATTAATGCCGCCTATGATTGATATTTATGATGTGAAATTGTTTTGACACTATACACTTATAGTAATATCGAATAATGTGTTTTAGACGTATCAAGCATGCTTTGGCTATTATAATGTAAAAACCCTATCCTCTGGCTTGCGTTGCATTGTGTGATGGGACCTCGGTCTTATAATAGCTTCATTTTTCTTTATTTAGCATTGCGTTGTTTGTTTTATGCACTGGTATTCTTGGGAGGAAACCCGTTCCGTGTTATACGATTTGGTCCCTTGATTTACCAAACTTTAAAATAAATATTAATAACTGTTTTAGTTCTCACACCAGTCACATGACTGACCTGGAGTTTATTGTTTTTAACCTAAACTCTGGGTGCCCCTGTTTTCCACACGGGCAGCTAGTTGTTTTGGTTTTGCAGATTTATATTCATAAGATCCTGATTTACAGCTGGAACGACGCTCGGAAAGTTCTGTATCCGTATATCTCTTCTAGTTGTGTATTGTATTATTTTCCGCTGCTATGTAATTTATTGTAATCTCTGATATTTATCGAATGTATAATATTCATTTATACTCTGTATATTCTTGTATTCTGATGGAATTGTTGTAATAAACAATAAAATGTTCTTCCGTCTGCGTTCCGTTATGTCTTGTCCTCAAAGTATTCGTGCTTTCCTTCACGGGGAAGTTACGGGTCCTTACAGTGGTATCAGAGCTTTGGTTTACAGAGCTCGAGAACAAGACACGTTAGAATCATATGAAAGAATTCATCAGATATTGGATTAGTAATATCCAATGAGAATGACTCGTTAGAGATAGGATCAGTAGTATCCTAGAATGAGTGTGAAGAGTATATTTTTCAAATGAAAACCAACTTTGTTTTGAAAATTTAAATCGTTTTATACGTATTTGAATATTTATTTATTTTGAATTTGGACAATCTAGTATATAAAGGTTTTGCATATACACATCCTGAACGTATGTTCGAAGTTTTAATATACTAGATAGATATAGAATCACACTCTAGTCTCTCGGAGATGATTTTGATGATGAAGCTCCATCACCAATATTTATGTTCGTGTTTCGAAGGTGTGACATCTATATATTTCCATTAGACTGGTGTGAGAACCAAAACTAGATAGGTTTATTGTTGTGATTTGGCATCAAAAACATGATTTTCTGTATATGTATCAAAATTATGAATTTGAAACGTTAATCCACTAATTGATTGATGGTTGTGTTGTTTGTCTATTTGTTTGAAATTCTGAACCATTACGCCTTATAGAATCAAATATTGAATTGTATTGAAAATTGGTCGCATTTGCTTGTATATGCATGTACTTACATTGAACAGGTCATAGCAAGGAGGCTAGAGCAGAAGAATAAAATTGTTTGCCCGACAAATAGGTACATGTTTACCATAATTTACTGTTTTGTTTGGGTGATGATGATTTTATGTGCCGATTGGCTAGCCGCTTGGCTTTTTCTTTTTCTTTTGGATTGAAGAAGGCCATGGGAGGCTATATGAAATATCCCGAAGTCCCCAGTGCAGGGGAGGTTATGGCAAAAAAATTCGAAAATTTAGGATGTTAGCCAAATTTTGAAATTTTTGAAAAGTTCTTAGAAACTGAAAAGTTGAAGAACTTAAGCCGTAGTCAAAATAAAGAAAGTTGAGTTGATTAGTTAAACAACTTTCGGCTTCGTTCCTTTTCGGGGACGAAAAGTTTTAAGTGGGGGAGATTGTAACAACCCGGAAAATCTGAGCCAGTTGAAATTTTTTATTTTGGTGAATTTAGCGAATTTTGAATATTTAAAATAGATTATTTTAAATAAAAACGACGAGAAAATTATTTTGAATATGATTAGAACGTATATATTTATATACGTTGTCGTTAGAATATAAATATTTTATTTATAATTATAAATAGAATTGAAAATGGCGTGGTAGTTCGATAATTCGATTTCAAACTTCAAATGAATGTACCGGGTGCAAAATAAACCAGAATTTAGCGAAACCAAAAATAATAGGATCTAATTGAGAATATCTTTCCAACGAATCCAAAAAATCAAGATTTCATAACGGGAATCAAAAGATATGTCCAAATGGAAATTCAGAATAGTCGCTATGGAATTTCCGGCCCTTGAAAATAGCCATTTTGCAAACGACCTCGGATTTCGACGAAACCACTTTTGTTGGATCTGTGATGTCAAGTTATTGCTAGATTCCAATTTTCATAATTTTTCAAATCAATATGGGAGCATGGAAAAGGAAAACGCGTTTGACCAGTTTCAGTTGATTTTAATCGACTGGAAAATGGCCATTTTTTCAGCGGTCTCAGAATTCGACGAAACTAGTTTTGTTAGGACCGTATCGTCAATATGAAGCTAGAAAATATTTTTCGGGAATTTTTCTAGTTAGTATGTGGCCCCGGTAAATTGAAATGTGCGTTCAAATTCAATATATAGAGTTATATGTTGATTTTGGAGGAAACTAATCGAAACGATCGAATCAGCTTACGATACATATCCCATTGTGTTCGGAATGGGGGTAATTAGCTAGGGACGATAGGCGGTGGACCTCGTTTAGAGGTCGAATAAAAAAGTCAACTTTTTGAAATTAAAATAATTAAATATATATTATAATATATAACCCTCCCCCCCCCCAAACCAACCCGTCGTTCTCAAACACTTCTACTTTTTCAAACGCGCAGCCACCCAATCCTGGCATCAACGACCGTCGCAGCCATCGCCCCCCCCCCCCCCTCCGGAGCTCCGTCGCCGCCGCTTGATCGACTCCCCCGCCTCCAACTCCTCCCCCACGGCCTCCTCTCTCCTCTCTGACCAATTAAAGCCCCCTCGCCCAAATCAGCCTGCAACGGCCACCACCGCCTCAAACCCGACCAGCGCCACACCCTACCGCCGCCTGCACCACACGCCGCCGCCCTCGGACCAGCCCCGTCGCTTGTGGGTCCCCCTCCGGCCAAAATTCTTTTTTTTTGTGTATTTTTAAATTTGCGATTCAGCCCCTGAGCTTCCCCACACCTCCACGCCTCCACCACGAACACCCAGATCCTCAGAGCACTACTCCGAACCAACGGTGAGTGTTTAATTTCGATTTTTTTTCGTTTATGCAATTAAAGGTATGATTTTTAATTATGTGAAGTGGAAATAAAAATACGTTCTTTATTCATAGTTAAAAAATATGATTTTTATTCGTGTAGAGTAATAAAAATATAATTTTTATTATATTGCTAGCAAGATAAAAATATAATTTTTATCATGGAAGTAGCATTGTAAAGGAGTGATTTTTACACATGTACCCGTGATATAAAAAATACGATTTTTATAATATAGTAAATGGATAAAGTTTAGATTTTTGTCGTTCAAAGATACGATTTTTATTATATATGTTGAAATAAAAATGTGATTTTTATAAGTGATAAAATAAAAATTAAATCTTTATATTTATGAAAAGGCGAAATCTTTATACTTGAAAAGGCGAGATCTTTATTTATGAAAAGGCGAAATCTTTATGTTTGAAAAGGCGAAATCTTTTTGTTTGAAAAGGCGAAATCTTTACGTTTGAAAAGGCGAAATCTTTACGTTTGAAAAGGCGAAATCTTTATATAGAGAATAGCGTGATAAAAATATAATCTTTATTATATGAACATTGTTGTAAAAATATAATTTTTATCTATATAGTAGCGGTGTAAAAATATAATTTTTATCTATATAGTAGAGATGTAAAAATAGAATTTTTATCCATATGGAGTGATTATAAAAATATGATTTTTAAATTGAAAGTGAACAAATAAAAATGTGATTTTTATTTTAAAGACAGCAGTATAAAAATGCGATTTTTATATATATAGTGGCTACGGGCAACGAAAGTGATAAAAGGCGAGAACCACGAAGATTTCTACAAATGAAGAGTCGTGGCGTTTGGATTAGCTATTGGTGAGAACTTCTCACTTTAAATCTTCTTTTCTAGTTAATATATATACTAGGATGCAGACGGTGCTTAGCAGCACCCGACACCCGTCATCCACAGATCATGGATGGCTTGTATGTTTGATTTTTTGTTGTGATGAAAATTGATTGTGTGACGTAAAATAAAATATTTATATAGTTAAAAATATTTTATCATTAAAAATATTGTTTTTAACGTGTGTGTGTGAATAAAAATATGTGTTTGTTGATTTGAAACCCCACACGGGTGTTGGGATGATATTTGAAGTCCACTCATCCCGATTGATTAGTTGTATGTCGGTCGATTGATTGACAGGCTGTTATAAGCGTTAGATATCTATATTTGATGCTTATACAGTGTGGTGCACTTTGGATGATGATGATTATTTATTTTTGTGATTATATACATGTGTTTTATGGAATCCATATAATTAACATATATGGTAATTGATTGGGCCTCATTCCAATTGGGAAAATAAAGAATAGAATGAAATATATATTCATGTGTTGAATAGAATAAATAATCATGTGTTGAAAATTATCATGTGTTGAAAGAAATATTTTAACAATAAAATTTACATCTTTATCATATTTAAAGTTAGAAACTAACTGGAAAATAGATAAGATGAGTGGTTTCCTGGGTATTGATCTGATATTGGTTTCGGCCTTCGGAGTTAATATTTAAGGAGTCATTCTCTTACTACTTTACGGTTGGAGTTTGATTTGAAAATCAGACGATAGATACCATAATTTTATAAAATATATTAAATATCAAAAATAGTTGTGTTGACAGTACTCATTCGTTGAGATTAGTCAAGTGTTGAAAGAAATATAGATTCATGTGTTGAATAGAATAAATATTCATTTGTTGAATAGAATAACGAAGTGATTGAAATATATAAAGCCGTGTTGATTAGAGTTGCGCCATTTTGACGTGAACGATATTTATATCGATTATATTCGTTTTTCAAATGAATATAGAAAAGGTAGTGATTTCAAAATATAACGTTCTGAAAATATTATCATTTATATAGTAATGATATGAAATATTCAATTTTGATTGGAAATTGAATATAGAGTTGAATCTATTTTGAAAACGAATTAAAAACGATTTATAAAATACGTTTTGAATTGAAATCGATGAAATATATATAATATATATATATTATATATATAATGGCCTGAATAGAACGCGCCGCGCTGCGGTAGTTCGTGAATTTCGACCATTGACTTCGAACGGACATTACGGGAGATCCGACCGTCGAATTCTCCTGAAACCGGAACCGTTGGGTTCGTATCGAAAATAGCTTTCCAATGAATATTTGAAATTTGAAATCTAACGGTTGGATTTTGGAATTATGTCCAAATCAAATTTGGAAAAGGTCGTTGTAAGTGCAGTTCGGTGGCCATTGGTGGAAATCAACTGCATAGAATTGATAAAATTATTAAAAATATCAATAATTTGTGTAAAATCATAATATGTGAATTGGAAAGAACTGGGATGAAAAACTCCATCTTTGAAAAGATAAAAATAGATTTTTATCAAAATGAACTAGTTTTGAACTAGAATTAAAATCAATTTATTTTTGAAATAAATAAATTGAGTTTGAAAGTGGTTTTAAAAATAATCAAAATTCCCAATACATGAATTGGACTAGAATTGAATCGAAATTATCTTCGGAATATTTCGATGTTGGATTTCGTGACTATACAGATATTGTTATGGGAATTTGAAAGATATATTTTATATTGTTATTTCCAATACGATATTTGCTGGTTTCAGAATTTGATATTGAATATAAGCCGGTATATTTTCTATTCAGAGCCTTGTATTTAATATCAAATGTGATTTGGGTTTGTCGTGAATGGTGTCTTCATTAACACTGTTCTTAAGCCAAATAGAGAAAAAGATTAAATCTTTCTATTTAGATTTAATGAAGTGTACCAATTAAATAATATTAATTGGAATCGAATTTAAAGTGATTTTGGGTTTATCGTGAGCGGTGTTTTGAATAACACATGTTCTTTAACCCGATTAACAATAGAGTGTGATTTTGGGTTGTCGTGAATCGTGTTTTAGATGACATTGGTTCTTTAACCCAGTTAAAGACAGGATATTGGTATTTGTAAAGGTTAAAACTAAGTAGAGTTTTAATGAATCTTTAATTAGATTGAAATGTGAATTGATAATTTAAATTATCAAATCTGAAAGGTGATCGAGAATGGAGTATCACCAGTTTTGCTCCATAGAGATAGTTAAATCTTTAATTAGATTTGAACGTGAAATGGTAATTTACTTTACCGATAACACCGTGGTGTTAGATATGGAGTATTACCAGTTTTGCTCCAGGGGATGAATAGATTGGGATTGGGAAATAAAATAAATAATTACTTCGGTGTGGTTCGCTAATCCCGACAAGTTTGAAATGAGATCCAAAGGAAGATTAAAGAATAAATTTAGAAGAATAAATTTAGAAGAATTTATCTTGGATAAAATTAATGGGAACCTTTCCCTAAGAATGTGATTTTGTGAATAAAAGAATATTCTGAATTGGAATGAGGCGTTTGTTGTGTTTGTGTAACATTTGTTTATTATATACGTGGGTTATTCAGAAAGGCCGGGTTTCTACCCATTCCGAATAACCGATTCGACGATATGTCGAAGATGAAGACGATGGTTGAAGACCGGAAGTCTTCACATCGTTTGGGTGATTACTGATGATCTTGATTGGGCTGTACACCCAAGATGAGGGAATCAGTTGGTGATCGTCCAGACGTACTTGGAGATTGACTGATATGCGAGGAAAGTGCCTCCGGTTTCGTTCAGACCCAGAACGAACTTGTAAATGGATTGTGTGTCTGACATTGGATTTTATTCTGTGTTGATTGATCTCTATTAAATATACATCTGTTTGGCGGCGGAGAATTTATTCTCTTGCTTAACGCTCTTCTCTGAGACGTACGAGCTCAGAGGTTGTATATCGATGGACATCATTCGCATGGAGTGAATTGCCAGTGTGGCACGCGTAAGTGGCAATTGATCAGGGCTTCTGTTGAAAAGTAAAGTCTTGTGGTTGATGATCAAAGCACGGCCTGTGTGGCGCAGCTTTTTGTATAGCGTGAATTCGCGAGCCTCACACCTCGGTATGAGTCAAAAACGGGATAGTGACTGCAGGGAGAGCACGACGTTTCTTTCTAGTTATGGGTGGTGTCAGTGCTTAAACTAGCTGACATTTATATACTTTTCACCTATGTGGTTGTTGGATACGAGGCGCCTCGGATATAGGTCTGTTAGGACCAGGAAACGTGTGTTCAGGAATAATTAATCCTCAAAAGTAAGAGAGAACCGGCCCTGAAGATCCATGGATCATAGTGGGGTCCTGAGACATTTGCTAGAGTGTCTCGAATCGGAGAGGAGCTTGCCCCTTGCCTCGACTCATGACGGAAATCCAATTTCCAATACGTGATACTGCGGTTTTATTTGTAGAACCTAGTATGGCGACATAGTGGTATGGGTCATTAATGCCGCCTATGATTGATATTTATGATGTGAAATTGTTTTGACGCTATACACTTATAGTAATATTGAATAATGTGTTTTAGATGTATCAAGCATGCTTTGGCTATTATAAGGTAAAAACCCTATCCTCCGGCTTGCGTTGCATTGTGTGATGGGACCTGGGTCTTATAATAGCTTCATTTTTCTTTATTTAGCATTGCGTTGTTTGTTTTATGCACTGGTATTCTTGGGAGGAAACTCATTCCGTGTTATACGGCGTGGTCCCTTGATTTACCAAACTTTAAAATAAAGATTAATAACTGTTTTAGTTCTCACACCAGTCACATGACTGACCTGGAGTTTATTGTTTTTAACCTAAACTCTGGGTGCCCCTATTTTCCACACGGGCAGCTAGTAGTTTTGGTTTTGCAGATTTATATTCACAGGATCCTGATTTACAGCTGGAACGATGCTCGGAAAGCTCTGTATCCGTATATCTCTTCTAGTTGTGTATTGTATTATTTTCCGCTGCTATGTAATTTATTGTAATCTCTGATATTTATCGAATGTATAATATTCATTTATACTCTGTATATTCTTGTATTCTGATGGAATTGTTGTAATAAACAATGAAATGTTCTTCTGTTTGTGTTCTGATTTGTCTTGCCCTCCACGCAATCCGGGCTTTCCTTCATGGGGAAGTTCGGGTCGTGTCGGGGATATGATTGTTCGTTCAATAACGATGGCTCTTCGATTAGTGGCTTTGACTTGGGACGAGATGTGGTGCTTCTATGCAGTGATGCATCATTCGACGACGATGGTTCCATGATGGAGAACAAGGATGCTGCGATGGATTGCTTTCTCCGAGATGCAGAGAAGACGACATTAATTCATATTGAGTTGACTGTCGAAGAGAGAGAGAGAGAGAAGGGAGACACATGATGATATTATATGACATATGACAACTATCAGGGATAATTCTCATATTGAGATGACTTAGGGTGGGAGTCTTATGGACGATCTAGTGGTGGATTGTGCTGCGGAGAACGTGTGTAAAGGGCTTATTCGTACTCGTGACTTTGGTACACCTTTCAGAGAGTGGCCCAAGGATAGATCAAAGCCAATGCGGTGTGGGCTGATCGGCGTAGACCCCATAGCAATGCGGAGTGGACTAGGTAAGGTTATAACCTATAGCTCATGCGGTGTGGCATAGTGATAGTTGGGTAAAACTCATACGGTGGTGTGTACTAGTGCATTGATTGATTGAGTGACCGAAGTACTTGGTACCATATGCTTTACGCACTGAGTGAGTGAATATGAGGATGGATGTGGATGTTATGGATGTTTATTTATTTACCATAATTAGTACTCAGACATTTATCACACCGTATTTATGATGTTTATCATGGTGTAGCGTATACCGGTTGTTATGTGATAACTCCGTGGATGCAGGGACATGGCAGGTATGATTCTCTTACCCTTTATGCCATATTTACTATTACGACTTTTACAGTACCTTGAGATTTGTTTATTGCTCACACTAGACTTTTGTTTGACCTGAAATTTTATTTCCCTTTTATTACTTTGGGTGCTCATCGATGATGCTAATGAGCAAACCGGGTGATAACTACAGGTATTATTCAGATCTGCACGGGTGGGTTCGCAAATTGCAATGGTTTTATAATTATATTTGTATTATATATATTTATTTCCACTATATAGAATTGTGGAGCCTTGATAGTGTTGTGTATCCTTGTTAGAGACAATTTATCGGTTTGGTTTATTCCTCTCTTGTATAAACTCTATTATTATTATGTATAACTGTATGAGCGGGTACATTTGATTATTTCTTTTATATAGTTATTACTATCTCGCCTGTTTTATATTTGTGATTGTTATTATTATATGTTCTCTTATGCACTGTGAGATATACGACATGTTCTGTGATTGTGTTTATATTTTGTTCTCCCCTTTTCTCATCTCTTCCATTTCCTTCTTTTCTTTCCCTTCTCTATTCCTTACTACTATTTCTATCTCTTGACGATTGCTTTACATCGATCAAATGCTTGTACAACGCAAATTTTTTAGTTATGAGCATCATAGTGTACAATGAGTCATCACATTTTGTATGAGAGCATAGGTTGTGTTGTTTAACCTAAGCACTACTGAATTTGATAGTTAATATATATGAGAGAATATGTATTTGTATATATTTTAATTTTCAAATATGTATATTATTATGTATATATATATGTATGTATAGGTTGTTTTAAACACGATTTTCCATTTTAATAGATTTTCTCTATTAGTGACTGGTTGCCCTATCTTATCTTGGACGAGCTATCGGAAGAGAAATAATTCTATTTACTCCATCTTTGGGGTTGAGAACTGGGCAGAATATAGAACTACTAGCCACGATTTCAGGTTATGTTTTCGATAATGCTACGATCCATTATCTGAGATGTCCTAAAATCTTTAATTAATTATAACGCTCAAGTGCGGTGAATCGACTATGCTGCTCTGTATGGATGCCTATGAATCCATGTGGCATACCGTTCTTTGGAACGGAATGGACTGTGGTGGTGCGAGGACTGTTTGAGTTCTCACAAGGGTTTTCTTCGGTGACTTGGAGTTTAAAATAAATTAGGAATTTATTCCTAATAGACTCTAAAGTTGGGCCTGGATTAATCGAGAGTCTTTATCGTTTAGAATTATCGAAATCGATTCGGTCAAGGCTAGTTCATGATATACTTCAACGAGGTTTTGTGTCAACTTCTTAGGAGTCGAGAAGTTCTCCAATTTAGGCAATGTGTTTGTGTCAGAGAGTGCGACCGAGTTCGATGTGATATCAAAGTAAAGATAATTCCTACTTTTTCACTCCAAAGTGACAAGTTTGTAGCTGGATTATGAGATAAACTTGAAAGGTGATTATTCCACTCTAAGGGAATGTTTGTTGGACGAGCCAGTCGAGTAAGCTCGTGATGTTTGAGCTTGCGCCCAGTGTAAAAGTCTGTTTTACTTCATTAGGATAAATCATGGAGATTTATATGTTGAATGTCGTTCCTATTTCGTTGAGTGCTCCCTCGATGAAGCGGGAAATAGCAACGTCATCGCTTGATATATGTTTTCATACATGTTTTAGTTTGGCATTGATATTTCATCGTTCCATTTGATTGCACAATTCGATGGATGGAACCAGATTGAGACTTGTGAATTGATTTGTCTCTCATGGTTGTGACTTACTGTGTAGAGGACCCAGTTGGATTATATATGTGTGTAACATCCCGTATTTGGTTGCCAGAGCTTAATACTATGAGCAACGGCAACATCCATATCGATTAATTCGGGCCTCGAAGTGGGGGAGTGTTATGGCATGGTTAATCTACACTTGGAAGTATACATGGTTTGTCAAAACTAAAATTCATTGATTCATGGTTGTATGTTTGCTAAATCAGTTGGTTGTGGAGCTTAACTGAACTTAATATTTGAGTCTAGCAGTTCAATTACTAGGAGGGTACGGAATATCGATGGTAGTGAGAGGTTATTGGTGACGATAGTGGGCAAGGACAAGCTTAGAAGTGAGTCTTCTTCGGTTTAGTGACAATGGGCTTAGAGTTAGATCTTCAGTAGCGAGTTGCTTAGGATTGGACGATAGTGGGCTGAGACGGATCCCTAATAGTGAGTCGTTACCTGAGCTTGTAGCTTGAGAGTATCTGGACACATTCTACGAGCTGACCAGATTGCCACTATGTTTGAGTTGAGTTCTGTATCGATCTAGTTATGAATGTTCTTTCGGTTAGGAATCCTAAGTGGATTTTACCGATTGTGAGTAGTTGGTTGGTGTATGCTAATTATAGCGTTTAATGCGCTATTTTAGTCTTGGTTGGTTGGTTGGTTGGGCCATTCGTGCCAACCAGCGAGTCGGTATATTTTTTGTTGATTTCTCAGATCTTGTTTCGAGATATCTCTTAGAAGAGTTACACTTGTATATTTGATTTTATTTTTGTTTTCCTATAGACGGAAAGAAAGCACAAGCCCAGAGCCGATGGTGTTGTGATTGTTGGCACAACACCATAAAGGCTGATTGTCACGCTTGTAACCGTGAGCACTAGTATTAATAACGGTTATAACCGTGTAGCCAACAAACGTGGTTAAATTTCATGATGGATATTATCACGGTCATAACCATGGTTTATA
Organism: Allium sativum; assembly: GCA_030737875.1. Classification (NCBI taxonomy): domain Eukaryota; kingdom Viridiplantae; phylum Streptophyta; class Magnoliopsida; order Asparagales; family Amaryllidaceae; genus Allium; species Allium sativum. The sequence continues at coordinate 268,823,493 of CM060922.1, read as the reverse complement.
CATAATTTCCTCATGGTTGTAAGCATTAGTTAAATAGAAGTACTAACAGTTATCAATGTGATAATTGTATCTATTCTAACGGTTAATACCATTACAAACTTGTAGTTTTACCACCCTTGTTACTGTGATTGATTGTACTTTATAACATTCAATGTTTTCGTAATGATCATGGTTATGATAGTAACGGTTAAAACCATCGTAAATCTAAGTACAAACATCCTTAGAAAACAAGCATATATATATATACATAAAAATGCTACAACACAATAATATATGATTACATAAACAATATATATGTTTCATAGCAGTAGAAATATATTTCATGCTAGCTGCAAATAGTCATGATACACAAATTTAGAACAATAAACATACATGTAACATACAAAATGCTATAAGTTGTATATCGTCATTAACATACATAACAAATTTTAAAAACAGCTTCAACATATATCTTCTAAATTCAATCTTGCAACTCTAATGTCTACACATTACATCTTCAATCAATCGCCATTGTAAGCACATGTAACACATGATAGGGTAAGTGTAAGCCTAACATTGAAAAACCCTTCTCTGGAATACAAGTTGGATATTAGATATATTGTTGTGGTCAGAGCATCACTCATATTAAAACTGAATACAAGACATAATTAGTATTTTGAGCTTTCTAACAATATAAATGAAAACTAAAGGTCAAACCTTAAACTGTATCTACTTAATATTGTAACCTATATACTGCAAATATTCCACAAATCTTAGTCATAGTCAATGCACTTGGTGGCTTCCTAGTCAACTTTGTCACAACATATAAAGAAGACATCAAAAAGGTATATTAAACTACTAAACTAGATCGAGTTCCTAATTTTCACAAATGCCGATAGAGTTTGCATAAATTTAGCGAAAATGTCCAAATATACTACAATTTTGAGAAAGTTGGTTGACCTTGGCAATGCTTCAGCACAAAATGATATTGGATGTCGACTTAATTCTCAGGTCAGTAGAACCACAACACATGCTAAATGTAAAGTCATTATTTGTGAACTTTAGCATTTTTATCTAAATATTATGTTTCTTTATTGTTATGAAATTTATACAGCCTTCTTCTTACCTTTTTGATTTTTTTACTATCTTTTTACTTTGTCTAAATAGCGATGTAAAATAAGACTGTCTAGCCAGTGAATGAGATGATTGAAGTGGTTTGGTAAAAGACTGTTCTACAGTTATAATAATCGAGTTGGAAGTATACACTTATTTTTTTTATTCTTTTCACGGATGCATGATATATTAAATGCTAGAAATGTGGAAGAGTACTCCATTAAGATATTAAATTCACATTAAAAACCTTGATCAACCAAAAATACATTAAGAAAAAATTAAGTTCAACTGTGTTCAAAGGAAAAGGGCAATGAATATTTACCTTGATAGGAGTTAGAACAATCCATTATGAAGGATATAATATCAACCCAATTGATTTCCTTTATAAAACAGCATAGAACGCATGTTACATAAAACTTCTCTACCAATTACTTTTAAATTGAAAACTAGTAATAACATAAGAAAATAACTAAAGCATAACTATCACAGCTAAAACTCAATCGGTTTCCATGATCCAGGTTGACATGAAATAAACTGAGAAAACTTAAAAAAAAAAATTCACTGTTAAGTTAAAGAAGTTGCAATCTTATGGATAAACATAAGTGCATATTGATTTACATATTCAAAAAAATATTGTTTAAGATATATTAAATATTAAATTCAATTTTAAACAGGGTGTAAGACCTAGTCAGTAGACCAATGTGAGGTGCAAACAGTAGTCACAAAATTGTACTTACAATTCAGTAGTCTTTTAATAAATAGTATCTACTTTGAATTGCATGTCTTAATTGGCACCTCGATAGAGATAACATTTAACGAAGTAATGAATGTTACATTGAACTAACTACTGAGCAGTGAGATCACCAAACATGTTAGCATTAAAATAAATTAAGTCAATGTTTGATGCTTGTATTTCAAGATGCATACAAATCTCAAATAGTGGTTAAACTAGGTGAGTTTAGTTACTTGTACAAATAGATTAAAAGAATCAAATCCACTAACTGGGAAACGATCACAATAAACTTGTATACTTTGCATTAAATAAATGAGAGCATGAGATGAATTACATAGAGTAGTCAACCATATCAATCACATCTTGTCATTAAGTGTGCACTATATATTTAGAAGAAAAAAAGTGGATGCATGTATCATTGATTTCATATATATATATATATATGTGTGTGTGTGTGTGTGTGTGTGTGTGTGTGTGTGTGTGTGTGCGTGTGCGTGCGCGCGTGTGCACGTGCATGTGTGTTTGTGTGCGCATGCGTGTGTGTGTGCACGTGCGCATCTGTAATAGACAAACACATATATACACAAACACACGAAACGATATGATGCTTACAAAAGATGATAAACTAACTATGAGATAAAATCTAAATAAAATTATGTCCGAGTAGAAAGAAAAGGAGCGGAAGTAACAATTGGTGGGTAAAATCTATTTGTACTAAGTTTGCTTAAACAACTTTATTTTCGAATAGATATATGAAAGGGAAAACTCGATAGGAATAACTTAATAGTGAATGTGAACAAATAAATACCTTGTTAGGAGATGGAGCATTGTGTCAATTAGCATTCAGTATCATTATAATTGATTTTCTGGTAAATACAACACACATCATATTACATGGCTATATATGATGTGTCAGAAAGATAGCACATAAAATATTAAAATTCAATTCAAATTAGTTAACACATGCTAATAGGAGAAGTATTGAATAGGAAAATGCAATGCAAAACAAAGAGGAGCGACTTATGTTCCTTATCTACTCTACAATGTTTACAATGCATCCCTTAACAATATTACTCGAAGGTGAAATGCAAAACAAAGAGGGATGACTTCTATTCCTCATCTTCTCTACAATGTTTACAATGCATCCCTTAACAATATTACTCACATCTACCATTTACATCCACATTGTAAACGTAAATATACATTCTTAGTCCTATTAGACAGTAAAAAGGAGAAAAGCTGTTAGTAGTAGTAGTGGAAAATAGTTGAATGGTGGAAGTAATGTTTAATGGAGAAATGACTCCGAAGGTTTTTGTAATGCAAGAACTTTATTACTTTGAAGTTTTGCTAGAACTTTACAATGTGACCATTCTCAAATTTATAGGCACCTTATTACAATTGTTTATTATTAGAGTCTTCTATACAGTACATTCTACACTCATCAAGTAACACATTTAATAATAATACATAAGGCAAGTTATTAGTTTCTTTAGTATTCTAGAAATTTGTAGCATGCTCAATACTCCTTCTTGATGCAAATTTCGGATACTCCAAGCATAGTTCGAAGTTGCTCAAATCTTGCTCTTGGCATTGCCTTTGTAAAAATGTCTGCAACTTGACCTTCTGTCGCGCAGTACTTGAGCTGGATTTCTTTTGTTGCTTCCGCATCTCTGATGAAGTGATACTTTATAGTTATATGCTTAGTTCGATTATGATGAACCAGATTCTTTGTGATTGCTATTGCTGATTTTCTGTCATAGTTGAGTGTAGTAGGTTGATCTTGATGCTCACCTATTTCTTTAAATATCCTCCGAAGCTATATAACTTGACTTGTTTCTTCAGCCGCTGCCACATATTCTGCTTCAGTTGTTGATTGTGCAACTGTTGCTTGCTTTTTCGATGCCCATGAGAATATTCCTGATCAAGTGAAAAAGCATAACCCAATGTGCTTTTCATGTCATCTACTGAACCAGCCCAATCACTATCAGTGTATCCAACCAACTTTGAGTTGGTCACGGGTTTGTACCATATACCAAACTCCTTTGTTCCTTGTAAATACCTTAAAGTTCTTTCAGCTGCTCTAAGATGAATTTGGCTTGGACTCTACATGAATCTTGATAAAAGACTTGTAGCATACATGATATCCGGTCTTGTAGCAATAAGATATAATAGGCTTCCAATCAAGCTTCTGTAGCATGATGAATCAACTTCTGGGATCCATCATCCTTTTGCAACTTCTCATTTGTTACGAGAGGAGTACTGACTGGTTTGCATTCATTGATTTTAAATTTCTTTAATAGTTCTTCAGTATATTTCTTTTGAGAGATAAATATACCTTTCTTATGTTGTTTCACCTCGATGCCAAGGAAGTAATTCATCATGCCAAGATCGATCATCTCAAATGTTTTCATCATGTCTTCTTTGAATGTAGTTATCATGTTCATATTATTTCCCATGTAGATAAGATCATCTACGTATAGAGAGACAACGAGAGTATCATACTGACCTTGCGTCTTGATGTATAATGTTGGCTCACTCTTGCTCCTCTTAAATCCTTGATTAATGAAGTATCGGTCAATTCTATTGTACCATGCTCGAGGTGCTTGCTTTATGCCATACAAAGATTTTCTTAGTCTTAGCACTTTGTCTTCATTACCTGTGATAACCCCAAACTCTTGTAGTACGAAAGCAAGGATACTCATTGGAATATAACACATAAAAAATAACAGCAGAAAAGAAATATAGAATTATAGCAGATAAAGTATCTCAAATTACACTGGGAATAATATATCATCAGAGTTACACAACATAATAGGATCATACTTAGTACATAATACAGTTTTACACTTAATATAAAATGTCTGCAGCGGAAATCAAACATAATATACTAAATGAAGTCTGAACAGCATAATAAAAATAATGGGATCCATCTTCAGCTCCATAGCCATCCAGAATGAATCTGCTAAAACCTGTATACAAGGCTGCCCATGTGGAAAAGCGGGCACCCGAGTTTGCAAAGTGCAACAAACTACGAGTCAGTCATGGGACTGGTATGAGAAATCTAATTAACCTATTTAATAATAAGGCTAATTACAGGACCACACTGCTAACGCGTAATGGGTTTACTCCTTTGGATTGCAAGTGCATAAATAAAGTAAATCGTAAAACAACGCAACGCTTTTTAGAAAAATGAAATCATTATAAGACTCAAGTCCCATCACACAATGCAACGCAAACCGGAGGATAGAGTTTTACCTTATAATGGTCAAAAATGCTTGATACGATAAAACGGATTTGATATTATCATTAGTTTATATATGTTTTAAAAAACATTTCAGTTATAATGTATCAATCATAGATGGCATAACTACCATAACTATGTCGCCATACTAGTTTTACAATCAAAACTATGTGGTGTCGTATTGGAAGTTGGATTTCCATCGTGAAACAAGGCAAGGGTTCTTCCTTACCAAATTCGAGACAATCTAGCCCATGTCTCAGGTCAGAGCTCGAGTGACCTTTAGGAGCCACAGGGTCGGTCCACAACTAATGTTAGTGGATTATATATAATTCCTGAACAATACGTCTCCCCGCCCTATGGGGTGTAAATAGAGCCATTAGGGGCTCAATATCTGAGGTACCTCGCTTTTCATCATCCACATAAGTAAAAATATCTGGGCTTGTAAAACCCAGACACCACTTCTAGCTTGAAAGAAACGCATGTTCTCCTTGGATCCTTCTCCCGTTTCTGGTTCATACCGGGGTATGAGGCCCGCGAAGTAACGCTATACACAAAGCTATGTTACAATAAAGTTGTGCTTTGATCATCAACCACAAGGCTCTGCTTTTGAACAATAAGCCTTGATCAATTGCATCTTGGCATGCCACACTGGCAATTCATGCCACGCTATCGATAACTATCAATATATAACCTCTGAGCTCGTGCGTCTCAGAGAAGAGTGTTAAGCAAGAGAATGAATTCTCTGCCACCAAATAGATATATGTTAAATAGAAATCAATTTACATGGAATGAAATCCAATGTCAGACACACATCCATTTACAAGTTTGTTCTGGGTCTGAACAAAACCGAAGACACATTATTCCTCGTCCCATATGTCCAATACGGAAGAGAGGCGCTCGCTAATCCGAACAATCAACAAGTACGTCCGAAAAACTACCACTGTAACCCTTTCCTGGGAGCAAATCAGTCTAGGGCATCAATAGTCATCCATTCGATGTGAAGATCGCTGGTCTTCAATCACCGTCTTCAAATCTTCGACTTCCAATCGTCGTATAATTGTTTGAAATGAGAGTTAACTCGGACTTTTCAAATAATTCTCAAATATATATAATTTAAATCATTCCTTTTCAATCCATATCGTATTTAATAATTTATCGCTATTTTTATTTAATTAAAAATAGCCATTTTCAATTAAACGACACTACGGATCATTACATGGCCCTAGCGTTGTTTTCATCAAAATTTGATTTACAATTTTCTAAAAATCTAACCGTTGGATCTTTGCGAATTTTATATCGTTGGAAAGATCTTTCCAAAACGAACCCAACGGTTCCAGTTTTGGGAATATCCGACGGTCGGATCTTTCGATATAATCGTTTGAAGTTACGATTACAAAATGCGAACTGCAGCGGCGCGATTCGTTTTATTTTAATTTATATTTATATATAAAAATATAATATAAATCGTTCAACGATTTCAAGCCATTTTCATTTCAACATTGATTTCTTTTATATACGAAATCATATACTACATTAAAAATGAAATTTTTAATGTTAATACCATTTCTTCGGACATTGAATCTTTTGTATGATTCCTATGTATTAGATAAAAAATGTAATATGTTTTATCCTTCGTTTATTACATTAAAAATGAAATCTTTTATTCAATTCTTTTAATTACATTAAAAATGTAATTTTCATTCTTTTCTTTGATTACAAATAAAAATGTAATCTTTATTCTTTTCTATAATTACAAATAAAAATGTAATCTTTATTCTTTTCAATGATTACAAATAAAAATGTAATCTTTATTCTTTTCTATGATTATATAAAAAAGGAAATCTTTTATTCTATATATTATTACATTGAAAAATGTAACTTTTTATTTCAACATATTATTACATTGAAAAATGTAATTTTTCATTTCAATATATGATTACATTGAAAAATGAAAATTTTCATTTCAATATATGGTTACATTAAAAAAATGTAATTTTTTCATGTCTTTCTACATTTACATTGAAAAATGAAAATTCTCAATTTTTTTTCTTTATTTACATTGAAAAATGTAAATTTTCATCTCATTAAAAATGTATAATTCAATGTTAATACATTTCTATATAACAAATGACTATTTTTAATGTTGCATTACATTAAAAATGTATATTTCAAAGTAAAGACATTTATATATAAAAATGGTCATTTTTAATGTTTTGTTACATTAAAACGTAAATTTCAAAGAAAACATACTTTATATACAATGGACATTTTTAATGTTTCATTTACATTAAAAATGTAAATTTCAATGGCAATACATTCTATTTCAAACTGTTTACTACTCTTTCTATTCTAGTATGTTAAATATAATGTTTAACATATAAAATATGTTCTAACATATGTTTCTAACGTTTCAAAAAATAATATTTAAACATTTTTATATTTTCTAACATATGTTTTCTAATGAATCATTTTTACATCAAAAATGAAATTTTTAATTTTTCAACATTTTTATTGAAACAGTGAACATTTTCTAATAAATCAACATTTACATTGGAAATGTGATTTTTAATGTTTCAGTACTTTTATTCTAATATGAACAATTTTCATGTAAATGTTCCTTTTCATTAAAAACAAGATTTTTAATGTTAACATGTTTTTAATTTAGAACATGAATATTTTTCTAGTTTCATACATTACATTAAAAATGTGATTTTTAAATGTTAACTTGTTTTTCATTTCTAAAACATGAACATTTTTCCAGTTGTCTACATTACATTAAAAATGTGATTTTTAATGTTGACATGTTTTTATTTCTAAAACCTGAACATTTTTCTAATTTCTTTCATGACATGTTTTTAATGACAACATGATTTTATTTCTAAAACATGTACATTTTGCTAATTTCTTATATTACATTAAAATGTGAAAAAAAAAAAATGTTAACATTTTTTTCTATTTAAAACATGAACATTTTTATATTTCCATTCATTACATTAAAAATATGGTTTTTAATGTAAACATGTTTTTATTCAAACAATGATCAATTTTGATATTACGTAAAAATGTAAATTTTTATGTTAACATGTCTTTCTTTACAAATAGTGATCATTTTAGATTTTACATAAAAATGTGAATTTTTATGTTAACATGTATTTTTTTCTTCAGCTATGATCATTTTGCATGTTTATATATCCAACAAAAATCTAATTTTTATTGTTTAAAACAATTTTATATCATAACATGAATATTCTGCAACACATAAATATTTCAAAAATAATCGACAGCATAACGGCAGGGTAATTAAAACCGGAACCGTCCCGATATAAGGCTCCTCGCACTACCTTAGGCCTCGCAACGTTTACAAGGGGTTTAATTTCCTAATACATTTTTCTAGGCCGTCTAATGCCATAATATCAATCAGTTTCATTCCAACCACAATCAAACACCAAAATCAACCAATTCCACATCACAATACAATCAAGTCGTCCATGGTCTGTGGACGACGGGTGTCGGGAGTTTCTAAACTCCGTCTGCATCCTAATATAATTTTTTTTTTATTAATTCGGATTCAGAAATCTCACATTGTTGTTTTAATTCTTCTAAATTTGTCGAATGCTCCAAAAATTCTACGGTCAATTCTGAAATGTCGTGTGTGATGCCACGGTCCAGATGTCTCCTGTTTCATCGAATTTCGTTATCGTATGACGAAGATATGATTTTATGAAGGTTGTCAACAATTTAAATAAAATAAATAAATTAATTAACTAAAATATTACACCTTTCTCCTACCTCAATTCAAAGTCGTCGGGTTCAAATAGAGGTTCGAAACTAGGGTTGGGTTTTGCGGGGAATACAGAGCATGGGATGTCGATCGGCCTTTGCAGCGACGTCGGCCTTAGAGAGGCGTGCCCAGCGGTGGTCCCCACGTCGAACTCGATGCTCCGATGATATAGGAAACGGCGGCGAGGCGGCCAGACTTCCAATTGTCAGATCTCGACCAATACAGGACGATGGAGGGTGTAACCTATATGGATTTGAAGAGGGAACCTAGATCTACAAAAACTTCCAAAGGACTATGGAATTTCGTTGAGCGGATTTGAGGTTATTCGAGGAGGAACAATGGAGGTTTCTGGCCAATAAAAACCGATGGTGGCGGCGCATACGAAAGAAACAGGGGTATACGCTATACACTGTATTTATACGGTATTTCCATTTTATTTTTATTTAATTTAATTCTATTTAATTTCAATTTAATTCTTATATCGCTCTTAACTCCAAATCAAACCCAACGAGTGACACCCACAGCTAAATACCCCCATTCCAGACACAATGGGATATGTCCCGTATGCCAATTCAACTGTTTCAATTAGCTATTCTTCAAATTAAATAATAAAACATTTAATTATTTAATTTGATCAAACATTTTAATTTATCGGCGCCACATACTGACTCCAAAAATTCCCGAAAAATAAATCTAGCTATATTTTGACGATACGGTCCTAACAAAATTAATTTCGTCAAATTTAGAGACCATTTGAAAAATGGTCATTTTCTGGTCGATCGAAATTGTCAAAACACATTTTCATTTGCCACGCTCAAATATTAATTCCAAAAATTATGAAAATTGGAACCCTGCAATAATTTGACATTCCGGATCCAACCAAGGTGGTTTCGTCGTAAAGGGAGGTCGTTTGCAAAATGGCTATTTATACAGGCTATATATTATATTAAATTCCATAGCGATTATTCTGAATATTCAATAACTTTTGATTCCCGCTATGAAATTTCAATTTTCCAGGTTCGTTAGAAAGATATACTTAAACAGATTTAAATATTTTTGGTTTTACTAAAATCTGATTTATTTTGCATTCTGTACAGTCAGTCAAAGTTCGAATTCAAATTTTCAAACTGCCGCGCTATTTCTAACTCCTTTTAAAGTTAGAATAAATATATTTGTTCTAACTTCGATTTAAATAAATTTTTAATCGTTATCATTTAAAATAAATTATTTTAACTATTCAAAATTAAATTAAATAACTAAAATAAAAAAATTCAATTGGCTCTGATTTTTCGAGTTGTTACAATCTCTCCTACTTAAAAACTTTTCGTCCCTGAAAAGGAAACAACAGTAAAGTAGGAAACAAAACGGAAAATGTAAAATATGGTAAATGTACCTTGTAGTAGAGCTAGTCATAGATATCCACTCTACAATAGGGATAAGCCTGTTTGATGCTATCCTCGGTCTCCCATGTGCAGTCTCCAGGATCTCCGCTCCACTGTACTTTGACTAGATGAATTCTTTTGTTCCTCAGAACTCGGGTTTCTTTGCCAATGATCTTTACCGGCTCCCTTCTTACTGCTAAGTTCGGGGTAATCTCCAAATCTTGTTGTGCAACTTCCTCCACAATCAAGTTTGGATCATGTACATGCCTCTGAAGTTGAGACACATGGAATACATCATGTACCCCTGGCAACCAGTCAGGCAATTGAACCCTGTAAGCGATAGTTCCAATTCTTTCTAGAATAGGGAATGGACCAATGAATCTAGGAGCCAACTTCCCAGTCTTCCCAAAATGAACTACTCCTCTCAATGGGGAAACTCTCAAGTCTACATAATCGCCAACAGCAAATTCTAAATCCCTTCTTCTTGAATCTGCATAACTTTTCTTCGGCTCTGAGCTGCTAGTAATCTCTTCTTAATAAAATCAACTTTGTCTGAAGCTTCATGGATCATGTCTGGACCCAATACCAGTCTATTGCCTGGTTCAACCCAACATGCGGGAGATCTACAAGGCCTGCCATACAATGCTTCAAATGGCGACATTTGCAATCTTGCTTGGTAACTGTTATTATAGGAGAACTCAACCAAATGCAAATGATCTTCCATGATCCGCCAAAGTCAAGAATACATGCCCGCAACAAGTCTTCCAGTATACAGTTCACCCTCTCAGTTTGGCCATCTGTTTGAGGATGATATGCGGTGCTCAGATTTAATGTTGTCCCCAGCTCTTCTTGGAAAGCTTCCTAGAATTTACTAGCGAATATAGGGTCACGGTCACTAACAATGCTACTGGGAACTCCATGTAGTCGGACAATTTCTTTGAAATAAATTTTCGCCAAGCTTTGAGCTGTTCTAGTTGATCTGACAGGAATAAAATGGGCAGACTTTGTGAAACGGTCTACGATCACCCAAATACTGTCATTACCTTTCCTGGTTTGGGGTAAGCCATCAATAAAATCCATGGAGATTTGATCCCACTTCCAACTTGGAACTTCTAGTGGTTGTAACAATCCGGCGGGTTTTTGTTGATCACTCTTGACTTGTTGGCAAGTAGAACACCTGCTAACATAATTGGAAATGTCTCTTTTCATAGATTTCCACCAGAACGTGCGCTTGAGATCATGATACATCTTACTCACCCCAGGATGAATACAAAGATTGGATTTGTGACATTTATCCATTACTTTCCTTCTAAGCTCAGGAATATTCGGGACACAAATTCAGCCTTTTAGCCTCAGAACTCCTTTGTTATCTATTTGGAAACTCGAGGGTTCGCCTTCCCGAATTCTTTTACTAATTCTCTAGATAAATTCATCATCTTTCTGAAGATCAGAGGTTTTGTCAATCAACGTAGGTGTAATGATGAGAGTGGCGATGATAAGATTGGTGATGCCTGCATTCTTTCTGCTAAGCGCATCCACCACAACATTGGCTTTCCTGGAGTGTATAAGATGTCCAGATCATAGGCCGCAAGAAATTCTACCCAACGTTGTTGCCTTAAATTCAAGTCCCTTTGGGTGAACAGATACTTCAAGGATTTATGGTCTGTATATAACTCGAACTTCTCACCCAAAAGATAATGTCTCCATATTTTCAAAGCGAACACGATGGCCATCAACTCAAGATCATGAGTGGGATATTTCTTCTCATGTGATTTCAATTGACGACTAGCGTAAGCAACTACTTTGTATCTTTGCATTAATACCGCACCAATACCTTCAATAGAAACATCAGTCCAGACTTTCAAATCCTGACTACCATCAATAATAGTCAACACTGGAGCAGTAGTCAACCTTAATTTCAGCTCTTGGAAAGCTGCCTCACATTCCAGCGTTCAATTAAACTTTGTGTGCTTCTTTGTAAGTTTCGTCAATGGACAAGATAGTTTCGAAAAATCCTTAACGAAATTCCGATAATGGCCAGCAAATCCTAAGAAACTTCTGACTTCTATAGGAGTGCTAGGCTGCTTCCAATCTTGAATGGCGGCGATTTTGCTGGGATCCACAGAAATTCCTTCCTTCGACATTGCATGACCGAGGAACTTCACTTCTTCTTGCCAGAATACACATTTAGAAAATTTGGCTTTTACTCCATTCTTTCCCGGAATTTCTAAGGCTTGTTCCAAATGTTTTTATGCTCGGCAGTTGACTTTGAGAAGATTAAAATGTCATCGATGAAAACCAGCACAAAATTATTTAGGACATCGTGGAATACTCGATTCATTAAATCCACAAAATAGGCAGGAGCGTTGCATAAGCCGAACGGCATTACTAACCATTCATAAAATATGTCTGGACCTCTGAAAGCTGTCAAAGGAACATACTCTTTAGCAATACGCAGTTTATGGAAACCTGTAGCTAGGTCCATTTTAGAAAATACTTTAGCTCCATTCAAATGATCCAATAAATCATCTATGCAGGGCAATGGATATTTATTCTTGAGCGTCTGCTTGTTTAAATCTCGGTAATCCACACACAGTTTGAGAGTACCGCCTGACTTTGGGACAAACACTACTGCTGCACCCTAATCGAAAAGCTAGGCTTGATCAAACCTTTCCATAAAAGCTGTTTAGTTTGATTGCCCAATTCTTCTTTCTCCTTCCATGTCATTCTTCGAATAAGATGTACCACTGGCCTTGCATTCAGAAATAAATCGATCCTGAATTCAATTTCTCTTCACGGAGGTAAGCTATCAACTTCTTTGAACACATACGCATAGTTTTTAACAACAGGAATATCTTCAATAGCAGTGGGAGAAACCTCAAGGGCAACCCAAAATTCCTTTCTATCTAAATCTGAGCCTACACAAGGTATAACAACATTGGCAAGCTTTGTTTTAATTCTGACAACTCTTTCTGCACATTTAACTTCAGCCTCATATTTGGTTAACTAGTCCAGCCCAAGAATGGTATCAAATTCGGAAAAATCCATGACAATCAAGGTGCAAGGAAATCGATAATGGAAAAAAGAGAAGGGCACTTTACAACACACACCGAGAATAAGAGATCTTCCTATCGGATTATGAACTCTAACCGATTTCTTAAGGTTCCTTAATTTTAACTTCAACTTCTTAACCGTATGGCTAGGGATATGTAACGACCCAGAAAATCTGAACCAATTTAAAATTTTTAAATTGGCTAAAATAATGGATTTTAAATATTTAAAATAAATATTTTAAACAATGGCGATGAAAACTGAGTGGAATCGACATTTGAAAACGAATATAATTAATTATAATTATATATAGAATTGAAAATAGTGCGGTAGTTCGATAATTCGATTTCAAACTTCAATTGAATATACCGGGTGCAAAACAATCCGGATTTTAGTGAAACCAAAAATATTTAAATATGTTAGTGAATATCTTTCTAACGAATCCGACCAATAGAAATTTGATAGCGGGAATCAAAAGATATGTCCAGTTGAAAATACTGAATAGTCGCTATGGAATTCAGGCCCTTAAAAATGGACATTTTGCAGATGACCTCGGATTTCGACGAAACCACTTTTGTTGGATCCGCAGTGTTAAGTTATTGCTAGGTTTCAAATTTCATAATTTTTCGAATCAATAAGTGAGCGTGGCAAAGGAAAACGCGTTTGACCGGTTTCAGTTGATTTTAATCGACTGGAAATTGGCCATTTTTCAAACGGTCTCAGAATTCGACGAAACTAGTTTTGTTAGGACCGTATCGTCAATACGAAGCTAGAAAATATTTTTCTGGAATTTTTCTAGTTAGTATGTGACCCCGGTAATTTGAAATGTGCGTTTAAAATTTCAATATAGTGATTTAAATGAAAATTCAAAAGGAAACTGATTGTAACGATCAAATCAGCTTGCGATACATATCCCATTGTGTTCAGAATGGGGGTGAAACGCTATGGACGACAGGCGGTGGGCCTCGTTTCGAGGTCGTACGTAAAAGTCAACTCTTTGCTAAATTAAATAATTAAATAATAAAAAAAAAAAATCTCCCTCCCTTTTCCTTCGTACTGCCCCCCCCCCCCCCCCGTTCATTCGATTACAACCAGAAAGAGAAAAAAAAAACCTAAGGACTATCGACAGACCGACCCCCCCCCCCGAAGCGCCGCCGCCGCCCGTCTTCACCCCCCCCCCCCCCCTTCATCGATCGAAGACCCGAAGCCCCCCCCCAGATCGCACGAGCTCCGCCGAAGCCCCCCCCCCCCTCGTTCGCGACGCTGAAGCCGCCGACCCCCCCCCCCCCCCCCTGAAGTGCCGCCGACGCCTTCTTCCTCCCCCCCCCCTTTTCTTCGCAGGTAAATTGTTTACATTTTATTTTATTTTCATCTTTGAATTTCGATTATAAAGATTTTAAAAACTGATTTTTAATAGGAATTTGGAAACTGATTTTTTATAAGATTTAAAGACTGAAATTTAATTAGGTTAAACTGAAATTTTAATGAGGATTAAAACTGATTTTAAAAGCATTTTTGAAACTGATTTGAAAAGATTTAAAAACTGATTTTAAAAGCATTTTAAAAACTGATTTAAAAATCTATAAAAACTAATTTTGTTTTAAAGTAAAAATCAGATTTTTATATATTGAAAGTAAAAGTTAAAATCAGATTTTTATATATTGAAAGTAAAAGTAAAAATCAGATTTTTATATATAGAAAGTAAAAGTAAAAATCAGATTTTTAGATGTTGAAAGTCGAAGTAAAAATTCGATTTTTATATAGTGAATAGCATCGTAAAAATTCGATTTTTACATATGTAGAGAATACGGGTGACGAAGCGACAAAAGGAGAGATTGGCGAAGATTTCTCCAAGGAAGAGTCGTAGTAGTTGGATAGCTATTGGTGAGATTTCTGATTTAAAAATATTATATATGAGTTGAAGTAAAAGTGAATTGCTATATATAAATATATATATATATATATATATACGCCCCTCGTCCACAAACCATGGACGATATTTATTGGTTGAAATTGTTGTGAAAATTGATTGATAGCGAATGATTGTTTGGGATTGTTTGTGATTGATATTGGTTGATTGTGGTTGAAAAATACCCATTTGTGGTTGAGAAATATTTGGTTGAAACCACATAGGATTAGTTTGTGGAAATGAAATAAATACATACATGCCGCCTGCGTGCGAACTAGATGCATGATTCCCATTGTCAAAAACCGCGAGGTTTTAAGGTAGAGCGAGGAGCCGTACTAGGGACGGTGCCGGTGTAACTACCCTGCCGTTATGCTGCCGAAATTTTGAATAATATTTGTGTGTTTGAATTATTTTCATATGCTTAAACTATATTTATTCATTGTATAGAAAACATTCATGTGTTGAATTGATATTCATTCGTTGTTTAGAAATTCATGTGTTGAATGGAATTCATGTTTTGAAATAAATTGTTCGATAATAAAAATCACATTTTTATCTATATGTAGAAACTATAGAAAACATTCATGTGTTGAATTGATATTCATTCGTTGTTTAGAAATTCATGTGTTGAATGGAATTCATGTTTTGAAATAAATTGTTCGATAATAAAAATCACATTTTTATCTATATATAAAAACCATAGAAAACATTCATGTGTTGAATTGATATTCATTCGTTGTTTAGAAATTCATGTGTTGAATGGTATTCATATTTTGAAATAAATTGTTCGATAGTAAAAATCACATTTTTATCTATATATAAAAACCATAGAAAACATTCATGTGTTGAATTGATATTCATTCGTTGTTTAGAAATTCATGTGTTGAATGGTATTCATATTTTGAAATAAATTGTTTGATAATAAAAATCGCCTTTTATCGACTATATGAACTGTGTAAAATAATCTCGTTTTAAAAAGAAATTGTTTTATGATAAAAATCCTATTTTGTCACCTATATGAACTATATAGAAGAATAGTGTTTTGAAATGAATTGTTTTACAATAAAAATCACATTTTTATTGTATGCATAAATCGTTGAATTGTGAAGTGTTAAAAATAGCCACTTGTTCAAAATAAACATATATGAGTTGAAATATTCATTAATTAGCTAATGAAATGATTTGCACCTATTTATGTAACATTAGAATGAATGGAGTTTTTAAACCAAATAGAAATCAAATATGAAGTCGAATAGAAATTGATAAATGATAAGAACTGTATATATATGTACATGCAATATTCATTGAACAGGTTATAGCAAAGGGGCTAGAGAAGAGGAATAAAATTTTGTGCCAGACAAATAAGTACACATTTACTGATTTGTTTGGGTGATGATTTTGAGCCTGTTGGCTAGCCGCTTGGCTTTTTCTTTTTCTTTTTGAGATTAGAAGGACCGGGAACGCTATTTGCAATTTCCCGATGCTCCCGGTGCGGGGGAGGTTATGGCGAAATTTTCCAAAATTTTAAGGTGTTAGAAAAATATTTGAAGTGAAAACGATATGGAAATTATTGAATAAACTATATTTATATAAATATATAAATATAAATAAAATTAAAACGGAACGAAACGAAGCCGTGCAGTTCGTATTTTGAAACCGTGATTTCAAACGACTAGTGCGGGAAATCCGACCATTGGATTTTCCCGAAACCTCAACCGTCCGGTTCGCCTTGGAATAATCTTTCCAACGGCACCAACCTTGTAAAAATCCAACGGTTGGATTGTCTGGAATGTTTAATTCAAATTTGAAGAAAAACAGCGCCAGAATCGATTATATTTATATATATAAATATAAATAGAATTATATTTAATCGAATAACGACGCTGCAGTTCGTATTTTGAAATCGAAACTTCAAACGATTGTACCGGGAGATCCGACCGTCGGATTTTCCCGAAACTGGAACCGTTGGATCCGTTTTGAAAAGACCTTTCTAATGATGTAAATTTTGTAAAGATCCAACGGTTAGATTTTCAGATATGTGTAAATCAAATCTGAAGAAAAACAGCGCCACGGCCGCCTTATGGCCCGAAGCGTCGTTTTGAATAAAATGGCTATTTTAAAATAATTAAAAATAGCGATAAATAGTTATAAAATATCATAAGCGATATGGAATGGAAATAAACTGAATTTGCTTGATTTATGTGGCTTTTGATGGTTGAATGTGTTTGGTGTGAAAATTACATTAAAGAACAAATTTGGTGTTGTCGAATAATTTAACCATTGAAATAAATTGATTTGAAATTCTAAATATACGTGAATTATTTGAAAAAGTCGAGTTAATTCTCATTTCAAATAATTGATCGACGATTGAAGGTCGAAGATGAAGACGATGGTCGAAGACCGGAGATCTTCACCTCGTTTGGATGGTAACCGAGGTCCTAATTGGGAGGCATCCCGAAATATGGATAATGAGTGGTGATCGTCCAGACGTACGTGGTGATCGAAGGGTTTGCGAGGTATTTAGTGCCTCCGGTTTCGTTCAGACCCAGAACGGACTTGTAAATGGACTGTGTGTCTGACATTGGAGTTTATTCTGTGTTGATTGATTTCTGTTAAATATACATCTGTTTGGCAGCGGAGAATTTATTCTTTTGCTTAACGCCCTTCTCTGAGACGCACGAGCTCAGAGGTTGTATATCGATGGACATCAGTCGCATGGCATGAATTGCCTATGTGGCATGCTAAGATGCAATGAACAGGGCTTCTGTTAAAAAGCAAAGTCTTGTGGTGATGATCAAAGCATCGCCTGTGTGGCGTAGCTTTGTGTATAACGTGAATTCGCGAGCCTCACACCCCGGTATGAACCTAAAACGGGAGAGGACATCAGGGAGGGCCTGCGTTTCTTTCTAGCTAGGGTGGTGTCAGTGACCTACCAGCCCTGACATTTATATACTTTTCACCTATGTGGTTGTTGCTGTTGCGAGGCGCCTCGGTTTGATCGGACGATCCGGGTCCGATGGAGTCATTTATTGGCTCGTTTACGCCCCAAAGGGCGGGGAGATGTAGTGTTCAGGCATAATAATCCACATCGGTGGACCGGCCCTGACGATCTAAAGGGTTGATGCGTTCTGATCCTGTGGCTCGGGCTAGAGCGTCACGAATTCGGTAAGGACTATCTTTTGCCTTGGTTCATGACGGAAATCCAATTTCCAAATACGACATCGTGCGGTTTTGATTGTATATATATATGGCGACATGATATATGGTACCCATGCCGTCTATGATTGATAGTTATGATTTGAAATTGTTTTCAAAACATATAAACACTAGTAATAATATCAAATGCCTTTGCTTTATTCGTATCAATCATATTTTGGCCATTATAAGGTAAAACTCTATCCTCCGGTTTGCGTTGCATTGTGTGATGGGAACTGAGTCTTATAATGGCTTCATTTTTATAAAAAGCATAGCGATGTTTAAAAGAAAGATCTGTTTTAAAAGCACTGGCAATCCAATGGAGTAAACCCGTTCCACGATAGTGGCGTGGTCCTGTGATTTGCCAATTATATATGTGTTGAGTGGATTTCTCATACCAGTCCCATGACTGACTCGTAGTTTGTTTCACTTTCAAACTCGGGTGCCCCTTTTTCCACACGGGCAGCCTTATATTCAGGTTTAGCTGGTTCTTTCTGGATAGCTGGAGCTGAAGATGGATTCTATCATTTATTTCATTTTATGTTGTTCAGCTCCTATTGTACATATTTTGTTTATTTCCGCTGTAGACATTTATGTATAGCTGAACTGTATTTGTACTAAGTAAGATCCTGTATACTGTGTAACTCTGATGATTACTTTTATCCAGTATATTTTATTGTTCATTATCTGGTGTATTTATTTAATTCTGTTCTGCTATTATATGTTTCTGTGTTATATTCCAAAGATAACCTTGTTTCCGTGAGAACGGGAAATCGGGTCGTCTCATCGTGGTATCAGAGCTTTGGTTAAGCTTAGTTCTGGAATATAACATTTGAATGAACTCGTCAGAAATAGAACCAGTAGTGTTTTAGGACGGGTAACTCTATACAGAGAGGATCAGTAATATCCTAGTATGAGTATAGCAGAATCAGAACAACTCGTTAGAGATGGGGTCAGAAGTGCCTCAGAACGAGTCGAGAGTAATATGTTTTTAAATAACGTATTTGTGATTATATATATATATATATATATAGTCTGGTTTTAGAAATATAATTTTTGAATATATAAAAGATATATTTGAAAAGTTAAAAAAGTTAAAAACAATTGGATTGGTTGTTGTGTTGTGTGATTGTAGATTTATCAAACCACTTTCGACTTTGTTCCTTTTCGGGGACGAAAAGTTTTAAGTGGGGGAGATTGTAACGACCCAGAAAATCTGAACCAATTTAAAATTTTTAAATTGGCTAAAATAATGGATTTTAAATATTTAAAATAAATATTTTAAACAATGGCGATGAAAACTGAGTGGAATCGACATTTGAAAACGAATATAATTAATTATAATTATATATAGAATTGAAAATAGTGCGGTAGTTCGATAATTCGATTTCAAACTTCAATTGAATATACCGGGTGCAAAACAATCCGGATTTTAGTGAAACCAAAAATATTTAAATATGTTAGTGAATATCTTTCTAACGAATCCGACCAATAGAAATTTGATAGCGGGAATCAAAAGATATGTCCAGTTGAAAATACTGAATAGTCGCTATGGAATTCAGGCCCTTAAAAATGGACATTTTGCAGATGACCTCGGATTTCGACGAAACCACTTTTGTTGGATCCGCAGTGTTAAGTTATTGCTAGGTTTCAAATTTCATAATTTTTCGAATCAATAAGTGAGCGTGGCAAAGGAAAACGCGTTTGACCGGTTTCAGTTGATTTTAATCGACTGGAAATTGGCCATTTTTCAAACGGTCTCAGAATTCGACGAAACTAGTTTTGTTAGGACCGTATCGTCAATACGAAGCTAGAAAATATTTTTCTGGAATTTTTCTAGTTAGTATGTGACCCCGGTAATTTGAAATGTGCGTTTAAAATTTCAATATAGTGATTTAAATGAAAATTCAAAAGGAAACTGATTGTAACGATCAAATCAGCTTGCGATACATATCCCATTGTGTTCAGAATGGGGGTGAAACGCTATGGACGACAGGAGGTGGGCCTCGTTTCGAGGTCGTACGTAAAAGTCAACTCTTTGCTAAATTAAATAATTAAATAATAAAAAAAAAATCTCCCTCCCTTTTCCTTCGTACTGCCCCCCCCCCCCCCCCCCCGTTCATTCGATTACAACCAGAAAGAGAAAAAAAAAAAAAAACTAAGGACTATCGACAGACCGACCCCCCCCCCCCCCCCGAAGCGCCGCCGCCGCCCATCTTCACCCCCCCCCCCCCCTTCATCGATCGAAGACCCGAAGCCCCCCCCCAGATCGCACGAGCTCCGCCAAAGCCCCCCCCCCCCTCGTTCGCGACGCTGAAGCCGCCGACCCCCCCCCCCCTGAAGTGCCGCCGACGCCTTCTTCCTCCCCCCCCCCCTTTTCTTCGCAGGTAAATTGTTTACATTTTATTTTATTTTCATCTTTGAATTTCGATTATAAAGATTTTAAAAACTGATTTTTAATAGGAATTTGGAAACTGATTTTTTATAAGATTTAAAAACTGAAATTTAATTAGGTTAAACTGAAATTTTAATGAGGATTAAAACTGATTTTAAAAGCATTTTTAAAACTGATTTGAAAAGATTTAAAAACTGATTTTAAAAGCATTTTAAAAACTGATTTAAAAAGCTATAAAAACTAATTTTGTTTTAAAGTAAAAATCAGATTTTTATATATTGAAAGTAAAAGTAAAAATCAGATTTTTATATATTGAAAGTAAAAGTAAAAATCAGATTTTTATATATAGAAAGTAAAAGTAAAAATCAGATTTTTAGATATTGAAAGTCGAAGTAAAAATTCGATTTTTATATAGTGAATAGCATCGTAAAAATTCGATTTTTACATATGTAGAGAATACGGGCGACGAAGCGACAAAAGGAGAGATTGGCGAAGATTTCTCCAAGGAAGAGTCGTAGTAGTTGGATAGCTATTGGTGGGATTTCTGATTTAAAAATATTATATATGAGTTGAAGTAAAAGTGAATTGCTATATATAAATATATATATATATATATATATATATACACGCCCCTCGTCCACAAACCATGGACGATATTTATTGGTTGAAATTGTTGTGAAAATTGATTGATAGCGAATGATTGTTTGGGATTGTTTGTGATTGATATTGGTTGATTGTGGTTGAAAAATACCCATTTGTGGTTGAGAAATATTTGGTTGAAACCACATAGGATTAGTTTGTGGAAATGAAATAAATACATACATGCCGCCTGCGTGCGAACTAGATGCATGATTCCCATTGTCAAAAACCGCGAGGTTTTAAGGTAGAGCGAGGAGCCGTACTAGGGACGGTGCCGGTGTAACTACCCTGCCGTTATGCTGCCGAAATTTTGAATAATATTTGTGTGTTTGAATTATTTTCATATGCTTAAACTATATTTATTCATTGTATAGAAAACATTCATGTGTTGAATTGATATTCATTCGTTGTTTAGAAATTCATGTGTTGAATGGAATTCATGTTTTGAAATAAATTGTTCGATAATAAAAATCACATTTTTATCTATATGTAGAAACTATAGAAAACATTCATGTGTTGAATTGATATTCATTCGTTGTTTAGAAATTCATGTGTTGAATGGAATTCATGTTTTGAAATAAATTGTTCGATAATAAAAATCACATTTTTATCTATATATAAAAACCATAGAAAACATTCATGTGTTGAATTGATATTCATTCGTTGTTTAGAAATTCATGTGTTGAATGGTATTCATATTTTGAAATAAATTGTTCGATAGTAAAAATCACATTTTTATCTATATATAAAAACCATAGAAAACATTCATGTGTTGAATTGATATTCATTCGTTGTTTAGAAATTCATGTGTTGAATGGTATTCATATTTTGAAATAAATTGTTTGATAATAAAAATCGCCTTTTATCGACTATATGAACTGTGTAAAATAATCTCGTTTTAAAAAGAAATTGTTTTATGATAAAAATCCTATTTTGTCACCTATATGAACTATATAGAAGAATAGTGTTTTGAAATGAATTGTTTTACAATAAAAATCACATTTTTATTGTATGCATAAATCGTTGAATTGTGAAGTGTTAAAAATAGCCACTTGTTCAAAATAAACATATATGAGTTGAAATATTCATTAATTAGCTAATGAAATGATTTGCACCTATTTATGTAACATTAGAATGAATGGAGTTTTTAAACCAAATAGAAATCAAATATGAAGTCGAATAGAAATTGATAAATGATAAGAACTGTATATATATGTACATGCAATATTCATTGAACAGGTTATAGCAAAGGGGCTAGAGAAGAGGAATAAAATTTTGTGCCCGACAAATAGGTACACATTTACTGATTTGTTTGGGTGATGATTTTGAGCCTGTTGGCTAGCCGCTTGGCTTTTTCTTTTTCTTTTTGAGATTAGAAGGACCGGGAACGCTATTTGCAATTTCCCGATGCTCCCGGTGCAGGGGAGGTTATGGCGAAATTTTCCAAAATTTTAAGGTGTTAGAAAAATATTTGAAGTGAAAACGATATGGAAATTATTGAATAAACTATATTTATATAAATATATAAATATAAATAAAATTAAAACGAAACGAAGCCGTGCAGTTCGTATTTTGAAACCGTGATTTCAAACGACTAGTGCGGGAAATCCGACCATTGGATTTTCCCAAAACCTCAACCGTCGGGTTCGCCTTGGAATAATCTTTCCAACGGCACCAACCTTGTAAAAATCCAACGGTTGGATTGTCTGGAATGTTTAATTCAAATTTGAAGAAAAACAGCGCCAGAATCGATTATATTTATATATAAATATAAATAGAATTATATTTAATCGAATAACGACGCTGCAGTTCGTATTTTGAAATCGAAACTTCAAACGATTGTACCGGGAGATCCGACCGTCGGATTTTCCCGAAACTGGAACCGTTGGATCCGTTTTGAAAAGACCTTTCTAATGATGTAAATTTTGTAAAGATCCAACGGTTAGATTTTCAGATATGTGTAAATCAAATCTGAAGAAAAACAGCGCCACGGCCGCCTTATGGCCCGAAGCGTCGTTTTGAATAAAATGGCTATTTTAAAATAATTAAAAATAGCGATAAATAGTTATAAAATATCATAAGCGATATGGAATGGAAATAAACTGAATTTGCTTGATTTATGTGGCTTTTGATGGTTGAATGTGTTTGGTGTGAAAATTACATTAAAGAACAAATTTGGTGTTGTCGAATAATTTAACCATTGAAATAAATTGATTTGAAATTCTAAATATACGTGAATTATTTGAAAAAGCCGAGTTAATTCTCATTTCAAATAATTGATCGACGATTGAAGGTCGAAGATGAAGACGATGGTCGAAGACCGGAGATCTTCACCTCGTTTGGATGGTAACCGAGGTCCTGATTGGGAGGCATCCCGAAATATGGATAATGAGTGGTGATCGTCCAGACGTACGTGGTGATCGAAGGGTTTGCGAGGTATTTAGTGCCTCCGGTTTCGTTCAGACCCAGAACGGACTTGTAAATGGACTGTGTGTCTGACATTGGAGTTTATTCTGTGTTGATTGATTTCTGTTAAATATACATCTGTTTGGCGGCGGAGAATTTATTCTTTTGCTTAACGCCCTTCTCTGAGACGCACGAGCTCAGAGGTTGTATATCGATGGACATCAGTCGCATGGCATGAATTGCCTGTGTGGCATGCTAAGATGCAATGAACAGGGCTTCTGTTGAAAAGCAAAGTCTTGTGGTGATGATCAAAGCATCGCCTGTGTGGCGTAGCTTTGTGTATAACGTGAATTCGCGAGCCTCACACCCCGGTATGAACCTAAAACGGGAGAGGACATCAGGGAGGGTCTGCGTTTCTTTCTAGCTAGGGTGGTGTCAGTGACCTACCAGCCCTGACATTTATATACTTTTCACCTATGTGGTTGTTGCTGTTGCGAGGCGCCTCGGTTTGATCGGACGATCCGGGTCCGATGGAGTCATTTATTGGCTCGTTTACGCCCCAAAGGGCGGGGAGACGTAGTGTTCAGGCATAATAATCCACATCGGTGGACCGGCCCTGACGATCTAAAGGGTTGATGCGTTCTGATCCTGTGGCTCGGGCTAGAGAGTCACAAATTCGGTAAGGACTATCTTTTGCCTTGGTTCATGACGGAAATCCAATTTCCAAATACGACATCGTGCGGTTTTGATTGTATATATATATGGCGACATGATATATGGTACCCATGCCGTCTATGATTGATAGTTATGATTTGAAATTGTTTTCAAAACATATAAACACTAGTAATAATATCAAATGCCTTTGCTTTATTCGTATCAATCATATTTTGGCCATTATAAGGTAAAACTCTATCCTCCGGTTTGCGTTGCATTGTGTGATGGGAACTGAGTCTTATAATGGCTTCATTTTTATAAAAAGCATAGCGATGTTTAAAAGAAAGATCTGTTTTAAAAGCACTGGCAATCCAATGGAGTAAACCCGTTCCACGATAGTGGCATGGTCCTGTGATTTGCCAATTATATATGTGTTGAGTGGATTTCTCATACCAGTCCCATGACTGACTCGTAGTTTGTTTCACTTTCAAACTCGGGTGCACCTTTTTCCATACGGGCAGCCTTGTATTCAGGTTTAGCTGGTTCTTTCTGGATAGCTGGAGCTGAAGATGGATTCTATCATTTATTTCTTTTTATGCTGTTCAGCTCCTATTGTACATATTTTGTTTATTTCCGCTGTAGACATTTATGTATAGTTGAACTGTATTTGTACTAAGTAAGATCCTGTATACTGTGTAACTCTGATGATTACTTTTATCCAGTATATTTTGTTGTTCATTATCTGGTGTATTTATTTAATTCTGTTCTGCTATTATATGTTTCTGTGTTATATTCCAAAGATAACCTTGTTTCCGTGAGAACGGGAAATCGGGTCGTCTCAGGATAAAGCTTTGTGACGTGCCCGTATCAAACAATACTTTAACTGGAATATTGTAGACAATGAGAGTGCTTCCCAAAACATCTGGCCTTTACTGACTAGCCGAGGGTGATGGAGTTTCTGCTACTTCATTTACATGAGCTATTACAGACTCCTTTGATAGTTGGCAACCCTTTGCAAGATGGCCAGTCTGATGGCATTTATTGCATTTTCTATCCTCTTGAAACTTCCTCTTAGATTTAGATCCATCATTCTTTCGCTTCTTCGAAGATTTGCAATTCCTTAACAAATGCCCTGGCTTATTACAATTACTGCATAAGGCAGTCGTTAACGGTTCTTTCCCCGATCTAGCCCATTCCTTATCAGCTTTAGGCTTCTTACTGACCTCAGGCTTTGTGCTTGCCTCTGGACTATCAGGTTCCAACTTCTTTTTGCTGCTAGAACTGCCTTCCTCTTCCCAACCATGTTCTTTATCATTATACTCATAGCGATAAGCCATTTGTATCATTTCAGAGGATGGGAGATTCACATGAGCAAGTACTCTACCTTCGTATTTCTTTTGAAGTCCTTTGATAAATCTCAAATTCTTCCTTATATGATCTTGAATTAGTTATGGGGCAAAGCAAGAAAGTTCAATGAATTTATTCTGATATTCTTGGATGGCCATATCTCCTTGTTTCAGATTGTAAAACTCATTATATAGCCGCTTAGTTGCTTCTAGAGGAATAAATCTTTCTTTGAACATTTCTTTAAATCTATTCCAGGTAATATTACCTTCTGGATTTTCCTTAGTAACAATTTCCCACCAGATTAGAGCTTCATCTCTGAGTGCCCAAGATGCCAGTAATCTTTTCTGATCATCCCTCGGCTTTAAGCCTTGAAAGATTCTCTCAACAGAACGCATTGTATTTCATTCACGGATTCTTTGCCCGAGAATTGTACTCCACCCAGATTCCAATATTTCATCACTAGAGTTTCTAGATCTGGTTCTGGTTGTGGGAGCACGATTGGCTCATTAGATTGTCGAACCATAGAATTACTTCTGTTTCTGCCACTCATTTTCTACTATGTCTGCAAATAGCAGACAAAGAGTCAAGCCAACAGAATAAATATTGCAAAGCATAAAGACATGTATTTAAATGTAAATGAATATATGGGGGTGTGTTTTATTCATCCATACTCATTCTAGGACATTACTAGTCCTATCTATGATGAGTCATTCATTTTAGAATACTACTGATTCTACTTCTGTCCGGTTTGTTTATATGTTATATTCCGAGCTAAGTTTAACCAAAGCTCTGATACCAATTGTGATAACCCCAAACTCCCGTAGTACGAAAGCAAGGATAATCATTGGAATATAACACATAAACAATAACAGCAGAATAGAAATATAGAATTACAGCAGATAAACTATCTCAAATTACACTGGGAATAATAATCATCAGAGTTACACAACATAATAGGATCATACTTAGTACATAAACAGTTTTCCACTTAATATAAAATGTCTGCAGCAAAAATCAAACATAATATACTAAATGAAGTCTGAACAGCATAATAGAAATAATGGGATCCATCTTCGGCTCCATAGCCATCCAGAATAAATCTGCTAAAACCTGTATACAAG
This sequence comes from Allium sativum, assembly GCA_030737875.1. NCBI lineage: Eukaryota > Viridiplantae > Streptophyta > Magnoliopsida > Asparagales > Amaryllidaceae > Allium > Allium sativum. The sequence goes on along the minus strand of CM060922.1, from coordinate 268,796,547 downwards.
GCTGCCCGTGTGGAAAACAGGGCACCCGAGTTTGCAAAGTGAAACAAACTACGACTCAGTTATGGGACTGGTATGAGAAATCTAATTAACCTATTTAATAATAAGGCTAATCACAGGACCACGCCGCTAAAGCAGAACGGGTTTACTCCATTGGATTGCCAACGCATAAATAAAGTAAATCGTTAAACAACGCAATGCTTTTTAGAAAAATGAAACCATTATAAGACTCAAGTCCCATCACACAATGCAACGCAAACCAGAGGATAGAGTTTTACCTTATAATGGTCAAAAATGCTTGATACGATAAAACGGATTTGATATTATCATTAGTGCATATATGTTTTCAAAAACGTTTCAATCATAATGTATCAGTCATAGATGTCATAGCTACCATATACTATGTCGCCATGCTAGTTTTACAATCAAAATTGTGTGGTGTCGTATTGGAAGTTGGATTTCCATCATGAACCAAGGAAAGGGATCGTCCTTACTGAATTCGAGACAATCTAGCCCATGTCTCAGGTCAGAGCTCGAGTGACCTTTAGGAGCCACAGGGTCGGTCCACAACTAATGTTAGTGAATTATATATGATTCCTGAACAATACGTCTCCCCGCCCTATGGGGCGTAAATAGAGCCACTAGGGGCTTAATATCCTAGGTACCTCACTTTCCATCATCCACATAAGTAAAAATATCTGGGCTTGTAAAACCTAGACACCACTTCTAGCTCGAAAGAAACGCATGTTCTCCTTGGATCCTTCTCCCGTTTCTGGTTCATACCAGGGTGTGAGGCTCGCGAAGTAACGCTATACACAAAGCTATGCTACAATAAAGCTGTGCTTTGATCATCAACCACAAGGCTCTGCTTTTCAAAAATAAGCCTTGATCAATTGCATCTTGGCATGCCACACTGACAATTCACGCCATGTGATCGATAACTATCAATATATAACCTCTGAGCTCGTGCATCTCAGAGAAGGGTGTTAAGCAAGAGAATGAATTCTCCGCCACCAAACAGATATATATTAAATAGAAATCAATTTACATGGAATAAAATCCAATGTCAGACACACATCCATTTACAAGTCCGTTCTGGGTCTGAACGAAACCAGAGATACCTTATTCCTCGTCTCATATGTCCAATACAGAAGAGAGGCGCTCGCTAATCCGGACAATCAACAAGTACGTCCGGACAACTACCACTGTAACCCTTTCCTGGGAGCAAATCAGTCCAGGGTATCAGCAGTCATCCATTCGATGTGAAGATCACCGGTCTTCAATCACCGTCTTCAAATCTTCGACTTTCAATCGTCGTATAATTATTTGAAATTAGAGTTAACTTGGACTTTTCAAATAATTCTCGATTATATAATTTAAATCATTCATTTTCATTCCATATCGTATATAATAATTTATAACGATTTATTGCTATTTTTATTTAATTAAAAATAGCCATTTTCAATTAAACGACGCTTATGGTCATTACATGGCCCTGACACTGTTTTCATCAAAATTTGATTGACACATTTCTCAAAATCTAACCGTTGGATCTTAGAGAATTTTACATTGTTGGAAAGATCTTTCCAGAACGAACCCAACGGTTCCAGTGTTGGGAAAATCCGACGGTCGGATCTTTCGGTATAATCATTTGAAGTTACGATTTCAAAACGCGAACTACAGCAGCGCGTTTCGTTTTAATTTATATTTATATATAAAAATATAATAAAAATCGTTCAACGATTTCAAGCTATTTTCGTTTCAACATTGATTTCATTTATATACGAAATCATATATTACATTAAAAATGAAATTTTTAATGTTAATACCATTTCTTACGACATTGACTCTTTTGTGTGATTCCTATGTATTACATAAAAATGTAATATGTTTTATCCTTCATTTATTACATTAAAAATGAAATCTTTTATTCAATTCTTTTGATTACATTAAAAATGTAATTTTCATTCTTTTCTTTGATTACAAATAAAAATGTAATCTTTATTCTTTTCTATGATTACAAATAAAAATGTAATCTTTATTCTTTTCTATGATTACAAATAAAAATGTAATCTTTATTCTTTTCTATGATTATATAAAAAAAGAAATCTTTTATTCTATATATTATTACATTGAAAAATGTAACTTTTTATTTCGACATATTATTACATTGAAAAATGTAATTTTTCATTTCAATATATGATTACATTGAAAAATGAAAATTTTCATTTCAATATATGATTACATTAAAAAAATGTAATTTTTTTCATCTCATTCTATATTTACATTGAAAAATGTAAATTTTCATTCTTTTCTTTATTTACGTTGAAAAATGTAAATTTTCATTTCATTAAAAATGTATAATTCAATGTTAATAGATTTCTATATAACAAATGACTATTTTCAATGTTACATTACAGTAAAAATGTATATTTCAAAGTAAAGACATTTTTATATAAAAAATGGTTATTTTTAATGTTTTGTTACATTAAAATGCAAATTTCAAAGAAAACATACTTTATATAGCAACCGACATTTTTAATGTTTCATTTACATTAAAAATGTAAATTTCAATGGCAATACATTCTATTTCAAACTGTTTACTTTTCTTTCTATTCTAGTATGTTAAATATAATGTTTAACATATAACATATATTCTAACATATGTTTCTAACATGTCAAATATAATATTTTAACATTTTTATATTTTCTAACATATGTTTTCTAATGAATCATTTTTACATCAAAAATGAAATTTTTAATGTTTCAACATTTTTATTGAAACAGTGAATATTTTCTAATAAATCAACCTTTACATTAAAAATGTGATTTTTAATGTTTCAACACTTTTATTCTAATATGAACAATTTTCATGTAAATCATTCTTTTCATTAAAAATAAAAATTTTGATGTTAACATGAATTTTAATTTAGAACATGAATATTTTTCTAGTTTCATACATTACATTAAAAATGTGATTTTTAAATGTTAACTTGTTTTTTCATTTCTAAAACATGAACATTTTTCCAGTTGTCTACATTACATTAAAAATGTGATTTTTAATCTTGATATGTTTTTATTTTTAAAACCTGAACATTTTTCTAATTTCTTTCATGACATTAAAAATACGATTTTTAATGACAACATGTTTTTATTTCTAAAACATGTACATTTCGCTAATTTCTTATATTAAATTAAAATGTGAATATATTTTTTTAATGTTAACATGTTTTTCTATTTAAAACATGAACATTTTTATATTTCCATTCATTACATTAAAAATATGGTTTTTAATGTAAACATGTTTTTATTCAAACATTGATCAATTTTGATATTACATAAAAATGTAAATTTTTATATTAACATGTCTTTCTTTACAAATAGTGGTCATTTTAGATTTTACATAAAAATGTGAATTTTTATGTTAACATGTAATTTTTTTCGGCTATGATCATTTTGCATATTTATATATTCAATAAAAATATAATTTTTATTGTTTAAAACAATTTTATATCATAACATGAATATTCTACACACATAAATATTTTAGAAAATTTCGGCAGCATAACGGTAGGGTAATTAAAACCGGCACCATCCCGATGTACGGCTCCTCGCACTACCTTAGGCCTCGCGGCATTTACAAGGGGTTTAATTTCCTAATACATTTTTCTAGGCAATCTAATGCCACAATATCAATCAATTTCATTCTAACCACAATCAAACACAAAAATCAACCAATTTCACATCACAATACAATCAAGTCGTCAATGGTCTGTGGACGACGGGTGTCCGGAGTTTCTAAACTCCGTCTGCATCCTAATATAATTTTATTTAATTAATTCGGATTCAGAAATCTCACATTGCTATTTTAATTCTTCTAAATTTGTCGAATGCTCCAAAAATTCTATGGTCAATTCTGAAATGTCGTGTGCGATGCCACGGTCCTAATGTCTCATATTTCATCGAATTTCGTTATCGTATGACGAAGATATGATTTTACGAAGGTTGTAAACAATTTAAATAAAATTTATTAATTAATTACCTAAAATATTACATCTTTCTCCTACCTCATTTCAAAGCCGTCGGGTTCAAATAGAGGTTCGAAACTAGGGTTGGGTTTTGCGGGCAATACAGGGCACGGGGTTTCGATCAGCCTTTGCGGTGACGTCGGCCTTGGAGAGGCATGCCCAGCGGTGGTCCCCACGTCGAACTCGGCACTTTGATGATGGAGGAAATGGCGGCGAGGCGGGCAGACTTCCAACGGTCAGATCTCGACCAATACAGGACGATGGAGGGTGTAACCTATATGGATTCGAAGAGGGAACCTAGATGTACAAAAACTTCCAAAGGATTATGGAATTTCGTTGAGCGGATTTGAGGTTATTCGGAGGGGAAAGATGGAGGTTTCTGGCCATTAAAAACCAGTGGTGGCGGCGCATACGAAAGAAATAGGGGTATACGCTATACACCGTATTTATACGGTATTTCCATTTTATTTTTGTTTAATTTAATTCTATTTAATTTCAATTTAATTCCTATATCGCTCTTTACTCCAAATCAAACCCAACGAGTGACACCCGCAGCTAAATACCCTCATTACGGACACAATGGGATATGTCCCGTATGTTGTTTCCATCAGTTATTCTTCAAATTAAATAATAAAACATTTAATTATTTAATTTGATCAAACATTTTAATTTACCGGGGCTACATACTAACTCCAAAAATTCCCGAAAAATAAATCTAGCTATGTTTTAACGATACGGTCCTAAAAAAAATAATTTCATCGAATTTGGAGACCATTTGAAAAACGACCATTTTCTGGTCGATCGAAATTGACCGAAATTGTCAAAACACATTTTCATTTGCCACGCTCACATATTAATTCCAAAAATTATGAAAATTGGAATCCAGCAACAATTTGACATTCTGGATCCAACTAGAGTGGTTTCGTCGAAAACGGAGATCGTTTGCAAAATGGCTATTTATACGGGCTATATATTATATTAAATTCCATAACGACTATTCTAAATATTCAACTGACCGTAACTTTTGATTCCCGCTATGAAATTTCAATTTTTCGGATTCGTTGGAAAGATATTCTTAAACAGATTTAAATATTTTTGTTTTCATTAAAATCCGATTTATTTTGCATCCTGTACAGTCAATCAAAGTTCGAATTCAAATTTTCAAAATGTCGCGCTATTTCTATCTCCTTTTAAAATTAGAATAAATATATTTGTTCTAACTTTGATTCAAATAAAATTTTAATCGTTATCATTTAAAATAAATTATTTTAATTATTCAAAATTCAACAAAATAGCCAAAATAAAAATTTTAAATTGGCTCTGATTTTCCAGGTTGTTACATTGCCCTCACTTACAAAGCCTTGTAATTGCTCCACATAGATTCTTCTTCTAATACTCCATTTAGGAAGGCTAATTTGACATCTAGTTGAAAAACATTCCATCCTTTTTGAGCCGCAAGAGCAACTAAAGCTCTAATTGTATCAAGACGTGCAACTAGAGCAAATGTCTCATTATAATAGACTCCATATTGTTGTGAGTATCCCTTTGCTACTAGCCTAGCCTTATGTTTTTGTATTGAGCCATCTGGATTAAGCTTTGTCTCATAAACCCATTTCACTCCAATGATTTCTTTGTCCTTAGGACAATCTACAAGCTCCCAAGTATTATTCTTCTCAATCATTTTTTATCTCTTCTTTCATTGCTTTGACCTATACTTCTTGTTTAAATGCTACTTCATAGCATTCATGTTCAAGTATAGCCAAGTTGCATGTTTCATATATGTCCACCAAAGATCTAACTCTTCTCGGAGTAGATTCTGGTAAAGGAGTTTGTTGTTGCAGAGGTGAAAGGGACATACCTGGTTCTTCTGTTGGTTTTTCCAATTCTTCCACATCTTCATGAGATTGATGTACTGGAACAGAAATGTTTCTTTTCTCAACTTTTTGTTCATCCCAATTCCAAGAAGCATTCTCATCAACCTCGACATCTCGACTAATCGTCATCTTCTTTGTTTGCAAGTTATAAACTCTATATTCTTTCGATTGTGTGCTATAACCCAAAAAGATTCCTCGTATGGTCTTCTCTTCTAGTTTGTGTCTCTTTTGATCTAGAACATGTATGTAGCAGATCGATCCAAAAACTCTTAGATGCTTGGTTGTTGGCTTTCGTCCACTCCAAGCCTCTATAGGAGTCTTGTCTTCAACTTCTCTAGTTGGACATCGGTCAAATATATAGGCAGCAGTGTAAACTGCTTCTACCCAAAAAGTGTTAGGTAAGCCCTTCTCCTTCAGCATTGATCCGGCCATCTCCATGACTATGCGGTTTTTCCTTTCAGATTCCCCATTTTGTTGCAGAGTGTATGCAACTACAAGTTGTTGCTCAATTCCCTCTTCATCACAAAATTTATCAAATTCATGGGATTTGTCCTCTTTACCCCGATCACTTTGAAGCCCCTTTATACGTTTTCCACTTTGATTTTCGACAATAGATTTAAACTTCTTGAATATTCCAAAGACTTCTGATTTTTCTTTAATGAAGTAGACCCACGTCTTTCTAGAAAAATCATCAATATAGAGGATGAAATACCTGTTGTTATGGAGTGATGGTGTTCTCATTGTCGTTGTGAATTAACTCCAACAAGTTTTTTGCTCTCCAAGTGCTTTCTGATGAAAATGATGATCTGTGTTGCTTTCCAAGAAGACACCCTTCACAGGCTTCATTGTTTTCTTTTATACACGGGAGATCTCTCATCATATCCTTTTGATATAGCAATTTCAAGGCTTGAATGTTGAAGTGGCCAAATCTTTGATGCCATAACCATGAATCATCAACTTGTGCTTTCATAGCTATATTAATAGCATATTTAAAACTTATTGGAAAACTTCTATTTCTCTTCTTCATTTTTACTTGGGCTATCTCTATTTTTTTATTGTTGTTGTCATGTGATTTGCAAATGTCTCCTTCGAAGTGACGAGCATAACCTTTCTTCATCATCTGGCCAATGCTCAACAAATTTTCTTTTAGATTTGGAACTAGTAAAACATCTTTGATAAATTTTGTACTTTTCTTTGTTTCCACCATAACAGTCCTCTGCATTTTGATTCTACGACAGTTCCATTCCCCAATCGTAATTTTACTTTGACAGAGTCATCAATATCTTTGAAGGTGCTCCTATCTTTAGCCATGTGATTACTACAACCGCTGTCTAAGTACCAGTTTCCTCCATTTTCATCATTAGGATCTTGGGTAGCATAAAAAAGATGTTGATCTCGATCATATTGATGTTGTTCTCAATCACGCTCTTTGACGAAATTTGCTTGATTCTTATTTAGGCTGAAAAATATTCTTCTCCAAATGTCCATATTTCTTACAGTGTCGACATTGTGGCTTTCCACGATTCTGACAGAATTTCTCCAAATGATTTGTCATCTTACAAATTCCACATGGAGGATATTTATCATGTTTATTCTTTGAGAAATTTCTAGAATTTCCTTTGTTTCTAGAATTTTCTCCACCATTCTAATTTTCTCCATATCCTTTATTTTCGGATGATAACTTGAGTTTTGACTGAAAAGCATTTTCAGCTGAGTCTTCATCATGTCTACTCATTGTTTGATCAAATGCTTCAAGGGAGCCCATTAATTCAATAACCGATAAGTTAGACAAATCTTTAGTTTGCTTGATCATAGTCACGATCGGGTCATACTTGCTGGGAATTGAAATTAAAATTTTCTCAGCAATCCTCTTGTCAAGAACATTATCCCCATAAGCTCTTATTTGACTAACTATTTCTTTTATTTTGGATTAATAATCCTTTACGGTCTCCGTCTCCTTCATTTTTATTAATCCAAACTCATGCCTTAATGTTTGAAGTTTAATGGCACGTACCATTGCACTTCCTTGAAACTCCTCCTACAATGTGGTCCATGCTTCTTTGGCATTTGTAGCTCCCATTATTCTAGGAAAGATAGTGTCGGCCACTGCTTGTTGTAGAAGATATAACGGTCTTGAGTTTTTTGTTTATTTTCCTTTAGCTCTCTTTTTTGAGCTTAGCTAAGAGTTGAAGTATATTCAGGCTTCGTCTATAATATCTCACAGATCTTAAGAGATAAAAAATGTCTTCATTTTTATGCTCCAAAAATCATAATTTTCACCGACAAAAATAGGAACAGAAAATGACGGAGATTGAACAATGTTTGCCATAGTTTATAATGGTTGGAATTATTTTTTCGCCCAACATGCGAACAAACGAAGCTCTGATACCACTATTAGTAGTAGTAGTGTAAAATAGTTGAATAGTTGAAATAGTGGAAGTAAAGTTTAATGAAGAAATGGCTTCAAAGGTTTTTGTAATGCAAGAACTTTATTGCTTTGAAGTTTTGCTACAACATTATAATGTGCCCATTCCTATATTTATAGGTTCCTTATTACAATTGTTTATTATTAGAGTCTTCTAGATAGTACATTCTACACTCATCAGGTAACACATTTAATAGTAATACATAAGGCAAGTTACTAGTTTCTTTAGTATTCTAGAAATTTGTAGCATGCTCAATAAAAGCGAAGTGTTTATTGTCCAGATTAACAGTCGGGAATTTATTCCAAAATGCACATAAATTTCAAATAGTTATTAAATATGGAGAGTTTACTAACTTATAAAAATAATAAAGGACATGGTTCCAGCAGGATGTTACAAGATATATTCTCTATAATGCACAAAATTGGCAATTCAATAAATAAACTGCAAAATTCATATTTGCCATGAAATATGGTAGATAAAATTAAATTAATTGTTGTACTTTAACCTTTAATGCATCCAAATAGAATATAATATCAATTGTGCATCTATCAAACTATAGCGTATAATTAAATAATTTGAACCACTTTATCACACTAAAATCTTTTTTTGAATATTTACAGTAGTATAACCATTTATTCATTTTGTAGTGGTGTACTTATTTTAATTTATTGCAACCTACGAACTGATAAGTTGCTCTTAAGCTTCGATTCTTGTGATTATAGTTCTTGAACTGACAATTCTTTTCTTTAAGTTAAATCATGTCAGCACCATTAAGAGTACATATAATGGTTCGTTATCTTAAATATCTTAATTTTTAGGCCAGTATTACTTCAAATTATATTCTTTCTTTTGTTTAATGAATTTCCCTTACTAACCTAGTTTGAGGATTCAAGTATTTTTCTTTTTATAAACCCAATTACCTTTTGTATGAACAACATAACAATGAAATGATTTTAAATAGGATGGAACATATATAAGAAGCCAACTATTAATTAGCATATGAGATGTAATCAATATTATCGTCAATCGCTAAAAACTAAGAACTTGTATCTCTTTACCATATCAACATATCTTATCTAAATAGTTAACACAATTTGTTTTATATAATCCTCAAACTCGATAGATTTTCAGATTGAGCTGGATATACACTTTTTAAGCCATGTACGAAGATATGATACTGTAGATAGGGTGACTGAAACTGAAATCGTCATTCGAAATTTTTATAGAAAGTTACTCAACAAGATTTTAGTCCATAATCTTAAGTTTTCAAGACATGTTCAATACTTTAATTGATAACTTTAAATTTTTCATTAATAGTTGATCGACGCTTTCTAAGTAATTAGAAAAGCGCGAATTTTGTAATAATTTTTGCACGTGCACAGATCGTGTAATATGCATGTCGAACACAGGGAGGAATTTTAAATTTTATTATTTATATATTTCATGGGCGAGTTAGACAAAACTTGGAGTTAGGTTGAAAAACAATAAAAATTGAAACTGTAATTTGATTCAGAACAAATCTAATTGAACCGACGATCAAATCACAATTTTCAATTAAAAGCAAATAAAACTATGAATCAGATCTGAATCTAATCAAATCCAATTTAACCTAGGAAGGCAATTAAAAAGCAGAAATTAAAATTGCAGAAATTAAATAACAAACAGAATATAAAATTAGAATTACCGCTGAATCTAATTAGGCGGTTAATCACTAATGAAAAACAAATGAAAAAGACAAATAGTGCTCTACAAATCTAATTGTGTAGACAACACTAATTGCTAAGAAAATAAAATTGTAGAAAAGAGAAAAGAAGACTTTCAATTCATGGATGATCTTTACAATGAGATTACAAGGGTATTTATAGGATTGAAAACCAACCTAAACCCTAATACAATCACAATTGGGCCTTATTTAATTCTATTAAAATTGGGCCTTTCTTCTTTTGTTCTTGCGTCCTTGGTAATTTTGCATTGATTTGTGATATGCATAGCCTTTTTGCCAATTATTTTCTTGTCCAAAAAGCAACTGGATGTGAAATCTTCGTCAGCAAGTCTTCATATATGAATATACAGCAATTTGATCTCTATTTTTATATTTTCGACTGCATGTGGCTAAGTTGGCATATCTGTAAAAGTGAGAAAATAATACCCAAGTAAAATTTATTTATATACAAAAGATAAGATATAAGAGCATAAAATCAACACATTTCCATGTTAATCAAATACCCACACACTTATCTTTTACTCATCCTCGAGTAAAACAAAAATGAAAAACTAAACTAGATAGGTCACACTTTCGTAGGAAACACGATTGCATTGAGCGTATGCAACAAGCCGTTAAACCTCTAGGTGTCCCTAGTAGGACGAGTGGTGTCTCGTGAGGGTTTTCAGCGGATACTACCCACAAAATCCAAATGCAGTATGCTATGGCTCTAATGTAACTACATGAATGCAGAGGGCTTATGCAATTGAAAATAAAAAATGAAAACACGACTTGTTTTGGGAAAGTGGTACAACAAATTAAGTAAACAATTTCTAGTCAGTTGATTTTATTTTAGATACCTCAACTTGTCACAAATTTTTAAAATAATTCAAGTTTTTAAATGTTATGTTCTAGTTTGGCCAGTTGGTTCAGTTGATAACATAGTGCTGCCATGAAATAAATTCTTAGTTTGATTGTCATAGTTCGCAAACTGGTATTCTAATTTCCTTGTATATGACTAGTCAAATCAATAAGGTCAAGAAGTATTTGGGCATCATCGCTTATTCTCTATCTCCATAAAAATTGAAATTTATGATTAATTACATACACCTAACTTTAAAGACCAAGGTATACCGCCCATGCACTACCTTGCTGACTGACAGAGAGTTGGGGCAGAGCTTGGCGGATTGTGCAGACCGACGCTGACTTTGTCAACAACATGTCAGTAATCCTTATGTGTCCAATCTCATAAAATGAGATCAAGATATACCAACGCTGACTTTGTTAACAACATGTCGGATAGAGCTTAGCGGGTTTGCACACCAATGCTAGATTTACAAGCAATGTTGGATACCCTTGGATTACTATTATTATTATTGAAAATATAAGAATAAGAGAGAGTTACGCGAATTCAGCTTAACACAACTTAGTTTTAAAGATTCAAAAAGCCAATATAAGTATTTTAAGTCCTCCACTCATTAAATAAAGACTACAATTTAGAATAGACTTTATGGCCATCACCTAAGAATCTCCATATGTACCAGTTATACTATTATCCCTCAAAATTCAACTTATCATTATATTTCTTTTTCGATCTTAGTTGAGAGAAAAAAATACTATCAACTGACTAACAATTGTTAACTTATTTTGTTGTATCAGTCTAAAATGAGTCGTATTTCAAAAAAAAAAAAAAAAAAAAAAAAAAAAAAATTGGCATGTTACTATGATCTAAAATACATGATGGTCCTATATGAAAAGAAATAAGAAAAAAATAAAAGGATGTAATGCAGACTGCAATACCCCTACACTTGGACAAAATAGTGTCCACACTATAAACATTTCCTAAATTTGAAAGAACGTACCCAAAGGTGGATTAAATGCAAAATGATTTGTAAAATAAAATGCAATTCAGCAACTATATACATGTGAAAATCATATGCAAGATGAAATTTACGAAGATGATGAATGGTTTGCGAAGAATGAAATTTCCTTTCCCTCCCACACCTGCCTCTATCGAAAATGATGCAGGATAATTTCTCATATGATTTGTGGGGTGCATCAGGTATGTCTGTGATGTCTGAAATGAAAATCCTTCATATGAAAATTTTGTCGTGCCAATGATTTAAACAATTCAGATGCAGATTATCCCATAAATTTTTTAAAGGTTTTCTTCTTGTTCCTCCATAAGATCAGAGGCCAAGATTACGGAAAAATTTTCTATATAGTCCAAGTAAACATACTCAAGGTCTTGGGGTAGGGGTTTGAGGTCCAACCTAGGTTGTTCTCTTATGTTAGCATTGGTCAACATTCCTTGTTTAGATTCAAATGATGAGGGCTTCGAGTCAAATAGTTCATTTAGTACATAAATGTATTCGAGCTCATTGAAATCGGAGTTGAAATGGTCAAGACACATTTTCAAGGCTTCAGAAGCGTCAATAAAGGTTTCATCAATTGTGGTTTTAATCATGTGAATTTCATCAATCTCAAAATCCTAGAAAAATTATGGTGCATAAAACTCTTTTCAGTCATCGTTGTTGAGTATAGAAAAAATCCAAAACTTAAGGTTGACACACGTTGCTCTTATTACAAAATAAAAAACGTACTCAAGTATATCTTACCATTTGATAATATCGATTTGAAGGGGGAAAAGAGTCTTATGGTCGTTCATGTATAGTATAAATACTAAGGGATACGACCAATGTTTTACGGGTAGTATGCAACCTCTTTTGTTAAAAGTTCACTAAATTGAACTAATATATATCCACGATCAAACCCTTTAGAGAATCAATTTCATACAATACACTCTTGTAGTTAATCACTTTGCAAATCAAATCAATTTTTATAATTGAACACGATGAGAGTGATGATTTTAATTATGGAATTCGTTCCTCAATTTGATTCAGAAAATCTCAGTCATACAACAATCAGACAAGAACAATTGCAGGAATTAAAAAAATTGTACAAGCAAACCGTTGCCCCTGCAAAAGATGTTTATAAGCAATATCTATATTTTTTCCTTTGCAGCAGAGCCCCTGTAGAGTTAAAGAAATTTTACAGTGGGGTATGGTTGTCCGTCCAGAGCAATTGAGTAATGCTAGTTATTCAAGTCCCACTGTTTGCTTTGCTCGCTTGACTTTTAAAATTTCGGTTTGATGCTTGACTTCTGTTCCTCACTTTGGCCTTTGATTTATTTTTGAGATTTCAGTTTTGCTTCTTTTTTTTCTTTTCTTTTTTTTTAAAAAAAGAAAAAAACTTAACAAAAACTAAACAAAGACAAATAGAAAAAGAGGAAAAGAATAAAAACTAGACTCAAAGACTAAGACTGGCTTAAGAAAAATAAAACAAAAGATAAACCAAAACAAGAGAACAAAAGCTAGCTGGAAAAAAAACTGGTTCTACCTCTTAATTCACGCAACCAGAGGGACCGCCCTTAATCCAAATTCACGCAATTGGTTCTTCACAAAAATGAAAATTGGAAACATACAATTCCAAAAGAATAGTCACCGCAAAAAAAAAAAAAAAAAAAAAAAATCACACCCAAAGAAAATTCACTTTCTCAATACCACACAAATTCAAATTCGGAAATAAATCATGATGCTGGTTTGCGATTCACTAATTTTCCAGATCAACTTGAATACAAATTGGGTTCGCCTCTTTTTTTTTTGAATTTGGTTTTGTGATTTGTTTTTGGGAATAGGGTGAAGGTTGGCCTGCTTGTGGATGAAGGGACTGCGGATCAAATTTTGTTGCGATGAAGGGTCCGATGCGATTTGTGCGGCTTTGTGGAGTGGTGGGTATGCGATGAACGTGGTTGGTGAATCTGGAGATGTGAAGTATGGTTTGAAGCAGTTTTTTGCAGAAGGTCAGTGGATGGTATGAAATTAACGAACGTTGATGATGATAGGATGAGGGTTGGTGAATGCAATGGCCTATTGATTTATACATTTATTTTTGGTGTTTGCATGTGGTGCGTGGAGGGGAGATGATAGGTAAGGAGTTGTTGTAGGATTTGGTGATGAGTTGCGCAGTGATGGTTGTAGAACTGAAGATGGATGGTTTGGCTTAGGTATGGCTTTGTGCGTGAGTTTGATGCTAAGGAAGGGTATTTTGTGAATTGGGGTGTTTGGTTGTTTGAAGAAGATGAAGAATGGTTTTGTGAAGATAATGAGGCGAGGAGTTTGGTTGATGGAGAAGAAATATGGAAAAATGTGAAGAGAGAAAAGGAAAGAAATTAAAGCAATGGAAATGTACAGCAAGAAAAGAATTGCAAAAGAAGAATCTTTTTATGACCTTTTTTTATTGTTGAAAAAGGGAGAATAAAGAAACAAATGACCAAAAATGAGAAGAGAAAGAGAGTTGTAATTGGAAGGAAATCAATGGAAAAAAATGCAAGTTTTTTTTCTTTTTGTTATAGAGATTGTGGCATCAACAAGTAATACCAAGTCAACTAATAAAGAGATTTTTTCAATAAGAAAAACAAAAAGACAAGGAAAAATAAAATGAAATGAAAGCTAACACGAATTAGAAATTAAATAAATAATAAAATTTAATCATTACCTCCCCGGCAGCGGTGCCAAAAACTTGATCGACTCTTTCTAAGTAATTAGAAAAGTGCGAATTTTGTAATAATTTCTGCAAGCGCACGGATCGTGTAATATGCAGGTCGAACACAGGGAGGAATTTTAAATTTTATTGTTTACATATTTCTTGGGTGAGTTAACAAAACTTAGAGTTGGGTTGAAAAACAATAAAAATTGTAACTGTAATTTGATTCAGAACAAATCTAATTGAACCGATGACCAAATCACAATTTTCAATTAAAAAGCAAATAAAACTATGAATCAGATCTGAATCTAATCAAATCCAATTTAACCTAGGAAGGCAATTAAAAAGCAGAAATTAAAATTGCAAAAATTAAATAACAAACAAAAAATAAAATTAGGATTACCACTGAATCTAATCAGACGGTTAATCACTAATGAAAAATAAACGAAAAAGACAAATAGTGCTCTACCAAATCTAATTGTGTAGACAACATTAATTGCTAAGAAAATAAAAATGCAGAAAAGAGAAAAGAAGACTTTCAATTCATGGATGATCTTGACAATGAGATTACAAGAGTATTTATAGTATAGAAAACCAACCTAAACCCTAATACAATCACAACTGGGCCTTAATTCTATTAAAATTGGGCCTTTCTTCTTTTATTCTTGCGTCCTTGGTAATTTTGCATTGGTTTGTGATATGCATAGCCTTTCTGCCAATTATTTTCTTGTCCAAAAACAACTGGATGTGAGATCTTCGTCAGCAAGTCTTCATATGTAAATATACAGCAATTTGATCTCTATTTTTATAGTTTCCGATTGCATGTGGCTAACTTGGCATATCTGTAAAAGTGACAAAATAATACCCAACTAATATTTATTTATATACAAAAGAAAAAATATAAGAGCATAAAATAAACACATTTCTATGTTAATCAGTAGCCTTAAGCTTTATTTAAAGAACCTTATGATTACTTAATCAATGAATTATATAAGTCTACTCATGACTTTATATTAAGAAAATGCTGCATCAGTTGGTGAAATTGTTCCAAGTTACCTTTCAAGAAAATCCATCTCTGCCGCCACCTTTATCAAATGAACTTTATGATATCCAGTTGTTTGATTGCTCGTAATTACCATAGGTTGCTCGTTGAGTAGGCGATCCAAATATTCCACATCCTTGGAGTCGACATTCCCTGAAAGAAGATAACTCCTTAAGTGAAAACAAGAAAAAAGTTCTTATTGCAAATAATAATGTGACAAAAAGATTCAACAGTAACGAGCAGAATAATGAACCCGAATTTCAAGAGTTTCTCAAAGTTGTATAGCCATGTGCGAAATCCAAATTTTGGAAAGATAGTACATTAAGTCTTGCCCAGGTTAACCAAGAAGATAAAAAGGTTAGCGAAGAGGAAGTACGTATAAGATCAAGGAAACATTAAGAAAAGAAAAAAGGTGAAAAAAACAGATGAACTTGCTTGCAGTGATGACATCTCTAACATGGATTATTTTTAATGTAGGGTTAAAGAGGATTGGTCAATCGTCATTGCTTCCTAGAAGATCAACACCAGTATAAGTCTTTCCTTATATGAGTTATTTGCTATATCTAACTTTTTTGGTTTCGTGCTTGCACATGTGCACAACTTTTGGCCGTGCATTTATTGGTGAACAAAATAATCTGTATGTTAACTGCATAACTTTGAAATAACACGATTTTTTTGCAACAAAATCTGAGAAGCACGGTACAATAAGCTCAAAGCATTGCATGTTGAAAAATGTCAACCACTTTATGGTTTATACTAATAAACCTTTACACCTTTACACTAAATTCAATTCAGTAAATGACCTTTATATTTTATACTGATAAAACTTTGCACCTTTACACTATATTTAAACCTATAATGAAAACCATGACAAATACTTTCTAAAAACTGATTTGTTAAATTGGCACCACCCATTCAATCATTAAAATAAGTTACAATTTTCTTACCTCAAATTATTTTATTATTAGTAAAATAAGCATTTGACATAAGATTCAACCATGGTACAATCATAGTTTATCAGTTATTTTGTTTGTTAGTACAACCAAGACAGACTCCAAATGTTTTTCAAGAAAACTGTGAATGAGCTGGACCGAGAGATAAAATAATTGCAAGGGGATAACATAGGGAGAAGGAAGAGGAAGTTCGGTTATAACTAATCAATAATGGCGCAATGTATGCGTGCAAACACAAATGAATAATGTAAATCCTCAACTACGATAATAAAGCAATCATTGTGCTTGATATCTTTT
Source organism: Allium sativum (assembly GCA_030737875.1). Taxonomy (NCBI): domain Eukaryota; kingdom Viridiplantae; phylum Streptophyta; class Magnoliopsida; order Asparagales; family Amaryllidaceae; genus Allium; species Allium sativum. The sequence goes on along the minus strand of CM060922.1, from coordinate 268,779,683 downwards.
AAGATCAATCGAAGATACGTGCAGCAACAAAGAAAAATCGCAACCAGTAAATGGCAAGCTTCTTGGTCATTAATGTGCATGAGACGAAAAAAGTTAGTTGAAATTGTAATGTTGGGAACACCATGCCAACAACTTATCCTTTTTTCTATCTTTACCATTAAAATATAAAATTGTTAAAGTTTGGGTTCACATCATAAAACATTAGATTTATATTGCTCAGTTTGCAATGTTTCAAGAGAAAAAAGCTTGACTGTTAAAAAGTTAAAAATAGGTTGTTGTTTTTTTTTTTGATTTGGGTCAGTTTCAAAAAGTAATAACACAAATAGGTCAGTTTCAAAACTAATTACAGAAATAGACCCCTTTTTTGTACATGCGCTATCACATATAACACAAATGCAAAATTTTGTATCTTACAAAGGCGTTATCTTGGATAATGCCTTTGTAGATTAAATTTTAATTTAGCATCATCTGGGATAACGCCCAGAGGCCAATAACCCCTTTTGTTCCTCTCCCATTTCCTCCTTCCTTTATTTATTATTGCACGACTCCACTTCTACAAAAAAAAGTTTTCCCCCTTTTGTAGAACAGGCGTACAATATTAGAATCATAAATTTTTTAGAAGATCTCATCAATCAACAAGTTATAGATATCATTTTGTGTTCAAGGTATGTATGTTGACATTTGAATTTTTAGTTCGTTATAGATAGTTAAATTGTTGTTGTTTTGAATGTAGAATGGCTTCTAAATGTATTTCTACCATATGTTATTATGATGATGAATTGGTGGTACATGATGATAACTTTGGAAAATACGTTGGAGGGTCGCATAAACCTGCAAAAGTACTTCGAGGATATAACTTGGTTCAGTTGAAAGATTCGGTATAAAAATCGACTAAGATTAAATCCGATGACTTTGTCATTAATTTGGTATGTAACTGGCCTATGGATTCTGGTTCGAAAGTCATTAAAATAGTCAATGATGTTGATGATGTGTATATAATGTTTGCAAGTGACAACGAAATCCAAAGAGCTTTATGCTTTAAAGAGCAAACGGGTTCGAGTAGCAGAAGAAACAGTTCCCATAGACGATAAGCGTGAATGTCAAAATACTGATGATAGAATTGGTCATCGAAATGTATTGTCGAGCTTTAATACTACATCCTTAGGATTTCCACCATGTTCAAGCTACCAACAAGATGTTCGATAAGGTCGGATTTCAAAAGAAACAGATGCAGTAAATGCGATGTTGTTGGTAATAAGAAGAATCGATGTACTTAAGCTATATAAATTCGTGTGTTTGTATTATCTTTGTTGTACTTGTAACTATTCAGTATTACATAAATCATTTGAGTTTCATTCATAACCAATATGTCATAATTCAGTACATAATTCTTCAACATATTACATAAATTTCATAATTAATAGAGTTACAACACATTCATAATATAGTTACTTCCTATTACTCGGTCCAGTGCCCAATCCACCGGGAAGGTACTCTATAAAGTTGTACCCTCGATTCATCAACGCGTTCCGATATTCTAAATTTTGATTCTGCAATCGTTTGTTTTCCGCTTTCATCTCCAATGCGTATCAACTCCTCTAGGACACATCTCATGATCCAAGCATTTGAAAAAATTGCAACATGCAATTTGTTTTGGACGAACATTATGATCCTTATAATATTCGCAGCGGTAAAAACGACGTCATGCATTCTTGTCATTTTTGCAAACAACTATATCGCATTCTGCACCACAATTACAATACACTCGAGGAGGTTGTAAACTATTAAGCGCTTATATGTTGAGATACAACATTATTGCATCCGTCACTCTACCCGGTAACCCTCGTCTTGGACGAGCCTCAACCACTACGTCGTTTAAATTATGTATCTCCGGATCCGTCTTGGACGAACCCCCGTCTTGGACGAACCCACGTTTTGGACGAACTTCAAGTTGTGCCTCAGGGATGAAATCACGTTGTGGGTTAAACCACCTTCTACCGCCTCACCGATATGATTGTTTTCAAAGTCGTCATATATTTTCATTATTGTCACATCATCAATTTCCCAACTATCCATTTTTTAACCCACAACAAAAGTTAAATAGGTATATAGTAGAATTATGGAGAATAACAAGAGAAACAAATTCTTGAACCTATCATAGAACTTGGATGTAAAATCTTACCTGATTTCAAACTCAATCGCAAATACTAAGACACAAGTCAATAATTTTTTGAAATAGCAACAAGGTAGAAAATTAGGCTGCCATTTTTGGAGTTTTGGGAAAGCACAAGAGTGAAAAGGAAATATTGAAAGTAAGTGGAAAAGTAGATTACTCAATGCCTACTTCGTCCCAGTGAGCTTTTCTCGTAGCGTTATCTGGGATAACGCTTCAAAGCGTTATCTATGATAATGCTTTGTCGATTGTTCCCTACCTCCAGAAAAGGCAGTGAGTGTTTCACTGAGCGTTATCTGAGATAACGCACTTGAGCGTTATCCTAGATGAGGCTTTGATGATTGCTCACTGCCTCCATAAGAGGCAGTGATCAAAATTTGGCTGATACAAGACAATACAATAACAACGCAAAGGAAAAAATGACTATGCTATCCAAATTACGTAACATTAACAATTCCAAATTACATAACGACATGTTGCTTATCCACCAACAAAACAACATATATCCAATCAACCCAAAACATTGTTCGGAATCATTACATTGATATAACCACAACAAAATGTTTAGTAAAAAATTAAACAAATTTCTAATCACTTCAATTATCTCAAAAGCCGAGGCGTTTTTTTCTTGGCCTTGTCTGAAGTTTATCCTCATCTGGAGTTGACACCTCTTCTTCCGTTTCTTGGATGTCCTCCTCTACTTGTTCTGGAAGAGATTGTGAAAGTCCGACTGGTATGGAATGCTACGAAGATGGCTCACCGGATGCATCCTTCTTGCTTCTCTTGCGAATTACTTACTTCTTCCCTTGTCGAGAATGTCGAGGTTGTTGAAAATAACCCAATTAAACACTTGGCACCGGAGGAGGTGTAGGAGGTTGTGGTCTATCCATTTTGTTCTTGGACAAGCAAGAGTGCAGAATTTGTTTAATTTACATGCACTTCTCCTTGCTTTTCTCCGGAATTTCTTGCTCCAACTCATCCACTGACTCAAGTGTGCGGTAAACACCATCTGCCTATCAACATATACCACAAGTTATATCATTCGAAAGTCATATATAACATAAAATTGAAAACGTACCGCATTTCTTTCAAGAGGAACTCTTGGTTCGTACAAAGAGGGAAATGTACGAGGATGTGCAGGTTGTCTTGGCACCACGAACCGATGCCTTATGTTTCAGTATCATGCCATGTAATCTTGCTCGGTTAGCGGGGCGTAACGTTCTTGTTCCTGACAGGCATAACGATTACCCCACAAATCAAGCATGGTATCATACAAGTCATCGTTTACTTTAACTTGATAAGGGGGAGAGGGCTGAGGAAGATGCTGACGTAATCCAAACTGCTTCATGACTCTATCCGGAAGATGGTATGCACGGTCTTTCAACGAAAACAAAAGCAATCTGGCTCTTCATAGTCCTCTGGACTGGGTGCACAGCGCGGGTAGCGCCTGGAGGTCTTCTTCACTGTAAGGATTCCACGTCACTGCATCAGCGGAAAGAATATCCAGTTCGTACTATAAAACAATAAAATGCGTCTAGGAGCCCTTTTGTATTTTTGGGTCTGGTCCACCTGCATGTACACAAAGGCGTTTACAAATCACCATGATCGCAAATGTTTATCAAACGAAAACAGCAATTATATGTGTACCTTGTTGCATACAACTTCTTGATGTCCACTACGGTCTTTTCATGAATATACGACCGACTGGAAGGTAGGTCCAAGACCAAAGCTGCGAAATTACAAGATGTTGTTTTTTCAAAAAAAATAATACATAATAAACATAATCAATTGCATTACTACCTGAATGAGACTCAAGAATCCACTCATCTCCTTTTGTTGCACCAAAGCTCACCTAGTGAACTCTGCATATGTGGTAGCTAGAACCGCCGCACCCCAAGCATATCTTCTACACTCATCAAAGTCTGCGATCAGTGGGAACCAATGAAGCGCGACGCCAGATTTTGACCTATCGCAAAAGAGACGCTGAGTAATAATGTTTAACATGATGGCACGAGCTCGTTGCTGAATTTGTAGTTGACTTGCATTCGCTAGAATATCACCTTCCAATTGAGAACGATACCAACTACTCAAAATGTTCTCATTCCCCAACCAAACATCCTCCGAAGGAGTCAGGCAAACCCAATTCTCAATCGTTAACTTGTAATTCTATAAACCAGGAACTCTAAGAACCGGCTTCCCGTTTATTGGCAACCTAGATAATACAGCCACATCCTTTAACATTAGCGTCATCTCATCAACTCGTAGGTGGAATGTGGACGTCTCCGGTCTCCACCTATCAAGCAAGGTCGTGATCAAGTTTGGATCAAGTTGTGCATACCCAACCTTGTGCACTAACCCAAATTCGGCTCTATCTAATAGTGTCAAAACCTCTGGATGATTGGATGTGACTTGCTTTAGAGTTGACGTATGATCGATAGTTCCCTCGGGGTCAACAGACTCCGTCTACAAGGAATTTAATCTTATGTAAGCCAATAGACAAACTTCAACAAAAACATAATTCGTAATAAATAAATCAAATACTGTTGCCGCCATCAATTCATGTTTACCAGTCCTATGATCTGCTTACAAGTAAAGAACATCTAGATCGACCAGTCCCGGTTCCATCTCTTCATATTCTATAAACAGTTAACATGCAAACATAGTCTATTAATCAACAAGCAATTACACAACTAACTTACGAAAAGTCGTTCTACATTCCACATATATATACTTATCAAATATCACATTCTAGTATTATCGCATACAATGCACAACCAAAAATCAACAATCTAATTTCACATTCCAAAATGCACATACCACATTTTTCACAAAAGAAACATCATCATCCCAAACTTGTTTAGATCACATTCTTGTATTCTTGCAAAATTTTCACAACCAAAAATCCACATATTTTGCTATTTTCACAATACTTTCGGTCGCATTATCCTCCATCACATACTAAAAATAAACATACGCATACACGTACAAATACTAAACATACACATACTAAACATGCATAAACGTAACTTTATTCACCAATGTAATTTTACAAATACACATATGAAACCCTTAATCATGAATTTGTTCATGAAACCACTAACTTGTAGGCCATAGGAACTACAATTCACATCCATTTCACCATAGATGGGATTAGCGTTGAAATCCCAATACATGAAAAACCCTAAATTTCCAAAATTTTCAACTTTAATCACATAAAATTAGGAATACTTACCAATAGTAGGAGGATGGGAAGAAGAGGAGACCATTAAACTAAATGTTGGAGGAAATTAAGTTTTTTGGGCTAAAATTGAAAAGGGAAGTAGGGTTTTCGGCTGAGAGAAATTTAAGAAGAGAGGAAATGGGAAAGTGAAATAGCGGCTGAAGGGTTTGAAATCTCTGGGCATTATCATGGATAACGCAAGGAAAACAAGCGTTATCCGGGATAACGCCTTTGTAAAATAAAATAAATTTGCACTTGTGTTATCTTTGATAACAAGTGTAAAAAAAGGGGTCTATTTCTGTAGTTAGTTTTGAAACTGACCTATTTGTGTTATTACTTTTTGAAACTGGCCTATTTCTATTATTACTTTTCGAAACTGACTCAAATCAAAAAAAATCCTAAAAATATCCTTAGAATATGCCAAATGCAACTTCTAATTCAACACAGCTATTAAAGACCATTCTAATTGCGACAAAAAAAAAGAAGAAAAAGGTTTATTCAAAAAATATAAACATAATCTTTTCGGCGATGTGGTTCGAGTTGCCTAACAATGTCAGATGGCATGACCTCCATCCTGAGATCAACCTTTTTTCAGGCAGAAAATACCCTAGTCTTGATAGGCGGCCTGATTTATTTGAAGTGAAAGTAGATCAACCTCAAAATACATAAGATTCGAAGCAAATCGACCACTAGGTCGTAGCTTCTCTCTTTAGATGACATTCACCAGCTACCTGCCTTGAGTTGATTATGTGTATTTTATTCTTTGGAAATTGGAATGCATGATTTTTGGTAACTAAATTAGAGCTTAAGGGCATGCAACATGCTATTTGTAGTAAAGGCAAAGGGATAATAGAGGGGAAGAAAATCTAACATGAAAAATTGACGCTTAATATAGAATTAAGGGGAAGAATATTAAATTTAATCAGGAGGTAGAAGCTGTTCACAAATATCCCTAAATCGCACAATCAATGTCCTATACGAAACCTCACTAGAAACCAACTCCTACAACGAAATACGAAGAAAAATACATTATGAATTTGAATCGATCAGCGTAATCGAAATCATTTTACAACCTGATAAGATTTTGATCCATGAAGTCCTATATAATGCTACATTCACTTCATCAACCAGAATTGTTAAAATTATATAGAATTGAATATTTGAGGAAATGAAAATACCTGACGAAGTGGTGCTGGAACAAGGGAGAGGTGGAGAGGATGATACACGTAGAACGAATTTTAGGTGGAAGCGTGTTGTATATTTAGCAAGTCAAAAGCGTGATAAACGCAAGAAGTAAAAAAAGAAACTGGAATGACGAATTTGTCAAGTGTATTTGAACTATGTACGGAAATGCCTAACTTTAACACGAAAACAAACATGATATTTGTATATAACAGTTATAATCGTTGTAAATTTATCATGATAATAACCATGACAAATAAAAAGAAAAATGTGTGACAAAATGTCTTGTTTGGTGTTGTGCGGGAAAGCACCATCTGTTTGTTTGTTGATGGAATTTCACTTTTCGATGAGAAAAGTGGATTGAGTCATGTCATCTCGAGTAGGATGTTGATATGTCCTACGAGAGTTTTAACGGCTTGGAAGTTGAGGTTATCCGATGAGTATATTGATTTCTCGTTCCGAACGAGAACAAGAAGATGATATCACACACTTGGTTGTGTGAGTGGTTTGAGTAGTTTGTTTTCGAATGAAGGGTCATCATGTTTTAGTCGGTAACCAAAAATGTGTGAGAAAGAGTGCTCGACTTCTGACTTGGGGTCGATGGCATTAAAGTTTTGTCTTGGTGAGTTGGTGGTATTATTTATTAGAAAGGGTGTTAGAGTCATTAATGATGTCGCGTCACCGAGATTTCTCTTCCCTGAGATGTATCTCAACCTTTGCTGGTGGCAACAATTAGAATTCTTGGCCTCCTACGTGTATGAGATTTTCTATAAGCATGTATAGGAAATGTAGTTGTTTGTGTATGTTGAGTTGGAGATATACTGGTTCAAAAGCGATATTCCGTTGGTGAATATCACTTGTGTTTATTACCGGTTATAATCTCATAACTCGAAGTGAGATAGTATGGACTCGACCATGGTGGTTGGTTCAATATGGAATGAGTGTTGTTCATTTCCGGCATCATGAGAAGTGGTTGGTTGTGCATTCGTTTTTAATGAATGCGTTGTCATCTAGCGATGGCTGAATATGGTGGATCAAATGGTTTTCTATAACTCTTCGAGATTCCAAATGAATAAGGGAGTAGTTGTCGATGGTTTTCATCGATGGATTTCCATGAAAATTAGGAATAGTATGATAGCGCTCGAGTCATACTCGATTTATTAATGAGAGATGTTAGATTACTATTCCCTATTTTTGAAATGGCATACAAGCTGTCGAGTCATATATCGATTAAATTTAATTAGTTAGGTTAGTACCCTGCATGTTATGATAGGTATCGATGTTATCTTTATACAATTGCTAATGCTTTGCTTATGCATGTTGGATTGATGATGTTTGCCTGCTCACTTATATTTCTATGATTATTAGGCATGCGGGGTAATTATATTATTGTATTGTCTATTAATTCAAAATAAAATCCAAACATGACTTTACACGCTTATGTTAGATAAGTTTATTTTATTTAACATGTTTATTCCTATGTTGTTAATTCTACTGCTGTGTTTAACCCTCTTTGTTGAGTACATTACCAGGTACAAAGAAGCAATATTTGAATTGTTTTAATGCTAGTTCGCTTTTATTTGCATCTAAACGCTTAGCTCGCTTAAAAAGAGGTATATAGTGGATGTAGAGTTGTGGTTTTAGCAATTTTAGTGCATTTTTTGTGATTTTTCCCCATGTATGGGTAGCCACTTTTGGGCTTTTGTTTTCTTTTTTTGGGATGACCCTTGCATGGCGATTTGAGATTTTTCCGGATCATGTCGTACGGGGGGAGGTGCTGCCAAAATTTTCCAGGAATTTTGCCATATTTGGAAAGAAATCCAATATGTGATGCTAAGTTGAATTGTCTTCCAAATAGTAAGTTGTTACTTTTATTTTTCAAAATATAGTAGTTTGGAAAATAAATATACAAGTTAGGTGTTTGGCTTGGCTCATCGATACCGAATTGATTGGTGGTTGTACAATGGTTTGGGAATATTGGCTTCATGCCAAATTCGAAGTCGATTTCCTTTGTTATAGTTGCTTCAATGGTTGTTGTTGAGAGCGGCAAGTGACAATTTATTTTGTATTGTCACTTGTTCAAAAGCATTGAGTAATGTTGTTTTGTCCTTGAAAATTTCTAGGATGAAATTCTTTTAGGAAAGAATGTAACGATCTATATTTTAATGATTGGATATTTAAATAGTGATCGTTAATTATTCAATTGACGATTCCAAAAGTCTTTGTTACAAACAATTGAATTAAGACTCGAGACTATTTTCGTTGAGTACGTATGGTTCGTTACATTAATACAAAGTATAAGAATCGCTATATTTCGAGATCAGAAGATTTTATGGTCAAAACTGTCTTTAAATACACGTAAAATTTAGCGATCCGGGCAATAGTCTCAAATTTTGATGAAATTTGTACTAACGAAACCGCAACGTAACGTAAAACACCCAGCAGGGTTTTTTATCGATGGGATGAGTCGTTTGATCGTGACGAGCTAAAACGTGCGATGATTTCATGAAGAGAATTTGGAATCAATGAGAATAAAATAATAATAAAACATTATTCACAAGCGCAAACTTTTATTGATCGGAACCCTATTCATCCTCTCCTTCAACAAAACAATAGTATTTTCACAGTTGCATCAAAAATGAGTCGCCCCTTCCTCCTACATTTCATAAATTCAAATCTTGAGTACTAGACATCCTAAAACCATCAAAATTGAGTTTAATAGATTCGTGCTTCGATTCTCTACATCCCCATATGCTTAAAGATTGGTTCAGACTCTTTTTTCTATGCAACCCAATTTCATAATTGTGTTAGGGCTATAGCCAAGTCGAGGTAGGATCAACTAGAGTAGAACCGATTGTGTCATTGTTTTTCTTTTGCAAAGTTGCACCTGTCCTCCAAGATTTGAAGGGTGCGATCTATCCTAGAATATTTCTTATTTTACTACTAAGGAGGGGATCAAATTTTGCATTTTACAGGGAGGATGCGCACCTTGTATTATTGTGATCACCGTGAATCTCATGCAAAGAGGAACTTGTAGGATCTGACGTTTTGGAATTTAGTTGAGAAATCAAGGAGAATTGGAGGAGAGAAGTTGATGAGTAGGTTTTTTTGTTACAGTATAAGGCTTGGAAATGTGATTTAAGGAAGAAATAAATTAAGGGGTAATAAGGTGATTAGCTTAACTTAATTACATGCTTAATTTTCAAATTGAATTAAATAATCGCCAATTTTATATATGTCATAACTTTTGTGTACGAGATTGGAATTGGCTTCATATGGTCTTGTATTAACAAGATCTACATTTTAGAGCTAGTTTGGACTGATTTGGCTAAGGCGTGTGATATTGTTTCTCACTAAACTGCTATTGTTCGTATAGTATAAATTTGACATTTTAAATGACTTGTGAATATAAAACGTAATATTTAGGATTGTTGAACCTAGTAAATAATAAATAAAAATATCAAAAAGTGATTTAAGTGGTTTTAACCTAATTATTATTTTTTACCTAGTTGCACGCTACTGCGTGCGCTATTTACCCGTCTACGCGCTATAGTGCACTGTTTTGACCAAATAGCTAGATTTAGACTATTTGGACATATATTTCACTTTTATTTTCATATATAGATTATATTTAATTTAATATCACTATTATGGATGCTTGTATGCTAATTTAGGAATTTGTTTGACTATTGGTTGCATGGTTGAATTGGTTGCTTAGTATAGATTAACACGTCGTTCGTAAGCGATCTAATATAAGAAAATATCATTCATAAGGGTTTGGTGTTTTAACGATCGAACGCACAGGTGGTTGTGTACTAATTCAGCGCACAAGGATGATAAACTCAAAAGAATGAGATAAATTCCTAAAGAAGATTCAGAGAGCTTGAATGGATATGATGATTCAACAACATTGGAACTCGATGACGGAGCAACATTGGAGTTCGGCGACGGATTTGAAAATGAAGCGACGTTGGAGATTAGTGGTTGATATGATGGTGCAATTTCAAGGAGCAGGATATGATGGTTCGTTCGATAGCGATTTTGATACGATGGCTCTTCGATCAGTGGCTTTGGCTTGAGACTAGACGCAGCGCTTCTATGCAGCGATGTGTCATTCGACGACGTTGATTCGAGGATGGAAAGAAAGGCTGTTGCGATGGATTATTTTCTCCGAGATGCAGAAAAAATGTCATTAAGTTTTACTGAGTTGACTGTTGGAGAGAGAGATGGGAGAGACAGGATGATATCCTATTGTAGGATCTAAATTAACCCTGGAGGGGGTTGAACATGGTTTATTGCAGTTTAGCAAAATATTAAAATTATCACAACACAGATCACATCAGAATAAATAGATGTAGAAAATAAACGATATAGAATTTGCCAAGCTTCGGCAAACCCCTACCTATTGCTGCATTCCCCAAGGTTTCTACATAGGTATTAAAAACAATATCCTGCATACAACACCTGTACACTCGCGACCCCTCACTATTATTTTAATCCAATGCTAAAAAATAGGGCCGTCAATTTCTAACACGACCCGAAACACGACTCGTAACCCACACGAAAAAAACCCGACCCGACTCATTTATAAACAGGTCAATTTCGGGTCAACTCGCTCTGACACGTTTAATAAACGGGTTGACCGGACCCGACTCATGAACCCATTTCTAACCCATCATGAGCCGTTTAATATAAAGCATATTTTTATTACTCTACAATCTACAAAACATAGGCCCAGCCCGGTCCACTACCCATTTGTCGCTTTGCCCTAATTTACCAATTACCAAGCTGTCATTCATTCGGTCATTCTAATTTCTGCAGTTCTACCTCTTCACTGATTCACTCCTTCACGTTTTCATGTTTATTCCCACATTAACAACTTTTTACATTTGTATTCTCGTCTTAGCTTGCAACAAGTGAATGACGACAATACTCTTCTTTCATGTTTTCATATTTTTATACAAATATTTTTCTTAATGGGTTACACGAATCAAACTCGAAACCCGCACGATTATAAATAGGTCAACCCGAAACCGACCCGTTTAATAAACGGGTTGAGCTGACCCGACCCGAACTCAACCCGAACACGACTTGACCCGACCCAACCCGACCCATTGACAGCCCTACTCAAAACCTAGCACCAATCTCGAATCCTAAGATCAGATTTTTCCCTAACTACAAACCTCATATCTAGAACCCTAGTTTACAAAAACTAGAAAAACTATGGATTGGTCTATAAGAATTTAAAACAACTTTAAAGAAAAATAAAAATAGAAACCTTTTAAATCAAATAAAATATGGTTGATACCTTATGCTATGACACTTAAAAAAATGTCGGCTTCCTCTCTTTCAATGTTGACCGAATTGTTAATTAGGGTTCTGCATCCTTTGCCCCCAAATCGCAACTTCTAAAATTAGATGTAGTTGCTTCTCTTGATAACTTCGATTGATTGCTCTTCTCTAGTTGACGATTTGACTCTTCCAGGTGATCAAAAAACGATGTGAGTATTTCTGATTTGCTTTTCTCAATGCTTGAATGAATTACTTGTAGTTTTTCAATGATTGCCAATGATGAAAAATTGTGTTATTTATAGGGTGTAGAAACCCCTAGGTTCTCTCATTTCATTGCGTTGGTTTTGTCTTGATTTGTCAGGAGTGCTTGGTTTGATATTCCATTGCTTTGAATATCTAAAATGTTTTGAATGAATTTCTTTGCTTTAAAAATCCTCTTGTGATTTTCTAAAAACTTTTGTAACCGTGATTTCGCTCTTGCCAAAACAATACCTTTAATCACATTGATATTTTCCTACATGCTATGTGCTTGATGAAATTTACACTCCTTTCTGAAAATAAATATCTATGCCACGTTGATATTTTCCTACATGCTATGGGCTTGATGAAATTTACACTCCTTTTTGAAAATAAATATATGTGCCGATCTTTCCACTTTGTACATCTGGAATGCTTTGAAATGAATAATTCATTCTTGCTAAAAATAACACAATGTTGTTTGGAAAAATCCCCTCTAGTTTTGAATTCAAAATCAACTATTATTAAGGAGAAAAAAACTTTCGTCCTTTGGCCTTGTGAAATTTAATACTGCACTTGAATTAGAAGTATTCCTTCATGCCAAGAATCAATACTTGCCGAATATACATATGTCTATTCTTCTGTCTTGCATGTGGCACATGTGCTTGTCCTTGTGCCTTGCACCTTGGTTGAAGTTGTCCAGCTTTTTGTTCAAGTTGTCATTCAGCATGTACCATTATATACATGATTTCATGCATGCCTTGGGACACTTGACCATACCTGGTGTTGTTGGCTTGTTAGTAGCTTGATTTGTGCTTGCATGTTACTGTTATGTTGCCTTGTCTCCTACTGCACCATTTGTTTCATGTTGTGCTTGAATGTATTGGCACCTGCTCAGACTTGTGTGTTTTTTGGTTTACACTTGTGAATGTTTTTCCTGCTTTAAGGTTAAATATGTTGCACTTATGACTTAAGAAGATGTTGCTCCTTTTCTTGTCTTCTTTGTACTTGTTTGTGCACCATATTGTTGTACCTTTATGCATGCCCCTTTGCACATCTGTGTTGTTGTATTGTGCCTTATCCCTGACCGGATTCATGTGCATGAATTGTGATCATGTATACTTGCACTAAGTTGTGTGCTTCTTGCTATATTATTTCTCAAGTTGATGTTGTCATGATCATTTTGATTTGTACTTGGTTTGTGCACACATGTTTGTTGCCACTCGATCATGAAGTATGCACTTTGTCCATTTTTATTCTTGTTTGTTGCTTGCTTGTGTAATGACATCAATGCCATGTACACTGCCATGTTTTTTTAATTTGACCATTTTTGGTCATGTGTCACTGGCCTGATCTCCATGTTGCAGCTACCAGTTTATGTTGATTTAAGTATTTGCTACAACGCCTTATATTGTTGCACCTATGTGCACTTGCTTCTTGTACTCTTGTTCCAATAAGAATAGATGTTGCACTTGTGTTCATGAACCACTGTGTTGATGGTTGCATCACTACTTGATAGCTATGACTTGAAATACACTTGAGTAATTGGCACTTGGGTATACATGTGCTTTCGAAATGTACCATGTCTTCTGATCTTGTTCCATTGCTTGATTGTGTTGTACCTGTTCATCTGAAAAATAACTGTATGCAAGTGCAAAAATATTTTTCTATTTAAATCAGCAGACCACTATACGATGTGGCGTGGATGGTCAAGATCAACGTACCACAAATGTGAGTTGAGGCTGGTCTTGATCAGCAGACCACTATAGTAGTGTTGAGGCTGATCTGTAGGTACTTGTATTCAGTCTACCTTGTGTTACAGTGAACCACTTGAATATCACAAGTAGTCTAAACACAAATAAATGTATATACATATCAGACCAAGTCTAGAAAAATGATGTGAAACACATCAAAATTCTAAGGCAAACAACTTAAAATAAATTTATATTTGCAAGTATTTAAATCTATTTTGTTCCAGTTTACTGTGTGTGTTTCTGTAACAGGTATAAGGTGACTGGAGAGGATCTGAAGTAGATTGAAGACAAAGTGTGTGTCAGTGAGATGAAACTAAATGAAATAAGTGACCAAGTGAATGTAACTGAGTGAATTCAGAGTGTTATAGTCAGGAACCAATGTATATGAAACTGAATGTATTATATCACAGTGGAGATGCACAATAGTGGAGTCAGAAGTTTGTACTATTTCAAATGATAAAAATAAAATATTTATTTAAGTAAAAACATTGTTTGAATATTAAATTTTGTGCTATAGCATTTTATTCAAAATAAATATTTATTTCTGTATGTGATGTAGTATAGAATAGTATAAATTCAAACACATTTAGAGAATTATGTATATATATATATATATTATCATCAAACAAAAATCATATTGTTATATTCAACACCTACGACATACGACGAACATCAGGGATACTTCCCATATTGAGACGACTTCGGGTGGGAGTCTAATGGATACTCTAGTGGTGGATTCTACCATGGAGAACGTGTGCAAAGTGGTTATTAGTATTCATGACTTCGGTACACCTTTGAGAATGTGACACAAGAAAGGATTAAGATTCCCGGATGGTATATCTTCTAATCTTCGTAGATGTATTGACATAAAAACAATAAACTTAGCGGGATGAAAAGCCACGACTGTCATGTTATGAAGGAAAATTTATTGCTCGTCGCTTTCAAAGAACCGTTGCACGTAAAGTTTGGACTGTTGTAACAAAACTCAGTATGTTCTATAAAGAGCTTTGTTCTACTACTACATAAAAAATTGATCATCTACGTAAACTAGAGGAAGAAATCCCCATATTGCTCTACAAACTGGAAAAAAACATTTTCTTTATGTTTTTTCAATATTATGGAGCATTTACCTATTCATCTTCCATTAGAAGCACGTCTTCGAGGGCCTGTGCAATATGTATCCATTTGAAAGATATATTAGTATTAAGTTAATTAAATATTGGTTAATAAAATATATAAAAAATTAATTTACAATAATTCTAAATAGATATTTAAATCGTTTGAGAAAAAATGAGGTAGAAAGCTCGAGTTGAAGGTTCTATTTGCAAATTATACAGTGAAGAAGAAGCTTCATTTTTTTCCTCTCATTATTTTAGTGAACATATCATTTGAAAGTACTGCGCGTAATGATGAAGGCATGGATCAAGATGGCTGTCAAGCGACTTTATCTATTTTTTAAAAACATGGTCGGCCTTCTGGTAGATGTACGGAAGAATGGATGAGTGATAGAGATTATAATGCAGCACTCGCATATTTTCTTCCCAATTGCACTAAAGTTGCACCGTTCGTTAGATAATGAACTTATTCATCTATACATATACTATATCTTTAATCATAATGTGACATTTGTCCTATAATTGCAACATTTACGAATCATAGTATCCAAATGACGATATCAGCAAAGAATTCGCTACTTGGTTTACTAATTATGTTTTTGATACAACAAATTGTGTTTTAGATGAAGGATTGAAACTTTAGCAATGGGGCCAAAAAGGAATGTCAAGACATATCCAATATTCTTTGTCAATGAATTTAAATTTAGCACAAAAGAATATGGTGCTAAAAATTAACTAACAATAGCGGTGTATTTGTTAAAGGTAGTGATGATTCAGATGACCATATACACAATTTTTATGGCGTGCTAACCCAGATTCTGCAACTGACATATTTCACACGACCCACGGAAAAAGCATTTTTATTTAAATGCAACTGGTTCAGTAACGTTTTAGAATCTGAAATCAATGTGCACCCAAAATATAATCCTATAGAAATAAAACATATTTCACGTTATTGCAAATACGATCATTTTGTACTTGTCAAACAAGTTCTTCAAGTATATTACGCTCCTTATCCATCTATAAGAAGAGACAAAATAGATTGGTTGGTTGTTTTTAAAAACAAAGGCAAGGTTTACATTTGACGTACGTAATATTCTCGACGACCAAGCTTATCAAACAGATGTCGAGGAAAATAAAGAAATAGTAATAGCCGATGATCAAACAGATTTTGGACCTCTAAACGACAAATCGAATGCATTAATTGAAGTATTTGAAACTACTGATAAACCATATATAGAGGAGGAAATAGAGTCAGAATCTGAAAGTGACGAGGACTAACCAATAATCCTCATTGTAAAAAGGTAATTTTATGTTATGTTATGTCATGCCATACTATTTATTATACTGTTTGTTATAATGTGATAATTTTATGTTATGTCATGTCAAAATATTCATATCGCATAGTACTCTTATGTTATGTCATACTACTTGTTTTGCATAACCCTTTTATGTTATATTATGTTATGTTGTTGTCTGTAACAGGTATGACGTCACACGGTCCTGTAGGTGGCGATGGAAGTGGTCCAACCACCACCAACTCCTCCACCACTGCTGTATGTTGCTACTACTACAGACTCGACAACACTTCTCTTTCTACTTCTCTAAAAAGTCCAATTCCTTCAAATGAATCTCCCGCTTGTTCGTCCGGTGTAATTAAACTCTCTTCCAATCGACTAGCCTTACTCTCTCGATTCAGAATTGCTGCAACACTATAAACTCAAATATCACTATCAGCTTCCCCTTAACAATACCTCCTACCCACCAATAGACTTGACAACCAGAAAACTCAAATATGTTACAATAAAAAATTAACCCTGTGCCTCTTTTTTTTCAACGCTCTGATGATATTATATCCTCGTTGTGGCCTAACTACCAACAGCAAAAGGAGTGCAAAAAATCAAGTAAATAACTGGTGCCATATTGGTACAGTACAGACTACTATGTCAAAGGTTAAATGTAATGAACAATAGTACTTACAGTAATAATCAATAATACCAGAGTCATGTTAAAATTGATCCTGCCACTGAGATACAAAATAAATAAACTTTGGTTTAAAAACTTTGAAGAATGCTTGTAGTAATACTAATATATAAAGAAACGAAGAGTCGATGTGTCCACGGTGCTTGTAAACTATTATCTATCTCAACTCCCACTGTAACAAAATAATTGGTAGAACAACAATTTTTTTTTTCCTACTACACAGTTTCAGTTACCTCTACAGTTTTATCTTCATATACATACTGTAACAGCTCACGTTTCATAATTGTCCAATGCAATATATACGTATAAAAATTAAATGTCATTGACTATTAGAGGCAACAAAAATAAGTAAAACAATTATGTTTCTGAATACAAACCTGTGTTAACTACGGTTGGTGGAGAATTCAATTTACGCTTGACATCATCCCGTAAATGACCAGTTTTTGACACAGCAGTGCATACTTTTTTTCTTTCACACTCGTCTGCTGACACGATTATTTGCTGATGGATGGCAATACATGACATACAAAGTTTCTTTTACAATGCACTGATGCTACACCTGACTAGAAGGGATAGATATACAGTTCAGCAAAAAACAAAAAAAACAAAACAAAAAAAAAAACGAAAAAAAAAGTGGGAATAAAGGGTGTAATTTATAACTGCTATGTATGTTCCGGATATAGAGCAATTGAATTGTTTTATGTAGTTAATTATTATTTTTCTATTTAATATATGTAAATTTTGATGCTAATGATTTTTCCATTCGAAATTATAATGATTTTTGTACTCATTGTATTAGGTACGTTAAGAAGCAGCGATTTCATAAGGTTTGTTGGGTTTTTCGGGACACTATGCATGATATTTCAAGTGGTTTACACACCCAATCTGACGTCATTTTTTGAGTAAACAGAGTAGGTGAAGTAGTTACAGTAAGCACAGATGTGGAAGCACATCCAAAGTAAAACATAAGCGAAATCTTTAGTGTAGCAAATGTTGAAAGATGGTTAAAGTAATATAACTCAGCTCCACCTTTGGTAATCATGTGTAAACAGGTAAGGAACAAACATACCAAATATCACAACAAATGAACAAAAATGCTGTAAGGCTGAGAAAACAAAAAGAATTGTGACAAAGGAGACCCAAGTTTGCCATATTTTATCTTATGGTTTTTACGATTTCAAGTTGAAAACCAAACCCTCTGACGAATCCTTGGAAGTCCATGTAAGAACTATTAAGCATAATAATACACCAAACCCACTTAAGGAATCCTTGGAAGTCCAGGTAAGGACTGTTAAGTATAATAATTCTACTATACAATACATAACATTACACCATTGTAGCCATTGTTACTGTAATTTTTTTTTCCCTTACTTTTGTCATGCTGTTAATACTTTTGACCGTACTGACTATAGAATATTTAGATAGAATGAATATGGTAATAAATTAAATCACATAACGCTTTATATGCTCATGATTATATGCAATTCTGTTATCATAAGTAATTTTTTTCTAAAATTATATACTTAAACTGACATAAATTGTAATAACCTAAATTTTGGGGCCAATTTAAAAAAATTTACTTTAGAAATTTTAATGAATTTTTAATATTTGACATGATTTATTTTAAATAATAACGATTAAAATTTATGTTATTTGAAGTGAAACATATGTTAGAAAATATAGAAGTGTTGAAAATATTATTTTTCACATTGCTAGAAAATACCTGCTAGAAAAGAGAAAAAAAATATATTAAATATGTTTTTACATTAAAAATATTCTTTTTAATGTGAATACGAAGCGTATATAATTTACATGTAATAAAATATATTTTTGTAACTCTTTTTACATGTAAAGAAATAAATGGTTTGTTCTTACATCAAAATCATGTTATAATTAATAGAGAGTTGAGTTCAGTAAATTTTTTTTTTACATTTTTTGTAAAGAGAAAACATTCATTTTTATTTATAATAAATAAGAGCTGCATGTTAATGAAAAGGAATAACTACACTTTCTCTATCTTTCCCTTTTAGGAGTTCTGAAATGGCATGTATTAATTAATATACTTATTAAAAAAAATAAAAATCAAACGTTCATGTAGGCACATAAAACATGTTTACATATAAAGTTTACATTTTTCTTTGTAATGGTAAAGGAATACATTTTCTATACAATATAGCAAAGTTTACATTTTCTTTGTAACATAAAAACATATGAAGAGGAAATCATAGTAGGTATTAATTAGTAAATTAGGTATGAAATTCTATTATAATAGATGGTGTAATTAAGGGTACGTAAATGTGGATAGAAACGGAAATAAACGCATAATAATTGCGTAATTGAAATAAAATAAAATTGATTAAGCTAGAAATAAAAGGGTTAAATTTAATAACTTGATTGACTAAGAATAGGAAATAAATCAGGAAAGAATTGTATATGTAAATTAAAAATCAATAAATGGGATATAGCTAAATTTAGAAAATAATTAAATAAAATTGTATTAGGATCATTTGTCAGCAAATCATTTTCTTTGAAATGCATAACATACGAAATGTGAATAGTTTCAAGAGTTTAAATGCCTTCCCTCTTCATTGTCCTTAATGCATCATTTATTTCTTTCTTTTTTTTTTTTTTCTTCAAATACACTACCTTCTTTGCTCCAATCTATTTTTTTTTTATTAATCATCATTTATTTTCCTTCATTCTATTAATTTCTTCTCTAAATTCAGTACTTATTCTCTCTAAAAACAAATCCCCAACCCTTATCCTCTTCTCAGCCGCCTCCCTCTATTTCAATGGCCTTCACCGCTCCCTCCTTCCTCGATTAAATTCTTCCCATCCAAAGCGAATTAGAATCCAAACTCCATACACCGTTTCGAAGCTCTTCACATCCTCTTTCTTCTCCGACCAATAGCACCTCGCCTCGTGCTCCGTAGCTCGCGAATTCTGCCCCCGAAGTCGCGCCCTTGCGCACGCCGCCGGCCCCACAGGCCACCACCGAGCCCCCGCCGTGCTAGGCGCACGTGGGCCACTCCAAGGCTGTCCTTCTCCAACTGACGGCGCTCCAAACCGTTGATCCTACCTCCGGCAATCGACAGTCAAAGTTTTGAACACAATTGTGTTTATCACGGCCAAATTTTGAAAGGTAGACGAAGAGGAATATTCCCTTTTGATTCCTTTTTTTATCTAACTTAAATGAATCGTAACTCGTTCGTTTTAGCTCAGAATTTGACGAATTCGGAAGCGTTGGAATCGTAACAGCAAATAGAACGTGTTGAGACTGACTGGAGTTGATTCTGGGCTGTTTGGAATTTTGACAAAAATCGCAAAACTGTGAGATATTCTAAACTTTTAATTAAATCTAAATTTAATTATTTTATCTTGCCTTAAAAATCTTTGGATAAGCATGTTTATGTGAGAATTATCTGAAATGTATGTATGTATGATAATAATGGAATTGCATTGCTGTTTTTGTTGTGATGATGTTCATATGAATTGCAATGTTCTGATTGTATGTGTTGACTTGGGTATATATTATCCTATTTGAATCATCGATTGAATGGATTGGAATAAATAAATTGGTTGTGACATAACTTGAATAGTAGTTGATTTTTGATGACGTTGGTTATTTAAACCAAAAAGGTTGGATTTTTATTTTATTATTAAAGTCAAAAAGATTTGTTTTTATTATAAAAGATAATAATTTTTTTGGTTTTGTTACAAAGATCATAACTTTATTTTTATATATAAAAGATGAAACCTTTGTTTTATTTTTATAAAGGAAATCTTTGTGTTTAGGTTAAAATATAAAACCTTTATTTTTATAAATGAAAACTTTGTGTTTGTAAAAATAAAAACTTTATTGTGTTTTTATTTATTTATTAAAGGTGAAAACCTTGTTTTGTTTATTGAAGATGAAGACTGTAGTTTTGTTATGAAAGATTAAAACTTTATTTTATAAGATTGAAACTTTAATTTCTTTTTATCTGTTTTTGTTGAAACATTAAGAATGAAAACTAATGTTTTGTTTTTGTTGAAACATTTGGGATCAAATTATTGGTTTGTTTTGTTGAAACATTATGAACCAACTTATTGTTTTGCTTTGTTGGAATTATGAATCAACTCATTTTATTGAAACAAAGTATAAACCTTTATTTGTCTTGTTGAAATAAAGTAAAAACTTTTACTTGTTTATTGAAATGAAAGATAAACAAGTAAAAGTTTTTACTTTATTTCAACAAGACAAATAAAGGTTTATACTTTGTTTCAATAAAATGAGTTGATTCATAATTCCAACAAAGCAAAACAATAAGTTGGTTCATAATGTTTCAACAAAACAAACCAATAATTTGATCCCAAATGTTTCAACAAAAACAAAACATTAGTTTTCATTCTTAATGTTTCAACAAAAACAGATAAAAAGAAATTAAAGTTTCAATCTTATAAAATAAAGTTTTAATCTTTCATAACAAAACTACAGTCTTCATCTTCAATAAACAAAACAAGGTTTTCACCTTTAATAAATAAATAAAAACACAATAAAGTTTTTATTTTTACAAACACAAAGTTTTCATTTATAAAAATAAAGGTTTTATATTTTAACCTAAACACAAAGATTTCCTTTATAAAAATAAAACAAAGGTTTCATCTTTTATATATAAAAATAAAGTTATGATCTTTGTAACAAAACCAAAAAAATTATTATCTTTTATAATAAAAACAAATCTTTTTGACTTTAATAATAAAATAAAAATCCAACCTTTTTGGTTTAAATAACCAACGTCATCAAAAATCAACTACTATTCAAGTTATGTCACAACCAATTTATTTATTCCAATCCATTCAATCGATGATTCAAATAGGATAATATATACCCAAGTCAACACATACAATCAGAACATTGCAATTCATATGAACATCATCACAATAAAAACAGCAATGCAATTCCATTATTATCATACATACATACATTTCAGATAATTCTCATATAAACATGCTTATCCAAAGATTTTTAAGGCAAGAGAAAATAATTAAATTTAGATTTAATTAAAAGTTTAGAATATCTCACAGTTTTGCGATTTTGGTCAAAATTCCAAACAGCCCAGAATCAACTCCAGTCAGTCTCAACACGTTCTATTTGCTGTTACGATTCCAACGCTTCCGAATTCGTCAAATTCTGAGCTAAAACGAACGAGTTACGATTCATTTAAGTTAGAGAAAAAAAAGAAATCAAAAGGGAATATTCCTCTTCGTCTACCTTTCAAAATTTGGCCGTGATAAACACAATTGTGTTCAAAACTTTGACTGTCGATTGCCGGAGGTAGGATCAACGGTTTGGAGCGCCGTCAGTTGGAGAAGGACAGCCTTGGAGTGGCCCACGTGCGCCTAGCACGGCGGGGGCTCGGTGGTGGCCTGTGGGGCCGGCGGCTGTGCGCAAGGGCGCGACTTCGGGGGCAGAATTCGCGAGCTACGGAGCACGAGGCGAGGTGCTATTGGTCGAAGAAGAAAGTGGATGTGAAGAGCTTCGAAACGATGTATGGAGTTTGGATTCTAATTCGCTTTGGATGGGAAGAATTTAATCGAGGAAGGAGGGAGCGGTGAAGGCCATTGAAATAGAGGGAGGCGGCTGAGAAGAGGATAAGGGTTGGGGATTTGTTTTTAGAGAGAATAAGTACTGAATTTAGAGAAGAAATTAATAGAATGAAGGAAAATAAATGATGATTAATAAAAAAAAATAGATTGGAGCAAAGAAGGTAGTGTATTTGAAGAAAAAGAAAAAAAAAAAAAAAAAGAAAGAAATGATGCATTAAGGACAATGAAGAGGGAAGGCATTTAAACTCTTGAAACTATTCACATTTCGTATGTTATGCATTTCAAAGAAAATGATTTGCTGACAAATGATCCTAATACAATTTTATTTAATTATTTTCTAAATTTAGCTATATCCCATTTATTGATTTTTAATTTACATATACAATTCTTTCCTGATTTATTTCCTATTCTTAGTCAATCAAATTATTAAATTTAACCCTTTTATTTCTAGCTTAATCAATTTTATTTTATTTCAATTACGCAATTATTATGCGTTTATTTCCGTTTCTATCCACATTTACGTACCCTTAATTACACCATCTATTATAATAGAATTTCATACCTAATTTACTAATTATTACCTACTATGATTTCCTCTTCATATGTTTTTATGTTACAAAGAAAATGTAAACTTTGCTATATTGTATAGAAAATGTATTCCTTTACCATTACAAAGAAAAATGTAAACTTTATATGTAAACATGTTTTATGTGCCTACATGAACGTTTGATTTTTATTTTTTTTAATAAGTATATTAATTAATACATGCCATTTCAGAACTCATAAAAGGGAAAGATAGAGAAAGTGTAGTTATTCCTTTTCATTAACATGCAGCTCTTATTTATTATAAATAAAAATGAATGTTTTCTCTTTACAAAAAATGTAAAAAAAAAATTACTGAACTCAACTCTCTATTAATTATAACATGATTTTGATGTAAGAACAAACCATTTATTTCTTTACATGTAAAAAGAGTAACAAAAATATATTTTATTACATGTAAATTATATACGCTTCGTATTCACATTAAAAAGAATATTTTTAATGTAAAAACATATTTAATATATATTTTTTTCTCTTTTCTAGCAGGTATTTTCTAGCAATGTGAAAAATAATATTTTCAACACTTCTATATTTTCTAACATATGTTTCACTTCAAATAACATAAATTTTAATCGTTATTATTTAAAATAAATCATGTCAAATATTAAAAATTCATTAAAATTTCTAAAGTAAAAATTTTTAAATTGGCCCCAAAATTCAGGGTTATTACATAAATAGTATATACTCACATTGTAAAAGACATAGGTGAAGGGAAAGAATAGATACATGTTATTAGCTAATACACTCTTGTTTATCTCCCTATCTTTTGTTATGCTACTTACCGCATTTGATTGTGATCATTAGATATGACCATGACGATAAGTATTTTTTTTTCTAAAATAATATACTTAAACTGATAAAAATAATCCGTATATACATACATACATACATATATAAACCCACCGTGCAAAAGGTATTGGTGAATGGAACAATAAACCCATTTTATTAGCTAAACAGCGTCCTATTAGCATACAAAAAATTAAGTGTATTTAACTCAATGGAGGTAAAGTGTAGATCAACTTTCAAAGCTTGTGTATGTAAACAAAAGTTCCTAACATGTTATTTGTTGAGCTTGTATTGATTCATTGTAATTAGGCAGGTACTTATAATTGTTATCGGCAATGGTTTTGTTAACGCTTTTCACTCAGGAGTGCTTTGGTTGACTAAAATATAAAATCGGCGTCAACAGCAGAAAAATGCAAACGTTATACCAAAACTTTGAACAAAATTTCACAATTTCCCACTAAAACTACAAGAATGCTACGGCTAGCATAAAACATTTAATTTGACATTTACAGAGTTCTTTCAATAAATATATAAATACACATAAATATATTACACTATATAAACATTATATTTTCATTATATGCAACAATAATTTGTGAGCACATCGAGCAAGATCTATGAATACTTTAATACTATGACTTGTTCATTACTCCAAACGTTCCCTAAAATCATAAAAATCATTTTCATTGCATAGTGGTATCAGCTAATCTAGGAATAAAAACATAAAATGAGAAAGTTGAACAAGGAAAAATTAAGCGATAAATATGCCAAACAATAGGAATATCCTAGTATGTAGAAATATGTTGCTTTACAGGTTATGAAAGGTTATGTGATTAGGTTGAATTTGTAGTATTTAGAACATGAGAAGATATCAGTTTAAGAAGGTGATGTATTGCTGAAAATTCATGTTTGGTTCATGAAGCTGCTAAAGTGAGGTATGGTAGTCAATAAAAATGCAGATTTAAACACTCAATACAAACAATATTATGTCCAAAATGAAGCAAGTTGAGACCTAGAAAGGATCGAACAGTTGGTCTAAACAATAGATTAATGAAATGGATGAATCTATTAGAAAAAAATTATTATAAATTAAAATCACACATAATAATAAAGCATAAAAATGAGTAAGAGTTAACAAAATAAACATGATTTCACCTTCCAAATTGAATGGGGTAAAAGAGGATAATACCTCAAAAAGGCATTACAGGATATCTATGAGAAACAACACTATCGTTACAACAAAAATCAAAAAGTCATGGATACAACATATGAAAGTTAGAACTCAAGCAAAAGTGAAAACATCGGTATAGCTAAAATTGAAATCAATAGAATTGAAAATATGAGGACAACCAGTATAAACGTGAGCAAAATCTAAGCACTCTTTTATAGCAAATTGAAATGGGATTAATAACTAAAATATATAGTGAAAATTATGCTGCAGGTCATTTGACTATCAAACCAATAGCAAACATGCCTACATATTGGAATCAATTGTTTGCATATCACAGGTTGTCATGATGGAAAACTAAGGTGAATTTCATTGAAAATTCTGTCATTAAGTTGAATAACTGTTTGATAAAATTACAAATACGAATGATGTAGTAAATTGTATTGAAAAATTAGGTAGTACAAAAATATGGCTCTCGATATAAAGAATTACTTCTGTAAACTCAATTAGAGGCATTTGAAATACAAAGATATAAAATATAGGGAATCATAATCAATTGAAATCACTTTTGTGAATGAAATAAAAGAATTTTGAGTTATACCAGCAATTTAGATTAGCAGTATTTGTTACAAATTGCACATTACTATAATGGAAGAACAAATAGCTTAGAACTTTAAAGCTTAACGGAAAGGAATAAGTATAATTTAAATTATCAAATTGTAATGAAACTATAACTCAAACAGGATCAACTTAATTCGATGGAAACAAATTTTATTGAAAAATAACTGAAAACTTTCATTTATTAAAAGAAAGGAGAAAAAAATTCGAAGACCGAAGACTTGACAAACCGTTTTCTGAAATTTACTAACAAATCAAATTTTGAAAACTATTTGATGCGGTAAAGCATAATAGTTACGGATGTTTAGAAACTACAGTGAAATTGCAACACATAGGTATAATGCTTCTGCCTGTCATTGTTGTCAAAAATCTTAAAATCCTACGATTTGAATCTCGTTTTAAATTGAATCTCACCCTTTACGATTCGATTCATATTTCGATTCAAACGAAGCTAATACTACACTTTAGAAATATCATTCAATTCAAATTAATATATTTAATATACTTATTTGGGTCTACAATTCCAATTTTAATCATTTAAAAACAAATTAAAATTGGAACATAATCGAAAATAATGTTTTAGATTTAGACGTAGAAGTTTAAACATCAAAATTAATTTCAAAGTGTGTGCAAACTATAGAATATATGTTTTTTGAATCCACAATTCACGATTTAAATTCCGTTTCGATTCATATTTTGAGTTTTACGATTTACGATTTGAATCTTATTCTGAAAACCTTGCTGCCTGTTATGCTCATGGCTTATTTTGCCATTTAGGTAACTCTATATTTCTAAGTTTGCAGTGACGTTTGGTTTCATACCATCAATATTTTAAAAGTATGGAATAAACACAGTGAAAACATAATGCAGATGGCCCTTGCATAATTAAAAGTAAAAATGAAGGAAATACGTGTTTATTCAGCAGCAATGAATTACATATCAGAACATGCAGGCTAGTCACAATGACTGTTGGACATCTTAACCCATAAGGCTTGGCCCAGATTAAAAAGGGCAACATACTATTGAGATAATAAATGAAATAGGATAGACGACACGTTGATGGTATTAATAAGTATACCATTGAGCTAAGAAAGGTTTAAAGGTGAAAAGGTAAGCGTGCAGAATAAATTGTCATTCCCCAATCACAAGGTTAACTATCTGTACAGACTTTTTAATATGCACTTCTCTACATGTCGCGTGTTCTTAATACTCTTACTGTATTTACTGCAACTGGCCAGGTCCGGGACATAGCACAAACAAAGGACCACTGACTTCATCATTGACGAAGAAATAAATAAACTGAGTTGCCGGACGATTAATTCAAATGAGACAGTCTTAACTAAGAATCAGCAAGTAAAATGCACTGCTCTGGGCTAACATAAATTACACAAACCATTAAGTCAGAAGTTTAAGTTTTGTGGAGTTTAAACTTATCTACCCCGTAAATCTGCACGAACTCCCAATCCCACTTAATTCCCCATGTTCATACTTCCTACATTTGCAAATAAGCAATTCAACACAGGACCACGCACCTTGACCATCATGTTACCTATGGATTCTCTGCACGAACTCCCAAATCATACTACGCATGGTGTTTAGAATACGTAACTATATATTTATATATGTATTAATCATCACGAAGTGTGCATGGGTGTCCAGCTTATCTGAGCAGTAAACATAACAAAGTGTACAAAACATGATCCTCCAAACCAAATGATAACACTGCTGGGCAGAAACTAAAATTATACCAAAGTTTTGGAACGACATATAACTAAAAATTTCAAGCAAATTCATATGTTGTATGAACATCATGTTACCTATGGATTCTCTAACGGCTTATAACATAAATTAGGATTGGTCAACTTGGGCTACTATTGCAGTGCGGAGTGGATGTGGACTTGGAATTCAAACTGCTGATGTAATCGTTCCTGCATTCCTGCAATACCAAATACTTGGAAATCAAATATGCTGGCACATATAACAACAACTGTAAATCGGAAGACACAGTTGTAAACAGATAGGGAAATAAATAAAGAGGAATGTAGGGATTTGAAACTGTACCACAAATCAAATCTACTATAACTTCAGCACGGTTGCAAATATGATGGACCAGAGACGTGAACAGCGCAGTGCTGACTCCAGGCGTCAGCAACGGTCACCCGAAAATACAGATTTAACAACAGTGCGTCAGCAACAGTCACCCAAAAATGCAAATTCAACAACAATGCCGTAGATTTGCACATCTAATTGGGCAGGGCATCAGCGCGGAAAACCATCTTCGCCAGTTTTGTGAAAACAAATTCTGGATGGAGGACGAAATTTAAACTTCAGTGAGAATTTGGGATACAGAGAATAAAAATGAAGCAATTAGGTCTGGCGGTGTGAAAATACTTTTATTTTGCAGAGGGGTACATTTCTACAGTAAGAGCATCTCCAATGGAAGGAGAATTCAGCTCCTTAATTTTGAATTTAGCACACAAAACAACACCGAACAAATCTTCCAACCCTTAATATTCAACAAAATATTACGGATTCAATTCACAATTGAGTATAAACCGCGGGCGCCAATTAAATCGGCTCACAGACTGCGAGCCAATAAAATCGACTCGCGCCTATTGGGAAATATCAAAGATATCTCCCAACATGTTACGGGTCGTAACGTTACAACCCGTAACACTGTTGGAGTTGCTCTAACCATACACTAATTGCTAATCTTAAATATTAATTCAACACCAACATAGACTAATTAACTTTTTTTCATGTAAAGAACAAATATTCAATTGACGGCTATTAGTGAATACTAAAAAAATTAATCAAAACCATCTAAAAAATTTTGATTGCACATTCCAATGAAGGCTACAACTATCAAACTATCATAGCAAGGCAATGTAGATACTGTATATTAGACACAAAAACATTACTACAGAAACAAGTTTCTACTGAAATCTAAAACGCTACCAGTCAAGCAAGAGGAAAGACGCACAAAATTAATGCTGCATCTTATGCACATGTAATTCCAAAGTCGCATTTAAGCCGCTTTCTTAGGGGACTTGGGCACAGACTTCTTCTTTGGTGATTTTGCTGCCCCGTCTTCCTTAGCAGCGGTCTTCTTAGGCAAAAGGACTGGGTTTATGTTAGGTAACACTCCTCCGTGTGCTATGGTCACTCCGGCTAACAGTTTTCCCAGCTCGTCGTCATTTCTTATTGCCAGAAGAACGTATCTTGGGATAATGCGACTCTTCTTGTTGTCCTTTGCCGCATTACCAGCTAGCTCCAAAACCTGTTAAAAATTAAAGCTACATTAAATACCATACAAGATTTAATTCAAACTAACCAGGGATTATAAAAATAGGGAACAAACCTCAGCAGCGAGATACTCCAAAACGGAAGTAAGGTAAACAGCGGATCCGCTACCCACACGCTGAGCATAGCGACCCTTCTTCAAATATCGGCCGACGCGACTGACGGGGAACGTAAGCCCTGCCTTGATGGACTTGCTGACGGACTTCTTCCTTGATTCGATAAGACCCTTTTTCGATTTTGCTGCGCCTTCCATTCCTCTCGGATTATGTTTCAAGTATAAAATTAGGGTTTTGATTGGATTTGGGGACAAAGACGATTGGATGAGGACCGAAATGACGAAAGTTGTTGCCTTTATATTGTAGATTACGCTGTGGGAGTCACGCGGATAGCCAGTTTAACCCGTTGGATAGGGTCGAATTGGATGGTCAAGATTCATTTGTTTTAATAACTAGGAACGAATATGTTTTTCTTTTTCTTTTTTTGGCGCGAGGAGCGAAAATTAGGATTACGGAAATTTGAGGTGCCGCCACTTTTTCAGCTGTGGATTTGAATTTGCATAAAAATTATAATGATGTCATCATTGGTGCGGGATCCAAGCACCACGTCCAAGTTAGTTCCTGGTTCTATGGTAATTGCTATTGGACCACAATAAAATACACTTCATTTTAAATATTCCTAGTTCATATGCATTGAGATTGAACATTAATGTGTCTAATGAGATTAGAGTACATTATGCTCTCATATGTTAGTTCATATATTACTCATGCTTGTTGGCCCGCATAGAGATTATATGCCCATAGTTATTTGATAACCATGGAATATGTCGTAAGTCTTTATTGGTTAATGTACCAATATCAAAGTAACTGGTTTACATCGTTTCCCTGATTTGAGGATATTTTTGGTCCTCATATGAAAAAATTATAGCCAAGTAACAACATAACATCCATCAAATGACTATAGTTGGGTTGAGTGAATCAAATGACTATAGTTGGGTTGAGTGGAAGCAGCGGAAGTGGAATATTGTTAACATGGGGATTTGTCTCCTCGATTGTATGAGGTTAGTATCAAGATCAAGCGAAGTTGACTGATGGTCAAAATCCCTGGTCCCAGTAGTTTGGTTAATAATAATTGTTACTATCAGGGCCGGCCCTGGCCTAGTGCGAGCCTTGCGATCGCACAGGGTCCATTAGGTCAGAGGACCCCAAAAAAAAAGTATTATCTTTGCTGGAGCTGACTTTTCTTATCAGGATGCATGTACTTGATAGTCATTTATCTATGCAAAAGTAGATACGATTGTATGTTTTGTTGACATCAATCAATATATTAAAATGGAGATGTGGCTTGTGTGGACCTCTAGTTGACAGATTGAAAATGTGGATAAAAATTTCATGAATTTGCTGAAACACGCAATTTTCTCAATGGAGATGCATAGTAGAAAAAGCACATTTTCACTTAAGTTCAATTTCAAAATAAAAATAAAAATAAGGACCCAAAATTTTGGGTCCGCACTAGGCCCATAAATACTCAGGGCCTGCCCTGGTTACTATTACGGTAGAGTTACAATTATGCTTTAGGGGTAGTTAATTTATTATGTAAAACTAACTCGACTGCCAATCTTATTCAAAATAAAAGGTGTTCTCTTTTACTATATGTACTTGTTATAACATGTTGCATTAATTTCTATTATTGAATCCAAAACTTTATGTTTGAATTATAAGGTTGAATATAAACATATTGAAATTTTGACTTAACAAAATTTATAAGTTCGGAGTGATACCATTTTAACAAAGATAGTTTGTATTTATCACTATCGGGTATCTCACAAAAAGACGTGTAAGCGATAATTCAGCTAAAATGTTACACTGGTGGCTAAGATAACATCACTACAACAAAAAGACCATATTACAACTTTAATTTTACAACGGTGGTAAAAGCACCGTTGTAATAAATGCTTTTTACAACTTTTTTCCTGCAAAGTTGTAATAAACTTATTTTTAACAACCGTGTTATTTTGACAGTTGTAATAAAAGCCTATCACAACTTTTATTTTTTGACTGTTGTAATATATGACTATATTTTAATACAATTAACAACTAATAATTAATATTTAATACATTTATATTGATTATTTATAATTAATAACTAATAATTACTATTAATAATCAATTAGGAAGTAATAATCAATAATCAATCCGTAATATTTAATACTTAGAAATTAAGAAGAATAATTAAAAAATATAGTTAATATTACATAATTACTATTAAATAGTTAATTCTTAAAATATAATAACTAATGTTAATCATGAATAATCAATGATTGCTATTAATAGTTAAAAACTTGTTCGTTCCGTCTTTTGCGAAATTTTAACATTAATTTTTCTTTTTATTTCTTACGATAATTGAATCTTAAAATTTGAAATGGATATTTAAATGACTTAACCAACATGATCTATTGATTGTCGAGATTAGTTAGCCGATTAATAAAAGAAATAATATTATATATAGTGCTGAAAAACGAAGATGTAAAGAGATGTAAACACATTCGCTGAGTACCCACCAAACTTACCTGATAAAATTAATTATTTGGAAACGTAGCGCGCCAGTTGAAAATTTTGGCGGCTAACCCTTAATATTTCACTTAAATTTCATTCGCCGTTTCCCTTCCGTTTTCCCATTCCCAAATCTTTCGCCACAATCTCACACCTAAATTTCGTTCGCCATTTCTTCTCAAATCGCAATTCTCCAGTGAAACACAGTGATTCCCAAATCAACGCAATAAAGATCGTATTTTCTTCCCAGACTGCGATTCACCATTCAAACATTGCCAACGAGACCAATGTTGCATCGCCGTCAGCCTCATTCTTCTCAAAATTGATGACAATCAGATCAGCAAAACATCACGAAATCGAATAGGTTTACACAGGGTAAGTAACTTCAAACCGATTTATAACTGTTTCGTTCCACTGCCATGGAATTTCTAGTATGTATTTTTTTTTAATTTTTTTTTTATTTGTTGCCTTAAATATAAGACCGGTTTCAATCTACAGTTATCATCGATTGTTAATGAATTATGGTACTGTTCTGAAGTGTTTATGCAATTTTCAAAGAATATTTCGAAGCTGGGGTATAGTATAGACACTTAAACCACATATTATTATATTAATTGCGAAGAAGATGTGCTATCTATTTCTTCCTTGGATCCCAATGCTTCTGAATTGATTTGGTCAACCTTTTTCACTGATTCATTCGTGCTTCACAATATCCATACTGAAAATTTGTAATTGTACACATGGACTGTACGTATTTTCATATGCTTAGATCAGGTATTAAATGATCAACTAACTTTTGCAAACTCTAGAGTTGCATATCACATTCAATGTACCAATCAACGAATTTGAGAAGCAGGCATGGGGTTTGTTTTCAAATGGTTGATCATTTTCCTTTGCATATGATACATTATGTGATTCTATTTACAAATTCAACTAGTGAAGAAATCAGTTAATAGATGGAATTAGATTAGGAAGTTAGTTGACTGGTAGTTGTAGCCGATGATGAAGATAGTGCGTGTTGTTCTCAGTGATGATTCGATTATGATTACAACTACATGCTGGCATGCTGCCGTTACAGTGCATGAACTGGAATAGTGGTTCCTGCCGTAATTGATTTTGATTTGCCTAAATTACTAATTATGTGAGTTAATTTACCGATTTATGATATTATGTTGTCATTATATGTTGGTCTGCTGAGTATTTTTACTGATTCTAAGCTCACTGAGTTAATTTAAGATAAACAAATGTAATGATCCCTAAACTAAGTGTAATAATCCAATATGCATACTGCTTAAGGTGACAATCACCTTCATAATCTTAATTTTCTTCATGATATTACCACCTTGTTTAATTTTCCTTCACAATCTGAGTGTGGCAGTTGAAAATCTTGATATTTGCTGCCAACTATTTTTATCCGAGCTCTGTTACGATCGCTATATACATACTTCACATTAGAAGCATGCAAGACGAACCCTTTGAATTTTGATGTAGCAGCATCATTAGAATTTGAAGCTCTATGAAATGGTTGTATCAACAAGGAAACAACTCCTTTAGGAAGAATACTTTGAAGCCTGGAAATGGCTGGACCTGACTTCTGAACCATTTAAGGATTTGAGTTTCAGAAAAATATTCAAGTACATCCCAATATCCTCCTAAGCACGATACATCTTGAACCATAGGAGAAACCATGATAATAATGAATGATTTGGTTATGATTTAAATGAAAGTAGTCAGTGTGTGTTCCTGTAATGCTACACTTGTTAATTTACTGTACATGTGTTCAATACTTATTAGAAGTTTTGGTTTTTCTGATGGATCCCCAGTTTGTTAGTAATATAAAGTCATATATTTGTAAGAGCTTAGGCCAAAACATGCTTGTATGCTTTCAAGATGAAATTTCAAATAACAGGAGTAAAGTTGTTGCATACATGCATCCAATCACAATTCAAAGATCTTTTGCACCTTCTCTTTTGTAGCCAATTTTCCAAAATACGGTTCCTAGAAGTAAACCAATCAGTAAACTAGCACCAAATCTGAATAAGTTGTAAGTCGGAGTCCTCCAATAAATAAGCCATTGCTTCCATAAACACAGTTTGAACTGTTCCATTATTGATCGAGAATATTTAGTTGAAAAATAGACGTCATTTGTTCCAAATTCTGGATTTTCCATCTTATTTACCACAGCCTTATTATGCTGGAACAAATCAGATGACATGTAATGCTATCCAAAATCAAAATTTAGACGTATTTCGGTGGAATCTGAGTATATAACTCGACTGCCTCTCTTCAATAGTAAAAGCTCATCGAAATATTCAAATATATCAATGCTTGCTTGACGAATGATACAAACGACAGTTCATCCAGTGTCAACTGTGCTCCGTACTGTCCTCATAACAATTGCTGCAGCCCTTGAATCTAAGCCAGAAGTTGGTTCATCCATGAATATTGCTACTAATCTAAGCCAGAAGCAGCTCCTCCTCATCAATCATTTTAAGGACCTAAGGTATCTCATTTTTCATTTTTTTTTACATTATTTCATTGCTGTAGCATATTTCCAGTCCGATTTTCTCACTCGGTACTCAGGGAAAACCATATGCTCATTTATGGATGGACGGTCGTCGGCCACGTAGGGTATTCTTATGTACCTTTGGTGGACAAAATTTCTATCTTTCTTATGTATTTTTTGTGTTAGATCGATGTATATATTTTGAAACGGTTATGTTTTTTATGATGGGTTTAGTTGGTGATGTACTATGTGTATGTTAGTTGAATATTATGTTAATTAATATATGAATGATTCTATATAGTTGTATTTGTTGCATTGAAATATGAATCATATTATTATTAATATATGTGAATTCTTTATATTAGTAAGGTGTACGCAAGTTACAACAGCAAAAAAAGTTGTAATAAAATATTTTACAACGGTGTGAAATAGTTGTAATATTCTGGAAGGTACAACTGTAATCACCAGTTGTCATACATATGCTTTGACGTTACAACAGAATATACAACAACAGGGAATAAAACTTGTAATAAAATATTTTACAACGGTGGAAAAAAGTTGTAAAATATACATATTACAACGGTGTTGCAACAGTGCAAAAAAGTTGTAAAAGATATCAGTCTATTACAACTTCTTAATACACAACAGTTTGCCTACCGTTGTAAAATGTATATTACAACGGTGTTCCACCGTAGTAACAGGGTCATTTTGTTGTAGTGCATGTAAATAAACACCAAAGCACGAGTTATGGACCTTAGAGGTCCATAGAAAATCATCTACATTTAGTAGAGTTCGATTATAGCAAAAATTATTTATTAATCATTGATATAACATATTCAAGGCATTTTATGGTAGATCATGTAAATCACCAGTATACTAGGTTAAATGGCAGATGTAAACCCATTTTTTGACTATATTCCTTTCAAGATGCCACTAAAATATCAAGTTAATCAAGCAAGGGATGAGCAGGTATAGTCGAGACAAATAAGTTGCGTGGATAAAAGGCCCAAGGGGTTGAAGATTTTAGCACGTGACAACGTGAAAGTCTCGCATATGGAAGATGTCATGCGCTTTGGGAAAGCATGAAAATTAACTCGTAGATGGGTGAGACTATTTTCATTATAAGAAAACAACCATGTAACAACCATTTATTTGCAATGTTCACCAAATAGCAGTTGTTGTGTATGGTTTTAACAAAAGTTTTGCCCCAGATAGTTGTAATAAAACTATTTTAACATATGATTTAATAATTTTAAATGTGCCTTTTAATATACTTGTAATTCATTATAAATAATAATAATCATATTTGGCAAACAACAATATGAAATTAATAATAACTAACAATTTATAAATAGTTAACTATAAAAATAATAGCTGGTTTTGATATAATTCTAAGTACCGTAGTTAGCAAAATTCAAAATTTTAAAAATTCAAAATACTAATATTTACTAAACACTATAAGAAATATTTTTATTTATTAATATATAAAAGTATTTTAAAAAATAAATAAAGTTAAATTCTGTTATGAAATTTTCATGCTTGCACTTTTCATCCCTTGTTTTTTGATAGTGGTAGAAAATTTGAAGTTCCGCTTAAGTCTAAAAATAAACCTACAAGAAATCTAAACATTACTACCATAAATCAACAACTACCATAAATCAACAAAACCTAAATCAAAATTGCATTTCTCCCATCTCGAGATCTCTCTACCTTTCCTTTCTTCTGCTCCACCACTTCTTCCTCACTCCAAGTTAAAATTGTTAAACCATATTTCATTGGCGACGACCTCATCGCTTCTCCAATGTCTAGATCATCGTCGATGTGAAACTCAAGTGCCATGTCCAAGTGCCTAGTTCCAATGTTATTTCTTATGCATATAGAGCTTTACAATAAAAAAATATGGTGTTAGAGGAGAGAGGCCAACAAGAGGATCCATAAAAGAATTCTAGAAGTACACTATGAAATATAAAAATTATGCATTTATATTTATTTTGGATTACCTTTTGTTGTTGTTTTTTCGTTTCTAAGTTGCTGTCCAACCCTTGTTTTTCTACTATTGTCTCGGTCAAATTTTGGTTATGGGAAAATTCTATAGATAAATTAGAGCTTTTATTCTTGAATTCAACGGTCGGATATATTTTAAAAATTGCTTGAAGATAGGTGAAAATTATTATGATGGTTGCTTTGCAATTGAAGAAGTACATGGATATATGTATTGCAAAAGTTGGTAGAATTATAGGTATGCCCTATATTCAAATCTGGAATTTACTATAAATTATAAATTCCATAATCAAATCGTTTGTAATAAAGGTAAATTTCTTTTGTTATATATTTTTTACAACGTGTTACAAATAACTGTATACTTAACTAATACATATTTAATAGAATACCTATGTATGTAACGTTCTTTTGTTACAAATAATATATATCAATGCATCTGATGATGCTAGGTATGTAACGTTCTCCAAATATTTTGCGGTGTATTACTTATGTCTGTTGGAGCACTCAGTGGTTATGTACTAAAAGTTATTAAATAAATATGGAATAACTCTTCTTTTAAAAAAAACCATGGAATAGTTCACTCGATAGGTTTCTGTTGATTAACATAACTATTACCAAATCGAAAATACTAAAATGACTAATTTACATTGTTCTCCTAACTTGAGAACACTGCTGATCTTCATATTCCCTTACGTCTACATTGCATCGTCTCCTTCTTCTGGATATTCCATTTTACTAGGGGTGCACCCTTCTTCTTTTCTTACGGAAAATTCGGACTTCAGAACCTTCTACCTTCTTGGTAACATAAACAAACGGTATTATCTCAATCATATCCTCATATGTAGCTCTTGTACGTATGTAGCTCATGACCAAGTCCTATAGTGGCTGATTTAAGCCCTTAACAAACTTGAGTGCCTTCTTGTGAGGTGTATTAAACAACTCCATCCCAATCCTTGTATGCTTATTAATTTGATTAACATATTCCATAATCGACATATCTCCTTGCTTCGGATTTATGAATCTCTTGATCATAACTCTCTCATTAGCTGAGATAAGAATTTAAGCTCAAACCTTCTTCTAAACTTTCCCCAAGTCAACCAGTCTCAACCTCGATAATTTCCCACCAGTTGAGATCATTCCCCTATAGCTGTTAGGTAGCAAGTAGACTCCTAACTTCATCTGCTAAACCCATGAGTCCAAATATCGGTTTACAATTGTGTATCCAAGCTTTAACATCTATGAAAGTCTTAGTTAACAGAATGGCTTACCACATAGTCTAGAAAAGTCCTTGTAAAAACTTTTAAAAATTACAAGTGATAAGCGGGTGGATAGGGGACTCATCAACTACCATCTCTAGGGGCCCTCTAATCGAATGCTCAAGCAATCTCCTAAATCGTAAGTAACGGTTGAACTAAATGGACACGTTCATGCTCAAAATATCAATGATGTCGATAAAGCCATCTTACGGGATCAGCCAACTCAATATGTGAATGGTAAAAATTCGATTAGGTACTACCACAAATAGCTCAAAAAATAAACACAACAACATAGGAAAGAAATTAAAATAAGCACAGAGTCGAATCCAAGGGATTCTTGACAATTTAAAAAAAAAGTACATACACACACACACACACACACACACATATATATATATATATATATATATATATATATATATATATATATATATATAGTTTTACTTTGAAAACAATTTCAAAAATGATTTTCATTTTGAGAATCATGCATATGTGTGTGAATATTAAACTTAAGCTCTGATACCATATGTGGCAACCTGTGCCACTTAATGTGCTAAAATTTGTGTATTATGAAACATAGAGCATTAGTTTTGAGTAAAAGATAGCATCACAGAGACCAAGATGCAAAAATAGAAATGCATCTATTCCAAACATCATTATTATAGAAGCATAATATCAAATGCATGGACAATCTCAGTAAACTTAAATAAAAAATCTCAAAATATCCAAATCTCATAATATCATAGCATTATATCTCCAAAAACAATCAGTGCATATCCAAATAGTATAGTATCAGTAATATGATCCACCAAGAGCAAAATACCAAAAGAGTAAATGTATGATAGATAATACATGATAAAGATAGAAGATAACCATACTCTAAGCATGAAAATCCATAAATAACTATAAATATGTTAGCGATTGCTTTGTTCACTTGTGGCAGACGAAAAAAGGGGATGGGTCGAACATATGTTTGGCAAGCGAAAACAAGACTAACAAGAAATTTAAATTCAAATGACTACAATTCTACTCTAAATGATATAAAGTGCAAAAGTATCCATGTACCTAATATCATGTACCTAACATCTAAGTTCATATGACAACAAGCAAATGTCACAGGGGAAACAACAACAACAAATCACACCTAAACAAATGATAATCTAAATTTAGGGAAACTGTTTCCCTACTATAACTTATACTAGGTTTGGATAAAAAGTACGTGAATGTAAACTTGTAGAGTGACATGGATGTAAACTCGTAGAGAGGCTTCTCATATGCATCCACGCCCAACCCCAACCTCTGTTGTAAAAATCCTTCTAGGCTATCACTTAGGTACTATGCTAGTCCCATCACCTGGGTTTTAGAACACTTAGATGAGACTTACTGCATTATTTAAACATACAAATTGGTTTACTGAAACAATTATGCATCGATTTAGAATTAATGCCTCTTATTGGCATCAGAATGTTCTTTTCAATAATT
The DNA here is from genome assembly GCA_030737875.1 of Allium sativum. Lineage (NCBI taxonomy): Eukaryota > Viridiplantae > Streptophyta > Magnoliopsida > Asparagales > Amaryllidaceae > Allium > Allium sativum. The sequence goes on along the minus strand of CM060922.1, from coordinate 268,740,866 downwards.
TTTTCTAAATCATTGCTTCCAAATCGAGGCAGATACATGATAACTGTAAGAACCCGTAACTTCCCCGATAAGGAAAGAGCGGATACTTTGAGAACAACACACAAAAGAACGCAGACAGAAGAACATTTCATTATTTATTACAACAATTCCATCAGAATACAAGAATATACAGAGTAAGAATAAATATTACACAGAAAATATCAGAGATTTAAATTATATAGCAGCGGAAAATAATACAATACACAACTGAAGGAGATATACGGATACAAAGCTTTTCAGATATCATTCCAGCTGTAAACCAGGATCCTGTGAATATAAATCTGCAAAACCAAAACTACTAGCTGCCCCTGTCAAAATAAGGGCACCTAGAGTTTAGGGGAAAACAATAAACTCCAGGCCAGTCATGCGACTGGTGTGAGAACTAAAACAGTTATTAGTCTTTATTTTTAACGTTAGGTAAATCAAGGGACCACGCCGTATAACATGGAACGGGTTTCCTCCCAAGAACACCAGTGCATTAAACAACAACGCAATGCTAAATAAAGAACAATGAAGCTATTATAAGACCCAGGTCCCATCACACAATGCAACACAAACCGGAGGATAGGGTTTTGCCTTATAATAGCCAAAGAATGCTTGATACACTCAATTTCATGTTTTAATTCTTAATCAGACTCTAACCGTAAATTAGTAAGAGAACGATTCCCTAAGTATCAACCCCGAAGGCCGAAACCAACATCAGACCAATACCCAGGAAACCACCCATCTTAACTCATTTCCAGTTAGTTTCTAATTTTATATACAATCATAAATATCAATCATAGGCGGCATGAGCGCCCTATCCCACTATGTCGCCATATATAGGATTACAATCAAAACCGCAAAGTCATGTATTAGAAATTGGATTTCCATCTGCGAACCGAGGCAAAAGATAGTCCTCTACTGATTCGAGATGCTCTAGCCCGCCCCTCAGGAACAGAACGCATCGTCCCTTGGATCGTCAGGGCCGGTCCACCGATGTGGATTAAAATGCCTGAACACTGCGTTTCCCCACCCTTTGGGGTGTTAATGAGTCAACGAATGACTCCATCGCTCCACATAGTCACCGATATATCTGAGGCGCCTCGCAACAACAACAACCACATAAGTCAAACTCGTCAGGGCGTGTAAAACCACTGACGCCACTTCTAACTAGAAGGAAACGCATGTCCTCCGTGAAGTCCTTCTCTCGTTTTTGGTTCACAACCGGGGGGTGAGGCTCGAGAATCAACGTTACACAAAGCTATGCCACACAGGCTGTGCTTTGATCATCAACCACAAGACTCTGCTTTTCAACAGAAGCCTTGATCATTTGCATCTTAGCATGCCACACAGGCAAACCATTCCATGCAACCGATATCAATCACATAGAATGAAATCCAATGTCAGACACACAGTCCATTTACAAGTCCGTTCTGGGTCTGAACGAAACTGGAGGCACCTTGTACCTCGCATATCCATCGATCTCCAAGTACGTCTGGACGACCACTAACTGATTCCCTCCTCTTGGGTGTACATCCCAATCAAGATCATCAGTAATCACCCAAACGACGTGAAGACCTCCGGTTGAATTCAACCACCGTCTTCATCTTTGACTCATTGTCGAATCAGTTATTCAGAATGGGATAAACCCGGTCTTTCTGAATAACTCGCGTATATAATAAACAAGTGTTACATAAACACAAGATACGCCTCATTCCAATTCATCAGCCACTAACCGTAAATTAGTAAGGGAACAATTCCCCAAATATTAACCCCGAAGGCTGAAACCAACATCAGATCAATACCCAGGAAACCATTCATCTTAGCCAACCGACGGTTAGTTTCTAAATTTCACATTCTAAGGGAAAGGTTCCCATTAATTTTATCAAAGATAAATTCTTTTAAATTTATTCTTTAATCTTCCTTTGAATATCACTTCAAACTAGTCGGGATTAGCGAACCACACCGAAGTAATTATTTATTTTATTTCCCAATCCCAACCTATTTATCCCATGAAGTAAAACTGGTCATACTTCATATCTAACACCACAGTGTTATCGGTAAATTCAATTACCATTTCACGTTCAAATCTAATTAAAGATTTAACTACCGTCTGGAGTAAAACAGGTGATACTCCATTCTCAATCTTTTCAATCTAATTAAAGATTCATTAAAACTCCACTTAGTTTAAATCTTTGACTGGGTTAAAGAATCAGCGTCATTTAAAACACGGTTCACGATAAACCCAAAATCACATTCCATTCTATCAGCTTTTAACCGTAAATTAGCAAGTGAGCAATTCCCTAAGTATTAACCCCGAAGGCCGAAACCAACATCAGATCAATACCCCAGAAACCATTCAATTTAACTAATCTCCAGTTAGTTTCTGATTTTCTTAACTCCGTTGGGTCTAAGAACAGTATTATTGAAGATACCATTCACGACAACCCAAAATCACATTTTATTAATTATCGGGTTAAAGAACAAGTGTTATTTAAAACACCGTTCACGATAAACCCAAAAATCAATTCAAATTCAATTCCAATTAAATACCATTTAATTGGTACACTTCATTAAATCTAAATAAAAAGATTTAATCTTTTTCTCAACTGGGTTTAAGAATAGTGTTAATGAAGACACCATTCACGACAAACCCAAATCCCATTTGATATTAAATACAAGGCTCTAAATAGAAAATATAACGGCTTATATTCAATATCAAATTCTACGACCAACAAATATCGTATTGGAAATTCAATATTGGAAATTCTGGTTACTTTTAAAACCATTTCAAATTCAATTTATTTATTTTAAAAATAAATAAATTATTATTCTAGTTCAAAACTATTTCATTTCGATAAAAATCTATTTTTATCTTTTCAAATATGGAGTTTTTCATCCAGATTTTTCCCAAATCATTTCTTATGATTTCACACAAATTATTTCTATTTTTAATAATTTTATCAAGGCCCGTATAGTCGATTTCCATCAACGGCCATCGAACTGCACTTACAACGACAATTTCCAAATTTGATTTGGACATAATTCCAAATCCAACCGTTAGATTTCAAATCTCTAATATTCGTTAGAAAGCTCTTTTCGATACGAACCCAACAGTTCCGGTTTTAGGAAAATCCGACGGTCGAATCACCCGTAATATCCATTCGAAGTCAATGGTTGAAATTCGCGAACTGCCGCAGCGCGGCGCGTTCTATTCAGGCCATTATATATATAATATATGTATTATATATTGTAACGACCCAGATTTTTGAACAGTTTATTTTAAATATTTAATATGGTTTTAAATATTGAATTCATAATATAAATGAATTTTATATTGAATTTATCAATTTAACAATCGGTATATGAATAATTATCTAATATATTTAATTATCATATTATGGAAACGATAAATAATTGGATTCAGAATTTAAAACTGAATCAAAAGGATTCAAATGGCTAATATAAATTATATATTGAATTATAACGATAGTTATCGATAATTTAAATTGTTTGAAACCATTTTTATATTTTAAATTTAATTTAATTTAAATCGTTAATTTAAATTGTTATCGCTTTTATACAGTTGAACTAAATTTTAGGACCGGTCCCGTTGAGTCCGAAATGGCATTATAATCTAGGAGATCGGTCGTCACAACAGTGGTTCGGTACGGCGAGTTAAGGGACACGAGATATTATGTTTTTTTTAATTAAAAACGAAATTTATATCAAATCAAATTAGCAGACCTATCATTTTAAAAGCCACCCTATATTCATATAAGCCGACCTCTTCTTCTCAGCGCAGACCTAAACCATTTACATCGCACATGTTATTTTCTTCTCGAGCAGAAAACTTTGTTCCCAAGCTTCAATATCAAGCAACACAATTTTAATGGCCTGTGTACCTCCTGTCTCCCTCCTCCTTCTATAAAAATCGCGACTCCCCTTTCTTTTCTCTATTTTCCTTCTGTAAACAAATAAAATGGCCGATACAAGGAAATTAAAACCAAGTTGCCCTCTTTAAAATCCAAGCAGAACTCCTCTAAAGCAATTAAAATGGAAGCCGCTGCCCCTTTAAATCGAATACAAATTCATTCATGGCAAAATCATCACGAGACTCAACTACCAGGACTGCGCTCTATCGATTCAGGGAAGGGAGTCTTCGACGATTCATACAGGAGGTGGTGCGATGTTGGAAATCGCGTGGGGTTATGCACCTGTCGAACTCGCGGTCACTCGATGTTGCTTCAACGTGGTTGATTTGGGAGGCAATTTCGAATTCGAATTCGGGGAAAAAGGGGGCGAATGGAAATCGAATTGAAATCCGTTGAGCTCGATGACTAGGTAGCGACGCTCTGGAAAGAGGATCATGATTTGAATCCTTTGGGTCCTCTGAAGGCTCGGCAGTTCGAGCGATGACTTAGGCGCAGTAGGATTGAGTGAAGCACTGATCGGAAGCAGCGAGGAGGTGAAGGTCAGAAGTGTTGCGTCCAAGTTCAGGTGCAAGGTTCAACTGTGGGGTATTGGATCTGAATTTGTGAAGATGGGGTTAACAACAGTAGTATTGGGTTGAGGTGAGGAAGGCAATAGTTACTGGATTAAGGTAATTTCAATTAAATACCTTAATTAGTTTAAAGTTTAAAGAAAATATCCTAATTAGTTAATATTTAAAAATACATAGGTTTGCTTAAATTGGTTAAGTTAGAATTAATTTAGTAACCATTAGAAGAAGAGGAAATTATAGGAAAGTTATTTATTTATTTAAGTAATTAATTTAAAATAAATAAATGTTTAATCGGTAAATTTGAATAAAATCATCGCAGGTGTGAATTTATTCGAGAAAATACACAGCCAAGAAGAAATGGAAATTTATTGGTTGTTTGGCAATTTAAATCCCGGTGAGTAAATCTCACTCACCTTTAGAATTATTTTTATTTCATTAAAAATAATTGTTTGTTGCTTGTGTGAATGTTTTCTGGTTATTTTATATATATTAGTTATTTAGGCTATATATATATATATATTGGGTTGATTGATTGGTTGGATTCCCGCAGTCTCATTAGCGGATGCCCGCAGTTTCATAGCGGATGATTACCCTATACGCCCCACGCTATGATTAGTGGATGACCTTCTATACCGCGATATTCTGCCACGAAGCAGAATGGGTATTATTTATGTGCTAACATCTGTGGATGCAGGGAAACAGGTTGGAGGAATCCAACTGGATTCCTCAAAAATATATTATTTGTTTGTTTGTTGTTTGTTTGATTTCATATATATTCATATATGATGTGAAAAAAAATAAAATGATTGAAAATTGGGTGATTTGATTGTTTTAAATATCACTGGGCTAAGTGTTAATTTATTTAAAATATCGTGGAAGGATATTTGAGATTTTAAAAGGGAAAATTCTATTTTTAAATAGAATTTGAATTTTTAAATGGAATAAAAATATAAAACTTGTTTTTGAAAAAATATAACAAGTAGTTCCTTTATAAACGAAGTTTATAAATAGTTCTTTTATAACGAAGTAAAAAAATGAAGAGAAAAGAATTATCATTTTATAATTCAGAAATAGAAATACAAGTGTGAAATTGGAATGAGAAATCTATCTTCAAAAGAAAATAGAAATATCGATTTCAAAGGGAATTGAAGTCGAGACTTGTTTAAAGAAGTTGGATATAAGAGTTCAAATAGAAAACAGACATTGAAATATAGAATTTCAAAGAAGAATTGAATAGAATTTGAAATATAGAATTTCAAAGAAGAATTCAAATATGAAATTTGAATAGAGATTTGAAATGGAATTCAAATATGAAATTTGAATAGAGATTTGAAATAGAAATTCGAGTATTGAATTTGAACATGGAATTGAATACAGAAATTCAAGTAGAAATTTGAATATGAGATTTCAAGATAGAATTTGAAATAAACTTTGAAATAGGATTTTCAAAGTAGAATTGGAAATAGAATTTCAAAATAGGATTTCAAAATAGAAAATCCAAATGGTTTTGAAATGGAATTTGGATTCAAGGGAATTCAAATGAATTTGAGTGAAGAAATTCAAATGGTGTAAAAATAAGTTTGAATATTAGAATTCAAATGGGGTTGGAAATGAATTTGAATATTAGAGTTCAAATGGAAAAGGAAAATGAAATTTGAATATAAGAGATTCAAATCGAATTCAAATAGGATTTGATCTATGGAATTTGAATATGGAATTCAAATGGAATTGAAACTATGGATTTGAATATATTAAAATCAGAATGGAATTGAATTTCATTCAAAAGAAGTTTAAAAGGTTTATATATATAAATATAATTAAAACGAACTCGCCGCAGCGCTGCAGTTCGTAAAATAGCGATTCGAACTTCAATTGAGTATACAGAACGCAATTGAAGTCGGAATTCTTCGAAACAAGAAACGCCCGGATCGATTTGATAAAAGTTTTCTAATGGAAGAGAAAAATCTGGATTTTGTCAAATAGATTTTGAGTTATATCAAAATCAAATTTTTAGAAAAACAGCGCCAAAACTATTTAAAAACCATAATGGTTTATTTAATATTATAAGAGGATTTTAAGCGAGAAAATCCGAAGTTTCTATTTAGAAAATCTCCGAGTTGAGTTGTAAAATATATGCGAATTCAAGTTGTGTAAATAAATATGATTTTTGAAACAGAAACCAGATTTTGATTTATTGAATAGAATTAACTAAATTGAATAAAAATTAGTTAATGAGATTTCAAATGGATATTGGGGTTTGAATAAGTAAATCCGATTTGAAAATTTATATTCGAAATAGAAAAGAGAACTAGAATTGAAACTGAAATTTCATTTGGTTATGAACGAGTTAAACATTTTATTTGAACGTGTTATGTTCAAACAAAGAAGTGAAATAGGCAAAAAGGCTAATTAAAGAATAATTGAGCGAAACTGAATTCAAACGATTGGATTGAGTTAAACTGAATGGAAAACGGGTGAACATGTGTAAGCAGGTTTGATATGAAGTATATGAAGATTTAAATTTATGTGCTCGACAAAAAGGTACATGTTTAAATTCATATATGAGATTTTATGCGCCGTATCGGCAAGCCGCTTGGCTTTTCCTTTTTCTTTTTGATTGGAGAAGATACCGGGAAGCTATTTGAAATTTCCCGATGCTCCCGATACAGGGGAGGTTATGGCGAATTTTTCCGGGAATTTAAGGAGTTAGAATATTTTTAAGAAATTTGACAATTAGAAATCTATATATCGATATATATAGAATTCGATAAGAAAACGAAATCAAAAATAGCGTAAAGGGCCAATATGGTTATTGAAAATATTTGGTTAACAAATATTGATAAGAGAATATAGAAGAGATTTAATTAATGAAATATTAATTAAAGAGCCCAGTGATTTGTTTGATATGTTGATTGAACACTTGTTTTTATTCGATAGTTAAATCACAGACTATCGAAGTTTTGACCATCGTTGTCAATATGGAGAGACCGGTTGGATTATTATCCGAAGAACCACTCCGTATCGGCATAAGCATTGCGAACCAAGTATGCTGAATATATTGAAGACGGAGTAAAGTGCAAGGGCTTTTCTATTTATAGAAATAGTGCCTTCGGTTTCGTTCAATCCCAGAACGAACGTAAATGGACGGATGTCTGACAGAATATTTCCAATGATCAAAAGGGTTGGTCTGAATAAGTATATATGGTTGCAACGGATTTACTCCCTTAACATAACATCCAGAATATTTGTGCAAACTCAACTAGTGATTAACGGATCTGACAATGTGGCATTCAAAGTGATTGTGCTATCAATGAATGGTAAGTATTCGTAGCCTCAGGCCTCAACAACCGGGAAAGGACAAAAATCGGGCAGGCAGCATGGCTATGTGGGTCGCACCCATTAGGGTGTATAATCACCTATCTAGAGAAATTCCTTTTGTTTCTAAATCTATCGATTCTGCCCATTCGGGAAACGGTGGTTTGAGTCCAACCGTTGGTGATATACATTCGATACACTCAAGCGAAATGAGTGGTCGGTCATGTGTGGGCCGGGTTGCAAGACGTTCTTGTTGAACCCAGTGTATTCCTCTCTAGAGATACACAGTCGGAAGGTGGTTCCATACCTTGTCATGTTGGAAATCCAATCTCCAATAAGCCCCATGCGGTTTTTTTTTGGATTTTATACTATATATGTAGAGCGTGAGATGCAAGCGTTCTACTATTTGGTTATTTACTTGATGTAGACATTATTATAATATCACTGGATTTTCGTATCAAAGTGTTTTGGGTTATAGTAAGGTAAAAACCGTCCGTGTTTATGTGTGGGCTGGTCTTACTATTATATTTTCTTTTGAAAGGATTTTTGAAAGTTAAACAAGTGGTTGGAGTTTACTCACACCAGTCCCATGACTGACCCAGAGTTTATTTTGTTTTGTTTTCCCTAAACTCTTGGGTGCCCAAATTTGTACGGGCAGTCAAGTGTTTCAGGCTTTTACAGATACACTTGGAGGAGCTTGAAGCAGGAGGCTTCAACGTTAGTTATTTAGAGTTACTTCCGCTGGATCAAATGTTATGTGTACTCTGATGATGGTATGTATATATGTACAAAACAGATTTGTATTTCGAAGCTTATGTTATACAATATATTTTATTCGTTCCGCTGTGAGTTTGTGATCTTTGTTTTCTTCTATTCTAATATTTCTTTCTTTCTATTTCTCATCCTCTAACTTCTTTCTAATAATGAGTCGTATTTCTGTGCAATTTGAGTTGGACGTGTGGTGTTTTAGTCAACTCAGATAGCACGGATTTGCGGGCCTTTACATATATATTTCGTCGATTTCCTTTTAAAACGTATTTTATAAATCGTTTTAAATTCGTTTTCAAAACAATTTCAACTTCCTTTTCAAATTCTAATCAAAATTGAATTTTTCAATATACATTCGTTTTAATTTCATTTCAAATCGATTTTAATTCAATTTCAATTTAATTCGAATTTCAATTCATTTTAATTTATTTCGAATTTCAATTCATTTCAATTTAATTCGAATTTCAATTCTATTCAATTTAATTCGAATTTTGAAATCACTTTCAATATTCATTGAAAAATGAATAAAATCGATATAAATATCGTTCACGTCAAAATGGTGTCAATCTAATCAACACGACTTCATATATTTCTATTTTCAAATATTCTATTTCAAAAATTTATTTTCCAAATATTTCCATTCAAATATTTCTTTTCAAATATTTCTATTCAAAACTGGAATGAGGCCCAATCAATTACCGTAGGTTTTATTTCTATGGATTTCCATACAATGCATGTATATATCTACAACGACAAATAATCAACCATCATCCAAAGTGCATTCTACACTGTATAAGCATCAAATATAAATATTTAATGCTCATAACAGTCTGTCAATCAATCGATCGACAAACAACTAATTATTGGGATTAGTGTATGTCATATATCATCCCAATACCCGTGTGGGGTTTCAAACAATCAAACACAGATTTTATTTGTGCAGTTGGGCGATGTGTAAAATTTATCGTCCCAATCAATATCAATCAAATCAGTGTATATAAACAAATCTTCGATTTGTTTATAAATATTTATTTTAAATACACGTTAAAAATTCTATTTTCAACTATAAAATATTTTTAACTATATAAATATTTTATTTCATTTCACATCACACAATCAACTACACATCAAAATCAAACAAACAAACATACAAGCCGTCCATGGTCTGTGACGACGGGTATCGGGTGCTACTAAACACCGTCTGCATCCTAGTATATATTTATAACTTGGAAACGAGATTTAAAGTGAGAAGTTCTCACCGGCTAGCTAAACCAACGCCACGACTCTTCTTATGTAGAAATCTTCGCCGTGCTCGCCTTTTGTCAATTTTATTGCCCATAGCCACTACATATATAAAAATCACATTTTTACATCTCTACTATATAGATAAAAATTCTATTTTTACATAGCTACTATATCGATAAAAATTCTATTTTTACATAGCTACTATATCGATAAAAAATCTATTTTTACATAGCTACTATATCGATAAAAATTCTATTTTTATTCTTCTCACTATATAAAAATTATATTTTTATTCTCTATGTCTTCATATATAAAAATCTCATTTTTACTTCACCATTTCAACTTATATAAAGATTCAAACTTTTCTAATATAAAAATCCGACCTTTTCTATTCGATTAACTATATAAAAATCCGATCTTTTCTATTAACAAAAATCATAACTTTTCTATTCATACAAATCATATTTTATTTCCAAAGCTATTTACATGAAAACCATATATATAAATTTAAAACAATGCCATGAATAATTTTATACAATGAAATGATTTAAAAATCATATTTTTATTCACCTAAATAAATAAAAATGATAAAATAAATAAACAAGGAGGCTCACCAGCGTAGGGAGGTCGAAGGAGGGTATCGAGAAGGGGAGCAGGAGGTTGCGGGTCTCAAGAAGAGGGGAGGGAAGGCGCTGTCACAACGGAGGAAGGGAGAAGAGGGATCAGAGGGGGAAAGAGGAGCTGCGGAGGAGAGAGGGGGGAAAGGTACGGTGGTGCGACTGCCGGAGGAGGCGGAGGCTGGAGGCTGCGCGCGCGAGGGGGTCTGGGGGTTCGTGGGTAGCGGAGTGGTCTGGTGGGAGGAGGAGAGAGTAGAGAAGAGAAGGAGAGGGAAGGGGGAGGCACCGCCGATCACCAGGGGGGCGTCGCCGCCGCTGGCGGCGCGGCTAGGGCACGAGCGCCTCTTTCCCTCTTTTTTTTTTAATTCTAATTTTCGTTCTGAGAAAATGAACGTGGGGAGGAGAGGATTAAAGGGTTGACCAATTTTAATATATATATTCAATAATTTATTTTTCTACCAAAAAGTAACTTTTTATTTCGAACACGAAACGAAACCCACCGCCTGTCATCCATAGCAAATTACCCCCATTCCGAACACAATGGGATAGGTCCTGCAAGCTGATTCGATCGTTTCGATCAGTTTTCATCAAAATCAAAATATTACTCTATATATTGAATTTGAACGCACATTTCAATTTACTGGGGCCACATACAGACTCTAAAAATTCCTGAAAAATATTTTCTAACTTCGTATTGACAATACGGTCCTAACAAAACTAATTTTATCGAATTCTAAGACCGTTTGAAAAAGGGGCCATTTTCCAGTCGATTAAAATCAATTGAAACTGGCAAAACGCGTTTTCCTTTGCCACGCTCACATATTGATTCGAAAAATTACGAATTTTGAAACCTAGCAATAAATTGACATCCCGGATCCAAAAAAGTGGTTTCGTCAAAATCCGAGGTCGTTTGCAAAATGGCCATTTTTAAGGGCCTGAATTCCATAGCGACTATTCAGAATTTTCAAATGGACATATCTTTTGATTCCCGCTATGAAATTTTGATCTTTCGGATTCGTTGGAAAGATATTCTCAATTAGATTCTATTATTTTTGATTTCACTAAAATCCGGTTTATTTTGAATCCTGTACATTCATTTGAAATTTGAAATCGAATTATCGAACTACAACGCCATTTTCAATTCCTTTTATAATTATAAATAAATATTTATATTCTAACGACGATCTATATAAATATATACGTTCGAATTCTATTCAAAATAAATTTCTCGTCGTTATTATTTAAAATAATTCATTTTAAATAATCAAAATTCACTAAAAATTGCCAAAATAAAAATTTTAAATTGGCCCAGATTTCCGGGTTATTACAATAACCCATCATGGATCAGTTAGCACCAGATAATTGTTGTATACAACACTATGATTTTTGTTTGATGATTATAAACATATATTTTATAATATAAATGTGTTTGTATCTGTACAATTTTACACTACATCACATACATAAATGAATATTCATTGCATAGAATAATATTGCACAAGAAATTAAATATTCAAATGGTATTTTATTCAAATACGTATTTAATTTCAACATTTGAATAGTACAGTTTTTCTGACTCCACTATTGCACATTCCACTGTGATATAACGGTCCTCACTATAACTCTCGGTCACTCGGTTCCATATACAGACTTAGTTACACTCTCTCTCTCATGTACAGACACATATACATTCACTGACACATTTCTGTCTTCGGTCTGCTTTAGTGTCAGTCCAATCACCTATATACCTATCACAGAAACACACAAAGTAAACTAGAACAAGATATATTTAAATTCTAGCAAGTATTGATTTATTTTAAATTTTATTTGCCTCATAATTTTGGTGTGTTTCTCATCATATTTCTTGATTTGGTCTGATGTGTATATAAATCTATCTATGTCTAGACTGCTTGTGATATTCACAGTGATTCACTATAATACCACAAGGTAGACTATATAACTCGTGCCTGCATATCAGCCTCAACACAGCTATAGTAGTCTGATGATCAAGACTAGCCTCAACTCACAATTATGGTTTGTTGATCTTGACCAACCACGACTCATCGTATAGTGGTCTACTGATGTATATAGAAAACTATAATTGCACGTGCGCGATACATGTTGTAACAACCCCAACGACCTCGGGTTTCGCCCGTCCCGATCAATCGCTAGATCGACCAAGACCGTTCAAAACCCGAGTACGTTAACTTTGGAAATACAACAACATCAGAACAATAACAGCAGACTTTTATAAAACATCATAATAATGTTACATCAGAGTACAGAATATCAGAGTACATTGAATAAAATTACAGCGGAAGATAAATTACAATAAATTAAATACAGTAAACAGCGGAAGAAAACTATGCTCTGGACACAGCTTTAGGCTTCAATCCAGAATCCTGCTCGAGATAAGAACCTGTAGATAAACTACTCGACTGCCCGTGTGGAAAGAGGGCACCCGAGTTTGTAAAGGTGAAAAAAAACAACGGGTCAGTCATGAGACTGGTGTGAGAATTCTTAACTAATTTCACTAATAATAATAAGACAAATCCAAGGACCACGCCGCTAACGCGGAACGGGTTTACTCCAATGGATTGTCGTGCATAAATTAAAGTAAATCGTTAAACAACGCCATGCTTTTTGGAAAAATAAAACCATCATAAGACTCAAGTCCCATCACACAATGCAACGCAAACCGGAGGATAGAGTTTTACCTTATAATGGTCAAAAATGCTTGATACGTTAAAAACAAATTTGATATTATTATTAGTGTATATATGTTTCAAAAACATTTCAAAGTAAATGTTTCAATCCTAGGAAGCATGGCTAGTAATACAATCAAAACCGCATGAGGTCGTATTGGAAATTGGGTTTCCATCATGAGTCAATGCTAGGGAGGAGCTCCTTACCGATTCGAGACACTCTAGCTAATGTCTCAGGATTCCCCGCAGAGAACCCTTGGATCCTGCAGGGCCGGTCCACACTTGCGGTTTGTGGATTGGCAATTCCTGAACACACGTTTCCCGGTCCTATAGGACCTATCATCCGAGGCGCTTCATTCCATCATCCACATAAGTAAATATCAGCCAGTTTAAGCATCGACACCACTTCTAACTAGAAAGAAACGTGCTGCTCTCCCTGCGTTCCCTTCTCCCGTTTTAGACTCAACCGGGTTGTGAGGGTCGCAAAGTAACGTTATAACCACAAGGCCTGCTTTTCAACAAAGCCTTGATCATCTTCATCTTGGCGTGCTACGTTGACAATTCATGCCATGTGATAGATAACTATTAATACACAACCTCTAAGGGTGTTAAGTAAGAGAATAAATTCTTCGCCACCAATGGTCGTATATTAATAGAAATCAATTTACATAGAACAAAATTCAACGTCAGACACACATCCATTTATAAGCTTATGCTCTGGGACTGAGCGGAAGCCAAATCCGTACAAATCAATACTACGTCCGGATGGCCACCACTGTAGCCCCTTCAAGGTAGTTGCTCCAATCACGGGCATCAACAGTCGTCGTCCATTCGATGTGAAGATCGCCGGTCTTCAATCACCGTCTTCAACTCTTTGACTTTCAATCGTCGTATGATCATTTGAAATGAGATTGAACTCGGACTTTTCAAATGATCCTCGCATATATATATATCTACAAATCATTTCATATCGTTGATATTAATTTATAACGATCAACCTTTATTTTTATTTATATAAAAATAATCAAATTCCATTTAATGACGCTTCAAGTCTAAAGGACGACCTTGGCGCTGTTTTCACCCAAATTTGTTTTACACATTTCTCTCAATCTAACCGTTGGAATTTAACACAATTCATAACGTTCGAAAGATCTTCCCAAGGCGAACATAACGGTTACAGATTTGGGAAAATCCGACGGTCGGATATTTCAGTATAATCAATTAAAAGTACAATTATATAAAGTGAACTACCACGCTCGATACGTTTACTTTTAATTTATATGTATATAATTATATAATTATATAAATATAATTCCTTCATCCGTTTCATTATGGTGATTATCATAACAAGTAATGAATGTTTTGTTTCATCACCTATTGATATGTTTATAATGTATAATGAATTGCATTTTAATACATACATCGATATAATATCATAACACACAACAATGTTTTATTTTAATTTTCAATTTCCATACATATCCTATACACAAAATGTATATATTTTTTCCTCTCAGCTTCAAATTTACGCAACAATGTACATTTCGTGTATCATTCAAATTTAAACAAAAATGAGTGTTTTTGTGTTCCATCTAATTTATCAAAAAGGTAACTTCTAGTGCGTCATTTTTAATTTAACAAAAATGAAGATTTTGAACAATTTCAATCCTTAACAAAAATGCAATACATTTTGGTGTCTACCTCATTCTACAAAAATGAATATATTTTTGTTAATCTTTTAATGAAAATCTAATTCATTAAAACTAAATTTCCACCGTTACAACTTTCATGTCCTTATTCTTTTTAATGAAAATCCAATTAAATAAAAAGTGAATTTCAATCGTTATAATTCTCAGTGAAAAACTATTTACATAAAAATGTAAATCTCATATCTTTATACTTTTAAATGGAATCTAAATTTTCACCTTTAATCTAATTACATAAAAATACAATTTTTCACTTTTAATCTAATTACATGAAAAATGTAATTTTTCCCTTTTAATCTAATTTACATTAAAAATGTGAATAAACGTGCTAAGCTAAATTTCATCTTTTGTTTACATTAAAAATGAAACATTAAACTCTACTCTTTTATTTACATTAAACATGCAAATAAAAATGTAACACTAAATTTCATTCTTTTTTTTAACAATGAAGTTATTCATTAAAACCATGAAGTTATTCCTTTTTAACAAACATAAATATTTCATACTTCTCACTTTTAACACAACAAATGAATGTTTTGTTCTTTTATTTCATTTCACACAAAAATGAACTTTTGTTCTTTCATTACATTACATACAAAAATGAATTCTCATAATTATAAACAAAAGTGAATGTCAATTTCTATTTACAAAACAAATGTAAATATATATTTTTTATTAACAAAATCAAGTTTCAATCTTTTTATTAACAAAATCAAGTTTCATTCTTTTTATTAACAAAATCAAGTTTCATTCTTTGCATTTGACAAATTAAATATTTTTGTCCTTCTTTTCCATTCGATAACAATGTATATTTTTATCATTCTTTCACATTTGACAAAATGTAATCTTTTTATTTCATTTCTAATTACATTGAAAAATGTGACCTCTTAATTCTCAACTAAATGACGGTAAAATAATGTCCATTTTCCTATTTAACACATAACGGTGTTTTTATCTCTAATATGACATTTTAATAAAAATGGACCCTTTTATTCTAATTTGTCGTTACTAATGAAATGAACATCTTTATGTAATCCTATTTAATGACCAAAAATGAATCTTTTATTCTAATACTAACATTTATAACAAAAATGTTCTTTTATGCTAATGCTAACATTTATAACAAAAATGAATGTTTGGTTTTCATCCTAATGCTAACATTTATAACCAAAAATGAATGTTTGGTTTTCATCCTTATTAATTTACAAAAATGTAAATTTTGTTTTCTTTCTTTTTAATTGACCAGAAATGTGAATTTGGGTTTTATTCTTTTATTTTCCAATCTATCATAAAAATGTAACTTTTTATGGTAACATGTTTCTAACTTGAATTTGTTTATTTCTAGTCTAACATAAAAATGTAACTTTTTATAATAACATGTTTTCTAACATAAATTTATTTATCTCTAATTAAATGTTATTCCTAAGTTATGAATGATAAATTAAAAAGGAAGATTATTACTTGACATAACAGGTTCAATGTCCTAATGACAAATAAAAAGAAATGTTTTATTTTCATACCATGTTCCATGTTTCTAAAACTAAAAAGAGAAAATATTTACATGCCATGCTTATTCATAAAATATGTGTTCTACAAAAATGACATCATTGATTTATAAAATATGTTCATTTTATATTCACAATAAAAATATAAATTTTTACTGTAAACATTCCATTCAAACAATTTTAATCTCAGCAAAAGGACATTTTAATTTAGACAATTAATATTTTCTAGTTTATATTTGTTATTGAATTGATCAGCTAAATCAATTTAATAAAAATGACAAATCATATTTTGTTGTAGTATTGATAAAATAAATCAACACAATAAAATGAAATAAGAGTGATAACATCCCACTTGACTAGTACATATGGATCTATAACTATCCATTATAAACGGTAGAACAATCATCATACAACTTTCAACACAAACAAATCTAAATTATACAACTACAATCATCTTATAGCAATAAAAAAACGAATTGATTAATTGTTGTTAACCAAAAGAAATCTCGCCTTGCTTTAAGCAGATTTAAAAATCCCAACAAGTTCAAAAATTATCCCAATTAGTTTCAGCAAGTTCTATTCGATGTTAGGGTCCAACCGGATCTGAAATTTTCAAATTTGGCTCTCGCATGAGTAAAATATCAAACTTACAAATTAATTTCAGATATGTAACGCTTATAAGTGTGGCAAACCTTTTGTTTTATTATCTCAGATTTTTTCAAATCTTTGAATCAACATAACTCGAGCTACGACGCACGGAATTGGGAGCCGTTTGTTGGAGATGGAGCGGCTTGGAGGGGCGCATCCACGCCGGGAAGTGCAGGAGGCGCGGCGCAGCAATCAAGGCGGGGCGGGGCTGTTTTCGTGGGGGGTTCGGGTGTAGAAATCGAGAGCTACGGGGCGTGGTTTGATGTGAGACTTGTTGGAGAAGGAAGAGGAGGAGAAGAGCTTGAAAAAGTTCCAAAGGAGCATATGTTAATTCTTTGTGGATTTGGAACTAAGGAGGAGAGAAGATAGATGGGTGTAGGCGGCTATGGGTTTGAGAAATCGGGGTAGAAGGTCACGACTTCCGTACCTTTAAATAATAAAATATTATTTTATTCCTTAATTTTCCAATAAAGGCCCGTTTAGCAACTTTATCTGATTTCAGCCCAACGACTGTCGTTCTCACCCATTAACCCCCGTTCCGGACTCATCTGGCTATGTCCCGCAAGCCCAAATAATCGTCTTGACCCCCGTTTCTTTAATTTAAAATTTAAGTCTTTTATTTTTAATTCAACCGTACAAATAAATTCATCGGGGCCACAAATTAATTCCAAAAATTCCCGAAAAATATATTTAGCTATGTTTTGACGCTGCGGACCTAGGAAAATTAATTTCGTTCAATTTTGAGCCTTTTTGAAAAATGGCCTTTTTCAAATCGATTAAAATCTACAGAAATTAACCAAACTGAAATCTTTTTTCCATGGTCACAAATTAATTCTAAAAATTATGAAAAATTAAACTTAGCAATAATTTGACATTCCGAATCCAAGAAAAGTGGTTTCGTCGAAAACAAAGGTCGTTCGAAAATGGCTACTTTCAAGGCGTATATATTAAATATTAAAAAATACATTTTTAAACAAATAATTTTCGAAACTCGAAATATATAAGTGTTTATACTTTTTAAATGCAGAAACTTCATTCTGAACTTAATGGAATTGGTTTCGAGTCCAAATTCCTTCGTTTGCAAAAAGTAGCATTTTGACCTTTATAAATTTCATAGCTTCCTTTCTAAATTTTAATTTGGCCATAACTTTTGATTCCCGCTATGAAATTTCAATTTTTCGGATTCGTTAGAAAGATATTTTTGAATAGATTCTAATATTTTTGGTTTCACTAAAATCCGTTAAATTTTGCATCCTATATGGTCAGTCAAAGTTCGAGTTTGACTTTTCAAACTATCACGCTATTTCTAACTCCTTTTATAATTAAAATTAAATTATTCATTCTAACTTTCATTTAAATAAATTTTTAATCATTATTATTTAAAATAAATTGTTTTAAATACCAAAACCCATTAAAATTTGTTAAAAATAAATTTTAAATTTACCCCAAAATTAGGGTTGTTACAGTCTCCCCCACTTAAAAACTTTTCGTCCTCGAAAAGGAACTAAGCTAAAGTTGTTTAATTATCCTATCTTAAATAATTTTATTTTTGATTAACTTTTAAAATATATAACTTTATATATTCAAAAATCATATTTTCTAAAATAGACTATAATTACAGATACGTATATTATAAGCTTGTTACTCTCAACTCATTCTAGGGTATTACTAACCCCATCTCTAATGAGTTTTCTCATTCTAGGATACTGCTGATCCTATCTCTAATGAGTGTTCTTATTGGATATTACTAATCAAATCTCTGATGAGTCTTTGGTTTAGTTCTAATGAGTTGTATCCCAAAGATTTGAGCTAACCAAAGCTCTGATACCAACTGTAACGACCCCGGGTTTCGCCCGACCCGATCAATCGCTAGATCGACCAAGACCGTTCAAAACCCGAGTACGTTAACTTTGGAAATACAACAACTTCAGAACAATAACAGCAGACTTTTATAAAGCATCATAATAAAGTTACATCAGAGTACAGAATATCAGAGTACATTGAATAAAATTACAGCGGAAGATAAATTACAATAAATTAAATACAGTAAACAGCGAAAGACAACTATGCTATGGACACAGCTTTAGGCTTCAATCCGGAATCCTGCTCGAGATAAGAACCTGTATATAAACTACTCGACTGCCTGTGTGGAAAGAGGGGACCTGAGTTTGTAAAGGTGGAAACAAACAACGGGTTAATCATGGGACTGGTGTGAGAATTCTTAACTAATTTCACTAATAACAATAAGACAAATCCAAGGACCACGCCGCTAATGCGGAACGGGTTTACTCCAATGGATTCTCGTGCATAAATTAAAGTAAATCGTTAAACAACGCCATGCTTTTTGGAAAAATGAAACCATCATATGACTCAAGTCCCATCACACAATGCAACGCAAACCGGAGGATAGAGTTTTACCTTATAATGGTCAAAAATGCTTGATACGTTAAAAACGAATTTGATATTATTATTAGTGTATATATGTTTCAAAAACATTTCAAAGTAAATGTATCAATCCTAGGAAGCATGGCTACCATATACTATGCCTCCATACTGGTAATACAATCAAAACCGCATGAGGTCGTATTGGAAATTGGGTTTCCATCATGAGTCAAGGCTAGGGAGGAGCTCCTTACCGATTCGAGACACTCTAGCTAATGTCTCAAGATTCCCCGCAGAGAACCCTTGGATCCTGCAGGGCCGGTCCACACTTGCGGTTTGTGGATTGGCAATTCATGAACACACGTTTCCCGGTCCTATAGGACCTATCATCCGAGGCGCCTCATTCCATCATCCACATAAGTAAATATCAGCCAGTTTAAGCACCGACACTGTAACACCCAACGTCCATTAATGTCACTCACAAAGGGAATGCATTAACTTCCATGGAGGTTTTAAGTGAATATAGAACAGAAAAATTACAACAAGACAGATAATAAGTAGTACTTGGAAATCTAAAACTTTATTTTATTGCTGCGGAAATTAAACATGTTTGTTACATCATAAAAACCATAAATCAGAGTCAAGTACAATATCCATCTTGCTAAAACAAAATACATAACCCCATTACATAAATAGCCATTAAAGAAGATAACAAGTTGGACTTTACTTCAGCGGTCCAAGCTTTCCCAAGAGATAAAGCAATCCAATCAAACTCCACTAGAGCTGGGCCCAACCTGAGGACCTGGAGGGGGAAAAAGGATAGAAATAGAGGGGGTCAGACATAAAGTCTGGCGAGTATGATAATTCTAACAATACTATTATCAAAATAACTAGACAAAGGCATAAGCTGGAAAACAAGGAAATGTCTATGAACTATTGGGTATGGAAGAGCAGATAAAGATAACGTTAAAGGCACACCTAATTTCTAACGAATAATTACTACACTGCACCGCACCAGTCACCGTAAAGGTTGATCCCACTTGCTTCACTTAAAAATTATGTTAATAGCCTTGTGTACCCCTAGCTGACTACATAGGTGTCGCTTGCCCTTATCTCCACTAGGTGTAACCCACTACCCACTTTCGATCGGCTCCCTACTCGTAGATACCCGTGCTGGCCCTACAGTGGGGTGTATCACTCCCCTAAAGTGGCAACCTGATACAACTTGATAATGCACGGCTTATACCTACACGATGCAACAACGTCTTACCTACCAGCCCGGGTCCACACACGCATATGAAACCCGTTGGACTTGCGTTGCCACCGCTACCCCGTTTGGCCTCTTATAGTCAAACCCAGTATGCGTGTCCCGTCCTCGACTTGGGTCGAGCCCACAAAGATACGTTTGGGATACTGATTGAAATGGGCCCCCACAAGCTATCCACCTAAGCTTGTCCCACTAGTATATCCCACTTAACCCTCTTCTTAGTCATGTTCACTTACATGTGTGTTTGGTTAAGTCTTACTAGTCGTATTTCAAATGCCACTAAAGGCAACCACTAGATTCCTCATGCCACCCAAAGCACCTACTTAACCCCCATGTCCCACCTTACATGTTTATCTGGTTAAGTATTTCTTAATTCATTCAGGCCATAACCTCATAAAGACCTCTCACATTAGACTGGCATTTATGGCAGCTGGATTTACCGGGCGGGTTCGGGCAGTCTTACACCATAAAAGAGTCTAACCTCGTGTCTTTACAACTGTTATGCTTTAATTTGGGCCTAGGACCTCTCACATTGGGCTGACATTTGTGACCACTGGATTTGCCGGGCGGGTCCGGGCAGGTTTACGTCACAAACGAGTTCAACCTCGTGTCCTAAGCATTGATTAACACTTATAATCTTTTACCCCAGTTTTAATAATTCCCTATTCAAATTATTAATTAAGTCCACTTTTAATGATGTCCATAGTTGACTCAATTATGGCCATCCATTCATGGTATGCAAAATCATATCAATTGCACCCCAACTTCTTAATATTACCCCTACCCCACGTTATACGTTCGCTTATTCAACGCAAAATATACGTTAGAGTCGAATAGTCTAACTCATAGCACAAAGATAAATTATCACAACATATAGACAAATAAAATAGGTCTAATCATAGTAGGGGTGAACTTGCATAAAACTACACATGTTATGGATCTAAAGGTGTCAACTTGTTTGGTTAAATGTCACAATTCACATAATATGATCATAATCCAAATTCATGTATGGACTTGCATATGTGGTTTAGGTAACCTAATGATGATGTGAACTAGCATCTAATGCATAGAATTCACATATGTCATAGTATAATTCTAGATGTCATAATTCTAGATCTAAATAGATGTCATGGCATATGTTCATAATCTTTACTAATCAATCTAAACTTGCATACATGATTTGTCATATAGATCAACATAGCCCAAACATTATGATTTGATTAACATGAACCAATTAGCATAGATAATAACATCATGACTTTATAACATGTATGATTTATCACAACTTAGCATAGAAAATTTCAACCTATACAATATCATCATAGCATGATTTACAACATACAGGATATCATCATCACATAACATAGGATTTTCAACATACATGATAGCATAAGGTTTACTGCAACATATATGAAAATTCACATCATTTTCTTATGATTCAAATCACAACTTAATCTAATTAGTTTGTAATAATCTTGTTAAGATCATCATACTCACAATTAGAGAAGAAAGAGAGTCTTGATTTGCTTTAGAGTTGAGTAGAATTAGAATTTTGATTAGCTTTCTTCCTTCTTAGTAGGCGGCGACTACACTGAGTTCCATGGCGATGGCATGACGGCGGCTATTCTATTTTTCATGTGAATTAGAGTGAGAGACTACCTAGGTATATATAGAGTTTAGGATTTATTTAGGCCGTCAGATCAACTCAGAACTAACCTGAACTGTTTAATTTGCCAACTCAGCCATAAAGACACATCAGCAGCTCAAGATTGGGCTCAGTCAAACCCTAGCCGCCTGGACCAGGTCGACACCCAGGTCGACTGCGCAGTCGACCTGGTCCCTGGGGTGTCGACTGCCCAGTCGACTCCACAGTTGACCTGGGTGCTGGGCGGGAAATTTTTTGCCTAGCCTGTTTGACTTCGAATTTTGAATTTTAAATTTTCTGAAATCTGTTTTGAATTTTCTGAAACTTCCGATAGCCATAACTTCTTCATACGAAGTCCAAATCACGCAAACTCGGACTTTATTTCAACCAGAATTCCGAGATGAACACAATGGCGCAACCCGTTTCCCAAAATTCTCACTTCTGAGATTAGTTATTCTTTAATTTGTGAATATTAATATTAATAGAATTACGGGGTGTTACATTCACTACTTCTAGCTAGAAAGAAACGTGCTGCTCTCCCTGCGTTCCCTTCTCCCGTTTTAGACTCAACCGGGTTGTGAGACCCGCGAAGTAACGTTATAACCACAAGGCCTGCTTTTCAACAAAGCCTTGATCATCTTCATCTTGGCATGCTACGTTGACAATTCACGCCATGCAGTTGACAACTATTAATACACAACCTCTAAGGGTGTTAAGCAAGAGAATAAATTCTCCGCCACCAACGTCAGACACACATCCATTTATAAGCTTACGCACTGGGTCTGAGCGGAAGCCAAATCCGTACAAATCAACACTACGTCCGGACGGCCACCATTGTAGCCCCTTCAAGGTAGCTATTCCAATCACGGGCATCAGCAGTCGTCGTCCATTCGATGTGAAGATCGCCGGTCTTCAATCACCGTCTTCAACTCTTCGACTTTCAATCGTCGTATGATCATTTGAAATGAGATTGAACTCGGACTTTTCAAATGATCCTCGCATATATATATATTTACAAATCATTTCATACCATTGATATTAATTTATAAGATCAACCTTTATTTTTATTTATATAAAAATAATTAAATTCCATTTAACGACGCTTCAAGTCAAAAGGACGACCTTGGCGCTGTTTTCACCCAAATTTGTTTTACGCATTTCTCTCAATCTAACGGTTGGAATTTAACACAATTCATAACGTTGGAAAGATCTTCCCAAGGCGAACCTAACGGTTACAGATTTGGGAAAATCCGACGGTCGGATATTTCGGTATAATCAATTAAAAGTACAATTCTATAAAGTGAACTACCACGCTCGATACATTTACTTTTAATTTATATATATATATATATAATTATATAATTAAATAAATATAATTCCTTCGTCCATTTCATTATGATGATTATAACAAGTAATGAACGTTTTGTTTCATCACCTATTGATATGTTTATAATATATAATGAATTGCATTTTAATACACTATATTTTGCTAACGACAAATATTCTCATTTATATCGATATAATATCATAACACACAACAATGTTTTATTTTAATTTTCAATTTCCATACATATCCTATACACAAAATGTATATATTTTTTCCTCTTAGCTTCCAATTTACGCAACAATGTACATTTCGTGTATCATTCAAATTTAAACAAAAATGAGTGTTTTTGTGTTCCATCTAATTTAACAAAAAGGTAACTTCTAGTGCGTCATTTTTAATTTAACAAAAATGAAGATTTTGAACCATTTCAATCCTTAACAAAAATGCAATACATTTTGGTGTCTACCTCATTCTACAAAAATGAATATATTTTTGTTAATCTTTTAATGAAAATCTAATTCATTAAAACCAAATTTCCATCATTACAACTTTCATGTCCTTATTCTTTTTAATGAAAATCCAATTAAATAAAAAACGAATTTCAATCGTTATAATTCTCAGTGAAAAACTATTTACATAAAAATGTAAATCTCATATTTTTATACTTTTAAATGGAATCTAAATTTTCACCTTTAATCTAATTACATAAAAATACAATTTTTCACTTTTAATCTAATTACATAAAAAATGTAATTTTTCCCTTTTAATCTAATTTACATTAAAAATGTGAATAAACGTGCTATGCTAAATTTCATCTTTTGTTTACATTAAAAATGAAACATTAAACTCTACTCTTTTATTTACATTAAACACGCAAATAAAAATGTAACACTAAATTTCAAATTTTTTTTTTTGACAATGAAGTTATTCATTAAAACCATGAAGTTATTCCTTTTTAACAAACATAAATATTTCATACTTCTCACTTTTAACACAACAAATGAATGTTTTGTTCTTTTATTTCATTTCCCACAAAAACGAACTTTTGTTCTTTCATTACGTTACATACAAAAATGAATTCTCTTAATTATGAACAAAAGTGATTTTTATTCATTACAAACAAAAGTGAATGTCAATTTCTATTTACAAAACAAATGTAAATATTATTTTCTATTAATAAAATCAAGTTTCAAACTTTTTATTAACAAAATCAAGTTTCATTCTTTTTATTAACAAATCAAGTTTCATTCTTTGCATTTGACAAAATAAATTTTTTTGTCCTTCTTTTCCATTTGATAACAATGTATATTTTTATCATTCTTTCACATTTGACAAAATGTAATCTTTTTATTTCATTTCTAATTACATTGAAAAATGTGACCACTTAATTCTCAACTAAATGACGGTGAAATAATGTCTATTTTCCTATTTAACACATAACGGTGTTTTTATCTCTAATATGACATTTTAACAAAAATGGACCTTTTTATTCTAATTTGTCTTTACTAATGAAATGAACATCTTTATGTAGTCCTATTTAATGACCAAAAATGAATCTTTTATTCTAATACTAACATTTATAACAAAAATGTTCTTTTATGCTAATGCTAACATTTATAACAAAAATGAATGTTTGGTTTTCATCCTAATGATAACATTTATAACCAAAAATGAATGTTTGGTTTTCATCCTAATGCTAACATTTATAACCAAAAATGAATGTTTGGTTTTCATCCTTATCAATTTACAAAAATGTAAATTTTGTTTTATTTCTTTTTAATTGACCAGAAATGTGAATTTGGGTTTTATTCTTTTATTTTCCAATCTATCATAAAAATGTAACTTTTTATGGTAACATGTTTCTAACATGAATTTGTTTATTTCTAGTCTAACATAAAAATGTAACTTTTTATAATAACATGTTTTCTAACATAAATTTGTTTATCTCTAATTAAATGTTATTCCTAAGTTATGAACGACAAATTAAAAAGGAAGATTATTACTTGACATAACAGGTTCAATGTCCTAATGACAAATAAAAAGAAATGTCTTATTTTCATACCATGTTCCATGTTTCTAAAAATAAAAAGAGAAATTATTTACATGCCATGCTTATTCATAAAATATGTGTTCTACATAAATGACATCATTTATTTATAAAATATGTTCATTTTATATTCACAATAAAAATATCAATTTTTATTGTGAACATTCCATTCAAACAATTTTAATCTCAGCAAAAGGACATTTTAATTTAGACAATTAATATTTTCTAGTTTATATTTGTTGTTGAATTGATCAGCTAAATCAATTTAATAAAAATGACAAATCATATTTTGTTGTTGTATTGATAAACTAAATCTACACAATAAAATGAAATAAGAGTGATAACATCCTACTTGACTAGTACGTATGGATCTATGACTACCCATTACAAACGGCAGAACAATCATCATACAACTTTCAGCACAAACAAATCTAAATTATACAACTACAATCATCTTATAGCAATAAAAAAAATGAATTGATTAATTGTTGTTAAGCAAAAGAAATCTCACCTTGCTTTAAGCAAATTTAAAAATCCCAACAAGTTCAGAAATTATCCCAATTAGTTTCAGCAAGTTCTATTCGACATTAGGGTCCAACCAGATCTGAAATTTTCAAATTCGGCTCTCGCATGAGTAAAATATCAAATTTACAAATTAATTTCAGATCTGTAATGCTTATAAGTGTGGCAACCTTTTGTTTTATTATCTCAGATTTGTTCAAATCTTTGAATCAACATAACTCGAGCTACGATGCACGGAATTTGGAGCCGTTTGTTGGAGATGGAGCGGCTTGGAGGGGCGCATCCACGCCGGGAAGTGCAGGAGGCGCGGCGCAGCAATCGAGGTGGGGCGTGGCTGTTTTCACGACGGGTTCGGGTGCAAAAATCGAGAGCTACGGGGCGCGGTTTGATGTGAGACTTGTTGGAGAAGGAAGAGGAGGAGAAGAGCTTGAAAAAGTTCCAAAGGAGCATATGTTAATTCTTTGTGGATTTGGAACTAAGGAGGAGAGAAGGTAGATGGGTGTAGGCGGCTATGGGTTTGAGGAATCGGGGAAGAAGGTCACGACTTC
Source organism: Allium sativum (assembly GCA_030737875.1). Classification (NCBI taxonomy): domain Eukaryota; kingdom Viridiplantae; phylum Streptophyta; class Magnoliopsida; order Asparagales; family Amaryllidaceae; genus Allium; species Allium sativum. The sequence continues at coordinate 268,714,094 of CM060922.1, read as the reverse complement.
CGTACCTTTAAATAATAAATATTATTTTATTCCTTAATTTTCCAATAAAGGCCCGTTTAGCAACTTTATCTGATTTCAGCCCAACGACTGTCGTTCTTACCCATTAACCCCCGTTCGGGACTCATCTGGCTATGTCCTGCAGGCCCAAATGATCGTCTTGACCCCCGTTTCTTTAATTTAAAATTTAAGTCTTTTATTTTTAATTCAACCGTACAAATAAATTCACCGGGGTCACAAATTAATTCCAAAAATTCCCGAAAAATTTATTTAGCTATGTTTTGACGCTGCGGACCTAGGAAAATTAATTTCGTTCAATTCTGAGTCTTTTTGAAAAATGGCCTTTTTCAAATCGATTAAAATCTACAGAAATTAACCAAATTGAAATCTTTTTGCCATGGTCACAAATTAATTCTAAAAATTATGAAAAATTAAACTTAGCAGTAATTTGACATTCCGAATCCAACAAAAGTGGTTTCGTCGAAAACAGAGGTCGTTCGAAAATGACTATTTTCAAGGCGTATATATTAAATATTAAAAAATACATTTTTAAACAAATAATTTTCGAAACTCGAAATATATAAGTGTTTATACTTTTTAAATGCAGAAACATCATTCTGAACTTAATGGAATTGGTTTCGAGTCCAAATTCCTTCGTATGCAAAAAATAGCATTTTGACCTTTATAAATTTCATAACGACCTTTCTAAATTTTAATTTGGCCATAACTTTTGAATCCCGCTATGAAATTTCAATTTTTCGAATTCGTTAGAAAGATATTTTTAAATAGATTCTAATATTTTTGGTTTCACTAAAATCCGTTAAATTTTGCATCATATATGGTCAGTCAAAGTTCAAGTTTGACTTTTCAAACTATCGCGCTATTTCTAACTCCTTTTATAATTAAAATTAAATTATTCATTCTAACTTCCATTTAAATAAATTTTTAATCATTATTATTTAAAATAAATTGTTTTAAATACCAAAACCCATTAAAATCAGTTAAAAATAAATTTTAAATTTACCCTAAAATTCAGGGTTGTTACACGTGTATACGCATACATGTGTATGTATATACACATATACTATTATGTGCAGGAGCAATATGGTCAAACATCAATGTGTGCACGGTTCAAGCCAAACAAGACAAGTCAAGCTGCAAACATGAGCATGCAACATCTCCAAGTTCAAGCATGAAGCAAAAGTCATGGCTCAGCAATAAAGAAATTCACATTGCAAGAACAAGTTAGCAAGCATGAATCAAGTCATGGCATGTGTTGCACGCACTGCTCCAGGTTCACTAGCAAAAACAGGGTCAACCAAAATTTTCTGGCCAAAACAAAAAAGTATGGGAAGCATAACACATATGGGTTCAATTGCATGGAGCATTGACAAATCAGCATGTGTACATGAACATAACACAAATGCCAAATAAGGAATACAAGCCAAGCCAAGCCAATACATATAAGTTAATGCAACCAACATATGCACTAAAATCAAGTCTAGTACAAATCAGTGCATCGATAAACATAGCATGATCAAGTACAACCATGCAAGTAAGCATAGCTACATACATGGAAACACAGTAGTAACTTAGGCAAGTGGATGCACATGTGTGCACCAGTATCAATGCAACTCAAACACAAATGCAACTACAGACATGGTGACAATAGGGAAATTTCATATATATATGTAAGAGCACAGTGGCATCACATAAAGCCAAGCATAGTCAAGGATTCAAGCATATGTGGAATTCTCGAGAAAACGTAGCTGAGGCATGTGTAGATGCAACTACATGAATGCACAATCAACGAAGCAACATAACACAAAATAAAGCACAATGAGTTGCACAAATATTTGTGCAAATTCGTCATACACAATGGCAAGGCAATTCTCATGTACAAATGGAATTACATGACATGGCAAAGTGGAAATTGCAACAAAGTTATAGAGAAGCACATATATGGTGAAACAAGGCTTAAGACAGTTTCAAATACATCAATACAGACATACAGTTTCAGTAGTAAGGCAGCATGGCATATAATGTAAGCCAACATGACACAATGAGAAGTACACAAGGATCAACGATACAAGGCAGACAATACAGACACAAGGTCAGAAAGAACAAATGTGCACATGAATGAATGACACACAGAGGAGGGTACAACAATACACACACACACACGCACACACACAAGTGTGCATGAATCAAAATGGACAAACCAGGAAAGTGCACAAGTACAAGCACATGAATAAGGGTGGTCATATGCATATATATGCATGAGCATATTTAAATACATGAATACTGCAAGCACTAATCGAACTAGTGCTCATGAACAAGGAGCACAGTGGCAAGCACACAGTGAAGCATCTTACAAGCAGTTCGAGTAAGCAACACAGCACAAGGATGGGACGAACACTTAACATAGCTTAAAACAGAAGAGTTCAGGTAAAAGATAGTAGAGCACACAAGACAATAATATGGACATAAGTGAATAGCATGCAAATATATACAAAAAGTTTATGACTATGCATTCACAAGTAATTGCAGTTCTCGAATTGTTTCAGGAGACAAAGAAAAATCTTTCCTTTTAATTCACCGATTCAGAAAGATATAAAGATTTCAGTTCTGCAAAGAAATTAATTCTCCAAATACATAGTATGCCTATAACTCGACCATATACACTGAAGAGATTCATACAAATGTTTACCAACATAATCAAAGGATTGAGGTTTGGAAAGTGCGATTTCACGGCTTCAAATATTTCCAGAAAATCACAAATGCAGTTTTAGTGCAAGGAAATTATTCAGAATGTTTCCTGAAATCGTATACACACACAAGGCAAGTCTTGAATGAAATCAAAGATTAAGGGATTCGAAAACCCTATAAATTTCACATAATTCATCAGCGATAATCATCTAAACCAAGCAACAAATTTGAAAGCAAAAGAAAATCAAATCAGAATGCTCACTTGTTTCGATCGTAAGCCAAAGTCCAAATCGTTCGACCAAAAGCATCGAAAGATCAAAGCATCAGAGAACATATTCTAGAGCATCGTTAAAGTGTTGCGATTTGGGTGGCAAAACCCTAAATTTTGATTTCGGTAACCTTTGACGAACAAAGAGAAGCCGACATAAGAAACAAAGGGAAGCCGACTTTTGTATTCTAAGTGACAATGCTTTTGAAAGAAGGGCCATTTCTTTTAAATTTACATATAGGGTTTTGTCGGTTTTTACATTTTTAGTTGTTTTATTTTTGTAAATGATTCATACAATTTTCTAGTTTACTGTAAATTAGGATATCTAGCTATAGGATTTAAAGCTAGGGTTTACGAGTTACCGGTTTTTAATTCAGGAAAAAACTGATCTTGGGGATAAAAATCAGTTCAGGGTTTTAAGCATAGGATTAGAACAGTTGGGAGAGGGTGTTGCGAGTTTACAGGGATTTTGTAAGCGTAAAGATTGTTTTAATTCTAGTAGAAACCTCAGGCAATGCAACAGTGGGCAGGGTTTGCCGAAACTGGGTAAAATATGTGTCATTCCGCATTCAGTTACACTATTGTTATCTATGCTGTGATAATTTAATATCTTGTAAAACTGTAATAAACTCTATTCACCCTCCCCCTTAAGGGTTAATCTAGATCACTGTTTCAAATCTCACAAATATCGCCCGAGATCTCCTCCGAGATCTCGTTTTGGGTTCCTTCCTAAACGAAACAACAAATACCACTCTAAATCTCCTTTCGAATATATCGCCCGAGATATTGCAATATCGAACGATATATTGACCGAGACGAAATACCGGAGTATCGTCCGAGATCTTAGTTTTCTGGGTTAAAATTTAAATTTGTGCCTGAACTAGAACAATAATTAAAAACCTCAAATCTAGCCATATCAATCTTTTGTTATTTTACATTTTGCATGTTAAATGACAGTATTGTGTGTTCGTTTATGTTTTACAATGCTTATGATTTTCATATATGTCTTTTTACATACATGTTACTTGTGAAATTATGTATTTTATGGTCTATTTATGCTGAATTTTTAATGTTTTGTATCCTTTTAATGTTTTCTTGTCCAACAATATTCCTGTTTTAAGCATATTACGATTTAGAGTATGAATGATCTTTCGCAAAATAAAGACTAATAAAGTATTTTGCATTTTTAGTTTAAGTTACTATGTTTTTGATAGCATTCATAAAAAACATTTTGTTAAAATATCATTTTTAACATATCATGTACCCCGAGATTGTTCCGATATGAACTTTCATACCCGAGACGAAAATCCGAGATGAACTCCCGAGTTAGACTCATCTCGTCCGAGATCTCCCCCGATACGAGACCGAGTCTATAAAATCCCCGAGACGAAACGCGACTGATATCCGAGATTTAAAACCTTGATCTAGATCCTATAATAATACACTAAAATTTTATCCAAAATGCACGAGTTTATCAAAAATGCCTAATTTCGAATAATCCTCGCCTTGACGATTAATCCCTAGTTTGTGCTAACCCTTAACATCTACTTAATAATTTTTAAAACCTTGCACCTAATATACTTGTATTTGGGCAAAACTTAGCTTTTTAATGTCAAAAGCCCATATGAACCAACGTTAAGGATTAAAATCGATAACCTTTTTTTATTTCACACTCAACCGATGATTGATAACCGATCCAGCAAAAAAACATGTTTAAATGACACACTGTATCATGATATAAAAGTGAATAAAATCTCACATTAATAAAAGATTTAAATATTTACAAATTAAACAGTCTAAAGGAAAAAATGTTTATAAGTTAAAGACACAAGGTTACAAATTATCCTAACGAGTTCAAAATGACATACGGCATTCGACCAATATCAGCCTTAGATCAACTGCCTACTCAAATTTCATTTATTTATTTTTTAGGTTCCAAAAGAAATTACAATCAATCATTTTGCAACTAATTGTTATGCTTAAAACAAAAAATGAAATTTAATCATTAGGCAACCTAATCATTACATTCTAATAGCATTATATCTAATCATTTTGTAGTATGATCATTACGCAATCTAACACTACATTCTTACAATAATAGATCGAACTGTTTGTTGTCAAAATTATAAATTTTTTGACAATAAGTTGAGTCTTAACATGTTTTTAAGGATTTATAACTGCCAACAGGTAGAGGTCAACTATAATTAAATAAAAAGATTAGTTGCTATAGATTTCAGATTTACAATCTTTAATAATTTAATTTTTGGATTTACAGTCTAATTAGAATATGGTAATAAGCAAAATCAATTAATTTAATTTTTTTGTTGAAAATCTATGCATATCCACCTCCTTCTTAAGCTCTAGCCTTGCCTCGAACATCAGAGCTTTCCTCTCCAATTCCTACCTAAATCTCTCCTTTAATTTAGATATTTAGGTCTGAAGAAGAATTAGGGATTATAATTGGATTGAAGAAATTAGGATTTAAGGTTAGAATATGAGTACAACTTCGTTATTATGTAATGGAATAGGGTTTTAACTTATAACCCTAACTATTAGTTTATAGTAAGCTCTGCTACTAAATGTCGTCAGATTTGAGCCTTAACAATCATGTTCGTACCTTGAAAACTTGGATACACAAAAAAATCTTACATGTTCGAACACGTCAAGACTAAAATCATGACCCTTGATTTTTTTTTTCTAGGTCGGATTGACGCTATATATGCTTTGTAGACCTAGGCCCATATCAGGTCGGCCTAGCCTATTTTTCTATTTCATTTTATTAAAATTCAAATCTTTGTAGCCTTTTTGTTTTTAACCTGAATTTCTTCGAGTAATATATGAAAAATTCCCATGGATAAGATGATCCCAGTCCAATAGCCAAAATCAAAGGTTTTTGAAAATTTCCCTTGTGTGTTCATTCTTATCTTTTTAATAAATTATTATATTTATTCCCGAGAAAATCCATGGGTCTTACAAATCTTATGGGATGCTATAGTTTATTTGTTTGGTTATTCATTCTAAGTAAGCATTATTAATTGGAGATTAGACATGGATGATATGGCCGAATCCAGTGAATTATTTATATAATCATGTGTAGATAGCCGTATAAAGTTGTGTATTTATCTATCTTTGTCTAACCTCCTCCATGATCCGGGAGTGAACCATATTTGGCCAATATCCATTTTAACTATCCTTTTTTTGAGCCTCAAAAGTAAATACTAGTACATTCATGGTATTCACATGTCGAACTTCTAAGTGCTAGAAAGGTAGATTGTTGGAGTGAAAGTAAGAAAAGATAAAACACGATTTCACATCATGACGTGAACATATAATATACAAATGATTTTTATAATAGAAACTGTAATATACATAAATCAAATGGAGTATTCAAACATATCATTTGCCTATATAGTTATAGTAACCTATCCTACAAAATGCTGATAGAAAAAACAATAAATGTAGTGCAAATAATAAAAAAAATGTGAATACTCTTGTAGGCATACTGCTTGTCTCCTGCATCTTCGAAGCATCCTTAACTAAATCCAAAAAAATTGCTTGGGCCTACCTCGAGAATTATAAGAAAATAACATAGGAATAATCTAGTACAATAGCATGAGAAGCGTGTGTCATATGGATTTTAATGTTATAAAAGTTTTCAAAAATAAAGGTACCTTGTACGATAAACTGCACATAAACATAGATGGGTTTTTATCCTAGGACAATCAAACCATTTAAATGGAATCCTAAGATATTATAATAATGTATATTGTTTGAATTAAATAAGAGATCATAGCCAAAATTGTCACGTTGATTAATCTCCACCACAATAGACGTACAACTTAAGTCTGTAATTGCATATATTGGATAATGGATTCCCCAAGGATGCTTGTAACACCTTAGAAAATATACAAATAATAATAAGCTAAGTTAAAAAATTAATTAAATTTTCATAAACATTTAAATTTGGTTAGGACTTCACCATTGCGATCGTAGTGATTTTCCGAACAATTTTCACTTATAACGCACTGCACTTCAAGCCGACATGGAAGAGATATGAGGGAGAAAAGTTTAAATTTAATTTAAACTTGGAGAAAAAAATTTATCGACTTGACCAATCAAAGGGGCGTTTGACATGGTGGTCAGCCGCTCCTGTAGGCCATCAACTTATGAAGTGGGCCTGGACGTGTTACTCACCGTGCGCATGGTAAAATCGAGACAGTTGTGCGACTGGATACAGAGTAGAAATGGTCTCTATTTTGGGAGAGAAAGAGAGAGGTGAGATGCTCGAACAGTGAGATCTTCCTTGAGATATGCTTTAATAGTCAGACACATATCATGGCATGTTTTTATAACTATTAAAATCTAATAACTAAAAGGGAGGTATGACATGTTTCCACCAAATTAACCTAGATCTAATCTAACAATTAGAAGAACTAAGTTAACACAACAAATATACCCTAGATCAAACCTTAAAATGCTATCCTTCTCTATTTCTTCTTCACTTCTTCTTCCTCTTCCACCCTTTTCTCTCCCAAAATTAAAAGTTAAAAATAAAAGGTAAATTGATTTAGAGGGAGGGGATTCATGTAGACAGAAACCTAAAGGAAGTTTGTGCTGGTAGAGCTTGTGCTTGCAAATGAGTGGAATTTAGATTCTGAAGAAAAAATAATAATTCATCAGCGTTAGGTTTCCTCTTAAAATATAGATATGGACTTTTCTAAAAAGTCAACACTTAATGTAAAGTTTGAATTGTTCTACAAATTTTATAAAATATACTAGTTAAATTCAATTAGATTAAAAATGATTGAGATTGTTGATTATGAAACCTAAATCTATACACTTTAAACGTCAGTTAAATACATACAAAATAGGAATATGTTAATATAATTGGATTTGTAACCCTAATTTTAAGTACATTACAAAGAAAATACAAACTAAACTCAGTCTAGAACATTTACTTTGCAATAATTGATTAAGTTATAATGAAAACCATCTGCATAAAATATAAAATAATCGTTATTAGCCTTGCTGAGAACATTACAAACCTTTTCCCTAGTGGCCTATACATGATAATTTATTTATTGTATTAATACATGGGATGTGTGTTTTACTTTGGGAAGGAAGGACACTTGGGGTTCCCTCCTAGTTGAACAAATCCATTTAGTTGGGGAACGTCCTAGCGAAGTTTACAAAAAACGTCGATGCAAGTAATAAAATGCCATTAAAATGGGTAAAACCTAACATATGGAACTGGATTGGAAGCATTAAACATTGACTGGAGCCTATTTAATAATGTTTGGACATGTAACGTGTTGGCGTAAACCAAAATTAATTAATTATTGTAGTGTCTATTAAAATAAAGAGACATGTCCATTCATCAAAATTCATGTCCGTTCATCAAGAGTAATATCCATTCATCAAGTGTCATGTCCGTTCAGTGAAGTGTCATGTCCGTTCAGTGAAGTGTCATGTCTGTTCGATGAAAAGTCATGTCCATTTAATGTTGTGTCTATTGAAATGGTTTGTAAACCACTATATATATGTGATCATTTTAGTTGTAACGAGGAATGAAGTGAAGAAAAAGAAGAAAAGTAGTGAATGAAAAAAGTGCAATAAAATACTATCTTCTTCCTCCTACAAAATATCGTCTCCTTCCTCCAACAAATTTATATCATATCTTCACTACTCCATCAAACAAGTATCAAAGCTTCTTCTTCAATCCAACAAATTGGTATCAAAGCCAAAAGCCAAAATAATTCCAACAAGTGGTATCAGAGCCTGACTATCAGAGCCTGGCTGAAATATGACATTTCAATTTCTTTTTCCATTTGTTCTCACAAAAGAAAACTTTGAAGCGTGGAGTAACAAAAAGAAAGAAGAATTGATCTCTAAAGGATTATGGGAGATCGTTGAAAATGGCTTTGAAGATTAGAAGATACTAAAGATTTGACGGAGAAAGAAAGAAAATCAATCACAATATTGAGTTGGAACAGTCTTCAAGCTCGTATTGTGATGACTGCAAATATCGATGTTGAAGCATATGATCATATTATTGGAGAAAATTGCGCAAAAGATGCGTGGAATTTATTGAAGGAGATTTATGGTAAGAATGTGGAGGAGAATACACAAAAAGATAAATTGACAGAGTCTATTTCTGAAGCCAAAGCTGAAAAAGTTGAAAGTAGCGTAACTGAGCCCGCAAACGTGCCAAATGGCAACGAAGCCAAAGTACACATTGAAGAGGTTAAGTCAACCTATGATGTGAAAGATAATAGCAAAAAAGGCGGCGGGGATGCAAAAAAAGAAACTCCAGCAAAGAGTGGTAAGAAGAGTCCTAAATCTGGTGGCTCTGTTTCTTGCAAATCATGTTCCAAGACGTTCAACTCAGAAGAGGCTTTAGAGTCTCATACAAAGTCCAAACATATTGCTCAAGACACAAAAATCGCAATCAGTTCCCCGGCTTATACTCAAGGCAATTCTGGAGATTTGGTAAAAGTATCCTCAAAAAGGAGAGAACAAAACACAAATGAAAATTCCAAAGAAGAGTCAAGAACCGGAGATAAAATTATTAGTGCGAAGTTAGATTGGGCAAATAATCAAGTAAAAGCACAAAATGGTATTACGAAGAAGCAAGCGGCAACTGATTTTGTGAGTGATGTGTGTAAGAATGAGAAAGCAGCAAAAGTGAATCAAGAAAAGATGATAAAATTTATAACAGAGAACACAAATGAGAAGTGGGAAAAAGCTAGCAGGAAGACGAAGAGAGAAGGAAAACTGAAAACACCCCCTCATTATTTTACCACTGCTCTTAAAGTGTTGAACCCTGAACGTAACCCACAAAAAAAGAAAGTTCGGATAATATTCTTATTTCTACCGAAACATATAAAATATAAATTGGATAGCGGTTTGAATGACCAAAAGAGCACAAGTGATATCGTGTTCAAGAAATGTTGCCGCATTGGATGTTCGAAGGAATTTTGGTTTAGGGGAGGCATTGTTGTTGTAAACCAAAATTAATTAATTATTGTAGTGTGTATTAAAATAAAGAGACATGTCCATTCATCAAAAGTCATGTCCATTCATCAAGAGTCATATCCATTCACCAAGTGTCATGTCCGTTCAGTGAAGTGTCATATCCGTTCAGTGAAGTGTCATGCATGTTCAATGAAAAGTCATGTTCATTTAATGTTGTGTCTATTGAAATGGTTTGTAAACCACTATATATATGTGATCATTTTAGTTATAATGAGTGAATGAAGTGAAGAAAAAGAAGAAAAGTAGTGAATGAAAAAAGTGCAATAAAATACTATCTTCTTCCTCCTACAAAATATCTTCTCTTTCCTCCAACAAATTTATATCATATCTTCACTACTCCATCAAACAAGTATCAAAGCTTCTTCTTCAATCCAACAAATTGGTATCAAAGCCAAAAGCCAAAATAATTCCAACACAACGTCAACGCAAGAAATAAAAGACCAAGGATAAAACTCAGTATGGGGAAACTAGGTTGGAGAGCACAGTTAGAAATTTGTTTAGGGACCGTCCTAACGATGTAAGGACATGCAATGTTTGCACAAAAGGTAAGATGCCATAGGAGGGAATGCGACAAAAGGGTGTATGTCCTGGCAGTGTTGGATGTGAAAACGTTGGAGTAGGAAATAAGATGCAATATATACTCATGCAATAGTGGTGCAGTGCTCGTCCTAGCGGGTTCGCAGAAAACATCGAATTAGGAAATAAAAGACCATAATAAGCCGCATGTTCTGGCGATGCTTGTTCGAGACGAATACCAAAAGAAGGATATAAGAGGCTTTTTATACGATCGATAGGAGACATAGGTATATCTGTTGAGTGACTTTAAGAGTATACATTTAATATTCTTTTTTTTATCCCAAGTAGAGTGGAAAAAGGCACAAAAGATACCCATAGACCGCTCAGCAGGTGGCTTTTTGGTTGACCATTAGGCTAGGTCACACGAAGCAGATAAAATACATTTTTGGGAATTGCACCTTAGGAAGGCATAGAAAGCCTATATTCTATGACATTTAAAGCAGATGCGAGACTGACTGTATTTAAGTTTTTTCTTTTAGTTTATTTCTCATTCACCAGAATTTATGTCTGATCCAAACATTTTTTCCCTACCTCAAGAACACAAGGTAGCAGTTGATCTTTTCTTCTGGATAGTACAATTTGGAGCTTGGTTGGATTGCTCCTTTATTTCCATATATCTTTAGCTTTGTTCCATTAGTACATTCCCTTTAGTTTGTTATAAGAGGATTAACTTCATATTTGATGTACTCTGATGCTTATTTTATAAAGTATGTATAAATGTTTCCAGACTATGGTATTTATGATATAAATAAATGGTATTCTCTAAGAATGGTTAATCACTTAGATATATTTATAATGTAATATACTTCCATTGTGATGTTATTTTGTTTTTATCATATATTGATATATTAGTGTCTATATGGCTTTATTTACATGTCGACATCCACATCCTTTGATATGACCGAGATCGGGGTATATCAAGAAGTTTATTTTCTCAGGCCTGGTATCCGGAGCTCAAGGTTTCAACATCCCTAAAATTAATTTCAAACAGTACATTAAATTTTTCATTTTTTTTTCAAAATAATTACTTTGGAAAGTATAAGTATAAATATTTTCAAAAGGATTTTCATCAAGGTTCCCTCGTATCTATTTCCCTTCTTTATCCAAATCTTCTTTTTCCTTTGTTGACCTATCTATGGGAATGACTTTTTTAATGGTCCATAAATAAAGATATCCGACCCTTATAGGATAGATTCTACAGATATTCCTAAGGTTCTCGATGTTAATATACTTGCCTAGTTTTATCGATATATCCAAGCCATGAAACTCCTGTTCGTCCAACCATTGTCTTCTATCTTCCTAAGTTATGCAAGGATTATGCTCATCCCGGAGGAAAGCCATTCAAAGGTATAAAGTCCTATGTGGAGGCTAGGGCTTTGATTCACAATTGCGAAAGGATATTTGGACTTATGGGCTTAGACAATGGAGTTAGGAAACAACTTGCCACTTGGCAACTACAGGGAGAGGCATCGTGTTGGTAAGAAATTTTAAAGGTAAAAGATAGCAAGATGACATAGGAGGATTTTTGAAGAAGATTTAAGAAGAAGTTTTTATCTCAAGCCTAAAAAGGTGTTCAGTTGGAGGAGTTTATAAATATTAAGAAAAGGGATTCGTCTATATAAGAGTATATAAATCAATTTGATGAGCTTGAAAATTTTGGGTTGGAGATCATAAGAAATTGCTTAAGTTTGCAAAAGGGGTGAACTAGCCATTACAGGATTTAGCAGTAAGTCATATTTTGTTGGGAACTATATTTTAGAGTTTGATAGAGATAATATTACATTTAAATGTTTACAAAATAAAGCAGAAAGAGAAGGTGGTTTTGAAGAGTGACAGGAAGAAAGTTCGGAAGAGCAGGAAGAAAAGTAGAGGAGGATCTGATAACATAGTGGAATTCAAACGTAGAATGCAAAGTGTCATGATTATAACAAGGTAGGTCAATATGTTAAGGATTGTAGAATTGAGGGGAGTGCTAGAAGCTAGAGTGTTTTCTTTGTGAACAAGTGAGGTATACTAGTGAGAATTGTCCATCGTGTTATGCAAAAATTGCACAAATGCGGAAGCGCAATAAGCAGGATCTAGATTTGCCAATTGAAAATCAATCTAATCTGATAGCAATTATTCTATTACATCAACAAAATAGTAAATAACTACAACAGAGAAACAAAGAGACACACAAAATTTATACTCGTTCTACTATCATCGAGATAGTGTATGTCCAGTCCAAAAAAGAGAGATTTTATTTCACATGAGAGAATTACAAGAGATTACAAAATAAGAGTTTACATATCCAAACCTCAAATAGGCTTAACAAGAAGCGACACTCCATTTGGGGATCGCAGGCTCCATGCCAGGATGGGTTTACACTAAAGTCTACCCCTCAATATATAGCCAGTGCAAATCCATGTGAGTCATCAATTACATTACCAACATATGGTAATAATATAATGGAAGAAAATTACCATAGCAACAAATGTGCAAAGATAGAAAGTAAATCAATTTGTTTCTTTTGCATAGATGGAAGAAATTAATCCCTTCATTTATTTCTCTACCATCTCATCAAATGCAATCAATGCATTCCTATTATAAAAATATTTACTTTCCATTTTTTGCAAATTTGTTCCAATCATTTTGTGATTTTGTATCACCTAAATTTAACACTCCACCTTGATGCAAAATCATTATCTACAACACCCGATCTCGAATCAAATTCTCTTCACATCATAAAACTCTTCAACAGAACTCCACCTTCAATCAAAATCTCACAATGAGATAGAAACCAAAAACGAATATTTTCCTATTGGGTTCCAGCAAAGCTACCCCCCATCACACCATGTTAACAAGCTCAGACTACGTCCCCGCCCGCCAATAAAATGTTGCAAATATCCAAAATAAAAAGAAGGCAAACACAAAAGTAGTCTCAACATTGCCAAGGCCAAAAATAATTCTCTTAATCACCAATTCAAATACAGAGCCAAAATCCAAATCTCTATACGCACAAAAAATCTCTCTCCTGTCACTTGGTTATTACAAACTTCACCCACTGCCTACAAAAGACGCATCTACCACCATGAGCTGCACCGCGCATAAACCAACGGTCTGAAAGTGCTTGCAATAACATCGACATCCGTCTAACACTTGACCTAAGCTCCTTCCTCGATCACCCTGGATCCCTCGAGCATCATCAACGTGAAGACCCCTGTCTAAACCACAATGATCTTTGTCTCGACACCCGTCTATCAGTTGACCTGAGCTCCTTTCCTGATCATTTTGGATCCCTCGAGCATCATCAACATGAAGACCCCTGTCTAAAACATGATCAAAAGTTCCCAAATCCAATAGCCCCTTCAACATAGCAAACTCCATATCATGTCAAAGTTCCCAGATTGGAACGCTCTTCACTCTCAACATAATCTCTTCCACCAGAGTCTTCCGTTTCTCCAAAAAAGTAATAGCATAATTACCACTGAATCTACCAACCTTTGTAGAAATAATTGATGCACAATTTAAAACAAATGGCCTCGCTCCGATAGCAATCTATTATGCAAAAATTGCACAAATGCTGAAGCGCAATAAGCAAGATCTAGATTTTCTAATTGAACATCAATCTAATCTGAAAGCAATTATTCTATTACATCGACAAATAGTAAATAACTACAACATAGAAACAAAGAGACACAAAATATTTATACTGGTTCCACTATCATCGGGATAATGTACGTCCAGTCCAAAAAAAAAGAGATTTTATTCCACATGAGAGAATTACAAGATATTACAAAATAAGAGTTTACATATCCAAACCTCAAATAGGCTTAACAAGAAGAGACACTCCAATTTGGGATCGCTGGCTCTATGCCAGGATGAGTTTACACTAAAGTCTACCCCTCAATATATAGCCAATGCAAATCCATGTGAGTCATCAATTGCATTACCGACATATGGTGACAATATAATGGAGGAAAATTACCATAGCAACAAATGTGCAAAGATAGAAAATAAATCAATCCGTTTCTTTTGCATAAACGGAAGAAATTAATCCCTTCATTTATTTCTCTACCATCTCATCAAATGCAATCAATGTATTCCTATTATAAAAATATTTACTTTCCATTTTTTGCAAATTTGTTCCAATAAATTTGTGATTTTGTATCACCTAAATTTAACACATCGAACCATAAACCTACTTCTCAGGATTTTATTCAGTCTGTTCAGGCCTATGTTGTAAAGGTAGTTTAGTTCCTTCCACTAGTGTGCATCTAGTTTAGGGTAAGGGGAAAAGAACATCGCTTGAAGGTGTATTATCTATTTTAGGTCTTTCTATTCGTACTTTGTTTAACTCTGGATCTTCTCATTCTTTTATATATGGTACATTTGTAGAAAATATGCACCTAAATGTTAGTATTGTACCCGATCTTTTAGTAGTGTCAAACCCTATAGGTGGATCAGTCTATTTATCTACATTATGTCTGGTTTTGAAACTGATGATGGTTTGAATTTGGTTATTCTGCCAATGATTTGGGTTACTTTGGGTTCAATTTGAACATTGATAGCATGGTACAGTTAATATATTTACTGTGTAACAAATAATTGGTGATAAAACTAGTAGATTTATGTTCTTAAATCATAAAACATATTTATATTTGTATATCTTCATGTTTTAAGTTTTGGAATTTATATCTATAAGCGAGAAACCTTGAAATTAGACCAAGGAGAAACCTGTACTTAAAAATAAAACAAACCACGTTTCATTGTAAACAAATAAACATGGCCATTGAGCTGTGGATGAAATTATAACATGCATCCGTAGGGGTTTGCACATGTTCTTGCACGATTTATATCAATATCACTCAGGGGTTTGCATATAGCAAACAAATAAAAAGTTTACAAAATATTCTCATTTAGAATGCATTGCACATCCTACAACATTCCATCAGCAGATTCAAAGTCACAACAAAGAACATTGTCCTTAGTGAACCAAAAACGAGGGCATGCTTATTCCAACATGGACAACACCGCATGTGTAAACAAATTGCAAATGACGAAGCAAGAACCAAAAAACAACTATGAGTGAAAAAAGTTAGCAGGGAACATGAACACTATCAGATTAATGTTGAAGTTGTCAGTTCCTATTCAATCTCAGAACACTAATATTGTGCACCAAGCACCCCCATTACTTATTTTATAGCCAATATTCTTGTTTTGCTAACACATGTAATTTTATTTTATTTATATAGTCACTGGCTTTAGCCTCAAGAAGGATGCAAGCCTAAAATATTTTGTCATAACTAAAAGCTTTACAAAGGAGCAGAATTTGCTTGTTCCGTATTAGAATTTAGCTGGCCTTACAAGGATTGACATGCATTGAAGTATACCTTTGAGAGGTATTCACATCATTGAGAGATTGCATGATTACGTAACAACACTCCAACTATTTATTGAAATGTCAATATCAGCTAATGATTTCCATATGTAAAATCATCACTAAATTCAATGCAGAAAAGAAAAAAAGAAAAAAGAAGGCAAAAATACAGAGATTTTAGTTGGTCCGTGCTAACATCTATTGATGTATTTTGACTTAAACACTATTTATTATGACTGTAAAATACTGCCAATTTAACCATTTGCTATGTTTGAAAGCCAAAATCCATAAAAATCCAATTGTAATTGTTGTAATATATAAGAATGACTATGCTTTTGTAACTTTCTATTCAGTTCCACATCATGCGGATAAGTTTAATCATCAGCTTCAAAGTCTATATGTATAAATAATCACTAATAGAGAAACAGTGTATTCCAACTCCGTGTTTCCAATGGCCGCGGATGGCAAATTAGAATCCGTGGGAGCCATTGGAAACCGATGAAATAAAGATCGTTGGCGACCGTTGGAAATTTTCCTTCATTTGATCTAGAGATCCCAACCTGCTTCTTCATTTCTCTCCTCCCCATCCCCAAATCCGGTTTTCCACACCTTCCCACCACTTCACCTTGTCCAATCCAATTCTTCCACCCAAACAACCACCGCCATCGCCTCCGACGTCAACCGCAAGCTCCTCCAGCCCTCCTCCTTGGTTGTTACTCTTGAATTCAGGTGAAATTCCTAAACCTAATTTTTAGGTTTACCACTAATTTGTGCTTAATATGTCTTTGATTTGATTCGTAGTTGTTTGCATACATATATTATATCATATTATTCTCGGATTGCTATTGTTATCACCCTAATTGTTAAATTCGTTGGATTGAATGGTTTAAATATATGTCAACATATGTCATATACTAGTGAAAACATATGTCATATGTGTATAATATATAAAAATATTTATTGTGATTGAATGGTGAACAATTATTTATGCATACATAGTTCTTTTAAAACAAATAAATTTACTTTAGTCAAATATGTCATGAAATTTATGAATGAGCTTGTATAGTATGTTTGTACCAAGTCAAACAACTTTGAAGTATTGATATAGTATGTTTTTGTACAAATTTATTTTTTAAATAACTTTGAAGTCAAATAACTTTGAAGTTTTGATATAGTATGTTTGTACGAATTGATTTTTTAATTACATATTCTTAAAATGCAACTCTATTCATTCATGTTGTGTTGCTCATATTCATATCCATATAATTTGCACATTTTAATTACATATTCTCAAAGTCAATGCTAATTACATATTCATATATGCTACATGTATATTATGTCGTCTGACCCTGCTTCCAGCTCTGGCTCGGGATATGGCTATAGACGACGCAACATTACCCCTCATGCTGAGGGTAGTGGCGGACAACGAGCTCGTCCGGTTGTTTATTTGAAGCCTAAGGCTGACAGGGCGTAAGTATAAAAATTAGCAGAATAACAATTTAATGTTTTTTTACATACTATAACTATATTTTAAAAAGTTCTAATTTATATTTAACGCAGGGGTTTTGAGTTGGAGTCATCTCAAACCGTGTTAGATATCTCTGAGGACGTGTATATGGCCAGAATGAGCGATTTCTGGCCTAAGTGGAGCAGAGTCCCAGCAAACGTCAAAGAGACTATCTGGCGAGATTTTCAGGTATGTTTATACCGCTTGGTATGTCAAAGAGACTAATTAATTAAACACAAATAAATGAGATTAGTAAGATTTTCTTATTGTACAGGGAGCAGTAGATGTGCACGAGGTTGACATGAAGCTAGTTCAGCGACACTAGAATTCGAAGGTCACCAAGAATTATAGAGAGAAGATGAACAAGCTTAAGAAAAGTGAAAAGCAAAATAAAGTGGATGGGAGATGAAGTGTTTGAGAAGATGGTTGCGTGGTGGGACACGCCTGAGTTCAAGGTAAATTTATAATGAATATAATTTAATTTTTTTACCGATTTTAAATAATTTGTCAATGTACATTTCCAGGCTGAGTCAGAAAGGAACGCCGCAAACAGGAACAAGAATCCAGTAACTCACCGCGGAGGATCCAAGTCTTTCCAGCATCACCGCGAGGACTTGGTAAATTTGTTAATTATTACATTTGTAAATTGATTAGTTCAGCGATTGACAATGTGGAATTAGTTATTCAAATTACCAACTGCAGGAGTTTTACGGACATTCCGTGTCATACATGGATGTCTTTACCCACACCCATGCATCCAGGAAGGTAGACGAGGCTGGCAACGTCACGTATGAGCGGGATGATCAGGACAAGGCGACACGGGCATACGTATGTGTTGTTAAATATTACAAGCATGAATTGATTAGTTTATTAATTACTAGTTACTGTAAAATAAAATCATTGTTTTATTATTTGTCAAATGATTTTTTGTTTTGTTTTGCATTATAGGCAAAGTTCAAGGAGGCACGGACTCAGGCGCTTGAGGAGTCCGGCCGTGATGAGTTGACGTAGGAGGAGGAAGACAACTTATTCGATGTTGTTATGGAAAAAACACAGCGGAGCAGGCGTTATGGATTCGGTAATCTAACGGTAATATTCGTATAACATAAATTATTTACATCTACATTATTAAGTTTTTTTCTCTATTAAGACTAACTTCTACTGAAAATGACTTCATTCACTAATAATGACCTTATGATCTTTTCTAAATCAAAGACAAGCGGGATATTGGTTATTAAATTTATTTTAGACCAATTAAAGGAGAATGCTAGGTTTATGATAAACAATATGAAGTCCAAGATTTTTTTCCAGCAAAGGAGTCAACAACAAAAATATGGTCCTGCAGGAGCTAAACATGGTTGAAGGAAGGTTACCGGTAAAATATCTTGGTGTCCCCCTTTCTAATAATTATCTGAAGTTCTCGGATTGTGGCGCTCTATTTGACAAAATAAGAGGCAAAATGGACAGCTGGGATTGCCGTCTTCTGTCGATGGCAGGGAAAATTGAATTGATCAAAACTGTTATTATACCGATGGTTATGTACTGGTTAATGACATATCAATTGCCGGAGGCTACGGTTAGCAAAATCAATAAACTTTGTGCTAATTTCATATAGACAGGAAAAACACACAAAATTGCATGGGATACTTTGTGTACCCCTAAAGGTGAAGGAGGAGTTGGGTTACAAAATTTCAGGGACATTAAAACAGTAGCAACCCTGAAACTTCTTTGGCATTTTGTAAGTAGTAATAGTCTATGGAAAAGATGGATGATGAAGAGATATTGTAACGGAAAATTCTTCTGGGTGATGGATATCGATAATAACAGTTCTGGGACATGGAAAACCATACTTAGACACAGGCAAAAAAGTTTGCAATGCATTAATCGTTTCATTGTAAACGAGAATGACATAATGCTTTGGTTTGACCCATGAATAAATAATGATATTATGGTGAGACTTATCGGGTGGGATCATTTAAGTCTTTTTGGAGGAGACAAAAATAAGGTTAATTATATTAATCAGGATGGAGAATTTAACCCAAACTGCTTAGCTACTACAAGGCAAATTTCAGCCCAAACTAATGAGGTTAGAATTCAAACGAATGTGGATGCTGATTTCTGGACATGGCTGGACAGAAAAGATGGTTTCACGTTCTATTCTGCGTGGGATATTTCCAAATGCCATGACAGTGAGCTGATGTGGTGTAAACTTGTGTGGCATTATAGTCATACCCCAAAAATGTCCTTATGCTTATATATGGCTATTCTAAACCGGCTAAGTACAAAAGATATAATGACCACTTAGGGATACAATATCGATCCTATATATGTTCTTTGTAAAGAAGATTTCGAATCTAGAAATCACCTGTTTTTCCAATGCCTGTATGCTGCATACCTTTGTGTAACGACCCGTATTCTACACATCATAGGATTGTAGAATATTTATTTCTTTCTCGGGTGAGGTCGTATGGTCATGTAACTTTGGGAAATATCTATTAGAGTCATTTCCCATGTTCATGTTTTTTGTCGATTTTTAAATGACCATTTTGCCCCTAGTCGGTACTGTTTTGGCCATAACTTTTGATTGGAAAGGAATTTTGACCTGAAACCACTTCCATTTGATTCGTTTGATGGTTTCTCTTTCCGTAGAGTGGTCATAATAGCCAAACGGATTTACCGTTTGGGAGATATGGTTGAAGCAAGGTTTGGAGGGTGAAAAACTGCTTAACCGGGCCAAATCGGGTGATTAGTGAGTAGGCCCATAACCCATTTCAGGATTAGGGTTATGGGAGGGATGAAATGAGATGGAGAATCATTCCATTTCAGTTTTCTAGCCTCCACTTATCACCAAGGATCCCTAAAAATGGCCTCCAACCTCTAGATCACCTCCAAATCATCTTTTGGTCAAGGATTTGGCTTAGCAACCCCTAATCAAAGAAGATCTTCACCTAATCAACCTTGGAGCTGCTGTTAGCATTGGGATTCACATCAAATCAGAGCATTATTTCAGATCTTAGTTTGTTTTGTGGCTAAGGTGAGTGATTTGCTTAGTTTTGCACTAATTATGGCTAATTAGGGGTGATTAGTGTTAATTAGCGAATTTAAACATGATAAAATTCTGGAAAAATGTCTATAAAATTCGGAATGGTGTTTTAGACCTCTGATACGAATTTGGGTTAATTTGGTTAAGATTTGCAAATCCTATCATCAGTTTCACCTAAATATGCTTAAGGGGAAATATGGGATTTTGGGTATGTTTGATCCATTTTTACCTATCATATTGATGTTTTGATGTTTGTGGTTGATTATGTATGTTGCTATGACTGTATGAAATGCTTTGTGACTGTTTAGAATTGTTAGAATGGTCGAAAACGCCGTCGAGGGGCGTAAACAGCTCGCTGGACAAGGTGCAGGGGTTCGGATCGCATAGGGGGTTGAGGGATGATCGGATCGCCCTATGGGATCGTGGGGGCATCCTGTAACGACCCGCATTCTACGCATCATAGGATCGTAGGATATTTATTTCTTTCACATACGAAGTCGTATGGTCATGTAACTTTGGGAGACGACTATTGGGGCCACTTCCCATGTTCATGATTTTTCTCGATTTTTAAATGACCATTTTACCCCTAGTTGGCACTGTTTTGGCCATAACTTTTGACTGAAAAGGAATTTTGACCTGAAACTACTTCCATTGGCTCCGGATGATGGTTTCTCTTTCCGTAGAGTGGTCACATTAGCCAAACGGACTTACCGTTTGGGAGATATGGCTGAAACAAGTTTCAGATAGTGAAAAACAGCTTAATTGGGCTCAAACGAGTGATTAGCAGCTAGGCCCAAGGGGAATTTCGGGTTTAGGGGCATATAGGGGCTGATTAGGGTTAGAGAACATTTCTTTAGACATTTTCCAGCCGCCACTTTCATTCCTCTTGATCTAACCATGGCCTACACTCTCTAAATCTCTCTAAAACACCCAAAAATCACTTCCTAATCAAGGATTAAGGCTTAGAGGTATCAAATTAAGAAGAAAAAGCACCAAAGCAAGGTTAGAGCTGCTGTTGGGCATCAGTATTCGCCCAAATCAGAGGAGTTTCAGTTCTGAGAATTTTGTTTGTGGCCAAGGTGAGTGATTTGCATAGTTTTTGCACTAATTACGGTAATTAAGGGTAATTAGTGAGGATTAGCGAATTTATACGTAAATAGATTCTGGAAAAATTCTTAAAATTCTAAAATAATGTTTTAAGGCTCTGTTAGAAATTTGGGTTAATTTCGATGTGTTTTGCTAATCGTATGCTTAAACATGATTAAGAGGGATTATAGGAAAATGTGAGGTTTTGGCCACCTTTGATCCATTATGATTCATTTAAATTGTTGTTTGTTGCTTGCGGTTGCTGTTATATGTTGCTATGACTCTTTGGTATGCTTTGTGATTGATTCAAATAGTTAGATTGGTCGAAAACGCCGTCGAGAGGCGTATAAACAGTTGCTGGAAAGTTGCAGAAAACTGCAGGGTATCTAACCGGATCGGATCGGGTAGGGGATCGGATCGGGTAGGGGATCGGATCGGACATATCCGAACTGGACCGGGGCGTGGTACTTTCTGGAGCATGACGTGAAGAGGCAACAAGGAAGTCCTGGTCGGATCGGAGGGGCGTAGCGTGGGATCGAAAGGTACAAGGAGGACTGAAGTGGAAGAAAGAGGAGCATGGATACCATATTCCGAACCGAATCGAGAGCAATACACGAACCGAACTGATGCTGACGAGACGGAGACGGAGACACTCAAGCTATGGGGTATCCGAACCGAACCGCTTCAGAATCACCGAACCGAACCGCATGAGGGAGAGGGACCCGAACCCAGAGGATGGTGGCACTCCGAGCCGAACCGGGGAACGTATCCGAACCGAACCAAGCATGGGGAACCGGACGTGTACTTTTACTACTTCGTGATGACTCTTCTGAAGACCAACTCCAATTCGACCAAGCCCGAGATGCAAAGGAAGTCCAAATGAGAAGTTAGAGCTCAAGATTCAGATGGGAATCAGCGAGTTCGCTTCATGGTTGGGCTTTGCTGCGGGACGTGTGTTAAGGAGTTATCGACGTCTATAGCTTTGGACCACTATGGTAGGAGGTGCGAAGGCGGATTCAGGGCCATTATGGCATCGGTAGAACCAAGGGCTACGACCAATGAAGTGGGTCATTGAAATGTTTGGTCATGACTCCAAGTGTTTGGCTTGGTCACAGCAGGGTTTCTACAAGTCGGGATTCGTCGTTACCTCAGTTTGTCTAGTGTTCCAAAGTGGTAGATGTCGTACGCTTTACGCACTGAGTGAGAGATGTGAGGATGGTTGCTATGGATGATTTGTTTGCTATCATTGTGACATGCACACCCCACCCCCGTATTCTTACACTATTTATTATGGCACCTTGGAGTATTGTACGGTATGTGGTACTAACTCTTTGGTTGCAGGTCCAGGTTCAGGTATGGTTTAGTATACCTGTTATTATTCTGTTTAGATGCTCATCGCTCATACCAGGCTTTATGTCTGACCCAGAGTTTTATGTCTCCTCTTATTACTCTGGGTGCTCACACGAGCAGACTAGAGACAGGTTAGCTGGTGATGCACGGGTAGATGATCCGGAGACGAGTAGGAGGCTTCCACGTAATATATACATAGTATTCTCCCTGTGTTGTTGAAGATCACTGCTTGGGCATTGTTGGTGTATCTTCTACTTCAGCTTTCTTTTGTTTTGAGACAGTAAATTTGGAAAATTGTAATAAGCTGTATTTGGATTTCCGCTGCTTTGATGATTGATGTTGATTCTAGTTATCAGCTTATGCACTGTCTCGCCTGTATTTGTGTCAAGTATGTTGTTATTATATTTTATTCCATGCGCTGTGAGACATTCTACAGGTTTCTTGATTAGTTCATTCTCTTCTTTTCTTTCTTATGACGACCGTCTTGTACTAGTCGGGCATGTGTACAGCGCACTTTTGGAGGAAATGCAGGCTGGTGTGGGACGGGCCGTCACACTTGGTATCAGAGCTCTAGGTTGCGTAGTTAACCTAGGGAAGTTATCAGGGAGAGATAATATACGTATACGAGAGAGCGTATTTGTGATTACTTTGGTTTTTAAAAGCTATATATATATATATACTATTAGTAGTATAAGGATGAAGTCGTGCTGCACTAGCACCACTATGGAGTCGTTAATCGTTTCCTTTTTCAGATTGACGATGAGCCGAGATACTAGAGGTGCTGGTAGGGGAGCCAATAATGGGAATGCTGCTGACATGAGGACGATGTTTACTGACCTCATGAGAGAGATGCTCAGAGATGTGCAGAGGGCAGCTCCCAATGGTGGAAATGGTGGTGGTCCAATAGTGCAGGCGCCAAGAGTCGACTTCGCCAAGCTGAATAAGGATTATACTAGTCTTGGTGGGAAGCCGTTCCACGGAACGGAGTCGGCTACGGATGTTCAGGATTGGGTGGATAGTTGCGAACGTATCTTCGAGGATTTGGGTATCGAGGATGCGATGAAGAGAAAGCTAGCATCCCGTCAGCTGCAAGGGCGGGCAATGAATTGGTGGAATGCTATAAAGGCGGCTACTCCCGAAGATCAGATTACTTGGGAGCAGTTTAAGGCTCGTTTTAGTGAGAAGTTCATTCCGGCTGCTCAGAAGTCAATGCTGTTTAAGAAATTCTTGGAGCTCAAGCAGAATGGCAGAGCTGTCTCGGAGTATATTGCTGAATTTGACACTTTGTCAAAATATGGGTTATCTCTTATAGATACTGCCGAGAAAAAGAATGAGAAATTCATAACTGGTTTGGATCAGTACTTGGGGGAAAAACTTATTAACCACATCGATGAGACGTTTGAATCGATTGTGGGGAAAGCGTTAAGGTCAGAAAGTCTCTACCCTAAGTCGAAGACTGAGGTTGCATCTGCAGAAGAGCCAAAACCACAAGCAAGTGGTGGAGGCAAGGGTGGTTCTCAGAATAAGAGAAAGCAGAATCAGCCTAAGGATGGCCAGAAGAAAAAGAGTAAGCAAGATGTGGAGTGCTTCAGATGTGGTAAGAAGGGCCATTATGCTAGTAATTGTCGGGCCAAGCCAGCGGATAGGAAGTGCTTCAATTGTGGCCAATTGGGACATCACAAGGACAAGTGTCCGCAACCCCCTAAAGAAAAGCAAATGGTGAAAGCATATGCTCTCAATGCTATTCCTTCTTCGTCGAATGCCCCAACTGCGGCGGAGAAGGGAAAGAATGTCGTCATTCAAGGTATGCTTTCTGTTTATGATGTTCCTGTTAGAGTTTTGTTTGATACCGGAGCTTCCAGTTCTTTCATATCTAGTGACCTGGTAGATAGGTTGGGATTGGAGCCCGAGATTGTCGATAGACCTTTAGTAGCGACGAACCCGATTGGTGGTTCGACTAGCCTTAGCATGATTTGTCGTAATGTGGTCTTATCGAGTCATGGATGCATGTTTGTTTGTGATTGCTTTGTTTTGGGCTTTACTGGGTTTGGCATTATTTTGGGAGTAGATTGGCTCCAAAGATACGGGGTGGTGGTAGACTGTGAGGGCTTGTTGGTGACAGCTAGAGCGGATGATGGGCGGAGGATAGTGTTTGGTGGTCTACCCAGTAAGGGGGTATTGGCTAGTTTTCTAAACTCCCTCGACATTCCGCATAGTGAGTTGTCAGGTTTGCCCGTGGTTGGCCAGTATCCGGATGTTTTCGAAGAAGTGATCGGACTTCCACCACACCGAGAGATTGAGTTTCGTATTGATTTGGTAAAAGATGCCAGACCTATAGTGATGCCACTTCGTCGTATGGCACCAAGAGAGCAGCGTGAGCTCGAGGTGCAAGTCAGCGATCTTTTGAAGAAGGGATTTATCAGAAGGAGTGTTTCTGAATGGGGAGCACCAGTTGTGTTTGCTACCAAGGCGGATGGTTCCCTTCGTTTGTGTGTAGACTACCGCGAGTTGAATAAAGTGACGAGGAAGAACAAGTATCCTCTACCGCGGATAGATGATTTGTTCGATCAGTTGAGTGGCGCGAGAATATTTTCTCTGTTGGATCTCGCGACAGGTTTTCATCAGCTTAGAGTGGAAGCTGAGAGTATAGCTAAAACGGCATTTCGAACGCCGTCTGGATTTTATGAATGGTTGGTTATGCCATTTGGGCTTACCAATGCCCCGGCATATTTTGTGGATCTTATGAATAGGGTATTCAGAGATCAGTTGAATAAGTTTGTCCTTGTGTTCGTTGATGATATTTTGGTCTATTCGAGGACAGAGGAAGAACACCAGGAACATTTAAGAGTAGCGATGGAGGTGTTGAGAAAACACCAATTGAAAGCCAAGTTTTCTAAGTGTCACTTCTGGAAGAGGGAAGTGAGGTTCTTGGGCCATGTTGTATCAGAGAACGGTATTGCCGTGGACCCAGCAAAGGTGGCTACGGTACAGGATTAGCCTACGCCCAAGAACGCAACAGATGTAAGAAGTTTCTTGGGGTTAGCGGGATATTATCGTAAGTTTATCCAAGGTTTCTCCAAGATAGCAGCACCATTGACCCAGTTGACCAAGAAGAATCAAGCTTTTGTCTGGGATGAAAGGTGCGAGAATGCATTCAAGAGTCTAAAGGACAAGTTGACAAGCGCACCAGTGTTAGTCATTCCTAAGGGGGATGAAGAGATGACGGTATACACGGATGCCTGTGGTACCGGACTGGGTGCTGTATTGATGCAAGGCGGTAGGGTTGTAGCTTACGCAAGTCGGCAGTTGAAACCGCACGAGAGAAGATACCCTACCCATGATTTAGAATTGGCAGCGATCGTGTTCGCGTTAAAGATGTGGAGACACTATCTCTTGGGAGAAAGATTTGAGTTGTTTACAGATCATAAGTCGTTAAAATATCTCTTCTCCCAGAAGGATTTAAATCTCCGTCAGCAGAGATGGTTAGAGTTCTTAGCTTCCTATGATTTTGACATCGCATATACACCGGGAAAGGGCAATGCGGTGGCTGATGCATTGAGTAGAAGACATGCCATCTTAGGGGCTATGTTCCTGGAATGGAAGCAACTGGAGTTTATCGCGGGGTTTGATTTCAGACCAAAGTGCGAATTGGATCCAGAAATGTTAGCAAGTTTGACGATCAGACCCACTTTGATTGAGCGGATCGGCTCTAGTCAAAGGGACGATCCTAACCTATTGGAAATCATCTCCAAGTTAGAGATGGGTATCGATGAGGAGATGAACAAGTATGGGCTTGATCGAGATAGATGGCTTAGAAAGAATGGAAAGCTTGTTGTACCCAATGTCAATGGATTGAGGGATGAAGTGCTTAGAGAATGTCATCACTCAAAGCTGACTATACACCCCGGTGGTAATAAGATGTATCGAGATATGAAGCAGACCTACTACTGGGAAGGGATGAAAAGAGACGTTGGGAAGTTTATATCCAAATGCATGAATTGCCAGTTAGTTAAAGCCGAGCAAAAGAAGCCTAGTGGTTTGTTGCAACCATTAGAAATTCCCGAATGGAAATGGGAACAAGTCTCGATGGATTTCATCGATGGTTTACCAAGGACTAGAACGGGATATGACAGCATTTGGGTAATTGTAGATCGACTGACTAAAAGTGCAAGGTTTATACCAGTCAAATCGACTAGAACGGCAGCTAAGTTAGCAGAACTGTATATGAAGTGGATAGTGAGATTTCATGGAGTACCTAAAAGCATTGTGAGCGACCGAGACCCGTTGTTCACTAGTGGGTTTTGGAAGAGCTTACAAGAGGCTCTAGGGTCAGAGTTACATCTCAGTACCGCATATCATCCTCAGACCGACGGTCAGACGGAGAGGGTGAACCGTATCTTGGAAGACCTCTTGAGAGCATGTATATTGGACTTTGGTGGATCATGGGATGACCATTTGCATCTAGTAGAGTTTGCATATAATAATAGCTACCAATCCAGTATCGGTATGGCTCCGTTTGAAGCTTTGTACGGAAGACCGTGCAACTCACCATCATGTTGGATAGAGACTGGCGAGAAGTTTATGCTTGGACCAGATGTGGTGAGGGAAACTTCAGGTAAAATCAAGACCATTCAACAACGAATGAAGGCTGCCCAAGATAGACAGAAGAGTTATGCTGATAAGAGGCGAAGGGACCTAAAATTCTCCGTTGGCGACTTGGTGTTTGTCAAGATTTCTCCGTTGAAGAGCGTAATACGATTTGGCAGGAGAGGCAAGTTGGCACCAAGATTTGTTGGCCCATTCCCTGTTCTTGAACTAGTCGGGAATTTGGCATATAGAATTGACTTACCAGAGAAGATGGCGGGAGTTCATAATGTATTTCATGTTTCCCAACTAAGGAAGTTCGTTCACGACTCAGATATGACTATTTCACCTGATCAATTAGAGGACTTCGAAGTAGAACCCGAGGCGGTTGGGAACCGCAAGTCGGCCCGTATTGTCGAGTACGACATGAAGCAACTTCGAAGGAAGGCGGTGAAGCTAGTCAAGGTACAGTGGAGCGAGGACGAGAGTGATTGTACTTGGGAAACAGAGGAGGACATAAGGAAGAAGTATCCAGAACTCTTTGTCTGGTAAGATTTTGACTTCGATTTAGATTTTCCGCATGCTAGGATAGGCTTGTTTGCTTGTTTTGCATATTTGATTGTTGTATATGGTTGTTAGGCATGCGGGATCCCTTGTATGATTTGGGTTAAGGAATTCCTGGGACGAAATTTCTTAAGGGGGGGAGAGTGTAACGACCCGCATTCTACGCATCATAGGATCGTAGGATATTTATTTCTTTCACATACGAAGTCGTATGGTCATGTAACTTTGGGAGACGACTATTGGGGCCACTTCCCATGTTCATGATTTTTCTCGATTTTTAAATGACCATTTTACCCCTAGTTGGAACTGTTTTGGCCATAACTTTTGACTGGAAAGGAATTTTGACCTGAAACCACTTCCATTGGCTCCGGATGATGGTTTCTCTTTCCGTAGAGTGGTCACATTAGCCAAACGGACTTACCGTTTGGGAGATATGGCTGAAACAAGTTTCAGATAGTGAAAAACAGCTTAATTGGGCTCAAACGGGTGATTAGCAGCTAGGCCCAAGGGGAATTTCGGGTTTAGGGGCATATAGGGGCTGATTAGGGTTAGAGAACATTTCTTTAGACATTTTCCAGCCGCCACTTTCATTCCTCTTGATCTAACCATGGCCTCCACTCTCTAAATCTCTCTAAAACACCCAAAAATCACTTCCTAATCAAGGATTAAGGCTTAGAGGTATCAAATTAAGAAGAAAAAGCACCAAAGCAAGGTTAGAGCTGCTGTTGGGCATCAGTATTCGCCCAAATCAGAGGAGTTTCAGTTCTGAGAATTTTGTTTGTGGCCAAGGTGAGTGATTTGCATAGTTTTTGCACTAATTACGGTGATTAAGGGTAATTAGTGAGGATTAGCGAATTTATACGTAAATAGATTCTGGAAAAATTCTTAAAATTCTAAAATAATGTTTTAAGGCTCTGTTAGAAATTTGGGTTAATTTCGATGTGTTTTGCTAATCGTATGCTTAAACATGATTAAGAGGGATTATAGGAAAATGTGAGGTTTTGGCCACCTTTGATCCATTATGATTCATTTAAATTGTTGTTTGTTGCTTGCGGTTGCTGTTATATGTTGCTATGACTCTTTGGTATGCTTTGTGATTGATTCAAATAGTTAGATTGGTCGAAAACGCCGTCGAGAGGCGTATAAACAGTTGCTGGAAAGTTGCAGAAAACTGCAGGGTATCTAACCGGATCGGATCGGGTAGGGGATCGGATCGGGTAGGGGATCGGATCGGACATATCCGAACCGGACCGGGGCGTGGTACTTTCTGGAGCATGACGTGAAGAGGCAACAAGGAAGGCCTGGTCGGATCGGAGGGGCGTAGCGTGGGATCAGAAGGTACAAGGAGGACTGAAGTGGAAGAAAGAGGAGCATGGATACCATATTCCGAACCGAATCGAGAGCAATACACGAACCGAACTGATGCCGACGAGACGGAGACGGAGACACTCAAGCTATGGGGTATCCGAACCGAACCGCTTCAGAATCACCGAACCGAACCGCATGAGGGAGAGGGACCCGAACCCAGAGGATGGTGGCACTCCGAGCCGAACCGGGGAACGTATCCGAACCGAACCGAGCATGGGGAACCGGACGTGTACTTTTACTACTTCGTGATGACTCTTCTGAAGACCAACTCCAATTCGACCAAGCCTGAGATGCAAAGGAAGTCCAAATGAGAAGTTAGAGCTCAAGATTCAGATGGGAATCAGCGAGTTCGCTTCATGGTTGGGCTTTGCTGCGGGACGCGTGTTAAGGAGTGATCGACGTCTATAGCTTTGGACCACTATGGTAGGAGGTGCGAAGGCGGATTCAGGGCCATTATGGCATCGGTAGAACCAAGGGCTACGACCAATGAAGTGGGTCATTGAAATGTTTGGTCATGACTCCAAGTGTTTGGCTTGGTCACAGCAGGGTTTCTACAAGTCGGGATTCGTCGTTACCTCAGTTTGTCTAGTGTTCCAAAGTGGTAGATGTCGTACGCTTTACGCACTGAGTGAGAGATGTGAGGATGGTTGCTATGGATGATTTGTTTGCTATCATTGTGACATGCACACCCCACCCCCGTATTCTTACACTATTTATTATGGCACCTTGGAGTATTGTACGGTATGTGGTACTAACTCTTTGGTTGCAGGTCCAGGTTCAGGTATGGTTTAGTATACCTGTTATTATTCTGTTTAGATGCTCATCGCTCATACCAGGCTTTATGTCTGACCCTGAGTTTTATGTCTCCTCTTATTACTCTGGGTGCTCACACGAGCAGACTAGAGACAGGTTAGCTGGTGATGCACGGGTAGATGATCCGGAGACGAGTAGGAGGCTTCCACGTAATATATACATAGTATTCTCCCTGTGTTGTTGAAGATCACTGCTTGGGCATTGTTGGTGTATCTTCTACTTCAGCTTTCTTTTGTTTTGAGACAGTAAATTTGGAAAATTGTAATAAGCTGTATTTGGATTTCCGCTGCTTTGATGATTGATGTTGATTCTAGTTATCAGCTTATGCACTGTCTCGCCTGTATTTGTGTCAAGTATGTTGTTATTATATTTTATTCCATGCGCTGTGAGACATTCTACAGGTTTCTTGATTAGTTCATTCTCTTCTTTTCTTTCTTATGACGACCGTCTTGTACTAGTCGGGCATGTGTACAACGCACTTTTGGAGGAAATGCAGGCTGGTGTGGGACGGGCCGTCACACATCCCCACGAGTCGAGTCACCTCCTCCGAACCGAACCGTCTGTGCAAGGCCCACGAAGCGAATCGATGCAGCGTCGTGCCAAACTGAAGTACTCCGATCCGGATCGCGAATAAGCATTACGACCCGATCCGTCCATGAAGGGTGAGCATGATCCGTCGACCTGGAGAAGGGCGTCCGATCCGAACCGCTTGAAGAACCACGATCCGATCCGTATGGGGTGTCCCGATCCGAACCGAGAAGGGGAGCACGATCCGAATCAAAGGAAGGGAGGACCACGACCCGATCCGACGTAGGAGGCGCGACCCGATCCGCTGAAGAATGTGAAGGCTGATCCGATTCGATTCGATTGTGATGACCAATAACCCGAGATGCAAAGGTAGTCCAAATGGAAGCTAGAGCTCAGGATCCCGGAACCAGTTGGGAACCAATGAGTTCACTTCATGGTTGGACTTTGCTGCGGGACGCGTGCTAAGGAGTTGTCGACGTTCATAACTTCGATTAACCACTAAGAATGATGGGCTACTTATCAGTGCAGTAGGGTCATTATGACCTGAGGGGCAAAGTGATGGTAGCAAGACTAAGTTATCAGTGCAGTAGGGTCATTATGACCCGAGGGGCAAGGTGATGCGTAGTAAGACTATGAGCCAGCGCAGATGGGGGTGAATAGCTCCATGGGGCAAGTGGACATAGTAAGGATTAGTAAGGCTACGAGCCAGCGCAGATGGGGTGAATAACTCCATGGGGCAAGTGGACATAGCGAGGAATTAGTGGCTACGTTATCAGTGCAGTGAAGTCATTTATGACTTCATGGGGCAAAGTGATCGTGGCAAGGAATGTTGGGTGATCGGAGTGGTGAATATCGTATGCTTTACGCACTGAGTGAGAGATGTGAGGATGGATGCTATGTTTGATTGTTTGCCATCATTATGACATGCACACCTCCCCCACCTCCGTATCTTTACACTGTTTGATATGATACCTTAGAGTGTTGTACAGTATGTAGTGCTAACTCTTTGGTTGCAGGTCCAGGTTCAGGTATGTTTTAGTCTACCTGTTATTGTTCACTTTAGATGCTTATCGCTCATACCAGGCTTTATGTCTGACCCAGAGTTTTATGTCTCCTCTTATTACTCTGGGTGCTCACACGAGCAGACTAGAGACATGTTAGCTGGTGGTGCGCGAGTAGCTGATTCAGAGGCGGGCAGGAGGCTTCCACATATGATATATATATACACATTCTCCCTGTGTCGTTGGTGGTCGCTACTTGGGCATTAGTAGTGTACCTACTTTATCTTGCTTTTGCTTTGAGACAGTTTGAAAATTGTAATAAGCTGTATTTTGGATTTCCGCTGCTACGATGTTTAGCTCTGATTTTCAGCTTATGCACTGTCTCTCCTGTTTTATGTCAAGTATGTTACTATTATATTTTGTTCTATGCGCTGTGAGACATTCTACAGGTTCTTTGTATGTTCATTTCCTTCTTCCTTTTCCTTCTGGCGACCCGTTCCGTGCTAACTGGACACGTGTACAACGCACTTTTGGAGTAAATGTCGGTTGGTGCGGGGCGGGCTGTCACACTTGGTATCAGAGCTCTAGGTTGCGTGGTTAACCTAGGGAAAGACACTAGGGAGAGTTAGTATGTATATGAGAGCGCGTATTTGTGATTACTTTGGTTTTCAAAAGCTATGTATATATATACTATTAGTAGTATAAGAATGAAGTTGCACTGCACTAGTACCACTATGGGGTCGTTGATCGTTTCCCTTTTACAGATTGACGATGAGCCGATATGTGAGAGGTACTGGTAGAGGGGCCAATAATGGAAATGCCGCTGACATGAGGGCGATGTTTACCGACCTCATGAGAGACATGCTTAGAGAAGTGCAAGGGGCAGTTCCTAATCCCGGAGTTGGTGGTGGCCCAGTGGTGCAAGCGCCTAGGGTCGATTTCGCCAAGTTGTGCAAGGATTACACTAATCTTGGAGGGAAGCCGTTCCACGGAACGGAGTCGGCCACATATGTTCAAGATTGGATGGATAGCTGTGACCGTATCTTTGATGACTTGGGTCTTGAGGATGCGGTGAAGAGAAGGCTAGCGTCTCGTCAGTTGCAAGGGCGATCGATGAATTGGTGGAATGCCATTAGAACAGCTACTCCAGAGGACCAGGTTACTTGGGTTCAGTTCAAGGCTCGCTTTAGCGAGAAGTTCATTCCAGCTGCCCAAAAGTCAGTGTTGTTCAAGAGGTTCTTGGAACTGAAGCAGAATGGGAGGGCAGTTTCTGATTATATTGCTGAGTTCGACACTTTGTCGAAGTATGGACTGTCTCTTATTGATACTCCTGAAAAGAAGAATGAGAAGTTCATTACTGGTTTGGATGGGTACTTGGGGGAAAGGCTTATCAACCACATCGATGAGACTTTTGAATCGATTGTGGGGAAAGCTTTGAGATCAGAGAGTCTTTACCCTAAGTCAAAGACCGAGGCTGCATCTGCAGAAGGGCCAAAGCCGCAAGCAGGCGGTGGAGGCAAGAATAGCTCTCAGAATAAGAGGAGGCAGGACCAATCAAAAGGTGGCCAGAAAAAGAGCAAGAAGGATGTTGAGTGCTTCAGCTGTGGAAAGAAGGGCCATTATGCTAAGGAATGTCGGGCCAAGCCAGCGGAAAGGAAGTGCTACAACTGTGGTCAAGTGGGGCATCAGAAGGATAAGTGTCCGCAACCTCTTAAGGAGAAGCAGATTGTGAAAGCATATGCTCTTGATGCTATTCCTTCTTCGTCGAATGCCCCAACTGCGGCGGAGAAAGGAAAGAATGTTGTTATTCAAGGTATGCTTTCTATTTATGATATACCCGTTCGAGTTTTGTTTGATACTGGGGCTTCCCGTTCCTTCATATCTAGTGACCTGGTAGATAGGTTGGGACTGGAACCCGAGATAGTCGATAGACCATTGATAGTGACGAACCCGATTGGTGGTTCGGCTAGCCTTAGTATGATTTGTAGGAATTTGGTCTTATCGAGTCATGGATGTATGTTTGTATGTGATTGCTTTGTTTTGGGCTTTACTGGGTATGGCATTATATTGGGAGTCGATTGGCTCCAAAGATACGGGGTGGTGGTAGACTGTGAGGGCTTTTTGGTGACAGTAAGGGCGGATGATGGGCGGAGGGTAGTGTTTGGTAGTCTACCCAGTGATGGGGTTATGGCTAGTTTTGTAAATTCCCTCGACATCCCGCAGGATGAGTTGTCAGATGTGCCCGTGGTTGGCCAGTATCCGGACGTCTTCGAGGAGGTGACCGGGCTCCCACCACACCGAGAGATTGAGTTCCGTATTGATCTAGTGAAAGATGCCAGACCTATAGTGATGCCACTTCGTCGTATGGCACCAAGAGAGCAGCGAGAGCTCGGGGTGCAAGTCAGCAATCTTTTGAAGAAGGGATTGATTAGAAGGAGTGTCTCCGAGTGGGGAGCACCAGTTGTGTTTGCCACTAAGGCAGATGGTTCCCTTCGTTTGTGTGTGGACTATCGCGAGTTGAATAAGGTAACGAGGAAGAATAAGTATCCTCTACCGCGGATAGATGATTTGTTTGATCAGCTGGAAGGAGCAAGAGTGTTCTCCCAGTTGGACCTCGCGACAGGATTCCATCAGCTTCGAGTAGTGGATGAGAGTGTTCCGAAAACGGCATTTAGGACGCCGTCTGGATTTTATGAGTGGTTGGTTATGCCATTTGGGTTGACCAATGCACCAGCTTATTTTGTGGATCTTATGAATCGAGTATTCAGAGATCAGTTGAATAAGTTTGTTCTTGTGTTCGTGGATGATATCCTTGTTTACTCAAGGACAGAGGAGGAACACAAGAGGCACTTGAGGATAGTGATGGAGGTGTTGAGGAAACACCAATTGAAAGCGAAATTCTCTAAGTGTCATTTTTGGAGAAGGGAAGTAAGATTCTTGGGTCATGTTGTTTCAGAATGTGGTATTGCCGTGGACCCTGCGAAGGTGGCTACGGTACAGGATTGGCCTACGCCCAAGAATGCAACAGATGTAAGAAGTTTCTTGGGATTAGCTGGATATTATCGTAAGTTTATCCAGGACTTCTCCAAGATAGCAGCACCGTTGACTCAGTTGACTAAGAAGAATCAGTCCTTCGTCTGGGGCGGAGTGTGTGAGGATGCCTTCAAGAGTCTAAAGGAGAGGTTGACGCGTGCGCCAGTGTTAGTCATTCCCAAGGGGAATGAAGAGATGACGGTATACACAGATGCTTGTGGTACCGGACTGGGTGCAGTATTGATGCAAGGAGGTAGGGTTGTAGCTTATGCTAGTCGACAGCTAAAGCCGCATGAGAAGAAGTATCCTACCCATGATTTGGAATTGGCAGCGATTGTATTTGCGCTGAAGATGTGGAGACATTACCTCTTGGGAGAAAGATTTGAGTTGTTTACCGATCATAAATCGTTAAAGTATCCCTTCTCTCAGAAAGATCTGAATCTCCGTCAGCAGAGATGGTTAGAGTTCTTGGCTTCGTATGATTTTGATATCGCGTATACACCTGGGAAGGGTAATGCGGTAGCCGATGCCTTGAGTAGGAGACATGCCAGCTTAGGGGCAATGTTTCTTGAATGGAAGCAACTGGAGTATATCGCGGGGTTTGATTTCAGACCAAAGTGCGAATTGGATCCAGTTATGCTAGCTAGTTTGACGATCAGACCTACTTTGATAGAGCGGATTGGTTCTAGACAGAGGGACGATCCTAACCTATCGGAAATCATCTCCAAGTTAGAAATGGGTATCGATGAGGAGATGAATGTGTATGGACTTGATCGAGATGGATGGCTTCGAAAGAATGGAAGATTAGTTGTGCCCAACGTGAGTGGTTTGAGAGATGAAGTGCTTAGAGAATGTCATCACTCAAAACTGACTATACATCCCGGTGGTAATAAGATGTATCGAGACATGAGACAGACTTACTACTGGGAAGGGATGAAAAGAGACGTTGGGAAGTTTATATCCAAATGCATGAATTGCCAGCTAGTTAAAGCCGAGCAGAAGAAGCCTAGTGGGTTGTTGCAACCACTAGAAATTCCCAAATGGAAATGGGAGCAAGTCTCGATGGATTTCATCGATGGTTTACCGAGGACTAAATCGGGATATGATAGCATTTGGGTAATTGTGGATCGATTGACTAAGAGCGCAAGATTTATACCAGTCAAATCGACCAGAACGGCAGCCAAGTTGGCAGAATTGTATATGAAGTGGGTAGTGAGATTTCATGGAGTACCCAAAAGCATTGTGAGTGACCGAGACCCGTTGTTCACTAGTGGGTTTTGGAAGAGCTTACAAGAGGCTCTAGGGTCAGGATTACATCTCAGTACCGCATATCATCCTCAGACCGACGGTCAGACGGAGAGGGTGAATCGTATATTGGAAGATCTCTTGAGAGCTTGTATATTGGATTTTGGTGGATCATGGGATGACCATTTGCATCTAGTAGAGTTTGCATATAACAACAGCTACCAATCCAGTATCGGTATGGCCCCATATGAAGCTTTGTACGGAAGACCGTGCAACTCACCATCATGTTGGATAGAGACTGGCGAGAAGTTTGTGCTTGGACCAGATGTGGTGAGAGAAACTTCCGATAAGATCAAGATCATTCAGCAACGAATGAAAGCTGCTCAGGATAGGCAGAAGAGTTATGCCGATAAGAGGAGAAGAGAATTGAAATTCTCCGTTGGTGACTTGGTGTTTGTCCAGATCTCTCCGTTGAAGAGCGTGATACGATTTGGCAGGAGAGGCAAATTAGCACCAAGATTTGTTGGCCCGTTCCCTGTTCTTGAACTAGTCGGGAATTTAGCGTATAGAGTTGGCTTACCAGAGAAGATGGCGGGAGTTCATAATGTATTTCATGTTTCCCAACTAAGGAAGTTCGTTCACGACTCAGATATGGCTATTTCACCCGATCAGTTAGAGGACTTCGAGGTAGAATCTGAGGCGGTTGGGAACCGCAAGCTGACCCGTATTGTGGGGCACGATACAAAACAACTTCGAAGGAAGTCGGTGAAGCTAGTCAAGGTTCAGTGGGGCGAGAACGAGAATGATTGTACTTGGGAGACAGAGGAGAGCATTAGGAAGGCTTATCCAGAACTCTTTGCCTGGTAAGATTTACTTTGCGATTTAGTTATTCCGCATGCTAGGATAGACTTGTTTTGCATGTTTGATGGTTGTTTTATGATTGATAGGCATGCGGGACCTTTGTGTGTGTTTGGATTAGGGAATTTCGGGGGCGAAATTTCTTAGGGGGGGAGAGTGTAACGACCCGTATTCTACACATCATAGGATTGTAGAATATTTATTTCTTTCTCGGGTGAGGTCGTATGGTCATGTAACTTTGGGAAATATCTATTAGAGTCATTTCCTATGTTCATGATTTTTGTCGATTTTTAAATGACCATTTTGCCCCTAGTCGGTACTGTTTTGGCCATAACTTTTGATTGGAAAGGAATTTTGACCTGAAACCACTTCCATTTGATTCGTTTGATGGTTTCTCTTTCCGTAGAGT
The DNA here is from genome assembly GCA_030737875.1 of Allium sativum. Taxonomy (NCBI): domain Eukaryota; kingdom Viridiplantae; phylum Streptophyta; class Magnoliopsida; order Asparagales; family Amaryllidaceae; genus Allium; species Allium sativum. Next base: position 268,676,761 of record CM060922.1, on the reverse strand, counting down.
GGTCATAATAGCCAAACGGATTTACCGTTTGGGAGATATGGTTGAAGCAAGGTTTGGAGGGTGAAAAACTGCTTAACCGGGCCAAATCGGGTGATTAGTGAGTAGGCCCATAACCCATTTCGGGATTAGGGTTATGGGAGGGCTGAAATGAGATGGAGAATCATTCCATTTCAGTTTTCTAGCCTCCACTTATCACCAAGGATCCCTAAAAATGGCCTCCAACCTCTAGATCACCTCCAAATCATCTTTTGGTCAAGGATTTGGCTTAGCAACCCCTAATCAAAGAAGATCTTCACCTAATCAACCTTGGAGCTGCTGTTAGCATTGGGATTCGCATCAAATCAGAGCATTATTTCAGATCTTAGTTTGTTTTGTGGCTAAGGTGAGTGATTTGCTTAGTTTTGCACTAATTATGGCTAATTAGGGGTGATTAGTGTTAATTAGCGAATTTAAACATGATAAAATTCTGGAAAAATGTCTATAAAATTCGGAATGGTGTTTTAGACCTCTGATACGAATTTGGGTTAATTTGGTTAAGATTTGCTAATCCTATCATCAGTTTCACCTAAATATGCTTAAGGGGAAATATGAGATTTTGGGTATGTTTGATCCATTTTTACCTATCATATTGATGTTTTGATGTTTGTGGTTGATTATGTATGTTGCTATGACTGTATGAAATGCTTTGTGACTGTTTAGAATTGTTAGAATGGTCGAAAACGCCATTGAGGGGCGTAAACAGCTCGCTGGACAAGGTGCAGGGGTTCGGATCGCATAGGGGGTTGAGGGATGATCGGATCGCCCTATGGGATCGTGGAGGCATCCCCACGAGTCGAGTCACCTCCTCCGAACCGAACCGTCTGTGCAAGGCCCACGAAGCGAATCGATGCAGCGTCGTGCCAAACTGAAGTACTCCGATCCGGATCGCGAATAAGCATTACGACCCGATCCGTCCATGAAGGGTGAGCACGATCCGTCGACCTGGAGAAGGGCGTCCGATCCGAACCGCTTGAAGAACCACGATCCGATCCGTATGGGGTGTCCCGATCCGAACCGAGAAGGGGAGCACGATCCGAATCAAAGGAAGGGAGGACCACGACCCGATCCGACGTAGGAGGCGCGACCCGATCCGCTGAAGAATGTGAAGGCTGATCCGATCCGATTCGATTGTGATGACCAATAACCCGAGATGCAAAGGTAGTCCAAATGGAAGCTAGAGCTCAGGATCCCGGAACCAGTTGGGAACCAATGAGTTCACTTCATGGTTGGACTTTGCTGCGGGACGCGTGCTAAGGAGTTGTCGACGTTCATAACTTCGATTAACCACTAAGAATGATGGGCTACTTATCAGTGCAGTAGGGTCATTATGACCTGAGGGGCAAAGTGATGGTAGCAAGACTACGTTATCAGTGCAGTAGGGTCATTATGACCCGAGGGGCAAGGTGATGCGTAGTAAGACTATGAGCCAGCGCAGATGGGGTGAATAGCTCCATGGGGCAAGTGGACATAGTAAGGATTAGTAAGGCTATGAGCCAGCGCAGATGGGGTGAATAACTCCATGGGGCAAGTGGACATAGCGAGGAATTAGTGGCTACGTTATCAGTGCAGTGAAGTCATTTATGACTTCATGGGGCAAAGTGATCGTGGCAAGGAATGTTGGGTGATCGGAGTGGTGAATATCGTATGCTTTACGCACTGAGTGAGAGATGTGAGGATGGATGCTATGTTTGATTGTTTGCCATCATTATGACATGCACACCTCCCCCACCTCTGTATCTTTACACTGTTTGATATGATACCTTAGAGTGTTGTACAGTATGTAGTGCTAACTCTTTGGTTGCAGGTCCAGGTTCAGGTATGTTTTAGTCTACCTGTTATTGTTCACTTTAGATGCTTATCGCTCATACCAGGCTTTATGTCTGACCCAGAGTTTTATGTCTCCTCTTATTACTCTGGGTGCTCACACGAGCAGACTAGAGACAGGTTAGCTGGTGGTGCGCGAGTAGCTGATTCAGAGGCGGGCAGGAGGCTTCCACATATGATATATATATACACATTCTCCCTGTGTCGTTGGTGGTCGCTACTTGGGCATTAGTAGTGTACCTACTTTATCTTGCTTTTGCTTTGAGATAGTTTGAAAATTGTAATAAGCTGTATTTTGGATTTCCGCTGCTATGATGTTTAGCTCTGATTTTCAACTTATGCACTGTCTCTCCTGTTTTATGTCAAGTATGTTACTATTATATTTTGTTCTATGCGCTGTGAGACATTCTACAGGTTCTTTGTATGTTCATTTCCTTCTTCCTTTTCCTTCTGGCGACCCGTTCCGTGCTAACTGGACACGTGTACAGCGCACTTTTGGAGTAAATGTCGGTTGGTGCGGGGGGGGGGGGGGGGGGCTGTCACACTTTGGGTCAGATGTCGCCTTAAATTGGGCCTTGCTCCGTCGGCCTCCACTATGCTCAAGTTAGAGGATGAGATCTCTCTGTTGAAGAACTCCTTCACTTCTGCGTCGTTCAGCCAGGATGTTGCCTTCTCTGCCATAACCACCATGGTTTACCACATCTGGAACGAGAGGAACCTTCGAATTCATAGCAATCATAGTTGGGGTAAGTTCCGCCGATGGAACTTCATTGAAATCGAGGTCAAGTATTTGTTACATAAATCAAAGAGGAAGTTGAATTGAAGTCAGTTAGATTATGAGATTGGTGAGAGATAGGGAGTTGATCTTCTTGACGCGGGTTGAAGCTGGAGAATGAGTTCAAGCTTTTTTTGAGGTTTAAGTGGAGCTCAATTTGGGGATGATTTAGTTTGGATCTGACGTTTCCTTTTTTTGAGCCGGTTTTGTTTATTGGTGGAGACACGTATTCTGTTATCAAGTTATGGTTTGGTATGTTTCCGGTTTTCATGTTTTTGTTTAGGTATTTGGGTGGGCAGATGATATGTTGTATTGCCTACCACTTCGTACTTTTTGTACCGTTTTATTGATTCGTTGTCAATAAATCACCCCACTCTTTTTTCCCGTCTAGTTCTCACGCCGAGCACTAGTTCGGGTTTTTAACGAGGCGGTTTACCCATTTTCAGAAACAAAAAAATTTGCATGTTATAAAAATTGTATGTTAGCATTGTTAAAATTACTTTGAAATTGTATGTTATAATAATTACTTATAAATAAAAATTACTATTTAAAATTACTTGTATAACAAATTACTTGTATAAAAATTGCATGTTGTAAAAATTTTATGTTCACTAATATGATTTTGTTAGTTATTCAGTTTGTATGTTATAAAAATTGCATGTTATAAAAATTGTTTGTTAGCATTGTTAAAATGACTTTGAAATTGTATGTTATAACAATTACTTGTAAATAAAAATTACTATTTAAAATTACTTGTATAACATTACTTGTATAAAAATTACATGTTATAAAAATTGTATGTTCACTAATATGATTTTATTTGTAATTCAGTTTGTATGTTATAAAAATTGCATGTTATAAAAATTGTATGTTAGCATTGTTAAAATGACTTTGAAATTGTATGTCATAACAATTACTTGTAAATAAAAATTACTATTTAAAATTACTTGTATAACAAATTACTTGTATAAAAATTAAACGTTATAAAAATTGTATGTTCACTAATATGATTTTGTCAGTAATTCAATTTTTATGTTATAAAAATTGTATGTTAGCATAGTTAAAATGAAAATTGCATGTTATAAAAATTGTATGTTAGCCATGACTGAGCATTGTTAGCTATGTTATATAAATTGTATGTTAGCATTGTTAAAATGACTTTGAAATTGTATGTTAGCATTGTATGTTCACTGATATGATACTTGTATTTGCAAATTCGACAAGACAAGAAGGCATAAGACAAGGAAGAAATTAAGGAGTTGCGACCGTTGATTCAACAACTGCAGGACCAGAATCGCGTGCAGGGTTTGCAGATTGAGCAGCTGAATCAAAAGGTTGCAGAGTACATGCATAATCATGGTGAGTTTCCTTCATCGTCTGCTTCTGGAGATCATAGCGATGATGCAGCTTGAGGTATGTGTTTTGATGCTCGCACTACTACAAAAGTGGGCATATTCGACATAAGTTTTATGTGGTCTTAGATTGAAAAAATGTTGCATTACCGGGAGGGCGTGGCATCCGCGGCCGTTGCCTTAGCCCTTTAAGGCAACGCTTTAGCACATCTGCTGGCACGGAAAGAAAGTGTTGCATTATAGACGTAATGCATCACTATTTGCATGTAATGCCACAATATTCAGCGTTGCTTGAAAATTAGTTAGATCCTGGCTACTAGGTCACGATAGCAGCGGCCACGTCAGCTTTCCATGTCAGCTGCATACGTGCCACGCGATACATCAGCTCTCCACATCAGCTGCACACATGTCACATGCCACATCAGCTGTGGCGTCTACGTGCCATGTGGACTTACTACTATTTTATGTAATGCAACACTATTATCTTGAAATACAACATCAGGAAAAAGCAAATGCAACAGTAAAAGAAGACAAATACAACGCTTTAATTATAAATTTTGCAATATCAATTTTGTACATAGAAGAAACACATCTGTTACGTTCATCATCACATTTAAACCTTCAATACATACCACCTTCAATACATACAATCAAATACGTAATTCAATGCTTTAAATATATAACATATATGATCAAATACATAATTTAAAAGTAGCAAAAGTACCAACACATACCACCTTCAATGCAAGTGCCAGTAAATACGATCAGTGTGCATTATACAAAGTAGCAATGCCATGAACCAGAAACTGTATCTCTCTATGTCATTTCAGGTCCTCCACTTGCCGGCTGTATCTTTCCTCATCGTTTCAGATCCTGCAATTTGAATTTACAGGTTATTTGATAAGTGCATATGTGTTGTGTGCATCTGTGCATTTGGCCATCTAATTAACTTATAAATCTTAGTGAGTTACGCATACAATTATAACAGTTGACCGCTTACCATTGGTCACTCGTGCCACCTCAGAATTGAGTATGCTTCGTCTTCTATGCAAGCATTTCCAGTTCACATATTTACCTGACACCATCCATCGGGTCCCTCGCATATCCTTTCAAGCTTCAGAACATCATCACCTCCATATCCCCTAAACCCCAATCTTCGAAAGTTCAAAATAAAAATAAAAAAATCAATGGAGCACTCATCTCTATACATCACTGCCACTGTTCTTAAGGGACATTGGAATTTAGAAGCTGTGCATGGCGTTTTTAAGGTGACTCTCAATCATAATTCGTGGCCTATACGGGTAATACCTAATAACTCTTTTCTAGTATCATGTCCATCGTACAGTAAGCGTGATCATGCGCTAATGTTGAAAGTTTTTACAAAACCTGGTGGTGCTATTTAACTGCAAGTATGGTCTGATGAAGAATTTGAGCCTGAACCAGTTAGAAGTGGAATCATTGGCAATAACTTTACCTGAAAATGCAATTTTATGAAGGCATTGGCAATATCAGTACATTTGCTGCTCAATTCAATAACAAAGTTTACCTCATTAAGGTTCAACGTTGTACCCATGCTCATCTTGGAACAAGGTCTGAACTTCTTTTTGTGAGCAATAGGGAGGAACAGGTGGTTCCATGTTTGCATCATTACGGATGGGAATGGGAAATGGATTCAGATGAAGGATTTAACGCAATGATACAAGAAGCTATTGTGCTACCCTCCTTGGCAAGCTTATTTCCTGAAGCCACCCATGACCTACATGTTGATAACCAAGCCCCAATGAACTAGAGGAACGATCAGTGGGAAGATATAGAAGTTGATCAGGAATTTGACTGGCCAAACTACCTCATCCCTTTTCCTGATGTTGCTGGTCCATCACATGCGGCTGCTCACTTCGGATTGGCTCTCCCTTAGCCGCAAAGCCTTAACGAGTTAGTTGGAAGTTCCACAGCCCCGCAAAGCCCTGAACTAGTATGAACTGATGCTACTATAATGTCTTTTTTTTGGATGTGTACGTATTAAGTTAACTTTATGATACTTTTGGATGTGGACGTGTATGTCATTTTCTGGATGTGTATGGTATGAACTGACCGATGCTGCTTTATGATACTTGTGCGTGTATAGTATGAACTGATGTGTATTTTATGGACTAATGCTACCTTATGATACTTGTGCATGCGAGTATACTTGTGCGTGTATGGTATGAACTGATGTGTATTGTATGGACTGATGTTGCCATATGATACTTGCGCGTGCGTGTTAGATACAAGTATTTGTATCACAAAACCTCAGTGCAGGATACAAGTATTTGTATCACAAAACCTCAGTGCAAACACACCGCAGTGCATATACACCGCAGTGCAAACACACCGCAGTGCATACACACCGCAGTGCAAACACATCGCAGTGCTACACATGTATTTGTATGAACTTTATGGTACAAACACACCGCTGTGCAAACACACCGCAGTGCTACACATGTATTTGCATCACAAAACCTCAAGCATACAATTGTATGTCATTTTTTGGATGTGTATGGTACAAACTGATGCTGCCTTATGATACTTTTGCTGCCTTATGATACTTTTTTGTATGACTGCTTTATGATACATAGTAAGGCATAACATGGATGCAAAACTGAGCATACGTTTCCAAAAACGAAACACTGAAATTTGTTGTTTCCAAAATCAAATTGAAAATACCTGTGCGCATTAGATATGAGTGAACGACTCGTCCAGATCAGGAAACTGGTAGCCTCAAGCACACCGTAGTGCAAACACACCGCAATGCTACACATGTATCTGTATCACAAAACCTCAAGCATACAATTATATGTTAATGTAAATAAACGTAAAGTGCAAATCAATTTCAACGGTAAAGTCCACATTCCTTAACTAGTTCGACCTCTATAATAAATCAATGTCTTTTTCATGCCAATAACCCGGTTTTCATGGCCTAAAAAGGTACCACTCAGTTAGGTGAAACCTAAATTCTAGTGGCAAACCCACCGGCGCCATTTCCTTTTTTTGGTTTATTGCTGGATATAATTTTCAAATAAACCTCAGCATAATCCCAAATCCTAAATCAATGGTCAAAACGCAACTAATTACTCATAATCTAATCTTTCACTGACTAATCACTCATAAGCGAACGAGTTTTCCAAAGTTTAGGATGTCCAAGCAACTAATTACTCTTAAGCGAATGGGTTTTCCAAAATGTAACAAATAAACTAATTACTAATTACTCATAATCCAATCTATAATAAGCGCAACTAATTCACTGTGCTATACAAACTGAACCTGAGGTAAAAAACTAGCGATGTCAACGCTCTGAGCAATCAAAGATAGAAAGCATTTCAAAGCTTCAAACCTTTTCGGAATAAAATTTGTTGTCGAGGAGAGGAGCGATACTAACGTGAATTTAGGTTTAAATTTTTGTAAATAGTAGAAAGGGGGGAAAAACGATTAGATGATAGAGAAGAAGAACGATTTGTGAGATTTTTTTTACATTATTTCGTGAAGGGAGAAGATCATGCCAAAATTTCGTCAAAAGAATGCAATGACGTGGCTGTCAATGATTGGATGATGGCTAACGTTTAGAATCATCAGAACCATGGATGGTTTGAACCGTTGGATTAATCTTGCATCTACGGTTGGGTTTTTTATACGTTGATAATGCAGATTGCTGAGCTGGATTGTATATACGTAATGCTATGCTTTTAACTGGTGTTGCACATCATAACACTAGAATTCCCACCGCAACAGTGCATTCATGTATAATGCAACAACATATGAATATTGTTGCAGAAGATCAAAGAAATCAGAGCTTTCGCCACACTTTTCATGCAACACACAAAAATTAGTATTGAATATGCCCACTTTTGTAGTAGTGTCGGTTGAGGGTTGTGTTTTGTTTTGATGTATGACGAGATAACTTGGTTGTGTTTCGATGGTTTGTATATATTGGTACGCTTAGTTGACACGTTTGGATGGTTTTTTTGGATGTTTGTATACGTTGGTACACTTTGTAGACATGCTTCGATGATTTTTTGGATGTGTAGATAGTTTTTGTTGCATATATTGATGTTTATGCATTTTATTTTGGTTATTTGTATTGCTTGTGGTATATATGTGTCAAATATATGTGGAATTGGTTGGAAATGGAACTGGAATAGAAACGGAATGAGTTGGGGATGCTGGAAGCTAGCTTACTTGTTATATAAAAAAAATATCCAGTATTTCCAACGGCTATCAATGGTTTCCAACGACAATATGGACATTGTTTTCAAATGGTTTCCAAAGGTATTTACTATTGGAAGTCATTGGAAACAATTCGTTGAGTCCGATGGAAGCCGTTGAAAGTCGTGAACACTATTCCAACGGCATTTCCAAAGGCTTCCAACGGCCGCCAACAGCTAATAGCCGTTAAAATAGCCATATGTTCTTGTAGTGAATATACATATCTAAATGAACAAAAATATCTCCTCTCTCCCTTATTTGTTTTGTTCTTAGTTTGTTTTATAACACAGTATCAGCACGAATATTTTTTTCTGAGTCTATTATCTTTTACTAAAGTAACATGAACCATGGCATGTTGTATTATATGCTCATTCCATTTAAACATACGTGTTATTAATTTAAAAATATTGAAGAAGTATTTACCGATATGTAAAGATTTTTGTTTTATACCGATTCTCATGCCTACCTATTTTATTGGCAACACGTCTTCTTTTCAGCTCAATAGACACAGATCTTTTTGATGTGACATTTGCATGTGATTTTTCATTTCAGTTTATACTCTCTTCTACACCTAATGTTTCAATAGCAACGTACTCTTCTATTCTATCTATCAGGTACAAAGGGGTTTTATTTTATTCATTGGATTTTTTTCCATAAAACCTCTTTTTAATGCATTATTTGACAAGCGTGCCACTCCCATGCATTGAAGTTTCTTGCTCATGCATACATGATATTATATATATATCCATGAATGTTATTTATATTTTATGAATACTATGATTTATTTTGTGATGCTCGTTGTTCGTCGCTTTCCTAAGAAATAGAAAAGCTTGAAATTTTAAATTAAATACTACAAGCACACAAATCGTGTAATATGCAGGTCGAATCACAGGGAGACAAATTAAAAATTATTATTTATATAATTTCGTGGGCGAGTTAGACAAAGTTTGAAGATCGGTTAAAGTTGAAATCACAATTTAGTTCAGAACAAATCTAATTGAACCGATAACTAAATTTGTAATTATCAATAAAAACAAGAAAAATTGCAATTGAATCAATTACAGATTTGAATCTAATCAAATCTATAACCAATTCAAGGATTAAAAATGAAACAGAGTACTGAAGTAAAAATTGCAGAAAGAAAATAAACAAACAGAAATAGAAATTAGGATCACCGTTGAATCTAATCAACAGTCGATCACTAATAAGAAAAGTAGTTGCAATAGCAATTGTGTTCTAGCAAATCTAATTGACTAGACAACACAAATTGCCATGAAAATAAAAGAATGCAAAAAATAAAAGAGACTTTATTAATGGAGAAAAGAAGTACAGAATATGGGATGGTGGCTACAATGATGTTACAAGGGTATATATAGGAGATAACTAAACCCTAACCCTAATTACAAATGGGCCTAGCTACTTCAAGTAAGTTTTAGGCATTTTGTCATTTGGAACAAGTTCTAGGCTTTTTCTCCTTTTCTCTTGCAAGCCTCCTTTGATCTGAGATGTGCATGGTCTTTTTATCAATCATTTTCTTGTCCAACAGCAACTAGATATGAGATCTTCATCTACAATTCTTCAAAATGTAAATATATAGCAATCTGATCTCCATTTCTCTACTTTTCTGGTTGCATGCGGGCTGAGTTGGAATATATGTAAAAGTGACAAAACAATACCCAAGTAATATTTATTTATATACAAAAGATAAGATATAAGAGCATAAAATAAACACATTTCTATGTTAATCAGTCGCACAATCCAACACGTTCACATTCATTAATTTTCTTTAGTGATGTCAACTTTTATTTAATACATCTAATCAGTTCTTACATGCATAATAGGCATAATTGTCTACAATTTGATTACTGTTAAAATCTGTTTTATTATTATTGTTATTCAGTGTTATTGTATTTCATTACTATAACAAGTGTAATACCTATATAAATATGCGCCATGTTTTGAGGCCTTTCGGTTCTTTTTACTGACCTGCATGTTCTCCATCTTTTAAACCAAATCAGCATGCTATAACAACAACTATTGTTATTATATGTTGGTTTAGTTTTTCTTGTAATGTTGTTATGTGCAATGTTATATTTTGAACGGGCTAAAGTTACACGCTTGCCAACATGCCAACAGTTAATTTTCAATTTGCAACTTGTTATTTGCAGGTTGTATAAGTTAAAAGCAAACAAATAATGCTGGTATTTATTTATTTATTTCAATCCTGAACAAATGAATACCCCAATTCCATTCTACATGATCATTTTTTCTTTATAAGGCATCATGTTAAGCTATTTGTTCTTTTTGTTTGGTTTTTTCGCTTTCTTTCTTTTGTTTTTGTTTTATGCCTAATGTCCTTATGCTTGCCAGCCAATTTATTTATTTTCATTAGTAGGAGATATGATAAATATTGCTAAACTTGAATTCAATGCTTAGACATATTTGGAGACAACTATTTGTCATGGATATTAGACGTCGACATCCATTTGCAATCTCAATGCTTAGAAAATGCCATCAAAAATGGTAATAATATGTCCCAGCAGGACAAAGCAAAAGCTATAATATTTTTAAGATGTCACATCCACGATGATCTCAAAACAAAATATTTAACTGAAAAAGACCATCTCTATTTATGGAACTCCCTAAAGGAGTGTTATGACCACCAGGAGATAGACATACTTCCAAATACGAGGAAAGAGTGGTTGAATTTGTGGTTTCAAGACTTTAAAACTGTAAGGGAATACAATTCCGCTATGTTTAGAATTACTTCTAAACTAAAATTATATGGAGAAAAGGTAGATGGTGCACAAATATTGAAAAAGACCTCAACATTTCATGCCTCGAATATACTTCTCCAGCATAATATCGAGAGCGTCATTTTACAAAATATTCCGAATTCATTGAATGTTTGTTAATTGCTGTGCAAAATAATAAATTGTTTATTAAAATCACTCCACAAGACCCAACTGATTTAGCTGCGTTACTAAAAGTTAATGCTAATTTTGTCTACTTCCGGAGAGGTCATGACAGAGGTGGAGGATGTGGTCATGGATGTGGATATAACTCCAACATTGGTGGTTATAGTAGTTTTAAAGGTAACAGTACTACTAATTTTAAAAGATAGAAAAAAATGAGTCTGAAAAGAATAATAATTCAGCTTCAGAAAATAAAAAAACATTATGAGGAATAACGACAGTCAGAGAATATTGAGAAAATTAACTAATGGATTGTCCGATAATACTAACTTGAAGTTAGGCGATTTATTTGAAGATTATGATGAAAATTTCATTAGCGATGAAAATTTGAATGTAATGTTTGAAGATATAACCTGAAGTTCACATACAAATTCTTTCAAATAAGAAACCTGAAGTCCATATGCAAATGACCAGAAGTTCATATGACATTAAGTTCATATGCAAACAAGGAACCTGAAGTTCATATGCAAATGAGAAACATGAAATAAAGCCTCAACGCATATAATTGCATTTAATATTTGCTTATACCAAATGACCTGTAATAAGAAAGGATTTGAAAAATCAATGAAAGAAAAGTTTCAATGAAAAGCAAAAGGCTCATATTCAAATTTTATGTTACACATAATTTCTTGAAGAAATTTATTGTTAGAAGAGATCATGACATTTATAATAAATACTATTTTATTGAAGAAAAATAGTAAAATGACTCTGTTACATGAATAAAAGACTTTCTAGAAGTTGTTTCGATTTAAAATATACAATAATGATATGTAAATTATAATAAGAGCTGAAATTTTATTATAGTAATTTCAGAACATGTAATGATGATATCATTTCTTCTGAATTTTTTATGGTCCAAAACATAATCATTTCTTAGCTGATTACTGAAATCAGATCTATCTCTTCCTTTTACCTAGTTAACAAAATCAGATCTGAAATTCTTTAAGTTTACTTTCCTAGATTTGTTTTTCTAGCTAATTTAAATCATTTAAGTATCCTTGATTCAAAATTCTAGATCTATTCCTTAACTTTTCAGATCTTGACTTATGTTTTAACAGATTTTTTTTCCAGATATCGTCATATTGATTTTAACTTTCCACATTTCCATATGTTCTATAAATACAGTTTTCATTTTGGAAACACCTTTTATTTTGGATGATGTATTGAGATATAATTTTATTTCCAGAAGAAATATTTTATTTTTCTTAGAAAATTTTTTATAAAGAAAATACGCATCCCGAAGATCGTACAAAATCTAGATCCAACATTGATCTTGATTTAACACAGTTGAAGTGAATGAAACAAAAAAAAAAATGTTTGTTTAAAAAACAAATTTTATTGTTGTTTAAAAAAAAACATTTTTTGCTTTGAGATAATAACAATAATAATTTTTTAGTTTAATTTCCGTATGATTTTTTTTAAAATTTGAGACATGTAGTTATATTTATTTATAGTTGAGAATTTTATGTACAGATCTGTAAATTTTTGAACCATTCATGTTAGAGAATGTAAAATGTTAATTATGTGATTATAGTCTTCTACTCAACTTTTAGGATATTATAATAAATGCATCAATGCATTGTTATGATAATATATGATATTAACTTATTTTCATAAATGTACTAAATGCATTAGTTATTATTAGTTAAATGATGTATGTTTGTGTTTGGAATAAGAATAAACATATGTATTATTATTCAACGTATTTAGCAAGTAATTTCTAACGTTATGGAAGAAATAAAAAAGATATAACCACAACCTGAAGTTGCGCAAAGATTTTTTTTATACTAGAAGTTGTATAACTCAAAGTATAGGACATGAAGTCTTGAACTATTGGGAAAAAACTACTAGATAAAGTTTATAGATTTGAAATCTTATCAGTTTTTCCTAGTAAGTAAGAATGTAAAGACTTCTAAATTAAAAGTATGCAAAAAGGTTGAGAACCAAAAGTTCATCATAAATTAATAAGCTTGAATTTTATTTTATTTTTGAATTTGTTCAGGGAGAAACCGACCGGAGCCGTAAAACCCCTTAGTGCACCTAGCCTGATCCGCGGATACCACATAAGTGGCTAATCGTAGCATATGCACATGGTAAACCCTTTTAGCATGTCATTCCGGGTTTCGACCTCGCATCGTTGTTATTTCCTAAAGAAGTTACATCATATGGGGCAATGGTGATGCATCCAAAGATTTCAAAAGTTTCAAAATGAGTTGTACCTTGCTTATATATTTACATTTGTATTGAAGAATAAATTTTAACAACTTGAAGTTGTTTATATATTTTATTTGAACCAGAAGTTCAATACAATTCCAAACCAGATGTTTTGAACATTATAATACAGTCTTCAAGATTCGCATTGACATTGCTTGATAAGAAAAAAATAATGATTTGAAACTATATAAATAGTTTGTTCTACAATCGATAAAATGAATGAGAAAGGGTATGCATATCAATTACATATGTAATACGTGGATGCACATATATACATGTATATGCGAATATTTAATTAACAACCTTAAGTTGTTATGAGCTCATATTATAAATTATGCATATATTATTTAGTAATTCAAAAACTTGACTGATATCAATTTTTTTTTTTTTGGCAAGGCCGACCAGTTTTTAAGGTGAGCGCACATACATCTTTTAGTATTACTAATAATAAAATACATGATAGTACAGGTGATTGTAATTAACAATCAGCTATGTTTGGAGTTTATAGTGTTCTGTCCACTCAACCCTATAGGCTTACAGCACAGGAGCTAGCCTAGAAAGACTAAACTACAAACTTAAAAGGCAGCAAGTCTCAGCGACTAATGACATGGTATATTCCTCACCACCAGGAAGGAATTACTTTGGGAGCCAGAAGTCACTGATCCGGAGACCAGCGTATAACCAGCAAAGAGGAATACCAAGTCAGGTTCATAACCTTTATAATCCTTAGTGTACTAGAACTTCCGATCCCAGCTTTAATTATCAAACACTTCCTTGTTTTTCTCACTATAAAAATCATCATCGGTAAGGACGAGATCATTTTCTACATCAATATAATGTAGATGTCGAGTTTCTTTAGCTGTCCCACTAACATATTTGAAAAAACCTTCACCAGACGGATCAAAATGCATGTCAGTAGATGGATGAAACCAAGCCTTTTCACGAGTACACCACTTTATTTTAGAAGTTGGGGGTAAAAGAGCAGTAGCATCAGACTGCTGAGGCCCCACCGAAGCTTTAACATTAACAGGAGTAGATTTTTGGACCGGGGTAGGGACACTAGTTTTCTCTTTTGGTAACCACTCCGTATAGGAGGTCGAGGCAATGGGACATTAGGAGAAACTGGCAATTTGTGAATAGTTCCTGATCGACTACATGACTTCTCAGATTGGCCGAAAGAATTACAATATAAGCAAATATCGGGTACCCAGCTATATGTAACATCGACAACCACCACTCTTCCTTCAATTATAACTTCGATTGTTAACAGTGGAATTTTGTCAGGCGTAATCTCAATAAGACCCCTAGCATAGGAAAGCCTTTGCCTAACCACTGTGTTCGCATCAAAACAAATGAGCTTACATAGGTGACATGTAAGCCAGTTCAGTTCGAGAAGCGATTGAAGAATAGACGGAACATGCGAGAGCTGCGCCCAAACTGGGATGGGAAAAATCTGCTCACGAGCGCTATCAATAGAGGGCCTCCAGGAGGTAATGATAAAGGGAATACTAGCTAATATCGAAGGTTCCGATTCAAGAACACAACGTCTTCCCTCTAAATCAGAAAATTTGAGATAGAACATTTCATCAAAAAAAGTCATGTGTAAGCCTCCACGTAGTTTCCATACTCGTCGAACATGCTCGTAGACATCAACATCTGAAGGGAAATCACTCAAGAAGAAACCGACAAGACAATCGGACCAAAAATTATAACCTGCTTGAACAATGTCAGTAGGCAGTTGCATTGAAGAATCCATGACAAATCGTGTGGGAACATAACCATCAGCTATGCGCAGTTTTTTCTTAAACAAGGAGACCCATCGCGGAGAGATAGCTCCAACGAGTCCACTTTTCACCTTATCGTCAGTAGCAATAGGAGTTGGGATAGGGACAGAGTTACCGAACCTTGACCACCAGTTAAGCCCTTAAAAGGACTCCCAAACAAAGTTGGATCGTTGACCACAGCTTCATTTGGAATATTTTCCACTACAATAACATTTTCCAGAGAATCCACATCCTCAACTACAACATCAATATCTTGCCAACGATTGGTGTCTTCCACCGGCAACGACGTTACAGGGGAGGAGGAGATTACTTTGCCTATGCCAGAAAGGGGAGCGACAGGAAGATCCTCAATCGCAGTTAGAAGGTCAGGGGCGACAACGGAAACCTTAGCTGATCCACCCAAAGGTGGGAAGTCAATGATGGAGTCAACCATCGGCGGAGCGGTAGATTTTGGTTTTGTGTTGGAGTAGGCTCTGCCAGAGCGGGTTGCTGACGGCAGCCCAGATGAGCAAGCGGACGACATGAAAGAGGCGATAAGACGATTGATTGGGTAGAGATCGGGGATGATAATGACGAAGCGGGGTGAATTTTAGGGCAAGCAGCCACAGAAAAGGACGCCATTATTTTGTGATTTCATTGGCATATCTATGTTAACTGATGTGTTGTGACTGACATCAATATTGAATGACCTGAAGTCATATGCATATCCAAATGATCTATATAATTAGAAAATTCCTCCAAGTTATTAGATAGATGAAATGGTATAAGCAATACAATATGAATACATCTTATCAACTAATAAGAGCATTATCCTCCTACATTTGAAATCGTGGAAATCTGCGTCAAGGGCTTACTAGTCCGATCCATTTTTTTAAAGGACACGGCTTCGTTGGAATTAGTTTTAAGATTTTTTTTTATACGTAGCTTATTTCACAAACCCGTTTTTCCCTTTCTCAAATTGAAAAATCGATCTTCATCAAATTTATTTACTTCGATTTGCCTCTTGTTCAAATTTCAATTTAATATCTACAGATGGATTTTTTATTAGCGTCAACTAATCAACACAGATCAACACAAATCAATACAAACCGCAGGTAATCAGCATAAATCGCCATAAATTGCCACAAATCGCAGATAATCGCATGTATTTATCTTCTTCAAACTCCATCTGTAGCAAATCAGCACAAATCGTAGGTAAAAACCTTAATCGAACCTTTTTTTACAGTATTAAGTTCCAAATCACTTGAAAATTAAATTCGGATTTGCTCATAATCTGCAAAATATCTGTTATATGAGTTTTGTCTAATTTAATACAGTCAATTTGTCTCTTTATATCTTTGGTTTCGTATAGTAGGGTGGAACTCACTGGACTCATTAATGTCCAATTTCCAATTCAAAATATTGGTGTTAGTAGGTGAAATGTTTATTCGAATAACATAACAGATGCTATAGGACCAAAAAAAGATAATTGGTTTTATCTATTTTAAACTGTGTGATAAATGGAAATGTATTATGGAAAAGTATTATAATGTTTATTCAAATAACATAACAGACGTTATAGGAATAAAAAAGATAATTGCTTTTATCTTTTTTAAACTATAATAAAACATTATAAAACATTCGTCTATTGTTATATAATACTGCTTGAAATATAATGCAATTGGTTCAAATATAGTGCAATCATATTTTCAACAACAAAAAATTGTTGTATATGTTACCTGTAACATATTTTTTAACCCATTATTCAAAAAAGATAAATCCATTTATCTTTTGCACAGTTCCAAATGATACCAGCAATATTACTAGTTCTATCCATTTATGAAATAAATTTGTATGAAAATATTGTTTTCCCAGATGATTATATACGAAACAATTTTAAAAAAATCTAGAAGGAAATTCATTTTTAAATGTTTAGTACAATATCTTATTTTATTTTAGATTTAAAAATGATTGTTGCATCTATCTTTTCAAAACTGAACTTCATATTTAAAAAATATGGTTGAATACATATGTTATGTGTTAATTGCAAATATGCAATGTTAATGTTAAAACTGAACTTTTGATTACAAAATTGAATTTTTTTAATTAACAATTTTATATGTTTAGTAGAATATGTTATTTTATTTCACATTTAAAAAAAATAGTTGTATCTATCTTTCTAAAACAGATATTCAGATTTAAAAAAGATAGTTGAATATATATATGTCATGTGTTAATTGTTAGATTTAAAACAGAAACTAACAGTTAATTGTTTGAAGAGATAGGATTTAAAAAAGATAGTTGCATCTATCTTTTAAAAACCGAACTTCATATTTAAAAAAGATAATTAGATGTTTAGCTCTACTTATTGTGTGACATAAATGTTTAGTTATAACACAAGACATATAAAAATCAATTATCTTTCAAATTATTTCTCAAGTGAATATATATATATATATATTCAAAGTAAAGAAGATAAATGTTTCTTTTTGTTTATCTTTTCTCAAGTGAATCAAATATATGTTTTCACATAAGATAATATATATATTATATCTTTATCATATGTTTTCATATTATTATGTCTAAGAGAATTTATCATATGCTGAAACTAAGAACTTTAGATGATCATGTAATTTTAATGTTTATTCTATTTTAATAAGATAAACTCAATTATCTTTTTAAATAAGTTATATGTTTTAATAAAAAGTAATATTCATATTAATTTTTTATTGGAAATTGTGAAATTATATTTTTGTATATACTTACAAGTTTTTTAATATATATATATATATATTAACGTATATATCATTTTCAATAGTATTTTATGTAATAAAGTAGACAAAAGATAAATATATTTATCTTTTTAAACAGTTTATGTTTTTCTCATACGATTTATACATATTACTATTTCAATAAGATTGTAAATATATTATACTGTTGAAAAGGATAAAACCATTTAGCTTTACTTGTATACGATTAATTAGCTGTATTTAACTGCATAGGATAAAACCGGTAGAAAACCTACTAAACGCCAGTAATGTACAGATCAGTCACTATATTTAACTGCTGAAAAAGATAAAACCATTTAGCTTTACCTGCATAGGATTAATTAGCTGTTTAGATTTACTTATATTTGAAACTAAGTTATACATGTTACACAAGGTTCCTTTTTTATTCATTATTTGAAATTATTGCACACCATATGAACCTTATTTACATTATAAAAAGTTAGCTGTTTAGATTTATCTCATTTTTTGTTCTTGATTTTTTTCGTAACAGTAGACCAATTATCTCATTTATGATAATTGTGTTTTAAAATTTTAGTAAAAGATAATCGCTTTTATCTACTTCAAACCGTGTGATAAAGAAGTTTATCTTTTTAAGTTGTGTCAAGATGGTTGTAGTAATCATTTTGTGATCAACATTTATTAAATGATCGTTGTATTTATCTTTCTTTCCAAATAATTGTATTCAGTGATAATTTTACTTCTAATTTGATTTAAATTTGTTAATATATTTTAAGTTACAATTGTAGTTGTCAAAAACATAAATAACTTTATATTTTTAAACAAATATTGTATTATTATACAAAAACATACGAACATTAGATTTTTACTAGAAGATCTACAATATTTCATGCAAAAAGTTAGTCGTTTATGCATATAATAAGTAATTTACACATGTGTTTTCTGATCTTAAATTTTGCTGCTTTTTATCATATTGAGGTATAGTGATAAATAGATTTATAATTTCAAACAATTTATAATTATAATAAAGAAAAAGATAAATAGAAATATCTTTTTAATTGACTGTTGTCTTTACACAAAATCATATATGCAATGTAGTTTTTTTTGTATGAAAGTATCCTTAAAAAGGAAAAAATGTTTAAACACAATTAAATCTAAACTATTAAAATTTATCAGTCTGCACAATATATAACCGTATATTAATTTGTACATTGTTTGATCTATCCTGTTTGTTATTAATATACAAATACATTTATACAAAAGATAAATGCACTTATCTTTTTAAATGATACAACATTCAAATGTTTAAACACAATCATGATTTTAAACTATTAAAAATTTCAGTCTGCATAATTTATAACTGTTAAAATTTTAAATGGTTTGGTCTATGCTGTTTTTGCTAATTTTTATTTATGGCTTTCTAAAATGATTAAATGTTTTATCATTTTAATTATATTTTTGATATTGAAAATTTTACTTTCTACAATTTTTTTATTTTATGTATTTAAATTTTATTGTCTTATTTGTTTCTCTGTTGTATATTGTTTTTTTTAATTATATGTTGATTTATGAATAATTTTGTTATATTTTACAAAAATGATAAAATGTTTTATCTTTTGTATGCTGTAATTATCTATTGCCTAGTTGTTTCTATCTATTTAATGATACTTACGGACTTTTATGTATAAATTTGGCAGTAGCTGAAACTTGTTGTGCATTAATCTCGGTTCTCAAGCAAGCCAAGAAAAAAAACGTGTAAGGTATGGTTTTGATGGACTAAAATAAGATGTGTTCTTATTTTTTGAATGGTAAAACCTGTGATTTTACAATAGAAATAATGTATATTAAGTTGGACAACTTACCAGTGAAGAAACATGAAGGATATACAATAGCTGTAATTAGCTATTGCTTAGTTCCTAAAAGCAATATTTTATCTTTATTTGTTATTTGGTATACACTGCTACCAGTTTTGTGAAAAAGATAAATGAATGTATCTTTAGCTATTGCCTAGTTCCTAAAACGTTTTGACATACTTTTGAAAGTTGCATTATTTTTATTTATTTGCCTAGAATCTCAAGCAGTAGCCACATATTTTTTTCATGATGCACACAGGATTTAAGTTGTTGCATTATTTTTCCAAATTTTGAATTTCGGAAAAGATATACGTTTATATCTTTTTTGTAAAGTGGGTAAAAATGGATCTGTTGTGTACTACTTTATGTAGTTAGTTGCTAATTAAGATTAGATACTGTAAAACACTTTTATAAACGCATTTATTTGTTTACATTTTTAATTACAGGTGTGATTCACGTGTAATGGTTATGTAAATGGTAATTTACCTTTTGGTGTGGCAAATGGAAAGCAAACAGTAATTGCAATAGCCGGTGATATTCTCAAGGGCTGGGCTTATGTTCAAAACATTACTAGAACTATATTTTTGATGTGAAGGCTCAAAGCAATCTTTGATGTGGCCGATAGTGGAGTTGGATGCAATTAGAACTTGTATCAAAGAATTTAATGGAGTTGCACTAAAACCATACCATCTTGATGTCGACAGCGTTTTCATTCTGTATGAAAAGATAAAAGAACTTATCTTTTATACAAAATAACACTACAAGCTATCATCAGGAACTGTATCTTTTGATCATAAGTGCAGACTCATACTTAAAGATTTATATATTGCCACTTTTATAGTGTATTTTGTTGCAGCTTCAGTTTTATGTATATGGGTTGATTCAAGTCCCACGGAATATTATGTGACTGATTACTCTTTAACGTAATGTTTGAAAAAGAAAAAAGCATTTATCTTTCATTAAAATGATTTACTCTGTGCTGAGATTACAAGTGCATTTACTTGCCATTTTGTGTTGATAATCTGAATACAATGTCATCTTCATTTAATTTTTTTGTTTACTGGTTTTTATTTAAGCTGATCTCATTCATGTTATTTAAATTCCTGATCATATACAACAGTATATACTACTATCTGTTTTGTGATAAAGATAAATGCATATATCTTTTTTTCAGTCTGCACAATTGATACTGCAAGTAGAAGGTATCAATTGTTGATGTGAACCACAACCCCACATAGATAAATAAAGCGCCTGGCAAGTACAAGCAAAGAACAAGAAACTACAAATAAACACAATTGTTCAAGACAACATTATTTTAAAACATAGCCCCAAACGTATAGATCCCTTCAATTAACATTACTCAAATTATCTACGTTACATGTATAATTATCTAAAATTGTTTTGCAAATATTTCAAATTGATATTGTGACGACCCGAACTTCCCCGGTCTCCGAAGAGAAGAGAAAGAACGGATGGTCTGAGAACAAAACTAATTGGAACACAAACAGAAGAACATTTCATTGCTATTACAACAATTTACATCAGAGTACAAGAATATACAGAGTATGAACAAATAATATACATTTGATAAATATCATAGATTTACAAATTTCAATGCAGCGGAAAATAATACAAAACACAATTGAATGAAATACACGGATACAGGGCGTTCCGAATATAGCTCCAGCTGCAAACCAGGATCCTGTGTATGTAATATCTGCGAAACCAAAACTACTAGCTGGCCAAGTGGAAAATAGGGGCACCCAGAATTTAGTTAAAATAATAAACTCCAGGTCAGTCATGTGACTGGTGTGAGAACTAAAACAGTTATTTAAAACTTTACTTTAGAAATAAGGTAAATTAAGGGACCACGCCGTATAACACGGAACAGGTTTCCTCCTAAGAATACTAGCGCATAAAACAGTTTATAAACAACGCAATGCCTTTTGGAACAATGAAGCTATTATAAGACCCAGGTCCCATCACACAATGTAACGCAAGCCGGAGGATAGGGTTTTCCTTTATAATAGCCAAACATGCTTGGTATGTTTAAAACAAATCATTTGATACTATTATATGTGCATAATGTATAATACAACTTCAAATATAAATGTTTCAGTCCTAGACGGCATGGGTACCATATATCATGTCTCAAACACTAGGCTCTACAATCAAAATCGAAATATCACGTATTGGAAATTGGATTTCCATCATGAGTCGAGGCTAGGGATGGCTCCTCACCACTTCAATACACTTTAGCAAATGTCTCAGGACTCCCCGTAGAGAACCCTGGATCGGTTGGGTCGCTCCTCTCTTATGTTTGAGGATTGGCAATTCCTGAACACACGTTTCCCGGTCCTATCGGACCTAATCATCGGCTCCATAGTAACTGATATAACCGAGGCGCCTCGCTATCCATCATCAACATAGGTAAAAATATAAATATATGGGCTCCATACCATGACACCACCCATAGATAGAAAGAAACATCATGTTTTCCCAACGGTCCGATCCCGTTTTTGACTCATACCGAGGTGTGAGGCTCGCAAATTAACGCTATACACAGTGCTATGCTATATTAAAGCCGTGCTTTGATCATCAACCACAAGACTCTGCTTTTCAACAGAAGCCTTGAACATTTGCATCTCAGCATGCCACACAGGCAATTCACACCATGCGACTGATGTCTATCGATATATAACCTCTGAGCTCGTACGTCTCAGGGAAGGGTGTTGTAACAACCCGGAAAATATGAGCTAATTTAAAAATTTTAAATTGGTTATTTCAAAGGAATTTGAGCAATTGAAATAGAATATTTCAATAAAATAGTGAATTAGAAATAGTGAGTCAGTTTGAAAATTTGAATTCAAACTTTGACTAACTACACCGGGTGCAAAATATAACGGATTTTAGTGGAACCAAAAATATTTAAATCTGTTTATCAATATCTTTCTAATGAATCTGAAAAATCGAAGTTTCATAGCGGGAATCAAAAGTTATGGCCGAATGAATTTTCAGAAAGGTCGCTGTATAGAATATATAGCGCTGGAAAATAGATATTTTGCAGACGACCTCGGAATTCGACGAAACCACTTTTGTTGGGTCCGGGATGTCAAACTATTGCTAGGTTTCAAATTTCATAATTTTTGAAGCTAATATGTGAGCATGGCAAAGGAAAATGTGTTTGGTCAATTTCTGTTAAATTGGATCGACCAGAAAATGGCCATTTTTTAAACGATCTTAGAATTCGATGAAACTAGTTTTGTTGGGACCGTAGCATCAAAACATAGCTAGATTTATTTTTCTGGAATTTTTCGAATCAGTTTGTGGCCCTGGCAAATTGAAATGTACGTTCAAAGTTAAAATTAAATGTTTTATACTTTAATTTGAAGAATAACATACTGTAACAGTCGAATTGGCCAACGAAACATATCCCATTGTGTCTGGGATGGGGGTATTTAGCTAGGGGCGACAGTCGTTGTGTTTGAATTGGTGTCCGTGTGGAGAAACACTATTTAAAAATTTAATAAAACCTTTGGCCAATCAAATTTTTTCTTTCATTATTTTAAAAATAAAAAACCCTCAAAAACCCTTTTCCTTTATCGCCCCCGACGATCCACGACTTCGCCACTTCCCAGGGCAATCGCCGCCGCCACAGGCGACTGCAACCTCCGCCACCACCAGCAATCGACGCGCCTCCCTCCCCTCTTCAAATCCGACCCTACCTCGACCCCCTCGTCGCCTCTATCGCCTGAATCGTCGACCCAAAGTCGACGACTTCCCAACGCCGCCACGATCGCCAGAGACCACCGAACCACCTCCGACCACCACCGATCGACTCCCCTTTCCTCCCTCTTCCACGCTGTACCTTCCGATCGTAGTATCGTGCCTCGGTTCTCGCGAAAACTGCAACCCTAGTTTTGAACCATCGTGAAAGGTGAGTCCTTTTTTATGTTTGAACTTTGAAAAATCATATCTTTATGGTGTGTTGACGAAATTCGATGAAACAGGAAACATCAGGACCGCAAGGAGGCTCTCTACCACATAGAAGAGACCGCGGATTTTTCTGAGCCATCTACGATTTTTAGCACTCCGAAAACCAATGTGAGAAATCTAAATTAAATGAATTTGAATGGAAAATGTCATGTATAAATTATACAAGCAAAGTATAAATTATACACGTGTTGTATACCTCATGTACATGCATTGTGTAAGCTATATGAGCGAAGTATGAATTATACATGCATAGTATAATTGATATATGTGTTGAAATGCAAGTGAAATATAGAAATAATATATATATATATATATATATATATATATATACACACACACTCCCCTCGTCCACAAACCATGGACGATATTTATTGTTGTGAATTGGTGTGAAATATTGGATGAAAAATGCGAATGGTTGAATAATTGTTTGTGGTTGATATTGGTTGGTTGTGGTTGAAAAATACCCATTGGTGATTGAAATAATTGTGGAAATGAAAATAAAACATGCTGCCTGCGTGCGAATTAGATGCATGAATCCCCATTGTCAAAAACCGCGAGGTTTTAAGGTAGAGCGAGGAGCCGTACTAGGGACGGTGCCGGTTTTAACTACCCTGCCATTATGCTGCCGAAATATTGAATAATATTCATGTGTTAGAATTATTTTCATATGTTGAAATTATCTTCGTGCGTTGAAATTAAAGTCATGTGTTGAAACTATATCCATGTGTGGAAATGCTCATGTGTTGAGAAGTGATGTGTGAAAATTAAATTCATGTGTGAATGAATGAAGTGTTTTAAACAATAAAAATCACATTTTTATAATATATATGAAGTATGTAAAATATTCGCCTTATATATAAATAGTTTCAACAATAAAAATTTCATCTTTCTTATAAGAACAACATATATAAAATATCCATGTGTGGAAATGCTCATGTGTTGAGAAGTGTGTGTGTTGGAAAAGTTCATGTGTTGAATAAAAAGATTGAACAATAAAAATTACATTTTTATTGAAACTATGAAGTGTTAAAAACATTCATTTGTAGAATAAATATTTTAGTTGATAAAAATATCATTTTTATCATATATGTGATATGCTAAAGATATGCGGGCGTTGAAATAAATATTTGTGAAAGAAATATTATTTTTAACATGCATAGGAACTAAATAAAATAGTCATGTGTTGAAATATATTTTAGTTCGCCAAAATTATCATCTTTGAAATGTGAAGTGTGAAAAATAACCACTTGTTCAAATAAATATGCATGAGTTGAAATATTCATTAATTAGTTAATGATATGATTTTTGCCTATGCATGCAACATTAGAATGAATGGTGTTTTTAAACCAAATTGAAACAAATATGAAGCTGAATGGAAAATGATAAGTGATAAGAATTGCATATATGTACATGCATATTTATTGAACAAGTTATAGCAAAGAGGCTAGAGAAGAGGAATAAAATTTTATGCCCGACAAATAGGTACACGTTTACTGTTTTGTTTGGGTGATGATTTTAGGAGCCTGTTGGCTAGCCGCTTGGCTTTTTCTTTTTCTTTTTGAGATGAGACGCCCGTGTGGCTATTTGGGAATTTTCCTAGCCCCTCCCGTACAAAGGAGGTTATGGCGAAATTTTCCAAAATTTAAAGGCGTTAGTGAAATATTTGAAGTGAAAACGATATAGGAATTTTTGAATGAACTATATTTATATAAATATATAAATATAAATAAAATTAAAACGAAACGTGGCCGTGCAGTTCGTGTTTTGAAACCGTGATTTCAAACGACTAGTGCGGGAAATCCGACCATTGGATTTTCCCGAAACCGCAACCGTTGGGTTCGCCTTGGAAATATCTTTCTAACGGCACCAACTTTGTAAAGATCCGACGGTTGGATTGTCTGGAATGTTTAATTCAAATCTGAAGAAAACCAGCGCCAGAAACGATTATATATATATATTTAATTAAATTAAATCGAATAACGACGCTGCAGTTCGTAATTTGAAATCGTAACTTCAAACGACTAGTGTGGAAGATCCGACCGTCGGATTTTCCCAAAACTGAAACCGTTGGATTCGTTTTGAAATGATCTTTCTAATGATATAAAATTTGTGAAGATCCAACGGTTAGATTTTCAGATATGTGTAAAACAAATTTAGTGAAAAACAGCGCCAGTGCCTCGGCACGACCTGAAACGTCGTTTAATTAAATATGGCCGTTTTAAATAAATAAAAATGGAGATATATCGTTATAAAATACTATAGACGATATAGAATGGAAATAAACCAATTTTGTTGTGTTTGCTTGAAATGTGATGGTTGGATATATTTAACATGAAAATGATACTAAAGAACTGAATTGTGAATGTTGAATAGTTTAACCATGTGATAAAATTGATTCGAAAATCTAAATATACATGGGTTATTTGAAAAGGCCGAGTTCATTCTCATTTCAAATAATCGATCGACGTTGAGAAGTCGAAGAGTCGAAGACGGTTGAAGACCGACGATCTTCACATTGGATGGATGGGCGCTACTGATGCTCGTGATTGGAGTAGCTACCTTGAAGGAGCTGAGGTAGTAGCCGTCCGGACATATTGTTGATTGTGCGGATATGCGAGGAATTGGTGCCTCCGGTTTCGTTCAAACCCAGAACGAACTTGTAAATGGACTGTGTGTCTGACATTGGATTTTGTTCTGTGCTGATTGATCTCTGTTAAATATATATCTGTTTGGCGGCGGAGAATTTATTCTCTTGCTTAACGCCCTTCTTTGAGACGTACGAGCTCAGAGGTTATGTATTGATAGAAATCAGTCGCATGGAGTGGATTGCCTGTGTGGCACGCCTAAGTGGCATATGATCAAGGCTTCTGTTGCAAAGCAAAGTCTTGTGGTTGATGATCAAAGCATGGTCTGTGTGACGTAGTTTTGTGTATAACGTGGATTCGCGAGCCTCACACCTCGGTATGAGTCAAAAACGGGATAGTGACTGCAGGGAGAGCACGACGTTTCTTTCTATCTAAGGTGGTGTCAGTGACCTACCAGCCCTGACATTATATATACTTTTCACCTGTGTGGTTGTTGGAATGCGAGGCGCCTCGATTATAGGTCTGTAAGGACCGGGAAACGTGTGTTCAGGAATAACTAATCCTCAAAAGTAAGAGAGGATCGGCCCTGAAGATCCAAGGATCATAGTGGGGTCCTGAGACATTTGCTAGAGTGTCTCAAATTGGAGAGGAGCTTGCCCCTAGCCTCGACTCATGAAGGAATCCAATTTCCAATACGAAATATGCGGATGTGATTGTATTACTAGTATGGCGACATAGTAGATGGTAGCTATGCCGCCTAGGATTGATATTTATGATTGAATTTGCTTTCGAAAACATATATGCACTAGTAATAATATCAAACACTTTTGTTTTATACGTATGAAGCATTTTTGGCCATTATAAGGTAAAACTCTATCCTCCGGCTTGCGTTGCATTGTGTGATGGGACCTGAGTCTTATAATGGCTTCATTTTATAAAAAGCATTGCGATGATTTAATCATTTACTTTATTTCATGCACTAGCACTCATTGGAGTAAACCCGTTCCACGAAAGTGGCGTGGTCCTTTGATTTGCCTTATTATTGTTGTTAATAAGTTAAGTAGGTTTCTCATAACAGTCCCATGACTGACTCGTAGTTTGTTTCACCTTGCGAACTCGGGTGCCCTCATTTTCACACGGGCAACCTAGTTACAGGTATCTGGTGCACTTTTGGCTCATGGTGAGGCTTGACTATACCGTGCTGACTTTGACTCTTTCCGCCATAATCGTATATGTATTATGATTCCGCCATTGGCGATGTAGACTGATATTTATTTTGTGTACTCTTTATGTATGATTCCACCTCTGGCGATGATGATTGATTATGTATTATTATGCACTAAGTTGTATCCTGCACTGTGCTCTCTGATGTGGTGATATCTATATGATTCCACTGTCGTTTCTGTGTAAATTATTCTATTTTATGTTTATGCTAATATCTGTGATCTGCTAATGATGATTAATGTGTTATATTCCAATGATTATCCTTAACACCGTGTCACCGGGTTTTGGGATCGTCACAGGTGTTAAGCAAGAGAATAAATTCTCCGCCACCAAATAGATATATATATTTAATAGAGATCAATCAACACAGAATAAAATCCAGTGTCAGACACACATCCATTTACAAGTTCGTTCTGGGTCTGAACGAAACTGGAGGTACCTTATTCCTTGTCCCATATGTCCAATACATGAGAGAGGTCCTCGCATATCCGGTCGATCTCCAAGTACGTCTGGACGATCACCACTTATGACCTTATCTTGGGTGTACAACCCAAACAAGACATCAATAATCATCCAAACGATGTGAAGTCCTCCGATCTTCAACCACCGTCTTCATCGTCGACTTATCGTCGAATCAGTTATTCAGAATGGGTATAAACCCGGTCTTTCCGAATAACTCACGTATATTATAAACAAGTGCTATAAAACACAACATACGCCTCATTCCAATTATGAATAGTCTTTTATTTAAATATTCATATCCTTTGGGAAAGGTTTCCATTAATTTTACCAAAGATAAATTCTTTAAATTTATTCTTTAATCTTCCTTTGGATATTGATTCAAACCAAATTAAGGTTCATCCAAACTAGTCGGGATTAGCGATCCTTACCGAAGTAACCATCTATATTATTTCCCAGTCCCAACCTATTCACCCCATGAAGAAAAACTGGTAATACTTCATATCTAACATCACGGTGTTATTAGTAAAATTAATGACCATTTCCCGTTCAAATCTAATTAAAGATTTAACTATTGCTTCGAGCAAAATGGGTGATACTCTACTCTCGATCATTTCCCAAATTGATAATTTAAATTATCACATTCGTATTTCAATCTAATTAAAGATTTATTTAAACTCCAATTGGTTTTAATCTTCCCATAAATCAATATTAATGATTATTTAACTTTGGAAAATCAAACATGCTGCATCGACAATTTATCCGTACTATTGGTTTCTGCCTATATATAACCTCTAAGCTTGTACGTCTTAGAGAAGGGTGTTAAGCAAGAGAATAAATTCTCCACCACCAAACAGATGTATATTTAGCAGAGATCAACCATACAGTTCGAAATACATTGTTAGACATGTAATCCTGTCTTTAAGTGGGTTAAAGAACTAATGTCATTTAAAACACAGTTCACGATAAACCCAAATCACATTCCATTAATTATGGAATCTTCACGGAAAATAGATCAATATATAATCGATATCAATTTCCGTATCTGACTAATAATATAAATGGAATAATGACAAAGCCTTTTAAATTCCATATATATTAACAGTCTTCCTCCACAGAAGCTCACTTCGATTATTACCAAATCGAATTCCATTCAATTCCAATTTAATATATCAAATTGGAAAACTTTACTTTGGAAAATTTCCATTAAACCTTAATAAAAAGATTTATAAATCCAAATCACATTTCATTGTAAATCGGGTTAGAGAATGAATGTCGTTAAAAACACAGTTCACAATAAACCCAATTCACATCCCATTTTATTCCAATTAAATGTTAATTAACTGGAAACTCTAATAATCTTAATTAAAATATTTATTCTTTTCACACGGGGTTTAAGAACAGTGTTATTTAAGACACCATTCACGACAAACCCAAAACCCAATTCCTTTATTCAATTCCAATTAAATATAAATTAATTGGAAAACTTCACTAAACCTTAATTAAAAGATTTATTCTTTCCTCAACTGGGTTTAAGAACAGTGTTAATGAAGACACCATTCACGACAAAATCAAAATCCAATTTGATATTAAGTACAAGGCTCTAAATAGAAATTATACCGGTTTATATAATATCAAATTCTGAAACCAACAAATATTGTTATGGAAATAACGATATAAAATATACCTTCCAAATTTCCATAACAATATCCGTATAATCACGGAATCCAATATCGAAATATTCCGAAGATTATTTCCATTACAAACCCATTCCAATTTGTTTGTTGGAAATTTCTGGTTATATTAAAACCGTTCACAAATCCAATTTATTTTATTTAAAAATGATTGGATTATAATTCTAGTTAATAACTCATTCATTTTGATAAAAATATATTTTTATCTTTACAAATGTGGAATTTTTCATTCCAATTCTTTCCAAATCATTTATTATGATTTTACAAAAATTATTAATATTTTTAATAATTTTATTAAGGCCCTTTCAGTCGATTTCCATAAACGGTCATCGAACTGCACTTACAGCGACCTTTTCCAAATTTGATTTGGACATAATTCCAAATCCAATCGTTAAATTTCAAATCTCTTGTATTTGTTGGAAAGCTCTTTTCAATATGAACCCAACGGTTCTGGCTTTTGGAGAATCCGACGGTCGGATCTCACGTAATGTGAATTCGAAGTCAATGTTCGAAATTCGGGAACGGCCGCGGCGCGGCGCATTCTATTCAGGCCATTATATTATATATGTAATATATATAATATATACTTCATCGATTTCCATTTTAAAATCTATTTTATAAATCATTTATAAATTCATTTTAAAACGATTCCAACTTCATTTTCAATTTTAAATCAAAATTGAATTTTCCTTATCATTATAATATATAAATGATAATATTTTTGAAATATCAGATTTTGAATTCATTTCCTTTTCGATGTTCATTATAAGAATGAATATAATCGATATAAAAATCTTGCACGTCAAAATGGCTTTAATCTAATCAACACAGCTTTATATATTTCAATATTTTCTTGTCCATCCCAAATCGGACATCAAAATCATATTTTGATCCATTATTGAATATTATTTTTAAATATTCATTATTCGTCATTTTAAAATATTCGTTAATTTAAAATATTCGTTGTTTCTGAATTGGAATCAGACACAGCCAATTACCGTATAATTTTATTTATATGGATTTCATACACACATGTACACAACAATAATCGAACATAGTCAACCATCATCGAGAGTACACTACACAACTGCATAAGCGTTAAATATGAATAATTAATGCTTACAACAGCATGTCAACCAATTGATTGACATACAACTAAACAATTGGAATTAGTGTATGTCAAATATCATCCCAATACCCGTGTGGGGTTTCAATCAACACACACTGATTTTATTTGTGCAGTTGGGCGATGTGTAAAATATATCGCCCCAATCAATATCAGTTAAATGTGTGTACATAAACAAATCGTCCGATTTGTAAATGAATATTTATTTTATTCATATACTCGTTAAAAATTATATTTTTAATGATAAAATATTTGTTTCAACACATGAATATTATATACAGTTCATTTCTGCAATAAAAATGATATTTTTATTGTTCTAACATTTTTAGAAAATTTCGGTAGCGTAACGGCGCGATACTAGAACCGGAATAAGGTCTAGCCTTATCCCTCGCTTAGTACTGGCTCGCGCCATACACATACCAATTCTAATCAATTCATTTCACTTCCCAAGCCAAATTCAAACAAATAAACCAATCAACCAAACAATCAAACAAACATGGTTTCAAACAAAGGTGCCGAGTGGTACTAAGCACCGCCTGCATCCTAGTATATAAGTTTAACTAGCAAATAAAGTAAAGTGAGAAGTTCTCACCTTTGGGATCCACTCCTCCGTTCTTTGATTGTCGATCTATATTGCATACCTACGTTAAAAATCATATTTTTAACCCATTAATAATTATTCCTTGTATGACCATTTTATAAATAAAGCATATACGATAAAAATCATATTTTTAGCTTTCTAAAAAAGTATTTCCATAGCTTAACTATTTTAAAAGTATCATACATAGGCTAAAAATTATATTTTTTAGCATTCTAAAAATATTTCTATAGCATACCCTAGTTAAAAATCATATTTTTAACTTACTAAAAATATTTCCTTTTTACGATAAAAATCATATGTTTATCTTTCTAAAAAGATTTTATTCCTACGATACAAATCTCGTTTTTATCTAATTAAAAATAATACGATTCATACGATAAAAATCATATTTTTCATTTCAAAGAAAATTTCATTTTCTTTATTTCAAAGAAAATTCTTATTTTCATAATCAAAGAAAATTAATATTTTCATAACAAAGAAATTCTAATTTTCATAATTCAAAGAAATGTTATTTTCAATCAAAGAATTCTAATTTCTTATTTCAAAGAAAATCTATTATTTTCTAATCGAAGAAAATCATTTTTTTCCTAATCAATGAAAATCATATTTTCTTAATTTAAAATCTCATCTTTTGTTAAATAAAAATCAAATCTGTAACGACCCGAATTTCCGTACCCTTTGAGTCAACTAATAACACCACACGCCCAACCCAAATTGCATAGAAATGCGAATCATTATTAGAAAGAAGTTAGAGGATGAGAAATAGAAAGAAAGAAATATTAGAATAGAAGAAAAAGAAGATCACAAACTCACAACGGAACGAATAAAATATATTAGATAACATTAATTTTGAAATACAAATCAATAACTTTATATACATACCATTATCAGAGCACAACGGTTAACCCTGGAACAGTTATAAACACATGTTTCCAGATACAACATAGTACACAGCGGAAAATGTGATAGTCTATAGCTAATAAATGAAGCCTCCTGCTTCAAGCTCCTCCAAGGTGAATCTGTAAAATCCCAACTACTTGACTGCCCATACAAATTTGGGCACCCAAGAGTTTAGGGAAAACAACAAAATAAACTCTGGGTCAGTCATGGGATTGGTGTGAGTAAACTCCAACCATTTGTTTAACTTTCAAAAATTCTTTTCCAAAAGAAATGATAATCGTAAGACCAATCCACACATAAACACGGATGGTTTTTACCTTACGATAACCAAATTATTTTGATATCAAAATCTGGTGATATTATAATAGTGTCTACAACAAATAATTAGAATCTAGCGGAACGCTTGCATCTCACGCTCCATATATAATATAAAATCGAAAACCGCAGGGCGCTTATTGGAGATTGGATTTCCAACATGACAAGGTATGGGACTACCTTCAGATAGTGTACCTCTAGAGGCGAATACACTGGGTTCAACAAGAACTTCTTGCAACCCGGCCCACACATAGCCGACCACTCATTTTGCTTGAGTGTATCGAATGTATATCACCAACGGTTGGGATCAACAATCGTTTCCCCAAAAGGGACAGGATCGATAGATTAAAGAAGTAAATGGAATTTCTCTAGATAGGTGATTATACATCCTAATGGGAGCGACCCACATAGCCATGCTGCCTGCCCGATTTTTGTCAATCCCCGATTGTGAGGCTTGAGGTTTGAATTAACAGAACAACCCTTGCATTTTTTTCTGTCTTCATAATCTCTTATGCCAATACGGAGTGGTTTTCAGATATTAAATCTGATCCCGGTCTCTCCATATTGACTACGGAGGTATAAAATAAATCAAAACTTTGATAGTCGGTGATTTAACTATCACAGAAACATCCATACAATCAAAGGTCCTATTTCCAATTGGAAATTCTACCGATCAAGCATCAAATAACACTGGGCCCCTTTAAATCAATTCCTGATTATATTATTATTTCAAATTCTGGTTTCCCTATCTTTCGTATCCCTTTGAAGCTCGATTTCCCTCACGATTCTTTGAAAAACATTTCCAATAAGTAATTTCTTTATTCGAGATAATATATCTTTTCCCCATTTAGAAAACATTTCTATATATATATTAGCGAATCCTTATTTTCTATATTCAGAAAATATGCCGCATTAATATTGGAAAATATTTCCAAATTCTCTTTCTTAATTCCTCATTGACCAATTCATTTCATTTTCTATACGTAGAAAATATCTCCCATTTTATTGGGAAAAACATTTCAAATTCTTTTAAATTAACGCAATGTTATAAACATCGTTATTATAACTTAAAACATTAACCAATTATTAACTAACCAGGATGTTAACCAATCTTCACTATCGAACCTTAACCATTTCTCCATCAATCATGAAGTCAATCAATTTGGGGTATAATTGCCTCTCATACCTTAATTGAACAACATTCTTAACTTCGAAATAGTCAAAACTCACAGCTTCATCCCTTACGCGACTTTTGGATTCAATCTAAGAACACACTTCTTTTACAGAAAAATATTGATTATAATGGTAGCGTTATAATCACTATTTCCAAGTCTTTGATTTATAAAACATTTCTTTCAATGACAGCATTACAATCGCTGTTTAGCTTTTATTATAATAGCAACATTAAAATAGCTGTTAAAACATTTGTGATAACAGTAGCATTATAATCGCTGTTTAGATTTACAAAAACATATATTATAACAACAGCGCTATAATCGCGGTTTAGATTTACAAAACAAATATCATAACATCAGCACTATAATCGTTGTTTTAAATAAAGTACCGTGTGCGACGCACATGCCTCCGTTGTTCATTTATAAACTCTGTTTATTTTAAACAATTCAAGTTCTCCTTTAAATGTATTTTCAAGCTATACGTTCTTTAACTTCTGAAATTAACTCAATTTGATGACTATAAATCCCTTTTTAGATATATTATTGCAAACTATAGAATTAATTGAATATTGACTTCTAAATGTATTCAAATTAATTCATAGGTTCATGTTAAATAAAATTTAGATATTCTTCCGAGACATAAATCATTTGTAAAATTCGATATCGCCGAATTCCTATTTAAAATTTCATCAGATTTATCTCAATTAATTTTTATTTTCCAATCTTTGGAATATAACCCATCGTTTCTTTCGAAACCAATTTTCCCACTCAAATCTCTTTTACCACTATTGCATTCAAATCTCACTTCAAATATCGGTATCAACACCATTTACCAATTTGCTTATATAAATTCAACTTGAATTTATATTTTTCTTTATTTTATGATATATATTTTATTTAATTTATAAACATCGTTATAAATAACATCTTGTTTTAATTCACTTAAACAAGTTTCAATTTTCTTTCCATTTGATATCTAATTTCTATTTTGAAAATAATTTAAAATTCAAATCTCTTTTCTACGGTCTTAAATATTTTACGGTATTTAAATACCAAAATTTATCGAGCCAGTGTAATTCAACCACAACAAAATCAATCACGATCATATATCATAAATAAATAAAACAGTAAATAAAATGTTGAGGAATCCAGTTGGATCCCTCCAACCTGTCTCCCTGCATCCAAAGACGTTAATCAACATTAATTTCACAAAAATATGAATTATTGTGGTGAACAGAATTATTAAACGATCAACGATATAACTATAGCATCCAATTCAACCAATTTATTAACCATTCAGCTAACCAATCATCACACAGTATAAAATTACTATAACTAAATTTAAAACTCGTTTATATAAAAATATAAACGAGCCAGAGTTAGTGAGTGTACTCACCTTATTTGTAGTTGAAGGTTCTACATTTGGTTTTGTTTTGAAATCAAACAAGTGTTTGATTTTTCTATGAAACCCCGGTAGCTTAATTTCCAGTCACGTTAGTTCCAAAATGTTGATTTCTTCGTTGGGATTCCAACGTGCTTTGTTTCGTATAATTCTGATGACATACGAAAAAAAAATAACTATACGAGTTATTACTTTATTGGTTTTTAAATAAATAATTTGAGCTAATTTACTCCATTAACCTAAGTACCTTATTAGCTTAAAATAACGGTCCCCTAATCCCGTAATTCACTAATCTCCTCCTCCCTGTAATGTTTCTGAACCAGTTACTCTCCATGGCCGATCACTTGTTCACTTTACAGGCTTTGAGTCGCCCTCCATTGGAAATAATCCACGCTTAACCACCCTTAATCACTAATTAAGCCCCTAAAACATGGGCTAACTCATCTTCCCCTTTAACCAAAAATTTGCTGCTCCAACATTTCAACCGAACGCAGCTCTTATTTTCCTCCACAACCAAAGAACCCAACTACCTAGTTACCGTTATTCATTTCTCTCTAACAAAGCTTTCAAATTCCTGTATTTCTCCCGGTTTAGATTTCTGTCCAACTCCTAAAACTTTAATACCCACCTCCCTTTCACTAACCTTAACTCTTCTTCCAAAAATTTGCAAATCCCTTCCAGTCAAAACGAACACAATATCCTTCCTTCCCAATCCTTATTTAACATGTTAATTACCATAATTTAGTGCTTAATCCCTTTATTTGCAAATTTAAACAACCGTAACCCAGTTATACCTTCCAGTGAAACGAGAACGTCTTCCCTTCCTCAACATCACCGTCGCCCGTGCTTGGGACCACCGGAGTTAACCCCCATCATTGCGACGCCACCGCCTATACCCCAACTCCAAACATCGGTAACTCCGGTCCACGATTTGCTTCCAGTTCGTCTGAATTTGTCCGAGAAGAATATCGTTCATCTCCCCTTTCTAGCTCCCACAGGTCGCCATAACTCCTCCGGCCACCACCAGTGGAAGCACCGCATACACCCACTCCTCTTTGCTTCAGGGACACCGACCATTGAGGCATCATTTCGCCGAAATCTCTAAGAAAACGAAAAAAAACCATGCTGCTATTGTGAAATTCGAACCTGATTCCTCCACCCTCGGACCACCGCAACACCGTCGATCACCACCTACTCCAAGACCCGACTCCCGCTTCAACTTCCGTATTGATAGCTTCGGCTAATACCTCGTGGTTTGGAAGATTCGTTCGAAGTGAGGGGTTTGTTGTGTTATACGAGTGTAAATATATATTATTTAATTTGATTTTGAAGTCACTAAATTTCGGTTTTGTTTCCTTACGTTGTTTTGGTTTTGGATCTGAGAAAAATGAGGAACGAAAAGAACAACAATGTTTAAAAGAGAAACAGCTTGGGGTCATGAAACTGAAATGGCTTGGGACACACGGTTCTCAATTCCTTGGCAAGCACGGATTAAAGATATGCAGTACACACTACTGTAAACTTGCAAAATTTTATTTATTATTTTAGGAGTATGTTTATATTATATTCCTTTGTAATATATATTTTCAAAGGCAAGAACGTATCGTTTCAGATAGAAGAAAACTTTGACTTAAGTGCTAGTTTCAAATAGCTGGGATGATATAACTATCATAAGGTAAGCCAAAGTAACATGCGAATTTAACAAGTCTGACAAAAATAACGTGCCATATTAAATGATGCATTAAGTAGACTCTAACCAAATTAAATAATCAAACAAAAAGACTACGGTTTGGTTTTACATGTTGGAAAGGGAGACAAACCCAAGAACAACTGAAATCTTTGACCAAATAAATCGTATCCTACCTTGATAATGTAGCGGTATTCTCAAAGATTTTCGAGAAGAAATGACCGAGATGTTACAGAGATTTGGTTTAGTCTTTATAAAGATTTCGTTTATGTTCGAGCCGCTACAAATAGAAGTAAGAATACGATCGTGTCCAGCGAGGTACCACGGTTCCAAAAATATAATAATATCGGTAGTTTAACTTATATTATGAAACCCCAAAATATAGATATAGGGTGCAAAATACTCCAAATAAAAAGTTGCGTATTTAATTAATTAAAAATTTCAGTAAAATTATAAAAATTAAATTATCACTACGCCTCAAAAGAATCTTGTCCAAATTCGAATCCAATATTTAATTATATTAAATAAACCATTATGGCTTATACACGACTCCACAGCGACTTTCTGAAAATCTGATTTGGACATAACTCCCAATATATGAGACGAAATCTCGAATTTTCTCTTCCATTAAAAAATATAGGTAAATAGAACCGAACGTTTCTTGTTTCAAAGAAATCCGACT
Source organism: Allium sativum (assembly GCA_030737875.1). Lineage (NCBI taxonomy): Eukaryota > Viridiplantae > Streptophyta > Magnoliopsida > Asparagales > Amaryllidaceae > Allium > Allium sativum. Next base: position 268,639,134 of record CM060922.1, on the reverse strand, counting down.
TATTTTGAATCTTGTATATCTAATCAAAGTTCAAAACATTAAATTACGAACTGTCGCGACTTTACGAGCTCATTTCAAATTATATTATAAATTATACGTTTAAATATCGTTTTATTAAATAAATTCCTATATATAATTCAAATAAAATATTTAAAACAATTTTAAATATTCAGAGTTCAACGGCTAAAAATCTGAGTCGTTACATTCCTTCCCCCTTAAAATAATTTCGTCCTCGAAATTGCTAAGGTAGGAAAAATGTCACATACCCTATTAACTAGGTCCAAAATTCCTTTTTGTTCAATTCTTAACTTTAGTTTAAGTGGACCAATTTATTTCAATTAAAATATTAATTTATTATTACTAACGAAAATTTTCAAAAATTCTGAAAATTTTCTAACACTTTAAATTATGAATTTTTTTGGCAGCATCTCCTCTGCACGGCTCAATCGGTACAACCCCAACTCGCCTTTCTAGGCCTTCTCCAATCCAAAAGAAAATCAAAAAGCCAAGCGGCTTGCCTCATGGGCTCATAAAACCATCAAACCCAAGTAATATTGTAAACATGTACCTTTTTGTCGGGCATAATTCTATCTCTTGCATCTGCTTCCATTCAATAACTGCTCAGCATATATCCATTTCCATTTGGTTTCAAATCAACCTAACTTCCAGTTTTTAACACTCTAATCAACTTCTGATTAGCTCACTTCCATTCACTAATCCAAACTGGGTTCTGTTTCCAAAAAACAACCCTCTTATTCTGCTTGAGTTCAATTCCATCACAGTTTAATTCCAAACAACATCATCCAATATATATTCAACTCGTTTATACATAGGTCGAAATAATTCGAATATCAACATTTCTCTTTATTTAATTTTATTCAGAATTATTTCTAATTTAATCCAATTTAACTTAAGTTAAATTTCAATTCAATTGGTACATTTTTACAATTTCAATTTATTCAACTTATACAAGTTAAATTTTAATTTCAGAATTCAAATTTCCGGTTTTATTTCAAATTAGTTTGAAATCAAATATATTTATATACATATATTTATAATCAACTCAACTCAAACATTAGAATTTCTAAAACAACTCTATTTTTCTCAAACAATTTCCATTAATAAACTTATTATGGTAGCAATCCATCACTTAAAAACTTGAAAATGAATACCGATAATGTCGCGACCCATTATCAGTACTATTTTCTCGCCCCCTGAAGTGATTTCAATGCTTAATCACTTTCAAAAAATCATTTAAATCGATTTTATGTCCAAAATCCCTTCAAAATAATGCTAGATTACCTTTGAAAATAGTTTAGAAAATATTTCTAAATATCCGGGATTTAAATTCCAATTCTAAACAATCCAATTGTAATTCAGTTCATTTGTATATTCCATTCTTATACAAATCCCATTTGATTATCTCGACATTATAATCTTACTTGATTATAACGATAACAACCAATAATTCTAGAAAATTCTTTCTTTGTATCAAAATAATATTTGGGTAAAATTATTTCATTTACCCTCTTTTAAAACAATACTGTATCGAATTGCTTTGCTCGAGAATTTAGAAACACCTCTCGATACAGTTGTACATCCTATATCGACCAGAATTCATAAACCACTCAACAAACCAGTCAACACAATATAAAACCATTTTTTATGCAATCTACAAATACGCGCTCAAATATATACCCTCAAATTCAATCTAGGGTATTTCTAACCCCATCTCTATTGAATCACGCCACAGAGCCAAGGTTACAACTCAACCTTCAGCTTTGATACCCACTGTAACGACCCGGCGATTTCGGTAGGCTTTTCAACCATCCCTCAACCCCAAGGCAGAGGGCTAACCTCCCCCCGTGGCTTACACTGGTACCTCAGAACTGCTTTTACGGCCAGCCTCGCGACTCGACCAACCCACATTGTTGGGAGATGTAGGGGTTAGAGTCTCCCGTTTGCCACCTAACGCAAAGCGAGAACCCCTATCATCCGTACCAATTAAGCAACCAGCTCTGATACCAAATGTCACAACCCAAATTTCCGTACCCTTTGAGTCGACTAATAACACCACACGCCCAACCCAAGAGAACAGGAATACAAATCATTATTAGAAAGAAGTTAGAGGATGAGAAATAGAAAGAAAGAAATATTAGAATAGAAGAAAACGAAGATCACAAACTCACAGCGGAACGAATAAAATATATTAGATAACATAAATTTTGAAATACAAATCAATAACTTTGTCCCTGGAACAGTTATAAACACCCGTTTCCAGATACAACATAGTACACAGCGTAAAATGTGATAGTCTATAGCTAATAAATGAAGCCTCCTGCTTCAAGCTCCTCTAAGGTGAATCTGTAAAATCCCAACTACTTGACTGCCCATACAAATTTGGGCACCCAAGAGTTTAGGGAAAACAACAAAATAAACTCTGGGTCAGTCATGGGACTGGTGTGAGTAAACTCCAACCATTTGTTTAACTTTCAAAAATTCTTTTCCAAAAGAAATGATAATCGTAAGACCAATCCACACATAAACACGGATGGTTTTTACCTTACGATAACCAAATTATTTTGATATCAAAACCTGGTGAAATTATAATAGTGTCTACAACAAATAATTAGAATCTAGTGGAATGCTTGCACCTCACGCTCCATATATAATATAAAATCGAAAACCGCATGGCGCTTATTGGAGATTGGATTTCCAACATGACAAGGTAAGGGACCACCTTCTGATAGTGTACCTCTAGAGGCGAATACACTGGGTTCAACAAGAATTTCTTTCAACTCGGCCCACACATAGCCGACCACTCATTTCGCTTGAGTGTATCGAATGTATATCACCAACGATTGGGATCAGCAACCGTTTCCCCGAAAGGGACAACATCAATAGATTAAAGAAGATTATACATCCAAATGGGAGCGACCCATATAGCCATGCTGCCTGCCCGATTTTTGTCAATCCCCGATTGTGAGGCTTGAGGTTTGAATTAACAGAACAGCCCTTGCATTTTTCTCCGTCTTCATAATCTCTTCAACATAAGTTGATTCGTAATGCTTATTCCAATACAGAGAGGTTTTCAGATATTAAATCTGATCCCGGTCTCTCGATATTGACAACGGAGGTATAAAATAAATCGAAACTTTGATAGTCGGTGATTTAACTATCACAGAAACATCCATACAATCAACGGTCGTATTTCCAATTGGAAATTCTACCGATCAAGCATCAAACAACATTGGGCCCCTGTAAATCAATTCCTGATTATATTATTATTTCAAATTCTTATTTCCCAACCTTTCGTATCCCGTTTAAGCTCGATTTCCCTCACGATTCTTTGAATAACATTTCCAGTAAGTAATTTCTTTGTTCGGGAAAATATCTCTTTTCCCCATTTAGAAAACATTTATTTATATATATATATATATATATATATATTATATATATATATTAGCGAATCCTTATTTTCTATATTCAGAAAATATGCCGCATTAATATTGGAAAATATTTCCAAATTCTCTTTCTTACTTCCTCATTGACCAATTCATTTCATTTTCTATACGTAGAAAATATCTCTCATTTTATTGGGAAAACATTTCAAATTCTTTTAAATTAACGCGATGTTATAAACATCGTTGTTGTAACTTAATACATTAACCAATTATTAACTAACCAGAATGTTAACCAATCTTCACTATCGAACCTTAACCATTTCTCCATCAATCATGAAGTCAATCAAGTTGGGGTATAATTGCCTCTCAGACTTTAATTGAACAACATTCTTAACATCGAAATAGTCAAAACTCACAGCTTCATCGCTTACGCGACTTTTGGATTCAATCTAAGAACACTCTTATTTTACAAAAAATATTGATTATAACGGTAGCGATATAATCGTTGTTTCCAAATATTTGATTTATAAAACATTTCTTTCAATGACAGCGTTACAATCGCTGTTTAGCTTTTATTATAATAGCAACATTAAAATTGCTGTTAAAACATTTGTGACAACAGTAGCATTATAATCGCTGTTTAGATTTACAAAAACATATATTATAACAACAGCGCTATAATCGCTGTAAAGATTTACAAAACAAATATCATAACATCAGCACTATAATCGTTGTTTTAAATAAAGCACCGTGTGTGACGCACACGCCTCCGTTGTTCATTTATAAACTCTGTTTATTTTAAACAATTCAAGTTCTCCTTTAAATGTATTTTCAAGCTATACGTTCTTTAACTTCTGAAATTAACTCTATTTGATTACTATAAATATCTTTTTAGATATATTATTGCAAACTATAGAATTAATTGAATATTGACTTCTAAATGTATTTAAATTAATTCATAGGTTCATGTTAAATAAAATTTAGATATTCTTCTGAGGCATAAATCATTTGTAAAATTCGACATCGCCGAATTCCTATTTAAAATTTCATCAGATTTATCTTAATTAATTTTTATTTTCCAATCTTTGGAATATAACCCATCGTTTCTTTCAAAACCAATTTTCCCACTCAAATTACTTTTACCACTATTGCATTCAAATCTCACTTCAAATATCGGTATCAACACCAATTACCACTTTGCTTATATAAATTCAACTTGAATTTATATTTTTCTTTATTTTATGATATATATTTTATTTAATTTATAAACATCATTATAAATAACTTGTTGTTTTAATTCACTTAAACAAGTTTCAATTTTCTTTCCATTTGAAATCTAATTTCTGTTTTGAAAATAATTTAAAATTCAAATCTCTTTCCTACGGTCTAAAATAGTTTACGGTATTTAAATACCAAAATTTATCGAGCCAGTGTAATTCAACCACAACAAAATCAATCACGATCGTTTATCATAAATAAATAAAACAGTAAATAAAATGTTGAGGAATCCAGTTGGATCCCTCTAACCTGTCTCCCTTCATCCACAGATGTTAATCAACATTAATTTCACAAAAATATGAATTATTATGGTGAACAGAATTATTAAACGATCAACGATATAACTATAGCAACCAATTTATTAACCATTCAGCCAACCAATCATCACACAGTATAAAATTAGTATAAATAAAATTAAAACTCGTTTATATAAAAATATAAACGAGCCAGAGTTAGTGAGTGTACTCACCTTATTTGCAGTTGACGGTTCTGCCTTTGGTTTTGTTTTGAAATCAAACGAGTGTTTGATTTTTCTCTGAAACCCCGGTAGCTTAGTTTCCATTCATGTTAGTTCCAAAATGTTGATTTCTTCGTTGGGATTCCAACGTGCTTTGTTTCGTATAATTCTGATGACATATGAAAAAAATAACTATATGAGTTATGACTTTATTGGTTTTTAAATAAATAATTTGAGCTAATTTACTCCATTAACCTAAGTCCCTTATTAGCTTAAAACAACGGTCCCCTAATCCCGTAATTCACTAATCTCCTCCTCCTTGTAATGTTTCCGAACCAGTTACTCTCCATGGCTGATCACTTGTTCACTTTACAAGCTTTGAATCGCCCTCCATTGGAAACAATCCACGCTTAACCACCCTTAATCACTAATTAAGCCCCTAAAACATCGGCTAACTCATCTTCCCCTTTCACCAAAAATTTGCTGCTCCAACATTTCAACCGAACACAGCTCTTATTTTCCTCCACAACCAAAGAACCCAACTACCTAGTTACCGTTTATTCATTTCTCTCTAACAAAGCTTTCGAACTCCTGTATTTCTCCTAGTTTAGATTTCTGTCCAACTCCCAAAACTTTAATACCCACCTCCCTTTCACTAACGTTAACTATTCTTCCAAAAATTTGCAAATCCCTTCCAGTCAAAACGAACACAATATCCTTCCTTCCCAATCCTTGTTTAACATGTTAATTACCATAATTTAGTGCTTAATCCCTTTATTTGCAAATTTAAACAACCGTAACCCAGTTATACCTTCCAGTGAAACGCGAACGTCTTCCCTTCCTCAACATCACCGTCGCCCGTGCCTTGGACCACCGGAGTCGACCCCCATCATTGCGATGCCACCGTCTATACCCCAACTATAAACGCCAGTAACACCGGTCCCCGATTTGCTTCCAGTTCGTCTGAATTTGTCCGAGAACGAATATGTTTCATCTCCCCTTTCTAGCTCCTACAGGTCACCATAACTCCTCCGGCCACCACTAGTGGATGCGCCGCATACACCCCCTCCTTTTTGCTTCAGGGACACCGACCATCGAGGCATCATTTCACCGAAATCTCTAAGAAAACGGAAACAACCCATGCTGCTATTGTGAAATTCAAACCCTGATTCCTCTACCCTCGGACCACCGCAACACCGCCGATCACCACCTACTCCAAGACCCGACTCCCGCTTCAACTTCCGTATTGATAGCTTCGGCTAATACCTCGTGGTTTGGAAGATTTGTTCGAAGGAAGTGAGGGGTTTGCTGTGTTATACGAGTGTAAATATATGTTATTTAATTTGATTTTGAAGTCACTAAATCTCGGTTTTGTTTCCTTACGTTGTTTTGGTTTTGGATCTGAGAAAAATGAGGAATGAAAAGAACAACAATATTTAAAAGAGAAACAACTTAGGGGTCACGAAACTGAAATGGCTTGGGACACACGGTTCTTGATTCCTTGGCAAGCACGGATTAAAGATATGCAGTACACGCTACTGTAAACTTGCAAAAATTTATCTATTATTTTAGGAGTATGTTTATTTTATATTCCTTTGTAATATATATTTTCAAAGGCAAGGACGTATCGTTTTAGATAGAAGAAAACTTTGACTTAAGTGCTAGTTTTAAATAGCTGGGATGATATAATTATCATAAGGTAAGCCAAAGTAACATGCGAATTTAACAAGTCTGACAAAAATAACGTGCCATATTAAATAATGCATTAAGTAGACTCTAACCAAATTAAATAATCAAACAGAAAGACTACAGTTTGGTTTTACTCGTTGGAAAGGGAGACAAACCCAAGAACAACTGAAATCTTTGACCAAATAAATCGTATCCTATCTTGATAAGGTCGCGGAATTCTCAAAGATTTTCGAGAAGAAATGACCGAGATGTTACAGAGATTTGGTTTAGTCTTTATAAAGATTTCGTTTATGTTCGAGCCGCTACAGACAGAAGTAAGAATACGATCGTGTCCAGCGAGGTACCACGATCCCAAAAATATAATAATATCGGTAGTTTAACTTATATTATGAAACCCAAAATATTGATATAGGGTGCAAAATACTCCAAATAAAAAGTTGCGTATTTAATTAATTAAAAATTTCAGTAAAATTATAAAAATTAAATTATCACTACGCCTCAAAAGAATCTTGTCCAAATTCGAATCCAATATTTAATTATATTAAATAAACTGTTATGGCTTATACACGACTCCACAACAACTTTCTAAAAATATGATTTGTACATAACTCCCAATATATAAGACGAAATCTCGAATTTTCTCTTCCATTAAAAAATATAGTTAAACAGAACCGAACGTTTCTTGTTTCAAAGAAATCCGACTTATTTTGAATCCTGTATATCTAATCAAAGTTCGAAACGTTAAATTACGAACCGTCGCGACTTTACGAGCTCATTTCAAATTATATTATAAATTATACGTTTAAATATCGTTTTATTAAATAAATTCCTATATATTATTCAAATAAAATATTTAAAACAATTTTAAATATTCAGAGTTCAACGGCTAAAAATCCGGGTCGTTACAAAATCTTTTCTTAGTTGAAAATCAAATCTTTTCTTTATTAAAAATCAAAACTTTCGTTAATTAAAAATCAAATCTTTGTTAATTAAAAATCAAATCTTTATTTTGCTATCATATAAAAACCCTATTTTTATTTCCATAAAACTAATTACTTTTAAATAAATAAAAATAAACAAGTAAATAAAATAAAATAGAAATAAATTTTTTTACAGCCAATCAGATTTTCCAGAGGGGGAGGGTAGAGGATGGCGTAAGTGTAGCGAAAAGGGGGGTGGCGCCTCTGACGTCGGAGGAGGCGGAGGTGGGTAATGGCGGTAGTGCTAAGGTTTTATATGGGTTTGTGGGAGGTTTTTTTTGGCGCGGGGTCTTAATTAGAGGGAGAAAGAGGAGAGAGAGGGAAGGGGCTGAAGGGGGGATCGCTGGAGGCGGAGGGCCGTCGATGGGCGGTGGTGGTGCGCAGGCCGTGGGAAGAGGGAGGCGACGGGATTACGGGGTGTGGTTCTTTATTATTTTTTTATTTTCTTCTGAAATGAGCGTTGACTCAAAGGAGAGGAGGGTATGTGATTACATATTTTATATATTTAATATTTTTAAATTCCAAAAAGTTAAATTTTTATTCGATCTCCAAATCGAACCCAACGATCGTCACCCCCAGCTAATTACCGGCATTCCAGACACAATGGGATATGTCCGGCCAGCCAATTCGACCTTTTCGGTCAGTTTTCGTCCAAATTAAAATATAAATCAATATACTGAATTTAAACGTACATTTCAACTTATCGGGGACACATACTGACTCCAAAAATTCCAGAAAAATAAATCCAACCATGTTTTGACGATACGGTCCTAACAAAACTAATTTCGTCAAATTTGGAGACCGTTTGAAAAATGGTCATTTTCCAGTCGGTAAAATTCAAACTGAAATGACCAAACACGTTTAAATCCACCATGCTCGCATATTAATTCAAAAAATTATGAAAATTGGAATCTAGCAATAATTTGACATTCCGAATCCAACAAAAATGGTCTCATCGAAAATGGAGGTTGTTTGCAAAATCGCTATTTTTAAGGGCAAATATTATATAAAATTCCATAACGACTATTCTGGATTTTCAACTGGACATAACTTTTTAGTCCCGTTATGAAATCTGGATTTTTCACATTCGTTGGAAAGATATTTTCAAATAGATTCAAATATTTTTGGTTTTATTAAAATCCGGTTTATTTTGAATCATGTACATTCATTTGAAATTTGAAATCGAATTTTCAAACTACCGCGCCATTTCAGGCTCGTTATATAATTAAAATAAATTTATTCGTTCTAACTTCGATTTTAATAAATTTATACGTACTAATTCTAATCAAAATAAATTTCTAGTTGTTATTATTTAAAATAAATCATTTTAAATATTCAAAATTCATTAAAATTGCCAAAATAAATTTTTTAAATTGGTTCCGATTTTTCGGGTTATTACAATCTCCCCCACTTAAAATCTTTTCGTCATCTAAAAGGAATGGAGCTGAAAGTTTTTTAACTAATCAACTCAACTTTCAGTTTGGCTTTCATTCTTCAACTTTTCAGTTTCTAAGAATTTTCCAATTCTTCAAAAAATTGGCTAACACCCTAAATTTTTGAATTTTTTTGCCATACCCTCCTTTGTACGGTGAGACGTTTAAAACAACAACTAGCCACGCAGGGCCCTCACCATCCAGAAAGAAAAAGAAAAAGCTAAGCGGCTAGCCAATCGGCTCATAAAATCATCCAAACCCAAGAAAATAGTAAACATGTACCTATTTGTCGGGCATACAATTTTATTCCTCTTCTTTAGCCTCCTTGGTATGAAACCTGTTCAATGTATAAACATATATATGCATGCAATTTCAACCAATTTTCAATTCAGTTAAACATTTGACACAATTTGGATAAATTTACTTTCCTTCACATGTTGGTTTAAATGAATAATCACATAACACAATCAACAATCAGCAATCAATTAGTTGATTAACGTTTCAAACACATAACTTTAATACATAGTCAAAAAATCAGATTTTTAGTGCCAAATCACAACAATAGACCCTATCTAATTTTGGTTCTCACACCAGTCAATTGGAAATATATAGACATCCCACTTTTGAAACTCGAGCATAAATACTGATAATGTCTTAACATCACCAGAATTATGTCCGGGCAACTAGAGTGTAATTCTATATTTATCCAGTATATTTGAGACTTTGAATATACGTTCATGACGCGTATATGCAAAATCTTCATATACTAGATAGTCCAAATTCAATATAAAATAAATATTCAAATACGTATAATATGGTTTAAATTTTCAAAACAAAATTTGTTTTCAATTTTATTTTAAAAATAACACTCTTTACACCCGTTCTAGGATACTACTGATCCTATCTCTAATGAATCATTCTCATTGGATATTACTAATCCAATCTCTAATGAATTCTTTCGTTTGGTTCTAACGTGTCTTGTTCTCGAGCTCTGTAAACCAGAGCTCTGATACCAAGCTGTGACGACCCGAACTTCCCCGGTCTCTGAAGAGAAGAGAAAGAACGGATGGTCTGAGAACAAGACTAATCAGAACGCAAACAGAAGAATATTTCATTGCTATTACAATAATTTACATCAGAGTACAAGAATATACAGAGTATGAACAAATAATATACATTTGATAAATATCAGAGATTTACAAATTTCAATGCAGCGGAAAATAATATAAAACACAACTGAAAGAAATACACAGATGCAGAGCATTCCGAATATAGCTCCAGCTGTAAACCAGGATCCTGTGAATATAGTATATACGAAACCAAAACTACTAGCTGCCCGTGTGGAAAATAGAGGCACCCAGAGTTTAGGTTAAAACAATAAACTCCAGGTCAGTCATGTGACTGGTGTGAGAACTAAAACAGTTATTTAAAACTTTACTTTAGAAATTAGGTAAATCAAGGGACCACGCCATATAACACGGAACGGGTTTCCTCCCAAGAATACCAGTGCATAAAACAGTCTATAAACAACGCAATGCCTTTTGGAAAAATGAAGCTATTATGAGACCCAGGTCCCATCACACAATGCAACGCAAGCCGGAGGATAGGGTTCTCCCTTATAATAGCCAAACATGTTTGGTACGTTTAAAACAAATCATTTGATAATATTATAAGTGCATAGTGTATAAAACAACTTCAAATATAAATGTATCAGTCCTAGACGGCATGGGTACCATATATCATGTCGCCAATAATAGGCTCTACAATCAAAACCGAAATGTCACGTATTAGAAATTGGATTTCGGTTATGAGTCGAGGCTAGGGATGGCTCCTCACCACTTCGAGACACTCTAGCAAATGTCTCAGGACTCCCCGTAGAGAACTCTGGATCGGTAGGGCCGGTCCTCTCTTACGTTTGAGGATTGGAAATTCCTGAACACACGTTTCCCGGTCCTATCGGACCTAATCATCGGCTCCGTAGTAACCGATAAAACCGAGGCGCCTCGCTATCCAACATCCACATAGGTAAAAATATAAATGTCTGGGCTCCGTACCATGACACTACCCATAGATAGAAAGAAACGTCATGTTCTTCCAACGGTCCGATCCCGTTTTTGACTCATACCGAGGTGTGAGGCTCACAAATTAACACTATACACAAAGTTATGCTATATTAAAGCCGTGCTTTGATCATCAACCACAAGACTCTGCTTTTCAACAGAAGCCTTGATCATTGGCATCTCAACATGCCACACAGGCAATTCACGCCATGCGACTGATGTCTATCGATATATAACCTCTGAGCTCGTACGTCTCAGAGAAGGGTGTTAAGCAAGAGAATAAATTCTCCGCCACCAAATATATATATATATTTAATAGTGATAAATCAACACAGAATAAAATCCAATGTCAGACACACATCCATTTACAAGTTCGTTCTGGGTCCGAACGAAACTGGAGGCACCTTATTCCTCGTCCCATATGTCCAATACATGAGAGAGGTCCTCGCATATCCGGTCGATCTCCAAGTACGTCTGGACGATCACCACTTATGTCCTTATATTGGGTGTACAGCCCAATCAAGACATTAGTAATCATCCAAATGATGTGAAGACCTCCGGTCTTCAACCACTGTCTTCATCGTCGACTTATCGTCGAATCAGTTATTCGGAATGGGTATAAACCTGGCCTTTCCGAATAACTCGCGTATATTATAGACAAGTGCTATAAAACACAACATATGCCTCATTCCAACTTTGAATATTCTTTTATTTAAATATTCATATCCTCTGGGAAAGGTTTCCATTAATTTTACCAAAGATAAATTCTTTAAATTTATTCTTTAATCTTCCTTTGGATATCGATTCAAACCAAATTAAGGTTCATCCAAACTAGTCCGGATTAGCGATCCTTACCGAAGTAAACATCTATTTTATTTCCCAATCCCAACCCATGAAGCAAAACTGGTAATACTTCATATCTGACACCACGGTGTTATTGGTAAAATTAATGACCATTTCCCGTTTAAATCTAATTAAAGATTTAACTATTGCTTGGAGAAAAACGGGTGATACTCCACTCTCGATCATTTTCCAAATTGATAATTTAAATTATCACATTCGTATTTCAATCTAATTAAAGATTCATTAAAACTCCACTTGGTTTTAATCTTCCCAGAAATCAATATTAATGATTATTTAACTTTGGAAAATAAAACATGCTGCATCGACAATCTACCCGTACTATTGATTTCTGCCTATATACAACCTCTAAGCTCGTACGTCTTAGAGAAGGGTGTTAAGCAAGAGAATAAATTCTCCACCACCAAACCGATGTATATTTAGCAGAAATCAACCATACAGTTCGAAATACAATGTTAGACATGTAATCCTGTCTTTAAGTGGGTTAAAGAACTAATGTCATTTAAAACACAGTTCACGATAAACCCAAATCACATTCCATTAATTATGGAATCTTCACGCAAAATAGATCAATATATAATCAATATCAATTTTCGTATCAGACTAATAATATAAATGGAATAACGACAAAGCCTTTTAAATTCAATATAAATTAACAGTCTTCCTCCACAGAAGCTCACTTCGATTATTACCAAATCGAATTCCATTCAATTCCAATTTAATATATTAAATTGGAAAATTTTACTTTGTAAAATTTCCATTAAACCTTAATAAAAAGATTTATAAATTCCAAATCACATTTCATTGTAAATCGGGTTAAAGAACGAATGTCGTTAAAAACACAGTTCACAATAAACCCAATTTACATCCCATTTTATTCCAACTAAATGTTAATTAACTAAAAACTCTAATAATCTTAATTAAAATATTTATTCTTTTCACACGGGGTTTAAGAACAGTGTTATTTAAGTCACCATTCACAAAAACCCAAAATCCAATTCCTTTATTCAATTCCAATTAAATATTAATTAATTGGAAAACTTCACTAAATCTTAATTAAAAGATTTATTCTTTTCTCAACTGGGTTTAAGAACAGTGTTAATGAAAACACCATTCATGACAAAACCAAAATCCAATTTGATATTAAGTACAAGGCTCTAAATAGAAATTATACCGGCTTATATTTAATATCAAATTCTGAAACCAACAAATATCGTATTGGAAATAATGATATAAAATATATCTTTCAAATTTCCATAACAATATCCGTATAATCATGGAATCCAATATCAAAATATTCCGAAGATTATTTCCATTCCAAACCCATTCCAATTTGTTCGTTGGAAATTTCTGGTTATTATAAAACCGTTCACAAATCCAATTTATTTTATTTAAAAATAATTGGATTATAATCCTAGTTAATAACTGTTCATTTCGATAAAAATGTATTTTTATCTTTACAAATGTGGAATTTTTCATTCCAATTCTTACCAAATCATTTATTATGATTTTACCAAAATTATTAATATTTTTAATAATTTTATTAAGGCCCTTTCAGTCGATTTCCATAAACGGTCATCGAAATGCACTTACAGCGACCTTTTCCAAATTTGATTTGGACATAATTCTAAATCCAACCGTTAAATTTCAAATCTCTTGTATTTATTGGAAAGTTCTTTTCGATACGAACCCAATGGTTCTAGCTTAGGAGAATCCGACGGTCGGATCTCCCATAATGTGAATTCGAAGTCAATGGTCGAAATTTGCGAACGGCCGCGGCGCGGCGCATTCTATTCAGGCCATTATATTATATATATAATATATACTTTGTCGATTTCCGTTTAAAACGTATTTTATAAATCGTTTATAAATTCTTTTTAAAACGATTCCAACTTCATTTTCAATTTTAAATCAAAATTGAATTTTCCTTATCATTATAATACATAAATGATAATATTTTCAAAATATTAGATTTTGAAATCATTTCCTTTTCGATATTCATTATAAAAATGAATATAATCGATATAAAATCGTGCATGTCAAAATGATGTTAATCTAATCAACATGGCTTTATATATATCAATATTTTCTTGTCTATTCCAAATCGGACATCAAAACCATATTTTGATCCATTATTGAATATTATTTTAAAATATTAGTTATTTTAAAATATTCATTATTCGTCATTTTAAAATATTCGTTAAGTTAAAATATTCGTTAATTTAAAATATTCATTCTTTCCGAAATGGAATCAGGCACAGCCAATCACCGTACAATTTCATTTATATGGATTTCATACACACATGTACACAAGAATAATCGAACATAGTCAACCATCATCCGGAGTGCACTACACAACTGCATAAGCATTAAATATGAATAATTAACGCTTACAATAGCCTGTCAACCAATTGATTGACATACAACTAAACAATTGGGATTAGTGTATGTCAAATATCATCCCAATACCCGTGTGGGGTTTCAATCAACACACACCGATTTTATTTGTGCAGTTGGGCCATGTGTAAAATATATCGTCCCAATCAATATCAGTTAAATGTGTGTACATAAACAAATCGTCCGATTTGTAAATGAATATTTATTTTATTCATATACTCGTTAAAAATTATATTTTTAACGATAAAATATTTATTTCAACACATGAATATTTTATATAGTTTATTTCTGCAATAAAAATGATATTTTTATTGTTCTAACATTTTTAGAAAATTTTGACAGCATAACGGTGCGATACTAGAACCGGAATAAGGTCTAGCCTTATCCCTTGCCTAGTACTGGCTCGCGCCATACACATATCAATTCTAATCAATTCATTTCACTTCCCAAACCAAATTCAAACATATAAACCAATCAACCAAATAACCAAACAAACATGGTTTCAAACAAAGGTGTCGGGTTCTACTAAGCACCGTCTGCATCCTAGTATATAAATTTAACTAGCAAATAAAGTAAAGTGAGAAGTTCTCACCTTTGGGATCCACTTCTCCATTCTTTGATTGTCGATCTATATCGCATACCTACGTTAAAAATCATATTTTTAACCCATTAATAATTATTCTTTGTACGACCATTTTATAAATAACGCACATATGATAAAAATCATATTTTTAGCTTTCTAAATAAGTATTTCCATAGCTTAACTATTTTTAGAGTAGCATACATAGGCTAAAAATTATATTTTTGGCTTTCTAAAAATATTTCTGTAGCATACCCTAGTTAAAAATCATATTTTTAACTTACTAAAAATATTTACTTTTTACGATAAAAATCATATGTTTATCTTTCTAAAATTTTTATTCCTACGATACAATCTCGTTTTTATCTAACTAAAAATAATATGATTCATACGATAAAAATCATATTTTTCATTTCAAAGAAAATTCTTATTTTCATAATCAAAGAAAATTAATATTTTCATAACAAAGAAATTCTAATTTTCATAATTCAATCAAAGAATTCTAATTTCTTATTTCAAAGAAAATTCATTTTTTTCCTAATCAAAGAAATTCGTTTTTTTTCATAATCAATGAAAATCATATTTTCTTAATTAAAAATCTCATCTTTTGTTAATTAAAAATCAAACCTTTTCTTAGTTGAAAATCTAATCTTTGGTTTATTAAAAATCTAATCTTTTGTTAATTAAAAATCAAATCTTTTGGTAATTAAAAATCAAATCTTTATTTTGCTATCATATAAAAACCTTATTTTTATTTTTATAAAACTAATTACTTTTAAATAAATAAAAATAAACAACTAAATAAAATAAAATAGAAATAAAAAAAATTACAGCCAGTCGGATTTTTTTGGGGGGGGGGGGGAGGGGGAGGAGGGTAGAGGATGGCGCAGGTGGAGCCAAAAGGGGGGTGGTGGCGCATCTGACGTCGGAGGAGGCGGAGGTGGGTAATGGCGGCGGCGCTAGGGTTTTATATGGTTTTGTGGGAGGGTTTTTTTTGGCGCGGGGTCTTAATTAGAGGGAGAAAGATGAGAGAGAGGGAAGGGGCTGAAGGGGGGATGGCCGGAGGGGGAGGCGGATGGCCGTCGATGGGCGGTGGAGGCGCGCAGACCATGGGGAGAGGGAGGCGACAGGATTATGGGGTGCGTTTGTTTCTTCTGAAATGAGCATTGACTCAAAGGACATGAGGGTATGTGATTATATATTTAATATTTTAAAATTCCAAAAAGTTAATTTTTTATTCGATCTCCAAATCGAACCCAACGACCATCACCCCTAGTTAGTTACTCCCATTCCAGACACAATGGGATAAGTCCAGCCAGCCAATTCGACCGTTTCGGTAAGTTTTCGTCCAAATTAAAGTATAAATCAATATATTGGATTTAAACGTACATTTCAACTTACCGGGGCCACATACTGACTCCAAAAATTCCAAAAAAGTAAATCTAGCTATGTTTTGATGATACGGTCCTAATAAAACAAATTTTGTCGAATTTGGAGACCGTTTGAAAAACAGTCATTTTCCAGTCAATAAAATTCAAACTGAAATGACCAAACACGTTTAAATCCACCATGCTCACATATTAATTCTAAAAATTATGAAAATTGGAATCTAGCAATAATTTGACATTCCAGATCCAACACAAATGGTCTCGTCGAAAACGGAGGTCATTTGCAAAATCCCTATTTTTAAGGGCTAATATTATATAAAATTCCATAGCGACTATTCTGAATTTTCAACTGGACATAACTTTTTATTCCGTTATGAAATATGGATTTTTCACATTCGCTGGAAAGATATTTTCAAATAGATTCAAATATTTTTGGTTTTACTAAAATCCGATTTATTTTAAATCCTCTACATTCATTAGAAATTCGAAATCGAATTTTCAAATACCACGCAATTTCAGGATCGTTATATAATTAAAATAAATTTATTCGTTTTAAGTTCGGTTTAAATAAATTTATACATTCTAATTCTATTCAAAATAAATTTCTAGTCGTTATTATTTAAAATAAATCATTTTAAATATTCAAAATTCATTAAAATTGTCAATAATTTTTTTAAATTGGTTCCGATTATCCGGGTTGTTACAGAACTTTTCCATCATCCGGCAGTACTGTTCATCTTGAAGTATACCAAACGTAAAATTAACTCTTAACTTGTCCATGTGTTCGTGAGAAATGCTTGCTATCATAGGTCTTCGATGCGTAAAATTTCTCAAGTGCATGTTGACATACATTTCACAGTCATATCTGTTGTAAACAGAAAAAAAAGTTAGACATTTAATAGTAACAAAAAACAAACAATAATAGTAACATAAAACATAGACAATATCAACTTGTGAAATTCAGTAGATATATCAAACATAAAACAAATTTTTTATTTTGAAAGGATAGACGATTTTTTTTTAGTCTGAAATAAAATAAGAATTTGTACTAAACATTTACAAATTGTTAATTACAAAAACGAAATTTTGTAATTAAAAGTTTAGTTTTATCATTAACATTGCATATTTGCAAATAACAATTAACACATGACATTTATATTTAATTAACTTTTTTAAATCTGAAATTCAGTTTTGAAAAGATAGATACAACTATCTTTTCTAAATCTTAAAAAAAAAAAAAGATACTCTACAAAACATTTTAAATCTTTTAATTATAAAATTGAAATTTTGTAAGTAAAAGTTCGGTTTTATCACTAACATTGCATATTTGCAATAACAATTAACACATGACATATATATTCAATTATCTTTTTTAAATATGAAATTCAGTTTTGAAAAGATAGATGCAACTATCGTTGCTAATCTGAAATAAAATAAGATATTCTACTAAACATTTAAAAAAAATTAATTTAAAAAAAATATGAAATTTTGTAATTAAAAGTTCATTTTATCATTAACATTGCATATTTGCAACTAACAATTAACACATGACATATATATTCAATTATCTTTTTTAAATCTGAAGTTCAGTTTTGAAAAGATAGACACAACTATCTTTTCTAAATTTGAAATAAAATAAGATATTTTACTAAACATTTTAAAATTGTTAATTGCAAAATTGTAATTTTGTAATTAAAAGTTCAGTTTTATCTTTAATATTGCATATTTGTAAATAACAATTAACACATGACATATATATTCAAATATCTTTTTTAAATCTGAAGTTCAGATTTGAAAAGATAGATATAACTATCTTTTTTAAATCTGAAATAAAATAAGATATTCTACTAAACATTTTAAAATTGTTAATTACAAAAATGAAATTTTGTAATTAAAAGTTCATTTTTATCATTAACATTGAATATTTGCAGCTAATAATTAGCACATGGCATATATATATATATATATATATATATATATATATATATATATTCAATTATCATTTTTAGATCTGAAGTTCAGTTTTGAAAAGATAGATACAACTATCTTTTATAAATCTGAAATAAAATAAAATAAAACAAGTTTAGACTAAATTTATGTGTATAATTTAACAAATAGGACAAATATATATACTTACTTGTTGTCACCAGTTATTTTGAAAAAGTTTTTTATAATCTTAACTTCTTCGTCGAGCAAATGTTTTAGGAGCTGACAATCTTCAATTTTTATTTTACTCTTCTTTTTATTCCTCTCAAGAATGGTGAAAATGTCCAAATCTACTGGTTTTTCTTCTTTTTCATATATGTAAGTTGTATCCTTTTTACCTTGCACGCCTTTTTTTGCATTGAACTTGGTTTAATCAGTTTTTTTGCTATAAAATCCATTTATGAATACTTTACTGTGTTAATATGGACAAGTGCAAGATTTCTTACAGAAGAAAACAACAATTGAACACAGAATACTTTAAAAGATAAATGTATTTATCTTTTGAGTAATCAAATAGTAAAAAACCATGAATATTAATCAAACAACAAAAAGTAAGTTACAATCACACAAAAACACATAATAATAGTCGAAAATAGAAAATGCTAATGATTAGAAACTTCAATTACTTATAATGCCAAAAGATTAAAACATAGATTCATACATGTTGAGTCTTTAGTTTGAGAATATCGACTTGTTTGAGAAGGTCAATTTGTTTGAGAAGATCGACTTAGGGATTCAGGGTTTTAGGTAGTTATGAATCAACTTAGATTTTAGGGATTGACGAATCGGCTTAGGTCATGTTTTTAAAGATCGATGAAGCACAAAACCTTGTAATTGAAATTCGCCATAGAACTCAAACGACCGAGAAAAAAAAATATTGTAATCAATTTAGATCTAGAGAAAAAAATAGTATTTCAGTTTTTGATTTCATTTGAAGCTGGATGCAATTAGAAGACGACGGAAAAAATGGACAAGGGTTCTGAAATTTGTCCTAGAAAATAATTAATTCGAATGTGTGCCCTAGAAATTAATTGTTTAACTAAAGGAGGCCCTTAATGTGACAATGTTTGTCAACATTGATTTGGGGGGGGGGGGGATAAAGGATACAAGTTCATGTTGATCATTGGTGATAAATATTTGCTAATATATAGAATTAGGCAAAGTATATATCTAATAGACTTTCTCCGATATAGATACGAATCCCCGAAGAATCGAAAGGTGTAAATCACAGTTGAAAATATGGTATAAAATTCAGTTCAAAAATGTTTTTGGAGTAAGTCATAAATATGTCAAACAAAGGAGGTGAGTGTTCTTGAAGAAACACTTAAGGGTGCTTTGAAAGAAACCCATGACATGATTGTCAAATAACCTTAAAAGTGGTTTAGGTATCTAAAACATAATAAGTTTTGAGATCTCAATAAATCATGTATTGAAATGACAAGAATAATCATCGATGATAAATTAATAAATAATAAAGCGCTTATATTTATAAACGGATTAAAAATCCCATGTTAGAGAGAAACATGATTGGTCACCATGAAATTTTCCTTAATAGGATATGGGACCTGTAGTCCATAAGATTAAATTTGAAATGTATAAAGTGACAAAAGCACACAAAATTTATTGAAGCACCATACAGTGTCAACAACATGTTTTGTGTCATGAACATTGTACCTTCGGAGATAATTGAATTGATTAAAGCAGTGAAAGTGTTTAAAATGTTTACAATACCCTTAAGGTATAAACGATTAAAGTATACAAATTTCGGAAGAATTTAAATAACTTTTGTAGTGATAAAGAATGCAAAGAGCAAGAAATGTAGATTACAACATTCTTTTTAAGTATTGTTGTGATGAAAATCTTGATATGTTTCATTATGAGTAGATCACTTCCTACTTTCAAGAATTGTCGTAATGAAACTCTTAATATCTATTGAAGTGGTAGTTGCGATATGCAAAACTTATTAATATGTATATATATATATATATATGTGTGTGTGTGTGTGTGTGTGTGTGTGCGCGCGCGTGTGTGTGTGTTCTTAAAGAATATAAATAACATTTGTGGTTATAAAGAATGACAAGGACATGGATGATAGATACGTTCCTGAAGAATATAAATAACATTTGTTCTTGTAATGAAACATATCCTATTTATCAAATGTGTTTGTAAATATGTAAACCTGATTGAAACGCAAAATTGTAAACACATGAAGTGCATTCATAAATGAATATTATTAGCATACAAATCGCAAAAGGAAGGCGTTTTAAATAGAGAAATCAGTAAAGGAATTTACTATTTTAGCGGTATATGTTGATGATATAATTTGATTGGGACTCTAGAAGAGATTGATGTAGCTATACATTACTTGAAATGGAAATTTAAAATGAAAGATCTTGGGAAAATTAAATATTGTCTTGATTTACAGATCAAGCATACTACAAATGGCATACTAATCCTTCAATCAAATTACATTGATTTGGAAGTATCATACTCCTTTTGACGTAGTAAATTATTTAAATATGATATTTTATATTATACTCTTTTTCCTTCACTTGGATTTTTCCTATTGGGTTTTTCTTAGTAAGGTTTTAACGAGGTTGATTCAGAAGTGTCAAACATCTTTGATACAACAAACTATTATTTATGAAGACAATGCAACTTGCATGGATCAGATTCAAGTGAATTATATCAAGGAAGATAGGACAGAGCACATTTCTTCTAAATTTCTCTTTATACATGAAATATGAAAGGACAACAAGAAAGAGGAGAAACGAATCTAGTTCCAAGAAAAACGGGTAGATCTGTTCCCAAAGGTTCCAAATCAACATTCCAGGAGAAGGTATACAAAATTGGCATGCATCGACTACATCAATAGACAAATTGAATAATGCATTATAAATTAGGTGGTGCATACAAAATTATGCTATAATGCACTCTTTTCCTTCACTAATATTTTTTCCACTGGGTTTTTGTTAGAAAGGTTTTTAATGAGGCATTGTCTTGATCCTGAAGTATCAACCCTCGTTGTAACTATGTAAAACATGTTACCTAAAGATGAAATTGTACTCTTTTCCTTGTTTATAATTTTTCCCATAGGGTTTTTCATAAAAAGGTCTTTAATGAGCTAGTTATGGAATTATTGAAACTAGGATTCTTAAGGAGCATTTATAAATAGGGGGCACCAGTCATCCACTATGCCATAATGGCCATTTGGTAATATTTTTTTCAATTGCCAACGCTTTTTTGTGTTGTAGACTAATGACAATAATATGTGTTGCTATAGTAAAAATATGTCACCAAAAATACAAAATTGTAATCTATTTTTTAGACAATTATTTACGTTGGTACGCCTAGTCAACACTTATGTTTTGAGGGCAAAATCATAAATAAACTATTGTTTTCACCCATAACCTTAATCACACTCTCAATTCCCTTTCTCAACGCTTATCCCTCCGTATGCCACTTTGTAAGAAAAATAAAGAATATCCAGTAAAGGATTTTGCCTTTCTAAAATCGATATCATGCTGCTACATCAAAAAATCATCCTTCTCTCAATTCTTCTCTCATTCCCTTTCTCAATAATCGACTTCGAATCGGGGACTTCGGCTTCATACACTTTGACTTTGCTAATTTATGGCAGTCGACTTCGTTTTTGACTTTGTGTGAATCGATATCGCATGAAAGATTTTTGCTTTATGGGATCACGATATTAGAGAAAAAAAATCAATTTCACTTTCATTGTGTTTCGAGTTAACTTGATGAATCAAATTTCCGCAAAGATTGTTTATGTTTTCATAAATTTTGTGTTTGTTCATATAGACATGTTTAAATATTACGCTCTTTTCTCTTTAAGTTGGCCATATAGTTCATGCAGTTGCAATTACAAGATTGCAAACTCTTGTTTTACTACATAAAATGCATTAACTCTAAGCTGTTATTTAAGTCCACAACACAGTTGTAGTAAACCTTATTTTCATATGATATATACTGTGCTGAAAAATGTATAGTTTATATAATAAAAGAAGGTAAAAAAAGAGTTGAAAAATAATTCATCATTAGTACCAACAGATGGTAATAATTCATTTTTGTTGACAGTTTGTTTAATAAACTACGAAATTGGTTATGATGTTTAAGTTTTACATGATCCACGACCGATTTTGGTATCAAAAATGAAATACATCAAATTTTTTGTTCAATATTATCGATTACTTATTTTTGATGATTTCATGATGATTAATTTACTAATTTACTTTAGTTGCCCCACCGAAACTTTTGAACAGAACTATATATAACTTAACTGTTATGGTTTTTTCTATGTCTATTGAATTCACTCATCTGTTGGCTAACTCCAATCATCATGGTTTAGGTTCCATGCTTTACTCACTTACCTAATGTCATTTTAAATGCACTTTACGTTAGGCCTCAAACATATCGATCTTTGATTTACAATTATTTCCACCAAATCAAGTTGTAACCTACGTCCTTAACTAGCTTTTTCTCTTCAAATAGGGTTCATGATGTATAATTATCATCTTCTACTCAAATAAATTCAATTTTTGCCCAAACTGAAATTCCTTTGGAAAGTTTTATGCTTGCTTCCAAGAGATTTTATAAGCATTGGAGTTTAAAGCACTGAAGAAATATTTTCTATGATGTGCTACGATGTTTTCTTAAAGATATTTGTTTTATTATGTCATCGGTTGGGTAAATAACATCTAAAATTATGGTGCATTCTTTTTCCTCTAAAAAATAACATTAGAGAATAACATAACTACTCCTTTAACATGCCTAACATAACATCTAAGGATGCACTTAATGAGAATGCAAGGCGTGGTGTAAACGATTTATCTAAAGATTAAGAAAATAATATAATTTCCTCAAAGAACATTGATGAATTTGGTCATGATTAAGATATCAACTCATGGTTGAATGTTGTTGATGATTCAATTTAGCACATCGACTTCATTGGACTGCAAATTCCTATGGATGACCTTTTAGATATTATATTGTACTTATAAGTCTATGCATAACCGAAAGTCTAAATGCTAGTTTTTTGAATATCATACAACTAAGATCATCTCCAACAAAGGAGAATTACGATCTAGAATTTTGAATTGAGGGGTGAATATGTGACCAACAAGGCTTCAGCCTTTGAATATTAAGGCTAATATTCAGGGGACAATCCTGAATTCGAAATTGGCCCCGGAAGCTGAAATTATCGGCGCTCTAAGTAGAGCGCTGATATTTTTTGCGCCTTAGCGTAGAATGCCAATAATTTCGGTGCTCTACTTCCTCCCCCCATATGGCTAAAACATGTCCGTTTTTATATCTCCAACGGCTATGAACGGTCATATTTTTCTTCAATGGCTATAAAACGGTCATATTTTCTTCCAACCGCTATAAAACGATCATATTTTCTTCCAGCGACTATATTTTCAGTTATAAATTACCAACTTCCTTACGTTCTACATTACAACGCAATTTCACTTCCTTTCTATCTACTAAACCCGCAAAGAAACTTAACTTAATAATGTCTTCATCTTTTGGAGAATTTTCACATTCGATGATGGCCGAAAGCCTATTTTCTCAAGACAACACCGATTACGAGCTAGCTACTCCTCCAACCAAATAATCAACTCTTCCGTGGACAAACGAAGAAAACATCGATCTATGCAACATTTACTGCCATTTCTGATAAGATTCGATTACGGGGAACGATCATTTAGCTGTTAAATTTTGGAAAAAATTAAAGACAACTTTCATTGAGGAGCATTCTGAAGGCTTACAGAGGTGTTGGTGATTCAGAGTCGATTTGGCAAAATAAGTCATCAAACATCATTTTATGAATCATAAGTTTATAAAATAAAGAAAGCCATTCCTAGTGGCATGGGAGGCGAGGAAAATCTGGTGAGTTTTCGTAAAACGTATGTTAGTGGTTGACTAATTGTTATTTATGAAACTTATTCCTTTTTTCTTATTAGAAACAAATGGAAAACGAGGAGTTCAAGAAGCTTTTTGCTAGAGAAAATGGAGCGAAAAGACCACATTATTATTAGTTTTTGCATTGTTATGATCTGCTTACCAGCTAGCCAAAATGGAACTCTTAACTTGCTAAGAGCCTGCGCGATGTTCAAAATTCTTCAAAGGGAAAGAACAAAGCTTCAAAATCTACCTATTCATCTAGTCTTGGAGAGCTATCGGCGAAAAATTCTCCATGTGATGATGAAAACCTTCTTGATGAGTTCAATAAAACAATTAACGAAGATTCTAGAACTCAGGGGGGCAAAGTTGTGAAAAGAAAAGGCCAAGTGGATGTTGTCATTGAAGGAAAAGTCAACGCCCGTTACGAAGTACACGAGTGCAGACATCTAGATAGAAATAAAAATGCTAAGAAAAAATCGAGGTAATGAGCAAGTTTGCTGATCTTGAGGAGAAAAGCTTGCAATTTCAAGCGAATGAGTTAGCTTATAGACAATAAAAAGAAGAGATTGAAATTATGGCCAAAGATTTGACTGGAATGGATGACCGTGAGAAGGAATGTTGGACGGTACTGGAACGGTGTATTCTTACGTCAAAGTTTCATCATTCATTAGTTTCCTTATTACTAGCAGCTTGAATTTCTTGATGTAGTAACTTTATATTTCCCATTGGGGTAATTTTTTACTTATCAATGCAATGCGTGTTTTATTTATTTTCCTACTTTTCCCATTATCTGGTAGCTTTAGACATTTTAATACTTGTTACATAACACTTAAAAATACATTAGATTGCTTATGTTTAAATAAAGTACAAAATCATAATTATTCCATATTTTTCATACAATCATAAGATGAAAAACAAGTTCAAACAGCCAAATAAAATCATAATACCATAAGCCTATTTATCCCCATATTGGGTTAGCCAACTATAACGAACTTTATATGCTTTATGACCGACAAATTCATTATCGTATTCTAATAGGTAGCAAGAATCAACAGTTGATTTAGTTTTCTTGAAATATGTCTTCATATTCAACTGTCTCGATAATCTTACGGTATCGATCACAAGTTTCTTCAAAATGACGATGAGCCATATGAATTTCAACTGACGGTCATCTAGCAGGGCCGGTACGACGGTTGTTATGTAATTTTGTGACCATCGCCCGATACTCTTCATGGGTGAGACCCCCTCCTCTTTGCAACGGTAACTCATCTCTTTGATCAACTTCAATATAGGTTTTCACGAGTATAAGTAAATCTAGAGAAGAAAATTCAGTGGTTGAAGTACTAGAGCTCAAAGGGTTTTGACGAGCAAGCACACTCATTTTCCTCACATGGTATGATCATGGAGGTGGTTGTGGATTTTTTACTTTGACAATTTCTTGCGTAGCAAAGACTAGTTCATTATGAACCTCTTTATCCACCTCTTTTGCTTGTCTATCTAAAACGAAACCACCCTCTTCCTGGTTCTCTTTGTTCCATTCGTACTCATCAAAGATTTTTCCCATAGTTTCATTACTGATTTCCCAATCTCCCATTTAACCTACAAGAAATCAATAGTACCAAAAACGTTGGGAGAATTCATTTTTTTATAACAAAAAACGTAACCTTGATGCAAAGAAGTATTATGATTTCTCACCTTAGGGACTTGGATGATCGAATGTGCATAGATTATAGTTTATGGTTGGACTCTGAAGTATAAACTACTTAAAAGAATGGACTTATATGTGGAGGTCGTCCTCAACCACATTGCTACAGTTAAAGGCTGCATGTATAGGCCTTGACTGATTATGACATCTTAGCACGCTATCCTAGACCAAGTGGGTTGGGAGTTATAATATTGGTTTGTCCTATGGTAAATACATCGAATAGTTGACAATGAGTAGGGTCATCCCCGTTTATAATTTAACTTTTGGTATACAATGTTTGTTGTATTTAATTCAACATACAAGGTAAAAATGAGGATCGTCCTCAGTGACATATCTGTAATGCTTGTGAATTCTCAACACGATATCCAAAGTGGCTACAGTATACAGTGCACAGTCATGTCCATTACCAGTACCATCATTGTAGCCACTTTATTTAAACAATGAGAGAACAGTGATCAGTTACATATATGTAAAATTAAATCCAGTGTCGAGTCTCAATCGTAGACTCCAACCACGTTGCAAAAATTTCAAGCCGCTTTCTAGGATTGACTTAATTATGATATGGACCGTTGGTAACTCATTTTCCTCCTTTACCTTTGTAGCCTTCACTCATAAATACTCAAGACAAACCAATTAACAAAATTATCTCAACTCAAAAAGAATGCCAGTTTCTTATCCATCCTCATACGATTACACCGACCATCAGTATGGACCATCAAATCCTAATCCGTCTTCACCTAGGGAACCGACTGAGTGGTATATCAAAATGGAAGAGCGACTTCATGACGATTTGCGACAAATAGAACTGGAAGAAGGGATGCATCTAATGGATATAGAACATTAGCAACAACAAAAAACTGAACAACATGCCCAAAGGTCACACATTATAATTCCTCCTGTCATAAATATGGATGAAGTCGACGAGGTACAATCTGCAAATATTTTATACTTTTGTGGTTTTGAGGCACCATAACTAGCCGTCCGATATGGAAACGACATCGGTGAAGACATTACTGTTGTCCAATGCATATGAACGGATGTGAATTCGGACAATAGGTAGACGATCGTTTTCCTCCTAGAGCTACTATATATGCTTTAGAATTGGAAGAAGAAAGAAGAGAGATACGAAATCAAGTCAATGACCTTATCATGCAAATTACCGACTACAACATGGTTTAAATTTGATGATTTATATTTTATGTTATGCCAATCAAAAATGTTTGTGATAAGTTGTATCTTTATGCTTATTATTAGTTGTATCGTTATGCTTAGTATTAGTTGTATCGTTATGCTTAATATCAGTTGTATCGTTATGTTTAGGACCAGTTGTATCTGTATTCTTATTATTAGTTGTATCGTTATGATTTGGAGTATTAAATGTACATCTAGGTATTTAAATTTATTTTCGGCGTTGTATTAGAATTATAAAAGGATTTTTTATAAGGAATTCATTAATTAATCGTTGTTTGAACATATAATTTACAAACTATTTAAAAACGAGCTCATAATGTCGCAGTAGCTTGTATTTTTACAGTTTTAACTTCAAGTACAGGGTCCGTTATAAGTCAGAATTCTTTGAAATAAGAATCTTTCGGATCTGTTTGATTATGGATTTATAATGAAAGAGAAAAATCGAATTTTCATATTGTAAATTTTGAGTTATGTCAAACTCAAATTTTCAGAAAATCACTGTGTGATGACGTAAAATTCAAATAAAAAATTTTAAAATGGAAAAATACTAAGTTGGGCGCAATTATCAACGCCCTAGGTTAGGCGCCGAATTTATCGGTGCCGCACGATAAGGCACCAATAAATTTGGCATGCGTCGATTAATTAGGCGCACGCCGATAAATTTGGCACGCGCTTGTTGGGGGAATCGAACTATTCTTCCCTTAATCTTATGTCTCATAATATTACGAGACGCACGATTGTTGGGGATGCTCTAACTGTAAAATCTTTTGACTAGGCCAGTCTATTTATTGTGTAGCTTTTTTAGTTTTGGTGTTGGAAAAATATCCTTGTATTAAATTGATTTTAAACTGCAACATTTAGTCTATGTTATGGGTACAAACTGTGGTTGGTTGACATAGTATTTATTATCAAATTGCTGTTTCACTATAGACAAGGAAAAGGTTAAAGCGTTATATCAAGTTTTTGCTTGGGAACCTAATAATACCCATTAACAAATTAGTTAAGAAAATGATATTTTCTATAGCAAAAGATAATATAATAAAAGTTTAACCAATAAAAGTTACATATTCATCGAGTGAGCTTCAAAATAAGAACACTATCAATTCTGCAGTAGCCAATAAAAGGTTACCTAATAAAATGGCATTTTCTGGAAACAAATAATTCATTACTATTGTAAAATACATGTTTCAAAATATAAAGGCTATGATGCAGTATAATATTAGATTTTCGTTATAAATATAACAAACATGTTTACAATTATCCTTTTTCAGTGTGTAACAAATAATTTATAATTACTTTTTTTTATTGATGCAAAATTGTGTTAACATGATAGTTCTATTTGTAGCATTTCCATTTACAAAACAAATTCTGTATTTGATAGAAGTATAAAACAGAATTACTAACATCTATTCATAGTATTTAATCAAAATACACAAACATTTATGAAATTTAACTTTACACTGTAAGAAAATGGTTTAAGATATGATTATGAAATTCTAAAATGAAAAAAATATGATGAAAACATTCAAAAAAAAATCCAATGATAAACAAATACATAAATAACCACACAAGAAAATATCAATTGAACAAATGAAATGTTGGTAGTGCAATGTAATAATCGTTATAACATCCTACTCAAATTGCCATGAGTAACATGATTAGTATAATTTCTTATTCTGCCCCCATAAGTATTTACTGTCAAACATGCAATCTATCAATCTAAAGGAATTCAATATTGCAGACAACTACAATGGGTGTGGTAGTTTATTGTAATTTCGTCATGCTTTTGTTGCTTTGAGATTGAAATTGCAGGGGCTACACTATGTATATGCTTATATAATATCTTTGGATCCAAGCAATTACAATTCTATGTAGATTGTATAAAAATATCTGTGTATATGCTTTTTACACCAATTGCAGGGGTTTCGATGAGCCTTCAGACTCAGTTTTGATGAGCTTTTAGGCTCACAAAACTGAGCCTGAAGGCTGATTAAGACCGAGCCTAAAGGATTAGTTTTGACTGCTCAAAACTGAGCCTAATGGCTCAATTCTAACTTCTCGTTGCACTCATTTTTTATGACAATTGATTTGTTTCATTGATATTTCAATTTATTGTGATAGTGAATGCATGTAGACACTTCTAAAAGAAGCAAAAGAAAAGAGGAGATTGGAGGGTAGTCCTAGTGGTAATGGTGGAGTAGAAAATCTTGAAAATGATCCAACTGTGGACGTATTTAGTACTAGTGAAAAGAAAAATTATCGTCGAGAAATTAGCTCTACTTTTTGTATGAAACAACTAACAATGGCTAAAGCTATAAAATCTGTATCGGAAAAAAAGCAAGCTATGGATTTGTCAGTCTGGAAACTGGAGATAGAAAGACAAGTATCTAATCAAGTTAATGATTCCATCATAACAACTACTTCAACTTTAAGTTAATGGTGCCATCAAAACAACTACTTCAACTTTCATGAAATTTATACCTTCTTTTCAAGAAAAGCATGTTGCAAGTCCTACAACTCCACATACAGAAGGTGCTTCTAATTTAGGAGATCCTCAAGTAAACAATAATGTTATTGTCACTTTAACCATCTCACATAATGATATTCATTCATCTACAAGGAAAAATAAATATGTAGTGCTATTGTCACGAGATTTAGAGGATAAAGGTTATAATGGAATACAAACTACTTGTCATTTTAGGAAGGTGATATCAAATGTAGAGAAAGTTATTTGGGTGGTTGATGTTCTTGAAACAGATGCACCAATCAATGATGGTCCATAAAATGGAAGGTACAAGATAGTATAAGTTATGTGAATTTTCAAATGAAGGCTTCGTTATATGGCCTGAGTTTCATATTCCATATTTGTAATATTTAACTATGGATATTATATTGTCTTTTTGGTATTTAAGTTTGATATGATTATAGGATTGGTTAATTATGTACTGAATTTAGCAACTTAATTATGTATGGTACTGGTTTTTTGTTAACTGATTTATATGTTTTATCATGATTATGGACGTTATTTTTTAATATTGATTGGGTTATACATTTCCAACTTGATATATTTGAGTTCATATTAAATATAATCTATATTATAGTCATATATATTATGTCAGACGCATTAGAATATAGTCTATATTATAATCATATATACTATGTTAGTTGCAACAATTACTAATGTAAGAATATGGGAAGTACCAACACTTATGTTACTACATTGTTTTTACTGATACTTAATGTAACACCCCATAAAAATGTACCTAAAACAAACTAATAATAATAAATAATGAAAATTAACAATAAGGTAATAATAAATTAATGGGCTAAAAAATGGAATTTTTCCGCATTATGAATTTTGCCACAAAAATATCGTAGTCATATTCGTGGCAAAATTCCAATCAATTTTCATATATAATATGTCAGATTTTGAACCTATATGAAAGAATTACACTTAAGAGAAGTTGTACGTTAAATATATATGTAACAGTGTTTGAAATTCAAATTATAATATAAATATATGGAGTAATATACGAAAATGGGTGATTGGAATATTCCATCCAATTTGAATTTGTATGTATATACAAGTATACAGCAAGGGACAAGGTTAACTTTTATAAGGCAAGAAATAAATAATGTAATATAATAAAATCTTTCCAGCCCTCATATACGTTCACCGGGAAAATGTGCGACCAGGAAGTCAACTGCCCTTCTAGAGTAGCGGTCGAACGCCTTGCGTGGCCAGTGCCCAGTGAGGCCTGGTTTTTGTTTGGTTTTGGTTTATAAATTTAAACAACCAGGATTTATTCTAAATAATCCTATGGCTATTATTCACACACACACACACCTACAAATAACACCCTATACCTCAAACCTAAACCTAGCCTTCTTCTCCTTCCCTGCCTCCACTCTGTCATTGATTCCACAAAAATATATTGTAGGTTTACTTCTTTCTCTCTTAAAATTTATTTTTCTTTTCTAATCTCTTTTCTTATAGATTTGAATTGGATCTGAGTCTGGAACCATAAGATATATATATATATATGAATTTTGATTGTTTAATTCTTATACATAAAGATTTCTAAGAGATTAGAGTTCACATTCGTATTCATTCTTAAAGATGTTCATATCTAATACGGAAACACAGTCACTTCTATAAATTCAAATCATTATGAGTGGAAATAATAATTGTTTAGGCATATTCTATATTTTGTAGATTCTTATATGAATTAGTATGCCTAGGGAGATTTGGATTAACTATAATATCAAATTGTAAAAACCCCAAATCTTATTTTTTTATAGGTTTCATAAGAATTGTCAATGAATGTTGGGTTTGTGAGTTTGTTTGGGTTATGGATGAAGAACATTTTGGGTGATTTACTTTTCTTTGATTTGATTCATCCTTTTTATTTAAAAGTGTTTGTGATGTAAAAAGGTTCGTATTTGATTTAGTTTTATTATTTGAATAGGTTTGGATTTCCATTCTAAGTGGATAATTTGAACTTATTCAGATTTGAAACAAATCAGATGTCAACATTTTTTTGTACAACATAAGAAAGGGTAAATTAGATTAAATAAAGGTCTATGTATATATATATATATAAATATACGCATATATGTATATATGATGTAGGAAATTTACGCCTTGTTCTTGATTCATTACTTGAATTATTCTAACTAGCCTAGGATGCAAGTTTTGATTATTATGTTGTATTTTTCCCATTACTGTTATCATTAGTTCTGCCATTATGCCATGTATTTAGCGATCTGATGAGAGAATTGACTTATAAGTCTTGAGTGTAGACCAAAGCGACAATTTACACCATTAAAACGTTTCCTCATTCATAAAAAAATGTCGTTTATTGTACGTATTAAATATTCTACATATATAGCACAATTAACGTAGTCAACATAGTAATGACATAATAAATACGATTAGAATAAGGTTAGAATTTGAAATGTCCCCATATAAATTGTTGTTTGTGCGTATATATAAAATATCTTATCTAGACAATAAATAATGACACACAGACACGAGGTTAGTCGTCACTTGTTGTAGAAGTCTGCCCAGAATCGACCGATAAATCCAGCGACCACAGGTGTGACAACAAGGAATTTCGCTCGATCCGAATCAGTCGTTAAACCGGTCTAGACCGTTCGAAACCCCTGATCGTTTGAGAACAGGACAAATCAGAACACAAACAGAAGAACATTTCATTGCTATTACAACAATTCCATCACATACAAGAATATACAGAGTATAAATGAATAAATTACATTCGATAAATATCAGAGATTACAATAAATTACATAGCAGCGGAAAATAATACAAAGCACAACTGAAGGTGATATACCGATACAGAGCTTTCCGGATATCATTCCAGCTGTAAACCAGGATCCTGTGAATATAAATCTGCAAAACCAAAACTACTAGCTGCCCGTGCGGAAAATAGGGGCACCCAGAGTTTAGGTTAAAACAATAAACTCCAGGTCAGTCATGTGACTGGTGTGAGAACTAAAACAGTTATTTAAAACTTGACTTTAAAAGAGGGTAATTCAAGGGACCACGCCGTATAACACAGAACGGGTTTCCTCCCAAGAATACCAGTGCATAGAATAAACCGCGCAATGCTTTTTCGAAAAATGAAGCTATTATAAGACCCAGGTCCCATCACACAATGCAACGCAAGCCGGAGGATAGGGTTTTCCCTTATAATAGCCAAACATGCTTGATACGTTTAAAACAAATCATTTGATACTATAATAAGTGTATAGTGTCAAAACAATTTCAATCATAAATATAAATCATAGACGGCATAAGTGCCCCATACCACTATGTCGCCATACTAGGCTCTACAAATAAAACCGAGATATCTCGTATTGGAAATTGGATTTCCGTCATGAGTCGAGGCAAGGGGAAAGCTCCTCTCCGCGTTCGAGACACTCTAGCAAATGTCTCAGGGCTACGCACTCTGGGCAACCCTGGATGCTTCAGGACCGGTCCTCACTTACGTTAGAGGATTGGCAATTCCTGAACACACGTTTCCCGGTCCTTACAGACCTAAAATCGAGGCGCCTCATCCAACAACCACATAGGTGAAAAGTATAAAAATGTCAGGGCTGGTAAGTCACTGACACCACCAAAGCTAGAAAGAAACGTCGTGTTCTCCCTGCAGTCCGTATCCCGTTTTTAACTCATACCGAGGTGTAAGGCTCGCGATTCCACGCTATACACAAAGCTGCCACGTAGGCCGTGCTTTGATCATCAACCACAAGACTTTGCTTTTCAACAGAAGCCTTGATCAATGCAACTCAGCGTGCCACACAGGCAATTCATGCCATGCGATTGATATCTATCAATATATAACCTCTAAGCTCGTACATCTCAGAGAAGGGCGTTAAGCAAGAGAATAAATTCTCCGCCGCCAAACAGATATATATTTAACAGAAATCAATCAACACAGAATAAAATCCAATGTCAGACACACAATCCATTTACAAGTTCGTTCTGGGTTTGAACGAAACCGGAGGCACTTTCCTCGCATATCCATCCATCTCCAAGTACGTCTGGATGACCACCAACTGATTCCCTCATCTTGGGTGTACAGCCCAATCATGATCATCAGTAATCACCCAAACGATGTGAAGACTTCCGGTCTTCAACCACCGTCTTCATCTTCGACTTATCGTCGAATCGGTTATTCAGAATGGGTATAAACCCGGCCTTTCCGAACAACCCGCGTATATTAAAAACAAATGTTACACAAACACAACATACGCCTCATTCCAATCCATATTCTTAGGGAAAGGTTCCCATTAATTTTATCCAAGATAAATTCTTTAAAATTTATTCTTTAATCTTCCTTTGGATGTCATTTCAAACCAAATTACGGTTTTCCAAACTAGTCGAGATTAGCGAACCACACCAAAGTAATTATTTATTTTATTTCCCAATCCCAACCTATTCATCCCATGGAGAAAACTGGTAATACTCCATATCTAACACCACGGTGTTATCGGTAAAATTAATTACCATTTCACGTTCAAATCTAATTAAAGATTTAACTATCGCTTTGGAGCAAAACTGGTGATACTCCATTCTCGCTCATTCTCTATATTTGATAATTTAGATTATCAATTCACATTTCAATCTAATTGCAGATTCATTAAAACTCCTTTTACTGGGTTAAAGAACTAATGTCATTTAAAACACAGTTCACGACAAACCCAAATCATATTCTATTTATTACCGGGTTAAAGAACAAGTGTCATTTAAAACACCCTTCACGATAAACCCACAAATTAATTCTACTTAAACCCATTTCAAATCCAATTTATTTATTTAAAAATAAATGGGTTTTAATTTCAGTTCAAAACTAGTTCATTTCGATAAATATCTATTTTTATCTTTTCAAATATGGAGTTTTTCATCCCAATTTTTCCCAAATCATTTCTTATGATTTTACACAAATTATTACTATTTTTAGTAATTTTATCAAGGCCCGTACAGTCGATTTCCAACAATGACCATCGAACTGCACTTACAGCGACCTTTTCCAATTTTGATTTGGACATATCTCCAAATCCAACCGTTAGATTTCAAATTTCTAATATTCGTTAGAGAGCTCTTTTCGATATGAACCCAACGGTTCCGGTTTTAGGAGAATCCGACGGTCGGATCTCCCGTGATATCCGTTCGAAGTCAATGGTCGAAATTCGCGAACTGCCGCGGCGGGGCGCGTTCTATTCAGGCCATTATATTATATATATAATATATATTTCGTCGATTCCTATTTAAAACGAATTTTATAAATCGTTTTAAATTCGTTTCGAAAACAATTTCAACCTTTATCTCAAATTCAAATCAAAATTGAATTCTCTATTATACATCCTTTTTAAAATTCATTTCTATTCAAATCAAATTTCAATTCAATTTGAATTCATTTCAATTCGTTTTCAATTCAATTCGAATTCGTTTTCAATTCAATTCGAATTCGTTTTATATTCAATTCATTTCAAATTGGTTTTATATTCAATTCGATTCAAATTGGTTTTCTATTCGATTCAATTCAAATTCGTTTTCTATTCAATTCAAATCAAATTCGTTTTATATTCAATTCATATCAAATTCGTTTTATATTCAATTCATTTCAAATTGGTTTTATATTCAATTCGATTCAAATTGGTTTTCTATTCGATTCAATTCAAATTCGTTTTCTATTCAATTCAAATCAAATTCGTTTTATATTCAATTCATATCAAATTCGTTTTATATTCAATTCATATCAAATTCGTTTTATATTCAATTCATTTCAAATTGGTTTTCTATTCAATTCAAATCAGATTCGTTTTTAATTGATATAAATCGAATTCAATTCGAATTTAATCGATATAAATATCGTTCGCGTCAAAATAGCGCATCTCTAATCAACACGGCTTTATATTCAACAAATGGATCTATATTTCTTTCAATACACGACCCTATATCTTTGTCAACACACGACTAATCTCAACGAATGAGTACTGTCCACGTGTGACTATTTTTGTTATTTAATATATTTTATGAAAATTAAGGTATCTATCGTTTGATTTAAAATCAGACTCCAACCGTAAACTAGTAAGAGAACGATTTCCTGAATATTAACCCCGAAGGCCGAAACCAACATCAGATCCATATCCAGGAGACCACTCATCTTATCTATTTTCCAGTTGATTTCTAATTCTATATATGATAAAGATGTAAATTTTGTTGTTAAAATATTTCGTTCAACACATGACTAATCTCAACGGATGAGTACTGTCAACACATGAACCTTTGTTTTATAATATTAAAGATGTAAATTTTATTGTTAAAATATTTCGTTCAACACATGACTAGTCTCAACGGATGAGTACAGTCAACACATGAACCTTTGTTTTATAATATTCTTCATTTTCTAAATTGGAATGAGGCCCAATCAATTACCATATAAAGTTAATTATATGGATTTCATACAACACATGTATATAATAGCAACGATAAATAATCAACCATCATCCAAAGTGCACTACACTGTATAAGCATCAAATATAGATATCTAACGCTTATAACAGCCTGTCAATCAATCGATCGACATATTTAATAAATCAGGATGAGTGAACTTCAAATTTCATCCCAACACCCGTGTGGGGTTTCAAATCAACAAACACAGATTTTATTTGTGCAGTTGGGCGATGTGTAAAATTTATCGTCCCAATCAATGTCCTTCAAATCAGTGTACATAAACAAACCGTCTGGTTTGTAAATGAATATTTATTTATTTATTCACATTTACTATATTCATATTCACGTTAAAAATTATATTTTTAACGATAAATTTTTTTATTTTAACATATGAATTTCTATTCAGTTCATTCTTTAAATAAAATGATATTTTTATTTTTCTAACTTATTTTAGAAAATTTCGGCGGCATAACGACATGATACTAGAAACGGGACTAGGCCTAGCCTTATCCCCGGTCTAGTGAAGGCCCACGCCATTCACACATCAATCAAATCAATTTCATTCCATTATACCAAACAATCCAAATTTCAATCAAATAATCTAACTAATTTTTGCAATCAAACAAACAAGTCCATGGTCTGTGGACGATTGTGTCGGGTGTTACTAAACACCGTCTGCATCCTAGTATATATATATATATATATAACTAGAAAAAGAAATTGAAGAGTGAGAAGTGCTCACCGAAAGCTATCCAACACCACGACTCTTCATTTATAGAAATCTTCGTCGTTCTCGCCTTTTTGTCACCTTCGTTGCCCGTATTCTCTACATATGTAAAAATCGAATTTTTACTTTGCTATTCAATATATAAAAATCGAATTTTTACTATGCTATTCAATATATAAAAATCGAATTTTTACTATGCTATTCAATATATAAAAATCGAATTTTTACTATGCTATTCAACATATAAAAATCGAATTTTTACTTCGCTATTTAATATATAAAAATCGAATTTTTACTATGCTATTCAATATATAAAAATCGAATTTTTACTTCGCTATTCAATATATAAAAATCGAATTTTTACTATGCTATTCAACATATAAAAATCGAATTTTTACTATGCTATTCAATATATAAAAATCGAATTTTTACTTCGCTATTCAATATATAAAAATCGAATTTTTACTATGCTATTCAACATATAAAAATCGAATTTTTACTATGCTATTCAATATATAAAAATCGAATTTTTACTATGCTATTCAATATATAAAAATCGAATTTTTACTATGCTATTCAATATATAAAAATCGAATTTTTACTATGCTATTCAATATATAAAAATCGAATTTTTACTATGCTATTCAATATATAAAAATCGAATTTTTACTATGCTATTCAACATATAAAAATCGAATTTTTACTTCGCTATTTAATATATAAAAATCGAATTTTTACTATGCTATTCAATATATAAAAATCGAATTTTTACTTCGCTATTCAATATATAAAAATCGAATTTTTACTATGCTATTCAACATATAAAAATTGAATTTTTACTATGCTATTCAATATATAAAAATCGAATTTTTACTTCGCTATTCAATATATAAAAATCGAATTTTTACTATGCTATTCAACATATAAAAATCAAATTTTTACTATGCTATTCAATATATAAAAATCGAATTTTTACTATGCTATTCAATATATAAAAATCGAATTTTTACTATGCTATTCAATATATAAAAATCGAATTTTTACTTCGTTGCCATATAGATAAAAATTCTATTTTTACTTTGTTATTCTCTATATAAAGGTCTCGCCTTTTCAACTTTTCAAATATAAAGATTTCGCGTTTTCAAATATAAAGATTTCGCCTTTTCAATTTTAAAAATCTAATCTTTTCTAATTTAAAAATCTAATCTTTTCTATTTTAAAAATCAAATCTTTTCGTGATGTTCATAAAATAAAAATTGAATCTTTATTTTCAAAAATAGTTCTAATTTTATTTTCAATACAATACGACATATATATACAAAACTTTACGATATATATATATTCAAAACCCTTTTTTTTCTATTTTATGTTTTCAAAATCAAATTCTATGTTATATTTTAAAAACAATTCTCTTTTCAAAAACAATTCTCTTTTCATTTTTTTTAAATAATGAATATTCTTATCAAACTGATTTTAAACAATATCAAAATCAGTTGTTCAACAATGTAAAATCAGTTTTTATACAATGTAGAAATTCAGTTTTTTAAATAAAATGTAGAAATTCAGTTTTTAAATAAAATAACAAGTATTAAAAACTCACTGTTCTTTGTCTATTGCCGGAGGACACCCTAAATCGGTGGAGTTTTGCGTCGGAGGAGGGGGTAGGCATCTGAACGTCGGCGAGTTGGGCGTTTTAGGGTTTGCTGGGCGGTTTTTGGGTGCGTCGTCGGTCTTCATTTTAGAGGAGAGAGAAACGAGGGAAGGGAGAAGAAGAAGATGGAGGGCGGCGGTGGTTGGGGGCCCCACTTGGCGGCGTCGCGACTTCGATTTGGTTGGGGGGGGGAAGTGTCGCGATTGGAGATGGGGGCTCGGGCGAGGTCGAGGGTGGAGCGAGGTCATCGGGGAGGAGCTGGGCAGAGGGGGGGGGGGGTCGATGGCGAGCGGCGGCTTCCATCGCTGGTGCAGCGATTTTTTTTCTTTTTTTTTTCTGAATTAGGTTTCGAGGGAAAAGGGGGAAGGATATATTTATATAATAATTTATATTTTATTTAAATTTTAAAAAGTTGACTTTTACATACGACCTCTAAACGAGGCCCACCTCCTGTCGTCCATAGCTATTTACCCCCATTCCGAACACAATGGGATATGTATCGTAAGCTGATTCGATCATTTCGATCATTTTTCGTCAAAATCAACATATAACTCTATATATTGATTTTAAACGCGCATTTCAATTTACTGGGGTCACATACTAACTCGAAAAATTCCCGAAAAATATTTTCTAGCTTCGTATTGATGATACGGTCCTAACAAAACTAGTTTCGTCGAATTTTGAGACCGTTGGAAAATGGCCAATTTCCAGTCGATTAAAATCAACTGAAACTGGTCAAACGCGTTTTCTTTTGCCACGCTCACATATTGATTCAAAAAATTATGAAATTTGGAATCTAGCAATAATTTGACATCGCGGATCCAACAAAAGTGGTTTCGTCGAAATCCGAGGTCGTTTGCAAAATTTCCATTTTTAAGAGCCTGAATTCCATATCGACTATTCAGAATTTTCAACTGGACATATCTTTTGATTCCCGCTATGAAATTTTGATTTTTCGGATTCGTTGGAAAGATATTATCAATTAGATCCTATTATTTTTGGTTTCACTAAAATCCGGATTATTTTGCACCCGGTACGTTCAATTGAAGTTTGAAATCGAATTATCGAACTACCGCGCCATTTTCAATTCTATTTATAATTATATATAATTATATATATTCTAACAACGACGTATATAATATATACGTCGAATTATATTAAAAATAAATTTCACGTCGATATTATTTAAAATAATTCATTTTAAATATTCAAAATCCGCTAAAATTGCCAAAATAAAAATTTTAAACTGGCTCAGAATTTCCGGGTTATTACAATCTCCCCCACTTAAAACTTTTCGTCCCCGAAAAGGAACGAAGTCGGAAGTGGTTTGATTAATCAGCTCTACGTTCGGTCTGGCTTCCATTCTCCAACTTTTCAGTTTCTGAGAATTTTCAAATTTTCAAAAATTTGGCTAACACCCTAAATATTCGAAAAATTTCGCCATAACCTCCCCTGCACCGGGAGCCACGGGAAAATCCCGAAATTGCCATATAGGCCTTTTGATCTCAAAAAGAAAAAGAAAAAGCCAAGCGGCTAGCCAATCGGCTCATAAAATCATCATCACCCAAACGAAACAGTAAATTATGTAGTAAACATGTACCTATTTGTCGGGCAAACAAATTTTATTCTCTGCTCTAGCCTCCTTGTTATGACCTGTTCAATGTAAGTATATGTATATGCAAGCAAATGCGACCAATTTTCAATAATATTCAATATTTGATGCAATTAGGCATAATGGTTCAAAATTATCAAACAAATAAACAAACAACACAAACATCAATCAATTAGTGGATTAACGTTTCAAATTCATAACTTTTATATATATACTGAAAATCATGTTTTTGATGCCACATCACAACAAAGTATTCTAGCTATATTTTGGTTCTCACACCAGTCTAATGGAAACATATAAATATCACACCTTCGAAACACGAACACAAATTCTGATGATGATATATCAATCATCAGAACCATCTCCGGGTGTCTAGGATGTGATTCTATATCTATCCAGTATATTAAAACTTCGAATATACGTTCATGACGCGTGTACGCGAAATCTATATATACTCGATTGTCCAAATTCAAAATAAATAGATATTCAAATACGTAGAATTGATTTAAATTTTCAAAACAAAATTGTTTTTATTTGAAAAATATACTCTTCATACTCGTTCTAGGATACTACTGATCCTATCTCTAACGAGTCATTCTAATTGGATATTACTAATCCAATATCTGATGAATTCTTTCGTATGGTTCTAATGTGTCTTGTTCTCGAGCTCTGTAAACCAAAGCTCTGATACCAAATGTGACGACAAGGAATTTCGCTCGATCCGAATCAGTCGTTAAACCGGTCTAGACCGTTCGAAACCCCTGATCGTTTGAGAACAGGACAAATCAGAACACAAACAGAAGAACATTTCATTGCTATTACAACAATTCCATCACATACAAGAATATACAGAGTATAAATGAATAAATTACATTCGATAAATATCAGAGATTACAATAAATTACATAGCAGCGGAAAATAATACAAAGCACAATTGAAGGTGATATACGGATACAGAGCTTTCCGGATATCATTCCAGCTGTAAACCAGGATCCTGTGAATATAAATCTGCAAAACGAAAACTACTAGTTGCCCGTGCGGAAAATAGGGGCACCCAGAGTTTAGGTTAAAACAATAAACTCCAGGTCAGTCATGTGACTGGTGTGAGAACTAAAACAGTTATTTAAAACTTGACTTTAAAAGAGGGTAATTCAAGGGACCACGCCGTATAACACGGAACGAGTTTCCTCCCAAGAATACCAGTGCATAGAATAAACCGCGCAATGCTTTTTCGAAAAATGAAGCTATTATAAGACCCAGGTCCCATCACACAATGCAACGCAAGCCGGAGGATAGGGTTTTCCCTTATAATAGCCAAACATGCTTGATACGTTTAAAACAAATCATTTGATACTATAATAAGTGTATAGTGTCAAAACAATTTCAATCATAAATATAAATCATAGACGGCATAAGTGCCCCATACCACTATGTCGCCATACTAGGCTCTACAAATAAAACCGAGATATCTCGTATTGGAAATCGGATTTCCGTCATGAGTCGAGGCAAGGGGCAAGCTCCTCTCCGCGTTCGAGACACTCTAGCAAATGTCTCAGGGCTACGCACTCTGGGCAACCCTGGATGCTTCAGGGCCGGTCCTCACTTACGTTAGAGGATTGACAATTCCTGAACACACGTTTCCCGGTCCTTACAGACCTAAAATCGAGGCGCCTCATCCAACAACCACATAGGTGAAAAGTATATAAATGTCAGGGCTGGTAAGTCACTGACACCACCAAAGCTAGAAAGAAACGTCGTGTTCTCCCTGCAGTCCGTATCCCGTTTTTAACTCATACCGAGGTGTGAGGCTCGCGATTCCACGCTATACACAAAGCTGCCACGTAGGCCGTGCTTTGATCATCAACCACAAGACTTTGCTTTTCAACAGAAGCCTTGATCAATGCAACTCAGCGTACCACACAGGCAATTCATGCCATGCGATTGATATCTATCAATATATAACCTCTAAGCTCGTACATCTCAGAGAAGGGCGTTAAGCAAGAGAATAAATTCTCTGCCACCAAACAGATATATATTTAACAGAAATCAATCAACACAGAATAAAATCCAATGTTAGACACACAATCCATTTACAAGTTCGTTCTGGGTTTGAACGAAACCGGAGGCACTTTCCTCGCATATCCATCCATCTCCAAGTACGTCTGGATGACCACCAACTGATTCCCTCATCTTGGGTGTACAGCCCAATCAAGATCATCAGTAATCACCCAAACGATGTGAAGACTTCCGGTCTTCAACCACCGTCTTCATCTTCGACTTATCGTCGAATCGGTTATTCAGAATGGGTATAAACCCGGCCTTTCCGAACAACCCGCGTATATTAAAAACAAATGTTACACAAACACAACATACGCCTCATTCCAATCCATATTCTTAGGGAAAGGTTCCCATTAATTTTATCCAAGATAAATTCTTTAAAATTTATTCTTTAATCTTCCTTTGGATGTCATTTCAAACCAAATTACGGTTTTCCAAACTAGTCGAGATTAGCGAACCACACCGAAGTAATTATTTATTTTATTTCCCAATCCCAACCTATTCATCCCATGGAGAAAACTGGTAATACTCCATATCTAACACCACGGTGTTATCGGTAAAATTAATTACCATTTCACGTTCAAATCTAATTAAAGATTTAACTATCTCTTTGGAGCAAAACTGGTGATACTCCATTCTCGCTCATTCTCTATATTTGATAATTTAGATTATCAATTCACATTTCAATCTAATTGCAGATTCATTAAAACTCCTTTTACTGGGTTAAAGAACTAATGTCATTTAAAACACAGTTCACGACAAACCCAAATCATATTCTATTTATTACCGGGTTAAAGAACAAGTGTCATTTAAAACACCCTTCACGATAAACCCACAAATTAATTCTACTTAAACCCATTTCAAATCCAATTTATTTATTTAAAAATAAATGGGTTTTAATTTCAGTTCAAAACTAGTTCATTTCGATAAAAATCTATTTTTATCTTTTCAAATATGGAGTTTTTCATCCCAATTTTTCCCAAATCATTTCTTATGATTTTACACAAATTATTACTATTTTTAGTAATTTTATCAAGGCCCGTACAGTCGATTTCCAACAATGGCCATCGAACTGCACTTACAGCGACCTTTTCCAATTTTGATTTGGACGTATCTCCAAATTCAACCGTTAGATTTCAAATTTCTAATATTCGTTAGAAAGCTCTTTTCGATACGAACCCAACGGTTCCGGTTTTAGGAGAATCCGACGATCGGATCTCCCGTGATATCCGTTCGAAGTCAATGGTCGAAATTCGCGAACTGCCACGGCGCGGCGCGTTCTATTCAGGCCATTATATTATATATATAATATATATTTCGTCGATTCCTATTTAAAACGAATTTTATAAATCGTTTTAAATTCGTTTCGAAAACAATTTCAACCTTTATCTCAAATTCAAATCAAAATTGAATTCTCTATTATACATCCTTTTTAAAATTCATTTCTATTCAATTCAAATTTCAATTCAATTTGAATTCATTTCAATTCGTTTTCAATTCAATTCGAATTCGTTTTCAATTCAATTCGAATTCGTTTTATATTCAATTCATTTCAAATTGGTTTTATATTCAATTCGATTCAAATTGGTTTTCTATTCGATTCAATTCAAATTCGTTTTCTATTCAATTCAAATCAAATTCGTTTTATATTCAATTCATATCAAATTCGTTTTATATTCAATTCATTTCAAATTGGTTTTATATTCAATTCGATTCAAATTGGTTTTCTATTCGATTCAATTCAAATTCGTTTCCTATTCAATTCAAATCAAATTCGTTTTATATTCAATTCATATCAAATTCGTTTTATATTCAATTCATATCAAATTCGTTTTATATTCAATTCATTTCAAATTGGTTTTCTATTCAATTCAAATCAGATTCGTTTTTAATTGATATAAATCGAATTCAATTCGAATTTAATCGATATAAATATCGTTCGCGTCAAAATAGCGCATCTCTAATCAACACGGCTTTATATTCAACAAATGGATCTATATTTCTTTCAATACACGACCCTATATCTTTGTCAACACACGACTAATCTCAACGAATGAGTACTGTCCACGTGTGACTATTTTTGTTATTTAATATATTTTATGAAAATTAAGGTATCTATCGTTTGATTTAAAATCAGACTCCAACCGTAAACTAGTAAGAGAACGATTTCCTGAATATTAACCCCGAAGGCCGAAACCAACATCAGATCCATATCCAGGAGACCACTCATCTTATCTATTTTCCAGTTGATTTCTAATTCTATATATGATAAAGATGTAAATTTTGTTGTTAAAATATTTCGTTCAACACATGACTAATCTCAACGGATGAGTACTGTCAACACATGAACCTTTGTTTTATAATATTAAA
This sequence comes from Allium sativum, assembly GCA_030737875.1. Taxonomy (NCBI): domain Eukaryota; kingdom Viridiplantae; phylum Streptophyta; class Magnoliopsida; order Asparagales; family Amaryllidaceae; genus Allium; species Allium sativum. The sequence goes on along the minus strand of CM060922.1, from coordinate 268,594,402 downwards.
GATGTAAATTTTATTGTTAAAATATTTCGTTCAACACATGACTAGTCTCAACGGATGAGTACAGTCAACACATGAACCTTTGTTTTATAATATTCTTCATTTTCTAAATTGGAATGAGGCCCAATCAATTACCATATAAAGTTAATTATATGGATTCCATACAACACATGTATATAATAGCAACGATAAATAATCAACCATCATCCAAAGTGCACTACACTGTATAAGCATCAAATATAGATATCTAACGCTTATAACAGCCTGTCAATCAATCGATCGACATATTTAATAAATCAGGATGAGTGAACTTCAAATTTCATCCCAACACCCGTGTGGGGTTTCAAATCAACAAACACAGATTTTATTTGTGCAGTTGGGCGATGTGTAAAATTTATCATCCCAATCAATGTCCTTCAAATCAGTGTACATAAACAAACCGTCCGGTTTGTAAATGAGTATTTATTTATTCACATTTACTATATTCATATTCACGTTAAAAATTATATTTTTAACGATAAAACATTTTATTTTAACATATGAATTTCTATTCAGTTCATTCTTTAAATAAAATGATATTTTTATTTTTCTAACTTATTTTAGAAAATTTCGGCGGCATAACGGCACGATACTAGAAACGGGACGAGGCCTAGCCTTATCCCAGGTCTAGTGAAGGCCCACACCATTCACACATCAATCAAATCAATTTCATTCCATTATACCAAACAATCCAAATTTCAATCAAATAATCTAACTAATTTTTGCAATCAAACAAACAAGTCCATGGTCTGTGGACGATTGTGTCGGGTGTTACTAAACACCGTCTGCATCCTAGTTTATATATATAACTAGAAAAAGAAATTAAAGAGTGAGAAGTGCTCACCGAAAGCTATCCAACACCACGACTCTTCATTTATAGAAATCTTCGTCGTTCTCGCCTTTTTGTCACCTTCGTTGCCCGTATTCTCTACATATGTAAAAATCGAATTTTTACTTTGCTATTCAATATATAAAAATCGAATTTTTACTATGCTATTCAATATATAAAAATCGAATTTTTACTATGCTATTCAATATATAAAAATCGAATTTTTACTATGCTATTCAACATATAAAAATTGAATTTTTACTTCGCTATTTAATATATAAAAATCGAATTTTTACTAAGCTATTCAATATATAAAAATCGAATTTTTACTTCGCTATTCAATATATAAAAATCGAATTTTTACTATGCTATTCAACATATAAAAATCGAATTTTTACTATGCTATTCAATATATAAAAATCGAATTTTTACTTCGCTATTCAATATATAAAAATCGAATTTTTACTATGCTATTCAACATATAAAAATCGAATTTTTACTATGCTATTCAATATATAAAAATCGAATTTTTACTATGCTATTCAATATATAAAAATCAAATTTTTTCTATGCTATTCAATATATAAAAATCGAATTTTTACTATGCTATTCAATATATAAAAATCGAATTTTTACTATGCTATTCAACATATAAAAATCGAATTTTTACTTCACTATTTAATATATAAAAATCGATTTTTTACTATGCTATTCAATATATAAAAATCGAATTTTTACTTCGCTATTCAATATATAAAAATCGAATTTTTACTATGCTATTCAACATATAAAAATCGAATTTTTACTATGCTATTCAATATATAAAAATCGAATTTTTACTTCGCTATTCAATATATAAAAATCGAATTTTTACTATGCTATTCAACATATAAAAATCGAATTTTTACTATGCTATTCAATATATAAAAATCGAATTTTTAGTATCCTATTCAATATATAAAAATCAAATTTTTACTATGCTATTCAATATATAAAAATCGAATTTTTACTATGCTATTCAATATATAAAAATCGAATTTTTACTATGCTATTCAATATATAAAAATCGAATTTTCACTTCGTTGCCATATAGATAAAAATTCTATTTTTACTTTGTTATTCTCTATATAAAGGTCTCGCCTTTTCAACTATAAAGATTTCGCCTTTTCAAATATAAAGATTTTGCCTTTTCAAATATAAAGATTTCGCCTTTTCAATTTTAAAAATCTAATCTTTTCTAATTTAAAAATCTAATCTTTTCTATTTTAAAAATCAAATCTTTTCGTGATGTTCATAAAATAAAAATCGAATCTTTATTTTCAAAAATAGTTCTAATTTTATTTTCAATACAATACGACATATATATACAAAACTTTACGATATATATATATATATATTCAAAACCCTTTTTTTCTATTTTATGTTTTCAAAATCAAATTCTATGTTATATTTTAAAAACAATTCTCTTTTCAAAAACAATTCTCTTTTCATTTTTTTTAAACAATGAATATTCTTATCAAACTGATTTTAAACAATATCAAAATCAGTTGTTCAACAATGTAAAATCAGTTTTTATACAATGTAGAAATTCAATTTTTTAAATAAAATGTAGAAATTCAGTTTTTAAATAAAATAACAAGTATTAAAAACTCACTGTTCTTTGTCTATTGCCGGAGGACACCCTAAATCGGTGGAGTTTTGCGTCGGAGGAGGGGGTGGGCGTCTGAACGTCGGCGAGTTGGGCGTTTTAGGGTTTGCTGGGCGGTTTTTGGGTGCGTCGTCGGTCTTCATTTTAGAGGAGAGAGAAACGAGGGAAGGGAGAAGAAGAAGATGGAGGGCGGCGGTGGTTGGGGGCCCCACCTGGCGGCGTCGCGACTTCGATTTGGTTGGGGGGGGATTGTCGCGACTGGAGATGGGGGCTCGGGCGAGGTCGAGGGTGAAGCGAGGTCATCGGGGAGGAGCTGGGCAGAGGGGGGGGGTCGATGGCGAGCGGCGGCTTCCATCGCTGGTGTAGCGATTTTTTTTTTTTTTTTTTTTGAATTAGGTTTCGAGGGAAAAGGGGGAAGGATATATTTATATAATAATTTATATTTTATTTAAATTTTATAAAGTTGACTTTTACATACGACCTCTAAACGAGGCCCACCGCCTGTCGTCCATAGCTATTTACCCTCATTCTGAACACAATGGGATATGTATCGTAAGCTGATTCGATCATTTTTCGTCAAAATCAACATATAACTCTATATATTGATTTTAAACGCGCATTTTAATTTACTGGGGTCACATACTAACTCGAAAAATTCCCGAAAAATATTTTCTAGCTTCGTATTGACGATACGGTCCTAACAAAACTAGTTTCGTCGAATTCTGAGACCGTTGGAAAAATGGCCAATTTCCAGTCGATTAAAATCAACTGAAACTGGTCAAACGCGTTTTCTTTTGCCACGCTCACATATTGATTCAAAAAATTATGAAATTTGGAATCTAGCAATAATTTGACATCACGGATCCAACAAAAGTGGTTTCGTCGAAATCCGAGGTCGTTTGCAAAATTTCCATTTTTAAGGGCCTGAATTCCATAGCGACTATTCAGAATTTTCAACTGGACATATCTTTTGATTCCCGCTATGAAATTTTGATTTTTCGGATTCGTTGGAAAGATATTATCAATTAGATCCTATTATTTTTGGTTTCACTAAAATCCGGATTATTTTGCACCCAGTACGTTCAATTGAAGTTTGAAATCGAATTATCGAACTACCGCGCCATTTTCAATTCTATTTATAATTATATATAATTATATATATATTCTAACAACGACGTATATAATATATACGTCGAATTATATTAAAAATAAATTTCACGTCGATATTATATAAAATAATTCATTTTAAATATTCAAAATCCGCTAAAATTGCCAAAATAAAATTTTTAAACTGGCTCAGAATTTCCAGGTTATTACAACAGGTGAGTCTAACTAATGTGATAGGTCTAGGTGCCATGGGCCATTTAATTTATTACACTAGAACACGAGATTAAGCCCACTTGTAGTAGAAGTCTGCCCGGAACTGCTCGACATATCCAGCATCTATAGGTAGACGGTTTAATATGAGTGGTCTAGTGTGTGTGTGTGTGTGTGTGTATACCTATTATGCATGTAAATAGGTAGGTTTACTATGCCTTGAGAAGGTCTTAAGTGGCTGACAGCCTTCTTGTCTAATTTGGTTCTTAAGTTGTTAGGACTAGGACCATTCCAAAGGTTTGTTCCTTGGATATGGAACAAATTCACTCCCTTATTAGATTCGAAGTAGGTCTATGGGTCCTCCTTCTCCAAAAGTGGTTTAGTCATAGCAATAGCGAAGTAGGGTAGTTTACTAGAATGTCCATTTCCTCTAGGAGTTATGCAAGGGCCAACCTAGGGACATATTAGTATATGTGGGAGATAACATGCTATCTATTTCACCAACTATCTAAGGGAAGTCTTAAACGGCATGGGTGTTCTAATGTAATATCAGTTGATTAGTAACATGAGACATCCGCCGGAGGGGTCTTAAAGGGTGCTATACGGGCCTACCCTAAAATGGTACTAAGCGGTGAGATACTACTTCTCATATTAATTGTGAGAATATATATAAGAACGTTGACGTGAAAGGATGGGGTCTTAAGTGGCTAGGGTTCGCCTTGGGGTCATAAGAGATCATAAGAATCCACCTTTAAAAGTGATCGAGAATGTCCATCTCGTTGGGTCTTCACCCTAAATGCATAAATAACAGTCCTAAGTGATTGATTCGGATATCCACCTCATTGATTAAAATATTTCTTGTGTGTGCGCTTTTGTGTTTCGTAGACATACCTTGACATATATAACCTGCCAAATTTAGGGTATTGTCTTTAAGCAAATATTATTTTCAGTCACATGGGACTTTATGTTATGACCCCTCTCCTTAACATATCTAACAGTTCAATAGATGGGTTAGTGACTCAATGGACCAAACGACGATGAAGCCTGAAGAAGAAGACAAGGATATCATGCTATTTTTAGTTATTATTGTCGTTTTTCGTATGGAAACACTAGATTATGAACAATGATGATGTATCTGTTTGAATAATTGTATTTGACATTTTGTACCTGAATCTGTGGCTTTTAATAATATGATGCATCCTATTTTGGTATTATACTTTTCCGTTCCGCTGTGTAAGATTCCATAACGTTATAGTATCTGTTATTCTATGCAAATGTAATTCCTTATTGGAGCCAACGATCCATTTAGAGTGGCTCTAAGTTTTGATGGGCCTTTTCTGAGTCGAAATTCAGGCCTACTCTGGGTGGGTTGTTACATTTTGTATCAGAACATAGTTTACGCGATTATAGGGAAATTATACGTAAGAGAGGCGTAGAAAAGTTTTCAAACTATATATATATATATATAATATTTACCACAGTAAGCATACGCAACTTTACTAGGCAACTTTATTGTTTTCTTCCCTTTTCAGCTTAAATACCATCTCAAAAGTATCCACTGAAGAATTCTTCCTTCCTTTTTCAGATAGTAGAATGATTGATAATCCTTCTGAACAGGGAAAACAGGCAAGACCTCGGTATTCGTCAGAATGGTTCCAACGGTATCTACGTACCGTGCAACAGGTCCCTGTTGCTAATCATGCCCGAGTGGTGCATGCGTCTCCTGCCGCTGAGGTAGCCTTTGATTTTCCTCGATTTTGTAAGAATTTTGCGAGCATTGGTGGAAGACCATTCTAAGGAACATAAATCTTTGTGGATGCTCAAGCTTGGATAATGGACCCTGAAAGGATCTTTGAAGCCACTGGATGGTTAGATGAAGTTAAAAGGAGAATTGCGGCCTGGCACTTAAAAGGAGAAGCCCTTGGATGGTGGAACCTAGTATCTGGAGAAAACGAGGGTCGAGTATTTACATGGGCTGAATTCAAGACCCACTTTGAATCAAAGTTTCTACCAAATGCTGAGATGATAATCCATTTAGAGAAGTTTATCCATCTCAAACAAGGAAATATGAGTCTACAAGAGTATGTGGCTGAATTCACCGAACTACGCAAGTTTGGTAAGGGTTTGGTGGATACCCCAATAGCAAAGGTTTGAGGTTTGTTAAGGGGTTGAACTCCCCATTGAAGGACACCTTGTTGGCATAAGTGACATTCAGAGCAACCTTTAAAACATTAGTGGAGACGACCATTTTGTTCACAACTGAAGGATCTAAGGAGAATAAGAATGATGGGAAGGGAGAGGGAAATTCTGGTCCTAGTAAAAATAAGAAGAAAGGGGGTAAGTTTAAGAAAGAAGCTAAGGCTTGTACGAGGTGCAACCGTAAGGGCCACGAGGCCAAGTATTGCAGGACTGCTTTGTGAAAGAAAGATTTAAGGGGAAGTGCTACAATTGCCACGAAGAAGGACACATGTCAAGAGATTGCCCAAAGCGTAAGGTTGTTCAGAGCGGTCAGAATTATGCATTGGAAGCAACACCAATGAAGAGCTGACCCCTAAGAGATCAAGGTTAACCCACACTTGAAGGCATAACTTCTATCTTAGGGATTTCCGTATACACCTTGTTTAACTAGGGAGCGACCTATTCTTTTATTTCTAAGTGGCTAGTTGATTTGTTGAACCTTCCCTTAACTATCACTAGAAATCCGATAGAGGTGGCCAACCCTATCGGAGGAACTAAGTATCTTGAGTTGATCTATAAAGATCTAGTATTGGACATCGACGACGTCGAATTCCTCTGCGAAGCGTATGCGTTGGATTTTGTAGGGTATGACCTTACCCTAGGAATGGATCAGCTATAATTTTATGGGGCCGTCCTAGATTACGATAAGGAATTGTTCATCTTAGGAGCCAAGGAGGACACAGTTTGAATATTCCTTGCGACATTAGAAACAAGGATAAATCCCTATTATATACCTTATCTCCTAGCTCAGAAGGACCATCTTCGGTCCATATAGTATGTGAGTTCTTAGACGTCTTCGAGGAAATCACGGGACTTCCACCCCATAGAGAAATATTTTTCGCATTGACCTAGAGATGGATGCTAGGCCAGTAGCTTTACTTTTATGGCATATTTCGCCAAAAGAAAGGAGAGAGTTGAATAAACAGATTTCGAAATTGCTACTTAAAGGCTTCATTCAACGAAGTACGTCTGAATGGGGTGCACCTATTGTATTTGCCACCAAAGCAGATTGGTCTCTAAGACTTTACATGGATTATAGGGAGCTTAATAAGCTAACCAAAAAGAATAGGTGCCCTTCACCTGGAATTGATGATTTTTTTTTACAACGTGGGAGGAGCCCGAGTGTTTTCCCAATTAAACCTTGCAACTAGATTTCACCAATTGAGATCTTCGAATGACAGTAAGGATAAAACCGCGTTTAGGACGCCAGATGGATTGTTCCAATGAGAAGTTATGCCCTTCCGACTAATGAATGCACCCGCCTTCTTTGTTGACCTTATGAGTAGAGTATATAGGGGCATTCTAAATAAGATCGTGGTAGTTTTCGTAGATGATATCCTTACATTTTCTAAGGACCATAAAGAGCATGAAAGTCACCTAAGGCAAGTCCTAGAGATATTAAGAGAGAATCAATTGAAGGTCAAATTTTCGAAGTGTCATTTCTGGGGAGAAGAAGATAGATTTTTGGGACACATCGTGTCAAGCAAAGGCTTGATAGTAGACCCCACGAAGATCGAGGCAATTAAGAAATGGAGAGTCCCTCTAAATCCTATGGAAGTGAGAAGCTTTCTTGGACTGGCTGGATATTACTAAAAGTTTATTAAAGACTTCGCAAAGAATTCTACTCCTTTAACCCAACTAACGAAGAAGAATTTGGTATTTTCTTGGAGTGATAAGTGCAATGTAACCTTTAAGAAATTAAAGGAAGTATTGACTAGTGTGTCAGTTCTTATTATACCCGAAGGCTCGAAAATGTTTACCATTTACACCGACGTATGTGGAACCGGTTTTGGAGGAGTTCTTATGCAAGAAGGAAGAGTTGTTGCTTATGCCAATAGACAAGTCAAAGACCCCGAGAAGAGATATCCAGTTCATGACATAGAGCTAGTCGTAGTAGTGTTCGCCTTAAAGATGTGAATGCATTATCTTTTAGGGTAGAAGTTTGAACTTTTTACCAACCATAAATCCCTAAAGTATTTATTTCTCAATGTGATCTGAATCAGAGACAACAAAAAATGATGGAGTATGCTTCCTCTTTCAATTTTATAATCTAGTATATCCCAGGAAAAGGGAATGTCATGGAGGATGCGTTGAGTATAAAGCATGCATCTTTGAATGCGATTTTGGAATGGAAACAATTGAAGTTTCTCTCTAACTTTAACTTGAAACTCCCGCCAATAGCTTCTAGTAGTTTTCTCGGAGTTATTCTCATTAGACCCACTCTAAGAGAAAGGATTCAGAGCTTGCAAGACCTTGATGAAGAAATAAGAAACTTAAAAGAGAAAGTGGGGAAAAAGGAGACCTTTCCGCATTCAGTCAGATATTCATTGGGCGACGACAGATGTTTTCTTAAGGATGGAAGGCTTTGCATCCTTAAGGATAAGGAGTTAATAAAGGAAAATTTTGAGGAGTGCTATAGGTCGAGGATGACCATACACCCCGGTGGAGATTAAATGTACAAAGATATGAAGATGAATCTCCATTGGGAAAGGATGAAAAGGGAGATAGCTAAGTTTGTAGCCAAGTGTTTAACTTGCCAAAAAGTAAAAGCGGAGCAAGGAAGACCCAGAGGACTACTGTTACCTTTAGAAATTCCTATGTGGAAGTGGGAACATATTTCCATAGATTTTATGGATGGGCTTCCAAGAATTCAGAAGGGAAATGAGGCTATCTGGGTTATAGTAGAATGTTTGACTAAGAGTGCTTACTTTATACCGATAAAAAATAATGGGATGGTAGCTTCATTGGCCTAGTTGCATGTCAAAGAGATAGTCATATTGCATGGCATCCCATCTAGTATATTGAGTGATCGAGACCGCCTATTAACAAGTGAATTTTGGAGAAGTTTATAAGCGACATTGGGAACGACCCTCAACTTAACTGCAACTTATCACCCATAAACCGTTGGCCAGGTGAAAAGAGTAAATCAGATCCTAGAAGACTTGCTCAGAGCTTATCGACCTTCTAAGAGTTTGAAAGCAGTACCTACCGCTAGTGGAATTTACGTATAACAATAGTTTTCAAGCAACCCCTTTTGAAGGGCATTATCGAAGGCTATGCAAATCGCCAACTTATTGGTGGGAAACGATCGACAAGGTTCTACTCGGACCAGACTTTGTCTATGATTCCATGGAGAAGATTTCTTTGATTAGGCAGAGAATGTAGGCAGCCTAAGACCACCACAAATCATATGCTGATAAGTGGAGGAGGGAACCTTTGTTCGATGTAGGAGACTTGGTATTCGTAAAAGTTTCCCCTCTCAAAAAGACTTTCAGTTTGGAAAGAATCGGGAGTTGGATCCTAGATTTATTGGGCCTTTTTCCAGCATCTATAGGATAGGACCTTTGGCCTATCGAGTGGATCTCCTAGAAGGCCTATCAGGATTCCATAACGATTTCCATATATCACATATGAGGAAATGCCTTCATGATTATGCTATTAGACTCGAGCTTGATGAAATTGGAGACATAAGAGAACTCGAGTTAGAGTCTAGGGTGCCTCTTTCCATTGCAAAGATTGTAGAGCACGGAATCAAAAGACTCTACAATAAAACCGTTCGGCTCGTCCAAGTATAATGGGGAAACGATCCCGTGAAAAGATAATGGAAGATTGAAGATAAGATGAGAGAGACCCTCCTATAGCTTTTCTCGGGTATTTTTTCCTCTAAGTTATGTTTATGGATGATTGTGGTTGCTAGATTGGATGTTAGGGAAATTGATGCAACACAATTGCACAGCGCACTCATATAGAAATATATGCATACTAGGTTGTTTTGCATACATACTACGTCACTTATTTCACATACACGCTAGGATTGAGCTCACTTTAGTGAGTCTACAGTTCATAATCATTGCGAGTCATGGATGTTTATGGATGAATTAAAAATAACATGGGTTTACAACATGGATGTTTAGAGCGAGTTGTGTTTTTTTGCCCCATTAAACAAATTTCGGGACGAAATCTATTTTAAGTGAGAGGGAGAATGTAACACCCCATAAAAATATACCTAAAACAAACTAATAATAAATAATGGAAATTAAAAATAAGGTAAAATATGTTAATGGGCTAAAAAAAGGAATTTCGCAGCATTAGGAATTTGGCCACAAAAATATCAAAGTTATAATGGCGAAATTCTGATCAATTTTCTTATATAATATGTCAGATTCTGAACCTGTATGAAAGAATTACACTTAAGAAAAGTTATATGTTAAATATATATATATATGTAACAACATTTGAAATTCAAACTATAATATAAATATATGGAATAATATATGACCAATAAACGAGTGATTGGAATATTCCATCTAATTTGTGTTTGTATGTATGTATGTGTGTGTGTATATATATATATATATATAAGTATACAGCAGGGGACAAGAGTAATGTTTATAAGGCAAGAAATAAACAAATAAAATAATGTAATACAATAAAATCATTCGTGCCCTCATATACGTTCACTGGGGAAATCTACGTCTAGGAGGTCGACCGCCTCCTAGAAGAGGTGTCGACCGCCGGTAGACCGCTCTTTTAGTGGAGCGGCCGACCGCCTGGCGCGTTCAGTCCCCATTGAGGCCTGGTTTTGGTCACGTTTTGGTGTTAATTTATAAGTTTAAATAGCCATGATTTGATCTAAATAATCCAATGCTATTAATCACACACACCTATAAATAACACCAGAGACCTCAGACCTAAACCTTGCCACCTTCTCCTTCCCTGCCTCCACTCTGCCATTGATTCCAGAGAAATATATTGTAGATTTTCTTCTTTCTCTCTTAAATTTTCTAATCTCTTTTCTTATAGAATTGAATAGGACCTGAATCTAGAATCATAAAATTTATAAACATAAGAATTCTAACTGTTTAATTCTTATATATATATATATATATTTCTAAGGGATTGGAGTTCGCATTCGTGTTCATTGTTGAAGAATTTCAGATTTAATAGGCAAACACCGTCACTTCCATACAGTCAAATCATTGTGAGTGGAAATAATAATTATTTAGACATATTCCATATTTTGTAGATTCTTATATGAATTAGTATGCCAGGGAGATTTGTATTAACGATAATATCAAACTGTAAAAACCCCCAAATCTTCTATTTTTATATGTTTCGCAAGAATTGCCAATGAATGTTGGGTTTATGAATTTGTTTGGGTTATGGATGAAGAACATTTTGGGTGATTTACTTTTGTTTTATTTTATTCATCATTTTTATTTAAAAGTATTTGTGATGTAAAAAGGTTCGGATTTGACTTGGTTTTATTATTTAAATAAGTTTGGATTTCCATTATAAATGGATAATTTGAACGTATTCAGATTTGAAATAAATCAGATATCAACGTTTTTATGTACAACATATGTAAGGATAAATTAGATTAAATAAAGGTCTATGTGTGTGTATATATATGTATGTATATATGATGTAGGAAATTTACACCTTGTTCTTGTTTCATTTCTTGAATTATTCTAACAAGCCTATGATGCAAGTTTTGATTGTTATGTTGTATTTTTCGCATTACTGTTATCATTAGTTATGCCATTATGCCAAGTATTTAGTGGTATGATGTAGGAATTAACTTGTACGCCTTGAATGTAGACCAAAATGACAATATACACCGTTAAAATGTTTACTCGTTCATGCGAAAATTAGCGTTTATTATACGTATTAAATAGTCTACTTATATAGCGTAATCAACGTAGTTATGACGCAATACATATGATTAGAATAAGATTAGAATTTGAAGTGTCCCTATATAAATTGTTGTGTGTGTGTATAAAATGGCTTATCTATACAATAAATAATGACATATAGACACAAGGTTAGTCGTCACTTGTGGTAGAAGTCTGCTTGGAACCGACCGACAAATCCAGCGACTACAAGTGAGTTTGGCTAATGTGAGAGGTCTGGGTGCCATGGACCATTTAATTTATTACAGTATGACACGAGGTTAAGCCAACTTGTAGTGCAGAGGCATGTGAAGACGTGAAGACGCATGCGTGCGCTAAGCTCGGCAAAATCGTAAAATTTTATTCAATCAAAATTTATGTATTCATTATATTATTTCTTCTGCTATATAAAATATTGTAAAACTCTGATATTTATATAAACTTTATTCCATTGCAAATTTTGACTTTGTAATTCTGTATTCAATTTTGTTAAACCCTGTAAGCCAATAACAATCTGTCATTTTGAACGTTTCGCGTTGGTTTAATTACCGACTTAGGACAGTCAAAATGACAGGTCGCTACAGTCATCCCAGAACCTCCCGGCATATCCAGCTTCTACAGGCAGACGATTTAATGGGAGAGGTCTAGTGTATATATATATACCTATTATGCATGTAAATGGGTAGGTTTACTATGTCTTGAGAAGGTCTTAAGTGGCTGACTTCCTTCTTATCTAATTTGGGCCTTAAGTAGTTAGGACTAGTGCCATTCTGAAGGTTTATTCCTTGGATATGGATCAAAATCATGGGACCCTCCCTTATTAGATTCGAAGTAGGTCTATGGGTCCTCCTTAGCTAAATTGGTTTAGTCATGGCAACAACGGAGTTGGGTAGTTTACCAGAATGTCCACTTTCTCTAGGATCCTTGTAAGGGCCAACCTAGGGATAGGTTGGCATACATGGGATGTAGCATGCTATCTATTTCATCATCTATCCAAGGGAAGTCTTAAGTGGCATAGGGGTTCTACCGTAATATCAGTTAAGTAGTAACATTAGACATCCGCCGGAGGGGTCTTAAAGGGTACTATATGGGACCGCCCTAAACCAGTACTAAGCGACAAGATATTACTTGTGAGAATATATATAAGAACATTGATGTGATAGGATGGGGTCTTAAGTAGCTAGGGTCTTCCTTAGTGTCATAAGAGATCATAGGAATCCACCCTTAATAAACATGTTAAAATGGTCCTTAAGTGACCAAAAATGTCCACCTCGCTAGGTCTTCACCCTAAATGCATCAATAGAGGTCCTAAGTGATTCATTCAGATATCTACCTCAATGATTAGAATATTTCTTGTATATGCGTGCTTGTGTGTTTCATAGGCATACCTTGACATATATAACCTGCCAAATCTAGGGTACGGTCTTTAAGAAAATATTGTTTTCAGTCACACAGTACTTTATGTTCTGACCCCTCTCCTTAACATATCTAACAGGCCAGTAGGTGGGGTAGCGACTCAATGGACCAAACAATGATGCAGCCTGAAGAAGGCAACGAGGATATCATGTATTATTAGTTATAATTATTGTTTTGCATATGGAAACCCTAGATTATAAATAATGATGATGTACCAGGTTGAATAATTGTATTTGACATTTTGTATCTGAATCTGTGGCTTTTAATAATATGGTGCATCCTATTTTGGTATTATACTTTTTTGTTCCGTTTATGATATTCCATAATGTAATGTTATATGTTATTTTGTGCAAATGTAATTCCTTATAGGAACCAAAATCCATTTAGAGTGGCTCTAAGTTTTGATGGGCCTTTTCTAGGTCGAAATTTAGACCCACTCCAGGCAGGTTATTACACTTATATATGTTGGTATGCTGAAATTGGCAATGCTTATAACCATTGGAATGGAAAATGTTCTCTCTGATAACCGGTGGGAAATAAATTCTTCCAACTCTTGTAACCGTTGGTAAGGAAAATGTTCTAGATTATGTCGACATCGAAGCGACGATGCCCGAGCGTTGCTCAGAACCGAGGAGATGCTCAAGCCAGAGGACAAATCATTATCCCATGATTGAGGTGGCATTGACAGAATTGACTGCCCTCCGAGTGAATGTTGGGTCAGGAAGTACGGAGAGGATTCATCCTGAATGACTTCCTTTTGTTTGTGTTTTCCTTTTTATATTTGCTTTAAATCGACCTTGGTGGCGAATGAAACTAGCGATGTCTTTGCTTCAACCGGAGAGATGGAGTTAAAGACCCCATGTAACACCCCGTATTTTGGTTAATGCTAAAATTCACTAATTACAGAATAAATAATCTCAGACGTGAGAATTAGGGGAAACGGGCTGCGTCATTGCGTTCATCTCGGAAAAATACGCAAAATAGAGTCCGAGTTTTCGAAAATCGGAGTCCGTATGGCCCAGTTAAGGCCCAATGAAGTTTGCAGAAAATTCAAAGCTAAAAACAGATTTAAAAATTCAAATTCAGATTTGAAAATAGAACCAGCGGGGCCAGGCGGGAAAGTTCCCGCCCTAACCATGTCGACAGGGCTGTCGACAGGCCTGTCGACAGGGGTGTCGACTTGCCTGTCGACACGGCGTGTCGAACCAGAGAGATTGGGTGCACCAGATCTGGTTTTCTGGCTAGGGCTGGGCTGGGTTCTAGAGATTTCCTAAATCTAACGGACCTAATCTAATCTAGGGTTAATCTAAGGGCCTAAAACACTCACCTAATCTATAAATACACCCTAAACCCCCCCTACTCCTTACTAAAAATAGAAATGATGGCCTCATGCCGCCAAAATCAAACTTGAGAGAGCCTCCACTAGTTTATGAAGGAAGTTGCAAGTTAATCACTCTCTAATCAATCTCTAATCATCACCATCTTCATATTTAGCAACTAATTCCACTTCATAAGTTTGCTAATCTTGGGTTTTGGTGAGTTTCTATCACTTTAACATCAATTGCTAAAGTAAGTAGATTGGGTGTAATGAGACTTATGGTCTTGAATGCGGATTTGTGAGTTTGAATCATTTGTAATGATATGCTACTCTATGTTATGCATATTTAATAAGTGGATTTATGCATGTTTAATAAGTTGGTTTATGCATGTTTAACAAGTGGGTTTATGCATGTTTAATAAGTGGGTTTATGCATATTTAACAAGTAAGTTATGTGTATGTTTAAATGCAAGTTTAACATGATATGCAAGTTATGCATGCTTATGCAAGTATGTGAATGCTTATGCAAGTTATGTGTATGTTTAAATGCAAGTTTAACATGATATGCAAGTTATGCATGCTTATGCAAGTATGTGAATGCTTATGCAAGTTATGTGTATGCTTAAATGCAAGTTTAACATGATATGCAAGTTATGTATGTTTATGCAAGTATGTGGATGCTTATGCAAGAATGTGAATGCTTATGCAAGTTATGTGTATGCTTAAATGCATGTTATGCAAGTTATGAGAATGCTTATATGCAAGTTCAACATGTTATGCAAGATATGTGTATGATAATATGCAAGCTCATATGCAACATGTTATGCAAGTCATGTGTATGATAATATGCAAGTTTGGGTTAAATGTAGTTGGGTTAATATATGCTCATATATGCAAGTTGACATTCTCTTAACCCATGATAAAGTTATATGCTAAGATGTGGTTAAACCCATGATACTTGTGATGGATCTTCCCCTTTATTATGTCATGAAATGAGAACGATTTACGTGGGGAACGATGGGGTTAGTAAATATGTTAATAAAAGTATGATTGGGTATGATTAAGCATACCATAAAAATAAATTAACATAAGTGGGAATTTACCTATTGAGTTAGGTCTACCCCATGGGAATTTACCTATTGAGTTAGGTCTACCCATGTTATGAAAAATGGGTAATTAATTAGGGATAATTAATTATGGGGGTGATTAATTAGGTGTAATTAATCAACTAAGACACGAGGTTGGACCCTTTTTGTAGCGGAAGTCTGCCCGGAACCGACCGGCCATCCAGCAGCTACAAATGATTGGCCCAATGTGAGAGGTCTTAGTCATAAATTAAATACGTGATTAAAGTAAAGACACGAGGTTAGACCCTTTTGATGACAGAAGTCTGCCCGGAACCAACCGGCATAACCAGCAGTCATAAAAGACGGTCTAATGTGAGAGGTCTTTATGAGGTCATGATCTTAATTAATTAATTAAGAAACACTTAACCATATTAGCATGTAGAGGGACATGAGGGGTTAAGTGGGTGCCTTGGGTGGCATGTGGAAATCTAGTGGGTTGCCTTGGGTGGCAATAGAAAATACGATTAGAATACTTAACCAAAGTGGAAACATGTAATTAAACATGATTAAAGGGTTAAGTGGGATGCACTAGATAAAGGGACAAGCTTAGGTGGGTAGCTTGTGGGGGCCCATTTCAACCAGTAACCCATATGTATCTTATTGGGCTCGACCCATGTCGAGGACGGGACACGCGTACTGGGCTTGACTATAAGAGGCCAAAACGGGTTAGCGGTGGCAACGCAAGTCCAACGGGTTTCATATGCGTGAGTGGGCCCGGGCTGGTAGATAAGTCGTTGTTGCATCGTGTAGGTATAAGCCGTGCACCGTTGATAGTATTGGGTTGCCACTTTAGGGGAGTGATACACCCCACTGTGGGACCAGCACGGGTATCTACGGTAGGGAGCCGATCGCTTGGGGAGTAGTGGGGTACACCTAGTGGAGATAGGGGCAGACGACACCTATGTGGTCAGCTAGGGGTACATGAAACTACTAGTTATATCTTTCTTTTAAGACCTTGGGTGGGATCAATCTTTGAGTAGAAATGACTGGTGTGGTGCAGTTAGTAAATATCCTTGGGTGGGTAGATGCGTTTTTTTATAGTTATCTTAGTTTATCCTAAGTCTACCAAGCTGCTTAGTGTAGCCATTCATCCCCAGACATTACCGTAGGTCAAGTTATGTCTTCTCTGGTTACTTTAATGATTGTATTGTTAAAGTTATAGGACTCGCTCAGACTTATGTCTGACCCCGTTGTTTTTATCTTTTTCCCAACCCTCAGGTCCTACGGTGGATCCTAGCAGTAGTGGAGCTTGATCGGATTGCTGTTCCAGTCTTTAGGAGCTTGGATAGATGTAAAGCTCCAGTTACCCAGTTATCTTTTCTTTTGTCTTGGCTATTGTATGAGAGAGTGGGATTATGTACTTCTTTATTTTGATGGATATTGTACTTGACTTTTATTGTGGTTTTATGATGTAACCAGACATGTTTACTTCCGCTGTTATGAGATGATGTTTTAAAATTTCAAGTACTATTTATATCTGTCTTGTTGTAATTTTTCTGTTCTATATTCACTAAAATACTCCACCGATGCTATGGCATTCCCTTAGAGAGTGACCATAGCGGGCGTGGGGTGTTACACGTGGTATCAGAGCAAAGTTTACCGGAACAGATAAAATTTTTAGAAAACTATTTTTCTAAAACATTTTTGGAAGAAATATTTTCAAAGACATGTCTATTAAGAGAAAAGTTTTTGAAAGAAAAGCATAATCCCCAATAGCCATATCTATATCCTTCGAATTCTCCGTTTTGAATCTTTCCTTTTTCGTTTCAGCATGGCTGAGGATCTTAATTTTCCGGAGGGTGTGACGGTACCAGTATGGTATAGGAGATTGATGGAGGCTAGGGCCACCACTGCGGGTCCAGCAAATGTTCCTCCACCAACCGTAGCACCCGATCTTCCTCCTCCCCCTCCTCCTCGCACGGATACTTTTGCTAAGACTTGCAAGGAATTTAAAGCTATGGGAGGGAAACCTTTTCAAGGATCTGAAACTTTTGTGGAGGCTAGAGATTGGCTTAAGGAGGTGGAAGAGTTGATAGATATCTTTGAGATGGAAGAAGGAAAGAAAGTCAAGTTAGCTGCTTGGTTAATGAAGGGAGAGGCCTCATTCTGGTGGGAGGTCACTAATGGAGAACGCCCCGTTGACTCTTGGACGGATTTTAGGCAAAGATTTGTGGCAAAGTTTCTCTCAAGGGCGGAGGAAAACTTGTATATGGAAAGATTCTTGACTCTAAAGCAAGGAAATCTCTCGGTGAAGGAATATGTCAACAAGTTTAATCAATTGGCAAGGTTTGGCCTAGACATGGTAAATACACCGGAGAAGAAGGCTTTGAGGTTCGTGAAAGGCTTGAATGAACCGATGCATGGGTTGGCTATGACTCATATCCCTATGGGGGCCACCTTTGAGAAGCTAGTTGACATGGCACTCATGCATGAAGAAGGGAAGGGTCCCAATGCTAGTCAGGCGCCCGAGAAGAAGGGAGATCAAAAGAGACCTCAGCAACAACAGCAAAACAAAGGTGGGAAAGGCAACAGTGGCAAGGGCAAAAAGAAGAAGTGTTTCAATTGTGGGACACCTGGCCACCTAAGCAAGGATTGTCGCAAGAAGAAGAAGACTGGCTGCTTCCACTGTGGCGAAGCAGGGCATTTAGTGAAGGATTGCCCTAAGAAGGGGCAAAGGACGGGATCTACCTCAGGAGGTCAGGTGCAAGCTCTTATGGCACCGAGTCAGGCTAGGGGGCAAGTACAGGCTCTCGCGGTTCCACCGATTCAGGAAAGAGGTAGAACTATCTCCGTTGAAAGTCTGGTTTTTCTATTTGATCATCCTGTCCGTACATTGTTTGATTCAGGCGCATCGCATTCGTTTATCTCATCATCATTAGTTGAGTCACTGCACTTAGACACCAGTCTGGTAGATGATCCCTTGGTTGTTTCAAACCTAATTGGGGGCTCCACTTATTTGTCCATGATATGTTTGGGTTTGAAGATTTCTATACTTAGCATTGAGTTTAGATGTGATGCTTTTGTATTGGGCTTCACGGGCTATGGATTGATTTTGGGCATGGACTGGTTATCCAGTAATGGTGCCGTTCTTGATTGCGAAAGGAGAGTTGTTAGGCTCATGACCCGCTTGGGTAACACTCTCGAGATCTCTTGTAATCCCATGGATTCTGTTATGCTAAGTTATCTTGAATCGCTTGACGCTTCGGTCGAGAGTCTGCAATCTGTTAAAGTGGTCCGGGAATATCCGGATGTGTTTGAGGAGGTGAAGGGCTTACCTCCGAAGCGGGAGATTGACTTACGAATATATCTGGTGGATAATGCTAAACCTGTATCTTTACCAGTGCGCCACATGGCTCCTCGTGAGAGGAGGCAACTCCATAAGCAAGTAGGGGAGTTGCTTGAGAAGGGGTTCATAAGACGAAGTATATCGGAGTGGGGTGCTCCAGTAGTTTTTGCCACAAAGGCGGATGGGTCCCTCAGACTTTGTGTGGACTATAGAGAACTCAACAAGCTCACAAAGAAGAATAGACACCCATTGCCGAGGATTGATGATCTTTTCGATCAGTTGGTTGGCGCTTCAGTATTTTCTCAATTGGACTTAGCCACGGGTTTTCATCAGTTGAGGGTGGCTGAGGATAGCATAGACAAGACTGCCTTTAGAACTCCGGATGGTTTCTATGAGTGGCTGGTGATGCCATTTGGGTTGACGAACGCCCCTGCATACTTTGTTGATTTGATGAGTAGGGTGTTCAGGGAGTTCCTTAATAAATTCGTGGTGATCTTTGTGGATGATATCTTAGTATTTTCTAAGAGTGAAGAAGAGCATGCCTTACATATTGGGGAGGTGTTGAAGACTCTTCGAGCACATAGCCTTAAGGCTAAATTCTCTAAATGTCACTTCTGGAGGAAGGAGGTGCGGTTCTTGGGGCATGTGGTCTCCAAGGAAGGGATAGCTGTGGATCCCGCGAAGGTAGTATCAATTCAGGATTGGAAGGTTCCGAAGAATGCTACCGAAGTAAGAAGTTTCTTGGGGTTGGCGGGTTACTATAGGAAGTTTATCAAAGACTTCGCAAAGATATCAGCCCCATTAACCCGCTTAACGAAGAAGAATCTTGTTTTCACATGGGACGTAGATTGTGATGATGCGTTCCGACGGTTAAAGAGAGCTTTAACCACTGCTCCAGTTTTAGTGTTGCCAGATGGGAGCAAGCCATTTTTTGTCTATACCGATGCTTGTGGGACAGGACTAGGCGCAGTCTTAATGCAAGAGGGAAGGGTGATAGCCTATGGTGGAAGGCAGTTGAGAGTGCATGAGAAAAATTACCCTACCCATGATCTAGAGTTGGCCGCTATTGTTTTTGCGCTTAAGATGTGGCGCCATTATCTTCTTGGTGAGAGATTCGAATTGTTCACTGACCACAAATCATTGAAGTGCTTGTTTTCCCAGAAGGATTTGAATTTGAGGCAACAAAGGTGGATGGAGTTCTTAGCATCTTATGATTTCGTGATAGCATATACCCCTGGCAAGGGTAACGTGGTGGCGGACGCCTTGAGCAGAAAAAGGTTGTCCTTGAGTCCATTGTTCGTGGAACAACGAAGCTTGGAATTTATCTCGATGTTTGATTTCAGACCTTCCATTGATTATGTACCCGGTTTGTTAGCTTCCTTGGAAGTTAGACCTACTCTTTTGGGGCGGATTGGAGAAGCACAGAGGGACGACCCACAGTTGGTTGAGTTGGTAGAGAAGCTCATAAAGGGGGAATCGTCCAGCCATTTGAGTAGGTACACCCTAGACGATAGGGGGTGCTTGCGTAGAGACGGCAGACTTTGTGTACCGCAAGACGAAGGGTTGAGGAAGGCTATTCTTGATGATGCACACCGTTCTAGGATGACCATTCATCCCGGTGGGGACAAGATGTACCAAGACATGAAGAGGGTTTTCTTCTGGGCCGGTATGAAGAAAGATGTGGCCGAGTATGTCGCTCGATGCTTGGTGTGCCAGCAAGTGAAGGCGGAGCAAAGGAAACCAGGTGGGTTGCTTCACCCATTGGAAGTTCCACAATGGAAGTGGGATAGCGTCTCGATGGATTTTATCGACGGGTTACCCAGATCGAGAAAGGGTAATACGGGGATTTGGGTGGTGGTAGATAGACTTACTAAAAGCGCCCATTTCATACCTGTGAAGAGCAAGAGGACTGCTCCATGGCTAGCTTCAGTATATCTTCGAGAGATAGTTCGATTGCATGGGGTACCCTCTAGCATAGTGAGTGATCGAGATCCTATCTTCACTAGCGAGTTCTGGAAAAGTTTGCAAGAAGCAGTGGGGACTCAATTGTGTCTGAGCACCGCATATCATCCTCAGACGGACGGCCAGACTGAGAGGGTGAATCGTGTTCTAGAAGACCTTTTGAGGCTTTGTATCTTAGATTTTGGAGGTACATGGGAAGAGCATCTTCCGTTGGTGGAGTTCGCATATAATAACAGCTTTCAGTCCAGTATTGGTATGGCTCCTTTCGAAGCTCTTTATGGAAGGCCTTGTCGATCACCTGCATGTTGGTGGGAATCTACGGATAAGATCTTGCTTGGGCCTGATATGGTTAGGGAGACTTCTGAGAAGATTGACTTGATTCGAAGAAGGATGAAAGCAGCGCAGGATAGGCAAAAATCTTATGCGGACAAGAGAAGGACGGATCTTGAGTTTGAAGTTGGGGACATGGTCTTTGTCAAAGTGTCTCCGTTACGAAACGTGGTTCGCTTTGGATCTGTTGGGAAGTTAGCACCAAGGTTCGTAGGGCCATTTCCCATTAAGGAAAGAATTGGACGGATGGCATATAGAGTGGAGTTGCCCGACAGACTTAGTGGTGTACATGATGTATTCCATGTGTCCCATTTGAGGAAGTGCTTACATGAGACCGCAGAGGTGGTAGAGCCGAGCTTGCTTAAAGAAGTGGAAGTAGAGCGTGATGCAACGATTCGACGAGCTCCTACCCGCATCCTTGGATCAGAGACTAGGAAATAGAGGAATCGAGAGGTTCATCTAGTCAAGGTGCAATGGGGAGAGGACGAGAGCAACGCAACTTGGGAGACGGAAGCGAAGATGCGTGCATGGTACCCATTTCTTTTTGAGGGTATGTCTTTACTTTCTCCTCTATCGTTGTCTAGTACTTATCTTATCTTTAGTATATCCTCTCGTTAGTACTGTTGACCTTTAGATAGGGTAAAACCTATGGTTGAAACATGTGTTTGAGACATGTTATGGTTGATGGATGCAAGTAGATGCAAGTGTTTGCTAGTGGTTGCTCGTGGATGCATATATACACACTCTAGGCACTAGATCGGCTCAGTCACTTCATATTGCATATTGCATAAAAATTGTGTGTAGGAAGCTATATTTATGGATGTATAATGATTGTGTTATCATATGGATGATGCATTTTGGTGAATGATTGTGCACTCATGTAGATATTGTATGTGTCGATAGGGTTCTCTCGCATACATAATGGATGCATGGCACTATCATGGTTTGCATATGTTCATACATTAGATAGGGAACATATACACACACTTTTTGCATATGCTCATACATCATTAGAAACTGTTTTAAGGACAATGGATGCCCGTGTTTGATGGATTGAGTAGATGGTTGTTTGGATGGTAGGATATGCATTCTCCTTAGCTTAGAGATTTCGGGGACGAAATCCTTTAAGGAGGGGAGAATGTAACACCCCGTATTTTGGTTAATGCTAAAATTCACTAATTACAGAATAAATAATCTCAGACGTGAGAATTAGGGGAAACGGGCTGCGTCATTGCGTTCATCTCGGAAAAATACGCAAAATAGAGTCCGAGTTTTCGAAAATCGGAGTCCGTATGGCCCAGTTAAGGCCCAATGAAGTTTGCAGAAAATTCAAAGCTAAAAACAGATTTAAAAATTCAAATTCAGATTTGAAAATAGAACCAGCGGGGCCAGGCGGGAAAGTTCCCGCCCTAACCATGTCGACAGGGCTGTCGACAGGCCTGTCGACAGGGGTGTCGACTTGCCTGTCGACACGGCGTGTCGAACCAGAGAGATTGGGTGCACCAGATCTGGTTTTCTGGCTAGGGCTGGGCTGGGTTCTAGAGATTTCCTAAATCTAACGGACCTAATCTAATCTAGGGTTAATCTAAGGGCCTAAAACACTCACCTAATCTATAAATACACCCTAAACCCCCCCTACTCCTTACTAAAAATAGAAATGATGGCCTCATGCCGCCAAAATCAAACTTGAGAGAGCCTCCACTAGTTTATGAAGGAAGTTGCAAGTTAATCACTCTCTAATCAATCTCTAATCATCACCATCTTCATATTTAGCAACTAATTCCACTTCATAAGTTTGCTAATCTTGGGTTTTGGTGAGTTTCTATCACTTTAACATCAATTGCTAAAGTAAGTAGATTGGGTGTAATGAGACTTATGGTCTTGAATGCGGATTTGTGAGTTTGAATCATTTGTAATGATATGCTACTCTATGTTATGCATATTTAATAAGTGGATTTATGCATGTTTAATAAGTTGGTTTATGCATGTTTAACAAGTGGGTTTATGCATGTTTAATAAGTGGGTTTATGCATATTTAACAAGTAAGTTATGTGTATGTTTAAATGCAAGTTTAACATGATATGCAAGTTATGCATGCTTATGCAAGTATGTGAATGCTTATGCAAGTTATGTGTATGTTTAAATGCAAGTTTAACATGATATGCAAGTTATGCATGCTTATGCAAGTATGTGAATGCTTATGCAAGTTATGTGTATGCTTAAATGCAAGTTTAACATGATATGCAAGTTATGTATGTTTATGCAAGTATGTGGATGCTTATGCAAGAATGTGAATGCTTATGCAAGTTATGTGTATGCTTAAATGCATGTTATGCAAGTTATGAGAATGCTTATATGCAAGTTCAACATGTTATGCAAGATATGTGTATGATAATATGCAAGCTCATATGCAACATGTTATGCAAGTCATGTGTATGATAATATGCAAGTTTGGGTTAAATGTAGTTGGGTTAATATATGCTCATATATGCAAGTTGACATTCTCTTAACCCATGATAAAGTTATATGCTAAGATGTGGTTAAACCCATGATACTTGTGATGGATCTTCCCCTTTATTATGTCATGAAATGAGAACGATTTACGTGGGGAACGATGGGGTTAGTAAATATGTTAATAAAAGTATGATTGGGTATGATTAAGCATACCATAAAAATAAATTAACATAAGTGGGAATTTACCTATTGAGTTAGGTCTACCCCATGGGAATTTACCTATTGAGTTAGGTCTACCCATGTTATGAAAAATGGGTAATTAATTAGGGATAATTAATTATGGGGGTGATTAATTAGGTGTAATTAATCAACTAAGACACGAGGTTGGACCCTTTTTGTAGCGGAAGTCTGCCCGGAACCGACCGGCCATCCAGCAGCTACAAATGATTGGCCCAATGTGAGAGGTCTTAGTCATAAATTAAATACGTGATTAAAGTAAAGACACGAGGTTAGACCCTTTTGATGACAGAAGTCTGCCCGGAACCAACCGGCATAACCAGCAGTCATAAAAGACGGTCTAATGTGAGAGGTCTTTATGAGGTCATGATCTTAATTAATTAATTAAGAAACACTTAACCATATTAGCATGTAGAGGGACATGAGGGGTTAAGTGGGTGCCTTGGGTGGCATGTGGAAATCTAGTGGGTTGCCTTGGGTGGCAATAGAAAATACGATTAGAATACTTAACCAAAGTGGAAACATGTAATTAAACATGATTAAAGGGTTAAGTGGGATGCACTAGATAAAGGGACAAGCTTAGGTGGGTAGCTTGTGGGGGCCCATTTCAACCAGTAACCCATATGTATCTTATTGGGCTCGACCCATGTCGAGGACGGGACACGCGTACTGGGCTTGACTATAAGAGGCCAAAACGGGTTAGCGGTGGCAACGCAAGTCCAACGGGTTTCATATGCGTGAGTGGGCCCGGGCTGGTAGATAAGCCGTTGTTGCATCGTGTAGGTATAAGCCGTGCACCGTTGATAGTATTGGGTTGCCACTTTAGGGGAGTGATACACCCCACTGTGGGACCAGCACGGGTATCTACGGTAGGGAGCCGATCGCTTGGGGAGTAGTGGGGTACACCTAGTGGAGATAGGGGCAGACGACACCTATGTGGTCAGCTAGGGGTACATGAAACTACTAGTTATATCTTTCTTTTAAGACCTTGGGTGGGATCAATCTTTGAGTAGAAATGACTGGTGTGGTGCAGTTAGTAAATATCCTTGGGTGGGTAGATGCGTTTTTTTATAGTTATCTTAGTTTATCCTAAGTCTACCAAGCTGCTTAGTGTAGCCATTCATCCCCAGACATTACCGTAGGTCAAGTTATGTCTTCTCTGGTTACTTTAATGATTGTATTGTTAAAGTTATAGGACTCGCTCAGACTTATGTCTGACCCCGTTGTTTTTATCTTTTTCCCAACCCTCAGGTCCTACGGTGGATCCTAGCAGTAGTGGAGCTTGATCGGATTGCTGTTCCAGTCTTTAGGAGCTTGGATAGATGTAAAGCTCCAGTTACCCAGTTATCTTTTCTTTTGTCTTGGCTATTGTATGAGAGAGTGGGATTATGTACTTCTTTATTTTGATGGATATTGTACTTGACTTTTATTGTGGTTTTATGATGTAACCAGACATGTTTACTTCCGCTGTTATGAGATGATGTTTTAAAATTTCAAGTACTATTTATATCTGTCTTGTTGTAATTTTTCTGTTCTATATTCACTAAAATACTCCACCGATGCTATGGCATTCCCTTAGAGAGTGACCATAGCGGGCGTGGGGTGTTACACCCCAACCATGAACTCCTATCATTAGATCGTGATCGGGCGGGTACGTGCAATTTGCCTACTAGTCCCTTTCACCGGATGGTGGCTGGATGGACTAGTAGACAATGATCGTGGATTCATTTCGTTGGAGGCAAATGGATGAATCCATGCAATTGAACTACAAGTTCCTCCACCGGAATGTGATTGGATGAACTTGTATTGATGATCTATAGACTCCTTTCCCTAGAGTGTGACTGGAAGATTTTATATCTCTGAACTACAGTCTCCGTCATCGGAGAGTGATATGATGGGGTCGTATCTATGAATTCCCCTACCGGAGTGTGATAAGGTGAACTCATGAACTATGAGTTCCGCCGTCGAAGAACGATAGGACGAACTCCTGTGAGGAGTGTGATAGGATGAAATCATATCAATGAACTGTGAGTTCTGTTGTTGGAGAGTGATGGGGTGAACTCATAAACGACGAGCTATGAATTCCTTCGCCAAAGTGTGATTGGATGAATTCGTATCGGGTTGCAGGTTAATCTTGAATGGAATCTTCGGTACTTGGAGAGATCATTCACTCATGGCTTGGGCATGGAGTATTCCCCTTCGGTTATTATGGTTATTCTAGACTTCAAGTTCCTCTGGCTACAGATTGTCTTGTTAGGACTTGGAAGCATAATTCCTTTGGTTTTATGGTTTGTGGATGTCCTATTTCGGGTATTCTCACATGATGCAATCCAGAGCGATTGTGAGATTATATTAGCCTTCAGGCTTGGGTATCCTTGGCTTATAGTTTCTGTTAATCTAATGCGATTGCAATTCTTTGTATTTTCGATTACCTTTCATAGTACGATCTGAAGCGATCATCAAGTTAATTTGGCTTTGATATTATGGTTTTCCATGTAAATAC
Organism: Allium sativum; assembly: GCA_030737875.1. Lineage (NCBI taxonomy): Eukaryota > Viridiplantae > Streptophyta > Magnoliopsida > Asparagales > Amaryllidaceae > Allium > Allium sativum. The sequence continues at coordinate 268,568,029 of CM060922.1, read as the reverse complement.
GATCTGGCGCGATCATGGTTTTTTGGTTAGTACAATCTGGTGCGATCGCGTTTCTAGTTTCTGCCTATTAGAGTTCTAATCGGACTTCTTGCAAATTTTGGCTCATGGATTTATGGATTATTCAAAACACATCTTCCATTTATAAATAAGACATGTTTTGGGGGGCAAGTGTTGAACCGCTTATTTGACAAGGCAGCCACATGATAAATTTATGGTTTTCGAAGTGCTCAAAACTTGAGTACAAGCTCATGGAAGTACGAAGTGATTTGTACAAAGTTGCGGAATTCCCTTCCCAATTCTTCTTCTGATCTCCTAGGAGAAGAAATCCCATTTCTTCTCCCAGGAATGGGAATTCTTCTCTCGGAATAAGATTTCCCGCTCCTCTCAGAAATGACTAAGTTTTTTGGATACGAATTTTGGAATATGAAATTCGAAATACGAAAAAAAGCTAAGTTTTCGGGATACAAATTCAAGATGCGAAAAAGGTTCGAGTTTCTAGGATATGAAAAATAGCCAAGATTTAGAAATTCGAGATACAAAATATGGCAAAGTTTCCGGAATACAAAAAATGGCTAAGTTCTAAGGATACGAAATTCTGGATACGTAAAATGACTAAGTATTTAGGATATGAATTTTGGGATACGAATTTTTCAGAAAAATGGACAATTAGATGGGAACACAACTCCTCGCCTATAAATACCCCGTCACTTGATCATTTTGTGGATATGGGAATATTGGACTTAAAGCTCTTTAATAGCTTCCTACATGGCTATTTGGACTATGAAGACTATTTTATACTTGTGAACTTCTTCTTGAAGATCATCATCAACACTTTGGCACTTGGCTTGCTACTTAGGACATACTGGACATTGGAGCACATTTTGGACATAAGAAGATTATCTTAGACATAGATAATTAGCGAGGACTTTGCTATTCGCAACACATAGCTTTATAAACTCAAAGTAATGGATTAAGATTGTACTTGTAACTATATGACAATGATGAACAATCACCATAAAGTGGACGAAGGCATTCTTGCTGAACCACAATGGTTACTACTAGATTTTCGATACTGAAACCAAACAATGGTAAAGGGGTATCAGGATGGAACCGGCATCAGAGTGGAAGACGAAAAAGCCTATACCCAATACCGGAAGCAAAAAAAGGAAAAGGCCTGGACCACATGCTATCAGTACCAACATGGGTAGTAGAAGCTTGGCACCGATGCATGAGAAGATAGTAGCAGGGTGCGATGCCTAAACCAACATGCAATAAGTCGCCTAGAGTGGTGCCGGTACGGACACTGAAAGCAATTTAACAACTAAGGGGAAGCAAGGAGGGAAAGAAATCAACCTGACTTCGAAAACGGAAGCATGTAGTCTGATACCGAAGCCTAGAGCCATAAAAGAGAAGCACGAGACCAACATGGAAAGAAGCGAGTGTTATCGATACCAACAGGCTTAGTATTGATACAGTTACAAAAGGTGACACCGAAGTCGTTAGGAAGAATCCACAAGCATCATAGATTTGAAGCCGATACCAGAACCAAAAACTATTGATGTAGGCCAAGGCTCATAAGACAGCGCAAGAAGTGAAGTTATCTACACTAACGTGATTAGTGTGGATACCGATACCAAAGTGGCATTAATATCATAGAATAAAGTTATCCACATCAATATACTTAGTGCAAATACACTACATGGAGGCGACACCAGATTCATAGATAATACAAAGCCGATGACGACACCCATAATTCGAACGCGGGTCGATATCGATATCGGGAAACAATTGCTGAAGTGGAAGGCATTAGGAACCGGGCTTTCTACCGATCCCAACCAAAGGGGGTCCGATTTGTCTATAATTAAGACCACATAGGTCTCATTTTGGGGACATTTCTCATTTCCACAATCTTATATTCTTTTTGAGAGCTCAAACCCTAATTTCTAAATCGAATTGGGGATTTTTGTTCAACAATGAATATTCTATCAATTAGAAATACGTCGCGAAGTGTATTAAACTGCAAGTGCACGGCGTACACTTGTAATACGTGGTGCATACAGGTCGATCCATGAAGAAAGACATAATTCTAAGTTCTACTCAATCGAATTATACCACTTGAGATTTTGATTAACTAAAATTACAAAACTAACAAAAAAAATCAAGTTGAAAGTTAACAAATGAAATGAGAGCAATTTAGAAGAAACTTCACCATCATGACCACATAAATCAACATATAATGATTTCATAATCTTTCTTTTGATCTTTTATGTAATTATTAGTGTATTTATCATAAGCACAACCTAATTGTGTTATTAATTAACACACTTAAACCCATCAAACTTTAATACACTCTCTAATTCACACTATACTTTCACGAAATGACATAGAGTATTAAATTTGAATTTTATTCACACATTAATTACCATATTCATACGTAGATGAAGAGGCAATCTTGTGTTCACGTTAACCAAGAATAGCCTATTTTGTTGTCAACTACATAGACTATCAAAAGCCAGACTCAAACAACAATGTAATTACTAATTCAACCATTCCATTAAGCATAGAAAGAAGCATAAAAATCAAAATATGTTGCATCTACATAATCAAGAGAACTCCATTGCGCCTAATTTGAAGAGATTTAGCTTCTAATATATGTAGTCATGCCAATAAATGTAGATTTCAACATAAACATGAATAAAAAGAATGAGAGAACTAAATAACAAGAATAAAACAAACTATTCTACATGCATGAAATTTAAACTATACTAATTGCAATATGTAAATCTAATCTATAAACAAAAAAACATAGAAATGAACATTAAAGTAAGCACAAGAATGACATAAAAGAAAGAGGTTTGGAAGCCATTTTTATTCACTTGATCAACATATACTTTCATGGGATAAAAAGAAGACCCAAATTACATGAAATATGAGGGTATATATACATGATCTAAAACCCTAAAATCCTAATAACTCTTCTTGGGAAATACCCAAAATGTCCTCTTCATGAAGCTTCTAATTTTGCCTTTAGCCACTAATCAATCATGTAAAATGCATGAAGCCTTTTTTTTATATCATCCTGTTAGTGCACTAGTCTCTAATATGAAGCCTTAAGAATAAGTGGGTTAGTTAAGAGGTAGGCTCCTCCACTTTCAATAGGATGAATTATTTCTTTCCCTCCTCTTGTGTATGTGCTTGTCTATCTTCATATCTTCTCTTGCGTACTTCATTTTTTTCTCCTAAATTCCTACAAGAGACAACTACAAGGAACAAGTAAATGATATCACAAATTAGAACATGCAGAATCGACCATTTTACCCCCAAATGAGTGATGATTTTGAAAACATTCAAAACATGGGTTGATTATATAAAATGCCCAAAAATGTTCATTTATTTAACTAAAACAAGACTAAATATATGAGTAAAAATGTGTATTTTTACGTGCACATCAAATACCCCTACACTTATCTTTTTATTCATCCACGAATAAAGTAAAAAAGCTAAGAAAAATCCACTATCGTAGGAGCACATTGCATTGAGCATATGCAACAAACCATCAAACCTTTGGGTGTCCACAATAGGACGAGTGTTGCCTCGCGAGGGTTTACAGTGGGTACTACCCACAAAATCCAAATGCTAGATGCAAGTTTCTAAATCCAAATGATATTTACAAAATGTAAGATTTATTTACAAAGGAATGAATGCATGTTTTCAAAAGAATATTTACAAATGGGTAATTTACTTTTAAATTTGACATGTGCGAGTTAGATACAGTTTTGGGTCGTCACTATGAGATTTAAGTCCATTACTAATCAAAACTTCAAACAAAAGTCAGGTTATCACTACAATCTCCTCTAGCTTGGACAGTTGTTTTGGTTGAAAACATAGTGCAATTATGAAATGAATTCTATGATCGATTATCAACAATCGTAAAATGGAATTTTTATTTCCTTTTGGTTAACACATTAGGTCAAATAAGTGAAGATAGTGCTTGGATTCCAAGTCCTTACTCTCTCTTTATTTTGAAAAATATTTACATTATTATTATTTACAAACACCTAGCTCAAGTAAACCGAGGCCAGCTATACATTACATGCACTGCCTTTCAGATTGACGTGAGAAAAGTACGAAGGCCGGCGATGCATACATTTTGTGCAATATGCATGCACTATTGACCGTAGTTGTTGTTTATTTTATTTATTTATTTTTACATTATTATTTACAAACACCTAGCTCAGGTAAACTGAGGCCAGCTATACATTCCATGCACTGCCTCTTGGACTGACGTGAGAAAAGTACAAAGGCTGGCGATGCATACACTTATGTGCAATGTGCGTGCACTATTGACTGTAGGTTTGTTTATTATTATTTTTTCCTTTTTTTTGGTATATATAAAGAGAGTTAAGCGAGAATATCTTAGCACAACTTCACTTAAAAGATCTAAAATGTTTTCTCAAATACTCTAAGTCAACCACTCTTTTAATCGAAGATTACAATTTAGAAAACACCTCATAATCATCACCTATGAATCTTCCTATATACTAGTTACACTAAAATTGCTTATAATTCAAACTTTTTTCGTTATATAGTTAAAAGAAGTAATTTTCCAAACATTTTTATCGTACAACCAAAGTTGTATGCTAACTCCATCATGTATTATTTAAAAGTAAATAAAAATGCAATTCTTTTTCTTTCTTTCTGATTTTGATTTTTTTTAAAGAAAAGGGTAAAAATGCGAACTTAAACTATGCAAAACAAAATGAAGACGTGAAAGAGGGAAAATGCAAACTTAAACTATGCAAAACAAAATGAAAATGAGACTTCCTCCTCCCACACTTGATTTTGACTATATCCCCACAGTCAATGCATGAACAATGAGTGAATGGAAGAGAAATATTTTCATATTTACAAAGGAGGGTTAATACTTTCTTACTTGACGTAGCATGGCTCATGAAGAATCACGAGCTCTTCCTCTCGATCAGCGGGCAATTCCAATAATGGTTTTAGATGTTGACCATTGACTTTGAAAATGGATCCGTCCCTCGGGCTTTCTATTTCGATGGAACTGTGTGGAAAAACAGTTCGAATAACATAAGGTGCGGTCCATCTCGACATTAACTTCCCAGGGAATAAATGAAGTTGTGAGTCATATAATAAAACATTTTGGTCTGGCAAAAACGTTTTTCTTAGGATTGACTTGCCATGAAAAACATTGGTTTTTTCCTTATAAATTTTCGCGTTTTCATATGACTCATTCCTAATTTCTTCTAATTCGTTGAGTTGCAAATTTCAATTTTCGCCAGCTTGTTCAAGATCAAAGTTTAAGTTCTTTATTGCCTAAAGTGCTTTATGTTCAAGTTCAATGAGTAAATGACAGGCTTTACCGTAAACCAGTCGAAAATGGGACATTCCAAGGTTAGTTTTAAAAGCAGTACGGTAAGCCTAAAGCGCATCGGTTAATTTGTGTGACCAATCTTTTCAATTTCTATCTATAATTTTCTCCAAAATCTATTTTATATGATGATTCGAAACTTTGACTTGACCACAAGTTTGCGGATGATAAGGAGTGGATAACTTGATGGTTATTGAGTATTTTTTCATTAATGACTCAAAAGATCGATTACAGAAATGCATTCCATTCTCTCTTATTATTATGCAAGGTGTGCCGAACCTCGAAAAGATGTTTTCTTTTAGAAATTTCACAATAATTTTAGCATTCGTGACTGGCTAAGCATTCTAGCATTTGATCGATGAAGGAAAGAGGGAAGTGATTTTTACGTGTTATAGCATTTAATTTGCAATAATCGATGCAAACACGCCAACCCATTTGAATACGAGTTGGAATAAGTTCGTTTTGTTCATTTGCGACAACGATGAGTCCGAACTTTTTAGGAACAACGTAAATGGGGCGGACCCATAAGCTATTGGAAATGGGGTAAATGATACCGTTGTCAAGGAGTTTAAGAATTTCTTCGTTAACTACCTCTTTCACCTTAGGATTAAGCCTAAGCTACGCCTTGCCAATGGGTTTGGCTTCGTCAGTTAAGTGAATACGATATTGAACAATTACAGGGCTAATTCCCTTTTATGTCAGAAATAGACCAACCGATCGCATCTTGTTTTTAGAAAGAGTCGGAAGAAGAGAAGTTTCTTGATCATGAGTTAAAGTTGAAGAAATTATGATGGGACAAGTTTTGTTATCACCTAAGCATACATACTTGATGTGATTGGGAAGGGGTTTAAGATCCAACTTCGATGGTTGCTCGATCAAAGAACTTGGTTAAGATTCAGACTCAACTGAAAGCGATTCAAATGGAAGCATGTATTCGACTTCGTTAGGAGTGTCTGGAAACAATTTTTCGTACTTGGCCTCACGTTAATCATTAAGGTCAATTGATTCATCTTCAAAGTTTCCATGAATGGCTTTAACTTCCAAGGTTTGGTCACATGATTCATTCGATTGATTTTCAAGATTGAAGATATTATGATCTAAAGTCATGTTTCCAAAAGAGATCTTCATTGAACCGTTGCGACAATTTATTAGAGCATTCGATTTGGCCAAAAAGAGTCGACCTAAAATCAGTGGAATATTACTCATTGGATAATTCACGGGTTAAGCCTCTAAAACGATGAAATTGACAGGGAATATGAATTAATCAACTTTGATGAGTACGTTCTCGATTTCTCCAATGGGTTTCTTAATTGAGCGATCAACAAATTAAAGAGTTACTTTCGTTGGTTTAAGTTCACCCAAGCCAAGTTTTTGGTAAACTGAATACGAAATCAAATTGACACTCGCACCCAAATCAACTAGGCATTTGTTAATTGTTTTATCTCCTATCGTGCATGAGATCGTATGACATCCAAGATCTTTATATTTGATAGGGATCGATTGGGTCAAGACTTTGATAGGTCCAATGGCTAAGAAGACTTTCTTGGGTACACGAGTGTGTCATTTTTGGGTACACAAGTATTTGAGAAATTTAACATAGGTTGGGACTTGTTGAATGTTGTCAAGAAGAGGGATGTTAACTTTCACTTGTTTAAAAATCTCTAACATCTTTTCCATTTGGTCCGAATGTTTCTTTGGTTGAAGACGGTGTGGAAGTGGAATATAAAACTTAGAAAGTCGGTCTACTTTAGTTGGAGAAGAATTAGACTTAGAATTTCGATCGAGATCATTCGTGGTTTTAGAAGAGTCGAGGGGAACATCCAGTGCACTATTTGGATTGTCAACTTAATTATCGACTTTCTTTCTGGATCGTAAACTCGTGATAGCATTCAATTGAGTTAGATTGGTATCTTGAACGACATGAGCTTGGTTCGAATTTGGATTTGGTTTTGGGGGTTTGGAACTGGCTGACTCGGGAATGATCCGCTTTCCCGTTCACTCAATGAGGTGGCTAGTTGATTCATTTGCAATTCGAGTTTCGCGATTGATTGACTCGTGTTTTGCATATATGAGGTTAGAAGGTTTCGCAAATTATTGTTCGATTGAAGATTTTGAGTGGTCGCCTTAGTAAGAATTTTCAAACTTTTTTCAAGAAAAGTCATTCATTTGTCGCCTTGGGGAACGAATGATTGTTGAGCTTGGTTCTGAGAAGGTAGCGAATTTTTTTGAATTTGATAGGGTTGGAAAGGAGCATTTGAAGGATTATTCAAAAATGGTTGAAAAGGGGGTCGAACCAAATTCGAATTTGAATTATTTTGTGCAACACCCCATAACTTTAAAGAACACTAAAATGATAAACTAAAGAATATTTAGTTAAATATTGGTAATTAAGTAAAATGGACTGCGCCCTTGCGTTTGTCTCAGAGTTCTGCTTAAGATAGACCCCAAGTTTGCATAAAACAGACATTGTATGAAGAAGATATTAAGGTTTGGAGTTTGTATACATATAAGCAAAAAAAAAGAAGTATAAACCAGTTCAAAAAATCAAAAATCAAAGAGTGGAAGAGGGAGGGAAATCATCCCGTTAGGGGTCAACCCCATGCCCTATTGACCTATGGGTTGACCCCTACACGGGGGTGTCGACCCCTCGGTCGGCCCCACCCAGATGTGGGGTAGATCCATTCTGTGAACTGGGACATGTTTCTTGACTAGATTCGTTGACCGTAGGCTATAAATAGGACCTCATTTCTACCGTTTTATTCATTAAAAACAATGGAGACAACGAGGTGCTGCCCCAACTTATATTAAACTAGCCTATTCTTCTGCAACAACAATTTATACGAATTCAAGAATCTCTGTTACAAGATCAACAACCATTTCTTTGTTCTTTAGATCCAGTCCCTGTGAGTTTATGTTGCTTTTAGATGTAAAAATTTAATAAGTAATCTTGACATGTTTATAAGTTTAGATCTAAGCCTATGCCTGTTAGTAACCTGAATTATAACTAAACAGATCTGCCACTACTTGTGCACTTAATTTACAATTTGTCTCAAATGCCTATTCCTGATATGCCTATTCTGTCATTATGGCTGATAGTGTCACCTTATGCCTATTCTGTTAGTTTGCCTAATCATGTCACCATATGCCTATTCTGTTAGCATGCTTATTTCTATCATTATATACATGTCTTGTTATTATGCTTATTTATGCCTCTTCTCTCCCTCTGTCCCTTTTTATTTTTATAGCCCAGACTACCTTTGATCCTAAGCCTATTGCTAAAATATGCGAGTGCACGAAATTAGGAATGTTTGGGGATGATAAATTGGGGAATAACTTATGTTGTAAAACATGATTGGGATTTGGGGGCATAATTTATACCTTGATCTAAAACTTTAATTTGGGGCATAACTTGTATCGTGAATCAGACTGGGATTTGGGGCATAACCTTTGATGAACATGAAAAATTATTTAATAATGAACATGCCTAGGTTTATAGTAATTAGAAACTGTAACACTTAAACAAAAGGTTAGATTACACTTGTGGTAGAAGTCTGCCTGGAACCGCTCAGCATAACCAGCATCCACAAGTGGTAGGCTTAATGTAAGAGGTGTAATGCATTAACAACCGTAAATGGATGAATGATAATAACTTGTTAACCTGTAGTACTTAACTTGTTTAAAACTGTGGGGGTTACATGAACCTGTCAAATTGAGTAGGGGTTAAGTAAAATTGCTTGAATCAGTGGGGGTTAAGTAAATCTTGTTAAATATGTGGGGGCGGGTTATATATATAATCCCGACAAACTTAACTTGTTTTATATGTTAGGGTTATGCAACCTTGTTAAACTGTTAGGCATAACTTGTCAAAATCCTAGTAGTGGGGACGCAAGCCTAGGGGTAGCTTGTATCATCTATTGTGTGGGACCCGTATCAGTCAGTAACCCATCTTGGTATCAAACGGGGAACTCCGAACTAAGTCGGGGTCAGAGCACGCTTACTAAGCTGATTATAAGAGGTTCGTCTAAGTAGAGGTGTTGATGGCGCATTCCGTCGGATTCATGTGCATGCATGAATCTGCTTACGTTGGGACTATAAGACGCATCCTACTGTGGGGCTACCACAGGGTATCTACAGGATAGGGAGCCGATCGATTAGGTAGTAATGAGGGTACAACTAGTCTTAATTGTTTAGGAGCCGTTATTATCGTTGAGGGTAACACCTGACATTTCTGTTGGGCTACCTGTTATTACTGTACGGAGTAAAACCCCTCACTAGAAATACACCTAAGTCTACCATTATGTTTCTGTTGGGATAATCTTGTTTCTGTTATACTAGTATTGGTGTAGAGAAAAGTACTTGAGATGCGCAATATATTCTGTTCTGTTTATCATGTTTTATCTATTATACCTGCCTTATGATACTATTATCTCTCTCATCCAGTTTACATGCCAGTCATGATGCTTTTACTTATTTATATGCTAAAAGTAACTGGACTCGCTAGACTTTATGTTTGACCCGTTTTGTTTTCTTTCTCTCTCTTCATCCCCCCCAGGTTCTCAGGGTGGGAATACTCGGGCTTGATTAGGATTCTCTCTTTCATTCTGCTTGGAGCTGCTTAGATGTACCGCTTTGATTTCCTGTCTTCTCTGATATGGTTATTTTTGGGGATTATGCTTTTTATATATTACAGTAATATGGTGATTTTAGTACAAGACAGAAATTGTAATGGGTTTTCTGTATTTCAGACTTATGATGTAACTGGGTTTTGGACCACGATGTTTTCTGTTTAATAAAGTGTAAAATTCAGCTGTTATTTTATATCTATCTTGTGATGTTTTTGTTTTCCTATTACGCTTCACGAAACTTAATGCAATATGATAAAGAGTGACAATAATGGACGTGGAGTGTCACATTTGGTATCAGAGCTGAAGGTTAGCAGATCAGATAAAAGGTTTAGAAAATTGTTATCAAAAAGGTTTTAAAAGAAAGCATTTTCAAAAGAAAAGTCTGTTTTGGAAAACATATTCCCTACGGCCATATGAAATATCTTTCGGTTCTCTATTTGAATCCCTTTTCCTTTTATTTTCAGCATGTCTGGGTAACTAAATATTCCCAAGGGCGTACAGATATCGGCTTGGTTCCGTAGGTATCTTGAGGCTACGGCACCTGCCAGAGGCCAAGCAGACTCCCCTCCCCCAGCTGCAGCTGTTGTTCCTCCTCTTCCTCCTACACGAGCGGATAATTTCTCCAAGATATGCAAGGAATTCTATGCTATGGAAGGGAAGCCATTACGAGGAACTGAGACTTTTGTAGTAGCAAGGAATTGGCTTAAAGAGACGGAGGATTTATTTGTAATTTTTGAGGTTGACGACCGTAGGAAGATTCAGTTGGCCATTTGGCAGCTGAAAGATGAGGCTTCGTTCTGGTGGGAAGTGACGCAAGTAGGGCGTCCAGTTGAGACTTGGGATGATTTTCGACAAAGATTCGAAATTAAGTTTCTTTCTCAAGCCGAGCAAAAGTATGCAAATGAAAAGGTTTTTGGCACTTAAGCAAGGAGGCATGCCTGTCAAAGAGTATGCTAATAAGTTCAATCAAATGGTGAGGTTTGGAGCTAGTGAATACCCCGCACAAGAAAGCTTTGAGGTTTGCTAGAGGATTGAATGAACCCCTTCATGGGTTGGCTATGTCTCATATTCTAATGGAAGCAACTTTAGAGAAACTCGTTGATATGGCATTGATGCATGAATAAGATAAAGGTGAAATTAAGAGATTAAGATTGGTGAAACACAAAACAAGAAAATGTGGCCTAAGAAAGAACAACAACAGCAAAAGAAGGGTGGAAAGAACAACAAAGCTCGAGAAAAGAGGAGTTGTCATAATTGTGGACGCGTGGGTCATTTGAGCAAAGATTGCAGAAAAAGTAAGAATGCTTGTTTCCATTGTGGAGAGGTCGGAATCGTATTAAGGATTGCCCGAGGAAGCAAGGACACGGTCAATGGGCATGATCTTCTAGAGGGAAAGTGCATGCTCTCATGGCCGGTGTACCGGATAGAGGTAGGAAAGTTTTTGTTGAAGGTTTGATTTCTCTTTCCAATCATCTTGTTAGAACTCTTTTTGATTCTGGCTCTTCACATTCTTTTATATCTGATTCTATGGTTGAGTCTCTGCACCTTAGTACTAGTATGGTTTTGGATCTCGTTATTGTCTCAAACCCATTGGAGGTATAGTACATTTGTCTATGATTTGTCGGGGTTTGAGAATATCTGTGTTGGCATCGAGTTTGAGTGCGATGCATATGTGCTTGGTTTCATGGGCTATGGTTTGATTCTAAGGATGGATTGGCTAGCCATGTATGGTGCCATTCTGGACTGTGAGAGGAGTGTCGTTATACTTTTGACTTGCTATGGGAGGACCCTTGAGATTTCCTGTGATCCTAAGGGGTCTGTCATGCTTAGTTTCCTAGAGTCGCTTGATGCATCTATCGATGATTTACGATATGTACCACTAGTATGTGAGCATCCAGACGTTTTTGAGGAGGTTCGAGGCTTACCTCCATGGCGCGAGATTGGTTTCCGTATATACTTGGTGGACAATGCAAAGCCATTTGCATTGTTTGTGTGCTATATGGCTCCGAGAGAAAGGAGGGAGCCCAGCGAGCAAGTAAGGGAGCTACTTGAGAAAGGGTTTATTAGGTGAAGCATATCTGGATGGGGTTCTCCAGTAGTATTCGCCATTAAGGCGAATGGTTCACTTTGCTTATGCGTGTATTACAGGGAGTTGAATAAGCTCACTAAGAGAAATAGGCACCCACTTCCGAGGATAGATGATCTTTTTGACCAACTTGTTGGTGCAACTGTTTTCTCCCAGTTAGACTTGGCCACGAGATTTCTTCAGTTGAGGGTAACCGAGGACAGTATAGATAAGACCGCTTTTAGAACTCCAGATGGTTTCTTCGAGTGGCTCATCATGCCTTTTGGGTTGACGAATGCACCTACCTATTTTGTTGATCTGGTGAGTAGGGTATTTTGGGAGTTTCTAAATAAGTTCGTTATGGTCTTTGTTGATGACATCTTGATTTTCCCAAAGAGCGAAGAAGAACATGCCTTACATTTAAGGGAGGTTTTGAAAACTCTCTAAGCTCACTAACTTAAGGAGAAAATCTCCATATGTCATTTTTGGAGAAAAGAAGTGAAATTTCCAGGGCATGTGGTCTCTAAAGATGGGATAGCAGTGGATCTCGCGAAGGTAGTTGCAGTTCAAGATTGGCAGGTCCCAAAGAATGCAACAGAGGTGAGAAGTTTTTTGGGGTTAGCAGGCTATTACAGGAAGTTCATTAAGGACTTTACAAAGATATCAGACCCACTCGCCAAGCTGACGAAGAAGAATCTGACATTTTCTTGGGATGTAAATTATGACGATGCTTTCCAGCGATTAAAGAAGGCTTTGACAACAGCCCCAGTCTTGACATTGCCCGATGGGAACAAAGTGTTCAAAGTATGCACTGATGCATGTGGTACAGAGCTAGGTGCGGTTCTGATGCAAGAGGGTAGGGTAGTATGTTATGGAGGTAGACAACTAAGAGTTCATGAGAAGAACTACCCTACCCATGACTTAGAGCTAGCTGTCATAGTATTTGCGCTTAATATTTGGCGCCATTATTTACTTGGAGAGAATTTCGAGTTGTATACCGCTCATAAATCCCTCAAGTACTTGTTATAGCAGAAGGATCTCAATTTGAGGCAACAAAGATGGGTGGAGTTCCTAGCATCCTATGACTTTGAAATCGCTTATACCCCTGGCGAGGGTAATGGGGCGGCAGACACACTGAGTAGGCAGAGGATGGCCTTGAGTCCATTATTTGTAGAGGGCAGAGCTTGGAGTATATATCGACCTTTGATTTTAGGCCTCTACCGAGTTTACACCTGGTTTATTGGCATCATTAGAGGTGCGACCTACTCTTTTGGATCAGACAGAAACTTCGTAGCGGAAGGACCCACAGATAGCAAACTCTTGGATAGGCTCAGTAAAAGGGAGACTTCCAATCACCTCAATAGATATTTCACGGATGGTTGCGACGAGATGGAAGGCTTTGTTTTCCCAGAGCGGGAAGTTTGTTGAAGACAGTCCTTGAGGAAGCCCATCATTCTAGGATGACTATTCATCCAGGCGGTAATAAGATGTATAGAGATATGAAGAGGGATTTCTTTTGGGCTAGGATAAAGAAAGATGTAGCGGAGTTTGTTTCTCGATGTTTGATTTGCCAGCAAGTCAAAGCTGAGCAAAGGAAGCCTGGTGGTTTACTTCATCCTTTGGAGGTCCCACAGTGGAAGTGGGAGGGCGTCTCTATAGATTTCATTGATGGTTTGCCAAGATCGAGGAAAGGCAACACCATTATTTGGGTTACAGTTGACCGGCTTACTAAGAGTGCTCATTTCATTCGTGTTAAGAGTAAGACGATGGCAGCATGGTTGGCAGGAGTTTATCTTCGTGAGATAGTCCATCTACATGGAGTACCTTCCAGTATTATGAGTGATCGTGACTTTATATTCACCAGTGAGTTTTGGAGGAGCTTGCAATATTCATTAGGAACACAGCTGCGTTTGAGCACCGCTTATCACCCTTAGACTGATGGATAGACGGAAAGGATAAACAGAGTTCTTGAGGATATTTTAAGGCTGTGTATCCTAGACTTCGGAGGGACTTGAGAAGAGCATCTTCCATTGGTAGAGTTCACCTACAACAACAGCTATCAGGCTAGTATTGGCATGGCACCCTTCGTTGCATTGTACGGACGACCTTGTAGATCACCGACTTGTTGGTTGGGGACTACATATAGGCTTCTACTTGGACCTGAGATGATTTGAGAAACTTCAGAGAAGATTGATCTTATCCGTAGACGCATGAAGACAGCACAGGACAGACAGAAGTCCTATATAGATAAGAGAAGAACTAATATTGAGTTTGAATAGGAGACAGGTTTTCATCAAGGTATCACCTTTGAGGAATGTGGTTCGCTTTGGATCTTAGGGAAATTGGTGCCAAGGTTTGTAGAGCCAGAGGAATGTGGTTCGCCTTGGATCTGTAGGGAAATTGGCGCCAAGATTTGTAGGCCATTTCGATAACAGAAAGGATTGGTCAAATGGCTTACAGAGTAAGGCTACTAGAGAGGTTGGCCAGTGTTCATGATGTTTTCCACGTTTCTCATTTATAGAAATGCCTACATAATACCGTAGAAGTAGTTGCGCTGAGTATGCTTGAGGAAGTAGAAGTGAAACAGGAGGCAACAATTAGACGAGTTCCTACCCGTATTCTTGGATCAGAGGTTAAGAAGCTATGCAACCAAGAGGTCAAGTTGATGAAAGCTCAATGGGGAGAAAACCCCGAAGATGCAACCGGGAGACTGAAGACAAGATTCGCGCTTCATACCCTTTTCTTTTCAAGGGTATGTTCTTAACTTCTTTTTCCATGGCTTTTATTCATACTTGCTTCTGTCATTTAAGTATATCCTATCGATCGAATCTTCGACCTTTAGGTAGGGAATCCATGGACGTAAACATGTGTTTGAGACATTTTATGTTTGATAGATGCAAGTGGATGCAAGTGGTTGCTCATGGATGCATCTACACACACACATACACTAGGCACTAGATCGGGTCAATCACTCTCATACTGCATATGGATGCATGTGCATTTTTCTTCTTTTATGGGTGAAAATGTGTGTATCATCATATGGATGTTGCATTTAGATGAATGATTGTGCAAACATATAGAACTTACATGATTTGTTAGGATTATTTGCATACATGTTGTATTCATGGCACCGACATACATTGCATTAAGGAGGTCAACTGAATCAGTAGACCGCCTAGCCTTTCGCATTAGTATAGGGACATATACACACACCTTTGCATATGTTCATATAAGCATTAGAAATAATTTAAGAACAATGGATGCCTGTGACTAGTGGATGATTTGATGGATGATGGATGTTAGGATATACATTCTTCTTAACTTGGAGATTTCGGGGACGAAATCCTTTCAATAGGGGAGAATGTAACACCCCATAATTCTAGAGAACACTAAAATGTTGACCTAAAGAATAATTAATTAAATATTGGGAATTAAGTGAAACGGACCGCGCCGTTGCATTCATCTCAGTATTCTACTTAGGATAGACCCTAAGTTTGCCTAAAACGAACATCGTATGAAGAAGATATTAAGGTTTGGAGCTTGTATACATATACGCAAAAATTAAATATATAAACCAGTACAGAAAATCAAAAATCAAATAGCGGGAGAGGGAGGTAAATCGGCCCGTTAGGGGTCGACCCCTGGGTCGACCCTACCTAGATTTGGGGCAGATCCATTCTGTGAACCGGGACATGTTTCTTGACCATATTCATTGACCGTAGGCTACAAATAGGACCTCATTTCTATCATTTTATTCATGAAAAACAATGGAGACAACGAGGTGCTACCCCAACTTAGATTAAACTAGCCTATTCTTCTACAATAGCAATTTATACTTATTCAAGAATCTCTGCTACAACATCATCTACATTTCTCTGTTCTTTAGATCCAGTCCCTATGAGTTTATGTTGCTTGTAGATGTAAAAATTTAATAAGTAATCTTGACATGTTTATAAGTTTGGATCTAAGCCTATGCCTGTTAGTAACCTGAATTATAACTAAACAGATCTGCCACTACTTGTACACTTAATTTACTATTTAGTTCTCATATGCCTATTCCTGATATGCCTATTCTGTCATTATGCCTGATAGTTTGACCATTTTCCTATTCTGTTAGTTTGCCTAATCATGTCACCATGTTCCTATTCTGTTAGCATGCCTATTTCTGTCATCATATACCTGTCTTGTTATTATGCCTATTTTTGTTCTCTTCTCTCCCTCTTTGGCTACCTTCGAGCCTAGGCCTATCGCTGAAATATGCGAGTGCAAGAAATTGGGAATGATAAATTGGGTAATAACTTATGTTGTAAAATATGATTGATTAATGGCAGGAATGGATGAAATCAAAAAGGTTGGAGGCCATGAATAAAGAACCAGTTCTTGATGTTACCCTCGAGGAGAACGTAATTTCGACATTCAACTGAAACACCACTGAAGTAGGTGAAACCTCTAATTTGGTACAGCCCCCAAACCCGAATGTCGCAGAAGAAAATGCTATCAAATTAAATACTCTAGGGAAACTGGTCCTTGAAATGCAAACTCTCTTGCAAGATGTTCATATGCAAAAGTCTTATAGGAACACTAGCCCAAGCCAAAGGGAGGAAGTCGAATCTCCAAAAAGAAATGCTCCCATCCAACAATCCACGGGAAAATAAAAATCAAGGAAGCATCCTCCAAGAATAAGAGACCCCATCTATCAGGGGTAGATCGTCAAGGAAATCAACACAACAAGGAGCAGTTCAGAAGCTCTATTACCAAAGGGTACAGTCCGAAGAGGTCAGACTATGATAATGCAGAAGCTTACCTCAAAGACATGACAAAGAAAGTTGTCCAATATATGTTTGGGAGTAAAGGAAAAAGAACCTTGGACGAGAAGATTAATGTAAACGAAAAGGTGACCCCTTTCATTGATGAAATTATGAATACTATAATACTTCCCGTGTGAAGATTCCAACCATGAAGTATCTTGGAACCACTGACCCGGATGATCATCTAATGGCTTTTGACAGCCAGATGGACCTTTATAATGCTTCAGGAGTTGTATGATGTCGTCTCTTCCTAGTAAAAACTCCAAGAGGAAGCCACTAAATGGTATCTTCAATATGGGGAAATATCATTTACTCATGGAAGCAATTCTCTTACGAATTCTCTGCACAGTTCTGTATATGCAAAGACCCAACAGTAGACTATACTGTCATCGCCAACATAAAGCAAAGAAAAGGGGAGTCTTTGAGAGATTATTTGAAAAGGTTCAATGTGGAAGCTTTAAAGGCAAAAGACATGAACAACCGTGACAAGCTCATTGTCATTCTGTAACGACCCGCATCCTACGCATCGGAGGATCATAGAATATTTATCATTTTCATATGAGGTCGTATAGTCGTGTAACTTTGGGGAACGACTATTGGGGTCATTTCCCATGTTCATGATTTTTGCTGCATTTTAGATGACCATTTTGCCCTTGGTGAATCTTGTTTCACCTATAACTTTTGATTAGTAAGGATTTTTGACCTGAAATCATTTCCATTGGATTCGTATGATGGTTTACCTTTCCGTAGAGTGGTCACATTAGTCAAACGGGTTTATCGTTTGGGAGATATTGCTGAAATAATGTTTGGAAGGTGAAAAACAGCTTAACCGGGCTTAATAGGGTTAATCAGTGGAAGGGCCGTAACCCATTTCGGGATTAGAGTCATGGGGAGGCTGAAATCAGTTAGGAAACCATCTCATTTTAGTTTTGTACTCGCAACAAACATTCTTTGAACCCTAGTAATGGCCTCCACCTTCTAAACTACCTCCTAATCACTTTCTAATCCAATATTAAGCGAATCTACATCAAATCAAGGCAGATTGACATCAAATCAGAGTTAGGGCTGCTGTGTTGCATAGGAATTAGACCCAAATCAGTGGAGTTTTAGATCTAAGAATTTATTTGGGCTAAGGTGAGTGATTTGCACTTTTATTCACTAATTACGGCTAATTATGGGTGATTAGTGATAATTAGCAAAATTATGCATCATAAAAATCAGGAAAAATATGTAAAAATTAAAAAATATTATTTTATGCCTCTGGTAAAAATTTGGGTTAATTTGGATCAAGTTTGCTAATCGTATGGTTAAACATGCTTAAGGGTATTAAGGGAAATCATGCTTTTTGGGTATGTTTGATCTAAAATGACCTATATGCTTGATGTTTTGACCTTGTTGATTGATCCTATATGTTGCTACTACTGTTTGGAATGTTTTATGATTTATTAGTAAAGTTAGAATGGGTGAAAACGCCGTCATATGGCGAGAATGGACGAAAATTAGCTCGTTGGAAATGTTGCAGAGATCCGGATTGGGTAGGATAGGGGGATCAGATTAGACATATCTGAACCGAACCAGAATAGTGGTAAGATTGTGCATGGCATAAACGAAGGCCACCTGCATTGAATTGGAACTGGGATCGGATCGGAGCTTGGTGTGGGGATCGGATCGGATTAGAGCTAGGAAGCGGAACCGAACCGAAGCTGGAGCACCTTCCGAACCAAACCGAATGGAGACAACCGAACCGAGCCGACTTGAAGTGGAGCACCGAACTGAATGGGAAGCTTGGGGATGAAGTATTCTAACCGAACCGACTGAAGCAGATCGAACCGAACCGAATTGAGCTTCCACTACTTCTACGCGACGACTCTTCTGAAGACCAACTCCAATTCGACCAAAACCCGAGATGCAAAGGAAGTCCAAATGGGAAGTTGTTACTCAGGATCCAAATGGGGATCAACGAGTTAACTTCATGAGTTGGACTTTTCTGCGGGACGTGTGCTAAGGGTTTATCGATGTCTATAGCTTTGACTCACCACAGAGGGACAGATTATTGGCTATGGATCAGTGCAGTTGAGTTGTCATGACTCCATGGGCCAAAGTGATCGTAGCAGGGCTATGAGCCAGTGCAGTGGAGTTGTTATGACTCCATGGGGGCAGAGTGGACATAGAAAAGTATTAGTGGTTATGGATCAGTGCAGTGGAGCCATCATGATTCCATGGGGGCAGAGTGATCGTAACAAAGAATTGGGTGATCAAAGTGGTAGATATCGTATATTTTACGCACTGAGTGAGAGATGTGAGGATGATTGCTATGTTTGATGTTTGCTATCACCATTACATGCACACCCCCTCCCCATTATTTTCACACCATGTGTTAGTGTCACCTTAGAGTATTATACATCCTGTTGTGCTAACTCTTTGATTGCAGGTCCAAGTTCAGGTATGGTTATGTATACCTATTATTATTCTTGTTTTTTGCTACTTATCGCTCATACCAGACTTTTGTCTGACCCAGAGTTTTATGTCTCTTCTTATTACTCTAGGTGCTCCTAAACAAGCAGACTAGAGACAGGTTAGCTGGTTATGCACGAGTAGCTGTCCGGAGACGAGCAGGTGGCTTACACGTATTACTCCCATATTATTCTCCTTGTGTTGTTATTGGTCACTACTTTGGACATTAGTAGTGTACCTTCCTATTTTGCTTTAGAGACAGTTTTAAAAGTTAAAATAAAGATGGTTTGGATCATAAGTTGTATTTTGAATTTTCCGCTGCTATGATGGTTTAGTTTTCAGCTTAGGCACTGTCTTGCCTGTGTTATATCAAGTTATGTTATTATTATATATTTTTTCCATGCGCTGTGAGATATACTACAGGTTCTTTAATGATTCATTGTCTTCTTTCTTCTCTTTTGACGACCGTCCCGTGCTGGTTGGACATCGGCACAGCGCATTCCGTTGGAAATGTCGGCTGGTATGGGGCGGGCCGTTACATTTGGTATCAGAGCTCTAGGTTGCGTAGTTAACCTAGGGGAAGACATTATGGAGAGATAGTATACGTATATGAGTGCACTTATTTGTGATATTTTGGTTTTCAAAAGCTATACACATATATACTATTAGTATATTTAAGGATGAAGTCGCATTGCACTGACACCACTATGGAGATGGTTAATCGTTTTCTCTTTACAGATTGGACGATGAGCCGATATACGAGGGGTATGGGTTCAGGGGCCAATAATAGGAATGTCCCTGACATGAGGACAATGTTTACTACCTTTACGCGAGAGATGCTTAGAGATGTTCAGGGAGTAGCTCCTAATGCTGCAAATGGTGGTGGTGCAGCAGTGCAGGCGTCTAGGGCCGATTTCGCCAAGCTCTGTAAGGACTACACTAGTCTTGGTGGGAAGCCGTCCCACGGAACGGAATCGTCTACAGAAGTTCAGGATTGGCTTGACAGTTGTGAGCGTTCTTCGAGGATCTGGGAATCAAAGACGCAATGAAGAGAAAGCTAACATCCCGCCAGCTACAAGGATGGGCTATGAATTGGTGGAACGCTATTAAGGCAGCTACCCCTAAGGATCAAGTTACTTGGAATCAGTTTAAGGCCCGATTCAGTGACAAGTTTATCCTGGCTGCTCAGAAATCAAAATTGTTTAGGAAATTTTTGGAGCTTAAGCAAAATGGTAGGACAGTCTCAAAGTATATTGCTGAGTTCGATACTTTATCGAAGTATGGATTATCCCTTATTGACACTGCCGAGAAGACGAATGAGAAGTTCATAACAAGCTTATATTAGTACTTGGGAGAAAGGCTTATAAACCATATTGATTAGACTTTTGAATTGATTGTTGGAAAAGCATTGAGATCAGAAAGCCTTTATCCTAAGCCCAAGACTGAAGTCCTTGCATCTACAGAGGGGCCAAAGCCGCAGGCAAGCAGTAGAGGCAGGAATAATTCTCAGAACAAAAGGAAGTAGAATCAGATCAAGGATGGTTAGAAAAAGAAAGATAGGAAAGATGTAGAGTGCTTTACCTGTGGCAAGAAGGGCCACTATGCTAAAGAATGTCGAGCAAAGCCAGCGGACAGGAAGTGCTTCAATTGTGGCCAAGTGGGGCATCATAAGGATAAATGTCCACAACCTCCTAAAGAGAAGCAGATTGTGAAAGTGTATGTTATTAATGCTGTTCCTTCTTCGTCGAATGCCCCAACTGCGACGGAGAAAGGAAAGAATGTCGTCATTCAAGGTATGCTTTCTGTTTATGATGTTCTTTTCGAGTATTGTTTGATACCGGGGCTTCCCATTCCTTCATATCTAATGACCTGGTAAATAGGTTGGGATTAGAACCTGAGATTGTCGATAGACCTTTAGTGGTGACGAATCCGATTGGTGGTTCGACTAGTCTTAGTATGATTTGTCGTAATGTAGTCTTATCGAGTCATTGATGTATGTTTGCTTGTGATTGCTTTGTTTTGGGCTTTACTAGGTATGGCATTATTTTGGGAGTCGATTGGCTCCAAAGGTATGGGGTGGTGGTAGACTGTGAGAGATTTTCGGTGACTATTAGGGTGGATGAGGGGCAGAGGGTAGTGTTTGGTGGCCTACCTAGTGATGAGGTGATGGCTAGTTTTCTAAATTCCCTCGACATTCCGCAGGACGAGTTATCAGGGGTTCCCATTGTTGGCCAGTATCCGGATATCTTCGAGGAAGTGACAGGACTTCCACCACATCGAGAGATTGAGTTCCGTATCGATTTAGTGAAAGATGCCAGACTTATAGTGATGCTACTTCGTCGTATGGCACCAAGGGAGAAACGAGAGCTTGGGGTGCAAGTAAGCGATCTTCTGAAGAAGGGATTTTCTCCGAGTGGGGAGCACCGGTTGTATTTTACACTAAGGCAGATGGTTCCCTTCATTTATGTGTGGACTATCGCAAGTTGAATAAAGTGACTAGGAAGAATAAATATCCTCTTCCACGGAAAGATGATTTGTTTGATCAACTGGAAGGATCAAGAGTGTTCTCCCAGTTGGACCTTGCGACAAGATTTCATCATCTCCGAGTGGCAGCTGAGAGTATTCCCAAAACGACATTTCGGATGCCGTCTGGATTCTATGAGTGGTTGGTCATGCCATTCGGGTTAACCAGTGCACCAGCATATTTCGTGGATCTTATGAATAGAGTTTTCAGAGATCAATTGAATAAGTTTGTTCTTATGTTCGTTGACGATATCTTGGTTTACTCAAGGACAGAGTAAGAACACAAGGAACATTTGAGGACAGTGATGGAGGTGTTGAGGATACACCAACTGAAAGGAAATTTTCTAAGTGTCACTTCTGTAGGAGGGAAGTGAGATTCTTGGGCCATGTCATTTCAGAAAATGGTATTGCTATGGACCTTGCGAAGGTGGCTACGGTATAGGATTGGTCTATGCCCAAGAATGCAATAGACGTAAGAAGTTTCTTGGGATTAGCTGGATATTATCGTAAGTATATCCAAGAATTCTCCAAGATAGCGGCACCGTTAACTCAGTTGACCAAGAAGAATCAAGCTTTCGTCTGGGACGGAAGGTGTGAAAATGCATTCAAGAGTCTAAAGGAAAAGTTGACGCATGCGCCAATGTTAGTCATTCCTAAAGGGGATGAAGAGATGACAGTACACGCGGATGCAAGTGGTACCGGACTAGGTGCTGTATTGATGCAAGGGGGTAAGGTTATAGCTTATGCTAGTCGGCAACTGAAACCGAATGAGAAAAGATATCCTACCCACGATTTGGAGTTAGCAGCGATTGTGTTCGCATTGAAGATTTGGAGACACTATCTCTTGGGAGAAAGATTCAAGTTGTTTACCGATCATAAGTCGTTAAAGTATCTCTTCTCTCAGAAGGATCTAAATCTTCGACAACAAAGATATCCTATGATTTCGACATCGCATATACACCAGGAAAGGGAAATTCAGTAGCTGATGCATTGAGTAGGAGACATGCCAGTTTAGGGGCTATGTTTCTTGAATGGAAGCAACTAGAGTATATCACAGGATATGATTTCAGACCAAAGTGCGAATTGGATCTAGAAATGTTAGCGAGTTTGACGATCAGACTCACTTTGATTGAGCGGATTGGTTCCAGTCAGAGGGACGATCCTAATCTATTAGAAACCATCTCCAAGTTAGAAATGAGAATCGACGAGAAGATGAACAAATATGGGCTTGATCGAGATGAATGACTTAGAAAGAATGCGAGACTAGTTATGCCCAATGTCAATGGATTGAGAGATGAAGTACTTAAAGAATGTCATCACTCAAAACTGACTATACATCCCGATGGTAACAAAATGTATCGAGACATGAATCATACCTACTATTGGGAAAGGGTGAAAAGAGATGTTGGGAAGTTTATATCCAAATGCATGAATTGCCAGCTAGTTAAAGCCGAGCAAAAGAAGCCTAGTGGTTTGCTGCAACCATTGGAAATTCCAGAATGGAAATGGGAACAAGCCTCAATGGATTTCATTGATGGGTTACCAAGGACTAGATCAGGCCATGATAACATTTGGGTGATTGTGGACCGATTGACCAAGAGTGCAAGGTTTATACCCGTCAAATTGATTAGAACAACAGCTAAGTTAGCAGAACTGTATATGAAGTGGGTAGTGAGATTTCATGGAGTACCCAAAGGCATTATGAGTGACCAAGATTCGTTGTTTACTAGTGAATTTTGGAAGAGCTTACAAGAGGCTTTAGGGTCAGAATTACATCTCAGTACTGCGTACCATCCTCAAACCGACGGTCAAACAGAGAGGGTGAATCGAGTATTAGAAGATCTCTTGAGAGCTTGCATATTAGATTTTGGAGGATCATGGGATGACCATTTGCATCTGGTTGAATTCGCATATAATAATAGTTATCAGTCTAGTATCGGTATGGCTCCATTTGAAGCTTTATATGGAAGACCGTGCAACTCACCATCATGTTGGTTAGAAACCGGTGAGAAGTTTGTGCTTAGACCAGATGTGATAAGAGAAACCTCAGATAAGATCAAGGTTATCCAATAGCAAATGAAGACTGCCCAAGATAGGCAGAAGAGTTATGCTGATAAAAGATGAAGAGAATTAAAATTCTCCATTGGTAACTTGGTATTCTTCAAAATTTCTCCGTTAAAGCATGTAATTCGTTTTGGTAGCAAAGGTAAATTGGCACCAAGGTTTGTTGGTCCATTTCCAGTCCTCGAGTAAGTGGGGAATTTGGCGTACAAAGTTGGGTTGCCTGACAAGATGGCAGGAGTTCACAACGTATTTCATGTTTCCCAGTTAAGGAAGTTCGTACACGACCCTAATATGGTTATTTCACCGGATCAGTTGGATGACATCGAAGTAGAACCCGAGGCAGTTGGGAACCGCAGGCCGATCTGAATTGTCGAATACGATACGAAGCAACTTCGAAAAGGCGGTGAAACTGGTCAAGGTTCAGTGGGGTGGTAACGAGCATGACTGTACCTAGGAAATAGAGGAGAGCATAAGGAAGTTGCATCCAGAACTCTTTGTCTGGTAAGATTTTAATAGCGATAGTTATTCCCTTGTTAGTAAACCGCATGCTAGGATAGACTTGTTGTGTTATTATGTGTGTTTGATTGTTTGTAAATGGCTGATAGGCATGTGGCCCAGTGTATGTTTTGGTTAAGAGATTTCGAGGGCGGAATTTCTTAAGGGGGGGGGGGGGAATGTAATGACCTACATCCTACGCATCGGAGGATCGTAGAATATTTATTTCATTTTCATATGAGGTCGTATAGTCGTGTAACTTTGGGGAATGACTATTGGGGTCATTTCCCATGTTCACGATTTTTGTCGGATTTTAAATGACCGTTTTGCCCCTGGCAAATCTTGTTTTGCCTATAACTTTCGATTGGTAAGGAGTTTTGACTTGAAACCACATCCATTGGATTCAGATGATGGTTTACCTTTTTGTAAAGTGGTCAAATTAGTCAAACGAACTTACTATTTGGGAAATATGGCTGAAATAAGGTTTGGAAGGTGAAAAGCAGCTTAACCGGGCTTAATAGGGTAATTAGTGGAAGGGCCCATAACACATTTCGGGATTAGGGTTATGGAAGAGGATGAAATCAGTTAGGAAACCATCTCATTTCAGTTTTGTAGCCGCCACAAACATTCTTTGAACCCTAGTAATGGCCTCCACCTTCTAAACTACCTCCTAATCACTTTCTAATCCAATATTAAGTGAATCTACATCAAATCAAGGCGGATTGACATCAAATCAGATTTAGGGTTGTTGTGTTACATAGGAGTTCGACCCAAATCAGTGGAGTTTCAGATCTAAGAATTTATTTGTAGCTAAGGTGAGTGATTTGCACTTTTATTCACTAATTACGGCTAATTAGGGGTGATTAGTGATAATTAGCGAAATTATGCATCATAAAAATCTGGAAAAATATGTAAAAATTCTAAAATATTTTTTTATGCCTATGATAAAATTTTGGGTTAATTTGGATTAAGTTTTCTAATCGTATGGTTAAACATGCTTAAGGGTATTAAGGGAAAATCATGTTTTTTGAGTATGTTTGATCTAAAATAACCTATATGCTTGATGTTTTGACCTTATTGATTGATCCTATATGTTGATACTACTGTTTGGAATGTTTTATGATTTATTAGTCAGGCTAGAATGGTTGAAAACGCCGTCATATGGCGAGAATGGACGAAAACTAGCTCGTTGGAAATGCTACAGAGATCCGGATCGGATAGGAGGATTGGATCAGACATATCCAAACTGAACCGGAGTAGTGGCAAGATTGTGCATGGAAAAAAGGAAGGCCACCTGCATTGAATTGGAACTGGGATCGAACCGGAGCTTGGCATGGGGATCGGATCAGATTAGAGCTAGGAAGCGGAACCGAACCGAGGCTAGAGCACCATTCGAACCGAACCGGATGGAGACGACTGAACCGAACCTACTTGAAGTGGAGCACCGAACTGAATGGGAAGCCCGGGGACGATGTATTCGAACTGAACCGACTGAGGCAGATCGAATCGAACCAAATTGAGCTTCAACTACTTCTACGCGACGACTCTTCTAAAGACCAACTCCAATTCGACCAAAACCCGAGATGCAAAGGAAGTCCAAATAGGAAGTTGTTACTCAGGATCCAAATGGGAATCAACGAGTTAACTTCATGAGTTGGACTTTGCTGCGGGACGTGTGCTAAGGGGTTATCGATGTCTATAGGTTTGACTCACCACTGAGGGACGAATTATTGGCTATGGATCAGCGCAGTGGAGTTATCATGACTCCATTGGGAAAAGTGGTCGTAGTAGGGCTATGAGCCAGTGCAGTGGAGTTGTTATGACTCCATGGGGCAGAGTGGACATAACAAAGTATTAGTGGTTATGGATCATAAGTTGTTATTACTCCCATATTATTCTTCCTGTGTTGTTGTTGGTCACTACTTTGGGCATTAGTAGTGTACCTTCCTATTTTGCTTTAGAGACGGTTTTAAAAGTTGTAATAAAGATGGTTTGGATCATAAGTTGTATTTTTAATTTTCCACTGCTATAATGGTTTAGTTTTCAGCTTATGCACTGCCTCGCCTATGTTATATCAAGTTATGTTAATATTATATTTTTGTTCCATGCGCCGTGAGATATACTACAGGTTCTTTAATGATTCATTGTCTTCTTTCTTCTCTTTTGACGACCGTCCCGTGCTGGTTGGGCATCGGCGCAACGCATTCCATTGGAAATGTCGGCTGGTGCAGGGCGGGCCGTCACACATTCATTTAGGACGAATTGAGAACAGTCCTTTATGGAAGGAGTTATGTATTCACGGGTGCAAAGACTTGCGAGATTTCCATTTCTAGGCGGATAAATTCATCTGCATAGATGAGTTGTACTACACAAAGAAGAAGTTTGGCCCTCGTAAGGAAGAAGGGAAGCCAAACTTTAATCGAAAACCTTAACGTCGAAAGTTTGGGTTTGATGGAAGCCAGAAGAAGCCAAGATGGGAAGATTCTAACACTAACTCTATGGATTTGAGTAAACCTATATCGTTTATATATGTTGTGGCTAAGGAAAGAGTCAATAACTTCCCAGTATCTTTTAAAGCTATAAACTGCCCAAAACCATACAACGAAGGAAAGTATTGTGAGTACCACAAGACAAATGGGCATAAGACCGATGAATGCAAAGTATTAGAAGGCATAATTTAGAAGCTCATTCGTAAAGGGCACTCAAAACAATTTTTTCTGGACAAACAACAAGCGACCCAACATACCAATGGGCATCAAAAGGTCTCGGCTACCTAAGTAGAAGCTTCAATTGAAGAAGGTCAACTAGATTTTGGTTGTTTGATAAATCGAATTAATGTCATCCATTGAGGGCCACACCCTTCCAGAAATAGCTAATCTGCCTGGAATCGATATCTGAGAGAGGCCCACATGGGGACATTTCCTATTCAAGAAGAGCCATCACTTGAGAATGGGCGCTACAACATCAAAATGCACGACTTAATGATTTCCCTAAATGAGATGCAGAAGTGTGTCCACCATCTACATAATGACCCTCTCATGATAACAATGCAAATTGGGGTTTCAATGGTCTCTAAGATTTTTGTTGATATGGGAGTGCAGTGAATGTAATCTTTAAGCATGCTTTTGACCAAATGGGTGTTTTAGAACAAAGGATGGAACCAAGCAATGAACTCATATTCGGTTTCAACAACAAAGGGTCTACTCTAGTAGGGAAAATCAAGCTTTTGGTCCAAGTTGGATTGTCTCCTCTTTGCAGAACCTTCGAGACTCTTTTTGTTATCATTGACCAGGCTTCCTACTATAACGCTTTCTTTGGTCGTCCGACTCTGGATGAAGTGGACGCTTTCATCTCATCAAAATATCTCATGATGAAATTTCTGAAAAAAATAAGGCTGAGGCACAATCAAGGAGAACAATTCAGCTCCCGCAAATTGTACTTTTCAACCAATGACCAGTGTAAAAGGGAGTATCTTGTTTACTTCGATTCTTCTACAGTTGTTCGACCTTTGGATGATGGATTCTTACATCTGACATTCGAAGCTAAAATAAGAAAGACGAACATGTGAAACACCCCACCTTCGTTAAGGTCACTCACAAAGGGAATGCCTTAACTTTGGTGGAGGTTTATAAGTAAAAGCCATAGATAAACACAAGACAAATATAAATACACATATTTTAAACAGCGAAAACCAAACAGACTTTTATTTCATCAATACGTGTTCAAACAAAACATTTCCATAATTGTCTCAAAATACTTCCAACAATACAACCTCATTACTGTCTTGATTATTGAAGAAGCATAAAACATAAATAAAGTGACAAAAATCCCCATAGTGATATCCAAAGCCATAATCCGAGCAAAAGAGATCCAAATCATACATCTACGGTCTTGGAGCTTGTAAAGAGTCTGACTGAGCTGAGTTGTTTCCTCCATGTGGACCTGGGGGGGGGGGAACGAAAGAAAAGAAGACGAAAAGAAAATTGAGTCAGACATAAAGCCTGAGTAAATCTAGTAACTCTTCAGTATGTGAATAAGAAAAGGGCATGATAGATATAAACTGAAAACAGGAAAGTGTCACAAGCTAAGGAAGTGTCGTTTAGAACCGAATTTGCTATCGCACCCACACTATATATCTCTGCACCTACTTGAGTTTATTCTAACTGGCACCCCATGCTGAGGGTGAAGTGATCCCCATTTTCTAAAGATTGGCTCCTACACGCGTTAACATGTGTCATACGGCCCCAAGAATTGTAGATACCTATGCTGGTCCCACCATGGGGTGTATCAAGACCCATGGTGGCGGCCCCGACACAAATTCTAGAAGGCATAGGTTATACTACTGGTGCCCCCAGTGCCCTGTTTGTCTGCTACGGAGTGTGTGCATGCCCGCACCCCGTTAGAACCTACACTGTTGCACCCACCGCAGTCGCTTTGACCGCTTACAATCAGCCAAGTAATCGTGCCCCACCCTGCCTAGTTTCAGGGTACCATGATACCTAACTTGGGTTACTGCTGAAACGGGTCCCTCATTACCAAGATTTTCTAGTCAAACATGTTAAGTGGTTGAGTGTCTGTATTTACCTAACCCCCACCCATCAATTCTTGTTAACATGTTGAATTTGGTTAAGTGTTTATAGTTGACTTAACCCTACCATCTGTCCTTAGCCTCTTAGAGCACCAAACCACTCACATTAGACAGGTATTGCTACGGTTACTGGATGTGCAGCTCGGTTCCGGGTAGGTTTACATCGTAGCTCAGTCTAACCTCGGGTCCTTATTGGGCTCAATGCTTAACCACCCACATTGGATAGGTATTGTTGTGACTACTGGACAGCCGGACGGGTCCGGGCAGGTTTACATCACAACTCAATCCAACCTCGGGTTAAGCATATCGTGTTTTCTAAATTTACATATTTTATTACTTCTTAATTATATATGTAAATTTCATGTCTTTTATTCTTGGGTATATAAATTCATACCACTTAAATGTCATTGTCGTTGGCATGTGCCAGCCATGCCAACGTATATTGTTCATGTCTTACACCCAACGTTATTACCCCCGTTTGTACGTTCGCAACATTATAACAAATGTTGGGCTCGACACAATTCAGCCCAACTTTATAAACGTGAGAAAAGGGGAAATCAAGCACATGTAACATTTACAATACATAAAGGTGTGTGGCGCATGAACTTGCAATTTCGCAATTCAACTAACATAAATTATGGGTCATGTGAACTTGCATTCAAATCAAAGTATAACTAAGTAGGTGACATATGAAATGGCATAGTTTAGGCTTATACAAACTTGTGTTTAAACATGTTTAACTTGGAATAATGTCAACCACAAAACTAGCATGTTGTATATTCACCAAAATGTCCAATTTTAACATCTAATCATATAGCCTATTCCAACATGAACTTGCATAGTTTATGAAACCCAAACGATACTTAACATAGATCCAATTATACTTGCAAATAAACATAAGAATGATATCATAGGTTTTGGGTCATGTAGGCATAAAAGGTCTCAAATCTAGAACATGTTTACATAAGCCTTAATTTAGGCTTAGTGAATGTATATAGTCCATGCCATAGGCATAAACATAAAGGGATCAAATTCTAGTTTTTTCCACAAACTTGCAAGTGCCATTGTTTTCATATACAATTGTTCAATAGGCTTGCATCAATCAATTTAGGCCACAAATATCAATACACAAGTCATAACAGAATCATTACAATACACAGAATTTATATCATATAATAACAAAATTCTATTTTCATTTACATCGAATCACATCACAGTTTTTATTCGTATTCTGAAAGGTCACTATACTTACAACGAATGCAGAATCTTGAATTCTAGATTCTGAATTCTGAAATTGAGATGCGCTCCTTTGGGTAGATTAACGTTGCGTTGATTAATTTGATTAAACTTTAATCTTCTTCTTAATTTGATTCGTTTCTAAGCTTCTCTCTCTTGACGGCTATGTTCAATTCCTTCCTGGCAGCATGACGACTCCCATCTTATTTTTTTGTGTGAATTATCAGTTGAGACTTAGGGTGTATTTATAGATTTTAAATTGTTTTGAGCTGTCACATGAAGACAGGAGGAATCTAGACCATACAAAGTTCAAAGAGCCAATCAAGTGGTGACATGTCAGCCCTAGTGACACACCGAGCCACAGAAATTCAAGCCAGAGCTAGACCTAGCCAGCCAGGTCGACCAGGTAGGTCGACTGGCAGGTCGACACCCAGGT
Organism: Allium sativum; assembly: GCA_030737875.1. NCBI lineage: Eukaryota > Viridiplantae > Streptophyta > Magnoliopsida > Asparagales > Amaryllidaceae > Allium > Allium sativum. Next base: position 268,537,343 of record CM060922.1, on the reverse strand, counting down.
CGACACTATGGTCGACCTGGGGTGGCCAGGTCGACACCATGGTCGACCCTATGGTCGACCTGGTCCCTGGGCGGGAATTTTCCTGCCCAACCCAGTTTGAACCTGTTTTCCGAATTTTGAATTTTAAACTGAGCTGTTTGAATTTAAATTTTATTCTGAAACTTCCGAAGGTCATAACTCCTTCATACGGAGTCCGATTCGTGCAAACTCGGACTCTATCTCAAGCAGAATTCCGAGACGAACGCAACGGCATAACCCATTTCCCTTAATTCTTTCATTTAGAATTAATTACAATTAATTTTGTGAAGCTTCATGTTATAGAATTCACAGGGTGTTACATTCTCCCCCCTTTAAAGGATTTCGTCCCCGAAATCTTCAAGTTAGGAAGAATGTATTTCCTACCATCCAACAGTCCATCTACTCAACCAACAAACACAGGCGTCCACTGTCCTTAAAAGACTTCTAATGCTTCTTGATCATATGCATAGTGTGTGCACATGTCCTTATCTAATGCAGAAATCAGGCGGTCTACTGATTCAGTTGACCTCCTTAATGCGAATCATGTAAGTGTCATGAATCCACTATGTATGCAAAATTTTCCTACTCATAATTCTACATGAGTGCACAACTATTCATACAAATGCAATGACCATATGACAGCACATCAAGTTTTAACCATATACAAATGAGAATACATATAAGCATATGCAATATGAAGTGACTGAGCCGATCTGTAACCTAGGGTGTGTGTATATGCATCCATGAGAAACCACTAGCAATCACTAGCAACCATTTGCAGCCATCATCCATAACATGTTTTCAAATATACGTTTGCATCCATTTGTTTTCTACCAAAGGAGTTAAGAAAAGGACCGAGGAGATATACCTAAAAAGATTGATAAAGCATAACTTAAGGAAAAAGAGAGATCAAAGATGTACCCTCAAAAAGAAGAGGGTAGACAGCGCGTATTCTGTCCTCAGTTTCCCAAGTCGCGTCTTCCTCGACATCGCTCCACTGAACTTTAACGAGTTTGACTTCGTGGTTGCGTAGCTTTTTCACTTCGGTTCCTAAGATGCGGGTTGGAATTCTCCTCACAGTTGCTTCACGTTCCACTTCGGCTTCTTCTAGAATGCTAGGTTCCACCACTTCCGCAGACTCATGCAAACACTTCCGGAGGTGAGAAACATGAAAGATGTTGTGAACTCCGACCAGTCTCTCGGGTAGCTCTGATCATAGGCCATCTTCCCAACCTTCTCGATGATAGGAAACGGTCCTACAAATCTTGCTGCTAGCTTTCCTGCGGATCCAAAGCGAACAACGTTCCTTAAAGGGGATACCTTAAGGAAAACCCTATCCCCAACTTCAAACTCAAGGTCGGTCCTTCTTTTGTCGGCGTAGGATTTCTGTCTGTCTTGGGCAGTCTTCATTCTCCTACGTATCAAGTCCACTTTCTCCGAAGTCTCTCGAATCATGTCTGGCCCAAGCATAAGCTTATCTATAGACTTCCACCAACAAGTTGGTGATTTGCACGGTCTTCCATATAAGGCTTCGAAGGGTGCCATGCCTACGGTAGCTTGGTAGATGTTGTTGTAGGCAAATTCCACTAAAGGAAGGTGATCCTCCCAAGTCCCTCCAAAGTCAAGGATGCAAAGTCTTAAAAGATCCTCTAAAACTCTATTCACCTTTTCCATCTGGCCATCGGTTTTGGGGTGATAGGCCGTGCTCAAACATAACTGTGTGCCTACATCTTCTTGCAGACTCCGCCAAAACTCACTTGTGAAGATAGGGTCTCGGTCACTAACAATGCTGGACGGTATCCCATGGAGTCGAACTATTTCCTTGAGATAAAGAGATGCTAGAGATGAGGCAGTCCTTCTACTCTTGATAGGTATGAAGTGGGCGCTCTTAGTAAGCCTATCCACTATTACCCAAATGCTAGTATTGCCTCTTCTCGACCTAGGTAGTTCATCAATGAAGTCCATTGAAATGCTATCCCACTTCCACTGTGGGACCTCTAAAGGGTGAAGTAGTCCTCCAGGTTTCTTTTGTTCCGCCTTGACCCGTTGGCAGGTCATGCACTTAGAAACAAAATCTGCCACGTCTTGCTTCATGCCGCTCCAAAAGAAAGTTCTTTTTATATCCTTGTACATCTTATCACCGCCAGGGTGTATAGTCATCTTGGAATGATGCGCTTCCTCGATAACCTTCTTTGTCAATTCCCTTGCTTGTGGGATGCATAATCTTCCATCTCGCCTCAGCCAACCCTTATCATCGATGGCGTATCTACTGAGGTGACTAGAAGTCTCACCCCTAATAAGTTTATCAATCACATCAACAAGCTGAGGGTCTTCACGTTGTGCAGCCCCTATTGAGTCTAAGAGAGTAGGGCGTACTTCGAGAGATGCTAACAAACCCGGTACAAAATCCGAGGAGGGCCTAAAGTTAAAACTAGCTATATACTCCAAGCTTTTCCTTTCCACAAAGAGCGGGCTTAAGGTCAGTTTCTTTCGGCTCAACGCATCTGCTACTACGTTGCCTTTGCCGGGAGTATAGGAAATTTCAAAGTCATACGAGGCAAGAAACTCCATCCATCATTGCTGCCTCAAGTTAAGATCCTTCTGCGAGAAGAGATATTTCAACGATTTATGGTCAGTGTATAATTCAAACTTCTCACCTAGGAGATAATGGCGCCAAGACTTAAGCGCAAAGATGATGGCGGCTAACTCAAGATCGTGGGTTGGGTAGTTCTTTTCATGAACTTACAATTGTCTTCCACCATAAGCTACTACCCTTCCTTCTTGCATTAGAACAACACCTAGTCCCGTTCCACATGCATCTGTATATACTGTGAACATTTTGCTTCCATCTGGCAAAGTCAGAACTGGGGTTGTTGTGAGAGCCCTTTTTAATCGTTGGAAAGCAAACTCGCAGTCCAAATCCCAAGTGAATGCCAGATTCTTCTTTGTTAGCCTTGTGATTGGGGCTGAGATTTTCGCAAAATCCCTAATAAATTTTCGGTAAAAACCGGCTAGCCCAAGAAAGCTTCGAACTTCGATTGCATTTCTTGGTGTCTTCCAATCTTGCAATGCCACCACTTTCGCGGGGTCCACAGCCAACCCCTCTTTGGACATTATATGCCCCAGAAATCTTACCTCCTTTCTCCAAAAGTGGCACTTGGAGAATTTGGCTTTTAGCTGATGTGTACGGAGAGTTTCCATGATTTCATTCAGATGCTGAGCATGTTCTTCCTCATTCTTCGAGAAGATTATGATATCATCTACGAAGACAACCACAAATTTGTTGAGGAATTCTCTGAACACCCTGTTCATTAGGTCTACGAAATAAGCGGGTGCGTTAGTCAAGCCGAAAGGCATGATAAGCCACTCGAAGAAACCGTCTGGGGTTCTGAACGTCGTCTTATCGATGTTGTCTTCAGCTACTCTCAGCTGATGGAATCCAGTTGCTAGATCAAGTTGGGAGAAGACCGACGCTTCTACAAGCTGATCAAACAAATCGTCGATTCGGGGAAGAGGGTGCCTATTTTTCTTGGTCAATTTGTTTAACTCCCTATAGTCGACGCAAAGGCGATGCAAACCGTCTACTTTGGTTGCGAACACCACTGGAGCACCCCATTCCGAAATGCTCCGTCTAATGAACCCCTTTTCGAGAAGTTCTTTAACCTTCTTAATGAGCTCCTTTCTCTCCTTTGGAGCCATGTGTCTGACAGGTAAAGCTACAGGCTTTGCATTATCCACAAGATATATGCGGAAGTCTATTTCCTGCCTCGGAGGTAAGCCTTTCACCTCCTCAAAGACATCCGGATATTCCCGGACTACTCTAACTGATTGCAAATTCTCATCAGAAGCATCAAGCGACTCTAGATTACTAAGCATAACAACATTCAAGGGATTACAAGAAATTTCTAGAGTGTTACCAAGCCGAGTCAAGAGTCTAACTACTCTTTTCTCACAATCAAGAATGGCACTATTACTGGATAACCAGTCCATGCCTAAGATCAAACCATATCCCGAGAAGCCCAAAACAAAGGCATTACGACTAAACTCAACGCTGAGAATAGAGATTTTCAAACCCAAACAAACCATTGACAAGTAAGCGGAGCCCCCAATTGGATTTGAAACTACTAAGGGATCTTCTACCATACTAGTGTCTAGATGCAGTGATTCTACTAAGGATGATGAAATAAAAGAGTGTGATGCGCCAGAGTCAAAAAGTGTGCGAACTGGATGATCATAAAGTTAGACTGCACTTTCTACAGAAATATTACTACCTCGTTCCTGCTGAGGTGCCACTAGCGCATGAACCTGACCCCCTGAAGTGGATCCGGCTTTCTGTCCCTGCCCTTTCTTCTTTGGGCAGTCCTTAGCTTGGTGCCCAGTCTCTCCACAATGGAAGCAACCACCCATCTTCGCCTTCCTTTTTCGGCAATCTTTTGATATATGTCCCACAATGCCACGGAAATTGCACCTTCTCCTCTCACGAGGCTTATTGTTCTTCCCTCCTTTCTTGAATTCTGTTTTCTTTGCTTGTAGACCCTCTTTCTTCTCTTCCACCTTAGTTTCTTTCTTGCCGTGGTCTTCCTCGTGTAGCAACGCCATATCCACCAAGCTTTCATAAGTCGCTCCCGTGGATACATGGGTCATAGCAAGGCTGTGTAGAGGCTCATTCAAACCTTTGATGAAGCGAAGCGCCTTCTTGTGTTGGGTGTTTACTAAGTCCAGCCCAAATCTGGCCAGCTGATTAAACTGATTAACATACTCCCTGATTGTCATACTTTCCTGTTTTAGAGTTAGAAACTTCTCCATTTGCGTGCTTCTTTCAGCTTGGGAGAGGAATTTCATCTCAAACCTTGTCCTGAAGTCTTCCCATGTTTCCACCGCCCTTTGAGCATTGGTAATTTCTCACCAATAGGAAGCTTCATCCTTAAGCAACCACACCGCTAGTTGTATCTTTTGCCTGTCATCAACTCCGAAGATGACAAACAGATCCTCAGTCTCCTTTAGCTAGTTTCTTGCTCCTACAAAGGACTCTGTCCCATAAAAGTCTTTTCCACCCATTGCCTTGAAGTCTCTACATGTTTTTGCGAAGGCATTTCCTCGAGGAGGTGGAAGAGGAGGAACCGCGGCCACTGGGGGAGGGATGTCTGCTGGGCCCGCGCTATTGGCCCTTGGTTCTAAGTACCTCCTAAACCAGCTGGGTATCGGCACTCCTTCCGGGAGGTTAAGGTCTCCAGACATGTTGAAACAGAAAGGAAAAATTCAAAACGACGGATAGAGAAGGATAGATAGGGCACATGGCTTTGGGGGATTTTGTCTTTTTATAAACATAACACTTCTTTTTGAAAAATGCTTCTTTAAACTTTCTTTTTGAAAAAAAAATCAATTTTTTTTAATCTTATCTGGTAAACCTATGCTCTGATACCAAGTGAAACACCCCACCTCCGTTAAGGTCACTCACAAAGGGAATGCCTTAACTTTGGTGGAGGTTTATAAGTAAAAGCCATAGATAAACACACGACAGATATAAATACACATATTTTAAATAGCGGAAACCAAACAGACTTTTATTTCATCAATACGTGTTCAAAAAAAACATTTCCATAATTGTCTCAAAATACTTCCAACATTACAACCTCATTACTATCTTGATTATTAAAGAAGCATAAAACATAAATAAAGTGATAAAAATCCCCACAGTGATATCCAAAGCCATAATCCGAGCAAAAGAGATCCAAATCATACATCTACGGTCTTGGAGCTTGTAAAGAGTCAGACTGAGCTGAGTTGTTTCCTCCCTGTGGACCTGGGGTGGGAGGGAACGAAAGAAAAGAAGACGAAAAGAAAATAGAGTTAGACATAAAGCCTGAGTAAATCTAGTAACTCTTCAGTATGTGAATAAGAAAAGGCCATGATAGATATAAACTAAAAACAGGAAAGTGTCACAAGCTAAGGAAGTGTCATTTAGAATCGAATGTGCTATCGCACCCACACTATATATCTCTGCACCTACTTGAGTTTATTCTAACTGGCACCCCATGCTGAGGGTGAAGTGATCCACATTTTCTAAAGATCGGCTCCTACACGCGTTAACATGTGTCATACGGCCCCAAGAATTGTAGATACCTATGTTGGTCCCGCCATGGGGTGTATCAAGACCCATGGTGGCGGCCCCGACACAAATTCTAGAAGGCATAGGTTATACTACTGGTGCCCCCAGTGCCCTGTTTGTCTGCTCCGGAGTGTGTGCACGCCCGCACCCCGTTAGAACCTACACTGTTGCACCCACCACCGTCGCTTTGACCGCTTACAATCAGCCCAGTAATCATGCCCCACCCTGCCTAGTTTCAGGGTACCATGATACCTAACTTGGGTTACTGCTGAAACGGGTCCCTCGTTACCAGGATTTTCTAGTCAAACATGTTAAGTGGTTAAGTGTCTGTATTTACCTAACCCCCACCCATCAATTCTTGTTAACATGTTGAATTTGGTTAAGTGTTTATAGTTGACTTAACCCTACCATCTGTCCTTAGCCTCTTAGAGCACCAGACCACTCACATTAGACAGGTATTGCTACGGTTACTGGATGTACCGGTCGGTTCCGGGCAGGTTTACACCGTAGCTCAGTCTAACCTTGGGTCCTTATTGGTCTCAATGCTTAACCACCCACATTGGATAGGTATTGTTGTGACTACTGGACAGCCGGGCGGGTCCGGGCAGGTTTACATCACAACTCAATCCAACCCCGGGTTAAGCATATCGTGTTTTCTAAATTTACACATTTTAATACTTCTCAATTATATATATAAATTTCATGTCTTTTATTCTTGGGTATATCAATTCATACCGCTTAAATGTCATTGTCGTTGGCATGTGCCAGCCATGCCAACATATATTGTTCATGTCTTACACCCAACGTTATTACCCCCGTTTGTACGTTCGCAACATTATAACAAATGTTGGGCTCGACACAATTCAGCCCAACTTTATAAACGTGAGAAAAGGGGAAATCAAGCACATGTAACATTTACAATACATAAAGGTGTGTGGCGCATGAACTTGCAATTTCGCGATTCAACTAACATAAATTATGGGTCATGTGAACTTGCATTCAAATCAAAGTATAACTAAGTAGGTGACATATGAAATGGCATAGTTTAGGCTTATACAAACTTGTGTTTAAACATGTTTAACTTGGCATAATGTCAACCACAAAACTAGCATGTTGTATATTCACCAAAATGTCCAATTTTAACATCTAGTCATATAGCCTATTCCAACATGAACTTGCATAGTTTATGAAACCCAAACGATACTTAACATAGATCCAATTATACTTGCAAATAAACATAAGAATGATATCATGGGTTTTGGGTCATGTAGGCATAAAAGGTCTCAAATCTAGAACATGTTTACATAAGACTTAATTTAGACTTAGTGAATGTATATAGTCCATGCCATAGGCATAAACATAAAGAGATCAAATTCTAGTTTTTTCCACAAATTTGCAAGTGCCATTGTTTTCATATACAATTGTTCAATAGGCTTGCATCAATCAATTTAGGCCACAAATATCAATACACAAGTCATAACAGAATCATTACAATACACATAATTTATATCATATAATAACAAATTTCTATTTTCATTTACATCGAATCACATCTGTGACGACATGGAATTTCGCTCGATCCGAATCAGTCGTTAAACCGATCTAGACCGTTCGAAACTCCTGATCGTTTGAGAACATGACAAATCAGAATGCAGACGGAAGAACATTTCATTGTTATTACAACAATTCCATCAAATTACAAGAATATACAGAGTATAATTGAATAAATTACATTCGACTAATATCAGAGATTACAATAAATTACAAAGCAGCGGAAAACAATATAAAACACAACTGAAAGTAATATACGGATACGGAGCTTTCCGGATATCATTCCAGCTGTAAACCAGGAGCCTGTGAATATAAATCTGCAAAACCAAAACTACTAGCTGCCCGTGTCAAAATAAGGGCACCCAGAGTTTAGGTTAAAACAATAAACTCCAGGTCAGTCATGTGACTGGTGTGAGAACTAAAACAGTTATTTAAAACTTTACTTTAAAAGAGAGTAATTCAAGGGACCACGCCGTATAACACGGAACGGGTTTCCTCCCAAGAATACCAGTGCATAGGATAAACAACGCAATGCTTTTTCGAAAAATGAAGCTATTATAAGACCCAGGTCCCATCACACAATGCAACGCAAGCCGGAGGATAGGGTTTTCCCTTATAATAGCCAAACATGCTTGGTACGTTTTAAAAACAAATCATTTGATACTATAATAAGTGTATAGTGTCAAAACATTTTCAATCATAAATATCAATCCTAGGCGGCATGGGTACCATCTATCATGTCGCCATACTAGGCTCTACAAATAAAACCGAGATATCTCGTATTGGAAATTGGATTTCCGTCATGAGTCGAGGCAAGGGGCAAGCTCCTCTCCGCTTCGAGACACTCTAGCAAATGCCTCGGGACTACACACTCTGGGTAACCCCTGGATGCTTCAGGGCCGGTCCTCTCTTACGTTTGAGAATTGGCAATTCCTGAACACACGTTTCCCGGTCCTTACAGACCTAAAATCGAGGCGCCTCATCCAACAACCACATAGGTGAAAAGTATATAAATGTCAGGGCTGGTAAGTCACTGACACCACCAAAGCTAGAAAGAAACGTCGTGCTCTCCCTGCGGTCCTTATCCCGTTTTTAACTCATACCGAGGCGTGAGGCTCGCGAATCCACGCTATACACAAAGCTATGCCATGTAGGTCGTGCTTTGATCATCAACCACAAGACTTTGCTTTTCAATAGAAGCCTTGATCCATGCAACTCAGCGTGCCACACAGGTAATTCATGCCATGCGGTTGATATCTATCGATATATGACCTCTAAGCTCGTACGTCTCAGAGAAGGGCGTTAAGCAAGAGAATAAATTCCGCCGCCAAACAGATATATATTTAACAGAAATCAATCAACACAGAATAAAATCCAATGTCAGACACACAATCCATTTACAAGTTCGTTCTGGGTCTGAACGAAACCGGAGGCACTTTCCTCGCATATCCATCGATCTCCAAGTACGTCTGGACGACCACCAACTATTTCCATCCTCTTGGGTGTACAGCCCAATCAGGATCATCGGTAATTATCCAAATGATGTGAAGACTTCCGGTCTTCGACCACCGTCTTCATCTTTGACATATCGTCGAATCAGTTATTCAGAATGGGTATAAACCCGGTCTTTCCGAACAACCCGCGTATATTAAAAACAAATGTTACACATACACAACATACGCCTCATTCCAATTCATTACTATTTTTCCCAAATCATTTCTTATGATTCTACACAAATTATTACTATTTTTAATAATTTTATCAAGGTCCGTACAGTCGATTTCCATCAACGGCCATCGAACTGCACTTACAACGACCTTTTCCAAATTTGATTTGGACGTATCTCCAAATCCAACCGTTAGATTTCAAATTTCTAATATTTGTTAGAAAGCTCTTTTCGATACGAACCCAACGGTTCCGGTTTTAGGAGAATCCGACGGTCGGATCTCCCGTAATATCCGTTCGAAGTCAATGGTCGAAATTTACGAACTGCTGCGGCGCGGCGCGTTCTATTCAGGCCATTGTATATATAATATATATTTATATTATATATATTTCGTCGATTCCTATTTAAAACGAATTTTATAAATAGTTTTAAATTCGTTTTAAAAACATGTCAACTTCCATTTCCAATTCAAATCAAAAGTGAATTTTTCCTTATAAATTCATTTTAAATTCATTTCAATTTTAATTCAAATTTCGATTCAATTTGAATTCATTTCAAATCGGTTTTTATTCTATTTCAATTCAATTCAAATTCGTTTTCTATTCAATTCAAATTCATTTTCTATTCAATTCAATTCAAATTCGTTTTCTATTCAATTCAATTCAAATTCGTTTTCTATTCAATTCAATTCAAATTCGTTTTCTATTCAATTCAATTCAAATTCGTTTTCTATTCAATTCAATTCAAATTCGTTTTCTATTCAATTCAATTCAAATCCGTTTTCTATTCAATTCAATTCAAATTCGTTTTCTATTCAATTCAATTCAAATTCGTTTTCTATTCAATTCAATTCAAATTCGTTTTCTATTCAATTCAATTCAAATTCGTTTTCTATTCAATTAAATTCAAATTCGTTTTCTATTCAATTCAATTCAAATTCGTTTTCTATTCAATTCAAATTCGTTTTCTATTCAATTCAATTCAAATTCGTTTTCTATTCAATTCAATTCAAATTCGTTTTCTATTCAATTCAATTCAAATTCGTTTTCTATTCAATTCAATTCAAATTCGTTTTCTATTCAATTCAATTCAAATTCGTTTTCTATTCAATTCAATTCAAATTCGAATATAATCGATATAAATATCGTTTGCATCAAAATAACGCATCTCTAATCAACACGGCTTTATATTTTTCAATAACTTCGTTATTCTATGTAACAAATGTTTGTCAACACATGACTAATCTCAACAAATGAGTACTGTCCACGTGTGACTATTTTTGTTATTTAATATATTTTATAAAAATTATGGTATCTATCATTTGATTTCAAATCAGACTCCAACCGTAAATTAGTAAGAGAACGATTCCCTGAATATTAACCCCGAAGGCCGAAACCAACATCAGATCAATATCCAGGAGACCACTCATCTTATCTATTTTCCAGTTAGTTTCTAATTTTATATGATAAAGATGTAAATTTTGTTGTTAAAATATTTCGTTCAACACATGACTAATCTCAACGGATGAGTATTGTCAACACATGAACCTTTATTTTATAAAGATAAAGATGTAAATTTTATTGTTAAAATATTTCGTTCAACACATGACTAATCTCAACGGATGAGTACGGTCAACACATGAACCTTTATTTTATAATATTCTTTATTTTCTAAATTGGAATGAGGCCCAATCAATTACCATATAAAGTTAATTATATGGATTCCATACAACACATGTATATAATAGCAACGATAAATAATCAACCATCATCCAAAGTGCACCACACTGCATAAGCATCAAATATAGATATCTAACGCTTATAACAGCCTGTCAATCAATCGATCGACATACAACTAATTATTGGGATTAGTGTATGCCGTATTGTATCCCAATACCCGTGTGGGGTTTCAAACAATCAAACACAGATTTTATTTGTGCAGTTGGGCGATGTGTAAAATTTATCGTCCCAATCAATATCCATCAAATAGGTGTACATAAACAAACTGTCCGGTTTGTAAATGAATATTTATTTATTCTCGTTCACGTTAAAAATTATATTTTCAACGATCAAATTATTTTATTCAACCTATGAATATTCTATTCGGTTCATTTATTAAATAAAATGATATCTTTACTTTTTTAGAAAATTTCGGCGGCATAACGGCACGATACTAGAAACGGGACGAGGCCTAGCCTTATCCCCGGTCTAGTGATGGACCACGCCATTCACACATCAATCAAATCAATTTCATTTCACCAAACAATTCAATTCAACCCAAATAATCTAACCAACTACACAGCCAAACAAACAAGTCCATGGTCTGTGGACGATTGTGTCGGGTGCTACTAAACACCGTCTGCATCCTAGTATATATATATGACTAGAAAAAGAAATTGAAGAGTGAGAAGTTCTCACCAATAGCTATCCCAACTCCACGACACTTCATTTATAGAAATCTTCGTCGTTCTCGCCTTTTTGTCACTTTCACTATCCGTAGCCACTACATATATAAAAATCACATTTTTATATTGTTGCTATGTATATAAAAATCACATTTTTATAATCACTCCATATGGATAAAAATTCTATTTTCACATCGCTACTATATAGATAAAAATTCTATTTTTACATCGCTACTATATAGATAGAAATTCTTTTTTTTACATCGATGTTCATATAATAAAGATTAGATTTTTATCACGCTATTCTCTATATAAAGATTTCGCCTTTTCAAATATAAAGATTTCGCCTTTTCAAATATAAAGATTTCGCCTTTTTATATATAAAGATTTCGCCTTTTTAAATATAAAGATTTCGCCTTTTTATATATAAAGATAATATTATCATATTCTCTATTATATAAAAATTCTATTTTCAATACACTACTTTATAAAAATATTATTTTTATATCTTCTATTATATAAAGATCATATTTTTAATACTCTACTATAATAAAAATCATATTTTTATATCGTTTCTTACATATAAAAGATTATATTTTTATCTCGCTTTCCCGTATATAAAAATCTAATTTTTTACTTTGCTACCTCTCTATATAAAAATCGAATTTTTACTTTACTGTTCAATATATAAAAATCGAATTTTTACTTTGCTATTCAATATATAAAAATCGAATTTTTACTTTGCTATTCAATATATAAAAATCGAATTTTTACTTTGCTATTCAATATATAAAAATCGAATTTTTACTTTGCTGCTAAACACCGAAAAACTGATTTAACAAATATGTCTCATACATAAACAAAACTGATTTTATACATGTTAAAAATATTTTGAAAATTGATTTTTTTTTATAATCGATTACCCCCAAATAAGTAAACAAAAATAAACGAAAATGAATCATAAAACTTACAGTCAGAAGAAGAGGGGGCGAGGGGTTTGGTTGCTGCGGCTGGAGGAGGACCAGGCGGAGGTTGGAGAGGTACTGTCGACGGTGGAGGGGGGGTGCCATGGTCTAACGTGAGGTGGTGGCTTCAATATCGGTTCTGGGCTAGGGAACGGCTGCGCAAGGTGAAGGAGGCGAAGGGGTCTCGTCGTTGGAGCCTGCAGTGGCTAAAAATGGGGGTGCGGCGGGTTTTTTAAGGGGCTAGGGTTTCTTGGAGCACCGATTGGAGGAGGAGGAAGCAACGAGGGCGGAGGTGGTGGCGCCGCCGTTGAGGGGCGCGATCGACGATGGTGGACGGGGTTCTGCGATTCGCTGCTTCGTTTTTTTTAGAACTGAATCGGGAAAGAAGAAGTGAAAGGGGGGGCTTTTATAAAATTTATATTATTTAATTTATTATTTAATTTTTCAAAAAGCAACTCCTTATTTCGAACTCGAAACGGGACCCACCGCCTGTCGTCCATAGCTAATTACCACCATTCCGAACACAATGGGATATGTATCGTAAGCTGATTCGATCGTCTCGATCAGTTTCCGTCAAAATCAACATATAACTCTATATATTGAATTTGAATGCGCATTTCAATTTACCGGGGACACATACGAATTCTAAAAATTGTAGAAAAATATTTTCTAGCTTCGTATTGCCGATATGGTCCTAACAAAACAAGTTTCGTCGAATTCTGAGACCGTTAGAAAAATGGCCATTTTCCAGTCGATTAAAATCAACTGAAACTGGTCAAACGCGTTTTCCTTTGCCACGCTCACATATTGATTCGAAAAATTATGAAATTTGAAACCTAGCAATAATTTGACATCACATATCCAACAAAAGTGGTTTCGTTGAAATCCGAGGTCGTTTGCAAAATCTCCATTTTTAAGGGCCTGAATTCCATAGCGACTATTCAGAATTTTCAACTGGACATATCTTTTGATTCCCGCTATGAAATCTCGATTTATCAGATTCGTTGGAAAGATATTCACAAATAGATCCCATTATTTTTGGTTTCACTAAAATCCGGATTGTTTTGCACCCGGTATGTTCAATTGAAGTTTGAAATCGAATTATCGAACTACCGCGCCATTTTCAATTCCTTTTATAATTATATATAATTATTTATATTCAAATGACGACGTATATAAATATATACGTTTGAATTCCATTCAAAATAAATTTCTCGTCGATTTTATTTAAAATAATTCATTTTAAATGTTCAAACTTTGCTAAAGTTGCCAAAAAAAAATTAAACTGGCCCAAATTTTACCGGTTGTTACAACATCACAGTTTTTATTCATATTCTGAAAGGTCACTATACTTACAACGAATGCAGAATCTTGAATTCTGGATTCTAAAATTGAGATGCGCTCCTTTGGGTAGATTAACGTTGCGTTGATTAATTTGATTAAACTTTAATCTTCTTCTTAATTTGATTCGTCTCTAAGCTTCTCTCTCTTGACGGCTATGTTCAATTCCTTCCTGGCAGCATGACGACTCCCATCTTATTTTTTTGTGTGAATTTTCAGTTGAGACTTAGGGTGTATTTATAGATTTTAAATTGTTTTGAGCCGTCAGATGAAGACAGGAGGAATCTAGACCATACAAAGTTCAAAGAGCCAATCAAGAGGTGACATGTCAGCCCTAGTGACACACCAAGCCACAGAAATTCGAGCCAGAGCCAGACCTAGCCAGCCAGGTCGACCAGGTAGGTCGACTGGCAGGTCGACACTATGGTCGACCTGGGGTGGCAAAGTCGACACCATGGTCGACCCTATGGTCGACCTGGTCTCTGGGCGGGAATTTTCCCGCCCAGCCCAGTTTGAACCTGTTTTTCGAATTTCGAATTTTAAACTGAGCTGTTTGAATTTAAATTTTGTTCTGAAACTTCTGAAGGTCATAACTCCTTCATACAGAGTCTGATTCGCGCAAACTCGGACTCTATCTCAAGCAGAATTCCGAGACGAATGCAACGGCGTAACCCATTTCCCTTAATTCTTTCATTTAAAATTAGTTACACTTTAATTTGTGAAGCTTAATGTTATAGAATTCACGGGGTGTTACAACATGCGTGTCGACGGTAGGTACACTTCACTGGGAAGCAAAAGGAAGAGGACGTAAGAGATAAATTCGGTCAAAGAAGAAGAAATCATAATAAAATTAGACTCCCGCAGAAAGAATCAGACCCATAGAGGATATGGAAGAAATAAGCATAAATCCTACAATAAACATAAATCCTATTGATACGGCTAAAACCATTAGAATTGGGAAATGTTGAAAGGACCATTGAAAATAGATTTAATTCAGTTCCTAAAGTATAACAAAGATGTATTCGCTTGGAGCCATTCAGATATGATAGGGATCAACCCTATGAGCTTCGCTCTGAACATTGATCCATCAGTAACTCGTATCCGACAAAAGAAAAGGAAATATAATAGGGACAGGACGAAATCCCTGAAAGAGGAAGTAAAGAAACTGCTTGCGAATGGGTTTATTCGAGAGGTATTTCATCCTAATTGGTTAGCCAATCTAGTGCTAGTGAAAAAGTCCAATAGGAAATGGAGGACTTATGTTGATTACATAGACCTTAACAAAGCTTGTCCAAAGGATTGCTACCCTCTACTGTGAATAAATCAATTGGTTGACGCGGCTGTTGGACATAAGTTATTATCCCTTATGGATGCCTACTCAGGATATAACCAAATCTCTATTCAAACCCGATGAAGAACATATCAGCTTCATTACTGATTTACGGACATAGCTATATGGTAATGCCTTTTGGATTGAAGAATGTCAGTGCAACATACCAGAGATTGGTTAATAGAGTGTTCCAAGATCAAATAGGGCGGAATATGGAAGTATATGAGGACGACATGCTAGTGAAATCTGACCAAGTAGAAAATCAGTTGGAGGATTTAAAAGAAATGTTTAATATTTAGAGAGAGTATCACATGAAATTAAACCATCAAAAATGTACCTTTGGGGTTCAATCTGGAAAATTCCTAGGATGTGTGGTTAGTGAATGTAGGATTGAAGCTAGTCCCAACCAAAATAAAGCCATAAGGGATATTAATGAACCAAAAACAAACAAAGAGGTCATGGGCTTGAACGGGAAAGTTGCAGCCTTACGTCAGTTCATCTCTTAGGCCACTGATAAGTGTGTGCACTTCTTTGATATAATTAACAAAAGAAGAATTTTGAATGGAATGAGGAATGCAAAAATGCTTTCCAGGAATTGAAGGAATATTTGGAAAACCCCCAATTTTTTCTTGTCTCGAGGAGGGAAAGACTTATACCTTTACATGGTTGTTTCAGAATATGCATTAGCTCGGTACTCATTAGAGAGAGAAACGGAACACAATTCCCAATCTATTATGTTAGCAGGAGGTTAAAAGATGAAGAAACCCGATACCTTATAGTAGAAAAGTTTTCCTATTGTATGATACTTATGGTACAAAAGCTTAGGGGTTACTTTCAAGCACATCCCATAAAGGCACATCCCATAAAGGTTCTAAACAACTTTCCACTCAAGCAAGTTTTCAGTAGGCCAGACTATTTTTAAAGGTAGGTAAAGTGGGGAATCGAGCTTAGTTGGTACAAAATTGAGTTCCAACCATGAGCAGAAATTAAGGGACAAACTTTAGCCGATTTTGTCAAAGCACAAGTTTTATTTCAAAACAATCAACAACGAAAAATGACCTTAAGGCCAAATGGCAGTTATTTGTAGATGGAGCATCAAATGAGCAAGAAGCAGGGGTCGAATATGTAATTATCACCCCTGAAGGGCATAATACGAGTCGACGATAGCAGGATTAAATTTGGCATAATACGAGTCGACGATAGCAGGATTAAATTTGGCACTACAGTTAAAGATACTCGGATTGAGATCTTTAGCGACTCACAGCTAATGGTAAAACAAATTATGCAAACCTACCAAACCAAGGATGCTCAATTAGCGCTATATATGAAGAGAGCACTGAAGATGCTCACTTAATTCGAAAACTTCCCTATACATCAAATCCCCAGGGGAAAACTCCCAAGCAGTCGCTTTGTTCAAAGTTAGCTAGCTCTAGAGGAGCACCTGAAACTCGAATAATTCCTGTAGGATATCAGGAGAAGTCCTAGCATTGATAAAGAGGCATCCATATCAAGAAAGGAACGACTTTCCTGACTAGATACCAAGCTTTGGCAAAGGAAGCCAAAAGGAATAAAGATATAACTCCTAATGAGGAACCCATACCAACTGAGATGGATTACCATTATGAAAATACTTGGATGGCTCCCATTATAGAATACCTCTTGAACGAAACATTGCCTACTCATACGAAAGATGCCAGAAAGGTTAAGCATCAAGCTCCTACCTTTGTAATTATGGACAAGGTACTCTACCAAAAAGGAATTCGCTCCCCTACTTAAGATATGTAAGCCTTGAAGATGGACTCAATTTGTTGAAAGAAGCGCATCAGTGTTTTTGCGGAGATCATTCTAACAAAATCAAACTAGCAAAGAGAGTTATGCGATAAGGCTTCTATTAGCTGCAAATGGTTAGTCAAGTGACATAGGATGTTAGGAGATGTGAGAAATGCCAAAAGTATTCTAGGATACCTCTATTACCTCTAAGTGACTTAACCCAATCTCAAGCTCATTGCCTTTTGATGTATGGGGGAATAGACTTAATTGAACCCTTACCAATCTCTAAGAGAGGAGCCAAGTACACAATAGTAGCCATCTACTACTTTACCAAATGGTTTGAAGCAGAACCACTCCCAACTATCACATCTGAGAAGGTGTTGAGATTTGTGATAAAGAATATCATCATACGATTTGGAATCCCTTACAAGATCATATTGGACAATGGAACACAATTTGAAAGTGAAGAGTTCACACATTTTTGCAATAAAAATGGAATCATAAATAGTTTATGTCCTGTAGTACATCCAAGGGAAAACGGCGTCGTCGAGGCTGCAAACAAGACCATAAAGACAATCTTAAAGAAATAGTTAAACAAAGCTAAAGGAAACTAGGTAAATGAATTGCCATTGGTTCTTTGGGCATATAGAACCTCCACCAAGACTGCGACAGGACACACTCCATATTATCTAACATACGGATGTAAAGCTATGCTTCCAATCGAAGTTGAGATCCCTTCACATAAAAGAATAGCTTATGCATTTGATCCCAATCAAGAATTAAAAAAGGAACTCTCGGTCCTAATTCAAGGGTTAAAAGATGAAGCAACCATTAAAACAACTGCGTATTGAAGAGGAATCACTAAGTAATACAACTCAAGAGTGAGAACTAGAACTTTCTAAAAAGAAGACTTGGTCTTATGAAGAGTAATGGCAAATATTAAGAATCCAATGGATGCACCCCTTGGTCCAAACTGGGAGGGGCCTTGATCATTCATCAAGAACACACACCTAAAGCATATCGACTCTGCAAACCAAATGGTGATCTTGTACCTAGAACATGGAACGCAGAACACTTAAGACCATATTTTTCAACGATAAGTGAATGAAAGAAGGTATTCTTGAAAACACCCATATGATTAAGGTTATGGAAGCACCCCTCAAAATTTGGAACTACTCGAAATAGGTAAAACAACCAACAATGGTAAAAAAAAAACTTGTCACCACCAAGATGGCCAGGACAAGGCATCTCCCGAAGGGAGATTGTGTGAAAACCTTTAGCTATGTCCAAATCAGAAAGGGGCAGGTAAAAGCATCAAAAGCGTAAGCCTTTGATACACGCAAGAAATGGTCGGGAGAGAGCACCTAAATATACACGCCCTGCCACTGCTCGTAGAAGAGCACGCCCTGCCTCTGCTTCGACTAAGCATGTCCTGCCTCTGCTCGCTGAAGAACACGCCCTACCTCTGCTTATGTCTTCATCCTGCAGAAGGGAATGAATGCTCTGGAGGAGTACAAAAAACACGCCCTGTCTCTCCTCTAAATGAGCACGCTCTTCCTCTGCTTCAACTAAGCACGTCATGCTTCTGCTCTAGAATGAGCACGCTCTAGCTCTTCTTATGTATCGTCCTGCAGAAGGGAACGAAAGTTCAAAGGGGGCACTGTAAGCACATACGTCCTCTTATTACACCTTACCCCATAAAAGGGAACACAACTCTGGAGGAGTAATCTAATCACGCACTCGCCTTTGCTTACACATTATCCCGTAGAAGGGAACAAAAGCTCAAAGGGAGCAATCAAAGCACATACAAGCTCTGCTCTAAAGAATAAGCCTAGGATAGGGACCAAAATTACAAATGCCAGAAGTGGACTTCTGGTCTTCTATCATTTAATACCCGAATCTATGTTTGGTTCGGGACTTCTATTAATTACGATAAGTGGATTTCTGGTCTTCTATCATTAAATACCCGAATCTGGGTGTGGTTCGGGACTTCTGTTAATTACCAAAAGGGGATATCTGGTCTTCTATCATTAAATACCCGAATTCGGGTTTGGTTTGGGACTTCTATTATTACTTGAAGTGGTTTTCTAGTCTTCTGTCATTAATACCCGAATCTGGGTTTGGTTCAGGGATTTTAGCAGAGGTAGATTTCTGGTCTTCTATTTAATACCCAAATCTGGGTTTGGTTCGGGACTTCTATTATTACTAGAATTGGATTTCAGGTCTTCTGTCATTAACACTTGAATCAGGTTTTGGTTCATGGATTTTAGCAGAGGTGGATTTATAGTCTTCTATTTAATAGCTGAATCTGGATTTGGCTTAGAACTTCTATATACTGCTAGAAGCAGACTTCTGGCCTTCTATCAAATTCCCGAATTTGGGTTTCGGGTCTTTTATTTATTATTATCAGATACAGATTTCTAGCCTTTTATTATTAATATCTAAATACGGCTCACATATTGTCAGAAGTGAATAATTAATTGATCTTCTATTATTACCTGAATCTAGGTCTCAAGACAATAATTCTTATCTCCTACGAAATTCAGGTTTACTCTCCGACTTTCAGAAAGGGGTTCATAATAAGTTTTTAAGTTGATATCACAGGATTTCCATAACGAAACCTTTTGAGGAAGGTCACAATTTCGTACACCTTATACATGGAGGTTCTCCTAAGTTTGTGTTATGTAAGATAGTAAATCATATTATCTCTTTCTGCATGTTTTATTTTTCATTGGACTTAGGTCTGGATGGTGCTTAACAAAATATGAGCAAATTATTATATACGTCCTACTCTAAATAAAGGACCGACGAAAAATACCAGTTGTTATAGGAAAAACATAAGAATAGACCCAAAAAAAGATGGTCGAAGTTGGCACAAAGACACTAACTTGAAAAGTTGGGAATACTCCTTCACTAGGGGGCAAATGCTACTACCAGAATTTCGATACTGAAACCGAACAGTGGTGAAGGGGTATCGGGATGGAACAGCATCAGAGTGGAAGCCAAGAAATTCTACAGCCGATACTGGAAGCAAAAAGGGAAAAGGCCTAGGCCACATGCTATCGGTACCAACATGGGTAGCAGAGCTTGGTACTAATGCATGAGAAGATAGTAGCAGAGTGCGATGCTAAAACCAACATGTAATAAGCAGCATAGAGTGGTGTCGATACCAACACCGAAATCAATTCAGTATCAAAGGAGAAGCAAGGAGGGAAACCAATCAGCCTGATTTCTAAACCGGAAGCATGTAGTTCAATACCGAAGCCTAGAGCCATAAATGATAAGAACGAGACCAACATGGAAGCAATAAAGTGTTATCGATACAAACAGGCTTGGTATCGATACAGTTACAAAGGTGACACCAAATTCATCAGGAAGAATCCAAAAGCATCACAGATTTGAAGCTGATACTGGAACCAAAGACTATTGATGTTGGCTGAGGCTCATAAGACAGTGCAAGAAAAGAAGCTATCCACACTAACGTGCTTAGTGTCAATACCGATACCAAAGTGGCATCAAAATCACAGAAGAAAGTTACCTACATCAATATACTTAGTGTTGACACACTACATGGAGACATCACTCGATACACTACATGAAGGCAGCACGAGATTCATAGACAACACAAAGCTGATGAAGACACCCTAAATACAAACACGGATTGATACCGATACAGGACAACAATTGCCAAAGAAGGAGGCATTAGGAATTGGGCTTTCTACCGATTGCAACCAAAGAAGGCCCGATTTGTCTATAAATAAAACCCCAGGGGTCCCATTTTGGGGGACTTTTCTCATTTCCACAATGCTGTATACTTTTTGAAAGTTCAAACCCTAATTTCTAAATCGAATCGGGGATTTCCATACCACTTGTAATACATTCATAATAATGAAAGGGAAAATCGATATCTAATTCACTCTCGATTCAATAATCATGTTGTGTCGTTATTGATTTAACATGGAGTTATCACTAACCTCTTTCGTGTGGGACTTGAGCACAAAAGCTTTCAAAAAGGGTAATCATTGAGTGAAACAAATGAACTCTTCCTTATGATACATACATGTGCTTCAGTCTTCTCACAACAAGCCTAACATAGCACAACGTTCTAAAAGACCTATTGTAGCCTTATGATCCAATAACTGACACAACTAAATCCTTTCGTAGGATGGATCGATGTGAAAGTATCATCTTAGTCATTAAGGGATATAATATGTCACTAAACCTAATAGTTTTGGTATATTAGCATGTTTCTTCCCTACACAATGTATATTATTCTATCCTGAATGTAAGGATCGTTCTTGTAACAAGGTTCTCTACCTTCTGTAAGCTTATATTGCCCTTATCCTACGGTAACTGTTGATCCTTAAGTTTCGTAAGCGTGACACTCACCTCTTGAAGGAAGAGTAATTAATCTTTGAACTTAGGGCCTTGATATCTAGGAAACGACATATTAGGTTGAACTTGGTAAGGCTAAGTTATCCTCAAATTCCCTCTTGATCGATTACCCTCTAAATTTTTTCATACATGCATCGTCAATCCTCTAAGTGGGTGTTGAAGGTCTTTATCGTTAACAACTATAAACTTTGGTATTCCTTTACTTTTACGTATTACCTCATACAACATGATGTTGGCGTAAGTGGACCAATTTCCTATGTCAACATACAGCAGTCGTCGTAATGATATTGTGCGCTGACGAGCTAGAGACTGACGTATTACTACGTTTCTTTTATATAGTTATTTGGTTAATGTCTGTTGTTTTTCTTGTTATATACTCCGATAAGGGATGTAATGAGGCTTGATGTATTTTGGAATTCAGTTACTAAGATGTTTTGTACTTGATATTATGAGATTTTATCAAAATGGAATTTCTTGCTTTATTATGCTTCACTATTATATCAAGTTGTATATCTTATTATTATATATTATCAATGCATTGTGATTTATGCGACAAATTCTGTTTTGGTTTATTTTCCTTGATGATAGTATTATATCGACCTGGCATGTCATACAACGCACATTTTCTATAGTTCAGTGAAGGAGGTATGGGGCAGTCATTATATTATTCATGAATGATGCATCCCTTGGATGTTTGTGGCACATTCCAAAAGGGACTGTTGAAGTAATAGAGATAGTAAGTTGCAAACGGGGCTTTAATTATCATAGGCTGTCGGTATTTCTCTCCAAACCTAACTATTATTATTTTTCTTTCATATGCTCCATAAATTTTTGTTGCCTATATAATGTTTGTGACACCATCTAGTCCATATTGATATTCTACCATTGACAAGGTTATTGAGATGTGTAGAAAAGGCCACTTCGTTCCAGTAAACTAAATTAATAAAGTCTAAATCATCTTGCTTTAGGGTTGCCACAATTTGAGTAAGCTAGTGGAGTTGGCTTCTTCGAAAAAGGGTTTTTGGGTCCAAATAAAATGGTTGC
Organism: Allium sativum; assembly: GCA_030737875.1. Taxonomy (NCBI): domain Eukaryota; kingdom Viridiplantae; phylum Streptophyta; class Magnoliopsida; order Asparagales; family Amaryllidaceae; genus Allium; species Allium sativum. The sequence goes on along the minus strand of CM060922.1, from coordinate 268,514,750 downwards.
AAGCTCTTATGATCATGTCCATAAGCTTCTTAGGTGTTTGAATTGTTGCATGGAGTTGAATAGGCTTTGCAAGGACTTTTTGTTAGGTTTAATGAAAATCATTCAATCGTCATCAAAACTTAGTGATGTGATTGGAAAGTATGAACACTTAGGGTGATAATCAATCTTTTTTTTTTGTTTTCTTGTCATTCAAGAGAACTGTGAGGCGATCACGCACAAGCTTAGAGGGTTCCCCCGATGTATGCCAGTAGTTACCTTGAAGAACAATTATGCTCAAATTTGATTCAAGACCACTCAAAATCAAATTCTCAAAGCACAAGGGCGGCAGAAAAAGAGATCGTTGATAAATTCGCAAAAACAATCAAATCCAAATAGCTCAAATCATCAAAACAATAATCAATCAATCCAAAACAACCCAAACTCAATCACAAGCAATCACCAGTGACTAAAGCAATGAAAAATTAAATCACACGCATATTTATATTGGTTCCACTAATTACTTGTTAGTGAACATTCACTTTAGAGAGTATATTATTACCACGATGAAAGAAGTACAAGAGATTGATACAATGATCACTATATTTCAATATAGAAAAGAGTTTGTGGAGAATAGAATTAAAGATTAAAAACTAGGTTATGAACCCTAATTTCCTCTTGAGAATAAACCCTTAATCAAGCAAGATCTCCTTTCAAAAAAACAAAAAATAGCTTATATAGGGAGAGAGTAATATTTGATAATTTCCGAAATTTCCCCTTAAACCTTCACAAATCAACCAGTTGAGTCCTCACCCTGAAATAACCCAGAAGTCACCTCAAACGTCTGTCCCATATGGTCAGGCATCTGTCTAGAGGCTCGGGAAAACTTTCCAGCGCAACTCAAACGTTTATCACCTTTCCTCAGACGCCTATCATGACAGTTGCACAACACACTACTTCATACATCTGTCCTTAAATCAGCTGAAACCCACTGCATAATTTCACCTCTAAATTCCTCTACGAGCTCTGATTTGCGAATCGTCTTCCCCATTGTGAATATACTTCCAACCACTTCAATCCAAACATATTCTGTCGTAAAATTTAAACATTCCACCTCGATATTACATCCATCTCTAAACTCCAGACTCCAATACACCCCAGAATTTCCTTACACCTTCAACCAATCAACATGAATACTTCCCCAACGAGCTTCGGCAAAGCCATCGCCGATTGCACTCCATTAACGAGCTATAGCAAAGCCAGCGCCTGCCAATGAAGTGTTGGAAGTATTCAAACCAAAAATAGTCTCACCAAAAGACAATCTACTCGGGAATGTAACCGAGTATTTACCATGAAGATAATTTACAACTCCCTCACCGATACTCCTCTTCATCAAACAAACCACCATCTCCAAATTTAACCATCCCATGGCACCTAGCACCTTAACAAACGAATTAAGTTCGAGCAATGCTCAAACTTCCCAACCGATAATGTCTTAGTAAACATATTCGTTGCATTATCCGTCGTGTGCACCTTATACTAGATTATCCTCATACATGGCTACTAGAAATGACTCGCTTACCACTATGTGCTTAGTCTTTGAACCAAACGCCAAATGTATATCACTTTGGCTATCGAACATCGATACTATCATGTTCGAACCCCAAGTCACACAACAATCGCTACAGGTAGAGTACCACTTGCCGCCTCCACTGTGGCTATCAACTCCACCTCCATGGTAGATAACGCAACTACAGTTTGCAATCTCGATCTCCAACTAATGGTCATACTGCCAAGTATGAAAACATACTTGGAAGTTGATTTCCTGCGATCCCTATCACTGTCATAGTCCGAGTCACAATAACCAACCAACTTGCAACTCATCCCTTCATGTAACACCCCATAATTTTAACGACACCAAAATAGGATAAATTAAATAATAATTAATTTAATATTCATAACTAAGGGAAACAGACTACGCCATTGCGTCCGTCTTGAAATTCTGGTCAAGATAGACATTTGGTTTGCGTAAAACAGACGCCGTATGAAGAAGTTATGAAGGTTTAAAGTTTATATACGCGTAGAGGAATTATACATATATATTTTTTTTGAAAATTATACATATATATAGGTCTAGGAATTCAAAAATCTTAGTTCAAAATTCGAAATTACAAAAATTCGGGGAAGCGGGAAAAATCCCGCCTACGGGAGTCGAACCCATAGGAGGGGAGTCAACCCCGGGGTCGACCCCTCAAGGGGGGTGTCGACCCATGGGTCGACCCCCTAGGGCTGAGGTAGGGTCGGTTTCTAGAGGCTGGCAGCTATATATAGAGGCTTATTCCTCTTGCTTTCTTCACTGGAAATCAATGGAGGCCAAGCGTTGTCGGTGTCTGTACTGAACTGAATTCTTAATCTTCTTCAATAATCAGATAAGGCTAGTCAATTAGAGATTCAAGTGTAGATCCGCATCTCAACAAGCTTCTTTTCTTGTTCTATTTTCTAATCCAAACACTGTGAGTTCTTAGTTACTTTTAGATTTAAATATTTAAAAGTAAACCTGATATGACTATAGTTTGGATTTGTATACTGGATCCATTGTAAATTGTGAACATATGACATCCTAAATTGGTTATAACTTGGATCTAAATCTCTATCTAGTCGAATCTATTGTAACTTCTGTGACATTCTATGATGTGGATCTTAAACCTTATTTGTGTCAGATCTACTTTTAACTATTGGATCTGAATTATGTGGACGTCTAAATTATTAATAAGATCTAGCTTATTATCTCCTTGTGCTTATTATATTAGATCTGAACCTGTTAGACATCTAAATTAATATATAAATCTTGTCATGCTCATCTTAACATCTTTGCTATGTCAAAACTAGTTAACCGTCACCATTTCATTGAATCTATGCTTATATGTTCACCTTATCACTATGTTAGTATATGATTATGCCATTTATGTTAGAGCATTCACTTTTGTCATATTCCTATCACTTTTCCCTTTTATTGTTTATGACTAGGCTATTATCTAGCCTAGGTATGCCGCGAATTATATGCGAATGCGTTAGTTAGGGAACAGGGGAAAACATTAGAATTAGCATAATTTGAAAGACGAACATGAATTTGGACATATTATCCATTATGAATATAATTGGGTAAATGGGCATGAACACCTATAAAGACATAGGTATAATTAATTGGTTAATAATTAAAATGCCTAGGATTATAGTAATTAGAAAACTGTAACAACACTTATGACACGAGGTTAGATTGTATTTGTGGTGGAAGTCTGCCCGGACCCAATCGGCATATCCAACAACCGCAAATGTTGAATCTAATGTGAGGGGTCTAAGTGCACAAATATGTAGTAGGCTAAGACACGAGGTTAGGCCCAACTTGTGGAAGAAGTCTGCCCGGATTCGATCGGCATATCCAGCATCCACAAGCTGTAGGCCTAATGTGGGAGGTCTAGCTCATTATAACCATAAATGGACATGGTAACAAATTATAATACTTAACCTAGTTGAATCCATAGGGATTGTATTAATATGAACTAAAATTGGGGTTAAGTAAATTTGGTTGAACAGGGGGTGGGTTAAGTAAATCTGAAGGGATGGGTAATATTTACATATAGGCCCACAAACATAACCCAATAGGGTTACGTAGTTAAAGACACCTAGTGGTATACATAACCGGAGGAAATAATAAAGTTATGTAATTAAGGACACCTTTTAGGGTAAGCATAACTTGTAGAAATAATAAGGTTATGTAATTAAAGACACCTAGTAGTGTACATAGCCAATGAAAACCTAGTGGGGGATACAAGATAAAGGGGAGAGCTTGTATCATATTGTGTGGGACCCGTTTCAGCCAGTAACCCGGGGTTGGTATCAAACATGTACTCCGAACTAGGTCAGAGAAGGGGCACTCTTACTGGACTGATTGTAAGAGATCCAAATGTGGAGGACGGTGTGAGCGGCGCCATGTACGTGCATGAGTCGAGCAGAAGGGGATAAGATGACTGTGACACATGTAGATATGGTTGTGCACATTATTAAGACGAGGGGTTGCCACTTTAGGAAGTAATGCCTCCTACTATGGATTAGGGAGCCGATCGATTAGGGTAGAAGTTAGGGTACATCTAGACGTATGCTAAGTCTACCATTTTAGAGTGGAAGGGATCATCTCATTCTGGTTATACTAGTAATAGTGTGGAGTAATCATTAGCGAAGCATTTATACTCCATCGTGTTACCTTGCCAAGCTCACCTTTTATGATGTTATCTTTCTTATCCATCTTATATGCCTGTCATGCTACTTTTTCTTATTTACTTACTAAAAGTAACTGGACTCGCCAGACTTTATGTCTGACCCTTTTTGTTTCCTCTTCTTTCTTCCGTCCCCCCTCCCCCCACCCCCCCGGTTCGCAAGGAGGGAATCCTCAGGCTTAATCAAGGCTCGGTTATCATCTTGTTGGAGCTGCTTTTGAAGTATAGCTCAAGTTCTTATCTCTACTATGGCTTAGCTTTTTTTGGGGGGGAATTATGCTTTCTATATATTTATGTACTCTGATGGTACAAGATAGAAGTTATATTATTGTAATGGTTTTTGTGACTTATGGTATTTTGGATCACTACGTTATAATTTATGTTTGAAATAAAAATTTGAATTTCCGCTGCTATCTTATTTATATCTATCTTGTAATATTCTATGTCTGTTTACCTATAACGCTTCACAAAACTTAATGCATTCCCTTAGTGAGTGACATTAACGGACGTGGGGTGTCACACTTGGTATCAGAGCTGAAGGTTGCCAGATTAGATTAAAATTTTTGAAAACTATTTTCAAAAAGGTTTTAAAAGAAAGCATTTTAAAAAGAAAAGTCTATTTTGAAAAACATATTCCCCAAAGCCATATGTAATATCCTTCGGTCCTTTGTCTAAATCTATTTCCTTTTTTCAGCATATCTGGGGAACCTAACATTCCAGAGGGCGTTCTGATACCAGACTGGTTCCGTAGGTATCTGGAGGCCATGACTCCTGCCGAAGGCCAAGGAAACGTTCCTCCCCCAGCTGCACCCATTGTTCCTCCTCCTCCTCTGTGTGTAGAAAACTTCTCTAAGATCTGCAAAGATTTTCGTGCTATGGGAGGGAAGCCATTCCATGGGACCAAGACATTTGTGGAGGCAAGGAATTGGATCAAGGAGACCGAGGACTTGTTTGTAATCTTTGAAGTAAAGGATCGAAGGAAGATTCAGTTAGCTGTCTGGCTACTGAAGGATGAAGCTTCGTTTTGGTGGGAGGTAACCCAAGCAGGCCGTCCAGTGGAAACTTGGGATGACTTTAGACAGAGCTTTGAAATGAAATTTCTTTCCCAAGCTGAGAAAAGCATGAAAATGAAGAGGTTGTTAGCACTCAAACAAGGAAACTTAACGGTTAGAGAGTATGTGAACAAATTCAACCAGCTGGCAAGATTTGGATAGGAACTGGTAGACACTCCACATAAGAAGGCTTTGCGGTTTATTAAAGGTCTAAACGAACCCCTTCATGGGTTAGCCATGTCCCATGTTCCAATGGGAGCTACCTTTTAAAGACTTGTTGATATGGACTTGATGTATGAGGAAGAGAAAGGAGAAAAGAAGGAGGTTAAAGCTGAGGAAACAACGCAAAACAAGAAGGTATGGCCCAAGAAAGGACAACAATAACAGCAATAGAAGAAAAGTGAAAAGAAAGACAAGAGTAAGGATAAAAGGAAGTGTCACAGTATTGGGCGTGAGGGTCACTTGGTGAAGCATTGCAAAAGAAGAAAGAATTCTTATTACAATCGCGGAGAGATCGGACCCTTTGCCAAAGAGTTCCCGAAGAAACAGGGACAAGGTCAAAGAGCAGGAACTTTTGTAGGGAAGGTGCATGCTCTCACGATAAATGCTCCTGGTAGAGGAAGAAATTTTTTTGTGGAAGGTTTAATTTCTTTTTCAAATCATCCTATTAGAACACTTTTTGATTCTGGCGCTTCATATTCATTTATATCTAGTTATGTGGTTGAATCTCTGCACTTAAATACTAGTATGGTAGTGGATCCCATGGCTCATTTATCTATGATTTGTAGAGTTTTGAGAATATCTGTGTTAGGCATCGAATTTGAATGTGACGCGTATGTGCTCGGGTTCATGGGCTATGGGTTGATTTTAGGAGTGGACTGGCTAGCCACGTACGGTGCCATTCTAGATTGTGAGAGAAGGTCGTTAGGCTTCTGACTTGTCATGGGAGGACCCTCGAGATTTCTTATGACCCCCAAGGGTCTGTTATGCTTAGTTTCCTAGAGTCCCTTGATGCATCTATCGATGATTTGCAATCTGTTCCTATAGTCCGAGATTATTCTGATGTTTTTGATGAGGTACAGGGTTTACCTCTGAGGTGCGAGATCGATTTTCGTATATATCTGGTGGACAAGGCAAAGCCAGTTGCATTACCAGTGCGCCATATGGCTCCTAGGGAAAGGAAGGAGTTGAGTAAGCAAGTAGGGGAGCTACTTGAGAAAGGATTTATCAGACAAAGTATATCTGAATGGAGTGCTCCAATGGTATTCGTAATTGAGGTGGATGGTTCGCTTCGTTTTAGTGTGGACTATAGATAGTTGAACAAACTCATAAAGAAGAATAGGCACCCACTTTCGAGAATAGATGACTTGTTTGACCAGCTTGATGGTGCCTCGTTATTCTCTCAGTTAGACTTGGCCACATGGTTTCATCAGTTGAGGGTGGCTGAGGACACTATAGACAAGACTGCTTTTAGGACTCCGGATGGTTTCTTTGAATGGATAGTTATGCCTTTTGGGTTTACGAATGCACCCGCTTATTTTGTCGATCAGATGAGTAGGGTGTTTCGGGAGTTTCTAAATAAATTTGTCATAGTCTCTATAGATGATATTTTGATCTTCTCCAAAAGCGAAGAGAAGCATGCCCAACATTTGAGAGAAGTTTTGAAAACTCTCTGCGAGCATGAGTTGAAGGCAAACTTCTCGAAATGCCATTTTTGGAGAAAAGAGGTGAGATTCCTAGGGCATGTAGTCTCTAAAGAAGGGATGGTTGTGGATCCCGCGAAGGTAGTTGCAGTGCAGGATTGACAAATTTTGAAAAATGCAACAGAGGTGAGAAGCTTTTTGGGATTGGCAGGTTATTATAGGAAGTTCATTAAGGACTTCGCAAAGATATCAGCCCCTCTCACCAGGCTGACAAAGAAGAACTTGGCATTTTCATGGGATATAGATTGTGATGTTGCTTTCCAACATTTTAAGAGGGCTCTGACATTAGCCCCAGTCTTAACTTTGTCCAATGGGAACAAAGTGTTCACGGTTTACACTGATGCGTGTGGTACAGGGCTTGGTACGGTTCTCATGCAAGAAGGAAAGGTAGTGTGTTATGGGGGTAGACAGTTGAGAGTTCATGAGAAGAACTACCCCACCCATGATTTAGAGTTGGCTTCCATAATATTTGCGCTTAAGACGTGGCATCATTATTTACTTGGAGAGAAGTTCAAATGATACACCGATCATAAATCTCTCAAGTACCTGTTCTCGTAAAAGGATCTTAATTTAAGGCAACAATGGTGGATGGAGTTTCTAGCTTCTTATGATTTTGAAATCTCTTATACCCCTGGAAAGGGTTATGTGGTGGCCGACGCATTAAGTAGGCAGAGGATGGCCTTAAGTCCTCTATTTGTGGAGAGGAAGAGCTTGGAATTCATATCAACTTTTGACTTTAGACCCTCTATCAAGATTTTGCCTGATTTATTTACATCGCTAGAAATATGACCAACTCTTATGGATCAGATAGGAGCTTCGCAGCAAGGTAGCCCACATATTTTAGACATCATGGATAATCTAAGAAAAGGGAAGCCTTCTATTCACCCCAGTAGATATTCCATATATGAAAAGGGGTGGTTGCGACGAGATGGAAGGCTTTGTGTTCCTCAAACTGGAAGCTTGATAATGGCAGTCCTAGAAGAAGCTCACCATTCTAAGATGAATATTCATCTAGGCGGTGATAAGATGTACAGAGACATGAAGAGAGTTTTCTTTTGGGCCAGGATGAAGAAAGATGTGGAAGAATTTATTTCTCAATGTTTAGTTCGCCAGCAAGTTAAAGCTGAGCAAAAGAAGCCCAGTGGTTTACTTCATCCTTTGGAGGTTCCATAGTGAAAATGGGAGAGCATCTCCATGGACTTCATAAATGGTTTGCCTAGATCAAAGAAAGGCAACACCAGTATTTGGGTAGTAATGGACAAACTGACTAAGAGCGCTCATTTCATTCCAGTGAAGAGTAAGAGGATGGCATCATGGTTGGCAGCGATTTATATTCGTGAGATAGTCCATCTTCATGGAGTACCTTCCAGCATCGTAAGCGATAGTAACCTCATCTTTACCAGTGAATTTTGGAGGAGCTTGCAAGAAGCATTAGGCACACAGTTGTGTTTGAGCACCTCTTATCATCCTCAGACCGATGGATAGACGAAGAGGGTAAACAAAATTCTAGAGGATCTTTTAAGGCTGTGTATCCTAGACTTCTGGGGACTTGGGAAGTGCACCTTTCTTTAGTAGAATTTGCCTATAACCACAGTTATCAAGGTAGCATCGGCATGGCACCCTTCGAAACATTGTACGGACGACCCTGTAGATCACCAACTTACTGGTGGGAATCTACAGAAAAATTGTTACTTGGACCCGATATGGTTAGGGAAACGTCCGAGAAAATTGATCTTATTCGACGACGAATGAAGACAGCTTAAGATAGGCAGAAATCTTATGTAGACAAGAGAAGGACTGACACCGAATTTGAAGTGGGAGACTTAGTTTTTATTAAAGTATCACCTCTGAGGAATGTGGTTCACTTCAGATATGTAGGGAAGTTGGCACCCAGATTTGTGGGACTATTTCCCATAACCGAAAGGATCGGCCAAATGGCCTATAGAATAAAGCTCCCAGAAAATCTATCCGACGTTCATGATGTTTTCCACGTTTCTCATCTGTGGAAGTGCTCACATGACAACGCGGAAGTTGTTGAGCCAAGTATATTGGAGGAAGTGGAAGTGGAACGGAAGGCAACAATCAGACGAGTTCTTATCCGCATTCTTGGATCAGAATTTAAGAAGCTACGCAATAAAGAAATCAGGTTGATAAAGGTTCAATGGAGAGATAACCCAGAGGATGCGACTTGGGAGACCGAAGACGAGATACATGCTTCGTACCCTATCCTTTTCGAGGGTATGTTCTTAGCTCCTCTTCCAAAATTTTATCTATGCTTGTTTCTATTATTTGAGTATGTCCTATCACTGGTATCTTCGACCTTTAGATAGGAATCCTATGGATGTAAACATGTGTTTGAAACATGTTATGTTTAATGGATTCAAGTGGATGCAAGTGTTTGCTAGTGGTTGCCTGTGGATGCATATACACACACATTAGGCACTAGATCGGCTCAATCACTCTCATACTGCATATGGATGTGTGTGCATTTTTCTTTTCTTTTATTGGGTGAAATGGATGTATTATCAAATGGATGTTGCATTTGGACGAATGAGAGTGCACACATATGGAACTTACATGTTATAATAGGATTTTTTGCATAGATATTGGATTTATGGCACTAACATACATTGCACTGAGGAGGTCGACTGAATCAGTAGACCGCCTAATCTTCGCATTAGTATTGGGACATATACACACATCTTTGCATATGTTCATATGAGCGTTAGAAGTCTTTAAGAACAATGGATGCCTGTGATTAATGTATGAGTAGATGGGTGATGGATGGTAGGATATACATTCTTCTCAATTTAGAGAATTCGGGGATGAAATCCTTTAAGTAGGGGGAATGTAACACCCCGTAATTTTAACGACACCAAAAGAGGATAAATTATATAATAATTAATTTAATATACAGAATTAAGGGAATAGGACTTCGCCATTGCGTCTGTCTCGAAATTCTGGTTAAGATAGACATTTGGTTTGCGTAAAACGGACACCGTATGAAGAAGTTATGAAGGTTTGAAGTTTGTATACGCACAGAAGAATTATATATATATATATATAGGGTCCAGGAATTCAAAAATCTCAGTTCAAAAATCGAAATTACAGAAATTCGGGGAAGCGGGAAAAATCCCGCCTAGCGGAGTCGAACCCATAGGAGGGGTGTCGACCCCGGGGTCGACCCCTTAAGGGGGTGTCGGCCCATGGGTCGACCCGACCCCCTAGGGCTGAGGTGGAAGTCAGTTTCTAGAGGCAGGCAACTATATATAGAGGTCCATTTCTCATGTTTTCTTCATTGAAAACCTATGGAGGCCAAATGTTACCGGTATCTGAACTGAACTGGATTCTTTATCTTCTTCAACAATCAAATAAGGTAACCAGTTAGAGATTCAAGTGTAGATCCGCATCTCAACAAGCTTCTTTTCTAGTTCTATTTTCTAATCCAAACATTGTGAGTTCTTAGTTGCTTTTATATTTAAATATCTAAAAGTAAACCTGATATGATTATAGTCTGGATTTGTATACTGGATCCATTGTAAATTGTGAACATATGACATCCTGAATTGGTTATAACTTGGATCTAAATCTCTATCTAGTCGAATCTATTGTAACTTTTGTGACATTCTATGATGTGGATCTTAAACCTTATTTGTGTCAGATCTACTTTTAACTATTGGATCTGAATTATGTGGATGTCTAAATTATTAATCGTATCTAGCTTATTATCTCCTTGTGCTTATCATATTAGATCTGAACCTATTTGACATCTAAATTAATATTTAAATCTTGTCATGCTCATCTTAACATCTTTGCTATGTTAAAACAAGTTAACCATCACCATTTCATTGAATCTATTCTTATATGTTCACCTTATCACTATGTTAGTATATGATTATGCCATTTATGTTAGAACAATCACTTTTGTCATATTCCCATCACCTTTCCCTTTTATTGTTTATGACTAGGCTATTATCTAGCCTAGGTATGTCGTGAATTATATGCGAATGCGTTAGTTAGGGAACGGGGGAAAACATTAGAATTGGCATACTTGAATGACGAACATGAATTTGGACATGTTATCCATTATGAATATAATTGGCTAAATGGGCATGAACACCTATAAAGACATAGGTATAACTAATTGGTTAATAATTAAAATGCCTAGGATTATAGTAATTAGAAAACTTTAACAGTACTTATAACACGAGGTTAGATTGCATTTGTGGTGGTAGTCTGCCCGGACCGGAGCGGCATATCCAGCAACCGCAAATGTTGAATCTAATGTAAAGGGACTAAGTGCACAAATATGAAATGGGATAAGACACGATCTTAGGATCAACTTGTGGAAGAAGTCTGCCCGGATCCAACCAGCATATCCAGCATCCACAAGCTGTAGGCCTAATGTGGGAGGTCTAGCTCATTATAACCGTAAATGGACATGGTAACAAATTATAATACTTAACCTAGTTGAATCCATAGGGATTGTATGAATATGAACTAAAACAGGGGTTAAGTAAATTTGGTTGAACAGAGGGTGGGTTAAGTAAATCTGAGGGGATGGGTAATATTTACATATAGGCGATGGGTAATATTTACATATAGGCCCACAAACTTAACCTAATAAGATTATGTAATTGAATACACCTAGTGGTATACATAACCGGAGGAAATAATAAAGTTATGTAATTAAGGACACCTTTTAAGGTAATCATAACTTGTAGAAATAATAAGGTTATGTAATTAAAGACACCTAGTGGTATACATAGCCAATGAAAACTTATGGGGGGTACAAGATAAAGGGGAGAGCTTGTATCATATTGTGCGGGATCCGTTTTATCCAGTAACTCGGGGCTGGTATCAAACATGTACTCCGAACTAGGTCAGAGAAGGGGCACGCTTACTGGACTGATTGTAAGAGATCCAAATGTGGAGGACTGTGTGGGCGGTGCAAACCGACCGAGCCATGTGCATGCATGAGTCGGGAAGAAGGGGATAAGACGACCGTGACACCTGTAGATATGGTTGTGCACATCATTAAGACGAGGGGTTGCCACTTTAGGAAGTGATACCTCCTACTGTGGGGCCCGCACAAGGTATCTACGCTGATTAGGGAGCAGATCGATTAGGGTAGCAGTTAGGGTATATGTGGAAGTATGCCTAAGTCTACCATTTTAGAGTGGAAGGGATCATCTCATTCTGGTTATACTAGTAATAGTGCAGAGTAATCATTAGCGAAGCATATATACTCCATCATTTTACCTTGCCAAGCTTACCTTTTATGATGTTATCTTTCTTATTCATCTTATACGCCTGTCATGCTACTTTTGCTTATTTACTTACTAAAAGTAACTTGACTTTCCAGACTTTATGTCTGACCCTTTTTGTTTCCTCTTCTTTCTTCCGTTTCCCCCTAGGTTCGCAGGGAGGGAATCCTCAGGCTTAGTCAAAACTTATTTATCATCTTGTTGGAGCTGCTTTTGAAGTATAGCTCAAGTTCTTATCTCTAGTATGGCTTAGCTTTTTTGGGGGGAATTATGCTTTATACATATTTATGTACTCTGATGGTACAAGACAGAAGTTATATTATTGTAATGGTTTTTGTGACTTATGGTATTTTGGACCACGATGTTATAATTTATGTTTGAAATAAAAATTTGAATTTCCGCTGCTATCTTGTTTATATCTGTCTTGTAATATTTTGTGTCTATTTACCTATAACGCTTCACGAAACTTAATGCACTCCCTTAGTGTAACACCCCACGTCCATTAATGTCACTCACAAAGGGAATGCATTAACTTCCATGGAGGTCATAAGTGAATATAGAACAGGGAAATTACAACAAGACAGATAATAAATAACACTTGGAAATCTAAAACTTCATTTTATTGCAGCGGAAATTAAATATGTCTGTTACATCATAAAACCATGGATCGTAACCAAGTACAATATCCGTCTTCACAAAAACAAAATACATAATCCCATTACAATAAATAGCCATTAAAAAGAAAGATAACAAGCTGGACTTTACTTTTGCAGTCCAAGCTTTCCAAGAGATAAGCGATCCAATTAGACTCCACTAGAACTTGGCCCAACCTGAGGACCTGCGGGATAAAAAGATGGAAAAGAGGGGGTCAGACATAAAGTCTGGAAAGTATGATAATTCTACAATACTACTATCAAAATAACTGGACTAAGGCATGAGCTGGAAAACAAGGAAATGTCTATGAAAGAGCAGATTAAGGACATAGACAATCGCTAAAGGCAACGTTATAGGCGCTCCTAAATACTAAAGGATAAACACTATACTGCACCACACCAGTCACCCTAAAGATTGATCCCACTTAGCTTTTCTTAGAAACTTTCTTAATGACTTTACGTACTCCTAGCTGACTACATAGGTGCCGCCTGCCCCTATCTCCACTAGGTGTACCCCACTTTCCATTTTTCGATCGGCTCCCTACTCGTAGATACCCGTGCTGGCCCCACAGTGGGGTGTATCATTCCCCTAAAGTGGCAACCCGATATAACAGAGATGCACGGCTTATACCTACACGATGCAACAACGTCTTACCTACCAGCCCGGGTCCACACACGCATATGAAACCCGTTGGACTTGCGTTGCCACCGCTCCCTGTTTTGGCCTCTTATAGTCAAACCCAGTATGCGTGTCCCGTCCTCGACTTGGGTCGAGCCCATAAAGATACGTTTTGGGATACTGGTTGAAATGGGCCCCCATTATTTCCCACAAGCATTCCACCTAAGCTTGTCCCCTTAGTCAATCCCACTTAACCCACTTATTCATGTTTGTTACATGTGTGTTTGGTTAAGTCTAATCGTATTTCAAATGCCTCTAAAGGCAACCACTAGATTCCTCATGCCACCCAATGCACCTACTTAACCCCCATGTCCCACCTTACATGATTATCTGGTTAAGTATTTCTTAATTCATTAAGGCTATAACCTCATAAAGACCTCTCACATTAGACTGGCATTTATGGCAGCTGGATTTGCCGGGCGGGTCCGGGCAGTCTTACACCATAAAAGAGTCTAACCTCGTGTCTTTACAACTGTTATGCTTTAGTTTGGGCCTAGGACCTCTCACATTGGGCCGACATTTGTGACTACTGGATTTGCCGGGCGGGTCCGGGCAGGTTTACGTCACAAACGGGTCCAACCTCATGTCCTAAGCATTGATTATTATTAATAATCCACTTTCCCCAATTTTAATAATTCCCTATTTGAATTATTAATTAATTCCAAATTTAGCAATGTCCATAATTGACTCAATTATGGACATCCATTTAAGGCATGCAAAATCATATCAATTGCACCCCAATTTATTAATTTCCTAATATTACCCCTACCCCACGTTTGAACGTTTATTCGCAAAATGTATGCTAGACCCGATTAGTCTAACTCATAGCATAAAAGAAAATATTCACAACAACAACATATATATGCGACTAAATAAATCATAACAAGGGGTGAAACTTGCATATATCCAAAATTACAACTTGCATAAGGTTATACATGTCATGGATCTAAGGGTGTCAACTTATTCATAATTCACATAATATGATTTTGATCAAATTTCATAAACTTGTATAGGACATGTGTGAATCAACATCATTAACAATATGGTTTTATATGGGTACACCTAACTCAATAGGCAAATTCCCAAAAATAAAAATTCATTTAATCATAGATTCATGTATATGGGTACACCTAACTTAATAGGCAAATTCCCATATTCAAGATCCAATTAATTTGTAGATTCATGTATATGGGAACACCTAACTCAGTAGGCAAATTCCCATAATCAAGATCTATTATAAAAAAACATAAACTTTAAACATGATCCAATTCGCATAATAACATCATGATTTTACAACTTGTATGATTCAACACAACTTAACATGACATCATTATCATATAACATAAGTATTTCAACATATGTGGTAATATGAGATCTACAACATATATAAGATTTACAACATAGCATATCATAATTTGCAACATAGCATGATATGATTTACAACATAGCATAGCATGATTTACAACATGGCATAACATGATTTATAACATAGCATAGCATGACTAATCACACATGACATAGCATAGGGTTATTTACAACATAATCACTACAACATAACAACATATATATGATAACATAATAGCATAACAAGAGATCCACAACATAATTCACAAATACATAACAATTCATGTCACTTTCTTGTGATCCATTCATAACTTAATCAAATTATTTTATAATAATATTGTGAGATTCATCATACTCACTATTTTAAAGAAGAGAAATAGAAAGAGAGAGAGCTTTTGATTTGATTTGAGTAGATTTAGTTTGTAGATTAGGCCTTCTTCTTCTTTAGTTTGTGACGGCTACGCTGAACTCCATGGCAACGGCATGTCGGTAGCTCTCCAATTTTTCAAGTGATTTAGGGTTAGAGTCTACCCACTTATTTATAGATGTTAGGATGCATTTAAGCCATTAGATTAACCCTAGAATAGATTAGAGCCATTAGATTTCGACCAGCCCTCAAAACACAGCCCAAAAACCCAACCAGATGCACCCAGGTCACCTGGGCTCGACCAGGGAGGTCGACTCCCAGGTCGACTCTAGTGTCGACCTGCCCCCCCCCCCCCCAGGTCGACTCCCAAGTCGACCCCCAGGTCGACCTGGTCTGGGCGGGAGTTTTCCCGCCTGCCTCCATTTCTGTGTTTTTGAAATCTGTTTTAAAATTTGAATTTTTCGTGAAACTTCTCGAGGCCATATCTCGGTCATACGAACTCCGATTTACAAAATTTCGGACTCTATTTCGCGTATTTTTCCAAGACGAACACAATGGCGCAGCCCGTTTCCCAATATTATTAAATTTGAAATTAATTATTCTTTCATTTGTGAATATTAGTATTAACTGATTTACGGGGTGTTACATTCTCCCCTCCTTAAAGGATTTCGACCCCGAAATCTTCAAGTCAAGAAGAATGTTTAACCTAACATCCAATCAACCATCTACTCAATCATCAAACACTGGCATCCACTGTCCTTATAGACTTCTAATGCTTTTATGTTTAAATGCATAGTGTGTGTATATGTCCGTATCTAATGCAAAATCAGGCGGTCCACTGATTCAGTTGACCTCCTTGATGCAATTCACGACAGTGCCATGCATCCATTATGTATGCAAAAGATCCTAATTGCTTACATACTACTTCTATATGCGTGCACATCCATTCAACCGAATGCAGCATCTATATGATGGTACAACCATTATACATCCATTATACTAAATACATTCATTTATGCAATATGCAATATGTAGTGACTGGGCCGATCTAGTGCCTAAAGTGTGTGTATATATGCATCCACGAGCAACCACTAGCAAACACTTGCATCCATTTTGCATCCATCATACATAACATGTCTCAAACACATGTTTCAACCATAGGATTATTCTAACTAAAGGTCAAAGATACTAATGAGAGGACATACTAAAGATAAGATAAGATAAGATAAGCTAAGCGATAAAGGAGAAATTAAAAGACATACCCTCAAAAAGAAAAGGGTACAACGAACGCATCTTCTCTTCTGTCTCCCAAGTAGCGTTGCTCTCATCATCTCCCCATTGCACTTTAACTAGTCTGACCTCTCGGTTCCTCAACTTTTTGATCTCCGACCCAAGAATGCATGTAGGAGCTCGTCTAATTGTTGCATCACGCTCTATTTCCACCTCTTTAAGCAAGCTCGGCTCTACCACCTCCGCGGTCTTGTGCAAACACTTTCTCAAATGTGATACATGGAATACGTCGTGTACTCCACTAAGTTTCTCAGGCAACTCCACCCTATACGCCATCTTCCCAATCCTGCCTTTTATAGGGAACGACCCTACAAACCTTGGCGCTAATTTCCCAACGGAACCAAAGCGAACAACATTCCGTAACGGAGATACTTTGATAAAAACCATGTCCCCAATGTCAAACTCAAGATCTATCCTCCTCTTATCAGCATACGATTTCTGCCTATCTTGTGCTGCTTTCATCCTTCTTCGAATCAAATCAATCTTCTCCGAGGTTTCCCAAACCATATCGGGCCCAAGTAGGATTTTATCGGTAGATTCCCACCAACATGTAGGCGAACGGCAAGGCCTTCCATAAAGAGCTTCGAAAGGTGCCATGCCAATACTAGACTGAAAGCTATTATTATATGCGAATTCTACCAACGGAAGGTGCTCTTCCCATGTACCCCCAAAGTCTAGGATACAAAGCCTTAAAAGATCCTCTAGAATACGATTCACCCTCTCGGTCTGGCCGTCCGTCTGAGGATGATATGCGGTGCTCAAACATAGTTGAGTCCCTACCGCCTCTTGTAAACTCTTCCAAAATTCGCTAGTGAAGATGGGATCACGGTCGCTTACTATACTAGAAGGAATACCGTGCAAACGAACTATATCTTTAATGTATACAGAAGCCAACCACGGAGCAGTCCTCTTACTTTTCACGGGAATAAAATGGGCGCTCTTAGTAAGTCTATCTACTATAACCCAAATCCCCGTATTACCCTTCCTTGATCTTGGTAATCCATCCACAAAATCCATTGAGACGCTTTCCCATTTCCATAGTGGAACTTCCAATGGGTGAAGCAACCCACCAGGTTTCTTTTGTTCCGCTTTTACTCATTGGCACACCAAGCATCTAGCGACGTACTCGGCCACATCCTTTTTCATACCGGCCCAAAAGAAAACCCGCTTCATATCTTTGTACATCTTGTCTCCGCCGGGATGAATGGTCATCTTTGAGCGATGAGCATCATCAAGAATGGCCTTCCTTATGTCTCCGTCTTGTGGTACACAAAGTCTATTATCCCTTCGTAACCAACCCTTATCGTCTAGGGTATACCTACGAAGATGGCTAGACGACTCCCCTCCTTTGAGCTTTTCTACTATCTCAACCAACTGTGGGTCGTCTTGCTGTGCCTCACCAACTCGTCCTAGAAGTGTAGGTCTAACCTCCAAGGATGCTAACAAACCAGGTACTAGGTCAACGGAGGGTCTATAGTCAAACATGGAGATGAATTCTAAGCTTCGTCGTTCAACAAACAACGGACTCAAGGACAACCTTTTCCTACTTAAGGCGTCTGCTACCACGTTACCCTTGCCCGGGGTATATGCTATTTCAAAATCGTAGGAGGCTAAGAATTCCATCCACCGTTGCTGCCTTAAATTCAAATCCTTCTGAGAGAATAAGTATTTTAATGATTTGTGGTCAGTGAACAGTTCGAATTTCTCACCAAGAAGATAGTGACGCCAAGACTTAAGCGCGAAAACAATTGCGGCTAACTCAAGGTCATGCGTAGGGTAATTCTTTTCATGAACCCTCAACTGCCTTCCACCATAGGCTATTACTCTTCCCTCTTGCATGAGGACCGCGCCAAGTCCCGTCCCACAAGCATCAGTATAGATGGTAAATGGCTTATTCCCGACTGGCAACACTAAGACTGGGGCTGAAGTTAAGGCTCTCTTTAAACGTTGGAACGCATCATCAGAATCTTCGTACCACGTAAAAACCAGGTTCTTCTTCGTTAACCATGTTAATGGAGCTGATATTTTTGCGAAGTCTTTGATAAACTTCCTATAATAGCCAGCCAACCCCAAGAAACTTCTTACTTCGGTTGCATTTTTAGGGACCTTCCAATCTTGGATGGCCAACACCTTTGCGGGATCCACTGCTATCCCTTCCTTGGAAACCACGTGCCCTAAGAACCGTACTTCTTTCCTCCAGAAGTGACACTTAGAAAATTTTGCCTTAAGGTTATGCGTTCGAAGGGTTTCCAACACTTCCCTAAGATGTAGGGCATGCTCTTCTTTGTTATTAGAAAAGACTAAGATGTCATCCACAAAGACTACCACGAATTTGTTAAGGTACTCCCTAAACACCCTACTCATCAAATCAACAAAATATGCGGGGGCGTTTGTCAAACCAAAGGGCATCACTAGCCATTCATAAAATCCGTCAGGAGTCCTAAAAGCAGTCTTATCTATACTATCCTCAGCCACTCTCAGTTGATAAAAGCCAGTGGCTAAGTCCAACTGCGAAAACACTGAGGCGCCAACTAACTGATCAAAGAGATTGTCAATCCTCGGCAGTGGGTGTCGGTTCTTTTTAGTAAGCTTGTTTAGTTCTCTATAGTCCACACAAAGTCTAAGGGACCCATCCGCCTTTGTGGAAAATACTACTGGAGCACCCCACTCCGATATACTACGTCTTATGAACCCCTTCTCAAGCAACTCCTTCACTTGCTTATTGAGTTCCCTCCTTTCACGAGGAGCCATGTGGCGCACTGGCAAAGATACGGGTTTAGCATTATCCACAAGATAAATTCGAAAGTCTATCTCCCGCTTTGGAGGTAAGCCCTTCACCTCCTCAAACACATCCGGATATTCCCGGACCACCTCTACCGATCGTAGATTCTCTACAGACGCGTCAAGCAATTCAAGATAACTTAGCATAACGGAATCTATGGGATTACAAAAGATGTCGAGAGCATTACCAAGGCGAGTCACAAGCCTAACTACTCTCCTTTCACAATCAAGAATGGCCCCATTTCTAGATAACCAATCCATTCCTAAAATTAGCCCATAGCCTGTGAAGCCCAATACATAAGCATCACATCTAAATTCAACGCTAAGTATAGAGATTTTCAAATCCAAACATATCATGGTCAAATGAGTCGAACCCCCAATTGGATTTGAAACAACCAAGGGATCCTCTACTAAACTGGTGTTCAAGTGCAGTAATTCAACTAATGATGCAGAGATAAACGAATGAGATGCGCCAGAATCGAATAAGGTACGAACAGGATGATCAAACAGAAAAACTAAGCTTTCAACATAAATTGTTCTACCTCTTTCTTGCAGCGGTGGGGCCGCAATAGCCTGAACTTGCCCCCTTGCCTGCCCTGGTGCCATAAGAGCCTGCACCTGTCCTCCCGAGGTAGACCCTGCCCTCTGCCCCTTCTTTGGGCAGTCCTTCACCAAATGTCCCGCATCTCCACAATGAAAACAACCAGTCTTCTTTTTATTTCTACAATCTTTGCTGAGATGGTCAGGTGTCCCACAATTGAAGCATCTCTTCTTCCCTTTGCCATTATTGTTTTTACCACCCTTCTTATTTTGCTGTTGGGGTTTCTTCTGATCCCCTTTCTTTTCAACTGCCTTATCCTCATGCATAAGTGCCATTTCTACTAGCCTTTCAAAGGTGGCTCCCATAGGGATGTGGGTCATAGCCAACCCTTGCAACGGTTCATTCAAGCCTCTAACGAACCTCAAAGCTTTCTTCTCTGGCGTGTTCACCACTCCAAGCCAAACCTTGCTAACTGATTAAATTTATTGACATATTCCTTCACTGATAAGCTCCCTTGCTTTAATGTCAGGAATTTTTCCATATTTAAATTCTCCTCTGCCCTTGAAAGAAACTTTGCCTCAAACCTTCGTCTGAAATCCGCCCATGAATCAACTGGACGTTCCCCGTTAGTGACCTCCCACCAAAACGAGGCCTCTCCCTTCATTAACCAAGCAGCTAAACGGACTTTCCTCCCATCTTCCACTTCAAAGTATCCAACAATTCCTCAGTCTCCTTAAGCCAATCTCTGGCCTCCACAAACGTCTCAGTCCCTTGAAAAGTTTTTCCTCCCATAGCCTTAAATTCCTTGCACGTATTTGCAAAAGTGTCAACACGAGGAAGAGGAATGGGTGCAACTGGGGGTGGAGTAGCATCTGCTGGGCCTGCAGTGGTGGCCCTAGCCTCCAAATATCTCCTAAACCACCCTGGAACCGTCACACCTTCTGGGAGATTAAGATCTTTAGCCATGCTGAAACGGAAAAGGAAAGATTCAAAATGGAGAATTCGAAAGATAAAGATAAGGATATAGCTATTTGGGATTCTGTTTTTCATAAAAACTTTCTTTAAATAACATGTTTTTGAAAGCACTTCTTCCAAAAAGACTTTAGAAAAATATTTTTCTAAAAATTTTATCTGTTCTGGTAACCTTATGCTCTGATACCACGTGTAACACCCCACGTCCATTAATGTCACTCACAAAGGGAATGCATTAACTTCCATGGAGGTCATAAGTGAATATAGAACAGAGAAATTACAACAAGACAGATAATAAATAGCACTTGGAAATCTAAAACTTCATTTTATTGCAGCGGAAATTAAATATGTCTGTTACATCATAAAACCATGGATCGTAACCAAGTACAATATCCGTCTTCACAAAAACAAAATACATAATCCCATTACAATAAATAGCC
The DNA here is from genome assembly GCA_030737875.1 of Allium sativum. Lineage (NCBI taxonomy): Eukaryota > Viridiplantae > Streptophyta > Magnoliopsida > Asparagales > Amaryllidaceae > Allium > Allium sativum. The sequence goes on along the minus strand of CM060922.1, from coordinate 268,493,411 downwards.
ATTAAAAAGAAAGATAACAAGCTGGACTTTACTTTTGCAGTCCAAGCTTTCCAAGAGATAAGCGATCCAATTAGACTCCACTAGAACTTGGCCCAACCTGAGGACCTGAGGGAGAAAAAGATGGAAAAGAGGGGGTCAGACATAAAGTCTGGAAAGTATGATAATTCTACAATACTACTATCAAAATAACTGGACTAAGGCATGAGCTGGAAAACAAGGAAATGTCTATGAAAGAGCAGATTAAGGACATAGACAATCGCTAAAGGCAACGTTATAGGCGCTCCTAAATACTAAAGGATAAACACTATACTGCACCACACCAGTCACCCTAAAGATTGATCCCACTTAGCTTTTCTTAGAAACTTTCTTAATGACTTTACGTACTCCTAGCTGACTACATAGGTGCCGCCTGCCCCTATCTCCACTAGGTGTACCCCACTTTCCATTTTTCGATCGGCTCCCTACTCGTAGATACCCGTGCTGGCCCCACAGTGGGGTGTATCATTCCCCTAAAGTGGCAACCCGATATAACAGAGATGCACGGCTTATACCTACACGATGCAACAACGTCTTACCTACCAGCCCGGGTCCACACACGCATATGAAACCCGTTGGACTTGCGTTGCCACCGCTCCCTGTTTTGGCCTCTTATAGTCAAACCCAGTATGCGTGTCCCGTCCTCGACTTGGGTCGAGCCCATAAAGATACGTTTTGGGATACTGGTTGAAATGGGCCCCCATTATTTCCCACAAGCATTCCACCTAAGCTTGTCCCCTTAGTCAATCCCACTTAACCCACTTATTCATGTTCGTTACATGTGTGTTTGGTTAAGTCTAATCGTATTTCAAATGCCTCTAAAGGCAACCACTAGATTCCTCATGCCACCCAAGGCACCTACTTAACCCCCATGTCCCACCTTACATGATTATCTGGTTAAGTATTTCTTAATTCATTAAGGCCATAACCTCATAAAGACCTCTCACATTAGACTGGCATTTATGGCAGCTGGATTTGCCGGGCGGGTCCGGGCAGTCTTACACCATAAAAGAGTCTAACCTCGTGTCTTTACAACTGTTATGCTTTAGTTTGGGCCTAGGACCTCTCACATTGGGCCGACATTTGTGACTACTGGATTTGCCGGGCGGGTCCGGGCAGGTTTACGTCACAAACGGGTCCAACCTCGTGTCCTAAGCATTGATTATTATTAATAATCCACTTTCCCCAATTTTAATAATTCCCTATTTGAATTATTAATTAATTCCAAATTTAGCAATGTCCATAATTGACTTAATTATGGACATCCATTTAAGGCATGCAAAATCATATCAATTGCACCCCAATTTATTAATTTCCTAATATTACCCCTACCCCACGTTTGAACGTTTATTCGCAAAATGTATGCTAGACCCGATTAGTCTAACTCATAGCATAAAAGAAAATATTCACAACAACAACATATATATGCGACTAAATAAATCATAACAAGGGGTGAAACTTGCATATATCCAAAATTACAACTTGCATAAGGTTATACATGTCATGGATCTAAGGGTGTCAACTTATTCATAATTCACATAATATGATTTTGATCAAATTTCATAAACTTGTATAGGACATGTGTGAATCAACATCATTAACAATATGGTTTTATATGGGTACACCTAACTCAATAGGCAAATTCCCAAAAATCAAAATTCATTTAATCATAGATTCATGTATATGGGTACACCTAACTTAATAGGCAAATTCCCATATTCAAGATCCAATTAATTTGTAGATTCATGTATATGGGTACACCTAACTCAATAGGCGAATTCCCATAATCAAGATCTATTATAAAAAAAACATAAACTTTAAACATGATCCAATTCGCATAATAACATCATGATTTTACAACTTGTATGATTCAACACAACTTAACATGACATCATTATCATATAACATAAGTATTTCAACATATGTGGTAATATGAGATCTACAACATATATAAGATTTACAACATAGCATATCATGATTTGCAACATAGCATGATATGATTTACAACATAGCATAGCATGATTTACAACATGGCATAACATGATTTATAACATAGCATAGCATGACTAATCACACATGACATAGCATAGGGTTATTTACAACATAATCACTACAACATAACAACATATATATGATAACATAATAGCATAACAAGAGATCCACAACATAATTCACAAATACATAACAATTCATATCACTTTCTTGTGATCCATTCATAACTTAATCAAATTATTTTATAATAATATTGTGAGATTCATCATACTCACTATTTTAAAGAAGAGAAATAGAAAGAGAGAGAGAGCTTTTGATTTGATTTGAGTAGATTTAGTTTGTAGATTAGGCCTTCTTCTTCTTTAGTTTGTGACGGCTACGCTGAACTCCATGGCAACGGCATGTCGGTAGCTCTCCAATTTTTCAAGCGATTTAGGGTTAGAGTCTACCCACTTATTTATAGATGTTAGGATGCATTTAAGCCATTAGATTAACCCTAGAATAGATTAGAGCCATTAGATTTCGACCAGCCCTCAAAACACAGCCCGAAAACCCAACCAGATGCACCCAGGTCACCTGGGCTCGACCAGGGAGGTCGACTCCCAGGTCGACTCTAGTGTCGACCTGCCCCCCCCCCCCCCCCAGGTCGACTCCCAAGTCGACCCCCAGGTCGACCTGGTCTGGGCGGGAGTTTTCCCGCCTGCCTCCATTTCTGTGTTTTTGAAATCTGTTTTAAAATTTGAATTTTTCGTGAAACTTCTCGAGGCCATATCTCGGTCATACGAACTCCGATTTACAAATTTTCGGACTCTATTTCGCGTATTTTTCCGAGACGAACACAGTGGCGCCGCCCGTTTCCCAATATTCTTATATTTGAAATTAATTATTCTTTCATTTGTGAATATTAGTATTAACTGATTTACGGGGTGTTACACTTAGTGAGTGACATTAACGGATGTGGAGTGTCACACTTCACTGCCGTAAAAACAGGTCTATGAGATGTTGTACCTTTCAAATATCTCAAAACATCCTTCACGGCTTCCCAATGCGATTTTCCTGGATTAGTCATATACCGACTAACCACCCCGATGACATTTACAATATTAGACCTTATACACACCATGGCATACATCAAACTTCCAACCACACTTGCATATGGCATCTTTGTGATATAAACCTTGTCTTTCTCCCTGATAGGTGATCCCTTACACGAAAGCTTCGTATGCAAAGGTAAAGGTGTACTTAACGCCTTTTGCATTCTCCATGCTAAACAGGCAAAGCGCTTTCTAAACGTATTCCTTTTGAGTCAATCTCAACTCCAAACGCTTGTGATTCCTTTCAGTTTCCATGCCTAAGATTTTCCTTGCTTCTCCAAGATCTTTCATTTTGAATTCCGATTTCAAAAGCATCTTCAACTTGTTGATTTTATTTTTGTCTATAGAAGTAATGAGCATATCATCCACGTACAAGAGTAAATACATCCAACAATCATTTTCCAACCTCTTGAAATAAACAGAAGCATCCTTGATGCCTCTATCAAAACCTTTTCTAGAGTAAAATGATCTAATCTCTTGTACCATTGTCTAGGTGATTCCTTCAAACGATATAGTGATTTCTTTAACTTGTAAATCAATTTTGACTTACCATCTACCACAAACCTTTTCGGTTGCTCGATGTAGACATCTTTATCCAAGTCACCATGCAAGAAGGTGGCTTTCATATCAAGTTGCTCTTACTCCAAGTCATGGATGGCAACTATAGTTAGTTAAATCCAGATCGAAGTAGAACATACAACCAGTGAAAAAATTTCATCATACTCCTTTCCCTTTATTTTTGCAAAGATCTTTGCTACTGGCCTTACTTTATAACTCCCACTGTCCTTCTCCTTGTATATCCATTTGCACCCTGTAGCATGGTTTCCATTAGCAAGTGGAACCAAATCACATGTTTGGTTCTTCATCAACGATTGCATCTCTTCCTACATGGCACAAATCCACGTTAGCTATCAGTCAAATTCATGACATCATCAAGGTCCATCTGCTCATTTTGGACACATGAAGAGCATAGTCCAAATTATCACAAAAGCTAAGGTAGTTCCAATCACCATATCTTTCGGGTGGTCTTATTGCACGCGACCAACCTAAGTAGCAATGCTATTACCCAAACCTCTTTCGGCTCCAACTTGAACCAAATCCTTTCTAGTATCATGTATATCACCAGAATTACTAGAGGAACCATGTGGACTATGTGATGTTTCATCAACCGCTACAACCCCACGAGATTCTTATTCAACTCCACTATTATTTGGACGGAATGTTGGAATAACTTCCTTCTCCTTTGATTCTCCATGAACAAAATATGGAACATCCGATGAGCTTTCATTCTCCTTGAATAAAGCTGACTCGTCAAAAGTGACATGACGAGAATTAAAGATCTTCTTCATTTTCGGATTCCAAATCCGATATCCTTTCACGTCGTTTGTATAACCAAGCAATATCCCTTTGAAAGCTCTAGGTTCAAGCTTATCCTTCCCGGATCATGCACATAAACCGGACTTCCAAACACACTAAGATATCTTAAGTCAACATTCTTCGCTTTCCACACATCCTTTGGAATTTTGTTATCAGTAGCCGAGCACAAAATCCGATTCACAATATTGTAACACCCCACGTCCACTAATGTCACTCTCAAAGGGAATGCATTAACTTTCATGGAGTATTATTGGTGTATGGAACAGAATATAACAAGACAGATACATATGTTGGTACTTGAAAATTAAAACCAACTTTTATTGCAGTGGAGAAATAGTTTGGTTGCATCAAAAACCAACAATAAAACCAAGTACACTTAATATCCATCTTGACAAATTGTTTTCTGAGTACATAAAGTAAATACATAACCCCAACATAAGTAGCCATAAAAGAGATAAGCTGAACTTTACTTTCAGCAATCCAAGCACTTCCAAAAGAGAGAGAAGGAGATCCAGATCAAGCTCCATTAGCACTAGTCCTACCCTGAGAACCGGGGGTGAAAGGAAGAAAAGAGGCGAAAACAAAGGGGGTTAGACATAAAGTCTGGCAAGTCCAATAACTTTAACAATATAATTATTAAAGTAATTAGGATAAGGCATAAACTGGTAAAACAAGGAATGACTGTGAAGAAAATGGGCAAGACAAAACAAACAAGAGAAATATGTTGGCGTTAATTGCGCTCCTAATCAGGATAATTCCTAATCACTATAGGATAGTTACTATACTGCACCATTACTAGTCACCCTAAAATTGATCCCGCCTACTGAACATAATAATCATAATGGTAGTTTCGTGTACCCCTAGTTTTCTTCATAGGTGCCAGCTGCCCCTATCTCCACTAGTTGTACCCACTACACTCCCAATTCTAATTTCAATACTTATTCATAATATGGTAGCTGTACTCCTAGCTGCCTTCATAGGTGCCGCCTGCTCCTATCTCCGCTAGTCGTACCCACTACCTTCCCCATTCGATCGGCTCCCTAACTCGTAGATATTCGTGTTGGTCCCACAGTGAGGTGTATCACTCCCCAAAGTGGCAACCCAATACCACTAAAGATGCACGGCTTATACCTACACGATGCAACAACGTCTTACCTACCAGCCCGGGCCCACGCACGCACATGACCCCGTTGGACTTGCGTTGCCACCGCTAACCCGTTTTGACCTCTTACAATCAAACCCAGTAAGCGTGTCCCGTCCTCGATCTAGATCGAGCTCACTTAAATACTAAATGGGTTACTGGTTGAAAAGGGTCCCCACACATGACACAAGCTTTCCACCTATGCTTGGTCCTCACTAGGATTTCCCACTTAACCCCCTCTTATTCATGTCTTCTTACATGTTTCAACTTGGTTAAGTGTTTATAATTATATCCCACATGTCACCCATGTTACCCACTTATCAAATCAACATGTGTTATTGGTTAAGCTTATCTTAACCCTATCCTCATATCAGATCAATGTATATTCATTTGGTTAAGATGGTCTTAACCCTATCCACTTATATATTATTGGTTAAGTTGGTCTTAACCCTATCCACTTATATATTATTGGTTAAGTTGGTCTTAACCCTATCCACTTATATATTATTGGTTAAGTTGGTCTTAACCCTATCCACTTATATATTATTGATTAAGTTGGTCTTAACCCTATCCACTTATATATTATTGGTTAAGTTGGTCTTATCCCAATCCACTTTTATATTATTGGTTAAGTTGGTCTTAACTCTATCCACTTATATATTGTTGGTTAAGTTGGTCTTAACCCTATCGACTTATCAGATCAATATGTATTATTGGTTAAGTTTGTCTTAACCCTATCCACTTATCAGATTAATATATATTATTTGTTAAGCTGGTCTTAACCCTATCCACTTTTCATGTTTTATGTATCATATATATATATATATCGTATGACATGTTTTACTTAATTTATGATCAAGTACATCTTAGCTCACAAATACATTGGTTAAGAGAATAACTCTCTAAGTATCAACCCCGAAGACCGAAATCAACATCAGATTGGTACTCAGAGAATTACTCAACTCAACCAAATTTCTGTTTGTCATTCATATTCGTCTTTGATCTACATTAATTAATTATTAATGCACAGACCTCCCACATTAAGTCGATTTGCTTGTGGCCGCTGGATATGTCGGGCGGTTTCGGGCAGACTTCCACCACAAGCCAGACTTAACCTCGTGTCTAAGCATCTTTTAATTATGCCTACGACCTCTCACTTTAGACTGCCGTTTGTGGTTGCTGGATATGCCGGGGGGGTCCGGGCAGTCTTATATCTCAAACGAGTCTAACCTCGTGTCTTAGGCATTTATTACTCATTTAATTTATGCCTTTGACCTCTCACATTAGACTACCGTTTGTGGTGCTGGATGTGCCGGGCGATTCTGGGCAGTCTTATACCACAAACAAGTCTAACCTCGTGTCTCAGACATTTATTATTACACATTATTATTCAACCCCAATTTAAATTAATATCCCTATTTCAAATTGTCAATAACTTCCAAATTAATCTATATCCATAATTGTCACCTAAATTATGTCCATAATTTCTATGCATATAAATTAGGCCAATTAATGTCTCAAATTTATTATATGTTTCTGAGCCATTTTATGCCAATTTTCACAATATTAATATTTAATATTTTCCCATTGCCCCCACGTTGTTCGTACGTGTAATACATATAATATGCAGGCTAGCAAATAGCCTAACTCACAAAAACATCACAACTTGCATAACATGTAAAAATAGATCTAACTCGCAAATAAAAATAGGCTAGCATGGATCAAAACTTGCATGATTATAATTTTTGTAATCATAAATTTGCATAATCAATAACTTGCATAGGCAATAGGCATAATTTGCATAAACTACAAACTGGCATGGATCAAATTATACAAGATATATTCTGCATAGATCTATAAACATAAAGGTGAACTTGCATATATGAACATGGTTTTCGCATAAACTTGCATATGATCTACATACAAACTTGTATTAAACTTGCATATGCAATTTAGACATGTAAATTAAGACTTACATATGATTCGCATACAATCTTACATATGAACTAGCATATGATTCACATCCAGACTTATATATAAACTTGCATATATAAGTTAGACATGTAAATTAAGATTTACATTTACACTTGCATATGATTTAAACATGTAAATGTCACAAAATGAATCAAATCTAGCATATGTGTTTAGACATATGAACCAACATCATGAATTTAAACATGTAAACTAATATCACACGTTTTACATATAAACTCGCATGTATATATATACTTGATTCACATATAAACTTGTGTAAAATTCGCATACAGACTTGCATAAGATTCACATATAAATTAGCATATGTAAAAACAGACTTGCATAAGATTCACATACAAATTAGCATATGATTTACATCCCAAACTTGCATATAAACTGATGTCATAAAATGAATCAAGTTAAACATATGTGATTGGACATATGAAATAGATTTACTAACATAAATTGACAAAACTGTCATATGTTCACTAACAAACGATAACAAAGTTAAACAACATCACATGATTCAACAGACATGTTCTCATAATCCCAATTATAACTCATCATAACTAATCTATTAATTACTTTGTGAAAGAAATTGTACTCACAAAGACAGGTTAGAGAAGTGAATAATTCGTTCGTCGTTTGTATTAGAATTCTGGCTTGCAAATCCCTAAGCTTTAGGAAGAAGAACTATCCTAGCAGCAGCATGGAGGCCAAGAGACTAAGTTTAGATTTAGGACTTGAGTCTATGCGTGCGTATATAGAAGTTTAATTGAACATAAGCTGTTAGATTATCATAGAAGCAATCACACCCGTCCAGACTAGATAGAGTTATCCAGAATTGCCACCTATGCCCTAGTGACTCAGCAACAGGTCAGGCAAGACTCAGTAACAAGTCAGGATCGTCTCATTTCAGATCTTCCCCAAGGGGTAGGTCGACCCCCTGGTCGACCTGTATAGGGGAGGTCGACCCACCTGGTCGACCTGGCCTGGGGCAAGAAAAATCCCGCCCAACCCGCTTCCTCGTTTGAATTTTGAAGTTTGAATTTTGATTCTGAACTGTTTTAATTTATATAAAATTCCTGAAACTACTGAAGGCCATAACTTCCTTATACGAAGTCCGATTTACAAAAACTTGGATCTATTCCAAGCAGAATTTCGAGACGAACGCAATGGCGTAACCCGTTCCCCTTAATTTTCACTTTAAAAAATTAAGTATTCTTTAATTCATTAATTTTAATATTTAAAATTACGGGTGTTACAAATATGCACTGCGGTTGACATTGCTTCGGCCCAAAATCCCTTAGACAAACCCGATGTTAATCTCAAGCATCGAGCTTTATCAAGTAGAGTTTGGTTCATTCTCTCGGCTACTCCATTAGATTGTGGATCTTCCAGTGTAGAAAATGCCTCTGGATCCCGTGATGCTTGCAATACTCCAAGAATTCTCTGGAAACATACTCTTTGTTGTTGTCGGTTCTTAGAAATTTCAAGGCCTTACCACTCTCATTCTCAACAAGTTCCTTCCATACTTTGAACTTAATTAGCAAATGCCCGCGACTTGGCCTTCATTACATACACCCATACCTTCTGAGAAAAATCATCAATGAAAGAAATATAATAATGTGCTCCACCTAAAAAAGCAACCAGTTTCGATCCCCAAACATCCGAATGAACATACTCAAGAACTCCTCTCGAATCATATTTCCCTTCACCGAATATTACCTTTGTTCGCTTCCCCATGACACATTCCTCGAAAAACTCTAGTTTATTGAAACTCTCATCCTTGATTATCTCCCTTTTCCAAGGAATATCCAAACTCCTCTCCAAGATATGAATAAATCTTAAATGCCACAACCGTATCGCATCCAAGTCATGAGAATTATCAACACCTACTCAAGTTTCACCTTTTACAGTCACACCTTAAAGCAAGTATACACCATGAGTTCTAGCACCTTTCATAACCACAAGTGCCCCCTTCGAATCCTCAATCAATCCTTTTCAATAATGATTTGGCATCCCAGAGAATCTAATTGCCCCAAAGATATAAGTGACTTCTTAAGTTCCGGAACATAGCGAACATTGGTTAGCATGCGAACCACTCCATCAAACACCCTTATTTACATGGAGCCAATGCTCATTAACTTGCAAATAGCACCATTTACCATAACAATTGTATTTTCCTCTTTGTCTTCATAAGAGGAAAAACAATTCTTACTTGGTGTCATATGATATGATGCACCCGAATTGAGTACCCTTTCACTACCCGAAACATCTGATGCTAGCGCTGTCAATACATTCTCACCCACCTCACCTTCACCATTCTCCACCACAATGGATGAAGATGTTACTTCCTTCTTCTTATCTTTGTCTGGACATTCGTTCTTCAAATGTCCCGGTTTCTTGCAAATAAAGCACTTTCCATTTCGTTTCCTTGATTTTCCTCTCCAACCGGGCTTTCTTGATTTAGAATGTCCACGGTTTCCCTTCTTCACATTCTTTTATTTCTAAACAAATAACCTGTAACCACTACTAACTCCACTACTTACCTCACTCATCTCCTTCATTTAATCTCTTAACTCCTCCCCAAGAAGACCCGACTTGACATCATCAAGAGTCAATGTATTTTGACCATAGATTAAACTTTTGAGAAACCTGTAAAATGGTTCGACAACGTACACAATAGTATCATCGTCTTCTTATCTTCCTCAATCTTCAAATCAACAGCCTTCGTGTGCCTTAAGCGAATTACCATCCTTCATCTTGAAGGTAAAAAACGTTCGCAATAAGATCAAATGGTTTGTGCGTGACTTCTTCATATGAAACTCCTCCAACTAGTCCCAAATTCCTTTAGCAGTTGTCTCAACACTAATTTTGAAGATCACATTTCCCCCATTGCAAGTTGAAGAGGAATGTAATCCCATTCTTCCATCTCCTCTCTCTCAATAGTCAAGTATTACTTGGAAATGTATAAGTATCAAATACCATCTGGTGCACCCGATTCCTCCTAAGAACCGCTTTCATCTTCCATTGCCATTTCTCAAAGTCATTATCTTCATTCCATTTGTCTATTACCAATTGAGATCCCAATGCCTCATACAAACCACATAAGTAAGGCGACACACTATTTAGATTAACCGTTGAGGGACTTCCCAAGCTATTATCCGATTTCAGCATTTCCACAAATACCTAATACTCTGATACCAACTATTGTAATCAGTTCGATGCAAGACTATTCAAATCAAAATTTTAAACCACAAGCATCATGGAAGATGAGATCGTTGGTAGATTTGCAAAAACAACTAAATTCAATTAAGTCAAATCACCAAAACAATAATCTACCAATCCAAATAACCCAAGCTCAATCACAAACAATGTCCAATGACTAAAGCAATGAAAAATTAAGCCACATACATGTTTATAGTGGTTCCACTAGTGACTTGTTAGCGTACATTTACTTTGAGAGAGTATATTATTATCACGATGAAAGGCATTCAGAGATTGATACAATGATCACAATATTTTAATATAGAAAAGAGTTCGTAGAGAATAAAATTGAAGATTGAAAACTAGGTTATGTACCCTAGTTTCCTCTTGAGAATAAACCCTTGATCAAACAAGCTTCTCTTTTAAAAAAATAGATTATATAGAGAATGACTAATAGTTGACAATTTTCAAAATTTCCCCTTGAACCTTCACAAATCAACATGTTGAGTCCACAGCCCGAAATAGACTAGAAGTTGCCTCAGATGTCATGTGGTCTGACATCTGTTTAAAGGCTTGGGAAAAGTTTTCTACCTGGCTCAGACGTCTTTCACCTTTCCTAAGACATCTGTCATGACAATCGCTTCAAATCAGATGTCTGTCGCAACTCTCTTATTGCACAACACACTAGCTCAGACGTCTGTCACATTATTAGGTGTATGTCCTAAATTCAGTCGAAACCCATTGCATATTTTCACCTTTAACTTTCTCCTACAAGCTCCGATTTGCGAACTGTCTTCTCCATTGCGAAGATATTTCCAACCACTTCAATCTAACCATATAATATCACAAAATTTACTAGTAACTTATAGTATAACCATTCACTTAAATTGAATACTTGGTAGTTGTGACACACATCTTTATTCAATTAATGAATTTAATAAGGAAACCCATTCTAATAAGAGCATAGAATATGGAGTTCTAGCTTATGAAGGCATAAGCTTTTTTTTAGATCAATCTTTGCGCAACATATATATATATAATAACTTAGGTAACATCCTTCGTAACCCCTCAACAACATATGAGATAAGGATATTGTTAGAGATGCTACGATTAGCTAGAAAAGAACTCAGGTTATGGAAAATTGTGCCAGAGAGCATGTGGTTCACCCTACTAGCCAATATTTTTGCTATGCTCTTATATACTGTATTGAAACAACTAATCAGCCTTAAATCATTGACGGTAGATGGGTTAGGGTTTCTCTGTATTATTAAGCATTAAATATTGGAGTTTGTACCATTTAAAAGCATCGTACTTCTGAAGAAGTCATGGATAGTTTTGTTGAAATCTACTTTGATTATGTCCCAGCATGTTATAAAGAAGCATGAACTAAGCCATTGGGTCATCCCAAGCTATTCTTAGGAATGTTAAAAGAAGAAATCTTGATTTCTTCGTCTAATGTTTCATCACATAGCAAGGAATTCTATTGTTAGATTGTAGTCAGGAAAGAAAGAGAATCAAAGTTATTGGAGTTGAAAGGCAGAGTATCTGTGACACCCCACGTCTGTTAATGTCACTCACAATGGGAATGCATTAAGTTTCATGAAGCGCTATAGGTAAACAGACACAAAATAATTACAATACAAATATAAATAAGGCAGCAGCGGAAAATTTAAACTCTTATTTCAAACATAAGTCATAATACTGTGGTCCACAATTTCATAAGTCACAAAAACCATTACAATAAAATAACTTCTGTCTTGCACCATCAGAGTACATAAGTAAATAAAAAGCATCATTCCCTCAATTAAAAGAGTTAAGCCATAGTAGAGACAAGAACTTGATCCATACTTCAGAAGTAGCTCCTAGCAAGATGATATATGAGTCATGATTAAGTCTGAATGTTTCCTCCCTGAGAACCTGGGGGAGGGGGAATGGAAGAAAGAAGGAGAAACAACAGGGTCAGACATAAAGTCTGGCGAGTCTAGTTACTTTTTGCCAGTAGATAAATGAAAGCAACATGATAGGCATATAAAGTGGATAAGAGAGATCACTACATAAATGGAAGGTGTGACAAGGTAAGCAAGATAAGGTGTATGTGCCTCACTAATGATTACTCTGCATTATTACTAGTATAACTGAAATGAGATGATTCCTTCCACTATTATTGGTAGGTTTAGGTCATACGTCCAAGTATAACCTAACCACTACCCTAATCAATCGGCTCCCTACCCTGTAGATATCTTGTGAAGGCCCCACAGTGGGAGGTATCACTTCCTAAAGTGGCAATCCATGGTGTGCACAACCATATCTACTGGTGTCACGGTCATCTTAGCCCCCTCTGCCCGGCCCATGCACGCACATCTCCCCGGTCGGTTTGCACCGCCCACACCATCCGCCTCGTTTGGATCTCTTACAATCAATTGGTAAGCGTTCTCCTTCTCCACCTAGTATGGAGTTCTTGACTTGATAACAACTCCGAGTTACTTACTGAAATGGGTCCCACACAACATGATACAAGCTCTCCCCTTGTCTTGTATCCCCATTAGGTTTTCGACTGACTATGTATACCCTTAGGTGTCTTTAATTACATAGCCCTATACCACTTATGCTTAACCTAAAGGGTGTCTTTAATTACATAACTTCATTACATTATCTATCGGTTATGTATACCACTAGGTGTCTTTAATTACATAACCTTATTACATTATCTACCGGTTATGTATACCACTAGGTGTCTTTAATTATATAACCTTATTGGGTTAAGTTCATGGGCCTATATATAAATATTACCCACTCCCTCTAATTTACTTAACCCACCCACTACCCATCCAATTTTACTTAACCCTAACTTAAGTTCATAGCCATACAATCTTTATGGATTAAATTAGGTTAAGTAGTCCAATTCTTTACCATGTCCATTTATGGTTTTATAATGGGCTAGACCTCCCACATTAGGCCTACAACATGTGGATGCTGAATACGTCGGTCGGGTCCGGGCAGTCTTATTCCATAGTAGGGCATAACCTCATGTCTTAGCCCGATTCATATTTGTGTACTTAGACCTTCCACATTAGGTTAAACATTAGTGGCTGTTGGATATGCCGGTCGGGTCCGGGCAGACTTCCACCACTAATATAGTGTCATAAGTACAATTTGCAATTCCTAATTGTAAATTACTAAACATTCCAAATTAATCCAAATCTACCAATGTCATTATAGGTAACTATTTATATGTTTTCCCCATTTGAATTACATGTCCCATTTCATATAAATATTATATAAATTATGCCAATTATAACCCCTTTTTCCCTGTTTCCTCTCTAACGTATTCATATGCATTTTAGCGGCATCTAGGCTATAAAGTAGCCTAGCTACAACAATGAAAAGGGAATATGACAAAGGTGATAGTTTCAAAATATCTTGGCATAAAGATAAACATAACCATAAACTGGTATGATAACAAGGTGAATGGTCATGTAATCATCATGGCAAGGAAGGCATTAAATTGATGAACTTGTAGCAACTATGATGTCAACGCAACATAATGAGATCTAAATTAACCATCAGGTGTCCAATTATTTAGATCTAGCATAGTTATGGTGACATAGTAACATGTTTAGGTCTAAGGATGGATTCACATGTCAAGTTTACAACATATCTCAATGGATCACAATATGACATGTGAAAGGTGATTAACATAAAGATCTAGATCTAAGTAATGTTACAACTATCCAAATTAATAGATGTACATCTACCATAACATGGCTACAAGTCAAGATCCATATAAGCAACATAATCGAATAACCACAATTTTATTAGATCTAGGAAAATTGATCTATCATGACATAGTATAGGATTTCACATTAACACAGAATCATACCTTACAACATCTCCAATTCATTGTCTTTCAAAATATACTTTTATTTATCTAAACCTAAAAATAGCTAGAACTCACAGCGTTAGGTTTAAAGAATTGAGGAAGAACGGATCTATAATTTCTGAATTGGATTTGTAGAATATGTTGTTGTAGAAAACTGTTTAGTTTGCACTCCAGCAACATACGGCCTCCATGACTTCCAATGAAGAAAATATGAGAAATATGACACGTATATATAGCTGCCAGACTCCCTGAAACCGAGTGCCATGTCAGTCCCAGGGGTGCCGACACCCCTGTGGGTGGGTCGACCCCTAGGTCGACACCCCTCTAGGGGGGTCGACCCCCTAGAGCGGGAATTTTGCCGCTCGGAGGAATTTTTTGAATTTAAATCCTCTGGATAGAATTCTGACTCATCTCTGACTCACCTCTGACTCATGCTTATATATAAAATATTTATGTGCGTATACAAACTTAAAACCCTCATAACTTCTTCATATGGTGTCTTTTTTACGCAAACCAAATGTCTATCTTGACCAAAATTTTGAGACGGACGCAATGGTGCAGTCTGTTTCCTCTAATTCTAAATATTAAATTAATTATTATTTAATTTATCCTCTTTAATGTCGTTAAAAAATTAGAGTCTCCGAAATCTCTATGTTGAGAAGAATGCGTATCCTCCCATCCATCATCCATCTGTTCATCCACCCATCACTGGCATCTATTATACTTAAGTATTTATAATGCTTATATGAATATATGCGAAGGTGTGTGTATATGTCCAAACACAAATGCGAAGATCAGGCGGTCTACTGATGACCTCCTTAATGCAATGTATGTCAGTGCCATGAATCCAATATGTATGTTAATAAACCTATCATATCATATAAGTTCTATATATGTGCACATTCATTCGTCCAAATGCAACATCCATATGCTAACTCATCCATTTCCATTCATAAAACGAAAGAAAATGCACACATATCCATATGTAGTATGAGAGTGATTGAGCCGATCTTAGTGCCTAATATGTGTGTATATGTGTCTACAGACAACCACTAGCAAACACTTGCATCCATCAAACATAACTTGTTTCAAACACATGTTTACATCCATAGGATTCCTATCTAAAGGTCAAAAATACGATGGATAAAATATACTCTATAGACAGAAACAAGCACTGATAAAACTTAGGAAAGGAGTTAAGAACATACCCTCGAAAAGAAAAGAAAGGATACGAAGCATGAATCTTGTCTTTGGTCTCCCAAGTTGCATCTTCTGGGTTATCCACCCATTGAACCTTTAGCAATTTGATTTCCTTATAGCGGAGCTTCTTAACTTCTGACCCAAGAATACGGCTAGGGACTTGTCTAGCTGTTGCCTCTCATTCCACTTCGACTTCTTCGAACATGCTCGACTCAACAACTTCTGCGATGTCATGCAGGCACTTTCGCAGATGAGAGACATGGAAAACGTCATGAACACCAGATAGATTTTCTAGGAGCTTTACTTTGTAGGCCATTTGGCCAATCCACTCAGTTATGGGGAATGGTCCCACAAACCTAGGTGTCAACTTCCCTACTGATCCAAAGCGAACCACATTCCTTAGAGGTGATACTTTGATAAAAACTAAGGCTCCCACTTTGAATTCGATGCCATTCCTTCTCTTATCTGTATAGGACTTCTGCCTATCTTGAGCTGTCTTCATCCACCGTCGAATACGGTCAATCTTTTTGGACGTTTCTCTAACCATATCTGGTCCAAGTAATAATCTTTCTGTAGATTCCCACCAACAAGTTAGCGATCTACAGGGTCGTCCGTACAATGCTTCGAAGGGTTCCATGCCGATGCTAGATTGAAAACTGTTATTATAGGAAAACCATATTAAAGGAAGATGCTCTTCCCAAGTCCCTCCGAAGTCTAGGATACGCAGCCTTAAAAGTTCTTCTAGAATCCTATTCACCCTCTCCGTCTGCCCATCGGTCTGAGGATGATAAGCGCTGCATAAACACAACTATTTACCTAATGCTTCTTGCAAGCTCCTCCAAAATTCGCTAGTAAAGATGGGGTCACGATCGCTTACAATGCTGGAAGGTACTCCGTGAAGATGAACTATCTCTCGGACATAAATTGTTGCCAACCATGATGCCGTCCTCTTACTTTTAACTGGAATAAAGTGAGCGCTCTTAGTGAGTCTATCCACAATCACCCAAATACTGGTTGTTTACACCAAAATTGGTCTAAACATCTAAGGTACTAAAACTGTACTTCATCAATACGGTAAGAAATAAGTGGAACCGTGTTTAATCAGCAATTGAAAATGAAAAATGCGAGAAAGGTAAAGTAGAGACGAGATTTAGAGTGGTTCAGCCGTTAGTTAGGCCTACGTCCACTGTGAAGTTGATTTCCAATATTATAATGAGGATTACAAAATACATCAATTTTCTCTTTTCATACATCTCTATATTCACTCAATATACCCTCGTTTATATATTTCAATCTTGGAATTATACAAGAGAATGGTAGAATTTGAGGAGAAGAGGGATGGATGGATGATTGAGAAGGATGATGCCTTCGTTTTCCTTGATCACAAGATTGTACTTGACGCCTTGTTTTCAGAGGACAATGAAAATTTTGCTGGAATTATGTTAATCATAAAAGAAATAAAGAATGGAGGAGGAAGTCGGTGGTAAAAATGCAGAGAACAATGAAATTTTGCTGATACTATCAAGAAGTCCAATAATCACTTTGATGCCTTGTTTTCAGAGGACGTGGATAATAATGCTAATTTGGATAATAATGTCAGTGCTTGTTCTCAGCATGATGGTGATTTGTCAAACTTGAATGAGGATAGATCTAATTTGGATAAAGAGGAATTTGTGAACATTGTAAAAGGAAATGAGATAGTGGATCAGAATGCAAACCAATCTTTCATTAATGCTGCTATGGGCAATGAAGTTAACTGTGATGTTGGCCTTCAAAACTCTGCAATGGGTAATGACAGTAATAAAAATAATGGATTTCATATTCAAAAAGCTGCTGGTAATAAAGGAAATATTTTTGATAAAGAAGATGTGGATTTTGATCTAGGCGGTTGTTTGAAGAAGGTTTTAATTTTAGGAAATTTAGTGATAAGGGAAAACAGGTTATCGATGATCATTCCTCATCTCAGGGAAATTTACAGACAGGTCCTTCTTCTTTGAATATATTATCTGGGAAATTCTGGGATAATAATGATGAGGGAAATAGTTCCAGGCAAGGTGTTAATGATGTTGTTGTTAATGCTTCTACTTCTAACCCTTTAAATACATCCGCTTCTCCTTATGGGCATCTTAAACCTCCCCCTCACATTATTTTGCCGCCACCTTCTAACTCACCATCTAGTTCTACACCTTCTTCTTCAGTGCAAACAAAAACTGCTCTTAAAAATGCCAAGAGACGTGCCCGGAAAAAGAAGGCTGTAGAAATTATGGATGATGATTTGGATGAAGGGATTGATTATACATTAGAGGATTTTCTTCCTAATTCTATGAAATTTCCCCCTCGTCATACTAGGAGGAATCCGGTGTAATATGACCAGAGTCAGTGCTTGTGTTTGAGATGTACCCTGCTTTGTTTTTGGCTAATGCTTCTCACAGTTGTTGTTGCAAGTTGGATGTTCATGTTGCATATTGGATATTCTTGTTACATTGGGTGTTCAGGGTTTATTTTGGTGTACTGATGTATAGTGGGTTTTCAGTTTTCGAATCACTGCTGCTGCTTTGGTATGAGGTTATGCCTCAAGAGACTGGTTAAGAGATGAAATGCTGTTATTGGTATGCTGTAGATTAAGTGATGCAGTTGATATTTGGAATAAGATAAGGGCAAGAGTGGATGCAGAGTAAAGGAGTATCTGTTTGGTTTAATAGATTGGGCATTATTGTTTCTAGGTATTGTTTGTAGTAATGATGTGCGGTATTGAGTTTTTTTTTTGGTTTTGCTTGTAAAATTGTATTTTTTTTTCAATATCGCATTATGTAGCATGTATAGATATTATGGTCATTTTGTACTTATTGTAATAGATACTAGTGTGAAATAATAATAATAATAATTGCCTTTCAAAAAGATTGTACTTGACGCCATGGCTGAATAGAATTTAGCAGCACTTCGTGGTTTCAAAGATTGGATCCCCTTTATGTTGGCAGCCATGGTGTATTTATAGGTGAGCTTACTTAGGGGAATGACTTGAAATTCATTTATGCAGGCTACGGATCGCTCATTCTGTTAATTACATTCATGCCACTGGCTAGTTGTTGCCAGCTGTCTGTGGTTGCATTCAGTTATCATATGCGAGCGACTCAATGGAGCGAGTGTCTTGAGTAGTTAAGCGAGTGACTTCGGTTGGTGCTCTTCAGTCGCGTCTATTTCTAGCATTTGATAAGTAGATATCTGATTTGCTTGATGGCGAGATGAAAGAATGACCGATCATAATTCCTTAATGTGGTTGTGTCTGATTTGAGTGAGCGAGCGACGATCTTCATTAGTCTAGAGGTGATTGACTGAGACTTGCAACTTTGAGATGTGAATGTGCTCTTTCTAGGAGTTGGTATATGACCTACCAATGGGTTTCTGATTCGAGTGTCGAGCGAAAGGAGTTGCAATTCAACAGCAGTTGTTAAATATATGTGCGACCTTAACTCCTGTCTTGATGCGTGCGACCAAACTTTGATATTAGATCAAGCGTGCTCCGTTGTTGTGAGCGGCTTTACAGAATGTACGATCCTTATCTCTGTTCAGCCGCATTTGTCATAGCATATCGTGCCATCTTTTTCGGTCATAATGGTCGACTTGATTTGCCTTGGGTTTGATACTTGGATCTTGCTCTGTGTGGTTGCGTCCTATCCATTGTAAGTCGTTTAAGTGCCTTAGATAACATCATGCACGATCGACCCTGATGATATCCATTCCGCATCCTTTGCTCAATGTGCTTATGGATTTTTTGAGGGATTAACACTTTCCCCTCGAAGTCTGTGATTTCTTTTTAGCAAGGAATTACTGGCTTCGACACGCCTGATCGCAACATTGCTTGGCAGACTTGTCCTGACTTGTTGAGGGGCCGGTCGTGCAAAAAGTTTTGGATTGTTTCACTATAGTGGACCAATATTGTCTCTCTCTGTGAGCGAGAGGCTTGACTTATCCTTTTGTTATTGTGCGAATAGTTGAATTTTGGGATGCTAGCTGGAATTTGATGGGATATTTTTGTGTAATCAGGCACTAGGCTGATGTGGTGAGAATACTATAGATATACGCCTTTTAATCTCCCTTTTTATTTTCCTACCTATGCACATTTAATTGGTTTTCCACGTATACCTATATGTGCTTGTTTTGAGCGATTGCCCAATTACCCGAATGCTAAGTCCACTGATCTGAACATAGTGTTGTCTTTCGTACGAGCGACCAGATGGAAATACAATTTCGGTTAGCCAATCCTTTTGCCTTTCTTTTATATATTATTTTGCTATCTTCTTCTTTTCCAGAAGAAAGCTTTAATGGCGGCGCTATTCTAAGCAATCCTCTTTACTTCTTGGATTCCTTTCATAACTCCTGATTACTCTAGTTCTTTCATTGTTCTGACTTGCATTCGTGCACGGCACTGTCGTCGTGGCCTCCGCAATCTCGATATCGATTTGGCAGGATTGTTCGTCTAGATTCGAGACTGTTCGCTCGCCTGTAAGTAAATTCCTCCTTTGATTTTATCTCGACCCAATTTTGAAGCATGAATTTTGATCATATGGCTTTGGAGTTTCTAAGTAGGGTTTCCCTTTTTCTATAATCCCATAATTTCAGGAAGCAATCTATGTTGGACCAGGTCGAAAGGTCTGATCGAGAAGAAAGTTCTGATCAAGTTGTGTCTACGCCCAATGTTGTATCTTCGATAGGCGCTGCGCAAGATTTCCCACAACCACGTGCACTTTCTAAAGTACCTAGTGAGAGGCACTCGACAGAGCTTTCTTTCAGCTTGTTCCATCAACTGTGCAAACAATTCGGTATTTCGGAGAAAGAAGAGGCCAAGCTGCCTGGGGAAAACGAGTTCACAGATATCCCTCCCAAAGGATATGTTGCCGTTACTCATGGCATGTTGATAAGCGGAGCAGTTCCTCCCTTTAATCCTTATATAGAAATTATTCTCCGGAGCTTGGCTATTGCCCCGTATCAGTTACATCCTAATGGCTGTGCGATTTTGATAAGCCTTTATATCATTTTTATGAGGGAAAAACATCGGGCTCCTTCGTTTAAGGATATATGCTCATTATATGCTTTCAGGACAACAAACCAGCGTTCCTCATTTGTCTTTGTGGAAAGCCGGGGATCGAAAATAATTACTGGCTTAGTGGACATTGTGCAAGGATTTCCCAATCAGTACTTCTTTGTCCGATGTCCCGATAATTTCTGCGGCTTTTGGATGGAAGGCAGTAAGTATTTTTATTCTTTAAACTTCATCTTGGCCCTTCTTCCTTTTTCATAAAATCTTTTGGATATACTGCAGCGCTTCCCGATCAAAACATACCCTTCGACCAAGATTTATGCAACTCATTATTAGCTGTTGATGAGGGCGAGAGAAATAGGAAATTCCTTATCATTGAAGGGTTCTTAAAGCAATACAATTTTCTTTCCTCTCTGCACACCTTCGTGGTGGATACTTCCGATAAAAAAGAAGCTACCAGCAAATCCCCTGTCAAGAAATCTTCGAAAAAGGAATGTTCTAGCACCGCGGGGAGCAGCGAGGCATCTTTCAAAAGCAAAGCGACCTCTGCCAAAAAGGTAGTATCCAAGCGCTCAAAGCACAAAGGCCCTAAGACTTCGGTGGTCTTGTGCGAAAAGATGGGCCTCCCTTAGAGGAAGTTGTCCAGGGGGATGTGAATGTGACTCCTTCGAAGATCACCTCGGTTCAAGTGCGGGAAGTGGAGCAGTCTGACGGAATTGTAGTGACTTTTAAAGAAAACCTGGGAGTCGGAGAGAATTCTTCTAAGGACAACCAAGAGGAAGATGGTTTAGAGACATTTAAAGGTCTTGATCCCCTTGATTTAGCTGAAGACCTTGTTCAAGGTAAGACCGTTATTTGAACATTTGTATTTCAAAACCTTTTAATCGTAAGAATTTTAAGAAAAACCCCTTGTTTCTGGGTCAAAGTGATATAGAGTCTGGAACTTTTTTAGTCTTGTTGTCTTCATATATTCCGTATATTCCCTCTCTTGGCCTTCTTTCTCACCTTTCAATGATTAAGGTGCTTAGATCTTCTTTTTCCTCTTAGATCCAGGAATGGGATCATCTTTATCGGACAGTTTCTCCCGACAATTTGCTCTCGTTAATCCACGAAATGTCTTACAGTCTAGTCTTTCTCGCTGTCTCAAGTGTTCCTATCCATCTTCAGATCTTCTAACCCAAGATGCTCTTGAAGCACCACTGGCGAGTTTACTAAAGAAGAAGTCAATCCCGGGTGTCTGGAGGAGAAAACCAAGATGTCGAGGGGAGAGAAGGTAATAATAAACAAGATAAGGATAGGCTTGGTGGGTCTTCTGAACCGGTTGAACTTTTATGCCCCAGTTCTTCGGTCCCTGTAGAACCGTTGCTCAAATCCTTTATGCCTAATGCACCCGCTTTCTGTCAGATTCAAGCGATTCTTGACAGACCTCCCTACGGAGTTACCCCTGGTAATCCTAAATTGAAGGACAGGTTTAGAGACTGGGACTTAAGGGGGATGGACTTCGACTTAGACTTGTCTCCCCATGATGACCAAAGTACCATCGGGGAGTTGAGCACCATAAAAAATTATGTGACCTCCCAGCTTGCCACTGTCATGGATCAGCTCGAAGTCCAGTTAGATGAGGCTAAAAATACTTCCAGAGAGCGATTCGAGTCTTGGAACAGGTTCTGCTTCGAATTTCAGAAGTTGAATACTCAACATCTTGAGCGTATCAAGCTTCTAGAGAACGATAAGACTGAATTGATCCATGTGATCAAAAGTCAAGCAGCCGAAATTGCATTCTTTAAGGATGGGAACAGTAGGATGAGCAGCTTGGTGGCCGACAATAGAAAACTTCAGGAGGAGATTGAAGCCGCCAAAAAAACAACTTGATGAGGATCAAACCGACCACGAGTTCGCTGAATCTCAATTAACTTCTGTACAATAGGCTGTGGTTTCTTGTCGGCAGGAGAAGGCAATGCTCGAAGGTAAACTCGCTTCCCAAAGTAAGGTTCTTGAAACTTTAGAAGAAGATAACGTAAGGTTAACCAGTGATCTTGAGCAAGCCAGAATTAAAACTGATGAGACCGTGTTTTGATTTTACACCCTTAGTGTTATAACCTGTGGAAGTTTGAGTTATCTGAATAAGGAATTCCCCCGTACATTAGCTCTTGTCTAGGAGCAAGTGCTTAGCTATTCCAAAGCTAAGGAAGATAGTGTTTTGCAAGAGGCCCTCCTTGAGGCAAGCGATCGTGTTGATTTGGAAAAAGGTAGGAGAATACCGGCTGATGAACGAGCTCAATCCCTTGGAAAAGAAGTCCAGAATGTTGCTCCTGCTCATGCCCCCAGTCCTATAGGAGATGGAGCTTTGGGATCCTAAGATTTTCTGACGGAACCTTCTATTGCTAATGAAGGTACTTCTAGGGTTCATTTGGTCGACGACCACGCAGTTCCTGAAGACATTGCCAAATGAGGTGCTGTTGTTTTGCATTTTGCAGTACCAAATTTGCAACCGTGTATCTTTGCGATGAATTTGTATTTTTTTTTATTACTCATTAGCGTTGATACGCTGTAACTTATCGCAATTTTTATTTATTTGCATCGTGTTACGCTTTTATGGGTTGTGCGATGGTTACGTTTTTACGTAGTTCATCGTTAATATCACTGGTTTGCTTTGATTTTAGGACATCATACTTCCTCTTTTGCCCCTTCTTTAAGGGGTTTAATTCTAATTATGCATATATTCGCATTCTTTAACGGTCTGGTAATTCAAACCTTTTAAAGTTTATTTTTGGATGTGCACTTTTATAAGGCGCATATATATCGTTGTACATTTAATCTTGTTCCTCATTGATTTGGCATCCCAAGCCCTTCGGAAACTCGATTAAATGCATTTCCGTATGTACAATTTGTTTTTTTTATATACCCAATCCCATATCCTACTAACTCAGTGATCCGAGCCCTTCGGAGACTGGTTTTGAGTACGCGCCCCCATGGGAGGACTTGGGTTACAAGTTTTCGACCCAATTTCGATCTTATTTGATCCAGCTATTATGATCAAATAGAGACCTAAATTGGATACCCCCTTACGGCTTGGATTTCTGATACCCCCTTTCGACTAGGATTTCTGATTTGCACTGGTCCTTCCAGCATGTTTAATCCTTCCCCTTTTTTATGCTTCATCCCAAGGAGCGGACACTAATTCATCTCATCGAGTCTTGACTCAGAAGGGATAAAATTCGTGTCCTTCACCTAACAAGGTGCCCCTCGTTTTTTTGGATTGGCAATTTTTCTGTTTCGGGACATGTCAGTTTTTCTGACTTTGTGCCTTGCCCTAGGAAACAGACACTGGTTCTCCTCATTGAGTTTTTTTTTTCAAGTTAGGGAACCGGTTTCCAACATCTAAGAAGGTGTTTCTTTGGTGGGCTCAGCGATTTTATCCGTGGGACTTTTACCATGGGACTTTTCGAGTTGCTTTTACTCTGGCATTGACTCTTAGGAGGTGGACATCAATCCTTGCTACCGAATTTAACTCGGGTTTTAAGGAATTCATGTCCTGCATCTTAGAAGGCGCCTCTTTAGGATCAGCAATTTTATCTGAGGGATAGATTTGGTAATATTCCTATACTTTCAACGAAGCCTGGCACCAGTCCTTTGCATGGATGTTTGCTAAGCATTCAGCCTATTCCATAATGAGAGGTGCGGCCTTTCGACTTGCTGTCTGTCTTAGAATAGCTTGTCCTTTTTGAGGTGATGTGTCTGTTCATCCCGTTTGATCTTGCTTGATGTTCGCGATTCCCAAGCTGCTTTGTTTAATGTGTGGCCTGGGATTTCCGTTACAGTCCAGCAGCGTATGGCGGATTTCTTTTTTACCATGCCTACATTCCAAGTGATTGCTTTTCTTTTAGCATGGACCAATAAGAATGTTACTCAGGTAGACACTTAATTTTTTATGCACAAAGTTTTTGTGAGTAAACCGTTACTTAATACGAACATAGTGAATTATAAAGCAATGTAAAACAATCTTAATAACAAGATAAAACTAGGGGAGTGAAGCAAAGTAATGAGAGCTCTAGTTTAATGCTCCATTATTGAGACATTAGTGACTGATCCTCTTGATGAGCGTCCTCTTTGGATTGGTTTAAGCCTTTTTCTTTTAAAGGCATATTGCCCCTTGTTTGCGGAGAGTCAGGATAACTTTTATGATCTTGTACATACTATTGCAAATGGTTTTCCCTGACCAGCCCCTCGATTAACAATTTTAAGTGCCTACACTCATTAGTGTCGTGTCCTGCTTGGTCATGGAATTGACAGAACCTTCCTGATTTTATGGCAGCATCTCTGACTTGCATCCGTTCTGGGACTGGATACTTTTCTGTGTTGTTAGTTGCCCTGAAGATATTCCCTATGGTGTTATTAATGCAGGTGAATTCAGAATCCTTGAAAAAGTGTGGTTTCCTTTTAGGCTGTTTGGTTCTTTCCTTGTCGCTTCTTTCCGAAAATCCACCTCTTGCACCTAAGATATATTTGCGCTTTTCATTCTGATTTATGGAACGAGCGCTTTTCTCCCTACCGGGTCTTTGCCAGGACCCAAAGTCACGACACGCTGTTTTCTGAGTAGAATTTCCTTGTTCAGTAAAAAACTCTATTTCGCTTGCATGACTTGTTCGAGCGAACGGAAGGTCAACGACACTTGATGTGGCTTTTACGATTGAGGCTTGAACAACGAGCATCAACTCGATCTTCTTTATCACTGCGTCGTTTGCAATAGTTATTTGACTCGTTAACCCTGTCATTGCTTCTTCCAACTCCCTCTTGGTTACAGCCGCCTCAACTTTTAACGGTTCCTTTTCTCCGGGATGGATGGTAGGAAAAGTGGAAACGTCGAAGACGCCATCGATTTTGTTAGTGATTTCCTTCGGCATGCTCATGATTTCAAGCACAGTGCCTCTCAGAAAATCTTATCGGATCTGAAATGGGGAAAGAGGCAAACACGGCCCCCCGGTAGGCGCCAAAATGTTTACACCAAAATTGGTCTAAACACCCAAGGTACTAAAACTGTACTTCACCAATACGGTACAAAATAACTGAACCATGTTTAATCAGCAATTGAAAATGAAAAATGCGAGAAAGGTAAAGTAGAGACGAGATTTAGAGTGGTTCAGCCGTTAATTAGGCCTACGTCCACTATGAAGGTGATTTCCAATCTTATAACGAGGATTACAAAATACATCAATTCTCTCTTTTCATACATCTCTACATTCACTCAATATACCCTCGTTTATATATTTCAATCTTGGAATTATACAAGAGAATGGTAGAATTTGAGGAGAAGAGGGATGGATGAATGATTGAGAAGGAGGATGCCTTTGTTTTCCTTGATCACAAGATTGTACTTGATGCCATGGCCAAATAGAATTCAGCAGCACTTCGTGGTTTCAAAGATTGGATCCCCTTTAAGTTGGCAGCCATGGTGTATTTATAGGTAAGCTTCCTTCGAGGAATGGCTTGAAATCCGTTTATGCAGGCTACGGATCGCTCATTCTGTTAATTACAGTCATGCCACTAGCTAGCTGTAGCCAGCTGTCCGTGGCTGTATTCAGTTATCATATGCGAGCGACTCAATGGAGCGAGTGTCTTGAGTAGTTAAGCGAGTGACTTCGGTTGGTGCTCTTCGGTCGCGTCTATTTCTAGCATTCGATGAGTAGATATCTGATTTGCTTGATGGCAAGATGAAAGAACAACCGATCATAGTTCCTTAATGTGGTTGTGTCTGATTTGAGTGAGCGAGCGACGATCTTCATTAGTCTAGAGGCGACCGACTGAGACTTGCGACTTTGAGATGTGAATGTGCTCTTTCTAGGAGTTGGTATACGACCTACCAATAGGTTTCTGATTCGAGTGTCAAGCGATAGGAGTTGCAATTCATCAGCAGTTGTTAAATATATGTGCGACCTTGACTCCTGTCTTGATGCGTGCGATCGAACTTTGATATTAGATCAAGTGTGCTCCGTTGTTGTGAGCGGCTTTACAGAATGTACGATCCTTATCTCTATTGAGCCGCATTTCTCATAGCATATAGTGCCATCTTCTTTGGTCGTAATGGTCGACTTGATTTGCCTTGGGTTTGATACTTGGGTCTTGCTCTTTGTGGTTGCGTCCTATCCATTGTGAGTCGTTTAATTGCCTTGGATAATATCATGCACGACCGACCCTGGTGATATCCATTCTGCACCCTTTGCTTAATGTGTGTATGGATTTTTTGAGGGATTAACACTGGTATTACCTTTCTTCGATCTAGGCAAACCATCTATGAAATCCATTGAGATGCTCTCCCATTTCCACTGTGGAACCTCCAACGGATGAAGTAATCCACCGGGCTTCTTTTGCTCAGCTTTGACCTGCTGGCAAACTAAATATTGAGAAACAAATTCGGCCACATCCTTCTTCATCCCAGCCCAATAGAAAACCCTCTTCATATCCCTGTATATTTTATCACCGCCAGGATGAATGGTCATCTTAGAATGGTGAGCTTCTTCTAGGACTGCCTTTATCACGCTTCCAGTTTGAGGAACACGAAGCCTTCTATCTCGTCGCAACCACCCCTTTTCATCTATGGCATACCTACTAAGGTGACTAGAAGTCTCCCCTCTTCTGAGCTTATCCATGATGTCTAGAATCTATGGGTCTCCTTGTTGCGAAGCTCTTATCTGATCCACAAGAGTCGGTCGTATCTCTAAGGATGCAAATAAATCAGGCAAAATCTCGATGGAGGGTGTAAAATCAAAAGCTGATATGAACTCCAAGTTCTTTCTTTCCACAAACAGAGGACTCAGGGCCACCCGTGCGCCTGCCACCAAATTACCCTTGCCGGGGTATAAGCAATCTCAAAATCGTATGAAGCTAAGAACTCCATCCACTGTTATTGCCTTAAGTTGAGATCCTTCTGTGAGAATAGATACTTGAGAGATTTATGATCGGTGTATAACTCGAATTTTTCTCCAAGTAAATAACGATGCCATGTCTTTAACGCGAATACTATGGCAGCTAGGTCTAGATCATGGGTGGGGTAATTCTTCTTATGAACTCTTAACTGTCTACCTACATAACATATTGCTTTCCCTACTTGCATCAGAACCGCACCATTCCCTGTACCGCACGCATCAGTGTAAACAGTAAACACTTTACTAGCATCGGGCAAGGTCAAGACTGGGGCTGTTGTCAGAGCCCTTTTTAGTCGTTGGAAAGCAACGTCACAGTCTATGTCCCATGAAAATGCCAAATTCTTCTTTGTCAGCCTGGTAAGAGGGGTTGATATCTTCGCGAAGTCCTTAATGAACTTTCTATAATAACCTGCCAACCCAAGAAAGCTTCTCACCTCGGTTGCATTTTTAGGAATCGGCCAATCTTGTACTACAACCACCTTCGCGGGATCTACAGCTATCCCTTCTTTGGAGATTACATGCCCCAAGAATCTCACCTCCTTTCTCCAGAAATGGCATTTGGAGAACTTTGCTTATAGCTGATGGTCACAGAGAGTTTTCAAAACTTCTCCCAAATGTTGGGCATGCTCTTCTTCACTCTTGGAGAAGATCAAAATATCATCAACGAAGACTACGACAAATTTGTTTATGAACTCCTGAAACACCCTACTCATCAAATCAAAAAAATAGGCGGGTGCATTTGTCAACCCAAAAGGCATAACTAGCCAATCAAAGAAAACGTCTGGAGTTCTGAAAGCAGTCTTCTCTATGCTATCCTCAGCCACCCTCAACTGATGGAACCCCATAGCCAAGTCCAACCGAGAAAACGTCGAGGCACCAACAAGCTGATCAAATAAACCATCAATCCTCAGAAGCAGGTGCTTATTCTTCTTGGTGAGCTTAATTAACTCTCTATAGTCAACACACAAACGAAGCGAACCGTCCGCTTTAGTTGCAAACGCTACTGGAGCACCCCACTCAGATATGTTTCGTCTGATAAACCCTTTTTCAAGTAGCTCCCCTACTTGCTTACTCAGCTCCCTCTTTCTCTTGGAGCCATGTGGCACACTGGTAATGCAACTGGCTTCGCATTGTCCACCAGATATATGCGGAAGTCGATCTCACTCCTTGGAGGTAAACTCTGTACCTCTTCAAAAACATCGGGATAATCTCGAACCACCGGAACAAATTGCAAACCATCTATGGATGCTTCTAGAGACTTTAGGAAGCTAAGCATAACAGACCCTTGAGGGTCACAAGAAACTTTGGGGGTCTTCCCATGACAAGTCAGGAGTCTAACAACCTTCCTTCACAATCCAGAATGGCCCCATACATGGTAAGCCAATCCATTCCTATAATCAACCCATAGCCCATAAACCCGAGCACATACGCATCGCATTCAAACTCGATGCCTAACACAGATGTTTTCAAACCCCGACAAATCGTCGATAAATGAGCCGAACCACCAATGGGGTTTGAAACAACTATAGGATCTACTACCATACTAGTAATTAAGTGCAGAGATTCAACCATAGAACTAGATATAAACAAGTGTGAAGCACCAGAATCAAATAGTGTTCTAACTGGACGGTTTGAAAGAGAAACTAAATTTTCTACAGAAATTTTTCTACCTCTTTCAGGAGCACTGATCGTGAGAGCATGCATCTGCCCTCCAGAAGTCTCTGCTCTTTGCCGTTGTCCCTGCGATCCCTGTTTCTTCGGGCACTCTTTAGAGAAGTGTCCGACCTCTTGGCAATTAAAGCAATTGGCCTTACTTCTCTTACAATCTTTGATCAGGTGACCCTCCTTTCCACAGTTGTGACATTTTTTCTTATCCTTGCCTTTATCATCTTTCCCTCCTTTCTTCTGCTATTGCTGCTGCTGTTGCTGTTGATGCTGCCCCTTCTTGGGCCACACCTTCTTATTCTGCAATGTCCCCTTAGCTTTTGTTTCCTTATTTTCTCCCTTGTCCCCCTCATGCATTAGGTTCATATCAACAAGCTTTTAAAAGGTGGCACCCATTGGAATATGGGACATAGCTAAACCATGCAGAGGCTCATTCAGCCCTTTAGCAAACCGCAAAGCCCTTTTGTGCGATGTGTCTACCAACTCTAATGCGAACCTTGCCAGCTGGTTGAACTTGTTTACATACTCCTTCACCGTCAAATTTCCTTGTTTGAAAGTTAATAACCTCTCCATCTGTATGCTTCTGTCAACTTGGGAAAGAAATTTCATTTCGAACCTCTGTCTAAAATCTTCCTAAGTTTCCACCGGACGTTCACCATGGGTGATTTCCCACCATAATGAGGCTTCGTCCTTTAATAGCCAAGCAGCTAACTGGATCTTTCTTTGGTCCTCCACTAAAAAGATTACGAATAAGTCCTATGTCTCCTTAAGCCAATTCTGAGCTTCTACGAATGTCTCGTTCCCATGGAATGGCCTTCCTCCCATATCCCAGAAGTCTTTGCAGATCTTGGAAAAGTTATCAGCTTTTGGAGGGGAAGGAGAAGGAGGAGGAATGACTGGTGCAGCTGGGGAAGGAACGTTTTCTTGGCCTTTGGCAGGCGTCATGGCCTCCAAATACCTACGGAACCATTTGGGTATTGCGACATCCTCCGGGATATTAGGGATGTTTTGTTACCCATACATGATGAAAAAGGGAAAAGGAAGAAATTTAGATAAAGGACGAAGGATACTACATATGGCTTTTTAGGGAATGTTTTTCAAAATGGACTTTTCTTCTGAAAATGCTTTTCTCTTAAAACCTTCTTTGAAAATAATTTCCAAAAACCTTTATCTTATCTGGTAACCTTCAGCTCTGATACCAAGTGTGACACCCCACGTCTGTTGATGTCACTCACTAAGGGAATACATTAAGTTTCGTGAAGCGCTATAGGTAAACAGACATAGAATAATTACAAGACAGATATAAATAAGGCAGCAGCGGAAAATTTAAACTTTTACTTCAAACATAAGTCATAATAACATGGTCCACAATTTCATAAGTCACAAAAACCATTATAATAAAATAACTTCTGTCTTGCACCATCAGATTACATAAGTAAATAAAAAAGCATCATTTCCCCAATTAAAAGAGTTAAGCCATAGTAGAGACAAGAACTTGAGCCATACTTCAGAAGTAGCTCCTACCAAGATGATATCTGAGTCTTGATTAAGTCTGAGTTTTTACTCCCTGAGAACCTGGGGGGAACGGAAGAAAGAAGGAGAAACAACAGAGTCGTACATAAAGTCTGGCGAGTCTAGTTACTTTTAGCCAGTAGATAAATAAAGGCAACATGATAGGCATATAAAGTGGATTAGAGAGATCACTACATAAATGGCAGGTGTGACAAGGTAAGCAAGATAAGGTGTATGTGCCTCACTAATGATTACTCTACATTATTACTTGTATAACTGAAATGAGATAATCCCTTCCACTATGAGTTGGTAGGTTTAGGTCATACGTCCAAGTATACCCTAACCACTACCCTAATCGATCGGCTCCCTACCCAGTAGATATCCTGTCCTGGCCCCACAGTAGGAGGTATCATGTAACACCCCGTGAAATCTATAACATTAAGCTTCACAAATTAAAGTGTAATTAATTCTAAATGAAAGAATTAAGGGGAATGGGTTACGCCATTGCGTTCGTCTCGGAATTCTGCTTGAGATAGAGTCCGAGTTTGCGTGAATCGGACTCCGTATGAAGGAGTTATGACCTTCGGAAGTTTCAGAATAAAATTTAAAATTCAAACAGCTCAGTTTCAAATTCGAAATTCGAAAAACAGGTTCAAACTGGGTTGGGCGGGAAAATTCCCGCCCAGAGACCAGGTCGACCATAGGGTCGACCATGGTGTCGACCTGGTCACCCCAGGTCGACCATAGTGTCGACCTGGGTGCCAACCTGCCAGTCGACCTACCTGGTCGACCTGGCTAGCTGGGTCTGGCTTTGGCTCGAATCTCTGTGGCTCGGTGTGTCATTAGGGCTGACATGTCACCTCTTGATTGGCTCTTTGAACTTTGTATGGTCTAGATTCCTCCTGTCTTCATCTGACGGCTCAAAACAATTTAAAAATCTATAAATACACCCTAAGTCTCAACCAAAAATTCACAAAAAAAAAATAAGATTGGAGTCGTCATGCTGCCAAGAAGGAATTGAGCATAGCCGTCAAGAGAGAGAAGCTTAGAGACGAATCAAATTAAGAAGAAGACTAAAGCTTAATCAAATTAATCAACGCAATGTTAATCTACCCAAAGGAACGCATCTAAATTTCAAAATTCAGAATCCAGAATTCAAGATTCTGCATTCGTTGTAAGTATAGTGACCTTTCAGAATATGAATAAAAATTGTGACGTGATTCGATGTGAATGAAAATAGAATTGTGTTATTGTATGGTAATAATATAAATTCTGTGTATTGTAATGATTCTGTCATGACTTGTGTATTGACATTTGTGGCCTAAATTGATTGATGCAAGCCTATTGAACAATTGTATATGAAAACAATGGCACTTGCAAGTTGTGGCAAAAACTAGAATTTGATCCCTTTATGTTTATGTCTATGGCATGGACTATATACATTCACTAAGTCTGAATTAAGGCTTATGTAAACATGTTCTAGATTTGAGACCTTTTACGCCTACATGATCCAAAACCTATTAAGACAATCTTATGTTTATTTGCAAGTATAATTGGATCTATGCTAAGTATCATTTGGGTTACATAAACTATGCAAGTTCGTGTTGAAATAGGCTATATGATTTGAAGTTAAAATTGAACATTTTGGTGAATATACAACATGCTAGTTTTGTGGTTGACATTATGCCAAGTTAAACATGTTTAAACCCAAGTTTGTATAAACCTAAACTATGCTATTTCATATGTCACCTACTTAGTTATACTTTGATTTGAATGCAAGTTCACATGACTCATAATTTATGTTAGTTGAATCGCTAAATTGCAAGTTCATGCGCCACACACCTTTATGTATTGTAAAATATTACATGTTCTTGATTTCCCCTTTTTCCCACGTTTATAAAGTTGGGCTGAATTGTGTCGAGCCCAACATATAATGATGCGAACGTACGAACGGGGGTAATACCGTTGGGTGTAAAACATGAAAATATATGTTGGCATGTTTGGCACATGCCAACGACAATGACATTTAAGCGGTATGAATTGTTATACCCAAGAATAAAAGACATGACATTTACATATAATTGAGAAGTAATAAAATATGTAAATTTAGAAAACACGGTATGCTTAACCCGAGGTTGGATTGAGTTGTGACGTAAACCTACCCGGACCCGCCCGGCTGTCCAGTAGTCACAACAATACCTATCCAATGTGGGTGGTTAAGCATTGAGCCCAATAAGGACCCGAGGTTAGACTGAGCTACGGTGTAAACCTGCCTGGAACCGACCGGCACATCCAGTAACCGTAGCAATATCTGTCTAATGTGAGTGGTCAGGTGCTTTAAGAGGCTAAGGATAGATGGTAGGGTTAAGTCAACTATAAACACTTAACCAAATTCAACATGTTAACAAGAATTGATGGGTGAGGTTAGGTAAATACAAACACTTAACCACTTAACATGTTTGACTAGAAAATCTTAGTAACGAGGGACCCTTTCAGCAGTAACCCCAAGTTAGGTATCATGGTACCCTGAAACTAGGCAGGGTGGGGCACGATTACTGGGTTAATTGTAATCGTTCAAAGCGACGACATTGTGTGCAACAGTGTAGGTTCTAACGGGGTGCGGGCGTGCACACACTCCGGAGCAGACAAACAGGCACTGGGGGCACCAGTAGTATAACCTATGCCTTCAAGAGTTGTGTCGGGGCCGCCACCATGGGTCTTGATACACCCCATGGTAGGAACAGCATAGGTATCTACAATTCTTGGGGGCCGTATGACACATGTTTACGCGAGTAGGAGCCGATCTTTAGAAAATGGGGATCACTCCACCCTCAGCATGGGGTGCCAGTTAGAATAAGCTCGAGTAGGTGCAGAGATATAGTGTGGGTGCGATAGTACATTCGATTCTAAACGACACTTCCTTAGCTTGTGACACTTTCCTGTTTTCAGTTTATTTCTATCATGCCCTTTTTCTTATTCACATACTGAAGAGTTACTAGATTTACTCAGGCTTTATGTCTGACTCTATTTTCTTTTCGTCTTCTTTTCTTTCGTCCCCCCCCCCCCGGTCCACAGGGAGGAAACAACTCAGCTCAGTCAGACTCTTTGCAAGCTCCAAGACCGTAGACGTATGGTTTGGATCTCTTTTGCTTGGATTATGGCTTTGGATATCATTATGGGGATTTTTGTTACTTTTATTTATGTTTTATGCTTCTTTAATAATCAAGACAGTAATGAGGTTGTAATGATGGAAGTATTTTGAGACAATTATGGAAATGTTTTGTTTGAACACGTATTGATGAAATAAAAGTCTGTTTGGTTTCCGCTGTTTAAAATATGTGTATTTATATTTGTCTTGTGTTTATCTGTTGCTTTTACTTATAAACCTCCACCAAAGTTAAGGCATTCCCCTTGTGAGTGACCTTAACGGAGGTGGGGTGTTTCCCTTGGTATCAGAGCATAGGTTTACCAGACTAGATAAAAGTTTTTTTTGAAAACTATTTTCAAAAGAAAGTTTAAGGAAGCATTTTTCAAGAAAAAGTGTTATATTTTTCAAGAGGCATAATCCCCCAAAGCCATGTGCACTAACTCTCTCTATCCTTCATTTTGAATCTTTCCTTTCTGTTTCAGCATGTCTGGAGACCTTAACCTTCCAGAAGGAGTGTCGATACCCGGCTGGTTTAGGAGGTACTTAGAAGTAAGGGCCAATGGCCTGGGCCCAGCAGAAATCCCTCCTCCAGTGGCCGCGGTTCCTCCTCCTCCTCATGGAAATGCCTTCGCAAAAACATGTAGAGACTTCAAGGCTATGGGTGGAAAAGACTTTTATGGGACAGAGTCCTTTGTAGGAGCAAGAAAATGGCTAAAGGAGACCGAGGATCTGTTTGTCATCTTCGGAGTTGATGACAGGCAAAAGATACAGCTAGCAGTATGCTTGCTTAAAGATGAAGCTTCCTAATGGTGGGAAATTACCAATGCTCAGAGGGCGGTGGAAACATGGGAAGATTTCAGGACAAGGTTTGAGATGAAATTCCTCTCCCAAGCAGAAAGAAGCCTGCAAATGGAGAAGTTCCTAACTCTGAAACATGGAAGTATGACAATCAGGGAATACGTTAATCAGTTTAATCAGCTGGCCAGATTTGGGCTGGACTTAGTAAACACCCAACACAAGAAGGCGCTTCGCTTCGTCAAAGGTTTGAATGAGCCTCTACACAGCCTTGCTATGACCCATGTATCCACGGGAGCGACTTATGAAAGCTTGGTGGACATGGCATTGCTACACGAGGAAGACAACGACAAGAAAGAGACTAAGGTGGAAGAAAAGAAAAAGGGTTTACAAGCTAAGAAAACAGACTTCAATAAAGGAGGTAAGAACAATAAGCCTTGTGAGAGGAGAAGGTGCAATTTCTATGGCATCGTTGGACATATATCGAAAGACTGCCGAAAGAGGAAGGCGAAGATGGGTGGTTGCTTCCATTGTGGAGAGACTGGGCACCAAGCTAAGGACTGCCCAAAGAAGAAAGGGCAGGGACAGAAAGCCAGATCCACTTCAGGGGGTCAGGTTCATGCGCTAGTGGCACCTCCGCAGGAACGAGGTAGTAATATTTCTGTAGAAAGTGTAGTCTATCTTTATGATCATCCAGTTCGCACGCTTTTTGACTGTGGCGCATCACACTCCTTTATTTCATCTGCCTTAGTAGAATCTCTGCATCTAGACACTAGTATGGTAGAGGATCCCTTAGTAGTTTCAAATCCAATTGGGGGCTCCGCTTACTTGTCAATGGTTTGTTTGGGTTTGAAAATCTCTATTCTCAGCGTTGAGTTTAGTTGTAATGCCTTTGTTTTGGGCTTCTTGGGATATGGTTTGATCTTAGGCATGGACTGGTTATCCAGTAATGGTGCCATTCTTGATTGTGAGAAAAGAGTAGTTAGACTCTTGACTCGGCTTGGTAACACTCTAGAAATTTCTTGTAATCCCTTGAATGTTGTTATGCTTAGTTATCTAGAGTCGCTTGATGCTTCTAATGAGAATTTGCAGTCAGTTAGAGTAGTCCAGGAATATCCGGATGTCTTTGAGGAGGTGAAAGGCTTACCTCCGAGGCGGGAAATAGACTTCTGCATATATCTTGTGGATAATGCAAAGCCTGTAGCTTTACCTGTCAGACACATGGCTCCAAAGGAGAGAAAGGAGCTCAGTAAGCAGGTTAAAGAACTTCTCGAAAAAGGGTTCATTAGACGGAGCATTTCGGAATAGGGTGCTCCTTCACAACCAAAGCGGATGGTTCGCTTCGCCTTTGCATCGACTATAGGGAGTTAACCAAATTGACCAAGAAAAATAGGCACCCTCTTCCCCGAATCGACGATTTGTTTGATCAGCTTGTAGGAGCGTCGGTCTTCTCCCAACTTGATCTGGCAACTGGGTTCCATCAGCTAAGAGTAGCTGAAGACAGCATTGATAAAACGACGTTCAGAACCCCAGACGGTTTCTTCGAGTGGCTTGTCATGCCTTTCGGCTTGACAAACGCACCCGCTTATTTCGTAGACTTAATGAGTAGAGTGTTCAGAGAATTCCTCAACAAATTTATGGTTGTCTTCGTAGACGATATTTTGATCTTCTCAAAGAATGAGGAAGAGCATGCTCAGCATCTGAAAGAAATCATGGAAACTCTTCGAGTTCATTAGCTAAAAGCCAAATTCTCTAAGTGTCACTTTTGGAGAAAAGAAGTAAGATTTCTTGGACATATAGTGTCCAAAGAATGGTTGGCGGTGGACCCCGCGAAAGTAGTGGCAGTGCAAGATTGGAAGACACCAAGAAATGCAACCGAAGTCCGAAGCTTTCTTGGGCTAGCCGGTTTTTACCGAAAATTTATTAGGGATTTCGCGAAAATCTCAGCTCCACTCACAAGGCTAACAAAGAAGAATCTGGCGTTCACTTGGGATTTGGACTGCGAGTTTGCTTTCCAACGATTAAAAAGGGCTCTCACAACAGCCCCAGTTCTGACTTTGCCAGATGGAAGCAAAATATTCACAGTATACACAGATGCATGTGGAACGGGACTAGGCGTTGTTCTAATGCAAGAAGGAAGGGTAGTAGCTTATGGTGGAAGACAATTGAAAGTTCATGAAAAGAACTACCCAACCCACGATCTTGAGTTGGCCGCCATCGTCTTTGCGCTTAAGTCTTGGCGCCATTATCTCCTAGGTGAGAAATTCGAATTATACACTGACAATAAATCGTTGAAATATCTCTTCTCGCAGAAAGATCTTAACTTGAGGCAGCAAAGATGGATGGAGTTTCTTGCCTCGTATGACTTTGAAATTTCCTATACTCCCGGCAAAGGCAACGTAGTAGCAGACGCGTTGAGCCGAAAGAAACTGACCTTAAGCCCGCTCTTTGTAGACAGGCAAAGCTTGGAGTATATAGCCAGTTTTAACTTTAGGCCCTCCTTGGATTTTGTACCGGGTTTGTTAGCATCTCTCGAAGTACGCCCTACTCTCTTGGACTCAATAGGGGCTGCACAACGTGAAGACCCTCAGCTTGTTGATGTGATTGATAAACTTATTAGGGGTGAGACTTCTAGTCACCTCAGTAGATACGCCATCGATGATAAGGGTTGGCTGAGGCGAGATGGAAGATTATGCATCCCACTAACTAGGGAGTTGACAAAGAAGGTTCTCGAGGAAGCGCATCATTCCAAGATGACTATACACCCTGGCAGTGATAAGACGTACAAGGATATAAAAAGGACTTTCTTTTGGAGCGACATGAAGAAGGACGTGGCAGATTTCGTTTCTAAGTGCATGACCTGCCAATAGGTCAAGGCGGAACAGAAGAAACCTGGAGGACTACTTCATCCTTTAGAGGTCCCACAGTGGAAGTGGGATAGCATTTCAATGGACTTCATTGATGGACTACCTAGGTCAAGAAGAGGCAATAGTAGCATTTGGGTAATAGTGGATAGGCTTACTAAGAGCGCCCACTTCATACCTATCAAGAGTAGAAGGACTGCCTCATCTCTAGCATCTCTTTATCTCAAGGAAATAGTTCGACTCCATGGGATACCCTCCAGCATTGTTAGTGACCGAGACCCTATCTTCACAAGCGAGGTTTGGCGGAGTCTGCAAGAAGCTGTAGGCACACAGTTATATTTGAGCATGGCCTATCACCCCCAAACCGATGGCCAGACGGAAAGGGTGAATAGAGTTTTAGAGGATCTTTTGAGACTTTGCGTTCTTGACTTTGGAGGGACTTGGGAGGATCACCTTCCTTTAGTGGAATTTGCCTACAACAACAGCTACCAAGCTGCCATCGGTATGGCGCCCTTCGAAGCCTTGTATGGAAGACCGTGCAAATCACCAACTTGTTGGTGGGAGTCTACAGATAAGCTTATACTTGGGCCAGACATGATTCGAGAGACTTCAGAGAAAGTGGACTTGATACGGAGAAGGATGAAGACAGCCCAAGACGGACAAAAATCCTACGCCGACAAAAGAAGGACCGACCTTGAGTTTGAGGTTGGGGACAGGGTTTTCCTTAAGGTATCTCCCTTAAGGAATGTCGTTCGCTTTGGATCCGCATGAAAGCTAGCACCAAGATTTGTAGTACCGTTTCCTATCATCGAGAAGG
Organism: Allium sativum; assembly: GCA_030737875.1. NCBI lineage: Eukaryota > Viridiplantae > Streptophyta > Magnoliopsida > Asparagales > Amaryllidaceae > Allium > Allium sativum. The sequence goes on along the minus strand of CM060922.1, from coordinate 268,454,745 downwards.
TTGGGAAGATGGCCTATAGATTAGAGCTACCCGAGAGACTGGCCGGTGTTCACAACGTCTTTCATGTTTCTCACCTCCGGAAGTGTTTGCATGAGTCTGCGGAAGTGGTGGAACCTAGCATTCTAGAAGAAGCCGAAGTGAAACGTGAAGCAACTGTGAGGAGAGTTCCAACCCGCATCTTAGGAACTAAAGTGAAAAAGCTACGCAACCACGAAGTCAAACTTGTTAAAGTTTAGTGGAGCGACGCCGAGGAAGACGCGACTTGGGAAACTGAGGACAGAATACGCGCTGCCTATCCTCTTCTTTTTGAGGGTACATCTTTGATCTCCCTTTTTCCTTAAGTTATGCTTTATTTATCTTTTTAGGTATATCTCCTCGGTCCTTTTCCTAACTCCTTAGGTAGAAAACAAATGGATGCAAACATGTATTTGAAAACATGTTATGGATGATGGCTGCAAATGGTTGCTAGTGATTGCTAGTGGTTGCTCGTGGATGCATATACACACACACCCTAGGTTTTAGATCGGCTCAGTCACTACATATTGCATATGCATATAGGTATTCTCATTTGTATATGGTTGAAACTTGATATGCTGTCATATGGTCATCGCATTTGTATGAATAGTTGTGCACTCATATAGAATTATGAGTAGGAAAAAATTTGCATACATAATGGATTCATGACACTTACATGATTCGCATTAAGGAGGTCAACTGAATCAGTAGACCGCCTGATTTCTGCATTAGATAAGGACATGTACACACACTATGCATATGATCATGAAGCATTAGAAGTCTTTTAAAGACAGTGGACGCTTGTGTTTGTTGGTTGAGTAGATGGACTGTTGGATGGTTGGAAATACATTCTTCCTAACTTGAAGATTTCGGGGACGAAATCCTTTTAAGGGGGGAGAATGTAACACCCCGTGAATTCTATAACATTAAGCTTCACAAATTTAAGTGTAATTAATTCTAAATGAAAGAATTAAGGGAAATAGGTTATGTCGTTGCGTTCTCCTCGGAATTCTGCTTGAGATAGAGTCCGAGTTTGCGCGAATCGGACTCCGTATGAAGGAGTTATGACCTTCGGAAGTTTCAGAATAAAATTTAAAACTCAAACAGCTCAGTTTCAAATTCGAAATTCGAAAAACAGGTTCAAACTGGGCTGGACAGGAAAATTCCCGCCCAGAGACCAGGTCGACCATAGGGTCGACCATGGTGTCGACCTGGTCACCCCAGGTCGACCATAGTGTCGACCTAGGTGTCGACCTGCCAGTCGACCTACCTGGTCGACCTGGCTGGCTGGGTCTGGCTCTGGCTCGAATCTCTGTGGCTCGGTGTGTCATTAGGGCTGACATGTCACCTCTTGATTAGCTCTTTGAACTTTGTATGGTCTAGATTCCTCCTGTCTTCATCTGACGGCTCAAAACAATTTAAAAATCTATAAATACACCCTAAGTCTCAACTAAAAATTCACACAAAAAATAAGATTGGAGTCGGCATGCTGCCAGGAAGGAATTGAGCATAGTCGTCAACAGAGAGAAGCTTAGAGACGAATCAAATTAAGAAGAAGACTAAAGCTTAATCAAATTAATCAACCCAACGTTAATCTACCCAAAGGAATGCATCTCCATTTCAGAATTCAGAATCCAGAATTCAAGATTCTGCATTCGTTGTAAGTGTAGTGACCTTTCAGAATATGAATAAAAATTGTGACGTGATTCGATGTAAATGAAAATAGAATTGTGTTATTGTATGGTAATGATATAAATTCTGTGTATTGTAATGATTCTGTCATGACTTGTGTATTGATATTTGTGGCCTAAATTGATTGTTGCAAGCCTATTGAACAATTGTATATGAAAACAATAGCACTTGCAAGTTGTGGCAAAAACTAGAATTAGATCCCTTTATGTTTGTCTATGGCATGGACTATATACATTCACTAAGTCTGAATTAAGGCTTATGTAAACATGTTCTATATTTGAGACCTTTTACGCCTACATGATCCAAAACCTATGAAGACACTCTTATGTTTATTTGCAAGTATAATTGGATCTATGTTAAGTATCATTTGGGTTACATAAACTATGCAAGTTCGTGTTGAAATAGGCTATATGATTTGATGTTAAAATTGAACATTTTGGTGAATATACAACATGCTAGTTTTGTGGTTGACATTATGCCAAGTTAAACATGTTTAAACTCATGTTTGTATAAACCTAAACTATGCCATTTCATATGTCACCTACTTAGTTATACTTTGATTTGAATGCAAGTTCACATGACTCATAATTTATGTTAGTTGAATCGCTAAATTGCAAGTTCATGCGCCACACACCTTTATGTATTGTAAAATATTACATGTTCTTGATTTCCCCTTTTTCCCACGGTTATAAAGTTGGGATGAATTGTGTCGAGCCCAACATATAATGATGCGAACGTACGAACGGGGGTAATACCGTTGGGTGTAAAACATGAAAATATATGTTGGCATGTTTGGCACATGCCAACGACAATGACATTTAAGCGGTATGAATTGTTATACCCAAGAATAAAAGACATGACATTTACATATAATTGAGAAGTGATAAAATATGTAAATTTAGAAAACACGGTATGCTTAACCCGAGGTTGGATTGAGTTGTGACGTAAACCTACCCGGACCCGCCCGGCTGTCCAGTAGTCACAACAATACCTATCCAATGTGGGTGGTTAAGCATTGAGCCCAATAAGGACCCGAGGTTAGACTGAGCTACGGTGTAAACCTGCCTGGAACTGACCGGCACATCCAGTAACCGTAGCAATATCTGTCTAATGTGAGTGGTCAGGTGCTTTAAGAGGCTAAGGACAGATGGTAGGGTTAAGTCAACTATAAACACTTAACCAAATTCAACAAGTTAACAAGAATTGATGGGTGAGGTTAGGTAAATACAAACACTTAACCACTTAACATGTTTGACTAAAAAAACCTAGTAACGAGGGACCCTTTCAGCATTAACCCAAGTTAGGTATCATGGTACCCTGAAACTAGGCAGGGTGGGGCACGATTACTGGGCTGATTGTAAGCGTTCAAAGCGACGGCGGTGGGTGCAACCGTGTAGGTTCTAACGGGGTGCGGGCGTGCACACACTCCGGAGCAGACAAACAGGGCACTGGGGGCACTAGTAGTATAACCTATGCCTTCTAGAGTTGTGTCGGGGCCGCCATCATGGGTCTTGATACACCCCATGGTGGGACCAGCATAGGTATCTACAATTCTTGGGGCCGTATGACACATGTTTACGCGAGTAGGGGCCGATCTTTAGAAAATGGGGATCACTCCACCCTCAGCATGGGGTGCCAGTTAGAATAAGCTCAAGTAGGTGCCGAGATATAGTGTGGGTGCGAGAGTACATTCGATTCTAAACGACACTTCCTTAGCTTGTGACACTTTCCTGTTTTCAGTTTATATCTATCATGCCCTTTTTCTTATTCACATACTGAAGAGTTACTAGATTTACTCAGGCTTTATGTCTGACTCTATTTTCTTTTCGTCTTCTTTTCTTTCGTTCCCCCCTCCCCCAAGGTCCACAGGGAGGAAACAACTCAGCTCAGTCAGACTCTTTGCAAGCTCCAAGACCGTAGACGTATGGTTTGGATCTCTTTTGCTCGGATTATGGCTTTGGATATCACTATGGGGATTTTTGTTACTTTTATTTATGTTTTATGCTTCTTTAATAATCAAGACAGTAATGAGGTTGTAATGATGGAAGTATTTTGAGACAATTATGGAAATGTTTTATTTGAACACGTATTGATGAAATAAAAGTCTGTTTGGTTTCCGCTATTTAAAATATGTGTATTTATATATGTCTTGTGTTTATCTGTGGCTTTTACTTATAAACCTCCACCAAAGTTAAGGCATTCCCCTTGTGAGTGACCTTAACGGAGGTGGGGTGTTTCACTTCACTTCCTAAAGTGGTAACCCACGGTGTGCACAACCATATCTACTGGTGTCACGGTCGTCTTAGCCCCCTCTGCCCGGCCCATGCACGCACATGTCCCCGATCGGTTTGCACCACCCACACCATCCGCCTCGTTTGGATATCTTACAAACAATCAGTAAGCATGCCCCTTATCCGCCTAGCACGGAGTTCTTTACTTGATACCAACTCCGGGTTACTGACTGAAATGGGTCCCACACAACATGATACAAGCTCTCCCCTTGTCTTGTATCCCCACTAGGTTTTTCACTGACTATGTATACCCTTAGGTGTTCTTAATTACATAGCCCTATACCATTTATGCTTACCCTAAAGGGTGTCTTTAATTACATAACTTCATTATATTATCTATCGGTTATGTATACCACTAGGTGTCTTTAATTACATAACCTTATTACATTATCTATCGGTTATGTATACCACTAGGTGTCTTTAATTACATAACCTTATTGGGTTAAGTTCGTGGGCCTATATGTAAATATTACCCACTCCCTCTGATTTACTTTACCCACCCACTACCCATCCAATTTTACTTAACCCTAACTTAAGTTCATAGCTATACAATATTTATGGATTAAATTAGGTTAAGTAGTCCAATTCTTTATCATGTCCATTTATGGTTTTATAATGGGCTAGACCTCCCACATTAGGCCTAAAACATGTGGATGTTGGATATGCCGATCAGGTCCGGGTAGTCTTATTCCACAGTTGGGCCTAACCTTGTGTCTTAGCCCGATTCGTATTTACGTACTTAGACCTCCCACATTAGGTTCAATATTAGTGGCTGCTGGATATACCGGTCGGGTTCGGGCAGACTTTCACCACTAATATAACCTAACCTCGTGTCATAAGTACAATTTACAGTTCCTAATTGTAAATTACTAAACATTCCAAATTAATCCAAATCTACCTATGTCATTATTGGTAACTATTTTTATGTTTTCCCCATTTGAATTACATGTCCCATTTCATATAAATATTACATAAATTATGCCAATTAAAATCCATTTTTCCCCGTTTCCTCTCTAATGTATTCGTACGCATTTTAGCGGCATCTAGGCTATAAAGTAGTCTAGATACAACAATGAAAAGGGAATATGACGAAGGTGATAGTTTCAACATATCTTGGCATAAACATAAACATAAACTGGTATGATAACAAGGTGAATGGCCATTTAATCATCATGGCAAGGTAGGCATAAAAGTGATGAACTTGTAGCAACTATGATGTCAACGCAACAAAATGAGATCTAAATTAACCATAAGGTGTCCAATTATTTAGATCTAGCATAGTTAGGTTGACATAGTAACGTGTTTAGGTCTAAGGATGGATTCACATGTCAAGTTTACAACATATCTCAACGGATCACAATATGACATGTGAAAGGTAATTAACATAGAGATCTAGATCTAAGTAATGTCTCAACTGTCCAAATTAATAGATGTACATCCACCATAACATGGCTCCAAGTCAAGATCCATATAAGCAACATAATCGAGTAAACACAATTTTATTAGACCTAGGAAAATAGTTCTGTCATGACATAGTATAGGATTTCACATTAACACAGAATCATACTTTACAACATATCCAATTCATAGTCTTTCAAAATATACCTTTTTTATATAAAACTAAAAACAACTAGAATTCACAGTGTTAGGTTTAGAGAATTGAGGAAAAACAGATCTAGAATTTCTGAATTGGATTTGTAGAATATGTTGTAGAAAACGGTTCAGTTCGCACTCCGGCAGCATATGGCCTCCATGACTTCCAATGAAGAAAATATGAGAAACAGGACATATATATTGTTGACATACTTTTTGGTCAAAGTTGTCACACATGGAATTCCTGAATGATAACACGCTCAAGCGGTGGAAACAACGTCAGAAGACACATTTAGCTTAATTGTACATGCACATCATCAACGTAAAATAGCCCAAAACTCCTATCAGACGAGCTCTTTTGGGCCCAAAAACTGCAGTTACGGAGCTTTTCTCCGTAACACTTGTAGCCCTCTGAATTAGCTTCAGGTAGAGCTTTCGTTTGGCTCAATCAGACTTTCGGTTTGAAAGTTATGCCTGTTTCCGTGAACGCGTGTAGAAATACGGACTGACGATCACTTGGATAAAGTGACGAAAGCTCAGAATATAGACCGGCTTTGAAGCCTCCTCGTCTCGTAGGACCCACCTCCGCTTGTGGCTTAACCACAGCTTGCCCCCTTAGGGCTCGCCCTCTTCTTCTGCTCGTGAACTAGCTCCGGCTCATGGAGCACATAGGAGTCACGACCCCGGAGACCACGACTCGACCATGTACCTCAGCACCGATTTCATCGCGATCCAAACTCCGCTCGACCCCTCTGGTTCGTGGTGCACCCCTGGGTCACGAACCTCCTGGGAACAGTCACGCTGCACTCTAGTTTGACCTATTCTGATGGCTATTTTCGCTCTAGCTTGCATGGTTCTTATTACACATGTCATAGGATGACTTGGAGAGGGTTTCTGGACGTTTTCCACCACATTTCGAGATTCTTGGGATGCATGCCACGTGTCTCACAAACCGCTATCACGAAATCCCTATAAATATACTATTTGAAGGCATTTTAAAGGATCCTTTGGCCATTCCTCTCTACGGCTTCCAACATTGTTCCTAGTAAAGCATTGTTGAACAAAGAAGCCACATTCTTCATTAAAACTTGAGCGTTTAGTGAGGATTTGTTAAGATAATTAAGCATTATACTACCAATTCTCATGAATTGTGGGAATCATTCTTGTAATTCCATCATATATAAAAGCATATAAAGTGGACATAGGCTACATCTACAGCTGAACCACTATAAAAACCTCGTGTGTTCCCTCTGATTTTATTATTTTCTGCATTCTGTGATCTACATTTGGGTGTTAGTGCTAATTTTTGGTCTAACATTTTTGGCGCGCCAGGTAGGGGGGCACATGATACTACTTCAACTTCTAGCTTGGATTGTTTGGCTACTAGATCGATGGCAATCAAAAGGAAGAAAGCTGGAACTTCCTCTCATGCTGAGGATGTTGATGCTGAAAGCACTAGAAACGAGGAGAGCCAGGAGGCATCCTCTCATGGAGATCCTTCTGAATACTTGACTAGAGAAGAGATGGACGGTGTTCTCGCTGAATTGAGGACCCAAATGGCAAGACAAGATGACCTCCTCAGGAAACAACAGGAGATGATCAATGGATTCTTCGCTCGGATGGATAAAAGGCCGAGCAACGATCAACGCATTGGAAATGAGGCCCTAGAAGCGGCTTATGCATCACATGGACTCGGAGGCAACCCCTCACTCGAAACGAGGAGAGCCAGGAGGCATCCTCTCATGGAGATCCTTCTGAATACTTGACTAGAGAAGAGATGGACGGTGTTCTCGCTGAATTGAGGACCCAAATGGCAAGACAAGATGACCTCCTCAGGAAACAACAGGAGATGATCAATGGATTCTTCGCTTGGATGGATAGAAGGCCGAGCAACGATCAACGCATTGGAAATGAGGCCCTAGAAGCGGCTCGTGCATCACATGGACTCGGAGGCAACCCCTCACTCTTGGGAAATGAGGCCCTAGAAGCGGCTCGTGCATCACATGGACTCGGAGGCAACCCCTCACTCTTGGAATGTTCAGAATCGACTGACTTCAGCTCCAGTTCAGATGAACACTGGATCACAAGATCACTCGGCAGTAGCAGGGAGCGGCTCATAATGGGGACCCACGACCGGGTCGGGTCGCCCCTCTCGAACCGCGAGCCGAACTACACAACCCTCGTTTACGAGACTACCTTCATGCTACTAGCTCACGAATCGACCTTCTCGAACTATGAGCCACGACACGCTCCCAGCAGGTCACCAACAGCTTCCTCACTCTCCTGCACTCAACAATGGGGGCACCAGCTCTGATATCGGCAATTTGCAATAGCTTTTTAAAGGAAATCAACTAGCAGATCTGATTGAGCGCCTCTTGAGAGGCCACACTTATCACCATGACGTGGATGACGTCAACCACACTCCTTTCACTTTGAAAATCAGGAATTCTCGTAATCCCCCAGATTTCAAACTTCCACAACTAGAGCCCTACAACGACATGATCGATCCTACTGTGCATTTGATGCGCTACAAACGGCATATGGAAGTTCAATCGGCATTGGAAAACATTATGGAAAAGTGTTTTCCCCCCTCTTTCTGACTGATATAGCCGCTATGTGGATTCGACAGCTGGAAACAGAATCGACCAGCAATTGGAACATGTTGGTCGCACACTTCATTGAACAATTTCGGGTTCACATTGCACGACCTAAGAACGTCATGTCCCTCACCACAATCAAGCAGAGGCCCAGAGAAACTCTGCGTTCGTTCCTGGAAAGATTCAACGTTGCAGCAGCATCAGTTGATCGCTTGAACCATCCATGGTATTGATGGCAGCAGTATCCGGCGTTCTAGATAATTCAAAGTTCAAAAAATCCTTGTACCGAGATCCACCATGAAATCTCGGTGAATTCTACCTTGAAGCAGATAGATTTCTGCAGGAAGAAGATTCAACTTCCGAGAAACGCATTCTCGACATCAATGTGCTTAAAAATGGAGAACCGCCTGATTCTGGAAAAGGCAAAGGAACTGCCACTGCAAAGAATGATCGCAATGCTCGGCCCCGAAGAGGGCCCAGATATGACAAATACACTGAACTGAATGACACTCTGAGCAACATCTACATGGATACGGGGGTGTTGCCTCCTATCCGAGGCCTCCTAAGAGGGAGCCAACACTAGCACAACACAACTCTGGAAGGCATTACATATTTCATGACATGGATGGTCATAACACTGATGACAGCAGACATTTACGAGACCTTATTGAGGACCGGGTAAGACGATGAGAGCTACCTGAGTATGTAACTCAACTGACAGCGCCCACACCTGCGCTGCCACCACCTATTCCCCGGAGAGGGAACGATCCTGAATCGAGCAATTGCGGGATTATCATTCGCTGATCCCACTCAGCGGATCTCTTCAGTTTGCAGGACTCCGGTCCGTAGCTCATGTTTTTTAGGCTTTTAGGTGACTTCTCGCCCTTCTTTGTTTTTTCTGCATGTAATAAGCAAGGCAACATTGGCCCACACGGACGGAACCAACCCGTAGTCTCTAGTCGTGTTCAGGGTTAGAATAACTACCCTTAGCTTTCATGAAACAATAAAGATCATATATGAGCTTCGGCTCCCAACTGGATCCAACTAGTATAAACAAATTCTCATTAGCTTTTCCTTGATCGTCTTACTTCGATAAGGCCGTCTTGGAACCCCATAGCACTTCCTTGGTCATCTTACTCTAGTAAGGCCGTCTCGGAACCATTTTTGCATTGTTTGTCTTATCTTTTTGCAGGTACAGATTATGGATTTCACAGATTATCCAGAACATATCTTCCTTCAACCAGCAAGATATGTTCTGGGGGGAAAACTTATTGACACACATTTTGGTCAAAGCTGTCACACATGGAATTCCTGAATGATAACACGCTCAAGCGGTGGAAACAACGTCAAAAGATACATTTAGCTTAGTTGGTACACGCACATCATCACGTAAAATGGCCTGAAACTCCTATCAGATGACCTCTTTTGGGCTCGAAAACAGCATTTACGAAGCTTTGCTCCATATCTCTTGTAGCCCTCTAAATTAGCTTTAGGTAGAGCTTTCGTTTGGCTCAATCGGACTTACAGTTTGAAAGTTATGCCCGTTTACGTGAACGCGTGTAGAAGTATGGACTGACGATCACTTGGATGAAGTGGCGAAAGTTCAGAATATAGACCGGCTTGTGAAGCCTCCTCGTCTCGTGAAGCATCTTCATTGGCTCGTGAGACCCACCTCCGCTCATGGCTTAACCCCAGCTCGCCCCCTTAGGGCTCGCCCTCTTCTTCTTCTCGTGAACTAGCTCTGGCTCGTGGAGCACATAAGAGTCACGACCTCGGAGACCACGACTCGACCATGTACCTCAGCACCGACTTCATTGCGATCCAACTCCGCTCGCCCACTTCGGTTCGTGGTGCACCCTTGGGTCACGAACCGCCTAGGAACAGTAATGATGCACTCTAGTTTGACCTATTCTGATGGCTATTTTTGCTCTAGCTTGCATGGGTCTTATTACACATGTCATATGATGAGTTGGAGAGGGTTTCTGGACGTTTTCCACCATGCTTCAAGATTCTTGGAATGCATGCCATGTGTCTCACGAATCATTATCAGGAAATGCGTATAAATACACCATTTGAAGGCATTTTGAAGGATCCTTTGGCCATTCCTCTCTATGGCTTCCACCATTGTTCCTAGTAAAGCATTGTTGAACAAAGAAGCCACATTCTTGATTAAAACTTAAGCGTTTAGTGAGGATTTCATAAGATAATTAAGCATTGTACTACCAATTCTCACGAGTTGTGGGAATCATTCTTGTAATTCCATCATATATAAAAGCATATAAAGTGGACGTAAGCTACATCTACAGCCGAACCACTATAAAAACCTCGTGTGTTCCCTCTGAATTTATTATTTTCTGCATTCTGTGATCTGTGGTATACATTTGGGTGTTAGTGCCAATTTTTGATCTAACATATATATAGCTGCCAGACCCCCTGAAACCGAGTGCCACGTCAACCCTAGGGGTGTCGACACCCCTGTGTGTGGGTCGACCCCTAGGTCGACACCCCTCTAGGGGGGTCGACCCCCTAGAGCAGGAATTTTGCCGCTCAGAGGAATATTTTGAGTTTGAATCCTATGGATAGAATTCTGACTCATCTTTGACTCACCTCCGACTCATGCGTATATATAAAATATTTCTGTGCGTATACAAACTTAAAACCCTCATAACTTCTTCATACTGTGTCCGTTTTACGCAAACCAAATGTCTATCTTGACCAGAATTTCGAGACGGACGCAATGGTGCAGTCTGTTTCCTCTAATTATGAATACTAAATTAATTATTATTTAATTTATCCTCTTTAATGTTATTAAAAAATTCGGGGTGTTACAGTATCACTACATTCAAGCATGGTAGTGAAATGTTTAGTAAAAGCTTCGAAAATAGCTTGTTGTCCTTTTTTGTTTTAGCTATCCATAATGGAAGTTATGGTTCTAGTTTTAGTTCTAAACTTGAGGAAGTAGTGGTAGAAAGGTGTATTTTTGTTGCCTTGTTCATCCCATTTACCCCTACATTTTTGGCTAAGCATATTCGCTTCAAATTAATGAGCACATGTAAGTTTGTCAGCCAATGGATGTTCCTACAATGACAGAGTCTGATTAATGGGATTAGAGTTGAGTTCCCGTTGTATCTGTTCAAGTTGAGCCTATAAGAATATGAAAAGCTTGAAGCCTTTGCCTTAAGTTTCTATATTCTAGGTTTTAAGGATTGATTTGGTCGGTTTGAGTTTGGATTGTAGGGTGAAGACAGGGTTTTCGATAAACTTGGTGAATCATGTAGAATATTGGAGAAGAAAGATGGAGAAAGTTTAGAGGAATAGAATATTTTTTGTTGCTTGATTACTTAAATTGTCAATCATTGCCTCAATTTATACATAGTTTATCCTTATGTAAAAGAACGTTCCAAATAAGAATATTCTAGAGTATATTTGGGTCTATTATAATAAATAATTCAATACCAAATATAAGCCCAACTCAATGCAATTTAATAAAGGAAACATATCTTAACTTTTATTGCAATTTAATTTATTGCTAACAATTCTTCCCTTAAATTTAACTTGCTTCTTATTCCCAAATTTTCTGCACTTCTTTTGAAGACTTGTTCGCTAAGTTCCTTTGTCAAAATATCAGCCATCTGATCACTTGTTTTGAGAACATCTCGGTGTTGATTACTTTATATCTCACATGCTTTGGAAGAAGAAGAATGATATGATTATACATTTGTTGATTGCATTGACTTTGCTATCCATCATTGAACTCTCCAAATCAAATCTAGGAGTCTTCATTTTTCTTTTATCATGTCTTCCGCAATTCCCCAAATATAAAACTTCTGACATTTAATACTTTCATTGTTATAAATTTGGATCGACACTTTTGAGTTTTCTTCATATATTTTCCAAGTTTCAAGCCTTCTAAATTTTCCAAAGACCATTGACTCAAAAATAAAGTTGTTAGTTATATGAGATAAATAATCAAACTTGTTGTTATTTAAAATTGCATCAAGATGTTTAATTGAAACTTTATTTTCTTCTTCCACAATATCGTCCTCTTTCTCATAAATGTCCTTACATTTGGTGACATCATCAGCCTTCTTCTCATAATTACCACTCTTTCCATCATCCACCATTTTACATTTTTATTCATTACCACTTTTTTAATATCTTGGATATTTGGAAGATCTTTTTCCTTCAAATCATCGAATTCATCATCCTTCATTTTATCAAGCTTAATTAACTTTATCTCTTCATTTTCTATTGGCTCTTCTACAACTTTTTCATTTTCTTCCCTTTCTTCTTCTTCTTCATACTCATCGACGTCTTTAAACTTTTTTCATCTTCTTCCATTTTTTTGTTTTCTTCTCTATGAATGAGCTTTGCAAAATCTCCCAAGCTTGCTTTGCAGAAGTGGCATGTTCTATTTATTTGAAAGCGGCATCATATGTTTCTATTCCCTAGTAGATATTAAACAAAGCTTGTTTGTCTTTTTTCCTAATCTTCTTAAATTCTTTTTTTGAGCTTGTGTTAATTCTCCTTTATCTACAACTTCGGTATACCCACTTTCAACAATCTCCCATGCTTCTTGAGATCCAAAATGAACTTACATTTGAACACTCCATTTACCATAATTTTTTTATTGAGGAACAAACGGAATAGATAAAGTGTTGTTCATTTTAATCGAAAAAGTCTCTGATACCAATTTGTAGAATATTGGAGAAGAAAGATGGAGAAAGTTTAGAGGAAGAGAACTTTTCGTTGCTTGATTACTTACTTGTCAATCCTTGCCTCTATTTATACATAATTTATCCTTATCCAAAAGAACATTCTAGATAAGAATATTCTAAATTATATTTAGGTCCATCATAATAAATAATTCAATACCAGATATAAACCCAAATCAATGCAATCTAATAAAGGTAAAATATCTTAACTTTTATTGCAATTTAATTTATTGCTAACAGATCAAGCATTTTCCGCTACTGCTAAAAATCAGGGTGCTTGCTCCCGGAGTTGAAGAAATTGAATACGGTTAAGGGTTTTAAAACCAGAGGGTCAAAACAGAGAAAGAGGGGTGGGTGTGGGGGGATCAGATAGGCTAGCCGGTAGGACTTCATAGGTCATGTTAGGCCAAGTGTTAAAGGATAACTTGTCAATGAATATTGATCAAGTTCAGAGAAGATACTGTTGAATTTTTTGATTCAAATATTATACAAAGAGGATGTAATCAGTAACTGATTTGATTGTGATTAACTGATTGATTAATTAATTGACTAGTTGACGTGATTGATTGATTGATGTGCCTCCATGAGCTTATTCCCTAGAGAGGAAAATGAAGTAATTTGGGTTGAGAGTAGTTATTCCTATTTACTGTTGAAAAACGTAGTTGGTGCCTCTAGATTGTCCAAAAGTTTGTCATTGTTCTTCATTGCTCATCTGCTCTAATAATATTTGTAGTCATCTAGATATTCTTTACCTAACTCAATAAGGTTATTAATTCAATTGTATATTTTTATTTTTTGTTTGATCCATTGAGTGTAAACAAAATTTGTTTTTGGCGAATAAATAAAGAGGGTGATTGGGTGGAATATTTGTGCATTGCTATTATTTCTGATCTATTATGTTATTATTTTCAATCAAACTTATCTTCAAGTGATTGGGTGAAAAAGATCATGTTTAGAAGATGTATTGTCAAACTTCCGCAGCGCACGAAACCCCAATATTTGATATCAGAGCTCAGTTCATCGCATATCTAGGATTGATTTTGGATTGAAGATTGTAGATATCAAAGATGATATTGCTTTCGTGAATGACTATTTTTTATGGTAGATATTGGGGGATTTTAAAGGCCTATAATGGTGGATGCTTCATACCTCAATGGTCTTATTGATGGAGATGAGAAGAAATCCTCTATTATGGATGAGGGAAGATGGAAGAAGAAAAATAAGAAGGCGGGTGACGGATGGAGAACATGGTCAGTAGTAAGGTGGAGAGGTTAATATGGTCATTACTGATGGTCCTAATGTGGATGATCATGGTATCGACAAGGGTCTAGATGTTGATGTTGCTCGAGGGATCCCGGAGATGAAGAGATCGTGTCAAACGGAAGACGGATGTCGAGTTGTGAAATCCACAAAGATGATATGGTGGTCTTTGTGGCATTACAAACGCTTTTAGGCCATTTGTTTTGCATAGTGCAACTCAGGTGGTAGATGCATCTTTTGCAGGTGGTGGGTTATGTCTGTAATCAAGGTGTGGTCGTAGCCCTTTCAAATCGACTGGGGGTGATTGTTTCCCTGAAATCAATTGAGTCCCTATATTCTGGAAACAGGTGGGGTGTATCTCATTGCCTTGAAATTGAGTTTGGTTTAATTGAAAGTATGTGTGTTGAAAGAGCCAGGTTGACTTGTTTGTTAATTGTTGGAGATATGTGATATTTGAATCAAGGTGGAGTGTTGAATTTTTTGATTCAAATGTTTTATGAAGAGGATGTAATCAATAATTGATTTAACTGATTAATTGATTGACTAATTGATTTGATTGATTGGTTGGTTGATTTGATTGATTGATTTTATTATGAAGGAAAGAAATGAAAGTTTATATTTTAGAGATATTTTGAAGGGGCGATTTGGATATTTGCCTAGGCCTTCTATTCTTTATATATGTGGTCTTCTTGGTTATATCAGAACAATAATAAAAAAGAAACCATGTGAGAATATCTGGTGAGGTTGTGTGCCTCCAGGGGCTTGTGCCCTGGAGAGGAAGATGTAGGAATTTGGGCTGAGAGTAACTATTCCTATCTACAACCGAAAGACGTAGTTGGTGCCTCCAGATTGTCCAAGGGATTTTCGTTGTTCTTCATTGCTCTTCTGCTCCAATAATATTTGTAGTCATTTAGATATTCTTTGCTATCTCAATAGGGTTATTGATTCAATTGTATTTTGTTTATTTTTTGTTTTGATCCATTGAGTGTAACAAAATTTGTTTTTGGTGAATCAATAAAGAGGGTGGTTAGGTGGAATATTTGCGTATTACTATTATTTCTGATCTATTATGTTATTATTTTCGGTCAAATTCATTTTCAAGTGATTAGGTGAAAAGATCCTGTTTTCGGGTGTTTTCTCAAATTTCCGCTGTGCACAAAACCCCAACAGTTGATATCAGAGCTCAGTTCATCGCATAGCTTGGAGTGATTGTGGATTAAAGATTGTAGATATTGTTAGGGACTGCGGAATGGATCGTTCAGGCAAAGCAAACACTAGAGGGGGTGTGAATAGTATTTGTAGAAATTTATACAAAACTAAAAAGTAGAGAGAACTATGGGATGAATCAAACACCACAAACACAAACACAGACACAGATTCAAACACAGAGGCAAAATAAACAAAAAAATGCAAAAAAGGAACGAACACACTGGATTTTATACTGGTTCGGAGTACTCCTACGTCCAGTCCCACACAACGCTGGGCTGTGCAGAGTTTTATTACTCTTTCAATAGTCAATTACACCCTCCTTGATTTCGCGGCTCACAAGGAGACACCGATTCCTACTTTCTTCATTTCACGGCTCATAAAAACACACCGACTCCTATTTCCTTGATTTCACGGCTCACAAGGACACACCGATTCCTCTTTGACACACAACAAGGTTTATTCAACCCAACCAATTCCAAAACAGCCCTATAACTCTTCAGTAGCACTTGATTCAGAGAGTAGAGATTGTTGAGAGAAGAAGTTTCATCAAAACAGAATTGAATTCGGCAGAGTATAAGTGTAAAAACCATAAAAATGATTAAGAATAATGGTGAGATGAAAGAGTATGAAGTTAGAGAAGAATATATGTTAGAAAATTCGGTTTTAACCTTTTTTTTATAGGTTATGAAGGGTTGCAACTGTTCTGAAGCGTTTCAAATAATGAAAAGACACTTCCCTTCAAATTTAGAAAAATAGCGGTTATATGTCGATATACATATTTTGCTATGTCGACATAAACATGTGTAATTTTCATTTTCAAAGCATTTTTCAAGTATATTGATATAAAATTAATTCTGAAATTTTTGAATAAAATTCTAATGTTGTAAATCAATATTATATGATAGAAAAACATATGAACATATATTTTTAAACTATATAAATATATTTATAAAATTATAAGGTTTTAAACTATATAAAATACAAAAAAAGTATGTATATATATATAACTTAAGTTTGAAAGTCAAAGAAGAATGAAAAAAGAATTAATAGAAAAACAAAATGGATAAGATTGAGGATAAAAAGAAAAACAAAAATAGAGAGGATTGAGGATAGAATTGAAAATCAGAATTTGAATTTGAGTTTGAATTTTGAATTTGAACCTGGAGTGCTATTTGGAGTCTTACAAAATCTAGACTCTATTAAAATACTATTTTTGAACTCTTGAAATCTTGATTACTCACGAGTCTTGAATCTATTCTGAATCTCTAAAATCTCTTTAACTATACAGTCTTCGGTATTAATTCCAGTATACAAATTCTGCATATATATATATATATATATTCTAAATAAAGATGTTAGCATATATTTTATAACCAGTGATAATTGAAATAAGGTTGTTGTCATCAAAACTCCATTCTCTAACAATCTCCCCCTTTTGATGATGGAAACCTTAGTTTATAAAATATCATACCTGTATATGCATGTTTGATGATGATCTTCTTATACTCCCCCTGTATATAAGAATTCTATAAAAATATGCCTATATTTTATAATTTCTCCCCCTTTGGCATTACCAAAAAGAAAGATTAAAGATACTCCCCCTAAGTTTAAACAACTGTAGAAACTAAGTAATATTATAAAAAATGCTCCCCCTAAATTGTATAATTCCCTAATTATAAAATACTCCCCCTTAATTTATTAACTATTTCTATGTAGAATACCCTCTTAATGTAACGACCCGTATATTTATGGTATGATAAATAATTTATTTAATTATTTAAATAATTGTTTGGTAATTTAAAATGACTAGAATTAAATAATATTGAATATTTAATTAATATAAATAATAGAATAATATATTTAATTTCCGAAATAGTCGGAAATGGTGGAATTCACAATATTGTGTGAATTGGATCATTTAAAATATAGAATTCAGTATAGAGTTGAATTATATTAACGAATATATTATATAAACAATAGTTGAACGTATAATTATATTATAATTATAATCGAGCTCGAAATGGCACGATGGTTCGTAATACGATGATTCAAACTTCAATTGAATATACAGAATTCGTTTTAAACCGGATTTCGGTGAAACAAGAAACGTTCGGAGCTGGTGAAGTATATTTCCCTAATGGAAGAGAAAATTCATGATTTCGTCATGTAGATTTTTATTTATGATCAAATCAAATTTTCGAAAAGTCGCTATGGAATTCCTTTATAAATTTATAACGATTTATTTATATTATAAAAGGATTTTAATATAAATCGAATATCGATATTACCAGGAAATTTGAAATATCGAGTTATAAATCCTAATGTAATTATTTTGGAGTTATATGATATTCTATTGTGTAACATTTATTTATAAATATTAATTTAATTATTTTGAAATATATTAATATTTATATGAGTTTATTTAGAGCTTTAAAAATAGCCAGTTTTGCAAACGAACTCCGTTTTCGATGAAACTAATTTTGTTGGATCCGGAATATTTAATTATTATTAGATTTCAATTTTCATGATTTTTGACGTCAGTATGTAGCCGTACAGGATTTTAATGTGAAAAACAGTCAATAATCTGATTTTAAAAATACACTGTATGAGCAAACGGAGTCGGAATTCGACGAAACAAGTTTCGTTGGGTCCGTAATGTCAAACTGTAGTTGCATGCCTATTTTCATGATTTTTGGATATCGTGGGTGATCATACGGATTTTTAAAAAACGAAAATACAAATAGTAATGAGAATATAAATTAAAATTAAAATAAACGAAACTTCTAATAGAAGCCAAATCACTCTATAAATACCCCCAAAGGGTCTCTAAACCAAATTCTATTCATTCACTGGTTGAGGAAAAATCACGCCTCCAGTAAATAAAAGAAAACGCAGAATATCGATCTTCAAAAATCCAAATGAATTCAAATAAAAATTTATAAAATCCAAGACTTGTATATTCAGATTTCTCTTGCTTTCCTCTTCAATTGTATATAAGTTTTGATGGATTCGAAATCTTCATCTGTCGCAAGAATATTTTCCAACGTTGGTAGTTTCAGCTAGGGTTGAGGATATTAGAAAATGGAGGTATCAATCTATAAATTGGAGTGTATATTTGAATTCGGGGACCGGAAAGAAGCAGGTTGACAAAGTTGGGGGTTTATCGATGACATTAAGTGACGCGGTCACTGTGGAGTTGCGGTAGTTTACTGGTTGTCGCGATAAGCATGGAGAGTTTGAGTCCGAATTGATGGGGTTGAGGTTTGATGAGGGCGAAGCATGGAGTAGGATGGTGGAGTTGAAAGGGGTTTCATTGAGTAAGGAGGTGGTTCGCAGCGACTATCGTAATTTCGATTTACTGAAAATGAGTTCGACGTCGTATCTTACTTGGGTGTTGTGATTATGAGATGTTGGTGATGGAAAGGATGGCCTTGGAAGGAGGATTGTGTCGGTGGAGGTTGATTGCATTTCATGAAGAATGGGGGATGAACGAGGGTAGTAAAGTGGAGTTCATGGCCGAGGTAAATCGTCTGGGAGTCGGGTTTTCCAATTGAAGGAAAAAGGATTAGCGGGGTAATCAGTAATTAAGGATATGAAATTTATTAGTTAAATTTATAATTCATTTAAGTTAATGATATTTATATGTGTATAACCTTAGAAATGGATCGGTAGAAATCTACAGGTGTGTTTAAAGATGGAGGAAGAAGGATCTGATTTTAATTGGGTCGGGTAGGGAACAGTGGGACAAGATATAGTGGTGAGGCCCAAATATAAATATAATCTAAGTATAGTTAAATTTAAATAGTGTATGAATTCTATAATCAATATCTATTCGATACTATATCAGAATCTGACGAAACAAGATCCGTTCGGATCGTATGGATGGGGGCTACACAATGGAACTGACTGGGAGTGAATAAGAGCTCGCTACAATTTATAGTGAAATAAATTGTCTGTCTGAATCAACTGACAGTTATCGTTATTTAATGATGATAGTCCAATGTGAGTAAATCCCACTAAATCTGTACAGTTTATATTTATATAAATATAATCTAGTGTTGATAAGTGATGATTGATTGTTGTGTGTTGATTGTTTGGTTGAATTGTTTATTTATTGGCCGAAACTATAGATAACGGTATATATGTATATATAAATCGTTAATCAAATATTGATTCTGTTTATCAGAATATTTCATATTGAAATGAAATCGATGTTATTTATAAAGTATAACATCTGCGGATGCGGGGAAACAGGTTGGAGGGATCCAACTGGATTCCTCAATATTTATAATACTGTTTGTTTTCATATACTATGATATATGATGTGGTATATAATATGTGATTGATTATGATGACATTGGTCATGTTATTTGGTACTTTAAATACCATATGAAATACGGGAATGTAAAACGGAAATTTTCAAAGTAAATATTGAAAATGAAATATTTATATATGAAATAAATAGGATATCATAAAAGGTAATATTTGGAAAACAAATTTTGGAAAACATAATTAAGGTAGCATTTGGGAAATAAATAGAATTATATAAAAGGATTTATACAGAATAAATAGAATTATAAAAAGGGATTTATATAAAATGAATAGAATTACATAAAAGGATTTATATAGAATAAATAGAATTATATAAAGGGATTTATATAAAATGAATAGAATTATATAAAAGGATTTATATAGAGTAAATAGAATTATGTAAAGGGATTTATATAAAATGAATAGAATTATATAAAAGGATTTATATATAATAAATAGAATTATATAAAAGGATTTATATAAAATGAATAAAATTATACAAAAGGATTTGTATAGAATAAATAGAATTATATAAAGGGAATTATAACTGAGATTTAAGTGTTAGAAATAAAAAGGAGATTTGTATGAATAATTCTGCAAATAAAAATATAAATAGAATTTGGATATTTGGGTTTAAATACGAAATCAAACTATTTTGATTATATAAAGAAATATTATTCACATTCTATGTGAAAATTTATATTAAAGTAAATATTTTGCAAATAAAATATAATAAAGGAATTTGGGTTTAAATTAGGAATTTAAATGGAATTACTGAAATTAGAAACTGACTGGAAATTAGTTGAGTTGAATGGCTTTCTGTGTATCGATCTAATGTTGGTTTCGGCCTTCGTGGTTTAAGCTTGGGAAGTTGTTCTCTTACTAGTTTACAGTTAGAGACTAATAGAGGTGGGAAGATATTGATGTATGAATCATAAATGGAAATGTTTTCCAAAGTTAATAAAGTTTTATTTTCTAATTTTAGAAAATAAGGAATTTATGAATATATGGAAACGATAAATGAGAAATTGGGAAATGAAATGATGATTGATCAGTAAAATTTCCATTTGGGAATACGACCGTTCTTTGTACACATGTTTTCCTTTGATAGTTAAATCACCGACTATCAATGATTTTGGCCATTTTCGTTGTCAATACGGAGAGACCGGGATCAGATATATTATCTGAAAACCACTCCGTATGGCATTAGCGTTGCGAATCAAATATGATGAAGATAATTGAAGACGAAGTTATGCAAGGACTGTTCAGTAAATCCTAGGTAGAAATTTCCTAAGATGGATTTACAGAATAGTACCTTCGGTCTGTCTAGTCCCAGGATGACCTGTATGGAAGAATGTCTGACAGAGTATATTTAATTGATCACGTAAGTTGATCTCTTCAAACGTATTTACGTTTGGTGGCGGAGGAATTCGTTTCTCTTAGCTGTATACCCGTGGTATTTTTAGGGAATATCAATTTGTGATTTGGCGGGTGTGACGATGTGACATTCAAAGTAAATAAAAGTGTGATCCATACGTTTTGGCCTCTAGCCCCACAACCCGGAAATGGTATAAAATCGGGTAGGTCGCATGGCTAAGTGGTTAGCTGCTAATTAGGGTGTATTATCACTTGATCTAGAGAAATTCCATTTAATTCTATAATCTATTTCGATGCTGCCCCATTTGGGAAACGGTTGCTGATCCCAACCGTTGGTGATAATACATTCGGTACACTAAAGCGAAATGAGTGACTGGTCATGTTTAGCCTGGGTTACAAGTTGTTCTTGTTGAACCCGATGTATTCCTCTCTAGAGATACATTGTCGGAAGGTGGTCCCATACCTTGCCAGTTGGAATTCATTACCCAATAAGCGCCCGCTTTTTTTTATTATATATTATGTATGTGGAACGTGAGATGTAAGCGTTTTGCTAGATGATTGTTATATTGTGGTTGATAGACATTATTATAATATCAAATAAGTTTGATATAAAGATTATCGTTCCTTTCAAAATGTTTTTGAATGTTGGACCAAGTGTTTTGGATTCTCACAAGGGAAAAACCCCTTCTATTATACGGCGTGGTCTTATGAGATATCATTTAATTGCTCAAACTGTTTTAAATGGTTTTACTCATACTAGTCCCATGACTGACCCGGGGTTTGATTTGTTTTGTTTTCCCTAAACTCTTGGGTGCTCAAATTTGTATGAGCAGTCAAGTAGTCGGGATTTACAGATGCACTAGAAGGAGCTGGAGCAGAAGGCTTCAGCAGTGTTTTTATAGCTATTGTTTCTTTTCGTTGTGATGTAAGTGTTATACTCTAATAATGGTATTGTATACAGATACTTTTTTATTTCAAAGTTATGTTATGAAATATATTTATTCGTTCCGGTGTGAGATTCGTATTTACTCTGATATTGTATGTTCTTCTTCTTGTATTCTAATTTTCTATCTTATCTATCCTCATCCTCTAACTTCTTTCATTAACTATCCAGTATTTCTGATGTTTGGATAGTCGACATTGAGTTTATGTCGATAACCAGGATCGCGAAAACCCGGGTCGTTACAGTGGTATCAGAGTTGAAGGTTAAGTAATTACCTTGGCTCTGTGGCGTGACTCGGTAGAGATGGGGTTAGTAATGCCCTAGATTGAGTTGAGTGTATGTATACGAGAGAGCGTATTTGTAGATTTAATAAAAAATGTTTTATATTGTGGAGATTTATTGGTTGAGTTGTTTATGAGTTCTGATCGATCAGTTTGATCCACTGTATCAGTAGAAGTTTCTAAACACTCGAATATGATGAACCGACATAGTATGTTTTGAAAAGAGGGTAATGAAATAATTTTACCCAAATATATTTTGATATAAAGAAAATATATATTTTTGATAAATTATTATATTTGGTGTGTTGGTTGTTATATTAATCGAATAAGATTAAAATTGAGTTGGTTATATATAACCAAATAAAAGTCGTATAAGTGTAATGAAGTGAATTAAATTTGAAATTTAAATCTGAATTGGAATTAAAATTCCTAAAGGTTGGAAAAGTGTTTGCCAGGTGATTTACTTTAAATATATGAGAATTTTAAAATCCTGGGAGATTTTAAATTGTTTACAAGCATTGTGAATAATATTTTGAATGTATTTCAAAATGGAAATGGTTAGAAATGGTTTTGACAGTGATATAGTATTGAACTCACTTCGGTCGCTGGAAAATAATTCCAATGATGATTTGGACATCATCGGTATTCATTTTCAAGTTTCAAAGTGACGCATTACTACCAAAGTTATTGATTTCGAATTGTTTTGGAAATATAAGTTATTTTGAATCCTGAAAGGGAAGTTTGATTTTTGATATCGTAAACTGTTTAAAACCCCCAGGATTGTTTGATTTGAAAACAAATTAAATTATGATTTGTGAAAGCAAATCGAAAAATAAGATATAGAATAAAAATTGGATAGTGAGATAGGAATCTGGAAATTTGTTGAATTGGTATGTTATGAGTTTGGAATCGAGGATGGAACTCGAGTTTAAAATGTTATTATGGTTTGGATATAAGCGAATAATTGGTTGAGAATAAATTGATTGGCGATCAATTGGATTGGATACATTGGTATATGCAGAATTGGTAGCAGGTGGGAATGATATAATGATATGCCCGACAAAAAGGTACAATTTTATTTTTATATGAGTTTGGTGATTTTATGAGCCGATTTGGCAAGCTACTTGGCTATTTGATTTTCTTTTGGGTTGGAGGAAGCCTAGAGAGGCGAGTTAGGCAAGTTGTAGTTGTACCGATTGACCCATACAAAGGAGGTGCTGGCGAAAATTTTCGAAAATTTCAGGTGTTAGAAAATTTTCAGGATTTTTGAAATTTTTTGTTAATAGAAATGAATAAATATTTAATTGAAATTAAATTGGTTCAGTTGAAATTGAACTTAAGAAGTAAACAAATAATTTTTAACCTAGTTAATAGGGTTTGTTTTCTATCTTAGCAATTTCGAGGACGAAATTATTTTAAGGGGGGAAGAATGTAACGACTCGTATATTTACGGTATTATAAATAATTTATTTAATTATTTAAATAATGGTTTGGTAATTTAAAATGACTAGAATTAAATAATATTAAATATTTAATTAATATAAATAATAGAATAATATATTTAATTTTCGAAATAGTCGGAAATGGTGGAATTCACAATATTGTGTGAATTGGATCATTTAAAATGTATAATTCAGTATAGAGTTGAATTATATTAACGA
Source organism: Allium sativum (assembly GCA_030737875.1). Lineage (NCBI taxonomy): Eukaryota > Viridiplantae > Streptophyta > Magnoliopsida > Asparagales > Amaryllidaceae > Allium > Allium sativum. The sequence goes on along the minus strand of CM060922.1, from coordinate 268,430,800 downwards.
ATATATTATATTAACGATAGTTGAACATATAAATATATTATAATTATAATCGAGCTCGAAATGGCGCGGCAGTTCGTAATATGGCGATTCGAATTTCAATTGAATATACAGAATCCGCTTTAAACCGGATTTTTGTGAAACAAGAAACGTTCGGAGCTGGTGAAGTATATTTTTCTAATAAAAGAGAAAATTCATGATTTCGTCGTGTAGATTTTTATTTATGATCAAATCAAATTTTTGAAAAGTCGCTATGGAATTCCTTTATAATTTATAACGATTTATTTATATTATAAAAGGATTTTAAGATAAATCGAATATCGATATAACTGGGAAATTTTAAATATCGAGTTATAAATCCTGATGTAATTATTTTGGAGTTGTATGATATTCTATTGTGAATGTATACGATAATATTTATTTATAAATGTTAATTTAAATATTTTTGAATATATTAATATTTAAATGAGTTTATTTAGAGCTTTAAAAATAGCCAGTTTTGCAAACGAACTCCGTTTTCGATGAAACTAATTTTGTTGGATCCGGAATATTTAATTATTGTTAGATTTCAATTTTTGTGATTTTCGAAGTCAGTATACTGGGATTTTAATGTGAAAAACAGTCAATAATCTGACTTTAAAAATACGCTGTATGAGCAAACGGAGTCGGAATTTGACGAAACAGGTTTCATTGGGTCCGCAATGTCAAACTGTAGCTGCATGCCCATTTTCATGATTTTTGGATATCGTGGGTGATCATACGGATTTTTAAAAGACGAAAATACAAATAGTAATGAGAATAAAATTTGAAATAAAAAAAACGAAGCTTTTAATAGAAGCCAAATCACTCTATAAATACCCCAAAGGGTCTCTAAACCTAATTCTATTCATTCACTGGTCAAGGAAAAATCACGCCTCTAGTAAACAAAAGAAAACGCAAAATATCGATCTTCAAAAATCCAAATGAATTCAAATAAAAATTTATAAAATCAAGACTTGTATATTCAGATTTCTCTTGCTTTCCTCTTCAATTGTATATAAGTTTTGATGGATTCGAAATCTTCGTCTGTCACAAGAATATTTTCCAGCGATGGTAGTTTCAGCTAGGGTTGAGGATATTAGAAAATGGAGGGACCAATCCGTAAATTGGAGTGTATATTTGAATTTGGGGACCGAAAAGAAGCAGGCTGACAAAGTTGGGGTTTATCGATGACATTAAGTGATGCGGTCACTACGAAGTTGCGTTAGTTTACTGGTTGTCGCGATAAGCATGGAGAGTTCGAGTCTAAATTGATGGGGTTAGGGTTTGATAAGGGTGAAGCGGGGAGTAGGATGGTGGAGTTGAAAGGTGTTTCGTTGAGTAAGGAGGTGGTTTGCAGCGGCTATGGTGTTTTCGATTTACTGAAAATGAGTTCGACGTCGTATCTTGCCTGGGTGTTGCGATTATGGGATGTTGGTGATTGAAAGGATGGTCTTGGAAGGAGGATTGTAATAACCCGGAAATCCGAGCCAATTTAAAATTTTTATTTTGGCAATTTTAGCGAATTTTGAATATTTAAATTGAAATATTTTAAATAATATCGACGAGAAATTTATTTTGAATAGAAATAGACGTATATATTTACATTGGTCGTCGTTAGAATATATATATATATATATATATATATATATATATATATATATATATATATATATATATATATATATATATTTTAAATTATAAAAGGAATTGAAAATGGCGCGGTAGTTTGAAAATTCGATTTCAAAATTCAAATGAATGTACCGGGTGCAAAATAAACCGGATTTTAGTGGAACCAAAAATATTTGAATCTAATTGAGAATATCTTTCCAATGAATCCAAAAAATTGAAATTTCATAGCGGGGATAAAAAGTTATGTCCAGTTGAATTTTCAAAATAGTCGCTATGGAATTCTGGCCCTTAAAAATAGCCATTTTGCAAACGACCTCGGTTTTCGACGAAACCACTTTTGTTGGATCCGTGATGTCAAGTTATTGCTAGGTTTCAAATTTCATAATTTTTTGAATCAATTTGTGAGCGTGGCAAAGGAAAACGCTTTTGACCAGTTTCAGTTGATTTTAATCGACTGGAAAATGGCCATTTTTCAAATGGTCTCAGAATTCGATGAAATTAGTTTTGTTAGGACCGTATCGCCAATATGAAGCTAGAAAATATTTTTCGGGAATTTTTCTAGTTAGTATATGACCCCGGTAAATTGAAATGCGCGTTCAAATTCAATATATAGATTTATATTTTGATTTTGATGAAAACTGATCGAAACTATCGAGTCAGCTTATGATACATATCCCATTGTGTTCGGAATAGGGGTAATTAGTTGTGGACGACAGTCGGTGGACTTGATTTCGAGGTCGAAATAAAAAGTACCTTTTTGAAATAAAAAAAAAACCTAATCGACTACAGCGCCCCCCCCCCCCCTCCCAATCGCCGAACCGTCCACCGTGCCACCAAAGCAGCCGCCCCACGTCGACCCCCCCTCTCCTCGTTTCCGCCTCCATCCCCTTCCCCCCTCCCCCTCTGGAAAGTCGCGAGCACCACAAGATCAACCCAAACCGCCTGCCGCCGAGCCTCACCCCCCTACACCGACCACCGAAGCACCCTCCTCCCCTTCTTCTTCTCCGACCCCGGCGCAATGAAACCCCCTCCCTCAGTCGAACAACAGTAAGTTTATTTTACTGTTTTTATTTAATTTAATACATAGCTTTAAAATCAGGTTTTAATACAATGAAAATTAGTGAATAAAGATATAATTTTTATATATTGTAGTGAATAAAAATATAATCTTTATATAAATTAGTGAATAAAAATATAGTTTTAAAAAATGTGTTGTGAATAAAGATATAATCTTTATATAGTGTAGTGAATAAAAATATAATTTTTATATGTAGTAGTGAGAATAAAGATTCAATTTTTATAAGGGTAGTGGTTTAAAAATAGAATTTTTATATAAAAGGAAATGTAAAAATATGATTTTTATATTTGTAGCGAAATAAAAATATGATTTTTAGAAATAGAATTTTTATCTATATAGTAGCAGAATAGAAATGTGATTTTTATCCATACAGAGCGATTATAAAAATGTGATTTTATATACATAGCAACAATATAAAAATATGATTTTTATATATGTAGTGAATACGGGCAACGAAAGTGACAAAAGGCGAGCACGACGATGATTCCTACATATGAAGAGTCGTGGTGTTGGTTTTGCTTTCGGTGAAAACTCCTCACTTTAATTTATTTCTAGTTGAAATATATACTAGGATGTAGACGGTGTTTAGTAGCACCCGACACCCGTCGTCCACAGACCATGGATGGCTTGTATGCTTGTTTGTTTGATTTTGGTGTGTAGTTGATTGTGTGATGTGATGTGAAATGAAATAAAATATTTTATAGTTAAAAATATAATTTTTAACGTGTATATAAAATAAATATTTATAAACAAATCGGACGATTTGTTTATATACACACATTTGACTGATATTGATTGGGACGGTAAATTTTACCCATCGCCCAACTGCACAAATAAGATCTGTGTTTGATTGTTTGAAACCCCACACGGGTATTGGGATGATATATGACGTACAGTAATCCCAATAATTAGTTGTATGTCGATCGATTGATTGACAGGTTGTTATAAGTGTTAAATATTTATATTTGATGCTTATACAGTGTAGAATGCACTTTGGATGATGGTTGATTATTTATCATTGTTATTTTATACATGTGTTGTAGAAAATCCATATAATTAACATTATATGGTAATTGATTGGGCCTCATTCCAGTTTTGAAATATTTGAAGAGAAATATTTGAAAAGAAATATTTGAAGAGAAATATTTGAAAAGAAATATTTGAAAGAGAAATATTGGAATAGAAATATTTGAAGAGAAATATTTGAAATAGAAATATTTGAAATAGAAATATTTGAAATAGAAATATTTGAAATAGAAATATTTGAAAAAAGAAATATTTGAAATAGAATATTTGAAAACAGAAATATATGAAGTCGTGTTGTTTAGATTGACGCCATTTTGACGTGAACGATATTTATATCGATTTAATTCATTTTTCAATGAATATTGAAAGTGATTTCAAAATTCGAATTAAATTGAATAGATTTGAAATTCGAATTAAATTGAATAGATTTGAAATTCGAATTAAATTGAAATGAATTGAAATTCGAATTGAATTGAAATCGATTTGAAATGAAATTAAAACGAATTTATATTGAAAAATTCAATCTTGATTTGAATTTGAAATGAAGTTGAAATCGTTTCGAAAACGAATTTAAAACGATTTATATAACACGTTTTAAAAGGAAATCGACGAAATTATATATTATATATAATATAATGGCCTGAATAGAACGCGTCGCGCTGCGGTATTTCGTGAATTTCGACCATTGACTTCAAATGGATATTGCGGGACATCCGACCGTCGGATTCTCCTAAAACCGGAACCGTTGGGTTCGTATCGAAAAGAGCTTTCTAACGAATATTAGAAATTAGAAATCTAACGGTTGGATTTGGAATTATGTCCAAATCACATTTGGAAAAGGTCATTGTAAGTGCAGTTCGATGGCCGTTGATGGAAATCGACTGTACGGGCCTTGATAAAATTATTAAAAATAGTAATAATTTGTGTAAAATCATAAGAAATGATTTAGGAAGAATTGGGATGAAAAACTTCATATTTGAAAATATAAAAATAGTTTTTTATCGAAATAAACTAGTTTTGAACTAGAATTAAAATTTTATTTATTTTTAAATAAATAAATTGAATTTGAAAAAGGGTTTTAAAAGTAACCAAAATTTCCAATAATTGAATTGGAATGGATTTGAATCGAAATTGTCTTTGGAATATTTCGATGTTGGATTTCGTGATTATACAGATAGTGTGACGGCCCGCCCCGCACCAACCGACATTTACTCCAATTGTGCGCTGTACACATGTCCAATTGGCATGGGACGGTCGCCAAAGAATGAGAAAGAAAGAAGATGAACCAAATAAAGAACCTGTAATATGTCTCACAGCGCATGGGATAAAATATAATAATCAACATATACTTGACATAAAACAGATGAGACAGTGCATAAGCTGAAAACTTGAACTAACATCATCAGAGTAGCGGAAAACATCAAATACAGCTTATTACAACTTCAAAATACTGTCTCTAAGATAACCAAAATAGGTATGCTACTAATGCCCAAAGTAGATACCGATCACGACACAGGGAGAATAACTATATATCATACGTGGAGCCTCCTGCTCGTCTTCAGTCCATCTACCAAGCGCACTACCAGCTATCCCTGTCTCTAGTCTGCTCGTGTGAGCACCCAGAGTAATAAGAAGAAACATAAAACTCTGGGTCAGACATCAGTCTGGTATGAGTGGTAGCAAGCATAAACAGAATAATAACAGGTATACTAAGTCATACCTGAACCTGCAATCAAAGAGTTAGTACTACACGGTACAATACTCTAAGATGTCACTAACATATGGTGTGTAAATATACGGGGGTGGGGATGTGTATGTCAAACAATCAAGCATAGCAACCATCCTCACATCTCTCACTCAGTGCGTAAAGCATACGACATCCACTTCTTCGATCACTAGAGCACTTTACTAAAACGACAGAACTCGACTTTGTACGACTATGTACATTCCTACTACCACCAACGCCATACCTATGGGATCACGCCCAACGTTTCCATGACCCCACTCCATTGGTAGGTAGCTCCCTAGTCGCACCATATCCAAAGCCCGAGTCCGTCTCTCTACCTCCAACACCTAGTGATCCAAAGTCATAGACATCGACAACTCCTTAGCACACGTCCCGCAGCAAAGTCCAATCATGAAGTGAACTTATTACCAACGCTAAGCACAAATCCATTGGTAAGTGGTTCCAACTTCCTTTTGTACTACCTTTGCATCTCGGGTTATTGGTCAATACTGGTCGGTTCGGTTCTTCCTTCTTTGCTCTTGGGTTCGGTTCGGATCCATGCTCATTCATCGTCATCGGTTCGGGTCGGTTATCCTAAGCTACGTCAGTTCGGGTCGAAATCCTTCAGGTTGCCCCATTGTACATCGGGTCGGGTCGAGTCCTTCAAGCGGGTCGGGTCGAGCGTCTACTCCGGGTCGGGTCGAGTTGCTTCACCCTTCTATTCTTTGCTCCAGCTTTGGTTACCTTATCTGGTTCCGTCCCCCTATGCCAATCCGATCCGATCCTATTTCCTATATTCCGGTCCGTTGCTTCCCTCCGATCCGATCCCAATTCCTGTTGCCCTGTTCTGTTCCGTCCCCTATTCTAATCCGATCCGGTCCCTTAGTCCTACCCCGATCCGTTCACCTTGTCTTCAGCCGATCCGATCCAGTTCCACACACATGGCCTTCCTTTTTGCCAAATGCGTCGCACCAATCTCCGGTTCGGTTCGGAGTCTTTGCCCAATCGCCATTTCCGATCCGAGCCCCTCCTCCGATCCGATCCGAAAACCTGCAGTGTTCCTGAGACTTTCCAACAAGTGTTTATACGTCTCTCGACGACGTTTTCGACCATTCTAACTATTGAAATCAATCACAAAGCATACCAAAGAGTCATATCAACACATACAAGTGACCTCAAACACCAAAACAACCATATGATATGATAAAATGGATCAAACTTAGCCAAAACCCCATGTTTTCCCTTAATCCCTCTTAATCATGTTTAAGCATATGATTAGCAAAACTTCTTCAAATTAACCCAAACTCATATCAGAGGTCTAAAACATTATTTATGATTTTATAAACATTTTTCCAGAATTTATTTTCGTCTAAAAACACTAATTAGCACTAATCACCCCAAATAACCCCAATTAGTGCATAAAGCAAGCTAATCACTCACCTTAGCCACAAAACAAACTAAGATCTGAAATAATTCTCTGATTTGATGCGAATCCCAATGCTAACAGCAGCTCCAAGGTTGATTAGGTGAAGATCTTCTTTGATTAGGAGTTGCTAAGCCAAATCCTTGACCAAGAGATGATTTGAAGGTGATTTAGAGGTTGGATGCCATTTTTAGGGATCCTTGGTGATAAGTGGAGGCTAGAAAACTGAAATGGAATGATTCTCCATCTCATTTCAGCCCTCCCATAACCCTAATCCCGAAATGGGTTATGGGCCTACTCACTAATCACCCGATTTGGCCCGGTTAAGCAGTTTTTCACCCTCCAAACCTTGTTTCAGCCATATCTCCCAAACGGTAAGTCCGTTTGGCTATTATGACCACTCTACGAAAAGAGAAACCATCAAACGAATCTAATGGAAGTGGTTTCAGGTCAAAATTCCTTCCCTACCAAAAGTTATGGCCAAAACAGTACCAACTAGGGGCAAAATGGTCATTTAAAAATCGACAAAAATCATGAACAGGGGAAATGACTCTAATAGATGTTTCCCAAAGTTACATGACCATACAACTTCACACGGGAAAGAAATAAATATTCTGCAATCCTATGATGTGTAGAACACGGGTCGTTACACTCTCCCCCCCTTAAGAAATTTCGCCCCCGAAATTCCCTAATCAAAACACACACAAGGGTCCCGCATGCCTATCAATCATAAAACAACCATCAAACATGCAAAACAAGCAAAACAAGTCTATCCTAGCATGCGGAGTAACTAAATCGCAAAGTAAATCTTACCAGGCAAAGAGTTCTGGATAAGCCTTTCTGATGCTTTCCTCTGTCTCCCATGCACAATCATTTTCGTCCTCGCCCCACTGAACTTTGACTAGCTTCACCGACTTTCTTCGAAGTTGCTTCGTATCATGCCCCACAATACGAATCGGCTTGCGGTCCTCAACCGCCTCAGGTTCTACTTCGAAGTCCTCTAACTGATCAGGTGAAATAGTCACATTTGAGTCGTGAACGAACTTCCTTGGTTGGGAAACATGAAACACATTGTGAACTCCTGCCATTTTCTCTGGTAAGCCAACTCTATACGCCAAATTCCCAACTTCCTCGAGAACTTGGAAAGGACCCACAAATCTTGGTGCCAACTTGCCTCTCCTGCCAAATCGTATCACGCTTTTCAACGGAGAGATCTTGACAAACACCAAGTCACCAACGGAGAATTTCAAATCTCTTCTCCTCTTATCAGCATAGCTTTTCTGCCTATCTTGGGCTGCCTTCATTCGTTGCTGAATGATCTTGATCTTATCGGAAGTTTCTCTCACCACATCTGGTCCAAGCACAAACTTCTCGCCAGTCTCTATCCAACATGATGGTGAGTTGCACGGTCTTCCGTACAAAGCTTCATATGGAGCCATACCAATACTGGATTGGTAGCTATTATTATATGCAAACTCCACTAGATGCAAATGGTCATCCCATGATCCACCAAAGTCCAATATACACGCTCTCAAGAGATCTTCCAATATACGATTCACCCTCTCCGTCTGACCGTCGGTCTGAGGATGATATGCGGTACTGAGATGTAATTCTGATCCTAAAGCCTCTTGTAAGCTCTTCCAAAACCCACTAGTGAACAACGGGTCTCGGTCACTCACAATGCTTTTGGGTACTCCATGAAATCTCACTACCCACTTCATATACAATTCTGCTAACTTGGCTGCCGTTCTGGTCGATTTGACTGGTATAAATCTTGCACTCTTGGTCAGTCGATCCACAATTACCCAAATGCTATCATGTCCCGATCTAGTCCTCGGTAAACCATCGATAAAATCCATCGAAACTTGTTCCCATTTCCATTCGGGAATTTCTAATGGTTGCAACAACCCACTAGGCTTCTTCTGCTCGGCTTTAACTAGCTGACAATTCATGCATTTGGATATGAACTTCCCAACGTCTCTTTTCATCCTTTCCCAGTAGTAAGTCTGTCTCATGTCTCTATACATCTTATTACCACCGGGATGTATAGTCAGTTTTGAGTGATGACATTCTCTAAGCACTTCATCTCTCAAACCATTCACGTTGGGCACAACTAGTCTTCCATTCTTTCGAAGCCATCCATCTCGATCAAGCCCATACACATTCATCTCCTCTTCGATACCCATCTCTAACTTGGAGATGATTTCTAATAGGTTAGGATCGTTCCTCTGGTTGGAACCAATCCGCTCCATCAAAGTGGGTCTGACCGTCAAACTAGCTAGCATAACTGGATCCAATTCGCACCTTGGTCTGAAATCAAACCCCGCGATATACTCCAGCTGCTTCCATTCAAGAAACATTGCCCCTAAGCTGGCATGTCTCCTACTCAAGGCATCGGCTACCGCGTTACCCTTCCCAGGTGTATATGTGATATCAAAATCATACGAAGCCAAGAACTCTAACCATCTCTGCTGACGGAGATTCAAATCTTTCTGAGAGAAGAGATACTTTAACGATTTATGATCGGTAAACAGCTCAAATCTTTCTCCCAAGAGGTAATGTCTCCACATCTTCAGCGCAAATACAATCGCTGCCAATTCCAAATCATGGGTAGGGTACTTCTTCTCATGTGGCTTTAGCTGTCGACTAGCATAAGCTACAACCCTACCTCCTTGCATCAATACCGCACCCAGTCCGGTACCACAAGCATCCGTGTATACCGTCATCTCTTCATTCCCCTTAGGAATGACTAACACTGGCACACGCGTCAACCTCTCCTTTAGACTTTTGAAGGCATCCTCACACACTCCGTCCCAGACGAAGGACTGATTCTTCTTAGTCAACTGAGTCAACGGTGCTGCTATCTTGGAGAAGTCCTGGATAAATTTACGATAATATCCAGCTAATCCCAAGAAACTTCTTACATCTGTTGCATTCTTGGGCGTAGACCAATCTTGTACCGTAGCCACCTTTGCAGGGTCCACGGCAATACCATTCTCTGAAACAACATGGCCCAAGAATCTCACTTCTCTCCTCCAGAAGTGACACTTAGAAAACTTCGCTTTCAATTGGTGTCTTCTCAACACCTCCAACACAATTCTCAAATGTTCCTTGTGTTCCTCTTCTGTCCTCGAGTAAACAAGGATATCGTCTACGAACACAAGAACAAACTTATTCAATTGGTCTCTGAATACTCTATTCATAAGATCCACGAAGTATGCTGGTGCATTGGTCAACCCGAATGGCATGACCAACCACTCATAGAACCCAGACGGCGTCCTAAATGCCGTTTTAGCTATACTATCTGCTGCTACACGGAGCTGATGAAATCCTGTCGCGAGGTCCAACTGGGAGAACACTCTTGCTCCTTCCAGCTGATCAAACAAATCATCTATCCGCGGTAGAGGATACTTATTCTTCCTCGTCACCTTATTTAACTCGCGATAGTCCACACACAATCGAAGGGAACCATCTGCCTTAGTAGCAAACACAACTGGTGCTCCCCACTCGGAAACACTTCTTCTAATAAATCCCTTCTTCAAAAGATCGCTAACTTGCACCTCGAGCTCTCGCTGTTCTCGTGGTGCCATACGACGAAGTGGCATCACTATAGGTCTGGCATCTTTCACTAAATCAATACGAAACTCAATCTCTCGGTGTGGTGGAAGTCCGGTCACTTCCTCGAAGATGTCCGGGTACTGGCCAACCACGGGCAAACCTGATAACTCATCATGCGGGATGTCGAGGGAATTTACAAAACTAGCCATTACCCCATCACAGGGTAGATTACCAAACACTACCCTCCGCCCATCATCCGCCCTAACTGTCACCAAAAAGCCCTCACAGTCTACCACCACCCCGTATCTTTGGAGCCAATCGACTCCCAAAATAATGCCATACCCAGTAAAGCCCAAAACAAAGCAATCACAAACAAACATACATCCATGACTCGATAAGACCACATTACGACAGATCATACTGAGGTTTGTTGAACCACCAATCGGGTTCGTCACAGGTAATGGTCTATCGACTAACTCGGGTTCCAATCCCAACCTATCTACCAGGTCACTAGATATGAAGGAATGGGAAGCCCCGGTATCGAACAAAACTCTAACAGGAAGATCATAAATGGAAAGCATACCTTGAATAACGACTCCCTTTCCTTTCTCCGCCGCAGTTGGGGCATTCGACGAAGAAGGAACAGCATTGATGGCATATGCTTTCACAATCTGATTCTCCTTCAGAGGTTGCGGGCACTTATCCTTAAAATGTCCCTCCTGGCCACAGTTAAAGCACTTCTTTCCCACTGTCTTGGCCCTACATTCCCTTGCATAATGGCCCTTCTTTCCACATTTGAAGCACTCGACTTCTTTCCTACTTTTCTTCTGGCCATCCTTAGCTTGGTTCTGCTTCCTCTTATTCTGAGAGTTATTCTTGCCTCCACCGCTTGCTTGCGGCTTTGGCTCTTCAGCAGATGCAGCAACAACCCCAGTCTTCGGCTTAGGGTAAAGACTTTCTGACCTCAAAGCTTTTCCCACGATCGACTCAAACGTCTCATCGATGTGATTAATCAGCCTCTCCCCTAAGTATTCATCCAAACCAGTGATGAACTTCTCATTTTTCTTTTCGGGAGTATCGATTAAAGATAACCCATACTTCGACAAAGTGTCGAACTCAGCAACATAATCCGATACTGCTCTTCCATTCTGCTTAAGCTCCAAGAACTTCCTAAACAATTCCGACTTCTGGGCAGCTGGGATATACTTGTCGCTAAAGCGAGCTTTAAACTGATCCCAAGTAACTTGATCTTCTGGTGTTGCTGCCCTAATAGCATTCCACCAATTCATCGCTCGTCCTTGCAGCTGACGAGACGCTAGCCTTCTCTTCATCGCATCCTCGATACCCAAGTCATCGAAGATCCGATCACAGCTATCCAACCAATCCTGAACATCCGTGGCCGATTCTGTTCCGTGGAACGGCTTTCCACCAAGATTAGTGTAATCCTTACTCAACTTGGCGAAATCGACCCTAGGCGCTTGCACTACTGGGCCACCACCAACTCCGGGGTTAGGAACTGCCCCTTGCACTTCTCTAAGCATGTCCCTCATGAGGTCGGTAAACATCGCCCTCATGTCAGCGGCACTTCCATTATTGGCCCCTCTACCAGTACCTCTCACATATCGGCTCATCGTCAATCTGTGAAAGGAAAACGATTAACGACCCCATAGTGGTACTAGTGCAGTGCAACTTCATTCTTATACTACTAATAGTATATATATATATATACATAGCTTTTGAAAACCAAAGTAATCACAAATACGCGCTCTCATATACGTACTAACTCTCCCTAGTGTCTTTCCCTAGGTTAACTACGCAACCTAGAGCTCTGATACCAAGTGTGACGGCCCGCCCCGCACCAACCGACATTTACTCCAATTGTGCGCTGTACACATGTCCAATTGGCATGGGACGGTCGCCAAAGAATGAGAAAGAAAGAAGATGAACCAAATAAAGAACCTGTAATATGTCTCACAGCGCATGGGATAAAATATAATAATCAACATATACTTGACATAAAACAGATGAGACAGTGCATAAGCTGAAAACTTGAACTAACATCATCAGAGTAGCGGAAAACATCAAATACAGCTTATTACAACTTCAAAATACTGTCTCTAAGATAACCAAAATAGGTATGCTACTAATGCCCAAAGTAGATACCGATCACGACACAGGGAGAATAACTATATATCATACGTGGAGCCTCCTGCTCGTCTTCAGTCCATCTACCAAGCGCACTACCAGCTATCCCTGTCTCTAGTCTGCTCGTGTGAGCACCCAGAGTAATAAGAAGAAACATAAAACTCTGGGTCAGACATCAGTCTGGTATGAGTGGTAGCAAGCATAAACAGAATAATAACAGGTATACTAAGTCATACCTGAACCTGGACCTGCAATCAAAGAGTTAGTACTACACGGTACAATACTCTAAGATGTCAATAACATATGGTGTGTAAATATACGGGGGTGGGGATGTGTATGTCAAACAATCAAGCATAGCAACCATCCTCACATCTCTCACTCAGTGCGTAAAGCATACGACATCCACTTCTTCGATCACTAGAGCACTTTACTAAAACGACAGAACTCGACTTTGTACGACTATGTACATTCCTACTACCACCAACGCCATACCTATGGGATCACGCCCAACGTTTCCATGACCCCACTCCATTGGTAGGTAGCTCCCTAGTCGCACCATATCCAAAGCCCGAGTCCGTCTCTCTACCTCCAACACCTAGTGATCCAAAGTCATAGACATCGACAACTCCTTAGCACACGTCCCGCAGCAAAGTCCAATCATGAAGTGAACTTATTACCAACGCTAAGCACAAATCCATTGGTAAGTGGTTCCAACTTCCTTTTGTACTACCTTTGCATCTCGGGTTATTGGTCAATACTGGTCGGTTCGGTTCTTCCTTCTTTGCTCTTGGGTTCGGTTCGGATCCATGCTCATTCATCGTCATCGGTTCGGGTCGGTTATCCTAAGCTACGTCAGTTCGGGTCGAAATCCTTCAGGTTGCCCCATTGTACATCGGGTCGGGTCGAGTCCTTCAAGCGGGTCGGGTCGAGCGTCTACTCCGGGTCGGGTCGAGTTGCTTCACCCTTCTATTCTTTGCTCCAGCTTTGGTTACCTTATCTGGTTCCGTCCCCCTATGCCAATCCGATCCGATCCTATTTCCTATATTCCGGTCCGTTGCTTCCCTCCGATCCGATCCCAATTCATGTTGCCCTGTTCTGTTCCGTCCCCTATTCTAATCCGATCCGGTCCCTTAGTCCTACCCCGATCCGTTCACCTTGTCTTCAGCCGATCCGATCCAGTTCCACACACATGGCCTTCCTTTTTGCCAAATGCGTCGCACCAATCTCCGGTTCGGTTCGGAGTCTTTGCCCAATCGCCATTTCCGATCCGAGCCCCTCCTCCGATCCGATCCGAAAACCTGCAGTGTTCCTGAGACTTTCCAACAAGTGTTTATACGTCTCTCGACGACGTTTTCGACCATTCTAACTATTGAAATCAATCACAAAGCATACCAAAGAGTCATATCAACACATACAAGTGACCTCAAACACCAAAACAACCATATGATATGATAAAATGGATCAAACTTAGCCAAAACCCCATGTTTTCCCTTAATCCCTCTTAATCATGTTTAAGCATATGATTAGCAAAACTTCTTCAAATTAACCCAAACTCATATCAGAGGTCTAAAACATTATTTATGATTTTATAAACATTTTTCCAGAATTTATTTTCGTCTAAAAACACTAATTAGCACTAATCACCCCAAATAACCCCAATTAGTGCATAAAGCAAGCTAATCACTCACCTTAGCCACAAAACAAACTAAGATCTGAAATAATTCTCTGATTTGATGCGAATCCCAATGCTAACAGCAGCTCCAAGGTTGATTAGGTGAAGATCTTCTTTGATTAGGAGTTGCTAAGCCAAATCCTTGACCAAGAGATGATTTGAAGGTGATTTAGAGGTTGGATGCCATTTTTAGGGATCCTTGGTGATAAGTGGAGGCTAGAAAACTGAAATGGAATGATTCTCCATCTCATTTCAGCCCTCCCATAACCCTAATCCCGAAATGGGTTATGGGCCTACTCACTAATCACCCGATTTGGCCCGGTTAAGCAGTTTTTCACCCTCCAAACCTTGTTTCAGCCATATCTCCCAAACGGTAAGTCCGTTTGGCTATTATGACCACTCTACGAAAAGAGAAACCATCAAACGAATCTAATGGAAGTGGTTTCAGGTCAAAATTCCTTCCCTACCAAAAGTTATGGCCAAAACAGTACCAACTAGGGGCAAAATGGTCATTTAAAAATCGACAAAAATCATGAACAGGGGAAATGACTCTAATAGATGTTTCCCAAAGTTACATGACCATACAACTTCACACGGGAAAGAAATAAATATTCTGCAATCCTATGATGTGTAGAACACGGGTCGTTACACTCTCCCCCCCTTAAGAAATTTCGCCCCCGAAATTCCCTAATCAAAACACACACAAGGGTCCCGCATGCCTATCAATCATAAAACAACCATCAAACATGCAAAACAAGCAAAACAAGTCTATCCTAGCATGCGGAGTAACTAAATCGCAAAGTAAATCTTACCAGGCAAAGAGTTCTGGATAAGCCTTTCTGATGCTTTCCTCTGTCTCCCATGCACAATCATTTTCGTCCTCGCCCCACTGAACTTTGACTAGCTTCACCGACTTTCTTCGAAGTTGCTTCGTATCATGCCCCACAATACGAATCGGCTTGCGGTCCTCAACCG
Source organism: Allium sativum (assembly GCA_030737875.1). Taxonomy (NCBI): domain Eukaryota; kingdom Viridiplantae; phylum Streptophyta; class Magnoliopsida; order Asparagales; family Amaryllidaceae; genus Allium; species Allium sativum. The sequence continues at coordinate 268,415,550 of CM060922.1, read as the reverse complement.
CCTCAGGTTCTACTTCGAAGTCCTCTAACTGATCAGGTGAAATAGTCACATTTGAGTCGTGAACGAACTTCCTTGGTTGGGAAACATGAAACACATTGTGAACTCCTGCCATTTTCTCTGGTAAGCCAACTCTATACGCCAAATTCCCAACTTCCTCGAGAACTTGGAAAGGACCCACAAATCTTGGTGCCAACTTGCCTCTCCTGCCAAATCGTATCACGCTTTTCAACGGAGAGATCTTGACAAACACCAAGTCACCAACGGAGAATTTCAAATCTCTTCTCCTCTTATCAGCATAGCTTTTCTGCCTATCTTGGGCTGCCTTCATTCGTTGCTGAATGATCTTGATCTTATCGGAAGTTTCTCTCACCACATCTGGTCCAAGCACAAACTTCTCGCCAGTCTCTATCCAACATGATGGTGAGTTGCACGGTCTTCCGTACAAAGCTTCATATGGAGCCATACCAATACTGGATTGGTAGCTATTATTATATGAAAACTCCACTAGATGCAAATGGTCATCCCATGATCCACCAAAGTCCAATATACACGCTCTCAAGAGATCTTCCAATAAACGATTCACCCTCTCCGTCTGACCGTCGGTCTGAGGATGATATGCGGTACTGAGATGTAATTCTGATCCTAAAGCCTCTTGTAAGCTCTTCCAAAACCCACTAGTGAACAACGGGTCTCGGTCACTCACAATGCTTTTGGGTACTCCATGAAATCTCACTACCCACTTCATATACAATTCTGCTAACTTGGCTGCCGTTCTGGTCGATTTGACTGGTATAAATCTTGCACTCTTGGTCAGTCGATCCACAATTACCCAAATGCTATCATGTCCCGATCTAGTCCTCGGTAAACCATCGATAAAATCCATCGAAACTTGTTCCCATTTCCATTCGGGAATTTCTAATGGTTGCAACAACCCACTAGGCTTCTTCTGCTCGGCTTTAACTAGCTGACAATTCATGCATTTGGATATGAACTTCCCAACGTCTTTTTTCATCCTTTCCCAGTAGTAAGTCTGTCTCATGTCTCTATACATCTTATTACCACCGGGATGTATAGTCAGTTTTGAGTGATGACATTCTCTAAGCACTTCATCTCTCAAACCATTCACGTTGGGCACAACTAGTCTTCCATTCTTTCGAAGCCATCCATCTCGATCAAGCCCATACACATTCATCTCCTCTTCGATACCCATCTCTAACTTGGAGATGATTTCTAATAGGTTAGGATCGTTCCTCTGGTTGGAACCAATCCGCTCCATCAAAGTGGGTCTGACCGTCAAACTAGCTAGCATAACTGGATCCAATTCGCACCTTGGTCTGAAATCAAACCCCGCGATATACTCCAGCTGCTTCCATTCAAGAAACATTGCCCCTAAGCTGGCATGTCTCCTACTCAAGGCATCGGCTACCGCGTTACCCTTCCCAGGTGTATATGTGATATCAAAATCATACGAAGCCAAGAACTCTAACCATCTCTGCTGACGGAGATTCAAATCTTTCTGAGAGAAGAGATACTTTAACGATTTATGATCGGTAAACAGCTCAAATCTTTCTCCCAAGAGGTAATGTCTCCACATCTTCAGCGCAAATACAATCGCTGCCAATTCCAAATCATGGGTAGGGTACTTCTTCTCATGTGGCTTTAGCTGTCGACTAGCATAAGCTACAACCCTACCTCCTTGCATCAATACCGCACCCAGTCCGGTACCACAAGCATCCGTGTATACCGTCATCTCTTCATTCCCCTTAGGAATGACTAACACTGGCGCACGCGTCAACCTCTCCTTTAGACTTTTGAAGGCATCCTCACACACTCCGTCCCAGACGAAGGACTGATTCTTCTTAGTCAACTGAGTCAACGGTGCTGCTATCTTGGAGAAGTCCTGGATAAATTTACGATAATATCCAGCTAATCCCAAGAAACTTCTTACATCTGTTGCATTCTTGGGCGTAGACCAATCTTGTACCGTAGCCACCTTTGCAGGGTCCACGGCAATACCATTCTCTGAAACAACATGGCCCAAGAATCTCACTTCTCTCCTCCAGAAGTGACACTTAGAAAACTTCGCTTTCAATTGGTGTCTTCTCAACACCTCCAACACAATTCTCAAATGTTCCTTGTGTTCCTCTTCTGTCCTCGAGTAAACAAGGATATCGTCTACGAACACAAGAACAAACTTATTCAATTGGTCTCTGAATACTCTATTCATAAGATCCACGAAGTATGCTGGTGCATTGGTCAACCCGAATGGCATGACCAACCACTCATAGAACCCAGACGGCGTCCTAAATGCCGTTTTAGCTATACTATCAGATGCTACACGGAGCTGATGAAATCCTGTCGCGAGGTCCAACTGGGAGAACACTCTTGCTCCTTCCAGCTGATCAAACAAATCATCTATCCGCGGTAGAGGATACTTATTCTTCCTCGTCACCTTATTTAACTCGCGATAGTCCACACACAATCGAAGGGAACCATCTGCCTTAGTAGCAAACACAACTGGTGCTCCCCACTCGGAAACACTTCTTCTAATAAATCCCTTCTTCAAAAGATCGCTAACTTGCACCTCGAGCTCTCGCTGTTCTCGTGGTGCCATACGACGAAGTGGCATCACTATAGGTCTGGCATCTTTCACTAAATCAATACGAAACTCAATCTCTCGGTGTGGTGGAAGTCCGGTCACTTCCTCGAAGATGTCCGGGTACTGGCCAACCACGGGCAAACCTGATAACTCATCATGCGGGATGTCGAGGGAATTTACAAAACTAGCCATTACCCCATCACAGGGTAGATTACCAAACACTACCCTCCGCCCATCATCCGCCCTAACTGTCACCAAAAAGCCCTCACAGTCTACCACCACCCCGTATCTTTGGAGCCAATCGACTCCCAAAATAATGCCATACCCAGTAAAGCCCAAAACAAAGCAATCACAAACAAACATACATCCATGACTCGATAAGACCACATTACGATAGATCATACTGAGGTTTGTTGAACCACCAATCGGGTTCGTCACAGGTAATGGTCTATCGACTAACTCGGGTTCCAATCCCAACCTATCTACCAGGTCACTAGATATGAAGGAATGGGAAGCCCCGGTATCGAACAAAACTCTAACAGGAAGATCATAAATGGAAAGCATACCTTGAATAACGACTCCCTTTCCTTTCTCCGCCGCAGTTGGGGCATTCGACGAAGAAGGAACAGCATTGATGGCATATGCTTTCACAATCTGATTCTCCTTCAGAGGTTGCGGGCACTTATCCTTAAAATGTCCCTCCTGGCCACAGTTAAAGCACTTCTTTCCCACTGTCTTGGCCCTACATTCCCTTGCATAATGGCCCTTCTTTCCACATTTGAAGCACTCGACTTCTTTCCTACTTTTCTTCTGGCCATCCTTAGCTTGGTTCTGCTTCCTCTTATTCTGAGAGTTATTCTTGCCTCCACCGCTTGCTTGCGGCTTTGGCTCTTCAGCAGATGCAGCAACAACCCCAGTCTTCGGCTTAGGGTAAAGACTTTCTGACCTCAAAGCTTTTCCCACGATCGACTCAAACGTCTCATCGATGTGATTAATCAGCCTCTCCCCTAAGTATTCATCCAAACCAGTGATGAACTTCTCATTTTTCTTTTCGGGAGTATCGATTAAAGATAACCCATACTTCGACAAAGTGTCGAACTCAGCAACATAATCCGATACTGCTCTTCCATTCTGCTTAAGCTCCAAGAACTTCCTAAACAATTCCGACTTCTGGGCAGCTGGGATATACTTGTCGCTAAAGCGAGCTTTAAACTGATCCCAAGTAACTTGATCTTCTGGTGTTGCTGCCCTAATAGCATTCCACCAATTCATCGCTCGTCCTTGCAGCTGACGAGACGCTAGCCTTCTCTTCATCGCATCCTCGATACCCAAGTCATCGAAGATCCGATCACAGCTATCCAACCAATCCTGAACATCCGTGGCCGATTCTGTTCCGTGGAACGGCTTTCCACCAAGATTAGTGTAATCCTTACTCAACTTGGCGAAATCGACCCTAGGCGCTTGCACTACTGGGCCACCACCAACTCCGGGGTTAGGAACTGCCCCTTGCACTTCTCTAAGCATGTCCCTCATGAGGTCGGTAAACATCGCCCTCATGTCAGCGGCACTTCCATTATTGGCCCCTCTACCAGTACCTCTCACATATCGGCTCATCGTCAATCTGTGAAAGGAAAACGATTAACGACCCCATAGTGGTACTAGTGCAGTGCAACTTCATTCTTATACTACTAATAGTATGTATATATACATAGCTTTTGAAAACCAAAGTAATCACAAATACGCGCTCTCATATACGTACTAACTCTCCCTAGTGTCTTTCCCTAGGTTAACTACGCAACCTAGAGCTCTGATACCAAGTGTGACGGCCCGCCCCGCACCAACCGACATTTACTCCAATTGTGCGCTGTACACATGTCCAATTGGCATGGGACGGTCGCCAAAGAATGAGAAAGAAAGAAGATGAACCAAATAAAGAACCTGTAATATGTCTCACAGCGCATGGGATAAAATATAATAATCAACATATACTTGACATAAAACAGATGAGACAGTGCATAAGCTGAAAACTTGAACTAACATCATCAGAGTAGCGGAAAACATCAAATACAGCTTATTACAACTTCAAAATACTGTCTCTAAGATAACCAAAATAGGTATGCTACTAATGCCCAAAGTAGATACCGATCACGACATAGGGAGAATAACTATATATCATACGTGGAGCCTCCTGCTCGTCTTCAGTCCATCTACCAAGCGCACTACCAGCTATCCCTGTCTCTAGTCTGCTCGTGTGAGCACCCAGAGTAATAAGAAGAAACATAAAACTCTGGGTCAGACATCAGTCTGGTATGAGTGGTAGCAAGCATAAACAGAATAATAACAGGTATACTAAGTCATACCTGAACCTGGACCTGCAATCAAAGAGTTAGTACTACACGGTACAATACTCTAAGATGTCACTAACATATGGTGTGTAAATATACGGGGGTGGGGATGTGTATGTCAAACAATCAAGCATAGCAACCATCCTCACATCTCTCACTCAGTGCGTAAAGCATACGACATCCACTTCTTCGATCACTAGAGCACTTTACTAAAACGACAGAACTCGACTTTGTACGACTATGTACATTCCTACTACCACCAACGCCATACCTATGGGATCACGCCCAACGTTTCCATGACCCCACTCCATTGGTAGGTAGCTCCCTAGTCGCACCATATCCAAAGCCCGAGTCCGTCTCTCTACCTCCAACACCTAGTGATCCAAAGTCATAGACATCGACAACTCCTTAGCACACGTCCCGCAGCAAAGTCCAATCATGAAGTGAACTTATTACCAATGCTAAGCACAAATCCATTGGTAAGTGGTTCCAACTTCCTTTTGTACTACCTTTGCATCTCGGGTTATTGGTCAATACTGGTCGGTTCGGTTCTTCCTTCTTTGCTCTTGGGTTCGGTTCGGATCCATGCTCATTCATCGTCATCGGTTCGGGTCGGTTATCCTAAGCTACGTCAGTTCGGGTCGAAATCCTTCAGGTTGCCCCATTGTACATCGGGTCGGGTCGAGTCCTTCAAGCGGGTCGGGTCGAGCGTCTACTCCGGGTCGGGTCGAGTTGCTTCACCCTTCTATTCTTTGCTCCAGCTTTGGTTACCTTATCTGGTTCCGTCCCCCTATGCCAATCCGATCCGATCCTATTTCCTATATTCCGGTCCGTTGCTTCCCTCCGATCCGATCCCAATTCATGTTGCCCTGTTCTGTTCCGTCCCCTATTCTAATCTGATCCGGTCCCTTAGTCCTACCCCGATCCGTTCACCTTGTCTTCAGCCGATCCGATCCAGTTCCACACACATGGCCTTCCTTTTTGCCAAATGCGTCGCACCAATCTCCGGTTCGGTTCGGAGTCTTTGCCCAATCGCCATTTCCGATCCGAGCCCCTCCTCCGATCCGATCCGAAAACCTGCAGTGTTCCTGAGACTTTCCAACAAGTGTTTATACGTCTCTCGACGACGTTTTCGACCATTCTAACTATTGAAATCAATCACAAAGCATACCAAAGAGTCATATCAACACATACAAGTGACCTCAAACACCAAAACAACCATATGATATGATAAAATGGATCAAACTTAGCCAAAACCCCATGTTTTCCCTTAATCCCTCTTAATCATGTTTAAGCATATGATTAGCAAAACTTCTTCAAATTAACCCAAACTCATATCAGAGGTCTAAAACATTATTTATGATTTTATAAACATTTTTCCAGAATTTATTTTCGTCTAAAAACACTAATTAGCACTAATCACCCCAAATAACCCCAATTAGTGCATAAAGCAAGCTAATCACTCACCTTAGCCACAAAACAAACTAAGATCTGAAATAATTCTCTGATTTGATGCGAATCCCAATGCTAACAGCAGCTCCAAGGTTGATTAGGTGAAGATCTTCTTTGATTAGGAGTTGCTAAGCCAAATCCTTGACCAAGAGATGATTTGAAGGTGATTTAGAGGTTGGATGCCATTTTTAGGGATCCTTGGTGATAAGTGGAGGCTAGAAAACTGAAATGGAATGATTCTCCATCTCATTTCAGCCCTCCCATAACCCTAATCCCGAAATGGGTTATGGGCCTACTCACTAATCACCCGATTTGGCCCGGTTAAGCAGTTTTTCACCCTCCAAACCTTGTTTCAGCCATATCTCCCAAACGGTAAGTCCGTTTGGCTATTATGACCACTCTACGAAAAGAGAAACCATCAAACGAATCTAATGGAAGTGGTTTCAGGTCAAAATTCCTTCCCTACCAAAAGTTATGGCCAAAACAGTACCAACTAGGGGCAAAATGGTCATTTAAAAATCGACAAAAATCATGAACAGGGGAAATGACTCTAATAGATGTTTCCCAAAGTTACATGACCATACAACTTCACACGGGAAAGAAATAAATATTCTGCAATCCTATGATGTGTAGAACACGGGTCGTTACAGATAGCGTTATGGAAATTTGAAAGATATATAGATATCGTTATTTCCAATACGATATTTGTTGGTCATAGAATTTGATATTGAATATAAGCCGATATATTTTTTATTCAGAGCCTTGTATTTAATATCAAATGGGATTTGGGTTTGTCGTGAATGGTGTCTTCATTAACACTGTTCTTAAGCCCAATTGAGAAAAAGATTAAATCTTTTTATTTAGATTTAATGAAGTGTACCAATTAAATAATATTTAATTGGAATTGAATTGGTATTGATTTTTGGGTTTATCGTGAACAGTGTTTTAAATAACACTTGTTCTTTAACCCGATAATTAATGGAATGTGATTTTGGGTTTCTCGTGAACCGTGTTTTAAATGACACAGGTTCTTTAACCCAGATAAGGATTAAAACTAAGTGCAGTTTTAATGAATCTTTAATTAGATTGAAAAGATCGAGAATGGAGTATCACCAGTTTTACTCCAGGCGATAGTTAAATCTTTAATTAGATTTGAACGTGAAATGGTAATTGAATTTACCGATAACACCGTGGTGTTAGATATGAAGTATTACCAGTTTTACTTCATGGGATGAATAGGTTGGGATTGGGAAATAAATGATTACTCCGGTGTGGTTCGCTAATCCCGACTAGTTTGAATTGATATTCAAAGAAGATTAAAGAATAAATTTAAAGAAATTATCTTTGATAAAATCTATGGGAACTTTTCCCAAAGTATAAGAATATTTGAATAAAAAAATATTCTGAATTGGAATAAGGCGTATGTTGTGTTTGTGTAATACTTGTTTATTATATATGCGAGTTATTCAGAAAGACCGGGTTTATCCCATTCTGAATAACTAATTCGACGTGGTGTCGAAGATGAAGACGGTGGTTGAAGACCGGAGGTCTTCACGTCGTTTGGATAATTACTGATGATCTTGATTGGGCCGTACACCCAAGAGGAGGGAATTAGTTAGTGATCGTCCAGACGTACTTGGAGATCGATGGATATGCGAGGTACAAGGTGCCTTCGGTTTCGTTCAGACCCAGAACGAACTTGTAAATGGACTGTGTATCTGACATTGGATTTTATTCTGTGTGATTGATTTCTATTAAATATATATCTGTTTGGCGGTGGAGAATTTATTCTCTTGCTTAACGCCCTTCTCTAAGACGTACGAGCTCAGAGGTTATATATTGATGGATATCAAACGCATGGAGTGAATTGCCTGTGTGGCATGCCTAAGTGGCAATTGATCGAGGCTTCTGTTGAAAAGCAAAGTCTTATGGTTGATGATCAAAGCACCGCATGTGTGGCATAGCTTTGTGTAACGTGAATTCGCGAGCCTCACACCCCGGTGGTGAACCAAAAACGGGAGAGGACCTCAGGGAGGACATGCATTTCTTTCTAGTTAGAAGTGGCGTCAGTGGTTTTACACGCCCTGGCGAGTTTGACTTATGTGGTTGTTGTTGTTGCGAGGCGCCTCGGTTAGATCGGACGATCCGGGTCCGATGGAGTCATTCGTTGGCTCATTTACGCCCTAAAGGGCAGGGAAACGCGGTGTTCAAGTATTTTAATCCACATCGGTGGACCGGCCCTGACGATCCAAAGGTCACTCGAGCTCTGACCCGAGGGGCGGACTAGAGCGTCTCGAATTCGGTGAGGACTATCTTTTGCCTCGGTTCACAGACGGAAATCCAATCTCCAAATACGTGACATTAGCGGTTTTGATTGTATAGCCTAGTATGGCGACATGATATATGGTACCCATGCTGTCTATGATTGATACTTATGATTTGAAGTTGTTTTATACACTATGCACTTATAATAGCATCAAATGATTTGTTTTAAACATACTAAGCATGTTTGGCTATTATAAGGGAAAACCCTATCCCCCGGCTTGCGTTGCATTGTGTGATAGGATCTGGGCCTTATAATAGCTTCATTTTTCCAAAAAGCATTGCGCTGTTTTGTTGTATGCACTGGTATTCTTGGGAGGAAACCCGTTCCGTGTTATACGGCGTGGTCCCTTGATATACCTAATTTAAAGTAAAGTTTTAAATAACTGTTTTAGTTCTCACACCAGTCACATGACTAACCCGGAGTTTATTGTTTTAACCTAAATTCTGGGTGCCCTTATTTTGACATGGGCAACTAGTAGTTTTGGTTTTGCAGATTTATATTCACAGGATCCTGATTTACAGCTGGAACGATACTCGGAAAGCTCTGTATCCGTGTATTACTTCTAGTTGTGTTTTGTATTAATTTCCGCTGCTATGTGATGTATTGTAATCTCTGATATTTTGTGATATATTTTATTCATTCATACTCTGTATATTCTTGTATTCTAATGGAATTGTTGTAATATACAATGAAATGTTCTTCTGTTTGCGTTCTAATTTGTCGTGTTCTCAAAACAATCAGGCGTTTCGAACGGTCTGGGTCGGTTTAGCGACTGATTCGGATCGAGCGAAATTCCCGGTCGTTACATCGTGGTATCAGAGGTTTGGTTTACAAAGCTCAGAGAACAAGGAACATTAGAACCATACGAAAAAATTCATCAGAGATTGGATTAGTAGTATCCAATAGGAATGGCTCGTTAGAGATGGGATCAGTAGTATCCTAGAACAAGTGTGTGTAGGATCGATAATAACCCTAGAGGGGGGGTGAATAGGGTTTTAACACAAAATTTAAACTAAACACGGTAATAAAGAAATGCAGTAAAAATAAAATCACACGCAGATATACCCAGCTTCGGCAAACTGTGCCTACTGCTGCCTTTCTAAGATTTTTACTAGGAGATACAAACAGATCCCGCTTACAATCCTATGTAAACTCGCAACTCCTGCTCCTGTTTATCCCTAAGCTCAAAATCCTAGACTAGTCTGTATACCCTAGACTAGATTTTCTCAGATTACACTTCAATATTCTGTGCTCCCTAGTTTTACAATAAAACTAGAAAAGAAGTTTCAAAAAATTCAAAAAAAAAACTTAAAGGAAATAAGGGGAGGAGTTAAAAGTGGGGGGTCATCCCCTTTTCTTTGCACTAGCCCAAAGTGGTCGGGCCACTTTTATTTTGCGGTGCTCCCTTGTGTTTTCTTTAGCCCGATCCTCCCTTTTTCTCTGAAACAAAAGAATGGCGGCGGCGATTAGGGTTTCAGTGATTTTTCCCTAAATCAATCTCGGTGAAGTGTGTAATGGATTTCTGGAAGCTTGTTTTGCTTCTCCAGTGTATCTCCTTCGTCCTTGCGATCAATCTGAGTGAGTTTTATCAATTCTTGCAATTTAGGGTTTCGGATTTCTTTTGTGTGAATTGATCATAAAGTCGATGATGAATTGTGTGCTTTTATAAGGGTTTCTACACCCTGGTGCTCTGATTTCGTTGATGACTTGCTCGATTTGGCTGATTATTGGTGGTTTCCCCTTTTGGAATTCTCGAATGAAATTGAAATTTGTTGCCTTTAATACTTCGATGAATTTTGATGAAATACTGGACTTGATTGTGTGATTTCCCTCGGCTTTGAATAATTTGTGGCCCCTTTAAAAAAAATGCCGTGAATTCCTGAAATAAATTGTTGCCTCTTTTGAATTTCCTTTGCGTGATTTGTGGCTATGAATTTCGACATGATTTTGAACTGCTTGATTGTTTGCGTGAATTCCTGTGATTCTGGAAACAAAAATGAAAACAGATAATTGTTTTCCATATGTGATTGAAGATTTAAAAAGAAATATTCTTGCCAAAACAATCGTTGATTACATCCTTTCTGTTTTTGAATCTAGTCGACTTTCACAGATTAAATACTTGCCAAAGTTGAAACATTACTCTTTTGCAAATCTGTGAATTTTCAAAATGAATTTCCCAGAAGAAAATTGATTGTCTTGCCAAATATTCTCCTTGCTGATTTTCTGCACTTAAACAAATTGAATTCCTGCATAATTTCTGGAAACATATTTATGATTTCATGCCATAAAAAATGCTGTGATTTCTGTCCACATGCTTGCCACATGCTTGCCATTGGTTAATTGCCGAGAAGAATCTTCAAAAAAAAAAAAAAAAAAAAAACATTGTTCATTTATGAATTTTCTGACCATATTAAAACTAAATCATTCTTTGCATTGCCAAATTATTCTTGCAATCATCATTAAATCCGAATATTCTTGCATGACAAAATTATTTTCTTGCCAAACTTGCACAGAATTCTTTCCAAAAAATAATTGCTGTAATTTTAAACTGCCTTGGCTGATTCCTTGTTGTGTATACATGTACACATGTTTGTTCTTCATATTTGCTGTTTGGGTTGATTCATTCACTAGCACATGACTTGGGTGCACCTGAAACTGTTTCTGTGCTCGACCATGTATTTTGTCATTACCATGTTGGCTACTTGCTGACCATATCTGCACTCATGTTTGCTCGACCATATATGCTTTTCTATGCTCACTTTTGCTACTGCTTAATTGCTGAAATTCCCTGTTTGCCAAAATAAAAAAAACTGATTTGAACTTGGCACTTGGGATTTTCCATTTCATCACTGATTTGATTATTTGCTGAAACATGAACTTGAGCTTTGCTTTTGTGTTGGCTACTTTGGCTTGCATTTGTATTACTCTCGACCATGTTAATGCTGACATGTAAAAGCTCGACCATTTTGACTTTGGTGATTTTTGACTCCATGTTGACTTTGAAAGTTATTTGTTGGTTGACCTCTTTTGAACCTGTCTTGATTTTGACAATTCACTTTGTTTTGCTTAATACTTTGCTCATCACTTGTTTGATTCTGAAATAAAAAAAATAGCAGTCAAACTGTACTGAGTTGAGGCTGGTCAGAATCAGTTGGTTCTGATCAGCAAACCAGTATGGTTTTGATGTGGCTGTTCAAGTCTGAAATATGATGAGAAAAACACACAGAAAGCTGAGACAAAAATCAATCACACAGAGAATCATTTTTGTCAAAAGTATTTGTTTTAGTTCCAGTGTACTGTGTATTTTTCTTTCTTTTGTGACAGGTTACAGGATGATGCTTTGGACAGCTAAGGTGTTCTTAACAAGAATAATCCAGCAAGAAATGAGAAGAGAAAAAAATGAAGTGCTTGTAAAAAAAATTGTATGTATTGAAATTATTTGTAAAGTGATTTGTAAAGTCTTGTGTGTAAATGAATTGTAAAATAAATAATATTATTGGAAATAAAATTTATTTGATTTTTCTATATTCTGTGTAAATTCTGTGTTATTTTATTTTCCAATAATACTAGATATTCCACAATCAAACACTCCAGTAACAAAAATCTATTTGTTATCATCAAACAAAAATATTAGTATCAACAAACTCCCCCTTTTGATGATGACAAACAGACTTAAGATTTTTGTGAATAACGAGATGTGTTTGAACAAGGGCTCCCCCTACATTTGAGCTCCCCCTATCAGTTGTAAACAGACATGAGTAAAGAATTTGAAAATAACAAAAAAAAATTAAACACTTAGCATTAATGGCAAAATAAAATCTATAGACGTCTGTAAACAACACAAAATCTTAACTTCTTCTCCCCCTTTGTAATCATCAAAAGAATAACAATTTTGGTCATTTGTAAAGAGTATGGACTGTAATTAGTAATCAAGTCATTTGACAGTATCAGATTCAAACACTCCGAATAATCAAACAAAAAAAAATTAGAATAATCTGTAAAAGAAGAACACATTTCACAAGACAGAAAGTGGAACGATGGAATATTTAATATATATCAGGGATTTTTTTTTTTTAAATATATTTCAATAGCAAACTAACCACGCATGACCAGAGCTTGGATTTTTAAATGGAATTAGCTGCAACATGAAAAAAAAAAATCTATATTATACTGACTACGCATAACCAGATCTTGGATTTTTAAATGGAATCAGTGATAGCATGAAAAATAAGTATTCTCATAACCATGCATGACCAGAGCTTGGATTTTTAAATGAGATTAGAGGAATACTTATTATTATTATTATTATTATTTTTTTTGTGTATACTTAAATCCCCTTGATATATATAAAATAATAATGATTGATAGAAGGGTGATAGAGACAGAAGATGAAAGTGAACAAAAGTTCCTCAATTACTCATATTATAAAGCATATTTGATCGTATCAGAGCTACAAATTTTCAAACATCTCATATTCTGAAAACTTACACAGTCACAAATTTATCATAAATGTCCAAAAACAAACTGGTCTTTTCTTGATGATTTGAAGCATGGATTATTTGTCAGAAAGATAATTGCCAACAGAACGTCTTAAGAGAAAATTTATCCAAAAATGCTAAAAGATTAATTTATTTCTATAATTCCCAATTCCAAACGTAATCTGCAAAATCTGTCTTCAGAAAGGGGTTTTGTAAAAATATCAGCAAGTTGAGATTCGGTTGGAATAAATTCTATACAAATATCTTCACAAGCAATATGATCTCTAAGAAAGTGGTGTCTTACATCAATGTGTTTCGTGCGTGAGTGATGTACTGGATTATTTGATAAGTCAATTGCACTCTTACTATCACATTTTAAAGGAACTCGTTTATAACAAAGTCCAAAATCAGATAAAGTCTGCATCATCCATAAAATCTGTGCACAACAACTTCCTAAAGCAATATATTCAGCCTCAGTGGTGGATAAAGCAACACAGTTTTGTTTTCTACTTGACCACGACACAAGTGAATGACCTAGCATGAAGCACGTTCCACTAGTACTTTTTCTATCTGTGAGTGAACCAGCATAATCAGCATCAGTATACCCAACTAAATTAAAGTTATCACAAGAAGGATACCATAAGCCCAAATTTGGTGTGTGTAACAAATATCTTAGAATCCGTTTTGTGGCTTTTAGATGAGATTCCTTTGGATTTGATTGAAAACGAGCACACAAACAAACAGAAAACATAATATCAGGTCTAGAAGCAGAAAGATAAATAAGTGAACCGATAATACCGCGATATTTCTTTTGATCCACAGCAACACCTTTTTCATCTTTGTCAAGTTTGGTTGTTGGACTCATCGGTGTTTTCATTGGCTTTGCATCTTGAACTCCAAATCTCTTTAACAACTCCATCACGTACTTTGTTTGTGAGATAAAGATCCCTTTGCTACTTTGTTTGATTTGGAAACCAAGAAAGAATTTCAGCTCTCCAACCAAACTCATCTCAAATTTGTCCTGCATAACTTTTTCAAATTTTTCACATAAGACATTATTAGTAGCACCATATATGATATCATCAACATAAATTTGGACAATTAAAAAATCATCACCATCATGAGATAAAAACAAGGTTGTGTCAGCACTTCCCTTTTTAAAACCGTTTTCCAAGAGATATGTACACAGACAGTCATACCAAGCTCTAGGAGCTTGCTTAAGGCCATACAATGCTTTTTCCAGTTTGTATACATGATTTGGATAATCGTGACTCTCAAAACCAGGGGGTTGTTCAACATACACTTCTTCTTTTAGTTCTCCATTCAGAAAAGCACTCTTCACATCCATTTGCTTTAATTTGAACCCCTTAAAGCACGCAAAACTTAACAAAATTCTGATTGCTTCAAGCCTAGCAACTGGGGCAAAAGTTTCATCGAAGTCAACACCTTCGATTTGATTGTATCCCTTAGCGACCAACCTAGCTTTGTTTCTTGTTACGTTTCCAGATTCGTCAAGCTTATTTTTGAATACCCATTTTGTTCCAACAACTGGGTAGTCTTTTGGTCTGGGTACCAAGTTCCAGACTCTGTTTCTCTCAAACTGGTTAAGTTCCTCCTGCATAGCTAACAACCAAAATTCATCATTAAGAGCAACATCATAAGAACTTGGTTCTATTTCAGATACAAAGGCATTATGAATACAAAGAGTACAAACTTCCCTATTGAGAGAGGATCGTGTACGAACACCAGCAGTTGGACTTCCAATTACCAAATCTGGAGGATGACTTGGCTTGAATTTTAGTCTTTCGATATCTGTTGCTGCTTCAGTGGCTTTTTCATTGTTTGTCTCAACATCATTGTTTTCTTGTTCAATTTCTTGTGCACCAGCATCGTCTTTATCATCTTCAGGTATCGTATCCATATCTGATTCATTGAACTTGACGTTGACGGTTTCCACGATTGTTCTTGACTGTTTATTGAAGATTCTGTAAGCCTTACTTCTTGAGGAATAACCCATGAAGATTCCATCAACCGTTTTTGACTCAAATTTCCCAAGCTGTTCACCTGTGTTCAAAATGTAACAAGGACATCCAAACACTCTAAAATATGAGATGTTAGGCTTTTTGTTAGACCACAGTTCATATGACGTTTTATTAAGTAGTGGTCTAATCATAACTCTGTTCATTACATAGCATGAAGTATTGACTGCCTCAGCCCAGAAAGTTTGAGGCAATTGATATTCACATAACATAGATCTAGCCATTTCTTGTAATGTACGATTTTTCCTTTCAACCACCCCATTCTGTTGAGGTGTTCGAGGAGCGGAAAATTCATGTTTGAAACCATTTTCTTCACAAAGATTTTCAAAGTCTAAGTTTTGAAATTCACCTCCATGATCACTTCTTAAAGTTTTAATTGAAACCCCTTTTTCATTTTGGACAAGTTTTGAAAACTTTAAAAAATAATCAAAAGCTTCAGACTTTTTGGCTAGAAAGTAAACCCATGTAAACCTAGAGTAATCATCAACCAATACATAACAATAACGTTTACCATTTAAACTAGCAGTATCAGTAGGTCCAAACAAGTCCATATGAATCAATTCAAGCACTCGTGTAGTGCTAACGACATTTTTTGGACGGAAAGATGAACGACTAAGTTTTCCCATGGTACAAGCTTTACATACTTTGTTATTTTTGTAATTCTGATGTGGTAAACCCCTGACAAGTTCATTTGCTTTCAGTCTTTCAAGAAGACCCATACTTGCATGTGCCAACCTTCTGTGCCATAAGATTGCCTCCTCTTCTGTTGCTACCAAGCACCTAGATACTGTTACATCATCGAAAGAGAGAGTATAGACATTTCCTTTTCTTTTCCCTGTAAACACAACTTTTCCAGAGGAGATCTCAATGATTTTGCAATTATTACTATCAAACACAACATTCATTCCTTTATCACAAAGCTGACTGATGGAGATAAGATTGTGAAAGAGATTATCAACATATAAAACATCAGTTAAGGCAAAGATACTGTTACCTACTTTTCCTTTACCAATAATTTTACATTTGCTGTTGTCACCTAACGTCAGATTCCCACCTTTATGTTTTTCCAGGCTAAGGAACAGTCTTTTATCACCTGTCATATGTCTGGAGCAACCTGAATCCAAGTACCATTTTTGTTGCTCCTTAGCCCGCCAACATACCTACACAAACAGAGAAGGAGATGACCTAGAGAAACTTCTAGGCCTAATCATATCAGTAGTAGAAGAATGATAGTCATAAGATTCTTTTGGAATCCAAATTTGATTTTTCTTCTTATTTGTGTTCCAATCTTTGTGATAATTGTGTGCCAAGTGTTTAGGGACCCATACCTTTTTGAACTTCTGAATTTTACTGCTAATCTTGCAATTTTCATGACTGTGACCAATCACCCCACATTTTACACATTTGGGAAAAATACTTTTACCTTTAGCATTGTCACTTCCAGTTATTTCTTGTATCTTCCCAAAACCCAGTCCTTTTCTATTATTCCCAACCAATTGGTTTCCAAGTAACATTTTAAAAGATGTTTGACCGATTGAGAATTTATTCAATGTGACTTCTAGATCTTGGACTCTTGTTTTTAAGATTGTGTTCTCATTCACAAGTGAAGTGCATCGTTTAATGTAGTTCTTTCTTTTAGTGTCATCTTCAACTTTTAGAGTCAAGTTTTCTTTTTCAAGATTCTCAATGGTGCTCTTGAGTGTTAAAATTTCTAGATTCACATCTTTACACATTTCACAATCTAGATTATTGGTTTTTGAAGCATTTTTAATCTCAGATTCCAACTTCTTATTATTGTGAACAAGGTTGAAGTTTTCTGCTTTCAGTTTCTCTGCGTCTGATTCTAATGTGTCAATAATTTCAGAAAGATGTTTACACATTAAAACTAGATCGTCATAACTGTATACCTCGGTGGTTTCCTCGTCAGTATCTTCTAGGTCTGATTTTGCCATGAAGCACAAATTGCTTTCCTCCTCACTGCTGTCTGAATCTTCTTCTCCTTCCTCGTCATCCCAAGTTACAGCAAAAGCTTTCTTTTTCTTCTTGTTTCTTTGGAGAAGTGGACAATTTGGTTTTATGTGTCCAGGCTTTTGACAGTTGTAGCAGAGTGGTTCGTCTTCTGAATTGTTGGTCTTTGGTTTATTTCTTCGAGGTTTGAATTTTCTCCACTTCGTGAGTTGTCTGACTGCCATGGCAAGCTGTTCAATAGGATCTTCACTATCGCTGGTGACAGTGTTGGACAAAGCTATTGACTTCTTTTTCAGATCTGAGTTGTTGCGATCTTCTCTTGCTTTCAGCTCCATTTCATATGTCATCAGATTCCCGATAAGCTCTTCCATGCTCATCTTGCTCAGATCTTTGGATTCTTGAATGGCTGTGACTTTTGCTTCAAAGTTCATGGGCAGAACACGCAGAATCTTCCTCACAAGCTCCACTTCTGTATAGACCTTTCCAAGGGCTCTGGCATTGTAGACTAGTACGGAGAAGCGTCCATACATGTCCTTGATGCTCTCGTCCTTCTGCATGTTGAAGTTTTCATATTCATTACTGAACATGGCAAGACGGGATTCTTTAACCTGAGAAGTTCCTTCGTGTGTGACTTCCAGAGTATGCCAAATTTCCTGGGCTGTATTACAATGAGAAATTCTATTATATTCTGTTTTATCAAGAGCACACATCAGAGCATTCATAGCTTTAGAATCTATAGAGTATAATTTCTTATCATTTGCATCCCACCTACTTTTTGGTTTAGGTGTCACAATACCATTAACAGTTTCAGTCGGAGGTGTATATCCAGTTTCAATGATATCCCAGACATCATAATCAACAGACACTGGATAAATTTTCATCCTAGCTTTCCAATACGCGTAATCACTACCATTGAACATGGGTGGTCTAGCAATAGATTGACCTTCAGAAAAAGCATTGTTTATTGAAGTCATGATTCTAGGGTTCAAACACCTGCTCTGATACCAATTGTAGGATCGATAATAACCCTAGAGGGGGGGTGAATAGGGTTTTAACACAAAATTTAAACTAAACACGGTAATAAAGAAATGCAGTAAAAATAAAATCACACGCAGATATACCCAGCTTCGGCAAACTGTGCCTACTGCTGCCTTTCTAAGATTTTTACTAGGAGATACAAACAGATCCCGCTTACAATCCTATGTAAACTCGCAACTCCTGCTCCTGTTTATCCCTAAGCTCAAAATCCTAGACTAGTCTGTATACCCTAGACTAGATTTTCTCAGATTACACTTCAATATTCTGTGCTCCCTAGTTTTACAATAAAACTAGAAAAGAAGTTTCAAAAAATTCAAAAAAAAAAACTTAAAGGAAATAAGGGGAGGAGTTAAAAGTGGGGGGTCATCCCCTTTTCTTTGCACTAGCCCAAAGTGGTCGGGCCACTTTTATTTTGCGGTGCTCCCTTGTGTTTTCTTTAGCCCGATCCTCCCTTTTTCTCTGAAACAAAAGAATGGCGGCGGCGATTAGGGTTTCAGTGATTTTTCCCTAAATCAATCTCGGTGAAGTGTGTAATGGATTTCTGGAAGCTTGTTTTGCTTCTCCAGTGTATCTCCTTCGTCCTTGCGATCAATCTGAGTGAGTTTTATCAATTCTTGCAATTTAGGGTTTCGGATTTCTTTTGTGTGAATTGATCATAAAGTCGATGATGAATTGTGTGCTTTTATAAGGGTTTCTACACCCTGGTGCTCTGATTTCGTTGATGACTTGCTCGATTTGGCTGATTATTGGTGGTTTCCCCTTTTGGAATTCTCGAATGAAATTGAAATTTGTTGCCTTTAATACTTCGATGAATTTTGATGAAATACTGGACTTGATTGTGTGATTTCCCTCGGCTTTGAATAATTTGTGGCCCCTTTAAAAAAAATGCCGTGAATTCCTGAAATAAATTGTTGCCTCTTTTGAATTTCCTTTGCGTGATTTGTGGCTATGAATTTCGACATGATTTTGAACTGCTTGATTGTTTGCGTGAATTCCTGTGATTCTGGAAACAAAAATGAAAACAGATAATTGTTTTCCATATGTGATTGAAGATTTAAAAAGAAATATTCTTGCCAAAACAATCGTTGATTACATCCTTTCTGTTTTTGAATCTAGTCGACTTTCACAGATTAAATACTTGCCAAAGTTGAAACATTACTCTTTTGCAAATCTGTGAATTTTCAAAATGAATTTCCCAGAAGAAAATTGATTGTCTTGCCAAATATTCTCCTTGCTGATTTTCTGCACTTAAACAAATTGAATTCCTGCATAATTTCTGGAAACATATTTATGATTTCATGCCATAAAAAATGCTGTGATTTCTGTCCACATGCTTGCCATTGGTTAATTGCCGAGAAGAATCTTCAAAAAAAAAAAAAAAAAAAAAAAAAACATTGTTCATTTATGAATTTTCTGACCATATTAAAACTAAATCATTCTTTGCATTGCCAAATTATTCTTGCAATCATCATTAAATCCGAATATTCTTGCATGACAAAATTATTTTCTTGCCAAACTTGCTTTCCAAAAAATAATTGCTGTAATTTTAAACTGCCTTGGCTGATTCCTTGTTGTGTATACATGTACACATGTTTGTTCTTCATATTTGCTGTTTGGGTTGATTCATTCACTAGCACATGACTTGGGTGCACCTGAAACTGTTTCTGTGCTCGACCATGTATTTTGTCATTACCATGTTGGCTACTTGCTGACCATATCTGCACTCATGTTTGCTCGACCATATATGCTTTTCTATGCTCACTTTTGCTGCTGCTTAATTGCTGAAATTCCCTGTTTGCCAAAATAAAAAAAAACTGATTTGAACTTGGCACTTGGGATTTTCCATTTCATCACTGATTTGATTATTTGCTGAAACATGAACTTGAGCTTTGCTTTTGTGTTGGCTACTTTGGCTTGCATTTGTATTACTCTCGACCATGTTAATGCTGACATGTAAAAGCTCGACCATTTTGACTTTGGTGATTTTTGACTCCATGTTGACTTTGAAAGTTATTTGTTGGTTGACCTCTTTTGAACCTGTCTTGATTTTGACAATTCACTTTGTTTTGCTTAATACTTTGCTCATCACTTGTTTGATTCTGAAATAAAAAAAATAGCAGTCAAACTGTACTGAGTTGAGGCTGGTCAGAATCAGTTGGTTCTGATCAGCAAACCAGTATGGTTTTGATGTGGCTGTTCAAGTCTGAAATATGATGAGAAAAACACACAGAAAGCTGAGACAAAAATCAATCACACAGAGAATCATTTTTGTCAAAAGTATTTGTTTTAGTTCCAGTGTACTGTGTATTTTTCTTTCTTTTGTGACAGGTTACAGGATGATGCTTTGGACAGCTAAGGTGTTCTTAACAAGAATAATCCAGCAAGAAATGAGAAGAGAAAAAAATGAAGTGCTTGTAAAAAAAATTGTATGTACTGAAATTATTTGTAAAGTGATTTGTAAGGTCTTGTGTGTAAATGAATTGTAAAATAAATAATATTATTGGAAATAAAATTTATTTGATTTTTCTATATTCTGTGTAAATTCTGTGTTATTTTATTTTCCAATAATACTAGATATTCCACAATCAAACACTCCAGTAACAAAAATCTATTTGTTATCATCAAACAAAAATATTAGTATCAACAGTGTGAAGAGTAATGTTTTTAAAATAAAATTGAAAACAAGTTTTGTTTTGAAAATTTAAATCAATTATTCGTATTTGATTATTTATTTTATATTGATTTGGACTATCAGGTGTATAGAGATTTTAATATACATCTGATCCACGTGTATTAGAAGCCTCCAATATACTGGATAGATATAGAGTCACACTCTAGTCGCCCGGGGATAATTCTGATGATGCGGCCGCATCATCAATATTTATATTTGAGTGCCGAAAGCGTGAAATCTATATATTTCCATTAGACTGGTGTGAAAACCAAAGTACAGTTAGAATATATTGTTGTGATTTGGCATCAAAAAACTGATTTTTAGACTATATATCAAAGTTATGAATTTGAAAAGCTAATCAATTAATTGATTGCTGGTTGTATTGTTTGATTATTGTTCGTTTAATTAAATGTTGAACCATTTTGCCAAATGGTATCAAAAAGTGAATTGTATTGAAAATTTGTTGTTTTTGTAGGCATATACACGTACTTACACTGAACAGGTCATAGCAAGGAGGCTAGAGCAGAAGGATAAAATTGTTTTCCCGACAAATAGGTACATGTTTACCATAATTGACTGTTTGTTTGGGTGATGATGATTTTATGAGCCGATTGGCTAGCCGTTTGGCTAGCCGCTTGGCTTTTTCTTTTGGATTGAAGAAGGCCATGGGAGGCTATATGAAATATCCCGAAGTCCCCGGTGCAGGGGAGGTAATGGCGAAATTTTTCGAAAATTTAGGGTGTTAGCCAAATTTTTGAAAAATTTGGAAAGTTCTTAGAAACTGAAAAGTTGAAGAACTTAAGCCGTAATGAAAATAGTGAAAGTTGAGCTGATTAGTTAAACAATTTTCGGCTTCGTTCCTTTTTGGGGATGAAAAGTTTTAAGTGGGGGAGATTGTAATAACCCGAAAATCTGAGGCAATTTAAAATTTTTATTTTGGCAATTTTAGTGAATTTTGAATATTTAAATTGAAATATTTTAAATAATATACACGAGAAATTTATTTTGAATAGAAATAGATGTATATATTTACATTGATCGTCGTTAGAATATATATTTATTTATTTTAAATTATAAAAGGAATTGAAAATGGCGCGGTAGTTTGAAAATTCGATTTCAAAATTCAAATGAATGTACCGGGTGCAAAATAAACCGGATTTTAGTGGAACCAAAATATTTGAATATAATTGAGAATATCTTTCCAACGAATCCGAAAAATTTAAATTTCATAGCGGGGATAAAAAGTTATGTCCGGTTGAATTTTCAGAATAGTCGCTATGGAATTCTGGCCCTTAAAAATAGTCATTTTGCAAACGACCTCGATTTTTGACGAAACCACTTTTGTTGGATCCGTGATGTCAAGTTATTGATAGGTTTCAAATTTCATAATTTTTCGAATCAATTTGTGAGTGTGGCAAAGGAAAATGCTTTTGACCAGTTTCAGTTGATTTTAATCGACTGGAAAATGGCCATTTTTCAAACGGTCTCAGAATTCGATGAAATTAGTTTTGTTAGGACCGTATCGTCAATAAGAAGCTAGAAAATATTTTTCAGGAATTTCTCTAGTTAGTATGTGACCCCGATAAATTGAAATGCGCGTTCAAATTCAATATATAGATTTATATTTTGATTTTGACGAAAACTGATCGAAACGATCAAATCAGATTACGATACATATCCCATTGTGTTCGGAATGGGGGTAATTAGCTATGGACGACAGTCGGTGGGCTTGATTTCCAGGTCAAAATAAAAAGTACCTTTTTGAAATTAAAAAAACCCTCTCTCTATCACTCAGAACCCCCCTCCCCCCCCCCCCGATCGATTTCATTCAAAAGAAAAAAAAAACTAATCGACTACAGCGCCCCCCCCCCCCCCCATCGCCGAACCGTCCACCACGCCACCAAACCAGCCGCCCCACGTCGACCCCCCCTCTCCTCGTTTCCGCCTCCATCCCCTTACCCCCTCTGGAAAGTCGCGAGCACCAGGAGATCAACCCAAACCGCCTGCCGCCGAGCCTCACCCCCCCTGCACCGACCTCCGGTGACCACCGAAGCTCCCTCCTCCCCTTCTTCTTCTCCGACCCCGGCGCAATGAAACCCCCTCCCTCAGTCAAACAACATTAAGTTTATTTTACTGTTTTTATTTAATTTAATACACGGATTTAAAATCAAGTTTTAATACAATGAAAATTAGTGAATAAAGATATAATTTTTATATAGTGTAGTGAATAAAAATATAATCTTTATATAAATTAGTGAATAAAAATATAATTTTTATATAGTGTAGTGAATAAAGATATAATCTTTATATAGTGTAGTGAATAAAAATATAATTTTTATATGTAGTAGTGAGAATAAAGATTCAATTTTTATAAGGGTAGCGGTTTAAAAATAGAATTTTTATATAATAGGAAATATAAAAATATGATTTTTATATTTGTAGCGACATAGAAATATGATTTTTAGTGGTATAAAAATAGAATTTTTATCTATATAGTAGCGGAATAGAAATGTGATTTTTATCCATATAGAGCGATTATAAAAATGTGATTTTTATATACATAGAAACAATATAAAAATGTGATTTTTATATATGTAGTGAATATGGGAAATGAAAGTGACAAAACGCGAGCACGACGAAGATTCCTACATATGAAGAGTCGTGACGCTGGTTTAGCTTTCGGTGAGAACTCCTCACTTTAATTTATTTCTAGTTGAAATATATACTAGGATGTAGATGGTGTTTAGTAGCACCCGACACCCGTCGTCCACAGACCATGGACGGCTTGTATGCTTGTTTGTTTGATTTTGATGTGTAGTTGATTGTGTGATGTGATGTGAAATGAAATAAAATATTTTATAGTGGAAAATATTTTATAGTTAAAAATATAATTTTTAACGTGTATATAAAATAAATATTTATAAACAAATCGGATGATTTGTTTATATACACACATTTGACTGATATTGATTGAGACGGTAAATTTTACACATCGCCCAACTGCACAAATAAGATCTGTGTTTGATTGTTTGAAACCCCACACAGGTATTGGGATGATATATGACGTACACTAATCCCAATAATTAGTTGTATGTCGATCGATTGATTGACAGGCTGTTATAAGCGTTAAATATTTATATTTGATGCTTATACAGTATAGAATGCACTTTGGATGATGGTTGATTATTTATCGTTGTTATTTTATATATGTGTTGTAGAAATCCATATAATTAAAATTATATGGTAATTAATTGGGCCTCATTCCAGTTTTGAAATATTTGAAGAGAAATATTTGAAAAGAAATACTTAAAGAGAAATACTTGAAAAGAAATGTTTGAAATAGAAATATTGGAACAGAAATATTTGAAGAGAAATATTTGAAAGAGAAATATTTGAAATAGAAATATTTGAAATATAAATATTTGAAATAGAAATATTTGAAATAGAAATATTTGAAAAAAGAAATATTTGAAATAGAATATTTGAAATAGAATATTTGAAAATAGAAATATATGAAGCCGTGTTGTTTAGATTGACGCCATTTTGACGTGAACGATATTTATATCGATTTTATTCATTTTTCAATGAATATTGAAAGTGATTTCAAAATTCGAATTAAATTGAATAGATTTGAAATTCGAATCAAATTGAATAGATTTGAAATTCAAATTAAATTGAAATGAATTGAAATTCGAATTGAATTGAAATCGATTTGAAATGAAATTAAAAAGAATTTATATTGAAAAATTCAATCTTGATTTGAATTTGAAATGAAGTTGAAATCGTTTCGAAAACGAATTTAAAACGATTTATAAAACACGTTTTAAAAGGAAATCGACGAAATTATATATTATATATAATATAATGGCCTGAATAGAACGCGCCGCGCTGCGGTATTTCGTGAATTTCGACCATTGACTTCGAATGGATATTGCGGGATATCCGACCGTCGGATTCTCCTAAAACCGGAACCGTTGGGTTCGTATCGAAAAGAACTTTCTAAAGAATATTGGAAATTAGAAATCTAACGGTTGGATTTGGAATTATGTCCTAATCAAACTTGGAAAAGGTCGTTGTAAGTGCAGTTCGATGGCCGTTGATGGAAATCGACTGTACGGGCCTTGATAAAATTATTAAAAATAATTATAATTTATGTAAAATCATAAGAAATGATTTGGGAAGAATTGGGATGAAAAACTCCATATTTGAAAAAATAAAAATAGATTTTTATCGAAATAAACTAGTTTTGAACTAGAATTAAAATTCTATTTATTTTTAAATAAATAAATTGAATTTGAAAAAGGGTTTTAAAAGTAACCAGAGTTTCCAATAATTGAATTGGAATGGATTTGAATCGAAATTGTCTTTGGAATATTTCGATGTTGGATTTCGTGATTATACAGATAGCGTTATGGAAATTTGAAAGATATATATATATCGTTATTTCCAATATGATATTTGTTGGTCGTAGAATTTGATATTGAATATAAGCAGATATATTTTTTATTCAGAGCCTTGTATTTAATATCAAATGTGATTTGGGTTTGTCGTAAATGGTGTTTTCATTAACACTGTTCTTAAGCCCAGTTGAGAAAAAGATTAAATCTTTTTATTTAGATTTAATGAAGTGTACCAATTAAATGATACTTAATTGGAATTGAATTGGTATTGATTTTTGGGTTTATCGTGAACAGTGTTTTAAATAACACTTGTTTATTATATACACGAGTTATTCAGAAAGACCGGGTTTATCCCATTCTGAATAACTAATTCGACGTGGTGTCGAAGATGAAGACGGTGGTTGAAGACCGGAGGTCTTCACGTCGTTTGGATAATTACTGATGATCTTGATTGGGTCGTACACCCAAGAGGAGGGAATCAGTTAGTGATCGTCCAGACGTACTTGGAGATCGATGGATATGCGAGGTACAAGGTGCCTCCGGTTTCGTTCAGACCCAGAACGAACTTGTAAATGGACTGTGTATCTGACATTGGATTTTATTCTGTGTGATTGATTTCTATTAAATATATATCTGTTTGGCGGCGGAGAATTTATTCTCTTGCTTAACGCCCTTCTCTAAGACGTACGAGCTCAGAGGTTATATATTGATGGATATCAAACGCATGGAGTGAATTGCCTGTGTGGCATGCCTAAGTGGCAATTGATCGAGGCTTCTGTTGAAAAGCAACGTCTTGTGGTTGATGATCAAAGAGCCGCCTATGTGGCATAGCTTTGTGTAACGTGAATTCGCGAGCCTCACACCCCGGTGGTGAACCAAAAATGGGAGAGGACCTCAGGGAGGACATGCGTTTCTTTCTAGTTAGAAGTGGCGTCAGTGGTTTTACACGCCCTGGCGAGTTTGACTTATGTGGTTGTTGCTGTTGCGAGGCGCCTCGGTTAGATCGGACGATCCGGGTCCGATGGAATCATTCGTTGGCTCATTTACGCCCCAAAGGGCGGGGAAACGCAGTGTTCAGGCATTTTAATCCACATCGGTGGACCGGCCCTGACGATCCAAAGGTCACTCGAGCTCTGACCTGAGGGGCGGACTAGAGCGTCTCGAATTCGGTGAGGACTATCTTTTGCCTCGGTTCACAGACGGAAATCCAATCTCCAAATACGTGACATTTGCGGTTTTGATTGTAGAGCCTAGTATGGCGACATGATATATGGTACCCATGCCGTCTATGATTGATACTTATGATTTGAAGTTGTTTTATACACTATGCACTTATAATAGTATCAAATGATTTGTTTTAAATGTGCTAAGAATGTTTGGCTATTATAAGGGAAAACCTTATCCCCCGGCTTGCGTTGCATTGTGTGATAGGACCTGGGTCTTATAATAGCTTCATTTTTTCAAAAAGCATTGCGCTGTTTTGTTGTATGCACTGGTATTCTTGGGAGGAAACCCGTTCCGTGCTATACGGCGTGGTCCCTTGATATATCTGATTTAAAGTAAAGTTTTAAATAACTGTTTTAGTTCTCACACCAGTCACATGACTGACCTGGAGTTTATTGTTTTAACCTAAACTTTGGGTGCCCTTATTTTGACACGGGCAGCTAGTGGTTTTGGTTTTGCTGATTTATATTCATAGGATCCTGATTTACAACTGGAACGATACTCGGAAAGCTCTATATCCGTGTATTACTTCTAGTTGTGTTTTGTATTAATTTCCGCTGCTATGTGATGTATTGTAATCTCTGATATTTTGTGATGTATTTTATTCATTCATACTCTGTATATTCTTGTATTTTGATGGAATTGTTGTAATATACAATGAAATGTTCTTCTGCCTGCGTTCTAATTTGTCGTGTTCTCAAAACAATCAGGCGTTTCGAACGGTCTGGGTCGGTTTAGCGACTGATTCGGATCGAGCGAAATTCCCGGTCGTTACAAGGATTGTGTCGATGGAGGTTGATTGCATTTCATGAAGAACGGGAGATGAACGAGGGCAGTAAAGTGGAGTTCATGGCCGAGGTAAATTGCCTGGGAGTCGGGTTCTCCAATTGAAGGAGAAAGGATTAGCGGGGTAATCAGTAATTAAGGATATGAAATTTGTTAGTTAAATTTATAATTCATTTAAGTTAATGATACTTAAATGTGTATAACCTTAGAAAAGGATCGGCAGAAATCTACAGGCATGTTTGAAGATAGATGAAGAAGGATCCGATTTTAATTGGTTCGGGTAGGGAACAGTTGGCCAAGATAGTGAGGCCCAAATATAAATATAATCTAAGTATAGTTAAATTTAAATAGTGTATGAACTTGTATAATTAATATCTATTCGATACGATATCGGAATCTGACCGTTCAGATCGTATGGACGGGGCTTACACAATGGAACTGACTGGAAGTGAAGAGGAGATCGTTACAATTTATCGCGAAATAAATTGTCTGTTTGAATCAACTGTCAGTTATCGTTATTTAACAATGATCATCTAGTATGAGTAAATCTCACTAACTCTGTACAGTTTATATTTTTATAAATATAATCTAGTGTTGATAAATAATGATTGATTGTTGTGTGTTGATTGTTTGGTTGAATTGTTGATTTATTGATTGAAATTATAGATAACGATATATATATATATATATATATATATATATATCGTTAATCAAATATTGATTCTGTTTATCAGAATATTTCATATTGAAATGAAAACGATGTTATTTATATTGTTTAACATATGTGGATGCAGGGAAATAGGTTGGAGGGATCGAACCGGATTCCTCAATATTTATAATATTGTTTGTTTTCATATATTGTGATATATGATGTGATATATAATCTGTGATTGATTATGATGACACTGGTCATGTTATTTGGTATTTTAAATACCATATGAAATACTGGAATGTAAAAAGGAAATTTTCAAAGTGAATATTGAAAATGAAATATTTATATATGAAATAAATAGGATATTATAAAAGGTAATATTTGGAAAACAAATATTGAAAAATATAATTAAGGTAACATTTGGGAAATAAATAGAATAATATAAAAGGATTTATATAGAATAAATAGAATTATATAAAGGGATTTATATAAAATGAATAGAATTATATAAAAGGATTTATATAGAATAAATAGAATTATATAAAGGGATTTATATAAAATGAATAGAATTGTATAAAAGGATTTATAAAGAATAAATAGAATTATATAAAGGGATTTATATAAAATGAATAGAATTATATAAAAGGATTTATATAGAACAAATAGAATTATATAAAAGGATTTATATAAAATGAATAGAATTATATAAAAGGATTTGTATAAAATAAACAAAAATATATAAAGGGAATTATAAATGAGATTTAAGTGTTAGAAATAAAAAGGAGATTTGTATGAATAATTCTATAATAAAAATATAAATAGAATTTGGATATTTGGGTTTAAATACGAAATCAAACTGTTTTGATTATATAACGAAATATTATTCACATTCTATGTGAAAAATTAGACTAAATTAAATATTTTGCAAATAAAATATTATAAAGGAATTTGGGTTTTGAACTAGGAATTTAAACGGAATTACTGAAATTAGAAACTGGCTGGAAATTAGTTGAGTTGAATGGCTTTCTGGGTATCGATCTGATGTTGGTTTCGGCCTTCGGGGTTTATGCTTAGGAAGTTGTTCTCTTACTAGTTTACAGTTAGAGACTGATAGAGGTGGGAAGATATTGATGCGTGAATCATAAATGGAAACGTTTTTCAAAGTTAATAACGTATATTTTCTAATTTTAGAATAAGGAATTTATGAATATATGGAAACGATAAATGAGAAAT
Organism: Allium sativum; assembly: GCA_030737875.1. Taxonomy (NCBI): domain Eukaryota; kingdom Viridiplantae; phylum Streptophyta; class Magnoliopsida; order Asparagales; family Amaryllidaceae; genus Allium; species Allium sativum. The sequence continues at coordinate 268,386,339 of CM060922.1, read as the reverse complement.
TGGGAAGTGAAATGATGATTGATCAGTAAAATTTCCATTTGGGAATACGACCGTTGTTTGTACACATGTTTTCCTTTGATAGTTAAATCACCGACTATCAAAGATTTTGGCCATTCCCGTTGTCAATACGGAGAGATCGGGATCAGATATATTATCTGAAAACCACTCTGTATGGCATTAGCGTTGCGAATCAAATATGATGAAGATAATTGAAGACGGAGTTGTGCAAGGACTGTTTAGTAAATCCTAGGTAGAAATTTCCTAAGATGGATTTACAGAATAGTACCTTTGGTCTGTCTAGTCCCAGGACGACCTGTATGGAAGAATGTCTGACAGAGTATATTTAATAGATCGCGTAAGTTGATCTCTTCAAACGTATTTACGTTTAGTGGTAGAGGAATTCGTTTATCTTAGTTGTATATCCATGGTATTTTTGGGAAATATCAATTTGTGATTTGGCAGGTATGACGATGTGACATTCAAAGTAAATAAAGGTGTGATTTATACGTTTTGGCTTCTAGCCTCACAACTAGGAAATGATATAAAATCGGGTAGGTCACATGGCTAAGTGGTTAGCTGCCAACTAGGGTGTATTGTCACCTGATCTAGAGAGAAATTCCATTTACTTCTATAATCTATTTCGATGCTGTCCCTTTCGGGAAACAGTTGCTGATCCTAACCATTGGTGATAATACATTCGGTACACTCAAGTGAAATGAATGACCGGTCATGTTTAGCCTGGGTTACAAGATGTTCTTGTTGAAGCCGGTGTATTCCTCTCTAGAGATACACTGTCGGAAGGTGGTCCCATACCTTGCCAGTTGGAATTCATTACCCAATAAGCGCTTGCGGTTTTTTTTTTTGATTATATATTATGTATGTGGAACGTGAGATGAAAGCGTTCTACTAGATGATTATTATATTGTGGTTGATAGACAGTATTATAATATCAAATAATTTTGATATAAACATTATCGTTCCTTTCAAAATGTTTTTGAATGTTGGATCAAGTGTTTTGGATTCTCATAAGGGAAAAACCCGTTCCATTATACGGCGTGGTCTTATGAGATATCGTTTGATTGCTCAAACTATTTTAAATGGTTTTACTCATACCAGCCCCATGACTGACCCGGAGTTTGTTTTGTTTTGTTTTCCCTAAACTCTTGGGTGCTCAAATTTGTTCGAGCAATCAAGTAGTCAGGATTTACAGATGCCCTAGAAGGAGCTAGAGCAGAAGGCTTTAGCAGCGTTTTTATAGCTATTGTTTATTTCCGTTGTGATGTAAGTGTTATACTCTAATAATGGTATTGTATACATGTACTGTTTTATTTCAAAGTTATGTTATGAAATATATTTATTCGTTCCACTATGAGATTTGTGTTTTACTCTGATATTGTATGTTCTTATTCTATTCTAATTTTCTATCTTATCTATCCTCTCCTCTAACTTCTTTCATTAACTATTTGGCATTTCCGATGCTTGGATAGTCGACATTGAGTTTATATCAATAACCAGGATCGCGAAAACCCGGGTCATTACACTTAATCTATTAAACTAAAGAAAGTAATACTTAATATGATGATTAAATACACACCAATCCAAGTATTATTACATATGTTTGTCAAATTCATAGACAAACCAATCCAAACTAAATCATACCATATGTCTTAATATGTACAAGTTTCAAACAATATAATCTAATCCACACCACACAATATGAAAACAAATCAATCAAATCATACCAAACAACTGAACGTCTCTTGGAACTTCAACCCAACCATCTTCTCCAGTAATTGGGTCCTTCTGGATGTCCTTCCACTCTTTCAATGTTTTGTGATGTTTGGTTGTTTTCATTTCTGAAATGAGAAGAGATATCCCAACGAATCACATCAAAGTGTTTTTCTTGATATTCTACTATTCTCATTTGAATTAACTCTAGTTTGCGCTGATTACGTAATACTATGGAGAGAGTTTTCTTGAATAATTCAAAGAATTATCAAGATTTTCGCTTATATTATGAATAGGATCTGTCATGGATTTGATGAAAAATGATTAAGGAAGAAAGAGTAATGGAATAATTAAGTTTATGGAAGAAATGTACTTAACTAGGGTCTGGAATTCATTGGATTTTGAATGGACATGAGTAGTTATTTAATTTTAAGTTTTGAAAAAATTTGAAAAAAAATTCTGTTATATGTCGACATACAGGTTTGGTTATGTCGACATACTATTGTGTGAATTTTGAAAATTTTGAAATTTTGAAATCTTTTGAACTCTTGTATCATATTTTATGATTTTTCAGAAACATAAAGATGATAAAAACGTAAATAAAACTCCGTTCATTCCATACTAAAAATCAAATACATCCAACTAAACAAGACACACTTAAATACGAGATTCAAAAGCAAATACAAGGAAATATATAAAGATAGATTAAACTAGATGACCTAGTTTTCGGATGACGACGAGGAAGATGAAATTCCAAGTTTTCTTCCTATCTTGACCATGAATTTTTGGAAAGCCTCTTGTTAAGATTCTTTTGATTTTTGACGATTTTCACTTGATTTTGAAAATCGTGTCTTTGAGATTACGCTTTGAGGTTGGATACTCAATGCTTTCCATATAAGTCTCTTCTTCTTCGACTTCCATTGGGTCTCGGTCTTGTTATTATCGAGCTTGTTTGGCCTCGTATGTCTCACAGGGTTTGAAAGTGAGAGGAATTTGCATGAGACGAATGTTTGATGCGTCAAACACTTTTCTAGGGACAAATTCTTCTCCATTGAGATCAACTCCAAAATATTTGAAAATGCGAGTGAGATAAACACCATAGTAGAGAGTGTTTTCTCTAGTAGATACATCTATGGGCTTAAATTCATTAAGAATCATTTCGGCCCAATTGATATTATATCCACCTAATATGGAAAAGAGAGCCTTTTGGACTTTAAGAGTTGGATTGTTGAAATTTCTGGAGCGAGGAGTGATGGTATGTTGAAGGAGAAGGTTGACAATTCTTATTTTTGGATGAAAGAAATGATTTTTGAAATCCATTGGAACACCATCTTCGAAGATATCGTGATATGTTTCCGTTTCAGTTTCAACGATAGCAAAAGTTGAAAAATCCATGCCCTCGCTTCTACAATTTAGAATTTCGCTTAAAAGATCGGCATCGAGAACAATTTGAGTTCCCTTGACACTGCTCCAAATTTGATTTTCGTTGCCTTAGTAAAATCCGCGGTTGAGATTCTCATAGAACATCGTCACGAGTTTTGGATAACATACTTCATCGTTTTCACGAGAGTCAATTAGACTCAAGACTTAGTTGTGCTGAAAAAGAGATGTGAGATCGTAAGATGGAAAGTCGCTAAAGATGGCGAAAGCACCCATGTTAACTTTAGCATTTGCTAAATAGTTACCATAGGTTTTAATGGCCTCTTTGTCATTGTAAAGATAGCCTTTATGGTTTTGCTTACCTTCAATTTCTGAGATGAACTTGAGGAAGCCATTGGTATGATAGTTTTTAGGAGGATAGATATGAAGAAATTTGTTTTAAGTTGTAAATGAGAGGTAGAAAGTATGGATATATATAGAAAATGAATAGATATGAATTGAATAGGCACAACTTTTCAGATTGAAAGGACACCTTTTCAGACATTGGGATTTGGTGAAAAGATTGGAGGGAAGTTTGAAAGTTTAAACTTTTGAAATTCAAATTTTAAATTTCAAAACTGCTGTATATGTCGACATGTATATTTCTGTATGTTGACATACAGTACTTATTTCGAAAAGAACTTTGGATTTTCAAGCTTTGAAATAAATTATCGATTTATATTTCAGGTTTAACGATTTCTTGAAATACTTCTAATCCTAATAATCATACAAACAATTTTATTTTATTAATTTATTGGTTATTTAATATTATATTATTATTTTGAATTTCAAAATTCAAATTTCAAATGTTTTATTAAGTTTTAAATTCAAACTAAAGCAAACAAACAAAGCAACCATTCAACCAAATTAAATTAAAATGTAATTAATGCATACATGGTTTTTTGATTCTTTTCTTCATGATTTTTTGAACTCTGAATTGCTGTAAAGCATATATTTGTATTTTCGGTTTCCGGTTCTTCATCACTTGATGACGAATCTGAATCATCATGTTGCTACATATGCTTTCTTTCTTTTCTTTGATGAATTTGAGTTATCCAGTTGTTGAGTAGATTTGTCTGGATATTGACACATTCTCTTTATATGACCTGATTTATTGCAGTTAAAACATCGTCCATCATTTAATTTTGCTTGATTATAACCCTTTCTTCTATACTTTAGAAATCTTCTAAAATGATTTATCATGTGTGTTGTTTCTCCATCATCTTCACTACTTGAGTCAGAATCATTTGTTGTTGCTTTTAGTGCAATAGATTTCTTTTCAGTTGATCTATTTTCTTTTATGCAATTGAACTTCATATGACATTAGATTCCCAATTAAATCTTCAATCTTCATTTCATTGACATCATTTGCTTCTTCTATAACAAAAGTCTTCTGATCTCATTCTTGGGTTAATGAATTTGATATTTTTCTGACTTGATCTGCTTCGGAATAAGTTTTTCCAAGTGTTGTTAGTGAATGCACTATCTCTTGAAATCTGCAATGCATATCGGAAATAGACTCATTCTCATTCATTTAAATAATTCAAATTGATTGACTAGCATTCCTATCTTAGTCTGCTTAACTTTACTAGTTCCTTCATGAGTAACTTGTAAAGTTCTCCAGATTTCATAAGCAGTTTTGCATACTGATACTCTATTAAACTCATTTGTATCTAATGAACAAAATAACATATTCATTGCTTTGGAATTGCTCTGTGCAGCAGCCTTTTGTTCATTTGTCCATTGTGTAAATGCAGTTGTGGGTTCAACATAATTATTTTGTGTACTATTCCATGTGTCTAATCCTACAGACTGTAAATAAATTTTCATCCTACATGCCCAATATGAACAATTATTACTATTAAACAGTCATGGTCTAATAGTGGATTGACCCTCTACAAAAGAACTATTATTGCTACCAGTGTTGGTTGCCATTTTACCAAATTTTCAAAAATCAGATTATGAACTTTTTGAAAGACCTTGCTATGATACCAATTGTTAGGGACTGCAGAATGGATCGTTTAGGCAAAGCAAACACTAGAGGGGGGTGAATAGTGTTTGTAGAAATTTAAACAAAACTAAAAACTAGAGAGAACTTTGGGATGAATCAAACACCACAAACACAAACACAGATACAGATTCAAACACAGAGGCAAAATAAACGAAAACAAAAATGCAGAAAAGGAAAGAACACACTGGATTTTATACTGGTTAGGATTACTCCTACTTCCAGTCCCACACAACGCTGGGTTGTGCAGAGTTTTATTACTCTTTTAATAGCCAATTACACCCTCCTTGATTTCACGGCTCACAAGGAGACACTGATTCCTACTTTCTTGATTTCACGGCTCACAAGAACACACCGACTCCTATTTCCTTGATTTCACGGCTCACAAGGACACACCAATTCCTCTTTGACTCACAACAAGGTTTATTCAACCCAACTAATTAGAAAACAGCCTTATAACTCTTCAATAACACTTGATTCAGAGAGTAGAGAGTAGATAGAGTAGAGAGAAGAAGTTTTATTAAAACAGAATTGAATTCGGCAGAGTATAAGTGTAAAAACCTTAAAAATGATTAAGAATAATGGTGGGATGAAAGAGTATGAAGTTAGAGAAGAAGTTTTAACCTCTTTTTATAGGTTCTGAAGCGTTTCAAATAATGAAGACACTTCCCTTCAAATTTAGAAAAATAGTTGTTATATGTTGACATACATATTTTGCTATGTCGATATAGTCATTTGTAATTTTCATTTTCAAAGCGTTTTTCAAGTATATTGATATAAAATTAATTATGAAAATTCTTGAATAGAATTTTAATACTGTAAATCAATGTCATATGATAGAAAAACATATACAAATATATTTTTAAACTATATAAATATATTTATAAAATTATAAGGTTTTAAACTATATAAAATATAAATAAAGTATATATATAAAACTTAAGTTTGAAAGTCAAAGATAAATGAAAATAGAATTAAATAGAAAAACAAAATGGATAAGATTGAGGATAAAAAGAAAAACAAAAATAGATAGGATTGAGGATAGAATTGAAAATCAGAATTTGAATTTGAGTTTGAATTTTGAATTTGAATCTGGAGTGCTATTTGGAGTCTTACAAAATCTAGACTCTATATAAATATTATTCTTGAACTATTGAAATCTTGATTACTCATCAGTCTTGAATTTACTCTGAATTCTGAATCTCTAAAATCTCTTTAACTGTATAGTCTTCAGTATTAATTTCTGTATACAAATTCTGCATATATATATATATTCCAAATAAAGATGTTAGTATATATTTTATAATCAATGATAATTGAAATAAGGTTGTTGTCATCAAAACTCCATTCTCTAACAGATATCGAAGATGATGTTGCTTTCGTGGATGACTACTTTTTTCGTAGATATTGGGGATTTTGAAGGCCTATAATGGTGGATGCTTCATACCTCAATGGTCTTATTGGTGGAGATGAGAAGAAACCCTCTGATATGGACGAGGGAAAATGGAAGAAGAAAAAGAAGAAGGCGGGTTACGGATGAAGAACCTAGTCTGCATTAAGGTGGAGAGGTTAATATGGCCACTGCTGATGGTCCTAAGGTGGAGGATCATGGTATCAAAAAGGTTCTAGATGTTGATGATGTCGAGGGATCCCAGATATGAAGAGATCATGTCAAATGGAAGACGGATGTCGAATTGTGAAATCCAAAAAGACGATATGGTGGTCTTTATGGTATTACAAACGCTTTTAGACCATTTGTTTTGCACGATGCATCTTTTACAGGTGGTGGATTGTGTTTGAAATTGAGGTGCGGTCATAGTCCTTTCAAGTCTACTGGGTGTGATTATTGCCCTAAAATCAATTAAATCCCTATACTCTAGAAACAGGTGGGGTGTATCTCGTTGCCTTGAAATCGAATTTGGTTTTAATTGAAAGTAGGGGTTGTTGAAAGAGCCAGGTTGACTTGTTTGTTGATTGTTGGAGATATGTGATATTTGAATCAAGGTGGAGTGTTGAATTTTTTGATTCAAATTTTTTATGAAGATGATGTAATCAATAATTGATTTGATTGATTGACTAATTGATTTAATTGATTGATTGATTTTATTATAGAAGGAAAGAAATGAAAGTTTATATTCTGGAGATATTTTGAAGGGGCAGTTTGGATATTTGCCTAGGTCTTCTATTCTCTATATATGCAGTCTTCTTGGTTAGATCAGAACAACAATCAACAAGAAACCATGTGAGATATCTGGTGAGGTTGTGTGCCTCCAGGGGCTTGTGCCCTAGAGAGGAAGATGTAGGAATTTGGGCTGAGAGTAGCTATTCCTATTTACTACTCAAAAACGTAGTTGGTGCCTCCAGATTGTCCAAGGGTTTTTCGTTGTTTTTCATTGCTCTTCTGCTCTAATAATATTTGTAGTCATCTAGATATTCTTTGCCTATCTCAATAAGGTTATTGATTCAATTGTAAATTTTTATTTTTTTTATTTTGATTCGGCGTGTAAACAATTTTTTTTTTGGTGAATCAATAAAGAGTGTGGTTGGGTGGAATATTTGTGTATTGCTATTATTCCTGATCTATTATGTTATTATTTTCAGGCAAATCCATCTTCAAGTGATTGGGTGAAAAAGATCCTGTTTTCGGGTGTATTTTCAAACTTTCGCTGCATATGAAACCCAACAGTTGATATCAGAGATCAGTTCATCGCATAGCTTGGAGTGATTTTGGATTGAAGATTGCAGATATCAGAGATGATGTTGCTTTCGTGGATGACTATTTTTTGTGGTAGATATTGGGGGATTTTGAAGGCCTATAATGGTGCATGCTTCATACCTTAATGGTCTTATTGGCGGAGATGAAAAGAAACCCTCTGATATAGAAGAGGGAAGATAGAAGAAGAAAAAGAAAAGGGCCGGTGACGAATGAAGAACCCAGTCTGCAGTAGTGGAGACGTTAATATGGTCACTGCTGATGGTTCTAAGGTGGAGGATCATGGTATCGACAAGGGTCTAGACGTTGATGATGCTCGAGGGATCCCGGAGATGAAAAGATCATGTCAAACGGAAGACGGATGTCGAGTTGTGAAATCCACAAAGATGATATGGTGGTCTTTATGGTATTGCAAATGCTTTTAGACTGTTTGTTTTCCACGGTGCAACTCATTTGCAGGTGGTGGGTTGTGTTTGTAATCGAGGTGTGGTCGTAGCCCTTTCAAATCGACTGGGTGTGATTGTTGCCCTAAAATCAATTGAGTCCCTATACTTCGGAAACGGGTGGGGTGTATCTCGTTGCCTTGAAATCAAGGTTGGTATTAATTGAAAGTAGGTGTCGTAGAAAGAGCTGGGTTGACTTGTTTGTGGATTGTTAGAGATACGTGATATTTGAATCAAGGTGGAGTGTTGAATTTTTTTTATTCAAATATTTTATGAAGAGGATGCAATCAATAATTGATTTGATTGTTTGATTTGACTGATTGATTTTATCATAGAAGTAAAGAAACGAAAGTTTATATTCTAGAGATATTTTGAAGGGGCAATTTGGATATTCGCATAGGTCTTCTATTCTCTATATATGCAGCCTTCTTGGTAAGATCAGAACAACAATCAACAAGAAACCATGTGAGAATATCTGGTGAGGTTGTATGCCTCCAGGGGCTTGTGCACTGGAGAGGAAGATGTAGGAATTTGGGCTGAGAGTAACTATTCCTAATTACTGCTGAAAGACGTAGTTGGTGCCTCCAGATTGTTCAAGTGTTTTCGTTGATCTTCATTGCTCTTCTGCTCCAATAATATTTGTAGTCATCTAGATATTCTTTGCCTATCTCAATATGGTTATTGATTCAATTGTATTTTGTTTATTTTTGCTTTGATCCGTTGAGTGTAAACAAAATTTGTTTTTGGTGAAACAATAAAGAGGGTGGTTGGATGGAATATTTGTATATTGCTATTATTCCGATTTATTATGTTATTGTTTTCAGTCAAATTCATCTTCAAAAGATTGGGTGAAAAAGATCATGTTTTCGGGTGTTTTGTCAAACTTCCGCTGCGCACATAACCCCAATAGTTGATATCAGAGCTCAGTTCATTGCATAGCTTGGAGTGATTTTGGATTGAAGATTGTAGATATCGGAGATGATTTTGCTTTCATGGATGGATGACTATTAATTATGGTAGTTATTAGGGGATTTTGATGGCCTATAATAGTGGATGCTTCATACCTAAATGGTCTTGTTGATGGAGATGAGAAGAAACCCTCTGATATAGATAAGGAAAGATAGAAGAAGAAAAAGAAGAAGGCGGGTGGCGGATGAAGAACCTAGTTCGTAGCAAGGTAGAGAGGTTAATATGGTCACTGCTGATGGTCCTAAGGTGGAGGATTATGGTATCGACAAGGGTCTAGACGTTGATGATGCTCGAGGTTGGGTTATCATTTAGTTGTGAAGTTTATATATGACCACGTGGAGGGGAATTATTAGCAACAAATATTTGAGTTTTAATTACTTACTATTCCATAAGGGTGAATTCGGTTTGGTATCGGAACTTTGTATTCAAACCATCACTGTTCCGACTTATATGATAATTGAAAAACATAATATTACCAGCCAAAGAAATATGTTACCAACAGTTCTGTTTATGGTTGGCAGAGGTCGGTAATAAGTTTTTGTTGTTTACTAGTGTGAGATCTTTTTGTTTACAATATTTCATGTTAAAATATTAAATATCATAATTGATATTTTTGTTAAGTCAAACATATAAGAAAACATAATGGAAGAAGCTAAAATATCATATGTGAAATGAAAATAAGCATCTCCCCACATGCATTAGAATTTGACTGTGTCCCCACAGTCAATGCACGTATATTGGGCGAAAAAGAGAAAAACATATACATATTTACAAAACACGATTCATATTCATTATTAGATGTAATGTAGCTCATGAAGAATCATGAACTCCTTCTCTGGGATGCTTCGTAATTCCACGTAAGAATTTAAGCAACGACCATTGGCTTTGAAAATCGATCCATCCCTAAAAAGAATTATTTTTTCGACACTGTATGGATAAATAGTACATATCAATATGGCCTGATCCATCTTATTTTAATTTCATGGAAAATAAATGAAGACGATGGCCATATAAAAGAACCTTTTGGTTTGGCTAAGTTCTTAGGAATAATTTGTCATAAAAAACTTTGATTTTTTTTTCTTTGTAAATTTTGAAGTTTTCATACACGTTATTCTTGAGTTCTTCTAATTCATGAAGTTGCAATTGTTGGTTTTTACTCGCCTTTTCAAGATCAAATTTTAAACTCCTTATTTTCTATAATGCCTTACATTCAATTTTAACTCGTAAATGACACAACTTCACTGTAAATTAGATGAAAAGGGAACAACCCAAGATTAGTTTTAAAAGCGATATGGTAAGCCCAAAGCATGTCCATTAATTTTCTGAACAAATCTTTCTAATTTTTGTTGGTAGTTTTCTCTAATATTTGTTTTATTTGTTAATTTGAATTTCGACTTGACTACGATTTGAGGATAATAACAATGCCTATTACTCCTATACTCATGAACACGATGCTCCATCCACCACAGTTCACGTAACCATGTTCACCACCATTGGACCGCTTATTGCTTCCACACCTTGGTACCACCTACTACCCACTTGTTTTTATATTTCCATTTTTACGTATCCTCGTGACGTTAACCACCAAAGATCGCCATCATATCACCAACAGTCGTCATTTGTTCCCTCAATACTTCTGCATCAATCTTTGGTCTAGGGGTGAGCAATATTCAGTTGGAACCAAACTAACCGACCGAACTAGTTTATTTTGGTCGGTTCGGTTTAGTTTTGAAACTAAATTGGTTTGAGTTCAGTTGGTAAAATGATTTTATTTGGTAATCGATTAAATCGAAGTAACCAAATTTTTACCGTATTACCTAATTTTATGTTATTATCGTACTTTAAATAATTGGTTTAGTGATAAATATAAAAACATTTGTTAAAAATAAGTCAAATTTTATTGTAAAAATAATATTAAATGAATAAAAATTTTCCAAACATAAATGTATGTTTTTCTTTGGGTGAATTAATTATTCGAACAATAAGACATCCTTCAAGTTCATTTAAAACCATTACCCACCGAATTAACTGAAATTATTTTGGTTCGGTTTTGAAAATTTTCGGCTTGAACTTTTTTACCCTAAAACCAACCGAACGCTCACCCCTACTTTGGTTTTCCCGATAATGACTACAAGCCCTAGATAAAGAAAAAACGTGGATTGTAACGACCTACCTTTTTGACTGCTTCAAGTCGGTAATTAAACCAACTTAAACCGCTCGAAACGACAGATTGTTATTTAGCTTACGGATTTAAATAAAATCAAACACAGAAATCACAGAATAAATAAACTACAATATCTCACAATGGAAGAATTTTATACAAAATATCAGAGTTGTACAATAAATTTTACACGGTGGAATTACATAGATTTTAAATAAAATAAAATAAAATTTGCAGAAATTGTTGAACCATCGAGCACGTCTTCACCATTCACTAACTTCAATAGTAGAAGAAAAAAATATATAACAAATATCAGAGTACAATAGTTTTATACTTGAATTAAATAACAGCAGCGGAATGTCTTCACGAATCTTCACGAATCCTTATCAACATCAGCTTCAAATCTAAGTTGTAGTACTCGGGTCTGACCCAAGCATTTCATGCAAAACACAAAACACTCAGATCAGGAATAACCTTATTCAAGTAAATCAACTATAATTAAATTTAAATGCAATAATTTCAATTTTATACTTATGCACAAATCTTGATTGTCGAATATATGTTATATAAAGAAAATGTAGTTGTAAAATATTTATTCATATCAATGTTTAACAATTTTGTTTCAAGGACAGATGGTAATATGAGCATGAGTGTACACACATGTACATGTACACGTGTGCACTTCCTTAACATCCCAAAAGTCAATCAAAGTCGGGAATAAATAAATTCACGCTCATACATGGATGTCACACCATACACATATACATACATATCAAATGCATGTATATCTATATGTATGTATATTTATTTAAGTGCATTACAAAAAATAAACAGCCAGCATACACAAAGTTCCAAACCAATAATATAATGGATAAAACAAACAGGCAGTGTACATAAGTATGTATAAATGTGTTGTGGCAAACTCAGGTAAACATAAGCGCAGCAACAAATAAACCTTCAAGGCGAGCTCAGATTAAGTGTACTGATAGTGAACATAATAGTGGCAATGCAATTTATAGCCCACATAGCAAAAGAAAGTGAAACATGCTAGTGCAATAGCCCACATAACAAAAATTTCCATTAAACACGTGTATGTGCAATTTTAAGGAATTGTTTGAGTACAATAGTTTTATACAACCAAAATACGTACATATTATATAACTTATAAAACCATAGTTCAAATACAGTTTAAAAGCATATGAATATTATACATAAACCTACAAAAATCAACATGATTTCATAATTCTTTCCCAAAATCCACTGGGATTTAATTTGGTTGAATCTATATACTAAAGTTATTCATTCTAAACAGACCCCAAAACTATAGCTCCCAAGTTTATAATTTTTACAGTCTGCTTTAAATATCACAACTATAAACTACACAGTTGGAACTTATATAGTTCCCACTGCTACCTAGGCCTAACCAGATCAAATTTTGTGTTACAAATATTTTGAAATAAAACAAAAATTAAGCCTAAACAAAACACATAATCTCGAACAAGTTTAAACACTTAAAAAAAAATTAATAGTAAGTTAAAAACTCACTTTAAATGGATTTGTAGAAGGCAATTCGCTGATGGTCGATGTTGGAGGCACACGGTGGTTGTAGAGCTTTTGGCTATAGTGGTTGATTTGGGTTTTGGAAGGGGAATAAAGATCGTTTTTTAATTTGTGGTGGATGGAAGGGGTTTTTTTGCTGCCCTTTTTTTTGTTATAAAGGCTAGATCTAGAACGAAAAGAAAAGAAATGGGAAAGGAGAGAGACAGGCTTGAAAAAAATACGAATATGTTAATATATAAAGTAAGAATTGCAACATGACTGATATTTTGAAACTGAACGTTGCATTATTGCCCAAGATCGTTTTCTTTTATTTTCTATTGAGATGTCTAATTCATCGCTTCCCAATTCAATGTAATAATATATATATATATATATATATATATATATATATATATATTGCATGTGTGCAAAGATTAAGCAAAAAATAATGATCAGGCCTTTACCCTTTCCACTATTAACGCATAAATAGGATTATTAATTTGAACTTATTTTTGTTTCCATAAGTATACAATTTAATACCAAAATTATTATAACCGGTCCTCATTCATTCCATATTCATTTTCAGTTCAAATTTCAAAGGTTGTACGTATGTATAAATATTATATTTATCAACTTGTATTATTATTTTCAATTTTCCAACTAAAGAATTCCAATTAATTTCAATATTAAATTCTAAAATAGATTACAATTACTAGGATGATAATAAAAGGTTGTATTCTAATTATACTAATTCAAACATATTTCAAATTACGATATACAAACAATAGGCATGAATTTGTAGTATAATAAACGTTTCATTATTACTGCGGCCAACATATCTAAAATACATATCTGTATTGTTAAAATTTACTATGATAAATGTTACACTTACTTATTATCCTAATTCAACCAATGTCATTAATAGGATTCCAGGTATGTATTTATTTTGGAAAAGTTTCTCTTTAGTTCATTACTCAGAAATAAGGTAATAATTAGGAAATTTGTGCGTTGATTAAATAAACACTTATTTTTTTCAAAATTGAAGGAAACAATTCACTATTAAAGAGGGAAACAGATAACGAAAAACACATGCAAATAAATTAAGAGTCCACTGAATAATTAAAAAGGTAATTTAGTATTTATTTCTAATTCAAAAATCAAAAGGGAATAATTAATTCCTTCCAGAAATATTTCTTTTGTTGTACTTAGCTGAATATTAGGATTGTACATTTACTTATTTAAACATTGTTAAATACCATATCTACTTAGTGTTTTATTCAACGATAGCATTATGGAATTTTTATTATGGAATCTGTAGTTTAACAATAGATCCAATTTATTTAAATTAGACTAAACGCATGCAATCCAAATTCAAATTCAAAATTAAAGTTTTTAAGTTTAACGTCAAAACCGTTTCTATATCATTTACAGCTATTATTCAATGACCATAAAATATTGTTTTCATGATTTAGATTTATTCTCTTTATAAAATTATTCTCAACTTTAAAAGTGAACTTATATAATTTATATTTCCCAAAATATTATTTTAATTTCATTAAAGCGCTAAATCGATTTAATGCGGAACACAAGCTACTATTAACTTGCTTTCTTTTAATTGACCGTTACAATCAGTTTAATTTCAACTCATTAAAACTTTGTTTATCGATTACATTTAGAAATCAATTTTTTTTTTTAGAATTTGCTATAAATTAATATTTAAATGGTCAAAATTTACAGGATGTTACATTGATGAAACCAAACCGTTCCTTTTTGCCTAATTTTTGAGCTCTTCTCACCGACACAAACTAACCCATAACCCATTTTGAATCCTATCAAAAATTACCTCATTTTCTAGACCTATGATTTCCGTACACCACAATCTAGTCTAGGTAGATTCAAAGTCATGATGGAGTGGCCCTTAGAATAGTATAGAAATCAAATTTTATTTTATCAAAAAAGGAAAATATTTGATTGAGAAAGAGGAGAAGAAACAAAACAGTAAGTTTAATCGCCGTGGAGAAAAAAGATGTAGGCAAATTAAAGGAACTAAAAATGTGTGATCACACAAATAAACAAGGATTCATAGGGTGGTAAGTACAATTAGAAAAATGTATGCACCTAATTTCTTTAACTTTTGAAATTCTAGCATACGTCCTATGCTCGTACAGTTGTCGAAAATGTCAGATCACATTGATTCTTCAATTTTACGAATCATTGCATTTTTCGTTCTAAAGGCATAAGTTTCGTCGATAAAAGACTATCATCTGGAAAACTATTTTTCGATGTTTTTAAATTGTAGGAAATTTTGGATCTAGATAATTTTCGACTGCATAACACATAAGCTCTTTGTTACCTTAGGATATTTTCATTGTCTAAATTCTCCAAGTGTGACTCATTATGTGTATCTCGAGGTCATGTGTGTAAATACCAACAAAGTTAGAAAACAAATCGGGTTCAAAATCGCTTGATAAAATTACTATAGGTCAAAAATGTCAAAGCAACATCCCAATTATAGAGTCATACAACCCACTATGAATTTAAAAATAATATTTAGGATCTCTAACATATAAAATACATTTCACTATATTACAGCCCATGGTGCTCCTAGAATGTTTGTTATGCACTCGATCAACTAAGTACGTACCTTCACAAATAATGTCAAACCTCCATTTGTGCATGAGAAACATATTGTACATGCTCAAAACATGTCAAGCATGAAAAATACGATTATTTCCTCACGTGCTTTATCATACGATTATTCCTTATGCTGAACAAAAACAACTGCTTTTTTTAGTATTGTACCTATAAGGGACTTTCTAGCTACCTTCATTATTGATTGTGTTATAGGACCTACATAAATTATATGCTTAAAAATTTGTTAATGGGGACAAGGTAAAGATTTATGCGATTTTAATATTTACTTTACTGCTAGACATTACATACGTATCGTATCATACTACATGCAGACACTTTCACTCTAAGAATATGTATTTTTGATAGCATCGACTTATAGCGTTGTTGCCTTTCCATTTGGCTCCTACCCGATTTAGGGGTTTGAAACGCTATTTGATGCATGTGTTTGATGCATAGCGCTATACAGTAAAAACAAAAGGCGGGAAATAAATAAAAACGGACGAAAAGATCGTGTGCTGCCAGCTTACCAAATAGTGTTCCTTCCATTTATCACCTTCAAATAAAAAAAAAACTCCACGAAATCTAGAAAACTATAAATCAATGTCGTCGTCATTAATAATCAACCCATACCGCCGTATGTTTAACCCTAATTTGAATCGCTATCGATCCCAATCCCTAAACGTGGCCACCATCCATGCTTCTCCGATTCGAATCGCTATGAGCAGCGACCATTGGCTCTTCTCCAATTTGAAATGTTGTAGGAGGTATTATTATTATATATTTATTTACAATTTGTCTGGAACAAGTCTTTTATCCCTTAGATGATCATGCTAGTGGTTGACTATGATTTGGATTGTCTTCCTATTCTTATATCTAGACAGGGAGTTATAAATTTATTACCAAATTTCTTACTACTCAAAATTGAGTTATACAATTTACGAAATTCGATGGTCCACTGTAAATAGATAATGATGATGGAGCTTCTAGCATTCAATTTTTTGTGTTAATATTTTTCTCCTTTAATAAATTCCTCTTTGTTTTAACATATGTTAGTGCAATGCGTGTTTATGCTGAGGCATTTTTTGGAATTAGGGATAAAAATTACCTCTTTGAATTTATTGAAATTTAAATATTGGTTTTTTTAACGTACATTATTTCTAATATGTAGGATGGTTATAATATGTATTTTACTTAAGTTATTCATTTTAATCATCCAAAATTTCAAGTTAAAAGATCAGTTATTTTTATGTATCTTACCAAATTTATTTCTCTTCAACCATTTTTGGCAAACAAAAGAAATGCATATGTAGCACTTGCAGACTTGCACCATACTTATTATGTGTAGTTCACAAATTTATCACATAATTAACAAATTTGAAAATATGTTTTCTGTAATATACTGGATGATATAATTCACGTAATATAAATAAAAATTAGTTTGTTTGGGTATAGGTTCATCAGTTCATGGCTCATACTTATGCTTTGTATTTGCTACAGTAAAGAAAAAAAGATTTTATTACGTAATGTGTACATGGAAATGCAAGAGGAATGCAATTGAGCTTTTCTGAGCACTACTTGTGTATGTTCTCTATTTACTTTGACATCTTCTTCACTTTATCTTTTTAAGGTGAGGATAAGGAGCTGGGTTAACGGAACTGAAGTAAACAACATAGCTGGCTTTAGGCACTGGTGGTCTGAAATCCAATGTTTCTGGTTTCGATTCAGACCAATTTGATGAATTTGGCCCCCTTGGAAAAGAAACGGGTGCACAAGTTCTTTAGTTGGTTCATATTTTTCATCACTATTGGTTCGCTGCTAACTTTAACTATGGTAGTTTACATATGAGATACTAAAGGTAAATTTTGGGGTTATGGAATATGTGCATTTGCTATTGTTTTGGTGCTGCTTATGTTCTTGGCGTGCACAAAGAAGTGTCGATTTAAAAAGTTAGCCGGAAGTCCATTAACTCAAATTGCCATAGTAGTATCTGGAGCATGGAGAAAAAGAAATGATGAACTGCCATCAGATTCATCTCTGTTGTATGATTATGATAAAGTAGATGGTAATGGCAAACAAAGGTTTCCTTACATCAACCAGTTATGTTTCTTGGACAGAGCAGCAATAATCAACAGCTTGCCTGAACAACAAACAAAATGGGAACTATCTACAGTTACCGATACAGAAGTAGTAAAGATGATCATATGCATGCTTCCAATTGGAGATGTTTTGCTTTCTAACTTATGGTACCTAAATAAATGTGTGCTAAAATAACCTATTCAAACCTTTTAAATTATGGGACGTACATACCTGAGTACTCTTCGCATGCTCTTGGTAAATTTTCCGAGCAGGGTTTGTCCAAGGCTCTCTTGGCTATATCACGTGGTGGATTCAATTTACCAAGAATACCAACTTTAGCGTTGGTGAGTGGTTTAATGTTGGATGTGAATACAGAACCAGTTCTGTTAATTAAAGGTCTTCTATTTTATCTATATTGCTTTTATAGTATCATAATTTACTGTAACTACTGTTGGAAATGTTTTACAAACATTAAGTGAATTATTAAAAAATCTTGAATAAGTGTAAGAATGGCTCCTATATGGGAATAGTCCCACATCATGGGATTATATAGAAGAGGCAAGCTTTTATACTTGTTTCTAAGAAATCATGTTGGGGCCTTGGGCTCCCAATACATGCATTGTTGTGAGGAGGGAGACCATGCATCATATGACCACCACACACGCGCGCGCGACCGACCGACTCGACCCGGCAACGGTAAAAATTATATCCCCCAAATTTTAGCGGCCCACTAATCTGTAAACCCAAACCCTAATTTTCGTTCTATATATTGACATTAGCCTCAGACGAGAATACCACCGAATTGAAAATTCTCTCTTCTCTCAACCGCCATTAAAATTCTTTTCTCAGAAATTTTTCGAGCAATTTTTTTTTTCAGAAAGTGCAAATCGGTTATTGTTTTCGAGGCTGTTTTATCCTACAGGCGGCGGCGAAGGAACGAACTGGTTTGCACCTCCGGCCAGATCGCCGAATCGTCTTCAAGAAAGCGACCTAGTCCGCGACTCAGCCATTGTTTCCCAACAATTTGAAGACGAACTGAAACAATGGCTTCCAATTCAACCCTAGACGATTCTGCTCCACCCTCTGCTTTCCAGAACCCTCTTGTGACGGCTGCTCCTTTCAGATTTGAAGGCTTGCATTTCAAACGATGGCGTCAGAAGATGGAGTTCTTCCTCACCATCAGAAAGGTTGTGGCTGCGCTGACTACTGACAAACCGCAGCTTCCAAATAAACCCGCTGAGACTGATGCAGCGAACATGGCATCATGGACCGAACAGTCAAAGCAACTGCAGACCTGGACTGAACAAGATTATCTATGCAAGAACTTTATTCTGAACGGACTGAGCGATGATCTGTATGATTATTATAATTCAGATGAAAAGACAGCAAAGGAGATCTGGGAAGCACTGAAGAAGAAATATGATACAGAGGAGGCAGGGGCAAAGAAATATGTTGTGAGCCGCTATCTAAAGTACCAGATGACTGATGATAGATCGGTAGAGATGCAGTCTCATGAGCTGCAGAAAATAGCTCATGAGATCATCTCCGAAGGTATGGTCTTGGACGAACAATTTCAAATTGCTGTTATCATTGACAAATTACCCCCAGGCTGGAAAGATTTTAAGAATGTCTTGCGACATAAGACTAAGGAATTTTCCTTAGAAAGCTTGATTACACGCCTCCGTATTGAGGAGGAGGCACGCAAGCAGGACCAGAAAGAAGAGGTGCTGATTGTGAATAACAACAGTACTAAGAAGACCACTCCCGCTGTTCTGAAACCAAATCAGAAATCTTTTAAGAATCAGAACAGGCGCAATAAACAGAATGGGAATCCGCAAGGAAACCCAAAAGGACAGCAGAAACCAGCCCAAAAGAATGACTCTGGACAGTTGTTTCTTTGTTACAACTGTGGAAAACCAGGGCATATGGCACGAAAGTGCCGGAACAGGCCAAGCTCTGCACCGCAGGCTAACCTGACTGAGGAGCCTCTTACGGCTATGATTACTGAGATTCACCTTGTTGGTGGATCAGAGGGTTGGTGGGTAGACACTGGTGCTTCTCGCCATGTCTGCTATGATCGTGGCATGTTCTCTACATACACGGCTGCTGAAAAATCAGAAAGTGCTGTTGGGAGACTCTCACACCACTACAGTTGCGGGGATTGGAAACGTGGAACTCAAGTTCACCTCTGGAAAAACCGTAATTCTGAAAGATGTTATGCACACTCCTGAGATAAGAAAGAATCTGGTCTCTGGCTTCCTCCTTAATAAGGCTGGTTTCACTCAAGTTATTGGGGCTGATTTGTACACTCTTACTTATAAGGGAACTTTTGTGGGAAAGGGTTATGCTTGTGAGGGTATGTTTAAACTGAATGTTGAATCTAATAAAGTGACTACTTCTGCTTACATGTTGTGTGATTTTAATATCTGGCATTCTAGATTATGTCATGTTAATAATCGAATTATTCGTAACATGAGCACCCTAGATATGATACCTAAAATGACAGAATCTGAATCTGATAAATGTGAATTCTGTACACAAGCTAAAATCCCAAAGAAACCTCACAAATCTGTTGATAGAGTTTCTGAACCCTTAGACTTGATTCATTCTGACATATGTGAACTTGATGGCACTTTAACTAGACAGGGACATCGTTATTTTATCACTTTTATTGATGACTGCTCTGATTTCACATATGTATATCTAATGAAAAATAAAAGTGATGCTTTTGACATGTTTAAAACATTCAAAACTGAGATTGAGAATCAAGCAAATAGAAAAATTAAGAGACTTCGTAGTGATAGAGGAACAGAATATGAATCTAATTCTATTCTGGATTTCTATAAACAACATGGTATAGTACATGAGAGAACTGCACCCTACTCACCTGAAATGAACGGTAAAGCAGAAAGGAAAAATAGGACCTTTACCGAGCTAGTAGTTGCCATATTATTAAATTCTGGTGCAGCAAAACATTGGTGGGGGGATATTTTATTGACTGTATGCTACGTTCTGAATAGAATCCCTAAATCTAAGAATAAAATTTCACCTTATGAAATTTTAAAGAATCATAAACCCAATGTCTCATACTTTAGAACTTGGGGTTGTTTAGCATATGTTCGCATTCCAGACAATAAGAGAATAAAATTGGCAAGTAGAGCATATGAATGTGCATTTATAGGCTATGCTATTAATAGCAAAGCATATAGATTTTATGACCTTAATGCACATAATATAGTTGAATCAAATGATGCCGATTTTTATGAAACTAAATTTCCTTTCAAATTAAGGAATAGTGGGGGCACTTCGAATATGCCTATTAGAACAGAACTTAATGAAAATTCTGAAGCTGAACCTAGAAGAAGTAAAAGAGCGAGAACCATAAAAGACTTTGGTTCAGATTTTTGTGCTTTTACTATTGAGGAGGATCCTATAAACCTCCAAGAAGCCTTATCCTCTTTAGATGCCGATTTCTGGCAAGAGGCTATAAACGATGAGATGGATTCTTTAGAATCCAATAAGACTTGGCACTTGGTAGATTTACCCCCTGGTTGTAAGTCTATAGGCTGTAAATGGGTACTTAAAAAGAAATTAAAACCTGATGGCACTATAGATAAATATAAAGCACGACTAGTAGCTAAAGGTTTTAAACAAAAGGAAAATATAGACTTCTTTGACACTTTTTCTCCTGTAACTAGAATAACATCCATTCGGGTATTAATCTCACTTGCTTCCATTCATAATTTACTAATACACCAAATGGACGTTAAAACTGCCTTTTTGAACGGTGAATTAGAAGAAGAAATTTATATGGACCAGTCTGAAGGATTTGTAGTACATAGTCAAGAACATAAAGTATGTAAATTGGATAAATCATTATATGGTTTAAAACAAGCACCTAAACAATGGCATGAAAAATTTGATAACTTAATCATTTCAAATGGTTTTAAAGTTAATGAAAGCGACAAATGCATTTATTACAAATCTGAGAATAACATTTGCACTATTATATGCCTTTATGTAGATGACCTACTCATTTTTGGGTCAAATATTCATGCCATAAACTCAGTTAAATCCTTATTAAGTGTCAATTTTGATATGAAAGATCTAGGTGAAGCGAGTGTAATCCTTGGTATTAAGATTACTAGGTCAGAAAAGGGAATTTCTTTGGATCAATCTCATTACATTGAGAAGATACTAAAGAAATATAATTACTTTGACTGTAAACCTGCAAGTACACCATATGATCACAGTGTAAAGTTATTTAAGAACACTGGTGAAGGTGTAAGACAGTTTGATTATGCGAGCATCATTGGCAGCCTTCGGTACGCCACTGATTGTACTAGACCCGACATTGCCTATGTCGTGGGATTATTGTGCAAGTTTACCAGTAGACCTAGTATAGAGCACTGGCAAGCTATTGAAAGGGTAATGAGATACCTTAAACGAACCATGAACCTTGGATTACATTATGAAAGGTTTCCAGCTGTACTTGAAGGATATTCCGATGCTGACTGGAATACCTTATCTGATGATTCTAAAGCGACCAGTGGCTATATATTTAGCATCGCTGGAGGAGCTGTTTCTTGGAAATCCAAGAAACAGACTATTTTGGCTCAGTCTACTATGGAGTCTGAGATGATAGCACTAGCTACAGCTAGTGAAGAGGCAGAGTACTTGAGAAATCTGCTAGCTGAGATTCCCTTATGGGAAAAACCGATACCGGCTGTGTTGATACATTGCGATAGTACCGCGGCTATTGCAAAAGTTCAGAACCGATATTATAACGGTAAGAGACGACAAATACGTCGTAAGCACAGTACGGTTAGAGAACTACTTTCCACAGGTACCGTTAGAGTGGATTACGTACGTAGTGAGGAAAATTTGGCAGATCCTTTGACGAAAGGACTGTCCAGAGAGAAAGTCCATAACTCTTCTAAAAGAATGGGACTATTGCCCTTAGATTGTTGAGTCACGCACAATGGTAACCCGACCTAAATGACTAGAGATCCCAAGAACTAGGTTCAATGGGTAATAACAAGTTGTGTAGTGATATGAGTTGAACATGCTATTTAATAAACCAAGAAGCATGTATTCCTGAAGTGATTAGAGGATGAGTTAATAGAAACTCTTAATGAGATCTATACTCTATGTGGAGTGGAGTGCCTACCTTCAGGAGTGCTCTTGATAGACTCACCTTTGTGAATGTGGAAATGTGGCCGTTTCCTATGGAGTTTCGGGCAAAACTTCTAGAGCATTCACTAAACTAGGATAGACGTGCATGGCCATTAATGCACGGGCTTATTTGATTGCACTATAGAAAAGGTTGTGTGTGGTTTGATGTCAGGAATAGAGTTCAAGACTACGTGTCACTCTAGTAAAAACTGAATCTTATTCACTACGCAAAGGTTCAAGTCGAAAGACACCTTTGTTTATGCACAATCTTATGTTTTTAAGAAACTGCTCGAAATTTATTTATTTTAAAATTCAAGTGGGGGATTGTTGGAAATGTTTTACAAACATTAAGTGAATTATTAAAAAATCTTGAATAAGTGTAAGAATGGCTCCTATATGGGAATAGTCCCACATCTAGGGATGGCAATGGGGCGGGTCTAGGGTCTAAACCCGCTTGACCCGCCCCTATTTTGACCCATTTAGACCCGCCCCATAGGGTCTTCGGGCCGGATAGACCCGCGACCCGCTTTTGAAGGTCCGGGTCTAGGGTCGGGTCTGGGGCACGGCTAACCCGCCCCAACCCGACCCGCATGATTGAAACATCATTAATATACTTTATAACTATAATTATTACTTGTTAATCTTCTTAGGTATGTATTGTTATAACTTGAATATTATAATCTTTCAATCAACAAACTATAAATTTTTCATAGTATTATGTTGCATCAATGAAAATCATACAATGAAAAATGCATACATTTTGAACTATTATCTTACCACTCATTTTATTATATTCTCTTATCATTGTGAACACATTATAATATGCATATAATTTATCATTTAGCGATAAAAAATTTAAGTATATAAATTTTTGTACATTAGAAAACAATATCACCCGGGTCGCGGGGCGGGTCAGGTCTACCCTGACCCGTACGGGTTTCGGGTACGGGGCGAAATTCCAGACCCGCACCAGGTCTACGGGGCGGGTCTGGGGCGGGGTTTAAAAAGTCCGGGTCGGGTCTGGGGCACGAGAAACCCGCCCCAACCCGCCCCATTGTCATTCCTACCCACATCATGGGATTATATAGAAGAGGCAAGCTTTTATACTTGTTTCTAAGAAATCATGTTGGGGCCTTGGGCTCCCAATACATGCATTGTTGTGAGGAGGGAGACCATGCATCATATGACCACCACACACGCGCGACCGACCGACTCGACTCGACCCGACCCGGCCCGGTCCGGCTCGGCTCGGGCTTGGGCTTGGGCTTGGGCTTTGTGGTGTAGACACTTATATTTTTTGGACCATAAAACTTAGCCTTTTTCGAACCGTTTTTTTATGAAAAAATTTCTGCAACGGTAGAAATTATATCCCCCAAATTTTAGCGGCCCACTAATCTGTAAACCCAAACCCTAATTTTCGTTCTATATATTGACATTAGCCTCAGACGAGAATACCACCGAATTGAAAATTCTCTCTTCTCTCAGCCGCCATTAAAATTCTTTTCTCAGAAATTTTTCGAGCAATTTTTTTTTTCAGAAAGTGCAAATCTGCACCGATTTGTTGTGCAAGCAAATCGGTTATTGTTTTCGAGGCTGTTTTATCCTAGAGGCGGCGGCGAAGGAACGAACTGGTTTGCACCTCCGGCCAGATCGCCGAATCGTCTTCAAGAAAGCGACCTAGTCCGCGACTCAGCCATTGTTTCCCAACAATACAATTCCTCATTACAGGATTATTTATAGTATCATAATTTATTGTAACTGCAACCCCAATTGGAGGTCTTCGATTTACAGTACCATAACTTACTGTAACTGCAGTTCATTATTACATGATTATTTATAAGAATAGCCATATTTTCAAGTAAGCGTCGATGTTCCTGACGTACCTGGCTGAATAGAAATTCTGAAAGTTCTTCCAGCAACAAGAAATTAGACGGTGACGTTTTTCTTCAAGTCATAGCCATGGGGACACTTGGATTTAGTGAAGCATACCTAGAAAACTTAATGAACGGAGTAGTAATGCTGGCTGGTCATAGGGGAAAACTGCCATTTCTTCTAAAGAGCTCAACGGCTCAATTGATAGGATTGTAGCAGACTGGAAGGTACAGTCATGACAGATGGTAAAAGCAAAAGCTTGGTTGCCTACCATAAAGTTGAAAATGCAATTGGTTGGTATAATGCATCTATGTAGCTAGATTTATTAATATATGAGTTATTAGACACCACTCTTAAGCTCATAATGAAGTATGTTTAAAGTCCCTTTACTTGGGTCTACTAACAATTCCATGTCTTGTGACATCCGTATTCTTCCCCATCCATATAATCCTTTTCTCGGTACGAAGTTATCCCGATAACTCACCTCGGTAGAAAACTTAGCCAGTTTTGGAGTACTCTTCTTCCATGTTTCCGGTACCCTATTCCAGTATGCCTTAGACCTCAACCTCGGTCCTTACTCCAGATCATTCAACTCCATGTTCCAAAGGCAACTCGTTATATCATCCAACATTTATCCAATTTTTCTGCAATTTTCCCATGGACAACCTCTACTAGCCACTCTTTTTATCCATCAAGCCAGCCAACTCATACAAATCAACAATATAACTCAATGTCTAGTAACCTCTATAACTAGGGGACAAGTAACCACTTTTATTCTCCCTAAGGTACGATTCATTATGTAAACTCCTGCTATTCTCCGGAGCTGCTCCTCTAAGTTTGGTGGAATTTTAGTTAACTTTGCCTTTGATTTGCACAATTCTTGAACCTCTTTTTCAATCCAAAAAACTAACAAACAACATCAAAACACAGCATACAAGAGTATCATAACACGTACATACATCAAATTAGACATTCAAACATAAGAATGTGATAAACCGGTCAATTTTAATCTACATCTAGTTTGTGTACGAATATACGCACATATATAAAGTGGATTATGAACCAATTTTGTCATACGAAAAATTAATTCAGGTTAGAGATGTTTTGATATCAAATTACCATGTTAAATTCTACAATTCAACTTTATAAACATGCACTGGAAAATATGAAGGCATAAGCCATTCGGCTATTACTAAATTCAACAAATTCAACTGTAAATCTTATACGAACAATAATGAAAAGCAATTCAAATTGACCAAGACAGGGATTTCTGTCTCCTAATTGATAATCTAATCGCAAATCTTCAATCTAGTTTAATTTAGTAAGCAATTTGGGTGAATTTGGATGGAATCAGGGTTAATAGGGTTTAAATCTAATTTAGGAAGGAGGAAAAGGTTTTAACTTGAC
The DNA here is from genome assembly GCA_030737875.1 of Allium sativum. Taxonomy (NCBI): domain Eukaryota; kingdom Viridiplantae; phylum Streptophyta; class Magnoliopsida; order Asparagales; family Amaryllidaceae; genus Allium; species Allium sativum. The sequence goes on along the minus strand of CM060922.1, from coordinate 268,360,195 downwards.
TGTACAACCATTATTTATAGTAATGGGAGCGGCTATTGGGTCACAAAATTAGACACAAACTTGGAGACACAAAGCCTCAACCGTTGGATCTTTTTGTCTTTATGTGGAGAGGTGTAATTCATTGGTTGATCCAATGGTGGAGATTAGTTGTGTCACCAATTATGTCTAAATTTGTGTCCCAATAGAATTTCCCTATAGTAATATTAAATATGACCAACGATGGGCATAATTAGTTAAGCAATAGTTCAAACAAGCAATTATTTAAACTCAAAAGAAGCATATCTTTCTAACCATAAGTTTATTCTTCTATTGTGACCACTCTACGTAATGTGAAACTATCATCCAGAAGCAATGGAACAATCTAAGACCAGAATTCGACTCTAAAAAAATTTACAGCTCGAACAAGGTTTTGGGATCAAAATGGTCATGTAAAAATTTAAGAAAAATTGTAAGTGTGTAAATTATCCCTTTGGTCATATTTCATTTTATAGAGTCATTCATTCATGTGAATAGAATAAAAATATGTTATGATCCTCCAATTCATAAAATATAAGCCATTATAGGATCTCCCAAAATATGAATGTCGCCCATGGTTTAAAGTCAACATCTCCTTTCAAATACCAAATAGGAAGAATGACTGATGTATGTAAAACAATCCTCTATCAACAAACATGATATGCTACAGAAAGAGAATTACCATTGACCAGTTTGTGTCAATACGATCCAATTTATTCTAGCCTATAGTGTTCCTAGAGTGTTAGCAATGCACCTCAAGTGAATCTATGTACGAACCTCCTTCAAATAATGTTTAACCCCCATCGTTGTATGAGAAACATATTATACATGCTTACATTATTTCATGCATGGAAAATATAGCCCTCTACTACCTAGCCAGTTGTCAACACAATACAAGGATGCAAGTTCATCGTGTACTCATAGTACCAAAATGCAAGTTCATCGTGTACTGCCTAGCCAGTTGTCTTACCTCCCATAAAGCATAAGAGTCAAAAGCGATGTACAAATGTCCAAAAAAAGATTTCCAACGATATATTGTATGGAGTTGTTCTATATTAGCTACTTCGACAAGGTATATTAATCTAATAGTTTTCTTTTGGTTCGTTAAAAAATGTTGAACCAAATAAATATAGGAAAATGCCCTAAAGGCAACATCACCTATAACGACAAATGTTTGTATGTGTTGTATTGTAATCATATATGTAAGTCATAAGAACACCGCTGAAACAAACATAGGCATCATCAAACTAGTGTACATGAATTGTGAATATCTTAAGAGCCTCGCATGTACCATCAAACGGAAATGACATTCTATCTACACTTCATATCTTAATCCCAATAAACATATAAAAATCAGTGGGGTAATGCATATCTCAAATTTTAAAAATTGGTGTGGTGCCTCGTAACTAAAGCGGATATGAAAGAACGATCAACAGACTAGGAAGGTCGAATCTGAAAGACAAACGCAAAGAACTAGCATCCATCATACCTGCGAAAGCCATAGGAAGTTTATCGAGACCAATCCATATACATGGACTAACTCCTCCAACAACTGATATAGTGAGCTTATATAATAAACATCAATTCAGTATTGATATACAGTTAAAATAACATTGACTAACATACTCGATGTGAATTGATCTACGTAATAAACTACAGTTACTAATTAATATATGATTAGTGTCACATTGAATGTTAAATTTGTCATATACTACGCCAATGTGTTGAACAACCAGTAATTATTAATAGTCAATTAACATAACTTAAAAATTGCAATCGTATATTATATGAGTACGTAATAAACAACCATTAATTATTTATATCTGCATAACTACTCATATATTTATAATTAATATAACTTGACCGCATCTAAGGCAGTCCACATGCAATGGAAGCATCATTTCGACAACTTTTGCAAAATCCACGAGTCATGTATTATTATCTCGAGAATAGAAGCGATCTAAGAGGGCTGGCAAGCTTATTTATCTATATTCTATGTTTTCTAGTTTTACTTAGTGCGACAACAATTCTACTTTTTGACTAAAAGGAAAATTAGTGCGAGAAATATATTTAAAAAGGGGATTAGACGCTAGGTTTGTAGGCACCCAACATTAGACATCTAATTAATAGACGCTTAATTATTTGGACACCTATTAAATAAGCGTTCGAGCTCTGAGCACTTATTTAATGATTAAGCACACGAAAGTTAGGCTCATATTTAATAAACATTCAAAATTAGATGTCTAGATTTTTGGTCCAACGTCTTGATATTAATATTAATAGTTTCTCTTATAACAAACACTACAAGAGTCGGTCTGTTTGGTTACGGACCCTAGCGATGGTTGGTGATGGCTAAAAAAAGCGGCCCTCGCCAGCCGCCGCCAACCGTCACCAACAAAAACATATACCGCGAGCCTACAGTAAGAGATCGATCATTTTCCCTTTACCCCCAAATTCCTCCCGCGGTGAAAAAAAAACCCTACGCCTGCCGACGCTTCAGCCCGCCTCCGCCCCAGCTCCAACGCCGACCGTCGCCTGCTCCAGCCTCTCCAGTCGTCGCTTCCTCTTCTTCTAGGTATGATTTCTACCCTAATTTCCTAATTTAATTAATCAATAGTTATTTAAATGTATATGTTGTGTGATTATATTATGATTGTTGAATTATTGTTGATTTAGTAATGATTGAAATCCCTAAAATATGAATTCAGTTGTTTATCGGTTAATATTGTATGTTAGTTGAATATTCTATATTATGATTGATTGTAGTTGCAACAAAATTGATTGTGTTTGCGGTAAATTCATTGTGTGTTGAAAATGAATTGTATTGTGGAAATTATTGAAATGGAATGATTATGTATGGTGCGAGCCAAGGCCTAGGTTAGTAGAGGAGTCGTGCTGGATACGGTGTTGGTGCTACCACCCCCCCCCCCCCCGGCTGCCGTTGTAATGCCGAAATTTTGTAAAATAAATTATGAAAAATATTCATGTGTTGAATAAATTTTTTGAACAATAAAAATCACATTTTTATTGTATGTATGAACCACTAAAAATATTAATGTGTTGAATAAATTATTTGAACAATAAAAATCACATTTTTATTGTATATACGAACCACTAAAAATATTCATGTGTTGAATAAATTGCTTGAAAAATAAAATTAACATTTTTATTGTATGTATGAACCACTAAAAATATTCATGCATTGAATAAATTCTTTGAACAATAAAAATCACATTTTTATTGTATGTATGAACCATTAAAAATATTCATGTGTTGAATAAATTCTTTGAGCAATAAAAACATCATTTTTATTGTATAAACCATTAAAAATATTCATGCGTTGAATAAATTATTTGAACAATAAAAATCACATTTTTGTTGTATGTATGAACCTTTAAAAATATTCGTGTGTTAAATAAATTCAATTTTTATTGTATAAACCATTAAAAATATTCATAGACGTTGTTAAGGAGAGGGGTAACGCATGAATGTTACTTCGGAAATCCAAAATGAAATATTGTTGAGATATAACAGTGTGGTGCGTAAAAGCTTTAGTCCCAAAAGGCTTTATAATAATATATGTATGTGTTGTCGAAATCACTGACATATATTATTGAATCAGGAAAAATATTCGATTATTACATTGACCGTACTTGGATGTATGAAATTAGAATTGGAATGAAAGGCTCAGTGAAAGAACATTTCTATAATGGTGTAAATGAATTTGTTAGATTTGCAGTATCTAATAATCGAAATTATGAGGAGCTTCGTTGTCCGTGTAGTAAGTGTAAACCGATGAGGTTTCATAAACCAGACATCATTAAAGTACATTTTTATAAATTAGGTTTTGCGCCAAATTATTATTTATGGGATTGTCATGGAGAACTTGTTGCGCCTACAGTAAATCCTGTAATGTCGGAGGTCGAATTAGTTATGACGAATCCAATTGAAGATATGGTGGAAGATGCAGCACGGTCCTGAATTATCGGTAACCGCTGAGTACATCACCATGAAATCAAAATTTAACCTTATAGAAGCTGCATTTAAAGTAGTTGTACAAGCTACAAAAAGACATATGTCACCTGATAATCTGATGTGCGATAGTCATTACAAAGTGAAAACACTAATGTCGGCTTTCGGTTTGCCGTACCAAAAAATAGATACTTGTGTTAATGGTTGCATGTTGTATTGGAAAGATGATATTAATCTTAGAAACTATAAAAAATGTGGTGGGGAAAGGTATAAACCTAGAAAAAAGAAAGGTAAGGAAGTTCTGTATATGAGAATGCATTACTTACCAATCAACCCTAGACTACAACGGTTATATGCATCCTTAGTCACCGCATGTTATATGTGATGGCATAGTGTGCGAATACAAGAAGATGGAACTTTGACACATCCATCGGATGGAGAAGCATGGAAACATTTTGATATGACGTATCATACATTTGCCGCAGAGAGCCGTAACGTCAGACTTGGTTCATGTACAGATAGGTTTTCACCATTTTCTCAGTTTGGTAGTAAATATTCATCTTGGCCTATTATCGTTACTCCTTACAATTTACCTCCGTGGATGTATATGAAAACTCCATATATGTTTCTCACTGTTGTCGTTCCTGATCCTAATGATCCAAAACAAGGCATCGATGTTTATCTACAACCATTAATCGAAGAGTTGAAAAAAAAACTATGGGATGAAGGAGTTGAAACATACGACATTTCAAAAAAAAAAAGAATTTTCATATGTTCACTTTTTTGATATGGACGATTAGTGATTTTCCTGCATATGGGATGCTTTCAGGTTGGAGTACGGTCGGTCGTCTATCTTGTCCTTTATGCATGGAAGAAACACAAGTATTTTTCTTACGGTATGGAAGGAAGCATTCGTGATTTGATTGTCACCGTTGTTTTCTGCATACCAATCATACTTTTAGAAGAGATAAAAAAACTTTAAAGCTAACAGCGGAATGACTGCGCAAGCACCCAAAATTTGGACAAGTGAAAAAATATACAATATTGTAAAGGATTATCCCAAGATCCATGAGACTGAAGAACAGACAGAAATACCGGGTAAATCTGACATTCATAATTGGTGTAAACAAAGCATATTCTTGGAGCTACCTTATTGGAAAGATCTCAAACTTCGACATAATACCGACGTTATGCACAATGAAAAAAATGTATTTGATAACGTGTTTAATATTGTTTTGAATGTCAAAGGAAAAACAAAGGACAATATAAATTCGAGACGTGACATAGAAGAATATTGTAAACATCTAGAACTTCATATGAAGCCCAATGACAATAAAAAAACCCAAAGTGTGTTATGAACTAGACAACAAACAAATAAAACTTGTATTGAAATGGGTTGAGCGACTGAAATGTCCGGATGGAATTTCTTCTAATATTCGTAGATGTGTTGACTATAAAAACAATAAATTGAGTGGGATGAAAAGTCATGATTGTCATATCATGATGGAATATTTATTACCAGTGATGTTCAAGGAATTATTGCCTGTAAAAGTGTGGGGTGTTTAACAGAGTTAAGCTTATTCTATAAACAGTTTTGTTCCGCAACGTTAAAAATTGATCGTCCCCGTAAACTTGAAGTAGAAATTCCGATATTGATCTGCAAATTAGAGAAAATCTTCCCTCGAGGATTTTTTAATGTAATGGAGCATATACCTATTCATCTTCAATCTGAAGCTATTCTTCGAGGTCCAGTGCAATATGAATGGATGTATCCTTTTGAAAGGTAAATTTATGCTTACAATTCAAAGTGATATTAGTGCATATAAATTGAATTAATTTTATTTTAGCTATTTGAATCATCTGAAGAAAAAAGTATGACAAAAAGCACGAGTTGAAAGTTCGATTTGCAAATCTTATCTTGAAGAAGAAACTTCGTTCTTTTTTCTCATTACTTCAGTGATCATGCGAACCTATCATTTGTAAGTGGTCCTCGTAATGATGAAACCGTGGAACCAATTTTTGTCCGACAATGTTATCTGTTTTTAGACAACATGGACGATCTTCTGGAAAATGTGTACACTACAACAAATATACCATATTACAACGGTGCAAAAACGTTGTAAAAGGTTTTTACAACGGTGAAGCCACCGTCATGTATTAAGAAGTTGTAATATACTTATATCTTTTACAACATTTCTGCACCGTTGCAACACCGTTGTGAAATAGGATATTTTACAACTGTTACACACCGTTGTAATAATATTTATTACAACTTTTATTCCCCGTTGTTGTATATTTTGTTGTAACGTCAGATCATATATATGACAACTGGTGATTACCGTTGTGACTTCCAGAATATTACAACTATTTCACACAGTTGTAAAATGTTTTATTACAACTTTTTTTGCTGTTGTAACTTATATACACCTTACTAATATAAATAATTCATGTATATTAATAATAATATGATTCATATTTCAATGCAACAAATATAACTATATGGAATCATTCATATATATTAATTAACATAATATTCGATCAACATACACATAGTACATCACCAACTAAACCCGTCACAAAACACATAACGGTTTCAAAATACATATATCGATCTAACACAAAAGATACATAAGAAAAATAGAAGTTTTGTCCACAGAAGATACATAAGCATACCCTACGTGGCCGACGACCATCCATCCATAAATGAGCATATGGTTTTCCCTGAGCACCGAGTGAGAAAATTAGACTGGAAATATGCCGAAAGAGATAGCCAAAAGAATCAACGTGGTCGACGACCATCCATCCATAAATAATTACCCACTACTCGCAAGATCTCGATCCGGATCTCAATTCTGAAACGAGCCTCTCTATCAAACGTCCAATGCCTGTAGCCCCAAATCGATCACTCAGTTTCACACCTACATTAAATAGACTTGCATTAAAAAGGAGCCTCTAGAAAATGAGCAATGTCGGCCATTTGGTTCCAGCAATCGAATGTTACATAGAGCATAGAAACGCACAAAGTAGTCATGGAGGTAGCATACATAAAGCAAATGAATCTAAGGAAGCCGCCCCATGAAGGTACGGATACATGAAAAGGAAATTACCTTCAAAGATTTTGAAACTTTCAAACTGAAATCCTTCGTAGCTCTCATTGCGTTCACATAGTCGCTCTTCCAGGAGTAAAATGATGTCATGCACATGGACAATAGAAACCTATATAGATGAATTAGAAATCAATTATGCCTTTACTTGTTTATTAAGGAGTGTATGGTAAGTGCGGAAGGATGATGCTTGAATGATACCACTGTCAAAGCCTGAGAAACCGGAACAATATTATATACACAAAGACGCTCTAACAAAGTAAATCTGAATGCACAAATAAAATCATTCAATATAGACATATGAATAAACCTAGACATCCATACTTCCTAAATCTAAGCAAAGTTAAGCAAATACGCTATAACAAAGTAAAGCAAACAAAAATTGTACCTAAAATCAAAATATCCAATAAATGCATTACTGAGTGGAATCAGTAGTTTATAGAAATATACCTCATTTACTGCTTATTTTTGCTGTGAATAACTCAAGTATTATGGTGACTCTTCCGTATTATGGTGACTCCTCCGTATTATGTCCACTCTTATTTGGTCCAGATCCTCGGGTCAACTAACTCAAATAGATCTCAGGTGTACACACCTGTTAACAAAACAAAATTATGGAATCTAAGGAAACAAACTCTTATATATCAAAAAACTCAATGTAGCCATCGACACAGAGGTATTAAAACCATATTATCAATGCAAGAGAGTATATATAAAAGAAAGCTCATCCACAACTTACAAATTCCAAAAATAATAAAGTATAACATTAGACATTGACCTTACAATTGCATTTACAGTGGGTACAAGTGCCATAAGAGAAAATGATACCTGGAATAGTCCTTCTAGAGCGAATGAACCTGAGAAATGTTAAATATCCCAAATGTCAGACCAACATGCCAACAACAATTAAGCAACACCGTAAGGTTTCAACATTTACCCAGCACAGTTGGAAAAAATTAAGCTAGCTCAGGATAATTAACTCAAGTAAAGTGTAAATCAATTATGCATACAACAAAATTAGCATCAAAATCCTTACTTAAGAAAATCTGCATGCGTTAAGATAGTGAACTGAAGAGTTTTGTACAAATAGGGCTTCAAGTTGAATTAACAGAAGTGGAAATTGCTGCTACAGTAAAAATACTGTTGCTATAATTTTTTTTACCAATTAACGTTACAATATTATTAAAAAAGGGAAATAATATTGAAATTTGCAGTGCTAAGAAAAAATAAGCAGATTTTCTTCACTGTGTTATTTATTTGTGCTCTATTGAGATTTACTATGTTCTATGCATTACTGCTACCAACCAAAAAAACAAAGACCCATTTTGGTTTTTGCATTACATATTCTCTTATCATCTCTTTGCATTTTGGTTTTAACATTGTTAATACTTTAAGAAATCAGGTGAGCTCACGTGATCAAGTACCAATGTGGTCCAGATCAAGTTTGCACTAACCTAAATTTAAACCCTTCTTCTAATATCAAGAACAGATTTATTCTGAGTTTATTTTTATTTCTACACATAAAACATACATAGATATATTGTTTTGACTTTCAAGTGACCTAATAAATTTTAAGATTTTAACTTGATATACTAAATAAGAAAGTGCCCTGTAGTTGAACACAAAATGACAAAATGCTAGATAACATGTTGTCTTTTTTTCTTCCTCTTCTTCTTCCCGAAAGCTACCTAAGTGAAGCTGTTTCTGTTTTATAGTTTACTTAGATTTTTCATATATTTTTGTTCCATAAACAATGTTTATGGATCTAGGATTTTAAGAAAATAATTAATCATTTATTTATCAAATTTATTGTTATCATTTCCCTACATGATAATATTTCTGTAATGGATCCTTCGTAACAGTTTATGCTTTCAGCTAAACTATAATTTCATTAGAAACATCTGCTTTCTCTATTGAACTATCATGAAACGTTTTATATATATTGAACTTCTGAAACTTAACACATATTTTTCCATTCTCGACCCAATTAACATTTACATACAAAAATCATTTGAACATTAAGCAAATACAAACGTTTGGTAAATTTTATCTGGTAACATTAAGCAAGGGAAAGCAGAAAATAAACAAAAGAATCTTATTTTTAGTTTCACTTTTTAGTGCAAATAAGTGCAAAATACATTGCTTCATATATTTTTTTGCGCACATATTTTTTGATCCCCTGAACCTTATATACTCAGTCTTACTGGCTGAAGAATGTTGGATGGCTATCATGTTCACCATTCACGCTTTCAGTTAAACTTCAGATATACATGATACCATGCGAGCAAAGCTAAACAACCAAGAACCAATAAATGAGATAACAGTGAAAAAGGCTTCTCTGGCTCCATGAATGTTGATTGTTTCTTCACAAGGAACATCGACACATGTTAATCCGGTAGATTCTGTGTTGCTGTCGAAAATATCGCAATAAGTTGCACAAAAATGGTCCTAAAACATAATACTTGTTTACATTTGAGTAACGCCAAAGAATATTCTGGAATTTTTAATAAGCGTAAGATGCTTATCTATAACATTAAGATGCTAATCTAATTTACTCCGCCAGTAATGCCACAGAGAATATGATAATGTGGCCATGCTTTAAGTTGTTATTTAGTCATGAATTTTGAAGTGTAGTTGCTGGAGTGTTTTATTTGATTCATATAGAAAAGGTTATTGCAACTAGCTATTCTCGAAATGTAAGAAGGCTCGGAAGTAGAAGTATGATTTAAGGCACGATTTTAGTATTTGGGTACTGTTAATTTGTCCTTTTTGAAGGCGTAATATTCTTTATTTTCTCAAAGCATTTTATTTTATTTCATTTTATTTTAAACTAGACCGAGAAACTGCTAAATAAACATCTGCACATTTATGTAAGGTATCCCAGGTTATTTTTTTATTAATTTTAATGCTCAATAACTAATTTTCAATAGATCACACTTAAAATGATATGCTATTATCGTACAGAATAGGGCTGACGGGTGAAGCACTGTGCATTCCTCACCCAAGATTATGACGGTAAATTTATGACTTATCATCTATAAGGTAAATTATATTGTATAATATAAGACAACAATATATGTAACAAGAATTATTCAAATATGTAAGTAATTTTTTATGAATTTTAAACCCAACTACTAAAAAGAGAACTATCTTTGGCCCCAAACCCGTTCTTTCATTGTTTCTGTTTCATATTGAGGTAAGACTATTTCATATGTAAAAATAATTAATAGATTAAAACATAAACACACTCTATTTATATACGAGCATCTCTGGCATTGGCAGTCTTACGGTCAGCTTCATTGCAAAGCTTAAAAACATCAAAGCTAGCCTAAAACTAGGACTACAACAAAACTACTATAAAAAATCAATGCCAAGTGATCAGGCAAAGAAATAGAAGCACGTATTTGCATGTATTGGCTAACCTTAATGGTTATGCACAAACACAGGTTTATGAAAATAGTTTAACTCAAATTTCACTGATTTTACTTAGAAGCCAGCTGATTGGCTCACTCAAGGAGACCAGTGTTCTTGGTTTTTTTCATGTAAAAATATCAGATAATAAAAAAGAAACCATATCAGCCAATGCATAGATAATCAAGGCCAAATCGTCAGTGAAGAAAGCAAACAAGTTCAACTAAGATAATGAAAATATAAATCCTTAAGATAGTAAAAATGACATAATATATGAAGATTAAGATGATTACCTCTTTTTGGTGTTGCTCATTATTGCACATGGATGAACCAAGTTCAGACTTCTTTCACTAAGTGATCTGCCTGGAAAAAAAATTATAATGTGTAAAGAATTAACATCATACTAATTATAAAACTATTTTGATATGTAATAGAATACGTATAATATCAAGTAAATATGTAAATAACCACTTACGATACAGTATGAAATATCAAACAAACATATTTTCAATATCAAATAAAAATATTTTTCATCGATTTATATTACACTTGCTTCGTGCATTGATTTAAGGATCATCTATAGCCAAAACAATTCTAAATGGAAGTCTAAATCAGATCGGAATCATTGCAGCATCCACTTGATCTCCAATACCATGAAACCCATTATAGAAACAGAGCTAAAGATTCTCCTTCTCACTGATTGTCACTCTTATTTCAATGCCAGGTTACTGAGACTATTTTCTTAATAATACATATTCTTTGGAGTGCATTTCAAGGCAGTAGGAGTGGTGGTGCTTTCTATAAAAGTCAAGCTTTTCAATATGTAAACATATAACAAAATAAATAAAAGTGGGGATGCATTTTTTTAATGTTGTTTTTGCTAAAAAAACCTCACACAACTTAAATGAATGATTTGTTGACAAACATTAGTACCTTTAATATAATAGGACAACTGAAAGCATCACATGCTCTTCTTCATTTATTGTCATTTCTATTCTTCATTCATCATCAAGTAATTTATATCCGAACGTAATCCCAAAAAAGACCAATAGTTCAGCTCCTCTCGGATTAACAAAACTCCTCCTTTCTCCCTTGATGTATGTTTACCCTCCTTTTCTCTTCTATAAAACAAAAAAATAACTTGTTTTTATTCTAAACGTTGTACAGCTTCTATTTGTTGTATACACATAGTAAAATAACTAAATAATTAACAATAAAACCTAAGCACTAAATCAAACAGCCAATCTTGTGGGATTCAAAGTCTTAAATTGCGCTCTTATTCAAATCACCAAAATCGCAGTTCAAAACCACATCATAAATCATAAGAAAAGGTCATATATTATCAGAAAAACGATTGTCGATACCTGTTTAATAAAGGAGAGTGGCAAGAAACAACAGGATTTGATGGCAACAACCAATGTTTTGAAGCAACACGAATAAAGTTAGGGTTTACTTGAAACAGCAAGATCTGAAGCAACGAGCAAGATCTGAAGCAACTTCGATACTGTGACGTCAAATGGTCGATTTGTTTTGCCGCCTGAAGTACATAATGTTGGAGCTAAATATTGGGCAGACCACCTTGTTGGATTCTTTCTAGGAAAATCACCACCATATCATGTTGTTCGAGAGCAATGCAATAAAAACTGGAGAATGAGAGGTAGATTAAATGTGCAACATTTTGATTCTATGTTTTACTTGAAATTTAGCAATCCAAATGATAAGTTGAGCGTACTTGAAAGGGACCCGATTATCATTGAAGGACAACCGTTCATTATTACACCTTGGAGTGTAACAGTTGGTAAAGCTAGAGAACAAGTTAGTTCCATTCCAGTTTGGGCTACTTTCACAAATATTCCGTCTGTACTTCAGCCTCTGATTGGATTGGATTGGTTAGCGAGTCTGGTTGGCAAACTAAGATGTTTCGACTCGAACACGGTGGCTAGGAAGAGCCTTAATTATGCTAGAGCGCTAATAGAGATTTCACCTTTGAAGCAACTGCCTAATAAGCTTCCCGTTACACTAGTAGAAGGCTATGATGTAGATGTTGATGTACGTTATAGCTGGATCCCAGACATCTGCACTAAATGTCGGTCCTTTGGACATATCTCTGATTTATGTTTGGCAACCACTGTGAATTCTAATAAGGTCCCACTTTGTAAGCCTAACATCCAGTGGGTTCCGAAGCCAAGTTTTCCTCCGCCTGAACCTGTAGATGCTGTGCCACCTGTTCCAAAGGAAGTAGAACCCACCCCTGCACTTGAATTGACAACCACTGGTCTTGATGATGTGTGTGCTCTTGTTCCGACGCCTTCTGTTAATGCAAACATAGATGTTAATAATTTGTACAAGGAGGAGACATTCTTATGGAACAAAGCTGAGAAAGCATGGGTGCATGGTAGGACTGAGATGCGGCATCGTCCGGGCACGGATAATTATTACATTTATGTCGGGGAAGATAAAGAATCTAGATATCTTATGTATCATATTGTAGGGAATGAGATGATTTTAGCAACTGAGGGAGAGGATGGTCTAAATAATGTGAAGATACTAAGCGATTCTACATGGGATAGGCGATATCTCTACGGCCCGAACTCTCCGCACTTCGTTGTGAACCTGGTGTCACTCTTCACTCGCATCAGGATGGCAACTCCACCATGTGATGCTGTAACACCCCACGTCCGCTATGGTCACTCTCTAAAGGAATGCCATAACATCGGTGGAGTATTTTGAGTGAATATAGAACAGAGTAATTACAGCAAGACAGATATAAGTAATACTTTGAAAATTTAAAACATCATTTCAATTGCAGCGGAAAATAAAACATGTCTGGTTACATCACAAAACCATAATAGAAGTCAAGTACAAATATCCATCCTGCTAAATAAAAATACATAATCCCAATACATGAACTGATAGCCATAAAAGAAAAGGGTAAACTGAGCTCTACATCTAGGGTCCAAGCTCCAAGAGAGAAATAAAAGCAGCCTGATCAATGCCCACTCGAGCTGGGCCCACTCTGAGAACCTGAGGGTTGGAAAAAAAAGATAAAAACAACGGGGTCAGACATAAGTCTGAGCGAGTCCTATAACTTTAACAATACAATCATTAAAGTAACCAGAGAAGACATAAACTTGACATACGGTAATGTCTGAGGATGAATGGCTACACTAAGCAGCTTGGTAGACTTAGGATAAACTAAGATAACTGTAAAGACACATTTACCCACCCAAGGATAATTACTACACTGCACCACACCAGTCATTTCTACTTAAAGGTTGATCCCTCCCCAGGACTTAGAAAATTTTCCCAGTAGTCTCGTATACCCCTAGCTGACTACATAGGTGCCGTCTGCCCCTATCTCCACTATGTGTAACCACTACTCCCAAATGATCGGCTCCCTACCGTAGATACCCGTGCTGGTCCCACAGTGGGGTGTATCACTCCCCTAAAGTGGCAACCCAATACTATCAACGGTGCACGGCTTATACCTACACGATGCAACAACGGCTTATCTACCAGCCCGGGCCCACACACGCATATGAAACCCGTTGGACTTGCGTTGCCACCGCTAACCCGTTTTGGCCTCTTATAATCAAGCCCAGTACGCGTGTCCCGTCCTCGACATGGGTCGAGCCCACAAAGATACAAATGGGTTACTGGTTGAAATGGGCCCCCACAAGCTACCCACCTAAGCTTGTCACTTATCTAGTGTATCCCACTTAACCCTTTAATCATGTTTAATTACATGTTTCCACTTGGTTAAGTATTCTAATCGTATTTTCTATTGCCACCCAAGGCAACCCACTAGATTTCCACATGCCACCCAAGGCACCCACTTAACCCCTCATGTCCCACTACATGCTAATATGGTTAAGTGTTTCTTAATTAATTAAGACATGATCTCCCATAAAGACCTCTCACATTAGACCGTCTTTTATGACTGCTGGATATGCCGGTTGGTTCCGGGCAGACTTCTGTCATCAAAAGGGTCTAACCTCGTGTCTTTACTTTAATCACGTATTTAATTTATGACTAAGACCTCTCACATTGGGCAAATCATTTGTAGCCGCTGGATGGCCGGTCGGTTCCGGGCAGACTTCCGCTACAAAAGGGTCCAACCTCGTGTCTTAGTTGATTAATTACACCTAATTAATCACCCCCATATTAATTATCCCTAATTAATATCAAGTTTTTTCATAACATGGGTAGACCTAACTCAATAGGTAAATTCTCATGGGGTAGACCTAACTCAATAGGTAAATTCCCACTTATGTTAATTTATTTTTATGGTATGCTTAATCATACCCAATCATACTTTTATTAACATATTTATTAACCCCATCGTTCCCCACGTAAATCGTTCTCATTTCATGACATAATAAAGGGAAGATCCATCACAAATATCATGGGTTTAACCAAATCTTAGCATATAACTTTGTCATGGGTTAAGAGGATGTCAACTTGCATATATGAGCATATATTAACCCAACTACATTTAACCCAAACTTGCATATTATCATACACATGACTTGCATAACATGTTGCATATGAACTTGCATATTATCATACACATATCTTACATAACATGTTGAACTTGCATATAAGCATTCTCATAACTTGCATAACATGTTAAACATGCATTTAAGCATACACATAACTTGCATAAGCATTCTCATACTTGCATAAGCATGCATAACTTGCATATCATGTTAAACTTGCATTTAAGCATATACATAACTTGCATATGAACTTGCATAACAACCTACACATAACTTACATAACATCATACACATAACTTGCATATGAACTTGCATAACTCACTTGTTAAACATGCATAAACCCACTTATTAAATATGCATAAACCCACTTATTAAACATGCATAAACCCACTTGTTAAACATGCATAAACCAACTTATTAAACATGCATAAACCCACTTATTAAATATGCATAAACATAGGAAAACATAGAGTAGCATATCATTACAAATGATTCAAACTCACTAATCCGCATTCAAGACCATAAGTCTCATTACACCTAATCTACTTACTTTAGCAATTGATGCTAAAGTGATAGAAACTCACCAAACCCAAGATTAGCAAACTTATGAAGTGGAATTAGTTGCTAAATATGAAGAAGATGATGATTAGAGGTTGATTAGCTTGCAACTTCCTTCATAAACTAGTGGAGGCTCCTCTTAAGTTTGATTTTGGCGGCATGAGGCCATCATTTCTATTTTTAGTATGGATTAGGCTTGCATTAGGGTGTATTTATAGGATTAGGGTGTGTTTTAGACCATAGGATTAACCCTAGGTTAGATTAGGTCCGTCAGATCTAGGAAATCTCTAGAACCCAGCCCAGCCCTAGCCAGAAAACCAGACCTGGTGCACCCAGGCCCTCTGGCTCGACACGCCGTGTCGACAGGCAAGTCGACAGGGCAGTCGACTCCCCTGTCGACAGGCCTGTCGACAGCCCTGTCGACATGGGTAGGGCGGGAAGTTTCCCGCCTGGCCCCCGCTGGCTCCAATTTCAAAATCTGGTTTTGCATTTCTAAATCTGTTTTTAACTTGATTTTTCTGCCAACTTCATTGGGCCATAACTGGGCCATACGGACTCCGATTTACAAAATTTCGGACTCTATTCTGCGTATTTTTCTGAGACGAACGCAACAACGCAGCCCGTTTCCCCCAGTTCTCGCATCTGAGATTATTTATTCTGCAATTAGTGAATTTTAGCATTAACTGAAATACGGGGTGTTACATTCTCCCCTCCTTAAAGGATTTCGTCCCCGAAATCTCTAAGCTAAGGAGAATGCATATCCTACCATCCAAACAACCATCTACTCAATCCATCAAACACGGGCATCCATTGTCCTTAAAACAATTTCTAATGATGCATGAGCATATGCAAAAAGTGTGTGTATATGTTCCCTATCTAATGTATGAACATATGCAAACCATGATAGTGCCATGCATCCATTATGTATGCGAGAGAATCCTATCGACACATACAATATCTACATGAGTGCACAATCATTCACCAAAATGCATCATCCATATGATAACACAATCATTATACATCCATAAATATAGCTTCCTACACACAATTTTATGCAATATGCAATATGAAGTGACTGAGCCGATCTAGTGCCTAGAGTGTGTGTATATGCATCCACGAGCAACCACTAGCAAACACTTGCATCCACTTGCATCCATCAACCATAACATGTCTCAAACACATGTTTCAACCATAGGTTTACCCTATCTAAAGGTCAAACAGTACTAACGAGAGGACATACTAAAGATAAGATAAGTACTAGACAACGATAGAGGAGAAAGTAAAGACATACCCTCAAAAAGAAATGGGTACAATGAACGCATCTTCGCTTCCGTCTCCCAAGTTGCGTCGCTCTCATCTTCTCCCCATTGCACTTTGACTAGTTGAACCTCTCTGTTTCTCAACTTCCTAGTCTCTGACCCAAGGATGCGAGTAGGAGCTCGTCGAATAGTCGCATCACGCTCTACTTCCACTTCTTTAAGCAAGCTCGGCTCTACCACCTCTGCGGTCTCATGTAAGCACTTCCTCAAATGAGATACATGGAATACATCATGTACACCACTAAGTCTGTCGGGCAACCCCACTCTATATGCCATCCGTCCAATCCTTTCCTTAATAGGAAACGGCCCTACGAACCTTGGTACTAACTTCCCAACAGATCCAAATCGAACCACCTTTCGTAACGGAGGCACTTTGACAAAGACCATGTCCCCAACTTCAAACTCAAGGTACGTCCTCCTTTTGTCCGCATAAGATTTTTGCCTATCCTGCGCTGCTTTCATCCTTCTTCGAATCAAGTCAATCTTCTCAGAAGTCTCCCTAACCATATCAGGCCCAAGCAAGATCTTGTCCGTAGACTCCCACCAACATGTAGGTGATCGACAAGGCCTTCCATAGAGAGCTTCGAAAGGAGCCATACCAATACTGGACTGAAAGCTGTTATTATATGCGAACTCCACCAATGGAAGATGCTCTTCCCATGTACCTCCAAAATCTAAGATACAAAGCCTCAAAAGGTCTTCTAGGACACGATTCACCCTCTCAGTCTGGCCGTCTGTCTGAGGATGATATGTGGTGCTCAGACACAATTGAGTCCCCACTGCTTCTTGCAAACTTCTCCAGAACTCGCTAGTGAAGATAGGATCTCGGTCACTCACTATGCTAGAGGGTACCCCATGCAATCGAACTATCTCTCGAAGATATACTGAAGCTAGCCATGGAGCAGTCCTCTTGCTCTTCACAGGTATGAAATGGGCGCTTTTAGTAAGTCTGTCTACCACAACCCAAATTCCCGTATTACCCTTTCTTGATCTGGGTAACCCGTCAATAAAATCCATCGAGACGCTATCCCACTTCCATTGCGGAACTTCCAATGGGTGAAGCAACCCAACTGGTTTCTTTTGCTCCGCCTTCACTTGTTGGCAGACCAAGCATCGAGCGACATATTCGGCCACATCTTTCTTCATACTGGCCCAGAAGAAAACCCGCCTCATGTCTTGGTACATCTTGTCCCCACCGGGATGAATGGTCATCCTAGAACGGTGTGCATCATCAAGGATAGCCTTCCTCAACCTTTCGTCTTGCGGTACACAAAGTCTACCGTCTCTACGTAGGCACCCCCTATCGTCTAGGGTGTACCTACTCAAACGGCTGGACGACTCCCCCCTTATGAGCTTCTCTACCAACTCAACCAACTGTGGGTCGTCCCTCTGTGCTTCCCCAATCCTCCCCAAAAGAGTAGGTCTGACCTCCAAGGAAGCTAGCAAACCGGGTACATAATCAATGGAAGGTCTGAAATCAAACATCGAGATAAATTCCAAGCTTCATTGTTCCACGAACAATGGACTCAAGGACAACCTTTTTCTGCTCAAGGCGTCCGCCACCACGTTACCCTTGCCAGGGGTATACGCTATCTCGAAATCATAGGATGCTAAGAACTCCATCCACCTTTGCTGTCTCAAATTCAAATCCTTCTGAGAAAACAAGTACTTCAATGATTTGTGGTCAGTGAACAATTCGAATCTCTCACCAAGAAGATAATGGCGCCAAATCTTAAGCGCAAAAACAATAGCGGCCAACTCTAAATCATGGGTAGGGTAATTTTTCTCATGCACTCTCAACTGCCTTCCACCATAGGCTATTACCCTTCCCTCTTGCATTAAGACTGCGCCTAGTCCTGTCCCACAAGCATCGGTATAGACAACAAATGGCTTGCTCCCATCTGGCAACACTAAAACTGGAGCAGTGGTTAAAGCTCTCTTTAACCGTCGGAACGCATCATCACAATCTACGTCCCATGTGAAAACAAGATTCTTCTTCGTTAAGCGGGTTAATGGGGCTGATATCTTTGCGAAGTCTTTGATAAACTTCCTATAGTAACCCGCCAACCCTAAGAAACTTCTTACTTCGGTAGCATTCTTCGGAACCTTCCAATCTTGTATTGATACTACCTTCGCGGGATCCACAGCTATCCCCTCCTTGGAGACCACGTGCCCCAAGAACCGCACTTCCCTCCTCCAGAAGTGACATTTAGAGAATTTAGCCTTAAGGCTATGTGCTCGAAGAGTCTTCAATACCTCCCCAAGATGTAGGGCATGCTCTTCTTCACTCATAGAAAATACTAAGATATCATCCACAAAGACCACCACGAATTTATTAAGGAACTCCCTGAACACCCTACTCATCAAATCAACAAAGTATGCAGGGGCGTTCGTCAATCCAAATGGCATCACCAGCCACTCATAGAAACCATCCGGAGTCCTAAAGGCAGTCTTGTCTATGCTATCCTCAGCCACCCTCAACTGATGAAACCCCGTGGCTAAGTCCAACTGAGAAAATACTGAAGCGCCAACCAACTGATCGAAAAGATCATCAATCCTCGGCAATGGGTGTCTATTCTTCTTTGTGAGCTTGTTGAGTTATCTATAGTCTACACAAAGTCTGAGGGACCCATCCGCCTTTGTAGCAAAAACTACTGGAGCACCCCACTCCGATATACTTCGTCTTATGAACCCCTTCTCAAGCAACTCCCCTACTTGCTTATGGAGTTCCCTCCTCTCACGAGGAGCCATGTGGCGCACTGGTAAAGATATAGGTTTAGCATTATCCACCAGATATATTCGGAAGTCAATCTCCCGCTTCGGAGGTAAGCCCTTCACCTCCTCAAACACATCCGAGTATTCCCGGACCACTCTAACAGATTGCAAACTCTCGACCGAAGCGTCAAGCGATTCAAGATAACTTAGCATAACAGAATCCATGGGATTACAAGAGATCTCGAGAGTGTTACCCAAGCGGGTCATGAGCCTAACAACTCTCCTTTCGCAATCAAGAACGGCACCATTACTGGATAACCAGTCCATGCCCAAAATCAACCCATAGCCCGTGAAGCCCAACACAAAAGCATCACATCTAAACTCAATGCTAAGTATAGAAATCTTCAAACCCAAACATATCATGGACAAATAAGTGGAGCCCCCAATTGGGTTTGAAACAACCAAGGGATCATCTACCAGACTGGTGTCTAAGTGCAGTGACTCAACTAATGATGATGAGATAAACGAATGCGATGCGCCTGAATCAAACAATGTACGGACAGGATGATCAAATAGAAAAACCAGACTTTCAACGGAGATAGTTCTACCTCTTTCCTGAATCGGTGGAACCGCGAGAGCCTGTATTTGCCCCCTAGCCTGACTCGGTGCCATAAGAGCTTGCACCTGTCCTCCTGAGGTAGATCCCGTCCTTTGCCCCTTCTTAGGGCAATCCTTCACTAGATGCCCTGCTTCACCACAGTGGAAGCAACCAGTCTTCTTCTTCTTGCGACAATCCTTGCTTAGATGGTCAGGTGTCCCACAATTGAAACACTTCTTCTTGCCCTTGCCACCGTTGCCTTTCCCACCTTTGTTTTGCTGTTGTTGCTGAGGTCTCTTTTGATCTCCCTTCTTCTCAGGTGCCTTGTTAGCATTGGGACCCTTCTCTTCTTCATGCATGAGTGCCATGCCAACTAGCTTCTCAAAGGTGGCCCCCATAGGGATGTGAGTCATAGCCAACCCATGCAACGGTTCATTCAAGCCTTTCACGAACCTCAAAGCCTTCTTCTCCGGTGTATTCACCATGTCTAGGCCAAACCTTGCCAATTGATTAAACTTGTTGACATATTCCTTCACTGAGAGATTTCCTTGCTTTAGAGTCAAGAATCTTTCCATATACAAGTTTTCCTCCGCCCTTGAGAGAAACTTTGCCACAAATCTTTGCCTAAAATCCGCCCAAGAGTCAACGGGGCGTTCTCCATTAGTGACCTCCCACCAGAATGAGGCCTCTCCCTTCATTAACCAAGCAGCTAACTTGACTTTCTTCCCTTCTTCCATCTCAAAGATATCTATCAACTCTTCCACCTCCTTAAGCCAATATCTAGCCTCCACAAAAGTTTCAGATCCTTGAAAAGGTTTCCCTCCCATAGCTTTAAATTCCTTGCAAGTCTTAGCAAAAGTATCTGTGCGAGGAGGAGGGGGAGGAGGAAGATCGGGTGCTACGGTTGGTGGAGGAACATTTGCTGGACCCGCAGTGGTGGCCCTAGCCTCCATCAATCTCCTATACCATACTGGTATCGTCACACCCTCCGGAAAGTTAAGATCCTCAGCCATGCTGAAACGAAAAAGGAAAGATTCAAAACGGAGAATTCGAAGGATAAAGATATGGCTATTGGGGATTATGCTTTTCTTCCAAAAACTTTTCTCTTTAAAGACATGTTTTTAAAAATATTTCTCCCAAAAATGTTTTTAGAAAATTAGTTTTCTAAAAATTTCATCTGTTCCGGTAACCTTTGCTCTAATACCACGTGTAACACCCCACGTCCGCTATGGTCACTCTCTAAAGGAATGCCATAACATCGGTGGAGTATTTTGAGTGAATATAGAACAGAGTAATTACAGCAAGACAGATATAAGTAATACTTTGAAAATTTAAAACATCATTTCAATTGCAGCGGAAAATAAAACATGTCTGGTTACATCACAAAACCATAATAGAAGTCAAGTACAAATATCCATCCTGCTAAATAAAAATACATAATCCCAATACATGAACTGATAGCCATAAAAGAAAAGGGTAAACTGAGCTCTACATCTAGGGTCCAAGCTCCAAGAGAGAAATAAAAGCAGCCTGATCAATGCCCACTCTGAGAACCTGAGGGTTGGAAAAAAAAGATAAAAACAACGGGGTCAGACATAAGTCTGAGCGAGTCCTATAACTTTAACAATACAATCATTAAAGTAATCAGAGAAGACATAAACTTGACATACGGTAATGTCTGAGGATGAATGGCTACACTAAGCAGCTTGGTAGACTTAGGATAAACTAAGATAACTGTAAAGACACATTTACCCACCCAAGGATAATTACTACACTGCACCACACCAGTCATTTCTACTTAAAGGTTGATCCCTCCCCAGGACTTAGAAAATTTTCCCAGTAGTCTCGTATACCCCTAGCTGACTACATAGGTGCCGTCTGCCCCTATCTCCACTAGGTGTAACCACTACTCCCAAATGATCGGCTCCCTACCGTAGATACCCGTGCTGGTCCCACAGTGGGGTGTATCACTCCCCTAAAGTGGCAACCCAATACTATCAACGGTGCACGGCTTATACCTACACGATGCAACAACGGCTTATCTACCAGCCCGGGCCCACACACGCATATGAAACCCGTTGGACTTGTGTTGCCACCGCTAACCCGTTTTGGCCTCTTATAATCAAGCCCAGTACGCGTGTCCCGTCCTCGACATGGGTCGAGCCCACAAAGATACAAATGGGTTACTGGTTGAAATGGGCCCCCACAAGCTACCCACCTAAGCTTGTCACTTATCTAGTGTATCCCACTTAACCCTTTAATCATGTTTAATTACATGTTTCCACTTGGTTAAGTATTCTAATCGTATTTTCTATTGCCACCCAAGGCAACCCACTAGATTTCCACATGCCACCCAAGGCACCCACTTAACCCCTCATGTCCCACTACATGCTAATATGGTTAAGTGTTTCTTAATTAATTAAGACGTGATCTCCCATAAAGACCTCTCACATTAGACCGTCTTTTATGACTGCTGGATATGCCGGTTGGTTCCGGGCAGACTTCTGTCATCAAAAGGGTCTAACCTCGTGTCTTTACTTTAATCACGTATTTAATTTATGACTAAGACCTCTCACATTGGGCAAATCATTTGTAGCCGCTGGATGGCCGGTCGGTTCCGGGCAGACTTCCGCTACAAAAGGGCCAACCTCGTGTCTTAGTTGATTAATTACACCTAATTAATCACCCCCATATTAATTATCCCTAATTAATATCAAGTTTTTTCATAACATGGGTAGACCTAACTCAATAGGTAAATTCCCATGGGGTAGACCTAACTCAATAGGTAAATTCCCACTTATGTTAATTTATTTTTATGGTATGCTTAATCATACCCAATCATACTTTTATTAACATATTTATTAACCCCATCGTTCCCCACGTAAATCGTTCTCATTTCATGACATAATAAAGGGAAGATCCATCACAAATATCATGGGTTTAACCAAATCTTAGCATATAACTTTGTCATGGGTTAAGAGGATGTCAACTTGCATATATGAGCATATATTAACCCAACTACATTTAACCCAAACTTGCATATTATCATACACATGACTTGCATAACATGTTGCATATGAACTTGCATATTATCATACACATATCTTACATAACATGTTGAACTTGCATATAAGCATTCTCATAACTTGCATAACATGTTAAACATGCATTTAAGCATACACATAACTTGCATAAGCATTCTCATACTTGCATAAGCATGCATAACTTGCATATCATGTTAAACTTGCATTTAAGCATATACATAACTTGCATATGAACTTGCATAACAACCTACACATAACTTACATAACATCATACACATAACTTGCATATGAACTTGCATAACTCACTTGTTAAACATGCATAAACCCACTTATTAAATATGCATAAACCCACTTATTAAACATGCATAAACCCACTTGTTAAACATGCATAAACCAACTTATTAAACATGCATAAACCCACTTATTAAATATGCATAAACATAAGAAAACATAGAGTAGCATATCATTACAAATGATTCAAACTCACTAATCCGCATTCAAGACCATAAGTCTCATTACACCTAATCTACTTACTTTAGCAATTGATGCTAAAGTGATAGAAACTCACCAAACCCAAGATTAGCAAACTTATGAAGTGGAATTAGTTGCTAAATATGAAGAAGATGATGATTAGAGGTTGATTAGCTTGCAACTTCCTTCATAAACTAGTGGAGGCTCCTCTTAAGTTTGATTTTGGCGGCATGAGGCCATCATTTCTATTTTTAGTATGGATTAGGCTTGCATTAGGGTGTATTTATAGGATTAGGGTGTGTTTTAGACCATAGGATTAACCCTAGGTTAGATTAGGTCCGTCAGATCTAGGAAATCTCTAGAACCCAGCCCAGCCCTAGCCAGAAAACCAGACCTGGTGCACCCAGGCCCTCTGGCTCGACACGCCGTGTCGACAGGGCAGTCGACTCCCCTGTCGACAGGCCTGTCGACAGCCCTGTCGACATGGGTAGGGCGGGAAGTTTCCCGCCTGGCCCCCGCTGGCTCCAATTTCAAAATCTGGTTTTGCATTTCTAAATCTGTTTTTAACTTGATTTTTCTGCCAACTTCATTGGGCCATACGGACTCCGATTTACAAAATTTCGGACTCTATTCTGCGTATTTTTCCGAGACGAACGCAACGACGCAGCCCGTTTCCCCCAGTTCTCGCATCTGAGATTATTTATTCTGCAATTAGTGAATTTTAGCATTAACTGAAATACGGGGTGTTACAGATGCTGTTGGAAACTAGTTTTCCAACAGCGCATAGTAGTTTAGGCAATGCTGCTTAACTCCTGTTTTTCTTTTTATATGTAAGCGGTGGACGGTCCACCTTAAAAACCTTTAGCTGATTGTTAACTCCAATCATCTGTACTTCATGTATTTTATTATTGGTTATAATAAAAGGTGTTTGCGGTCACCTTAAAAACCGGTCGGCTATGCCAAAAAAAAAAACCAACGAACAGCAAGCGGAATAAAGCGAGCAGCGGGTGAAGTTAGGGTTTGCATGTAGCGGCGTGATTTAAGACAACGAGTAGCGATTTGATTGTAACCAGCAGCTGAATAAAGCTAGGGTTTATTTAGGAAATTTTGCAGTCATATTTTAGTTAATAAAATGAGCGGTCAAAGAAATAGAGGGATGGAAAAGAAATTTTTTTACTCAACCGAATAATAATTGATATTATAACGGTCAGTCTGTGCTAGTTGTAAAGTAAAAGTTGTAATATGGTAGTTTTGTTGTAGTGGTAGAAATATGGTTAAATGATACAGATCACCATGTAGCACACACATATGTTCTTCTAAATTGTGCTGAAGTTGCACCATTTGTTAGGTACTAAATTTTTAACTTTATTACTGTTATGTGTACATCAATTGTTAGCTAGTAATAAATCATTTATATTTGTAGTATTTACGAATCAGAAAATCCAAATGGTGATCTCAGCAAAGATTTTGCTAAATGGTTCTCGAAGTACGTTTACGATCCAATAAACTGCGTCAATGACGAGGGTTTGCAACATCTTCGCTTAGACCAAAAAGAAATGTTAAGACTTATCCATATTCTTTGTCAATGGGTTTAAATTCAACACCAAAGACCATGGTACTGACAGATTAATATATAACAGTGGTGTATTTGTCAAAGGTAGTGATGATCCCGAAGATCATATAAAAGACTTTTATGGCATCTTGACACAGATATTAGAGTTGACATATTATGTACAACCCATTGAAAAAGTTGTACTATTCAAGTGCAACTGGTTCAACAATGTTCCTGGTACTGGAATCAACGTGCATAAAGATTATAAGCTTATAGAAATAAAGCTCACGTCACATTACTAAAAGTATGATCCTTTTGTATTGGCAAAGCAAGCATTACAAGTTTACTTTTCTCCGTATCCATCCTTAAAAAGAGATAAAGCAGATTGGTCTGCTGTAATTAAAACAAAGGCAAGATTTACATTTGAAGGAATTGCTATTCTAGACGATGCAGCGTATCAAACGGATGCAAATCAAAACGATGAAATAATAATTGCTAATGATGTTAATTTAGAGTTTTTAAACGATGAACCAAATGAATTAATAGAAGCTTTTGAGAGTACATAGGACAACGATATAGAGTATGAGACAGAGACTGAATCAGAAAATGAAGAAGAAGAATATTATTTGTATCATGAGTTGTTTACATACGCACGTACAATGATTCAAGCATAATGATATATGAGTTATGTTGTGACCTTATATGATGTGTTATGCTATGAACTTATATGATGTGCTACGGTTATCTATTATCTGGTTCTTCTTCTTTTATGTAAATGAGTCTTGCAGTTGCATTTGATAATATATGTTGTATGAGTTTATCTGATAATGGATGTGCATAATGATATATGAGTTATTATTATATGAAATAATATGTTTGTAACAGATATGCCTCCTAGACGCCGACCTACCCACAGTTCAAAGGCAGGTGTGAGCGATACAGCACTGGGTCCGGTCGTAGAGCTCGTGCTCAAGTCCGCAGGGTAAGTTTTTAATTTCGTAAATGCTTAGTATTCAAAAGTTATTTAATGCTAATATCGTACTTTCTGCAGGGGGTTTGATATTATTCCAGGAGATGTTGTTTTACGTGTGTCTAGATATGCATATGTCGCTAGGTGGACATAGGTGTGGCCTCACTGGGACAATATTCCTATGCAGATTAGGAATGACATCCTCGCAGAGGTTCTTGTCAGTATA
The DNA here is from genome assembly GCA_030737875.1 of Allium sativum. Classification (NCBI taxonomy): domain Eukaryota; kingdom Viridiplantae; phylum Streptophyta; class Magnoliopsida; order Asparagales; family Amaryllidaceae; genus Allium; species Allium sativum. Next base: position 268,333,741 of record CM060922.1, on the reverse strand, counting down.
AATATATTTCTCATTTGCAAAATTATATAAAATATGTAATACAATTTGTTTGTTAATCCATAGTGAGCTATACGAGTCCGGGAAGAAGATATGGATGTTTTCCTCGCCGCATGGGACCTGAAGATGAGGAAAAATTATTCAGGCAATGTATACAAGGCAAAAGCAACAAGAAAGAGGCCTCAATGGATGAGCGAGGAGGTCTACGCCGATTTCCATAGATTGTGGGCCATGGAAGCTGCAAGGGCAAATTAATTAAGCTTATTTTAAATTTTTATTTTGTATATCCATCAATTAATCATATAATTAAATATACAGAAGCTTTCAGATCAAAACCGAGCAAACAGACTCAAAAACCCTGCTTTGCATCGGGCTAGGTCTAAGTCCTTCTCCCAGCATCATCGTGAATTGGTACGAACGATAAATCACATTTACAAATAGTTCTAAACTTTTTAAATCGTATTGATAAATTCCAAATATATATTTTATCATTTCAGATGTCAACTCTCCAACGAGAGCCTACACTTGCTGAGGTGTTTACACAGACTCATGTCGTCGAGCGGACAGATGAGGAGGGTAACACCTCATATACTTGGACGGACCCTAAGTCCTGTGAAGTGATGGTTAGCATTTGTAATAATTTGTATTTCACATTGTTATTTTAAAATTGAATATTTAATGTATTTGAAAGATTATGATCCGTCCCCTTTTCATTAATCACCAACCCTTAAATAGGGAGATAATTGTACTACAAGGATAGTACAAATTATAAGATAGTACAAGGATAGTACAACAATATTAGGCAAATAATTAAAGCCTAGCCTAATTGATCAATATTAGGCAAATAATTAAAACCTAGCCTAATTGATCAATATTAGGCAAATAATTAAAGCCTAGCCTAATTGATCAATATGAATACTAATTAGGTAAATAATTACAGCCTGATTGATCAATATGAATACAAAAATATATATTTACATATATAGTTTAACACGCCCCCGCAGTCGCAGCGGGAGGCTCGTGTACGCTGAGACTGTCCCGAAAATCTTCGAATAATATACGTGGAAGGACCTTTGTAAAAATATCAGCAATTTGATAACGGGATGGAACATGAAGCACTCTAACTTCGCCTTTAGCGACCTTTTCACGGACAAAATGAATGTCCATCTCAATATGTTTAGTGTGTTGATGTTGAACTGGATTTCCTGACAAATAAATTGCACTCACATTGTCACAGTAGACCAGAGTAGCTTTTTCAATTGGACAATGTAGTTCGAGTAGTAAATTCCTGATCCAACAAGAATCAGACACAACATTAGCAACTCCTCTGTATTCAGCTTCTGCACTAGATCTAGACAAGGTAGGCTGACGTTTAGAGGACCAAGAAATCAAATTTTCCCCAAAAAAGACACAATAACCAGACGTGGAGCGTCTGGTATCTGGACATCCACCCCAATCAGCATCTGTGTATGAGATAAGTTTGCCCAATGATGACTTGTACAGATGGAGGCCATAAGACAAAGTACCTTGAATGTAGCGCAAAATGCGCTTGAGAGCATTCATGTGTTCATTCCTTGGATCATGCATGTGGAGACACACTTGTTGCACTGCATAAGAAATATTAGGTCTTGTAAAAGTAAGATATTGAAGAGCACCTACAAGACGACGATACTTGGTGGGATCTTCATATGGATCACCGTTAGTAGCACTGAGTTTAGATTTGCTGTCAACAGGAGTGGGGCAAGTGCTACAATTAGACATGCCTGCCCGCTCAATGATCTCTATAGCATATTGTTTTTGAGACAAGAATAAGCCTTTCGCATGGTGAGTAACCGCGATACCTAGAAAGAAACTCAACGGGCCAAGATCTTTCATTGCAAACTCCGAACCTAAAAGAGCCATGAAATGCTTACGTAGAATATCAGAAGAAGCTGTAAGAATAATGTCGTCAACATAAAGCAGAATATATGTAATATCAGATCCATGTTTGTATATAAACAATGAATGATCAGATTTACTGTGGGTGAAACCAATTGAGGCAACAAAATCAGCGAAGCGCTGATACCATGCCCGAGGAGCCTGTTTCAAGCCATATAGAGATTTCTTTAGTAAATAGACATGATTAGGCCAGCTATTGTCACAAAAACCCATAGGTTGATGCATATAGACTGTTTCATTGAGATGACCATGTAGAAAAGCATTCTTGACGTCCAGTTGATGGATTGACCAAGATTTTGAGAGAGCAATGCTAAGAACAGCGCGAATAGTAGCAGGTTTGACCACCGGACTAAAAGTTTCATCGCAATCAACACCCTGTTGCTGAGTTTTACCATCACCTACAAGACGGGCTTTATGCCGCTCAAAAGAACCATCGGATTTACGTTTATGACAAAAAAATCCACATAGATCGAATTACATTCACATTAGGTGGCCTAGGCACTAACTCCCATGTTTTATTATCAATTAAAGCATTAAATTCATCCAACATTGCAGTTTTCCAATTTTGATCACGAAGAGCACTAACCGGGTCCTTTGGTATAGGAGAGATGGTTGTAGTGGTGGTCGTGTGAAGATTGGTAGTATATTTGGGGTTTGGTTTAAAGATGCCATTTATTGCCCGGGTTGTCATACGGTGTAGCATGGGATTATTAGGCCTTGAGGAGCTGTTGAGTGAGTGTGATGAGGGGCTTTGTTCACAAACTGGAGTGGGTTGAGCAATGGGGTGGGGTTGTCTTACGGTTGATGTGACAGCAGGAGTGTTGTGAAGAACTGAACCTGTGGGTGAGTGCAGCCCAGTTTGAGAGGAGGGGTGCTGATCAGTAGGATTTGAAGGAGAAGGGAGAATTGGGCCCGTGGGAGACTGTTGTCCAGTTGGAGATAGATACTGCGGTGGGCAAGTTTGCATAGGGGGCTGGGTTGTGTTTTGAGCAATGTCATATGTGGTTTGTGCAATTGATTTTTCACGCAAACGATGCAACAAGTATGGAGAAATATTTTCATCAAGAAAAGCATACAAGTTATTTGTGTCCTTGTGGATTTTTGAGAATGGAAACTCAGTTTCAATGAAACGCACATGGCGACAAATAATAATTTTTCCGCTTGATATGTCGTAACACTTAGAGCCTCTATGATTTGAGGCTGGACCAAGATAAGTACATGGAGTAGACCGTTCCTGTAATTTGTGAATAGAGGTTGAGGGAAATAAGGGAAAACATAAGCAACCAAAGACACGCAAGTCAGAATAAAGCGGTGTACTTTGATATAGAATTTGAGTGGGAGATTGGAATCCCAAAACTTTTGTTGGAAGAATGTTTAAGAGGTATGTGGCCATTGCTAGAGCGTGATGCCAGAAGCTAGGGGGCATAGAAGCATGAGCAAGTAAGGTCCTAATGATATTATTTATAGATTTAATATGTCGTTCAGCTTTGCCATTTTGTGGTGATGTATGAGGACATGAGAAACGGAATTGCATCCCATTTTGGGTAAAGAACTGTTTTAAAGTGCCATTTATATATTCTGTACCATTGTCACATTGGAATGTTTTGATGTTACGTTCGAATTGTGTTTTGATGTTACGTTCGAATTGTGTTTTGATTAAAGCATGAAAAGAAATGAATAATTGTTTGACCTGAGATTTGTTGGAGATGGGAAAAGTCCAAAGAAATTTGCTATAGTCATCAAGAAATAAAACATAATAACAATGACCAGAAGAACTTATAACAGGAGATGTCCACAAATCACTATGAATAATATCAAATGGCAAAAGAGTATGCGACATAGAGTTATAAAAAGGCAATTTAGAGTGTTTCCCAAGAGGACGAGAAGAACAAAAGATTTTACGAGAATCATTACAACCAATCATGTGTTTACTACGAAGAGAGCTAAGAATAACATCTCCAGGATGTCCTAGACGACTATGCCAAAGATCAGATGACGCGGCAGTAAAAGCAGATGAATTGACTGAGAATGTGTCTCGTTTATTTTGGAAAATAGGATAGAGATCTCCAGTGCTATCACATCTCATTAGTTTGGTCCCAGTCTGTAAATCATTGACAGAAAACCCAAAAGGATCAAATTCAACTGAAACCATATTATCGGTGGTAAATTTTCGAACAGATACAAGGTTTCTAATGAGTTGAGGAGCATGCAATATGTTGTTTAAGGTTAATGGAGGGTATGGTGGAGGCAGGTTAGTGCAACCGTGACCAACAACGGGGATCAAATGACCATTACCAACAACAATGTTATGATTATTGTTGCTTGAATTGAAATAAGAAGAGAGTATACCTTGATCCGCTGTCATATGAGATGTAGCACCGGTATCCATGTAAAAATTTCCGTCTGGTTGAGAGAAGGAAAGGGCGTGCATTGCGGCCTCGATGTCAGTTGGTGTGTAGTCGATTGGATCATGATGTGAGTGGGCAGTATAGGCTTGTGAGGGTTCTTGTGAGGGTTTTGATCCCAAAAGTCCTGAGTGCCTACTTGCTTGTTGAGGTCTTTGTTGCTGCATGTTTGTGGATGGGTACGGGCAAGGTGGAAGTCCCCATGGCCCTCTCCATTGCTGTGTCCAACCTCCCCAAGGTGCAATAGTACCATGCATCCATGATGTATGAGGACGAACTGCCCATTGCTGCCGTTGCAAATTGCTGTCGCTGGTTGCCTGTCCTCTGTCGTAGCTTCCCCTGCCGGGGTTCTTTCTATTTCCCTTGCCTCTATTGTTTTTATTATTATGATTTTGGCGAGGGTAATCTGCAGAATTTCCATGGTTGCTATCATTGGAAGATGCTGTGAGAAGAGCAGTAGGTTTAGTTATGGTGTTTCCTTCCTTGGCGAGGCGGTCTTTTATGGTCCGCTCCGCTAGTTTCAACCGTGAACGACAATTTTCAAAAGGAGGTAATGGATCTTGATTTCGTATGAAATCTACCGTGCCAGCGTAGGACTCAGGTAAACCTGCGGTCAACTTCAAAACAAGGCGGCTATTTGTGACCGGAGCATCAACGTATGCAAGACGGTCAGCAAGTGTAACACCCCACCTCTGCTAGGGTCACTCACAAAGGGAATGCACTAGGTTTGGTGAAGCATTATCGAGGTAAACATGCACAGAAATATTACAAGACAGAACATATATAAAACAGCGGAAGTAAAACAAATTTCATTACCTTATAAAATAAGGTCTAAAGCCCTTTTACATCAGAATACATCAAAACCTGTCTTGCAATAGTAAAGAAGCATAAAACCTTTTCATAAATTATTCCCCAAATAAAACAGTAAGGTAGCCATAGCCAAGAAAAGTCCAAGCCATGCATGATGACCTTCAAGCATAAGAGGTCCGAACTAAACAACAGCGTTTCCTCCCTGAAAACCTGGGGGGGGGGACGGAAGACAAAGAGGCGAAAGGAAACGGGGTCAGTCATAAAGATTGGTAAGTCCTATCTACTTCCAGTATAAAAACAGGTAAAGGTAACATGACATGCATAAACTGAAAGTAAACATAAGGATGACGACAAGATAGATAAGCTAAAGCAAGATAACCGGATGAACTACTGTAGCAAGATAAACTAAGATATCATGATAAACTACGGTGTCAAGATAAATCAAGGTATCACATCGTCAGGTTTCTATCAAGTATATTATCCCAAGGTATATATCACGTATAACATCTCGCGGTATCTATCATGTATAACATCCCAAGGTTTTTATCATGTATATTTACTCTGCACCTCTCGTACTAGTATCCCAACCCGCGTCATGTTTTAACTATGAATGTCCCTTGCCCAATGTCATGTAATGGTCCATGTCAACCTAATATATAGCATATGTAGGTTTTCCCAACTCGTATGTTTCTTTCCATGTATAAGTTCAGTCCTTTGCCGTAGGCCGTACGGGCTTCCCCATGTAAATCTATACCACCTCAACGTAGTACCATTTTATCCTTGAAGTTGTTTTGGACTGCTACCCTTGATCTGGTTATGTTTTCTTACCATGAACTATCGCGTGTTCACTTAGGATTTATGCCACCTAGGACCACTAGGGATTATGCTACCTAACGAACGTTTCCGTGTCTCGGTTTGGGTTCAAGCCACCTAGGGCCACTAGGGATTATGCCACCCGTCAACCACGCCCTTTATCCCACGTGTGTATCGTGAATCGTTTTCCATGTCTAGACGCACATGTATCTCAATGTGCCATCCGAGTTCTATGCCTGGGCAAATCAAGAAATACGGAACTCGGTCGGGAGCTTTAAGTCATCTGCCAATGCAGATATCAAGGTCTGTTTTTGTATCCGTGGCTATGGTCCCACGTGACCCCTCCCTCAACTACTGAAAGACAATCCAAGAAAAATCATTTATGAGAACTACATCCCGGCCCCACTATGCCCCACTTTCCTATTGGCCAACCTCACCCATGACTCGATAGCAAGAACATGGTCTGTTGGGAGTTCTCTGCCTTTCCGTACGTACACGATTGACTAAAGATTGTAAGTAGTCGGCGACATGCTATCCAGGGCAAAAACAAGTATCGTCGACTCCACGCTAATCCATCCAAATCTTTAGGTCGCTCGCATAGCAACCAAGGCATACTCTTGGCTCTTCTATCGCAGACCTTAACCTCTGTGAGGCCGGGTTTCATGGACCACCTGCCACCTCACAGAGGGATACCAAGAGTACCCTCACGTCCCCCGAAGCTACCGCTTCGTCACCCAGTTCGTTGGAGCCTTTATCCAAGTCGGATAATTTGCTCCTCCTCGTGTGTTTAAGCGATGACCTACCATATCGGGTTACTCATCCATTCATGAACTAGTCCCATGTCCTTGGCTAAGAATTATTACTTAGTTATACTTAACTAAGGTTTACCACTTAGCTTCTTTTCCCCGTTACCCTTGATTAACCATGATTTTCTACCTAGTTCCTCTAACTAGGGTTTTGTCTATTGGGTTAGGTGTTGTTATTCAGGTTCATGACTTAGCCCGCCTATGAATCATGTCAAGATTGGCTAAGTATTTAAGTTCAAGGCTTAGCCCTACAAGGTGGTTAAGTATACCAAGAAGCGCATGACTTAACCCTATCAAGTCAAATTGGTTAAGTATTGGTTTGTCTTAACCCTGTCAGATTATCGTGTTAGATTGATTAAGCATAGATTATCTTAATCGCATCAGATCATCGAGTCGGATTGGTTAAGTACGGGTTAGCTTAACCTCATCCACTAATCGTACTACAAGGGTTAAGTATATTCAAAAGGTCTTGTGACTTAACCCTATCAAGTCCACATGTTAGATTGGTTAAGTATAGGTTACTTAACCTTATCAAATCATCATGTATAATTGTTTAATTATAAGTTACTTAACCCCATTAAATTATCATGTTAAGTTGGTTAAGTATTGGTTGCTTAACCTCATTGAATTACCAAGTTTAGATTGGTTAAGTGTTTAACTTAACCCCATCGAATTACCGTGTTTAGATTAGTTAAGTCTAAATTACTTAACCCCATCTAATTACCAAGTCGGATTAGTTAAGCGTAAATTACTTAACCCCATCTAATTACCAAGTCGGATTAGTTAAGCGTAAATTACTTAACCTCATCCCCTAATTGTCTTGTATGGTTAAGTATCATTAAGAAATCAAGCCCGGTCCCACTTAACCTACCCATTCGTGTCATATCGGTTAAGTGTCATTAGTCGAAATTACTTAACCTTTTCATGTGGCATTAATTAGATTAATGCACCCCAACCTCTCACATTAGACTTTGTTGTGGTTACTAGTTAAGCCGGGCGGGTCCGGGTAGTTTTACACCACAACCTAGTCTAACCTCGGGTTTTAAGTGCTATATGACCAACTACTCACATTGGGTCCTATTGTTTGTAGCCACTAGTTAAGCCGGGCGGGTCCGGGTAGATTTATGCTACAAACTCAACCCAACCTCGAGTTGACCACTTTCATGTTTGGTCTAGTGTCATACACCTACAACCCATACGTGTCTAGTTTCAAGTCCCATGTTTACCCCACATGTCATGTCCACATTTAGGTGTATCATGAGTGTCATATTTTCATGAAATCCCATGTCAAATTATCATGTCATAATCACGCTCGTCTATCCTACCCCAAATCATGTTTCCAACCCAAGTAAAAGCGAGTCCACATAGTAAGGATACTATGCTACATAATGGCTTCAAAACATGCACGATGCCAAAAAGGGGTTGGCCACAAACATGCATAGTATCATAAGGGGTTTGGCCTCAAAATATGCATAGCATCATAAGGGGTTTTTGGCCACAAACATGCATAGTATCATAAGGGAATTTGGCCATAAACATGCATGATAACATAAGGGGTTTGGGTTCATTTACATGCATAAGTCCCAAAGTCAAGTCTTTGCCAATGTTTCACAAGTCAAATGGTTCCCAAAGGTTCATGCTAACATTCCATAGATAAAGATTCAAACTTGCAAGATAAACTAGGTTAAACATAACATGAGTGGCATGATTAAGTCGCTAAAACTTAGCCCAAGGTCATAGATCATAGAAAAGGGGCAAAATTGGGTTCACATAGGCTAGCATACTTATGTTTCATCGCATTTTGTTCCATGTCACATTAGAACCACCGTTAGAATCTACAAGTAGCTAGAACTTACATAGCGTGGCAAGAGGGTTAGGAGCATGAATCGTCTTGACGAAGAAAGGTGGCTCCTTTGTTGAAGAATCGTTATGAAATTTGCATAACAACGTTGATCCACTCCCTTGATTTGATGTAGCAAGCTAGCACCTTTGATTTGGATCCGATTTGAATGCATAAGCCCTTGGAGTTGGAGATGGAGGCCATGATCAAGATAGATTTTGGCAGCACTTAGTTGCTAGAATGATTTTTAGTGATTTAGGTTAGGTCCTAGGGTGTTTTTATAGAGATTAGGAGTAGTTTAGGCCCTTAGATTAACCCTAGGATAGATCTGAACCCTCAAAACCCGTCACAGGCCAATAGACCAGACCCAGAAGCATGTCTTGAGGAACAAGTCAGGCATACCCAGGCCAACTGGCCGACCACCCAAGTCGACAGGGGTGTCGACTGGGCAGTCGACACCACCTGGGGTGTGTCGACTCCCAAGTCGACTCCCCAGTCGACTTGGGGGTGGCGGGAATTTTCCCGCCTGTCCTGCTTGGCTGAATTTGAATTCTAAATTCAAATTTGAACTGTTTTTGAACTTGAAATTTTCTGAAAAATTTGACGGGCCATAACTCGGTCATACGGACTCCGATTTTCGAAAACTCAGACTCTATTTCGCGCATTTTTCCGAGACGAACGCAATGGCACAGACCATTTCCCTTGATTCAGATTTTATAATTAAACTCTGCCTTGATTCTTATCTTAGCATGTTGTAAAAATTCGGGTTGTCACAGCAAGAGACTTGATGTGATTGCAATAAGCGTCAATCGAGCCGAAATTATCAAAATCGGCATGAGCCAATTCCTCCTCGAGATGGGTTGCACGAGAGGCTTTGTTGTCTTGGAATTGTGCCTCCAACCGTTTTCACACCTTCTCGGCCGAGTCATCTTTGAAGAGAACTGCATGGAGGAGGTCTTGAGAAATGGTGGCATACATCCATTGCTGTACAACTGTGTCAAGACGATCCCAAAGCTCGGGATCCGCCGCTTTTTGTTCACCATATTTGGCCTTGGCTTTCTTCTCCGTAGGAGGAATTATATGATGCAAGAGATTATGAACTCTCGCTTGTACCTTGAATAGAGCAGCCCATGAATGATAAAGACCGGTCTCATTATCCAATGTGATTGGAATCAAGGATTTGACATTGGTGATAGAAAGAGCAGGATGGAATTTTTCAGCCATGGAAGAAGAAATTATGAAGATTTGAAAGCAGGAAGATAGAATACAGTTAGTTTTTGAGAGGATCGTTACAGCTCTGATACCATGAAAGATTATGATCCGTCCCCTTTTCATTAATCACCAACCCTTAAATAGGGAGATAATTGTACTACAAGGATAGTACAAATTATAAGATAGTACAAGGATAGTACAACAATATTAGGCAAATAATTAAAGCCTAGCCTAATTGATCAATATTAGGCAAATAATTAAAGCCTAGCCTAATTGATCAATATGAATACTAATTAGGTAAATAATTACAGCCTGATTGATCAATATGAATACAAAAATATATATTTACATATATAGTTTAACAGTATTCCATAATTGTCCGCTATCGCAGGACAAATACAGAGCGGCCTTAAATGCTCGAGCGACGTAGTTAGGTCAAGAGCCGGACGTGGAGGAGTGCAATCGCATTTGAAACAAAATCATCGACCCGCCTACCAGGAGTAGACGCTACGGCTTTGGAAACCTAGAGGTAAAGCGTTTTATTAAAGGATTTAAACATATCCAAGTGCTATTAATTAATATCACTTAGGTACTCAATCCACGTAAACAAATATCACATATTAATTTATCTCTTATTGGCATGAATAATTACTTTAAATTTATGTCATATTAATACCATTGAAATATTAATTTATCACGTATTAATTACTGGCATGAATAATTACTACAAATTGGTTTCATTAATTGGTGTGCATTTTATATCGACAACTCTATTACAATCATTGTATAAACTATGTATAGTATCCAAAAAAACTTTTGACAATGGTTTCTAAATATTTAATATAATGTACATTGCAATACCATTGAAATATTAATTTATCTCATACACGGTTATAATATGATAATTAAAGATAGCGGTGGCTCAGGCCTCTTATACGAGGCGTCAGGACGAGGAGGAGATCATCATGCTTCGACAGCAGGTTGCAGCTTTAGAGGATTTTCGGAAGAACAAACTCGAGACCGTGCTGGATGCGTGGATTGCTGCATATCTTCAGGAGCATGGGGTTATGCCGCCGAGTGGGCCTGCTACCGTGGAGGAGGACGTCGAGGATGAGTAGGTAGGTACTTGTCCTTTTTTTTGGGACTTGGTCTGTAAATATAAACTACTTGTTGGTGATAAACTTGAGATGTTTGTGGTGTTTTGTGGAGATGATGATGGCATTTTGGACTTGGTTTGTTTGATGTAGACATGTTGATGGTTTTTGGATTGTTTATCGTTTATTAGCTATTTAGTGGTGTATGAGTTGATTTATAGCATTTATGAGGTGATTGAATGTGAATTTGAGGTGATGGAACGTGAAACTGATTGTATATGGGTTGCGGATATTTTGGGTTTGAGTTGGCGTGGTTTGATGACTTGTTAGCTGCTGAAATATATTAAAAAAAAATATAGTTTAGCGACGGCTAGTGACGGATTTCTAGTCATGTTGGACGACGGTTAGCGATGGCTTGCGAGGTTTTTTTTACACAGTTTTGTCGTGAATGGTGACGGTTGGCGACGGCTCTTTTGCAAAGTGTTGTCACGAATAGCGACGGCTAGTGACGGCTTCTAACGATTGTAGGAAATATAACCGTTTGTTGATATGCCAACTTTGTCGTCGCTAGTCGTCGTTACATTGGTGTCCACAGCCGTCACCAAGCTCGACGCTATTTGCTTAGCGTCCACATAATTTATGACGGTTGGCGACGGCCGCCGATGGTTTTTTGTCGTCGCTAACTGAGTCGTTTCTTATAGTGAAATGGTTGTTGATCTATAATCAAGGTTTTTGACCGAAAAAAAGATGAAACAATCAATCGATAACGGTAACGTAAACTATTTTAATTTATCAGTAAAAAAGGCATGGTAACAGTATTTGTTAAACCGTAACGGTAGTCATTACTATAGAGTAGCATGTTTCCTTTTTGCCAAGGATATTATACAACAAACTTTAAAAATCAGATTGAATAAAGGCAAAAGTGTGTTCGTTTTCCTTCTTTCGCCATCTCTTTCTTTCCGATTAACAAATTAGTGAATGGATTAAATTACTAAAGAAAGAAAATCACTGGAGGACAAAGAATAGTGTTAAATAACTGTAAAAGGGAACATCTCGCATACGTTTTTCTCCAAAGAATGGCCCTCTAAGCGATAACATTTTTAACGCGGTGTCAAGGACACCGCACTCATTGTGTGCATGGATTAGCAGCCTTAGCTGATCAGGTTATTGTTTTTTTTCGCAAGCACGGATCCGCGCTTTGAGCTGGCAGACCCAAGCATAAAGTGTGTTACCTTCACACCGCATTAAATATCGGTATATCTAAATATTACATATTTATTTGCTAAACTATTGAAAATTTATAATGAATTGCACCCCAGGTAATTATACAAAATACTTTATTCTATCCCATGTCAGTGTAAATTTATTTAATCTAATTGTTTAGCAGTTATTTTTTATACATACATATGTAAACTAGTGTTACCGTACAACGGTGGAAAAACCGATCGTTTGCAAAGCATATTTAAAATGAAACTAAAATTTTAAATATTAGAGGTTGAACCATTAAAGAAACAATATCAAGAAAAGAGCAGTATTAATTAGGTTTTAGAAAAAATAATTTTTAACAACAATAAGTAACCCTCTCTAACGTACGGTTACATTGAATCGTCTATACGAGAAAGAAAAGGAACTATATATCAGAACCAATGATTTATGCTTCTATATAACATATATATTAGCCTAATCTTTACAAAAAAAAAGTGTGTATTCCACTTCAGTTGCAATAAATGCAGTCACCATCAAAGTATTTGTTAGCATGATCATGTGCTAATCTACGGGGGCCGATCGTCTGGATCCATTCTTCCCCGGTCCTCTGGACCCAACCAATCAAAGGATCAGGATTTGTGCATTTTGCAATTAAACTCACGTTCTTTTCAAGGGTTTAATTGCAAAATAGAGGAAATCAGCCGTCCTAATTGGTTAGGTCCAGAGGACCATAGAAGAATAGGACCAAGTGATCTCTCCCCATCTACAAGGATGCAGAGTTTTCCTTCCCCAGAAAAAATCAGTAGAATCGTCATATAAACAGTGATAACTACTTTAATAAATGTTTTAAGTAACCAGGAAGTATCGGTCAGCATTTTTGAAAATTGATGAATACAATAATAGTTATATATAGTTTAACTAATCTGCCGATATCAGCCATGACGAGGCTTTGTTGCAAACCTCAAAAAATTCATCTAAACTCCATTGCCAAAACTTATTTGTAGACCTACAGCTATTGTCAATCTCACTGCAACTAATAAACAAATACAGAACATAAGCATTTTACTGCACATAAGCAAGCACTGTAACCTATACATCTTTCTGACGACTCTTGCCAGTCTCCACATACATCAAGTTGATTACATTACATTGCCCGAGGGGACGAGGCTGGAAGAATGAACATGCTGGGAATAAGGAAACAATGCAGCATTGGCATAGAATTGCACTGGTCATGAAAGCACTGAATGGTTGACCTGTAGCATTTGTTACTGAGGTATTAGAAGCTTGCAGGTTACAACAAGTGCAATGTCCAAGAAGCACAAAGTAGCAAGCCAACTGTTACTGTATCGTTGCCTAATAATGTTGTTTTCTTGCGCTAGTCAGGGCTCAGTGGACCAGACTTGAATTACAATCGTCACAATATTGTCACAAGATTTAATATTTGTAGAGAATATGTCAGCCCTTTAGTAACCAAATATGACCATTCCTGATCCAATATCCTAAAGGTGATCAAAATGCAAGCAATAATGTGTACATTGAAATATTTAACAAATCCATACTGAAGTCAACAAAAACTGGTCAAATAGTACCTCATCTCTATTTCTCTCAAAGTCAACCTCATCGTCCTTTGCACATAAGTTTTTGATTTTATAAAACATGTAACAAAAATATGTTTAATAGATCTTGTTTAAATATGAAATCAAAATAGTATATAGCAGTATGGGACGTCTATGTTGTCTTTTATCTAAAATCAAAATTGAGTAACCCATGTAGATCATTCACCACTGTCTACATTTGGATTAAGGGAGGCAAGGCTACGAATAATGTTAACTTCAAATTATGTGGTTTGACACCAAGATATTCACATATTCAATGACATTCAGGGATTCAAGTGTAGGGAGAAGAACCAAAAAAAAAAATCACACTATTGGATGTTATTTGGAGAAACCAATATGGTAAATAGCAGTTGTGTATTATACACATATCTATTAAGGCTAAACAATTATGAACAAGAATAATGAAATATACCAAAAAAAAAAAACTAAATATACAACGAACTATATTCAGATTGAGCCATTTAAATTGCCATTTTTATTATGTAGTGTGTGTTATATATATATATATATATATATATATATATATATATATATATATATATATATATATATATATATATATATATATATATATATCTTTCCAAGACTGGTTGCTCTTTCAAATCTAAATTTTAAATCAACGACTAATAAAAATGATTTACAATACCCTTGCTTTTTAGCTTAAAAGAGCAAACAATTTTGAAATGATCCAAAATATTATAAGCTTTCTGTGATATTATTTTTAACACAATACTGACTTAAGTGTGGCTTGAGAATTCCTTGTCTTAGGTATATATAAAAAACAGTTCCTGTGTTTAGAGAATCAAAAGATAATATCTATATGATGCCTTTAGAAATGACACATTTTAAGCTAATATATTTAATTGCTTTTTATATTACATAAACAGCTATAATAAATAAAAATATAAGAGTTGATGAAAATTACAAAATAAGTATTAATGAATAAACAAAGAAAAGGTAGTATACAATCTCCTTTTTAGCAGCAGAGTGAATGAGAGTAAGACCGGCAAACAACGAATATACCTGAAAACTTGGATGTGGTGTGTGTACATATATGCATACATATTTGTTCCAATAGAAGGAAATAAAGCACTAGTACCTGAGAACTTAGGGGGTGCGTGTATGTATGTGTGTGTATAATGTATATATAAATGCTGCTTCAAATGTGTGTGTGCGCGCGCTGCGCGCGCGTGTGTGCGGGCGCGCTAATAGAAGAAATAAAGCTTTAGCAGTTTCAATGGATCCTTCAGACATTTAAGCTTATACCTGAAAACGTTATGCTGGATTAAGAGAAAAGGCTGCTGTCAACTACAATAAAAGTAAAAATAAATTTAGTTAATTTTAAGCATATATCTTCTATAAAATCATAATGCTCCAATTCATTTCATAGCTTAGTTTGATGCTAAGCACATCATTATTTACTCAGTGCTAGTAATGTTCAGATGTACTCTACTCCTTTGTGAACAAAAATGGAACTATCCTTTAAAGTCGTGTTGCCTACTTAAGAAGAAGAAAGAAAGAAAAATTAGAAGATAATTTAACATAATTAGTTAGCTGAACAAATGACTAGTTTGATTGCTATGTGCAGATGTACACTGTGGAGGCTAATAACAATGAGGTTGCAACCATGATCACAGGACCAACAAGAAACTAACTGTCATCCCATAAGCAATCATTCTCAGCTACAATGTTGTAAACAACCTTGTAAATATATCCACTGGGCTGATGAATCAGTAAAAGAAGAGTGATGCAGTGACAGAAGAAATAATGGGAACAGGGGAGACTAAATAGAACTATCCTAATGCCAACATCAGATAGTATAAAGATGGGATGTTCTATTAGTTCATGCATATGGACATGCCATCTGCATTACAGACTGACAATAGACAAAAATTAGCATCAGCATTTATTATGCCATTTCATAACTACTTCCATGTTGCCCCTAAAAACCCACAATTTAAATGAAAATCGTTTCTTGAAGACACCAAATAAACCATCAGACCAATTAAGCTGGAGTAAATGTTAGGATAACTGTAGTCATATTAAAGAAATCAAAAGATTATTATGTCTATTGTTAACTGCAAATTTCACACTCTGCACTATTTCAGTATGCTCAATATGTCTGACATCAGAAGTATTGTTCCCTTTCTTTTTTTGAACTAGGTATTGTTCCCTTTCTTAAAGGGAAAGATAATCAGAATCATCATTATCTTCTACAACCTCAAAATCTAGATACGTTTATATTAGTCATAATAATGATAAGGTGAATGCATGTCTAATGAAATAAATTTAAATGAACATGCTGCAAACCAAAAGAAATGAACATGCAAGGAAAACGTAAATGTACCAAATTGAGGATAAATTATATACAGCTTGGTACATGATGATTACATATAACATAACTTGACGAACACATAGAAGGATTTTTAAATGTACAAATGCTTGGATATTTATGTGTGACACAAACTTGAAATACATGAATAAATTAAAATGTGCACATCACAAAACAGTGTTACCTAAACCACCAAATGCCAGTTATATAAGAGCACTGACAACATAATTTGTTAATTCACACTAAATTTATTAGCTCCAGCGAGTAACTTTGTTTACCATCTCTTTTTAGGCTACTAAAATATAAAGCTGAAAAAGCAGTAATCCAATAAACTTCTTCATCACCCACACAAGCCAACTACTTTTAATCTATTATAAAGGCATTTTGATTTTGTTTTAAATAGTAATTCATTCTGAGTTTGTTGATTGGATATATTTTGTTCTGTATATTCATGAATAAGTAGGTAATATCTTGGTACAAAAATATTTATTTTTATAGTCCGAAACATAGATCATAAATCATTATCTTACATAATAAAACCTTTAAGTTAAAGAACTTTGATTTATTAAATCAAGCTGAAAAATAACTGAAATAAATTTAAATGAACATGCTGCAAACCAAAAGAAATGAGCACACAAGGAAAGCGTAAATGTACCAAATTGAGGATAAATTATATACAGCTTGGTACATGACAATTGCATATAGCATAACTTGACGGACACATAGATGGATTTTTAAATGTACAAATGCCTGGATATTTATGTATGACACAAACTTGAAATACATGAATAAATTAAAATGTGCACATCACAAAACAGTGTTACCTAAACAACCAAAAGCCAGTTATCTAAGAGCATTGACAAAATTATTTGTTAATTCACACTAAATTTATTAGCTCTAGCGAGTAACTTTGTTTACTATCTCTTTTTAGGCTACTAAAATATAAAGCTGAAAAAGCAGTAATCCAATAAATTTCTTCATCACCCACACAAGCCAACTATTTTTAATCTATTATAAAGGCATTTTGACTTTGTCTTAAACAGTAATTCATTCTGAGTTTGTTGATTGGATATATTTTGTTCTGCTTATTCATGAATAAGTAGGTATCTTGGTATAAAAATATTTATGTTTATAGTCCGAAACATAGATCATAAATCATTATCTTACATAATAAAAACTTTAAGTTAAAGAACTTTGCTTTATTAAATCAAGCTGAAAAATAATTGATAATAATAATAAAAAAATAAAAAAAAAAAAAAACCTAACCATCCAAATGAGTATAGAAAAACAAAGATGAAAAAGCATAATTACGCCAATTGTTTTGAACTATAGAAATGTAAAGTTGAAGCATAAAATGTTTTCTAATGAAAATTAAACAACAAAAAAACAGAAACACACAATCAACAATAAGCAACAATGAACACAGTGAAAAAGAGGACAAAATGAGCAACACAACAAGGCAACTGAGAGAGAAATGAACATAATATGTAATGCAATGTTTTTTATACAAAATTAAGCTAAAGAGCACAAGTGAACAAAATAAAGGTGAACAAAACAAGTGGTTTTATAAACAGTGATTTCAAGTGCAAAGAAAATAGCTAGAAAACAAAATGTAATATGTAATATTTTGTTTTAGTTTTTTGCTCCCTTTGTTTTTTTAATAACAGAAAAATCCAAAAACATATCGCAAGTGTAACAGCTGAACAAATACAGAATGTTACAAAAAATTTGCATAATTCGGATGTGTTTCAGTGAAAACTAAATCAAAATAGAAAAAACAAATAAAAATATAATAGAATTATACTTGCTAAAACAATTGTACTGCACTGTGTTCTGAATACTTGTTAAAACAAGCCATTTACATATGATCGTTCATTCTTCAGACAAACTTAGCAAAGAATTATAATCCTTAACATGTAAGACTTGCAAATTTCAGTGCATTGAACTGAAAAATAAATAAGTGGACATAAATTTCCTAATCTAACCTGGGTCTTCCCCTGCTTTGGAAGTCCAAGTCGAGTAAGAACATCTGTGAGTTCCTTTATTTGAAATATGCCAATTTATCCTTGTATCCTACAAGGGTTTAAAAAAGAATAAGAATACATATTAGGAAAACAAGTATCTATTTCAAAATTTGACTAAACTACATTTGTCTGACGAAATACTGCAAGAACATTTAATTCACAATATATCATTTAATTCTCCTTACAACTTCACATTCGCTTATAGTGCGAAAGCCCTCTGATTTGATGGAGAGCTGGTGGATGAAGAAGTCTTTGAATCCGTCGTTAGGGCTTATGAATCCGTAAACTTTGGTGTTGTCGAACCATCTGACTAAGCCTTGTAATCTCGATATCAATTATTGTTTCAGGAACGAGGCTGACTTGGGGGAGAGAACGATTTGGGAATTTCAGCTTGATATACATATGATTTATAGAGTACTGCCATGGAAAAGAAATTTATTTTCAGAATCAAAATCCATATAGGTTGGAATCAAAAATAACCAAATCGTTCAAAATTAAAGCAGCAATAAAAAATAAAAAAGACTAGGAATTGGATTTGTGGATTAGGATTAGGAATAAGATGAATCAAGTATGGATTTGCGGAGTTTGACCATTTCTACCTGGAGTTATCTGAGGAATTGAAATAATAAGAATCAGAGAGAAATAGGAAAAAGTAGAAAATGGAGATAAACGAGGATCATGGAAGGTCGATTTGATTAGTATACAACTATGAAAATAATATAAAGAATAACAATGTATCCTAGAACAAGATGACCCAACCCTAAACCACATTGATTTCAAATTGGAAAGAAATTTCAAACCAACACCAGTGCACATGGGAAAGATTTAAACTAAGGATTAACAAGCCAAAAGTCTAGAAGAAAGGCTTACTGCAACCAACACCATTTACATTTTTAAATATTATAGTACCTTACACTGATTGGTTAGTCTTAAATATTAACTCAACGCTGTGATTAATCTTTTTTTGTGCACAGAACAAAAATCCAATTTATTGGCTATTAATGAATATTAAAAAATAATCAAAGCCATCTAAAGAAATTTTTGATTGCACATTCCAATGAAGGCTACAACTATCAAACTATCATAGCAATGCAATGCAGATACCGTATATAAGGTACAAAGGCATTACTACAGAAACAAGTTTCTATTGAAATCCAAAACACTACAAGTAAGGGAAGATCCATAAAATTATTGCTGCATCCTACTATGAACATGCGATTCCAAAGCAATCCAAAGTCACTTTTAAGCTGCTTTCTTAGGGGACTTCGGCACAGACTTCTTCTTTGGTGATTTTGCAGCCCCGTCTTCCTTAGCAGCGGTCTTCTTTGGCAAAAGGACTGGGTTTATGTTAGGTAACACTCCTCCATGTGCTATCGTAACTCCGGCTAGCAGTTTTCCCAGTTCGTCGTCATTTCTTATTGCCAGAAGAACGTGTCTTGGGATAATGCGACTCTTCTTGTTGTCCTTCGCAGCATTACCAGCTAGCTCCAAAACCTGTTAAAAATTAAACATTCATTTAATATCATACGGGATTTAATTCAAACTAACTAAGGATTAATGTAAAACGGGAAAAACCTCAGCGGCAAGATACTCCAAAACGGCAGTAAGGTAAACAGCGGATCCGCTACCCACCCGCTGAGCATACCGACCCTTCTTCAAATATCGGCCGACGCGACTGACGGGGAACGTAAGCCCAGCCTTGATGGATTTGCTGACGGACTTCTTCCTTGATTCGATAAGACCCTTCTTCGATTTTGCTGCGCCTTCCATACCTCTCGGATTATGTTTAAGTATAAAATTAGGGTTCTGATTAGAATTGGTGATAAAGACGATTCGATGTGGACCCAAAGGATGGAAGTTGGTGGCTTTATAATGTGGATTAGGATGTGGGAGTGACGCGGATTGCTGACTTGATCCGTTGGATAGGGTCGAATTGGACGGTGAAGATTCATTTGCTTTTATAACGAGGAACAGGTGTTTTTTTGGCGCGACCGAAAATTAAGATTACGGAAATTTTGAGGGGCCGCCACTTTTTCAGCTGTGGATTTGAATTTGCATAAAAATTACGTTCTGCTTCAAAGCCACGTCAGAGCAACGGTAAATGAACAACCAAATACGAAAGGCATTGCATATGTTGTTCGAATAATATTTTACATCGTCGCATTTTTTTCCGTATTTAATTTGTGGACGTTTAGTTGAAAAAAGTTTAAAAATGCTTTATTTGACATGCCAACAAGTTAAGGTTGAACATCAACTAACGAATTTCTTACACGTTTCGAAGTACAACCTCAAAGTGAGCTCTACGTCAATGGATTTCATTGATTGAATGTCAAGCCAGACGTTGGATTAAAAAAAAGACATCTGGATCATTGGACATAACTTAGACAAGCAAGTGTATTTTATCCCTGTCGAATTGACAAAAGCAATTGTTAGTTAACTAAAACCGTACATGAAGAATATTGTAAAATTGTACGGGTCATCGAACAATGTTATAACCGACATGTCTTCGCTCTTTGCTATTGTAGGTGCCAGGCATGGTGTGATTGAAGATAAAAACTTTTGAAGCAAAGTTGTAGGGATAGTTGGCCATCGGAAACTCCTATGCTTGACTAGTGAAATGGATGGCAGTGCCGGGCTTAGTCGGGGTGCAGTGAACCTCAGTGGCTCGGTCTTCATCGGAAATGGTTTAAAGGAAGTGAAAGGAAATTATCATGGGATAAAAGGTTATAAGCTTTAACTGATTTTGATTAAATAATTTAAACTTAGTTCAATTTATTTAGTGAATCAATGAAATAAATAGTTAATGTGGTAATTAATTTAATATATAGAAATTAGTTTATATATAGTTGGAAATTTAATTTATTTAAAGAAAATGGAAAAGGTTATTAAAGTTATTGTTTATTTATTTAAGTAAGCATTGAAAATATATATGGTTAAGTGTTTCAAAATACATAGAATAAATTAATTTACAGGATAAGTTAGTTTAAATTAAAAATCATTTAACCGTTGAATTAAATTAATGGTAGGTACAAAATTAATTTATTCAAGACGATGCATAATCGAGATGAGTTGGAAATTTACACAGGATATTTCGGCAAAATCAGGGTGAGTAAATCTCACTCACCTGTTATTTAGAATTATTTTTATTCATTAAAAATAATTGTTTGATGCTTGTTTGAATGCTTTCTAGTTGATTTAGATATATTAGTTATTTAGGATTGACTATTATATATATATATATATATATATATATATATATATATTGGTTTGGTGATTGGATTGATTCCCGTAGTATCATTAGCGGATGTCTGCAGTATCATTAGCGGATGACCCTATGCCCACGTATATAAGTGGATCCCCTTTTATACCGCGATATCCAGCCTCAAAGCAGGATGGGTATTATTTCTGTTGACTAACATCTGTGGATGCAGGAAAAAAAAAACAGGTTGGAGGGGTCCAACTGGATTCCTCAAAAATATATTATCTGTTTGTTTGTTTGTTTGCACCTATACTGTCATATATGATGTGTTAGAAACTTTGTCAATTAAAATTTGTTGTTTTGATTGTTTGAAATATCACTGGGCTTAAATGTTGATATTTTAAAAATATCGAACAAAGGGAATTTCCAGAGTGAAAAGGGGAAATTCTATTTTTCAAAAATAGAATTTGAAATTTGAATGGAATAAAAATACTAACTTGTTTTAAAGGAATAAAACAAGAAGTTCATTTATAAACGAAGTTTTAAAGGAAGGGAAGAGAATTTTCATTGGATAACTAAGAAATAAATTATGAGTTTGAATTTGAAAAAGGGAAAAACTATTTTTCCAAAGTAGAAATATCTATTCCAAAGGAAATTGAAATCGGGACTTGTTTAAATATATAAACAAGTAAAATATATAGGATTTGTAAATAAAAAGGGAAAAATTATCATTTGGATAAGTTGAATATTTAAATTCAAATGTGAATTTAAAAATAGAAGTGGGGAAAATCGTTTTAAAGAAATAAACGATAGAATTTATTCTGATGTTCAGAATATAAATTGAATGGAAATAAATCGATAAGGATTTATGATTTGAATTCGATTAATTTGATTTTTTTTAAATAGAAGTCAAATCGAAATTAGAATTTGAATAAAGAAAGTTTAAGTATAGAATTTGAATAAAGAATTCAAATGGAATTTAAACTATGGAATTTGAAATTAGAAATTTCAAATGGAATTTGAGAATAGAAATTTGAAAAGAAAATAAAATTGAAATAGAATTTGAAAAATAGAAATTCTAATAGGATTTAAATGGAGTTTGAATATTTGGAATTCAAATAGAATTAAAATGGAACTTGAATATAGAATTTGGACATAGAATTGAATATAAAATTTGAATATAGAATTGAAGATAGAATTTAAAATGGAGATATAGAAATTCAAATAGATTGAAATGGAATTTGAAAATAAAATTTCAAAATAGAATTTGAAATGTGAATTTGAATATAGATTTCAAATAGAGTAAAAATGGAGTTTGAATATTAGAATTCAAACATAAATGAAATGGAGTTTGAATATTAGAATTCGAATAGAGTTAAATGGAGTTGAATTCATTTTAACGAAATTTTAAATCGTTTATATTTATAAATATAATTAAAACGAACTCGCCGTAGCACTGCAGTTCGAAAATTGGCGTTTTGAACTTCAATTGAGTATACAGAACTCAATTGAAGTCGGAATTCTTTGAAACAAGAAACGTCAGGACGGATTAGATAATAGTTTTCTAACCAAGGAGAAAAATCAAAATTTCATCGTATATATTTTGAGTTATATCAAAATCAAAATTTCAGAAAAACAGCGCCATAACCATTTAAAAACCATAACGGTTTATTTAATTTTATAAAATGATTTTAAGCGAATAAAATCCGAACTTCTATTTAGAAAAATTCAGATTTGAGTTATAAAATATATCGGAACTCAAGTGGAGTAATGAATTGATTTTTTTGAAATAGAAATTAGTTTTTTGATTATTGAACAGAATTAACTAATTTGAATAGTAATTAGTTAATGAGATTTTGAATTAATATTGGGCTTTGAATAAGTGAATTCGATTTGAAAATTTATATTCGAAATCGTAAAGGAAACTAAAATTGAAATTGAAATTCAATTTGGTTATGAGCAAGTTAAATATTTTGTTTAAACATGTTATGTTCAAACAAAGAAGTGAAATAGGCAAAATAGCTAATTAAAGAATAAATGAGCAAAACTGAATTCAAATGATTGAATTTAGTTGAATTGAATTGAAAACAGGTGAATATGTGTTAGATAGGTATGGGATGAAGTATATGAAGATTTTAATTTATGTGCCCGACAAAAAGGTACATGTTTAAATTCATATATGAGATTTTATGCGCCGTATCGGCAAGCCGCTTGGCTTTTTCTTTTTCTTTTGGATTAGTGAGGGCCATGGGAGGCTATTTGAAATATCCCCATGTCCTCGGTACAAGGGAGGTTATGGCAAATTTTTCCGGGAATTTAAGGAGTTAGAATATTTTTAAGATAATTTGATAGTTAGAAATCAATGTATCGATATATATAGAATTCGATAAGGAAACAGATTTAAAAATAGAATATTGTAAACAAAAAGGGAAATCTATAAATTAGAAATAGAAAGCGAACCATATACATGATTTAAAAATGAATAATTGGGTTTTATAGTGTGTTTATTCGAGGTAAGCGGTTTTGCCGTTTTGAAATTGAGGATATTTTCAGTCAAGGTCTGAGAGGTAAATTTACCCCAACTTGATTGATTTCATTTTTAATTGATAAATAGGAAGATCCAGCCTCGAAGAGAAGTGTTGAATAATAGTTAGTTGAATAAAATATTTTGGGTTGTTGTAACGATGTTTTACACAGCATTCATTTTAACCCAAGTGATGGAATTTTGGAAATATAAAAGTAAATATTTCCTAAGTATAATTAAAGTAGTCGGGAAAGAGATAAGTGATTGAAATTGTTTTCAGTTTCAAATAGAATATATTTTCTAAGTGCAGAAAATAATAGAAGTTGATATTTGGAAACGTTGTCCAAATGGCGTAAGAGGCCAAGATGATTATCGAAAATATTTGGTTAACAAATATTGATAAGGAAATGGAGAAGAGATTTAATCAATGAAATATTAATTAAAGAGCCTAGTGATTTGTTTGATATGTTGAATGTACACTTGTTTTATTCGATAGTTAGATCACAGACTATCGAAGTTGGGACCATCGTTGTCAATATGGAGAGACCGTTGGATTATTATCCGTGAACCACTCTGTATTGGCAGTAGCGTTGCGAATCAGAATATTCGAAGATAATTGAAGACGGTGTAAAATGCAAGGGCTTTTTCTATTAATAGAAATTGTGCCTTCGGATTCGTTCAGTCCCAGAACGAACGTATATGGACGAATGTCTGACAAAGTATTTCCAATGATCGAATATGTTGATCTATACAAATATATATGGTTGCAATGGATTTATTCCCTTAGCATAACATCCAGAATATTTGTGCAAATCAATTAATGATTAACGGATCTGACAATGTGGCATTCAAAGTGATTGTGCTATAAATGAATGGCAAGTAAGCGTAGCCTCAGGCCTCAACAACCAGGGAATGACAAAAATCGGGCAGGCAGCATGGCTTCGTGGGTCGCTCCCATTAGGATGTATAATCACCTATCTAGAGATTCATTTAATTCCTTGTTCTATTCGATGCTGTCCCATTCGGGAAATGGTTGCTGATCCCAACCGTTGGTGATATACATTCGACACACTCAAGCGAAATGAGTGGTCGGTCATGTGTGGGTCGGGTTGCAAGATGTTCTTGTTGAACCCAGTGTATTCCTCTCTAGAGATACACTAGCGGAAGGTGGCTCCATACCTTGTCATGTTGGAAATCCAATCTCCAATAAGCGCCCTGCGGTTTTTGATTTTATACTATGTATGTGGAGCGTGAGATGCAAGTGTTCCACTAGATTCTATTTATTTGATGTAGACATTATTATAATATCACTGGACTTGATATCAAAAATATTTTGGGTTATAGTAAGGTAAAAACCGTCTATGTTTATGTGTGGGCTGGTCTTACTATTATCTTTTCTTTCGAAAGGATTTTGAAAGTTAAACAATTGGTTGGCGTTTACTCACACCAGTCCCATGACTGACCCAGAGTTTATTTTGTTTTTGTTTTCCCTAAACTCTTGGGTGCCCAAATTTGTACGGGCAATCAAGTAGTCGGGATTTTTCAGATTCACTTGGAAGTGCTGGAAGTAGGAGGCTTCACCAGTTAGCTATAGACTATCTTATATTCCGCGGTGAACCATGTTTGTATCTGGAAACAGGTGTTTATAACTGTTCCAGGAATGACTATTGTGCTCTGATGATGGTACGTATATAAAGTTATTGATTTGTATTTCAAAAGTTATGTTATATAATATATTTTATTCGTTCCGCTGTGAGTTTGTGATCTTCGTTTTCTTCTATTCTAATATTTCTTTCTTTCTATTTCTCATCCTTTAACTTCTTTCTAATAATGATTCGTATTTCTGTGCAATCTGGGTTGGACGTGTGG
Organism: Allium sativum; assembly: GCA_030737875.1. NCBI lineage: Eukaryota > Viridiplantae > Streptophyta > Magnoliopsida > Asparagales > Amaryllidaceae > Allium > Allium sativum. The sequence continues at coordinate 268,308,056 of CM060922.1, read as the reverse complement.
TGTTATTAGTCAACTCAGATAGTACGGATTTGCGGGCTTTTACATTTAATGACGTCATGTACATGCTATGCAAAGATACTTTAATGACCCAAAAAATTTATGAATTTAAAATATGAATTTTTAATTGATTTTAGTGGATTTTAAATGGTCAAATATTGAATATAGACTTGAATATAAGTTCTAAACTTAGTTTTGTATTTTATTGGAATTAAAACAAGGCCAGTAAACTTTTACAATCAATTTACAAGGAAAATTTTGAAATTTCGATAATTTAATATTATTTCCATGGCTTAAAAAGAGATATTTTTCAAACGATCTCGGAATTCAACGAAACCAATTTTATTGGATATGGAACATTAAAAATATAATAAGGTTTCAAATTTCAATATTTTTACACCTAGTATGTGAGCATACGCAAAATAAACGCGTACCGGGTCAATCTGTCAAATATAAGTAGTAGCGCAAATAAGACGAGTGGTCAAATGGAATCCAAATTTGACGAGACCTGTTTTGTTGGATCCATAACTATGGAATATGTTAGGGTTCAAAATTTTGTGTCAATTGGATTTACCGTTTGATCATACAAGCGATAAACTCTGAGAAAGCTTTAAAGAACTTCACTTTTAAATCAAACAAAGAAACACACATTTTCTAAATTGAGTTTCAAGCCATGACCTTCCCAAAGTGTGTTTTCTCCTCCTATCCCATCTCGCGACAACATATCGATCCTAACCCCTCCTCTTCATATAAAAATATGTCCTTTCCGCCACTTTTCCATTTAGTTTTCACTTCTTTCCCATTTCACTTCCTCTCTTTCTTCTTGCACCGCCATGGCCGCCACCCCATGACCTGCTCCATTTCTATATGCACCTTCCTCTCGCTCCCCTCTGACCTACGCATAGCCTCACCACCTTCCACCACAAAGCCATGGCCCCACCTCCTTCCAAAACCCTAAAATACCTCTTAAATCACCTAATTTCACCACACTAGCCCCTTTTTTACCCAAATCTCCACCCCTTTGATCCCCTACAGCCCATGCCTGATCCCACAAAGTCCCACACCGCCCTGATTCCGCCACTACAATAGTCAACGTGGGTCCCGCCTCCATCCCAATCCCTTAGCCTCTCAAAATCCCACTCTGTTTGCTTTGAAAACTCTAATCCGTGTCTTATTGTTCGTATGTAAGTTTAGACACCCCAAAGCATCGAAAATCCACCAAATTTATTTCCAGAAATATCCACAAATTTCGGGAGGCTGCTAAAGTCATCCGGATATGTTTAGATATCCTCCGATTAAAGATTGGCGGAGTGGAGCACTATTGAGAACTTTTGAACTGATTAAGCGCTAGTTAGTTATTGATGTGTGTGAATTTATTGAGTTATATATTGACTTGTGATTGATGATTTGGGTTTATTATTTGGTTTAATGATGTCTTACATGATAAAAATGTAATTTTAAGTGATATACATTTAGTTGCTTGGGTATGTGACACTTAGTGTAGACCTGGAAACTGACTTGAACCTTAAAAGGTTATGGATTGGGAAAATTAACTAGATATTGGTTATTGGGTTTTGGTATGAACACCATTGAGTATTGAATGATACGATTGTGTTGAATGCATATGATTGTTGATGAATGATATTGCGGTTAATTGGTTGATTGACAAATACATATAAACGTTAATGGTTTAAGGCTTATATGGTGTATTCCACTATATATGTGGATTGGATATTATATTAGTTATTGATATGTAGTTAATAAACAGTTTGGAATTATAGTCAATTCAAATTTATTTTAAAAAGCGAATTCTGGTCAGAACAGAACCACTCGCACAACGGTAGTTCGCGAATTTCGACCATTGACTTCAAACTGACGTACAGGGAGATCCGACCATCGGATCTTCCTAAAACGAAAAACGTGAGGTCTGAAATGAAAATACCTTTCAAACGATATGTAGAGATTTAAAATCCAATGGTTATATTTTGAGATAAGTTTAAACCAAACTTGATTAAAAACAATGCTAGTGTAGTTTAAACCCGAAATGGGACCTGATTGAAATAAGCTATTTTAAAGCAAAAATAGGGATAAATTATGATAATCACAATAAATGTTTTGAAAGTGATTTGAATTGATAAATTGAAGTTTGGGATGATACTAAGTCATTTTGACTGAATTAACCAATATAAGCTTATTCGTACCGCTATTTTGTGACATTGTTGATTTAATGATAGAGTCGATTCATTGAATTTTGAACATGAAACCAAATGAATGATTTTGGAAAGATGATTTCATGAACAAATATGAAATGAAAGTTTGATTTCGAGGAAGTAGAAAATATTTTGAAACAAATATTTTGAAGTGATAAATTGTTTATGAAGGATATTTTGTAAATGAAAAGAGTTTCGATGGCTTTAACCCTAATGTTTAAATGATTTGGAAATCAAAGATACTATGATTTGAAAGTACTTGTGTTTATTATTGTGAAACGATTTATCACTTCGGGATAGAAATGATTTAATATATTACCTATGATTCGGGTAACCCATGACTAAAAACCTGGGCAAACGGGTATGAGACTCCTCTCAATACAGAGGGACATACCGTCTCTTCTGCAGGAGACACACATTGTGTGATGGGACACCTCTTGCGAGAGGGACATACATAAAACTATTATCGGGATGAGAAGTCTTGGCCCCGGTTGCCTTGTTATTGGGAGAAACTTCCTAACTTGGTTGCATATGTTTTAATATTCTTGTATTGTAGATATTTGGAATTTTCTAAAAGTGATTAGTTTTGAAATCCCGAAGTCAAGTATGATTTAAAAGAAATATCTAGTATTTCAAATGATTTGAAATGAAATGGGGGTTCTATGTTCGAAGAGATTATTTTCAAAAGAATTGTTTTTTGAAAATAAATTAGATTAAGTAAATCTAAAGGTGAAGATAAAACTTGTTTGGTTTTGAGTTATCACGAAGTTTATTAGGTTTGATAAATCTGAATATGAAAATGAAACCATTTCAGTTTTCAAGTCTGATGAACCGATATTCATGTGGAGGAAACCCGTTCCATGTTATACAGCATGGTCCCATAATATACCTTACTTTTGAATAAATTTTTGAGGAAGACGGATGAGTAGCATGAAGCTATACAGTCGATTAAAGTATATACATATATATAATAATAATTAAGCCAGCTGATAAGCCCAACTGGTGGTGATATAAGCAATATCCATAGATGCAAGTAGTTTAAACCAGCAAAAACCTACAACCATATTGTGTGCATAACATAACATAAATTAATTTACATAGATAAACTGACCATCACTAGACACAGCTATACCATCCAAGCAAAAAATTCTACCATAGTGAGGTAACCATTCAGTGCAAGTCGGGGCTTGAGCTTCCATGATTCAAACCCATAGATTCAACAAGACTATTTGGCAGTGGAACAACTAGTTTGAAGCAAGCATGTAATAAAGAACCTATCCAAGTTTGAAAGAGATGAATAACGAGTCTGCAGATACCATCAAAGTGTTTTCAAGGTTTATCAAAAGCTGAAGCATTTCTCTCCTTCCAAATACACTGACAATAAATGGCTAGGAAGGCATCCAGTGAAGGGTTAACAGAACTATATTGCCAGTAATAAAAAACTAATGAAAAACAGGAATGTGATCAAGCAAATGAACACTAGAATAAGGTAGGATACATCACAGTCGAAGAATAAATGATAAATAGTTTCCTCATGATTGGAACATAAAGCACAATTAGGGTTTGAGATCTGGTTATAATGATATGGCATAGCTCTGGTATTACCACTGAAAAAATAGAACTCTTGGAGGCAGTCTACATTTCCATAATCTTGCAAAATTAAAAGATCGACCAACAAAATTAAGAAAGTGATATAAGGATGCAATAGAAAAACCTTTAGTAGGAGATAAGGCCCAAATATAGCAATCAGGAATATAAGAAAGACGGGTATGATGAAGCAAATTAGAGACATCCAAAAGGAGATCAAGGAAAAAACGAACATCAAAGATAGAAGAGGGAGAAAGACTAAAGGGTACAGAGTTCAGGGTATATGCCACTGAATTGCTCATTTGAGAGGTTAAAGTGTAAAGAGCGGGAAAGGAATGAGATAAGGGAAGCCGACCATGCCAAATATCAAGCCAAAACAGACTTGAAATACCATTACCCAATTTGACATGAAATAAACATTTTATTCGGGGAAAAGCCAAAGTAACACCATACCAAAAGGGAGAAGGCTTAGTGGAAGGAGGAAAATGTAAGGCAAGATGAGGGTTATCAGAGTAATGAAGAGAGAGGATCCAGTCTTTCCAAATGAAAGAACCAGAAGAAATAAGGTGCCATAACCACTTTGAAAGCAATGCAGTTTTGAATAAATAAAGTAGAATAACTGATTTGTGTTCTCATTCCAGTCCTATGACAGACTCCTAGTTTATTTTTCCTTTGCAAACTCGGGTTCCCATATTTTCCATATAGACAACTGGGTAGTTATTTGTAGATTCTTATAGCAGGATTATGCATTGAAGCTTAAAGCTATGTCAAGAGCATTCGATAGTCTTCCACTGAATGTAATTATGTTTCCGCTAGGTATTGTAAATTATTGCACTTTGATGTAAAATCATTGTAATAACAATGAAATGTTCTTTTACGTTTTGTTCTGATGTGTTGTATGCCCAAAGTTAATGTCTTGAGGCCATTTTGGGTCGGACTTGTGAAGTTTATGATCGATTCGAAAGACGAGAATTTTTAGGCCATTACAGTTGGTATCAGAGCTTTGGTTAATTAAGAAGCTTTGGGGTATGACTCATTAAAACAGAAGAAAGGACTCATCGGAGATAGGATTAATAACATCCTATAAAATAAAATTCATTAGAGATAGGATCAGTAGTATCCTAGAATGAGTGACTCATTAGAGATGGGGTTGGTAATGCCCTAGATTGAGTTAAGTGTTACATCTTCCTTCCTTTTCGAGGACGAAAAGTTTTTAAGTGGGGGAGAATGTAACAATCCAAATTTTTAGTCAGTTTAAAGTATGAAATTTTAATTTATTTTAGTGAATTTTAAATGGTCAAATATTGAATCTGGACTTGAAAATAAGTTCTGAACTTGTTTTATATTTTATTAGGATTAAAACAAGGTTAATAAACTTTTAAAATCAGTTTTAAAGGAAAATATTGAAAATTCGATAATCTAATATTATTTTCATAGCATGAAAAGAGACATTTTTCAAACGGTCTCGGAATTCGATGAAACCACTTTTATCGGATTATGAACGTTGAAAAATGGCAAGATTTCAAATTTCATAATTTTTGCAGTTAGTATGTGAGTGTACGAAAAATAAACGTGTACCAGGTCAATCGGTAAAATTAAAATAATAACGTAATAAAATAATAAGACGAGTGGTCAAACGGACTATGTAACACCCCGTAATTTTAACAACACTAAAGAGGAAAAATTAAAAAATAATTAACTTAATATTCAGAATTAAGGGAAACAGACTACGCCTTTGCATTCGTCTCGGAATTCTGGTCAAAATAGATACCTGGTTTGCTTAAAACGGACATCCTACGAAGAAGTTATGAAGGTTTGTATACGCGTAAGAGAGTTATATATATATCCAGAAAATCAAATTTCAGTTTGAAAATCAAATTTCTGTGTGTGGCAAAAATCCCGCCCAGGGGTTTCGACCCCTTAAGGGTGGTGTCAACCCCTGGGTCGACCCCTCAAGGAGGTGTCGACCCATGGGTCGACCCCCTTGCGCAGGTCTGGATAGATTAGGGTTTTGGGTTCGACTATAAGTATGGCTTCATTTCTCCTATTTTTGCGCACCAAAAATAATGAAGAACTAGATGCTACCTCTGCCTAAATCAAATCAAGCCTTTTTCTTCTTTTTCTGCAATCGAGTTAATCAAGTTTAGAGTTATCCAAGTGTAACTCTGTGATTCAACCTCTGCTACTCTCCTTCTATTTTTCTAGATACAAACACTGTGAGTTTAAATCACTTTTAAATTTAAATAATTAAAAAGTAAAACATGGTATGACTACAATTTGGATCTATGCTTGTGACTGCTTGAATCATATCAGATCTGTTATAACTTGTGATATTCTAACATGACTATGACTTAGATCTTAACCTTTATCATGTCAGATCTACCTTTGATTATAGATCTAATTCATTGTTTAGATCGCCTTATGCCCGTTCTATTATGTTTATGGCCAAATCAGATCTATTGTTAGTTGGACATCTAAATCATTGTTTAGATCACATCATGCCTATCCCTCATACAACATATATGCTGATTAGGCTGTGTTTTTAGCCGTATCTAAGGACGCTGGGCACAGTAAAAAGCCATATCAAAAAGTGGCGTGTCTAATTATTAGATACGGCTACCAACCGTATCTCAATATATTATCATACGACTTTTAGCCGTATCTAAAGTCTAATAAGACATGGTCTTTGACCGTGTCTAATTATATATGTGTGTGCACATATATATATATATATATATATATATATATATAGCCATGTATACATATATATCATATATGTGTATATATATATATAACAGAAACTGTATCGCATATGTTTCATAACATAGAGCATACATACAACAAAGTATACACAGGAATAACACAATTTATATATATATATATATATATACTTAAAGCTTTACAAGGTTTGTCATATAACACGATGTACATACAAACATATACAATAAAAGGAAACTCTCAAAGATTTTCATCACATTACGTAGTAACAAAAAATGAGGTAAAAAGATAACAGTCTGATAAAACTCCAGTCGCGGCCGGGAAGATTAAGCGCGATAGTCAGCGGCCTGGAGTTCAAGTTTCCTTTGGCAGCAAAACTGAATTGTGATATATAGCCTGCAGCCTGAGTTCCAACAACACAAAAGCACCATACTCTCCAACAGGACTGCCTATAAAATACAAGAAACAAGTTACAAATACTTCACAGCTAGACAGTAGATCGACATTGTAACTCACTGTGACTGAGATGCAAACATGAATAAAGAGCTAAGTATTGTATGTTAATACAGATATAAAATGAAATTAATTGAGTTTTGTTTTCCAAAGATTTATCCTCCTGTAGGATCAGTCCAAAATATGAAATACAAGAACTCTTCTTTACAAGGACTCTTCTTTACAAGATCTGCATTCAACAGAGTACGTTCAGAATGCGCCATTGAATGTTAATTCTGGTAGAAAATGTGATAACAACAATGGTAACAAAAAATCAATGTCGCAGGGTATATAGTTGAGGGAATCAGAGTTGGATGTATAGTTGACGGTAGTCGATCAGTGTGTTTGTGTAATTTAACGGTAGTCGATCAGTGTGTTTGTGTACAAATACTTCACTGGCCCAATAACAACCTAGTCGAATCGACTAGTCGATTAGTCGACTAATTTCTACCCATACGGCCTAAATTCATACAAAAAGCAAGTCCAGACTTCATGTCGATGGTTTGATCTCGATTAGTAGACTAGTCGACGACTAGTTGTGACTAATCGCGACTAGTCGAGCGTCGTCCATGTGTTTGTGTAGTCGATCAGTATATGTCTCAAAAATTAATGAATACACATTGTAAACTGGTTTTACTATGTGACCATATCGTTTAAATGAAATTAACTGTACATACTACATAGGAGTGGAAAATTGATAGTCATTAAAAATGCAAACCCAAAAGAAGAATCACCTGAAGTGTAGTCCATGTGCAACACCAGTAGTTCGTACCCTAGCATACAGAACATCCCCCTATACACACAAAAAGGAACAAATAAACAAAAAGAATATTCAAGATGTGCACACAAGTACATGTCCATTCAATTCTTATGTAAGATACACGTAGAGATAAGTGTAAAATAATATATACCTGCTCCAACGTCTAAAGATATCGAATCATCATCGTAGGATGACACACATACTCGACTTTTTCTGATTAAGAATTTACTGGGCGATCCACCGGGTGGATGCATTTTAGCTCACGCGCAGGGTCAGTAATCCATGCTTATTAGCTTTATTCAAATGTCGAATGCCGCTTCACTTAACCTTTGGAAAAAGCTGCTTTCACTTGCAACTTTCAGTTTCTTTGAAGCAGACTGTGTAGTGCAAGATTACTTACACTAAAGTCTCTGCTACGAAGTAAGGGAAAAGTTGCTAGTGAAAGCAACTTTTTACTAAGGTTAAGTGCAGCAGCATCTGACATTTGGATAAAGCTAATAAGCGTGGATACCCGATCCTACACGTGAGCTAAAATGCATCCACCTGGTGGATCGCCTATTAAAATATTAACCAGAAAGTCTAGTAATAATCCATCAACCAAATTTTTCAACAAACCTGTTAAATTAACATCAGATAACAGGGTTATAAATGAGTGCATTCTTTTGTTAAAGAATATAGATGATGCATAAATCATCAGATAACAGAGTAATGAATCGAGATGTTGTATCGGAACATATATCGAATATTTCCCAACATTAAGTCTATATCCAGATTTGCAGACTGCCTACAGAATACCATTTTTTTAGGCTACCTCCCTTGAAACCCCGACTATTTAGATAGTTCCCTCGCCAAATTTTGGTCTTAGCTCCGCCATTGTATACCACAATCTAAAATTATACCATACATCCAATGGCAATTCTAACAAAAATTATACCGCAATCTAACAAACATTCAGATGTTTTTTACATTATCACAAGACATGATTCAAATTTGATTTCTCTGATTTTAGGGTATAACCACAGATCCGTCCCTAACACACTTACACAAACACACTTACACAAACACACTTACACAAACCAATTCAATCGAAACAGCTAACACACAAAGTACTAACACAAAGTAGCAATCAACTATCACACAAAGATTTCAATTTGTTCCCAACTATCAGTCATGCATGCCAAAATTCAATTGAAACACATACCTGCGCTGTCGAAGGAGGGCTAGGGAGACGTAGGGTTACTGCGTTTCTGGTGAAGGATAGGGTTGTTCGTCCCTGTCGAAGGCGGAGGCACGATTTGGTGACCGAAAACCCTAATTTGGGTTTTCGGTCACCATTAAAGTAAAACAAATGGAAAAGGGAGCGGTCAAAACTTTTATTCGGAGTGCCCAATGGGATGCACAATATGATATAGATTCAATTTGGCCCAAAGCCGTATCAAAATAACTAATCTGGGGCTTCGTTGATGGACGGTCAGATTTAGGGCATTTGGGGTGACGTGGATCGCAAAATGTAATTTGATACGGATCTGAGCACCATCAAATATGATACGGCTTTTACCCGTATTACATGTCTGCATCCATCTGTGCCAAATTGGCTGATATGGTGTAGTGTCTATTATGCTAGAATCAGTGTTATTGTCACATGTTCATCCTACTTGCTTATCTTGCCATTATGCCACTATATGTTTATGCCGTTACATGTCAACCTTGCTAGTATGATCATCTCTATCCTTTTCCCTCTATCTTTTCCCTTTTATTTTTATATAGCCAGGCTACCTTCGAGCCTGAGCATGCCGCTGAAATATGCGAATATGTTAGATTGGGAATGAGGGGAAAACATTAATATTGGGCATAACTTGTAATTGGGAATTTGGGCATAACTTGAATAAAGTGTAATAATATGAATTTAGGGCACATAGTTTATTATGAACATAATATGGGAAAAGGGGCATGAAAACCTAGAACGACATAGGTAAATTTGGTTAATAATTGGAATGGCTAGGATTACAATTAGAAACTGTAACCGTGCCTAGGCATGAGGTTAGATTACACTTGTGGTGGAAGTCTACCCGGAACCGCCCGACATATCCAGCGACCATAACTGGTGAATCTAGTGTGAGGGGTCTAGGTGAAAAAACGCGAGACATGCTAGGACACGAGGTTGACCTCGACTTGTGGAAGAAGTCTGCCCGGAACCAACCGGCACATCCAACATCCACAAGTGGTAGGCTTAACGTGGGAGGCCTATCATATTATAACCATAAATGGACATGGTAATGAATTGGAATACTTAACCTAGTTGAATCCATAGGGATTGTAAGAACATGAACCTGATTAAGGGTTAAGTAAACTTGTTTGAAACAGTAGGAGGGTTAATTATATATGGCTTGGATGGGTAATATTTCTATATAGGCCCACAAACTTAACATATTGGGGTTATGTAATTAAATACACCATTAGGTAAGCATAACCTGTGGAAAACCTAGTCGGGATGCAAGCATAGGGGGAAGCTTGTATCATCTTGTGTGTGGGACCCGTTTCAATTAGTAACCCATATTATGATATCAAATGAGTGCTCTGAACTAGGTCGGAGTCGGGGAATGCTTACTGGTCTGATTGTAAGAGATTCAAACATGGAGGGTGGTGTGGGCGGCGCAAACTGAGCAGGTCATGTGCGTGCATGGTCCGGATGGAGGGGGACAAGACGACCATGACATCAGTAGATATTATTGTGCACATCCGGGAAAATGAAGGGCTGCCATTTTAGGGAGCGATACACCCTATCGTGGGGCCAACACAGGGTATCTATGGAGTAGGGAGCCGATCGATTAGGGTAATTAGGATACATCTAGACTCTGGTAAGTTTAAGAGCCTGTTATTGGGCTGCCTGTTGATTGTATGGGGTTAAACCTCTCACCAGAAAGTACGCCTAAGTCTACCATCTTATAGTTGTTGGGATCATCCCATTCTGGTTATACTAGTATCAGTGCAAAGAAATCATTAGGGAAGCGCAATATACTCTATCATGTTTACCTTGTCATACCTGCCTTTTATGTTGTTACCTTTCTTGTCTACTTTATATGTCTATCACCATACTTTTACTTATTTATTTGCTAAAAATAACTGGACTCGCCAGACTTTATGTCTGACCCATTTTGTTTCCTCTTCTTTCTCTTCTGTTCCCCCCAAAGGTTCTTAGGGTGGGAATACTCAAGCTTGACCAGGATTCTGCTTTCATCTTGCTTGGAGCTGCTTGGATGTATTACTCAAGCTCTTGTCTACTATGGCTATGTTTTTATTTGGGGATCATGCTTCTTTTATTTTTGTACTCTGAGTTTTAAATGCAAGGCAGAAGTTTTGATGATGTACTGGGTTTATGTATTTTCAGACATATGATATTTTGAACCACGATGCTTTATGATTAATAATTTTTTTAATTTCGCTGCTATTTTATATCTGTCTTGTAATGTTTATGTTTCTGTTTACCTATAACGCTTCACGAAACTTAATGCATTCTCTTAATGAGTAGCATTAACGGACGTGGGGTGTCACAGACTCCTAATTCGATGTGACCTATTTCATTGGATCCGTAACTATGAAATACGTTAGGGTTCAAAATTTTATGTCAATCGGATTTACTATTTGATCATGTAAGCGATAACCCCTTGAAAAAGCTTTAAAGAACTTCACTTTTAAAGCAAGCAAAGAAACACACATTTTCTAAATTTAGGTATCAAGCCATGACCTTACCAAAGTGTGTTTTCTCCTCCCTCCCATCTCCTGACAACTCATCGATCCTAGCCTCTTCTCCTCTTATTAAACTAGGTCCTTTCCACCCCTTTTCCATTTAGTTTTTCACTTCTTTTCCATTTCACTTCCTCTCTTTCTCCTTGCTCCACCATAGCCACCTCCCCATGACTTGCTCCATCCGCACCTTCCTTCCCCTCGCGTCTGACCTACGCACAGCCCCACCACCTTCTACCACCAAGCCATGGCCTCAGCTCCATCCCAAACCCTAAAATACCCCTTAAATTAACTAATTTCATTACATTAGCCTCTTTTTCACCTAAGTCTACACCCTTTGGACCCCCTACAGTCTACGACTGACCCCACCTATCCCCACACTGCCCCAATTCCACCACTAGAAAAACCAGGGTGGGTCCCACCTCCATCCCAATCCCTTAGCCCTTTAAAATCCCGCTCCGTTTTCTCCAAAAATCCAAATTCGTGACCAATTGTTCGTCTGTAAGTTTAGGAATCCCACCACATTGAAACTTTGTCAAATTTCTTTCCTTAAACATCCAAAGACGTCGTGTGGCTATCGAAGCCATCTGGGAATGTTCATATATCCTCCTATTAAAGATTGACTGAGTGAAGTACCAAGTGAGAACTTTTGAACCGATTAAGGACTAGTTGTTATTGGTTGATGTATGTGAATTGATTGAGTTATATATTTACTTGTGATTGATGATATGGGCTTATATTTTGGTTTAATGATGTTTAACATGATAAAAAGGTGATTTTAAAGTGATATACATTTAGTTGCTTGGGTATGTGGCACTCAGTGTTGACCTAGAAACTGACTTGAACCTTAAAAGGTTATGGATTGGGAAAATTACCTAGATATTGGTTATTAGGTTTTGGTATGAACACCATTGGGTATTGAGTGATATTATTGTTTTGAATGCATATGATTGTTGATGATAGATATTGCGGTTAATCGGTTGATTGACAAACTAATATAAACTTTAATGGTTTATGGCATATATGGTGTATTTCATTATACAGGTGGATTGGATGTTATATTAGTCATTGATATGTATTTAATAAACAGTTTGGAATTATAGTCAATTCGATTTTATTTTAAAAAGAGAATTTTGGTCGAAACAGAACTAGTTGGGCAACGGTAGTTCGCGAAGTTCGACAATTGACTTCAAACTTACGTACCAGGAGATCCAACCATCGGATCTTCCTAAAACGAAGAACGTTAGGTCCGAAATGAAAGTGCTTTCAAATGATTTGTAGAGATTTAAAATCCAACGGTAAGATTTTGAGATAATTTCAAATCAAAATTGAATAATAACAGCGCTAGTGCAGTTTTGGATTCGAAATGGGACCTGATTGAAATAAGCTAATTTTTAATTATTAAAAATAGGGAAAAATTATGATAAACCATAATAAATGGTTTCAAAGTGATTTGAATTGATAAATTGAAGTTTGGGATGATGTTGAGTCATTTTGACTAAATTAGCCAATATATGTTTATTCGTAGTGCTATTTTGTGACGTTGTTGATTTAGCGATAGAGTTGATTCATTTAATTATAAACGGAAACCCAATCAATGGTTTTGGAAATATTATTTCATGAACAAATATGAAATGGACGTTTGATTTCAAGAAAGTAGAAAATACTTTGAAATAAATATTTTGAAGTGATAAATGGTTTATAAAGGTTATTTTTTAAATAAAGAGAATTTCGACGGGTTAAACCCTAATGCTTAAATGATTTGGAAAGAAAAGGTACTATGCTTTGAAAGTACTTGTGATTATTATTGTAAAACGATTTATCACTTTGGAATAGAAATGATTTGATATGTTACCTATGATTTGGGTAACTCATGAATAAAAACCTGGGCAAACGTGTATGGGACTCCTGTCAATATAGAGGGACATGTCGTATCTTTTGAGGGAGAGACACAATGTGTGATGGGACATCTCTTGCAAGAGGGACATACACAGAACAATTATCGGGATGAGAAGGTTTAGCCCTAGTTGCCTTGTCATCGGAAGAAACCACCCGACTTGGTTGCATATGTTTTAATATGCTTGTGTTGTAGATATTTGGAATTTTCCAAAGTGACTAGTTTTGAAATCCCGAAGTCAAGTATGATTTGATATGTCAGAAATATCTAGTATTTCAATTGATTTGAAATGGGGGTTCTAATTCTAAAGAGATTATTTTCAAAAGAATTGTTTTTTGAAAATAAATTAGATTCAATAAATCTAAAGGTGAAGATAAAACTTGTTTGGTTTTGAGTTATTATGAAGTTTATTAGATTTGATAAATCTAAATATTAAAATGAAACCATTTTTGTTTTCAAGTTTGATGAACTGGTATTCATGTAGAGGAAATCCGTTCCATGTTATACGTTGTGGTCCCATGATATACCTTACTTTTGAATAAATAAAGTAGAATAACTGATTTGAGTTCTCATACCAGTCCCATGACTGATTCGTAGTTTGCTTTTACCTTGCAATCTCGTGTGCCCATATTTTTCACACGGGCAGCCGGGTGGTTTTATTTGTAGATTCTTATAGCATGATTCTGGATTGAAGCTTAAAGCTATGTCCAGAGCATTTGATAGTCTTCCACTGAATGTAATTATGTTTCCGCTGTGTATTGTAAATTATTGTACTCTAACGTAAAATTGTTGTAATAACAATGAAATGTTCTTTTTGTTTTGTTCTGATGTGTTGTATGCCCAAAGTTAATGCCTCAAGATTTTTTGCCATTTTGGGTCGGATTTGTGCAGTTTACGGTCGAATCGTAAGGTGGGAATTTTCGGGCCATTACAGATGTTCCGGAGGAGAAGCCATAAGGATAAAGTAAGAGGACATATTTTCTCTTTAATTAGACAATAGAGCACATAAGGAAGTGGGGTGCTTTGACAAAGGGTAGCAAATGAACCTCTTAAGCTTCATTTGTTCACTTATAAATACTAGTTACCCTTTAGGAAAGTGGGATGAAATTAAATCACAAATTTGCACAAGAAAAATAATTCCAGAGTTGTATAGTTAACTTTAAAAATTCATATAAATTCCAAAAAATATCAGAACACTCATTAGTTTTACCAAAGACCCACACTGAACTTACTATCCAAGAAAATATATTAGCAAGGCACTGGTGGAGAAATTTAGAGAAAACATGCCAAAACAACGAGCAAAGAAGGAGAAACAAGTAGCTGATAGCATTAATGAAGCAATGGTATGATCCTTGGCTTGTTTGAAAATAATAATGTATTCATATGTTATAGGCCATTTGCATTAATGTCAACATGGATCTTGGTTAGTAAACTAACCACCAAAAAGTACATATTGTGTTGTGAGTGCGCGTGTGTGCATACGTTTCCATGAAGAAAAGGAAGATTGAATGCTTGAATATATTGAAATGAATGAATTATTGGTTGTAGAGTATAAATAATATAAGCATATAGATTAGAATATTCAAGACAAGAGAATATAATCAATATTAAGTGATCTGATATTGAATCTTGTACATGTTTATAGAAAATTATGGGTTGCAACGTCAATAAAAATCATTGCAACCCTTTTTGGAAGATATATACTTTTGATGAAGGGAGATGTTTCTTTAGGATATCCAAAATATGATAGTTATATCATGTTCAATCAAATGGAAATGTATGTTGAGTCAACTGAAATTAGAGAATTTCAATCATAAAAGACTTAAATAAAAATCACCAAGATTCTGTTGTTGAATTTCTTGATTCAATCGACTAAATCGTAGTTGTCAAGAATAATTATCAAATCAAATTTTGGTGTATTGCAAAAAAGTATGCAGATGCATGGGTTCAATTGACTGGGGTATGGTTTCAATCAATAGAGCTAATTTAGTTTGTGTTCACTGTTTTTACACTTAACCAAAGAAAATGATCTGTTTGTAGCAGTGTATTAAAAAAACAAGAATAAACCTGGAAATGCTATGAATGCTGTTTCTATCCTCTATATGATAAAGCATGGAAACAAAATCATTTTTAGGTTATCCTTTTACGATGAAGCGCAACAAAATATAAAAAAAGGATGAACTAATTGTATTTGCAAACAAGTAGGGTGCAATAACATACATGGCATAATGTGTATAAATACACTTAACTCTAAAAAAACAAATTAAAAGCAAAAATATATAAACACTAAAAATCATAAAATCAAGAAAATACAGCTGAATTCATAACTGAGGATGTTCTACACTTGTTGTCTCCATTTACTATTTTAATGAAAGATACTAGACCAAAATTTTGGATGTACAAATGTAGCTGCTTCCTTAGCCTTTTCCAACCTTTTTAGGATATTTTAGTTTGAAAAATTGTCCATAACTAATAATATAAAGAAAGTAGTGTGTTCGCTCTAGAAATGATTGATATATTTGTCCTAAATAAAAGAGTAAGGTTAATTTATGAGTATCTTCAATAATCTTCAAAATGCTACTATTATACTAACTATCCAATGTATCTTTATGCTAAAATAATAAACGTGTTCAATCATCTATAGCCTAATAAAAATGAAAATATACTCAAAGCTATAATAAATTTAGGCGAAAATCCATGAAAAACAGAAGTCTAACTATAATCAATTAACCAATCATTATGGCATTTATATAATGAGGTTTTACAATTAATATTAGTACTAATTAAGGGAAGAAAGTAAGTCCCTATCTTTAACTATGTGATGAAACATTTATAAAAATAAGAGTAAAGGTTTTGTCAGTATAGTTGACATGCCTACATGGAAAAAAAATGATATGCACAGTTGATAAATGTCATATTAAATGTTCATCACAAAGACTAGTATTATTCTTTCCTATTTGATAGAACCATATATACAAAGAGAGTCGTAATAGCACAATAAGCTCTAGTCTCTGATCGTAACTCCATGTGTAATATAAATTTGTTTAGTTCAACATAGCAAACTTGATTCAAATTTTTCTATAGTAATTCTCTCTCTTTCTGTGTTTACACATGAATGGCAGGTGTTGACGTCAAAAGTTGGTCGCTAATGACAGTCAACCCCCAATTGTGTGGAAAACACACGAATAACAATTATGAAATGTGGTAAAGTAAAAAAAAAAGGCGACGCACACAACTTTTTATAGTGGTTCGGCAAAGATGGTACCTACGTCCGCTTTGTATGTATTGATTTATATTTGAGTACAAGTACAATGCTATTTTTCTTTCTGAAGAAAAGTGGGAGATGAGAAGTTTTCTTGAGAAGTGAGAGTTGGCTATTTGAGGAATAAGCCGAAAGTATTCTAGTTCCAGAGCTTGGAGTACCAAAAATGTCGTGAGTTCTTCCCCCAAAATGTTTCTTTTTTAATTTTTTCACTTTTCTCCTTTCCTTCTTTTCATTAGGAAAGCGGGTATTTATAGGTGAGAAAATCGGCTAGGGCTGGTGACGTGGCCTTACCTTTTCGGGAAAGCTTAGATACGTGGAGTTCATCCCTTGGGCATGATAGCGACTGGAAGACTGACTCCACTATTCATAAATAGTATCTTCGGAAATTGTGGCTTACGTGTTGTTCAAGATGAGGTGCATTAAAAGGAGAGCTTTGGCTGGTAGTGTTTGACCGCCTTTGTTTCCTTGAGAATTGGTTTGAGCCATAAATGATCCAGCTAGATATTTCCCGGCGAGCCCGAGATATTCGGTCGATCTGCTTTTGATGGAAGCCTTTGATTCGGTTGATTGAGAATGATTCTCCCAAGCTCGATGAGTTGGATCTAAAGGGTTATCAGGTGGAAAGCTAATTCGGGCCGGCCTCGAAGGAAGTCGGTTTGGTCTGAACCTTGTTTGGGCTTCCTGGAGCGCAAGTTGCTATATCGGCCGATGGGACGATGCTGGAGAGAATTTATGGATATTAGGCTTCGATCTGAACTATGACAACTTTTGGTAAAAAATTAGTCAACACTTTGCCCCTCAGAATACATCTTCTTTGGTAGAAGGAGGTGTGTTCTGATTCCTTGCATCAAAGTCCAATGTGTGGATAGCGATGGTTGCGCTGAACCATATTAAGACCAGAAGTTCGATGGCCTCGATGACCGTATTAAGACCAGAAAACCGACTACCGAAGAAGGTCGTATTAAGGCCAGAAAACCGACAATCATCGAAGACCGTATTAAGGCTGAGAAAGCAGTTGTAAATTCCACTCGAGAGATTTAGTACCTATAGAAATGTCATGAGTCGTTCTCAGTCTATAAAAGGCTTTTTAGTTTCATTTGGGGCGAGTAATGTCATACTCGTCTTGAAAATAAGGACGAGCAGTAGTTACACTTGGCTTAGAGGAACGACGAGTATTAACCATACTCGGCTTAGAGAGGTGGCGAGTATTAACCATACTTGGCTTATGGAGGTGGCGAGTATTAACCATACTCGGCTTATGGAGGTGGCGATTATTAACCATACTCGACTTGTGGCAAGTGTTTTCTGTGCCTGACTTATGTAAGGTCGTTTGGTAAGTTTTTAGAAGGGGCGAGTATAGTCCATACTTGGCTTGAAGAGATCTAACCATACTCGTCTCGAGGAGTAGGTTTTCAGAGATGGTGGTAGGCTTTCGCGCTAACCATATTTTAGGAGGGGCGAGTGTTAGTCTTGCTCGACCTAAATCATTCAAACATAATCCATGTTTGCAAAAGAAAAATCATAGTCGCTTAGGAAAGCGAAAATAAATTCTAAGGGGACAACTGTTGATTCTAGAGCATGCCTAGGAGCTAAATCCTAACCCCATACATGTGTACATCAAAGTGTCCATTTTATTGAAAAATAAATACATTGAAAAAGAAATCTAAACTTAATAATAATGCCGATAGGGCGCTAGTCTCGGGATCCTTTCCATTTCTAGGAGCTCGGGGACCATCCTGAGGAGCTTGGGCGGAAGATTGTGGCGGTATGGCCTGTGTGTTCTTTACATATTCGGTAAGCTCCCCTCGCCTAACCTTATCCTCGACAGGACCGCGTAAATGCCTGCATTCATTGGTGCTGTGACCAGCGATGTTGTGGAACGTGCAGTGCTTTTCGGATTCAAGCTCTTTCGAGGTCGGCTCTCTTGGAGGAGGTCTTGGGAAAGGCAGGGACCCTCGTACGTCGAGATAGATGTCGAGCAAGGAAGAATTGAGCTCGGTATATTGATCATACTTACTTTCTCTTCGAGGTCGTGCATTGCACGCGTTCTTATCCGGGGCCTTTCCTCTTCCTTTATTCAGGCCATTATTGTTGGATGGACCTCCTTGTTTGGTGGCTAAGACCTAGGGCTCTCCATCTCAATGCTGGCGTCTTCTTGTCGGAGGAATCGCTCGACCTTAGCATATAAATCTTCTATATCCTTGGGGGGATCTTTGGTTAAAGAGATCGAGAATTCTGATCAGTTATGAACTCCTGCAATGGCGGCTATAAGCACCATCAATGGATCGGGTCGATCGAATAATGCTACGGTCGCGTTGAATCTTTCGAGGAAGGACCGAAGTTATTCTCCTGGGTGCTACTTAGTGGTGGTCCGGAATGTGACATTTTTTGGCCGGGAGATACGAACTCTGAACTGCTCGATTAAGCGGGTGACTAGCGTATTCCAGCTACTGACCGACTCTGTTGTTAGCTGTCGAAACCACATGCCGGCTATATTTGTGAGGAAGAGTGGAAATGTAACGACCCGGAATTTTGGGGCCAATTTAAAATTTTTTATTTTAGAAATTTTAATGGATTTTTAATATTTAAAATAAATTATATTAAATAAGAATGACTAAAAACTTTGTTTAAAACGAATAAATTTAATTTAATTATAAAAGGAGTTTAAAACAGCGCTGCAGTTTGAAAATTTGAATTTGAACTTTGACTGACTGTACATGATTCATTTTAAATCAGAATTGAACGAAACAAGAAATATTTAAATTTGTTTGATCATATCTTTCTAACGAATCTGAAAAACTGAAATTTCACTTTATAAATCAAAAGTTATGTCCAGTATAAAATTCAGAAAAGTCGCTGTGGGATTTATATATATTTTAATATAATATATTGGCCTTAAAAATAGCCATTTTTCAAACGATCTCGGTTTTCGACGAAATCACTTTTGTTGGAATCAGAATGTCAAATTATTGCTAAGTTTCAATTTTCATAATTTTTCGAATTAATATGTGAGCGTGGCAAAGGAAAATGTGTTTTGACTGTTTCAGTCAAATTTAATCGACTCGAAAATAGCCATTTTTCAGACAGTCTCAAAATTCGATGAAATTAGTCTCGTTAGGACCGTATCGTCAAAACATAACCATAAATAATTTTTTTGTAATTTTTAGAGGTAGTATGTAGCCCCGGTAATTTAAAATGTACGTTTGAATTTAATAATTAATTAATTTATATTTTAAATTAAAGAAAAACATATCGTACTAGCCGAATTGGGTTACGAAACATATTTCAAAGCGTCCGGGATGGGGGTTATTAGCTGCGGGCGACACTCGCTGGGTTCGATTTGGTGTTCGTATTGATAAACATGAATTTTTGAATTAAATAAATAAATAAAATAGGAAAATACGCCTATAAAAACACTATAAATACGGTTCCAAATACTAAGCCCTAGTCTAATACGTACAGCCGCCACTTTCAGAAATCAATGGCCAAAATCGTCAACTCTTCATCCCTTAATTTCTTTTAATCTACTCAGAATTAATACACAATTATATAACCGAATCGAAGAGCAAAGCTCGAGCTTCAGATCGGTACGGGTATGATCGGAAACAGTGGGGTATAATGGGCAGAATTAGAGATGGAAGTCGTGATGTTTGGCGTGGATTTCGGGGTGGACGAGACCACCGAGCTCGGCGGGTTTCAGGGCGTGGGGCCGGCGTCTGGAAGGCTTCAACGTGGCGAGGTCCGATCGGGGTCTCGGCGCTGGATGGTGAAGCGGCGGACGGGTTTCCAGTTCGAAGATGGGTTTGGGCATTACAGGTAAATACGAAGGGAGAAGACAAAGAGGAATCGGCAGTGCTTATCTTAAGTGTAATTAAAGGTTAATTGTGATTGTAATTAAATTAATTATATATTTAAAATTCAAATATTTAAATGATCATACTTATTCAGATTAAATCAGAATTACGCGAAACGAAGTGCGTTGGGATCGTCTTTCTGAACTCTACAGCATAGAACTGACTAGAGTTGAAACCGAGCATGCTGAAAATTCAGGAAATTTCAGTTCCAAGTTAAAAGCAATGTGAGAATCTCTGATTTTTAAAATTTAATTAATTGTTCTATCGTTGTTAAATAATTATATGTATGATATTTATTCAGACTGTGCTGTGATGAAGTTTGCTTGTGTTCTGATGAATTGTATTGCATTGTAATGTTTAGATATGTTATCATACAATTTAGATCTATATGAATCCGATAAAAATCATCGTGTTCCGTAAATTAGGTTAAATTAAAATGTTATATAGACTGTGTTTATTTAGGGATATTAAAATTGTTTATTATATTTTTATTTGCATTTCCATGTGTAGATAAAAAGGCAAAATTGTTTTTAGGTACTCTGATTTACACTCCATATATAAATTAAAGAAACAAGTTGGAAACACATTTTTATTAACATTTTATTTGTTAATAAAAAGGTCAAGAATACAAACACATTTTTATTGACATCTTATTTGCAAATAAAAAGGTCAAAATTAAAAATACACTTTTATTAACATTTTATTCGTTAATAAAAAGGATAAGATTTAAAATACATTTTTATCAGTATCATATTTGCAAATAAAAAGG
Organism: Allium sativum; assembly: GCA_030737875.1. Lineage (NCBI taxonomy): Eukaryota > Viridiplantae > Streptophyta > Magnoliopsida > Asparagales > Amaryllidaceae > Allium > Allium sativum. The sequence goes on along the minus strand of CM060922.1, from coordinate 268,286,763 downwards.
ACAAGTTAGAAATCATATTTTATTTTGCATTGTATTCGCAAATTAAAAAGTCAGAATTAGAAAACTTATTGTATCGTCATTTTATATGCAAATAAAAAGGCAGAATTAAAAATCATATTTTTATCTTCATATTTGGTTATTGAATTTGTTGGGAAAATTTTGATATCGTTTAGTTCATATTTAAAAGATCACCCTTTTTTTTAATATCGTTTAGTTCATATTAAAAAGATCACCTTTTTAATGTCATCTTGCTTCAAAATAAAAAGAGTAAATTCGTAGCGTCATTTTATTTCAAATAAAAGAATATATTTTTAATGTGAATTTGTTTACATTAAAAGAATTTGATTAGTGAAGAATAACATTTTTAAATAGGAATTTGTTATGCAAATAAAAACAACCTTTTTATTTAAGATATGTTTTGCAAATAAAAATTTACATTTTTGTTTGCATTAAAAGTTTATAATAAAAATTCAAATTTTTGTTTGCATTGAAAGTTTATAAACAAAATTCACATTTTTGTTTGCATTAAAAGTTTATAGAAAAAATTAACAAAATGATTAATTAGAGTATAAAGGACAAAATGAACATCTTTGTTATGAAATGTTACACTAGACATAAAATAACATTTTTATTTTAAAATGTTTACTGGATTAAAATTTGTTACTTTTGTGTTAAATTAGGAATGCATATTTTATGCATTAAAAAGTTATGAAATGAAAATGTATATTGTTATACATTAAAAAGTTATGAATTTAAAATGTATATTTTTTATACATTAAAAAGAGAATGAGTTAGAAAGGAGCATTAAAAGAATTTAACAAAATAATCATATTTTGTACATTAAAGAAGAGTTAGACAAAATAATCATATTTTGTACATTAAAGAAGAGTTAGACAAAGCTATCATATTTTGTACTTTTAAGAAAGGTCAGATAAAATTATCATATTTTGTTACATTGAAAAGATTAGACAAAAGTACCATATTTTGTACATAAAAAGGAATTAGACAAAATTATATTTTTTATCATTTTAAATGTAATTAGAACAAAGAATACATTTTTGTTAGAAAATGTAATTAGAATAATGTAGTTATTTTAGTTAGAAAATGTAATTAGAATAGAGGATTACACAAAAGATAGGAAGGTTATTATTATTTTTATTATTTTTTGTCGATTGGTCACAATAAAAAGACCATATGTTAAAAATATGATGTAATGATGGCTTAGAATATATGTATGTGTTGATGAAGTGTTTGCTGTATTTAATATAATGTTAGTGTATTCAAAACTGAATATTACACTTCCATTTACAAGTCATCCGACTTGTTTATGTGATTGGGACGATAATTTTTACACATCGCCCAAGTGCACAAATATTTTATTATTTGATTGCTGGATGAAACCCTACACGGGTGTTGGGATGATATCTGATCTACACTAGTCTCAATATTTAGTGTAGAATCCACTTTGGTTGATGTTGGATCTAGAATAACCCTAGAGGGGGGGTGAATAGGGTTTTTCACAGTTTTTAACTGAATTAAAAATCAAACGAGATAAATAAAAATAAACAGATCACAGAATATAGCAGAAACAGAAATGCAGAAAATAAATCACACACAGATATACCCAGCTTCGGCAAAACCCTGCCTACTGCTGCATTTCTAAGGTTTCTACTAGGTGATAGAACAGATCCCGCATACAAGACCATGTACACTCGCAAACCCTTCTCCTATTCTAAACCTATGCTCAAAGCCCTAGACTGGCCAATATCCCCTTGACCAGATTTCCTCTGATTACAACCCCGTAACCAGTAACCCAGAATTTTACAGACTCTGTGAACTGTCAGTCAACACCCTGACTGATCCCCCTAGTATTTTACAGAACTAGAAAACTGTTCAGATCGGTTTTATAACTCGAAATAAAAAACAACAACAAAAATTAAATCTAAAACCCTAGAGTTAAAAGGAGATAGAATGAATTAAAAAGAAAGCCCTTCTCCCTTTAAACAAGTAGGCCGGCCATTATTCATTTTGGTGCACCCTCTTCATTTTATCTGGCCCGTTCCTTTGTCTCTGAAAAATGGCGGCTTCTCTGGAAATATTTCTAGGGTTTGCTCTATAATCCCCAAATCGATTGTTGTTGGTAATAAATCGCTTCTGGAAATGGTTCTCCACGTCTTCAATGATTACTCCCTTGCTTCCTCTGACTTGCTCGATCAATTTGGTGCTGATTGAATTCCTAAAAGATTGTGAGTTTTTCTGAAATTGTTTTATTCTTGAAATTGTTGTTCTTGGATTCTAAATCAAATTGCCAGTGATGATGCGTGTGTTAAATAGGATTAGAAAATCCTAAACAAGAATTCTGATTTCGTGATAATGACTTGGTCTGATTGTCCCTGATTTTTCGTGTTTCCCTTATTGACAAATTTGGTTTTAAAAAACCTCGGCTTGATTGGTTAATTGCTTTAATGCCTCGATTGATTTGTGAACCTTGTTTGATTGATGGAATTTTGGTCTTCTTGCCGAGTTTGGATTTTTTGATTGATTTAAAAAAACTGCCGAGAATGACATGGATGAATTTTGGAAAAATCTCTCTGATTTATTCCCAAATATGTTTTGTGAAATTGAATCTTGACTTTGAATGTGTGATGCCAAAACTGGAAACAATTAATTGTTTTCCAAATCATTTGCTCGTGAGTTAATTTCCTGAACCACTGGTTATCTTTTTGGTCATGCACTGATTTCCTACTTGCCAAATAAATTTTCAATGCACTGATAACTTATGTATTGATTTCTGGAAATATCTTGACACTTTTAATCATTCTGGGAATGTTTTTTAATGTTGCCAAACATATTGTCAATGATTTCATGCCGTGTTGAATATTGAGAACATTTTGCACCACCATGATGATTCACATTTGTTTGCTGAAATAAACATGCTTTAACCCATCTCCATTTGTTCATGAACCAATCTATGTTGCCATACCATGCAGTAGTCACTTGAACTGCTCCACTCTGTATGCTCTAACCTGTGCTCGGATTACTGAAATCTGTTTTGACCAAAAAAACTTGTTTATTCTTGCATGCAAAAATATTTGCTTGCCAAACTTGCACAGAATTCTTTCCAAAAAATAATTGCTGTAATTTTAAACTGCCTTGGCTGATTCCTTGTTGTGTATACATGTACACATGTTTGTTCTTCACATTTGCTGTTTGGGTTGATTCATTCACTAGCACATGACTTGGGTGCACCTGAAACTGTTTCTGTGCTCGACCATGTATTTTGTCATTACCATGTTGGCTACTTGCTGACCATATCTGCACTCATGTTTGCTCGACCATATATGCTTTTCTATGCTCACTTTGCTGCTGCAATTTGTAATTGCTCAATGCTCCATCATGTTGGTTTACTTGCACCTATGCTGTTTGCTCTCATCCACCCTGTTTGCTGTTGCATGCACAGGGTATTCATTTGTACCTGACCATGTCCTATGCATGGCTTGATTTGTTGACATGCTTCACTCAATACTGTTTCACTATTTTAGCTTTACTTGCATATCAAAGAACACGATCATATTGCTTGAAAATGCTGAAGTTTTGTTTGTCCCACCATATTACATTTGCTGATCCAAGTGTCAATATACTTGAAAATGCTTTGCATGTTCGACCTTGTCATTTTGGTCTGTATTATTGAACTGTCATGAATTTTCTGCTATATTGGCTATGTATGAACTTGGCCGCATTGATCCTTTCTCGAACATGCTGTATTTGATCACCATTTGAGTTCACTTGTATATTGAGTGATCCATCACTTTGAAACTACAAGTGTACATGCTGTTTGACTTGTTGCACCATCTTTGACTTGACATTGTAGCTCGACCATTTAGTTTGGGCTGTGCTGTGTACTTGAATTTGAGCTGCTTTGACCTTTATTTTTGAATTTCTTGGCTCGACACTTGGGCTGTTTTGTACATGAGCATGCACTGTCATGCTGAACCCTATTTAGATGCTTTTAGCTCGACCAGTTTCTTGATTGTGTTCATTTGCTCCATTTCACTGTGTCGAGCTTGGTCCATGTGACTGCTCCACAGCTGCATACTACATTCTGATTGGCGAGGCAGTGCACATATGTATATTTATACATGTGTGTATATGCAGCCATCAGAACAGTTTCTTGTCCCTACATTGAGATATATATATATATATGTTGTCTGCCTTGTGGTATTTACAGTGTATCACTGTGAATATCACAAGCTGTCTAGACACATATTGATGGTTTTATAAATCAGATCAAGTCATGAAAAATGATGAGAAACACACCAGAAAACTGAGGCAAATAACATTTTAAAAATAAAAATTTATATTTGCAAGTGTTCTGTTTTATTTCTATTGCAGTATACTGTGTGTTTCTGTTTCATGTGTGACAGGTATGCGGGGATGACTGGACTGATTGCGATAACTGGACTGACAATGAGCAGTGAAGACTGAAGATGAAAAACAGTGTGTAGTGTCAGTGAATGTGTCAGTGTATGTATGTAGAAATGAGTATTATAGTGAGGAGCTGAAAAGTATTGTATTTCAATGATGTACAAATATTGGAGTTACAAATTCTGTACTGTTTGAAATTGTTGAATAAAATATTATATTTAAATAAAATACTGTTATAATATTTCAATTCTCGTGCAGTAGTATTCCATTTAAATATGAATATTATATTCCTGTCTGTGATGAGAAATAACAGTACAGTAACAAACACATTTATAATAAAAATATATTTGGTTGTTATCATCAAACAAAAAATCATATAATTGTGTATACAACACCGTTATATACAACAATCTCCCCCTTTTGATGATGACAAACAAATATTAAGATTTTGAATATAATAAATGTGTTTTACAGTGAACAACAGACACTCCCCCTATTTGAATGCTCCCCCTACAACTAAACTCCCTCTATAACTGTGCATGAGTGAATTGTATGAACAATAATAAATTTTCAAAATTAAAAATATTTATAAAATATTCACTCATAAATCAAAATCTAATCCATTCTCCCCCTTTTGTTATCATCAAAAGGATACAGAGTTTAAAATACAGATGAAAAACGACTAAAAATATAATTTCAGCTTAAGAGGAAGAATGCGATCATCATAAACCTCAATCAGTCAAACAAAAATCATAATAAACTAAGAACTGGTGGCATATCTCACATTGTAGAGAATGAGGGATTTACGATGAATTTTATATAAAATGGGGAGAGTTTTAAAACAATTCATTTCCAATTATTTTCAAAGGATTTTTATAAATAAAGAACAGAAACAGTGATGGATTTGGACTATAATCAATAGTTCAACTTAAGTGACAAGATCGAATAATCTCAAATCCCAATACCCATCAATCAACAAATCATAATACGTCATAAAATTTCAACATATTTCACAGAATAGAAGATGGATTGATAGGCTGGCTTTTATACTCAGAGGAGAATTTCAAAATTTATTTCTATTTTTAGCACATTTTTATTTTATTTAAGAGCACACTGACCACGCATAACCAGAGCTTGGATTTTTAAATGGGATCAGTCGCAGCTTAAATTATAAGTTGTCTCTTAACCATGCATGACCAGAGCTTGGATTTTTAAATGAGGTTAGAGAAATACTTATTATATTATTATATTTATTATTTTCAGCATTTAAAGGAAAAACTCCTCAGTATGTAAAACCAATATATGAATGATAGAGAATGGGGTAGGTACAGAGATGGACTGTGAAAATAAATTTCTAAATTAATTATATTATGAAATATGCTCAACTGTACTGGGATTATTGAAGATTTTCAGTTGACACTAATTCTGAAAAATAACATAACCATAATTCCATCACAAATATTTTCACTGTTTATTCAAGATGATTTTAAAAAAATATTAAACTCTCCACATTTATAAAAAAATTATCATGGATGGCAGAATGGTGATAGATAATGAGGATGGTCCTGAAATAATTGCCAGTTCAAAGATATTATAATAAATATTGAACCATCATGAAAATCCACATAAAATCTCCTCTTATTATGAAATATATTACAGTCATAATTCATCACAATTTCAAAATCTGATAATAATTTTGATGAATTATAAATACAGTTCAATTGGATATTGATTTCAATTTCTGAATGAATAATTAATAAATAATTTTAAAATTGAAAATCAAATACAAGAGGAATATGCTGATCTATACACGACAAGAGGGAAAAAATGTGTACAAGACAAAAAGAGTGTGTGGATTTATACATGGTGAAGATTTGAATCTAAGTACAGATGGGTGAGACAAGTATAAGGCGCTTCTGATACCACTTGGTGTCTCTATTTACGAGGAATGGTAACAAGACATTTGAGACAAACAAGTATACCACAGACAAAAGAATCTTAAATACAAAGCCCAGTCAGATCAAGCAAATTAATTTCATGTATCAGAGCATGGTATGTATTTGATTCCAAAAACAAGCAGTCACCAAAACATATTTTCCAGAACTATAACTGAGCAGCACAAAAATCATTTTCAAAGCAGGCTTGTCAAGGAGATGTTCCAAAGATATTTCAAACAGTCAAAGAATTGTTCATGATCCAGGATTAAATATAGTTTATTTTAAATCATTTGAACGAATTGCGAAGATATCCGGATTCAACGAATCAATCACACGGTTTATAAACTTTAGATTCAGAATATGTGTGTGATTCAATAAATCAATAAATTCAAATGATTTTAAACAAACTAGTATTCAAGTCAAATATTCATGAAATACCAATGACATTCAAATCCCAATTCTCAAAGAATTTACACAAATATTTCTGACAAACAGAAAAGTTATTTCAGATCATTTACATCAGAAATGAGAGATATTCATGATCTACACAATTAAACAATAATTTATTTGAAATCAATTGAATCGATGTCAAGGTTTGAGATATAATGAATCAGTCACACAATAATGATAATTTTGATTTTAAGAGGTGTGTGAAATTCAAAATATCATGAATTTCAGTTGATTTCAAACAAACAAATTCCAAATAAAATGATCATGAATATAAGATGAATTCCAAGATGTATCACAGATTCAATACAATTCAAAATATCCAAGCCAATCTGAAAAAATAATGAAATTAACACAACTGATAAATATTGGTGTGCTGTAATGAGTATAATATTTCAAGCTTTTCTAAAATGAATTAGAAGAAACTCAAAACAGCAGTGGTGTGTGAAACTTCATCAAATTTTCAGATCTTCAAAATTTAGAATTCAAATTAACAGTGTTCAAGATATGACAAGAATTCATCAACACTGTTATGAATTCAGAAATCAGAAAAATAAACCTCGAAACAATTGCAGATATTTACAAGATTAAATTCAGGATATGAGAATGATTAACACACGATGATTATATACAAATAAAGCATATTTCCAGAAAGATTATGAATTCTGCAACTGGAAGTTTAAGAAGCACAGAATAAACAAAGAGATATGGTAGTGACAAATCAAATAAAAACAAACAGCAGAAAAATAAAAAAGAAAGGGGTAGAAGAAGGAGAAATAAACAAAGAAGAAATATTTACAAGGATGAGGTTAGAAATCATACCTGACATACGATAAAAAAAACAGACTTTCTAACTCATCAAGCTTGGCTAAGGAACTGTGATTACAGAATTATTGAGCATTTTGAATTCAGTTCTCTTTTCGCACTGCAGCTCCTCAGCCACTTCAGATACCTAACAGTTGATAGAATTGAGTGGTCTAACAAAGTTTGTAAAACCACCCACAGTTTTATTTATTCGTTTTGGTACCCAAACCTGTTTGTATAATAAACCCTCTGAATTTACTTTTGTACCCTTTGGAACCCAAATCTGTTTGAGTTTCATGAAGTTTGGTTTATTTCTTTTTGGGATCCAGGATTGTTTAGAAGGATTATTATAAAACAATTCCTCATTTTGATTTTGACTCAAAAATCCTTTGAAATTATAAGAGTTCAAATTTTCAAATCGATTCTTTTCAAGGTTGTTTGAAGGATTTTTCAAATCATTCGAAATTCGTCTTTCAAAAACATTATTTTTCCCAAACCCAAGTCCATGTTTATTTTGAACAGAAAATTGGTTTTTTAACAACATATTCAAAGATTTTTCACCGTTTGAAAAATTAGACAAGATTGTTTCAAGTTGTTGAATTTCAGTTTTAAGATCACCATTTTCTTTCAATAAATCTGAACAACGATTTTTAGTGATCTCACATCTTTCAAAATCAGATTTCAAAACCAAATTTTCATCATTGAGTAACTTTATTTTGGTTTGGGACTCAGCAATCTCAGATTCAAAAAGTTTTTGTTTTTCAAACCCAAATTTCTTGGATTTTTCAATCTCGTTTTCCAGTTCTTTCAAAATCAAATCAGATTTCAACAAATTTTCTTTTTCAGCAATTTCAAATTTGGAATATATATCAGTCTTGAAAATTTCAAATTCCTTTTGTAAAAAATTATTCAAACTTGATAACTCAATATTGTTTTCTTTTAAGATAAAAATTTCTTTTTCAAACTTTTGAATATTTTTACTGAGATGAACAAGATTGGTTTCCAATTTCAGACAATTTTTACAATCAGACTTTGAAAAGTTTTCAAACGATTTAAATTGTGATTCCAAAACATCAATTTTGCCAATTAACTCAGAATTCATAGATTTCAGAGATTTGTTTTTAGATTGGAGTTTATCAACAGATTTAGTTAAATCAGTGCACATATAAACCAAATCTTCGTATGTGAGATTTTCAGTTTCAGCATCTATTGATTCTCCATCGTTTGATCCATCTGTTTCTCCTTTCAAGCACAGATCTGAATTTGAGTTGACATTCTGGGGTTTTGAGCAGTCATCAGTTTTTCCATAGAGCTTGTTGAGAGTTCTCCAGACATCCTGCGCAGTCAAACAATGAGATACGTGAATAAACTGTTCGGTACTGAGATAGTCAAATATGATATTCATAGTACGAGAATCGAAAACAATGTTTCTATTATCAGACATATCACTCCCATTTATAATAGTATCCCAACATTTAATATTAACAGATTTTAAATAAAATTCTATTTCGGATTTCCAGTTTGAAAAATCTGCTCCATTAAAAATAGTTGGAGATGAGCTGGACTGACTCTCTATCGACTGACAACTAGGAATCACCATTACTCTAGAGTTAACAGAATACCTGGCTCTGATACCACTGTTGGATCTAGAATAACCCTAGAGGGGGGGGGGGGGGGGGTGAATAGGGTTTTTCACAGTTTTTAACTGAATTAAAAATCAAACGAGATAAATAAAAATAAACAGATCACAGAATATAGCAGAAACAGAAATGCAGAAAATAAATCACACACAGATATACCCAGCTTCGGCAAAACCCTGCCTACTGCTGCATTTCTAAGGTTTCTACTAGGTGATAGAACAGATCCCGCATACAAGACCATGTACACTCGCAAACCCTGCTCCTATTCTAACCCTATGCTCAAAGCCCTAGACTGGCCAATATCCCCTTGACCAGATTTCCTCTGATTACAACCCCGTAACCAGTAACCCAGAATTTTACAGACTCTGTGAACTGTCAGTCAACACCCTGACTGATCCCCCTAGTATTTTACAGAACTAGAAAACTGTTCAGATCGGTTTTATAACTCGAAATAAAAAACAACAACAAAAATTAAATCTAAAACCCTAGAGTTAAAAGGAGATAGAATGAATTAAAAAGAAAGCCCTTCTCCCTTTAAACAAGTAGGCCGGCCATTATTCATTTTGGTGCACCCTCTTCATTTTATCTGGCCCGTTCCTTTGTCTCTGAAAAATGGCGGCTTCTCTGGAAATATTTCTAGGGTTTGCTCTATAATCCCCAAATCGATTGTTGTTGGTAATAAATCGCTTCTGGAAATGGTTCTCCACGTCTTCAATGATTACTCCCTTGCTTCCTCTGACTTGCTCGATCAATTTGGTGCTGATTGAATTCCTAAAAGATTGTGAGTTTTTCTGAAATTGTTTTATTCTTGAAATTGTTGTTCTTGGATTCTAAATCAAATTGCCAGTGATGATGCGTGTGTTAAATAGGATTAGAAAATCCTAAACAAGAATTCTGATTTCGTGATAATGACTTGGTCTGATTGTCCCTGATTTTTCGTGTTTCCCTTATTGACAAATTTGGTTTTAAAAAACCTCGGCTTGATTGGTTAATTGCTTTAATGCCTCGATTGATTTGTGAACCTTGTTTGATTGATGGAATTTTGGTCTTCTTGCCGAGTTTGGATTTTTTGATTGATTTAAAAAAACTGCCGAGAATGACATGGATGAATTTTGGAAAAATCTCTCTGATTTATTCCCAAATATGTTTTGTGAAATTGAATCTTGACTTTGAATGTGTGATGCCAAAACTGGAAACAATTAATTGTTTTCCAAATCATTTGCTCGTGAGTTAATTTCCTGAACCACTGGTTATCTTTTTGGTCATGCACTGATTTCCTACTTGCCAAATAAATTTTCAATGCACTGATAACTTATGTATTGATTTCTGGAAATATCTTGACACTTTTAATCATTCTGGGAATGTTTTTTAATGTTGCCAAACATATTGTCAATGATTTCATGCCGTGTTGAATATTGAGAACATTTTGCACCACCATGATGATTCACATTTGTTTGCTGAAATAAACATGCTTTAACCCATCTCCATTTGTTCATGAACCAATCTATGTTGCCATACCATGTAGTAGTCACTTGAACTGCTCCACTCTGTATGCTCTAACCTGTGCTCGGATTACTGAAATCTGTTTTGACCAAAAAAACTTGTTTATTCTTGCATGCAAAAATATTTGCTTGCCAAACTTGCACAGAATTCTTTCCAAAAAATAATTGCTGTAATTTTAAACTGCCTTGGCTGATTCCTTGTTGTGTATACATGTACACATGTTTGTTCTTCACATTTGCTGTTTGGGTTGATTCATTCACTAGCACATGACTTGGGTGCACCTGAAACTGTTTCTGTGCTCGACCATGTATTTTGTCATTACCATGTTGGCTACTTGCTGACCATATCTGCACTCATGTTTGCTCGACCATATATGCTTTTCTATGCTCACTTTGCTGCTGCAATTTGTAATTGCTCAATGCTCCATCATGTTGGTTTACTTGCACCTATGCTGTTTGCTCTCATCCACCCTGTTTGCTGTTGCATGCACAGGGTATTCATTTGTACCTGACCATGTCCTATGCATGGCTTGATTTGTTGACATGCTTGACTCAATACTGTTTCACTATTTTAGCTTTACTTGCATATCAAAGAACACGATCATATTGCTTGAAAATGTTGAAGTTTTGTTTGTCCCACCATATTACATTTGTTGATCCAAGTGTCAATATACTTGAAAATGCTTTGCATGTTCGACCTTGTCATTTTGGTCTGTATTATTGAACTGTCATGAATTTTCTGCTATATTGGCTATGTATGAACTTGGCCGCATTGATCCTTTCTCGAACATGTTGTATTTGATCACCATTTGAGTTCACTTGTATATTGAGTGATCCATCACTTTGAAACTACAAGTGTACATGTTGTTTGACTTGTTGCACCATCTTTGACTTGACATTGTAGCTCGACCATTTAGTTTGGGCTGTGCTGTGTACTTGAATTTGAGCTGCTTTGACCTTTATTTTTGAATTTCTTGGCTCGACACTTGGGCTGTTTTGTACATGAGCATGCACTGTCATGCTGAACCCTATTTAGATGCTTTTAGCTCGACCAGTTTCTTGATTGTGTTCATTTGCTCCATTTCACCGTGTCGAGCTTGGTCCATGTGACTGCTCCACAGCTGTATACTACATTCTGATTGGCGAGGCAGTGCACATATGTATATTTATACATGTGTGTATATGCAGCCATCAGAACAGTTTCTTGTCCCTACATTGAGATATATATATATATATATATATATATATATGTTGTCTGCCTTGTGGTATTTACAGTGTATCACTGTGAATATCACAAGCTGTCTAGACACAGATTGATGGTTTTATAAATCAGATCAAGTCATGAAAAATGATGAGAAACACACCAGAAAACTGAGGCAAATAACATTTTAAAAATAAAAATTTATATTTGCAAGTGTTCTGTTTTATTTCTATTGCAGTATACTGTGTGTTTCTGTTTCATGTGTGACAGGTATGCGGGGATGACTGGACTGATTGCGATAACTGGACTGACAATGAGCAGTGAAGACTGAAGATGAAAAACAGTGTGTAGTGTCAGTGAATGTGTCAGTGTATGTATGTAGAAATGAGTATTATAGTGAGGAGCTGAAAAGTATTGTATTTCAATGATGTACAAATATTGGAGTTACAAATTCTGTACTGTTTGAAATTGTTGAATAAAATATTATATTTAAATAAAATACTGTTATAATATTTCAATTCTCGTGCAGTAGTATTCCATTTAAATATGAATATTATATTCCTGTCTGTGATGAGAAATAACAGTACAGTAACAAACACATTTATAATAAAAATATATTTGGTTGTTATCATCAAACAAAAAATCATATAATTGTGTATACAACACCGTTATATACAACAGTTGATTTATTGGATGCTTGATAATTATTCATTATACTTGTTGATTTCATGCAATATATGGTTGTTGATTGAGTCACATCCTAATAAAGAATATTCTAGAAAAATAATATTTTAGAAAATATCTTAGAAAAAGGAACATCTTAGAAAAGAATATATTTTGGAAAAACATATTCATTGATATGAACTAGTTATTAACTAGAATAAATCATTAAATTTAGATTTAATAAAGTTTTCCAATATGTTAATATTTAATTAAAGTTAAATGAAATATATTGGATTTTGGGTTTGTCGTGAATAGTGTCTTAAATTACACTGTTTTTAAACCCCGTATGAAAAGAATAATCTTTTAATTTAAGATTATTAAAAGTTTTCAATTATATCTAGTAATTGAAACAAGATGAAACGTGAGTTGGGTTTATTGTGAACCATGTTTTTAAGTGACTTGCGTTCTTTAACCCAACTGCCAGTGAAAATATGATTTGGGAATTTATAAATCTTTTATTAAGATTTAAACGGGAATTTTCCAAAAGCCATGTTTTCCAATTTAATATATTAAATTGGAGCTGAATGGAATTCGAATTAATAATAACCGAGATAGGCTTCTGTAAAAGAACACCGATACTACATATGGAATTTAAAAGGCTTTGTCGTTATTCCATTTATATTGTTGGTCGGATACAGAAATTTATAACGATTGTATATATTGGTTTGATTTCTGTGAAGATTCCATATTTATGGAAGACGATTTTGGGTTTACTGTGAACTATATTTTAAATGACATTAGTTCTTTAACCCAGTTAAGCATAAGATTAGTCTCTTAATTTAAGTAATCATTGAATAATGATTTTTGATATTTAAAACCGAATTGGGTTTTTAATAAATCTTTAAATGAAAGATTTAAGAATAAATGTAAAGAATTTATTTTTGATAAGATAATGTGAATATTTTATTTAAAAGAATATTCTGAATTAGAATGTGGCGTTGGTTGTGTTTTTATAATACTTGATTAATTATAAAAATACGCGAATTATTCGGAAAGACCGGGTTTAACCCATTCCGAGTAATTACTACGACGATGAAGAATCGAAGATGAAGACGGTGATTGAAGACCGACGATCTTCACATCGAATGGATGTGTTGCTACAGAGACCCTTGATGGGAGTAGCTATCTTGAAGGGGCTTCAGTGGTGGCTGTCCGGACTATTGTTGATTGTTCGGATTTGGTTTTCGCTCAGACCCAGAGCATAAGCTAGTAAATGGATGTGTGTCTGACATTGGATTTTGTTTCATGTGAATTAAATCGGTTTCTATTAATGTACGTCTGTTTGGTGGTGGAGGATTTATTCTCTACTTAACACCCTGGTATATATTAATAGTGATTGATCGTATGGCGTGAATTGTCAATGTGGCAAGCCAAGATGCAAATGATCAAGGCTTCTGTTGAAAAGCAGGGCCTTATGGGATGATCAAAGTATAGCCTATTACGGCACGACTTTGTGTATATCGTGACTTCGCGAGCCGCACACCCCGGTATGAGTCTAAAACGGGAGAAGGGAACGCAGGGAGTGCACACGTTATCTTTCTAGCTTGAGTAATGTCAGGGACCTACTGGCGCTGACATTTTACTTATGTGGATAATGGATTATGAGGTACCTCGTGTTTTTTTATAGGTTGTTAGTGGCCATATTATAGGTCCAAAAGGACCGGGAAACGTGTGTTCAAGTAAAACTAATCCACGATCCTTCGGAGTGGACCGACCCTGCAGCTATCCAAGGGTTGCCCATAGGTGTGATCCTGAGGTATTTGCTAGAGTGTCTCGAATCGGTAAGGAGCTCCTCCCTAGCCTTGACTCATGATGGAAATTCAATTTCCAATACGACCTTGCGGTTTTGATTGTAGAACTTGTATGGCGACATAGTAGGATAGGGTACTATGCCGTCTATGATTAATACATTATGATTGAAATTGTTTTTGAAATATATATACTCATAGATATACACACTAATACTAAATCTGTTTTATCGTATCAAGCATCTTTTGACCATTATAAGGTAAAACCCTATCCTCCGGTTTGCGTTGCATTGTGTGATGGGACTTGGGTCTTATAATGGTTTCATTTTTCTAAAAAGCATTGCGTTGTCTAACGATTTACTTTATTTTATGCACTGGAAATCCAATGGAGTAAACCCGTTCTGCGTTAGCGGCGTGGTCATGTGATTAGCCTTATTATTAGATAATTAAGTTAAGATTTCTCATACCAGTCCCATGACTGACCTGTAGTTTGTTTCACTGGCAAACTCGGGTGCCCTTATTTTCCACACGGGCAGTCGAGTAGCTTCTTGCAGATATATTTACAGGATCCTGGTTTACATCTGAAGCGGTATTCGGAAAGCTCTGTATCCATGTATTCCTTCCAGTTGTATATTTGTATTATTTTTCCGCTGCTATTTAAATGTAATTTAAATCTCTGATATTATTGTATTTCTATTTATGTAATAAGTATTCATACTCTGTGATTTTCTTGTACTCTGATGTAATTGTTGTAATCAGCAATAAAATGTTCTTCAGTTTGTGCTCAAATGTGTATTGTTCTCAAAGCAATCCAAACTTTCCTTTACGGGGAAGCTTGAGTCGTTTCATTTGGTATCAGAGCTTTGGTTTACAAAGCTCGAGAACAAGACACATTAGAACCGAACGAAAGAATTCATCAGAGATTGGTTTAGTAATATCCAAAAAGAATAACTCGTTAGAGATGGGATCAGTAGTATCCTAGAACGAGTGTGAAGAGTATTATTTTCTTTAAAAAAATAAAAATGAAAACAAATTTAGTTTCGAAAATTTTATCTTAAAATACGTATTTGAGTATATTTTTATTTTAATGTGGACTATCGAGTATATAAAGATTTCGAATATACGAGTAATTAACGGATATTCGAAGTTTTAATATACTGGATAGATATAGAATCACACTCTAGTCGCCCGGAGATAATTCTGGTGATAGGTCGACCATCACCAGTATTTATGTTCGAGTAGCAAAAGTGGGATATTTATATATTTCCATTGACTGGTATGAGAACCAACACTTAGTTAGAATACATTGCTGTGATTTGCACTAAAAATATGATTTTTGGCTATATATAAAAGTTATATATATTTGAAAAGTTATTCACCTAATGGATTGCTGGTTGTGATGTTTGATTATTAGTTTAACTAATAAAAGTATAGAAATGATAATTGATTTAACTAACAAAATTATTGAAACCAATAAATAAAAATGAAAGTTGAGTTGGTTAAATTAAACAACTTTTAACTTCGTTCCTTTTCGAGGACGAATAGATTTTTAAGTGGGGGTGATTGTAACGACCCGGAATTTTGGGACCAATTTAAAATTTTTTATTTTAGAAATTTTAATGGATTTTTAATATTTAAAATAAATTATATTAAATAAGAACGACTAAAAACTTTGTTTAAAACGAATAAATTTAATTTAATTATAAAAGGAGTTTAAAACAGTGCTGCAGTTTGAAAATTTGAATTTGAACTTTGACTGATTGTACAGGATTCATTTTAAATCAGAATTGAACGAAACAAGAAATATTTAAATCTGTTTGATCATATCTTTCTAACGAATCTGAAAAACTGAAATTTCACTTTATAAATCAAAAGTTATGTCCAGTTTAAAATTCAGAAAAGTCGCTGTGGGATTTATGTACATTTTAATATAATATATTGGCCTTAAAAATAGCCATTTTTCAAGCGACCTCGGTTTTCGACGAAACCACTTTTGTTGGAATCGGAATGTCAAATTATTGCTAAATTTCAATTTTCATAATTTTTCGAATTAATATGTGAGTGTGGCAAAGGAAAATGTGTTTAGACTGTTTCAGTCAAATTTAATTGACTCGAAAATAGCCATTTTTTCAGACAGTCTCAGAATTCGACGAAATTAGTCTCGTTAGGACCTTATCGTCAAAACATAACCAGAAATAATTTTTCTGTAATTTTTAGAGGTAGTATGTAGCCCCGGTAATTTAAAATGTACGTTTGAATTTAATAATTAATTTATTTATATTTTAAATTAAAGAAAAACATTTCGTACTAGCCGAATTGGGTTACGAAACATATTCCAGAGCATCCGGGATGGGGGTTATTAGCTGGGGGCGACACTCGCTGGGTTCGATTTGGTGTTCGTGTTGATAAACATGATTTTTTGAATTAATTAAATAAATAAAATAGGAAAATACGCCTATAAATACACTATAAATACGGTTCCAAATACTAAACCCTAGTCTAATACGTACAACCGCCACTTTCAAAAATCAATGGCCGAAATCGTCAACTCTTCATCCCTTAATTTCTTTTAATCTACTCAGAATTAATACACAATTATATAACCGAATCGAAGAGCAAAGCTCGAGCTTCAGATGGGTACGGGTATGATCGGAAATAGTGGGGTATAATGGGTGGAATTGGAGCTGGAAGTCGTGATGTTTGGCGTGGATTTCGGGGTGGACTGGACCACCGAGATCGGCAGGTTTCAGGGCGTGGGGGCGGCGTCTGGAAGGCTTCGACGTGGCGAGGTCCGATCGGGGTCTCGGCGCTGGATGGTGAAGCGGCAGACGGGTTTCCAGTTCGAAGATGGGTTTGGGCATTATAGGCAAATACGAAGGGAGAAGACAAAGAGGAATCGGCAGTGCTTATCTTAAGTGTAATTAAAGGTTAATTGTGATTGTAATTAAATTAATTATATATTTAAAATTCAAATATTTAAATGATCATAACTTATTCAGATTAAATCAGAATTACGTGAAATGAAGTGCGTTGGGATCGTCTTTCTGAACTCTACAGATAGAACTGACTAGAGTTGAAACCGAGCATGTTGAAAATTCTGGAAATTTCAGTTCCGAGTTAAAAGCAATGTGAGAATCTCTGATTTTTTAAATTTAATTAATTTAATTAATTGTTCTGTCGTTGTTAAATAATTATATGTATGATATTTATTCAGACCGTGCTGCGATGAATTTTGCTTGTGTTCTGATGAATTGTATTGCATTGTAATGTTTAGATATGTTATCATACGATTTAGATCTATATGAATCCAATAAAAATCATCGTGTTCCGTAAATTAGGTTAAATTAAAATATTATATAGACTGTGTTTATTTAGGGATATTAAAATTGTTTATTATATTTTTATTTACATTTCCATGTGTAGATAAAAAGGCAAAATTGTTTTTAGGTACTCTGATTTACACTCCATATATAAATTAAAGAAACAAGTTGGAAACACATTTTTATTAACATTTTATTTGTTAATAAAAAGGTCAAGAATACAAACACATTTTTATTGACATCTTATTTGCAAATAAGAAGGTCAAAATTAAAATACACTTTTATTAACATTTTATTCGTTAATAAAAAGGATAAGATTTAAAATACATTTTTATCAGTATCATATTTGCAAATAAAAAGGACAAGTTAGAAATCATATTTTATTTTGCATTGTATTTGCAAATTAAAAAGTCAGAATTAGAAAACTTATTGTATCATCATTTTATATGCAAATAAAAAGGCAGAATTAAAAATCATATTTTTATCTTCATATTTGGTTATTGAATTTGTTGGGAAAATTTTGATATCGTTTAGTTCATATTTAAAAGATCACCTTTTTTTTTAATATCGTTTAGTTCATATTAAAAAGATCACCTTTTTAATGTCATCTTGCTTCAAAATAAAAAAAGTAAATTCGTAGTGTCATTTTATTTCAAATAAAAGAATATATAATTTAATGTGAATTTGTTTACATTAAAAGAATTTGATTAGTAAAGAATAACATTTTTAAATAGGAATTTGTTATGCAAATAAAAACAACCTTTTTATTTAAGATATGTTTTGCAAATAAAAATTTACATTTTTGTTTGCATTATAAGTTTATAATAAAAATTCACATTTTTGTTTGCATTGAAAGTTTATAAACAAAATTCACATTTTTGTTTGCATTAAAAGTTTATAGACAAAATTAACAAAATGATTAATTAGAGTATAAAGGACAAAATGAACATCTTTGTTATGAAATGTTACACTAGACATAAAATAACATTTTTATTTTAAAATGTTTACTGGATTAAAATTTGTTACTTTTGTGTTAAATTAGGAATGCATATTTTATGCATTAAAAAGTTATGAAACGAAAATGTATATTGTTATACATTAAAAAGTTATGAATTTAAAATGTATATTTTTTATACACTAAAAAGAGAATGAGTTAGAAATGAGCATTAAAAGAATTTAACAAAATAATCATATTTTGTACATTAAAGAAGAGTTAGACAAAATAATCATATTTTGTACATTAAAGAAGAGTTAGACAAAATAATCATATTTTGTACATTAAAGAAGTGTTAGACAAAGCTATCATATTTTGTAAGAAAGGTCAGATAAAATTATCATATTTTGTTACATTGAAAAGATTAGACAAAAGTACCATATTTTGTACATAAAAAGGAATTAGACAAAATTATAATTTTTGTCATTTTAAATTTAATTAGAACAAAGAATACATTTTTGTTAGAAAATGTAATTAGAATAATGTAGCTATTTTAGTTAGAAAATGTAATTAGAATAGAGGATTACACAAAAGATAGGAAGGTTATTATTATTATTATTATTATTATTTGTCAATTGGTCACAATAAAAAGACCATATGTTAAAAATATGATGTTAATGATGGCTTAGAATATATGTATGTGTTGATGAAGTGTTTGATGTATTTAATATAATGTTAGTGTATTCAAAACTGAATATTACACTTCCATTTACAAGTCATCCGACTTGTTTATGTGATTGGGACGATAATTTTTACACATCGCCCAAGTGCACAAATAATTTATTATTTGATTGTTGGATGAAACCCTACACGGGTGTTGGGATGATACCTGATCTACACTAGTCCCAATATTTAGTGTAGAATCCACTTTGGTTGATTTATTGGATGCTTGATAGTTATTCATTATACTTGTTGATTCCATGCAATATATGGTTGTAGATTGAGTCACATCCCAATAAAGAATATTCTAGAAAAATAATATTTTGGAAAATATCTTAGAAAAAGGAACATCTTAGAAAAGAATATATTTTAGAAAAACACATTCATTGATATGAACTAGTTATTAACTAGAATAAATCATTAAATTTAGATTTAATAAAGTTTTCCAATATGTTAATATTTAATTGAAGTTAAATTGAATATATTGGATTTTGGGTTTGTCGTGAATAGTATCTTAAATAACACTGTTTTTAAACCCCGTATGAAAAGAATAATCTTTTAATTTAAGATTATTAAAAGTTTTCAATTATATCTAGTAATTGAAATAAGATGAAACGTGAGTTGGGTTTATTGTGAACCATGTTTTTAAGTGACATGTGTTCTTAAACCCAACTGACAGTGAAAATATGATTTGGGAATTTATAAATCTTTTATTAAGATTTAAATGGGAATTTTCCAAAAGCCAAGTTTTCCAATTTAATATATTAAATTGGAGTTGAATGGAATTCGAATTAATAATAACCGGGATAGGCTTCTGTAAAAGAACACCGATACTACATATGGAATTTAAAAGGCTTTGCCGTTATTCCATTTATATTGTTGGTCGGATACAGAAATTTATAACGATTATATATATTGGTTTGATTTCTGTGAAGATTCCATATTTATGGAAGACGATTTTGGGTTTACCGTGAACTATGTTTTAAATGACATTAGTTCTTTAACCCAGTTAAGCATAAGATTAATCTCTTAATTTAAGTAATCATTGAATAATGATTTTTGATATTTAAAACCGAATTGAGTTCTTAATAAATCTTTAAAAGAAAGATTTAAGAATAAATTTAAAGAATTTATTTTTGATAAGATAATGTGAATATTTTATTTAAAAGAATATTCTAAATTGGAATGTGGCGTTGGATGTGTTTTTATAATACTTGGTTTTTATTATAAAAATACGCGAATTATTCGGAAAGACCGGGTTTAACCCATTCCGAATAATTACTACGATGATGAAGAATCGAAGATGAAGACGGTGATTGAAGACCGACGATCTTCACATCGAATGGATGTGTTGCTACAGAGACCCTTGATGGGAGTAGCTATCTTGAAGGGGCTTCAGTGGTGGCTGTCCGGACTATTGTTGATTGTTCGGATTTGGTTTTCGCTCAGACCCAGAGCATAAGCTAGTAAATGGATGCGTGTCTGACATTGGATTTCGTTCCATATGAATTAAATCGATTTCTATTAATGTATGTCTGTTTGGTGGTGGAGGATTTATTCTCTACTTAACACCCTGGTATATATTAATAGTGATTGATCGCATGGCGTGAATTGTCAATGTGGCACGCCAAGATGCAAATGATCAAGGCTTTTGTTGAAAAGCAGGGCCTTGTGGGATGATCAAAGTATAGCCTATTACGACACGACTTTGTGTATATCGTGACTTCGCGAGCCTCACACCCCGGTATGAGTCTAAAACGGGAGAAGGGAACGCAGGGAGTGCACACGTTATCTTTCTAGCTTGAGTAATGTCAGGGACCTACCAACGCTGACATTTTACTTATGTGGATGATGGGTTATGAGGTACCTCGTGTTTTTTTATAGGTTGTTAGTGGCCATATTATAGGTCCAAAAGGACCGGGAAACGTGTGTTCAGGTATAACTAATCCACGACCCTTCGGAGTGGACCGACCCTGCAGCTATCCAAGGGTTGCCCATAGGTGTGATCCTGAGGTATTTGCTAGAGGGTCTCAAATCGGTAAGGAGCTCCTCCCTAGCCTTGACTCATGATGGAAATCCAATTTCCAATACGACCTTGCGGTTTTGATTGTAGAACTAGTATGGCGACATAGTAGGATGGGGTACTATGCCGTCTATGATTAATACATTATGATTGAAATTGATTTTGAAATATATATCCTCATAGATATACACACTAATACTAAATCTGTTTTATCGTATCAAGTATCTTTTAACCATTATAAGGTAAAACCCTATCCTCCGGTTTGCGTTGCATTGTGTGATGGGACTTGGGTCTTATAGTGGTTTCATTTTTCTAAAAAGCATTGCGTTGTCTAACGATTTACTTTATTTTATGCACTGGCAATCCAATGGAGTAAACCCGTTCCGCGTTAACGGCGTGGTCCTATGATTAGCCTTATTATTAGATAATTAAGTTAAGATTTCTCATACCAGTCCCATGACTGACCTGTAGTTTGTTTCACTGGCAAACTCGGGTGCCCTTATTTTCCACACGGGCAGTCGAGTAGCTTCTTGCAGATATATTTACAGGATCCTGGTTTACAGCTGAAGCGGTATTCAGAAAGCTCTGTATCCGTGTATTCCTTCCAGTTGTATATTTGTATTATTTTTTCGCTGCTATTTAAATGTAATTTAAATCTCTGATATTATTGTATTTATATTTATGTAATAAATATTCATACTCTGTGATTTTCTTGTACTCTGATGTAATTGTTGTAATCAGCAATAAAACGTTCTTCAGTTTGTGCTCTAATGTGTTTTGTTCTCAAAGCAATCAAAACTTTCCTTTACGGGGAAGCTTGGGTCGTTTCAGGAAAGCACTTGGCCGCGACGTTGGTTGATGCACCGAGCACATCCATACGTCGCATGTATTACATGAGATGGTTGGTCGGTTCAGTCCGACCATTGTATGGTTCAATGGCCAGAAACTTGAAGTCCGGAGGATTGCGGGAGTTCCTGATCTCCATAGTGAAGGGGGTGCGGTGGAAGTTATCTATATTTAGGTTAGAAGAATTGCCCCGTGTGAAGCGTCGGACTATACTTGCAAGCAGGCTTCCATCTCCGAGGAGTCACTGCCATGAATCCAGCTCTGCATTCGGGAGAGTTCTAGCACTAGGGTCCAACGAAAGCATGCTCCGAAGGGTGGCCGCTGGTTAGGCTCAACCTCCGAGAGTTGAGTGAAGGTGAGGGCGAGGATTCATTGCAGTTGTTGATTCTGGGCAGAATGGCACCTCTTGAACCTGATGAGAGTTAGGTCGAACTGTACCCAAGGTTGGAGGCCCTGGCCGGTTCAGCATAGTATGTGATGCTCGGAGTTCTTCGATATCCCCGCCCGAGGTGATGTTTGGAGGATCTACAGTAGCATTTCCATCCGCTCTGATAAGAACCGGTATAATGGGGTAGTCTCCCTGTTTCGAAGGGAAGATCGCGCCAACTCTTCACTGAAAGGGAAGTGTAATGACCCGAAAATCCGGTCCAATTTGAGCTGACTAAAAACACAAGTCCAACCCCAAATTAAACTGAAAACCAGGAAATTAATAGAAAGAAAACAGAGGGTGAGGAAAGATAAGATAGAAACTTAGAATAGAAGAAGAAGAATTAACACAACATCAGAGTAACACGAACCTCACAGCGGAACGAATAACATATAATAGATAACATATCCTTGAAATAGAATCAGTATATGTATACAATAACAGTATCAGAGTACAACACTTACAACACAGCGGAAATAAACTATAGCTACATAATCCTGAAGCCTCCTGCTCCAAGCTCTTCCAGTATATCTGTAAATCCTGACCACTTGACTGCCCGTACAAAATTGGGCACCCAAGAGTTTAGGGAAAACAAAACAAAATAAACTCCGGGTCGGTCATGGGACTGGTATGAGTAAAACAGTTTAAAACAGTTCGAACAAGTAAACGATATCTCATAAGACCACGCCGTATAACGGAATGGGTTTTTCCCTTATGAGAATCCAAAACATCTTTATATCAAAACCTTTTGATATTATAATAATGTCTATCAACCACAATATATTAATCATCTAGCAGAAACGCTTTCATCTCACGTTCTACAAACATAGTATACAATCAAAACCGCAAGCACGTATTGGGTAATGGATTTCCAACTATGACAAGGTATGGAACCACCTTTTGCTAGTGTACCTCTAGAAAGGAATACACTGGGTTCAACAAGAACATCTTGCAACCCGGCCACACATGACCGACCACTCATTTCGCTTGAGTGTATCGAATGTATATCACCAACGGTTGGGATCAGCAACCGTTTCCCGAATGGGACAGCATCAACAATAGATTTTTAGAAATAAATGAAACTCTAGATCAGGTGATTATACACCCTACTTTGGTGCGACCGCCTTAGCCATGCTGCCTGCCCGATTTCTGTCATTTACCGGTTGATGAGGCTAGAAGCTACGCTTTATCATCACACCAGATTCACTTCGAATGTCACATCGTCACATCCATCAAATCACCGATTGACGTCTACAACAGTACATTACAAGTTAGCTAAAGAAGTTTCCTTCTTCGCTTCCACTCTTGGTACAGTTGAAGA
Organism: Allium sativum; assembly: GCA_030737875.1. Taxonomy (NCBI): domain Eukaryota; kingdom Viridiplantae; phylum Streptophyta; class Magnoliopsida; order Asparagales; family Amaryllidaceae; genus Allium; species Allium sativum. The sequence continues at coordinate 268,262,745 of CM060922.1, read as the reverse complement.
AATCAATGTACGTGACCTTTTTGGAAATACTCGGTCAGACATTCATCCATACAAGTCATCCAGGAATAGGATGAACCGAAGGCACTATTCAATACATCCATCTTAGACACTGTTATCTAAGACTTATACAATAGCCCTTGCACTTTACTCCGTCTTCAATTATCTTTGGCATATATGATTCGCAACGCTTATGCCAATACAGAGTGGTTCTTTGGATAATAATACAACCGGTCTCTCCATATTAACAATGTTAAAATGGTAAAAACTTCGATAGTCTGTGATTTAACCATCAAAGAAAAACAGGTGTGCAAACAACAATATTATTTCCAGGAGGAAATTATATCGATCAATCATCATTCAACATTTATCTCTGTATTTCATTAATTTACTTATCTCCTGTTTCCCTATATTCAACATTTCTTATTTTCTAAATTTAGAGAATATATGTTATTACCATTGGAAAACATTTCCATTTCTTGTTTTCTATATCAGAAAAACATTTCTGGTTCTTATTTGGAAAACATTTCCAAAACTCCTTCATTGGGATTAGACAGATGTTTTAAACAAACCATCGCGATGCCAACTCAAGCCATTTCGTTTATTAACTAAATTCCTTTAACCCACCTTCACTATCGAACCTTAACCGTTCCTTAGTTAAAAATGAAGTCAATCAAGTTGGGGTAATACTACCTCTCAGACCTTAACTGAACCACGTTTCTAACCTTGAAATAGACAAAGTTCACCTTTTAACTCTTTAACAAACTTCCTACGAACCCTCGGATTCTATTTACGAACCCCTTCTTTTGCAAGTTTACGTGATTATAATAATGGTGTTATAATCTCCTGCATCCGAAATACATTATCCTTAATATGACTTTTATTTCCTAACTCGAATAATATAACGACAACTAATTTATTTACTCCTATTTAATTCAACTCTATCGATTAACTCTGTTTGATTAACTCTGTTTGATTTACTCTAATCGATTTAACTCTTTTCACTTAACTCCTTTCGAATAAACTATATTCGATAACCCTTTTAACTCTACTCGAATAAACCATATTCGATTTACCCCTTTAATTCTATTCGAATAAACTATATTCGATAACTCCCTTTTACTTTATTCGAATCACTAATATTCGATAACTCCTTTTGAATAACTCTAGTTCGATTTACTCTAACTGGTTAACTCGTATTCGAATAACAAATATTCGATTAACTCCATTCAACTAACTCGACTCGACTAACCCCTTCTGAATAACTAATTCGATTTACTAACTTTCGAATACCATATTCGATTTAACTCCTTTATTCGCTTTATAAAGATTTCCCTTTTAACAACGTTTATTCATTTTTAAAGATTTACTTTTAGTAACAGTTCTCCACTTTAAAATGATTTCCTTCTTATAACAGTTTCCTTTTTATAACGTTTTCCCATTTTCTAAATATCTCCTATTTATAAATATTCCAATTTATAAATATTTCTTATTTATAAATATTCCATTTATAAATATTTTATTTTCAAATATCACTTTGAAAATATTCCCTTATCAACATTTCGGTATGTTATGGTATTTATCATATCAAATTACGATGTCCAACATCGTCCATACACATATAATCAACCACAGATTATAAATCACGTCATATATCACAATATATGAAAACAATAAAATAACTGTTGAGGAATCAAGTCGGATTCCTCCAACCTGTTTCCCTGCATCCACAGATGTTACACAATAAAACCAACATCACTTTCAGTTCCATATGATATATTCTGTAAAACAGAATCAATATAGAAATTCAACTAACTGACTAGCAGTTCAATCAAACAATCAACACACAGTCAATTAGCCAATATTTAACAGTTCTAAAAATACAACATGAAATTATAAACTGTTCAGAGTTAGTGAGATTTACTCACTTTGGTGCGTTAATCGTTAAATAACGATTTGCGTTCGTTGATTCTGATCAGACGATTTATTTCGCCATAAATTCATACGAGCCCCAATCCACCTCCAGTCAGCTTCATTGTGAATCTCTCGTCCATATGGTCCTAACGTGACTGACGATTTGTGATTCTGATTTCATATGACAAAGATATAGCGGTTACAAGTTTAACACTTATTGAAATTGAATTAAAACATATATATAAAACTTAGTTGGGCTTTAACCTTTCTCCTAAGGCCCACGTACCCTTTGAAAAAACCTGGACCGTGACCAATGCTTCTTCCCCCAAAATCAACAGCCGACGCTCCTGAACAAAACGCCACCATTCCCGTCGTTTCCTCCGCCATTATCTCATCCAACAAGTCGTCGTTCACCAAACTACTATTACCAAACTCCCTCTCATTGAAATCTCAATCTCCCCATCCCCAAATTTCTCAACTCGAGCTCGGTCCAGTACGTTGCGTCGTCGGCCTCGAGCAGCAGGCATCGACACTGTACAACACCGAACCAAATTTACACGGATTTCCCCCAAACCGCTCCTACCAGCATCGACTTGCCATCCTAATCCCAATGCCACCCATGTTTTTTTCCAAATTCCCCTCGAATCATCAATGAACAACAACCCTAGTTGCAGACAGCCAAAATCGGACTCAGAAATACCCAACCGCTCCTCATGATTTACATACGAAACTGAAGAGAACAAGCTCAGGGATTCATATATATACACTTTGGGATTTTTAGTCTTTGATTTGATTTTCTAATGATTTTCAAAGTTTCGGTTTTTGCTGAAAAAAATATATGGAAAAAGTAGCGGCGCCTTGTTTGACTTCTGGAGGATGAAATTTAGGGTTTAGGGGAGTTAGAATTATTTATAGGTAGATTTTAATAGTTTTTTATTGAATATTTTATTTTATTTTTAAGCATACACTGTTTACATATGTCCTCTAAAATTCCTATGACCACACGTGATACCCAAAAATCACCAAACTGGGCATGCAGCTACAGTTCGACATTACGGTCCCAACGAAACTGGTTTCGTCGAATTCCGACTCTGTTTGCTCACACAGCGTATTTTTAAAGGTCAACTTATCGACTCTTTTTTTCTCTTTAAAAATCTGTACGACCACACACTGACTTCAAAAATAACGAAAATTGAAATTTAACAATAATTTAACATTGCGGATCCAACAAAATTAGTTTCATCGAATTCCGACTCCGTTTGCAAAAGTGGCTATTTTTAAAGCTCTGGATGACCCATTTAAATATATAAATATATTTAAATTTAATTAAATTTAATATTTAAAAATAAATATTATCGTATATCCACAGTGGTATACCATACATCTCTACTGGGATTTATAACTTGATATTTCAAATCCCGATTAAATCGATATTCAATTTAAAAATGAAATTCCTTTTTAAAAATATAAATAATTCCTTTATAAATTATAAATAATTCCACAGCGACTTTTATGAAATTTGGTTTGGACGTAAATCAAAATCTACACGACGAAATCCCGATTTTTCTCTTCCACTAGAAAGATATACTTCACCAGCTCCTAACGTTTCTTGTTTCACAGAAATCCGATTTAAAACGAACCCTGTATATCCAGTTGAAGTTCAAATCGCCAAATCGCGAACTGCCGCGTCGTTACACACTCTATTTTAATTATATTATAATTCTACGTTCAAACTGACGTCGATTGAATATATTCGTTATTCAAATTCAATCCCAAGCTGAATTAAATATCACAGATGATCCGGTTCATACCATATCATCATTTCAGCCAATTCTGATTATTTCAGAATTAAATATATTATTAAATTTATTATTTTAATTAAATATTCACCATTATTTAATTCCACGACCATTTAATTCACTATATCACTATTTATATAATTAAATAAATTAATTATAATACCTCTGCAAATGCGGGTCATTACAATCTTCCCCACTTAAAATAATTTCGTCCTCGAAATTGCTAAGGTAGAGAACAAACCATATCGACTGGTTAGAACATATTTGTTCACTTATTAACTTCAGTTTCAACTGAACCAATTTAATTTCAATTAAATATTAATTAATTCTTATCAACGAAAATTTTCAAAAATCCTGAAAATTTCCTAACGCCTTAACTTTTCGAAAATTTCGCCAGCACCTCCTTTGTACTGGTCAATACGTCAAACTCCAACTTGCCTCTCTGGGCCATCTCCATCCCAAAAGAAAATCAAACAGCCAAGCGGCTTGCCAATTCGGCTCATAAATCTTATATCCAATAGAAATATAAACTTGTACCTTTTTGTCGATATATGCTTATACCTTTTCCACTTATTATCAATTCAGCAGATACTAGGGTCACGCCAATCAAATTCCAATCAGCTTTTATCCACAACAAAACCATTCGCTTATATCCGAGCCAAATATCATTTCAACTCGAGTTTCTTCTTGATTCCCAACTCTTAACTTCATTATCACATTACACTTCAAATTTGAATCTCACAATCCAATTTGTCTTGATATCATTCTAATTCATTCTCAGTTACTACTTTACTGGCTTTACTTTAATTCAATTTTTCTTTCACAAATTTCTGTTAAATTTGTTTTTAATTCAAACAGTCTTTCCCTGGGAGTTTTTAAACAGTTTACTCTTTTCAAAAAATCAAAATTTCCTTTTGAACATGTCACTGAGCCCTTAATTAACATTCCATTAGTTAAATCACTTCTCTATTTCTTTACTAATATTTGTTAACCAAATATTTTCAATAACCATATTGGCTTTTTATGTTATTTGAAAAACATTTCCGAATATCGCCTTCCTTTATTTTCTAAAGTTTAGAAAATATATGCTATTTATAATTGGAAAATATTCCAATTACTTATCTCTTTTCCGATCTTGTTTATTTCTATACGTAGGAAATATTCTTTATTATATTTCCAAGCTTACACTTATTTGGGTAAAAACGGATGTTGTGTAAAACATCGTTACAAATACTATATTCAACTAACTCTTATTCAACATTGATCTTCGAGCCTAAAATCTTACTATTTATTTGTTAATAATGAAATCAATCAAGTTGGGTTATAACTACCTCTCAGACCTTGACTGAATAACATTTATAACGTCAAAGCAGATATGACTACTTACTCGAATAATCAATACCATACAACTACTTATTCACTTTTAAACACGTATACGCTTCCTCTTTCTATTCTTACTAGATTTTATTCTTAGTCTTCCTTTTTGATTTTACTATTCTATTTCTAAGTTCGTTTCCTTATCGAGTTCTACACATATCGATACATTGATTTCTAACTATCAAATTATCTTTAAAATATTCTAACTCCTTAAATTCCCGGAAAAATTCGTCATAACTTCCTTTGTACCAGAGCATCGGGATATTTCAAATAGCCTCCCATGGCCCTCACCAATCCAAAAGAAAAAGAAAAAGCCAAGCGGCTAGCCGATACGGCGCATAAAATCTCATATATGAATTAAATACATACCCTTTCGTCGAGCATTCTATTTATATACCTTCATACCTTATCCATACCTATCTCATGTATATTTATACATGCCCAATCTATTTTAACTATACCTGATCGTTTTAACTCAATTCGTTAATTAATTTGTTAATTAACTCTTTAGTCTATTTCACTTTTATATTTGAACATGACATGTTCAAATATATTTTAACTTGCTTATTAACAAATTTGAATCCAAATTTCAAATTTAAGTTCTATATTCGACTTCGAATATCCATTTACAAATCCAATTCACATTTCAAAGTTCAACTTCAAATTCAAAACTTTATTAACTAATTCCTCTTCAACTTAGTTAATTCTATTCAATTTCTATTCAAATTTTATGTCACTTCTATTATTCAAATCTATATATCAAATTCTATTATTCAAATTCTATATATCAAATTCTATTCAAATTCTATATTATAAATCCCATTTGAATTTCTATATTCAAATTCTATATATTCAAATCCTATATTTGAATTCCATTTGAACTCTATATTCAAATTCCATTTGAATTTCTATATTCAAACTCTATTTCAATTCCATTGAATTTCATATATTCAAACTCCTTTTGAATTTCTATATTCAATTTCTATTTGAATTCTCTTTATTCAAATTCTATATTTAAATCTATTTGAATTCTCTTTATTCAAATCCTATATTCAATTCTATATTATAAATCCCATTTTGAAATTCAACACACTTGTCTTTCCAAAAACAAATTCAAAACAGTATCTTCGGTAGTAATTCGTCACTTACAACTCGAAAATGAATACTGATGATGCAGCTGTCATCATCGGAATCTATTTTCCAGCGATCGAAGTGAGTTCAATACTATAAAACCATTTCTAAACATTTCCACTTTGAAATCCATTTCAAAATATAATTCACACTGCTTGTAAAACAATTTAAATCTCCCAGGATCTTAAATTTTCCTTATTTTTAATCCAAATCCGTTTACAAACACTTATCCAATTTTCCAGAATTTTAATTTAATTTATGGTTTAAATTCAGATTTAATTTGCTTCGTAACACTTATATGAATTCTACTTGGTTATGTACATAACCATTTTACTTATAATCTTACTCGATTATAATTACAACCAATATATCCAATATATTAAAATCATTCCAATGTAAATCCTTTATATCAAAATATAATTTGGGTAAAATTATTTCATTTACCCTCTTTTCAAAACATACCATGATGGTTCATCGTATTCAAGTGTTTATAAACTCCTACCGATACAGTGGATCAAACTGATCGACCAGAAATTCATAAGCCACTCAATCAATAAATCTCCACAATATAAAACAAATTTTTATATCAATAGCAAATACGTTCACTCGTATATATACACTCAACTCAATCTAGGGTATTACTAACCCTATCTCTACTGAGTCACGCCACAGAGCCAAGGTAATTCACTTAACCTAAGCTCTAATACCAACTGTAATGACCCGAAAATCCGGTCCAATTTGAGCTGACTTAAAACACAAGTCCAACCCCTAATTAAACTGAAAATCAGGAAATTAATAGAAAGAAAACAGAGGATGAGGAAAGATAAGATAGAAACTTAGAATAGAAGAAGAAGAATTAACACAACATCAGAGTAACACGAACCTCACAGCGGAACGAATAACATATAATAGATAACATATCCTTGAAATAGAATCAGTATATGTATACAGTAACATTATCAGAGTACAACACTTACAACACAGCGGAAATAAACTATAGCTATATAATCGGGAAGCCTCCTGCTCCAAGCTCTTCCTGTATATCTGTAAATCCTGACTACTTGACTGCCCGTACAAAATTGGGCACCTAAGAGTTTAGGGAAAACAAAACAAAATAAACTCCGGGTCAGTCATGGGACTGGTATGAGTAAAACAGTTTAAAATAGTTCGAACAAGTAAACGATATCACATAAGTCCACGCCGTATAACGAAACGGGTTTTTCCCTTATGAGAATCCAAAACATCTTTATATCAAAACCTTATGATATTATAATAATGTCTATCAACCACAATATATTAATCATCTAGCAGAAACGCTTTCATCTCACGTTCTACATACATAGTATACAACCAAAACCGCAAGCACGTATTGGGTAATGGATTTCCAAATATGATAGGGTATGGAACCACCTTTCGCTAGTGTACCTCTAGAAAGGAATACACTGGGTTCAACAAGAACATCTTGCAACCCGGCCACACATGACCGACCACTCATTTCGCTTGAGTGTATCGAATGTATATCACCAACGGTTGGGATCAACAACCGTTTCCCGAATGGGACAGCATCAATAATAGATTTTTAGAAATAAATGAAACTCTAGATCAGGTGATTATACACCCTACTTCGGTGCGACCGACTTAGCCATGTTGCCTGCCCGATTTCTGTCATTTACCGGTTGATGAGGCTAGAAGCTACGCTTTATCATCACACCAGATTCACTTCGAATGTCACATCGTCACATCCATCAAATCACCGATTGACGTCTACAACAGTACATTACGTGTTAGCTAAAGAAGTTTCCTTCTCCGCTTCCACTCTTGGTACGGTTGAAGAAATCAATGTACGTGACCTTTCTGGAAATACTCTGTCAGACATTCATCCATACAAGTCATCCAGGAACATGATGAACCGAAGGCACTATTCAATACATCCATCTTAGACAATGTTATCTAACACTTATACAATAGCCCTTGCACTTTACTCCGTTTTCAATTATCTTTGGCATATATGATTCGCAACGCTTATGCCAATACAGAGTGGTTCTTTGGATAATAATCCAACCGGTCTCTCCATATTAACAACGTTAAAATGATCAAAACTTCAGTAGTCTGTGATTTAACCATCAAAGAAAAACAGGTGTGCAAACAACGATATTATTTCCAGGAGGAAATTATATCGATCAATCATCATTCAACATTTATCTCTGTATTTCATTAATTTACTTATCTCCTGTTTCCCTATATTCAACATTTCTTATTTTCTAAATTTAGAGAATATATGTTATTACCATTGGAAAACATTTCCATTTCTTGTTTTCTATATCAGAAAAACATTTCTGGTTCTTATTTGGAAAACATTTCCAAAACTCCTTCATTGGGCTTAGACAGATGTTTTAAACAAACCATTGCGATGCCAACTCAAACCATTTCGCTTATTAACTAAATTCCTTTAACCCACCTTCACTATCGAACCTTAACCGTTCCTTAGTTAAAAATGAAGTCAATCAAGTTAGGGTAATACTACCTCTCAGACCTTAATTGAACCACGTTTCTAACCTTGAAATAGACAAAGTTCACCTTTTAACTCTTTAACAAACTTCCTACGAACCCTCGGATTCTATTTACGAACCCCCTTCTTTTGCAAGTTTACGTGATTATAACAATGGTGTTATAATCTCCTGCATCCGAAATACATTATCCTTAATATGACTTTTATTTCCTAACTCCAATAATATAACGACAACTAATTTATTTACTCCTATTCGATTCAACTCTATCGATCAACTCTGTTTGATTAACTCTGTTTGATTAACTCTGTTTGATTTACTCTAATCGATTTAACTCTTTTCACTTAACTCCTTTCGAATAAACTATATTCGATAACCCTTTTAACTCTACTCGAATAAACCATATTCGATTTACCCCTTTAATTCTATTCGAATAAACTATATTCGATAACTCCCTTTTACTTTATTCGAATCACTAATATTCGATAACTCCTTTTGAATAACTCTAGTTCGATTTACTCTAACTGGTTAACTTGTATTCGAATAACAAATATTCGATTAACTCTATTCAACTAACTTGACTCGACTAACCCCTTCCGAATAACTAATTCGATTTACAAACTTTCGAATACCAAATTTGAGACGACCCCAAACCCCGTACTGACGGTGGCAAGGGTAATATTTGGAATATAACACATAAATAGATAACAACAGAACATAAATAAATAAATACACCAGATAATGCACAATAGAATATACTGGATAAACGTAATCATCAGAGTTACACAGTATACAGGATCTTACTTAGTACAAATACAGTTCAGCTATGCATAAATGTCTACAGTGGAAAACAAACATAATGTACAATAGGAGTTGAACAACATAAAAAGAGATAAATGATAGAATCCATCTTCAGCTCCAGTTATCCAGAAGGAGCCAGCTAAACCTGAATACAAGGCTGCCCGTGTAGAAAAAGGAGCACCCGAGTTTGAAGGTGAAACAAACTACGAGTCAGTCATGGGACTGGTATGAGAAATCTACTCAACACATTTAAAATATGGCTAATCACAGGACCACGCCACTTTCGTGGAACGGGTTTACTCCATCGGATTGCCAGTGCTTCAAAAACAAGGAGATCTTTTAAACATCACAATGCTTTTTATAAAAATGAAGCCATTATAAGACTCAGTTCCCATCACACAATGCAACACAAACCGGAGGATAGAGTCTTACCTTATAATGGCCAAAATATGCTTGGTACGAATAAAAAAAAGCATTTGATATTACTAGTAGTGTTTATATGTTTCAAAAACAATTTCAAATCATAACTATCAATCATAGACGACATGAGCGTCCCATGCCACTATGTCGCCAAATATAGGTATACAATCAAAACCGTACAGTCACGTATTTGGAAATTGGATTTCCATCATGAACCAAGGCAAAAGATAGTCCTTACCGACTTCGAGACGCTCTAGCTCGCCCCTGAGGCAAGTACTCAGTCAAGCCTTTGGATCGTCAGGGCCGGTCCACCGATGTGGATTAAAATTCCTGAACACTGCGTTTCCCTGCCCTATGGGGCGTGAGTAAGCCAACGAATGACTACTCCATCGGTCCCGGATCGACCGATATATCCGAGGCGCCTCGCTATCCATCATCAACATAAGTAAAATGTCAGGCCGTGTAAAAACATTGACACAACTCCTAGCTAGAAGGAAACGCATGCCCTCCCTGAGGTCCTTCTCCCGTTTCTGGTTCATACCGGGGTGTGAGGCTCGCAAATTCACGTTATACACAAGGCTACGCCACACAGGCGGTGCTTTGATCATCAATCACAAGATTTTGCTTTTCAATAGAAGCCCTGATCACTGCATCTTAGCATGCCACACCGGCAATTCACACCATGCAACTGATGGTTATCAATCGCACAAAATGAATTCCAATGTCAGACACACAGTCCATTTGCAAGTCCGTTCTGGGTCTGAACGAAACCGGAGGCACTAAATACCTCGCATATCCATCGATCCCTACGTACGTCTGGACGATCACCACTCATTATCCATATTTCGGGATGCCTCCCAATCAGGACATCAGTTACCATCCAAACGAGGTGAAGATCGGTCTTCAACCCCCGTCTTCATCTTCGACTTCTTATCATCAATTTAGTTATTCAGAATGGGATAAACCCGGTCTTTCTGACAACTCGCGTATATGATAAACAAGTGCAACACAAATACACATACGCATCATATCAATTCATTAGTCGCTAACAGTAAATCAGTAAGAGAACGATTTCCCAAACATTAACCCCGAAGGCCGAAACCAACATCAGATCAAGACCCAGGAAACCATTCGACTTAGCCAACCTTCAGTTAGTTTCTAAATTTCACATCCATATCTTTTATAATATTTTATAACGATTTATCGCCATTTTTATTTATTTTAAAATAGCCAATTTATTCAGAACGACGCTTCGGGCCATAACGCGGCCGTGGCGCTCTTCAGATTTGATTTACACATATCTGAAAATCTAACCGTTAGATCTTCAAAAAATTTACATCATTAGAAAGATCTTTTCAAAACGAATCAAACGGTTCCAGTGTCGGGAAAATCCGACGGTTGGATCTCCCGGTACAATCGTTTGAAGTTTCGATTTCAAAATATGAACTGTAGCGTCGTTATTCGATTTAATATATATATATATATATAATCAATTCTGGCGCTGTTTTTCTTCAGATTTGAATTAAACATTCCAGACAATCCAACCGTTGGATTTTTACAAAGTTGATGCCGTTGGAAAGGTATTTCCAAAGCGAACCCAACGGTTGCGGTTTCGGGAAAATCCGATGGTCGGATCTCCCGCACTAATCGTTTGAAATCACAGTTTCAAAATACGAACTGCAGCTTCGTTATTCAATATATTTCAATTCTATTTATATATATATATATATCGATTCTTCGATTTCAAAACTATATGATTTTCATACATTTGATAAAAATGATATTTTTATCTAACTGTCTTCTATTTCAACACTTCACTATTTTTAACAATTCATGTATATAATAAAAGTGTGATTTTTAATGTAAAACAATTTATTTCAAAACTCGACTATTTTATATAGTTAATATAGGTGATAAAAATAGGATTTTTATTATAAAACAATTTATTTCAAAACAAGATTATTTTATATAGTTCATATCGATGATAAAGATAGGATTTTAATTATAAACAATTTCTTTCAAAATATGAATACCATTCAACACATGAATTTCAATTCAACGAACGAATTTCGATTCAACACATGAAGGTTTTCTATAGTTTATATATATAGATAAAAATGTGATTTTTATATTTAAAACGCGAATACCATTCAGCACATGAATATCTATTCAACGAATGAATTTCAATTCAACACATGAAGGTTTTCTATAGTTTATACATATAGATAAAAAGGTGATTTTTATATTTAAAACACGAATACCATTCAACACATGAATTTCTATTCAATGAATGAATTTCAATTCAACACATGAAGGTTTTCTATAGTTTATACATATAGATAAAAAGGTGATTTTTATATTAAAAACACGAATACCATTCAACACACGAATTTCTATTCAACGAATGAATTTCAATTCAACACATGAAGGTTTTCTATAGTTTATACATATAGATAAAAAGGTGATTTTTATATTTAAAACACGAATACCATTCAACACATGAATTTCTGTTCAACGAATGAATTTCAATTCAACACGGGAAGGTTTTCTATTCAACGAATAAATATAGTTTCAAGAAATGAAAATAATTCTAACACATGAATATTATTCAAAATTTCAGCAGCATAACGACAGGGTAGTTAAAACCGGGACCGTCCCTAGTACGGCTCCTCGCTCTACCTTAAAGCCTCGTAGCTTTTGACAATGGGGAATCATGCATCTAGTTCGCACGCAGGCGGCATGTATATTTTTTTCATTTCCACAAACTAATCCTATGTGGTTTCAACCAAATATTTCTCAACCACAAACGGGTATTTTTCAACCACAACCAATCCATTTCAACCACAAACAATTTCAATCAACCATTCGCTATCAATCAATTTTCACACTAATCACAACCAATAAATATCGTCCATGGTTTGTGGACGAGGGGCGTATATATATATATATATCATTTCACTTCTATTTCAATACATATATAATTTTTACAATGCATATACAACTTATACATCGAACGTACAACTTATACAACGCTTATACAAGAGGTGTACAACGCTTATATAACTCATACATCGACTATATAATTTATACATCGTCGTTTTCCATATCGTTTATAAATTAGAAATCTCACATTGGGTTCCACTCCACCAAAAATAGCAGAAGGCTCAGAAAAATATGCAGTCTCTTCTAGAATGTAGAAGACGTCCACACGATTCCACTGTCTCTTGTTTAACTGAATTTCGTTGAAAAACGAAAAAGATATGATTTTTATAAGTTTGCAACACTTAAAAGTGTAAAAATCAGTTCAAAATAAACAGCCGAACCTTTTCTGAAATGGTTCCAAACTAGGTTTGGATTTTTCGATCAATCCGTGTAATGGTTCCACGATCGGGTTGCGCGAGGTCGAAGGGGGAGGAGAGGCGCATCTGCGCGATGTGGTGGGGTCTAGCTCGGTGGTCGGAGCTGACGTCGGCGGCGCCTCGAAGACCCGAACTTCGTGGCGGTGGTTCTCTTGATTGGAGCGACGAGGGGTGGTGCTCCAGGTATAGATTTGTAGAGGAGACGGAGCACTTCAAAAAGCTTAACTGGAGGGGGGTCTAACTCGGCCTGGATTCGCCAGAAAATGGGAGGGAAGGTCGAAACAATTTCCACTGTGGAGCGCAGGTCGGGGAGAGAGAAACGAGGGTTTTTCCTTTTTTTGTATAAAAAATCTGATTGGCCGGGAGGCTTTAAAAGGGGTTTTCTGACGCGACCTCCAATCCAAACCCAACGACTGTCGTCCCTAGCGTTTTCCCCCATTCCGAACACAATGGGATATGTTTCATAGGCCCATTCGACTGTTTCAGTCAGTTTTCATTCAATTTAAAATATATAACATTCAATATTTGATTTGAACGTACATTTCAATTTGCCAGGGCCACAAACTGATTCGAAAAATTCCAAAAAAATAAATCTAGCTATGTTTTGACGATACGGTCCCAACAAAACTAGTTTCGTCGAATTCTGAGACCGTTTGCAAAAAGGCCCGTTTCTGGTCGATCCAATTTAATTGTAATTGACCAAAACACGTTTTCCTTTGCCACGCTCACATACTAGCTTCAAAAATTATGAAATTTGAAACTTAGCAATAACTTCACATCCCGGATCCAACAAAAGTGGTTTCGTCGAATTCCGAGGTCGTATGCAAAATGGCCATTTTCACGGGCTATATAATTTCTATAGCGACCATTCTGAAAATTCATTTGGCCATAACTTTTGCTTTCCGGTATGAAACTTCGATTTTTTAGATTCGTTAGAAAGGTATTCACTAACAGATTTAAATATGTTTGGTTTCACTCAAATCCGTTTTGTTTTGCACCCGGTACAGTCAGTCAAAGTTTGAATTCAAATTTTGAAACTGCCGCGCCATTTTAGGCCTTGTTTATAATTAGAATTAATTATATTCGTTTTCAAATGTCGATTCAAACTTACTTTTCATCGTTATTATTTTAAATATTTATTTTAAATATTTAAAATCCACAATTTTAGCCAATTTAAATTTTTTAAATTGGTTCAGATTTTCCGGGTCGTTACAATCTCCCCCACTTAAAACTTTTCGTCCCCGAAAAGGAACAAAGTCGAAAGTGGTTTGATTAATCAACTCTACGTTCTATCTGGCTTCCATCCTCCAACTTTTCATTTTTTGAGAATTTTCAAATTCTTCAAAAATTTGGCTAACACCCGGAATTTTCAAAAAATTTCGCCATAACCTCCTTTGTACGGGGAGAGGTTTGGAAATTTATTGGGCCGTATTAGGTACCCAATAAATCCTATACAGCATACACATATTTATAGTGATATAATCTGGTGTTTACAGGGGAGCGTGTATAGATAATAACTCCAGAGAATAAATTCTCGTCACCCTGTCAAAGCCTGAGGGAGTGTGTATTTTAATTGCTCCAGAGGATAAATCCTCGTCACCTCGTGCTGTGTGGGAAATAAATAGTCCATGTGCCATATCTAATGACTAGAGAGATGTGATTATTGTCAACTCCAGACCCATGTGGTTTTTTTATTATTCTGGCAATTTTATCGTTACAATTTTATATGTCTATATCAGTCATCAGTTCAACCTGTAAAATATAGTCATCGCCATACAAGCCTCTCGCTCGTATGGTAAATCTTCCACCCGTCACACAAGCTCCAAATGCTTATGTGGTATATGATAAAGTATGCCTATCCTCAGAAGTATGCCATGCAGTGTAGTTCAAAATTAATTGTTACTATCCTATGTCGATGTTTATTATTTCACACAGAACAACCAGCACTCCGCATCCAATGGCATTCACAGGAGTTGATATAATAATATTTCGCATCAAACTCATTAAGGTTCACCTATTTGTCGGGCACACAAATAAATTCTTTACTCAATAGCTATCCATTTACCTGTTCAAACATATATAATGCACAAGTACATATTTCTAACTATTTTCTAATCAGTTCAATGTGTGATTTAATCGAATAAATTCTACCATTCATTCTATTATTGATTAAATTAACTATCGTTTTAATAATTTAATTAATCAAATCTACTACCACACAACTCAAACAATCAATCAAATTGTTTTTAACTTTTCAAAAATTACTAATCCATTTCTATACTCTTTTAAAATCATTTAGACTATAGAATTAAAAGTGCACATCCATGGAAAGAAAACAACAACAAAGTAGAGAACTCAATGGTAATGCAAAGTATGGTAAATGTACCTTGCACCGGAGTCAATCAGAGATATCAACTCGACACTTAGGATAGGCTTTCTGAAAGCTCTACTCAGTTTCCCAAGTACAATCTCGCGGATCTCCACTCCATTGCACTTTGACTAAGTGAACCTTCTTATTCCTCAGCTCTTTGGTTTCTTTGCCGATAATCTTGAGCGGCTCTCTTCTCACAGCTAATTCTGGAGTAATTTCAATATCCTGTTGAGCTGCTTCTTCCACATCAAGTCTGGATCATAAACGTGCTTTCGAAGTTGAGATATGTGAAATACATCATGCACTCCAGGCAACCAATCAGGCAATTTAACCCTATAAGCGAGAGTTTCGATCCGTTCCAGAATAGGAAATGGACCAATAAATTTGGGCGCCAACTTCCCAGTTTTACCGAACCGGATAACTCCTCTCATCGGCGATACTTTCAGATATATGTAACAACCCGCATTCTACGCATCGGAGGATCGTAGAATATTTATTTCTTTCCCATATGAAGTCGTATGGTCATGTAACTTTGGGAAACATCCATTAGAGTCATTTCCCATGTTCATGATTTTTGTCGATTTTTAAATGACCATTTTGCCCCTAACTGATCTTGTTTTGGCCATAACTTTTGATTGGAAAGGAATTTTGACCTGAAACCACTTCCATTAGATTCGTTTGATGGTTTACCTTTCTGTAGAGTGGTCATAATAGCCAAACGGACTTACCGTTTGGGAGATATGGCTGAAATAAGGTTTGGAGGGTGAAAAACTGCTTAACCGGGCCAAATAGGGTGATTAGTGAGTAGGCCCATAACCCATTTCGGGATTAGGGTTATGGGGAGGCTGAAATGAAGTAGAGAATCATTCCATTTCAGTTTTTTAGCCTCCACTTATCTCCAAGGAACCCTAAAAATGGCCTCCAACCTCTAAATCACCTCCAAATCACCTTTTGGTCAAGGATTTGGCTTAACAACCTCTAATCAAGGAAGATCTACACCAAATCAACATTGGAGCTGCTGTTTAGCATTGGGATTTGCATCAAATCAGAGATTTATTTCAGATCTTAGTTTATTTGTGGCTAAGGTGAGTGATTTGCATAGGTTTGCACTAATTATGGCTAATTAAGGGTAATTAGTGTTAATTAGCGGATTTAAACATGATAAAATTCTGGAAAAATGTTTCTAAATTCTTAAATGATGTTTTAGACCTCTGATATGAATTTAGGTTAATTTGGTTAAGTTTTGTTAATCCTATGGTGAGTTTTACCTATACATGCTTAAGGGAAATTAAGGGGTTTTGGGTATGTTTGATCCATTTTACATGCTATGATTTATGTTTTGGTGTTTGGGGTCGATACTACATGTTGCTATGACTGTATGGTATGCTTTGTGATTGTTTAGAAGTGTTAGATTGGTCGAAAACGCCGTTGAATGGCGTGAAACAAGTTGCAGGGAAGCTGTGCAGGGACCGGATCGCGGATCACCCCTATGTGCCACGACTCGGACCAGAGACCACGATCCGATGGTGGGAGGAGCTTGAACTTGAACCGCATCACGCGCTAGAGCACTCGATCGCATGCCATCTCCGATCCGACCCGATCCACTTCAGAAGCTCACGATCCAAACCTGTGTGCATCCACGATCTGAAGGGGGAGAAGCATCACGACCGAAGGGAAGCGCCACGACCACGAGCTATGGAGCATGACCCGAACTAGTGGGAGTGCCTCGACCCGATCCGACCTGAGGAAGGTGGAGCACGATTCGAACCGGTGAGGAAGCACAGTCACGAACCGAAGGGCGCCAGGGAACCACGAACTGAAGGGTACCACGATCCATTGTAAGATGATAAAGGCCGAACCGACCCAGTATTGACCAATAACCCGAGATGCAAAGGTAGTCCAATATGGGAAGTTAGAGCTCAGGATCCAGTTGGGAACCGATGAGTTCACTTTATGGTTGGGCTTTGCTGCGGGACGTGTGCTAAGGAGTCTTCGATGTTCATAACTTCGATTCACCACTAAAAATGGATGATGGGCTACTTATTAGTGCAGTAGAGTCATTGCGACTCGTGGGGCAAGGTGATGGTAGCAAGACTACGTTATCAGTGCAGTAGAGTCATTATGACTTGAGGGGCAAGGTGATGCGTAGTAAGACTATGAGCCAGCGCAGATGGGGTGAATAACTCCATGGGGCAAGTGGACATAGTAAAGGATTGGTAAGACCATGAGCCGGCGCAGATGGGGTGAATAACTCCATGGGGCAAGTGGACATAGTAAGGATTGGTAAGGCTATGAGCCAGCGCAGATGGGGTGAATAACTCCATGGGGAAAGTGGACATAGCGAAGGATTAGTGGCTACGTTATCAGTGAAGTGAAGCCATTTATGACTTCATGGGGCAAAGTGATCGTAGCAAGGATGGGTGATCGAAGTGGTGAATATCGTATGCTTTACGCACTGAGTGAGAGATGTGAGGATGATTGCTATGTTTGATTGTTTGCCATCACTATGACATGCACACCCCACCTCCGTATCTTTACACCTTTTGATATGGCACCTTAGAGTGTTGTACAGTATGTAGTGCTAACTCTTTGGTTGCAGGTCCAGGTTCAGGTATGTTTTAGTCTACCTGTTATTGTTCACTTTAGATGTTTATCGCTCATACCAGGCTTTATGTCTGACCCAGAGTTTTATGTCTCCTCTTATTACTCTGGGTGCTCACACGGGCAGACTAGAGACAGGTTAGCTGGTGATGCGCGAGTAGCTGATTCGGAGGCGGGCAGGAGGCTTCCACGTATGATATATATATATTCTCCCTGTGTCGCTGGTGGTCGCTACTTGGGCATTAGTAGTGTACCTCCTTTATCTTACTTTTGCTTTGGGACAGTTTGAAAAGTTGTAATAAGCTGTATTTTGGATTTCCGCTGCTATGATGCTTAGTTTTGGTTTTCAGCTTATGCACTGTCTCTCCTGTTTTATGTCAAGTATGTTATTATTATATTTTATTCTATGCACTGTGAGACATTCTACAGGTTCTTTGTATGTTCATTTCCTTCTTCCTTTTCCTTCTGACGACCCGTTCCGTGCTAACTGGACATGTGTACAGCGCACTTTTGGAGAAAATGTCGGTTGGTGCGGGGCGAGCCGTCACACTTGGTATCAGAGCTCTAGGTTGCGTAGTTAACCTAGGGAAAGACACTAGGGAGAGATAGTACGTATATGAGAGCGCGTATTTGTGATTACTTTGGTTTTCAAAATCTATATATATACTATTGGTAGTATAAGAATGAAGTCGTACCGCACTAGCACCACTATGGGGTCGTTAATCGTTTCCCTTTTACAGATTGACGATGAGCCGATATGCTAGAGGTGCTGGTAGAGGAGCCAATAATAGGAATGCCGCTGACATGAGGGCGATGTTTACTGACCTCATGAGAGACATGCTTAGAGAAGTGCAAGGGGCAGTTCCCAATCCCGGAGTTGGTGTTGGCCCAGTAGTGCAGGCGCCGAGGGTCGATTTCGCCAAGTTGTGCAAGGATTACACAAACCTTGGTGGGAAGCCGTTCCACGGGACGGAGCCGGCCACAGATGTTCAAGTTTGGATGGATAGCTGTGATCGTATCTTCGATGACTTGGGTCTTGAGGATGCGATGAAGAGAAGGCTAGCATCTCGTCAGCTGCAAGGGCGAGCAATGAATTGGTGGAATGCCATTAGAACAGCTACTCCAGAGGATCAGGTTACTTGGGATCAGTTCAAGGCTCGCTTTAGCGAGAAGTTTATTCCAGCTGCCCAGAAGTCAGTGTTGTTTAAGAGGTTCTTGGAACTCAAGCAGAGTAGTAGGGTAGTTTCTGACTATATTGCTGAGTTCGACACTTTGTCGAAGTATGGACTATCTCTTATCGATACTCCTGAGAAGAAGAACGAGAAGTTCATTACTGGCTTGGATGGATACTTGGGGGAAAGGCTTATCAACCACATCGATGAGACTTTTGAATCGATTGTGGGGAAAGCTTTGAGATCAGAGAGTCTTTACCCTAAGTCAAAGACTGAGGCTGCATCTGCAGAAGGGCCAAAGCCGCAAGAAGGCGGTGGAGGCAAGAATAACTCTCAGAATAAGAGGAAGCAGGACCAATCTAAAGGTGGCCAGATAAAGAACAAGAAGGATGTTGAGTGCTTCAGCTGTGGTAAGAAGAGCCATTATGCTAAAGATTGTCGGGCCAAGCCAGCGGATAAGAAGTGCTTCAACTGTGGTCAAGTGGGACATTTCAAGGATAAGTGTCCGCAACCTCTTAAGGAGAAGCAGTGTAACAACCCGTATTTTCAATAACTTGTAATAATGTAAATTGAGGCAGAATTTAATTCTAAAATCTGAATCAAGGGAAACGGGCTATGCCATTGCGTTCGTCTCGGAAAAATACGCGAAATAGAGTCCGAGTTTTCGAAAATCGGAGTCCGTATGACCCAGTTAAGGCCCATTGAAGTTTTCAGAAAATTCCTAAGTAAAAACAGATTTAAATTTTAAAATTAAAAACTAGGGATAGGGCAAACTGGCGCAGGCGGGAAAAACTCCCGCCCAGGACCCCATGTCGACAGGCCTGTCGACAGGGGTCTTAGCATGTCGACTGCCCTGTCGACAGGGGGTGCCCGACTGTTTAGCCTGGTGCACCATTTCTGATTAGGGTTGGGTCTTATGGCCTGTTTCTAGAGAGTTCCGAGATCTGATGGACCTAATTGAATCTAGGGTTAATCCTATGGTCCAAATCACTAGCCTAATCTATAAATAAGACCCTAACCTACCCTAAATCACTCATTATTCAATCTAGTAACTAAACTATGCCAAAATCAAAACTCTCATGGCCTCCACCCTCTTCATACAATTCCTAAATTAATTCCTAAGTGATTTTCCATGCATACAAGTATATTTAGGCTTGTATGATCCTCCTTAGCTTGCATTAAAGGCTTGTTTTTCTATTGGCATCATAAAGGAGGAGTCTTGATCAAGTTTGCTTGCATTTGGGGGTTTTAATTAGTTGCATAAGGGGTTCCTTACAATTGCTATACTCATTTGAGTCCGCATAAGCATTGTAAGCCCTCTTACCTTCATTTTAGAAACTCTAAAGTTAATATGTGATGCAAGTTGGGATTTATGTGAGTTTATTGAGTTATGCATGTTTATGCAAGTTTGCTAAGCCATGATTTGCAAGTTTATTGAGTTATGCATGTTTATGCAAGTTTGCTAAGCCATGATTTGCAAGTTTATTGAGTTATGCATGTTTATGCAAGTTTGCTAAGCCATGATTTGCAAGTTTATTGAGTTATGCATGTTTATGCAAGTCCACTATACCATGATTTGCAAGTTAAATGAGTTATGTATGTTTATGCAAGTTCATTATGCCATATTGTGCATGTTTAATAAGTTATGCATGCTTATGCAAGTTTAAAATGACAAGTTGTGCATGTTTAATAAGTTATGCATGCTTATGCAAGTTTAAAATGACAAGTTGTGCATGTTTAATAAGTTATGCATGCTTATGCAAGTTTAAAATGACAAGTTGTGCATGTTTAATAAGTTATGCATGCTTATGCAAGTTTAAAATGACAAGTTGTGCATGTTTAATAAGTTATGCATGCTTATGCAAGTTTAAAATGACAAGTTGTGCATGTTTAATAAGTTATGCATGCTTATGCAAGTTTAAAAATGACAAGTTGTGCATGTTTGACAAGTTATGCATGTTTACGGTAATATGCAAGTTCACTATGCTAAGTTATGCGAGTTTAACATGTTATGCATGTTTATGGTAATATGCAAGTTCACTATGCTAAGTTGTACAAGTCTAACATGTTATGCATGATTGTTGTGCAAGTCTATCATGTATGTTGTGCCAAGTGCCCTCTTCCTATCCTTTATGCGTTATTACGAATATGTAAGCGATAGAATGACGTTGGGGGTTTGGGTAAACTTAAAATACATGAAAATATAAGATTGGGAATTTACCTATTAAGTTAGGTCTACCCCTTGGGAATTTACCTATTAAGTTAGGTCTACCCAAGCATTTGTTGACTTGTAATTATGTTTTGAAATAAAGTGGACATGACACTTAGAAAACATAAGTGTGGCCAACTCGAGGTTGGGTTGAGTTTGTAGCGTAATTCTACCCGGAACCGACCGGCTTAACTAGTGGCTACAAACAATAGGACCCAATGTGAGAAGTTGGTCATGTGGTGCCAAAACCCGAGGTTAGACTAAGTTGTGGTGTAAACCTACCCGGACCCGCCCGGCCTAACTAGTAACCACAACAAGGTCTAATGTGGGAGGTTAAGGTGCATTAAATTAATTAATGCCTCATGATTAGGGTTAAGTCAGGGTCCACTAATACTTAACCAATTTGGGGATTTGAGGGATTGAAATGGGGTTAGGTGGTAAACTGTTGGTTACACTTAACCAATTAATCCATGATTAGTGAAGGGTTAAATCACACTTAACCCTCTTAGAAAACCCTAGCAACGTGGTCTGTTCTAACAGTAATCCCAGTTTGGTATCATTCACAACCCTAGAAGCTAGGCTAGGGCGGGGCACGATTACTGGACGGATGTAAGCGACCAAAAAGGCGATGGCTGAGTGGTACAGCGGTGCGGGTCCAGGCGGGCTACGGACGTGCACGTAGTCCGGTGTTGGACAAACTCGAGGCACGGGTACCAGTAGGTTAGGGCTGTGCATTATTGCTTAAGTGTCTAGGGTTGACACCCGAGGGCTTGATACACCCAAAGGTGGGCCCAGCACAGTCTAACTACAACCATATGTGGGCCATATGGACACCAACACTCGACGTGTTAGGTTTATAGGGAGCCGATCGACTAGACCGTTGGGCTGGACCTTATATTAAGGTCACTTCATGTTATTGGGTCAAAGCTTGGGCCAAGGGATCAATACCTGTTATGTTGGTTTGCTAGTACACCGTGGTGCAAAACTTAACCTTGTTTATGCGATGACACCTCTATCTATCTTGTAGTTAATTTACCATGTCAGTATGTTGTTATCTATGATCATCTCAGTTTCCATCATGATGTTAACTTTATTAGTTTATAGACTGATCGTAGCAGGGCTTACTCAGTCTTTTTGACTGACCTGTTTTCTTTCGCCTCTTTTCTTCCGTTTCCCCCCCCCCCCAGGTTCTCAGGGAGGGAATACAGGAGCCTAGCTTGGATCTTAGCTGCTTTCTTGGATAGCTCATGTATGCTTTGGACTTGAGCTCGCTATGGTTTCTTCCACTTTAGGGATAGCTACTTTATGTTTCCTTTTCAGTTTCAGATGATGTTATTTTATGTACTAGACTTGTTTACTTGGGAAATTGACATTATGATGTAGCAGACTTGTTTTTGAAATGGTTTAAAATTCTTCCGCTGTTTTATCTATCTACTTACTCTGTTTATTTACATATATATATGTCATGTCCTGCCTTGCTATATCATTATGCATGTTTACCTTGTTTTAAAACGCCCCACCAAAGTCAGAGTTGCTTCCAAGAGCCACCCTGGCGGAGGTGGGGTGTTACAAGCAGATTGTGAAAGCATATACTATTGATGTTGTTCCTTCTTCGTCGAATGCCCCAACTGCGGCGGAGAAAAGAAAGAATGTTGTTATTCAAGGTATGCTTTCTATTTATGATGTACCAGTTCGAGTTTTGTTTGATACTGGGGCTTCCCGTTCCTTCATATCTAGTGACCTGGTAGATAGGTTGGGACTGGAACCCGAGATAGTCGATAGACCATTGGTTGTGACGAACCCGATTAGTGGTTCGACTAGCCTTAGTATGATTTGCAGGAATTTGGTCTTATCGAGTCATGGATGTATGTTTGTTTGTGATTGCTTCGTTTTGGGCTTTACTGGGTATGACATTATATTGGGAGTCGATTGGCTCCAGAGATACGGGGTGGTGGTAGACTGTGAGGGCTTTTTGGTGACAGTGAGGGCGGATGATGGGTGGAGGGTAGTGTTTGGTAGTTTACCTAGTGATGGGGTTATGGCTAATTTTGTAAATTCCCTCGACATCCCGCAGGATGAGTTGTCAGATGTGCCCGTGGTTGGCCAGTATCCGGACGTCTTCGAGGAGGTGACCGGGCTTCCACCACACCGAGAGATTGAGTTCCGTATTGATTTAGTGAAAGATGCCAGACCTATAGTGATGCCACTTCATCGTATGGCACCAAGGGAGCAGCGAGAGCTCGGGGTGCAAGTCAGCAATCTTTTGAAGAAGGGACTTATTAGAAGGAGTGTCTCCGAGTGGGGAGCACCAGTTGTGTTTGCCACTAAGGCAGATGGTTCCCTTCGTTTGTGTGTGGACTATCGCGAGTAAAATAAGATGACGAGGAAGAATAAGTATCCTCTACCGCGGATAGATGATTTGTTTGATCAACTGGAAGGAGCAAGAGTGTTCTCCCAGTTGGACCTCGCGATAGGATTTCATCAGCTACAAGTAGCGGATGAGAGTGTTCCAAAAATGGCATTTAGGACGCCGTCTAGATTTTATGAGTGGTTGGTCATGCCATTTGGGTTGACCAATGCACCAGCCTACTTTGTGGATCTTATTAATCGAGTATTCAGAGATCAGTTGAATAAGTTTGTTCTTGTGTTCGTGGATGATATCCTTGTTTATTCAAGGACAGAGGAGGAACACAAGGGACACTTGGGGATAGTGATGGAGGTGTTGAGGAAACACCAATTGAAAGCGAAATTCTCTAAGTGTCACTTTTGGAGAAGGGAAGTGAGATACTTGGGTCATGTTGTTTCAGAGAGTGGTATTGCCGTGGACCCAGCGAAGGTGGCTACGGTACAGGATTGGCCTACGCCCAAGAATGCAACAGATGTAAGAAGTTTCTTGGGATTAGCTGGATATTATCGTAAGTTTATCCAGGACTTCTCCAAGATAGCAGCACCGTTGACTCAGTTGACTAAGAAGAATCAGTCCTTCGTCTGGGACGAAGTGTGTGAGAATGCATTCGAGAGTCTAAAAGAGAAGTTGACGCGTGCGCCAGTGTTAGTCATTCCTAAGGGGAATGAAGAGATGACGGTATACACGGATTCTTGTGGTACCGGACTGGGTGCCGTATTGATGCAGGGAGGTAGGGTTGTAGCTTATGCTAGTCGACAGCTAAAGCCGCATGAGAAGAAGTATCCTACCCATGATTTGGAATTGGAAGCGATTGTGTTTGCATTGAAGATGTGGAGACACTATCTCTTGGGAGAAAGATTTGAGTTGTTTACCGATCATAAATCATTAAAGTATCTTTTCTCTCAGAAAGATCTGAATCTCCGTCAGCAGAGATGGTTAGAGTTCTTGGCTTCGTATGATTTTGATATCGCATATACACCCGGGAAAGGTAATGCGGTAGCCGATGCCTTGAGCAGGAGACATGCCAGTTTAGGGGCAATGTTTCTTGAATGGAAGCAACTGGATTATATCGCGGGGTTTGATTTCAGACCAAGGTGCGAATTGGATCCAGTCATGCTAGCTAGTTTAGCGATCAGACCCACTTTGATGGAGCGGATTGGTTCCAGCCAGAGGGACGATCCTAATCTATTGGAAATCATCTCCAAGTTAGAGATGGACATCGACGGTGAGGAGATGACTGTGTATGGGCTTGATCGAGATGGATGGCTTAGAAAGAATGGAAGACTCGTTGTACCCGACGTAAATGGTTTGAGAGATGAAGTGCTTAGAGAATGTCATCACTCAAAACTGACTATACATCCCGGTGGTAATAAGATGTATCGAGACATGAAACAGACTTACTACTGGGAAGGGATGAAAAGAGACGTTAGGAAGTTTATATCCAAATGCATGAATTGCCGGCTAGTTAAGGCCGAGCAAAAGAAGCCTAGTGGGTTGTTGCAACCATTAGAAATTCCCGAATGGAAATGGGAGCAAGTCTCGATGGATTTCATCGATGGCTTACCAAGGACCAGATCGGGACATGATAGCATTTGGGTAATTGTGGATCGATTGACTAAGAGCGCAAGATTTATACCAGTCAAATCGACCAGAACGGCAGCCAAGTTGGCAGAATTGTATATGAAGTGGGTAGTGAGATTTCATGGAGTACCCAAAAGCATTGTGAGTGACCGAGACCCGTTGTTCACTAGTGGGTTTTGGAAGAGCTTACAAGAGGCTCTAGGGTCAGGATTACATCTCAGTACCGCATACCATCCTCAGACCGACGGTCAGACGGAGAGGGTGAATCGTATATTGGAAGATCTCTTGAGAGCTTGTATATTGGATTTTGGTGGATCATGGGATGACCATTTGCATCTAGTAGAGTTTGCATATAATAATAGCTACCAATCCAGTATCGGTATGGCTCCATATGAAGCTTTGTACGGAAGACCGTGCAACTCACCATCATGTTGGATAGAGACTGGCGAGAAGTTTGTGCTTGGACCAGATGTGGTGAGGGAAACTTCCGATAAGATCAAGATCATTCAACAACGAATGAAAGCTGCCCAAGATAGGCATAAGAGTTATGCTGATAAGAGGAGAAGAGACTTAAAATTCTCCGTTGGTGACTTGGTGTTCGTCAAGATTTCTCCGTTGAAGAGCGTGATACGATTTGGCAGGAGAGGCAAATTGGCACCAAGATTTGTTGGCCCATTCCCTGTTCTTGAATTAGTCGGGAATTTGGCATATAGAGTTGGCTTACCAGAGAAGATGGCGGGAGTTCACAATGTATTTCATGTTTCCCAACTAAGGAAGTTCGTTCACGACTCAGATATGACTATTTCACCTGATCAGTTAGAGGACTTCGAAGTAGAACCCGAGGCGGTTGGGAACCGCAAGCCGATTCGTATTGTGGGGCACAATACGAAGCAACTTCGAAGGAAGGCGGTGAAGCTAGTCAAGGTTCAGTGGGGCGAGAGCGAGAATGATTGTACTTGGGAAACAGAAGAGAGCATTAGGAAGGCGTATCCAGAACTCATTGCCTAGTAAGACTTACTTCATAACTTAGTTTTTCCCGCATGCTAGGATAAGCTTGCCTTACTTGTTTTGCATGTTTGATTGTTGTTTTATGGTTGATAGGCATGCGGGAACCTTTGTGTGTGTTTTGATTAGGGAATTTCGGGGGCGAAATTTCTTAAGGGGGGAGGGGGGGGGGAGGGGGGGGGGGGAGAATGTAACAACCCGCATTCTACGCATCGGAGGATCGTAGAATATTTATTTATTTCCCATATGAAGTCGTATGGTCATGTAACTTTGGGAAACATCCATTAGAGTCATTTCCCATGTTCATGATTTTTGTCGATTTTTAAATGACCATTTTGCCCCTAGCTGATCTTGTTTTGGCCATAACTTTTGATTGGAAAGGAATTTTGACCTGAAACCACTTCCATTAGATTCGTTTGATGGTTTACCTTTCCGTAGAGTGGTCATAATAGCCAAACGGACTTACCGTTTGGGAGATATGGCTGAAATAAGGTTTGGAGGGTGAAAAACTGCTTAACCGGGCCAAATAGGGTGATTAGTGAGTAGGCCCATAACCCATTTCGGGATTAGGGTTATGGGGAGGCTGAAATGAAGTAGAGAATCATTCCATTTCAGTTTTTTAGCCTCCACTTATCTCCAAGGAACCCTAAAAATGGCCTCCAACCTCCAAATCACCTTTTGGTCAAGGATTTGGCTTAGCAACCTCTAATCAAGGAAGATCTACACCAAATCAACATTGGAGCTGCTGTTTAGCATTGGGATTTGCATCAAATCAGAGATTTATTTCAGATCTTAGTTTATTTGTGGCTAAGATGAGTGATTTGCATAGGTTTGCACTAATTATGGCTAATTAAGGGTAATTAGTGTTAATTAGCGAATTTAAACATGATAAAATTCTGGAAAAATGTTTATAAATTCTTAAATGATGTTTTAGACCTCTGATATGAATTTGGGTTAATTTGGTTAAGTTTTGTTAATCCTATGGTGAGTTTTACCTATACATGCTTAAGGGAAATTAAGGGGTTTTGGGTATGTTTGATCCATTTTACATGCTATGATTTATGTTTTGGTGTTTGGGGTCGATACTACATGTTGCTATGACTGTATGGTATGCTTTGTGATTGTTTAGAAGTGTTAGATTGGTCGAAAGCGCCGTCGAATGGCGTGAAACAAGTCGCAGGGAAGCTGTGCAGGGACCGGATCGCGGATCGCCCCTATGTGCCACGACCCGGACCGGAGACCACGATCCGATGGTGGGAGGAGCTTGAACTCGAACCGCGTCACGTGCTAGAGCACTCGATCGCATGCCATCTCTGATCCGACCCAATCCACTTCAGAAGCTCACGATCCAAACTTGTGTGCATCCACGATCTGAAGGGGGAGGAGCATCACGACCGAAGGGAAGCGCCACGAGCTATGGAGCACGACCCGAACCAGTGGGAGTGCCTCGACCCGATCCGACCTAACGAAGGTGGAGCACGATCCGAACCGGTGAGGAAGCACAGTCACGAACCGAAGGGCGCCAGGGAACCACGAACTGAAGGGTACCACGATCCATTGTAAGATGATAAAGGCCGAACCGACCCAGTATTGACCAATAACCCGAGATGCAAAGGTAGTCCAATATGGGAAGTTAGAGCTCAGGATCCAGTTGGGAACCGATGAGTTCACTTCATGGTTGAGCTTTGCTGCGGGACGTGTGCTAAGGAGTCGTCGATGTTCATAACTTCGATTCACCACTAAAAATGGATGATGGGCTACTTATCAGTGCAGTAGAGTCATTGCGACTTGAGGGGCAAGGTGATGGTAGCAAGACTACGTTATCAGTGCAGTAGAGTCATTATGACTTAAGGGGCAAGGTGATGCGTAGTAAGACTATGAGCCAGCGCAGATGGGGTGAATAACTCCATGGGGCAAGTGGACATAGTAAAGGATTGGTAAGACTATGAGCCAGCGCAGATGGGGTGAATAACTCCATGGGGCAAGTGGACATAGTAAGGATTGGTAAGGCTATGAGCCAGCGCATATGGGGTGAATAACTCCATGGGGCAAGTGGACATAGCGAAGGATTAGTGGCTACGTTATCAGTGCAGTGAAGCCATTTATGACTTCATGGGGCAAAGTGATCGTAGCAAGGATGGGTGATCGAAGTGGTGAATATCGTATGCTTTACGCACCGAGTGAGAGATGTGAGGATGATTGCTATGTTTGATTGTTTGCCATCACTATGACATGCACACCCCCACCTCTGTATCTTTACACCTTTTGATATGACACCTTAGAGTGTTGTACAGTATGTAGTGCTAACTCTTTGGTTGCAGGTCCAGGTTCAGGTATGTTTTAGTCTACCTGTTATTGTTCACTTTAGATGCTTATCGCTCATACCAGGCTTTATGTCTGACCCAGAGTTTTATGTCTCCTCTTATTACTCTGGGTGCTCACACGAGCAGACTAGAGACAGGTTAGCTGGTGATGCGCGAGTAGCTGATTCAGAGGCGGGCATGAGGCTTCCACGTATGATATATATATATATATATATATTCTCCCTGTGTCGCTGGTGGTCGCTACTTGGGCATTAGTAGTGTACCTCCTTTATCTTACTTTTGCTTTGAGACAGTCTGAAAAATTGTAATAAGCTGTATTTTGGATTTCCGCTGCTATGATGCTTAGTTTTGGTTTTCAGCTTATGCACTGTCTCTCCTGTTTTATGTCAAGTATGTTATTATTATATTTTATTCTATGCGCCGTAAGACAATCTACAGGTCCTTTTTATGTTCATTTCGTTCTTCCTTTTCCTTCTGACGACCCGTTCCGTGCTAACTGGACATGTGTACAGCGCACTTTTGGAGAAAATGTCGGTTGGTGCGGGGCGGGACGTCACAATATACATAGTCGCCAACAGCAAATGATATATCCCTTCTTCTCTTATCGGCATAGCTCTTCTATCGGCTTTGAGCGGCGAGTAATCGCTTCTTAATAAAGTCGACTTTGTCGGCAGCTTCTCGGATCATATCTGGCCCCAACACAAGTCTATTACCGGGTTCGACCCAACAAGCAGGAGATCGGCACGGTCTACCATACAGTGCTTCGAATGGCGACATTGTCAGGCTCGCCTAGTAGCTGTTATTATATGAGAATTCAGCAAAATGCAGATGGTCTTCCCATGATCCACCAAAATCTGGAACACAAGCCCGTAATAGATCTTCTAAGATACGATTCACCCTCTCAGTCTGACCATCTGTCTGAGGATGATATGCGGTGCTCAAGTTCAACTTCGTTCCCAGTTCGATTTGAAATGCCTCCCAAAATTTTCTAGTAAATATCGGATCTCTATCACTGACTATACTGAGCGGCACTCCATGTAGCCTTACAATTTCCTTGAAGTATATCTGCGCCAGACTCTGAGCAGTTCTGTTTGATCTGACAGATTTGAAATGGGTGGTCTTCGTGAAGCGATCTACGATCACCCAAATACTGTCATTTCCTTTCCTGGTTCTGGGCATACCATCTATGAAGTCCATGGAAATATATTCCTACTTCCTGCCTGGAACGTCCAGCGGTTGCAACAGTCCAGCTAGTTTCTGTTGGTCGCTTTTGACTAGCTGGCAAGTAGGGCATCGACTAACATATATCGAGATGTCTCTTTTTAACGACTTCCACCAGAATGTTCACTTAATATCGTTATACATTTTACTCACACCCGGATGGATACTGAGCTTAGATTTGTGGCATTCATCAAGCACATCTCTTCTGAGTTCAGGAATCTCTGGAACACAAATTCGTCCTTGTAACCTCAGAATCCCTTCGCTGTCGAGCTGGAAATCCGAAGCATTGCCTTCATGAATTCGCTGACTCATTCCTTTAATAAATTGGTCGTCTTTTTGGAGAGCCGATATCTTGTCAATCAAAGAAGTCGCAATGATAAAAATGGCGATCATTTCATTCTTTCGGCTTAACGCATCGGCCACGACATTGGCTTTCCCTGGAGTGTATAGAATCTCAAAATCATATGCTGCAAGGAACTCTAGCCAACGCTGCTGCCTCAGATTCAGGTCTTTCTGGGTGAACAAATACTTTAATGACTGATGGTCTGTATACAGTTCGAATTTCTCACCCAGAAGATAGTGTCTCCAGATTTTCAAAGAGAATACGATAGCCAACAACCCAAGATCATGAGTTACATAGTTTTTCTCGTGCGGCTTCAGTTGACGGCTAGCATAAGCAATCACTTGGCCTCTTTGCATTAACACTGCGCCAAGGCCTTCTCTAGAGGCATCTGTCCAGACTTTTAAATCCTGATTGCCGTCGATAATGGTTAACACTGGAGCAGTCGTTAATCTTAACTTTACCTCTTCAAAAGCCTCCTCACATTATGGAGTCCATTTGAATTTTGAGTGTTTCTTTGTAAGCTATGTTAAGTGACCAGATATCTTCGAAAAGTTTTTAACGAACTTCCGGTAATAACTAGCCAATCTGAGAAAACTGCGGACTTCTGTAGGAGTACTGGGTTGTTTCCAATTTTGAATAGCGGTGATTTTACTTGGATCCACAGCAATTCCTTCCTTCGATACAACGTGGCCAAGAAATTTCACTTCATCTTGCCAGAATATACATTTGGATAGTTTAGCTTTCAATACATTCCTTCTGAGAATTTCCAGAACCTGTTCCAAATTCTTTTCATGTTCGGCCTTTGATTTAGAGAAGATTAGAATATCGTCAATAAAAACCAGAACAAATTTATTCAAAACCCCTCTGAACACTCTATTCATCAAATCGACGAAGTATGCTGGAGCGTTACATAAGCCGAACGACATTACTAACCACTCATAAAATAGGTCTGGACCTCTGAATGCTGTCATAAGAACACACTCTTCGGCAATTCGAAGCTGATGGAAGCCTGTAGCTAGGTCCATCCTTGAAAACACTTGTGCTCCATTCAGATGATCCAATAAATCATTGATTCGTGGCAATGGATATTTATTCTTTATTGTCTGCTTGTTCAAATCACGATAATCCACACATAGCCGTAGAGTACCGTCAGATTTTGGGACAAACACCACTGCTGCACCCCAATCAGAGAAACTAGGCCTGATCAGACCCTTCCATACGAGCTGTCGTGTTTGATTGTCTAATTCCTCTTTCTCTTTCAAGGACATTTTTCGAATAGCGTGAACTACCGGCCTTGCATTCGGAATTAAAGCAATTTTGAAATCAATTTCTCTCTGCGGAGGTAAGCGAACAACTTCTTCAAACACATCCGCATAATTCTTGACGACAGGAATATCTTTCACTAGATCGGGAATATTCTCTGTGACTTCAGGGATATTTTCTATTTGGGCTGGAGAAACATTGAGAGCTGCCCAGAAGTCTTTTCTATTTGAATTCTGACCTTCACAGGGAATGGTTATATAATCACCTGATTTTATCTTTGCCTTAACGACTCTGTCGGCGCATTTAACCTCAGCTTCATACTTGGTCAACCAGTCTAACCCCAAGATAAGATCAGACTCTGTAAAATTCATGACG
This sequence comes from Allium sativum, assembly GCA_030737875.1. NCBI lineage: Eukaryota > Viridiplantae > Streptophyta > Magnoliopsida > Asparagales > Amaryllidaceae > Allium > Allium sativum. The sequence continues at coordinate 268,230,568 of CM060922.1, read as the reverse complement.
ACCGCGATGGTAGGGAACCGATAACGAGAAAAAGAAACCGACACTCCACAAACCCAACTAAGATCGATGGAACCCCCGACCGGATTTTGGACAGTCATTGGTTCTTTGAGCTTCTTCAAATTTAAATCCAGCTTCTTAACCGCATTCTTGGCAATGAAGCTTCATGACGCGCCGGTGTCAAACAGTACTTTAACTGGAATATTTTTGACAGTTAGCGTGCCTTCTAAAACATCCGACCTTTCCAGAACATCTGAGGGCCCAAAAGTTTCTGCTATTTCATTTATAAGTACTGCTTCAGGTTCCTTTGAGAGTTGGCACTCCCGTGCAATATGACCTGCTTGGTGACACTTATGGCATTTCCTTTCCCCATGGGAGTTCTTTTGCTTCTTAGTGGGTTTAGACCCCTTCTTCCTTCGTTCGTTCCAAGATTTGCAATTTATCGCCGAATGTCCTTGCCTATTGCAGCTTGAGCATGTGGCAGTCGTTACTGGTCCCTTCCCAGATCTGGCCCTTTTTCGATTTACTTTGGGCCTGTTACTGGCCTTAGACATCGTACTGGCCTCAGGACTATCAGTTTATGGCTCACATTTCTTACTAGAACTGACCTCTTCTTCGTAAGGCAACATACCTTTCTTGTTGAGATCTTCATACTGGTAAGCCATGTATATCATTTCAGAGAAAGGAAGTTTCACATTCCTCATCACACTATTCTGATATTTTCTTTGCAGGCCATGAATAAACCTCAGATTCTTCCTCTTTGGATCTTGAATCAGATGAGGAGCAAAGTGAGAAAGTTCGTTGAATTTCTTATGATATTCTGGGATGGTCATATCACCTTGTATCAGATAAGAAAATTCATCACATAATCGCTCGGTTGCTTCGGGAGGAGTAAATCTTTCTAGGAAAATCACTTTGAATCTATCCCACATGATATCACCTTCTGGATTATCTTTAATAACTGAATCCCACCAAAACAAAGATTCTTCTTTGAGTGCCCAAGACGCCAGTAATCTTTTCTGATCATCTCTCAGTTTTAAACCTTCAAAGATTTTCTCTGTAGAACGGATCCAAGCTTGTGTTTCCATGATGGACTCTTTGCCTAAGAATGGCGATCCACCCAGATTTCGAAATCTCTTGAATAGGACTTCTATATCTGATTCTGGCTGTGGGAGCACAACTGGCTCATTAGCTGGTCGAGCCATACGATTGTTTCTTCTGTTCCTGTCACTCATTTTCTAATGCGTCTGCAATTAGCAGACAAAGTGTCAGGTCAACAGAAAAGATATTGCAAAACATAGAGACAAATACTTCAATGTAGATGTGTCTACTGGGGTGTATTTCATTCTGCTTTACTTATACTAGGATATTACTGATCCTATCTGTATAGAGTTACCCGTCTTAGAACACTACTGGTTCTATTTCTGACGAGTTCGTTAATATGTTATATTCCAGCACTAAGCTAAACCAAGGCTCTGATACCAAATGAGACGACCCCAAACCCCGTACTGACGGTGGCAAGGGTAATCTTTGGAATATAACACATAAACAGATAACAGCAGAACAAAAATAAATGAATACACCAGATAATGCACAATAGAATATACTGGATAAACGTAATCATCAGAGTTACACAGTATACAGGATCTTACTTAGTACAAATACAGTTCAGCTATACATAAATGTCTACAGTGGAAAACAAACATAATGTACAATAGGAGCTGAACAACATAAAAAGAGATAAATGATAGAATCCATCTTCAGCTCCAGCTATCCAGAAGGAGCCAGCTAAACCTGAATACAAGGCTACCCGTGTAGAAAAAGGGGCACCCGAGTTTGAAGGTGAAACAAACTACGAGTCAGTCATGGGACTGGTATGAGAAATCTACTCAACACATTTAAAATATGGCTAATCACAGGACCACGCCACTTTCGTGGAACAGGTTTACTCCATCGGATTGCCAGTGCTTCAAAAACAAATAGATCGTTTAAACATCGCAATGCTTTTTATAAAAATGAAGCCATTATAAGACTCAGTTCCCATCACACAATGCAACGCAAACCGGAGGATAGAGTTTTACCTTATAATGGCCAAAATATGCTTGATACGAATAAAACAAAAGCATTTGATATTACTACTAGTGTTTATATGTTTCAAAAACAATTTCAAATCATAACTATCAATCATAGACGACATGAGCGTCCCATGCCACTATGTCGCCAAATATACGTATACAATCAAAACCGCACAGTCACGTATTTGGAAATTTGATTTTCGTCATAAACCAAGGCAAAAGATAGTCCTTACCGACTTCGAGATGCTCTAGCCCGCCCCTCAGGCAAGTACTCAGTCAGCCTTTGGATCGTCAGGGCCGGTCCACCGATGTGGATTAAAATTCCTGAACACTGCGTTTCCCCGCCCTATGGGGCATGAGTAAGCCAACGAATGACTACTCCATCGGTCCCGGATCGACCGATATATCCGAGGCGCCTCGCTATCCATCATCAACATAAGTAAAATGTCAGGCCGTGTAAAAACACTGACACAACTCCTAGCTAGAAGGAAACGCATGCCCTCCCTGAGGTCCTTCTCCCGTTTCTGGTTCATACCGGGGTGTGAGGCTCTCGAATTCACGTTATACACAAGGCTATACCACACAGGCAGTGCTTTGATCATCAATCACAAGACTTTGCTTTTCAACAGAAGCCCTGATCACTGCATCTTAGCATGCCACACCGGTAATTCACACCATGCAACTGATGGTTATCAATCGCACAAAATGAATTCCAATGTCAGACACACAGTCCATTTGCAAGTCCGTTCTGGGTCTGAACGAAACCGGAGGCACTAAATACCTCGCATATCCATCGATCCCTACGTAGGTCTGGACGATCACCACTCATTATCCATATTTCGGGATGCCTCCCAATCAGGACATCAGTTACCATCCAAACGAGGTGAAGATCAGTCTTCAACCCCCGTCTTCATTTTCGACTTCTTATCGTTGATTCAGTTATTCAGAATGGGATAAACCCGGTCTTTCTGAGCATCTCGCGTATATGATAAACAAGTGCAATACAAATACACATACGCATCATATCAATTCATTAGTCGCTAACCGTAAATCAGTAAGAGAACGATTTCCCAAATATTAATCCCCAAGGCCGAAACCAACATCAGATCAAGACCCAGGAAATCATTCGACTTAGCCAACCTTTAGTTAGTTTCTAAATTTCACATCCATATCGTTTATAATATTTTATAACGATTTATCGCCATTTTTATTTATTTTAAAATAGCCAATTTATTCAGAACGACGCTTCGGGCCATAACGCGGTCGTGGCTCTGTTTTTCTTCAGATTTGATTTACACATATCTTAAAATCTAACACTTGGATCTTCACAAAATTTACATCATTAGAAAGATCTTTTCAAAACGAATCCAACGGTTCCAGTGTCGGGAAAATCCGACGGTCGGATCTCCCGGTACAATCGTTTGAAGTTTCGATTTCAAAATACGAACTGCAGCGTCGTTATTCGATTTAATATAATTATATATATATATAATCGATTCTGGCGCTGTTTTTCTTCATATTCGAATTAAACATTCCAGACAATCCAACCGTTGGATTTTTACAAAGTTAATGCCGTTGGAAAGGTATTTCCAAAGCGAACCCAACGGTTGCGGTTTCGGGAAAATCCGATGGTCGGATCTCCCGCACTAATCGTTTGAAATCACGGTTTCAAAATACGAACTGCAGCTTCGTTATTCGATATATTTCGATTCTATTTATATATATATAAATATATATATATATATATCGATTCTTCGATTTCAAAACTATATGATTTTCATACATTTGATAAAAATGATATTTTTATCTAACTGTCTTCTATTTCAACACTTCACTATTTTTAACAATTCATGTATATAATAAAAGTGTGATTTTTAATGTAAAACAATTTATTTCAAAACTCGACTATTTTATATAGTTAATATAGGTGATAAAAATAGGATTTTTATTATAAAACAATTTATTTCAAAACAAGATTATTTTATATAGTTCATATCGATGATAAAGATAGGATTTTTATTATAAACAATTTCTTTCAAAATATGAATACCATTCAACACATGAATTTCAATTCAAAGAATGAATTTCGATTCAACACATGAAGATTTTCTATAGTTTATATATATAGATAAAATGGTGATTTTTATATTTAAAACGCGAATACCATTCAACACATGAATTTCTATTCAACGAATGAATTTCAATTCAACACATGAGGGTTTTCTATAGTTTACACATATAGATAAGAAGGTGATTTTTATATTTAAAACACGAATACCATTCAACACATGAATTTCTATTCAACGAATGAATTTCAATTCAACACATGAAGGTTTTCTATAGTTTATACATATAGATAAAAAGGTGATTTTTATATTTAAAACACGAATACCATTCAACACATGAATTTCTATTCAACGAATGAATTTCAATTCAACACATGAAGGTTTTCTATAGTTTATACATATAGATAAAAAGGCGATTTTTATATTTAAAACACGAATACCATTCAACACATGAATTTCTGTTCAACGAATGAATTTCAATTCAACACATGAAGGTTTTCTATTCAACGAATAAATATAGTTTCAACAAATGAAAATAATTCTAACACATGAATATTATTCAAAGTTTCGGCAGCATAACGGCAGGGTAGTTAAAACCGGGACCGTCCCTAGTACGGCTCCTCGCTCTACCTTAAAGCCTCGCAACTTTTGACAATGGGGAATCATGCATCTAGTTCGCACGCAGGCGGCATGTATATTTTTTTCATTTCCACAAACTAATCCTATGTGGTTTCAACCAAATATTTCTCAACCACAAACGGCTATTTTTCAACCACAATCAATCCATTTCAACCACAAACAATTTCAATCAACCATTCGCTATCAATCAATTTTCACACCAATCACAACCAATAAATATCGTCCATGGTTTGTGGACGAGGGGCGTATATATATATATATATATATTAATATATAGCATTTCACTTCTATTTCAACACATATATAATTTTTACAATGCATATACAACTTATACATCGAACGTACAACTTATACAACGCTTATATAAGAGGTGTACAACGCTTATATAACTCGTACATCGACTATATAATTTATACATCGTCGTTTTCCATATCGTTTATAAATTAGAAATCTCACATTGGGTTCCACTCCACCAAAAATAGCAGAAGGCTCAGAAAAATATGCGGTCTCTTCTAGAATGTAGAAGACGTCCACACGAGTCCACTGTCTCTTGTTTTACTGAATTTCGTCGAAAAACGAAAAAGATATGATTTTTACAAGTTTGCAACACTTAAAAGTGTAAAAATCAATTCAAAATAAACAGCCGAACCTTTTCTGAAATGGTTCCAAACTAGGTTTGGATTTTTCGATCAATCCGTGTAATGGTTCCACGATCGGGTTGCGCGAGGTCGAAGGGGGAGGAGAGGCGCGTCTGCGCGATGTGGTGGGGTCCAGCTCGGTGGTCGGAGCTGACATCGGCGGCGCCTCGAAGACCCGAACTTCGTGGCGGTGGTTCTCTCGATTGGAGCGATGAGGGGTGGTGCTCCAGGTATAGATTTGTAGAGGAGACGGAGCACTTCAAAAAGCTTAACTGGAGGGGGGTCTAACTCGGCTTGGATTCGCCAGAAAATGGGAGGGAAGGTCAGAACAATTTACGCCGTGGAGCGCAGGTCGGGGAGAGAGAAACGGGGGTTTTTTCCTTTTTTTGTAAAAAATCTGATTGGCCGAGAGGTTTTAAAAGGGGTTTTCTGACGCGACCTCCAATCCAAACCCAACGACTGTCATCCCCAGCGTTTTACCCCCATTCTGAACACAATGGGATATGTTTCGTAGGCCCATTCGACTGTTTCAGTCAGTTTTCATTCAATTTAAAATATATAACATTCAATATTTGATTTGAACGTACATTTCAATTTGCCAGGGCCACAAACTGATTCAAAAAATTCCAGAAAAATAAATCTAGCTATGTTTTGACGATAAGGTCCCAACAAAACTAGTTTCGTCGAATTCTGAGACCGTTTGCAAAAAGGCCCATTTCTGGTCGATCCAATTTAACTGTAATTGACCAAAACACGTTTTCCTTTGCCACGCTCACATACTTGCTTCAAAAATTATGAAATTTGAAACCTAGCAATAACTTCACATCTCGGATCCAACAAAAGTGGTTTCGTCGAATTCCGAGGTCGTATGCAAAATGGCCATTTTCACGGGCTATATAATTTATATAGCGACCTTTCTGAAAATTTATTTGGCCATAACTTTTGCTTTCCGCTATGAAACTTCGATTTTTCAGATTCGTTAGAAAGGTATTCACTAACAGTTTTAAATATTTTTGGTTTCACTCAAATTCGTTTTGTTTTGCACCCGATACAGTCAGTCAAAGTTTGAATTCAAATTTTGAAACTGCCGCGCCATTTTAGGCCTTGTTTATAATTAGAATTAATTATATTCATTTTCAAATGTCGATTCAAACTTACTTTTCATTGTTATTATTTAAAATATTTATTTTAAATACTTAAAATCCACTATTTTAGCCAATTAATTTTTTTTAAATTGGTTCAGATTTTCCGAGTAGTTACAATATTCGATTTAACTCCTTTATTCGCTTTATAAAGATTTCCCTTTTAACAACGTTTATTCATTTTTAAAGATTTACTTTTAGTAACGGTTCTCCACTTTAAAATTATTTCCTTCTTATAACAGTTTCCTTTTTATAACGTTTCCCCTTTTTCTAAATATCTCCTATTTATGAATATTCCAATTTATAAATATTTCTTATTTATAAATATTCCATTTATAAGTATTTTATTTTAAAATATCACTTTGAAAATATTCCCTTATCAACATTTCGGAATGTTATGGTGTTAAACATATCAAATTACGATGTCCAATATCGTCCATACACATATAATCAACCACAGATTATAAATCACGTCATATATCACAATATATGAAAACAATAAAATAACTGTTAAGGAATCCAGTTGGATTCCTCCAACCTGATTCCCTGCATTCACAGATGTTACACAATAAAACCAACATCACTTTCAGTTCCATATGATATATTCTGTTAAACAGAATCAATATAGAAATTCAACTAACTGACTAGCAGTTCAATCAAACAATCAACACACAGTCAATCAGCCAATATTTAACAGTTCTAAAAATACAACATGAAATTATAAACTGTTCAGAGTTAGTGAGATTTACTCACTTTGGCGCGTTAATCGTTAAATAACGATTTGCATTCATTTATTCTGATCAGACAATTTATTTCGCCATAAATTCATACAAGCCCCAATCCACTTCCAGTCAGCTTCATTGTGAAGCTCTCGTCCATATGGTCCCAACGTGACTGACGGTTTGTGATTCTGATTTCATATGACCAAGATATAGCGGTTACAAGTTTAACACTTATTGAAATTGAATTAAAACATATATATAAAACTTCGTTGGGCTTTAACCTTTCTCCTAAGGCCCACATACCCTTTGAAAAAACATGGACCGTGACCAATGCTTCTTTCCCCAAAATCAACAGCCGACGCTCCTGAACAAAATGCCACCATTCCCGTCGTTTCCTCCGCCATTATCTCATCCAACAAGTCGTCGTTCACCAAACTACTATTACCAAACTCCCTCTCATCGAAATTTCAATCTCCCCATCCCCAAATTTCTCAACTCGAGCTCGGTCCAGAACGTTGCGTCATCGGCCTCGAGCAACAGGCATCAACAATTTACAGCACCGAACCAAATTTACATGGATTTTCCCCAAACCGCTCCTACCAGCATCGACTTGCCATCCTAATCCCAACGCCACCCTTGTTTTTTTCCAAATTCCCCTCGAATCATCAATGAACAGCAACCATAGTTGCAGACAGCCAAAATCGGACTCAGAAATACCCAATCGCTCCTCATGATTTACATACGAAACTGAAGAGAACAAGCTCAGGGATTCATATATATACACTATGGGATTTTTACTCTTTGATTTGATTTTCTAATGATTTTCAAAGTTTCGGTTTTTGCTGAAAAAAATACAAGCGGCGCCTTATTTGACTTTTGGAGGATGAAATTTAGGGTTTAGGGGAGTTAGAATTATTTATAGGTAGATTTTAATATTTTTTTATTGAATATTTTATTTTATTTTTAAGCATACGCTGTTTACATATGTCCTCTAAAATTCTTGTGACCACACGTGATACCCAAAAATCACCAAACTGGGCATGCAGCTACAGTTCGACATTACGGTCCCAACGAAATTGGTTTCGTCGAATTCCGACTCCATTTTCTCACACAGCGTATTTTTAAAGGTCAACTTATCGACTGTTTTTCACTCTAAAAATCTGTACGACCACACACTGACTTCAAAAATCACGGAAATTGAAATCTAACAATAATTTAACATTGCGGATCCAACAAAATTAGTTTCGTCGAATTCCGACTCCGTTTGCAAAAGTGGCTATTTCTAAAGCTCTGGATGACCCATTTAAATATATAAATATATTTAAATATAATTAAATTTAATATTTAAAAATAAATATTATCGTATATATCCACAGTGGAATACCATACAGCTCTACTGGGATTTATAACTTGATATTTCAAATCCCGATTAAATCGATATTCGATTTAAAAATGAAATTCCTTTTTAAAAATATAAATAATTCCTTTATAAATTATAAAGGAATTCCATAGCGACTTTTCTGAAATTTGATTTGGACGTAAATCAAAATCTACACGACGAAATCCCGATTTTTCTCTTCCACTGGAAAGATATACTTCACCAGCTCCTAACGTTTCTTGTTTCACAGAAATCCGATTTAAAACGAACCCTGTATATCCAGTTGAAGTTCAAATCACCAAATAGCGAACTGCCGCGTCGTTACGTGCTCTATTTTAATTATATTATAATTCTACGTTCAAACTGACGTCGATTGAATATATTCGTTATTCAAATTCAATCCCAAGCTGAATTAAATATCACAGATGATCTGGTTCCCACCATATCGTCATTTCAGCCAATTCTGATTATATCAGAATTAAATATATTATTAAATATATTATTTTAATTAAATATTCACCATTATTTAATTTCATGACCATTTAATTCACTATATCATTATTTATATAATTAAATAAATTAATTATAATACCTCTGCAAATGCGGGTCATTACAGGAAGAGTGGTTAGATTAGTCTGCGGTAAGATTTCGGGTTGTAATGGGAATGGCATTGATCTTGATGGGCCCGGTAATCGCTCGATTGGTCTGGGGGGTCAAGTTGTTCCCAAGAGTGGAGGCAAAATGGTTGAACGACCTAAATATTGATTGCGGGCCTTCTGTGAATCTGCAGCTGCGGCTGTGCTGGTCGGTGGAAGTGATACTCCTGGCTGTGAGTGGTCGGGAGGTGGAGTTGAGCCAGGAGGAAGCAAAGGTGTGATCTGATCAGTGGCCTGATTCCGTGTAGATCGAAGATCAGTTGTTGCCCCAGTCCCGGTCAGCGGAGGAATTGATGTTGAAATGCTTAATCCCATCTCCACTCGACTGGGAAGGTGATCCATTAACTGCTGCTGTAGTTCGAGGAGTTTACCCTAAGATGTCATATGGTCTTTGAACTCGGTCATGATTTGGTCCATGTCATTCAGGGCAAGATATCGGGACACATCTTCATGAGAGGAGGCTTCCCGCCTTACTTCTGCAGTGTTTGTATCAGCTGCATTGGCATTAGTGGGGCAAGAAGACGTTGCATCTTTCTTTCGATTGTTCGCCATGGATTGAGAATTGCAGAAGGTAGAAGGGTATGTCGATGAGTGCCCCTTTCTGGCACGCCAAAGTGTTGATGTCAAAAGTTGGTCACTAGTGACAGTCAACCCCCAATTGTGTGAAAAACACACGAATAACAATTATGAAATGCGGTAAAGTAAAGAAAACAGGGGACACACACAACGTTTTATAGTGGTTTGGCAAAGATGGCGCCTACGTCCACTTTATATGTATTGATTTATATTTGAGTAAATTACAATGCTATTTTTCTTTTTGAAGAAAAGTGGGAGATGAGAAGTTTTCTTGAGGAGTGAGAGTTGGCTATTTGAGGAAAAGCTGAAAGTATTCTTCTTCCAGAGCTTGGAGTACCAAAAATGCCGTGAGTTCTCCCCCCCAAAATTTTCCTTTTTTATTTTTTTTCCTTTTCTCCTTTTCTACTTTTCATTAGGAAAGTGGGTATTTATAGGTGAGAAAGTCGGCTAGGGCTTGTGTGATGTGGCCCGACCATTTCGGGAAAGCTTAGATACGCGGAGTTCATCCCTTGGGCATGGTTGCGGCTGGAAGACTGACTCCACTATTCATAAATAGTATCTTTGGAAATTGTGGCTTACGTGGAGTTCAAGGCAAGGTGCATTAAAATGAGAGCTTTGGTTGGTAGTGTTTGACCGCCTTTGTTCCCTTGAGAATTGGTCTGAGTCATGAATGATCCGGCTAGATATTTCCAGGCGAGCCCGAGATATTCGGTCGATCCGCTTTCAGTGGAAGCCTTTGATTCGGTTGATTGAGAATGATTCTCCCGGGCTCGATGAGTTGGAGCTGAAGCGTCATCAGACGGAAAGCTGATTCAGGCCGGCCTCGAAGGAAGCTAGTTTGGTCCGAACCTTTTCTGGGCTTTCTAGAGTGCAAGCTGCCATGTCGGCCGATGGGCTGATGCTAGAGAGAATTTCTGGATATTGGACTTCGATCCGAACTGTGGTAGCTTTTGGTAAAAAATTGGTCAATAGTAGGAAATATTATATTTTAGCTTGTGTACATGGTTTGGGACACATTTTCCTTATTCAACATTTCTAACTAGTTTAGATACTTGCAAAGCTCGCATTTTGGTGCAAGTCATTGCTTAAAGTTGGGTATCTGTTGACTTTAAATGCAAGCTCAAGTATTTGTATATTAATATATGGAAAGCTAAGATGTTATATGGTTCCTTCTACACAAAAGTTTATAGATAAACATGGGCTCCATGATGTATCATTACATCTAAACAAACTAATGGCTTAAAATATTGTATTTGTGATCTAGAAGTTTTGATTAAATAATTACCAATAATTCAAATATTATTCCTATTTTATATACCCAAAAATTTGGTATAGATATGCGTTTTCATCCCAATGGGAAGCTACAATATCCCAGAGCTAACCATTGTGGTCGAGTTCAATATCTAATCATGATAATTGGAGGCTTTAGGTTTTGCTTCAAGAATAGAAGCAATTCCCATATGAATTGATGGATTTAACTGTGTATGATAACAAGCATATTGAGGTAACATTATAGTAGGGTAAGGCATCAAAAACCGAAAAGTTGTCACGGATCTTTGCATCTCAAAAGAAGCTATGCTCATTCTTATTTCCAGACCCAACTTACCCAACTCCAACTTCAAACATACCGCAACCGCGGAAACATTCAACATTAGTGTTCTAATAAAAGATTCATCACACACAAAACAGTTGAAATTCAATATCAAGCTAACAACGTTACCTACTTCTTCATTAACAACCTCAGTACACACTCAAAGAATCTTTGATAAAAACTTCCCTTGTATATTACAATACAACTCAAACAACATTAATAATAGCGTCAAAAATAAAATAAAATGCCTCCATCTATGAACAATCAATGAATATATGGTATATCAACGAAGGCCAATTTGAAGAAAAAAAATGTAACATTGAATTTTTCTTTTCTAGATCGGAATTCATCGCATGTTTTCTCCATTAGGCAAGAATGAAATTAGTAATGGCACCTTTGAGGTTCAGGCACAAAATGACAATCTCTTCAATAACCTTCCTTACCCAAATCCACAAATACTTCAGAAACCTCAAATTACTTTACTCCAAAAACCTTCCTCACCTAAAGTTGCAATTCCTAGCAACCCAATCTTTGAGCACAACAAGGCCTATAAATCTGCAACCGACACACCAAAAGTAAACCAGGACTAAACTCCGATCAAAATTCTCCCATGAACACAACAATTGAACAAAAAAGGTTATCTAATTAATTTTAGGATTTTGCTTTATGAATTGTGGAATTTTATGAAAAAGTTGTATAGGAGTTGTGAATCATGTATCTGTTTGATTTTATCATGTTGTCTGGATAACTTTCAAATGCAAACCAAAAAAATAAGGAAGGCGATTAGTAAAAAATTGAAGTAGAAAATGCAACGAGATTTGAGCGAAAAGAAACGACTTATGAAAATTTAAGAAGGCAATTAATATTAAAAATTAATTGTTAAGAGTTAGTTATTTAATAGCATTTCTTAGTTATTTAATTATCAGCGTTAAATATTAAATTTATGAGATACTAAGACTATCTGATTTAGAGTGGGACTAAGAGCATCATTCCCGAGGAAAATCCCATATTTCGCTTTGTAGATTTAAAGGGGTATATAGATGGGAAAAGAGGATCGTTTTCCATCTTTTTTCTTAGATATAATTATTTCAGATTATGTAATAGTTTATGATGTAGTAAACTTTTGTGACTTTCTTATTTCTTGTTTAGAGTACATTGGATCTGTAAACAGATATTTTTTGATGTAAATGAGTGATATATTTGCATGAGAAATAATTTTTGAACATAAGACATCGACATTAATGGCTAATATTTTTAATCATATTCGTGAATGATCAACAAACAAAGATAGAAAATTTCAGGTTATCGATTTTTCTCTCAATCTTATTAATTATAAAAATTAAAAATTAAACAATTATTATAATAATAAAAAGTTTTGAGTAGCTAATACGCAACTCAAATATAATATAATGAGAAATATGGGCATGAGTCCTTATAATTATAAAATTAAATATTAGATTTCTCATTTCCTTTTGTAAAACACATCCATATTTTCTGAAAAATAAGGATAGTTCTAAGGGTATTTTTGTAATTATACTAACGATAATATGTGGATATGCTATCATTTTTCATAACTCATACCATATGAAATATGCCTTACCAGACACTCTTAAATTTGAAAACGTATGAAATAATTTTCAAAAGGAGGGGTGCAAGTCAAATAAATTTTAATAAGAGAGAGTGTCCTTAATTTCCATTAATTAATATATATTACTAGATGAATGACAATAAATACATATTTTCATTACATTAAAATGCATATGATATATGTTGTAATCTTTGCAAAAATAAAAGGATAATTTTTGAATATATGTGCTTCTATATACATATTTTTTTCCATATATTATATATATGCCTTTGAATTCACATGTAGACAAAATTATGATTTATCAAATATCCAATGACATATGGCTAGGCTTAAACTACATCACTTTGATTATATATTCAAATTTTGTCGATAATAAGTTTTATAAACAAGCATTGTTAATGCCACTCCAAAAACGGATAGGGGGGTCATATTTTATTTCTACTCCACTAAATATTAAATTGTTAAGGGGAGGCCAAACAAAATGGAAAAATGAATAAAGAACCTGATTTTACCCTTCACTCAAATACACATAACATGGTAAACATCGACAATAACATACCGAAATTCGGTACAAAGTTTGGAAATAACATGCCGAAAATAGATCAACTGAAGAAAAAATCCTACATATTCGGCAATTGTATGTCGGAAAACACGATTTTATTCGGTGGTCTATTGTCGAATTTGTGTTATTGTTATGAGCTGATGCGTTCACCAAATTCGGCGGGCACATGCCGTTTTAATTATTTAACTTTGCTCATTGTCAACGAATATATCATTTATAGTCGAAAACGGGCCTCCATTTTTCTAGTAAATTGTTACCTTTTTGGTGATTTCTTCAACAATTTCAACATATCATTCGCTTTTTTGAGTAAAAATCATGTTGTCTTCTTTTTTGAAGTTATAAATTTTGTTAGAAGTTGGTTCCTCTATGAAGATTAATTGTTTACTCTGAAAAGAAGAAGATGATTATAATTTAACGGAAAATGTAATTAGGGTAAAATAATAAAAGGGCATTTTGGTCTATATTTTATAAATTGTTGGGGGGGGCTATGTTAAATGATTCTCCCCTTAGTAAATTTAAAAAAAAAAATGACCCCTCCTTAACCCTTTTTGGAGTGGCATTAACAATGCTCTTTATAAACGTACACTTTTTTGTTTAATAAATAGCTTAAGGAAGTTCATGACTTTTGTCATTTGGGAAGATGGAATTTACCCATATATTCATTTTTTCTATGTGAGCCAAGAAGCATAGATTATATAATCGTGATAGCAGGTTTCAATTTCTAATGTAACAATGAACTATTTGCTCAAATTTATCTGATTAAGATTCTGACAATTAGGGAAATACTTTTATTAACAGAAAAAAGCATTGATTTTTCCATATAGATGTTTTGTTAGGCTTTTATTTCACAAGGTTTATATCATCTATCACAATTATAAGAATTATTTTATCATGCTTCCATTCTAGGAGATCGATACAGTTTATGTAATTTCATTGTTGTTTATAGTATCTCTTACTATGGGAGGTTTACATGTTACGAATATCTTCAAACCACACAGTGTTCAATTATAAAGTTGTACATGTGTAATATTTGATATTAAGGATATTTTATCCATATTTATTCTATTATATATAATTATTTCTATAAGTATCTTATTGTTTGTATTCTTATTTGTGCACTTAATATTCTTCTCTTGGCCTAATGTCGAATAACCTGCTTATATGTTGTAAAAAACTAAATGAAGATATTGATACTAAAATAGACAAGGAGCTAATATTATATTGCAAAACTGATTGTCTTTTATATGTGATTATTAATTAAATTATGATAATTTATGGGATCTAAATCCTAAAATTTAGCTAGATTATGAAAATAATCGGCATGTGCACTCTATTAATAATTTAATGATGAGATTAGGTCTTGTTTGGATTATATACGTATGATCAAATCTAATAGCTCCTCTCTCCTCCAGTATTGGCCTAAGTTATGAATAATTCCATTTGAAGGGTAAAGCAATCAATAATGATAGAGTGCCTCATTCATTTTCAAGGCCTTCAAAAATGGTCTTGTTGACCCAAAAATTGGCACAAGACCCAAATAATTCAGTGAATAGTTTAACTATGAAAATAAATGGAAATGAGGAATGAGCAGTTGGAATGCAATAAGTAGAGACACAAGAATTGGTAGTCCGACATTGTTGTGCCTATGTCCAATTTGAAGGCTTTGTTCACTTCATTGATATTTTTATGATTACAAGGTCTTGAATCAGTATGAATCCAAAGCATATTAAATAGAGTAATCAAATGGTCAAAAGATCTATTTTTCTTCAATGCAGCCAGTATTTATAGATGTAGGTTGATCGGGAAAATTAAAGTAATGTTGCGAAAAAGGTTAAGAAGGGCCCCACTTGGTATTTTAAAGCATGTTATGAAGTTTCATCTGAATCTGCTTAAGGATTGGAGAGTTATGGTATGTCAATTGTTGAAGTTGAGTCGTTCTACTGGTTCGTCTCAGAATGGTACAGATCCCTCAATATTGCTTAGGTCGATCTCTCACTTAAAGAGTTCTCAACCACATTTTTTTGGGCTAGATCTACTGTTGTCTCATAACACTATCCAGACTTGATCTTTCGGCCTTCAGATGATGTTTTTCTGTTGTTAGACTTGGTTATTGTCGAGTCATGTCTATCCAAACAACTATAAATGGTCGGGCCGAAAGGCAGGGAAATATTTTCCCCTCAAAGTAAATTTTATGTGAAAATAATCTTAGTAATAGAAATGGGATCCATGCTTCTCTTAGCGAATGTTCATTATCCCTCCATCGAGTTGTGTGCACCAAATCTTGTTTCTGAATATCCGAGGTGACTAAATTAATTTTGCCAGTATAATTGGTTGATTCAGCTTCATCGATAGTTCAATTTGCTTGTTATATTTCAACCATTTGGACCATATTTCATTAGAGTTCTCAAGTGAACACCTAATCTCTGTTGAATCAAGAAAATAACTATTATTCATTGACTCCTGTTTACACCCCAAGCATAAGTAGGTTGTTGTCGGTCTAGAGTCGCATATGCATTCACACGCATGTATGTGATTTTACATGATATAATTTGAATGTTTTGTAATATTATATGAAAGTATTATGCATGTGTTAGTAAGTGCTACATATTAGTGTTCATAATTCGATCACGTTTGAGTATCATACATATGTTTTGAACCAAGATAGTATTCATGTTCATACGCACACATACGAACTCTGTTTGTCATATAAATAAACATATGTATATAATTAAAGGCAAGCACATAAATGTATCATGTATGTAAGAATCATGTATACCGGTTCTATGCTCGTGAATGTATGTTTATACTTAATTCATGGCCACATTTATGAACATGAGTTTGCGAGTTGAAAAACCGACCCAAGTTCATGCATACTAACATGTACAACTCAAGTATATAAACCCGAATATGCACATGAACATCTAATCCCTTTCTTTCTATTTTTCTTTTTTCTATTATGGATTTTTTATCATAACGGTACCAATCCCTTTGGCGGAATCGGTACTTAAGGTTATATTTCAAAAATCATAAGTTAAGAGGAACAATTTCCCGTCTTGTACATGTAGCTTGGTCCCATCTTCCCTTCTTCACCTCACTTATAAATCGACTTAGAGTTTTTATATACAAAAACACATCCAAGCCCTTAGCCTTTTGCGCACCATCATGACTCCACCCAGCTCAGCATTAAACGTGTGCCACCTTTTCCCTCATTGAAGTTACAGCCTTATCGTTTACTTTGTTGGGTTTTCTCCCTCCCAAAATTCGAACAGATTTTGGTAGACATGAATGTGATAATGGACGAGGCCAGGTTGTAATGCCCTACCCCGAGACTAACACTAATAAAGAGTACTACTAGGTAATACCATCTGCTAGTACAGAGAATACGGCTGGTTAGGATCGACCATCTGAGAGTCTTGTATTTAACATGTATTGAAAACATCGGTCAGGTGCTTCATATTTTTCCCTTACCTCAAGTGGATCAACATACTCGACTCATGTTTAACACAAAACTACAATGGCTAAGGATTTATCTAGAACAAAATATAACAACATTACAAATAATAGATCACGGAGAAAAATACACATATATACAAATAGCGGAAATCCAATGTTGTATGTGCTACATAATCGAATGGTTCTTAGGAATCATACAAAAATACAGCATTTTTCTAAATAAATGGACATACATAAGACATAACCCTCGACTACTCAGAATCAATACTAACATTAAGTAGGATAGTACAAGGAAGAAGCAAGGTAATGTAGGAATCTACAACAAATAACTAACCTGAAACAACTCGGTCCAACCCTAGTGCACAAAATATACTGCTCATTCTGGCTTAAGCAAGATGGTTATAATATGATATCTGAAATATAAAGATAAATAGGTGATGATTCCTTTTTACAAAAAGGAATAATATAAACTCGAATCAACATACGACACATGTGAGAACTACAAGTAAATCAATATATAATGGTCTCAGGTAATAGGCAACGAAAACAAAGTATAACGATTTACATCAACAATGTATTGCTTAAGCTCTAAGGCTAAGCTATATAATTGATTTCCTAAACATAGTAACAACAAGCTGGAACAACACAACATCAACACATAGAACTTCTTAAGAGTTAAAAGCAGCATAAATGTAATCACAATATATAATCAACATTGTTAGACCAAAAAATGGCACTAACACCAAAAGATAAGATTTTCTAGAGATCAATGAAGAAATGTAGACTAAGTGCAAGAAAAAGAAAGCTAACACACAAGACTTATAGTGGTTCAGCGCTAACAAGCCTATGTCCACTTTATAGTTCTTCAATTCAATAGAGAATTACAAGAGCAAGGATTTTAATCACTTAAACGCTCGAATACGATTGATTTTTTTCTCCAATATATGGAATAACACTCAAGAATTTCAAGGCAAGTGGGTCGGATAGAAATGGAGGATATAATGCAGAGTGTTCACAAATTCAGATGGCCAAAAGTCTCCCCCTTTTCTATGTTGGATCGGGTACATATAGGGGTTTGGATAGGAGACTTTGTCCAGAGTGGTTACTAGATAGGTGGCATCATCTGCGGCTTTGTAGCAATGCAGTGGGTTGGGCTGGTGCAAGTAGTGAAGGACAATTCCTGGCCAGTGGAGGCCGAACCGCTAAAGTAGGAAGAAGGGGGAAGTTATACATCGTGCCTTGAATCTGCACTCGGATAGGTTTTAGTTTATTCAACCCAGAGCCTCCTTTTTCATTCGACCAGGAGCCATAATATCCAGCTCGATCCGAAGTTCTAAAATATGTTCGACCCGAGGCCCTTTAGCTAATTCAAACCAAATTATGGCCCTCGAATGGACATAACTCTTGATCTCTTATAAATGTATTTACGATAGTTTGGACTTTATGTGGCCTCATCGCAAAGTAGGCCAACATTTTGCCTCCCAAAGTACGTCTTATCGAAGATGAGATGTGCTTTGAATTCAGTGCTCTGTCCATTCTTTAATAATCAATAGTCAACAGTTGTGTTCTTTTGTGAAGCTGTGTCTCTTGATTTAAGTACATCATGTATAAATAAACAGGATGCCATATCCATATTCGTCTTTATTGCATCTAGCATACTAGGATCCTCAACTGGAGTTCAAGCAAATTTACAGGTAATTCTTTCAGCTTTTGCTGAATCACAAAGTTTACATCATTCGTCTATATCATATAACTTTGTTAACTTTGGTCCACTTGCACGAGCAATCTCAAACAATCTATTTAGATCCTTGAAATATAATAGCATCGTGTTTCATCATGATTTTTAGAAGTAGTGGTTGTGATCACTTTTCGTTCTTCTAACTTTCCTGAGGTTTGACCTTCCCCGTTTCACAATCTGTCCCGGGTCGAAGAAATAAGACCATCTGGGTCAAATATACTTGACCTACAGTCTATTTCGAACCGAAGATAACTGAATCCTCACTTTTGGATCCAACAGAAACGGTCAAACCGTCACCTCAATGGGAATACGAATGGTTTCCTTTACATTATATATAAATCGTCTTCATATCTGATCTATCCTACTTTTATTTCACTACTCACGATCCCAATTCTACAAACCCTAGGCCTATAACCCTCTTCAAAATCCGATCTAATCTCACAAATAAACATGTAGGTAGTTGTTAAATCGCTGTATTCCCGTTTTTATTTAGTTTTTCAGGTGAATTCAACCTCCAAATCCATTTAATTTCTACATTTAATCATTAGTGCACCGATGCTCTAGGATCTGACGTTGCTACAATCACCAGTGGTGTCAGAGTCTTCGCTGGCGACGACATCTATGCCTCTGATCCTCCGATTATGTCAAAGATGAACGGTTCCTCTCTTCTTTCTAAAACTCTGCGAATTTGGAGGTACTAAAGAAAACATGGGGTGGTTTGAAGTTATAAAAGAGGAGGAAGAGTGTTACAGATCGGATAGCGTGGCCTGCTAAGCTAAAAAAACTAGAGAGTTGAGATATTCGTAAGCAATGTCGGTTCAGGTCGAGTTGTTTTGACCCGATGCTCCAACTCGACCCAAAGCAAACAACTCATGAATTTCGACCCGATTCACATATGATTGGCATGACTATTATGTACTTTGTATATTATCAACTTGACAAGCATGATGACTTTGACAACTCACATATATCCATTACACATGCTTGGTAATTCTGGACATAGGAATACGAACTTCTCCAACATCCTGATATAAATCGAACACCCACACGTCTTTACTGTTTCTTTTATGTTTCACTACACTTGCATTTCTCATACCAGCACACACACACACGGGGGGCTAAGGAAACTATTCTTTAATCCATAATGTTTCTTTGATAATATAACTGATATGTATCGAAGGTACCCTACTAGATACTCGGAGTCCGAGAAAGGTAAAGCTCTCGAATAGTCATCGAATCCTAACATCCCTCTGTCGAGCCCTGAACCTTCTGGCAATTAAAATTCCAAATTTGAAACTGATCTTCACAAAGATACATAATCGACTGAGTCGGAAACTTCTGTTGACGAAGTGAACGGAGGAGTGGGAGATAATCGGGTTGCTTATGAATTCAATGGCGCGTTTATCCTAAATGCACCCGATGACTATTGGGTTTCAACAACCGATGAAACCAGATTAAGACGAATATGTTTAAAGCACAGAATATCTAGGAGCGGGGTTAGGGTTGCATTAAACATCTTAAGTAGGCCCCACAACCTGCCAAATAGGTATATGGCAATAAGTAGGTTGATGTGCTATATCAGAGCCATTCGTCCGTTCCCTCCTTTCGCTGTCGATTTTCCAAGACGATTGAGGATAGCTCCTATGCAACTTCAACCAAAAGCTTACTCGTACTTATATACATTGTACATAGCACACGTGGAAGTTCTAAGCATAGAACCCCCCTTTGAAGATGTAAATATTTTCTACCATTTCAAGCATTGCAAAAAAGAGACTCCTTCCTTTGTCTATTTTGAATCTGTTCCAAAGAGTAAAATCATCGACGTTGGATTCAGTAATGTGGGTGACATAAGGTCCGAGTGGTTTTATATTCAACACCAGCCCAGGTGTGCTAGAAGGTGGATGCAGTTCAGTAAGTGTTCAAATCTTAACTTTCTCGCTTTAACTACAATTAATGACTTGTTGATCCCTCTTTCTTATTTCCAGTTCCAAATCCAAAGAAGACACAGGGACAAATATATCAGAATCTTCTAACTACTTTACTAAATGGCAACCTAGATTTCCTGAGTTAGAAAGTGTGTTACATATGAGCTTCTTCATCAACACCATTTGCTTGACATGCGGCGAAGTACCAGTGCTGGAGGTCGTGCTTATATATATGTGCCCCCGGTACAAGTTCCTTTTGTGCTTGCAGAGACTAAAAGCGTGCCCTGAGCTGAGGAGAAGACGATGACGATGATCGAAGCAGGAGAGGACTCGAAGAGCAAAGATCCTGTGGGCTCAAGTCAAGAACCACAACCAGGTGAAAAATAGATAACTCCTGAAAGAGAAAATATTGAGTTCCCCAAGAGTTCTTCTCCAATAAACATTCCTTCTAAGGAGTTCCTGGAAAGAACACTTGAGGACGAGCCTTCGGAGATTCCCCAAAGGGTGCATCTCCTTCTACAAGGAAACCTACATCAAGGACTTCATCTCCGGTCAAGTCTCCTGCTCACGGTCCCCATCAAGAGGATTCCATTTTCAAAGACCTGACTAATCTCCCCTTACCTGATGACATATACACTTCCCAAGACATTGGTTCTATCTCTTTCGTTCCTCCTTCCGAAGAAGAAATTACACCCATAAAGACTAGGCAGACGACACCTTCGAGTCGAACTCCGGGCTCTAGTCCGTCGAGGGGATCACTTAGAACACACATCACACTGGCACTGCATGTCAAAGCATTTGTGTGATACATCGCCTCCTGATTCTGACATTAGCTTGTGTTGACTTGCAGGTAAAATGTCTTACGAACACTCTAACCCCAAGAAACTTCACTACAGTCTTCCCAAATACTAGTCCGACACAGAACATGATTACACAGAAAGCTGCAGTAGGGACAACAAAAGATGTTATCATTTGAGACATCATCAATCCTCCCGATCCTGCTCTGCGGCCCGCTCTGATTCCGATAAGCATAGTGTGTTAGGGAGTGTTTTTAGCCTACCCAATAGTCTAGAGTGAACACGTATCAATCTGAACTAAAAAGTGGTGCTTTTTCCCTTGAAAACATCCCCATAGAAAGTCAGACGTCTGAAATAAATTTCGGACGTCTGAACCAATCTTTGGAAATTGGCAGAAACCAATTTTAGACGTCTGAAACCTATTTTTAGAAGTTTGAATCATGTCAGATGTATGAAAATAGGTTTAGACGTAGCCTACTACTCTATTTTTTTACTGTCAACCAATCGAGACCACATTCGACATTTCAGGTACATTCAGGTTTATCCCCGGTCGAGTTTTGGCCCATTTGCTCTTTTTCTCCAACTTTTAAGTTGCTTTAATCCATGTATTTCAGCAGCTTAGATAGATGGATCACCGCGAAGAAGAGAAGCAAGTCCCCAAAGCTCCACCTCCTCCAAAAGTGTCTTACTTTCAAGATAAACCTCCCAAGAAGTATAACGATCCTAAGGACAATCCTAAGGACAAGGGAAAGGATAAGAGTAGTGCAACGATCATTCCCACCAAATGCAAGTTTATTGATACTTGCATGTCGCAACCTGTGGTGCTTGATCCTTCTACCGAGCAGAGGGTATTGAAAGAACAATTCCCCGATTATCACTTCGGAAATACGCATTTCGTACCCAATCTCGAACCAGTCCCTGCCAATTGGACCGAACCCATCAAGGCTCAAATGGATTTCGTCGATCCCTAATACAAGGAGACTTGCAAGTATGCATGAAAACTCTCTAAAATCATCAGGCAACTCCAGGTAGACTTGGATAATCAACAGCTTATGTCTGAACATGACTTATCTGCTAAAGCGAAAGCCATTAAGGAATGCGAGGAAGCTCAGGTTCAGCTTGCTCTTGCACAGCGCGAAGCCAAGAACTTTACAAAAAACCGCACAGCGAGTTACAAGAATGTTTCCACAGTGAACTTGACAATCACAATCAAGAGCGTACAACCCTCAAAAAGCAAATTGAAGACGTCACAACCGAGAATGTTGAACTGAATCTATCGTGTACTCCCTTCGAAACGGAGAAGGCTGAGCTCGAGAAAAAAGTTGCAATTTGAAGGCCAAGTTGGGGGATGCTGAAGAGAGAGCCGTATTAGCTGAGGTAAATGACAGCCTTGCACTTGAATCCGCTATAACTTCCAAGGCAATTTATCGAAGCCCAAGAAGAGATTGACGATTTCAAACATCTCCTTATATCTTTCTTTGCTCAAGTCATTCAAACCCATGACATTTCTTGGATACAAGATTATCCCACAACCTTAGTCAATGTATGGGATGAGATTGTCGACGAAAAGAAGCGTATGCTCAAGGTTTAGACCGTCGACGAGGAAATATTTGAGGGGTGAGGAGCCGGAGCAATTGGAAGAGGGGAGATGGTTAATCAAAGAAGCCATGGAAGCTACCAAGAACCAAATCAAGGGCAAAGATGTTGTTGACGGTGGCTCCAGTTCTTCCTCGGCGGTGCCTGAAACCGTAGACACACAGAAATCCGACCCCGAACATTCGGGGATTACCAAAAGCACACTCCTGTCTCCTATCACC
The DNA here is from genome assembly GCA_030737875.1 of Allium sativum. NCBI lineage: Eukaryota > Viridiplantae > Streptophyta > Magnoliopsida > Asparagales > Amaryllidaceae > Allium > Allium sativum. The sequence continues at coordinate 268,207,208 of CM060922.1, read as the reverse complement.
AAAGGCACGACTCCTACCACTCCCGGGGATCAATCGGCTAAAGGTATTACTACCTTTTCTCCACAATTTGTCACAGCTATTCTAGCATATCGTCGCATCGTGGAGCAAACAATTGAAAGGCCTGTTTTTTTTCTCTAGAGTTAATAACTACTGCTCTTCCTACTTCAAGTACAAAGCATGCTGAGGAGACAGAAGAAAAACAAAAAGAGTCAACCAACAAGTCCATAGTGCTCTCCGACACTGATGCCTCCAAGGAAGAAGAAATGATCGACGCCTTAAAAGACATTTATGGCAAGAAGGGTGAAGAAAACACAGACGTTGTATTCACTGGAGCTTCGGTCGAGACCAAGGATCCAACTCTCGCACAGTTAAAGGGAAGGAATGAGCAACTCCTAAAGGCTAAGACTGAAAATATAGCAGTGCCTCTCTCAATCGAGAATATCCAAATGGTTCCTCCTCCCGGCGTCAAGGTTTCTATTAGGCCTCATATATCGATCACAACAGGTGCTACTTCCTAGTCCACCCCTGATCCAGAAGATTCTTCATCTGAGAAAGCCAAGAAGAAGAAGTGCATCCTTACTGATGCTGAGAAGGAGGAGAAGCATAAGCTAAAAGAGTACAAGAAATCAAAAACTACTCCTAAGTTGAAGTTAAGCTTTCTTGATTTCTTTTTTCGTTTTCCACTGGTCTGTTGTGGTTGTTGCGAGTGCGACCCTTGCGTTTTTGTTTTGTTATAAATTTGCACTTTGTAAATAAAGCAATGTTCCTGCAATGTCACATGTTTGCAAGTTAATTATTGCCTTTCAATACCGCGTTCATAATTAAAACATTACTAAACTATGTAATAAACATTGAAACACATCAAATTAGTTAAGGATGCTGATTCAATATCCCTGCAATTAAAGCAGTACTAAGATAAGCAGTGAACAGAAGGTCGCGTTAGAGCTATCTAAGGGGCGCGACATGTACGTATATGCCCCCAATCAATCTTGAACAGAGTGCCTCACCAGGGCCTATTCGGGATTGATTAGGAGTGACATACCACTGCCCCAAGCATTAGTGGGGATATCAGGCTCAACTCGTATTCATGCCCCCAACCTTTCTGTGGGGTAAGAGTCAAGTTCTTTGGGCACTTAGTCCGAGTGCTTTTATACTCTCTTGTCGTAAGTCTAGGATAGAGTTATGGGTTAAGGCAGTGCATAATTTCATGCTTCACCCTTTTATACTTACTCTCGAATCAAGAGAGTTCGAGTTAATCTAGCAAACAATCATGTCATTCGCCTTGGCATCCATCGACATCTAGTATTTAGAGTGGGAATTTGCCGCCTCGAGTGTCGAAATCGAATTCAAACTGTGCCTCATTTCACATTTAGGTGGACGGAGTTGGTTGGGCGAGTGGTTAAGTCACACTAACCCTAGTTTTACCCTTTCTTGCCCCAGTGCCATGGGAAAAGGTTGCTTTCAAGGAAGGTCGAACTGGTTCCTTGTCGTTTATACTCATTCCATCAATTCATGAGGAAGAGTTTCAAACATATGTAATATTCTCAGAAACACAAGTCATAGAGAAATAAATGCAGTAAATAGCAAAGGACATACAATATTTTTATAGTGGTTCAGCCAAGTTTTAGCCTACATCCACTTTATATTCTTTTGTTTATATCAATCAAACAATTTCAGATAAGTGGTGCCACATTACATAGTTTGAAAAACAAAAGAAAAGAAATACAAGCTCAAGTCAAGTAGTGTCGTAAATGCTCTGCATTCCATGCTTTCAGAAGATGGTCGTCATCAACGGTCGTTTACCTGAAAGCTCCTTTATTAAGCCTCCGATGAATGACGTATAGTCCTTTCCAAGCCATGAAAGTTGGCGTCGGGAAGGCACGCTTCAGTACTAGGTTTCCTGGTTTGAAAGTCCTTGATCGAACCTTTCGATTGTAGTATCGGGCAACCTAGTATCTGTGTTGTGAGGCATGCAAGTTAGCCTCATCTCTCTTCTCGTAAATCATGTCCAAAGATTCAAGGAGAAGAGCTTTATTCGTCATAGGATCATATTACGTTGTCCGATGAGAGGGGACTCTAAGCTCCACTGGGGTGATTGCTTCCGAGCCATATGACAATGAGAATGGAGTGTGGCATGTTGTTGTCTTGTAGGTGTCTAGTATGCCCATAGAGCCAAGGGTAATTCATTAACCCACATGGCCTTCACCTGCTCCAATCGTTTTTTTAGAATGGACTTAATGATCTTATTCACAGCTTCTACTTGCCCATTTGATTGCGGATGTGCCACAACGGTGTACCTCTTCTCTATGCGGTACCGTTGACAGAAATCTCTTAGTTCTACGCCGTCGAACTGGGTCCCATTATCGGTTATGATGGTTCTCGGGATTCCAAATCGGCATATAACATTTCTGGCATTGAAATTGATCACTCGCTTGGTCTTGATTGTAGTTAGCTGTCAGCCTCTGCCTACTTCGTAAAGTAATCCATAGCCACAATCGTGTACTTTGCTCCGCCTTTGGCAATTGGGAGGCTCCCAATAATGTCAATTCCCCATACAAAAAACGACCATGGACTCACCATCGAGATAAGATGGCTAGGTGGGGCCCTAGGAATCCCCACAAATTTTTGACACTTATCACAGAGTCGTGAATAATCAACTACGTCTTTATTTATGGTTGGCTAGAAGTATATGTACCGCAGTATCTTCTTTGCCAACGTCTGTCCTTCGGTGTGATCACCACAATCGCCTTTATGTACTTCCCTCATTACACACGTGACGTCGTCATGGGATATATATCGGAGCAACGGAATGGAGAACCCCGTTTTGTAGAGCTTACCATGTTGCATAATATATCTGGAAGCCTTGTGCATAATGGCATTCCCCTGATTCTTTCTCTCTGAAAGGATTTCATGCTGCAAGAAATCCTTTATGGGGGTCATCTAGGATTCTCTTTTAGGCTCGTTCTCCAACACTTAGTCAATTTCCATTTGATCAATGCTCGGAGTATCTAGTGTTTCGATCGGGACCATTTCCGTGTCTTCTGGGTTATTGAAACTGGCTTGTTTGGCCAATTTGTCAACCTTTTGGTTTTCTTCCCTCAGAATATAAGAGACGCTATAACGCTTCAATCCATCCAGTAGCTCCTCGACTCGTTCTAGATAGGCTACGTGTCATGGCCCTTTTGTCTGAAACTCCTTGCGAACCTAAAATACAACAATCTAAGAATCGTAGTATGTATACCGGACGCAACCACTCCCAATTCTCTTATAAGTCTCAGTCTGACCTCAGGGATTCATGCTCGGATTCATTATTAGTAGCGGGAAAGTTCAATCATAAAGCATAATAGATCGATCGTCCTTCGGGGGTTATTAATACAACTCCGACGCCGGACCGTCGATCGTTTCGAGCACCGTATGTGTAAAGCTTCTAGGTACTTGATTCTAACTTGGATCCCGAAGGGACAGTCTCTTTGTCCAACATATCTTCTTTAGGGATGGTTAATTCAGCTATGAAATCTGCTAATGCTTTCCCATGGATGGACTTCCTTGGAAGGAAAGTGAGGTCGAATTGGCTTAGTTCAGTGTTCCATTTGAGCAGTCTTCTAGACGCCTAAGGTCGTTGAAGGACCTGTTGCAATGGCTGGATCGGTGTATATTATGATCGGATAACCTTCGAAGTAATGGCGGAGCTTCCTTGAAGCGATCAATAGGATGTAAGCAAGCTCTTCAATCTTCAGGTAATTGCGCTCTGCAGCTGCCAAATTCTTACTTATATAATACACTGGTCTTTGAACGTTATCCTCCTCACGAACAACAACTGAACTGATTGCATGTGATGATACTGCCAAGTACACGAATAGGTCTTCATGATCTACCGGCTTGGATAGTATCGGTGGTCTCTCTAAATGGTTTAGCAAGTTTTGGAAGGCTTCGACGCAATTCGGGGTCCGTTTGAAATTGCGCTTTCCTCATTTGATTAAGTCGAGGAACGAAATGCATTTATCTATGGACTTGGAAATAAATCTACTTAAAGCCGCAATTTTCCCTTTTAAACTCTGCACATCTTTAATTCTCCTTAGTTCATTGATATTTCTGATTGTTGCAATTTGATCCGGATTAATCTTGATTCCTCAAGAGTTAACGATGAAACCCAAAAACTTTCCCGATGCGACGTCAAAGGACCATTTCAAAGGTTTGAGTTTCATTCCGTAGTGTCGGAGGATGTTGAACATTTCTGCCAAATCCGAGACATGGTCGGTCAACCGCTTGGATTTCACCAACATGTCATCCACGTATACCTCCATGGACTTCCTAATATGATTGTGAAACATGCGATTCACTTGACGTTGGTAGGTATCCCTGGAATTCTTCAATTCGAAAGGCATCACCACATAACAATATAGCCCAAGGCCTGTGATAAAACTCGTATGTTCTTAGTTTGCACATGCATAGGAATCTGATTACATCCTGAATATGCATCCATGAAGGAAAGAAGCTCATAACCAGCTATTGAGTCGAATAGCTGATCGATTGTTGAAAGTGGGAAGCTGTCTTTCGGGAAAGTTTTATTTAAATTCGAAAAATTAATGCATGTTCGCCATTTTCCATTGGTCTTCTTAACGAGAACTGGATTGGATATCTAGTCGGGATATGTTGCGTCTCGAATAAAGCCATTATTTTCTTGCTTTTCAATTTTCTCTTTCAAAGTTGCAGACCTCTCCGGGCCAAGTATACGCCTTTTCTGTTTAACCGAGACACTCTTCGGGTTGACTTTTAGTGTGTGGTTAATAATAGATGGAGATATCCCACACATGTCAGCATGGGTCTATGCAAATACATCCAAGTTAGATTGCAAGAAATTTGTTAATTCCCTCGTCTGGAGGGAATCTAAGTAGGATCTGATTTCCAAGACCTTGGTCAGGTCGTTGTTATCAATTGGAATATCCACGGTCATTTCGTTTGGGGTTGTCCTTTTACTTGTTTGTTCATCGTCCTCCCTGGGATCAATATCCTCGGACGAATAATCGGGCGACTCCATTTAGGATGCTTCCTTTATTTGCTATGCGGACGCATCCTTAGTAGGAGGGGGCATTTTTAGGTTCCACACCGACTCCATCATGAACTAACTTCCATTCTGCCAGATAACATGCTCTTACATTCACTTGATCTACTCGGACCATTCCCACTCCAGCTTTGGTTGGGAACTTCGGCAGTAGACACCTAGGCACGATGCAGGCTCTAAATTTCGCTAGAGTCGGTCAACCAAGGATGGCATTCATGACAGCCCGCCCCGGACCAACCGACATTTCCCCAAAATGCGCTGTGCCAATGCCCGAATAGCACGGGACGGTCGTTAAAGAAAAAGGGTTTTGAAACGATGAATCATCAAGAACCTGTAGTATATCTCACATCGCATGGAATAAAATATAATAATAACATAAGTTGACATAAAACAGGTGAGACAGTGCATAAGTTGAAAACTAATCCATTAATACAACTTCAAAATACTATCTCTAAAGAAAAATAGGAAAGGTACACTACTAATGCGCAAAATAGTGACCGGCAACAATGCAGGGAGAATATATGTAAATAGTACATAGAAGCCTCCTGCTCATCTCCGAACAGCTACTCCTGCATAACCACCTAATCTGTCTCTAGTCTGCTCATTTAGGAGCACCTAAAGTAATAAGAAAAGACATAAAACTCTGGGTCATGCAAAAGTCTGGTATGAGCAATAGCAGCAAAACAAAACAATAATAGGTATAAATAATCGTAACTGAACCTGGACCTGCAACCAAAGAGTTAGCACAACAAGATGTACAGTACTCTAAGGTAACACTAACATAAAGTGTAAAGTGGAAGTGCACATGTCATGGTGATAGCAAACATCAAACATAGCAATCATCCTCACATCTTTCACTCAGTGTGTAAAGCATACGATATCCACCACTTCGATCACCCAATCATTTGCTATGATCACTTTGCCTTTGGGAGTCACAATGGCCCCATTGCACTGATTCATAGTCCATAATTCGTCTCTCAGTGGTGAACCAAAATTATGGATACCGATAACCCCTTTGCCCACGTCCCGCAGCAAGCCCAACTCTAAAGGTTAACTCATTGGTTCCCAGCTGGATCCTGAGTAATAATGTAACGACCCTAGGTCCCACATCGTGGAAGCATGTGTGAAGTGGGTACTTATATAGTAGAGCTCATCTCTTACTAATGCCGAGACCTTTTGAGGAACAAAACCCTGCACCAATACGGTGGCTAAGTTGGGGACAATATCTTGCGTGAACGGAGGTGCGGGCTGTTACAGTGGTATCAGAGCCAATACCCAGCCGGAATTGGGGCTCCTGTATGGACCACAACACTTGCGTGAGGAGTTTGTGAACCAACGGGAACGTTGGGCTCTTTAGGAGGAGAGAATGTAACGCCCCTAAGTCCCACATCGTGGAAGCATGTGTGAAGTGGGTACTTATATAGTAGATCCCATCTCTTACTAATGCCGAGACCTTTTGAGGAGCAAAACCCCACACCTATACGGTGGCTAAGTTGGGGACAATATCTTACATGAACGGAGGTGCGGGCGGTTACAAATAACTTCTCACTTGGACCTCCTTCGCATCTCAGGTTTTGGTTGAATTAGTTTTGATCTTTAGAAGAGTTCACAATTGTCTTCGCGTGGTAGAAGTACGAATTCGAATCAGTTTGGAGTCATCATCTTGGATGAATTGACAAAGTATAGGAAAGCTCGGATTCCCGCTCTCGGAATCCCGTTCTTGAAATCCTGCTTTTGGATTCCTGCTCTCGGAATCCCGCACTCGGAATCCCACTCTCGGCTCTCGAAATCCCACTCTCGGAATCCCACTCTCGGAATCCTCTCTCGGAATTCCACTCTCGGAATCCCGCTTTCGGAATCCCGCTCTCGGAAACCCGCTCTTGGAATCCTGCCCTCGAAATCCCACTCTCGGTTCGTGACCACCCCCCGGCTCGTGACCACCCCTTCCCGGCGCGTGACCACCCCTTCCCGTCTCGTGACACCCTTCCTCGGTTCGTGAGTCCTCATGTTGGAGCGGCTCGTGACCATTATTAGCAGTTCGTGACCATCATCTTAGAGCGATTCGTGAGACATACCCCTTAAGGAATCAAAGTTCTCCTGTGCGGTTCGTGAAGCGTACCCCCTTCAGGAATCGATGTTCTCCTGAGCGGTTCGTAAGGCATACCCCCTTCAAGAACCGGTCTTCTGCAGTTTTTCCAGCAATCTAATTTCGCCAAATGATGGCATTTTCAACCATTCTAATCTTACTATGAAGTCACAAAACATACCAAACAACAGCAGTAACATGTAGAATCAACCAAAAACGCCAAAATATCAATAACATGAAATATTTTAGATCAAACATACCCAAAAAACATGATTTTCCTCTTAATCGCCTTAAGCATGTTTTAACTATAAGATTAGCAAACTTAACCCAAATTAACCAAATTTTCACCAGTGACATAAAATAGCATTTTAGAATTTCTAAATATTTTTTCAAATTTTTATAATGCATAATTTCGCTAATTATCAATAATCGCCCCTAATTAGTTGTAATTAGTGAATAATAGTGCAAATCACTCACCTTAGCCACAAATAAATTTCAAATCTGAAACTCTAACTGATTTGGCACAGTTCCTAATGTATTCCAATAGCTCTATCTCGGTTTCTATGCTAATCTCCCTTAATTTGATGTTGATTTGGCTAATATATGATTAGAAAGTGATTTAAGATGAATTTAGAAGGCGGAGGCCATTGCTAGGTTTGAAGAAATGTTTATGGCGGCTGAGAAAATGAAAAGGAACCATTCTCTAACTCATTTCAACCCTCCCATAACCCTAATCCCAAAATGGGTTGTGGGCCTAGCGGCTAATTACCATATTAAGCCCGGTTAAGCTGTTTATCACATTCCAAACCTTATTTCAGCCATATCTCCCAAACGGTAAGCCCGTTTAATTAATGTGACCACTACGGAAAGGTAAACCATCATCCAAATCCAATGGAAGTGGTTTTAGGTCAAAACTCCTTATGAATCAAAAGTTGTAGGCAAAACAAGATTCGCCAGGGGTGAAACGATCATTTAAAAATCGGCAAGAACATGGGAAATGACCCCAATAGTCGTTCCCCAAAGTTACCTGACCATACGACTTCATATAAAAATTAAATAAATATTCTACAATCCTCCATACGTAGAATGCGGGTCGTTACACTCTCCCCTCTTAAGAAATTTCACCCTCGAAATTCCTTAACCAAAACATACAAAGGTAGCCCGCATGCCTATTAACCATTTACAAACAATCAAACATACATAACAAGCCTATCCTAGCATGCAGTTTACTAACACAGAAGTACTATAATTATTAAATTCTTACCAGGCAAAAAGCTCTGGATATGACTTCCTTATGTTCTTCTCGGTTTCCCAAGTACAGTCATTCTCATTATCACACCATTGATATTCGTCTCTTCCTTGGAGATGATTTCTATTAGGTTAGGATCGTCCCTCTGACTGGAACCAATCCGCTCAATCAAAGTCGGTCTAATCGTCAAACTTGCTAACATCTCTGGACCCAATCCATACTTAGGTCTGAAATCATATCCTGCGATATACTCTAGTTGCTTCCATTCAAGAAACATAGCATCTACACTGGCATGTCTCCTACTCAATGCATTAACTACCACATTTAGTATGGTACCACAGGTATCCACGTATACTGTCATCTCTTCATTTCCCATTGCCAGAATCCTATAGGTAATAGTCTACTCAAGAGAAGAAAATAGGAATAAACATAGCAACCATAACATCCATCAAACAATTCCTATCTACTGCTAAAGACATGAATACGTCGATACTTGTATGACTGGTCCAACCAATATCAAGGGCCAATGGAATCCCCAGCCCCAAACGGACTACCGCACGTCGAACGTAAGTTTATCCTCCAAGGATAACTAGATCACGTCCAACGGATCCAAGGTAAATGGGCGTCTCTAGATACCCCTGCTTCGAGTTCGCCAGAACACTCCAAACTTTCGATGATTCCTTGGCACCTCATCAGAAGAGCTATCCACAACTCCATCTTCAACTCGAGTCCAACCCAAGTCAATCCATTATCTTGCAGCCTTCTCGAGCCCCACTCGAGTAATATCATAGCCCTATCGAGTCTAACTCAGGGTAGTCCAAATCATCGAACAGTCTTATCATGTCACGGTTGCCCATCACTCCTCGAGTAAACCAAGACATCATTCAATGGAAATCACATAAACTACTTATATCTCATGCAAACCATCCTAGTCGAACTTGACATTCCCCAAGCTCAAGCCCCAAAGGCCTAAACCAATATTAGACAAGCACTCAAGGAACATCTCCTTCGAATCCAGACAATCTACATGAGATGATATGAACAAAACAACCAAACACTCGAGCACTCATAATTAACTCTAGCTATCCTCGCCAATCCTGCTTCGAAACTATCGTTGATCGCATGACAACCCGTGCCATATGTCAAGGGTAAATAGCGACCCCAGCTCTGGCCAGACTGCTGCACGTCCAACATACATTTGCCTCCCAGAGACTACTAGAACTTATGACAACGATAATCTCTCTATAACTCTTATCGGCATCGCCGACAACTATCCACAGACTCAGACCTAGTCTCTAGTATCCGTTGCCCACAAACTCAAGTCCAATATGAGCCATTTCCCTACTCGTTACATCTCCAAGATTAACGAACAACCATTGTCTATGAGTTTAAGTCCAACTTGAATCGTCCTAACCTTTGTTGCATCCCCACGATCAACGAACACATCTTATCGCTTCGAGATTTCCCCATTGAATTTTCTCTGAAGTTATTACCATTCTTGAACCAAAGGGTACATCAACATAAAGTCCTAAACAATCCATAGCAATCACTCATTTACTACGTAATACCATAACACACATGCTATTCACACAACATTTAAAAATGTTTCCTAAGGCCCTTCCTTCACGATTCATGGCCGACCCAAATCTCTTTGTTCCACAAGTTCCCGTTATTATTGCTATCACTAGGTAGGTACCCAATACCACCCCTACCCTTGGAGCCAATCGACTCCCAAAATAATGGTAAACCCAGTAAAGCCCAAAACAAAGCAATTACAAGCAACATACATCCATGACTCGATAAGACCAAATCACGACAAATCATGCAAAGGCTAGTCGAACCACCGATCGGGCTCGTCACAACTAAAGGTATATCGATTATCTCGGGTTCCAATCCCAACCTACCTACCAGGCCACTAGATACGAAGGAATGGGAAGCCCCGGTATCAAAAAATACTCGAACAGGAACATCATAAATAGAAAGCATACCTTGAATAACGACACCCTTTCCCTTCTACGCCACAGTTGGGGCATTCGACGAAGAAGGAACAACATTGATGGCAATGCTTTCACAATCTCTGGCATAGTGGCCCTTCTTGCCACAACTAAAGCACTCGCCATCTTTCTTATTCTTCTTTTTCTGACCATCCTTGGTTTGGTCTTGTTTCCTCTTATTCTAGGAATTATTCTTGCCTCCACCCATTGCCTGCGGCTTTGGCTCCTCTGCAGATGTAATAGAAACCTCGGTCTTCGACTTAGGGTAAAGGCTCTCAGTACTCATTGCCTTTCCCACGATAGATTCAAAAGTCTCATCGATATGGTTTATGAGTCTCTCCCCCAAGTACTCATCCAGGCCAATTATGAACTTCTCGTTCTTCTTTTCGACTATATCAATAAGGAAAAAACCATACTTCGATAAGGTATCAAATCCAGCAATATACTCCGAGACTGCCCTACCATTCTGCTTAAGCTCCAAGAGTTTCCTAAACAATTCCGATTTCTGAGCGGCTGGAATAAACTTATCACTGAATCAGGCCTTAAACAGATTCTAAGTAACTTGATCCTCAGAAGTAGGTGCTTTATTAGCATTCAACCAATTCATCGCCCATCCTTGAAGTTGATGCAATGCTAGCTTTCTCTTCATCGCATCATCGATTCCCAAATCCTCAAAGATGCGTTCACAACTATCAAGAAAATCTTGAACCTCTGTAGCCGATTCCGTTCCATGGAACGACTTCCCACCAAGACTAGTATAATCCTTGCATAGCTTGGGGAAATCGGCTCTAGGCGCCTGCACCGCTGCACCACCACCGTTAACAACATTAGGAACTGCTCTCTGAGCATCCCTAAGCATCTCTCGCATAAAGGCAGTAAACATCGTCCTCATATTAGAGACATTCCCATTTTTGGCCCTTGAACCTGTACTCCTTGTATATCGGCTCATCGTTCAATCTGTAAAGAGAAAACGATTAACCATCTCCTTAGTGGTGCCAGTGCAGTGCAACTTCATCCTTAGCTATACTAATAGTATATATATCTAGCTTTTGGAAACCAAAATATCACAAATACACGCTCTCATATACGTATATTATCTCTCCCTGATGTCTTCCCCTATGTTAACTATGCAACCTAGGCTCTGATACCAAGTGTGATAGCCAGCCTCGGACCAGCCGACATTTCCCCGAAATGAGTTGTGCTAATGCCCGACTAGCACGTGACGGTCGTCAAAGAAAAAGGGTTTTGAAATGATGAATCATCAAGAACCTATAGTATATCTCACATCGCATGGAATAAAATATAATAATAACATAACTTGACATAAAACAGGTGAGACAGTGCATAACCTGAAAACTAAACCATCATAGTAGCGGAATCCAAGATACAACTAATGATCCAAACCATTATTACAACTTCAAAACACTGTCTCTAAAGCAAAATAGGAAAGGTACACTACTAATGCGCAAAATAGTGACCGACAATAATGCAGGGAGAATATATGTAAATAGTACCTCCTACTCGTCTCCGAATAGCTACTCGTGCATAACCACCTAACTTGTCTCTAGTCTGCTCGTTTAGGAGCACCCAGAGTAATAAGAAGAGACATAAAACTCTAGGTCAAACAAAAGTCTGGTATTAGCGATAGCAGGAAAACTAAACAATAACATGTATAAATAATCATACCCGAACCTGGACCTGCAACCAAAGAGTTAGCACAACAGGATGTATGGTACTCTAAGGTAACACTAACATAAAGTGTAAAGTGGAAGTGCACATGTCATGGTGATAGCAAACATCAAACATAGCAATCATCCTCACATCTCTCACTTAGTGCGTAAAGCATACGATATCCACCACTTCGATCACCCAATCCTTTGCTACGATCACTTTGCCCTTGGGAGTCATAATGACCCCATTGCGTTGATCCATAGCCCATAATCCATCTCTCAGTGGTGAACCAAAATCATGGATACCGATAACCCCTTTGCACACGTCCTGCAGCAAATCCCAACTCTAAAAGTTAACTCATTGGTTTACAGCTGGATCCTGAGTAATAACTTCTCACTTAGACCTCCTTTGCATCTTGGGTTTTGGTTGAATTGGTTTTAATCTTCAGAAGAGTTCACAATTGTCGTCGCGTGGTAGAAGTACAAATCCAGTTCAGTTTGGAGTCAACATCTTGGATGAAGTGACAAAGTATAGGAAAGCTCGGATTCCCGCTCTTGGAATCCCGTTCTCGGAATCCCACTCGGGTTCGTGCTTTCAGAATCCCGCTCTCGGTTCGTGACCACCCCCTGGTTGACCACCCCTTTCTGGCTCGTGACACCCTTCTCTAGTTCGAGAGTCCTAATACTGCAGCGGTTCGTGACCATCATCTTGGAGCGGTTCATGAGACATGCCCGCTTCAGGAATCGAAGTTCTCCTGGGCTGTTCATGAGGCATACCACCTTCAGGAATCGAAGTTCTCCTGGGCGGTTCATGAGGCATACCCTCTTCAGGAACCGGTCTTCTGCAGTTTTTCCAGCAAGCTAATTTCGCCAAACGATGGCGTTTTCAACCATTCTAATCTTACTATGAAGTCACGAAACATACCAAACAACAGTAGTAATATGTAGAATCAACCAAATACACCAAAATATCAATAACATGAAATATTTTAGATCAAACATACCAAAAAAACATGATTTCCCCCTTAATCCCCTTAAGCATGTTTTAACTACAAGATTAGTAAACTTAATCCAAATTTTCACCAGTGACATAAAATAACATTTTAATTTCTAAATATTTTTCCATATTTTTATAATGCATAATTTCGCTAGTTATTACTAATCACCCCTAATTAGTTGTGATTAGTGAATAAAAGTGCAAATCACTCACCTTAGCCACAAATAAATTTCAGATCTGAAACTCTAACTGATTTGGCACAGTTCCCAATGTATTCCAGCAGCTCTATCTCAATTTCTATGCTAATCTGCCTTAATTTGATGTTGATTTGGCTAATATGTGATTAGAAAGTGATTTAGGATGAATTTAGAAGGTGGAGGCCATTGCTAGGTTTGAAGAAATGTTTATGGCGGCTGAGAAAATGAAAAGGAACCATTCTCTTACTCATTTCAGCCTTCCTATAACCCTAATCCCGAAATGGGTTATGGGCCTAGCAGCTAATTACCCTATTAAGCCCGGTTAAGCTGTTTATCACCTTCCAAACCTTATTTCAGCCATATCTCCCAAACAATAAGTCCGTTTGATTAATGTGACCACTCTAAGGAAAGGTAAACCATCATCCGAATCCAATGGATGTGGTTTCAAGTCAAAATTCCTTACCAATCAAAAGTTATAGGCAAAACAAGGTCCGCCAAGGGTAAAACGGTCATTTAAAAATCAACAAAAACCGGGAACATGGAAATGACCCCAATAGTCGTTCCCCAAATTTCCACGACCATACGACTTTGTATGAAAGTAAAATAAATATTCTACGTTCCTCCGTACATAGAATGCGGGTCGTTACAGCATTATATGGCGAATCTATATCCATAACAAGAAACGGGAGGATTCATACTCCTCTGCAATCTCCCTCTTCGAGTTCTACGGATAAGTCAATCACACCCACTGGTGTTGTTGTTGAACCGTTAAAACCTCGTATCCATCTATTGCACGGTTTAAGATCTTTAGCTTCCAACTTCATCTGGTCAAAAGCCTTTCTAAATAAAATGTTCATGGAACTTCCACGGTTAATTAAAACCTTTCGTACTATCGTTGGATCAATTATAACTGATATTACCAAAGGGTCTATGCTTGGAGTCTCTACTCCCATGCTTTCTCGATCGCGAAAGACAATTTCATAAATCAATGTTTTCTATTGTTTAATTGGTATAGCATCTTTAGGAAAACCGCATTCCCCTACATCAAGATGCTTTGCTGCATTGACAAACTATTCCATGGCCCTAGTACTAAAACCTGCCGTGTAAGGTCCCCGAACTACAATATTGATTACTATTCCTTTTCCTTTCTGTTAGGTGGTAGCTCTAGGAGCTGCTTGCCCTTGATTTGGAGCAAATAATCCCCTGTCTCTTGGGGCAACTCTATACTCATCAAGTTTTCCTTCTCGTAGTAGTCATTCTACTACATTTCTTAGGTGTTGGCATTCGTTTGCTAAATGACCGTAAGCCTCATGAAATAGGAAAAACTTTCCGGTTTCACGTTCTTTTTTCTGTTGAATCCCTTGGTGGAGGTTTCTTGTATTGAATTACATTACAAATATCCAAATAAATGTTTTCTAGAGTATCATTCAATGGCGTGTAGCTATCAAAAGACTAGAATTGGGGTCTTTTCTTGGAATCACCCCTCCTATTCCTATTTCTCTTGTTGTTGTTCTTACCCTGGGAAGCATTTCCTTCATTCTATCTGCCGACATTAACCTCAACCTTTCTTGAGATGTCTCCAGACTGCTTTATGGTGACATTTATTTGGATTTCCTCCCTTACAACTTCAATCGATCTACTTTTTCTGTTCGAATTCATCTCTTTCTGTCGCAGGCGTATATTTGCTTGATCTCATGAAATAACTCAATGGTAGTAGGAGGTTTTTCAGCCAAGTATCTCTCAGAATCAATGTCCTTGTCTACCCAATCAATCATTGCCATCACAATGGTCTCGGGGTTTGGATTGCTTACTTTTATGACTGCCATTTGGAAGCGACCCAAATATCCCCTTAAGGATTCTCCAGGAGCCTGTTTGATCACCAGGAGCTCTATTATATGTTTGGATTTCTTGACATGCAGTCGGAATTGGGTCAAAAACTTTTCACTCAGATCCTTGAAACTTGGAACCGATCGAGGTAGAAGTCTGGTAAACCACATCAAAGTGACATCCTCCAGGTATATCGGAAAAGCTTTACACATTATAGCATTAGGAGCTGCAGCAGCATTCATATACCGTGAGTATCACATCAGGTGCTGACGTGGACCAGTACTTCCCGAGTAACGGTTCATCGTGGGTAAACTAAATCGCCTTGGGAATTGCATCTCCAAGATGTCATATGTGAAGGGAGTGTTGCTACGGTCTATTCCCCAGTCTTCATTGGTATACCCCTGACTATCATTCATTATCCAATGTATCATCGTTGCTACTTCGGTATTTGTCAACATATGTTTTGGTTCAACGCTCTCGGCTTTTCGAGATACTTCTGCTCTTTTTTCAAGCAGCGTCATTTGATTTGTCGCCCGAGCGGAGTCCCTTTGCCCCTTACGATCTCGGTCAGTCACAGGACGAGTGGGTTGAAGGAGTTGAGCTTGAGTGGGTTGGACAATGTTCGGGTCCCTAGGAAGGATATGAGATCCACACATTGGTAGTAGCATAGGTTCTGCTAGGCTAGGATCGTTACGGCCAAGATAAACTGTTGCATCTTCTTGAGAACCCAGTGAGCCAAATCAGACTTCTTCAAGATTCTCGGGTCTTTCCAAAGGTATCCTTTAGCGTGGATGATGCTCATTTTCCTTAGAGAAAGATGAATCTCCTTCTTCTCGGTGATGAGTAGGTGACGGTGTTCTTTATCTTCGAAGTTCGTCCATTTGTCTAGCCATCATATTCATATCATTACGGATTGCAACGTTGTCCCGTCTCTAAGCTTCTAGGGAAACATTGGCTCCTCCAATATGGCAAGCAAGCGTGCAAAGTCATTTTGAGAAAGAGGTGTTGAAGCAGGAGCTTGATTGTTTGTCACTGCAGTTGGCTCAGATACTCCAAAAGCGGGTCGGGTCGGGTTCGACCTGGGTGCACTCGACCCAGGGTCATTTTACCCAATGGCATTCTCTGGTAGTGTCTCGATTTGCAATCCATCTCGTGGCTCTTCGTTGGCCTCATTTCTTCGAGAAGTTTGCTGGTTTTTATCCTTTCAAGGAGCCATGGTATTCAAAATTTGTTGAAATCGTTGAAAACTTCGAAAATGATGAGAATACCGATTATTTCTTCAGACTTGGTGATCTAAACAGTATAATAATAATCCAGAAAGCTGAGAATTCAAACTTCTCAGTGAAAGCACCAAAATATTAGACCAAAAAATGGCATTAACACCCAACAAATAAGATTATATAGAGATCAATGAAGAAAGTAGACTAAAAGCAAGAAAAAGCAAGCAAACACATAGGATTTATAGTGGTTCGGCGTTAATGAGCCTACAACTACTTTATAATTCTTCAATTCAATAGAGAACTACAAGTACAAGGATTATAATCACTCAAATGCTTGAATAAAATTGACTTTTTCTCCAATATATGAAATAACACTCAAGAATTTCAAGGTCGATAGTGGGTCGGATAGAAATGGCAGATATATAGTAGAGTGTTCACAAATTCAAATGGCCAAAAGTCCCCTTTTTCTATGTTGGATCGGGTATATATAAGGGTTTGGATAGGAGACTTTGGCGGGAGAAGCTACTAAATGGGTGGCATCATCTCCAGCTTTGTAGCAATGCAACAGATTGGGTTCGTGCAAGTAGTGGGGGACGGTTCGTGGCCACGTTGAAACTGAACCGCTAAAGTAGAAAGTAGTGAGCAGTTATACATTATGCTTTGAATCTGCACTCGGATCGGTTCGAGTTTATTCAACCCAGAGCCTCCTTTTTCGTTCGACCCATAGATACAATATCCAGCTCGATCCGAAGTTCTGAAATCTGTTCGACCTGAGGCCCTATAGTCAATTCGACCCGAATTCTGGCCCTCGAATGGATATAACTCTTGATCTCTTATAAATGTATCTATGATAGTTTGGACTTTGTATGGCCTCGTGGCAAATTTGGCCAACAAACATGATATCTCTAAGGCTATGTAATATAAAAATAACATCAACAACATTGGTGAAACCATTCAGAAATTAATGAAATCTAGAAATAAAGAAAAATGGAATCTAGAAATAATGTAAAATCATATGGATCCATATCAATGTTAGTGGGAATAAGCTATGTTGCACGTGCCACAACAACGGGAGGCCGAAGCCTACCAAGTACCAGCAACAATGATTGCGCCTAAAAACTGTTCCAAAGGTCCAACAGATGGCTGTAGCCTAACAGCTGACCCAAAGGTCTAGTACTGGCAACAACAATAGTAGAATGTGTCATAGACTTCCAAATAGTAATCCGAACAATGATAATAGTGCAACCCATATCACACATTCTTACTTACCGGTTTACTAAAAGTTAGCCAACTGCACATTAGTGTATCTTAAATTGAACACGTCTAGAGTTAGCTGATATAGAAAACCTTGTGTCCTATACCACATGGCTTGACATCTCCTTGTCCTTTTCTCGAAGCGTACAAAAAATATGTAGTTTTGTATGGAAAATACTTGCTTCGAGAAAACAAGTTTTATAATGAATTTTCAAAAACTATTTTGAAATTATTTCTTTAGAAATCTCTTTATAAGTAAAGAATATTTATTTATATAAAATAACTTTGGAAGTATTTATATTTTTATAAATCAGTTTCATGACCCGTTTATTTCGAAAACCAATATTAAAATCCGTTCAAAAATGATTTATTAAACATGGGCATGAAAATAGCCAAAAGTAATAGAAATTCATCAAAAACAACATAACAAAATTCACGGTAAAATTCACCAGTTCGATATATGAATGTTAATGTTGGTGTTCCCTTATAGGATCAAGCCTATTGAAATCAATAAAAAAGAAATGCTTATAATTATTATTAGAAGCTGCACATCACTTAGAAAAATCCAACATCAAAGCTTTAGAACATTGAGGATAAAATGCAGTAAAATAAGGTCAACCTGGCAACATTTTCCTATTGGTAAGATTGATCTATTCTCATGCCAAGGTTGATCCTAAGATCCTACAAGAACTTAGGTCTTCCTAATGGTTAGATCTGTTACAGTAAAGTATGCTCATTGTTAGGGATTGAGATGGTGGTGATGATGGTTTTGATGACAACAACTTTTTTAACTATTATTATTATGAAATATATACTAACACTATTCTCTAGAATATATATATATATATATATATATATATATACAGGAAATATACGTAGGTATTGATTATTGAAGCTGTACAGTTTAAAGATTCAAAAACTCAAAGAGGAAGATTTCAAGATAGAAGATTCGTGAGTAATAAAAGTTTAAGAGTTCAGAAAATAAAAAGTAACAGAGTCTAGATTTATTGTTAAAACTCTAAAATAGCATTGATTCCTTATTTCAAATCTTTCTTATCTATATGATTGTCATTAATTTTATATTAAGTTTGAATATAGTTACTTAAGTATTAATTCCCTTTACTTATATTTACATCTTCAGTTTTAAAGTATTTAATACATTTATATTTATAGTTTTATATCATTTCTATATATTTTTAAATCATTCTTATATATTTGTTTTTAATATCTTTTTTTACTCCAAACACTCTATTTTAATATATAGTAAGATAGTTTGTTTTAATTCAAGATTCACCACAGTTTATTTAAACATTATATGACCTGATTTGAAATTTTTATTTTTCAAAAATCATGAAGGCATCTCAACATGGCTAACCCCCAACGTCGACATGGTGACCATTGGATTTCAAATTCAAATTTTGAAAAGATTTCCAATCTTTTTTGAAAGTTTCCGACTGCTGGGGGACTATAAATAGTCTTCTAAATTCAAGATTTAATAACAAATTTCATTATCTTCCTCCTTCCTTATCTTCTCTCCATTAAAACTCTTAATTTCTTAAATTATGTACTCATACTCTACGAGTTCCATTGAGAATCACATCAATATTTTTCTAGTTTGATTCTCTACCATACTCTCTCAAAGATTCAAGTGTTGCCGCGAGTTATAAGTTTTCTGCAATCAAAGATCGCAAAATCAAGTTCTATCGAGTCTATCTACCAAAATAGATATTGAACAGGTATAATCGTAGCCTGTTCAAATCGACTGGATGTGATTGTAGCTCGGATATCAATTAAGTCTTACTGTACTCCAAAAGCAAGCAGGGTGTACCTTATGGCCTCGAAATCGAGGAATTGTAAAATTGGATACTATTTAGAAAGAAATCCGCATCAACCTAGAGTTGTATGGGACTGGATGTAGGGTAACCCCGAATCAATATAAAATTCCCGTGTGTGCTTTCCATTTACTGCTTCCTATTTATTATTATCTACATCTGTATTAGATTTTGTGATCATTTCATAATGATTGCATTTCATTCTGAATAACTCAAAAAGGTCTCCAAAACTCATAAAATCCATTAAACACTATTCACCACCCCTAGTGTTTGGTTTGCCTTAAGATCCTTAATCCGCATTTCCCAACACCCGGTTCATATTCAATTTTGAGCCTATTTTCATCAAGATTCTAATGATATTTTGGCACGATAGTAAGCATATTCGAAGATCAAAATACGGAATATAAAACAAGAAAGATGCAACATGGGTATGACACAAAAAAGGAGTTACAAGCTCTCAAAAATGAACTCGCAACATCTTGGTTGCTATGAGTATACAAACTACATTTTTTGACTTATAGTAATTCCAAAGTTCAACAAATCACAACATGCAAGAAGAACAAATCTAGAAGAGTGAATTTACAATTCATCTTGAGTGGATTAGCCATGATTTACAGTAATTTGAGAGCAAGATAGGGGCTTTTGAGCTTTAGATAGGCTGTAAAATCCTGTAGATTACAGAAAGTTATTAAATCACTCTAGCAAGTTTCTCTCTTTATTTTTCGTTTAAAATAGCTTGAATCTAAAGTTGGAGGAGGAGGAGTTCCATATTTTTTACACTTTCGGTTTTTAGAGGGAATGAAACGTATCTACGAATAAAGAGTATGTGTTTCTCATTTCCATTCTACACTTAATTTACAAAATTTTCCCTTGGGCTTATGGTTGAATCATACAACCCATTAGTCTAAGTGTGTTATGGTTAAGTAAATTAAGCTATTAGTCTTTGCTAATACAATGGTTCAACTTTGTTTAGCACGCTTTAACACAAGATACACACACTCTCATATTTGTAACTTAACAAAAGTATTACATAACATTCATAACATTTATTTAGCCAATTTCAAACATGATTTTTAAATATAAACACAACTTTCTTTACATTTTCTTTTTGCTTAAGAACTTATATTTTTAACAACATAATTTACACAAAATTCATTTACCTATTTAAATATATTCACAAACCACATGAAAATATTTTAAGCACTTAAGTATGATTCCTAATCAATATTCCATATTTTTATTATTCAATTTCGACCCAATTTTAAATTTTAGTAACCACTTTAACAACCAAAATCATTGTTTAGTAGTAGTTTACAAAATTATTTCATTTTGACAAAATAAATGTTTCAACACATATTTTTATCTCTGGCACGTATCACAAGGTTTATAAGCTTCATTTCCTTAATATTTAAGTTTATCCAACAAATACATGTTAAATTTAATTTTCTTATCTCAGTATTTAAATTCAACTTATACTCAATTCAACACAACTACTCATATAATCCTGGAATTCCTTCATTTATATACTTAAATGGTTAAATGAGTTCCCCAATTTTGAATTTGTATTTTTTCCTCTGCTTTTAAATTACAAATCACATTATAATATGTTCATTGAGGTAATCAAAACTCGGATTATTACATGCTCTCCCCTTAAAGAAATTACAGTCCGTAATTTTCCTTATGACAATACACACATTTTTAACTTCAAATTTTAAATGAATCTTTAAAAATTTTCTCATTTTAGGAAAATATAATTCAAAATTTTAGCATGCATCCCAATTATAAGAAATGATATATTAAATCATTACATCCTATCTTTCACATAGAATATATTTTGAAAATCACACTCAACTTTTCGAACCTCATAATAAATTAATAACACCGCCTCGCCATTTGTTATGGAAAATCACTTGGTCGAATGATAGAAATTTTGATTACAAAATCAAAACGGCCTCATCATTTTCCCCGCTTATTGACAATAGGACTCGATGACGCATATGTTGTTTAAAATTAAACATGAGAGTGTATTTTATAAATGTTGCTTATGCTCAAAATATTTGCTTACATTTTTTTATATCTTTTATTCATACAGATAAGTATATTTATTTTACTATATTTTACAAACACAATTTCACTTAAATAAATTCTTTTACTTGTCTCAAAATAATATTAAGCCACAAATTTTAATGATTCCTTATATCACTTGGCTGCAAAGTCGAAGTAGTATCAACATTACCTCGCCCTGTCCTCCCACTTTCACAATATATTCAATGGCTTAATATTATCATGATTCGTATGGTATCCTTTAGTTTAACTATTTTGTTGCTCAAAAAGTGTGTTCAAACGTCCTATACTAGTGTTTAAGAAACACCTACCGATAATGTTGATCAGGCGTATCGGCCAAAAAATTTAAAGTACTCAACGGACAATTCAACACACTAGACAATCATAAGTTTCCCTTAGTAGTATTTATTTTATTATTACTTATACACTCAAATAAATACAACCGAGTAATTAGTTCACCTTAACAGTCTACCATTTATTACACCCTCTAATTATTCCCACGTATCAATTATTTACCCTGTGCTCAACTAAACCAATCTTCTAGTTTCTGATGCGCGCTCTAGTTAGTTTCTGAATTATTTACACTTACAAACTTAATATAAGCATCAATTCATTATCCTGGTAATTAATTCATTTTCCCATCCCATTTTAGTTAATTGATACGACTATTTATTGCATATTCCAAGGGACATAATTTTAAGTCTCACTAGCCTAAGTCCATGATATTATACACCGAAAGGATTTGATAAGATGAAGAATTTCCAAAAGGGTATACTATTGATAATAGAATTCAACTCATGGGATACAACAGAATTAAAAAAATTCCTCGACATATGCCCAACCTATTATTTACCCCAAGTATTCAAAACGTTTAAAGACAATGATTAAGGATAATGACGGAAGGATATAAAGGTAGACACGAATGTTATCCTTTATCGATGTAACGCATGTACAACTCAGGTTCTATTTTTGTTTATTATCTTTTTCTGAATCCTCTTCAATACCATTTTGTAGGGCCCTACCCTAAGACACGCGCAAATAAAGAATGTTATTTGGTAATACTATATGCTAGTGCAGAGAATACGGCTGGTTAAGAGTGAGTATTCATAAGTCTTGTATTAAACAAGTATCGAATACGTCGATTGGATGCTCTATATTTTTTTTCCTTACCTTAAGTGGATCGACATACTCGATACATCTCTAAATCAAAACTACGATGGTTAAGGATTTAAGAATAAAATATAACAACATCATAAGAAACATATCATAGAGCTGAATACACGTATATATAAACATCAAAATTTTTACATTACATGTACTGCATAATCAAATTGTTCTAACGAACCATACACAAATACAACACATTTCCAAATTAATGGATATACATGAGACACTATGCTCAACTACTCAAAATTAGTACTAACATCAAGTAGGATAGTCCAAGGTAGAAGCAAGGTAATGTAGGAGTCTACAGGAAATGACTAACCTAAAACAAATCGATCTAACCTGAATATATAAAATACATATGCCAATCTACATTAAATAAGATGGTTGGAATATGATAGGGAAAATATAAAGACACACAGCTGATTATTCCTTTTTATAGCAAGGGAATAATATAAACTCGAATCAACATATAATATATGAGATAATTACAACTATATCAACATATAATGGCCTATTGTGATTGATAATGACAACAAAGTATAAGTGTTCCCATAAAAAACATGTTGTTTAAGCTCAGAAGCTAAGCTATATAAATAAAATACCGAGAAACATCGAAGCAACAAGATGGAAACAAACACAACATCAACATATAGAACTCGTTTAAGAGTTCAAACCAATATAAATGTAATCATTGTATATAATCAACATGGTAGCTCTAAGGCTACATAAAATAAAATCAACATCAACAACAATGGTGAAAACATTTAGAAATCAACGAAATCTAGAAATCAAGAAAAAGGAATCTAGAAATATATAAAAACATATGTATCCATATCAATATCACTACAAGAATTTTCTGGTTTTCCTATGCCATTTTGGCGTAGGTATGGCGTAGGAAACAACAGTTTCCTACGCCCTACCTACGCCAAAACTAACGTCGGAAAATCTAGCATGACAAAAATACTCTACGCCTTTCCTACTCCATGCATAGTACGGTTTCCTATGCCGTTCCTATGCCAGTGTTTCCTACGCCGTTCCTACGCCAGATGTTTCCTACGCTGCTCCTACGCCAAAGGTAACATATATTTTCTACTCCGTTCCTACGCCAAATGTTTCCTACGCCATATTTTTAGACTATAATTGTCCTACGCCATACCTACGCCGCACGTTTTTCTACGCCATTCTTACACCCTATTTGCCATGCATTGTCTACGTCGTGACGCAATGTAAATAAATAAAATTATAGATTTTCCTACGTTTTTCCTATGCTTTTTAAATATTCTTTGCTATATTGTTGTCGTCAATTTATATTTTAAACCACCGCACATAAATGCAATAAAACCAAATAGAGCCAAATCAACAATATTATTAATATATATTCCAACAAAAACAATTTCATGATAATCAAATGTGATAAAGAATACTAGTAAATCCGAATACAGCTGCCCATAAGTGTGGTTGACATCAATAAACTATACATAACATGCTTGAACAAACTACTAAATTCATTCATAACATAAAATGAACTTCAAGATTTTTCCTGGTTAGATTTGATTTGCATCTCCGTCTAAACGCCAATACGCTAGATTTTTGAACTTTGAATAAGAATTAGTTCTTGATGCCGTCTTTAATGCGTTTAGTTCCTCCTTTAGCTTAGTTCTTTCCTGTGCATTACTCGCTTACCCTTTAAGTAGCGTCTTTATGTCTCTGCATTTAATTAAACTTTACATTAAACAAAATTCTACTAATGATAATTAGTGATGATGGCAATACTACTGGAAATCGTTAATCAATGGAACATAACATCTTGTCAATATTGTGCAATTCAAGAAAAAAGTTACATAATAATAGTGTAACAACCCGCAAAAATCAGAACCAATTTAAAAATTTTATTTTAGAAAATTTTAATGAATTTTGACAATATAAAATAATTTATTTAAATAATAATGATCACAAATTTGATTTAAATCGAAGATAGAATGAATAATTTAATTTTAATTATAAAAAGAGTTAGAAATAGCGCGGTAGTTTGAAAAGTCAAACTTGAACTTTGACTGACCATACAGGATGCAAAATTTAACGGATTTTAGTGAAACCAAAAATATTAGAATCTATTTAAAAATATCTTTCCAACGAATCCGAAAAATTGAAATTTCATAGCGGAAATCAAAAGTTATGGCCAATTCAATATTTAGAAAGGTCGCTATGAAATTTATAAAGGTCAAAATGCTACTTTTTGCATACGAAGGAATTTGAACTCGAAACCACTTCCATTGAGTTCAGAATGATGTTTCTACATTGAAAAACAGTAAACACTTATATATTTTGAGTTTCGGGATCTATTTGTTTAAAAATGTATTTTTAATATTAAATATATTGGCCTTAAAAATAGTCATTTTTCAAACGACCTCTGTTTTCGACGAAACCACTTTTGTTGGATCCGGGAAGTCAAAATATTGTTAAGTTTAATTTTTCATAATTTTTAGAATTAATTTGTGGCCGTGGCAAAAAGATTTCTGTTTTGTCAATTTACAGTAAATTTTAAACGACTTGAAAAAGGCCATTTTTCAAACAGTCTCAGAATTCGACGAAATTGGTCTCGTTAGAACCGTATCGTCATAAGAAAGCTAAAAATATATTTTTTAGAATTTTTAGAGGTCGTATGTGGCCCCGGCGTATTTAAATGTACGGTAGAAATTAAATAATTAATTTAATATTGTATTTTCAAGTAAAACCGAAAAAAAAACTGCTGTATATTTCGGAATTGGACCTTGGGACATAGCCCATCGCGTTCAGAAGGCCTCAAAACGTTAAGATCGACAGTAAGCAGGCCCAAATCCGAGAAAGTCCAAAATTCCACTTTATTTCACGAAATTCGGAATTTAACATTAAAATAATATAAAAAATCCGAAACCCTAATTCTCTAATGGCCAGCCGCCGCCAGAATTCGATGGCCAGAATTGCTTCAACTTCAAATGCTTAGATCTCTCAATCCGTTCAACGAAAATCGACGTATGACCTACCAAATCGAAGAGAATTCAGAGACCTTTCAATCTATACGGTTAAAATCGGGTTTTGGTGCACGGATTTTGCGGATTTTGGCTGAGAAGGTGCTGCGTTTATGGGTTATTTGTGGGTCCTAGGGGGGTGCGAGTGGGGCCCGGGTCTCGGCGCGGGTGTGTCTTGAGGTGGCCGACGAGGTGGTGGCTTCTGATCGTGGTCCGGGTGCTTGTGGTGGCGTGCGTGTAGAAGGAAGAAGGGGCGGCTATGGGTAGTTCGGCCGTGAGAAGAATGACGTGAGGAAGAAGGTTGCATCTCTTTTTTTTATATTATTTTATTATTTAATTATTTAATTTGTCCGATCTTTAAAAATTCATAACTCTTTCATACGAGGTCCGTTTGACGAACCGTAAATTGCGTTGGAATCACAAAATTAAGAGCTTCGCGATGGCGCAGACCGCAGCTGAAAAGGAGACAGTAAAATTTTGGCCAAAAATTCAATGTGAGGATTCTAATTTTATTTGTTTAATTAATTATAAATTATTTTCTTGCATTAAAAATAATTGTTTGATCATTTAATTCTGACCTGAAAAGTTGGGTGTTGTTTGGAATGATAATTGTTGCTTGTTGAATGATTGTTGTACATGATTTGCAAATCCGCTTGGAATTATATATATCTTATTTGCGGTTGGAGAATTGGATCTGAAATGAGATCATAACATATTTTATTCAGTATATGTATATATATGTTAAGATTGGATTAGAACTTGTAGAACAAATAAAATCCTCTTTTATTTTTAGAACATGTACACAAATGAATTTCTTTTTGTCCTTATAAAAAAAAACAAGTTTTTTATTTTTATTTTTATTTACATTTCTGTTATTAATAAAAGAACAAGTTTTTATTTACATTTCTTTGTAAATAAAAGAACACATTTAGAAAGCAAGTTTTTTATTTACATTTCTTTTGTAAATAAAAGGACAAATTTAGAAAATACGTTTTTATTTACATTTTCTATGGTTAATGAAAAGAATAAAATTATGTTAATCAATTTATTTTCATTTTCTATTGTAAGTAAAAGAATAAAATATGCTAATCATTTTATTTACATTTCCTAATGTAAAATAAAAAGAACAAAATTTGTGAATCATTTTTATTTTCATTTTCTATTGTAAATGAAAAGGATAAATATGTGAATCATTATATTTACATTCTCAAATGTAAAAATCTAAAGAACAAAATATATGAATCATTTTATTTACATTTTTTTATTGTAAATGAGAAGAACAAAATATGTGAATTATTTATTTACCTTTTCTATTGTAAATAAAAAGAATAGAATTTAGAGATACATTTATTTACATTTTCTATTGTAAATAAAAAGAATAGAATTTAGAAATATATTTATTTACATTTTCTATGGTAGGAAAAATAGAATTGTTAATGTTGAATATTTTATCGTCATTTTGAATGCGGTAAAAATAGAATTGTTAATGTTGAATATTTTATCGTCATTTTGAATGCGGTAAAAATAGAATTGTTAATGTTGAATATTTTATCGTCATTTTGAATGCGGTAAAAATAGAATTGTTAATGTTGAATATTTTATCGTCATTTTGAACGCGGTGAAAATAGAATGGTTAATGTTGTCATTTTTTATCGACATTTTTGGTGCGATAAAAATAGACAATGTTAGTGATTCATTTTTATCGACATTTTTGGTGCGATAAAAATAGACAATGTTAGTGATTCATTTTTATCGACATTTTTGGTGCGATAAAAATAGACAATGTTAGTGATTCATTTTATTCGACATTTTTGATGCGATAAAAATAGCGATGTTAATGGTACATTTCTATCGTCATTTATATGTGATAAAAAGAACAGAAACATGAGAATCATTTATCTACAACTCCTATTGTAAATGAAAAGAGTAAAAATATGAGGACCACTTTATTTACAACTTCTTTTGTAAATGAAAAGACCAAAATATGTCGATCATTTTATTGGTATTTCTATTGTAAATGAAAAAGAACAAAATAATGTGAATCCTTTTATTTACAATTTCTATTGTAAAGAAAAAGAACAAAATTGTGTGAACCATTTTATTTACATTTTCTATTGTAAAGAAAAAGTAAAAAGAGAGTTATGTTTTTTTATTTGCATTTTTAGATGCAAATAAAGCATAGAAAGAAAATTATACTTTTATTTGTCATTGTTTTGTTAAATAAAAGTAAAAGAGTTAAAAAGACATTTTATTTACCATTGTTTTGTTAAATAAAAGTACAAGATATAAAAGAACATTTTTATTAACATTGTTTTGTCAAATAAAAAGACAAATACACGAGATACACTTTTATTTGTGTTTTATGTACAAATAAAAGTACAAGATTAGAAATACACTTTTATCTACACTGTATTTGTTGAAATAGAATTGCTAACAAAATGAGTGTATCACTTTACTCATCTTTGTTGAAAACAGGAATTATGTGAAAATATAAGAATCACTTTTATTTGCATAATATACAGTAGAATTTATGCGAAAATATAAAATCCAATTTTTATTTGCAAAACTTGCATTAGAATTTATATTCTAATATACAATTGTATGGTTGGTCAAAATATACACTGAAAAGTATTGTTAAGAAACTTCATACAAATAAAGAATAATGGAATTTATATTCCATTTGTCATCCGCAATAAAGCTATATAAATAAATTACTGTTTATGTAACTTTAGAAGTATATAGGGAAGTCATACGAGTAAAATATATTTGACTCGATATAAGTGACATGTTTAGTGAAATTGAAATTGGTTAAACCTATTAACCAATTCTGTATTTATTTATTTATATGAACTGTTGTTGGCTGAAAACCCCACACGGGTATTGGGACGATACTTGACTGACACGAATCCCAATGTTTAATTATATGTCTATCGATTGATCGACAGGCTGCGATGAGCGTTATTGTTTCATTTTAATGCTCACACAGTTGACATTGTCACTCTGGTTGTTAATGGATGGATTGAGGATTATTTCCTGTTATTACCCTATACATGAAATGTATGAAACCCATATGACCCAAATTATATGGTACATGGTTGAGTCGCATTCCAATGCAGAATTTCTTTTTAAATAAAGAATTTTTATATAATGAAAGGATTTTTGTAAAATAAAAGATTTTGTATTATAAAGAATATTTTATTGATTATTTTAAAATATGTTTTTTTATAGTAATGAATTAATATCTTTAGGATAATCCTTTTATTTAAGATTATTAGATTTTAGCCATTATGTTTGGTGATTGATATGTCGATTGGATTTGTAGTGGACGATGTTTTAAATAACATTTATCCTTTAATCCAATTTACATTGAAATTACTATTTGAAATTTATAAGTCTATTTTATAAATTAAATCAAAATTGGAATATTAATAAATCTTTTTAGAAAGATTAAAAATTTAATTTATTTTATCTTTGATAAAATTAATGAGAATCTTTTAATATAAATAAAATTTTTGTTTAAAAAAGAATGTTCAGAGTTGGAATGTGGCGTATGGTTGATTTTAATTACGAATACGTGAGTTATTCAGGAAGACCGGGTCTAACCCATTCTGAATAATCATCACGACGATCAAGAGTCGAAGGTGAAGACGGTGACTGAAGACCTGAGAACTTCACATCGTTTGGTTGATGATGACCGATATCTTGAATTGGAACTGATCCCCCAAGGCAAGGTAAAAAGTGATGATCTTCCAGACGTACTGGAGATCGACGGATATGTTGTTTCGTTCAGACCTAGAACGGACTTGTAAATGGATAGCATGCCTGACATTGAAATTTATTTCATGTAATTAAATCGGTTTTTATTTAATATATAAATGCATGGTGGCGGAGGATTTATTCTCTTGCTTAACACCCTTTTGTATGTTAAATAATTACCGATCGCATGATATGAGTTGTTGATGTGGTATGCCAAGTTGCACTTGATCAAGGATTATTGTTGCAAAGCAGAGCCTTGTGGGATGATCAAAGCATAGTCTATTTAGGAATAGCTTTGTGTATATCGTGACTTCGCGAGCCTCACAGCCCGGTAGAGTCTAAAACGGGAGAAGGGAACGCAGGGAGTGCACACGTTTCTTTCTAGCTAGAGTGATGCCAGGAACCTACCAGCGCTGGCATTTATTCATTGTGGTTGTTGGATTTTTCGAGGCCTCGGTTTATGCGGTCTCCACTGGCCGTATTATAGGTCCAAAAGGACCGGGGAGCGTGTGTTTAGGAATTGCCAATCCATTAAGCGTTAACGTATGGACCGACCCTGCAGGATCCAAGGGTTGGACAGAGTACCAATCCTGGGGCATTTGCTAGAGTGTCTCGAATCGGTAAGGATCTCCTCCCTAGCCTTGACTCAGATGGAAACCCAAATTTCCAATACGACATCACGCGGTTTTGATTGTATACCTATATATGGCGACATAGTGGGATGGGGCACTCATGCCGTCTAGGATTAATACATTTACTTTGATGTATTTCAAATTGTTTGCACACTATTATTATATAATACCGTGTTTATCGTATCAAGCATCTTTTGATCATTATAAGGTAAAACCCTATCCTCCGGTTTGCGTTGCATTGTGTGATGGGACTTGGGTCTTATAATGGTTTCATTTTCCTAAAAAGCATTGTGTTATTTTAACGATTTACTTTATGCACTGGCAATCTATAGGAGAAAACCTGTTCCGCGAAAGTGGCGTGGTCCTGTGATTAGCCTTATTATATTATATAGGTTAAGTAGAATTCTCACACCAGTCCCATGACTGACCTGTAGTTTGTCCACTGGCAAACTCGGGTGCCCATATTTTCCACATGGGCAGTCGAGTAGCTATTTTTGCAGATATATTAAGCAGGATTCTAGGTTGAAGCTTAAAGCTGTGTCCAGAGATAGAGAGTCTTCCGCTGTGTTCTTCCGTTGCAGTATATTACATTTTTTTTGTATTTATCTTCCGCTGTAATAATATTCCAATGTACTCTGATATGTATATTCTGTACTCTGATGTAACATTTATGATATGTTATAAAAGTCTTCTGTTGTTGTTTTAATATGTTGTATTCCCAAAGTTAAAGTATTCGTAGATTTTCACTTTTTGGGTCAGACCTGTGTGGTTTATGGTCGATTCAAAGGGCGGGGATTTGCGGGTCTTTACATTTGGTATCAGAGCTTGGTTAGCTCAAATCTTTGGGATACAACTTGTTAGAACTGAACAGAAGACTCATCAGAGATTGGATTAGTAATATCCAATAAGAATACTCATTAGAGATAGGATCAGCAGTATCCTAGAATGAGTAAACTCGTTAGAGATGGGGTTAGTAATGCCTTAGAACGAGTTCAGAGTTACGAATTTATAATTAACGTATTTTTGATATTTATAATCTATTCTTTGAAATATGATTTTTTTATATATAAAGTTATGTATTTTGAAAAGATAATTAATCATTAAAATTTAAAATTAAGATAGTTAATTTTACAATTTTTAGCTACGTTCCTTTTCGAGGACGAAAAGTTTTTAAGTGGGGGCGATTGTAACAACCCGCAAAAATCAGAACCAATTTAAAATTTTTATTTTAGAAAATTTTAATGAATTTTGACAATATAAAATAATTTATTTAAATAATAATGATCACAAATTTGATTTAAATCGAAGATAGAATGAATAATTTAATTTTAATTATAAAAAGAGTTAGAAATAGCGCGGTAGTTTGAAAAGTCAAACTTGAACTTTGACTAACCATACAGGATGCAAAATTTAACGGATTTTAGTGAAACCAAAAATATTAGAATCTATTTAAAAATATCTTTCCAACGAATCCGAAAAATTGAAATTTCATAGCGGAAATCAAAAGTTATGGCCAATTCAATATTTAGAAAGGTCGCTATGAAATTTATAAAGGTCAAAATGCTACTTTTTGCATACGAAGGAATTTGAACTCGAAACCACTTCCATTGAGTTCAGAATGATGTTTCTACATTGAAAAACAGTAAATACTTATATATTTTGAGTTTCGGGATCTATTTGTTTAAAAATGTATTTTTAATATTAAATATATTGGCCTTAAAAATAGTCATTTTTCAAACGACCTCTGTTTTCGACGAAACCACTTTTGTTGGATCCGGGAAGTCAAAATATTGTTAAGTTTAATTTTTCATAATTTTTAGAATTAATTTGTGGCCGTGGCAAAAAGATTTCTGTTTTGTCAATTTACAGTAAATTTTAAACGACTTGAAAAAGGCCATTTTTCAAACAGTCTCAGAATTCGGTGAAATTGGTCTCGTTAGAACCGTATCGTCATAAGAAAGCTAAAAATATATTTTTTAGAATTTTTAGAGGTCGTATGTGGCCCCGGCGTATTTAAATGTACGGTAGAAATTAAATAATTAATTTAATATTGTATTTTCAACTAAAACCGAAAAAAAACTGCTGTATATTTCGGAATTGGACCTTGGGACATAGCCCATCGCGTTCAGAAGGCCTCAAAACGTTAAGATCGACAGTAAGCAGGCTCAAATCCGAGAAAGTCCAAAATTCCACTTTATTTCACGAAATTCGGAATTTAACATTAAAATAATATAAAAAATCCGAAACCCTAATTC
Organism: Allium sativum; assembly: GCA_030737875.1. Taxonomy (NCBI): domain Eukaryota; kingdom Viridiplantae; phylum Streptophyta; class Magnoliopsida; order Asparagales; family Amaryllidaceae; genus Allium; species Allium sativum. The sequence goes on along the minus strand of CM060922.1, from coordinate 268,174,938 downwards.
TCTAATGGCCAGCCGCCGCCAGAATTCGATGGCCAGAATTGCTTCAACTTCAAATGCTTAGATCTCTCAATCCGTTCAACAAAAATCGACGTATGACCTACCAAATCGAAGAGAATTCAGAGACCTTTCAATCTATACGGTTAAGATCGGGTTTTGGTGCACGGATTTTGCGGATTTTGGCTGAGAAGGTGCTGCGTTTATGGGTTATTTGTGGGTCCTAGGGGGGTGCGAGTGGGGCCCGGGTCTCGGCGCGGGTGTGGCTCGAGGTGGCCGACGAGGTGGTGGCTTCTGATCGTGGTCCGGGTGCTTGTGGTGGCGTGCGTGTAGAAGGAAGAAGGGGCGGCTATGGGTAGTTCGGCCGTGAGAAGAACGACGCGAGGAAGAAGGTTGCGTCTCTTTTTTTTAATATTATTTTATTATTTAATTATTTAATTTGTCCGATCTTTAAAAATTCATAACTCTTTCATACGAGGTCCGTTTGACGAACCGTAAATTGCGTTGGAATCACAAAATTAAGAGCTTCGCGATGGCGTAGACCGCAGCTGAAAAGGAGACAGTAAAGTTTTGGCCAAAAATTCAATGTGAGGATTCTAATTTTATTTGTTTAATTAATTATAAATTATTTTCTTGCATTAAAAATAATTGTTTGATCATTTAATTCTGACCTGAAAAGTTGGGTGTTGTTTGGAATGATAATTGTTGCTTGTTGAATGATTGTTGTACATGATTTGCAAATCCGCTTGGAATTATATATATCTTATTTGCGGTTGGAGAATTGGATCTAAAATGAGATCATAACATATTTTATTCAGTATATGTATATATATGTTAAGATTGGATTAGAACTTGTAGAACAAATAAAATCCTCTTTTATTTTTAGAACATGTACACAAATGAATTTCTTTTTGTCCTTATATAAAAAAAAAGGTTTTTATTTTTATTTTTATTTACATTTCTGTTATTAATAAAAGAACAAGTTTTTATTTACATTTCTTTGTAAATAAAAGAACACATTTAGAAAGCAAGTTTTTTATTTACATTTCTTTTGTAAATAAAAGGACAAATTTAGAAAATACGTTTTTATTTACATTTTCTATGGTTAATGAAAAGAATAAAATTATGTTAATCAATTTATTTTCATTTTCTATTGTAAGTAAAAGAATAAAATATGCTAATCATTTTATTTACATTTCCTAATGTAAAATAAAAAGAACAAAATTTGTGAATCATTTTTATTTTCATTTTCTATTGTAAATGAAAAGGATAAATATGTGAATCATTATATTTACATTCTCAAATGTAAAAATCAAAAGAACAAAATATATGAATCATTTTATTTACATTTTTTTATTGTAAATGAGAAGAACAAAATATGTGAATTATTTATTTACCTTTTCTATTGTAAATAAAAAGAATAGAATTTAGAGATACATTTATTTACATTTTCTATTGTAAACAAAAAGAATAGAATTTAGAAATATATTTATTTACATTTTCTATGGTAGGAAAAATAGAATTGTTAATGTTGAATATTTTATCGTCATTTTGAATGCGGTAAAAATAGAATTGTTAATGTTGAATATTTTATCGTCATTTTGAATGCGGTAAAAATAGAATTGTTAATGTTGAATATTTTATCGTCATTTTGAATGCGGTAAAAATAGAATTGTTAATGTTGAATATTTTATCGTCATTTTGAACGCGGTGAAAATAGAATGGTTAATGTTGTCATTTTTTATCGACATTTTTGGTGCGATAAAAATAGACAATGTTAGAGATTCATTTTTATCGACATTTTTGGTGCGATAAAAATAGACAATGTTAGTGATTCATTTTTATCGACATTTTTGGTGTGATAAAAATAGACAATGTTAGTGATTCATTTTATTCGACATTTTTGATGCGATAAAAATAGCGATGTTAATGGTACATTTCTATCGTCATTTATATGTGATAAAAAGAACAGAAACATGAGAATCATTTATCTACAACTCCTATTGTAAATGAAAAGAGTAAAAATATGAGGACCACTTTATTTACAACTTCTTTTGTAAATGAAAAGACCAAAATATGTCGATCATTTTATTGGTATTTCTATTGTAAATGAAAAAGAACAAAATAATGTGAATCCTTTTATTTACAATTTCTATTGTAAAGAAAAAGAACAAAATTGTGTGAACCATTTTATTTACATTTTCTATTGTAAAGAAAAAGTAAAAAGAGAGTTATATTTTTTTATTTGCATTTTTAGATGCAAATAAAGCATAGAAAGAAAATTATACTTTTATTTGTCATTGTTTTGTTAAATAAAAGTAAAAGAGTTAAAAAGACATTTTATTTACCATTGTTTCGTTAAATAAAAGTACAAGATATAAAAGAACATTTTTATTAACATTGTTTTGTCAAATAAAAAGACAAATACATGAGATACACTTTTATTTGTGTTTTATGTACAAATAAAAGTACAAGATTAGAAATACACTTTTATCTACACTGTATTTGTTGAAATAGAATTGCTAACAAAATGAGTGTATCACTTTACTCATCTTTGTTGAAAACAGGAATTATATGAAAATATAAGAATCACTTTTATTTGCATAATATACAGTAGAATTTATGCGCAAATATAAAATCCAATTTTTATTTGCAAAACTTGCATTAGAATTTATATTCTAATATACAATTGTATGGTTGGTCAAAATATACACTGAAAAGTATTGTTAAGAAACTTCATACAAATAAAGAATAATGGAATTTATATTCCATTTGTCATCCGCAATAAAGCTATATAAATAAATTACTGTTTATGTAACTTTAGAAGTATATAGGGAAGTCATACGAGTAAAATATATTTGACTCGATATAAGTGACATGTTTAGTGAAATTGAAATTGGTTAAACCTATTAACCAATTCTGTATTTATTTATTTATATGAACTGTTGTTGGCTGAAAACCCCACACGGGTATTGGGACGATACTTGACTGACACGAATCCCAATGTTTAATTATATGTCTATCGATTGATCGACAGGCTGCGATGAGCGTTATTGTTTCATTTTAATGCTCACACAGTTGACATTGTCACTCTGGTTGTTAATGGATGGATTGAGGATTATTTCCTGTTATTACCCTATACATGAAATGTATGAAACCCATATGACCCAAATTATATGGTACATGGTTGAGTCGCATTCCAATGCAGAATTTCTTTTTAAATAAAGAATTTTTATATAATGAAAGGATTTTTGTAAAATAAAAGATTTTGTATTATAAAGAATATTTTATTGATTATTTTAAAATATGTTTTTTTATAGTAATGAATTAATATCTTTAGGATAATCCTTTTATTTAAGATTATTAGATTTTAGCCATTATGTTTGGTGATTGATATGTCGATTGGATTTGTAGTGGACGCTGTTTTAAATAACATTTATCCTTTAATCCAATTTACATTGAAATTACTATTTGAAATTTATAAATCTATTTTATAAATTAAATCAAAATTGGAATATTAATAAATCTTTTTAGAAAGATTAAAAATTTAATTTATTTTATCTTTGATAAAATTAATGAGAATCTTTTAATATAAATAATATTTTTGTTTAAAAAAGAATGTTCAGAGTTGGAATGTGGCGTATGGTTGATTTTAATTACGAATACGTGAGTTATTCAGGAAGACCGGGTCTAACCCATTCTGAATAATCATCGCGACGATCAAGAGTCGAAGGTGAAGACGGTGACTGAAGACCTGAGAACTTCACATCGTTTGGTTGATGATGACCGATATCTTGAATTGGGACTGATCCCCCAAGGCAAGGTAAAAAGTGATGATCTTCCAGACGTACTGGAGATCGACGGATACGTTGTTTCGTTCAGACCCAGAACGGACTTGTAAATGGATAGCATGCCTGACATTGAAATTTATTTCATGTAATTAAATCGGTTTTTATTTAATATATAAATGCATGGTGGCGGAGGATTTATTCTCTTGCTTAACACCCTTTTGTATGTTAAATAATTACCGATCGCATGATATGAGTTGTTGATGTGGTATGCCAAGTTGCACTTGATCAAGGCTTATTGTTGCAAAGCAGAGCCTTGTGGGATGATCAAAGCATAGTCTATTTAGGAATAGCTTTGTGTATATCGTGACTTCGCGAGCCTCACAGCCCGGTAGAGTCTAAAACGGGAGAAGGGAACGCAGGGAGTGCACACGTTTCTTTCTAGCTAGAGTGATGCCAAGGACCTACCAGTGCTGGCATTTATTCATTGTGATTGTTGGATTTTTCGAGGCCTCGGTTTATGCGGTCTCCACTGGCCGTATTATAGGTCCAAAAGGACCGGGGAGCGTGTGTTCAGGAATTGCCAATCCATTAAGCGTTAACGTATGGACCGGCCCTGCAGGATCCAAGGGTTGGACAGAGTACCAATCCTGGGGCATTTGCTAGAGTGTCTCGAATCGGTAAGGATCTCCTCCCTAGCCTTGACTCAGATGGAAACCCAAATTTCCAATACGACATCACGCGGTTTTGATTGTATACCTATATATGGCGACATAGTGGGATGGGGCACTCATGCCGTCTAGGATTAATACATTTACTTTGATGTATTTCAAATTGTTTGCACACTATTATTATATAATACCGTGTTTATCGTATCAAGCATCTTTTGATCATTATAAGGTAAAACCCTATCCTCCGGTTTGCGTCGCATTGTGTGATGGGACTTGGGTCTTATAATGGTTTCATTTTCCTAAAAAGCATTGCGTTATTTTGACGATTTACTTTATGCACTGGCAATCTATAGGAGAAATCCTGTTTCGCGAAAGTGGCGTGGTCCTGTGATTAGCCTTATTATATTATATAGGTTAAGTAGAATTCTCACACCAGTCCCATGACTGACCTGTAGTTTGTCCACTGGCAAACTCGGGTGCCCATATTTTCCACACGGGCAGTCGAGTAGCTATTTTTGCAGATATATTAAGCAGGATTCTAGGTTGAAGCTTAAAGCTGTGTCCAGAGATAGAGAGTCTTCCGCTGTGTTCTTCCGTTGCAGTATATTACATTTTTTTTTGTATTTATCTTACGCTGTAATTATATTCCAATGTACTCTGATATGTATATTCTGTACTCTGATGTAACATTTATGATATGTTATAAAAGTCTTCTGTTGTTGTTTTAATATGTTGTATTCCCAAAGTTAAAGTATTCGTAGATTTTCACTTTTTGGGTCAGACCTGTGTGGTTTATGGTCGATTCAAAGGGCGGGGATTTGCGGGTCTTTACAAATAAGGCCAAAGAAAAAACATAAAAATAAAATTTGCCATACTTTTATTCACATTTCCACCATGTACGACTACATCAATACAACTATGACTACATCAATACAACCACGACTAATTTAAAAATATGAGTTTTTTTAATCCAAATTCAAAGTTCAGCAAAAGGGGGTATATCTAAAATGTATAGCATGCAATACAAATGAATGAAGTAATAATAAACTATATCCTCACTTTTAAGAACAATCTTGATATAATTGACCAGAGATCAATGTCCTTGCTAGTCTTTTAAACGGAAGCCTCATCAGACAGAAGATAGGACCTCCAATATTTGGTTTCTATTAGCATATCACCAGCGAAGATCTATACTAAAATCTATGCTATAAACTTACAACCAGAAAGTGAGGATCTATGAATAGAAATTATATAAGAACCCAACAATATAACATCCCGTGGCTTCTAATGTGTGACTTTAACAACTCTTTTATCACCTGTGATTAACAAGGGATGGTGGTCAATACAATTGCATCAGATCATATTTTCCAACAACTGTTTGCAACATTTTGGATTTTATGAAATTAAAGCTACAGGATTTACTTTCACTTGCAAGTGAATAGCTAATAGCATTTGATAAAATTATGGTTAAAAATTTATTTATAAAAGTATTCTCGTTTATGAAGACCTCATCTCCACCAAATTATTCGAGTGACCATAATCCACTTATGGTGTACTTGATTTAGACTTTTATTGGCACTCAAGTATGATATATTAGTTGGAGTAATAATGAGTAACTAACTAGAAAATCAAATATTGGAGTAATGATGAGTAATACCCAAAAATTCAAGAAATTTCAAGGTACCCTACAAAGAATCCTTAATGTATCGGCAAGTATCCCAAGAGTAATACCTATGTTCAGGAAGCTTGCATCATCCGTGCACTTCAACACAGCTAAAATGATCTGCATTAGCAAGATCATTGAAATTGTAAAATTAGAATTTTGAACATTCAGATATAAATGTTATTAATATTCACTGATAACCAATTTCAGGTGCATTACCATCTCTAATTAAGAATACAAAAGTGAAGTTTTTAGTCAAGGGAAATGTCTTATTGCTTAATGGTGGCATGATCATATACCATTAGTATCTATATACTACAACCTAAGAACCAAAGATCAAAGCTGGTGGAAATAAGAAAACACATGTGTATAAAGACAAGTACCGTTATATAGCATCATGTTCGCACACCATCCATCCACCCACCCACATGTAATTACAACCAATTCCAAACCAGATATAAACGATTCTCTGTCAGGCACAGCACAAGCAAAAGCCAAAAGAGACTTGGTTTAACCCTAACCAGGTACTCATACTATGCCTCGCCCCCAAAAAACTGTACACCCGCACAGCAAGCATACATACATATATAGGTTTGTCCTACATACACTGCCCTACTTTACCAGCCACCACTACTCCAACCACCAGCACTGCCACCAGCGCTGCTCCATCCACCACGTCCATATCCACGACTACCACCATGTCCATAATAGTCGCCGCTGCCGCCACCATCAGTGCACCGGAACTTGCTGTACCAACCACCATAAGAACTGCCATATGAAACCAACTGTCGCAGTTCTTGAGGAACTTTCTGGTTTGCCCCTTCGAGAATTTTAACCAGTTTTGATGCGTACCTTGCGTCCTGATCACTGAAGAATGTGTATGATTTGCCTGTTGATCCTGCCCTACCTGTCCTTCCGATCCTGTGAACATAGTCTTCGATTCCTGTAGGGAAATCGTAATTCACCACAATCCTGTATACGTAAAATTCAATTATTATTGTTATTGTTTACCGTCAAAATTTTCAGATCATAAATCATAAAGTTATCGAAACTGGATTTAACTTAAATCTTGAACTGCACATTCAAAAATTCTTATTTTAGAGAACGTGTATACACAACTGAAAAACATTTAGGAATGTGAAAGCACTGATTTTTACTTTCAGTGATATATTTTCGTCAGTTTGGAATCAATTTGATGGATGGATTTCTTTATCTAAATCTGAAACTTATAGTTCTCTCTAGATCATTCTTCAGTTTTCTTATATAAGACAGTAGAACTTGGATTACATGTTCATACAAGCATAATAGACATTAAGGTATTTCAAAACTGGCCACTAAAAATAAGTATAACCTTAGAAAGAACCGAATTATGAGCCAATAATAGATTTTATGGATTCATGAATTTATGATTACATGAATGCAATTTCATAAGTCCTAAGCGAAGTGTTTTTTCATTATCCTTTCTAGTTTTGTTAAGTAAAAGAATGGAGTAATAGAAAAAAAAGGTTTCGGACTGTGTATTAATTGCCAACCTCGTTGTAAGGCTCCATAGAAACAACTGGTTAATTCTAGGGAACAAGAAAAGGAGGGAGGGAGGAAGCGGCAGCAGGCTACAAATTTTCCTCAGTGTAAATTAAGAATAAAATTTAAGTCCTAGAGAAGCATTGACTCGCCTTTTTTGCTATATTTTTTATTTCTGGAACGATTCTAATGTGTGTGCAGCTGCATCTAAACCTAAATTATTTTTCTTTCCTCTCTTGGTTCTCCTTCATTTTATATATAAACTATGATATTTGAGCATTATATTCAAATACCAACCTCAACATTTTTAAACTTTATGAGTTTTGAATCATAATTTCAAGATTGGATGATAATTAAGAAATTCAGTTTGAAACAATTCAAGAAGTAAGATATTAATAATTTTTGATATAATGCTTGATATATTTTTATGTCAAACATCAAGTGAAAGATTTTTCTGTAGTACGATTAAAACCATAATTTAAGAACCAAATCAAAAAATTTGAGAACTTTAATTTGAAATGAGATTCAACTCAAAAAAATTCAAAAATTCTATAAACAGTGTTACCATCTTAATATTTGTAGTTATCATTTTTCTTTAGTGTCGGAGAAAGAAGAAGAAAAATCACCTGATGTCTTTGACATCCAAGCCACATCTGTAGCGACAAGCACGGGCGATGCTCCAGTTCGAAAATGAGATAAGATCGAGTCTCTCTCAGTTTGAGATTTGTCCCCATGAATTGTTGCTGCGCCATAGTGATCAGCAAGTGTTGTATCTGATCACACATTCTTTTTGTAGCACGGAACACTTTGATTTTAGAACCTGGTTCTTGGCTTTTAATTATCTACTCCAGCCTTCTCCTTTTCTCCATTGATGAAATTACTTCTACATACTGAATGAAAACAACTTAGGTAAATGTTATTGAAAAGTGTGATATTTCAATACATGAAAATAAACATAAATGATGTGTACCTGTGTAATAGATTTGTTTGCTACAAGCTCATCGATATTACCAATATTAACTTGCACGGGATTGTTAAGGAATTCTGAAGCGATTTTACGGACTTCCTTTGGCCATGTGGCGGTAAACATAAGAGTCTGCCGACATGGTTGAACTACACTTAAAATTTTCCTAATCTGAGGCTCGAATCCCATATCGAGCATGCGATCAACCTTATCAAGAACCAGTAAGATATTTGATGAAGACTGACTCTTTTCATCTCTAAAATTTCATTTAATCGACCTGGAGTCGCAATGACCACATCAACTCCTCTATCTAAATCTCTAAGCTGTGGCCCTTTTGGTGCACCTCCATAAAGACGCTACAATTACAAGTTTAGTTTTCAGAAGATAGTATTAGTGCTAAGTATGTGTACTACTATATAATTAATATTTCTCTAAAGAAAAAAAATAAGATATGTATCATGCATGAGGATGAGTCAAAAATCATATGTTAACATATATAATAGTAAAAAAGAATAAGATATGTATCATGCATGAGGAAGATATTAATGGTATACTAATTTGTATTAATTCAGATACAAATGGTATATGATCATGCCACCATTGTTGTTACATGTTTGCAAAAAATGGCATATGATCATCCAGTTATTTTCATACTTTCAAGTGTATGTTCGTACGTTCCTAATGCTCTTTTCCTCAAATTGCTGGAGTTAACGAATGTTTGCACCCATTAAAACGAGCCCTTGAGTTTCTGTTATGATTTTGTTTGTGTGAATCATCAACATATGCTGCTAGAAGTATCATATGTGAAACAAGAAATTGTGGTTGCTAAGATAATTGAGATGCAAATTTATCTTTCAGTTAGATTATTACTACTGCCTTGCTTAAGATAGCGATGGTCCCACTTTCTATGCAACAGAAGCATTATGAAACCGTCCTATGCTCTTATAACTGTTTCATGTTAGTGGAAGCATGTGAAATATGAAAAATTGCCAAATTAAGAGGATACAAACTTGCTTTCATTACTGAAAAACCACGAAGAATCTCTTCATTTCTTTTAAAATATTTTCGTACTCACTTTTGACGGTTGCAGTTCAATAATGGAATTGTATACCAATTCATAATTCATCAATTCCAGAAAATACTTGCCAAAACGCTCGCAATATCGAAGGTTTTCAGTAAAATTGAATCTTATTTTTATAAACAAAAACAAATATAAAATGTGTACCATGGATCCAGAGCCAGTTCTAGCATATGGGTTGCCCTAGGCGAACCCGAATTTTGTTGCCTACTACATTTATTAAGAAAAAAAACAATCTATGCTATGGGACGGAAGCAAGTACCTTAGTAGTTCAGAAGTCTACTAGTTCTCTTGAAGATTTCATATGCTACCCTATAGAAATATAAACAAATTCCATAAATAATAAGAATATCAACCATTAAATTTAGGACAAATAAATTCAAATTCTTTTGCTTGCAAAATTAAACGATGCAATACTTTTAATATACTAATTATCATTCATCTAACAAATGTTAACCAAAATATCATACGCAATATTTCAATGATTCTTCCAAAATATTTTCTTTTGACTTCACATAATATAATCAAAAATCAAAAATCCTTTTTTTTCTAATAAACAACAAAACTGATCACTGCATTTATAATATAATCATCATTATCAATCAACAATCGACAAATTGATCACTGCAGTTGGATTACTGGGTTGTAGCTTCAGCCATGGCATTGTAAACTCAAAATCAGTGACACTTGTGATCAAACGACAAATAGATTAAAACTAGTATACATTGCAATTGATCACTGCAGTTGGATCACTGCATTTTTCTTCTTCAAATTTATGTATAATGATTAATGTTGAAACTTCAGCCAATAAGCCAATTTGAGCCTGCTGGCTTGCAATAGGCGATACACTAAATTAGACTAAATTACATAATCCAAGCATCTACGGACTACAAATTAGACCAAATTACACAATCTAAGTTCTACACAATAACACAGTCTACACTACAAATCTAACCAAATCTAAGTAGCTTTCCAGCCACCATTGAGCAAGTATCTAAATTTTAATAAGTAATAAATAAATAACCTTTTTTCGAACTTTGGAAATTTCCAGTGTTGCTGGGAGCTGGCGGGAAGAAAACCGAGATGTCAAAGGGGAGGGCGTTGCTTGGAGGTGCTGCCGCTGCAAGGAGAGACATCGCTCTGTCGCTGGATGGCTCGAATTTGCTTTATTGCCTATCGGTTGTCGCCTGCTGTGGAGAAAGCGATTTTAGAATTAGGTTTTTTTCCCCGCGTCGTTGTCCCTGAGATGGGGTTGCCCTATTCTGTTGCCTACCTGCATGGATTGGAGATCGCGAGCAGCTGGAGAAGATGATTTCATGCTTCAGGTTTCGATGCGCAAAGACGAACCGCCATCGACGGGGAAGGCGAGATATCGATTGTTGCTCCAGATCTACATGGTGATTTTGTGGGTAATCTGATTTGGGGATAGTAATTAGTTACAAATGGGAAGGTGCATTTCTCCTACCAATCAGAGAAGAGTGGGGGGATTGTTCATTTAGGCAGTTGATTCTAATGTCTAACCAATGGTTAGATGTTAATGTTGAATGATGGGTTGGATTGGTTTTTAACTACCTTAATTTTTTGGCATAGGAATGGCATAGGAAATTCCTACGTCATTTCTATGCCACATTTTTTTCACCAAGGGCGTATGAACGGCGTAGAAGATTTCATACGCCCTTCCTACGCCGTGAACTCTACCTATTATTTTCCTACGCCATTCCTACGCCCCGCCTTATAGCGTAGGAAAGGCGTAGGAAATTTTGCGTACGAAATTAGAATGTTTTCTAGTAGTGTATATATCAATGTAAGCAAACATAGGCTATACACCGCATATGTGAGATGGCCCTCTCTATTTAACCCAATTTTATCTGAATTTATTTGATATATTTTTCTAGACTCACCTTCTAAAAAAGGGTTCCTTCCTTTTAATATAAAACATTCCAGGATCCCTTAATACTAATATAAACATATTAGTTTGTTTCCGGATTAAATTATAGCTTGTATACACGAAGATATGCAAGCCTCTTGTTGTTTGAAAATCAGAGTTTTAAAATAACAACACGAAAATTAATTATTCCAAATTTAATTAATTATACATAGTAAAATAGAGTATAGTAAATAGAATTTCAATACAAATGCCTATTACAATCTTACCATAATTTTTATTTCAATTTAAACTAATTAAATCCTCTGATATATACATAGGGTTTAAAATCAACAAAATTGACACTCTTAAGAACCGTTACAAAAGTGTTTCAAACTTCCTTGGCTTAAATGCCTAGCAGTTTTTAACCTCCTCTTTACCCAGACTTTCCACTACTATAATCCATATATGCTATAATTATAAGTTGTAGAAAATATTCATTACAACCCACTTGACTGCAGGTAAGCAAGCGGATGGCAAAACTCCATATCCGTAATACAAAATCATTTAAACATATACAAAACATATTATCAGGCATATCGCTGGATTGCTTTATAAAACTACCTTTTACCTGGCACATTTTCATGTAAATAAATGTATGTCTGTACTTTGAAATCGTATAAAATATGATGAAACAAAAAACTCATGGCTCACCCAAAATATCACCCTCCTTGGTTTAATATTTTACTGGGTATTTTAAGGGTCTTGTACCTTACATGTCAGAATGCATACTATGTGTATGTAAGTAGCTGGCACATGGTACATCTAAAAACAAATAAGAGTATGATATTTGTATATATATACATAGCAGATCATACCCCTTTTTCTTAATAAAACTCATGCAGATAGGTTATACATGTTACTTTAGCAAGTAGTTTACAAGTTGCGCAGTTTCATAACAAGTACCGCTACTCATATATATCAAAGACACTAATTCATAACTTGCAATTTCAACTCCGGTTAAACTCATAAAATTCTAGAATTCCATCATAGCTATAACTACTAACTTTAGAAAATTTTAAGCAATTACACAATAGTTCAAATAGCATAAGCAAATATGCCTTAGTTAAGTAAAAAACAAAGACATACATTCAGATATTTTGAGTTTTTTCTTACACTTAAATAAACTACAACTAACTAATATTAAGCAGGAATGATCCCTTCCTAAGTTTTTCTTCTTTCTATACTTCCTGATTTCGTGTATTGGCCATTGAGGCTGCCTCACCATAGATTGAGACACCCCAATTTAGCATCAAAGCAAAAATAAGGTCAGGCTTAAGCCTGGTATGAGCAAATACTTAATAAATGACATTAGGATCTTCAGGTTTAACCACATAATATCCCTTATTAAACCATTCTTAAGAGAAGTTTACTATAGTATGTTCAAGTATGACGTAATAGTGCTGTTTATGTGCATGTATTAGGTGCATTAGGATTCTCTATTTCACTTGCATGTGTATGTGCACTACAAGGTTTAGCATATAATTCAACCTAATCAAGCAACATACATCAGCATATCAACACCATGCTATAAGTCAGTTTAATCAAACATTTCTCACCCTACACTTAGCATTACTATATGCTACTCAGTAGGCCTATATTTGTCAATTAAACCATTTGTAACTCATCAAGATCAAAACTATCCCTTGAATTCACTGGTGCACATTGTCTGATCCATTCATTACAATAGTACACTCAGATCCCTGGGTTCAAATAAGCCATATGCAATCTCACATTGTGTCTCATGCCAAGCTAATCAGTGTGCTCATTAAATCCGAGTCCCTTAGTTGTTTACTAGGTTTGTCTTATACATTTTCATATTCCAGTCACACTATCTTGAGTGTCATTTGCCTAAACACTGTAATCCAATAATTCAACCAGGCATACATAATTATTCATGAATAAGGCATCAACTAATTATTCAGCCACCAAGGTAAATATACAAGAAGCATATGAAACAAGTCTTTTCACTTATATGCTGGTTTAAGAAGAGGTATGTTCCCATGAAATATAACCGTGGGTGTCTATATAAGGCACACCCTTGAGGCCCAATTTCCTTCCATCTGTGCTTTAAGTAAACTTCGGATAGTTTTTGAGTTCATCTAAATCATAGCATAAATTATTTAATAGGAAATCTCCAAGGAAGTCATTGACTCAACACATGATATTTCATTGCACCTCTATTTCCTATTTATTAGAATAAAGGACATAAGCTTGGACACTCACTCTGCAGCCTTATATTATTTCACACATTAAATTTTCAATATAATGTCATAAAAGAATTTGGCCTTGGTTTATTTGTTCATAGGGTGTTATAATACTACTTCACAATCCGAATGATTAAATCCAATTCGAAATAATAAAAGATGAATATATAAAAAGGGAATTCTTCAGCATTAACAACAACCATATTATTAGAATTATTATAAATTCATAATCTCAAGCAAAACAGGGTAGATTCAATTATGCATCCACAACATTTGTAACACCCCGCGAATTCTATAACTGTGAAATTCACAAATTTAAAGTATAATTAATTTCAAATCAAAGAACTAAGGGAAACGGGATACGCCATTGCGTTCGTCTCGGAAAAATACGCGAAATAGAGTCCGAGTTTTCGAAAAACGGAGTCCGTATGAAGAAGATATGGCCTTCGGAAGTTTCTGAATTAAGTTTAAAATTCAAATAGAATAAAATAGCTCAGAAAATCAAGTTTAAATTCCAAAATGGGGCCCAATGGGCCAGGGCGGAAGAACACCCGCCTAAGGCACCCAGGTCGACTGGGCTGTCGACCTGGTCTAGCCAGGTCGACAGGGCTGTCGACAGGGCTGTCGACCTGGTCCAGAGCCAGGTCGAACCCAGCCCAACCTGGCTGGCCTATTTTATGTTGGTCGGTTTTCTGTAGTCTGCTTTGTCATTAGGGCTAGGTGGCAGGCTCTAATTGGTCTCTCTTTCGTATGAATGGTTACGATCAAACCAAGCAACATCAATGGTCCTAATCAGTTCATAAACCCTATAAAAATGACCCTAGACTCAACCTAATCTATTCATTCAAAAATAAGAACAAAGCCGCCATGTTGCTGAGGAACGACTAAGAGTAGCCACCAATTGGAGAGAGGATTAGGAGGCAAATTCTAAAGCATCAAGCAACCTAAACAAATCAAATCAACAAGGAATCGCATCTTCAAATCCCTAAATTTGAGAATTCGCCACACAATTGTAAGTAGAGTATTACTTTGGTATGAACAAATAATTGTGTTGGTTTGTATATTTGATTTGTGGCGATAAAGTAATTCATATTTGTGCGTTACTATGATTCTTATCGATTTGGAATATTGTATACGTTTGGATATTCTCGAATTATGTTATTCATTATGAAAAACTACATGTTTGCGGTAGTTTTATGCAAGTATACGTTTGGAATATTCGCAAATTATGTAATCCATGTTGAAGCTACATGTATGTAGTTGATTAATTGAAATTCATGCAAGTTGGGGTTTTGCTACTATGCCATCATAATGTATATTTTGTACAAAAATCATTTTGTACGTAATTGGAACAAATTTGGGTTATTATAGTTCATATGAAACTATGTTGAAATTTTGGCATCATGATCTATGTATTAAGCCATGCTTTTGTACTAGAAAACCTATTTGCAAACTTATGAATATGACTAGGCTATGATTGATATTTTGCATAATTGAAATCCATGTTAGGTCTATATTGTTAACAAGAATTATATGATGACATGTGTGGCACATAGCTAGGTTAGATTCAAAAATCCCTTTTTGCAAGTTTGCATGACTAAAGTGAAAATCATGATTTCATGTTAGAAATATTTATGCCATGGGTATGTGAAAAGATTTAATCATGACTAAGTTGAACTATACTTTTGTGTTAGTAACAAAAGTAAACACCTTTGTAAACATGTAGTAATCTTATGAACATGATTTGCTTATGTTTGACATTATGCCTGAATAAAAATATAGGGTTATGTTGTAGTTAAGCCTATGTGTCAATAGTGATATTCTTAACTTAACTACAAGTTTACATGGTTTGATTTATGTCACTTATGCTTTATGACCAAAGTATATGTTACTACTATGCAAGTACACCAATTTCTATTTTGTAGTTCCAACGTCACATTGCAAGTTCATGCGTTCACATTCCCCTTTTTTGTATGTAATCTCGCTTTAAGCCTCCCCTTTTCGCATGGCTAAGTTGGGCTTAAAAAGGGCTAAGCCCAACATATATATAATAAACGGACGTGTTAAACGGGGGAAAATAACGTTGGGTTAACTTAATTAATAAATGAAAACATAAAGTAGAAGGGCCCAAATTCAAGTATGGGTTGGGCCCATGATTGGTGTAACCTTTACACCATTAACTTAATAATGGGCCGCAAATATTTACATATAAGAAAATAAAGAAGAAAGACAAAATATGTGAATGTAGAACATACGATGTGTTTAACCCGAGGTTGGATTGAGTTGTGATGTAAACCTGCCCGGAACCGCCTGGCTGTCCAGTAGTCACAACAATACCTATCCAATGTGGGAGGTTAAACATGGAGCCCAATAAGGACCCGAGGTTAGACTGAGTTGTGGCGTAAGACTGCCCGGAACCAACCGGCAACAGGCAGCCACAACAATACCTGTCTAATGTGAGAGGTCAAGGCTTTAATAAGACAATTAAAGCGGAGTCAGGATTGTTAGGATTAAGTGGACTAAAGGCTTAATCAAAATGGAACATGCTAAACTAAACGGACGGGTGGGGGTTAGGTTAGAAAACACTTAACCAACTTAGCATGTTGGCTAGAGATAGAAAACCTAGTAACGGGGGACCCTTTTCAGCAGTAACCCTAGAAGGTGTATCAGGATACCCTGAAACTAGGCAGGGTGGGGCACGATTACTGGGCTGATTGTAAGAGGTCAATCGACGGCAGTGGTGTAGCAGTGTAGGTTCTAACGGGGTGCGGGCGTGCACACACTCCGGCGCAGAAAAATAAAGCACTGGGCACCAGTAGCATACCTGTGCATTCTAAGGTTGTGTCGGGCCGCCGCCATGGGACTTGATACACCCCATGGTGGGACCAGCATAGGTAACTACAACATCGGGGGACGTAAGACACATGTAACTATGCGAGTAGGAGCCGATCATCATAGAATGGATCACATCACCCTGATTATGGGGTGCCAGTTGGAAACTAGTTTATATGGGTTCAGAGATTAACATGGGGTACGATAGTATATTCGACCCTAGACAACTTAACCAAGTTATAGTGCTTTCCCACTTCTTGTTTATACTTATCATACCCAGTTCTTTATTCATAGACAGAATAGTACTAGACTTACTCAGGCTTTATGTCTGACTCTACTTTTCTTTCGTCTTCTTTTCTTCCGTTTCCCCCCCCAGGTCCACAGGGAGGGAACACTGCAGCTTGACCAGCCTTAACATCCAGCTTGAAGAGGAGAAATGTATTGCTTGGACCTTTCCTTTTTGAACTATGGCTTTGGACAACCACTATGGGGCTTTTGCAGTTTTATCTATGTTTTCTTTATGCTTCTTTAAATAATGTAATCAAGACAGATTATGAAAGTGTTATGTTTTTGGTAAAGATGTAAGACAATTATGGTGATGTTGTTGTAACACGTATTTGCTTTTATGAAATAAAAGTTGTTGTTTTTCCGCTGTTTACAAATATGTGTTCTTATATCTGTCTTGTATATCTGTGACTTATACTTATAAACCTCCACCAAAATTAGGGCATTCCCTTTGAGAGTGACTCTAACGGAGGTGGGGTGTTTCACTTGGTATCAGAGCATAGGTTTACCAGATAAGATAAAAAGTTTTAAAAAATTATTTTCAAAAAGGAAATTTAAAGAAGCATTTTTAAAAGAAAAATATTATATTATTTTAAAAAAAAAAGGCAAAGTCCACTCCCCAAAGCCATAGGTACTATCTCTTATCCTTCGTTTTGAATCTATCCTTTTTGTTTCAGCATGTCCGAAGAACTTAACTTGCCAGAAGGGGTACCAATACCTGGTTGGTTTAGACGGTTCTTAGAAGCAAGGGCCACTCAGCCAGGTCCTACCATTCCTCCTCCCCCAGCTGCCGGAAATCATCCAGCTGCAGCGGCACCTTTTCCTCCACTTCCTCCACGGGGAAACACATTTGCTAAGATATGTAAAGATTTTAAAGCTATGGGAGGAAAGGATTTCCATGGAACTGAGTCCTTCGTGGCAGCTAGAAATTGGCTGAAAGAAACGGAGGACCTATTTTTCATCTTTGAGGTAGAGGATGGACAAAAAGTACAATTGGCAGTGTGGCTATTGAAGGGCGAGGCTTCCTACTGGTGGGAAGTCACTAATGCTGAAAGACCAGTGGAGACATGGGAGGACTTTAGGGCAAGGTTCGAGACTAAATTTCTCTCAGATGCGGAAAGAAGTTTGCAGTTGGAAAAATTCTTATTTCTTAAGCAAGGGGACAAGACAGTCAGAGAGTATGTGAATCAGTTCGATGAGCTGGCTAGGTTTGGGCTTGACCTAGTCAACACCCCGCACAAGAAGGCTCTCCGTTTCGTCAAAGGGTTGAATGAGCCATTACACAGTTTGGCCATGACCCATATACCCATGGGAGCCACGTATGAAAGATTGGTGCAAATGGCATTGCTGAATGAAGAGGATAAGGGCAAGAAGGAGACAAAGGCAGAAAGCTCTCAAGGGAAGAAAGAGGGTTTGCAGCCTAAGAAGACAGACTTTAAGAAGGGCGGGAAAGGCAACAAAGAGAAGAGGAAGTGCAATTTCTGTGGCAAAGTGGGGCACTTAGTAAAGGACTGCCGGAAAAAGAAGGCCAAGGAGAATGGTGGGTGCTTTTCTTGCGGTGAGACAGGCCACAGGGCTAAGGACTGCCCAAAGAAATGAGGACAGGGGCAGAGGGCTGGATCCACCCCAGGGGCACAGGTTCATGTGCTGGAAGCGCCACCTCTGCAACAGCGAGGTATAAATACTTCTGTAGAAAGTGTAGTTTATCTTTATGATCAACCCGTTCGCACTTTATTTGATTCTGGCGCATCACACTCCTTTATCTCGTCTGCTTTAGTAGAATCTCTGCACCTAAAAACTAGTATGGTAGAGGACCCCTTAATTGTTTCAAACCCAATTGGGGGCCCAGCTCATTTGTCTATGATCTGTTTGGGATTGAAAATTTCTATTCTAAGTGTAGAATTTCAATGTAGTGCCTTTGTTTTGGGCTTTTCGGGTTATGGTTTGATTTTGGGTATGGATTGGCTATCCAGTAATGGGGCCATCCTTGATTGTGAGAAAAGGGTTGTTAGGCTCCTAACCCAGCTCGGTAATACTTTGGAAATTTCTTGTAATCCCTCGTATGCGGTTATGCTTAGTTATCTTGAATCGCTAGATGCCTCTGTTGAAAATTTGCAATCAGTTAGAGTGGTCCGGGAATATCCGGATGTCTTCGAAGAGGTGAAGGGCTTGCCTCCGAAGCGGGAAATAGACTTCCGCATATATCTTGTAGATAATGCAAAGCCCGTTGCGTTGCCCGTTAGACACATGGCTCCACGAGAAAGGAAAGAGCTCAGTAAACAGATTAAAGAGCTTCTAGAAAAGGGGTTCATAAGGAGAAGCATTTCAGAATGGGGCGCTCCGGTGGTGTTCGCTACAAAGGCGGATGGATCACTCCGTCTATGTGTTGACTATAGGGAGCTCAACAAGCTAACGAAAAAGAATAGGCACCCTCTCCCTAGAATTGACGATTTATTTGACCAGCTTGTAGGAGCGTCTGTTTTCTCCCAACTCGATTTAGCAACCGGTTTCCATCAGCTAAGGGTGGCTGAAGATAGCATCGATAAAACGACGTTCAGAACCCCAGACGGCTTCTTTGAATGGCTTGTCATGCCTTTCGGCTTGACAAATGCACCTGCTTACTTCGTGGACCTGATGAGTAGGGTATTTAGAGATTTCCTCAACAAATTCGTAGTGGTCTTCGTAGATGATATCCTTATCTTCTCAAAGAGTGAAGAGGAACATGCTCAGCACTTAAGGGCAATCATGGAAACTTTGCGAGTCCATCAACTAAAAGCCAAATTCTCCAAATGCCACTTTTGGAGAGAAGAGGTGAGGTTCCTTGGGCACATAGTATCCAAACAAGGGTTAGCAGTGGAGTGGCGGTACAGGATTGGAAGACACCAAGGAATGCAACTGAGGTCCGAAGCTTTCTAGGACTAGCTGGTTTCTATCGAAAATTTATAAGGGATTTTGCGAAAATCTCAGCTCCGCTCACGAAATTAACTAAGAAGAATCTAGTGTTCAATTGGGATTTGGATTGCGAGTTTGCTTTCCAACGACTGAAAAGGGCTCTCACAACAGCCCCAGTTTTGACGCTGCCAGATGGGAGCAAGATGTTCACTGTTTATACGGATGCATGTGGGACAGGGCTAGGCGCCGTCTTAATGCAAGAAGGAAGGGTAGTAGCTTATGGCGGGAGGCAGTTGAAAGTGCACGAAAAGAACTACCCAACCCACGATCTTGAGTTAGCCGCCATCGTCTTTGCACTCAAGTCTTGGCGACACTATCTCCTAGGTGAGAAGTTCGAACTTTACACTGACCATAAATCGTTGAAATATCTTTTCTCGCAGAAGGATCTTAACTTGAGGCAACAAAGATGGATGGAGTTTCTTGCCTCGTACGATTTCGAAATCTCCTATACTCCGGGCAAAGGCAACGTAGTGGCAGACGCGTTAAGCCGAAAGAAATTGACCCTAAGCCCGTTGTTTGTTGAAAGACAAAGCCTAAAGGTTTATAGCCAGCTTCGACTTTAGGCCTTCCTCCGATTTCGTACCAGGCTTGCTAGCATCTCTCGAGGTGCGCCCAACTTTAGTGGATTCAGTAGGGACAGCACAACGCGAAGACCCTCAGCTTGTGGAAACAATTGATAGGCTAATTAGGGGTGAGACTTCAAGTCACCTCAACAGATACTCCATCGACGATAAGGGTTTGCTAAGGCGAGACGGAAGACTATGCGTCCCACAGACAAAAGATTTAGTAAAGAAGGTTCTCGAGGAAGCACATCACTCCAAGATGACGATACACCCAGGCGGAGATAAAATGTACAAAGATATAAAAAGGACTTTCTTCTGGAACGGCATGAAAAAGGACGTGGCAGAATTCGTTTCTAAGTGCATGGTGTGCCAACAGGTTAAGGCGGAACAGAAAAAGCCTGGCGGACTGCTACATCCTCTGGAGGTCCCACAGTGGAAGTGGGGTAGCATCTCAATGGACTTCATCGATGGACTGCCTAGGTCTAGGAGAGGCAACACTAGCATTTGGGTAATAGTGGATAGGCTTACTAAAAGCGCCCACTTTTTACCTGTCAAAAGTAAAAGAACTGCCTCATCCCTAGCATCACTTTACCTCAAGGAAATCGTTCGACTCCATGGAATACCATCTAGCATTGTTAGTGACTGAGACCCCATCTTCACCAGTGAGTTTTGGCGGAGTCTGCAAGAAGCAGTAGGAACGCAGTTATGCTTGAGCACATCCTATCATCCCCAAACCGACGGCCAAACAGAGAGAGTGAACAGAGTGCTCATTGACGCTACTCATTTTTTCTGGATGGACAGCCATGCCCCACTGTAATAATTTCTGAACTCTACAGGTGCTCTGCTGCTTTGAAAAATATAGAAATTGCTTGTAAAAATCTTCTGCAGGTGCAGCGGCTTGCTTGTACAATATTTCAATTTTCTGTTATTATTCTGTGACTGTTCTATTACTGATATTTCGGATTCTGTTTGTGTGAAACGAATTTCCATAATTAAAATCATCACTCTCGTCGTTTTTCAATTCTGAAACTTGATTTGATTTGCAAAATAATATAATTGAAAAGTGGTGTTTTGTGAAGTTGACTGTCTCGTATAATTGGATCGCGGATATATATTAGTTCAATTTATTGAACTTTTAGCAAAAGAGGTTGCATACTACCCGTAAAACATTGGTCGTATCCCTTAGTATTTATACTATACGTGAACGGCCATAAGACCCTCTTCCCCCTTCCAATTGAGTCAGTTAATTAATAGGGCACAACTTAGTATTTTATACTATTTTGAAGCGAGAATAATTTCTGTCTTGTCGTGACTTCTTTAAAATGTCTGATTCAAAAAAATCATTAAGAGATATGTGGGATAATAATCGGAGTAGACGTCCTCTTGAAGAGTATGATTTTGAATTACAACTCATGAAGCAAAATTTTCCAAAATTTCGCGAGCCAAATGTCAAAAATTTTCAAAATGACCAACATTTTCAAAATTATGATCGAAATGACGACTTCAATTCAAATTTCAATGATTTCGATTATGGGCCACGTCAACATCAAAATAGCTTTGAAACCCAAGATAGCTTTGATCAACATCAATATGGGGTTGTAAACCAAAATTTCCAAAGTTATAGCTCATATCAACATCTTGAAAATAACCAAAATTGCAATTTTCTGCCAAATTTCAACAGTTTTGGTTACGAACATAACTTTTATCATCAAAATGATTTCCAATATCATTGTCAATTTTCTGAAAATTCAAACAACTATCACATTGGAAATAATATTGATTGTGAAATTGATGTGGACTATAATTTTGAGAATCAAGAAATCCACAACGAGAGCTTTCAAATCAACGATTCTGAAGAATATCACCTTAACATTCTTAGAGAGAGGGTAGAAAAGCAAGATAGACAGCTTGGTGAAAAAGATAGACAACTTGATGAACTTCTTTGTTTAATGACGTGTTTTAAAGAACAACTCGAGCAACAAAATCAAATTCAATGCGATGAATCAGGAAATAATCCATTCTTTACTGATATTGAAAATTTTCAAACAACAACTTTCAAAATTGAGAATAACGATCTAAATGAAGTTGTTCAAAATTCAACGAATGATTTAGACTTTGATTCTTTTCAGAAAAAAGATTTGAGTTTAGATTTTGATCTTCCTCTTCCGGGCTGCGAGAAACTTGAAAATTTTGAAATTGAACGAAATAAAAATGTTGAATTTTTCAATTCAAATTTGCAAAAGGATTTTAACGAACATGAATTCTTTGGATTGTACGAGGATGAGTTGCCAAATGCAGAAGAAGTGGATTCACGTCACGAGTTCGAAAATTTTAACTTTGAGAAAATTTCAAACGAACTTGAAATTGTCAGTGTCGAAAAAACGCTGTCAATTGAGAAATGTGATCACATAGTCTTGAACAACACTCAGATTTTAGATTTCCCTGAATTTATGTACGATCACAAATTTTTGAAAAATTACACTGACAAATTTGTTGAACACATGAACTATTTTTGGAATGTTAGCTTTGTTGAAAAACTTCATGTTAGGACGACCCTGAACATTCATTTACTGGACTATAAATCGAGATATAAAGATGAGATGGTTTTCAAAAACTCTTGCTTGTTAGAAAACATGCCTAGACATAGTCGGAATGGGACTCATAGGGCAAGAACCAAGTGTAGGGGAAAAAGTTGGTGGAATTCTTTGCATCGTGTGCATCGCAAACACATATATCATTGTACATATGATTGGCATTCGCATCTGGTGGTTAAACTCCATTTCATTCTTCAAATCATTTTGCATCTAATCCATCTATGGGTTTTATCTTTCAAATTTAGGAAACGTTTACTGTGTGGACACTGTTTAGTTCAAGTGTGGGGGGGAGTCTGCATTTCATCCATTTTCATTTTTCTTTGTTTTTATTTCTTTTTATTTTCAGCCATTTAAGTAGGACCATCATACATTTTAGATTGTAGTAACATACCATAATTTTTTTTTTGAAATACGACTCATTTTAGATTTGATACAACAAAATAAGTTAAGGATTATTAATCAGTTGATAGTATTTTTTTTCTCTCAGCTTAGATCGAATAAGAAATATAATGAAAAGTTTAATTTTGAGGGATAATAGTGTAACCAGTACATAGGGAGATTCTTAGGTGATGGCCATGAAATCTATTCTATATTGTAGACTTTGTTTAAATAAGTGGAGGACTTAAAATACTTATATTGGCTTTTCAAATCTTTAAAACTAAGTTGTGTTAAGTTGAATTCGCGTAACTCTCTTTTGTGCTTATATTTTCGACAATAATAATAATAGTATTCCAAGGGTATCCAACATTGCTTGTATATCGAGCGTTGGTGTGCAAACCCGCCAAGCTCTATCCGACACGTTGTTGACAAAGTCAAAGTTGGAATATCTTGGTCTCATTTTATAAGATTGGACACCTAAGGATTACCGACACGTTGTTGACAAAGTCAAAGTCGGCCTGCACAATCCACCAAGCTCTTTACCCACTCTCCGTTAGTCCGCGAGGCAGTGCATGGGTGGTAAACCTTGGTCTTTTTAGTTAGGTGTATGTACTTAATCATAAATCTTAAAATTTTATAGAATAAAGAATAAGCGATGATACCCAAACACTTCTTGACCTTATTGATTTGACTAGCCATACATGAGAAAATTAGAATACCACTTTGCAAACTGTGCCAAACAAGCTAAGAATTTATTTCATGGCTGCACTATGTTATCGACCGAACTAACTGGCCAAACTGGAATTTAACATTTGAAAACTTGATTTATATTGAAAATTTGTGACAAGTCGAGGTATTTAAAATAAAATCAACTGGTTAGAAATTATTAACTTAATTTGTTGTACCACTTTCCTGAAATAAGTCGTGTTGTCATTTTTCGTTTTGGCATATGTCCATTGCATTCATGTAGTTTCATTAGAATCATAGCATACTGCATTTGGATTTTGTGGGTAGTATGCGCTGAAAACCCTCACGAGACACCACTCGTCCTACTAGGGACACCTAGAGGTTTAACGGCTTGTTGCATGCGCTCAATGCAATCGTGTTTCCTACGAAAGTGTGACCTATCTAGTTAGTTTTTCATTTCTTGTTTTACTCGAGGACGAGTAAAAGATAAGTGTAGGGGTATTTGATTGACATAGAAATGTGTTTATTTTATGCTCTATTATCTTATCTTTTGTATATAAATAAATATTACTTGGGTATTGTTTTGTTACTTTTACAGATAGTCCAACCCAGCCCGCGTGCAACCAGAAATGTAGAGAAATAGAGTTCAATTTGCTGTGTATTTGCATTTTGAAGAATTGTAGATGAAGATATCACATCTAGTTGCTGTTGGACAAGAAAAGGATTGATAACAAGGCTTTGCACATCACAAATCAATGAAGAAGTGTCAAGGAAGCAAGAGGAAAAGAGAAAAGGCCCAAATTTGCTTTATTTATCTAAGGCCCATTTATGTTTCTCATTGTAAACTAATTAGCGATGTAATGACCAGGCCCAGTTATCATTAGGGTTAGGGTTAGGGTTTGGCTATCTACCCTATATATACCCCTGTAATGGCATTGTAGCCACCATCCTATCATATATCTCATTCTATTCTCTTCAATAATAAAACTCATTTTTCTTTTTATTTTATGCAATTTTCTATTTCTTAGCAATTAGTGTTGTCTACACGATTAGATTCGGTAGAACACTATTTGTATTTTGCATTTCTTTTCATTAGTGATTGACCGTCTGATTAGATTCAGTGGTAATCCTAATTTTATTTCCTGTTGTTACTTATATTCCGCACTTTTATTTTCTGTATTTTAATCGCGTTCATAGGTTAAATTGGATTTGATTAGATTTGAATCTGATTCATAGTTTCATTGCTTTTCCATTGAAATTGTGATTTGATCGTCGGTTCAGTTAGATCTGTTCTGAATCAAATTACAGTTTTAATTTTGTTTTGTTTTATTTTCAAGGTCAACCTCCAAAGATTCGTCTAACTCGCCTAAGAGATTAGATAAATAATTTGATTTAATTCACCTCCCTGTGTTCGACCTGTATGCTACACACCTGTATGCTTGCAGAATTTATTACAAATGTCGCGCTTTTCTAATTCATAGATTAGCGACGATCATCACATTAGCTACTAACATTGCAATAGTTGGATAATGCTTCAAACTCCTGAGTATACTTAGTGACACTCATTGCTCCCAGCCTTAGTTTGATGAACTCCTCTAGCAGTGAAGCTTTTTCTTAGACAGGTACAAATCTTGCCTCCAGCAATTCCTTGAATTGATTCCATGTTATATAATTCTCTGACCTTCTAGCAATGATAACTTCCCACTAATCTAAAGTAGCACCTTTCAATTGCTTTGAAGCAATCTACCTCTTCCTTTGATCTTCAATCTGCATGTCATTAAAAATTCTATCCAGGGTTCTCAACCAAGTCTGAACCCCCATAACCCCTTCAGTGCTTTTAAAACCCATGCCTCCTAAACGGGTGTAAGTCTTTAGCAATTCAAATAATTCTTCATGAGGGTTGTTCTGCCTATTTCCTACTCCATCTCTCACAGCCCTCATGAGTTCTTACATATCCACCACTTGAGGCCCACTTGAGCTTCATACACCTGGTTGATGTCTTGGTCTTGAAATAGTTCTCTAGGGATAATTGTCGTTAAGTTAGTTCAACTCCTTATACTTTTCTAGGTATATCAAAGCAAACAAATATAGTCAGCCATTTATGCATATTCAAAACAATTTATCCTTGTATCCAATATCATGATTTTTTTTCATTTTAATTGTGCATTATGCTAACAGATCTTTAATACCAAATGAGTTGGCCCACTCTATTTAACCTAATTTTATTTGAATTTATCTGATTTTTTTGGGTCGCCTTCTCAAAAAGGGGGTCCCTTCTTTCAATATAAAACATTCCAGGATCCCTTAAGACTAATATAAACATATCAGTTTGTTTCCAGATTAAATTATAGCCTGCATATATTAAGATATGCAAGCCTCTTATCGTTTGAAAATCAGAGTTTTAAAATAACAACAAGAAAATTAATTATTTTGAATTTAATCAATTATGCACAGTAAAATAGAGTATCATTTCAATAAAAATGCCTGTTATAATCTTTCCATAATTTTTATTTCAGTTTAAACTAATTAAATCCTCAGATTTATATAGGGTTTAAATTCAACACTATTGCCACTCTTAAGAACCATTACAAAAGTGTTTCAAACTTCCTTGGTTTAAATGCCTAACAGTTTTTAACCTCCTCTTTACCTAAATTTTCCACTGCTATATCCATTTATACGCTAATTATCAGTTGTAGAAAATAGTCACTACAACCCACTCAACTGCAGGCTAATGACAAAACTCCATATTTGTAATATAAAATCTTTTAAACATATACAAAACATATTCTCAGGCATATTGCCAGTTTGTTTTATAAAACTGCATTTTTACCTGGCACATTTTCATGTAAATCAGTGTCTGTTTGTACTTTGAAATCATATAAAACGTGATTAAACAAAAACTCATGCCTCACCCAAAATATTACCCTCATTGGTATAATATTTTACTGGGTATTTTTAAGGGGCTTGTACCCTACATGTCAACATGCATACTATGTGTATGTATGTAGTTGGCAAATGGTACATCTAAAAACAAACAAGAGTATGATACATATATATACATAGCAAACCATACCTTTTTTCTTGATAAAGCTCACACATATAGGTTATACATGTAACTTTGGCAAGTGGTTTACAAGTTTCCCAGTTTCATAACAGATACCCGTACTCATACATATCAAAGACATTAATTCATAACTTGTGATTTCTACTCCTGTTAAACTTATAAAATTCAAGAATTCCATCATAGCTATAACTACTAACTTTAGAAAATTTTAAGCAATTACACATTAGTTAAAATAGCATAAGCAAACATGCCTTAGTTAAGCACAAAACAAAGTCATACATTTAGATATTTTGGCTTCTTTCTTAAACTTAAATAAACTACATCTTACTAATATTAAACAGGATACATCCCTTTCTAGGTTTTTCTTATTTTACTTTCACTTTCCTTCCTGATTTTCTGCATTAGCTATTGAGGCACCACAGAATGAGACACCCAAATTTAGCATCAAAGCAAAACGAGGTCAAACTTAAGCCTGGTATGAGCAAATACTTAATATATGACATTAGGATCTTTAGTTTTAGCCACATTATATCCCTTAGTAAACCATTCTTAAGGGCAGTTTACTATAGAGTATTCAAATATCATGTAATAGTGTTATTTGTGTGCATGTATTAGGTGCATCAAGGTTTTCTATTTCACTTGCATGTGTATGTGCACTATAAGATTCAGCATATAATTCAACCTAATCAAGCAACATACATCAGAATATCAACACCATGTTATAAGTCAGTTTAATCAAACATTTCTTATCCTACACATAGCATTACTCCAAGCTACTCAACAGGACTATTTTTATTAATTAAACCATTTGTAACTCATCATGATCAAAGTTATCTCTTGAATTCATCAGTGCATACTGTCTGGTAAATTCATTGCACTAGTATACTCGGATCCCTGAGCTTAAACAAATTATGTGCAAGCTTCCATTGTGTCCATGCCAAGCTAATTGAGGTACTCATCATATCTAAGTCCCTTAGTTGTTTACTAGATATTTCTTGTACATTTTTCATATTTCAGCTACTCTATCCTTAGTCTCATTTGCCTAAACACTATAACCCAATAGTTCAATCAGGCAGATATAATTATTCATGACTAAGGCAACAACCAATTATTTAGCATCCAAGGTAAATATATAGTAAGCATATGAAATAATTCTTTTCACTTATATGCTAGTTTTACAAGAGGTATATTACCAAGAACTATAACCATGGGTATTTATATAAGGCACATCCTTGAGGCCCAATTTCCTTCCATTTGTGCTTTAAGTAAACTTCACATGTTTTTTGAGTTCATCTAAATCACAACATAAATTATTTAATAGAAAATCTCTAAGGAAATCAAAGGCTCAACACATGATATTTCATTGCACCTCTTTTTCCTTTTTATTAAAATAAAGGATATAAGCTAGGACACTCACCCTGCACCTTATATTCTTTCACGGATTATATTTTCAATAGTAATGGTCATAAGAGAATTTTGCTCTAGTTTATTTGTTCATATGGTATTATATTACCAGTTTAACAATTTGGATAGTCAAATCCAACTGGAAATAATAAAAGACGAATATATCAAATGGTACTCTTTAGCACAAACAATAGCCATATTATTAAAATTATTATAAATTCATAATCTCAAGCAAACATTGTTGTTCATTTATGCGCCCACAAAGTTAAACTCAGCCAAACAATATAAAAATTTGCACAAGATCCTTAAGGTATTAGGCTGCTTTAATAGGTCTTATTTTCATAGTTTAAGTAAAATGCTCACAATATTTCCTTTCTTTTGAGGTTTTTAAATCTTATTTAAGCCGGGCTCAAACTCCTATAATAGCTGATGTTGCTTTCTTATTTTTATTTACTTGTTGGGAAGAATATAATAGCCTAGGGAAACCTAGGTATTTCGTACTTAAGTAATCATATACTAGGGTTTTTGGTTACCAAATGTCAAGATTACCCTAAAAGAATATTTATTTCAGAAATACTCAAATAAAATCCAGTCACTCACCCTTGGTACTTTTCAATTTTGTTAAGAGAAAATGGATTGGAAAGAAAAGGTGATTATATTATTCTGGAAAGGCTTTTCTTTTAAATTTCTCCTTTTATCCTTGTTCATACAAATTGCATGATTTTTACTACGTGCCTTAAACTTGAATTTCATAGGTGTGCAATACATTATTTATTCCTATAGCTTTTCTTTTCATATTTGAAACCTGCTATATAATAATATTTCTCCCTTTTTTAACTAGTTTTAACTCGATCAAGTTATTCATCCTTACTTAGCATATACATATTACGTATTACATATTAACTCCTTACTATTTCAAACATGCTTAGCTACCCTATAAACCAAGGATTCCATATGCATACATCATCCAAATTTATTTAATTTTTCTAAAGTTTATTTTTAATACAAAAGCATACACAGCGTACTTAAGCACACTCAATAATCAATACGCAATCATATATAAAGTGTTGTTCCACCTTATTTATCACAATTACTCAATGTGTAATTATGTGATTATTACAATATGCATCAACAACGGATGGACGAAGCTTGCCAAGTACTAACAATAACAATAATGGCACCTCACTATTGACCTGGAGGTCTAATGGATGTTTGAAGCTTAACAAGTGACCTAAAGTTCCAACGGATGGCCGAAGCCTAACAATTAACCCGAAGGCCTAGTACCGATAGCAAGAACAACAAAATGTGTCATAAATTTCCAAATAATAATAAACTAAAAAGTGATAACAACACGCCACATACACACTGTTCTCAATTATTGATTTACCAAGTCAATCAACTCCACATTATTGTACCTTCAATCGAACAAGTTTGAAGTTAACTGATGTAGCAAAACTATATGTCCCATACCACATGGTTTACTATATCGTTTAGACCACTTTCTCATTCTCTCAAAGGATGCAAAAACATGTAGTTTTGTATGGAAAATACTTACTCTAAGAAAACGTGTTTTAAAATGATTTTCGAAAACTATTTAAAAATTATTTCTTTGGAAATCTATTTATAAATAAAAATATTTATATAAAATAAATCTAGAAATATTTATATTTTTATAAATTGGTTTCGTAAAGCATTTATTTTAAAAACTAAATCCTTTAAAAAATGATTTATAAAACACGTGCACGAAACAATCAAAAGCCAAAGAAATTCATCAAAAGAAATGTAATATAATTCACAATAAAATTCACCAGCACGATATATAAATTGGTGTTAATGTCAGTTTTCCCATTATGGGATCAAGACTATCGAAATCAATCAAAAAATGATTCCCAAAATCACCGTTAGAAATTGTATATCACTTAGAATAATCCAACAGCAAAGATTCAGAACACCAAGGACAAAACGCAATAAAATAGGCTCTACCTGGCACCATTTTACTATTAGCTAGATTGACCTATTCTCATGCCAAGATTGACCTATGTAATGCAAGGGTTGACCTATAGGTCAGCCCTATAAGAATCAGTCGGCCTAATGGTCGGACCGGTTATAGGAAAGAATGTGTGGTTTGTATTCAATTTTAAGCTTAGTGTTGATCAAGATTTTGACTCAATTTTGGAACGATACTAAGCATATTCGAATACCAAAATATGAACTATAAAAATTAAAAGATCTAGCATGGATATGGCGTAATAAAGGAGCTACAAGATCTCAAAAATGGATCCATAACATGTTGGTTGTAATGAGTATATAAACTACAGATTTCGACCTATAGTCACTCCAACAAATCACTACATGCAATAAGAATAAAGCAAGAAGAGTGAGTTTACAAGCCATGATTTTTGGTAATTTGAGAGCAAAGTGGGGGGTTTTTGAGCTTTACATTGGCTGTTGAAACCTTTAGATTACAAAAAACCATTAGATCAGTCTATCAAGTTTCTCTTTTGATTTTACCTTTAAAATAGCTTGAATCTAGCAATTTAGAGGAGTAAGAGAAGTTTTATTATATATATTTTTTACAATTTTGTTTTTAGAAAGAAGGAAATATATCAGAGAAGAAAGAGCATGTGTTTATCATTTCCCTTCTCTACTTAATTTCCAGAATTTTCCCTTGGGCTTAGGTTTAAATCCTACAACCCATAAGCCTAACTGTCTTGTTTTATGTAAGTTAAGCAATTAGCCTTAACTAACACATGGTTCAACTTTGCTTTTCGTTTGCACAGTTTGGTTCAACTTTTTTTAACACACTTTAACTTAAGATACACACATTCTTTCATTTTTAATACTACTACAAAACATGTTATTTACACTGGTTGTTTACCCCTTATTGCTCCGCTTCTTCAACCGGTGCAAATGCAGGAGATGCAAAAAGCTTTTTTCTTTTGCACTGGTTTTAGAACTGGTGCAAAAAAAAAGTTATTTGCACCGGTTGTTAGTAAGAACCGGTGTAAAAGATGAGTTTTTTGCACTGTTTATACAAAAAAATGGTGCAAAAAATGCTCTATTGCTTAAAAAAACATATTTTCTGCATAAATTGTTTTCTACAACTGGTGCAAGAGATGGAAACATAGCACCGGTTGTTGATTGTTAAAAACAACCGATGCAAATTCTACCTTGAAAAAAATTGATACCTTTTCAAGTTAGTTTTAAAACCTGAAAAGGTATCAAATGAAATTTAAATTATCATTAATGCTTATTACTACAAATAATCGATCAAATAAACAAATATAATGTTCATTGTGAAAAAATATTAATGATCATATTTATGATATAGAGAATGGAGCATACTAGATGCCTATATTTATTATATCATAAATTTTCATAAACACCATATATTCACACTTCACACATAACAGTTCGATGATTCAGAAACCCATATATTCCTCCAGATTGAAAAAGCAAAACAACATAAAAAACAAGAACACAGTAAGTAGAAGGCACAAATCCCCAACAACGTGCATCACTAACTCACAGCAGTAGCAGCAGTGCCACCACTATGGTCCTCCTCCCAAAGACCTTGGCGGTCTATTCAATCGGCACCAAGGGTAGATACTCGGCAATGTGTTACCCTTTCTTTGCATAATGCATCACCACTTTATTGGACTTTTGGCTCCAATGCGCTGCGGTAGGGATGACTATTTGGGCACCTTGAGGAAACACCGACAACCTGTTCAGAGATTTCCATGCAGCCACTGTGTAGCTCTCTGCCACCGGTAACCTGTTCGGAGATTTACTTGCCGCTTGTACTTCTTATATAAATATATAGTGATGTTGTACTCTCTCCTATTGTCTATTCTAGTAATATTTGTATCAAATCTTCAATAAATATATACTTTTATTGCATTAGCTATGGCCCAATATATGTGTATTATACATTACACTTCTTTCAATAGTTCAGATTTAATGTTATTTACTCATTTTTGCCTGCCTATTTATCCAGTACAATTCTTATGGCATACCATTCTTTCTAAAATTATGAGCGTGTTGGTGCTGATATTATTTACAGTGACAGAATTCAAGTTAAATACCTTTTTAGTCTATAGCAGTTAAATTGACTTCATACTTGCATTCAATAGTTGTATATTGTAACACCCCGTATTTTAACAACACTAAAAGATGATAAATTAAAGAATAATTAATTTAAAATTCAGAATTAAGGGAAACGGACTGCTCCATTGCGTTCATCATGGAATTCTGGTCAAAATAGACACCTTGTTTGCGTAAAACGGACACCGCATGAAGAAGTTATTAAGATTTGAAGTTTGTATATGCATAAGAAGAATATATATAAATAAAATAGATCCAGAAAATTCAAAACAGTTCAAAATCTCAGAAAATAGGGGAGCGGGAAAATTCCTGCCCAGGGGTGTCGACCCTATCAAGGGTGTGTCGACCCATGGGTCGACCCCATAAGGGGAGTTGACCCCCCAATGGTATATCTTAGCAGATTAGGGTTTCGTGAAGGCTATATATATGGCCCCATTTCTCTTGTTTCTCCACACCAAAAATATTGGAGAACAAGATGCTGCTTCTGCCCAGATTAAATCAAGTCTTTTCTTCAGCAATCAACTAGAGTTATTCAAGTTTAGAGATCTGTGATTCAACATCAGCAATCCCTTTTCTATTTTTCTTAGATCCAATCACAGTGAGTTTATGTTACTTTTAGATCTAAATATTTAAAAGTTAATCTTGACACGACTATAACTGGGATCTAAGCCTGTGACTATTTGACTCATGTTAGATCTTCTACAACCCGTGTATCTAAGTTATTCTGACATGACTATGAACTAGATCTAAACCTATACCTATTTATCATGTCAGATCTGCCGTTATTTGTAGATCTAATTCACTGTTTAGATCAGACCATGCCTGTCCTATTATGTTTGTGGCTAAATCAGACCTGTTGTTAGTTGGTTGTCTAATTCATTGTTTAGATCTTATCATGTCTGTTCATGATGTACCTATTATGTTAGAATTAGTCCTATTGTCATTTGTTCATCAAATCTATTCCTATATGCCTATCTTGTCATTATGCCGCCATATGTTTATGCCTATTTCTGCCATTATATGTCAATCTTATTAGTATGATCATTTATGTCCTTTTGCCTTCATCTTTTATTTTTATAGCCTAGCTACCTTCGAGCTTAGGCATGCCGCTGAAATATGCGAACACGTTAAATTGGAAACAAGGGAAAAACGAAAAAATTGGGGAATAACTTGTAATTGGAAATTGGGCATAACTTGAATGAAATATATGAATACGAATTTGGGGCCCAAATGAAATTGTGATTAAAGACCTTAATTCGGGGAATATGTTTCCTTATGAACATAACTTGGGAAAGGGGCATGAAAACCTATTATAACATAGGAATAATTGATTAATAATGGAAATTCCTAGAATTACAGTAATTAAAAACTGTAACCGCGCTTAGACACAAGGTTAGATCGCATTTGTGGTGGAAGTCTGCCCGGAACTGACCGATATATCCAGCGACCACAAGTGGTGAATCTAATGTAAGGGGTCCAAGTGCATAAACATGTGACATGCTGAGACACGAGGTTAAGTCCGACTTGTGGAAGAAGTCTGCCCAGAACTGTAACAACCCGGATTCCGACAGACCGAATTCTTTTCAAAATTCAATCCATCGAGACCCGAGTTGGTTGCTCTGGTATCCTGCAGAAAAGACAAATAAAAGAGATATGTCAGAGTACGGAAAAACACCTCACAGTGGAAGGAATAAAATATAATATATTTTAAAAAATATCTTTACCTTAATCACAAAACTGCTAAATCAGTATTCCCAAAGCTATAAGTCTCTGTCTAACTTGCGAATGTTATGAGGAGGGGGTCAGAACATAAGTTCTGTGTGAATGAATTTAAACTACACTTCTTGAATAATCCTACATATACCGTTCAATTACACTTTCTTATTTATTAGGTTATACGTGTTATTAGCACTCAAAGCTTACACACACGTCACACCCATCTACCCCTTAGTAGATTAACCTAATATATTGTATATGTAGCTACCCCCAAACTGAGGTACACCCCGTGATACCCCACTTGCACGGTCTCCTCCGTATCGCCACAGTAATATGCGCAGTCCCTCATCCTATGCCATAGTAGCGTACAACGCTACATCCGCATGGAACCACTATCGTTGTACGTATCATCAATTGTACTTGATGTTTCTACTGCACATAACCTCTACTTGTGCACCTAAGTTCCGTGGCAGGGCTACACCAGAAAACACAAAACTCGGTCGGGAGCTATTCTATATCTGTACGGGCCCGCCTCTAAGAGTGTCCAATGTACAGACATCCCTCGGGTCTGGTTTTTCTATGGTGGCTATGGCCCCACCTCAGCCCCTCCCTCAACTAGTAAAGACCACATGAGCTAAGCGACCACCCCTAACAAGCAAACAATCTAAACATCCATGTGGGGTCTCCCCGCACCCGTCCCTTGATAGCAAAGGTTAACGATCTCTAGGGGTTAGCTCTTGTCTTTTCGCATTCCTTAGGCTGCTGGTGACAGACGTCCGATGATCTTGCTATCGTTTGGTCTTGACCCTCCACCTCCGCCTGAGGCAATCGCCAAACCACCCTTAATGCCACTGTGTACAACATTCTGACTGCCCCCCTACTTGTGCAGTCAAGGCCCACCCACCTGGTAGTTCCGCGCATACCCAACCTCTGTAATCCTAGCCCGAAGCTAAACCACTACAGAGGACTACCAGGAGCATCTTTAACGTCTCAGGAAGCTGCGTGCTTCCCCTTCCAGTCCGTTGGAGTCACCAAAATAGCGAACGTGCGCTCTCCTCGTGCCTTATGACACCATCATGATCTACCTCGTTGGGTTATTCATCCTACAACGTACGGACTGCTTGAAGTGCCTTAGTTTTATATGTCATTAGACCCTAAGTCTAACCATTTATTTCACGCTTGTGCCGCCTAGTCAACTTTCTCATTTAACTTGGTTATTCACATTAGCTTCCTTTTTTTCGTATCCACCAAGTTACCCTTGCTTATTAATTCAATTTATACTTAATCCACTTAAGTCCATTAATAAGCCCACAACATGTTATTTTCCAATCTCATAAATTATTCCCTTTTTGGGTTACAACAACATATTATACTTAATTCATAGTTAAGTGTGCCTTATCCCACATACATACTGATTAGGAGAATAGCCCTCTAAACACTAGCCCCGAAGACCGAAATCAACATTAGACTGGCACCCAGAGAATTACTCAACCCAACCAACATATATGATTCTAATTTACTTCTTTTTCACTCATATAACTTAAATCATTTATAATTTCACATTTCTCCTTTCCAAACCACTTAATTTAAGTATATCTTTACATATAAGTTATCTCATCTTCCTTATCATTTCCTATAACTTATCTTGTCCCGTAAGTTATAATTTACACCTATTATCCTTTCTTGCCTTATTCAAGTTTACTCATAATAGGTTATTTATCATTCCTCATTTCTTGTCATTAATTTTAAGTTTGCATATTTCACAGTATAAGTCGTCCCACCCTTCAAGTCTTGTATTACATCTTAAGTCATAACCTTCCCTTGTCCCTATGAAAAGTTTGCTTATTATTTAATTTTACATCACCGCAACTCAAGTTTATAATAGGTAATTATCATTCCCCCATTACTGTGTCATTAATTTTAGATTTGACTTAACCCTTCCCTTTACTTAACCCGTTACTTAAACTTTTGCCAATTCAATTAATTTATGATACCGTTACGGGTTCCATTTGGTTTTGCATATCTAAATTCTGTTTCACATGTCACACATGTCCCACTTAACCCCCTTTATTATAGTTTCCATATCTCACACATGTCTTACTACGATTAAGTCTACCTTATTCATGTTTTACATCACATGTCTTACAACGGTTAAGTCCACATTAGTCATGCTTTACATGTCATTTATATCACCCACTTAACCCTCTAACCATACCCATGTCACCCACATGTCTTATTATGGTTAGTATTTCTTAATTTATTTATAATGTTGCAACGATGTATGACCTCTCACATTAGACGTCCGTTCGTGGTTGCTGGATTTGTCGGGCGGTTCCGGGCAGTCTTACACCACTAACGCGCCTAACCCCGTGTCATAAACCGTTACGGCTCTAATTCTTGCCATTGACCTCTCACATTAGACGTCCGCTTGTGGTTGCTGGATTTGTCGGGTGGTTCCGGGCAGTCTAACACCTTAAAGGCGTCTAACCTTGTGTCATAGGCGTTCATTAACAATCGTCTTTCACCCAAACTCCAAGTTCATGTCATATGTTCCAAATTCAACTTAATTACATTTCATTTTTATGCCTATTTCCAATTTGCCATTCACTACACCAATTACATAATAGTTAGCCAATTTTCATGTTACCCAAATTATCCAAATTATATCCAAATTCACTAATTCCATGTTATTCATACCCAAACATGTCAACTTCCAATATCCAATTATACCCAATTTCATATAATCAATATTTTTCCAATATATATCCCAACATTCCCACGTTCGTACATATAATCTAATTTACCCTCTAGGCTTACTTTTCAAGTCACAAATAAATTTCACCAATTTATGTTATCCAATTACATGTTGTTAATATTGAATTATACCAATTCCATATCCAATAGTTCCAATTAAATTTACACAATTTCATGTTAACATCATAAATCAAAATTCATAGTTGCACACTATTCAACATAGATTATATTCCTTGAGTGCATAAAATAAATTATGCCCAATATATGCAATAACAATTGTTATGCCAAAAACCCCAAAATTTCAGATTATATTCCAATATCCCCATAATCCAATCGTGCGTATTGTATAATAAGATTTCATCTAGGTTTGAGATAATCTAGATCCAAAAATAAAAAGGGGAAAGGATAAAAAGGAGAGAACTCAAATGTAGGCATAAATAAAATAACAGATCTTATTAAATTAACATCATATTCATTATGGGGAATGGTAAACGATATAAGCAACATTATACAACAAATATAGTTCAAATCCACTCACATTGGCTGGATTAGAGAAATAAGTGATTTGTCGTTGATGTAGAACGCTGATTTAATCTTCTTATTTGATTATTGGTGAAGAGCATGAATTGTTGATGAAGAACTTTGCTACTTGATTTGATTAAACTCCAAAGTTTGTGAAGAACTTGCAATTTAGTTTAGGGTTTTGGGGCGGCTGCCATGTTTGGTTGAAGTTTGGCGGCATGGAGGCATAGAAGGGATTGTTTATGAATTAGGTTAGGTCTAGGCACTATTTTATAGGTGTAGAGAGTGTTTTAGAGCCATCAGATCGCCCTAGAATCCATCCGGTCGGTCCAGCACATCAAAAATCGTCACTGCCCAGACCTGGAAAAATCAGGGGGGAGGTCAACACTAAGGTCGACCCCCAGGTCGACCTCCCTGGGTAGGTCGACCCTCAGGTCAACCTGCCTGGGTATTTTTCTGAATTTTTGTTGAATCTTCCACAGGTCATAACTCTTTCATACGGAGTCCGATTTTCGAAAACTTGGACTATATTCCAAGCAGAATTTCGAGACGAACGCAATGGTGATGTCCATTTTACTTAATTCCTGATATTTAAAATAAGTATACTTATTTTATTATCTTCTCTGTTATGTACACTGTCGTTGAATTAATCTTTCCTTCTCTTCCATATATTAATAAACTTTTCGTTATACATCACCATTATTTACTATCTATGCATATACACATATTTTTACATATTTTTAATTATATTAAAAACGCGGGGTGTTACATTCTCCCACCCTTATCGAATTTCGTCCCCGAAATTCGATAAGAGTAAAATAGATAACCCCTCGCAATATCCATCCATCAAGTGTGCATCTAATTGTTGCAAACATTGTGCACATGTGCAAAGTGAGATACATCA
Source organism: Allium sativum (assembly GCA_030737875.1). NCBI lineage: Eukaryota > Viridiplantae > Streptophyta > Magnoliopsida > Asparagales > Amaryllidaceae > Allium > Allium sativum. The sequence goes on along the minus strand of CM060922.1, from coordinate 268,136,369 downwards.
TAGTAAAGTATGTATGCCTAATTTGGATCCACCTATATATATGCAAACTTTAAAAACTCTTTCAAAACATGTTGCTCACATCCTAAATATACTTGCAGTTCTATATGATTGCAATATTTTTGAAAAATCAAAACGTTTTTCATCCACATTTTCCTACACTCTTAAAGAGTAGGAGCATAGTTCATCCAATTTTCGCATCCAAAACCCTACCAACCATCATTAAATTCGAAATTTAGAATCTAATTTTCCAAATTCGATTTCTTATGTTATGAAAACGGAAAATTTTACATCCTCCGTTTTTTTTCTTCTAATTGCACTTGGATTTTTACATAACATTTCTATAAAGATTTCCTATTTTCCTATCCAAGTACAACCACATAAGAAAATTTCTTCTCTTTTTCCGCTTATCTTGGAAAAATTACATATTTATTCATCTTTTTCTTAAGATTTTCATTTTCTTTTCCCATCGGTTTGTTGCTTTATTGGATTTGTTATTTTCTTCTTAATTAGGCTATTCTCCTTCTTAGCTTATTTGACTTACTCTAATTACTTAAATTTATTTTCTAAATAAGCTTTTCTGTTTTTAACTCAAACAACATCCTACACAGCTACTACCAAGGGCCAAGAATCATAAGACTATTTCTCTAAAGAAAAGTCCAACCACCAACTCTCTACACTTACTTGCCCTTCCACTACCTAGTAGTCACCACTAGCCCATGCTGTGTATTACTAGCCTATATTTCTCTTTCAAGCAATAATCCTTTTTCTTTTTCTCAAGCAACAAAACTAGGTTTCTCAATGCTTATGCATTCTACGGGAAATTTTCCATTAGTTTAATATTATCTAATCCATGACTGTAAATTGGCAAGAAAATAACTCTCTAAGTATCAACCTCGAAAACCAAAATCAACATCAGATTGATACTCAGAGAATTTCTCATCTCAACCAATTCTCAGTTGGTTCTAATAGCTTTAACTTTATCTCGTTCTTTCTAGGCCTTAATCCTTAACTACTCCACTTTTAAAACATGGTTTGGCATTCTTTCTTCCAAAAACTAAAAGTGGTAAAACTTTTATTCTTTTCTCAAAAATTTGCTTTTGCCAAACCATAAAAACATGTTACAAAGTAAAATTGCAAAAATATTTTCTTTTTCAAATCACAAACTGGAGTAGACAAGGATGACAAATGAGTTACACTGTTCCTATTTACAATGTTAACTTTGGTTGCTAAGGCGCAAATATCTACTCTATTCTTGCAATCTACCGCTTATTTTGTTTACCCAACAAAATTTCTTTTTAAAACAGTAATCAAAATTTATTGTTAACCGAATAGAGATTTCAAAACTTCTTTTCATAAATGAAAACTAGCGAGCTATTTATGCTCCATAATATGCACCTTTTTATGAGAGAATTCTTTTAAAACAAGAAATCATTGTTTCACACAATATACCCCACTTTACTTTAAAACCCAACATGCATTTATAAGAATACTTTTAAGATTAAATCTAGGAAAATACCACAAATCCTTTTACAAATTCAAGTTCTTAAAAGTTTATCATTGGGTTAGACTCAAAGCAGGTCTTCAACTCGACTAGGCTTTCCTAGGCACTTATGCAAATTCAATTCTCTCGGCTATATATATTCCTAATCCATTTTCCACATCTTAACCTTTTCCAATCTATAAGGTTTCACTTCCGAACCCACTACTCTGAAATAACATTCCAGTTTTAATTCTATGGGATACTTTCTTTCTCAAATACCAATTCATATTGTACACTTTCCAACCAAACCACCTAAGGGTCTCAAAAATTTTCATGTTTATTACTTTAGTGTACAAACTAAATATCCCAACTCTTTCCCTACCTAGTGGGCTACTTTATGGATTTAGGTTTATATATATAATATACTTATAATTTAGAAAATACAAATATGTTCACTCAATATCTCCCTAAGACCACTAAACTGAAGCTCTGATACCAGATGTAACAACCTGGATTCCGACAGAGCGAACTGTTTTCAAAATTCAATCCATCGAGGCCCGAGTTGGTTGCTCTGGTACCTGTAGAAAAGACAGAGAAAAGAGATATGTCAGAGTACGGAAAAGCACCTCACAACGGTGGGAATAAAATATAATATATTTTAAAACATAGCTTTACCTTAATCACAAAGCTGCTAAATCAGTATTCCCAAAGCTATAAGTCTCTGTCTAACCTGCGAATGTTATGAGGAGGGGGTCAGAACATAAGTTCTGTGTGAATGAATTTAAACTACACTTCTTGAATAATCCTTCATATACCGTTCAATTACACTTTCTTATTTATTAGGTTATACGTGTTATTAGCACTCAAAGCTTACACACACGTCACACCCATCTACCCCTAGTAGATTAACCTAATATAATGTATATGTTGCTACCCCCAAACTGAAGTACACCCCGTGATACCCCACTCGCACGGTCTCCTCCGTATCACCACAGTAATATGCGCAGTCCCTCATCCTATGCCATAGTAGCATACAACGCTACATCCGCATAGAATCACTATCGTTGTGCTACGTAAGCGTACTGACTGCTATCCTCGAACTATTCGATCGAATTTGGTTCCATCATCGAATAATGCCCTCTAGTCTACGATACACTACCCAGAGCAGACATGGTTGTACCTAGACTTTCCCACGTACGTAACATCAATCGTACTCGATGTTTCTACTGCACATAACCTCTACTTGTGCACCCAAGTTCCGAGGCAGGGCTACACCAGAAAACACGGAACTCGATCGGGAGCTTTTCTATATCTGTACGGGCCCGCCTCTAAGAGTGTCCAATGTACAGATATCCCTCGGGTCTGGGTTTTCTATGGTGGCTATGGCCCCACTCAGCCCCTCCCTCAACTAGTAAAGACCATATGAGCTAAGCGACCACCCCTAACAAGCAAACAATCTAAACATCCATGTGGGGTCTCCCCGCACCCGTCCCTTGATAGCAAAGGTTAACGATCTCTAGGGGTTAGCTCTTGTCTTTTCGCATTCCTTAAGCTGCTGGTGACAAGCGTCCGATGATCTTGCTATCGTTTGGTCTTGACCCTCCACCTCCGTCTGAGGCAATCGTCGAACTACCCTTAATGCCACCGCGTACAACATTCTGACTGCCCTTACTTGTGCAGTCAAGGCCCACCCACCTGGTAGTTCCACGCAGACCCAACCTCTGTAGTCCCAGCCCGAAGCTAAACCACTACAGACGATTACCAGGAGCACCTTTAACGTCTCAGAAAGTCGCGTGCTTCCCCTTCCAGTTCGTTGGAGTCACCAAAATAGCGAATGTGCGCTTTCCTCGTGCCTTATGACACCATCATGATCTACCTCGTTGGGTTATTCATGCTACAACGTACAGACTGCTTCAAGCGTCTTAGTTTTATATGTCATTAGGCCCTAAGTCTAACCATTTATTTCACGCTTGTGCCACCTCGTCAATTTAACTTGGTTATTCACATTAGCTTCCTTTTTTTTCGTATTCACCAAGTTACCCTTGCTTATTAATTCAATTTATACTTAACCCACTTAAGTCCATTAATAAGCCCACAACATGTTATTTTTCCAGTCTCATAAATTATTCCCTTTTTGGGTTACAACAACATGTTATACTTAATTCATAGTTAAGTATGACTTATCCCACATACATACTTATTAGGAGAATAACCCTCTAAACACCAGCCCCGAAGACCGAAATCAACATCAGACTGGCACCCAGAGAATTACTCAACCCAACCAACATATATGATTCTAATTTACTTCTTTTCCACTTATATAACTTATATCATTTTTAATTTCTCATTTCTCCTTTCCAAACCACTTAATTTAAGTATATCTTTACATATAAATTATCCCATCTTCCTTATCGTTTCCTATAACTTATCTTGTCCCATAAGTTATAATTTCCACCTATTATCCTTTCTTGCCTTATTCAAGTTTACTCATAATAGGTTATTTATCTTTCCCCATTTCTTGTCATTAATTTTAGATTAACTTATTTCACAGTATAAGTCGTCTCACCCTTCAAGTCTTGTATTACATCTTAAGTCATAACCTTCCCTTGTCCCTATGACAAGTTTGCCTATTATTTAATTTTACATCACCGCAACTCAAGTTTATAATAGGTAATTATCATTCCCCCATTACTATGTCATTAATTTTAGATTTGACTTAACCCTTCCTTTTACTTAACTCGTTACTTAAACTTTTCCCAATTCAATTAATTTATGATACCGTTACGGGTCCCATTTGGTTAAGCATATCTAAATTCTGTTTCACATGTCACACGTGTCCCACTTAACCCCCTTTATTATAGTTTCCATATCTTACACATGTCTTACTACGGTTAAGTCTACCTTAGTCATGTTTTACATCACATGTCTTACAACGGTTAAGTCCACATTAGTCATGCTTTACATGTCATTTATATCACCCACTTAACCATCTAACCATACCCATGTCACCTACATGTCTTATTATGGTTAGTATTTCTTAATTTATTTATAATGCCGTAACGATGTATGCCCTCTCGCATTAGACGTCCGTTCGTGGTTGCTGGATTTGCCGGGCGGTTCCGGGCAGTCTTACACCACAAACGCGCCTAACCTCGTATCATAAACTGTTACGCCTCTGGTTCTTGCCATTGAACTCTCACATTAGACGTCCGCTTGTGGTTGCTGGATTTGCCGGGCGGTTCCAGGCAGTCTTACACCCCTAATGCGTCTAACCTCGTGTCATAGGCGTTCATTAACAATCGTCTTTCACCCAAACCCAAGTTCATGTCATATGTTCCAAATTCAACTTAATTACATTTCATTTTTATGCCTATTTCCAATTTGCCATTCACTACACCAATTACATAATAGTTAGCCAATTTTCATGTTACCCAAATTATCCAAATTATAGCCAAATTCACTAATTCCATGTTATTCATACCCAAACATGTCAACTTCCAGTATCCAATTATACCTAATTTCATATAATCAACATTTTCCTAATATATATCACAACATTCTCACGTTCATACATATAATCTAATTCACCCTCTAGGCTTACTTTTCAAGTCACAAATCAATTTCACCAATCCATGTTATCCAATTACATGTTGTTAATATTGAATTATACCAATTCCATATCCAATAGTTCCAATTAAATTTACACAATTTCATGTTAACATTATAAATAAAAATTCATAGTTGCGCACTATTCAGCATAGATTATATTCCTCGACTACATAAAATAGATTATGCCCAATATATGCAATAACAATTGTTATGCCACAAACCCCAAAATTTCAGATTATATTCCAATATCCCCATAATCCAATCGTGCGTATTGTATAATAAGATTTCGTCTAGGTTCGAGATAACCTAGATCCAAAAATAAAAAGGGGAAAGGATAAAAAGGAGAGAATTCAAACGTAGGCATAAATAAAATAACAGATCTTATTAAATTAACATCATATTCATTATGGGGAATGGTAAACGATAGAAGCAACATTATACAACAAATATAGTTCAAATCCACTCACATTGACTGGATTAGATAAATAAGTGATTTTCATTGATGTAGAACACTGATTTAATCTTTTTATTTGATTATTGGTGAAGAGCATGAATTGTTGATGAAGAACTTTGCTATTTGATTTGATTAAACTCCAAAGTTTTTGAAGAACTTGCATTAGTTTAGGGTTTTGGGGCGGCGACCATGTTTGGTTGAGGTTTGGCAGCATCGAGGCGTAGAAGGGATTGTTTATGAATTAGGTTAGGTTTAGGCACAATTTTATAGGTGTAGAGAGTGTTTTAGAGCCATCAGATCGCACTAGAAGCCATCCGGTTCGGTCCAGCACATCAAAAATCGTCACTGCCCAGATCTGGAAAAATCAGGGGGGAGGTCGACTCTAAGGTCGACCCCCAGGTCGACCTCCCTGGGTAGGTCGACCCCCAGGTCAACCTGCCTGGGTATTTTTATGAATTTTTTGTTGAATCTTCCACAGGCCATAACTCTTTCATACGGAGTCCGATTTTTGAAAACTTGGACTCTATTCCAAGCAGAATTTTGAGACGAACGCAATGGTGATACTTGTTTTACATAATTCCTGATATTTAAATTAAGTATACTTATTTTATTATCTTCTATGTTACGTACACTGTCATTGAATTAATCTTTTCTTCTTTCCATACATTAATAAATTTTTCGTTATACATCACCATTATTTACCTATCTATGCATATACACATATTTTTACATATTTTTAATTATATTAAAAATGCGGGGTGCTACAAGAACCGACCGGCGTATCCAGTATCCACAAGTGGTAGGCATAATGTGGGAGGTCTAGCACATTATAACCATAAATGAATATGGTAATGAATGGAAATACTTAACCTAGTTGAATCCATAGGGATTGTATGAACATGTGAACTTGAGTAGGGGTTAAGTAAACTTGTTTGAAACAACGGGAGGGTTAAGTAAATCTTGGGTTGGTGGGTAATATACATACTGTAACAACCCTGAATTTTGGAGTAAATTTAAAATTTATTTTAAGTAATTTTAATGAGTTTATGATATTTAAAATAATTTATTTAAAATAAAATTGATTTAAATCGAAGTTAGAATGAATAATTTAATTCTAATTATAAAAGAAGTTAGAAACAACGCGGTAGTTTGAAAAGTCAAATTTGAACTTTGACTGACCGTACAGGATGCAAAATTTAACGGTTTTAGTGAAACCAAAAATATTATAATCTATTTAAAAATATCTTTCTAACAAATCCGAAAAATTGAAATTTCATAGCAGGAATCAAAAGTTATGCCCAAATTAAAATTTAGAAAGGTCGCTATGAAATTTATATAGGTCAAAAATGCTACTTTTTGCATACGAAGGAATTTGGACTCGAAACCACTTCCATTGAGTTCAGAATGACGTTTCTACATTGAAAAACAGTAAGCACTTATATATTTAGAGTTTTGAAGATTATTTGTTTAAAAATGTATTCTTAATATTGAATATATACGCCTTGAAAATAGTCATTTTACAAATGACCTCGGTTTTCGACGAAACCACTTTTGTTGGAACCGGAATGTCAAATTATTGTTAAGTTTAATTTTTCATAATTTTTAGAATTAATTTGTGACTGTGGCAAAAAGATATGTGTTTTGTCAATTTCCGTCAATTTTAATCGATTTGAAAAAGGTCATTTTTCAAATAGGCTCAGAATTGAACGAAATTTATTTTTCTTGGTTCGCAGTGTCAAACAAAGACAGAAATAATTTTTTTGGATTTTTTCTGAGTTCGTATGAAACCCCGGTAGATTAAAGAGTACGTTCGAATTAGTATTAAAAAGATTTATTTTAAAAATAAAAGAAAACATGCTGTAAACTTCAGAATTAGACTTCGACACTAGCGCCATTGCGTTCAGAAGACATCAAAACCTATTGTTCGACAGTCGTTGGGCTCCGTTTGGCGATCGGACGAAAAAACCCCAAATTTTGGATTTAATTAATTAAAAATAAAAAGAAAATACCCTAAAATACCAGTATAAATACGTACGTACAGTACTCCGTCTTCTTCCTTCTCAATTTCACGCCGCCGTAACCCCATAACTTCTCAAAATTTCAAACTTCGATTCCTCCTTTGTTTCTCAACGAAATTCTTCGCCGGAGTACACGTTTCGAACAGATTACTGAGCTCTTCGATTCCATACCCAAATCACCACCCCCCTTACCCTCTAGCCGCCGCCCCGATGCTCCAAAACCGCCGCCGTTCGCACCAAATCGGGCCCACCACAGGCGTGCGCACCCTCCCCCCTTCCAGGCGCCGACTCCCCTCTCGTAGCTCTCCAATCTCCAACAAACCGTTCTGAAAACCATCAACTACATCTCCCGATTTCTGAATTCAAAGTTTTGAACAAACTAAAAGTATATGGTATGAAATTCATTTCAGATTTTGTCACGCTTTTGTCTGTTACAGCAGTAGTTGTGAAAAGTAATTGATAATTAAAAATTCATAGTTAATTCATACAAACTCCGAATCTGAAAATTTCAGATCCGACGGAACCGTGACGACGAATAGACTTTGCTGAAATTGATTGGAACGTTTTCTGACTCTCTGTTGATTGTAGATTCGTGCAATTGCAAGATGAGATTCTATTTTAAATAATTTATTAAATTAAATTATTAATCGTTATTTAATGGTTGAATAGAGAATGAAGTAAATCTGAAATGTGATAATATTATGAATGATGGTTTGCATGTATGTATGATTTCAGATCAATCATTTATATCTGATGTTGGGTTGTTATTTTTCTCTTGTTTCAGCTCTATAATTGTAGATTTGTTAATGCGATTAAAATCTCATTATTGAGATTTATATAAAAATATATACGATTGGTTCCTTTAGTTTTGTTGCATTCAAAATTTACAATTGTGTAAATTAGAAATAATAACAACATGAAATTTATGATGCGAATATAATTACATTTTATATGTAATTATAGAACATAAAATTGATGATGTGAATAAAAATCATTTTTTTAGAATGACAATTTATATTGAAAACAAAGATTATTATTTTTATGTAACTTAGAGTAACAGGTTACATTGAAAATAAGAAATCATTTTTTTTTATGTCAACTAAAGAATGAAATTTGCATAGAGAATGAAAATTCACATTTTTCTTAATGTGAATTAGAAGAAAATTTAATTTTTATGTAATTAAGAAAAAGAAGAATAATATTTCATTGTCTAATGAAAAAGAATATCTTTCATTTGTTGTTAAAAAGAATTAACCCTCATTTGTTTTGATAATTTTAAAATGATCATTATTTGTACCATTATAGGTTAAGTAAGAAATTGACAATGGTTAAACAAAAACCATTATATTTGTTCATTGAGAATGTGACACCAAAATTTGACATTTGTGTAAAACGGGAAATTTGTTTAGTAAAATAAAAAGAGTTGTATTTTGTTTGCATTCCTTGATGCGGGCAAAATATTGAAATAAAAGAGTTACATTTAAATAAAAGAGTTACTTTAAAATAAAATGTTATGTATTGGCATTTCGTTTATGCAAATATACTGAAAGAAATCAAAAGGTTATTTTATTTGGATCTTTCCAACGTTATGAATTTTGTTTAATTCCAACGGTTAGATTTAGAGAAATGTGTAAAACAAATTTGGGTGAAAACAGTGCCAAGGTCGCCTTTTGACTTGGAGCATCGTTATATGGAATTTAATTATTTTTATATAAATAAAAATAAAGGGTGATCGTTATAAATTAATATCAATGATATGAAATGATTTTTATATATATATATATATATATATGCGAGGATCATTTGAAAAGTCCAAGTTCAATCTCATTTCAAATGATCATACGACGAATGAAAGTCGAAGAGTTGAAGACGGTGATTGAAGACCGGCGATCTTCACATCGAATGGACGACAACTGCTGATGCCCGTGATTGGAGTAGCTACCTTGAAGGGGTTACAGTGGTGGTCGTCCGGACGTAGTGTTGATTAGTACAGATTTGGCTTTCGCTCAGACCCAGAGCATAAGCTTATAAACGGAATGTGTGTCCGACATTGTACTCCTTTATATTGTATTCATTGATTTGCTGTCGAATATATGAATTTTTGGTGGCGGAGAATTTATTCGCTTGCTTAACACCCTTTCATATATTTCGGCAAAGGATTGGTCGTGTGATATGGAGTGACAGTGTGGCATACTAAGATGCATATGATCAAGGATTTGTTGAAAAGCAGGCCTTATGGGATGATCAAAGCATAGCCTGTTTAGGCATAGCTTTGTGTATAGCGTGACTTCGCGAGCCTCACACACCGACGGAGTCTAAAACGGGAGAAGTGAACGCAGGGAGAGCAGCACGTTTCTTTCTAGCTAGAAGTGGTGTTTGGGATTTAACACGGCCCGACATTTTACTTATGTGGATGATGGAATGAGGTGCCTCGGATGATAGGTCCTATAGGACCGGGAAACGTGTGTTCAGGAATAACTAATCCGCAACTCGTATGGTGGACCGACCCTGCAGCTTTCCAAGGGTTCAATGCGGGGGATCCTGAGACATTAGCTAGAGTGTCTCGAATCGGTAAGGAGCTCCTCCCTAGCCTTGACTCATGATGGAAATCCAAACTTCCAATACGAACCCACGGATTTGATTGTATTACTAGTATGGAAGCATAGTATTATGGTATCTATGTGTCCTAGGATTGATACATTATGATTGAACTGTTTTTGAAACGTTATATACACTAATAATAATATCAAATTCGTTTTTATTGTACCAAGCATGTTTAATCACCATAAGGTAAAACTCTATCCTCTGGTGTGCGTTGCATTGTGTGATGGTACCTGAGTCTTATGGTGATTCCATTTTTCCAAAAAGCATTGCGTTGTTTTGACGATTTACTTTAATTTATGCACGACAATCCATCGGAGTAAACCCGTTCCGCGTTAGCAGCGTGGTCCTTGGATTTGCTTTATTACTATTGATTAGTTAAGAATTCTCACACCAGTCCCATGACTGACCCGTTGTTTGTTTCAACCTTTACAAACTCGGGTGCCCTCTTTTCCACACGGGCAGTCGAGTAGTTTGTCTACAGGTCCTTATCTCGAGCAGAATTCTGGATTGAAGCTTAAAGCTGTGTCCAGAGCATAGTTGTCTTCCGCTGCCTTAGTTATTTTATTTCTGCTGCAATGTATTATAATATTGTAATTTATCTTCCGCTGTAATTTGAATCGATGTACTCTGATATATTTTTTACTCTGATGTTATATTATCATGATGTAATAAAAGTCTGTTGTTTTTGTTCTGATGTTGTTGTATTCCCAAAGTTAAAGTATTCGCGGATTTACATCTTTTGGGTCAGACTTGTGTGGTTTATGGTCGATCCAAAGAGAGGGAATTTACGGGTCTTTACAGTTTGGTATCAGAGCTTTGGGATGCAACTCATTAGAACTGAACAAAAGACTCATCAGAGATTAGATAGTAATATCCAATAAGAATACTTATTAGAGATAGGATCAGCAGTATCCTAGAATGAGAAAACTCATTAGAGATGGGGTTAGTAATGCCCTAGAATGAGTTGAGAGTAGCAAGCTTATAATTCGTATTTGTAATTATACATTTTAGAAAATATAACTTTTTGAATATATAAAAGTTATATATATTTTAAAAGTTAATCAACAAATTGATTGATGATTATGTAGTGTAATTATTAGTTCAACTATACAATTATTTAAACCAATAAATGAATAACAAAGAATGAAAAATTTGAGTAGGATAATTAAACAAATTTTAGCTTCGTTCCTTTTCGATGACGAAAAGTTTTTAAGTGGGGGAGACTGTAACAACCCTGAATTTTGGAGTAAATTTAAAATTTATTTTAAGTAATTTTAACGAGTTTATGATATTTAAAATAATTTAGTTAAAATAAAATTGATTTAAATCGAAGTTAGAATGAATAATTTAATTCTAATTATAAAAGAAGTTAGAAACAACGCGGTAGTTTGAAAAGTCAAATTTGAACTTTGACTGGCCGTACAGGATGCAAAATTTAACGGATTTTAGTGAAACCAAAAATATTAGAATCTATTTAAAAATATCTTTCTAACGAATCTGAAAAATTGAAATTTCATAGCGGGAATCAAAAGTTATGCCCAAATTAAAATTTAGAAAGGTCGCTATGAAATTTATATAGGTCAAAAATGCTACTTTTTGCATACGAAGGAATTTGGACTCGAAACCACTTCCATTGAGTTCAGAATGACGTTTCTGCATTGAAAAACAGTAAGCACTTATATATTTAGAGTTTTGAAGATTATTTGTTTAAAAATGTATTTTTAAAATTGAATATATACGCCTTGAAAATAGTCATTTTACAAACGACCTCGGTTTTCGACGAAACCACTTTTGTTGGAACATGAATGTCAAATTATTGTTAAGTTTAATTTTTCATAATTTTTAGAATTAATTTGTGACTGTGGCAAAAAGATATGTGTTTTGTCAATTTCGGTCAATTTTAATCGATTTGAAAAAGGCCATTTTTCAAATAGGCTCAAAATTGAACGAAATTTATTTTTCTAGGTTCGCAGTGTCAAACAAAGCCAGAAATAATTTTTCTGGATTTTTCTGAGTTCTTATGAAACCCCGGTAGATTAAAGAGTACGTTCGAATTAGTATTAAAAAGATTTATTTTAAAAATAAAAGAAAACATACTGTAAACTTCAGAATTAGACTTCGACACTAGCGCCATTGCGTTCAGAAGACGTCAAAACATATTGTTCGACAGTCGTTGGGCTCCGTTTGGTGATCGGACGGAAAAACCCCAAATTTTGGATTTAATTAATTAAAAATAAAAAGAAAATACCCTAAAATACCAGTATAAATACGTACGTACAGTACTCCGTCTTCTTCCTTCTCAATTTCACGCCGCTGTAACCCATAACTTCTCAAAATTTCAAACTTCGATTCCTCCTTCGTTTCTCAACGAAATTCTTCGCCGGAGTACACGTTTCGAAGAGATTTTTGAGCTCTTCGATTCCATACCCAAATCACCACCCCCATACCCTGTAGCCGCCGCCCCGACGCTCCAAAACCGCCGCCGTTCGCACCAAACCGGGCCCACCACAGGCTTGCGCACCCTCCCCCCTTCCAGGCGCCGACTCCCCTCTCGTAGCTCTCCAATCTCCAACAAACCGTTCTGAAAACCATCAACTACATTTCCGGATTTCTGAATTCAAAGTTTTGAACAAACTAAAAGTATAAGGTATGAAATTCATTTCAGATTTTGTCACGCTTTTGTCCGTTACAGCAGCAGTTGTGAAAAGTAATTGATAATTAAAAATTCATAGTTAATTCATACAAACTCCGAATCTGAAAATTTCAGATCCGACGGAACCTTGATGACGAATAGACTTTGCTAAAATTGATTGAAACGTTTTCTGACTCTCTGTTGATTGTAGATTCGTGCAATTGCAAGGTGAGATTCTATTTTAAATAATTTATTAAATTATTAATCGTTGAATAAAGAATGAAGTAAATCTGAAATGTGATAATATTATGAATGATGGTTTGCATGTATGTATGATTTCAGATCAATCATTTATATTTGATGCTGGGTTGTTATTTTTCTCTTGTTTCAGCTCTATTATTGTAGATTTGTTAATGCGATCAAAATCTCATTATTGAGATTTATATAAAAATATATACGATTTGTTCCTTTAGTTTTGTTGCATTCAAAATTTACAATTGTGTAAATTCGAAATAGTAACAACATGAAATTTATGATGCGAATATAATTACATTTTATATGTAATTATAGAACTTAAAATTGATGATGTGAATAAAAATCATTTTTTTTAGAATGACAATTTATATTGAAAACAAAGATTTTTTTTTATGTAACTTAGAATAACAGGTTACAGTGAAAATAAGAAATCATTTTTTTTTATGTCAACTAAAGAATGAAATTTGCAAAGAGAATGAAAATTCACATTTTTTTTATGTGAATTAAGGACGAGGATTTACATAGTAAGAAAATTTTCATTTCTATTATGTAAGTGAAAAGTAGAAGTTACATAGTAGGTAAAATTCTGTTTTTACATGTAAACAAAAGAAGGAATGTGACATGTAAAATAAAATTTACATTTTTATAATGTAAGTTAAGACATGAATTTGCATTGAAATATAATTTACATTTTTTTTATGTAATGAGAAAGTAGGAATTAGCATAGTAAAGAGAATTTACATATTTATATGTAAATGAGAATTAGCATAGTAAAGAAAATTTACATTTTTATGATGTAAACAAAAAGTAGATCTTGCATTGTAATTAAAAATTACATTTTTATAATGTAAATTAGAATGAGATTTTGCATGTAGATTAAAATTACATTTTTTTATGTAAAAAAAATAAAGTTGGAATTTACGATGGATTAAAATTTACATTTTTATATGTAACTAAAAAGAATGGATTGACATGTAAATAAAAAATTACATTTTTTGTAATTTAAGAAAGAGAATTTGCGGTAAATAAAACTACATTTTTGTTATGTAATTAAAGAGAAGAATTTAAATGAATGATTAAAGGTACACTTCCATTTGTAATCTAAGAATGAGCAATCGTATGGAAAATAAAGTTACATTTTTATATGTAATTAAAGGTAGGATTTTACCTTGTAAATTAAAAGACAAGATTAGAAAACACATCTTTATCTGCATTTTATTTGCAAAAAAAAAAGGACAAAAAGGTTAGATACATTTTTAATTGCATTTTATGTGCAAATAAAAAAAAACTTATTTTATACATTTTATTTATATCCTTTGTGTAAATAAAAAAGGCAAATTTGTAAAATCACTTTTATTTACATTTCGTTTGTAAATAAAAGAGCTGAAATGAAATCACTTTTGTTTAAATATAAAGATTTTACATTAAAGGCTATATCTTTATGTAGTGCTGTTTTGAATAAAAGTTATGATAAAAGAACTTATTCTTTTGTTGTAGCTTTGTAGAATCAAGTGAAATGTTTTAGTGTCATTATATATTTAGACTTAAAAAGGTACATCTAGTGTTACATTAGAAAAAGATCATCTTTACTATATAAAAGGTTAGCATAGAAGAGTAACATTTTTATTTTTGTTGCACTTAAAGGAATTAATATTTTTAGTATAAAAGGTTGCATTTAGAAATTTACATTTTTAGTCAAAATGTTGCATAAGGAATAAAGGTTATTTTATTTGCATTCTTTTATGTAAATACATTTAGAAATAAAAATTGTTCTTTTATTTGCATTCCTTGATGCAAATATACATAGAAAATAGAATGTACTTTTATTCACATTTTTATGAAACTGAATTAAAGTGAAAGTTACATTTTTCATGTGAATTATATAAGAATTAGAAAAATTTACATTTTTAATGTAAGTTAGAATAAGAAAATTACATTTTTAATGTAATTATAAGGTAAGAACTTACCGTCGTAATGTAATTACATTTTTAGTGTAATTAATAAGAAAATTTGACAAGGTAATGAGAATTACATTTTTGATGAAATTCAAAGGATAGAAATTTTCACCGTAATGTTAATCACATTTTTATGTTAACATTAGAAAAGAAACATTTTTTATGTATAAAATGTTTTCTCATTTTTATGTCGGTATATAAAGAAACATTTTCTTATATAAGATGTTAGCATTAGAAAAGATCATTTTTATTATATGAAATGTTAGCATAGAAAGTAACATTTTTGTTCTATAAAATGTTGCATTTAAAAGTTATCATTTTTAGTCCAAAATGTTTCTTTAGGAATAAAGCTACATTTTTGTTAAAATGTCACATTGGTATAAAGCTACATTTTTGTTAAAATGTCACACTGGTATGAAAATAACATTTTGTTAGAAAAATTTACATTTTCAATGTAAATTAGATTAAAAAGAAAAGTTTACATTTTTAATGTAATTAGATAAAAAGAAAACTTACATTTCCATGTGAAATAGAATTTAAGAAAATTTACATTTTTCATGTAAAAGAATTGACATGTGGAATTTACATTCTTTTTATGTAAAAAGATTAACACACAAAATTATCATTTTGTTGTGATTTAAGGTTAATACAAAATTTTCGTTTTTGTTTGGCGTTGAATGATATAAACAAATTTTTTTTTTTTTTGTTTTGCATTGAAAGAATAACAAAGTTATCAATTTTGTAGAATTGTGGATAAACAAATAAATTTATTCGCTTTTGTAGAATTGAAATGAAAACACAAAAATAGTCATTTTGTGAAATTCAGAAATATTCATTTTTGGTTGGAATTGGTAGGATTAACAAAATATACATTTTGTGTAATTTGAAAGATGAAACAAGAAAAATATACATTGTTGTGTATAAGATGTGTAGGTGAACTAAATTAAAATAAACATTATTGTGTGTTATGTTATATACCTTTACTTGTCACGATTATCGCAATAATGAAATGGCCGAAGAAATTGTGTATATATATCCGATTATATATATATAAACAAATTTTAATTTAACGAATCAAGCGTGGTAGATTGCGTTTTGGAATTGTATTTTTAAACGGTTATACCGAAATTTCCGACCGTCGGATTTTCCCAAATCTGAAACCGTTAGGTTCGCCTTGGGAAGATCTTTCCAACGTTATGAATTTTGTTAAATTCCAACAGTTAGATTTAGAGAAATGTGTAAAACAAATTTGGGTGAAAACAACGCCAAGGTCGCCTTTTGACTTGGAGCGTCGTTAAATGGAATTTAATTATTTTTATATAAATAAAAATAAAGGGTGATCGTTATAAATTAATATCAACGATATGAAATGATTTTTAAATATATATATATATATATATATATATATACGAGGACCATTTGAAATGTCCGAGTTCAATCTCATTTCAAATGATCATACGACGAATGAAAGTCGAAGACGGTGATTGAAGACCGACGATCTTCACATCGAATGGACGACAACTGCTGATGCGCGTGATTGGAGTAGCTACCTTGAAGGGGTTACAGTGGTGGCCGTCCAGACGTAGTGTTGATTAGTACGGATTTGGATTTCGCTCAGACCCAGAGCATAAGCTTATAAACGGAATGTGTGTCCGACATTGTACTCCTTTATATTGTATTCATTGATTTGCTGTCGAATGTATGAATGTTTGGTGGCGGAGAATTTATTCTCTTGCTTAACACCCTTTCATATATTTCGGTAAAGGATTGGTAGTGTGATATGGAGTGACAGTGTATCATACTAAGATGCATATGATCAAGGCTTTGTTGAAAAGCAGGCCTTGTGGGATGATCAAAGCATAGCCTGTTTAGGCATAGCTTTGTGTATTACGTGACTTCGCGAGCCTCACACACCGGCGGAGTCTAAAACGGGAGAAGGGAACGCAGGGAGAGCAGCACGTTTCTTTCTAGATAGAAGTGGTGTTTGGGATTTTACACGGCCCGACATTTTACTTATGTGGATGATGGAATGAGGCGCATCGGATGATAGGTCCTATAGGACTGGGAAACGTGTGTTCAGGAATAACTAATCCGCAACTCGTATGGAGGACCGGCCCTGCAGCTTTCCAAGGGTTCACTGCGGGGGATCCTGAGACATTAGCTAGAGTGTCTCGAATCGGTAAGGAGCTCCTCCCTAGCCTTGACTCATGATGGAAATCCAAACTTCCAATACGAACCCATGGATTTGATTGTATTACTAGTATGGAAGCATAGTATTATGGTATCTATATGTCCTAGGATTGATACATTATGATTGAACTATTTTTGAAAAGTTATATACACTAATAATAATATCAAATTCGTTTTTATCGTACCAAGCATGTTTAATCACCATAAGGTAAAACTCTATCCTCTGGTGTGTGTTGCATTGTGTGATGGGACCTGAGTCTTATGGTGATTCCATTTTTCCAAAAAGCATTGCGTTGTTTTGACGATTTACTTTAATTTATGCACGACAATCCATTGGAGTAAACCCGTTCCGCGTTAGCGGCGTGGTCCTTGGATTTTCTTTATTACTATTGATTAGTTAAGAATTCTCACACCAGTCCCATGTCTAACCCGTTGTTTGTTTCCACCTTTACAAACTCGGGTGCCCTCTTTTCCACATGGGCAGTCGAGTAGTTTGTCTACAGGTCCTTATCTCGAGCAGAATTCTGGATTGAAGCTTAAAGCTGTGTCCAGAGCAAAGTTGTCTTCCGCTGCCTTAGTTATTTTATTTCCGCTGCAATGTATTATAATATTGTAATTTATCTTCCGCTGTAATTTGAATCGATGTACTCTGATATATTATGTACTCTGATGTTATATTATCATGATGTAATAAAAGTCTGTTGTTTTTGTTCTGATGTTGTTGTATTCCCAAAGTTAAAGTATTCGTGGATTTCCATCTTTTGGGTCAGACTTGTGTGGTTTATGGTCGATCCAAAGAGAGGGAATTTACGGGTCTTTACACATACATACATACATATATACATATATATATATATGTATGTATAGGCCCACAAACATAACTTGTGGGGTTATGCAATCTTTTACTCTGGTACAACATAACATGTGGAAAACATAGTGGGGATGCAAGCATAGGGGGAAGCTTGCATCATCTTATGTGTGGGACCCGTTTCAGTTAGTAACCCATATATAGGTATAAAACGAGTACTCCGAACTAGGTCGGAGTCGGGGCACGCTTCCTGGGCTGATTGTAAGAGATCCAAACGTGGGGTACCGTGTGGGTAGTGCATTCCGACGGGCTCATGTGTGTGCATGGGTCCGGTAGAGGAGGTTTAGACGCCGTGACACCTGTAGATATGGTTGTGTACATCCTGAAAACGAAGGGTTGCCACTTTAGGAAGTGATATATCCTACTGTGGATCAATACACGGTAACTATGGAGTAGGGAGCCAATCGATTAGGGTAGTAATTACGGTACATCTAGACTCTGGTATGTTTAGGAGCCCGTTATTATCCTTAGGGGTAACTCCGGTATGTTGGGCTGCCTGTTGATTGTTTAGGGTTAAACATCTCACTAGAAGTACGCCTAAGTCTACCATCTTATAGTTGTTGGGATCATCTCATTCTGGTTATAATAGTATTGGTACATAGAAATCATTAGAGAAGTGTAATATACTCTATCATGTTTATCCTGTTTACCTTGTCATACCTTCCTTTTATGATGATATCTCTCTTATCTACTTTATATGACTGTCATGACACTTTTACTTATTTATATGCTAAAAGTAACTGGACTCACCAGACTTTATGTCTAACCCATTTGCTTCCTCTTCTTTCTCTTCCATCTCCCCGGTTCTCAAGGCGGTAATACTCAAGCTTGACAAGGATTCCGTTTTCATTCTGCTTGGAGCTGCTTAAATGTATTGCTCGAGCCCTTATCTTTTCTACTATGGCTATGTTTTTGTTTGGGGAATTATACTTCTTTTATTACTATACTCTGATGTTAAGTACAAGACAGGAGTTAAGATGATGTACTGGGTTTATGTATTTTCAGACTTATGATGTTTTGAACCACGATGTTATGTTTTCTGCTTAAGAAAAATTTAAATTCCCGCTACGTATTTGTCTTGTAATGTTTCTGTTTACCTATAATGCT
The DNA here is from genome assembly GCA_030737875.1 of Allium sativum. Classification (NCBI taxonomy): domain Eukaryota; kingdom Viridiplantae; phylum Streptophyta; class Magnoliopsida; order Asparagales; family Amaryllidaceae; genus Allium; species Allium sativum. The sequence continues at coordinate 268,117,197 of CM060922.1, read as the reverse complement.
TCACGGAACTTAATGCATTCTCTTAATGAGTGACACTAACGGACGTGGGGTGTCACACTTGGTATCAGAGCTGAAGGTTACCAAATCGGATAAAGTTTTTGAAAATTATTTTCAAAAAGGTTTTAAAAGAAAGCATTTTCAAAAAGAAAAGTCTGTTTTTGAAAACATATTCCCCAAAGCCATTTGTAATGTCTTTCGATCCTTTATCTGAATCCCTTTCCTTTTCTTTTCAGCATGTCTGAGGAACCTAATATTCCTGTGGGCGTTATGATACCAGACTAGTTCCGTAGGTATCTAGAGATCGCGGCGCCTACCGGTGGTTAAGCTGACGTTCCTCCCTCAGCTGCACCTGTCATTTCTCCTCCTCCTTTGCGTGTAGATAACTTCTCTAAGATCCGCATAGATTTCTATGCTATGGGAGGAAAGCTATTCCATGGAACTGAGACATTACTAGAGGCAAGGAATTGGCTCAAAGAAACGGAGGATTTGTTTGAAATTTTTGAAGTGGACAATCGTAGGAAGATTCAGTTAGCCGCCTAGCTACTGAAAGATGAAGCTTCGTTATGGTAGGAAGTGACCCAAGCAGGGCATCCAGTGAAAACTTGGGATGATTTACGACAAAGGTTTGAAATGAAGTTTCTTTCTCAAGCTGAGAAAAGCATGTAAATGGAAAGGTTTCTGGCACTCAAGCAAGAAGGCATGACTTTCAAAGAGTATGTTAACAAATTCAACCAACTAGAGAGGTTTGGATTGGAGCTGGTAGATACTCCGCATAAGAAAACTTTGCAGTTTGCAAGAGGATTGAATGAACCCCTTCATGGGTTAGCCATGTCTCATATTTCGGTGGGAGCAACTTTTGAAAGGCTCGTTGATATGACCTTGATGCATGAGGAAGATAAAGCTGAAAAGAAGGAAGTTAGGGTTGAGGAAACACAAAACAAGAAAGTATGGCCCAAGAAACGACAACAACAAAAGAAGGGTGGAAAGAACGACAAGACTATGGATACTAGGAAGTGCCATAATTGCAGGAGCGAGGGTCATTTGATCAAGGACTACAAAAGAAGGAAGAATGCTTGCTTCGGTTATGGAGAGGTTGGACACTTTTCTAAGGAGTGCCCGAAGAAGCAAGGACAAGGTCAAAGAGCAGAAGCTTCTGGAGGGCAGGTGCATGCTCTCATGACCAGTGCTCCAGATAGAGGTAGGAAAGTTTCCGGGGAAGGTTAGATTTCTCTTTCCAATCATCCTAATAGAACTCTTTTTTATTCTAGCGCTTCGCATTCGTTTATATCTGATTCTACGGTTGAGTCTCTGCACCTTAGTATTAGTGTGGTAGTGGATCCCGTTGTTGTCTCAAACCCCATTGGCGGTACGACTCATTTGTCCATGATTTGTCGAGGTTTGAGAATATCTGTGTTAGGCGTCGAGTTTGAGTGCGACGCATATATGCTCGGTTTTATGGGCTATGGTTTGATTCTAGGGATGGATTGGCTAGCCATGTATGGTGCCATTCTGGATTGTGAGAGGAGGGTCATTAGACTTTGGACTTTCCATAGGAGGACCCTCGAGATTTCTTGTGACCCTAAGGGGTCTGTCATGCTTGATTTCCTAGAGTCTCTTGTTGCATCTATTGATGATCTACGGTCTGTACTAGTAGTCCGTGAGTATTTTGATGTTTTTGAAGAGGTACAGGGCTTACCTCCAAGGTGCGAGATCAATTTTCGTATATACTTGGTAGACAATGTAAAGCCAGTTGCATTGCCTGTGCGTCATATGGCTCCAAGGGAAAGAAGGGAGCTTAGCAAGCAAGTAGGGGAGCTACTTGAGAAAAGGTTTATTAGGTGAAGCATATCTGAATGGGGTGCTACGGTGGTATTTGCAACTAAGGCGTATGGTTCACTTCAGTTATGTGTAGACTATAGAGAGTTGAATAAGCTTACCAGGCACCCGCTCCCGAGGATAGATGACCTGTTTGACCAACTTGTTGGTGCATCAGTTTTCTCTCAGTTAGACTTGACCACGGGGTTTCATCAGTTGAGGATGGCCAAGGACAGTATAGACAAGACTGCTTTTAGGACTCAAAATGCTTTCTTTGAATGGCCCATTATGCCTTTTTGGTTGACGAATGCACCCGCCTATTTTGTTGATCAGATAAGTAAGGTGTTTCGGGAGTTTCTAAATAAATTTGTCGTAGTCTTTTTGATGACATCTTAATTTTCTCGAAGAGCGAGGAAGAGCATGCCTTACATATAAGGGAGGTTTTGAAAACTCTCCGTGCGCATTAGCTCAAGGCGAAATTCTCCAAATGCCATTTTTGGAGAAAAGATGTGAGATTTCTAGGGCATGTAGTCTCTAAAGAAGGGATAGCAGTAGATCCCGCAAAAGTGGTTGCAATTCAAGATCGGCAAATCCCGAAGAATGCAATGGAGGTGAGAAGCTTTCTTGGATTGGCATGTTATTATAGGAAGTTCATTAAGGAGTTCCCAAAGATATCAGCCCTACTCACCAGGCCGACGAAGAAAATTTTGACGTTTTCATGGGATATAGATTGTGATGTTGCTTTCCAACGATTGAAGAAGGCTCTGGCAACAACCCCAGTCTTGACCTTGCCCGATGGAAGCAAAGCGTTTACAGTATACACTGATGCATGTAGTACAGGGCTTGAAGCGGTTCTAATGCAAGAGGGAAGAGCAGTATGTTATGGAGGTAGACAGCTAAGAGTTCATGAGAAGAACTACCCTACCCATGACTTAGAACTAGCTGCCGTAGTATTCGCGCTTAATATGTGATGTCATTATTTGCTTGGAGAGAAGTTCGAATTGTACACCGATCATAAATCTCTCAAGTAATTGTTCTCACAGAAGGATCTACATTTAAGGCAACAAAGGTGAATGGAGTTCCTAGCATCTTATGACTTTGAGATTGCTTATACCCCTGACAGGGGTAATATGGTGGCAGATGCACTAAGTAGGCAAAGGATGGCCTTAAGTCCTCTGTTTGTGGAGAGGAAAAGCTTGGAGTTTATATTGGCTTTTGACTTTAGACCCTCTACCGAGTTTGTGCCTGGCTTATTTGCATCACTGGAGATGCGACCTACTCTTATGGATCAGATAGGAGCTTCGCAACAAGTGGATCCACATATTTTAGACATCTTGGATAAGCTCAGTGAAGGGGAGACTTCTAGTCACCTAAGTAGATATTCCATAGACGATAAAGGGTGGTTGCGACGAGATGGGAGGCTTTGTCATTCCAAATTGGGAGTTTGTTTAAGACAGTCCAAGAGGAAGCCCATCATTCTAAGATGACTATTCATCCAGGCGGTGACAAGATGTATAGAGATATGAAGAGGGTTTTCTTTTGGGTTGGGATGAAGAAAGACGCGACAGAGTTTGTTTCTCAATGTTTGATTTTCCAATAAGTCAAAGCTGAGAAAAAGAAGCCCGGTGGTTTACTTCATCCTTTGGAGGTTCCACAATGGAAGTGGGAGAGCGTCTCTATAGATTTCATAGATGGTTTTCCTAGATCAAAAAAAGGCAACACCGGTATTTGGGTTGTAGTAGATAGATTTACTAAGAGCACTCATTTAATTCTAGCTAATAGTAAGAGGTCGGCGGCATGGTTGGTGGCAGTTTACGTTCGTGAGATAGTCCGTCTTCATGGAGTACCTTCCAGTATCGTAAGTGATCATGACCCCATTTTCACCAGTGAATTTTGGAGGAGCTTGCAAGAAACATTATGTACATAGTTGTGTTTGAGCACCGCTTACCACCCTCAGACCGATGGACATATGGAATGGGTGAATAGAGTTCTTGAGGATCTTTTCAGGCTGTGTATCCTATACTTCGGAGGGACTTGGGAAGAGCACCTTCCTTTAATAGAGTTCTCTTACAACAACAGTTATCAAGCTAGTATTGGCGTGACACCCTTCAAAGCATTGTACGGATGACCCTGTAGGTCACAACTTGTTGGTGGAAATCTACAGAAAAACTTCTACTCGGACCAGATATGGTTAGAGAGGCTTCCGAAAAGATTGACCTCATCTGCAGATGAATGAAGACAGCTCAGGATAGGCAGAAGTCCTACGCAGATAAGAGAAGGTATGATATTGAATTTAAGGTAGGAGACATGGTTTTCATCAAGGTGTCACCTTTAAGAATGTGTTTCGCTTTGGATCTATAGGGCAATTGGCACCAAAATTTGTAGGGCCATTCCCATAACAGAAAGGATTGGCCAAATGGCCTATAAAGTAAAGCTACCTAAGAGACTATCCGGTGTTCATGATGCTTTCCATGTCTCGCATTTACGGAAGTGTTTGTATGATACTGCAGAAGTAGTTGAGCCGAGTATGCTTGAAGAGGTAGAGGTGGAACAGGAGGCGACAGTTAGGGGTGTTCCTACCCCTATTCTTGGATCAGAAGTTAAGAAGGTACGCAACTGAGAAGTCAAGTTGATGAAAGTTCGGTAGGGAGACAACCCAGGGGATGCAACTTGGGAGACCGAAGACAAGATTCGTGCTTCGTACCCTTTTCTTTTCGAGAGTATGTTCTTAACTTCCTTCCCAAAGCTTTTATTCATGCTTGTTTCTATCATTTGAGTATGCCCTATCGATCGAATCTTCGACCTTTAGGTAGGAAACCCATGGACGTAAACATATGCTTGAGACAAGTTATGTTTGATGGATACAAGTGGGTGCAAGTGTTTACTAGTGCTTGCTCGTGGATGCATATACACACATTAGGCACTAGATTGGCTCAATCACTTTCATACTGCATATGGATGTGTATGCATTTTTCTTCTTTTTATGGATGGAAAAGGATGTATCATCATATGGATGTTGCATTTGGATGGATGATTGTGCACACATATAGAAATTACATGTTATAACAGGATTATTTGCATACATGTTGGATTCATGTCACTAACATACATCGCATGAAGGACGTCGACTGAATCAGTAGACCGTCTGATCTTTTGCATTAGTATAGGACATATACATACACACACCTTTGCATATGTTATATAAGCATTAGAAATCTTTAAGGACAATGGATGCCTGTGATTGGTGGATGAGTAGATGGGTGATGGATGGTAGGATATACATTCTTCTTAACTTGGAGATTTCGGGGACGAAATCCTTTGAGTAGGGGAGAATGTAACACACCGTATTTTAACAACACTAAAAGATGATAAATTAAAGAATAATTAATTTAATATTCAGAATTAAGGGAAACGGACTACGCCATTGCGTTCATCTCGGAATTCTGGTCAAAATAGACACCTGGTTTGCGTAAAATAGACACCATACGAAGAAGTTATTAAGGTTTGAAGTTTGTATACGCATAAAAAGAATATATATGAATAAAATAGGTCCAGAAAATTCAAAACAGTTCAAAATCGCAGAAAATAGGGGAGCGGGAAAATTTCCACCTAGGGGTATCGGCCCCTGGGTCGACCCCATAAAGGGGGTGTCAACCCATGGGGGGGCGAACCCCCTACCGCAGATCTGGGCAGATTAGGGTTTCGTGACAGCTATATATATGGCCCCATTTCTCTTGTTTCTCCATACCAAAATTAATGGAGAACTAGATGTTGCCTCTACCCAGATTAAATCAAGTCTTTTCTTCTTCAGCAAACAACTAGAGTTATTCAAGTTTAGAAATCTGTGATTCAACATCAGCAATCCCTTTTCTATTTTCTTAAATCCAATCACAGTGAGTTTACGTTACTTTTCGATCTAAATATTTAAAAGTTAATCTTGATACGACTATAACTTGGATCTAAGCTTATGACTATTTGAATCACATCAGATCTGCTATAACCTGTGTATCTAAGTTATTTTGACATGACTATGAACTAGATTTAAACCTATACCTATATTTATCATGTTAGATCTGCCATTGTTTGTAGATCTAATCCACTATTTAGATCACATCATGTCTGTTCCTATTATGTTTGTGGCTAAATCAGATCTGTTGTTATTTGGTTATCTAATTCATTGTTTAAATCTTATCATTCCTGTTTATGATGTCCCTATTATGTTAGAATCAGTTCTATTGTCACATGTTCATCAGATCTGTTCCTATATGCCTATCTTATCATTATGCCACTATATGTTTATGCCTATTTCTACCATTATATGTCAATCTTGTTAGTATGATCATTTCTATCCTCTTCCCTTCGTCTTTTCCCTTTTATTTTTATAGCCAGGCTACCTTCGATCCTAGGCATGCTGCTGAAATATGTGAACGCGTTAAATTGGGAACGAGGGGGAAACGATAAAATTTGGGCATAACTTGTAATTGGAAATTTGGGCATAACTTGAATGAAATATATGAATGTGAATTTGGGGCACAAATCAAATTGTGATTAAAGACCTTAATTTGGGGCATATGGTTCATTATGAACATAACTTGGGAAAGGGGCATGAAAACCTATAATGACATAGGAATAATTGATTAATAATGGAAATGTCTAGAATTACAGTAATTAGAAATTGTAACCGCGCTTAGGCACGAGGTTAGATCAAACTTGTGGTGGAAGTCTGCCCAGAACCGACCGGTATATCCAACGACCACAAGTAGTGAATCTAATGTGAGGGGTCCAAGTGCATAAACACGTGACGTGCTGAGACATGAAGTTAAGTATGACTTGTGGAAGAAGTCTATCTGGAACCGACCGGCATATCCAGCATCCATAAATGATAGGCTTAATGTCGGAGGTCTAGCACATTATAACCATAAATGAATATAGTAATGAATTGAAATACTTAACCTAGTTGAATCCATAGGGATTGTATGAACATGTTAACTTGAGTAGGGGTTAAGTAAACTTGTTCAGAACAATGGGAGGGTTAAGTAAATCTTGGGTTGGTGGGATATATATATATAGTCCCACAAATTTAACATGTGTGGTTATGCAATCTTTTACTCTGGTATGGCATAACCGGTGGAAAACCTAGTGGGGATGCAAGCGCAGGGAGAAGCTTGTATCATCTTGTGTGTGGGACCCATTTCAGTCAGTAACTCATATATAGGTATCAAACGAGTACTCGAACTAGGTCGGAGCGAGGCATGCTTACAGAGATGATTGTAAGAGATCCAAACGTGGGGGATGGTGTGGGCGACGCATTCCGATGGGGTCATGTGCGTGCATGGGTGCGGTAAAGGAGGTTTAGACGCCATGACACCTATAGATATGGTTGTGCACATCCTGAAAACGAAGGGTTGCCACTTTAGGAAGTGATACATCCTACTGTGGGGCTAGCACATGGTATCTACGGAGTAGGGAGCCGATCGATTAGGGTAGTAACTAGGGTACATGTAGACTCTAGTATGTTTAGGAGCCCGTTATTATCCTTAAGGGTAACTTCAGTATGTTGGGCTGCTTGTTGATTGTATGGGGTTAAGCCTCTCACTAGAAGTATACCTAAGCCTACCATCTTATAGTTGCTGGGATCATCTCATTCTGGTTATACTAGTATTGGTACGGAGAAATTATTAGAGAAGCGTAATATACTCTATCATGTTTATCCTGTTTACCTTGTCATACCTGCCTTTTATGACGATATCTCTCTTATCCACTTTATATGCCTATCATGACGCTTTTACTTATTTATATGCTAAAAGTAACTGGACTTGCTAGACTAAATGTCTAACCCATTTTGTTTCCTCTTCTTTCTCTTTCGTTTCCCCCAGGTTCTCAGGGTAGGAATACTCAAGCTTGACCAGGATTCTCCTTTCATTCTGTTTAGAGCTGCTTAGATGTATTGCTCGAGCTCTTATCTTTTCTACTTTGGCTATGTTTTCGTTTGGGGGAATTATACTTCTTTTATTATTGTACTCTGATATTTTAAGTACAAGACAGAAATTTTAAGATGATGTACTGGGTTTATGTATTTTCAGACTTATGATGATTTGAACCACGATGTTATGTTTTTTGCTTAATAAAAATTCAAATTCCACTGCTATTTTATATCTATCTTGTAATGTTTCTGTTTCTGTTTACCTATAACGCTTCACGGAACTTAATGCATTCTCTTAATGAGCGACACTAACGAACGTGGGGTGTCACATATATAGACCTGCATAGAGCATTGACAATAATATCAACATAACCATCATTGTATAAATGAATTAAAAGCATAAAATCTTACAAAGAAAAGAGTTCAACACATCTTGACTAGGTTAGTTTCTAATGGCATTTGCATAGATGTAATAGGTAAAAGTTTATTGCCTTTCTACATTAAAAATGTTTGGATGTTCTTTTTGAAACTAAAGAATTTCATAATCTTAGAAAAAATGATTTATTTGACCTATTTGGAGGGGAAAATTGTGTGTCATGTGTTATATTTCCAAAAAAACCAATGATTTTCATTACCACATAATTAATATTCTACTCATATTTAAAAGCTTTTGTAACAAAATGTTTTATTGAAGATTTGGCACAAACGTTACTAGACTAGCTAATAGGAGAGAGTACAACATCTATATATATTTATATATGAAGTACAAGCGGCAAGAAAATATAAACAGTCTTTAAGACTGGTCGGGCCATTGATTGTATCCGCTATCCACCATATGTAGGATCTATGTTGAGAAATAACAATATACTCCAATACCCCCTCTAGATTGAAGAGGTATAATAGCATTAATGTACGATATTATAGTTATAATACATTTTTACATTCATGTTATGTATGAGTATATAACTACAACGAACCGTATTTTTGGCAGTCAAATATTTAATTTAATTTATTATTTTAAATGCAATATTAATGGATCTTAATATTTAGTTCATTATTTAAAACGAAGTTTGAACGACATATATATTATATAAATATAAAATGAGCTTGAAATGGCACTGTAGTTCGTAATATGGAGTTTTGAACTTCAATTGAATATACAGGATTCGATATAAGTCGGATTTCTGTGAAATAAGAAACGCTGGAACCGTATTGATGATAATTTTCATATGAAAGAGAAAAATCCAGATTTCGTGTTATAGATTCTTAGTTATGGTAAAATCAAATTTTAAAATAGTCGTTATGGAAATCGTTATTAAAATATATCATTCATTTAATATATTTAAATGAGAAATTTAAATCGTTTAACTCAAAATTGATGATATTGAGCTGTGTAAATTATATCTAGAATTGTATATATATTCTGCTTGAATATATATGATAGAAATAAATTATTAAGATTTATTTGAATTAATTTGGTATTTATATAATATTTTAATCGATATTATATAAGCGTTAAAAATAGCTATTTTTGCAAACTGTCTCCGTTTTCAGTGAAATTAGTTTCATTGGAACCGTATCGTTAAATTATTGTAAGAAAATCAAATTTCCCAATAAACCGATGTCGTATGTGACTTCAGTGGCCAAAAATGCCTTTGTTCTATTTAATTGCTAGACAATTTAGACAGGGGTAATTTTTAACGAATAAACGACTGGTCAAACAAATTCCAAAGTTAACGAAACAAGATTCATTGGATCCGTTAGGAAGAGCTATAATAAAATGTCAAGGCCTCATATTTATTGGATTTTTCTGTAATTATAGGAACTTTAAATGCTTGATTTTTCATCGATAATTGTAAAGTACTTTTCGCAAACGACCTCGGAATTGGATGAAACCTATCCCATCGGGTCTGGAATATTTTTTATTGCTAGAATTACATTTTTGGTCAAAAATGGAGATCGTATGCGGTAAATTTTAGCGATACTTCACGACGAAGTTTCGTTAATAATATTTTAATAATTTTTATGCCCTATATAAACCAATCCTTTCAGCAAACCCTAAGACTTTCGTTACATGGGTCAACACAGTATACCGCCGCTTCATAACTCTTTTCACAGCTGAAATCAACCCATCTTTTCTCTGAATTCTCTTATAATTCGTAAATCGACTCAAAATGTGTTCAGCTATAATATTATAGAGCTCAGGAAGAGCTGTAATTCCAACGGTCAAGATCATTTTCTGATCATCATTATAGCCAGAATTTAGGCTCAAAGATAATCCGTTTAAGGGATGATTTTTGTTGAATGGTGGTACGAGGTGAAGCAACAGCTGGTGCCGGAAGACTGGGACGCGATGGAGCACCGACCGATGGCCTGCAATAATGCTCCGATGGATTGTTTGATGGTGCGGTGCGATTAAATTGAGGCGAGCGTGTTTCTGAAGGGATTGAAGAAGGGTGTACGGGACAACGAAGCAGTAAAATAAATCGTCTTGGTTTACTCTAACCCAAATTCATGTAACAAGACTGAGTGAGGAAGAACCGTGAATGAGGGCGTTGAATTCATGGGTCTGGAGTTCAGAACAGAGGAACAAAAGGGATCAACTAGTTTTTGTGATTTACAGAGTAAATTGGTTAATGAGTATAATTATATAGTTAATTAGAGTTTAATTATTTTAACAATGGTAATTAAATCATAAAATTTAAAAAGTGGAATTCTTTATGTTGCAGGAATGAACGAGATGACCTGGGTTTTCAAGATCAAAACAAAGCTGTACAAAAGTATCGAACCCAGAAAGTTAAACAATATTGAGTAAAACCAACCATCGGGTCTGTTCTCCCTTACCGTAAAACCAATGAAATTATAATTATAATGATTGGTATTAAAATCATGTGTTCTAATGATAAAATGGTCGGTGTAACAGGTGCTTGAAACTAAAGCATTTAGGCCTGAGGGAATAATCGGCCTCAATCAGAGTAATTAAAAATAACTAATCGTAATTAGGAATTAATTAGTTGATTAAATAGGGTCACTTATATTAATTAGAATTGGTGCAGAAAGGGGACCGGATCAGAACTGGAATGCTACGTGAAGGACGACGTGAATAAGGGGGTCGATAAATTACCATAATCGAGTAATTAACAAGGATAATTGTGTAATTAAGAAATGGTTTAAAACTTATTAAAATTGTTAGGTTATAGTGTTAACAACTTTTATTCTGTTAACAGAATATAGCCAAACAAACTACGATGGGACCACAATGATGAGCTCTATATTTTGGAATTAATCAGGACAAAGTTGGAAGCAGCTGGAGTTTTAATTAAATTAAACGTATGTTTAATTTAATTAAATTGAACCGCTTTACCGACAAATGGAATTCAAGGTGAGTTAAACTCACTCAGTTCTTCCCATTTATATTTTATATAAATTGGGTATTTTATTTTGTGTGCTCTGGTTGCTAATGATTGACTATTTGCTAGTTATATATGTATTTGTAAATTTAACCGATGAAATTAGACCATTGTTTAATTTCAGTGAAATACCAAATCGTTATTTTAACGATTGGATCTAATAAAGGTAACTCAACTTGACTGGTCACGTTTATAAAATAAACGTGTTTAAATTGTTTGAGTTGTTTGAATTGCTTGTGAATTGGTTGTTGTTAAATGGTTGTTATTTATTATCTGTTAAATGTGATTGAATGATCTGATTTGAGCTAACCAATTTGGGTACAGGGAAGAACAGGTTGGAGGGATCCAACGGGATTCCTCAAATATATTATTTATTTTCATATTATCATATATGAACTGTCATGATTGGGTGATTGATTTGATTAGTTATCATTGACTGAAAATTCAACCTGTGTTTGGTTTTAACCAATGGGTAATATTGGTTGAGTAATCGACAGTAAATGGCCTAAGAATAAATTGGTTTGTTATATTGGTTTACCGTCTGGTGGATCGATAGGACTGTAGTTATAAAAATTATTTTTTAATTGGAAATAGATTTTGAAATATGTTTTTTAAATAAAAGTTTTTAAAAAGGGAATAAATATTTATTATTTATTTAATTAATTTATAGTTAATTTTTAATTGACTTTATAGAGTAAATTTTGATGTTAATCAGATTTATGAACTAGTGAATAGGAAATTAACCTAACAATTAAATTTGGATAATTGTTTTGTTAATAAACAATTAAATGGAATTATTTAAATTAATTAATTTAAAGTGAGAACGAATTAAAATTGGTTAATAAGATAACCGTGATTTGAGTGACTAAATCGACCGTTTTAAATTGGGGATGATGATTAAATTAGTGTATTTTTGATAAAATAGTTCAATGAATATTGTTTAATTTTAATAAGGTTTTAAAAAGTATTTACTATTTATTTAGTTAATAAAGGAATTAACCACTGAAGTAGTTAATGATAGAAGTGAATTATTATATTAACTAATAATAATTTAGAAAATTTCTTTTTAATTGAAAATCATTTAAAAAGTAATTGAAGGGGAAATGAAATCTAATGGAATGGTGAAAGGAGTTATGAACATATTTTATTTTAAACCTGAGCTTTATAACGAAGTTATAAAAGGAAATTTAAGCGATAGCTTAAAATAACTGTGACTTAAATATTCGAATTAAGTAAAATGGGAATTGAGAACAGAAAGGGTTAGATCAAACCAGAATTTATTTAAACAAGGGCTATAAAAGCAATGAGGCGTTATATCGTTAATTCTAAATTAACATTACTTAATAATGTGATCAAGTAAAGGTGGGGAATTGAAATAAGAATTCCAAAGCATGAAATGGTCGAAAGGATTAGAAAAGGAATTAGTGCAACTGAATTTGGTGAAAGAAGTGGGTCATAGGATTTTGTAAACAAATCCGAATTATAAATGAGTTTAGTTAAAGAGGTAGAGTTAAGAGTGGTGTTACTTAAGTATTGGATAAGGAAAGAATGGTATATTCGTGAAAGAGATTTTCCAAAGGATAAGAAGGTTGCATGAAACCGTATTTTGAATAGAATAGTTAAATGGAATTTGAATTTATATTAAATTGAAACATTGGTTTTGGGATTTCAACTTGTATATATCTTTAGATATGACCGTTGTTGATCAAGGTTTGAGAGGTAGTTAAAATACCCCAACTTGAACAACATCAGGATTATCTGCGGATGATATTAGTTGAAATGGTAAAAGAGGTTAGTAAATATGTATTATTTCCATTAGAGAAATAATAGCGTAACGGTTAATGGAAATGTGAAGAATATATGACGAGAGTTCCAAAGTAAAAGGGAAATAAAAAGGGGTGGCTGAAAATATGATGATATGTTCGAGTTAGAAAGGAAATGTAAAGTTGAGTTTTATTATATAAGAATAAGCATGGATTTTGTTCAAGTAATAAATAAAAGATATTTTGTAATGTTGTTTTATGAGAAATAAGTCGAATTGATTTCCAATATTAGATAATAATGTGGCTAACGTTTTGAAGGTGAAAATAGGAAACTGGATATATAAAAGTGAAACCGTTTAAAGAAAAATCTTATGTTAAATAAGAAGCGAAAAGTTATATTTGTAATATCGGAAATATTTGAGAGTTTTAAATTTATATTTGTTTTAATTTAAAAGTCCAAGTGATGCTGAATACTGAACCAGTGAACTCATTGGTATTTCATGATTGAATCACTGTTTATTTTGATAGTTAAATCACCAACTATAAAATCTGTCCAATACGATTGTTGGTATGGAAAGACGAGGATCGAATTTATATTCGAAAACCATTCTGACTAACAAATACATGAAGATATCAGAAGATGATCGACACGGAGCATTAAGAACCGTAGATTTTTGTACACGGAAGAACTGCTAATAATCTTCGGTCTGCAGGCCAAGATATACTGTGGTTTTATCGTGATTGGAATCTATGGATTGCAAGGAATACTAGCTACTGATCTATAGGGTGATTCCTTGGATGTAGAAGGAGGGTGCCTTCGGTTCATCCTGTTCCTGGATGAGTTGTATGGACGAATGTCTGACAGAGTATTTCCAAAGGAATTACGTACGTTGATTTCTTCAAACGTACTATGGTTGATGGCGGAGAAATGGTTTTTCTCTAGCCAAATAACTAGAGTATTTTTATGGATGTCAATTCGTGATATCTGGAGGATCTGACGATGTAGCATTCAAAGTGAATGGTGACAAGATGTTCTAAAAAGATAATTTAAACCTCAAGCCTCATCAACCGGGAAATGACAAAAATCGGGCAGGCAGCATGGCTATGTGGGTCGCTCCCATTAGGGTGTATAATTACCTATTTAGAGAAATTCTTTTTGCTTCTTAAATCTATTTCGATGCTGTCCCTTTTCGGGAAACGGTGGTTTGAGCCCAACCGTTGGTGATATACATTCAATATACTCAAGCGAAATGAGTGTTCGGTCATGTGTGGGCCGGGTTGCAAGACGTTCTTGTTGAACCCAGTGTATTCCCCTCTAGAGATACACTATCGGCAGGTGGTTCCATGCCTTGTCATAGTCAGAATCCAATCATCAGTAAGCGCCCGCGGTTTTTATTGTATACTATATGTGTAGAGCGTGAGATGCAACGGTTCCGCTAGATTGATATCTACTTATATTTAGGCACTATTATAGTATCAGAAAAGATATCGATTTCAAAAATGTTTTGGGTTATCGTAAGGTAAAAACCGTCCGTATTTATGTGCGGATTTGGTCTTACGATTATCCTTTTCTTTCGAAAAGATTTTAACTTTAAAATCAAGTTGTGTGATACCCTTAAACTTAGTGTGTTTTTCTCACTCTGGTTCACCAGACTGACCCGGTGTTTTGTAAATGCTCGGGTTAGACCGGGTTGTACAGGTCTAGCTTATTGGATATTGCAAATTTCAGAAGACGTGTTGGAGGTAATCAGGTGTATTGTATCTAATATTTAATCCGTTGTGTGTTAAGTATGAGGACAAGTTATTATAACCTTCCAGAGGTGTTGATGTACTCTGATATTGTAAGTATTTTTAAAAGCTCTCAATAAAGATTTATTTATGTATTATATTTTGTTCCGCTGCGATGTGAGAATCTGTGATTATGTAGTGTTTCTTCTTTTCTCCTATTCTAACTTTTTTTCTTTCTTATCTCACCCTCTAATTTTTTCCTAATAACGCTCCAGTGTTTTCGGTGTTTGGAAGGTCGGCATGAGGTACAGTAAATGTATTTATGTCAATTTTCGGGGTCGAAAATTCATGGGTCGTTACAATAACCACAATATTTACCGAACTCATTCCAGTTGAGCCCACATGTGCAATGGTTCCAGCTCCCCCAAGAGACACCGCAACATACTTATCTTCAACCTTGTCCCACTGTTCATCGACAGATGTGTTAGGTCACTTGAAACTGTTAAAATTTCCTAGAGCGTGTTTAACACCTACTTATAAGTGGTTAAAACTACTTATAAGTAACCTATTTGTATTCTAATGTTTGATAACTTCTTATAAGGAGCCAACAAATGTTACTTATAACTAAAAATATGAGAAACAACAATCAGTTTCTTATGGCTTATAAAAAAATTTAGATGTAACTTGGCCAAATTATTTTGTTTATCTTAACTTAAAAGTCAAATTACATCCAAATAGTTCTACTTGTAACTTACCATTCAAAACTAGATAGAAGTCACTATTCAAAATTCATTTTAAGGAGTTCCAAAATAAGCTATACAGACTCATAAACAAATGCAAGGATATACAAACTTTGAATACCTATTGCTGTACTCAAGACCGCTTCTTGGACAGTTTTCAAAATCTTTGGAAGTTTGGTTGTAACTTTGGTCAATGCCTCTGTTGCTACTTGAGCAGGAGTCTCGACTACTACTATTGTTGTTGTCTCCCCTATGCTCACCTTGGTAACAAAATTACTAGCAATCCTTTGACCTAGTAAGTTGAAGATACCAGTATACACAAGCATTTTTCCATTAACTTAATATTTTAATAACTTCCTCTAAGCATTATTAAGATTTAGATCCCATCAAAATGAATTTAGAAAATCATAAAATGTTAAAGATGGGCAAAATAATAATATGCATGGGATCAAATTTCCAATTAATTTAAACTTGTGAGAATTAAGCATTAAAAAAACAACTTTGAGTATCAGAACATGTATTTGTGGCATTGAAGAAAATAGTAGCAAAAAGTATGATCAACTTTACAATGGCTTATTTCTAAGCAATAAAAACTAAAACATCTTCAGAATAACTATGCTAAGTCTATTAACAAGCGTACATTTTCTCTAATAATCAAGCATCCCTGTTTTACTTAAGAAACAATACTCAATATATTCAAAGTTACATTAATTGTGCCTATGTTTGACATAAAGATATTATATAGACTACCAAAAGTCAAATTTTAAAGTTATACAAAAGTTAAAGTACTAAATAGAGTACCAAAATTATATAAAAGTACCAAATTTTAAAATATAATAATCAGTGTATTTAAAGTTATAAAGAAGTCAAATATTATTGAGTAGTATATGGAGTACCAAAGTTGAAGCAGTTCGATAGGACAATCCATGGAATGAATTATCAAGTATGAAAACAATAGTGATCTGATCTGGAACTAGCTAATTGAATGACCTAAAAGATACACTTGAGCGAACTAATACAACTTCAAACAAACACAAAAAGTTAAGTCACATCTCAAAGTTTAGAGGGAAACACAACAAACTGAAGTTCTAAATTTATAAGGACCAGACAAAAAAAAATACAATCAAGATTTATTTTTGAATTTATAAAAATTATATAAACACGGCCTCAAAGCCAATGAACAGAAATAAAAACTCAAATCAGTTAAAACAAAAAATCAAATCTACAGATGAATAATTATGACCGAACAAATCTAGCTAAAATTCAAAGACCAAAGATCTAAGATCTAAGATTTTTAATTAGACACTGTTCGATACAGAAATGAGGAAGGGGAAAACCTAATTGAATCTTAGGCGGTCTAAGGTCGAGGCGGCATTTGATCTGAGGGGAGTGGAAGGAGCTGTCCGATCTGAGTGTCGTTCGATCCGAGGGAGGTGGTAGGCGGCATTTAATAGAGGTAGGCAGGAGGCGGCGATGCAGCGTTTGCTTCTTCGTTTGGGATACCACCACTATATACCTCATGCTCTTGCTCGACATCCGTGTTTTACAGTAACTATCTTTGTTTTTCCTTGATTTGATTTAATTGAGATATTGTTGCAAAATATTGATAGAAGAGTATATATCCATAGTGAATTTCCAACACTAACTTTGACTCCATTATCCATAGTGAATTTCAACAGTAGGCACCAAGGTGCCTATAGATTTCGAATGTAAGAAGAATATATATATATATATATATATATATATATATATATATATTAGTAACAACAAATGAGTTGATTGACTCTATGGTGTTTTTTTGGCCAAGTTCCACTAGTAGATCGATGATTCCTACTGGTTCATTGCTGCGTTGTTGAAACCATGGTTTCTAGCTGTGCATGGATTAAGATCTTTGGCTTTGAGCTTCATTGATCATTGGCCTTCTTGAAAAGAATGTTGGTGGAACTTCTCGACTCAATGAGGACTTTCCGTACATAAGCAAGACCAATATTGGTCGAGATAACGAAAGGGTCGATGATTAGGGCTTCCAACTCGAGGCTTATCTTCTAGGGAAGATGATGTCATCGTTATTGTATTCTAGAATTTGGTTGGGACACCCTCATCAAGTGCTAAGCACTCTTCATATTCAATGTGTGTTGACAAATTCTTCCATACACCTAAAGCTCTTATTAGCGGGAGGCGGTCCACCACAGATGATGTTTATGACAATACCCAACTGAGGAGGTCTTGGATTAAATGGCCCAGGTGACACCTGAGGTTGAGGGGTGTAGAAGGACCCGATGCTCCATCCTTTGGAACTTGAATGTATTGCTTAGGATGATTTTCACGAGCGAGGTTCACTATAACATCACAGAGATATCAACAATCGTTTATATTGTGACCAAATATCTCATGGAACCTGCAGTATTTTCCAAACAGCTTTTCCCTTTTCGTGGACTCCCTCGGATTTTGCATTTTATATTAAATAGTATTAAAGGTTTCAAGGTAGATTGTCTCCACCAGAGAACTCATAGGATTGCATTTTTTGTAAGAAGAAAATTTGGATTGCTTCTTCAATTCCTTCTTTTTATCACAACCATCTGGTATATTGCCATCTTATGGACATTCACATTAATTTTTCTAGAACTCTTTCTAGTCTATTTGATATGACATTGTTTTGCACAATGTCATGCTGAAGTTTGTGAGGATAGTCCTTCGTGCTATTCCCCAAAATCTATATTAGGTCGAATGCCCTTAATATGCAACATAAGAACAACGTTCGACCGTGGGTTATTAACCTCTGCGAGAGCATTGTTAAATCATTTCAGAAAGCTTCTAAAGGACTCTCCAGCTCTTTGGAATATGTTGGATATCGACATAATATCATTGGGTTTGGTGGTAAGCATCCTGAATAGCTCTACCAATTTTCTTGCAAGCCGACCGAAGGTAGATATGGTCCTCAGCAAAAATCTAGAGAACCATAGTAAATCCATGCCTTCAAGGAATATAGGAAATCAATTGCACTTTACTACATCGGTGGGGGAGTGTGGAGTCCATGTGGAGTCCATATGTCACTCATAAGAGTTAAGAAATTACCGAAAATCAGTTTTTCTTGAGTATGACGGAGTTGTGGCATAGTAAATCACCGATTCCATTCAGTGCTTCGAACTACTTCAGTGAATGGATTACTCCTCGTATCGATTTTCCAGTCGTTGTCAACATGACTCTGTGACTTTTTCATGATCCTTCGGTTAATGGCGGTGAAATTGGAAGTTTGGATCTCCATTGGATCCTGACAGTCGTGATCCAACTCTGAAGAAGATCGCCTGCGGTGTCTGCTTAGCTTAACAACATCATTAAGTTGAATAACAATTGGGCTTAAGTAACCAGAGCGTTAAGATTGGAATTCATAGACACATCATCGTGATAAGATAATCAACATTATCAAAACATTGTTGCTTGATCGAGGCGTCACAACAGTCAAGATTAGAAGGTCCAACAACTTAGGAGTTCTTTTTCATCATGGCTTCAAGCTTCTTACGTAGATCTAAGAGTGTTTGAAAAGATTCAAATACTTGAATAGGTAGAAAAAATAGGGAAAAAAATGAGTTTTTGTTCTTATTTATTGTGAGAGCATTAGAATGTTGACACCAAATATTGACACAACATCCAAAGGTTTCAGTAAATAGCTAAACTATGAAAATAAATAAAAAATGAAGAATAAACAGCAGAAATGCAGTACATAGAGACACCAGAATTTACATTGGTTTGGCGTTGTATTGTACCCACGTCCACTTTGAAGATTTTGTTCACTTTATTGCTTTTATGATTAACAATGTCTTGAATCGGTATGAATTCGAAGCGTACATAACAAAGTAAACAAATGACCAGAAGATCCATTTTTCTTCAATGCAGCATTTATTTATAGATGAAGGTGAGCGAAAGAGTCGGATGAATATTGCAAGAGAGGTCCAAGCCCATTTTTCTCGAAGTGTGGGATCAGTCCCAATCCCTATGTAGGATTGGTATCGATCCCTCGATTTGAGTCCTTGGAGCCTGCGACTTCTTTGATAGGTCCCACTTGGTATCTTGACTCGTAATGTGAAGCTTCATCTTGGTCTAATTAAGGTTGGACAGTTATGACATGTTGAATGTTATGTTAATTCCTCTTAAAGTTGTACCAATCCCATAATATTGTTTAGGTTGATCCCTCATTTGAAGAGTTCTCGGGCACTGTTTTGATGGGTCAGATATGTTGTTGTTTCATGATGCTACGCAAACATGAACATTAGATCTTCAGATGATGTTTTTGAACTATTAGGCTTGGTTAATGTCGAGCGCCAATCTGAACAGTTATAAATGACCGGACCAAATGTTGAATGACATGTCTCAACTTTTTCTAAATATATTTTGGAAGAACTCAGTGAATCGATAAACTATTGAAATTAATTAATTTTTATATGTCTCTTTAATTTTGGTGGTAAATTTCACGATTAGTATCATGACACTCAATCTCTTTTTTGTATGAGTCATAACAGAACTCAAAACAAATGAATCCTCAAATCAGTAATTTAAGCGTGCTGCTAAAAGCAACCTGAAATGCGCTTCCTAACACCATGCTTAATTTAATCACTTTTAATTAAATTAATGTATTTCCTAACACCAGTTTTATTCCTCCACTCAATCGCTAATCACCGAACGTATTCCATCTCCCGCCATTAGTTCAAACGTAAACCCTATTTCTTTTTATAATCTTATCTCGTCGATCAAATATAAACATCGACCTGATTTGCTTCCTAACATGATCCGCCATCTACTTCTTCCCCAATTGGTTGCTCTTAAACCCTAATTCTCAATTTTATTGTAATTTGAGGAAAAATTATTTTAGTAATCATTACTTTTAGATTTCTTAGCAATGAAGGGCGAGAACGTATGCATGAACGAAGATCTCGTGAATAGCCAATGCTCTAAGGAAGAAGATGAGGTTATTTATCTTAAATTATTTTTGTATGGTTTCTAATGCTATTGTCTTTTTTTTCTTCTGGTTTTTAAAAATTAAAACTATTGCTATGAATTTATTTTTCTTGTTGTGAGTAATAGGAGACATTGAGTATGCTGAATTCAAAAAACGATAATGCAGAAGATAACGAGACTGGTGTTGAGTTCGAAGTGTCGAATAAAGGAATAGTGGGAATAATTTAGGGTAGGGTGCCTATTTTTTAATTCGTGGTGGCCAGATGTGTATTCATAAACAAAGGATGGTGGTATTTAGTAAAGGTGTTAGGAAGCACGTTTCAGGGTGTTTTTAGCACCACACAAATTTAAATGGATCAGACCATACGTTTAAAAGCATTTTACATTGAAGCTTCCATGCTGGAGTTGGGGCAAAAAGATGATATCTTAGCAAGGTTTGTAATTTGTTTAGATCAAAACCCGAATGCAAAAGATGATAGAACCACCGCGCTATGATACCTATGCTGGAGTTGGAGTAAAAAGTAAACCAAACTATGATATCCACGTAAGCTATTTGGACGGTTGAGATGTAGGGTTTCTTCTTCCCAGCATAATATAAATGTAGATCCTCAGCCGCCATCGTCGCAGCGGTAAACCCCCCCTCTTCTTATTTCTTTCAATTCCATCTGCTTCTCTAGTTTGTTGCGAACTTGCGATGATGAATTTCTTTGTGCCGCAGACTGGTTTTGCCTGGTCGATGACTGCAAAACAATACCATAACCAAAAATTTGTTCTATTCACTTCTTCTCTTTCATCCAAACAAACCACAACGCACCTAGCAATACAAACTAACCACAAACCACTTAAAAAATATATATTATATAATATAAACAGTACAAAACAGCAAACACCCCTTCCATCCAATATTACCTCTTTTCACCGCAGCAAACAGCGTTTGCATGCTTTTTTATCATTAAAAGTTTATAATGGAAAAATCTTTACCGTTATAAATTTATAACGGCAAAGACTTCGCCGTTATAACCACCAGCCTCTGTTCACTCAACCAACCACGAACCACGTCCAAACTAGTCACGGGTGACTAAACAAGTCATACTTGATTACTCCGTGGCTTGTTTAGTAACTGGACAAGTCATTGTTGGTTGTGCTCTAAGAAGGTCTAAGCTTTTATTTCTTTATTTATTTCTAACTTCATCGACTTTGGAAATCAAATCTTACAAGAAGTGACGATGATTAATCTTTTGCTTATTTATTACTAATGATAAATACATAAATTTTCTTGTATAGTTGAAGTAGCCATAGCCACCTCCATAATTTAATTGTTATGGATGTCCCTTTTTCTTTGAAGACATAATGCCTTAGCTTTCCGGTTTAAATAGGTTCAAGTTAATTCCGGTTATATGGAATTCTTTTAGTTAATTTGAAATGTTGATTGTTATATGGAATTCTTTTACTATGAGGTTATTCATGAATCCTGTCAGTTTTTGATCACCCATCAGGTTGTTTTGCTTATTTATTCAGGTATTTAACAGTTTTCTATAACGGTAGTTTTAGTTATTACATTTCAGTTAATTTTTAAATTATTTTGGTGAAATCAATGTTTTGGTTATTGCGTTTCAGTATTAAGGCAAAATCAGTATAAAAAAAATGGTTGATTCCTTTTTCTTCTAAGTCCATCCATGCATGCTACAGGAAAACATAAGTCATGCCTTTAAACTAGTTATCCATTTGTCCTTATTAAATTTATTTTTTTACTTTTTTAAGTTGAAGCAGATCCTTTATTTGTAATTTTGCTATGATCATGTTATAAGAAAGGAAGAACAAAATATAGAAACATCTTTTAACAGACTTGATATACTGGAAATTAGGTCTAAGTGCTTCTATACTTCACTTCATTTGTTTGCAAGCCACGCTAGTTTTCTTATACGTTTGCAAGGCTTATTTTTTTAAATTCGTTATTTTAAGGCCCAATAATTCCAATACATTAGATTTCTAAGACAAAATCGTAGTAGTTTGGGACATTTCTGCACTCTTTTTTTCTTCTGCGATTTTTTTTCTCGTCGTTAAAATAATAAAAATATAAAATCGATATTCCAATAGTATTCGTCATCAGTTTGTATTAACTAAAATTCCAAAATTTATTGATTCGCCTTGTTTTTCTTTCGAACGGTTGTTAATCATCGAAGGCTAAGTTTATTCTTAGAGGGAATCTATTGAAAATTCCGAAATTAAGGTAATTTCGTTTTTATTTAATGTTATCTACTTCTAGATATAAATCGAGTTTGAGTAGCTATGATTATTGCAAATTGAAGTATAATTTTAGATTACACTGTTAATTTTAAGTTTTTTTTTTTAGTTTTTTTATATCAGTTCTGTAGCTCGATTCAGCTTGTTCTAGTGTTTGATTATACTGTAAGGTTATTCGGTTATTTTATATTTTATAATAAATGTATTTTATTTTTAGTGTTTTCTGTCATCATTCTCTGAATATTTCCTTAGGTTTTTGATTTGGTCTTGCTAATCCATATTTTTATGATGGATAATTTATGGTTTGTTTTTTATTTTAACAACCATACTTTTAGTTTAGGAGTTAGTTTGGACTCTTTAATTTCATTTATTAGAGATAAGATTTGTGAAGTATGGAGAAATCTAACTCCTTTATCTTTTGATCTTTGCTATATTAAAGATTCTAAGACTAGATTTATCGAAATGAATAGTGATTTGCAAGCTATTTTGTAAGGTTTGGAGCGAATGACTCCCTATGGGCGAATTTTCTCCACGCTAAGTACCGTGAACTACTAGTCACGAATTTCACCGGGGTCCCATCTTAGCTTGTGAGACGTGGAAACAGATGCAATGCATAAAGGCCTTCTATGACTCACATGCTGGTGGATCAGGATGGGATAGCGCTCCCTTCTCGCTTAGGTTGGCTTGGAGTTCGACAAGGATCCCAAGTCCAACACTCTCTATCTTCTCTTTTATCTGTGATGTCCATCTCCCTCCGAAAGTTTCCTTGTTCATGTGGAGAAGTCTTCATGAAGGGTTGCCACTAAACGAGAATCTTCAGAGGATTGGCATCCCGCTCGTGTCCCGTTTGCAGATGTTGTGGAGCTGGTAACTTGGAATCTAGTGCTCATTTGTTCTGTTTTGGCTCTTGCGCAGTATCTGTCTGGAACTACTATAGTGAATTGGTTGGTTCCCAAAGTAGTGCCACTTTCCCTCCCTGATTTACTAAAAGGCTGGTAGTCCAGCATCTCTGGCAAATTGGTATGTTCTTCTCTTTTCCGTCTGATTCCTTGTCTTATTTGCTGGCACCTTTGGTGAGCGCGGAACAAGGCAGTTTTCGACGAGTCTCCTATGGACACCCCCATCATTCGTAAGGTTCGAAATGACATGTTACTTGCCTTCCACAGTAGACCTTTCAAGGGAGCTACTGGCCCTGCTCTGCTCGTTTGGTCAGAATATTCGATATCACTTCTTGCCACCTGACTCCTCATGAGGGGATTGACTAATTCGATCTGTTTAGTTTCTCTGCTTATGTCACCTTCCACCCCTCCCCTTTTTTTGGGATCTTATGTTGTGCAGGACCTGGATCGTATAGGTTTCTTTTGGGCGATGCTGAGAGGTCGAGACTCGTGTACTAGCTTGGTGTGGGCGGGCTTTGTCTTTGCCTTAGGCAACATCAACGACATGCTCTCTCTTTCGGAGCCTTTAGCATAGCGCTTATGTTTTTTACAGTGGATTTCATATTGCTGCAATTGGAGATCGTTCTTTTCATCGGACTCCAAAAGGTCTTGTGATTTTTGTCCCTCTAGCATTTGGTTAAGGAGACCGTTAGCTTGCCGTTTTTTTCTTCTTTTTATTCCTTTTGTTGTAGTTGCTTTTTCAGCTATTATACCACAAAATTTGTAGTCCTTATAAACTATGAATCAGTTTTTGTACGCCATTGGAGAAAATATTTTTTTCTCCTTTTTTGTTATTTACATTATCTTCTTAAAAAAAATGCTACTTTGTGTTTAATTTTCTAGAAAAGAAGATTGTTTGGTTTTATTTGTGAAACTGAAGAAAATTGACCGGATAAATTTTGTTGCGAATGATAGCATATCTTGTTCTGATAGAAGATCTATTAGTAGTGATAAAAGCACGGTTGATAGTGCTGACTTATTAGAGAAAAAAAAGGAATTTTGAATGAATTATTGGAAAACAGTTTTAGTTTGAATTTTTTTGATGGAGTTGGCAAAAATTTGATTCTGCACTTGATTTTCGAAGAACTGTGGCTGGATATTGTGTGAAAAATGAGTATAAACCTAAATTTGTAAAGAATTGCAAAGAGCGTATTATAATTAGATGTCATGTTGATAATTGTTCTTTTAGAATTCATGCATCTTGCAAATTGAAGCAATTAGATCATTTTTTAGTAAGAAAATTTGAACCCATTCTTACATGTGGTGGTGGTTTTCGATCTACAAGTAGTCCATTAATTAATAGCGATCTTGTTAAGACACTAATTCTAGATCAAGTACGAAATGAGCCATGTAGAAAAACGGAAGATATCATTGCAAGCTTTAAAAGGGGTTATGATATTAATTTAAGTTACTATTATGCATATATAGGTAAAAAATGGCTTTGAAAGAGATATATGGTAATGAAGGACAATCATATAATGATTTGGTTTTGTATTTGAAGGTGGTTTTGTAACAACCTAAGATTTTAACTAAATATAATTTGGATTTTTATTATCTAAGATGAATTTAATAAGATTTAAATATAAAATTTAAACTTGATGATCCTCTTTATATATAAGTTTGAGTAATTATTTTGTTTTGATTTATTAAAATATGGATAACTTACTTTTGAAACTATGTTTAAGATTTTATGGATAATTCAATATCAATGAGTAATGACATTTTCTGATTTTATATTGATATAGAAATGAATTTGGTAAAGCATGAGTTATTTAAGAGTTTATATAAATGATTTTTATAATATTAAGTAAGATTATTGAAACATGTTTATAAATTTTTATATGGATTATTAAGCATTTATTCTAGACAAATTTTATAAATTTTGGCAAATCATATATGTATATATTTGGTAAATAAAATAGATAAGTATTTTAAAATATTTGCAAGTTATAAATAGTTTACTAATCTTTAAGTAATAAGGCGGTTACATTTATAAGAGTTGCAAATTTGTTACATGTATGTTTGTTGAAAAGATGTCACCAAAAATCAAAATTTAATAAATAATAAATAAGCTTATTTTGCCAAACATGCATTGGCTATAATTTTTAAATACAATTAGGTGTCCTCAAGCATGTAATTTATGTGACAAGTATCCTTGAAAATATATATAGAAAATAAACATTATTTCTTTCTTTGGAATTTAAACCATCTGTATCTCGCGGTGTATTCATCCTCCTCTTTCCTTATTTCAAGTTCACAGTAAATGGAAAATAATGTCTCCACTTCAATCAAAAATCCAAACCTCCCATTCCTTTCACTTTCAGCCCAAACGACCAATGCAGAAGTTGTCCATATCACCATTTTAGATTTTTAGAAATTAGTAGATCGGAATTTCGTTGATTAAAGAGAGAGATATCTCTGTTTTACAGTAAATGTACAAATGAGTTCCAAATCTTCGAAAAATCACAACTCACAATCCAGAGAGAATTAGATCACGCCGTCAGCACCGTTGAGATCAGTGAAGCATGTAGTAATTTTCATGTAAGCTTGGCGCGATTCCGTGACGATGATTGGAAAAGTTCAAAATTAGGTTTAAGGTTTGGCGAAAAATCAAGCAGCGATAGGAGAATCGGAGAGTAGCGCGGGGATAAGGATGGAGAGAGATTTCTGTGGCAGATTTTGGAGGAAATCGGTGCATGAATGAGTGGTGCGACATTATGAGAGTCGCGGTTCTCTGTGTGTTCCAGAGCTCGGCATCAGGTGCGGATTTTTGATGTAGGAGATCAGAATTTGAGGGATGGTGTGCGGTGGAGCAAGAAAGCGAAGACGAGTATGCGGGTGATCTCGGTTGTTGGTTCGGTGGTGAATTGGTGCGTGCATGTGCACCACCGTGCGCGAAGAGTTGGGTTCTAGTAATGAAGAAGAGACGCGGGTGGAGGAGAAGAAGGAGGAGAAGGGTGCAGACCGGGTCTTGATGCTTTAGATCGGATGTTGTGCATATGGGTCGGGTTTGATTTGTTTGGGCGAGAATTCTTTTAAATTAATTTAAGATATATTATCTAATCTTTAGAGGCTCATATCTTACTCATTTTGAAGCCGATAACTCATTGTTTGGTCCGTGAGAATCGTATCAAAAATAGAAGACACTGATATATACTATTTATAATTTTGTCTAAGTATGCTTTATAATAAAATAAAAAAAGAGTGCTTATATATATATAAAATGAAGGTCATTATCAATCAGATTTCAATATAAAATTAACAAAGATATCATCAGCTGTTAATTGAAGTTGGATTGGTAGCAATAGTTGTGTTCATTCGTAAGGGACTCTGACATTGAAGATTTTGGAGCTAACTCGGTGAGAACATCTAATTTAATAACCATTTAAATTTGTAGTTGTTGGATAACTATAATTGGTTGGATATGGATGTTGTATGCATGTCTAATTGGATGTTCATGTAGTTAGAAAACACACTGAACACTTATAAGCGTTATTAATCGTAACGCTTGTGCAAAGTTGAAATGTTTGTTTAATGGTTGTGTTTATTTGAATGAACTCATGCTAGTGTATATGGTTGGTTTATTTGGATGATTATGATTGCACGAATCACACACACTATAGTTGTGAGCATATAGGGATGTTCGATTTAAATCCTCCTTCCATCTGAATAAAGATTTTGGAAATTTAGTTTTAAATTGAAGAATTGTTCTGGGAATCAGAATATATGAGATGAAAGCGCTTTTGAAATAATTCCAACTGCTTATATTGAATTGAGTTTAAAATTAGATCGGAAATGATTTAAATCATGTATTGGTTTTGTATGGCTAATGGAACAAATATTAATAAGATATTATTTTATATTAAGTTCAATTTAATTTAAAATGAGGTTTGGAAAATTTAACATGGTTTTGAAATTTAATATATGTTTTAAATAATTATATGTACTAAACGTCTAGGATGACGGAGAGGATGGTGTCTAGGCTTGGGTTTGGAAAATACAGTTTCCTACTCTCCCTGGTCGTCCCTAACTGATCCGACGGACGAGTTATTCAAAATCTAATTTGAAATTTTAATTTGAAACTATCTGAATTCATAAATAAATTGGAATAGGATTTAAAAATTATGAAGATTAAATTTGGATTTAAAAGGGTTGAACAACTTATGTCTAAATCATTATATAGCTTAAAATCGAATGCGTCGTGTAGCGACAGTTTGTTCATATCGATTTAATTTTTAAATGGTTATAACTTGAATGTTTTGAATCAGATTAACATAAAACGGAAACGTCGGATTCATATTAATGATGAGTTTTGAATAAGAAACAGATTTTCAAAATTTAACATATGATTTTCAAGATATGTTTAATCCAAATTTGGAAAAGGTCGCTATACGTGCAGTTAGGCGACCGTAAAGGAAATTCATATAAACCGGACTTATATAAATTATTAAAAATTTGGAAAAATTATGATAAATCATATTTGATTATTTAAAGTAATGTGAGTTGAAATATTTGAAATTTGAATAAGTTTGAAGCTATCTAATCTAAATAGCCATTTTCAGCAACGCTTTTAGAGTTATTATGACTTTCTTCCTTGCAGATAATCTGGCTTAAAGAATTATAACCATGAATTATTATTTAAAATTTATGGAAAGAGTTGTTAAATAGTTCAAAGATTTGAAAGTGCTTAAAACTAGTTCGTATGAAATATATTTAAATATTACTAATTTTAAGTAAGATTTTTGAAAACGTAAAGGAAGATGAGTTGGGTTAAGGTTAGTCGAACTTTCAATATGAGAAGAAAATGCAAATGATTAGGAAAATCCAACAGCTACTTGGTTTGTGAATTGATGTCTATAACAAGTCGTTTTACTCTATTCGAAATATAAATTGTTTGACTTATCACGAATAGAATTTAAAACCAAGTTAAAATTTGGAAATTTTGAAATTTATGAAAAGTTTAGCAACGGATAAAGGATCATGGTTTGAAATGAATATTAGATTTCATGGAAGGGTTAAAGTAGTAAAGGGTTTAAGGAATTGGAAATGAATCTAACCTGAATTGTAAATGAAGTGATAAGGATTGGAAGGAGAATTGAATTGAAATCCTATATGGTCCATGGCTATTGTTTCAAGTACGCTTATTACTTGGAAAGACCGGGATCGAATATATATTCGAAAACCATTCCAAGTAATAATACGACATTGTTCAGGACTTGGTAAACGACGAATGAAGACCGGGAATCTTTGGATTATTTGGATTGATTGTTGATGTCTCGGTTGGCCTGATTCCCCGATACGAGGTTATAAGTGGCATGAGGTCTGAATATATTAGGAGATTTTCAGATTTTGTTCCGTTCAGACCCAAAATGGACTTATATGGATTGTGTGTCTGAAATTGTAATTGGCCGCGTAATACTGATCTCCGTTGATATGTATCTGGTTTGTGACATATGAGCTCGAAGTGGTTATGGAATGATGGAAATCAGTTATCATGTTGTGAATGGACAATGTGACATACTTAAGATATGATATGAGCTCATATGATCAAGGCATTGCTTATTAAGCATGGCTTTGTGTATGACGTGACATCGACAAACCTCATACCCCGGATGATGAGAAACTGGCGGTTAGGTTGCATACTATATATATGATTGATGATGAAAGCTGCGGCGGTGGTACCACTTATGAACTCAAGGAATAAGGTATGTTCGGGGGTCCGTGTCTGGACGAAAACAGTTGATCAACCTCGCGATTCGTAGTTGGTGTCCGTGTATGGATGAAAAAACGTGTTACATTTCGTTTGTGTTCCGATTGATCTTTCGTGCCAGGAATCATCAAGTTGGAAACCCAAATCTCCAATACGAGCACTACAACAAAATGACCCTATTACAACGGTGGAAAACAGTTGTAAAAGACTTTTTACAACGGTGGAGCCACCGTCGTGTATTAAGAAGTTGTAATAGACTGAAATCTTTTACAACTTTTATACACCGTTGCGACACCGTTGTTAAATGTTTATTTTACAACTGTTTTCCACCGTTGTAGTAATACATATTACAACATTTTTGCACTGTTGTAGTAATACATATTACAACTTTTTTCACCGTTGTAGTAAGTCCTACTACAATTAGTTATAATAATATGATTTTTGTTTCGTTATACATTACATTTCATATAAAAATAAATATTTATATTGAATAAAATGATACTACACAGAACTGAAATAATCAATTAAATATTTTATTTCAATATTTGAATTAGTACAACTTTGTGATCCACTACCGTACAACTCACTTTTACATAATATAGTCATAACAATACATACATTCCTCACTACAAACTGATCCTCAATACACTCAGTTACATACACACTTTCGTATAAATATACATACACACTGACATACACCGAGTCTTTATGCTCTAGCATCCAATCGATCATCCATTTCAACATCATGCTCAGGATCAGTGAGCAACACACCGCATATTTCAAGCGACTTGAGATTCTTGAACCTGATAATATCAGGTAAGAACTTAGTCTGTAAGTAAAGAAGAAGACAAAGTAGAAGAGAAAGAGTACTTAAAACATCAAATGAATAGTAATTTGCAAAAAGTTATCACCTTTACTGGTTTCCTAGGAAATGACCAAGGCATGTTTGCTGGTTTCCTAGGAAATCAAATGAATGCTTAAAACATCAAAAAAAAGGAAGGCAAAAACTTGTGATATGTGCTTTGCCCTCTAACGTAACAGTGGACTTTTTGTAATGTAAGATATATAATATGGTTTCTGTTACAACTAACTTTTTTGGCTTATTACCTTCTTGCTGAATCCTTGTTTTCTCACAAGCTTACATTGTTAACTAGGCTTTTACGGATTTTAGTTGTAATATCATCTCTATTTCGAAACTACTAGTACTTATTTGAAGATTTTGAATGGTAGTAAATTGCTTTCAGTGTGTCGGTTAATTGGTCGCATTCGACTTGCTGAACCATATGTGCATCTATTGGTGTTTGAATGCTTAACCCATGATCATAACATAACAGATAGAAAGCAAACATATGGTTCTAAGTTCTAACCGCACTAGAATGCATTTCTGTTTATTGTATGTGTTGCTCCATCTTGTCATTCCAATGCCAAGTTGTGATATAGGCCATATATTTGGGAACTGTATGCATACAATGGTATAAATGGTTTCTGAATCAAACAACAATCAGTTATCTTGTCTATTTTGAGTGACACAAATTTGACAAAATATGCTGTTTAAGTTACATTTCAAGCAAATAATGATATTTGTTTTCTACCATGGTACTTGTACATAGTAATGAATGTAAAACTGCATTAACTTTTGGAATTACAAGCCAGAAACACTTATTAAGTAACTGTTATAACAATAATACGACAGATCAGGAACTTTAAAATGAATCTGCTTTAAAATTTTGATGGTAACGCTACAAACTATAACTTGACAGCCTCTGGCATAATAATTACTTACCAGCTTGGCTACAAAAAGCTTATTTTTTACCGTCAAGTTTATCCTTCAAACTATATCTATATTTAGCCCAACCAATTTTTTATCCTTCAAACTCGTATAATAGAGACTTAATTGAACCAAAAAAAGGGAATTAAGCCAATTGCTAATATAGTTCATGACAAAACCAAAGGAGAACGAACCAGGAAAATACAAGTGCTTTTGTGACATCTAAGTAGTGCAATATTTTGTGCAGTATTTCAATATAAAAAACTGAACAAGGAAAGATCAAAGAATACGTACCTTTCAAGCGATTTGTCCCTGCAACTGTAATCCGTGCTCCAAAAAAATCGACATGAGTCAAAGCAGCAAGGGCTGCAACATCGGAAGGGCGCAACATCGGATTCGCTGCAGATCATCGTCGAAGAAGGATGTGGTGCTGTTAGAAGTGATGTTGGGTATCGTGAGTTTAATTGGGGTGGTGATGTTGGGTATCGTAAGTTTAATTAGGGCGATGGAGTTAGAGACTGGTAGAGATCGCATGAGCCAGGGTTTTCATTATTTGAGGCGACCATTAAAGAATCGTGAGTTAGGGTTTATTGTTTGAGATGGATCTCGAAATTTAATTGGGTTATCTGGACCGTTCAGTTAGAAAAGCGGGCATGTGGAGGGAAGATGAAAATTTAGGGACATACTAGGCGGGCTGGTGGAGGGAAAAAAAATCGGTGTACAGGAAACAAAAATTGCAGTGTACGTACAAGATATTACTTTATAATTATTGAATGTTATTTATTATTTTAATTATTGAATGGTAATTATTAATGTTAATTATTTCATGCTAGGGTGATCTAATTGGAAAAGAAGAGCGGAAGTGTTATGATTTTCGTTTGAAGCCAAAAAGCATTTTGTTTCGGAGCCTAAATATTTTGATTTTCGAAGAAAAAAAGTATATTTAAAAAAAAAATCGGCGACGAGCAGTGCAGCTGGAGAAATAGTGATCTGGATCAATCGAGCAGTAGTGATGTGAAGTGGAGGAGATCGCTATGTCGACCGGATTATCGAAAGGGGAGTTAGGGTTTGCGGTGGAATACGAGAAAAAGGAGAAAGGGAAATCGAACCGATGGAAAAGGAATAAATATTGGATTGAACCGATGTCAAAAGGCTTATGTTACTATTAATACTTATAAAAAGCTTATGTTACTATTAATTAATAAGTAGTTAACATACATTAACTATTAAAAATAAATTACTACTTATTAACTATTAATTATTTAATAATAATTGATAAATATTATTGATTCCCAAGTTTATTATTAATTATTATTATTAAGTATCAATATAATTAGTTATTAAATATAGATATTATAAACATGAAGTTTGCACTAGGCATCTCAATTACAACGAATAAAATGAAAAGTTGTGATATATATATGTTTATTACAGCAGTGCGTTTTGCAAGGTTGTAAAAAAGGATCTATTACAACGGTGCTTTTGCACCGTTGTAAAATTAAAGTTGTAATATGGTAATATATATGTTCTTTACAACAGTGATTATTGCACCGTTGTAAAAAAGAATCTATTACAACGGTGCTTAATGCACCGTTGTAAAATTAAAGTTGTGATAGGTAATATATATGTTCTTTACAACAGTGATTATTTTACCGTTGTAAAAAACATTTATTACAACAGTGCGTTTTGCACCGTTGTAAAAAAGGATCTATTACAACAGTGCTTTATGCACCGTTGTAGAATTAAAGTTGTAATATGGTGTTTTTGTTGTAGTGGAGCCATACGATTTTGATTGTACATACATATGGCGACATAATAATATGGGTATTATGCCGTCTAGGATTGATACATTTATTTGCGAAATGGTTTTTCCATACTATATAATAGTATTGAAAGAGGATTTTCACGTATGAAAGCATATTTGGTTATCATAAGATAAAACTTCGCTCATTTGGTGTGCACTTGCATTGTGTGATGTAGGACGAGCTTATGATAGCTTCATTTTTCAAAGTCATTGTGAATTATATGCACAGGTATTTACCTTGAGTAAACCCGTTCCGCGTCAGCGGCGTGGTCCGGTGAATTTCTCAACTTTAAATTAAATCCTATAAACAATTGTTTTATGTTATCACACCAGTCCCATGACTGACCTGGAGTTTATTATTCCTTCCTAAACTCTGGGTGCCCACTAATTTTATACGGGAAGCTAGTAGCTTAGTTTTACAGTTATAGATCATTGGAGCAAGATTCAGAGTGCTTTCTGAGTTGGAGTACACGCTAGAGCTTGGAGCTTCCGCTATATCATACGATTATTCCGCTGAGAGTATATTCACTTTTCTTCCACTGTATACGTTGTAACTCTGATATTTCATGTAACTTTGATGTAATATTGTATTGTGCAATGAAAAGTTCTGCTATTTTGTTCGTTATATGTCTGTACGCATAACAATTCGTCTTTATGAACGGTTTAAGTTAGTTTAATTACCGGCGAAAATCAGGCAAAAAGATGGGTCGTTACATTGTTGACATAACTAATCCGGGTAGTTATTCTTTTATTAACGTTGATGTGTGTACAAATCAATTTCAGCGAGTTTATTTATCATTTGAATCATTCATTTATGGATTTACCCATTGTCGTCCTATGATATTTCCTGATGCCACCTTTTTACGAAGTAGAAATGTTTGCTTGATGGATGCTGCAGTAAAAAATGGAAATAAAGATATGAATTTATTTTTATTTAATGTTCAATTGTAGGATGATATTACATTTTTATTTGTTCATTTGTTAATATTTATAACGGTATATTTAATATGATGCCCATTTTTTTTTTATATTCAATGCAATACCTCCTTATAAAAGAATCTAAAATTGGTTATGAAATATGAATTGTTTACAATTGTTATGGTGGTACTAAATAAACAATTTATATTTCATGACTAGTTTATAAGTAAACGGTTCATATTTCATAACATTTTTTATAAAATAAAAAGTTTATTCGAACTGTTAAGGTGGTTATGTTAGGGTGGTTAAGTAAACAAAAATAAAAAGTTTTTATAATCTGAATGAAAGTAAGGGATGTTAACATTGCTAACCAAATTAAGATAGAAATATTTTTACATGGATTAAGTGAGTAATTATCCTTTTATGATTGTGCAATATTGCTATTTGATAACTTCTTAAGTTCTAACATTTAAAATGCAATATTTTTATGTGTATATACAGTACGAACTAATAGTTTATAATAAATTAATTTCCAGGTTTATAATTATATCACTAGAATTCATTTTGACAACAGTATTTTTAGGGGTATTTAGTTTAAAGGAAACATTTCAAAAAATAATTAGATCAAAGGACAACTAAGTTTAATAATTAAATCAAGGACAAAGACCAAATTGTGCTATATCAACACGATATTCACTTTGATTTCTCCTCATTACTAAATCAAACAAACAATAAAAAATAATCCTTAAATTTTTTTAAAAAAAATGTAATTTTAAAATTATTTTAGTCTATTAATGTAATTATAAACATATAAAAATAATCAGCTCGGAAAACTAAACGAATATAGCTTTATAACTTAAATATATAGCTTTATATTATATCACGTAAACATAGAACTAAGTCATTTTAAAGCTATTGTTGTTTACACCTAAAAAAAGCTATATGTAAAAAGCAAAGCTATATTCATTTAGCTTTCCGTTATAAATTTTCTTATATTCTTTTTTTCTATATTTGTAAAACAAAAACAAAAAAAATCTAAATTAAATTTTATTAATTTTTAATGTAATAATCACAGAAGAACATTTTTTTATTAATTTTTATTATTTGCAAGATGTCAATATGTGTCCTTAATTTAAAATATTTGGATTTTTTCCAATTAAAACATTAAAGTTGTCCTTAAGTTAGGTAGCAAAAGTTGTGTAACGACCCGTATTTTTCAACATATTTATTTGAATTATTTTAATTATTTAAAATATGGTTTTGAATTTAAATATTCGAATTTGACGATTTAATTTGGAATTTATTATTTAAATAAATAATGAAATAATATTTTAATTCCAGACCGGTCAGAAAATGTTGTGTCAGATATACAGGATGGCCGGGCAGTTTAAAACGGTCAAATATGGTATGTATATAAAATATATCGACGATATCGCGCAGTTGGCGACGATCGCGCGATAAGGTTTATAATTTAATTAAATAACGAACTGCAGGGGCGCGGCAGTTCGCGTTTTGGCGTTTTGAACTTCAAGGGGTTGTCCCGGGTTCAAAATAAGTCGGATTTCCTCGAAACAAGAAACGTCGGGACCGGCTTGACGATATCTTCCCAACGGCAGAGAAAAATCCAGTTTTCATCGGGTAGATTTTGTTTTATGGCCAAATCAAATTTTCAGAAAAGCAGCGCCAGAATTCCTTTTATATATATAGCGCTGCAGTTATATAAAATAATGGTTTTTAAATATTTTTAATATCAATTTGGCTTGAAATTCAACCTGTGATATTTTTCCTTGATAATACATCAAATTCTGGTCGTGTATGGCCAACTGCAGTATTTTAATAATATTATATTGAAGTACTTTAAAATTGGGTTATTTTATTCAAAATTGGCCAGTTCAAAAGGGACATTTTTCAAACGACCTCTGTTTTCGATGAAACAAATTTTGTTGGGACCGTATCGATAAACCATTGCCAGATTTTCAGACGGCGCGTCAATCGGGGTTATTCTGTGAGCGTAGCAAAATAAAATGTAAAATAAAACGACCAAATTGGACATGTACAAACGCTGTTTGAGCATACGAGCACGGAATTCGACGAAACAAGTTTCGTTAGGACCGTATCGTCGAAATATACTATGCCGTCCAGTTGCGTCTCGAACGGGGTTCGTATGTGAGCGCAGCAGTGAATAAACACTATCAGAAATAGCGATAGACACGAAATAAAAATCGTCGGTCGTTGTCAGTTGTCAAATCAACATTAAAATATATTTTCCTCCATTATATAAACCCCCTTCCTCACAAATTTTCAGCCACCATTTCTTATCTCCATGTAAATTTGCAAAAAAGTCCACATTTACAAAATCAATTTTATCTTTCAATCCGTGAAGAGTTTGTAGGGGCGTTCTGAAGCAAAAGCGTAGATCGGGGGACGGGCTAGCTGCTGTAAAAAGTTGGTGGAGTTTCGTCGAGAGTGGTGGTCGAAATCGGGTTTTAAAGGCAGAAAACCCTTTTCGTTCTTGGCCAGAATTCGCGACCTATGGTTGATTTTAGTGGCCGGGACCATGGGGCTTTGGTAGAGGGGAGATTAGGCTTCCAAAAGGCGGTGGTCTCGGTGTCTGAAAGGGCCTGTAGTGGCGGTGGTGGTTAGATGAACGGAGGCGTGTTTATTTGGTTCGGTTTTTGAAGGTGGCGATGGTTTTTGATCAAAATACGGCGGCTCTGGCCATGGGTGGTGTCGGGTGGCTGGGGGAAATCGAAGGCCGAGGCGCGGCGGTCAGAACGTGGGTGGTCCGGTGGGCCACCATCACCTGAGGCGATGGGAATTCGGGGATAAACGGAGGACAGTCGGGGAGGTTTTCTGGCGAATTGGCGACGATTGGGGGATGGTGGCTCTGGGCGACGGAGCGTGGTGGAGGCGTGGTCCATCTGGACTGGTTGCTGGGTCCTCCGGTAGTCAGCTGGCGGCGGTAACGAGGGAGGAAGGTCGGGTCTTTTTCCGTTCATGGTTGAAGGGAGGAACGAGAGGGAGTATCGGGTTTGAGGGGGTCAGTCTTTGAAAACGCGTGAGGGAACAGTGAGAGAGCTGACGTGGCAGGGCTTTATAGATTTAAAGGTAATTATTATTTAATTAAATAATTAATATCTCGTTTAATTTATGAAACTTTAAACCGCCATATCTTTGTCGTACGTTAACGAAATTTAACGAAACAAGGTGCGCTGGGATCGCAGGGACGAGACCTACGCGATGGCACTGACTAGGAGTCAATCCGAGGCGGTTGAAAAATCAGCTAATTTTGGACGGTCGTCCCAAATTAAAAGCGACAAACAAGTCAACCGCTGATCAGAACAAACTCTGGTGAGTTAATTCTCACACCTTCTGGAATACTGTGATGTGGTACATTCACAGTTAAATATAATTTGCAGTTTACAGTTTAAATTGGCTGATTGGATGCGATGGATGCAAATGGTTTGATATTGTTTGATGGTTGCAGTTATTTATAATCTGCAAAGTATATAACTCATATATTGATATCAACTGACATCTGTGATGCAGAGAAGGACAGGTTGGAGGGATCCGACCGGATTCCTCAAATAAACTGTATTTTTGTTGTTGTGCATATATATGGATTGTTCACAATGACTGACACCAAAACTGTGTGAGTGTTGGTAGTTGAATATACAACTGTCGTTGTTGTGGTTAAACTCAACCGACTGTGTGGATTGAGAAATTGGCAGTAATGGCCAAATTGTGTGGATTTAACGTCATTCGACCATCGAGTGAATTGACGTATTTTTAAGGTTAAAAAAATTCAATTATAATAGGATTAAAAGTTATTCGAGTACTTTATACGAGTATTTAAATTGAAAATTTAAATTAAATATATTAATCGAATTATTTAGAAAATTTGGCAAAATGGTTTTGACCAGTTGAGAAGCAGAAATCAGGACTTTTACATGGGTTGGTAAAAGGGGACATAATTGTGTTCAAACAATTAAAAGTTGACTTTAATTAATTAAGTTAATTAATTAATTAATTTTAAGAAAGGGAAAATGAAAATTTAGATTTCAGTTAATATTAAACCGATGTGTATGGTGGGTAAGTCCACCGTTTCGAGTGAAATGGGCAAAGGAAATTAAGGTGGGTTTAAATGTTCGTTAAGTGTAACAAATAGTGTTAGATATTAGTTAATCATCGATTAACTATAATCTAAAGGAATAACTGAATTGGTTATTGTTAATAACCTAGATTATTTTTGAGTAGACGTGTAAAATGTTAAAAATACTATTTGGGTTAAGATTAAAGTTACCATGTTTTGAATATAGTAAAGGATAAAACAAATTATTCGTTAATTTAAAAATTTAAAGTAGTGGATTCAATTCAATGTTAAGGAAGAATTTATTCATAGGATTTGTAAATCCAAGTTACACCCAAGGTTGGATAAATGGAATTCAATGGACAAGGGTAACTGACGACGATGTTTATCCAAAAAGGGCGATAAAGGTATTATGGGATATCCAATTAAATGGAACCAAACTATTTGACGAAGGGTCTAATTTATAACCCGAAGGGTATAAGTGAAAGGATATTTGCAGTTGAGGTGGTGATGTAAATGAGGTGTTACTTAACCAAAGGAATTAAGTAAAAAGGATTTAAACGAGATTCAAATGTGAACAATGGTTTTAAACCCAGAATTGAAATCAAAAAGGGGCAATAAAGGTGATTATGAAAATGTCCAATTGGATGGAACCAAAATATTTGACCAAGGATTTATATTATGAATCAAAAAGGTCATGAGTGAAAGAATGGTTAAAGTATGTTGGAATATTTACTTAATTGAGAATTAAGTGGAGAAAGTCTTGAACGGGGTTTCAAATGTAAGAAACAGTTTTTAAAACCCAAATTTGAAACCAGATAGTGAATAAGATTTGAGAGGTGGTTAAGTTCAAACTAACATTCTTCTGAGGTAAGAACAGGTCGATCAAGGTCTGAGAGGTAACTAAAATACCCCAACTTGGTTGGCTTCACTAGTATCGAGGAACAATATTAGTTTGACGTGAGTAAAGCTGATGAATTTGGTTATCTGATACAAGAAATATCAAACTTTGATGCAAGATTGGTAAATTTAATAATATTGCAATATCAGTTTCAAAGGAGTAAGAATAGTGATTTCAATTATATTGAACATTTGTTATTCAACTAGAATTGATCAAATATAGTTAGAATTGGGAAAATATAGTTAATCAAGAAGAGTTTCCATTTCGTACGACTGCTAGCGTAATTCGCAGGGCTGCAGATAGCCTACGGCGGTCGGATGTTTCCTGAGGAAATCAGGCGTAACCATTTGTGATCGCTGTGATCTAGAGTCAAACGAATGGAATTAAGTCAAACATTTGTAAATCAATTAGAGTTAAATCGAATTAGAGATTCAAGTATCATATTTTTGAATATTAAAGAGTTAGAGTTTAATTTAACAAAAGTAAATCAGTGTTAAAGATCAAGTGATGTTGAATACTGAACCAGTGTACTCATTTGTTGTGATGTGTTGAAACACTGTTATTTTGATAGTTAAAACACCGACTATCAAACCAGACCAATACGATTGTTGGATCGGAAGGACCGGGATCGAATTTATATTCGAATACCATTCTGACCAACAAGTACGTGAAGACGTCGATTGAAGACGGAGCAAATGAAGACCGTGGATCTTCATAAGCGGAAGGACCACTGGTTGAATCTCTCTGGATTGCAACCGGAGTTATTCGATTTGTGATTCTATCGTGGTTGAATCCACGGATTTGCAAGGACTTCTCGCTACTGATCCATGGGGTGATTCCTATATGTGATGCAGTAGGAGAGTACCTTCGGTTCATCCTGATCCTGGATGACATGTATGGACGGATGTCTGACAGAGTATTTCCAAAGGAATTACATGTGTTGATTTCTCCAAACGTACCATAGCTGAGGGCGGAGAAATGGTTATTCTCTAGCCTGACGGCTAGAGTGTGTTTGTGGACGTCAATCAAGTGTGATCTGGCGGATCTGACAATGTGGCATTCAAAGTGAATGATGACCAGATGTTCTGGAGATAAGATTCTTGCCTCAAGCCTCATCAACCGGGAAATGACAAAAATCGGGCAGGCAGCATGGCTATGTGGGTCGCACCCATTAGGATGTATGATCACCTATCTAGAGAAATTCCTATTGCTTCTTTATCTATGTTCGATGCTGACCCTATTCGGGTGGCGGTTGCTGATCCCAACCGTCGGTGATATACATTCGGCACACTCAAGCGAAATGAGTGGTCGGTCATGTGAGGGCCGGGTTGCAAGACGTTCTTGTTGAACCCAGTGTATTCGCCTCTAGAGATACACGTGCGGAAGGTGGTCCCATACCTTGTCAAGTTGGAAATCCAATATCCCATAAGCACCCGCGGTTTTCGATTGTATACTATATATGGGGAGCGTGAGATGCAAGCGTTCCTCTAGATTGCTAATTACTTGTAATTAGACATTATGATAATATCAGATCAAAGTATGATTTCAAACAAAATGGTTTGGGTTATAGTAAGGTAAAAACCGTCCGTGTTTATGTGTGGGCTGGTCTTACTATTATCCTTTTGTTTCGAAAAGGATTTCCAAAGTTAAACAGGTGTGTGTGTAAACAAGTGTGTGTTATGTGAATTTATCACTGATAGTATTCCAGACTGACCCGGTGTATTTTTGTTTTAAATCAAATGTGCTCGGGTCAGACCGAGTATGTTCCAGGTTAGGTTTCGCTTGGAATTTCAGGAGCTGGAAGCAGGAGGCTTCATCGCTAGTTATTTAAAGTTATTTCCGCTGTGATAGATGAATGTTGTACTCTGATGATTGGTACGTATACAAAGTTCTTTTGTATAAAGGTATTTGATATTATATTTTATTCGTTCCGCTGTGAGATTCTGATGTGTTCTTCTTCTTTCTTCTATTCTAATATTCTTTCTTTCTTATCTCACCCTCTAAATTCTTTCTAAACAATCCGGTGTTCTCGGTGCTTGGAGGATCGATATGAGATACGATCACGGTATTTATATCGATTTTCGAGGCCGAAAATCTCCGGGTCGTTACAGTGGTATCAGAGCTATTGGTTTAGAAGTAACCTTGGCTCTGTGGTGTGACTCAGTAGAGATGGGGTCAGCAGTACCCTAGATTGAGTTGGAATGTATATAGATACGAGAGAGCGTATTTGTAGATTTGATATAAAATGGTTTTATATTGTATTGATTGATTTGTTGAGTGGTTTATGAATTCTGGTCGATGCAGGGTGTACAACTGTATCGATAGGTGTTTCTAAACTCTCGAACAAAGCATTTCGATACAGTATTGTTTTAAAGAGGGTAAATGAAATAATTTTACCCAAAACATATTTTGTATAAAAAGGAAATTATTTTATCGAAATATTGGGATATCTGATTGTTGGATTGATTTGGATGGAGTTAAAACCAAAGGTGGAATGTGACTTGACTTGGTCAAGTCAAGTTGGATCAGAATTGGAGATGGTGTTGGAACCAAATCAAATACTTTGGAATTTGGTAATCGAACCAATAATTGAATGAGAGATCAATTTGATATGAACCAAGTGATACTGGAATAAGTAAAACCAGAATGAAACCAAACAAGAAACAGGAATGTTAAGTCAAAATGTTTTCGTTGGATTGTTGCAGTGTTTGTTGGATGTGTGATATGTTTGGATTTGTGTGGTGATTACTTGAATATAAATCTGAATATGAATAGACAGGTTAAAACCCAATCTGAAGTAAATAAGTTGGATAATCAATCCAGAGTGATAAGTTTAAATGGATAATTAAATAAGTAAATAAAGTAATATGATCTCGTGTGGATTGAACTGTGTGTAAAATGAGTTGATAGGAAATTATATAGATGTTTTAAACATAACTGACCTTATGTGATAGCTGATGAGTTTGTATGAGTAAGAACTGGTGCCGAAGTGCCAGTTCAGCTTTAAAAGCCAGCCAAGAAATTCTTGAGTTAATCAAGCCCAGTTTGAATAAAGCTGCACAATAATTGAGCAGGCTCGAATATAAAATATATCGCTTATCGCATAATAACGCTCGCCAAAAGGTACGCTTACGCAAATATGAAATTTTGGATTTTGGGATTTGATTTTGAATTTTTCCGACCATGAGAGTCGATGTATGCATATTTCTTGAACCTGCGATTTTGCAGATGTCCTCCGTACAGGGGAGACTCTGCCGAAATTTTTCTAAAATTTAAGGAGTTAGAAAATTTTGGAAGGTTTTGGGAAATTATTTTAAACCCAATTGGGTCGGTTTGAAATTTAAATCGAGTTTTAAATTAATCATTTTTGAAAAAGACAACAGTTAACGACATTTCTTCTACTTAGCAATTTCGAGGACGAAATTATTTTTAAGGGGGAAGGAATGTAACGACCCGTATTTTTCAACATATTTATTTGAATTATTTTAATTATTTAAAATATGGTTTTGAATTTAAATATTCGAATTTGACGATTTAATTTGGAATTTATTATTTAAATAAATAATGAAATAATATTTTAATTCCAGACCGGTCAGAAAATGTTGTGTCAGATATACAGGATGGCCGGGCAGTTTAAAACGGTCAAATATGGTATGTATATAAAATATATCGACGATATCGCGCAGTTGGCGACGATCGCGCGATAAGGTTTATAATTTAATTAAATAACGAACTGCAGGGGCGCGGCAGTTCGCGTTTTGGCGTTTTGAACTTCAAGGGGTTGTCCCGGGTTCAAAATAAGTCGGATTTCCTCGAAACAAGAAACGTCGGGACCGGCTTGACGATATCTTCCCAACGGCAGAGAAAAATCCAGTTTTCATCGGGTAGATTTTGTTTTATGGCCAAATCAAATTTTCAGAAAAGCAGCGCCAGAATTCCTTTTATATATATAGCGCTGCAGTTATATAAAATAATGGTTTTTAAATATTTTTAATATCAATTTGGCTTGAAATTCAACCTGTGATATTTTTCCTTGATAATACATCAAATTCTGGTCGTGTATGGCCAACTGCAGTATTTTAATAATATTATATTGAAGTACTTTAAAATTGGGTTATTTTATTCAAAATTGGCCAGTTCAAAAGGGACATTTTTCAAACGACCTCTGTTTTCGATGAAACAAATTTTGTTGGGACCGTATCGATAAACCATTGCCAGATTTTCAGACGGCGCGTCAATCGGGGTTATTCTGTGAGCGTAGCAAAATAAAATGTAAAATAAAACGACCAAA
This sequence comes from Allium sativum, assembly GCA_030737875.1. Lineage (NCBI taxonomy): Eukaryota > Viridiplantae > Streptophyta > Magnoliopsida > Asparagales > Amaryllidaceae > Allium > Allium sativum. The sequence continues at coordinate 268,074,201 of CM060922.1, read as the reverse complement.
TTGGACATGTACAAACGCTGTTTGAGCATACGAGCACGGAATTCGACGAAACAAGTTTCGTTAGGACCGTATCGTCGAAATATACTATGCCGTCCAGTTGCGTCTCGAACGGGGTTCGTATGTGAGCGCAGCAGTGAATAAACACTATCAGAAATAGCGATAGACACGAAATAAAAATCGTCGGTCGTTGTCAGTTGTCAAATCAACATTAAAATATATTTTCCTCCATTATATAAACCCCCTTCCTCACAAATTTTCAGCCACCATTTCTTATCTCCATGTAAATTTGCAAAAAAGTCCACATTTACAAAATCAATTTTATCTTTCAATCCGTGAAGAGTTTGTGGGGGCGTTCTGAAGCAAAAGCGTAGATCGGGGGACGGGCTAGCTGCTGTAAAAAGTTGGTGGAGTTTCGTCGAGAGTGGTGGTCGAAATCGGGTTTTAAAGGCAGAAAACCCTTTTCGTTCTTGGCCAGAATTCGCGACCTATGGTTGATTTTAGTGGCCGGGACCATGGGGCTTTGGTAGAGGGGAGATTAGGCTTCCAAATGGCGGTGGTCTCGGTGTCTGAAAGGGCCTGTAGTGGCGGTGGTGGTTAGATGAACGGAGGCGTGTTTATTTGGTTCGGTTTTTGAAGGTGGCGATGGTTTTTGATCAAAATACGGCGGCTCTGGCCATGGGTGGTGTCGGGTGGCTGGGGGAAATCGAAGGCCGAGGCGCGGCGGTCAGAATGTGGGTGGTCCGGTGGGCCACCATCACCTGAGGCGATGGGAATTCGGGGATAAACGGAGGACAGTCGGGGAGGTTTTCTGGCGAATTGGCGACGATTGGGGGATGGTGGCTCTGGGCGACGGAGCGTGGTGGAGGCGTGGTCCATCTGGACTGGTTGCTGGGTCCTCCGGTAGTCAGCTGGCGGCGGTAACGAGGGAGGAAGGTCGGGTCTTTTTCCGTTCATGGTTGAAGGGAGGAACGAGAGGGAGTATCGGGTTTGAGGGGGTCAGTCTTTGAAAACGCGTGAGGGAACAGTGAGAGAGCTGACGTGGCAGGGCTTTATAGATTTAAAGGTAATTATTATTTAATTAAATAATTAATATCTCGTTTAATTTATGAAACTTTAAACCGCCATATCTTTGTCGTACGTTAACGAAATTTAACGAAACAAGGTGCGCTGGGATCGCAGGGACGAGACCTACGCGATGGCACTGACTAGGAGTCAATCCGAGGCGGTTGAAAAATCAGCTAATTTTGGACGGTCGTCCCAAATTAAAAGCGACAAACAAGTCAACCGCTGATCAGAACAAACTCTGGTGAGTTAATTCTCACACCTTCTGGAATACTGTGATGTGGTACATTCACAGTTAAATATAATTTGCAGTTTACAGTTTAAATTGGCTGATTGGATGCGATGGATGCAAATGGTTTGATATTGTTTGATGGTTGCAGTTATTTATAATCTGCAAAGTATATAACTCATATATTGATATCAACTGACATCTGTGATGCAGAGAAGGACAGGTTGGAGGGATCCGACCGGATTCCTCAAATAAACTGTATTTTTGTTGTTGTGCATATATATGGATTGTTCACAATGACTGACACCAAAACTGTGTGAGTGTTGGTAGTTGAATATACAACTGTCGTTGTTGTGGTTAAACTCAACCGACTGTGTGGATTGAGAAATTGGCAGTAATGGCCAAATTGTGTGGATTTAACGTCATTCGACCATCGAGTGAATTGACGTATTTTTAAGGTTAAAAAAATTCAATTATAATAGGATTAAAAGTTATTCGAGTACTTTATACGAGTATTTAAATTGAAAATTTAAATTAAATATATTAATCGAATTATTTAGAAAATTTGGCAAAATGGTTTTGACCAGTTGAGAAGCAGAAATCAGGACTTTTACATGGGTTGGTAAAAGGGGACATAATTGTGTTCAAACAATTAAAAGTTGACTTTAATTAATTAAGTTAATTAATTAATTAATTTTAAGAAAGGGAAAATGAAAATTTAGATTTCAGTTAATATTAAACCGATGTGTATGGTGGGTAAGTCCACCGTTTCGAGTGAAATGGGCAAAGGAAATTAAGGTGGGTTTAAATGTTCGTTAAGTGTAACAAATAGTGTTAGATATTAGTTAATCATCGATTAACTATAATCTAAAGGAATAACTGAATTGGTTATTGTTAATAACCTAGATTATTTTTGAGTAGACGTGTAAAATGTTAAAAATACTATTTGGGTTAAGATTAAAGTTACCATGTTTTGAATATAGTAAAGGATAAAACAAATTATTCGTTAATTTAAAAAATTTAAAGTAGTGGATTCAATTCAATGTTAAGGAAGAATTTATTCATAGGATTTGTAAATCCAAGTTACACCCAAGGTTGGATAAATGGAATTCAATGGACAAGGGTAACTGACGACGATGTTTATCCAAAAAGGGCGATAAAGGTATTATGGGATATCCAATTAAATGGAACCAAACTATTTGACGAAGGGTCTAATTTATAACCCGAAGGGTATAAGTGAAAGGATATTTGCAGTTGAGGTGGTGATGTAAATGAGGTGTTACTTAACCAAAGGAATTAAGTAAAAAGGATTTAAACGAGATTCAAATGTGAACAATGGTTTTAAACCCAGAATTGAAATCAAAAAGGGGCAATAAAGGTGATTATGAAAATGTCCAATTGGATGGAACCAAAATATTTGACCAAGGATTTATATTATGAATCAAAAAGGTCATGAGTGAAAGAATGGTTAAAGTATGTTGGAATATTTACTTAATTGAGAATTAAGTGGAGAAAGTCTTGAACGGGGTTTCAAATGTAAGAAACAGTTTTTAAAACCCAAATTTGAAACCAGATAGTGAATAAGATTTGAGAGGTGGTTAAGTTCAAACTAACATTCTTCTGAGGTAAGAACAGGTCGATCAAGGTCTGAGAGGTAACTAAAATACCCCAACTTGGTTGGCTTCACTAGTATCGAGGAACAATATTAGTTTGACGTGAGTAAAGCTGATGAATTTGGTTATCTGATACAAGAAATATCAAACTTTGATGCAAGATTGGTAAATTTAATAATATTGCAATATCAGTTTCAAAGGAGTAAGAATAGTGATTTCAATTATATTGAACATTTGTTATTCAACTAGAATTGATCAAATATAGTTAGAATTGGGAAAATATAGTTAATCAAGAAGAGTTTCCATTTCGTACGACTGCTAGCGTAATTCGCAGGGCTGCAGATAGCCTACGGCGGTCGGATGTTTCCTGAGGAAATCAGGCGTAACCATTTGTGATCGCTGTGATCTAGAGTCAAACGAATGGAATTAAGTCAAACATTTGTAAATCAATTAGAGTTAAATCGAATTAGAGATTCAAGTATCATATTTTTGAATATTAAAGAGTTAGAGTTTAATTTAACAAAAGTAAATCAGTGTTAAAGATCAAGTGATGTTGAATACTGAACCAGTGTACTCATTTGTTGTGATGTGTTGAAACACTGTTATTTTGATAGTTAAAACACCGACTATCAAACCAGACCAATACGATTGTTGGATCGGAAGGACCGGGATCGAATTTATATTCGAATACCATTCTGACCAACAAGTACGTGAAGACGTCGATTGAAGACGGAGCAAATGAAGACCGTGGATCTTCATAAGCGGAAGGACCACTGGTTGAATCTCTCTGGATTGCAACCGGAGTTATTCGATTTGTGATTCTATCGTGGTTGAATCCACGGATTTGCAAGGACTTCTCGCTACTGATCCATGGGGTGATTCCTATATGTGATGCAGTAGGAGAGTACCTTCGGTTCATCCTGATCCTGGATGACATGTATGGACGGATGTCTGACAGAGTATTTCCAAAGGAATTACATGTGTTGATTTCTCCAAACGTACCATAGCTGAGGGCGGAGAAATGGTTATTCTCTAGCCTGACGGCTAGAGTGTGTTTGTGGACGTCAATCAAGTGTGATCTGGCGGATCTGACAATGTGGCATTCAAAGTGAATGATGACCAGATGTTCTGGAGATAAGATTCTTGCCTCAAGCCTCATCAACCGGGAAATGACAAAAATCGGGCAGGCAGCATGGCTATGTGGGTCGCACCCATTAGGATGTATGATCACCTATCTAGAGAAATTCCTATTGCTTCTTTATCTATGTTCGATGCTGACCCTATTCGGGTGGCGGTTGCTGATCCCAACCGTCGGTGATATACATTCGGCACACTCAAGCGAAATGAGTGGTCGGTCATGTGAGGGCCGGGTTGCAAGACGTTCTTGTTGAACCCAGTGTATTCGCCTCTAGAGATACACGTGCGGAAGGTGGTCCCATACCTTGTCAAGTTGGAAATCCAATATCCCATAAGCACCCGCGGTTTTCGATTGTATACTATATATGGGGAGCGTGAGATGCAAGCGTTCCTCTAGATTGCTAATTACTTGTAATTAGACATTATGATAATATCAGATCAAAGTATGATTTCAAACAAAATGGTTTGGGTTATAGTAAGGTAAAAACCGTCCGTGTTTATGTGTGGGCTGGTCTTACTATTATCCTTTTGTTTCGAAAAGGATTTCCAAAGTTAAACAGGTGTGTGTGTAAACAAGTGTGTGTTATGTGAATTTATCACTGATAGTATTCCAGACTGACCCGGTGTATTTTTGTTTTAAATCAAATGTGCTCGGGTCAGACCGAGTATGTTCCAGGTTAGGTTTCGCTTGGAATTTCAGGAGCTGGAAGCAGGAGGCTTCATCGCTAGTTATTTAAAGTTATTTCCGCTGTGATAGATGAATGTTGTACTCTGATGATTGGTACGTATACAAAGTTCTTTTGTATAAAGGTATTTGATATTATATTTTATTCGTTCCGCTGTGAGATTCTGATGTGTTCTTCTTCTTTCTTCTATTCTAATATTCTTTCTTTCTTATCTCACCCTCTAAATTCTTTCTAAACAATCCGGTGTTCTCGGTGCTTGGAGGATCGATATGAGATACGATCACGGTATTTATATCGATTTTCGAGGCCGAAAATCTCCGGGTCGTTACAAGTTGCTTGTCCTTGGATCTATTTTTTTCTTCTGAAATGTGTCCTTGAAACAAATACTCACTTTTTCTTATTACTCAGTTTTATATTTACTTCCCATATTTTCTTTTTCTTTTATGTTTTTTCCTAAAGTTTAATATTTTTTTAACTGAACAATTTACAATTACAGTTTTGTTGGTACATTTGAAATTCAAATAATATTAGGTTTTCAAGCGAAATCCTACATTTTTAAGTGAGATTTTCTGAAATTTAATACTGAATGACATAGAGATATATTTTTTGTTTCCAAATAATAAATATTCTTTTTGTATTACTAGGTTTTTTCCCATTATCTATGACTATTGTCTCCAAAGAAAATGAAGAAAATTGGTCTTGGTTTTTGGGTCATCTGAAAAATACTATTGGTGTTGAACGACAATTGGTTTTCATATACAATATACATTGAGGTTTGTTGCTTAACATTCCTAAAAAATTTCCAAATTCTTGTCATTCATATTGCTTACATCATATGCAAAATAATATAGCTTCAATTATTAAAAGCGGAAAAGTACCTTGGATAGCTCATCTATTAGAACGTTGTGCTAGAGCTTCTAACTGTTATGATTTCGAAAGAGCTATGGCAAAACTTAAACAAATTGGAGGTCAAAAAGCACTACATTTTTTAAATGATAAACCTCTTGATCATTGGGCATACCCTTTTTCCCTTGGTAATCGTTATAGCGAAAATGAATCAAATGTTGTAGAGAGTTTTAATTTTTGGATTTTAGATGAAAGACACCTTCCCATTACTGCATGTATTAATGGAATTAGAACTAAACTAATGGTTAAAATGTCAAATAGAAGAGAAGAAGCATCAAAATGGGATAGTATTCTTTGTTCTAAAAAGGAAGTTAGGCTATTGGCGCTAAAAGAAGAAGGAATTTGGTGGAATGTTTCTAAGTCTTCAGCTCAGGTTTTCGAGGTACATTCTATGATTTCACATAAAGTTGATCTAGAAAATAGATTATGCACTTGTAATCAATGAAAAGTAACTGGTTTTCTTTGTGCTCATGCTTTGAAGTGTATAGTAGTTAGCAAACTTTCAGTTTATGACTATGTTGGCAATCATTTTATAGTTGTTGCTTATCGTGCTACTTATTCATATATTATCCAGCCAATTCCTACTGTTGATAAGCAACTTATCGTAGATGAAGGGTCTTCAATTATTCATCCTCCTAAACCTATTAGAGAAGCCGGTAGTCCTAGAGTTAATAAATTAGGTGGTCCTGGTGTATTTCATAAAAAAAAAGAATAAATGTGGAAAATGCAAGAAATTAGGAAACAATCGAAGAGGATGTCCAATGAATGTTTGATTAGTGTTCCATTTGATTATTAATTTTTTTATTTAGACATTTGATATGAAATGTTATTTTTTAGTTTAGAAATGTATGGTGCATTTAAATTTGTTGCCGGATTCATACTATCGGCAAATGGTGAAAAAGAAAAGAGGAGCAGTGGGATTTCTCACTGACGGGGAGCACAGAATTGAAGAGATACGTGGAAGGAAGTTCACGGGTTTGTGTTGTGTATGAAGTAAGAAGTTTTGGGTGTTGAGATCGGTGATCTTTTGGATGTGGCGGTGCAGGAAGCTGGTGACGTGCAATATAGTATGTGAGGCGAGTTCGAACGAAGGGTTTAGTGGTAAAGAGGAGTGGAGGATGGACATGCGTGAGCCTGTAGCAGCATTGGGCAACATGGGAACAAATTTTGAACTGAGAATTTGGAGTTGTATACTTTTGGCATGGATTTAAAGAGGAGTGAACGAGGTGAGTTAGGGTGGGAACGTTGCTTGAATTCATCATGGAATGAAGGAGCAGCTCGCAAGTATTTTTGGGAAGGGAAAAAAAACTGTTCTGGAGCGTGTCATGGAAACCTTCCTTGTAGTTTTGTCCAACATAGAGGGAAGGAGGGGACTAGGACATTTCGACAATGGAAGAGAATAATGTACCTCGCGGGCATGATTTCTTTCAGGAATGGAAGAATAAGATATATTGTACGAGTAGGCGGATCATGGTTTTCCTGGGCTGAGTTTAACATAGGTACGACCCAAATTGAATATATATAATTTAAGTTAATTCTAAATGTAATACATATAACTTATAAAATACACAATTCTTCGATACATTAGCCGAATCTGACAAATTGGGTACCGTTGGGATCGTACGACCGCAGGCAACTTTCTTGAACCAGTTTGAAAGTGTTTGGAGCTCGTTTGGAATCATGGCGAAATAAAATGCCTGAACGGAACTGTTGAACATTTATCATTATTTAACGATAAACCAACCAAAGTGAGTAAAACTCACTAACTCTACCAGTTTATATTTTTATAAATAAAATCTAACATTGATAAATGATGATTGATTGATGTGTGTTGATTGTTTGGTTGTATTGCTGATTTATTGGTTGAAATTATAGATTACGATATATATATATATATATAAATCGTTAATCAAATATTGATTTTGTTTATCAGAATATTTCATATTGAAATGAAATCAATGTTATTTATATTGTTTAACATCTGCGGATGCAGGGAAACAGGTTGGAGGGATCCAACTGGATTCCTCAATATTTATAATACTTATTGTGATATATGATGTGATATAAAACATGTGATTGATTATGATGACACTGGTCTGTTTAATTGGTATTTTAAATACCATAAGAAATACGAATGTAAAAAGGGAATTTTCAAAGTGTATTTTGAAAATGAAATATTTATAGGAAATAAATATGATATTATAAATGAAATATTTATAGGATATAAATAGGATATTATACATGAAATGTTTATTTTGAAAATAAATATAATTATAAAAGGAATATTTATTTGGAAAAAAAATATAATTATAAAAGAAATATTTATATGGAAAATAAATAGAATTATATATCAAAGGAAATATTTGGAAAATGAATATAATTTTATAAAAAGAGAATTTTACCCTTGGAAGGTTTAGGCCCTCGCTTCACACACGGGTGTAACATGATATTGATTTAAAGTAAATTTAAATAGAATTTAGGTTTGAGATATTGTTTTTAAATACGAAATCAAACTGTTTGATTATATAAAGAAATATTATTCACATTTTATGTGAAAAATTAGATTAAAGTAAATATTTTGCAAATAAAGTATTATAATGGAATTTGGGGTTTGAATTAGGAATTTAAATGGAATTACTGATATTATAAACTGACTGGAAATTAGTTGAGTTGAATGGCTTTCTGGGTATCGATCTGATTTTGGTTTCGGCCTTCGTGGTTTATACTTCGGAAGTTGTTCTCTTACTAGTTTACAGTTAGAGATTGATAGAGGTAGGAAGATAATGATGCGTGAATCAGAAATGGAAATGTTTTCCAAAGTTAATAACATATATTTTCTAATTTTAGAAAATAAGGGATTTATGAATATATGGAAACGATAAATGGGAAACTAGGAAATGAAATGATGATTGATCGGTAAGATTTCCATTTGCGAATACGATCGTTGTTTGTACACATGTTTTCCTTTGATAGTTAAATCACCGACTATCAAAGATTTTGACCATTTCCGTTGTCAATACGGAGAGACTGGGATCAGATATATTATCTGAAAACCACTCCGTATGGCATTAGCGTTGCCAATCATATATGATGAAGATAATCGAAGACGGAGTTATGCAAGAGCTGTTCAGTAAATCCTAGGTTGAAATTGCCTAAGATGGATTTACAGAATAGTGCCTTCAGGTTGTGCAGTCCCAGGATAACTTGAATGGATGAATGTATGACAGAGTATATCTGGTAGATCTCGTAAGTTGATCGTTTCAAACGTATTTACGTTTAGTGGCAGAGGAATTCGTTTCTCTTAGCTGTATACCCATGGTTTTTTTGGAAAAATCAATTTGTGATTTGGTGGGTATGACGATGTGGCATTCAAAGTGAATAAAGATGTGATCCGTCAGAGATAAACGTGGCCTCAAGCCTCACAACCAAGAAATGGTATAAAATCCAGTAGGTCACATGGCTAAGTGGTTAGCTGCCAATTAGGGTGTATTGTCACCTGATCTAGAGAAAATCCATTTGCTTCTTTAAACTATTTCGACGCTGTCCCTTTCACGAAATGGTTGCTGATCCCAACCATTGGTGATAATACATTCGGTACACTCAAGCGAAATGAGTGACCGGTCATGTTTAGCCTGGGTTGCAAGAAGTTCTTGTTGAACCCGGTGTATTCCTCTCTAGAGATACACTGTCGGAAGGTGGTCCCATACCTTGCCAGTTGGAATTCATTACCTAATAAGCGCCTGCGGTTTTTGATTATATATTATGTATGTGGAACGTGAGGTGAAAGTGTTCTGCTAGATGATTATTATATTGTGGTTAATAGACACTATTATTATATCAAAAGGATTTTTGATATAAAGATTTTCTTCCTTGCAAAAGGCTTTGGAATGTTAAATCAAATGTTTTGGATTCTCATAAGGGGAAAAACCCGTTCTGTGTTATACGACGTGGTCTTATGAGATATCGTTTATTTTCTCAAACTGTTTTAAATTGTTTACTCAAACCAGTCCCATGACTGACCCATAGTTTATTTTGTTTTGTTTTACCCTAAACTCTTAGGTGCTCAAATTTGTACGGACACTCAAGTAGTCAGGATTTTATAGATATATTCAGAGAGCTTGGAGTAGGAGGCTTCAGAATTATATAGCTATTGTTATTTCCGCTGTGATGTATGTGTTATACCCTAATGATGACATGTATATACAAATGACAGATTTGTATTTAAAATTTATGTTGTATACTATATTTTATTCGTTCTGCTATGAGATTCGTGTTACTCTTAAGTTGTATTTGTGTTCTTCTTCTTCTTCAATTCTACTTTTCTGACTTATCTATTCTCACCCTCTAACTTCTTCATTAACTATCCGGTATTTCTGATGCTTGGATAGTCGACATTGAGTTTATGTCGGTTATGAAGGTCACAAATTCCCCAGGTCGTTACAGTGGTATCAGAGCTAAAGGTTAAGTAATTACCTTGGCTCTGTGGCGTAATTCGATAGAGATAGGGTTAGTTATACCCTAGATTGAGTTCGAGTATATATATACGAGAGATAAAAATTGTTATATATTGTGGAGATTTATTGGTTGAGTTGTTTATGAGTTCTGGTCGAACAGTTTGATCCACTGTATCGGTAGGAGTTTCAAAACACTTGAATAGGATGAACCGACATAGTATGTTTTGAAAGAGGGCAATGAAATAAATTTACCCATATATATTTTTATTTAAAAGAATGATTAATATTGGAAATATTATAATATATTGGATGTGTTGGTTATTGTTATAACCGGATAAGATTATAATTGAAATGGTTATAGAAGAACCAATCAGAATTCACATAAGTGTGATATATGAAATGAAATGAATTAAATCTGAATTTAAATCAGAATTGGAATTAATATTCTTAAAATTTGGAAAATTGTTTGTAAATGGATTTGGATTAAATATATGAGAATTTTAAAATCCTGGGAGATTTTAAATTGTTTTGTAAACATTGTGAATGATATTTTGAAATGAATTTCAAAATGGAAGTGTTTAAAAATGATTTTGAAAGGTGATGTAGTATTGAACTCACGTCAGTCGCGGGAAAATAACTCTGAAGATGATGACCACATCATCAGTGTTCATTTTCGAGTTGTAAGTGACGGATTACTACCAAAGATATTCATTTTGAATTGATTTGAGAAAAACAAGATGTTTGATTCCAAAAAAAAAGAATATTTGATTTTTGAAAAGCTAAGTTGTTTAAAAACTCCCAGAAATAGATTGTTTGAATTAAAACAAATTAAAGTAGAATTTGTGAAAGCAATTTGGAATTAAATTGAAGTCAATTAAGTGGAAATTGAATTAGAATAATATCAAGTAAGTTGAATTGATAGGAGTTTGGAATCAAGAATGAAACTTGAGTTTGAAATGAAATTTGGCTTGGACAGAACCAAATGATTGAGTTTGAGGGTGAATCGATTGGAGATTGATGGGATGACATTTGTATATGCTGAATTGGTAACAGATGTAAATGATATAATGATATGCCAAACAAAAAGGTAAAGTTTATTTTTGTATGAGTTTAGTGATTTATGAGCCTATTTGGCAAGCCGCTTGGCTGTTTGATTTTATTTTGGATTGGAGATGGTCAAAAGAAGCGAGTTGTAGTTGTACCGATTGAGCCGTACAAAGGAAGTGCTGGCAAAAAAATTCAAAATTTTAAGATGTTAGAAAATTTTCAGAATTTTTGGAAATTTTTGTTAACAAAAATGAGTTAATATTTTAACTAAAATTAATTGGTTCGGTTGGAATTGAAGTTAAGAAGTAAATATATAATTTTGAACTTAGTTAATATGGTTCGTTTTTTGTCTTAGCAATTTCGAGGACGAAATTATTTTAAGGGGGGAAGATTGTAACGTCCCGTATTTTTACGATACAATAGTTAGTTTATTTAATTATTTAAAAGGTGATTTAGAGATTTAATGGTTGTTTAATTAAATAATATTGAATATCTAATTAATATAAATAATAGAATAATATATTTATTTCCAAAGTAGTTGGAAATAATGGAATTCGCAATATTGTGTGAATTGGATTATTTATAAAATTTAATTCATTTAGAATTGAATTATAATAACAAACTTATTATTTAAACGATAGTTGAATGTATTAATTATAATATAATTATAATCGAGCTCGTAATGGCGCGGTAGTTCGCAATATGGAGTTTTGAACTTCAACTAAATATACAAAATCCGTTTTAAATCAGATTTCTGTGAAATAAGAAACTTTCGAATCTGTTGAACAATATTTTTCTAATGGAAAAGAAAAATCGAGATTTCGTTGTTTAGATTGTAAGTTATGTCCAAATCAAATTTTCAAATAATTGTTATGGAATCGTTATAAGCCATAACGATATATTTTAATTTTAATTAAATATTGGATTCGAATTTGGACAAGATATTTAAGACATAGTTATAATTTAATTTTTAGAATTTTATTGTAATTTTTATTTTGGAAAATAAGCTCTTTTTGGTTTGAAATATTTTACACCCTATATCAGCATTTCAGGACTTCACAGAATAATCTAATTTATCTATATTATTATATTTTTGGAATCGTGACACCTTTCTCGTCTCAACGATATTTTTGTTATTGTTGGTAGCGATTCATAATCAAACGGAATTTTACGTAAGGGGTACTAACTTTAAAACAAATTAAACAATTTAATTTGTTGGTAGTCGTGCCTATCAAATTGAAACGGTGCACCAAACTTTGTTGTCCTTTTCTAAATGCAACAAATATGTTTGACCCCATGTTCTATAATTTAGTGTATTTTGGTTACATAACTAGTTTGCAAATTCATTATTCAAGCACCAACTAGTTCCCATGTGAACTTACGTATACCTTTCGTGTATAGTAACGAATGTATAACAATTCTTTTGTATTTAAAACTTAGCTAGGTAGTATTAGTTGTATATAAATGAAATATAATGAAACGCCTACTTTAAATGTATCACGGAAGGCAAGACATGCTAAAATAGTGTACCTACCAGCGGTTGACATCAACTATACCCTATTTATACAACAGTCGTTCCCTATACTCTCTCCCATAACACCATATAAGGAAGCGATATAAATGAAATATAATTATTTAAATATATATAATCCTTAAGCGCTAAGGAACCAAGTATAGTACCCTATCTCTATCTAACAGTTGTAAGTTGTGATAACGCAGCCCTATACATAAGGGTTAAGCAAATTTCATATTATAAATACATACTGGGCAGCTTCTTTTTTTCCTCTTCTCAACTCAAAAACAAACATGAAATAATGATAATATAACCAAATTTTATACGGGCTTCTCCATCGAAAACAAAACCCTGTTCTATACTAAACCCAGACAAGATGTTTTTAAAGTGAAATAATTAGCAGTTGAAAATAGGTTTCAGCGTGAATACATGGACAAGTATCAAGGGAGGATGTAAGGCTAGTGAGGGGTCGACGAGTTGAATATGACTGGACGTTGGAGATTAATGAGCTTTGAAGGGGTACGACTGGAAACTGAGAACGGAAGTGAAAAGGGACAGATTTTTGTTTTGGGGGAGAAGTAAGTGTATGCGTGGGTGGGTTAGTATGGAAGTGGGCCGGATTCATACTGTCGGCAAATGGTGAAAAGGAAAAGAGGAGCAGTGGGATTTCTCACTGATGGGGAGCATGGAATTGAAGAGAAACGTGGAAGGAGGTTCACGGGTTTGTGCTGTGTATGAAGTAAGAAGTTCTGGGTGTTGAGATCGGTGTTCTTTGGGATGTGGTGGTGCAGGAAGCTGGTGACGTGCAGTATAGTATGTGAGGCGAGTTGGAACGAAGCGGATAGTGGTGAAGAGGAGTGGAGGATGGACGCGCGTGAGCCTGTAGCAGCGTTGGGCAACATGGGAATGGATTTTGAACTGAGCATTTGGAGTTGTATACTTTTGGCATGGGTTTAAAGATGAGTGAACGATGTGAGTTGGGGTGGGAACATTGCTTGAATTCATCATGGAATGAAAGAGCAGCTCGTAAGTATTTTTGGGAGGGGAAGAAAAACTATTCTGGAGCGTGTCATGGAAACCTTTGTTGTAGTTCTGTCCAAAGTAGAGGGAAGGAGGGGACTAGGACATTTCGACAACGACAGAGAATAATGTACCTCGCGGGCATGATTTCTTTCAGGAATGGAATAAGAAGATATATTGTACGAGTAGGCGGATCATGGTTTTCCTGGGCTAAGTTTAACATAGGTACGACCAAAATTGAATATATATAATTTAAGTTAATTCTAAATGTAATTTGTATAACTTGTAAAATACACAACTCTTTGATACGTTAGCCGAATATGACAAATTTGGTACCGTTGGGTTTGTAGGACCGCAGGCTACATTCTGGAACTAGCTTGAAAGTGTTTGTAGCTCATTTGGATTCATGGCGAAATAAAATGCCTGATTGGAACTGTTGGACATTTATCGTTATTTAACGATAAACCGACCTAAGTGAGTAAAACTCACTAACTCTGCCAGTTTATATTTTTATAAATAAAATCTAATATTGATAAATGATGATTGATTGCTGTGTGTTGATTATTTGGTTGAATTGGTGATTTATTGGTTGAAATTATAGATAACGATATATACATAAATCGTTAATTAAATATTGATTCTGTTTATCCGAATATTTCATATTGAAATGAAATCGATGTTATTTATATTGTTTAACATCTGTGGATGCAGGGAAAATAGGTTGGAGGGATCCAACTGGATTCCTCAATATTTATAATACTGTTTGTTTTCATATATTGTGATATATGATGTGATATAAAACCTGTGATTGATTATGATGACACTGGCCTGTTTAATTGGCATTTAAAATACCATAAGAAATACTGGAATGTAAAAAAGGGAATTTTCAAAGTGTATTTTGAAAATGAAATATTTATAGGAAATAAATATGATATTATAAATGAAATATTTATAGGAAATAAATAGAATATTATACATGAAAAATTTATTTGGAAAATAAATATAATTATAAAAGGAATATTTATTTGGAAAATAAATATAATCATAAAAGAAATATTTATTTGGAAAATAAATAGAATTATATATCAAAGGAAAATTTGGAAAATGAATATAATTTTATAAAAAGAGAATTTTACATTTGGAAGGTTTAGGCTTGTGCTTTGCACACGGGTGCAACATGATATTGAGTTAAAGTAAATATAAATAGAATTTGGGTTTGAGATATTGTTTTTAAATACAAAATCAAACTGTTTGATTATATAAAGAAATATTATTCACATTCAATGTGGAAAATTAGATTAAAGTAAATATTTTGCAAATAAAATGTTATAAAGGAATTTGGGGTTTGAATTAGGAATTTAAATGGAATTACTGAAATTATAAACTAACTGGAAATTAGTTGAGTTGAATGGCTTTCTGGCAATGATTTGATGTTGGTTTCGGCCTTCGGGGTTTATACTTGGGAAGTTGTTCTCTTACTAGTTTACAGCTAGAGACTGATAGAGGTGGGAAGATGTTGATGCGTGAATCAGAATGGAAACATTTTCCAAAGTTAATAACATATATTTTTTAATTTTAGAAAATAAGGGATTTATGAATATATGGAAACGATAAATGGGAAATTGGGAAATGAAATGTTGTTTGGTCGGTAAGATTTCCATTTGGGAATACGACTGTTGTTTGTACACATGTTTTCCTTTGATGGTTAAATCACCGACTATCAAAGATTTTGACCATTTCCGTTGTCAATACAGAGAGACCGGGATCAGATATATTATCTGAAAACCACTCCGTATGGCATTAGCATTGTGAATCAAACATGATGAAGATAATTGAAGATGGAGTTATGCAAGGGTTGTTCAGTAAATCCTAGGTTGAAATTGCCTAAGATGGATTTACATAATAGTGCCTTCGGGTTGTCCAGTCCCAGGATAACTTAAATGGACGAATGTCAGAAAGTGTATATCTGATAGATCGCATAAGTTGATCGTTTCAAATGTATTTACATTTGGTGGCGGAGGAATTCGTTTCTCTTAGCTGTATACCCATGGTATTTTTAGAGAAATCAATTTGTGATTTGGCGGTTATGGCGATGTGGCATTCAAAGTGAATAAAGATGTGATCCGTCCGAGATAAACGTGGCCTCAAGCCTCACAATCAGGAAATGGTATAAAATCGGGTAGGCCGCATGGCTAAGTGGTTAGCTACCAATTAGGGTGTATTGTCACCTGATCAAGAGAAAATCTATTTGCTTCTTTAAACTATTTCGATGCTATCCCTTTCGGGAAATGGTTGCTGATCCCAACCATTGGTGATAACACATTCCGTACACTCAAGCGAAATGAGTGACCGGTCATATTTAGCCTGGGTTGCAAGAAGTTCTTGTTGAACCCGATGTATTCCTCTCTAGAGATACACTGTCGGAAGGTGGTCCTGTTCCTTGCCAGTTGGAATTCATTACCCAATAAGCGCCCGCGGTTTTTGATTATATATTATGTATGTGGAACGTGAGATGAAAACGTTCTGCTAGATGATTATTATATTGTGGTTGATAGACACTATTATAATGTCAAAAGGATTTTTGATATAAATATCATCTTCCTTGCAAAAGGACTTTGGAATGTTAAATAAAATGTTTTGGATTCTCATAAGGGGAAAAACCCGTTCCGTGTTATAGGGCGTGGTCTTATGAGATATCGTTTATTTTCTCAAACTGTTTTAAATTGTTTACTCACACTAGTCCCACGACTGAACCAGAGTTTATTTTGTTTTGTTTTACCCTAAACTCTTGGGTGCTCAAATTTGTAGGGTAGTCAAGTAGTCAGGATATTACAAATATATTTGGAGAGCTTGGAGTAGGAGGCTTCAGGATTATATAACTATTGTTATTTCCGCTGTGATCCTAATGATGATATGTATATACAAATGACAGATTTGCATTTAAAATTTATGTTGTATATTATATTCTGTTCGTTCCGCTTTGAGATTCGTGTTACCATAATGTTGTATTTGTGTTCTTCTTCTTCTATTCTAATTTTCTATCTTATCTATTCTCACCCTCCAACTTCTTTCATTAACTATCTGGTATTTCTGATGCTTAGATAGTCGACATTGAGTTTATGTCGATTACCAAGGTCGCAAATTCCCTGGGTCTTTACAGAATCGTTGATGAAGTACCCGATTAGGCCTTGCATCTGGATGTCTTTTACATGTAATAGTTATCCTATTAGGCCTTGCGTCTAAATGTCCATAACGTGTCATAGGTACTCGATTAGGCCTTGCGTCCGAATGTCTTTAACGTGTCATAGGTATCCGATTAGTCCTTGCGTCTGAATGTCTTTAACGTGTCATAAGTATCCGATTAGGCCTTGCATCCGAATTTCTCTTACGTGTCATAGGTACCCGATTAGGCCTTGCGTCTGAATGTATTTAATGTCATAGGTGCCCGCTCTATTAATTAATACCTACTGAATGTAGAATCGTTGATGAAGTACCCAATTAGGCCTTGTGTCTGGATGTCCTTTACGTGTTATAGGTACCCGATTTGGCCTTCCGCTCGTATGTCTTTTATGTGTCATAGGCACCCGCTTGGTTAATTAATTCCTACTGGGTGTACAATCGTGGTTGAAATACTCGATTAGGCCTTACGTCCGGATGTCTTTTACGTGTCATAGGTACTCGATTAGCCATGCTTTTAGATATCTTTTACGTGTCACAGGTACCCGATTAGGCCTTGCATCCGAATGTGTTTAACGTATCATAGGTACCTACTCGGTTAATTAATCCCTACTGGGTGTAGAATCGTTGATGGAGTACTGTATTAGGCCTTGCGTCCAGATATCTTTTATGTGTCATAGGTATCCTATTTGGCCTTGCATCCGAATGTCTTTATCATATAATAGGTACCCGACTAGGCCTTGCGTCCGAATTTTTTTAATGTTTCATAAGCAGTGTTTCAAATCTCGCAAATATCGCCCGAGATCTCCTCTGTTATCTCGTTTTGGGTTCCTTCCTAAACGAAACAGCAAATATCACTCTAAATATCCTTTCGAATATATCGCCCGAGATATTGCAATATCGAACGATATATTGACCGAGACGAAATACTGGAATATCGTCCAAGATCTTAGTTTTTTTGGTTAAAATTTAAATTTATGCCTGAACTCGAACTATAATTAAAAAACTCAAATCTAGCCATATCAATCTTTTGTTATTTTACATTTTGCAATTAAATGACTATATTGTATGTTCATATATGTTTTATAATGCTTATGGTTTCCATATTCTTCTTTTTACATACATGTTACTTATGAAATTATGTATTTTATGGTCTATTTATGCCGAATTTTTTAATGTTTTGGATCCTTTTAATGTTTCCTGTCTAACAATATTTCTGTTTTAAGCATATTACGATTTAGAGTATGAATGACCTTTCGCAAAATAAAGAATAATAAATTTATTTTGCATTTTAAGTTTAAGTTACTATGTTTTTAATAGCATTCATAAAAACCATTTTGTTAAAATATCATTTTTAACATATCATGTATCCCGAGATTGTTCCGATATGAACTTCCAGACCCGAGATGAAAATCCGAGATGAACTCCCGAGTTAGACTCATCTCGTCTGAGATCTCCCCCGATACGAGACCGAGTCTATAAAATCCTCGAGACGAAACGTGACCAATATCTAAGATTTAAAACCTTGGTAATAAGTATCCATGCGGTTAATTAATCTCTACTGGGTGTAGAATCGTTGATGAAATACCCAATTAGGCATCGCGTCCGATGTCTTTTACGTGTCATAGGTACCCGATTAGGCCTTGCGTCACAATGTCTTTATCGTGTCATAGTTACCCGCTCGGTTAATTAATACGTACTTGGTGTATAATCTATGATGAAGTACCCAATTAGGTCTTGCGTCCGGATGTCTTTTACATGTCATAGGTAGCCGATCAGGCTATGCCCTCGGATGTCTTTAATGTGTCATAGGTACCCGATTAGGCCTTGCGTCCGAATGTCTTTAACGTGTCATAGGTACTCGCTCTATTAATTCCTACTGGGTGTAGAGACGTTAATGAAGCCCGATTGGGCCATGCATATGTATGTCTTTTTGTGTCATAGGCACCCGATTAGGCCTTGCGCACGGATGTTTATTACGTGTCACAGGTACCCGATTAGGCCTACTGTCAGAGATTATTTACGTGTCATAGGTACCCACTTATGCCTTGCGTATGAATGTGTTTATCATGTCATAGGTACTCACTTGGTTAATTAATCCCAACTGTATGTAGAATCGTTGATGAAGTATCTGATTAGGCCTTGCGTCCGAGTGTCTTTTACGTGTCATATGTATCCTGTAACACCCCGGATTTTTGAATAATCGAATTAACTAAATTAAAGAATAATTAATCTCAGATGTGAGAATTAAGGGAAATGGGTTGCGCCATTGTGTTCGTCTCGGAATTCTGGTCGAGGTAGAATCCGAGTTCGCGTAAAACGGATATCATATGAAGAAGATATGGACGAACAAAGTCAGAAGGGAAAATAGAAAAAAAAGGAAGATTGCACTGGCGCACTTAGGAAGTGCGCCGGTACAAATTTGCACTGGCGCACCTGCCAAGTGCGCCCAGGCCGAGGTAGCAGGCCTGCAAAGTTTTCTGGTTCAGTCTGACCCATGTTGCTGAGTCCTTTCTGGCTCATTGCTGAGTCATTAGAGCTGAGGTGTCACCCTATCCCGACTGAATGATTGTGATTAACCCTAGGATCATCAGACGGCTATAATTAAATTAAAAT
Source organism: Allium sativum (assembly GCA_030737875.1). NCBI lineage: Eukaryota > Viridiplantae > Streptophyta > Magnoliopsida > Asparagales > Amaryllidaceae > Allium > Allium sativum. The sequence goes on along the minus strand of CM060922.1, from coordinate 268,054,741 downwards.
TCTATATAAACGTGGGTAGACTCAAACCCTAAATCAAAATAAAAACTGAAACTATGACCGTCATGCTGTCATCTTATAACCTAGAGTAGCCGCCACCAATTAGAGAGGAAGAACAGAAAATCAAATCAGTTCTATTCAACCCTAACAACGAATCTTCTTCAAAGGAAAGCTAATACAACTTCAGAACTCAGAATTCAGAACTCAAGACCCTCTTTGAGTTGTGAGTTCGATAATTTTTATAAAATAATTAGCAAATTAATTGGATTGAGTTATGATGTGGATTATTTGGATATGATGTGAATTATTGATGTTATCATACATGTTGTAAATTCTATGATGTTATGTTGTGATCATCTATGTTGTAAAGTTATGATGCTATCACCTATGTTGTAATTCTATGATTAGCTTATGTATAATCAAATCATCATGTTTCATATGCTAGTTGGTTATGTTGATTCATATGATAAATCATAAGTATGTATGCAAGTTTAGATATTGATTTGGATGTGGATCATAAGCAAGTTAGTAGATTTTTATGCATAATCTTACATGTTTCATGACACTTATTTTATGTGAATTGGATCTAAAAGTTAGGCTATGACATGTGTGAGTTATATGCCAAATTCTACATGCTAGTTTACATGTTTAGATGTAAGTTTAGACCATTGTTATGTTGCATAAATCACATATGCAAGTTTATGTAAATATATGAGTTTGGAATATGAATCATGTTATGCAAGTTTGTGGTTATTGCCTATGCAAGTTTACACCTTTAGATGTAGATCTATGACATACATGATTTATGCAAGATTGTGACCATTATCTAAACAAGTTCACACCTTTAGATTTGGATTTATGACATATGTAGTTTTATGCAAGTTGTAACTTTGGCCTATGCAAGTTTTAGATGTAGAACATCATTCACACATGCAAGTTCACCCCTATGTTTAGATCTAGTTTTATCTATATGTATGTTATGATGTTTTATCTTTATTCCATGAGTTAGACTATTCGAATCTAATGTATATTTTACGTTAAACGAACGAACGTACAACGTGGGGTAATGGGATAATATTAAAAGATTTAATTGGCATAAATGCCTTAAAAGGCATAAAATAAATTTGTGATGAAAATTGGTATGATTTTACATACCATAATTGAGTCAATTATGGCCATAGTTAAATTTGAAATTAATTGATAATTTGAATAGGGAAAGTAATTCAAATTAGGGAATGAATTAATTAGGAGTAATTAATCGTCTAAGACACGAGGTTAGGCTCTTTTGTGGTGTAAGACTGCCCAGACCCGCCCGGCAAATCCAGCTGCCACAAATGCCAGTCTAATGTGGGAGGTCTTAGGCATAAATTAAATACGTAACAATTGTAAAGACACGAGGTTAGGCTCTTTTGTGGTGTAAGACTGCCCGGATCCGCCCGACAAATCCAGCTGCCACAAATGCTAGTCTAATGTGAGTGGTCTTTATGAGGTTACGGTCTTAATGAATTAAGAAACACTTAACCAGATAAACATGTAGTGGGACGTGAGGGGGTTAAGTGGGTGCCCTGGGTGGCATGTGGAATCTAGTGGGTGCCTTGGGTGAAATTTGAAATATGATTAGAAATACTTAACCAAAAATTGAAACATGTAATTGAAACATGAATAAGAAGAGGGTTAAGTGGGATATACTAAAGGGGACCAAGCTTAAGTGGATAGCTTGTTTCAAGTAATGGGGGGCCCGTTTCAACCAGTAACCCATACGTATCTTTGTGGGCTTGACCCAAGTCAAGGACGGGACACACATACTGGGCTTGACTGTAAGAGGCCAAAACGGGTTAGCGGTGGCAATGCAAGTCCAACGGGTTCACATGTGTGTGTGGGCCCGGGCTGGTAGGTAAGACGCTGTTGCATCGTGTAGGTATAAGCCGTGCATTATTTGTGGTATCGGGTTGCCACTTTGGGTAGTGATACACCCCACTGTGGGGCCAGCACGTGTAACGAACCGGGATTTTCGACTCCGAAAATCAACATCAAACTACCATGTTGACTATTCAGACATCGAACATTCCAGATCATTAATAGAAAGAAGTTAGAGGGTGAGAATAGATAAGATAGAAATATTAGAATAGAAGAAGAAGAAGAAACACCACACAGAGTCTCACATCGCAGCGGAACAAAATATAATACAGAAATAACCTTTATTGAAAGCTTTTGAAATACTTACAATATCAGAGTACACATCTGGACAGTGATAATAATCTGTCCTCATACAACACACAGCGGAATAGTAATATCATACGTCTGGACTCTTCCAGCTCGTCTCTTCACAGCAGTCGATAACCTGAACATGTACAACCCGGCCTAACCCGAGCATTTACAAAACACCGGGTCAGTCTGGTGAACCTGAGTGAGATAAACTCGCACAGTAATAAGGGTAAATCATCCAATCATGATTTTAGAGTTCAAAATCCTTTCAAAAGAAAAGGATAATCGTAAGACCAAATCCACACATAAACACGGACGGTTTTTACCTTACGATAACCCAAACAGTTTTGAAACCAATATCTTATCTGATATTATAATAATGTCTAAATACAAGTAAATAACAATCTAGTAGAACGCTTGCATCTCACGCTCTACATATATAGTATACAATCAAAAACCGCGGGCGCTTATTGGAAATTGGATTCCGACCTTGACAAGGTATGGGACCACCTGCCGACCGTGTATCTCTAGAGACGAATACACTGGGTTCAACAAGAACTTCTTGCAACCCGGCCCTCACATGACTGACCACTCATTTCGCTTGAGTGTATCGAATGTATATCACCGACGGTTGGGATCAGCAACCGTCTCCCGACAAGGGACAGCATCGAAACATAGATTAAGAAACAAATAGGATTTCCTCTAGATAGGTGATCATACACCCTAATGGGAGCGACCCACATAGCCATGCTGCCTGCCCGATTTTTGTCATTTCCCGGTTGATGAGGCTTGAGGCCAGAATTAACTCTTGACATCTGGTCACCATTCACTTTGAATGCCACATCGTCAAATCCATCAGATATCACTAATTGACGACCCCAAAAATACTCTAGCAGTAAGCTAAGAGAATGGCGATTCCCCGCCAACAACCATAGCACGTTTGAAGAAATCAACGTACGTGACACTTTGGAAATACTCTGTCAGACATCCGTCCATATACGTCATCCAGGAACAGGATGAACCGAAGGCACTCTCCTACCGCATCCATCTAGGAATCACCCCATGGATCAGTAGCGAGAAGTCCTTGCAATCCATAGATTTCAACCACGACAGAATCACAGTTTATCTCTGCTTGCCAGGCAGAGAATATTAGTGGTTCTTCCGTTTATGAAAATCCACGGTCTTCACAGCACCATCTCGACCATCTTCTGAGATCTTCACGTATTTGTTGGTCGGAATGGTTTTCGAATATAAATTCGATCCCGGTCTTTCCATACCAACAATCGTATTGGTCAGATTTGATAGTCGGTGTTTTAACTATCAAAATGTACAGTGTTTCAATCATGACACTCCAATGAGTTCACTGGTTCGGTATTCAGCATCACTTGGCCTTTGACGATCTAATTTCTTTTTGTTAAATTAAAACTTCTAACTCTTTAAATATTCAAAAATACGATATTTGAATAACTCTAATTCGATTAATTAACATTCTTCTTAACTCCATTCGCTTGACTCTAGATCACAGCGATCACAATGGTTACGCCTGATTCCCTCAGGAAACATCCGACCGCCGTAGGCTATCTGCAGCCCTGCGAATTACGCTAGCAGTCGTACGAAATGGCAACTTAGCCGAATAATTATGTTTGGCTAATTCTATCTCGAATAACTATATTCAACTTCCCAATTTGAAATCTCATTTAAAATTCTCCTTTTTACTAGATCTCGTTTTCAAATAACGTTAATGTAAAATTAACGTCTTAACACTTTGAAACTTACTTAAAACCTCTGGTTTATAATAAACCCTTTTTATCGTAATCTCCTTTCACTTAATTCATATAATTGAGTACGTTTATTTCCCTTCACCGTTCAATTAGCTTGCATCTCACATTCGGTAACTTTTTAAATGAATTCCCATTTAAAAATATATTCCTAATTTATCATTAATTAAAATAATAACTCATTTCAAACATTAACTCTTTAGTAGTAAATCCCTTTATTAACTAAATTAAATATTCAACCCCTTTTAAATCCTTATTTAAATTCAAACAATATTCATTTAACTATTTTGGTCAAAACACATTAACTTGATAAACAATTCTAATTCCAAACGGTCGATTTAATTAACTTAAAAACTTGATTACCTCATTGACCGATTTCAACAATCCTCGCTTTAAATTAATCAAAAATATGATTTAATTTAGATAGGTTCTAATTATTTGTTTTCTTTACAAAACCATGATCAAAGTTAACCCTTCGATTCATTTCTTATCTTCATACTTGAAAATCTGATTAACATCAACATATACTTTATAAAATAAACCAACCATAAATCAAGGTCTTAAATAAATAAAATATTTATTTAATTCCCTTTTATACTTTATTCAAATGAGATATTTCAAGATCTGAGTCCAGTTATAAAATAAACTTTATAACTTCACTTTTATCCACTCACCTAACGGTGAATCCATATCTATAAACCGATTGATTTTTAAAGGCCATACTCTGCCAAACACTTAACCAATATCACTTATTGGTTCAAACCAAACAGATGTTGAATATTCAGTCAATAATCAACCATCAAATCAATCACATAAACAGATCAGTTCATATATGATAATATGAAAATAAATAATACATTTGAGGAATCCGGTTGGATTCCTCCAACCTGTCCTTCCCTGTATTCAAATGGTTATCTCAAATCAGACCATTCAGTTTTGTTTAACTGATAAATTAAATAACAACCATTTAACATCAACCATAAACAATTCAAACAATGCAACCATTTTAAACATGTTTATAAATAAACATGACCAACCAAGGTGAGTCACCTTTATTGGAACCAATCGTTAAAAATAACGATTTGGTATTTCACTGAAATTAAACACAGTTTAATTCCAGCGTTTAAATCCACAGTTAAATAGATAACTAGAAAAGCAGTCAACCATTGGCAAGCAGAGCACACAAAATAAAAACACCCAATTTATATAAAATATAAAAAGGGTAACTGAGTGAGTTTAACTCACCTTGGTTCGTTTGTCGCTGAAACCGCTTGTTTTAATTAAATTAAACTAGAGTTTAATTAAATTAAATTTTTCCATAGATGCCAATTCTGACCAAATCAGCTTCTTTGTGTTGTGCTCGTCGACACTATTCTGACAGCATTAGTTTCGTCTGGTTCCGTTGCTGTATGATACAGTTACACATTTGATACATTATTCGCCTAAAAAAAAAAAAAAAAAAAAAAATATTGATAAAACTTAAATAATATTTTTATTAACCTAATTTTCTATTTACATTAATAAATTAGGCACCAAATAATCTTCCTTTCGCGTTCACTCACATGTTTGTACAATCGTTAGTCATGTACCATAGAGAGATGTGGTTCCAAATGTAAATAACGATGGTTTCGTAACCATATCAAAACTAAGGGTAGTTTCGAATTTAAGTGTGTATAAACCATTCATTTCAAACTTATGTTAATTAAATATTTATTAGTCACCATTAAGTGTTAACCCACGGTTAGACTCAAACAAACCAGAATTAAGCATTCTTAAGCTTGATATTCACAAACTAAGGACACCTTGCTTACCTTTCCCATTTACAGCCTCATGCTGCCACTGCTTCCAGCACGCCCACCCCATAATAGCTCGTCCCCGCTCCATGTTCCTCCTCCCTTTCTTCGTATTCAGGTTTCTTTTTTTTTTTTTTTTTTTCCGTACGTTGTTGGAAACAGCAGAGAAGAAAGAAAAAAAAAGAAACGCCTGCTCCTCTTCACGTTGCCAAGCCTTCCCAAACCTTCATGTACACTTCTGTCCAACATCTACTGCGCCCCCCCCCCCTCTACTCCACAACCCCACCGCACTTCAGTCCAGTCCCCTTTCAAATTTTTTTTTTTCTTCTTTCTATTTGTTTCCACTTCCGAAAACTGCTGCAAACAAATGCTCACCGTGTACTTCACCACAACTTCGAACCATCCACTGCCATTAGAACATGCGAGAGCTCCAGGCCATGATTCGCTTACAACTCTTTTTTTTCTTCTATGTTATGATGATTTTTTTTTTTTTTTTTTTTTTAATGCTACCGGTTGGACATGGGAACAAAGAGAATGGCTATGAATTTCACGGTGAGGAAGTTGGATTTGTTTCACATTGCTGAAGCTGAGTAAAATAAGAATGAAGCAGCTGTTTATATAGAAAACGATACGTGGGAGCCAAGGAATTAGGGGTAATAGGTTTGCAGTAATTTTGTAGAGTAGCTGATATAAGTGTGTACGGGGGTTGGAAATCAAACCCTTGGTCGGCAAGGTATAGTAGTTTGGCAGACAAGAAAGAAATAAAAGGTTTGTGGGACAAGAAATCAGAAAGAATGTGAACGCAATAATGGTGCATGTGGACATGATTTTATTATTTTAATATATCCCCACTTACACGAAGCTTTCCACAAAACAATCCTTTTATACGACTTTCGTTTTCTGATAAAAATGCTATTCTTGATGTAAAACGATATTCCGAATCCAATGGGATAAGTTTCGTCGAAATCCGAGGCCGTTTGAAAAAATTTCCTTTATGAAACCAGAAATGAACATACGTTTAATTTTTCCATGGTCACTAGATAAATCAAATCCACTTGAAACTGCTAATATCGATAATAACTTTTCGATACGAACCCAACGGCACTAATTTCGTCGCATTCTGAGACTGTTGCCCCGGTAGGCTGTTTTTACCCCGAACCGCCCTACCCTTTTTAACACCAAATTTTCCGATCTCTAAAAATAACAAACTATATACTTATTCTGACTCTAATCGACGATACGAACTCACTGGAACTGGTTTCGTGGCTTAATTCGATTGTCTGCTCAAGTTATGCCAAATATCCTTTTATTTATTTAATTGCGCATTATAAAAATTGAACGGCCGTTTACGGCTACCGTGGTCACATACGATATCGGTTTGCCACGCAACTCAACACCGTGCAATAATTTAACGTTACGGTTCTAATGAAACTGATTTTGTCGAAATCTGAGTCCGTTTACAAAACGGCTACTTTAACGGCCTATAATTTAATAACGATTTTCCATAGCGACTATTTCAAAATTTGATTTGGCCATAACTATCAAACTATAACACGAAATCTGGATTTTTCTCTTTCATATGAAAGCTATTGCCAATACGGTTCCAACGTGTCTTGTTTCACAGAAATCCGACTTATATCGAACCCTGTATTCTCAGTTGAAGTTCAAAACTCTAATTTACGAACTGCACGCCATTTCCAAGCTCGAATTTATATTATATATAAATTATAACGTTCAACTTCGTTTCAATAACGAATTCAATATTAAATTCCATTAATATTCCAATAAAATATTTAAAATAAATAAATTAAATTAAATATTTGACGGCCAAAAATGCGGGTCGTTACATTCTTTCCCCCTTAAAATAATTTCGTCCTCGAAATTGCTAAGGTAAGAAAGAACGTTATAAACTCATTAATTTCAAATCTAATTTTATTTTAAATTAGGAACCAATTCAATACTGTAAATAAATACTTTCAAAAATATCGAAAATTTTCTAACACTTTAAATTTTCGAAAAATTTCGCCAGCACCACCTCTGTATGGCTCAATCGGCACAACTACCACTCGCCTTTCTAGGCCTTCCCCAATCCAAAAGAAAATGAAACAGCCAAGTGGCTTGCCAAATAGGCTCAAAAATCATCAATCCCATATGAAAATAAACATGTACCTTTTTGTCGGGCATATCACTATATCCCTCCCATCTGCTACCTTATCAGCATATACAAATGCATTTCCAATCAAAATTCAAATTTCATCCTTCGAACTAAATTCTTCACGTGTCCAAGCCAAATTCCATTCTTGACTCAATTTCCATCCGTTATCCATTCCAACTCTTAACTTGCCAGTCCAACACCATTTTAGATTCCTGTCTCCAAATCCCAAATCTGATTCTACTTGATATATATATCTCGATTCAATTTCCAGTTAATTTGTTTCAATTCAATTCATATTTGTTTTCCCAAATTTCTATTTAATTTTGCCTTTGTTCAAATAATTTCCTGAGAGTTTTTAAACAGTTCAGTTTTTTTCAAAAATCAAATATTTTTTCAAGATTCAAAACAACTCGTTCTTCTCAAAGCAATTCAAAACAAGATCTTTGGTAGCAATCCGTCACTTAGAACTCGGAAATGAACACTGATGATGTGGCCAGCATCCTCAGAGTTATTTCCCAGCTATCGAAGTGAGTTCAATACTATATCATTTCAAAACTCCAATTTTAAACACTTTCATTTTGAAATCTATTTCAAGATACTAAACACAATGCTTGTGAACCAAATTTAAAATCTCCCAGGATCTTAAAATTCTCATATATTCAATTCAAGTTCATTTGCAATCATTTATCCCACTTTAAGGAATTTTAATTCCAATTCTGATTTAGATTTCAGATTTAATAATTCTGCTTTCATATATTATATCCATAGGAATTCTGATTGGTTACTTACATAACCATTCATTTATAACACATCCAATATACTATAATACTCCAAATATTAATCATTCTTTTATATCAAAATATAATTTGGGTAAAATTATTTCATTTACCCTCTTTCAAAAACATACTGTGTCGAATTATTCTGTTCAAAAGTTTAGAAACACTTATCGACACAATTTGCATTACTGTATCGACCAGAATTCATAAACTACTCGACAAACCAATCAACACAATATAAGACAGTTTTTATAATAATTTACAAATACACGCTCATATATATATACACTCAAACTCAATCTAGGGTATTACTAACCCCATCTCTACTGAGTCACACCACAGAGCCAAGGTAATTACTTAACCTTAAGCTCTGATACCACTGTAACGAACCGGGATTTTCGACTCCGAAAATCAACATCAAACTACCATGTTGACTATTCAGACATCGAACATTCCAGATCATTAATAGAAAGAAGTTAGAGGGTGAGAATAGATAAGATAGAAATATTAGAATAGAAGAAGAAGAAGAAACACCACACAGAGTCTCACATCGCAGCGGAACAAAATATAATACAGAAATAACCTTTATTGAAAGCTTTTGAAATACTTACAATATCAGAGTACACATCTGGACAGTGATAATAATCTGTCCTCATACAACACACAGCGGAATAGTAATATCATACGTCTGGACTCTTCCAGCTCGTCTCTTCACAGCAGTCGATAACCTGAACATGTACAACCCGGCCTAACCCGAGCATTTACAAAACACCGGGTCAGTCTGGTGAACCTGAGTGAGATAAACTCGCACAGTAATAAGGGTAAATCATCCAATCATGATTTTAGAGTTCAAAATCCTTTCAAAAGAAAAGGATAATCGTAAGACCAAATCCACACATAAACACGGACGGTTTTTACCTTACGATAACCCAAACAGTTTTGAAACCAATATCTTATCTGATATTATAATAATGTCTAAATACAAGTAAATAACAATCTAGTAGAACGCTTGCATCTCACGCTCTACATATATAGTATACAATCAAAAACCGCGGGCGCTTATTGGAAATTGGATTCCGACCTTGACAAGGTATGGGACCACCTGCCGACCGTGTATCTCTAGAGACGAATACACTGGGTTCAACAAGAACTTCTTGCAACCCGGCCCTCACATGACTGACCACTCATTTCGCTTGAGTGTATCGAATGTATATCACCGACGGTTGGGATCAGCAACCGTCTCCCGACAAGGGACAGCATCGAAACATAGATTAAGAAACAAATAGGATTTCCTCTAGATAGGTGATCATACACCCTAATGGGAGCGACCCACATAGCCATGCTGCCTGCCCGATTTTTGTCATTTCCCGGTTGATGAGGCTTGAGGCCAGAATTAACTCTTGACATCTGGTCACCATTCACTTTGAATGCCACATCGTCAAATCCATCAGATATCACTAATTGACGACCCCAAAAATACTCTAGCAGTAAGCTAAGAGAATGGCGATTCCCCGCCAACAACCATAGCACGTTTGAAGAAATCAACGTACGTGACACTTTGGAAATACTCTGTCAGACATCCGTCCATATACGTCATCCAGGAACAGGATGAACCGAAGGCACTCTCCTACCGCATCCATCTAGGAATCACCCCATGGATCAGTAGCGAGAAGTCCTTGCAATCCATAGATTTCAACCACGACAGAATCACAGTTTATCTCTGCTTGCCAGGCAGAGAATATTAGTGGTTCTTCCGTTTATGAAAATCCACGGTCTTCACAGCACCATCTCGACCATCTTCTGAGATCTTCACGTATTTGTTGGTCGGAATGGTTTTCGAATATAAATTCGATCCCGGTCTTTCCATACCAACAATCGTATTGGTCAGATTTGATAGTCGGTGTTTTAACTATCAAAATGTACAGTGTTTCAATCATGACACTCCAATGAGTTCACTGGTTCGGTATTCAGCATCACTTGGCCTTTGACGATCTAATTTCTTTTTGTTAAATTAAAACTTCTAACTCTTTAAATATTCAAAAATACGATATTTGAATAACTCTAATTCGATTAATTAACATTCTTCTTAACTCCATTCGCTTGACTCTAGATCACAGCGATCACAATGGTTACGCCTGATTCCCTCAGGAAACATCCGACCGCCGTAGGCTATCTGCAGCCCTGCGAATTACGCTAGCAGTCGTACGAAATGGCAACTTAGCCGAATAATTATGTTTGGCTAATTCTATCTCGAATAACTATATTCAACTTCCCAATTTGAAATCTCATTTAAAATTCTCCTTTTTACTAGATCTCGTTTTCAAATAACGTTAATGTAAAATTAACGTCTTAACACTTTGAAACTTACTTAAAACCTCTGGTTTATAATAAACCCTTTTTATCGTAATCTCCTTTCACTTAATTCATATAATTGAGTACGTTTATTTCCCTTCACCGTTCAATTAGCTTGCATCTCACATTCGGTAACTTTTTAAATGAATTCCCATTTAAAAATATATTCCTAATTTATCATTAATTAAAATAATAACTCATTTCAAACATTAACTCTTTAGTAGTAAATCCCTTTATTAACTAAATTAAATATTCAACCCCTTTTAAATCCTTATTTAAATTCAAACAATATTCATTTAACTATTTTGGTCAAAACACATTAACTTGATAAACAATTCTAATTCCAAACGGTCGATTTAATTAACTTAAAAACTTGATTACCTCATTGACCGATTTCAACAATCCTCGCTTTAAATTAATCAAAAATATGATTTAATTTAGATAGGTTCTAATTATTTGTTTTCTTTACAAAACCATGATCAAAGTTAACCCTTCGATTCATTTCTTATCTTCATACTTGAAAATCTGATTAACATCAACATATACTTTATAAAATAAACCAACCATAAATCAAGGTCTTAAATAAATAAAATATTTATTTAATTCCCTTTTATACTTTATTCAAATGAGATATTTCAAGATCTGAGTCCAGTTATAAAATAAACTTTATAACTTCACTTTTATCCACTCACCTAACGGTGAATCCATATCTATAAACCGATTGATTTTTAAAGGCCATACTCTGCCAAACACTTAACCAATATCACTTATTGGTTCAAACCAAACAGATGTTGAATATTCAGTCAATAATCAACCATCAAATCAATCACATAAACAGATCAGTTCATATATGATAATATGAAAATAAATAATACATTTGAGGAATCCGGTTGGATTCCTCCAACCTGTCCTTCCCTGTATTCAAATGGTTATCTCAAATCAGACCATTCAGTTTTGTTTAACTGATAAATTAAATAACAACCATTTAACATCAACCATAAACAATTCAAACAATGCAACCATTTTAAACATGTTTATAAATAAACATGACCAACCAAGGTGAGTCACCTTTATTGGAACCAATCGTTAAAAATAACGATTTGGTATTTCACTGAAATTAAACACAGTTTAATTCCAGCGTTTAAATCCACAGTTAAATAGATAACTAGAAAAGCAGTCAACCATTGGCAAGCAGAGCACACAAAATAAAAACACCCAATTTATATAAAATATAAAAAGGGTAACTGAGTGAGTTTAACTCACCTTGGTTCGTTTGTCGCTGAAACCGCTTGTTTTAATTAAATTAAACTAGAGTTTAATTAAATTAAATTTTTCCATAGATGCCAATTCTGACCAAATCAGCTTCTTTGTGTTGTGCTCGTCGACACTATTCTGACAGCATTAGTTTCGTCTGGTTCCGTTGCTGTATGATACAGTTACACATTTGATACATTATTCGCCTAAAAAAAAAAAAAAAAAAAAAATATTGATAAAACTTAAATAATATTTTTATTAACCTAATTTTCTATTTACATTAATAAATTAGGCACCAAATAATCTTCCTTTCGCGTTCACTCACATGTTTGTACAATCGTTAGTCATGTACCATAGAGAGATGTGGTTCCAAATGTAAATAACGATGGTTTCGTAACCATATCAAAACTAAGGGTAGTTTCGAATTTAAGTGTGTATAAACCATTCATTTCAAACTTATGTTAATTAAATATTTATTAGTCACCATTAAGTGTTAACCCACGGTTAGACTCAAACAAACCAGAATTAAGCATTCTTAAGCTTGATATTCACAAACTAAGGACACCTTGCTTACCTTTCCCATTTACAGCCTCATGCTGCCACTGCTTCCAGCACGCCCACCCCATAATAGCTCGTCCCCGCTCCATGTTCCTCCTCCCTTTCTTCGTATTCAGGTTTTTTTTTTTTTTTTTTTTTTTTTTCCGTACATTGTTGGAAACAGCAGAGAAGAAAGAAAAAAAAGAAACGCCTGCTCCTCTTCACGTTGCCAAGCCTTCCCAAACCTTCATGTACACTTCTGTCCAACATCTACTGCGCCCCCCCCCCCTCTACTCCACAACCCCACCGCACTTCAGTCCAGTCCCCTTTCAATTTTTTTTTCTTCTTTCTATTTGTTTCCACTTCCGAAAACTGCTGCAAACAAATGCTCACCGTGTACTTCACCACAACTTCGAACCATCCACTGCCATTAGAACATGCGAGAGCTCCAGGCCATGATTCGCTTACAACTCTTTTTTTTCTTCTATGTTATGATGATTTTTTTTTTTTTTTTTAATGCTACCGGTTGGACATGGGAACAAAGAGAATGGCTATGAATTTCACGGTGAGGAAGTTGGATTTGTTTCACATTGCTGAAGCTGAGTAAAATAAGAATGAAGCAGCCGTTTATATAGAAAACGATACGTGGGAGCCAAGGAATTAGGGGTAATAGGTTTGCAGTAATTTTGTAGAGTAGCTGATATAAGTGTGTACGGCGGTTGGAAATCAAACCCTTGGTCGGCAAGGTATAGTAGTTTGGCAGACAAGAAAGAAATAAAAGGTTTGTGGGACAAGAAATCAGAAAGAATGTGAACGCAATAATGGTGCATGTGGACATGATTTTATTATTTTAATATATCCCCACTTACACGAAGCTTTCCACAAAACAATCCTTTTATACGACTTTCGTTTTCTGATAAAAATGCTATTCTTGATGTAAAACGATATTCCGAATCCAATGGGATAAGTTTCGTCGAAATCCGAGGCCGTTTGAAAAAATTTCCTTTATGAAACCAGAAATGAACATACGTTTAATTTTTCCATGGTCACTAGATAAATCAAATCCACTTGAAACTGCTAATATCGATAATAACTTTTCGATACGAACCCAACGGCACTAATTTCGTCGCATTCTGAGACTGTTGCCCCGGTAGGCTGTTTTTACCTCGAACCGCCCTACCCTTTTTAACACCAAATTTTCCGATCTCTAAAAATAACAAACTATATACTTATTCTGACTCTAATCGACGATACGAACTCACTGGAACTGGTTTCGTGGCTTAATTCGATTGTCTGCTCAAGTTATGCCAAATATCCTTTTATTTATTTAATTGCGCATTATAAAAATTGAACGGCCGTTTACGGCTACCGTGGTCACATACGATATCGGTTTGCCACGCAACTCAACACCGTGCAATAATTTAACGTTACGGTTCTAATGAAACTGATTTTGTCGAAATCTGAGTCCGTTTACAAAACGGCTACTTTAACGGCCTATAATTTAATAACGATTTTCCATAGCGACTATTTCAAAATTTGATTTGGCCATAACTATCAAACTATAACACGAAATCTGTATTTTTCTCTTTCATATGAAAGCTATTGCCAATACGGTTCCAACGTGTCTTGTTTCACAGAAATCCGACTTATATCGAACCCTGTATTCTCAGTTGAAGTTCAAAACTCTAATTTACGAACTGCACGCCATTTCCAAGCTCGAATTTATATTATATATAAATTATAACGTTCAACTTCGTTTCAATAACGAATTCAATATTAAATTCCATTAATATTCCAATAAAATATTTAAAATAAATAAATTAAATTAAATATTTGACGGCCAAAAATGCGGGTCGTTACAGCACGGGTATCTACGAGTTAGGGAGCCGATCGCTTAGGAGTAGTGACACCTAGTGGAGATAGGGGCAGGAGGCACCTATGAAGGCAGCTAGGGGTGCACGAAACTACCAATATCATTATTAAGTTCTGTAGACGGAATCAACCATAGGGTGACTAGTGGTGGTGCAGTATAGCAATTATATTACAGTGTTGGTGTAGTTTAGTAATTATCTTATAGTGGTTTAGGTGCGCTTTAACGATATCGTCGTTCATCTTGTTTCCTTGTTTACTCTGCCATACTCAATGGTTCATGGTCATTTCCTGATTTTCTAACTTATGCCTTAGCCTAGCTACTTTGGTAATTATATTGTTAAGGTTATCGCACTCGCCAGACTTTATGTCTGACCCCCTTTGTTTCCTCCTCTTTTCTTCCTTCCCCCCTACCCCCCGGGTGCTCAGGATGGAACTAGCACCAGCGGAGCTTGATTTTGGATAACTGTGCTTCTTGCTTTTAGAGGATTGCTTGGATCGCTGAAGTAAAGTTCAGCCTCTCTTTTATTTATGGCTATTTTGTATTGGGGATTATGTATTTCAATTTATGTACTTTGATTTAGTCAAGATGGATATTATGTACTGGCTCTGGTTTTGATGATGTAATCAAACATATGTATTTTCCGCTGCAATGAAATAAAGTTTTTAATTTTTCAAGTAATGTTTATATCTGTCTTGTTGTTAAGTTTAGGTTCTATACTCACTTAAAACGCTCCATAGAAGTTAATGCATTCCCTTTGTGAGTGACATTAATGGACGTGGGTTGTTACACGTGGTATCAGAGTTGAAGGTTACCAGAACAGATATGAATTTTGAAAAACTGTTTTTCGAAAACAATTTTTATAAAGAAGTACCTTCAAAAGTATGTTTTAAGGAAAGTATTTTCAAGAGAAAAGCTTATTTCAGAAAGCATAACCCCAAGGGCCATATATCTTTCCTTCGCTTCTTTTGTATTGAATCTTTCCTTTTTCGTTTCAGCATGTCTGAAGCATCTGAGATACCATAGGATGTTCATGTACTCGGTTGGTTTTGTCAATATCTCGAGGCTAGGGCCGCCACCGCAGGTCTAGCAAATGCTCCTCCTCCTCGCGTCGATACTTTTGCTAAGATATGTAAGGACTTTTGGGCAATGGGTGGAAAACCTTTTCACGGGACGGAGACATTTGTTGAAGCTCGAAACTGGCTAAAGGAGGTGGAAGAATTATTTGGAATCTTTCAAGTGGATGATGAAAGAAAGGTCCAGTTAGCTGCCTGGCTAATGAAGGATGAGGCCTCGTTTTGGTGGGAGGTCACTAATGGAGGACGTCCAGTCGATACGTGGCTAGATTTTAGGCAGAGGTTTGAGGCGAAGTTTCTCTCACGGGCTGAAGAGAATCTATACATGGAAAGGTTTCTAGCATTGAATCAAGGGAATCTATCGGTGAAAGAGTACGTCAACAAATTCAATCAATTGGCAAGATTTGGCTTGGACCTGGTGAATACACCAGAAAAGAAAGCCCTGAGATTTGTTAAGGGTTTGAACGAGCCGCTTCATAGGCTAGCTATGACCCACATCCCCATGGGAGCTACCTTTGAGAGACTAGTTGACATGGCGCTTATGCATGAAGAGGAGAAGGGCGCCAATGCTAATAAGGCACCCGAGAAGAAAGGGGATCAAAAGAAGCCGCAACAGCAACAACAAAACAAGAAAGGGGGCAAAGGCAACAATGGTAAGGGAAAGAAGAGATGCTTTAACTATGGGACACCCGGCCATCTAAGCAAAGATTGTAGGAAGAAAAAGAAGACTGGTTGTTTCCACTGTGGCGAAGCGGGACATCTGATCAAGGACTGCCCAAAGAAAGGGCAGAGGGCAGGGTCTACTTCGGGAGGACAGGTGCAAGCTCTTATGGCACCAGGACAGGCAAGAGGGCAAGTTCAGGCTCTCGTGGTCCCACCGCTGCAAGAACGAGGTAGAGCAATTTCAATTGAAAGTTTAGTTTTTCTGTTTGATCATCCTGTCCGTACTTTATTCGATTCTGGTGCATCACATTCGTTTGTCTCTACATCATTAGTTGAAACACTACACCTAGATACTAGTCTAGTTACGGATCCCTTAGTAGTCTCAAATCCTATTGGTGGTTCGGCTCATCTTTCTATGATCTGTCGAGATTTGAGAGTGTTTATCTTGGGCATTGAGTTTGAATGCAATGCCTTTGTTTTTGGTTTCATGGGCTACGGCTTGATTCTAGGTATGGATTGGCTCACTAGATATGGGGCCATCCTAGATTGTGAAAGAAGGGTAGTTAGATTGTTGACTTGTTGTGGAAAGACCCTTGATATTTGTTGTGACCCTAGAGGTCCAGTAATGCTTAGCTACCTAGAATCCCTTGACGCATCCGATGATGATTTACATTCTGTTACCATAGTCCGTGAATATGTTGATGTCTTCGATGAGGTAAGGGGTTTACCCCCAAAATGTGAGATAGACTTTCGAATATATCTAGTAGATAATGCAAAGCCAGTTGCATTACCAGTGTGCCACATGGTTCCAAGAGAGAGAGAGCAAGTGAAGGAATTGCTTGAAAAGGGGTTCATCAGACGTAGTATATCGGAGTGGGGTGCTCCAGTAGTATTTGCCACGAAGGCGGATGGGTCCCTTAGACTTTGTGTGGACTATAGAGAACTTAATAAGCTTACTAAGAAGAATAGACACCCACTGCCAAGGATTGACGATCTCTTCGATCAGTTAGTTGGCGCCTCAGCGTTTTCGCAGTTGGACTTAGCCACGAGTTTCCATCAGTTGAGAGTGGCTGAGGATAGCATAGACAAAACTACCTTTAGGACTCCAGACGGTTTCTTCGAGTGGCTTGTGATGCCCTTCGGTTTGACAAACGCCACCGCATACTTTGTTGACTTGATGAGCAGGGTGTTTAGGGAGTACCTTAATAAATTCGTGGTAGTCTTTGTGGACGACATCTTGATCTTTTCTAAGAGCGAGGAAGAGCACGCCCTACATATTAGGGAAGTGTTGGAGACTCTTCGAGCGCATAGCCTTAAAGCCAAATTTTCTAAGTGTCACTTTTGGAGGAAGGAAGTGCGATTCTTAGGGCACGTGGTTTCCGAAGAAGGGATAGCTGTAGATCCCACGAAGGTAGTGGCCATCCAAGATTGGAAGGTCCCTAAAAATGCTATCGAGGTGAGGAGTTTCTTAGGGTTGGCTGGCTACTATAGGAAGTTTATCAAAGACTTCGCAAAAATATCAGCTCCATTAACACGCTTGACAAAGAAGAACCTAGTTTTTACGTGGGACGTAGACTGTGATGATGCGTTCCAACGTTTAAAGAGAGCTTTGACCACAGCCCCAGTCTTAGTGTTGCCAGATGGGAGTAAACCATTTACCATTTATACCGATGCTTGTAGGATAGGACTAGGTGCAGTTTTAATGCAAGAGGGAAGGGTAATAGCCTATGGTGGAAGGCAGTTGAGAGTGCATGAGAGAAATTACCCTACACATGACCTAAAGTTGGCCGCTATTGTTTTCGCGCTTAAGTCTTGGCGCTATTATCTTCTTGGCGAGAAATTCGAATTGTTCACTGACCACAAATCGCTAAAATACTTGTTCTCTCAGAAGGACTTGAACTTAAGGCAGCAAAGGTGGATGGAATTCTTAGCGTCCTACGATTTCAAGATAGCATATACCCCTGGCAAGGGTAACGTGGTGGCAGATGCCTTAAGTAGGAAGAGGCTATCCTTGAGTCCATTGTTTGTTGAGCGGCGAAGCTTAGAGTTCATTTCTATGTTTGACTTTAAACCTTCCGTTGACTTCGTACCCGGTTTGCTAGCATCCTTAGAGGTCAGACCTACGCTTTTGGGACGGATTGGTGAGGCACAACGAGATGACCCACAGTTGGTTGAGTTAGTAGAGAAGCTCAAAAGAGGGGAGTCATCGAGCCATCTCCATAGGTACACCTTAGATGATAAGGGTTGGTTACGTAGGGACGGTAGACTTTGTGTACCAAAAGACGAGGACCTAAGGAAGACCATTCTTGATGATGCACATCTACGAAGATGACCATCCATCCCGGCGGGGACAAGATGTACATGGATATGAGATGAGTTTACTTTTGGGACGGCATGAAGAAGGACGTGGTCGAGTTTGTCGCTAGATGCTTGGTGTGCCAACAAGTAAAAGCAGAGTAAAAGAAGCCCGGTGGGTTGCTTCACCCATTGGAGGTCCCACAATGGAAGTGGGAAACTGTTTCGATGGACTTTGTTGACGGATTACCGAGATCGAGGAAGGGTAATACGTGGATTTGGGTCGTGGTAGACAGACTTACTAAGAGCGCCCATTTCATTTCCGTGAAGAGTAAGAGGACTGCTCCATGGTTAGCCTCCGTATACATTCGAGAAATAGTTCATTTGCACGGTGTTCCTTCTAGCATAGTGAGCCACCGCGATCCTATCTTTACTAGCGAATTTTGGAAGAGCTTGCAAGAGGCGGTAGGAACTCAGTTATGTTTGAGCACCGCATATCATCCTCAGACGGATGGCCAGACCGAGAGGGTAAATCATATTCTAGAGGACCTATTGAGGTTATGTGTCTTAGACTTCGGAGGTACATGAGAGGAACGTCTTCCGTTGGTAGAGTTTGCATATAATAACAGCTTTCAGTCTAGCATTGGCATGGCACCGTTCGAGGCTCTTTATGAACGGCCGTGTCGTTCGCCTACATGTTGGTGGGAGTCTACAGATAAGATCTTACTTGGGCCCGATATGATTAGAGAAATTTCGGAAAAGATCGATTTGATTCGAAGGAGGATGAAGACGGCGCAAGATAGGCAGAAATCTTATGCGGACAAGAGGAGGACAGATATTGAGTTTTATATTTGGGACATGGTCTTTGTCAAGATGTCTCCATTACGGAATGTGGTTCGCTTTGGGTCCGTTGGGAAGTTAGCACCAAGGTTCGTAGGGCCATTTCCTATTAAGGAAAGGATTGGGCAGATGGAGTATAGAGTGGAGTTTCCCGAGAGACTTAGTGGTGTACACGACGTATTCCATGTATCACATTTGAGGAAGTGCTTGCACGAGACTGCGGAAGTGGTAGAGCCGAGCTTTCTTAGAGAGGTGGAGATTGAGCGTGATGCGACGATTCGACGAGCTCCTACGTGCATTCTTGGGTCGGAGATTAATAAGTTGAGGAATCGAGAGATCAAGCTAGTCAAAGTGCAATAGGGAGACGATAAGAGCAATGCTACTTAGGAGACGGAAGAGAAGATGCGTTCATTGTACCCTTTTCTTTTCGAGGGTATGTCATTTAATTTCTCCTTTATCGCTTACCTTGTACTTATCTTATCTTTAGTATGTCCTCTCGCTAGTACCTTTGACCTTTAGATAAGGTAGTCCTATGGTTGAAACATGTGTTTGAGACATGTTATGTATGATGGATGCATGTGGATGCAAGTGTTTGCTAGTGGTTGCTCGTGGATGCATATACACACACTTTAGGCACTAGATCGGCTCAGTCCCTTCATATTGCATATAAATGTGTGTACATATTTAAGTAATGGATGTATAATGGTTGTACCATCATATGGATGTTGCATTTAGGTGAATGGTTGTGCACACATGTAGAAATAATATATATCGATAGGGTTCTTCGCATACATAATTGATGCATGGCACTATCATGGTTTGCATTAAGGAGGTCAAATGAATCAGTAGACCGCCTGATTTTGAATTAGATAAGGAACATATACACGCACTTTTTGCATATGTTCATACAGCATTAGAAATTTTATAAGGACAATGGATGCCTGTGTTTGATGGTTGAGTAGATGGTTGTTTTGATGTTAGGATATGCATTCTCCTTAACTTGGAGATTTCGGGGGTAAAATCCTTTAAGGAGGGGAGAATATAACACCCTGGATTTTTGAATAATCGAATTAACTAAATTAAAGAATAATTAATCTCAGACGTGAGAATTAAGGGAAATGGGTTGCGTCATTGTGTTCGTCTCAGAATTCTGGTTGAGATAGAATCCGAGTTTCGTAAAACGTATATCAGATGAAGAAGATATGGACGAACAAAGTCAGAAGGGAAAACAGAAAGAAAAAAGGAAGATTGCACTGTTGCACTTGGGAAGTGCGCCAGTACAAATTTGCACTGGTGCACCTGCCAAGTACGCCCAGGCCGAGGCAGCAGGCCTGCACAGTTTTCTGGTTCAGTCTGACCCATGTTGCTGAGTCCTTTCTGACTCCTTGCTGAGTCATTGGGGCTGAGGTGTCACACTATCCCGACTGAATGAGTGTGATTAACCCTAGGATCATCCGACAGCTATAATTAAATTGAAATTCTATATAAACGTGGGTAGACTCAAACCCTAAATCAATATAAAAACTGAAACTATGGTCGTCATGCTGTCATCTTATAACCTAGAGTAGCCGCCACCAATTAGAGAGGAAGAACAACAAATCAAATCAGTTCTATTCAACCCCAACAACGAATCTTCTTCAAAGGAAAGCTAATACAACTTCAGAACTCAGAATTCAGAACTCAAGACCCTCTTTGAGTTGTGAGTTCAATAATTTAAATAAAATAATTAGCAAATTAATTGGATTGAGTTATGATGTGGATTATTTGGATATGATGTGAATTATTGATGTTATCATACATGTTGTAAATTCTATGATGTTATGTTGTGATCATCTATGTTGTAAAGTTATGATGCTATCACCTATGTTGTAATTCTATGATTAGCTTATGTATAATCAAATCATCATGTTTCATATGCTAGTTGGTTATGTTGATTCATATGATAAATCATAAGTATGTATGCAAGTTTAGATATTGATTTGGATGTGGATCATATGCAAGTTAGTAGATTTTTATGCATAACCTTACATGTTTCATGACACCTATTTTATGTGAATTGGATCTAAAAGTTAGGCTATGACATGTGTGAGTTATATGTCAAATTCTACATGCTAGTTTACATGTTTAGATGTAAGTTTAGACCATTGTTATGTTGCATAAATCACATATGCAAGTATTTGTAAATATATGAGTTTGGAATATGAATCATGTTATGCAAGTTTGTGGGTATTGCCTATGCAAGTTTACACCTTTAGATGTAGATCTATGACATACATGATTTATGCAAGATTGTGACCATTATCTAAACAAGTTCACACCTTTAGATTTGGATTTATGACATATGTAGTTTTATGCAAGTTGTAACTTTGGCCTATGCAAGTTTTAGATGTAGAACATCATTCACACATGCAAGTTCACCCCTATGTTTAGATCTAGTTTTATCTATATGTATGTTGTGATGTTTTATCTTTATTCCATGAGTTAGACTATTCGAGTCTAACGTATATTTTACGTTAAATGAACAAACGTACAACATGGGGTAATGGGATAATATTAAAAGATTTAATTGGCATAAATGCCTTAAAAGGCATAAAATAATTTTGTGATGAAAATTGGTATGATTTTACATACCATAAATAAATGGACATAATTGAGTCAATTATGGCCATAGTTAAATTTGGAATTAATTGATAATTTGAATAGGGAAAGTAATTCAAATTGGGGAATGATTAATTAGGAGTAATTAATCGTCTAAGACATGAGGTTAGGCTCTTTTGTGGTGTAAGACTGCCCGAACCCACCCGACAAATCCAGCTGCCACAAATGTCAGTCTAATGTGGAGGTCTTATGCATAAATTAAATACGTAACAATTGTAAAGACACGAGGTTAGGCTCTTTTGTGGTGTAAGACAGCCCGGACCTGCCCGGCAAATCCAGCTGCCACAAATTCCAGTCTAATGTGAGAGGTCTTTATGAGGTTACGGTCTTAATGAATTAAGAAAACTTAACCAGATAAACATGTAGTGGGACATGAGGGGGTTAAGTAGGTGCCTTGGGTGGCATTTGAAATACGATTAGAAATACTTAACAAAAAATTGAAACATGTAATTGAAACATGAATAAGAAAAGTGTTAAGTGGGATATACTAAAAGGGACCAAGCTTAGGTGGATAGCTTGTGTCAAGTAATGGGGGGGCCGTTTCAACCAGTAACACATACGTATCTTTGTGGGCTCGACCCAAGTCGAGGACGGGACACACATACTGGGCTTGACTGTAAGAGGCCAAAACGGGTTAGCGGTGGCAACGCAAGTCCAACGGGTTCATATGCGTGTGTGGACCCGGGCTAGTAGGTAAGACGTTGTTGCATCGTGTAGGTATAAGCCATGCATTATTTGTGGTATCGGGTTGCCACTTTGGGGAGTGATACACCCCACTGTGGGGCCAGCACAGGTATCTATGAGTTAGGGAGCCGGTCGCTTGGGGGTAGTGGGTACACCTAGTGGAGATAGGGGCAGGCGGCACCTATGAAGGCAGCTAGGGGTGCACAAAACTACCAATATCATTATTAAGTTCTGTAGGCGGGATCAACCTTAGGGTGACTAGTGGTGGTGCAGTATAGCAATTATCTTACAGTGTTGGTGTAGTTTAGTAATTATCTTATAGTGGTTTAGGTGCGCTTTAACGATATCGTCTTTCATCTTGTTTCCTTGTTTACTCTGCCATACTCAATAGTTCATGGTCATTTCCTGATTTTCCAACTTATGCCTTAGCCTAGTTACTTTGGTAATTATATTGTTAAAGTTATTGCACTCGCCAGACTTTATGTCTGACCCCCTTTGTTTCCTCCTTTTTTCTTCCTCCCCCCCCCCCTCGTTGCTCAGGTTGGAACTAGCACCAGCGGAGCTTGATTTTGGATAACTGTGCTTCTTGCTTTTAGAGGATTGCTTGGATCGCTGAAGTAAAGTTCAGCCTCTCTTTTATTTATGGCTATTTTGTATTGGGGATTATGTCTTTCAATTTATGTACTTTGATTTAGACAAGATGGATATTATGTGACACCCCACGTCCGTTAGTGTCACTCACAAAGGGAGTGCACTAAGTTCTGTGGAGCATTTAGGGTAAAAGATGCAGATAAATGAAATTAAACAGCGGAAAATAAAACTTTGCTTTATTGATAAAATAGTTTGTACAAAGATTTCTTTACAATATCAGAGTGTCATCTGTCTTACCAAATAAAGAAGCATAAAAATACATTTATATTCCCCAATGTAACAAGAACCAGCCATAGCATCTGAAAAGAGAATCCAAGCAAAACTTCGACAAATCTTCAAGCTGGGAAAAAGTGACAGTCCAACCTAACCTGAGCTATACTACTCCCTCCTCTACTACTTGGGGGGGAACGGAAGAAAAGAAGACGAAAGAAAAACAAAGTCAGACATAAAGCCTGAGTAAGTTCAGTAACTTCTAGCATGTGAACATGGAAAAACAAAACGACATGAATTAACTGAATACAAGATTACACCATGACGATAGGGTCAACAAGATTAGACAAGGTAATCACAAGATATGCTAAGATAAGATAAACTAGATACGCTCTAATACTTTCGCCGCTTCGCTATTTCCATTGTTATACTGGTTTCTATATCTCTGCACCGCCTAACTAGTGTCCCAACTAGTAACGATAACGTGATCCCAATCCCTGTAGTTTCCATTGCCTTCATGTATACATTTATTATTTGTTACCTGGATCTAATCTAGGGTTTTCTATCAAGTGCTTTCTAGATTTAACTAGAGTTTACGCTATCTGCTGAACGCTTCTCGAGTTCAGGGTTTATGCCACCTAGTCCAACTAGGGATTACGCTACCTATCGAACGATGCCCCCAAGTTTAGGACACACTACCTAGAGTGGTATATGTTCCTATACTTCCCCACGCATGTATCGCGAATCGTTATCGCTTGTCTAGATGCACATGTCCTGTAATGTGCGGTCCGAGTCCTGTGACAGGGCAAATCAAGGAATACAGAACTCGGTCGGGAGCTTTCAGATATCTGCCGATGCAGATGCTAAGGTCTGTTTTTATTCCAGTGGCTATGGTCCCACTTGACCCCTCCCTCAACTAATGAAAGGCACACCTTGTAAAATGAGAACTATACGCCGGCCCCCGATGCCCCACTATCCTATGGCCATCCTCACCCATAACTAGATAGCAAGTATATGGTCTTTTGGAGTTCTCCGCCTTTCCGCTTCACGTATCTCGATTGACTCAAGATGGATGGTAGACGACGAGTTGCTATCACAGGGCTACCGTTTGCTCGCCGAATCACGACGGTCCATCCTAGTCTTTAGGTTGCCATGTATTGCAACCAAGGCATACCCCTGGTTCTTCTACGCAGACCTTAACCTCTATGGGCCCAGGCGGATCATCTGCAGCCTCACAGAGGGATACCAAGAGTACCCTCACGTCCCCTCGAAGCCTCGAGCTTCGTAACCCAATTCGTTGGAGCCTTCTTTTTGATCAGACGGACGTTCGCTCCTCCTCGTGTTATACAAAGAATTACTACTTAGTTTTGTCAACTAAGGTTTACCACTTAGTTTCCAGAATCGTTGTTTTCTTAACTAAGGTTTACTACTTAGCTCCTTTTAACTAAGGTTTACTACTTAGTTCTCTTACCCGTCAGTTTGGATTGGTTAAGTGTCATTAGTCAATTCAAGCTAACTTAACCCTCTTCATTTATCCTGTTAAGCTGGTTAAGTGTCATCAGCAATTCACGTTGACTTAACCCTACCACAAACCAAGTTATATTGGTTAAATATTTCTTATTACTTAACCCTACCCCTTCATCCTGTATTGGTTAAGTGTTCCTTTTTAACTTAACATTGCCCGTCTGTTTTAACTAACATGTTATTAATGGTTAAGTATTATCCCTTCATGTTTTAGACTTAACCTCATTCCTTTATCACAACCTGATGGCTAAGTGTTCAGGTTTACTTAACCCTACGGTCTAGCCCAGCTAACATATCAAAATTGGCTAAGTGTATTAGATTTTACTTAACCCCAACCTCTAGTCTAGTTAACATATTAATTTGGCTAAGTGTATTAACTTTACTTAACCCCTACAAGTCTCGTTTTGCTACCTCGAGTTTGGTTAAGTGTCTCTATGGACTTAGCCCTTCCATTCTAGCTTAACTGTGTTAAGTTGGTTAAGTGTTCCTATGGACTTAACCCTCCCATTCTAGCTTAGCTATGTTAAGCGTCGGTCTGAACCTAACCCCACCCATCAGTCTATTTATCATGTTGAACTGGTTAAGTGTCTTAGTTAACTTAACCCTACCATTCTTGTTCTAGCTTTAACTAAATAAATTAAAGCCGCTACCACTCACATTAGACAGGTATTGTTGCGACTACTGGATGTGTCGGTTGGTTCCGGGCAGGTTTACATCGCAACTCAGTCTAACCTCGGGCCAGGCATATTCGTGTTTTCTAAGTTCAAAGGGTATCAATTTATTTTCAAATCAAGTTTTGAAAGTACCCATTCCGTTCTTCGGATCAGTTAGGGATAGCCTGGGAGAGTAGAAAACTTGTATTTTACAAACCCAAGCCTAGACACTATCCTCTCTGTCACCCTAGAACTTTCTGGTGTGTCATTAAAAGAGATGTCATTAATAAACCTTTAATTTGTCTAAATTTATATTTCCTCATTCAGGCCAAATTCTATAAGTAAATTATTTCTAATTTACTTATTTCCTAATTACTCTTTTAATGTAAATTGTCTACATTCATTCTTATGGCCCATTTCCCCCTTCTAAATCATATTTATGCTTTTTGGTATGTGGACTATACCAAATTAAGTGTCACTAACCATGATTTTGATAAACCTGCCACTTACTCCCAATTATGGCAAATTTCACATTTATGCCAATATACTTACCGTGCCAAATTAGTTAATCCAATTCCAATTCAACATTCTAATTCTAGACTTATTACTCTAGTTCACTATTCGTGTAAATGCTAGATTTACACGTCAATACTAGATTCAAATTACACATCTTATAATTCATGTCAAATTTATCCAATTTGCATTTCTATGAACATGCCATAATACATGTTCCCAATTTATGCCAATTTCCAAGTTAAACTACGTTTTTAGTAAATTTTTTATTTTGCCCAAACTGCATTCCCAACGTTCGTATAATCGTGACTCAGTCTAAATAAGGCTAGGTTCGTAGAAAATAGGGAATGGACCAAAGATGCTATGCAAAAGATAGACAAACTAACTGGCATAAAAAGGGTTAAATAACGACGTCGGTTCAAGAACATGGGTAGACCTAACTTAATAGGTAAATTCCCAAGGTCTAAAACCAAAGAAAACCAAGAATAGACAGAATAGAGACGTAGGTTCAAGAACATGGGTAGACCTAACTTAATAGGTAAATTCCCAAGGTCTAAAACCAACGAAAACCAAGGATAGACAGAATAGAAAGATCGGGTTTAGACCCAATTTCACAGTCACAAAACTTAAGCAACACTTTCCTAGTCAGGAATCATAGGTATTTAGTCACAGTTGTCCTTGTTATGTCATAGGCAATTGTTTATGTTTCCAAATCAAAAGCATAAGCTTAGTCAAGGAAATAATTCTCATAGTCACAGTCACAGTCATAGGCAATGTCCATAGTCATAGGCAATGTCCATAGTCATAGGCAATGTTCATAGTCATAGGCAAATGTTCATAGTCATAGGCATATGGTTTTAAGGTCCATAGTTTCATAGTCACGGTCTTATTTGTCCTCGAATCATAACAGTTCTTAATTAGGTTCAAGAGTATAGGCACTGATTCGAATAAAGAGAGAGAGAGATTTGGCATAATCTTTTATTCCTTTAATTTCAAGTCACGAACAAAGAAAAACGTTCAAATCTAAAAATAACTGACTTACAGAGATTAGATCAGAATAGAAAGATGGCGCTGCTAAGATTCGTAGAAAAACAGTCGTTGAAGTCGTTTGAACCTCCTCTTGAATCCTAGCTTGAATTGAACCTTTTCTTGAAAATCTTTTAGCAGCATTTCCTCATCTTGGTTTATTATATATATTATTTATTTATATATTTTAGAGGAGGAGGAGAAGCCATGTCTAACAAGAATCTTTGCAGCATAAGGGTAGAAAAGAATTGTGAATAGAGAAGAAGACCAGGGCTGTTTATATAGTGTTAGGCGGACGAACCTGGTCAGAAAACGTGACCAAATACATCAGAACGAACCAGGTGCAGAAAGCTGGAAAAAGCAGGGGAGTCGACACCCATGTCGACTGGGCAGTCGACATGGAGGGGGGGGTGTCGACTGTGCAGTCGACACCCCTGTCGACTTGACCTGGGCGGGAATTTTCCCGCCCTGCCCCCTGTGCGTTTGAATTCGAATTTGGCTCTAGTTTAAACTGTTTTGAACTTGGAATTTTCTGAAAACTTTGACGGGCCATATCTTGGTCATACGGACTCCGATTTTCGAGCGTATTTTTCCGAGATAAACGCAAAGGCACAGCCCGTTTCCCTTGATTTTGACTTTAACTTTTAATTCTGCCTTGATTTGTGAATCTTAGCGTTACAGAATCACGGGGTTTACATTCTCCCCCACTTAAAAGGATTTCATCCCCGAAATCTTCAAGTTAGGAGGAATGTGTCCTACCATCTAACCACCCATCTACTCAACCATCCAATCACAGGCATTCACTGTCCTCAAAAGATTTCTAATGCTTTCGTGTTTATATGCATAGTGTGTGTATATGTCTTTATCTAATGCAAAATCAGGCGGTCTACTGATTCAGTTGACCTCCTTAATGTGAATCATGTCAGTGCCATGCGTCCAATCATGTATGCGAGCATCCCTAGTTATGTAAATACTACATGCGTGCACAACCATTCATCCATATGCAACATCCATATGATAACATATCAAGTTCAACTTACAAACAAATACATATCTGTAAATGCAAGATGAAAGCGTGCGAACTTGATCTAGTGTCTAATACGTATGCATATGCATCCACGAGCAACCATTAGCAATCACTTGCAACCACCAACCATAACATGTTTCAAACACATGTTTACATCCATTGGCTTCTACCTAAAGATCGAAGATACAACCTAGAGGATGTACTTTGGAAAGAGGGAAACAAATATGCGTAAAGCTCCCTAAACAAAGAAACCAAGGATGCACCCTTGAGAAAAAGGGTATGATGCTAGTATCTAGCCTTCTTGCGCTTTACTCCACTGTATCTTAACTAATTTAACTTCACGATTGTGAAGTTTCTGATCTCCTTTTCCAAAATAAACAGATATTAACTATGATACCATGTGTACATACCAAGATGGTTTGCGGTCTCTCCTCTTAGCTTATCCATCACGCCATAACTATGAGGGTTAAAAGGTCACTACGCACTTTTTAGAGTGCCTGCCACAACTATTCACTTCTCACGCAAACCACCCTAATCGAACTCGACATTCCTCAACTACAAGCCCCAAAGGCCTAAACCAATATCAGACAAGCATCCAAGGAATATCTTCTTTGAATTTAGACGATCTACGTGAGATGATATAAGCAAACTCGATAGCTATCCTCAAATCCCTACTAAAAATAGACTGGTCGGACCACTAATTGGATTTGAGACTCTAATAGGATCTTTCTACTATACAAGTACTATGGTGCAGAGACTCAACTAGGGAAATGGATATGAACAAATGCGAAGTGCTAAATCCAAAGGAAAGAGTACTAACAGCAAAACTAGACTCTGCCAACAGAACTTTACTACCTTTCTCCTAGGTACGCTTGGTGGTGAAAGTATGTACTTGCCCTTCTGAAAATCTTGCTCCTCCTTCTTGCCCTTGTCCTTAATTATATGCCCTATCATACCCTAGCAAAGATACTTCCTCTTGTCTTAGGTTTTATAATTTTTCCTCCTTGGTGAGCTAAATCTATATCCATGAATTCCTCATCCTAGGGTTATGCTCTTTAGCCAAACTCCTCATCCCCTTCCGTGTAACCATGTTGACAAATCTCTCGAAAGATGCTTCCATCGTACAGAAAACCCTATAAGCTTGAAAGAAAACTGGCCGTAAGTGAAACAACCACAGCCCTAGATGGAAGTCGGGTACTACTTTGCCCTTCGATGAGGTTACCTCCTAGAAAGCCAGGAGCCCCGGAGACTCAAGAAAGAAGGAGACAAGAATTCAAATAGAGGAAGAGAAGATAATGCGTATGGCTTTGGGGGAATAAGCCTTTAAAACAAATCTTTTCTTTTGAAAATGCTTCTTTTAAAATTGTTTGAAAATAATTTTTCAAATCCTTTATCTGATCTGGTAACCTTCAGCTCTGATACCACGTGTGACACCCCACGTCCGTTAGTGTCACTCACAAAGGGAATGCACTAAGTTCTGTGGAGCATTTAGGGTAAAAGATGCAGATAAATTACAAGACAGACAGAAATTAAACAGCGGAAAATAAAACTTTTCTTTATTGATAAAATAGTTTGTACAAAGATTTCTTTACAATATTAGAGTGTCATATGTCTTACAAAATAAAGAAGCATAAAATTACATTTATATTCCCCAATGTAACAAGAACCACCCATAGCATCTGAAAAGAGAATCCAAGCAAAACTTCGACAAATCTTCAAGCTGGGAAAAAGTGACAGTCCAACCTAACCTGAGCTATACTACTCCCTCCTCTACTACCTGGGGGGGGGGGGGGGGAACGGAAGAAAAGAAGACGAAAGAAAAACAGAGTCAGACATAAAGCCTTAGTAAGTTCAGTAACTTCTAGCATGTGAACATGGAAAAACAAAACGACATGAATTAACTGAATACAAGATTACACCATGACGATAGGGTCAACAAGTTTAGACAAGGTAATCACAAGATATGCTAAGATAAGATAAACTGGATACGCTCTAATACTTTCGCCGCTTCGCTATTTCCTTTGTTATACTGGTTTCTATATCTCTGCACCGCCTAACTAGTGTCCCAACTAGTAACGATAACGTGATCCCAATCCCTGTAGTTTCCATTGCCTTCAGGTATACATTTATTATTTGTTACCTAGATCTAATCTAGGGTTTTCTATCAAGTGCTTTCTAGATTTAACTAGAGTTTACGCTATCTGCTGAACGCTTCTCGAGTTCAGGGTTTGTGCCACCTAGTCCAACTAGGGATTACGCTACCTGTCGAACGATGCCCCCAAGTCTAGGACACACTACCTAGAGTGGTATATGTTCCTATACTTCCCCACGCATGTATCGCGAATCGTTATCGCTTGTCTAGATGCATATGTCCTGTAATGTGCGGTCCGAGTCCTGTGACAGGGCAAATCAAGGAATACAGAACTCGGTTGGGAGCTTTCAGATATCTGCCGATGCAGATGCTAAGGTCTGTTTTTATTCCAGTGGCTATGGTCCCACTTGACCCCTCCCTCAACTAATGAAAGGCACACCTTGTAAAATGAGAACTATACGCCGGCCCCCGGTGCCCCACTATCATATGGCCATCCTCACCCATAACTAGATAGCAAGTATATGGTCTTTTGGAGTTCTCCGCCTTTCCGCTTCACGTATCTCGATTGACTCAAGATGGATGGTAGACAACGAGTTGCTATCACAGGGCTACCGTTTGCTCACCGAATCACGACGGTCCATCCTAGTCTTTAGGTTGCCATGTATTGCAACCAAGGCATACCCCTGGTTCTTATACGCAGACCTTAACCTCTGTGGGCCCAGGCGGATCATCTGCAGCCTCACAGAGGGATACCAAGAGTACCCTCACGTCCCCTCGAAGCCTCGGGCTTCGTAACCCAATTCGTTGGAGCTTTTTTTTTTATCAGACGGACGTTCGCTCCTCCTCGTGTTATACTAAGAATTACTACTTAGTTTTGTCAACTAAGGTTTACCACTTAGTTTCCAGAATCGTTGTTTTCTTAACTAAGGTTTACTACTTAGCTCCTTTTAACTAAGGTTTACTACTTAGTTCTCTTATCCGTCAGTTTGGATTGGTTAAGTTTCATTAGTCAATTCAAGCTAACTTAACCCTCTTCATTTATCCTGTTAAGCTGGTTAAGTGTCATCAGCAATTCACGTTGACTTAACCCTACCACAAACCAAGTTATATTGGTTAAATATTTCTTATTACTTAACCCTACCCCTTCATCCTGTATTGGTTAAGTGTTCCTTTTTAACTAACATGTTATTAATGGTTAAGTATTATCCCTTCATGTTTTAGACTTAACCTCATTCCTTTATCACAACCTGATGGCTAAGTGTTCAGGTTTACTTAACCCTACGGTCTAGCCCAGCTAACATATAAAAATTGGCTAAGTGTATTAGATTTTACTTAACCCCAACCTCTAGTCTAGTTAACATATTAATTTGGCTAAGTGTATTAACTTTACTTAACCCCTACAAGTCTCGTTTTGCTACCTCGAGTTTGGTTAAGTGTCTCTATGGACTTAGCCCTTCCATTCTAGCTTAACTGTGTTAAGTTGGTTAAGTGTTCCTATGAACTTAACCCTCCCATTCTAGCTTAGCTTTGTTAAGCGTCGATCTGAACCTAACCCCACCCATCAGTCTATTTATCATGTTGAACTGGTTAAGTGTCTTAGTTAACTTAACCCTACCATTCTTGTTCTAGCTTTAACTAAATAAATTAAAGCCGCTACCACTCACATTAGACAGGTATTGTTGCGACTACTGGATGTGCCGGTTGGTTCCGGGCAGGTTTACATCGCAACTCAGTCTAACCTCGGGCCAGGCATATTCGTGTTTTCTAAGTTCAAAGTGTTTCAATTTATTTTCAAATCAAGTTTTGAAAGTACCCTTTCCGTTCTTCGGATCAGTTAGGGATAGCCAGGGAGAGCAGGAAACTTGTATTTTCCAAACCCAAGCCTAGACACTATCCTCTCTGTCACCCTAGAACTTTCTGGTGTGTCATTAAAAGAGATGTCATTAATAAACCTTTAATTTGTCTAAATTTATATTTCCTCATTCAGGCCAAATTCTATAAGTAAATTATTTCTAATTTACTTATTTCCTAATTACTCTTTTAATGTAAATTGTCTACATTCATTCTTATGGCCCATTTCCCCCTTCTAAATCATATTTATGCTTTTTGGTATGTGGACTATACCAAATTAAGTGTCACTAACCATGATTTTGCTAAACCTGCCCATTACTCCCAATTATGGCAAATTTCACATTTATGCCAATATACTTACCATGCCAAATTAGTTAATCCAATTCCAATTCAACATTCTAATTCTAGACTTATTACTCTAGTTCACTATTCGTGTAAATGCTAGATTTACACGTCAATACTAGATTCAAATTACACATCTTATAATTCATGTCAAATTTATCCAATTTGCATTTCTATGAACATGCCATAATACATGTTCCCAATTTATGCCAATTTCCAAGTTAAACTACGTTTTTATTAAATTTATTATTTTGCCCAAACCGCATTCCCACCGTTCGTATAATCGTGATTCAGTCTAAATAAGGCTAGGTTCGTAGAAAATAGGGAATGGACCAAAGATGCTATGCAAAAGATAGACATACTAACTGGCATAAAAAGGGTTAAATAACGACGTCGGTTCAAGAACATGGGTAGACCTAACTTAATAGGTAAATTCCCAAGGTCTAAAACCAAAGAAAACCAAGAATAGACAGAATAGAGACGTAGGTTCAAGAACATGGGTAGACCTAACTTAATAGGTAAATTCCCAAGGTCTAAAACCAACGAAAACCAAGGATAGACAGAATAGAAAGATCAGGTTTAGACCCAATTTCACAGTCACAAAACTTAAGCAACACTTTCCTAGTCAGGAATCATAGGTGTTTAGTCACAGTTGTCCTTGTTATGTCATAGGCAATAGTTTATGTTTCCAAATCAAAAGCATAAGCTTAGTCAAGGAAATAATTCTCATAGTCACAGTCACAGTCATAGGCAATGTCCATAGTCATAGGCAATGTCCATAGTCATAGGCAAATGTTCATAGTCATAGGCATATGGTTTTAAGGTCCATAGTTTAATAGTCACGGTCTTATTTGTCCTCGAATCATAATAGTTCTTAATTAGGTTCAAGAGTATAGGCACTGATTCGAATAGAGAGAGAGAGAGAGAGTTTTGGCATATTCTTTTATTCCTTTAATTTCATGTCACGAACAAAGAAAAACGTTCAAATCTAAAAATAACTGACTTACAGAGATTAGATCAGAATAGAAAGATGGCGCTGCTAAGATTCGTAGAAAAACAGTCGTTGAAGTCGTTTGAACCTCCTCTTGAATCCTAGCTTGACTTGAACCTTTTCTTGAAAATCTTTTAGCAGCATTTCCTCGTCTTGGTTTATTTTATATATATTATTTATTTATATATTTTAGAGGAGGAGGAGAAGCCATGTCTAACAAGAATCTTTGCAGCATAAGGGTAGAAAAGAATTGTGAATAGAGAAGAAGACCAGGGCTGTTTATATAGTGTTAGGCGGACGAACCTGGTCAGAAAACGTGACCAAATACATCAGAACGAACCAGGTGCAGAAAGCTGGAAAAAGCAGGGGAGTCGACACCCATGTCGACTGGGCAGTCGACATGGGGGGGGGGGTGTCGACTGTGCAGTCGACACCCCTGTCGACTTGACTTGGGCGGGAATTTTCCCGCCCTGCCCCCTGTGCGTTTGAATTCGAATTTGGCTCTAGTTTAAACTGTTTTGAACTTGGAATTTTCTGAAAACTTTGACGGGCCATATCTTGGTCATACGGACTCCGATTTTCGAGCGTATTTTTCCGAGATAAACGCAAAGGCACAGCCCGTTTCCCTTGATTTTGACTTTAACTTTTAATTCTGCCTTGATTTGTGAATCTTAGCGTTACAGAATCACGGGGTTTACATTCTCCCCCACTTAAAAGGATTTCGTCCCCGAAATCTTCAAGTTAGGAGGAATGTGTCCTACCATCCAACCACCCATCTACTCAACCATCCAATCACAGGCATTCACTGTCCTTAAAAGATTTCTAATGCTTTCATGTTTATATGCATAGTGTGTGTATATGTCTTTATCTAATGCAAAATCAGGCGGTCTACTGATTCAGTTGACCTCCTTAATGTGAATCATGTCAGTGCCATGCGTCCAATCATGTATGTGAGCATCCCTAGTTATGTAAATACTACATGCGTGCACAGCCATTCATCCATATGCAACATCCATATGATAACATATCAAGTTCAACTTACAAACAAATACATATCTGTAAATGCAAGATGAAAGCGTCCGAACTTGATCTAGTGTCTAATACGTATGCATATGCATCCACGAGCAACCATTAGCAATCACTTGCAACCACCAACCATAACATGTTTCAAACACATGTTTACATCCATTGGCTTCTACCTAAAGATCGAAGATACAACCTAGAGGATGTACTTTGGAAAGAGGGAAACAAATATGCGTAAAGCTCCCTAAACAAAGAAACCAAGGATGCACCCTTGAGAAAAAGGGTATGATGCTAGTATCTAGCCTTCTTGCGCTTTACTCCACTGTATCTTAACTAATTTAACTTCACGATTGTGAAGTTTCTGATCTCCTTTTCCAAAATAAACAGATATTAACTATGATACCATGTGTACATACCAAGATGGTTTGCGGTCTCTCCTCTTAGCTTATCCATCACGCCATAACTATGAGGGTTAAAAGGTCACTACGCACTTTTTAGAGTGCCTGCCACAACTATTCACTTCTCACGCAAACCACCCTAATCGAACTCGACATTCCTCAAGTACAAGCCCCAAAAGCCTAAACCAATATCAGACAAGCATCCAAGGAATATCTTCTCCGAATTTAGACGATCTACGTGAGATGATATAAGCAAACTCGATAGCTATCCTCAAATCCCTACTAAAATAGACTGGTCGGACCACTAATTGGATTTGAGACTCTAATGGGATCTTTCTACTATACAAGTACTATGGTGCAGAGACTCAACTAGGGAAGTGGATATGAACAAATGCGAAGTGCTAAATCCAAAGGAAAGAGTACTAACAGCAAAACTAGACTCTGCCAACAGAACTTTACTACCTTTCTCCTAGGTACGCTTGGTGGTGAAAGTATGTACTTGCCCTTCTGAAAATCTTGCTCCTCCTTCTTGCCCTTGTCCTTAATTATATGCCCTATCATACCCTAGCAAAGATACTTCCTCTTGTCTTAGGTTTTATAATTTTTCCTCCTTGGTGAGCTAAATCTATATCCATGAATTCCTCATCCTAGGGTTATGCTCTTTAGCCAAACTCCTCATCCCCTTCCGTGTAACCATGTTGACAAATCTCTCGAAAGCTGCTTCCATCGTACAGAAAACCCTATAAGCTTGAAAGAAATCTGGCCGTAAGTGAAACAACCACAGCCCTAGATGGAAGTCGGGTACTACTTTGCCCTTCGATGAGGTTACCTCCTAGAAAACCAGGAGCCCCAGAGACTCAAGAAAGAAGGAGACAAGAATTCAAATAGAGGAAGAGAAGATAATGCGTATGGCTTTGGGGGAATAAGCCTTTAAAACAAATCTTTTCTTTTGAAAATGCTTCTTTTAAAATTGTTTGAAAATAATTTTTCAAATCCTTTATCTGATCTGGTAACCTTCAGCTCTGATACCACGTGTGACACCCCACGTCCGTTAGTGTCACTCACAAAGGGAATGCACTAAGTTCTGTGGAGCATTTAGGGTAAAAGATGTAGATAAATTACAAGACAGACAGAAATTAAACAGCGGAAAATAAAACTTTTCTTTATTGATAAAATAGTTTGTACAAAGATTTCTTTACAATATCAGAGTGTCATCTGTCTTACAAAATAAAGAAGCATAAAAATACATTTATATTCCCCAATGTAACAAGAACCACCCATAGCATCTGAAAAGAGAATCCAAGCAAAACTTCGACAAATCTTCAAGCTAGGAAAAAGTGACAGTCCAACCTAACCTGATCTATACTACTCCCTCCTCTACTACCTTGGGGGGGGGGGGGAACGGAAGAAAAGAAGACGAAAGAAAAACAGAGTCAGACATAAAGCCTGAGTAAGTTCAGTAACTTCTAGCATGTGAACATGGAAAAACAAAACGACATGAATTAACTGAATACAAGATTACACCATGACGATAGGGTCAACAAGTTTAGACAAGGTAATCACAAGATATGCTAAGATAAGATAAACTGGATACGCTCTAATACTTTCGCCGCTTCGCTATTTCCTTTGTTATACTGGTTTCTATATCTCTTCACCGCCTAACTAGTGTCCCAACTAGTAACGATAACGTGATCCCAATCCCTGTAGTTTCCATTGCCATCAGGTATACATTTATTATTTGTTACCTAGATCTAATCTAGGGTTTTCTATCAAGTGCTTTCTAGATTTAACTAGAGTTTACGCTATCTGGTGAACGCTTCTCGAGTTCAGGGTTTATGCCACCTAGTCCAACTAGGGATTACGCTACCTGTCGAACGATGCCCCCAAGTCTAGGACACACTACCTAGAGTGGTATATGTTCCTATACTTCCCCACGCATGTATCGCGAATCGTTATCGCTTGTCTAGATGCACATGTCCTGTAATGTGCGGTCCGAGTCCTGTGACAGGGCAAATCAAGGAATACAGAACTCGGTCGGGAGCTTTCAGATATCTGCGGATGCAGATGCTAAGGTCTGTTTTATTCCAGTGGTTATGGTCCCACTTGACCCCTCCCTCAACTAATGAAAGGCACACCTTGTAAAATGAGAACTATACGCCGGCCCCCGGTGCCCCACTATCCTATGGCCATCCTCACCCATAACTAGATAGCAAGTATATGGTCTTTTGGAGTTCTCCGCCTTTCCGCTTCACGTATCTCGGTTGACTCAAGATGGATGGTAGACGACGAGTTGCTATCACAGGGCTACCGTTTGCTCGCCGAATCACGACGGTCCATCCAAGTCTTTAGGTTGCCATGTATTGCAACCAAGGCATACCCCTGGTTCTTCTACGCAGACCTTAACCTCTGTGGACCCAGGCGGATCATCTGTAGCCTCACAAAGGGATACCAAGAGTACCCTCACGTCCCCTCAAAGCCTCGGGCTTCGTAACCCAATTCGTTGGAGCCTTCTTTTTTATCAGACGGACGTTCGCTCCTCCTCGTGTTATACTAAGAATTACTACTTAGTTTTGTCAACTAAGGTTTACCACTTAGTTTCCAGAATCGTTGTTTTCTTAACTAAGGTTTACTAATTAGCTCCTTTTAACTAAGGTTTACTACTTAGTTCTCTTACCCGTTAGTTTGGATTGGTTAAGTGTCATTAGTCAATTCAAGCTAACTTAACCCTCTTCATTTATCCTGTTAAGCTGGTTAAGTGTCATCAGCAATTCACGTTGACTTAACCCTACCACAAACCAAGTTATATTGGTTAAATATTTCTTATTACTTAACCCTACCCCTTCATCCTGTATTGGTTAAGTGTTCCTTTTTAACTTAACCTTGCCCGTCTGTTTTAACTAACATGTTATTAATGGTTAAGTATTATCCCTTCATGTTTTAGACTTAACCTCATTCCTTTATCACAACCTGATGGCTAAGTGTTCATGTAATGACCCAGATTTCCATAACATCAGAGTTGACTATATACATCATACGTCCAACCCAAATATCACAAAAATACGAGACATTTTTTTTTAGAAGAAAGAGGTAGAAGAAGAACAGAAATAACAACACATAATCTCACATCGCAGCGGAACAAAATATAATATATCACATCTTTGAAATACAAAATCTTAACTGTATAACATACACTTATCAGAGTACAACACTTACAACATAGCGGAACAAACTATAACTAGATAACGCTGAAGCCTCCTGCTCCAAGCTCCTTTAGATATATCTGAAAAATCCTGAACTACTTGACTGCCCGTACAAATTTAGGCACCCAAGAGTTTAGGTAGAACAAAACAAATAAACTCCGGGTCAGTCATGGGACTGGTATGAGTAAACAGTTTCATAAAACTAAATGATATCTCATAAGACCACGCCGCATAACACGGAACGGGTTTTTCCCTTATGAAAATCCAAACACTTGATTCAACTTTATATCAAACTCTTTTGATATTATAATAATGTCTAAATCAATTAAATAACAATCTAGTGGAACGTTTGCATCTCACGTTCCACATATATATACAATCAAAACCGCAAGCACGTATTGGGTATTTGGTTTTCCAACTATGACAAGGTATGGAATCACCTTCCGCTGGTATATCTCTAGAGGAGAATACACCGAGTTCAACAAGAACATCTTGCAACTCAGCCATACATGACCGACCACTCATTTCGCTTGAGTGTATCGAATGTATATCACCAACGATTGGGATCAGCAACCGTTTCCCGAATGGGTCAGCATCGACAATAGATTTTTAGAAGTAAATGAAACTCTAGATCAGGTGATTATACACCCTAATAGGTGCGACCTACATAGCCATGTTGCCTGCCCGATTTCTGTCATTTACCGGTTGAGGAGGCTAGAAGCTACGCTTTATCATCACACCAGATTCACTTCGAATGTCACATCGTCAGATCCATCAAATCACCGA
This sequence comes from Allium sativum, assembly GCA_030737875.1. NCBI lineage: Eukaryota > Viridiplantae > Streptophyta > Magnoliopsida > Asparagales > Amaryllidaceae > Allium > Allium sativum. The sequence goes on along the minus strand of CM060922.1, from coordinate 268,015,521 downwards.
TTGACGTCCTCAACAGTACATTACGTGTTAGCTAAAAGAAGTTTCCTTCTCCGCTTCCACTCTTGGTACGGTTGAAGAAATCAATGTACGTGACCATTCTGGAAATACTCTGTCAGACATTCATCCATACAAGTCACCCAGGAACAGGATGAACCGAAGGTACTATTTCTATTAATAGAAAAGTCCTTGTACTCTACTCCGTCTTCGATTATCTTTATATAATCTGATTCGCACGCTACTGCCAATACGGAGTGGTTCTTCGGATAATAATCCAACCGGTCTCTCCATATTGACAACGATGGTCAAAACTTCGATAGTCTGTGATTTAACTATCGAATAAAACAAGTGTTCATCCAAACATCCAACAATCACTGAAACTTTAATTAATATTCCATTAATTAAATCTCTTTTCTATTTCTTATCAATATTTGTTAACCAAATATTTTCAATAACCATATTGGCCTTATACGTTCTTTGGAAAACATTTCCATATATCGCCTTCTATTATTTTCTATAATAGGAAATATTCATTATTCTATTTCCAAGCTTTGCACATATTTGGGTTAAAACAGATGTTGTGTAAAACATCGTTACGACAACCCAAATACAGTATTTAACTAATTCTTATTCCACATTGATCTTCGAGCCTGAATCTTGCTACTTATCGGTATATCATGAAATCAACCAAGTTGGGGTATAATTACCTCTCAGACCTTGACTGAATAACATTTAACGTCAAAACAGACAAGACTACTTACTCGAATAATCAATACCATACAACTGATTATTCACCTTTAAACACATATACATTTTCTCTTTCTATACCTACGAGATTTTATTCTTATATTTCCCTTTTTATTTTACTATTCTATTTCTAAGTTCGTTTTCTAATCGACTTCTATATATTTTGATATGTTAATTTCTAACTATCAAATTATCTTAAAAATATTCTATCTCCTTAAATTCCCGGAAAAATTCGCCATAACCTCCTTTGTACCGGGAGCATCGGGAAATTTCAAATAGCTTTCCCGGTCCTTCTTATCTCAAAAAAGAAAAAGAAAAAGCCAAGCGGCTTGCCGATACGGCGCATAAAATCTCATATATGAATTAAATACGTACCTTTTTGTCGGGCATTCTATTTATTTCACTTCTATACTTTATTCCATACCTGTCTCCTGTATATTTATGCCTGTCCAATCTATTTTAACTATACCAATCGTTTTAACTCAATTTGTTAATTAAATCTGTTAATTAACTCTTCAGTCTATTTCACCTTCATATTTGAACATGACATGTTCAAATATATTTTAACTGCATATTAACAAATTCTAATTATACTCATACTCTCGTTTCCTTATCGACTTCTTATTCAAATTCCAAATCAATTCTATTTGAATTCTTTTTATTTAAACTTCATTTGAATTCTATTTTCAAATTCTATAGTTTAAAGTCCATTTTAATTTCTATATTCAAATCTATAGTTTAAAGTCCATTTGAATTCTCGGCATTTTTTTATAAACAACGTTTATAACTTCAATTCAAATCCCACCTTTCCATTTATAAACAACGTTTATAAATTCAATTCAAATTCCATCCTTTCATTTATAAACAACTTTATAAATTCGATTCAAATTCCATCCTTTCATTTATAAACAACTTTATAAATTCGATTCAAAAACCCATATTTTTCATTTATAAACAACTTTATAAATTCGATTCAAAACCTATCTTTTCATTTATAAACAACTTTATAAATTCGATTCAAATTCAACCTTTCCATTTATAAACAACTTTATAAATTCAATTACTTGTTTATATATATATTCAAAACAAGTTAATGTTTCTATACTTCATTTAAAATTCAAATTCTATTTATAAAAATAGAATTCCCCTTTTAGATTTCAAATACCCTTTTTGATATTTTTATAAATCAATATCCCAAGCCCAATGATATTTTAAACAATCAATCAACCAATTTTCAATCATTTGATTTTTAACACATCATATATGAATATATATGAAATCAAACAAACAACAACAGATAATATATTTTTGAGGAATCCAGTTGGATTCCTCCAACCTGTTTCCCTGCATCCACAGACGTTAGTCAACATAGTAATACCCATCCTGCTTCGAGGCAGGATATCGCGGTATAGAAGGTCATCCACTAATCATAGCGTGGGGCGTATAGGGTAATCATCCGCTATGAAACTGCGGGCATCCGCTAATGAGACTGCGGGAATCCAACCAATCATCAACCCAATATATATATATAATAGCCCTAAATAACTAATATATATTTTAAATCAACCAAACAATATTCAAACAAGCATAGCAATTATTTTTAACAACTAGAAATAATTCTAATTAAATGGTGAGTGAGGTTTACTCACCGATGATTTTATTTTCTCGATCCATTCTGATTCCCACTTTAATTCCATTGAGAAGTATTTGACGATGCAAAGCCAATGCATCTCGTTTCACTGAGATCTGTTATCGTGTAAATGAATTATACTCATTTACAAGCTTTATATCAAAAATAATTTACTTATTTATTTCATTACATTTTCATGATTAATCACTCTAAATTAAATAAACTATCTTTCTCCTCCTTTTTAAAATGGTCTAGGTCGGCTTAAATAAATTAACTAGACTTACATTAATGAATTGGAGCATACAAAAAAAATGGTATTAAATAAATTATCCAATTTCTTTGATTTCAATTATCCGATTTCACTATAGTCAACTAATTATATTGCTAAATTCATTAAACAACTCACTAACCAAATTTAGAACTCAAATTGCAGTTTTACAAATTAACTCGTGAATTTTAAAACTAAATAAATTTAACTGACTTATTATTAAGATTGATTTCCATACCTAAATTTGTAATTAGGATCATCGCTCCCTGACATGTTTGAATCTGCATCTGGACTGCCCTTTTACGCGACTGTACATCGTCGTTATTCCTCCAGACCCGCCAGAACTTTCTTTCTCCACGTTGAACAAAACTCTAGGCTACTACGAGCCCAACCACACTCCCAATTCCTTCTTCGACCTCATCAGAAATCACGACAGTCCCCTACCAGTAACCACAATTTCCTGACAACAACTCCATCGCTCAACAGTACCATACTTCCTCGTCGTTCTCCTCCACTTGCGAGCCCTAAATAGCCAGACATCGGCAACCTCCGAACCCCAAGTGCTGAACCACCAACGGCGACAGCTGCTCCTACCATTTCGAGGTCACCGTGACCTCACCTGCAAACACTCCTCACCACTGATATCATCGCGAACCTCCCAGTACTTCTCACTCCCAAAATCGAGTTCCAGAAATCGCAGTGCCTATTTCCCCCTCTCGCACCTCAACTACGATGAAATCCGCCTCAGAAAACGACAGAAAACCCACGACGATTTCATCCACACTCGAGCGCCTTTGCTTTGGCAACGAGCTTCAGAAGTTCGCCCCTTTGGAAATCGCGATTTCCACTTTCCCTTTTAAAGGGTGTCGGCCATTTTTATTATCTCGTATGGTTTTGATTTCGCAAATGAAAATAACAGGGAGGCTTTTGATTTTATAAGGAGGAGAATACGATATAAAATGAAAGGGGAGAGGAGCGGCTTCAAATCTGAACAACGAGGCCTCTGTTTTTGGTCTTTGTTGTTCCATTTCTATCCACCAATAAAGGAAATATATTTTATTTTAATTAGTTTTTGATTCGTATCCTTTAAATTAAAATAACTCGTGATTCCAAACTCCTTTCTGAACCCAACAACTGTCCATTCTAGGGTAATACCCCTATTCCGGATACAACGGGATAGGTCACGAAGTCCCATTCGATCATCCTCAACGGATATTAATTTATATTGATATAAATTAAATTTCAAATCTTTTAAATTCTGCGATAATATTATTATCGTTATAAATTCAAATGAAATTTCTCATTAATTAATTGAACTGTATTTAATTCAAATTAAATTTTGAATTCAACTTAATCCATTTTATTATTCTGATAATTTAATATTTTCAATATTAAATTGGAATTTATTTTTAAATCCATAACTCCCTATAAAAATTTGATTTATTTACTTAACTAAATATTTAAATCCATATCAAATATTTTAAAATTTACCCCTAAGAGTCCGGGTCATTACAATCTTCCCCACTTAAAATAATTTCGTCCTCGAAATTGCTAAGGTAGGAAAAGCGCTACAAACCCATTAACTTTCAAAACTTATTTATGTTGATCCTCAACATTTCAAACTTCCTTACGTAACTCTCTTTCGAATAGATCCCTATTCGATAACCCCTCCCTTCGAATAAGTATATTCGATAATCTCTCTATCAAATAACTAGATTCGAAAACCTTTCTTTGAATCAACTATATTCAATTTACTCTATTCAATTTTCTCTTATCAATTAACTCTATTGGATTTAACTCTTTTCGATTAACTCCATCGAATAACTAAATTCGAAAGCTCCTTCGAATAACCAATATTCTATAACTCACTTCGATTAAACTAATCGATAACTCTTTTGATTTACTAAAAATTGATAACTCCTTTCGAATAACCAAATTCGATAATTCCTTTCGAATAAACTATATTCGATAACTCCTTTAATTCTATCTGAATAACCAATATTCGATTTAACTCCATTCGCTTGACTCTAGATCGCAGCGATCACGATGGTTACGCCTGATTCCCCCAGGAAACATCCGACCGTCCTAGGCTATCTACAGCCCTGCAAATTACGCTAGCAGTCGTACGAAATGACAACTTATCCTGAGTAACTATGTTTGACTAATTCTATCTTAGTACTATATTCGATCAACTTTAATTGAATAATTATCATTCAGTTAAATTCTAATTCGATTAATTATGTTCAATTAACTTTATCTGGTTAACTCTTTGTTTGAATAACAAATATTCGATAATTCTAATTGAATAATTAATATTCAATTAACTCTACGGATTAACCCTAACTGATTAACTCTAACTGGTTAATTCTTTCTCTAATCGATTTATCTAACTCTAATCGATTATTTCTAACTCTAATCGACTTTTCCTATTCGAATAACTCCTATTCGATAGCGTTTATTCATTTATAAAGATTTACTTTTAGTAACGGTTCTTCACTTTATAAATGTTCCCTTTAATAACGTTACTTCACTTATACAAGTGTTGTGTACCCCTTCTATTTAGAACTATCGGTGTTAAAAACCAATATCTCTTTTCTATATAAGTTCAGACTTATATATTCCATTTATCAAATGATAAATATTTAATTTAATTTATATACTGTCATTTATAAATTAATCTTTTCTATTTATCTGTTAAAAACAGATTTCCATTTTCTATTCATCTTCTGAGTATTCCTTTGATTAAATTCTATTTATTTAACAAATAAATATCTCATCTATAACATTCTATTTATTTAACAAATAAATATTTCCATTCTAATCTATTTGTAAATGTTTTACAAATATCTCCTTTTAAACTCTATTTGTAAGTGTTTTTACAATTATCTCTCCTTCTATTTGTTTGCACATAACTTCCTTTGTATTTGTGTTACAAATATATTTCCTTTATTCACACCCAATTCATATTCACATTGATTTTACTCAATTTATTCATTTCGATCCATTTAACTTACTTAAGTTAAATTTAATTTCAATCATTCACATTCCCATTAGCTAGTTGCTAATTAACCGTTTTGCCTAGTTCACCCTTTTTATTTGAATATAACTTGTTCAAATATATGTCAACTAAATTATAAACTAATCTAATTATATTTCAACTTGAGTTATATATTCGATTTCGAATATAAATTCTCAATCTTTTCCACTTATTCAAAAACCCAATTTCGATTCAAATTTCCTTTAACTAATTATTTTCCAATTTAGTTAATTCTATTTAACCATTTAAAATATGATTTTTGTTTTAAAAATCATTTCACTTACTTCACTGGAGTTCATATTTATTTTATAACTCAAGTCTATATTTTCCTCATGGCCATTCGGATTTTATTTACTTTAAAAAAAATCCTTTTACTTATATATATAAACCATTGTGGTTTTTAATGGTTTCTGGCGCTGCTTTTCTAAAAATTTGATTTTGACATAACTCAAAATCTATACGACGAAATCCTGATTTTTCTCTTTCATTAGAAAACTATTGTTCAACCGGTCCCGACGATTCTTGTTTCGAAGAATTCCGACTTCAATCGAGTTCTGTATATTAAATTGAAGTTCGAATCGCCAATTTACGAACTACCGCGCTACGGCGAGCTCGTTTTAATTATATTTATAAACGTTCTAACTTTGTTTATAATAAATTCAACTCCATTCTGATATATTTTTAATATATATCCAATCCATTTCATAATATTCCCGATCTACTTCACTTCTAATATTCAGATCCTATATATTTACAATATTCAAATTCCATTTGAATTTCTTTATTCCAACTCATTTGAATTTCCTTCTATTCAATTTCTATTTGAATTTTTCTTCTATTCAAATTCTAATTCAATTTCCTTATCTTCAATTTCTATTAGAAATTCTTATCTTCAATTTCTATTAGAAATCCTTTATTCAAATTCCATTTGAAATCCTTTAGTCAATTTCTATTTAAATTCCTTTGTATTTAAATTCTATTTTAACTCCTTTGAATTCAAATCCTATTAAATTTCACTTTGAATTCAAATTCTATTTAACCAAATTCCATTTGAATTCTAATATTCAAATCTCTATTTGACTTTCTTTATTCAAATCCATTTGAATTCCTTTGAATTCAAATTCTATTTCAATTTTTTCTTATACAATTTCTATTGGAATTTTCTTTATTCAAACTCATTTGAATTCCTTTGAATTCAAATTCTATTTCACTTATATTTGAAATCTATATTCCAATTCCCATTTCAAAATTCCTTTGAAGTTATATAAATATATACATATATTTATCTATCTCAAATTCAAAACATTTGAATTTTCAACAACTTGTTTCTATTCAAACAAATTTCCATCAAAACTTTTCTAAGGCAGCAATTCATTACTTAGAAACTCGAAAATGAACACTGATGATGTTGCGACCATCATCAGAATTATTTCCCAGCTACTGAATGAGTCCAGTGCTATATTTCTTGACATTCATTTAGGAAAAAAAATTTCCAAACTCCCAGGATTCTAAATTCTTAATTCTGGATTGAATTCAATTTCAGTTTATCACATTTGTATATTTGATTTCATATACAAATTCCATTGGTTATATATATAACTATTTCTGTTTTATAATCTAATTCGATTATAATCCTAACAATCAACTTAACTATTTAAAAACAATATCGTGTCCAATCTTCTGTTCAAGTATTTATAAATTCCTATCGACTTCGTGGCGTCCCACGATTCGACCAAAATTTATAATCCACTCAACAGACTAGTCAAGACAATATAAAATAGTTTTTATATCAAATAACAAATACGCTCTCTCGTATATATATATATATATACGTTCAACTCATTCTAGAATACTACTGATCCTATCTCTAATGAGCACATTCCAACAAGCCTAGGTATTCGCTCAACCTAAGCTCTGATACCAACTGTAATGACCCAGATTTCCATAACATCAGAGTTGACTATATACATCATACGTCCAACCCAAATATCACAAAAATACGAGACATTTTTTTTTTAGAAGAAAGAGGTAGAAGAAGAACAGAAATAACAACACATAATCTCACATCGCAGCGGAACAAAATATAATATATCACATCTTTGAAATACAAAATCTTAACTGTATAACATACACTTATCAGAGTACAACACTTACAACATAGCGGAACAAACTAAAACTAGATAACGTTGAAGCCTCCTGCTCCAAGCTCCTTTAGATATATCTGAAAAATCCTGAACTACTTGACTGCCCGTACAAATTTAGGCACCCAAGAGTTTAGGTAGAACAAAACAAATAAACTCCGGGTCAGTCATGGGACTGGTATGAGTAAACAGTTTCAGAAAACTAAATGATATCTCATAAGACCACGCCGCATAACACGGAACGGGTTTTTCCCTTATGAAAATCCAAACACTTGATTCAACTTTATATCAAACTCTTTTGATATTATAATAATGTCTAAATCAATTAAATAACAATCTAGTGGAACGTTTGCATCTCACGTTCCACATATATATACAATCAAAACCGCAAGCACGTATTGGGTATTTGGTTTTCCAACTATGACAAGGTATGGAATCACCTTCCGCTGGTATATCTCTAGAGGAGAATACACCGAGTTCAACAAGAACATCTTGCAACTCAGCCACACATGACCGACCACTCATTTCGCTTGAGTGTATCGAATGTATATCACCAACGATTGGGATCAGCAACCGTTTCCCGAATGGGTCAGCATCGACAATAGATTTTTAGAAGTAAATGAAACTCTAGATCAGGTGATTATACACCCTAATAGGTGCGACCTACATAGCCATGTTGCCTGCCCGATTTCTGTCATTTACCGGTTGAGGAGGCTAGAAGCTACGCTTTATCATCACACCAGATTCACTTCGAATGTCACATCGTCAGATCCATCAAATCACCGATTGACGTCCTGAACAATACATTACGGTTTAGCTAAAAGAAGTTTCCTTCTCCGCTTCCACTCTTGGTACGGTTGAAGAAATCAATGTACGTGACCATTCTGGAAATACTCTGTCAGACATTCATCCATACAAGTCACCCAGGAACAGGATGAACCGAAGGTACTATTTCTATTAATAGAAAAGTCCTTGTACTCTACTCCGTCTTCGATTATCTTTATATAATCTGATTCGCACGCTACTGCCAATACGGAGTGGTTCTTCGGATAATAATCCAACCGGTCTCTCCATATTGACAACGATGGTCAAAACTTCGATAGTCTGTGATTTAACTATCGAATAAAAACAAGTGTTTCGATAGTCGATGATTTAACTATCGAATAAAACAAGTGTTCATCCAAACATCCAACAATCACTGAAACTTTAATTAATATTCCATTAATTAAATCTCTTTTCTATTTCTTATCAATATTTGTTAACCAAATATTTTCAATAACCATATTGGCCTTATACGTTCTTTGGAAAACATTTCCATATACCGCCTTCTATTATTTTCTATACTAGGAAATATTCATTATTCTATTTCCAAGCTTTGCACATATTTGGGTTAAAACAGATGTTGCGTAAAACATCGTTACGACAACCCAAATACAGTATTTAACTAATTCTTATTCCACATTGATCTTCGAGCCTGAATCTTGCTACTTATCGGTATATCATGAAATCAACCAAGTTGGGGTATAATTACCTCTCAGACCTTGACTGAATAACATTTAACGTCAAAACAGACAAGACTACTTACTCGAATAATCAATACCATACAATTGATTATTCACCTTTAAACACATATACATTTTCTCTTTCTATACCTACGAGATTTTATTCTTATATTTCCCTTTTTATTTTACTATTCTATTTCTAAGTTCGTTTTCTAATCGACTTCTATATATTTTGATATGTTAATTTCTAACTATCAAATTATCTTAAAAATATTCTATCTCCTTAAATTCCCGGAAAAATTCGCCATAACCTCCTTTGTACCGGGAGCATCGGGAAATTTCAAATAGCTTTCCCGGTCCTTCTTATCTCAAAAAAGAAAAAGAAAAAGCCAAGCGGCTTGCCGATACGGCGCATAAAATCTCATATATGAATTAAATACGTACCTTTTTGTCGGGCATTCTATTTATTTCACTTCTATACTTTATTCCATACTTGTCTCCTGTATATTTATGCTTGTCCAATCTATTTTAACTATACCAATCGTTTTAACTCAATTTGTTAATTAAATCTGTTAATTAACTCTTCAGTCTATTTCACTTTCATATTTGAACATGACATGTTCAAATATATTTTAACTGCATATTAACAAATTCTAATTATACTCATACTCTCGTTTCCTTATCGACTTCTTATTCAAATTCCAAATCAATTCTATTTGAATTCTTTTTATTTAAACTTCATTTGAATTCTATTTTCAAATTCTATAGTTTAAAGTCCATTTTAATTTCTATATTCAAATCTATAGTTTAAAGTCCATTTGAATTCTCGGCATTTTTTTATAAACAACGTTTATAACTTCAATTCAAATCCCACCTTTCCATTTATAAACAACGTTTATAAATTCAATTCAAATTCCATCCTTTCATTTATAAACAACTTTATAAATTCGATTCAAATTCCATCCTTTCATTTATAAACAACTTTATAAATTCGATTCAAAAACCCATATTTTTCATTTATAAACAACTTTATAAATTCGATTCAAAACCTATCTTTTCATTTATAAACAACTTTATAAATTCGATTCAAATTCCACCTTTCCATTTATAAACAACTTTATAAATTCAATTACTTGTTTATATATATATTCAAAACAAGTTAATGTTTCTATACTTCATTTAAAATTCAAATTCTATTTATAAAAATAGAATTCCCCTTTTAGATTTCAAATACCCTTTTTGATATTTTTATAAATCAATATCCCAAGCCCAGTGATATTTTAAACAATCAATCAACCAATTTTCAATCATTTGATTTTTAACACATCATATATGAATATATATGAAATCAAACAAACAACAACAGATAATATATTTTTGAGGAATCCAGTTGGATTCCTCCAACCTGTTTCCCTGCATCCACAGACGTTAGTCAACATAGTAATACCCATCCTGCTTCGAGGCAGGATATCGCGGTATAGAAGGTCATCCACTAATCATAGCGTGGGGCGTATAGGGTAATCATCCGCTATGAAACTGCGGGCATCCGCTAATGAGACTGCGGGAATCCAACCAATCATCAACCCAATATATATATATAATAGCCCTAAATAACTAATATATATTTTAAATCAACCAAACAATATTCAAACAAGCATAGCAATTATTTTTAACAACTAGAAATAATTCTAATTAAATGGTGAGTGAGGTTTACTCACCGATGATTTTATTTTCTCGATCCATTCTGATTCCCACTTTAATTCCATTGAGAAGTATTTGACGATGCAAAGCCAATGCATCTCGTTTCACTGAGATCTATTATCGTGTAAATGAATTATACTCATTTACAAGCTTTATCAAAAATAATTTACTTATTTATTTCATTACATTTTCATGATTAATCACTCTAAATTAAATAAACTATCTTTCTCCTCCTTTTTAAAATGGTCTAGGTCGGCTTAAATAAATTAACTAGACTTACATTAATGAATTGGAGCATACAAAAAAAATGGTATTAAATAAATTATCCAATTTCTTTGATTTCAATTATCCGATTTCACTATAGTCAACTAATTATATTGCTAAATTCATTAAACAACTCACTAACCAAATTTAGAACTCAAATTGCAGTTTTACAAATTAACTCGTGAATTTTAAAACTAAATAAATTTAACTGACTTATTATTAAGATTGATTTCCATACCTAAATTTGTAATTAGGATCATCGCTCCCTGACATGTTTGAATCTGCATCTGGACTGCCCTTTTACGCGACTGTACATCGTCGTTATTCCTCCAGACCCGCCAGAACTTTCTTTCTCCACGTTGAACAAAACTCTAGGCTACTACGAGCCCAACCACACTCCCAATTCCTTCTTCGACCTCATCAGAAATCACGACAGTCCCCTACCAGTAACCACAATTTCCTGACAACAACTCCATCGCTCAACAGTACCATACTTCCTCGTCGTTCTCCTCCACTTGCGAGCCCTAAATAGCCAGACATCGGCAACCTCCGAACCCCAAGTGCTGAACCACCAACGGCGACAGCTGCTCCTACCATTTCGAGGTCACCGTGACCTCACCTGCAAACACTCCTCACCACTGATATCATCGCGAACCTCCCAGTACTTCTCACTCCCAAAATCGAGTTCCAGAAATCGCAGTGCCTATTTCCCCCTCTCGCACCTCAACTACGATGAAATCCGCCTCAGAAAACGACAGAAAACCCACGACGATTTCATCCACACTCGAGCGCCTTTGCTTTGGCAACGAGCTTCAGAAGTTCGCCCCTTTGGAAATCGCGATTTCCACTTTCCCTTTTAAAGGGTGTCAGCCATTTTTATTATCTCGTATGGTTTTGATTTCGCAAATGAAAATAACAGGGAGGCTTTTGATTTTATAAGGAGGAGAATACGATATAAAATGAAAGGGGAGAGGAGCGGCTTCAAATCTGAACAACGAGGCCTCTGTTTTTGGTCTTTGTTGTTCCATTTCTATCCACCAATAAAGGAAATATATTTTATTTTAATTAGTTTTTGATTCGTATCCTTTAAATTAAAATAACTCGTGATTCCAAACTCCCTTCTGAACCCAACAACTGTCCATTCTAGGGTAATACCCCTATTCCGGATACAACGGGATAGGTCACGAAGTCCCATTCGATCATCCTCAACGGATATTAATTTATATTGATATAAATTAAATTTCAAATCTTTTAAATTCTGCGATAATATTATTATCGTTATAAATTCAAATGAAATTTCTCATTAATTAATTGAACTGTATTTAATTCAAATTAAATTTTGAATTCAACTTAATCCATTTTCTTATTCTGATAATTTAATATTTTCAATATTAAATTGGAATTTATTTTTAAATCCATAACTCCCTATAAAAATTTGATTTATTTACTTAACTAAATATTTAAATCCATATCAAATATTTTAAAATTTACCCCTAAGAGTCCGGGTCATTACAATCTTCCCCACTTAAAATAATTTCGTCCTCGAAATTGCTAAGGTAGGAAAAGCGCTACAAACCCATTAACTTTCAAAACTTATTTATGTTGATCCTCAACATTTCAAACTTCCTTACGTAACTCTCTTTCGAATAGATCCCTATTCGATAACCCCTCCCTTCGAATAAGTATATTCGATAATCTCTCTATCAAATAACTAGATTCGAAAACCTTTCTTTGAATCAACTATATTCAATTTACTCTATTCAATTTTCTCTTATCAATTAACTCTATTCGATTTAACTCTTTTCGATTAACTCCATCGAATAACTAAATTCGAAAGCTCCTTCGAATAACCAATATTCTATAACTCACTTCGATTAAACTAATCGATAACTCTTTTGATTTACTAAAAATTGATAACTCCTTTCGAATAACCAAATTCGATAATTCCTTTCGAATAAACTATATTCGATAACTCCTTTAATTCTATCTGAATAACCAATATTCGATTTAACTCCATTCGCTTGACTCTAGATCGCAGCGATCACGATGGTTACGCCTGATTCCCCCAGGAAACATCCGACCGTCCTAGGCTATCTACAGCCCTGCAAATTACGCTAGCAGTCGTACGAAATGACAACTTATCCTGAGTAACTATGTTTGACTAATTCTATCTTAGTACTATATTCGATCAACTTTAATTGAATAATTATCATTCAGTTAAATTCTAATTCGATTAATTATGTTCAATTAACTTTATCTGGTTAACTCTTTGTTTGAATAACAAATATTCGATAATTCTAATTGAATAATTAATATTCAATTAACTCTACGGATTAACCCTAACTGATTAACTCTAACTGGTTAATTCTTTCTCTAATCGATTTATCTAACTCTAATCGATTATTTCTAACTCTAATCGACTTTTCCTATTCGAATAACTCCTATTCGATAGCGTTTATTCATTTATAAAGATTTACTTTTAGTAACGGTTCTTCACTTTATAAATGTTCCCTTTAATAACGTTACTTCACTTATACAAGTGTTGTGTACCCCTTCTATTTAGAACTATCGGTGTTAAAAACCAATATCTCTTTTCTATATAAGTTCAGACTTATATATTCCATTTATCAAATGATAAATATTTAATTTAATTTATATACTGTCATTTATAAATTAATCTTTTCTATTTATCTGTTAAAAACAGATTTCCATTTTCTATTCATCTTCTGAGTATTCCTTTGATTAAATTCTATTTATTTAACAAATAAATATCTCATCTATAACATTCTATTTATTTAACAAATAAATATTTCCATTCTAATCTATTTGTAAATGTTTTACAAATATCTCCTTTTAAACTCTATTTGTAAGTGTTTTTACAATTATCTCTCCTTCTATTTGTTTGCACATAACTTCCTTTGTATTTGTGTTACAAATATATTTCCTTTATTCACACCCAATTCATATTCACATTGATTTTACTCAATTTATTCATTTCGATCCATTTAACTTACTTAAGTTAAATTTAATTTCAATCATTCACATTCCCATTAGCTAGTTGCTAATTAACCGTTTTGCCTAGTTCACCCTTTTTATTTGAATATAACTTGTTCAAATATATGTCAACTAAATTATAAACTAATCTAATTATATTTCAACTTGAGTTATATATTCGATTTCGAATATAAATTCTCAATCTTTTCCACTTATTCAAAAACCCAATTTCGATTCAAATTTCCTTTAACTAATTATTTTCCAATTTAGTTAATTCTATTTAACCATTTAAAATATGATTTTTGTTTTAAAAATCATTTCACTTACTTCACTGGAGTTCATATTTATTTTATAACTCAAGTCTATATTTTCCTCATGGCCATTCGGATTTTATTTACTTTAAAAAAAATCCTTTTACTTATATATATAAACCATTGTGGTTTTTAATGGTTTCTGGCGCTGCTTTTCTAAAAATTTGATTTTGACATAACTCAAAATCTATACGACGAAATCCTGATTTTTCTCTTTCATTAGAAAACTATTGTTCAACCGGTCCCGACGATTCTTGTTTCGAAGAATTCCGACTTCAATCGAGTTCTGTATATTAAATTGAAGTTCGAATCGCCAATTTACGAACTACCGCGCTACGGCGAGCTCGTTTTAATTATATTTATAAACGTTCTAACTTTGTTTATAATAAATTCAACTCCATTCTGATATATTTTTAATATATATCCAATCCATTTCATAATATTCCCGATCTACTTCACTTCTAATATTCAGATCCTATATATTTACAATATTCAAATTCCATTTGAATTTCTTTATTCCAACTCATTTGAATTTCCTTCTATTCAATTTCTATTTGAATTTTTCTTCTATTCAAATTCTAATTCAATTTCCTTATCTTCAATTTCTATTAGAAATTCTTATCTTCAATTTCTATTAGAAATCCTTTATTCAAATTCCATTTGAAATCCTTTAGTCAATTTCTATTTAAATTCCTTTGTATTTAAATTCTATTTTAACTCCTTTGAATTCAAATCCTATTAAATTTCACTTTGAATTCAAATTCTATTTAACCAAATTCCATTTGAATTCTAATATTCAAATCTCTATTTGACTTTCTTTATTCAAATCCATTTGAATTCCTTTGAATTCAAATTCTATTTCAATTTTTTCTTATACAATTTCTATTGGAATTTTCTTTATTCAAACTCATTTGAATTCCTTTGAATTCAAATTCTATTTCACTTATATTTGAAATCTATATTCCAATTCCCATTTCAAAATTCCTTTGAAGTTATATAAATATATACATATATTTATCTATCTCAAATTCAAAACATTTGAATTTTCAACAACTTGTTTCTATTCAAACAAATTTCCATCAAAACTTTTCTAAGGCAGCAATTCATTACTTAGAAACTCGAAAATGAACACTGATGATGTTGCGACCATCATCAGAATTATTTCCCAGCTACTGAATGAGTCCAGTGCTATATTTCTTGACATTCATTTAGGAAAAATATTTTCCAAACTCCCAGGATTTTAAATTCTTAATTCTGGATTGAATTCAATTTCAGTTTATCACATTTGTATATTTGATTTCATATACAAATTCCATTGGTTATATATATAACTATTTCTGTTTTATAATCTAATTCGATTATAATCCTAACAATCAACTTAACTATTTAAAAACAATATCGTGTCCAATCTTCTGTTCAAGTGTTTATAAATTCCTATCGACTTCGTGGCGTCCCACGATTCGACCAAAATTTATAATCCACTCAACAGACTAGTCAACACAATATAAAATAGTTTTTATATCAAATAACAAATACGCTCTCTCGTATATATATATATATATATATATATATATATATATATATATATATACGTTCAACTCATTCTAGGATACTACTGATCCTATCTCTAATGAGCACATTCCAACAAGCCTAGGTATTCGCTCAACCTAAGCTCTGATACCAACTGTAATGACCCAGATTTCCATAACATCAGAATTGACTATATACATCATACGTCCAACCCAAATATCACAAAAATACGAGACATTTTTTTTTTAGAAGAAAGAGGTAGAAGAAGAACAGAAATAACAACACATAATCTCACATCGCAGCGGAACAAAATATAATATATCACATCTTTGAAATACAAAATCTTAACTGTATAACATACACTTATCAGAGTACAACACTTACAACATAGCGGAACAAACTATAACTAGATAACGCTGAAGCCTCCTGCTCCAAGCTCCTTTAGATATATCTGAAAAATCCTGAACTACTTGACTGCCCGTACAAATTTAGGCACCCAAGAGTTTAGGTAGAACAAAACAAATAAACTCCGGGTCAGTTATGGGACTGGTATGAGTAAACAGTTTCAGAAAACTAAATGATATCTCATAAGACCACGCCGCATAACACGGAATGGGTTTTTCCCTTATGAAAATCCAAACACTTGATTCAACTTTATATCAAACTCTTTTGATATTATAATAATGTCTAAATCAATTAAATAACAATCTAGTGGAACGTTTGCATCTCACGTTCCACATATATATACAATCAAAACCGCAAGCACGTATTGGGTATTTGGTTTTCCAACTATGACAAGGTATGGAATCACCTTCCGCTGGTATATCTCTAGAGGAGAATACACCGAGTTCAACAAGAACATCTTGCAACTCAGCCACACATGACCGACCACTCATTTCGCTTGAGTGTATCGAATGTATATCACCAACGATTGGGATCAGCAACCGTTTCCCGAATGGGTCAGCATCGACAATAGATTTTTAGAAGTAAATGAAACTCTAGATCAGGTGATTATACACCCTAATAGGTGCGACCTACATAGCCATGTTGCCTGCCCGATTTCTGTCATTTACCGGTTGAGGAGGCTAGAAGCTACGCTTTATCATCACACCAGATTCACTTCGAATGTCACATCGTCAGATCCATCAAATCACCGATTGACGTCCTCAACAGTACATTACGTGTTAGCTAAAAGAAGTTTCCTTCTCCGCTTCCACTCTTGGTACGGTTGAAGAAATCAATGTACGTGACCATTCTGGAAATACTCTGTCAGACATTCATCCATACAAGTCACCCAGGAACAGGATGAACCGAAGGTACTATTTCTATTAATAGAAAAGTCCTTGTACTCTACTCCGTCTTCGATTATCTTTATATAATCTGATTCGCACGCTACTGCCAATACGGAGTGGTTCTTCGGATAATAATCCAACCGGTCTCTCCATATTGACAACGATGGTCAAAACTTCGATAGTCTGTGATTTAACTATCGAATAAAAACAAGTGTTTCGATAGTCGATGATTTAACTATCGAATAAAACAAGTGTTCATCCAAACATCCAACAATCACAGAAACTTTAATTAATATTCCATTAATTAAATCTCTTTTCTATTTCTTATCAATATTTGTTAACCAAATATTTTCAATAACCATATTGGCCTTATACGTTCTTTGGAAAACATTTCCATATATCGCCTTCTATTATTTTCTATACTAGGAAATATTCATTATTCTATTTCCAAGCTTTGCACATATTTGAGTTAAAACAGATATTGTGTAAAACATCGTTACGACAACCCAAATACAGTATTTAACTAATTCTTATTCCACATTGATCTTCGAGCCTGAATCTTGCTACTTATCGGTATATCATGAAATCAACCAAGTTGGGGTATAATTACCTCTCAGACCTTGACTGAATAACATTTAACGTCAAAACAGACAAGACTACTTACTCGAATAATCAATACCATACAACTGATTATTCACCTTTAAACACATATACATTTTCTCTTTCTATACCTACGAGATTTTATTCTTATATTTCCCTTTTTATTTTACTATTCTATTTCTAAGTTCGTTTTCTAATCGACTTCTATATATTTTGATATGTTAATTTCTAACTATCAAATTATCTTAAAAATATTCTATCTCCTTAAATTCCCGGAAAAATTCGCCATAACCTCCTTTGTACCGGGAGCATCGGGAAATTTCAAATAGCTTTCCCGGTCCTTCTTATCTCAAAAAAGAAAAAGAAAAAGCCAAGCGGCTTGCCGATACGGCGCATAAAATCTCATATATGAATTAAATACGTACCTTTTTGTCGGGCATTCTATTTATTTCACTTCTATACTTTATTCCATACATGTCTCCTGTATATTTATGCCTGTCCAATCTATTTTAACTATACCAATCGTTTTAACTCAATTTGTTAATTAAATCTGTTAATTAACTCTTCAGTCTATTTCACCTTCATATTTGAACATGACATGTTCAAATATATTTTAACTGCATATTAACAAATTCTAATTATACTCATACTCTCGTTTCCTTATCGACTTCTTATTCAAATTCCAAATCAATTCTATTTGAATTCTTTTTATTTAAACTTCATTTGAATTCTATTTTCAAATTCTATAGTTTAAAGTCCATTTTAATTTCTATATTCAAATCTATAGTTTAAAGTCCATTTGAATTCTCGGCATTTTTTTATAAACAACGTTTATAACTTCAATTCAAATCCCACCTTTCCATTTATAAACAACGTTTATAAATTCAATTCAAATTCCATCCTTTCATTTATAAACAACTTTATAAATTCGATTCAAATTCCATCCTTTCATTTATAAACAACTTTATAAATTCGATTCAAAAACCCATATTTTTCATTTATAAACAACTTTATAAATTCGATTCAAAACCTATCTTTTCATTTATAAACAACTTTATAAATTCGATTCAAATTCCACCTTTCCATTTATAAACAACTTTATAAATTCAATTACTTGTTTATATATATATTCAAAACAAGTTAATGTTTCTATACTTCATTTAAAATTCAAATTCTATTTATAAAAATAGAATTCCCCTTTTAGATTTCAAATACCCTTTTTGATATT
This sequence comes from Allium sativum, assembly GCA_030737875.1. Classification (NCBI taxonomy): domain Eukaryota; kingdom Viridiplantae; phylum Streptophyta; class Magnoliopsida; order Asparagales; family Amaryllidaceae; genus Allium; species Allium sativum. Next base: position 267,996,279 of record CM060922.1, on the reverse strand, counting down.
TTTATAAATCAATATCCCAAGCCTAGTGATATTTTAAACAATCAATCAACCAATTTTCAATCATTTGATTTTTAACACATCATATATGAATATATATGAAATCAAACAAACAACAACAGATAATATATTTTTGAGGAATCCAGTTGGATTCCTCCAACCTGTTTCCCTGCATCCACAGACGTTAGTCAACATAGTAATACCCATCCTGCTTCGAGGCAGGATATCACTGTATAGAAGGTCATCCACTAATCATAGCGTGGGGCGTATAGGGTAATCATCCGCTATGAAACTGCGGGCATCCGCTAATGAGACTGCGGGAATCCAACCAATCATCAACCCAATATATATATATAATAGCCCTAAATAACTAATATATATTTTAAATCAACCAAACAATATTCAAACAAGCATAGCAATTATTTTTAACAACTAGAAATAATTCTAATTAAATGGTGAGTGAGGTTTACTCACCGATGATTTTATTTTCTCGATCCATTCTGATTCCCACTTTAATTCCATTGAGAAGTATTTGACGATGCAAAGCCAATGCATCTCGTTTCACTGAGATCTGTTATCGTGTAAATGAATTATACTCATTTACAAGCTTTATATCAAAAATAATTTACTTATTTATTTCATTACATTTTCATGATTAATCACTCTAAATTAAATAAACTATCTTTCTCCTCCTTTTTAAAATGGTCTAGGTCGGCTTAAATAAATTAACTAGACTTACATTAATGAATTGGAGCATACAAAAAAAATGGTATTAAATAAATTATCCAATTTCTTTGATTTCAATTATCCGATTTCACTATAGTCAACTAATTATATTGCTAAATTCATTAAACAACTCACTAACCAAATTTAGAACTCAAATTGCAGTTTTACAAATTAACTCGTGAATTTTAAAACTAAATAAATTTAACTGACTTATTATTAAGATTGATTTCCATACCTAAATTTGTAATTAGGATCATCGCTCCCTGACATGTTTGAATCTGCATCTGGACTGCCCTTTTACGCGACTGTACATCGTCGTTATTCCTCCAGACCCGCCAGAACTTTCTTTCCCCACGTTGAACAAAACTCTAGGCTACTACGAGCCCAACCACACTCCCAATTCCTTCTTCGACCTCATCAGAAATCACGACAGTCCCCTACCAGTAACCACAATTTCCTGACAACAACTCCATCGCTCAACAGTACCATACTTCCTCGTCGTTCTCCTCCACTTGCGAGCCCTAAATAGCCAGACATCGGCAACCTCCGAACCCCAAGTGCTGAACCACCAACGGCGACAGCTGCTCCTACCATTTCGAGGTCACCGTGACCTCACCTGCAAACACTCCTCACCACTGATATCATCGCGAACCTCCCAGTACTTATCACTCCCAAAATCGAGTTCCAGAAATCGCAGTGCCTATTTCCCCCTCTCGCACCTCAACTACGATGAAATCCGCCTCAGAAAACGACGGAAAACCCACGACGATTTCATCCACACTCGAGCGCCTTTGCTTTGGCAACGAGCTTCAGAAGTTCGCCCCTTTGGAAATCGCGATTTCCACTTTCCCTTTTAAAGGGTGTCGGCCATTTTTATTATCTCGTATGGTTTTGATTTCGCAAATGAAAATAACAGGGAGGCTTTTGATTTTATAAGGAGGAGAATACGATATAAAATGAAAGGGGAGAGGAGCGGCTTCAAATCTGAACAACGAGGCCTCTGTTTTTGGTCTTTGTTATTCCATTTCTATCCACCAATAAAGGAAATATATTTTATTTTAATTAGTTTTTGATTCGTATCCTTTAAATTAAAATAACTCGTGATTCCAAACTCCTTTCTGAACCCAACAACTGTCCATTCTAGGGTAATACCCCTATTCCGGATACAACGGGATAGGTCACGAAGTCCCATTCGATCATCCTCAACGGATATTAATTTATATTGATATAAATTAAATTTCAAATCTTTTAAATTCTGCGATAATATTATTATCGTTATAAATTCAAATGAAATTTCTCATTAATTAATTGAACTGTATTTAATTCAAATTAAATTTTGAATTCAACTTAATCCATTTTCTTATTCTGATAATTTAATATTTTCAATATTAAATTGGAATTTATTTTTAAATCCATAACTCCCTATAAAAATTTGATTTATTTACTTAACTAAATATTTAAATCCATATCAAATATTTTAAAATTTACCCCTAAGAGTCCGGGTCATTACAGTTCAGGTTTACTTAACCCTATGGTCTAGCCTAGCTAACATATCAAAATTGGCTAAGTGTATTAGATTTTACTTAACCCCAACCTCTAGTCTAGTTAACATATTAATTTGGCTAAGTGTATTAACTTTACTTAACCCCTACAAGTCTCGTTTTGCTACCTCGAGTTTGGTTAAGTGTCTCTATGGACTTAGCCCTTCCATTCTAGCTTAACTGTGTTAAGTTGGTTAAGTGTTCCTATGGACTTAACCCTCCCATTCTAGCTTAGCTATGTTAAGCGTCGGTCTGAACCTAACCCCACCCATCAGTCTATTTATCATGTTGAACTGGTTAAGTGTCTTAGTTAACTTAACCCTACCATTCTTGTTCTAGCTTTAACTAAATAAATTAAAGCCGCTACCACTCACATTAGACAGGTATTGTTGCGACTACTGGATGTGCCGGTTGGTTCCGGGCAGGTTTACATCGCAACTCAGTCTAACCTCGGGCCAGGCATATTCGTGTTTTCTAAGTTCAAAGGGTTTCAATTTATTTTCAAATCAAGTTTTGAAAGTACCCATTCCGTTCTTCGGATCAGTTAGGGATAGCCAGGGAGAGCAGGAAACTTGTATTTTCCAAACCCAAGCCTAGACACTATCCTCTCTGTCACCCTAGAACTTTCTGGTGTGTCATTAAAAGAGATGTCATTAATAAACCTTTAATTTGTCTAAATTTATATTTCCTCATTCAGGCCAAATTCTATAAGTAAATTATTTCTAATTTACTTATTTCCTAATTACTCTTTTAATGTAAATTGTCTACATTCATTCTTATGGCCCATTTCCCCCTTCTAAATCATATTTATGCTTTTTGGTATGTGGACTATACCAAATTAAGTGTCACTAACCATGATTTTGCTAAACCTGCCAATTACTCCCAATTATAGCAAATTTCACATTTATGCCAATATACTTACCGTGCCAAATTAGTTAATCCAATTCAACATTCTAATTCTAGACTTATTACTCTCGTTCACTATTCGTGTAAATGCTAGATTTACACGTCAATACTAGATTCAAATTACACATCTTATAATTCATGTCAAATTTATCCAATTTGCATTTCTATGAACATGCCATAATACATGTTCCCAATTTATGCCAATTTCCAAGTTAAACTACGTTTTTAGTAAATTTCTTATTTTGCCCAAACCGCATTCCCACCGTTCGTATAATCGTGATTCAGTCTAAATAAGGCTAGGTTCGTAGAAAATAGGTAATGGACCAAAGATGCTATGCAAAAGATAGACATACTAACTGGCATAAAAAGGGTTAAATAACGACGTCGGTTCAAGAACATGGGTAGACCTAACTTAATAGGTAAATTCCCAAGGTCTAAAACCAAAGAAAACCAAGAATAGACAGAATAGAGACGTAGGTTCAAGAACATGGGTAGACCTAACTTAATAGGTAAATTCCCAAGGTCTAAAACCAACGAAAACCAAGGATAGACAGAATAGAAAGATCAGGTTTAGACCCAATTTCACAGTCACAAAACTTAAGCAACACTTTCCTAGTCAGGAATCATAGGTGTTTAGTCACAGTTGTCCTTGTTATGTCATAGGCAATAGTTTATGTTTCCAAATCAAAAGCATAAGCTTAGTCAAGGAAATAATTCTCATAGTCACAGTCACAGGCAATGTCCATAGTCATAGGCAATGTCCATAGTCATAGGCAATGTTCATAGTCATAGGCAAATGTTCATAGTCATAGGCATATGGTTTTAAGGTCCATAGTTTCATAGTCACGGTCTTATTTGTCCTCGAATCATAACAGTTCTTAATTAGGTTCAAGAGTATAGGCACTGATTCGAATAGAGAGAGAGAGAGATTTGGCATATTCTTTTATTCCTTTAATTTCATGTCACGAACAAAGAAAAACGTTCAAATCTAAAAATAACTGACTTACAGAGATTAGATCAGAATAGAAAGATGGCGCTGCTAAGATTCGTAGAAAAACAGTCGTTGAAGTCGTTTGAACCTCCTCTTGAATCCTAGCTTGACTTGAACCTTTTCTTGAAAATCTTTTAGCAGCATTTCCTCGTCCTGGTTTATTTTATATATATTATTTATTTATATATTTTAGAGGAGGAGGAGAAGCCATGTCTAACAAGAATCTTTGCAGCATAAGGGTAGAAAAGAATTGTGAATAGAGAAGAAGACCAGGGCTGTTTATATAGTGTTAGGCGGACGAACCTGGTCAGAAAACGTGACCAAATACATCAGAACGAACCAGGTGCAGAAAGCTGGAAAAAGCAGGGGAGTCGACACCCATGTCGACTGGGCAGTCGACATGGGAGGGGGGTTGGTGTCGACTGTGCAGTCGACACCCCTGTCGAATTGACCTGGGCGGGAATTTTCCCGCCCTGCCCCCTGTGCGTTTGAATTCGAATTTGGCTCTAGTTTAAACTGTTTTGAACTGGGAATTTTCTGAAAACTTTGACGGGCCATATCTTGGTCATACGGACTCCGATTTTCGAAAATTCGGACTCTATTTCGCGTATTTTTCCGAGACGAACGCAAAGGCACAGCCCGTTTCCCTTGATTTTGATTTTAACTTTTAATTCTGCCTTGATTTGTGAATCTTAGCGTTACAGAATCACGAGGTGTTACATATTATGTACTGGCTCTGGTTTTGATGATGTAATCAAATATATGTATTTTCCGCTGCAATGAAATAAAGTTTTTAATTTTTCAAGTACTGTTGTAACAACCCGAAAATCTGGGCCAGTTTAAAATTTTTATTTTGGCAATTTTGGCGAATTTTGATTATTTAAATTAGATTATTTTAAATAATATCGACGAGAAATTTTATTTTGAATATATTAGAACGTATATATTATATACGTCGTCGTTAGAATATAAATAATTATATATATAATTATAAATAAAATTGAAAATGGCGCGGTAGTTCGATAATTCGATTTCAAACTTCAATTGAATGTACCGGGTGCAAAACAATCCGGATTTTAGTGAAACCAAAAACATTAGGATCTAATTGATAATATCTTTCCAACGAATCCGAAAAATCAAAATTTCATAGCGGGAATCAAAAGATATGTCCAGTTGAAAATTCTGAATAGTCGCTATGGAATTCAGGCCCTTAAAAATGGGAATTTTGCAAACGCTCTCGGATTTCGACGAAACCAGTTTTGTTGGGTCCGTGATGTTAAATTATTGCTAGGTTTCAAATTTCATAATTTTTCGAATCAATATGTGAGCGTGGCAAAGGAAAACGCGTTTGACCAGTTTCAGTTGATTTTAATCGACTGGAAAATGGCCATTTTTCAAACGGTCTCAGAATTCGACGAAACTAGTTTTGTTAGGACCGTATCGTCAATACGAAGCTAGAAATTATTTTTCTAAAATTTTTCGAGTTAGTATGTGACCCCAGTAATTTGAAATGTACGTTTAAAATTCAATATGGTGATTTAAATGTAAATTCAACGGAAACTGATTCAAACGATTGAATCAGCCAACGATACATATCCCATTGTGTTCGGAATGGGGGTAAAACACTATGGACGACAGGCGGTGGACCTCGTTTAGAGGTCGTATGCAAAAGTCAACTTTTCTGGAAATTAAATAATATAAAATAATTAACTCCCTTTCTCTCTCCCCTCTATAACTCATCTGCCCCCCCCCCCTTCTGAAATTCATTTCGAAAAAAAAAAACTCCTGCCTCTCGATCTCGCCGTCGCCCTCCTCCCCATCGCGCCCACGCCCCTACCCTCCATCGCGCAGGCCTTCCCCCTCCTTCTCCGATCTCCTCACTCCCCTCGCGCCCGCTTCGAACCCGCCTCGTTTGAGCTAGGACTTCAGGGTGGTAGTCCCACCGAGGTGGACGCAGTTCACAGCGGATGATGGCGATGGGGAGGGTGTCAGAATGGAGTACTTCGATGGTGTTCCGGTCGAGCTAGGTAGCGGCGCTGGGAGGATTTCGATGGCGAGGGTTCTTCGTGACCTGGGTTTGGCTTTCGACAGTGGAAAGGAACGATTAGCAAAGGGTAAATAACCCTGAATTTCTTTTCATTTTTACTGCAAATTCACATGGGTTTTATTTTCAGTTTTAATATCAAATGGGATTGTTTTAAAATCTGAAAATTTAAGGTATATATATTATAGCTTTAAAATATGAAACTTAGTTCAAAACACGATTTTTGCTTAGTTAAAAACACAATTTTGCTTAGATGTTGGCAAGGTAAAAATTCGGTTTTTATATATGTAATAGCACATTAAAAATGCGATTTTATAGTGTATTCATCAAATTAAAAATATGACATTGTTTTTATAAAATATATAATAACATAGCGGGTGAAAGCTTTGATTTTTAAAGTTAAAAATATAATTTTTATATGAGTAGAAATATAAAAATATGATTTTTATTATATGAGAAGTGAAATAAAGGTATGAACTTTATTTTAAAGGAGGTGATAAAAATTCTATTTTTACATTAAAGAAATAGTGATAAAAATTCTATTTTTACAATTATAGAAGTTGCGTTGTTTTGAAAATATAAGTTGCGTTGTTTTGAAAACATAAGTAGCGATGCTTCGAAAATAGAAGTAGCGAGGTTTAGAGAAAAATATGATTTTCATAAGAGAAAATATAATTTTTATATATTGAATAGCAAAGTAAAAATTCGATTTTTATATATTGAATAGCGAAGTAAAAATGTGATTTTTACATATGTAGTGGATACGAGCAACGAAAGCGACAAAAAGGCGAGAATGGCGAAGCTTTCTATCAAAGAAGAGTCAGGATGATTGGATAGCTATATGTGAGAATTTCTCACCTTTCAATTTCTTTTCTAGTTATATATATATACTAGGATGCAGACGGTGCTTAGTAGCACCCGACACAATCGTCCACAGACCATGGACTTGTTTGTTTGGTTGCATAAATTAGTAAGATGATTTGATTTGAATTTGGTTGTTTGGTGAATTTGATTGACGTGTGAATGGCGTGGGCCTTCACTAGACCGGGGATAAGGCTAGGCCTCGTCCCGTTTCTAGTATCGTGCCGTTATGCCGCCGAAATTTTCTAAAATAAGTTAAAAAATAAAAATACCATTTTATTTAAAGAATGAACTGAATAGAAATTCATATGTTAAAATAAAATGTTTTATCGTTAAAAATATAATTTTTAACATGAATATGAATATAGTGAATGTGAATAAATAAATATTCATTTACAAACCGGACGGTTTGTTTATGTACACCGATTTGACTGACATTGATTGGGACGGTAAATTTTACACATCGCCCAACTGCACAACTAAAATCTGTGTTTGATTGTTTGAAACCCCACACGGGTGTTGGGATGAAATTTGAAGTTCACTCATCCTGATTGATTAAATATGTCGATCGATTGATTGACAGGCTGTTATAAGCGTTAGATATCTATATTTGATGCTTATACAGTGTAGTGCACTTTGGTTGATGGTTGATTATTTTTCAATGCTATTATATGTGTGTAATGTATGAAAATCCATATAATTAACATTATATGGTGATTGATTGGGCCTCATTCCAATTTAGAAAATAAAGAATAATATAAAATAAAGGTTCATGTGTTGACAGTACTCATCCATTGAGATTGGTCATGTGTTGAACGAAATATTTTAGTAATAAAATTTACATCTTTATCAATATAAAATAAAGGTTCATGTGTTGACAGTACTCATCCATTGAGATTGGTCATGTGTTGAACGAAATATTTTAGTAATAAAATTTACATCTTTATCAATATAAAATAAAGGTTCATGTGTTGACAGCACTCATCCATTGAGATTGGTCATGTGTTGAACGAAATATTTTGATAATAACAACTATTTTGAAAAAGAAATATTTAAAATAAAATATTTGAAAATATCAATATATGAAGCCGTGTTGATTAGATTGACGCCATTTTGACGTGAACGATATTTATATCGATTTTATTCATTTTAAAATGCATATTGAAAAGTGATTTCGAAAACGCATATTTTGAAATGAAATCGAAATGAATTGAATATATAACGATTTCGAAATGAATTGAATATAAAACGATTTCGAAATGAATTGAATATATAACGATTTCGAAATGAATTGAATATATAATGATTTCGAAATGAATTGAATATATAACGATTTCGAAATGAATTGAATATATAATGAATTCGAATTGAATGGAAAACGAATTTGATTTCTATTGAATAGCAAACGAAAACGAATTCGAATTTAATTGAATAGATAACGAATTTGAATTGAATTGAATGTAAAACCAATTCGAATTGAATTGAAAACGAATTCGAATTGAATTGGAAACAAATTGAAATGAATTCAAATTGAATTGAAATTTGAATTGAATAGAAATGAATTTTAAAACGAATTTATAAAGAAGAATTCAATTTTGATTTGAATTGAAATGGAAGTTGAAATTGCTTTTGAAACGAATTTAAAACTATTTATATAATTCGTTTTAAATAGTAATCGACGAAATATATATTATATATATAATATAATGGCCTGAATAGAACGCGCCGCGGCAGTTCGCGAATTTCGACCATTTATTTCAAACGGACATTACGGGAGATCCGACCGTCGGATTCTCCTAAAACCGGAACCGTTGGGTTTGTATCGACAAGAGCTTTCTAACGAATATTAGAAATTTGAAATCTAACGGTTGGATTTGGAGATACGTCCAAATCAAATTTGAAAAAGGTCGCTGTAAGTGCAGTTCGATGGCCATTGATGGAAATCAACTGTACGGGCCTTGATAAAATTATTAAAAATAATAATAAATTGTGTAAAATCATAAGAAATGATTTAGAAAATATTGGGATGAAAAACTCCATATTTGAAAAGATAAAAATAGATTTTTATCGAAATGAATTAGTTTTGAACTAGAATAGTAATTTAATTATTTTTAAAATAAATAAATTGAATTTGAAATGGTTTTGAAAATAACCAGAATTTCCAATGATTGCATTGGAATGGATTTGAATCGAAATTGTCTTCGGAATATTTCGATGTTGGATTTCGTGATTAGACAAATGTTGTTATGGAAATTTGAAAGATATAGATATATATATCGTTATTTCCAATACGATCTTTGTTGGTCGCAGAATTTGATATTGAATATAAGCCGGGATATTTTCTATTCAGAGCCTTGTATTTAATATCAAATGTGATTTGGGTTTGTCGTGAATGGTGTCTTGACTAACACTGTTCTTGAACCCAGTTGAGAAAAGATTAAATCTTTTTATTTAGATTTAATGAAGTGTACCAATTAAATAATATTTAATTGGAATAGAATTGATATTGATTTTTGGGTTTATCGTGAACAGCGTTTTTAAATAACACTCGTTCTTTAACCCGATAATTAATGAATGTGATTTTGGGTTTATCGTGAACCGTGTTTTAAATGACACTGATTCTTTAACCCAGTCACAGATTAAAACTAAGTGGAGTTTTAATGAATCTTTAATTAGATTGAAATGATCGAGAATGGAGTATCACCAGTTTTGCTCCAGGCGATAGTTAAATCTTTAATTAGATTTGAACGTGAAATGGTAATTGAATTTACCGATAACACCGTGGTGTTAGATATGAAGTATAACCAGTTTTACTTCATGGGATGAATAGGTTGGGAATGGGAAATTAAAACAAATGATTACTTCGGTAAGGTTCGCTAATCCCGACTAGTTTGAATTGATATTCAAAAATAGATTAAAGAATAAATTCAAGAAATTTATCTTGGATAAAATTAATGGGAACCTTTCCCTATGAATGTGAAATTTAGAAACTAACTGTCGGTTAGCTAAGCAGAATGGTTTTCTGGATATTGATCTGATGTTGGTTTCGGCCTTCGGGGTTAATATTTGGGGAATTATTCTCTTGATTAATTTACGGTTAGTGACTGATGAATTGGAATGAGGCGTATGTTGTGTTTGTGTAACACTTATTTAAAATATACGCGAGTTATTCGGAAAGACCGGGTTTATCCCATTCTGAATAACTGATACGACGATAAGTCGAAGATGAAGACGATGGTCGAAGACCGGAGGTCTTCACGTTGTTTGGGTGATTACTGATGATCTTGATTGGGCTGTACACCCAAGAAGATGGAAACAGTTGGTGATCGTCCAGACGTACTTGGAGATCGATGGATATGCGGGGTACTAGGTGCCTCCAGTTTCGTTCAGACCCAGAACGGACTTGCAAATGGACTGTGTGTCTGACATTGGATTTTAGTCCGTGTGATTGATCTCTATTAAATATATATCTGTTTGGCGGCGGAGAATTTATTATCTTGCTTAACGCCCTTCTCTGAGACGTACGAGCTCAGGGGTTATATATTGATGAATATCAAACGCATGGAGTGAATTGCCTGTGTGGCATGCTAAGATGCAAATGATCAAGGCTTCTGTTGAAAAGCAAAGTCTTGTGGTTGATGATCGAAGCACGACCTTTGTGGCGTAGCTTTGTGTAACGTTTACTTCGCGAGCTTCGCACCCCGGTTGTGAACCAAAAATGGGAGAGGACCTCAGGGAGGGCATGCGTTTCTTTCTAGCTAGGGTGGTGTCAGTGACCTACCAGCCCTGACATTTATATACTTTTCACCTGTGTGGTTGTTGCTGTTGCGAGGCGCCTCGGTTTGATCGGACGATCCGGGTCCGATGGAGTCATTCGTTGGCTCATTTACGCCCCAAAGGGCGGGGAAACATATTGTTCAGGCACTATAATCCACATCGGTGGACCGGCCCTGTCGCTCCATGGGGCAGTTGCGGCTATTCCTGAGGCTCGGGCTAGAGAGTCTCGAATCGGTAGAGGACGATCCCTGGCCTCGGTTCATAGATGGAAATCCAATTTCCAAATACATGACATTTGCGGTTTTATTTGTAAATCTATATATGGCGACATAGTGGCATGGGACGCTCATGTCGCCTATGATTGATACTTATGATTTGAAGTTGTTTTATACACTATACACTTATAATAGTATCAAATGATTTGTTTTAAAACGTATCAAGCATTCTTTGGCTGTTATAAGGGAAAACCCTATCCCCCGGCTTGCGTTGCATTGTGTGATAGGACCTGGGTCTTATAACAGCTTCATTTTTCTTCATTTAGCATTGCGCTGTTTGTTTTATGCACTGGTATTCTTGGGAGGAAACCCGTTCCGTGTTATACGGCGTGGTCCTTTGATTTACCTAACTTTCAAATAAAGATTAATAACTGTTTTAGTTCTCACACCAGTCACATGACTGACCTGGAGTTTATTGTTTTAACCTAAACTCTGGGTGCCCTTATTTTGACATGGGCAGCAAGTAGTTTTGGTTTTTGCAGATTTATATTCACAGGATCCTGGTTTACAGCTGGAATGATATCCGGAAAGCTTTGTATCCGTATATCTCTTCTAGTTGTGTATTGTATTATTTTCCGCTGCTATGTATTTAAATGTAATTTAAATCTCTGATATTTCTGTGTAATATTCATTTATACTCTGTATATTCTTGTAATCTGATGCATTGTTGTAATATACAATGAAATGTTCTTTCGTATGCGTTCTATTTTGTCGTGTTCTCAAACGATAGGGCGTTTCGAACGGTCTGGGTCGGTTTAGCGACTGGTTCGGACCGAGCGAAATTCCTTGCCGTCACAGTTGGTATCAGAGCTTTGGTTTACAAAGCTCAGAGAACACGACAAAATTAGATATTTTTCAAAGCTCACAGTTGGGATCAGTAGTATCCTAGAACGAGTGTGAAGAGTATATTTTTCAAATGAAAACAAATTTTGTTTTGAAAATTTAAATCAATTATTCGTATTTGATTATCTATTTATATTGAGTTGGACAGTCCAGTATATAAAGATTTTGCGTATACGTCTGATCCACGTGTATTTGAAATTTTAATATACTGGATAGATATAGAATCACACTCTAGTCGCCCGAAGATGATTCTGATGATAGTTCGAACATCATCAGAATTGGTATTCGTGTTTCGAAGGTGTGATATCTATATATTTCCTATTGGCTGGTGTGAGAACCAAAAATTAGATAGGGTCTATTGTTGTGATTTGGCATCAAAAATGTGATTTTTGTATATGTATCAAAATTATGAATTTGAAACTCTAATTAACTAATTGATTGATGTTTGTGTTGTTTGTTTATTTGTTTGCTAATTTTTAGCCAATTAGCCTAATTGAATCACATATTGAATTATATTGAAAATTGGTCGCATTTGCTTGCATATACATGTACTTACATTGAACAGGTCATAGCAAAGAGGCTAGAGCAGAGAATAAAATTTGTTTGCCCGACAAATAGGTACATGTTTACTACATAATTTACTGTTTTGTTTGGGTGATGATGATTTTATGAGCCTATTGGCTAGCCGCTTGGCTTTTTCTTTTTCTTTTTGAGATCTGAAGGACCGGGGAAGCTATTTGAAATTCCCCGATGCTCCCGGTGCAGGGGAGGTTATGGCGAAATTTTTCGAAAATTTAGGGTGTTAGCCAAATTTTTTGAAAATTTTGAAAATTCTCAGAAACTGAAAAGTTGGAGAATGGAAGCCAGATCGAACGTAGAGCTGATTGATCAAACCACTTTCGACTTTGTTCCTTTTCGGGGACGAAAAGTTTTAAGTGGGGGAGATTGTAACAACCCGAAAATCTGGGCCAGTTTAAAATTTTTATTTTGGCAATTTTGGCGAATTTTGATTATTTAAATTAGATTATTTTAAATAATATCGACGAGAAATTTTATTTTGAATATATTAGAACGTATATATTATATACGTCGTCGTTAGAATATAAATAATTATATATATAATTATAAATAAAATTGAAAATGGCGCGGTAGTTCGATAATTCGATTTCAAACTTCAATTGAATGTACCGGGTGCAAAACAATCCGGATTTTAGTGAAACCAAAAACATTAGGATCTAATTGATAATATCTTTCCAACGAATCCGAAAAATCAAAATTTCATAGCGGGAATCAAAAGATATGTCCAGTTGAAAATTCTGAATAGTCGCTATGGAATTCAGGCCCTTAAAAATGGGAATTTTGCAAACGACCTCGGATTTCGACGAAACCAGTTTTGTTGGGTCCGTGATGTTAAATTATTACTAGGTTTCAAATTTCATAATTTTTCGAATCAATATGTGAGCGTGGCAAAGGAAAACGCGTTTGACCAGTTTCAGTTGATTTTAATCGACTGGAAAATGGCCATTTTTCAAACGATCTCAGAATTCGACGAAACTAGTTTTATTAGGACCGTATCGTCAATACGAAGCTAGAAATTATTTTTCTAAAATTTTTCGAGTTAGTATGTGACCCCAGTAATTTGAAATGTACGTTTAAAATTCAATATAGTGATTTAAATGTAAATTCAACGGAAACTGATTCAAACGATTGAATCCGCCAACGATACATATCCCATTGTGTTCGAAATGGGGGTAAAACGCTATGGACGACAGGCGGTGGACCTCGTTTAGAGGTCGTATGCAAAAGTCAACTTTTCTGGAAATTGAATAATATAAAATAATTAACTCCCTTTCTCTCTCCCCTCTATAACTCATCTGGCCCCCCCTTCTGAAATTCATTTCGAAATTAAAAAAAAACTCCTGCCTCTCGATCTCGCCGTCGCCCTCCTCACCATCGCGCCCACGCCCCTACCCTCCATCGCGCAGGCCTTCCCCCTCCTTCTCCGATCTCCTCACTCCCCCGCGCCCGCTTCGAACCCGCCTCGTTTGAGCTAGGACTTCAGGGTGGTAGTCCCACCGAGGTGGACGCAGTTCACAACGGATGATGGCGATGGGGAGGGTGTCAGAATGGAGTACTTCGATGGTGTTCCGGTCGAGCTAGGTAGCGGCGCTGGGAGGATTTCGATGGCGAGGGTTCTTCGTGACCTGGGTTTGGCTTTCGACAGTGGAAAGGAACGATTAGCAAAGGGTAAATAACCCTGAATTTCTTTTCATTTTTACTGCAAATTCACGTGGGTTTTATTTTCAGTTTTAATATCAAATGGGATTGTTTTAAAATCTGAAAATTTAAGGTATATATATTATAGCTTTAAAATATGAAACTTAGTTCAAAACACGATTTTTGCTTAGTTAAAAACACAATTTTGCTTAGATGTTGGCAAGGTAAAAATTCGGTTTTTATATATGTAATAGCACATTAAAAATGCGATTTTATAGTGTATTCATCAAATTAAAAATATGTGTGAAGGCCCGACGAAATCCGGTAGGCTTTGCAACCATCCCTTCATCCCCCAAAGCAGCAGGTAAAACCCACCGTGGCTCCCAGCGGTCCCCCAGTAACTTGTTTTACGGCGACCCTCTCGAGTCTCCCGGCCACTGCCTAACCAACCCCCACCACAAGGGACATGTGGGGGTAAGAGTCTCCCGTTCGCCACCAAACCGCGAAGCGAGAACCCTCCATCACGACTGCAACAAAAACACTGTTCTTTAACCGGATAATTAATGGAATGTGATTTCGGGTTTATCGTGAACCGTGTTTTAAATGACACTGATTCTTTAACCCAGTCGAAGATTAAAACTAAGTGGAGTTTTAATGAATCTTTAATTAGATTGAAATGATCGAAAATGGAGTATCACCAGTTCTTGTTGCAGTCGTGATGGGGGGTTCTCGCTTCGCGGTTTGGTGGCGAACGGGAGACTCTTACCCCCACATGTCCCTTGTGGTGGGGGTTGGTTAGGCAGTGGCCGGGAGACTCGAGAGGGTCGCCGTAAAAAAAGTAACTGGGGGACCACTGGAAGCCACGGTGGGTTTTACCTGCTGCTTTGGGGGATGAAGGGATGGTTGCAAAGCCTACCGGATTTCGTCGGGCCTTCACTGTTTATATCTGTCTTGTTGTTAAGTTTCTGTTCTATACTCACTTAATGGACGTGGGGTGTTACATATCCTATTAGGCATTGCGTCCAAATGTCATTAACGTATCATAGGTACCCGATTAGGCCTTGCGTCCGAATGTCTTTAACGTGTCTTAGGTATCCGATTAGTCCTTGCGTCCAAATGTCTTTAACGTGTCATAAGTATCCACTTGTTTATTAATCCCTACTAGGTGTGGATTCGTTGGTGAAGTACCCAATTAGGCCTTGCATCTGAATTTCTTTTATTTGCTATAGGTACCGATTAGGCCTTACGTCCAAATGCATTTAACGTGTCATAGGTATCCACTCTATTAATTAATAACTACTGGGTGTAGAATCGTTGATGATGTACCCGATTAGGCCTTGCGTCCGGATGTGCTCTATGTTTCATAGGTACCCGATTAGGTCTTGCACTAGGATGTCTTTTACATGTCATAGGTACCCACTCGGTTAATTAATTCCTACTGGGTGTAGAATCGTTGTTGAAATACTCGATTAGCCTTGCATCCAGTTGTCTTTTACGTGTCAAAGGTACCCGATTAGGCCTTGCCTTTAGATGTCTTTTACGTGTCATAGGCACCGATCAGGCCTTGCGTCCGAACTTATTTAACGTGTCATAAGTACCCACTCGGTTAATTAATGCCTACTTGGTGTAGAATCGTTGATGGAGTACCCTATTAGGCCTTTCATACAGATGTCTTTTATCTGTCATAGGTATACTATTAGGCCTTGCGTCTGAATGTCTTTAACGTGTCATAGTTACCCGACCAGGCCTTGCGTCAGAATGTTTTTAATTTGTTATAAGTATCTATGTGGTTAATTAATCCCTATTGGGTGTAGAATCGTTGATGAAATACCCGATTAGGCCTTGCATCCGATGTCTTTTATGTTTCATAGGTACTCGATTAGGCCTTGTGTTCGAATGTCTTTATCGTGTCATAGCAACCCGCTCAGTTAATTAATGCCTACTGCCTGTATAATCTATAATGAAGTACCCGATTAGGTCTTACATCTGGATGTATTTTACATGTCATAGGTACCCGATCAGTCCATGTCCTTGGATGTATTTTATGTGTCATAGGTACCCAATTAGGTCTTGCGTCCGAGTATCTTTAACGTGTCATAGGTACTCGCTCTATTAATTAATCTCTACTGGGTGTAGAGTCGTTGATGAAGTTCCCGATTAAGCCTTGTGTACGGATGTCTTTTATGTGTCATAGGTACCCGACTAGGCCTTGGGCTTGGATGCCTTTTACGTGTCATAGATATCCGCTCGGTTAATTAATTCCTACTGGATGTAGAATTGTTGTTGAAGTATCAGATTAGGCCTTGCGTCCAGATGTCTTTTACGTGTCATAGGTACCAGATTAAGCATTTCTCTCAGAGGCTTTTAACGTGTCATAGGTACCCGATTATGCCTTACGTATGAACAAATTTTACGTGTCATAGGTACATACTCAGTTAATTAATCCCTACTGTGTGTAGAATCGTTGATGAACTACCCTATTAGGCCATACGTCCGAATGTCTTTTATGCGTCATGGGTATCCTATTAGGCCTTGTGTATGAATGTCTTTAACATATCAAAGGTACTTGATTATGCCTTGCGTCCGAATGTCTTTAACATGTCATAGGCATCTGATTAGTCCTTGAGTACGAATGTCTTTAACGAGTCATAAGTATCCGCTCCGTTAATTAATACCTACTGGGTGTAGAATCATCGACGAAGCACCCGATTAGGCCTTGCATGCGGATTTCTTTTACGTGTCATAGGTATTCGATTAGGCCTTGCGTCCGAATGTATTTAATGTGTCATAGGTACCCGATTAAGCCTTGCATCCAAATGTATATAACTTGTCATAGTAACCGCTCGGTTAATTAATCCCTACTGGATGTAGAATCATTGATGACGTATCAGATTAGGCCAATGCATCCGTATATTTTTTGCATGTCATAGGAACCTGATTAGCCCTTGCGCACGGATGCCTTTTACGTGACATAGGTACTTGACTAGGCCTTGCGACCGAATGTCTTTATTATGTCATAGATACTCGCTCGGTTAATTGATCCCTACTGGGTGTACAGTTGTTGATGAAGTACCCGATTAGATCTTGCGTCCGGATGTCTTTTACATGTCATAGGTACCCAATTATGCCTTGCCCTCGAATGACTTTTACATGTAACAGGTACTCGATTAGGCCTTGTGTCCAAATGTCCTTAACGTGACATAGTACCCACTCTATTAATTAATCCCTACTGGGTGTAGAATCGATGATGAATTACTGATTAGGCCTTGCGTCCAGATGTCTTTTATGTGTCTTAGGTACCCGATTAGGCCTTGTGCTCGGATGTTTTCACGTGTAATAGGTACCCGCTCGGTTAATTAATTCCTACTAGGTGTACAATCGTTGTTGAAGTACCCGATTAGGCCTTGCGTTTAGATATCTTTTATGTAAGATAGTACCTGATTGGACCTTGTGCTTAGACGTCTTTTTCATGTCATAGATACCTGATTAGTCCTTATGTCCGAATGTATTTAACATGTCATAGGTACCTACTCAGTTAATTAATCCCTACTGGGTGTAGAATCATTGATGGAGTACCCGATTAGGCCTTATGTACGGATGTCTTTTACGTGTCATAGGTATCCTATTAGGCCTTGCGTCAGAATATCTTTAACGTGTCATATGTTCCCGACTAGGCCTTGCATTCGAATGTTTTTAATGTGTTATAAGTACCCGCGTGGTTAATTAATACCAACTAGGTGTAAATCGTTGATGAAATACCCGATTAGGCCATGCTTCCAATATATTTTACGTATCATAGGTACTTGATTAGGCCTTGCGCTCGAGTGTCTTTATTGTATCATAAGTACTCGATTATGTCTTGCGTCTGAATGTCTTTGACGTGTCATAGGTACATGCTTGGTTAATTAATCCCTACTGGTGGTGTAGAATCGTTGATGATTTACCCGATTAGGCCTTGCATCTGAATATCTTTAACGGTCATAGGTAGCCGCACGGTTAATTAACCTCTACTAGGTGTAGATTCGTTAATGAAGTACCCGATTAGGCCTTGCATCCGGATATCCCTAACTTGTCATAGGTATCCGCTCTTTTTAATTAATCCATACTGGGTGTAGAATCGTTGATGATGTACTCAGTTAGGCCTTACGTCCGAATGTCTTTAACGTGTCATAGATACCCACTCGGTTAATTAATCTCTACTAGCTGTAGAATTGTTGATGAAGTACCCGATTAGGCCTTGCGTACAAATGCCTTTTACGTGTCATAGGTACCTAATTAGGCCTTGCATATGAATTTCTTTAATGTGTCATAGGTACTCGATTAGGCCTCGCACCCGAGTGTCTTTAACGTGTCATAAGTACCTTCTCGGTTAATTAATTCCTATTGGATGTGTAATTATTGTTGAAGCAACCGATTAGGCCTTGCATCCGGATGTATTTTGTGTCCTATGTACCCAATAAGGCCTTGCATCTGAAGGTCCTTAACGTGTCATAGTTACCCGATTAGGCCTTACGTTCGACTGTGTTTAATGTGTCATTGGTACCCGCTCGGTTAATTAATCCCCGATGCATGTAGAATCATTGATGAAGTACTCGATTTGGTCTTTTGTTCGAATGTCTTTAACATGTCATATGTACCCGCTCGATTAATTAATCGCTACTAGGTGTAAATTCGTTTATGAAGTACCCGATTAGGCTTTGTTTTCGGATGTCTTTAAGAAGTCATATTTACCCGCTCGGTTAATTAATCCCTACTGGGTGTAGAATTGTCGATGATGTACCCAATTAGGCCTTACATCTAAATGTCTTTAACATGTCATAGGTACCCACTTGGTTAATTAATCCCTACTGGGTGCAGAATTGTTGATGAAGTACCCGATTAGGCCTTGTGTCTGAATGTCTTTTACGTGTCATAGGTACCCGATTAGGCCTTGTGTCCGAATGTCTTTAACGTGTCATAGATATCTGATTAGTCCTTGCATCTGAAAGTCTTTAACGTGTCATACGTATCCGCTCGGTTAATTAATCCCTACTGGGTGTAGAATCGTTGATGAAGTGCCCGATTTGGCCTTGCATCCAGGTTTCTTTTACATGTCATTGGTACTCGATTAGGCCTTGCGGCTGATTGTCTTTAATGTGTCATAGGAACCTGATTAGGCCTTGCGTCCGAATGTCTATAACATGTCATAGGTACCCGCTCAGTTAATTAATCCCTACTAGATGTAGAATAATTGATAAAGAACCCAATTAGGCCTTGCATTCAGATGTCTTTTACGTGTCATAGGTAGCCGATTAGGCCTTGCGCTCGGATGTCTTTTACGTGTCATAGGTACCGATAAGGCCTTGCGTCCAAATGTCTTTATCGTGTCATAGTTACCCGCTCAGTTAATTAATCCCTGTTGGTTTATAACCGTTGATAAAGTACCCGGTTAGGTCTTGCATCTGGATGACTTTTCCATGTCATAGGTACCCTATTAGTCCTTGTCCTCGGATGTCTTTTATGTGTCATAGGTACCCGATTAGGCCTTACGTCCGAATTTCTTTAACGTGTCATAGTTGCTCGCTCTTTTAATTAATCCCTACCGAATGTAGAGTCATTGATGAAGTACCCGATTAGGCCTTGCGTCTGGTCTTTTATGTGTTATAGGTACCTGATTAGGCCTTGAGCTTGGATGTCTTTTACGTGTCATAGGTACCCGCTCGGTTAATTAATTCCAACTGAGTGCAGAATTGTTGTTGAAGTACCTGATTAGGTCTTGCGTCCGGATGTCTATTACGTTCAATAGGTAACTGATTAGGCCTTGCGCTTGGATGTCTTTTTCTTGTCATTGGTACCCGATTAGGTCTTGCGTCCGAATGTTTTTAGCATGTCATAGATACCCGCTCGGTTAATGAATACCTACTGGGTGTAGAATCATTGATGAAGTACCCGATTATGCATTGCGTATGAATGTATTTTACGTGTCATGGGTGCCCGATTAGATCTTGTGTATGAATGCCATTAACGTGTCATAGGTACCCGATTAGGCCCTGCATCCAAATATCTTTAACGTGTCATAAGTACCCGCTCGATTAATTAATCCCTACTGGGTGTAGAATCATTGATGAAGTACCTGATTAGGCCTTTCATTTGGATGTCTTTTACGTGTCATATATACCCAATTAGGCTTTGCATCCGAATGTCTTTTACGTGTCATAGGTACCCAATTAGGCCTTGTTATTTATATGTCATAGGTACCTGATTTGCCTTGCATCCGAATGTATTTAACGCGTCATAAGTACCCACTCGATTAATTAATCCTTACCAGGTGTAGAATCATTGATGAAGTACCCGATTACGTCGTGCGACCAAATATCTTTTACATGTCATAGGTACCCTATTAAGCCCTGCGTCCGAATGTCTTTAACGTGTCATAGGTACCCGATTAGGCCTTGCATCCGAATTTCTTTAACGTGTCACAGGTATCCGATTAGTCCTAGCGTTCAAATGTCATTAACGTGTCATAAGTACCCGCTCGGTTAACTAATCCCTACTACACGTAGAATCGTTGATGAAGTACTCGATTAGGCCTTGCATCCGGATTTCTTTTACGTGTCATAGGTACCACATTAGACCTTGCATTCGAATGTATTTAACATGTCATGGGTACCCAATTAGGTCTTGTGTACAAATGTCTATAATGTGTCATATGTACCCGCTTGGTTAATTAATCCCAACTAGATGTAGAATCGTTGATGAAGTACCCGATTGGGCCTTGTGTCCGGATGTCCTTTACGAGTCATAGGTACCCGATTAGGCCTTGCGACTAAATGTATTTATCGTGTCATAGTTACCAGCTCGGTTAATTAACCCCTAATGGGTATAATCGTTGATGAAGTACCCGATTAGATCTTACGCACGGATGTCTTTTACGTATAATAGGTACCCGCTTAGGCCTTGCCCTCGGATGTCTTTTATGTGTCTTAGGTACCTGATTAGAACTTGTGTCCAAATATCTTTAACATGTCATAACTACCCGCTCTATTAATTAATCCTTATTGAGTGTAGAATCGTTGATGAAGTACCCGATTAGTCCTTGCGTCCGGATGTCTTTTACATGTCATAGGTACCCGACTAGGCCTTGCGCTCCAATGTCTTTTGTGTCATAGGTACCCGCTCGATTAATTAATTCAAGCTGGATGTTGAATCGTGTTTAAGTACCAGATTAGTCCTTGCGTCCAGATGTCTTTTATGTGTCATAGCCTCATAGGTACCTGATTAGGCCATGCACTTATATGTCTTTTACGTGTCATTGGTAGCCGATTAGTCCTTGCATCCGAATATATTTGACGTGTCATAGTTACCCACTTGGTTAACTAATCCCTACTAGGTGTAGAATTTTTGATAAAGTATCCGATTAGGCATTGCGTCCGGATGTCTTTTACGTGTCATAGGTATCCTATTAGGCCTTGCGTCTGAATGTCTTTAACATGTCATAGGTATCCATCTAGGCCTTACGTCTGAATGTTTTTAATGTGTCATAAGTATCCCACACGATAAATTAATCCCTACTGGGTGTAGAGTCATTGACTAAATGCCCGATTAAGCCTTGCGTCCGATGTCTTTTATGTATCATAGGTACCCGATTAAGCCTTACGTCCGAATGCCATTATCGTGTCATATGTACCCGATTATGCCTTGCGTCCGAATGTCTTTAACGTGTCATAGGTACACGCGCGTTTAATCAATCCTTACTGGGCGTAGAATCATTGATGAAGTACCCGATTAGGTCTTGCGTCTGAATGTCTTTAACGGTCATTGGTAGCCGTACGGTTAACCAATCCCTACTGTTTGTTGAATAAGTACTGGATTATGCCTTGCGTCCGGATGCCTTTAATGTGTCATAGATACCAGATCTTTTTAATTAATCCATACTCGATGTAGAATCGTTGATTATATACCCTATTAGGCCTTACGTCTGAATGACTTTAACGTGTCACAGATACCCACTCGGTTAATTAATCTCTACTGGGTGTAGAATCGTTAATGAAGTACCCGATTAGTACTTGCGTACGAACGTTTTTACATGTCATAGATACCTAATTAGGAATTGCTTATGAATTTCTTTAATGTGTCATAGGTACCCGATTAGGTCTTATGTTCGAATGTCTTTAACGTATCATAAGTACTCGCTCGATTAATTAATCCCTACTGGGTGTATAATCATTGATGGAGTAACCAATTAAGCCTTGCATTCAGATATCTTTTACGTGTCATATGTACCCTATTAGGCCTTGCGTCCGAATGTCTTTAACATGTCATAGGTACCGAATTAGGCCTTGCATCCGAATGTCTTTAATGTGTCATACGTACCCGCACGGTTAATTAATCCCTACTGGGTGTAGAATCATTGATGAAGTACCCGATTAGGCCTTGCGTCCGGATGTCTTTTACATATCATAGGTACCCTATTAGGCCTTGCGTCCGAATGTCTTTAACGTGTCATAGGTACCCGATTATGCCTTGCGTCTGAATGTCTTTAACGTGTCATATGTATCTGATTAATCCTTGCGTCCGAATGTCTTTAACGTGTCATAAGTACCCGCTCGGTTATCTAATCCCTACTGGGCATAGAATCATTGATGAAGTACCCTATTAGACCTTGCATCCGGATTTCTTTTACATGTCATAGGCACCCGATTTGGCCTTGCGTCCGATTGTATTTAATGTGTCATCGGTACCGATTAGGCTTTCCGTCCAAATGTCTATAATGTGTCATAGGTACCCACTCGATTAATAATCCCTACCTGACGTAGAATCATTGATGAAGTACCTAATTAGGCCTTGCGTCCGGATGACTTTTACGTGTCATAGGTACCCGATTAGGCCTTACAACCAAATGTCTTTATCGTGTCATAGTTACCCGCTCGGTTAATTAATACCTACTGGTGTATAATCGTTGATGAAGTACCCGATTAGATCTTACTTCCGGATGTCTTTTACATGTCATTGGTACCCGATTAGGCATTGCCCTCGAATGTCTTTTATGTGTCATATGTACCTGATTAGGACTTGCGTTCGAATGTCTTTAACATGTCATAGGTACTCGATCTATTAATTAATTCCTACTGAATGTAGAATTGTTGATGAAGTACCAAATTAGGCCTTGCGTCCGGATGTCTTTTTCGTGTCATAGGTACCCGATTAGGCCTTGCGCTCTAATGTCTTTTGTGTCATAGGTACCCGCTCGATTAATTAATTCATGTTGGGTGTAGAATCGTTGTTTAAGTACCCGATTAGGCCTTGCGTTCAGATGTCTTTTACATGTCATAGGTACCCGATTAGGTCATGTGCTTATATGTCTTTTACATGTCATTGGTGCCCGATTAGTCCTTGCATCCGAATGTATTTAACGTGTCATAGTTACCCACTCGGTTAATTAATCCCCACTGGATGTAGAATTTTTGATGAAGTACCCGATTAGGCCTTGCGTCCGGATGTCATTTACGTGTCATAGTTATCTTATTAGGCCTTGCGTCTGAATATCTTTAATGTGTCATAGGTACCCATCTAAGCCTTGCATCTGAATGTTTTTAATGTGTCATAAGTAATCGTGCGGTTAATTAATCCCTACTGGGTGTAGAATCATTGATGAAATACCCGATTAAGCCTTGCGTCCGATGTCTTTTACGTATCATAAGTACCCAATTAGGCCTTGCATCCGATTGTCTTTATTATGTCATATGTACCCGATTATGCCTTGCGTCCGAATGTCTTTAACATTTCATAGGTACACACTCGGTTAATTAATCCCTATTGGGCGTAGAATCATTGATGAATTACCCGATTAGTCTTGCGTCCGAATGTCTTTAACGGTCATAGGTAGCCGCACAGTTAATTAATCCCTACTAGGTGTATATTTATTGAAGAAGTACTCAATTATGCCTTACATCCGGATGTCTTTAATGTGTCATAGATACCCGTTCTTTCTAACTAACCCATACTCGATGTAGAATCGTTGATGATGTACACTATTAGGCCTTACGTCCGAATGTCTTTAACGTGTCATAGATACCCACTCGGTTAATCAATCTCTACCAGGTGTAGAATCGATAATGAAGTTCCCAATTAGGCCTTGCGTGCGAATGTCTTTTACATGTCATAGGTACCCAATTAGGCCTTGCATATGAATTTCTTTAACGTGTTATAGGTATCCGATTAGGCCTTGCGTTCGAATTTCTTTAACATATCATAAATACCCTCTAGGTTAATTAATCCTTACTAGGTGTATAATCATTGATGAAGTAACCGATCAGGCCTTGCATCCGAACGTCTTTTACGTGTCATATGTACCAAATTAGGCCTTGTGTCCGAATGTTTTTAACATATCATACATACCCGATTAGACATTGTGTCTGAATGTCGTTAATGTGCCATAGGTACCCGCTCGGTTAATTAATCCTTATTGCATGTAGAATCGTCGATGAAGTACCTGATTAGGCCTTGTGCTCGAATGTCTTTAACGTATCATAGGTACCCTCTTGTTTAATTAAACCCTACTAGTGTAGATTCGTTGATGAAGTACCCGATAATGCCTTGTGTTCGGGTGTCTTTAAGGTGTCACAGTTACCCGTTTGGTTAATTAATCCCTACTGGGTGTACAATCATTGATGATGTACCCATTTAGGCCTTTCATCCGAATGCCTTTAATGTGTCATAGGTACCCGATTAGGCCTTGCGTCTGAATGTATTTAACATGTCATAGGTATCTGATTAGTCCTTGCATCCGAATGTATTTAACGTGTAATAAGTATCTGCTTGGTTAATTAATCCCTACTGGGTGTAGAATCATTGACAAAGTATAAGATTAGGCTTTGCATCCGAATGTATTTTACGTGTCATAGGTACACGATTGGGCCTTGCGTCTAAATGTCTTTAACATGTCATAGGTACCCGATTAGGACTTGCGTCTGAATGTTTTTAATGTCTCATAGGTACTCGCTCTGTTAATTAATCCCTACTAGATATAGAATCGTTGATGAAGTACCCGATTATGTTTTGCGTCCGGATGTCCACTATGCCTTAGTTCCCGAATTAGCCTTGCGCTCAGATGTTTTTTACGTGTCATAGGTACCTGATTAGGCCTTGCGTCCGAATGTCTTTAATGCGTCATAGGTACCCGTTCGGTTAATTAATCCCCACTAGGTGTAGAATCATTGATGAAGTACCTGTTCAGGCCTTGCGTATGAATGTCTTTAACGTATCATTGGTACCCGCTCGATTAATTAATCCCTTCAAGGATTAGATTTGTTAATTAAGTACCCGATTAGGCCTTGCGTCCGGATGTCTTTAAGGTGTCATAGGTTCCTGCTCGATTAATTAATCCCTACTGTATGTAGAATAGTCAATGATGTTCCCGATCAGGCCTTACATCCGAATGTCCTTAACGTGTCATAGGTACCCGCTCGGTCAATCAATCTCTACTGGGGGTAGAATCGTTGATAAAGCACTCGATTAGGCCTTCTGTCCGAATATCTTTTACGTGTCATATGTACCCAATTAGGCCTTGCGTCCGAATGTCTATAACGTGCCATAGGTAACCGATTAGGCCTTGCGTCTGAACGTGTAATGGCCCATAAATCCGTACTATTTGAGCTGGCTAATTACAACCCACGTCCAACCCAAATTGCACGAAATTACGGGTCTTTAATAGAAAGAAATTAGAGGATGAGAAATAGAAAGAAGGAAATGTTATAATAAAAAAAGAAGAACAACACCTTAGAATCTCACAACAGAACGAATAAATATAATATATCAAATCGCTTTACAAAAAGAAACCGTATATACACATATTAATCATCCGAGTACAACATATATCTGTCACAACCGAAATTAACTTTAAATATCTAACGGTGAAGCATCCCGCTTCTAGATCCCGAAAATTCAAAGTGGAACCTAACATGTAAATATACTCGGTCTGACCCGAGCCATTTGAAGCAAAGCAAAATATACCCGTATCAGTCTGGAATACTTACAATGATAAATTCACATGGCAAACAACTTGCTTAACTTTAGAAAACCCTTTTTGAAAGAAAATAATAATAGTAAGACTAGCCCACACATAACGCAGACGGTTTTTACCTTACTATAATCCAAAATATTTTTAATATATCAAAATCCGGTGAAATTATAATAGTGTCTATCAATTCATGAATAAATAACCATCTAGCATAACGCTTGCATCTCACGCTCTACATATTCATTATAAAATCAAAAATCGGAAGGCGCTTATTGGAGAGTGGATTCCAACTATGACAAGGTACACTACCACCTTTTGATTAGTTTACTCTAGAGGGGATACACTAGGGTTCAACAAGAACATCTTGCAACCCAGCCATACATGACCGCCCACTCATTTAACTTGAGTGTAGTGAATGTATTATCACCCAGTGGTTTTAAGAGCCCACCATCCATCCGCGGAGATACACAAGCGAAAGAAGAACAAGTAAGGAATTTTCTAGATCAGTGATAATACACCCTGCTTGGGAATGACCCACCTAGCCATGTTGCCTGCCCGATTTTTTTTCCATTTCCCGGTTGTGAGGCTTGAGGTCACATTTTATCTTTCATAGAATGTCTCATATCTTTAAATGTCACATCATTAGTTCGTCAAATCACTAATTAACGTCCCCAAATATACTCTGGGTGTTAAAACAAGAGAGTTTCCCCACCACCAAACTTGGTATACTTGTAAAAATCAACGTACGTGACTCTCAGGAAATACTCTATCGGGCATTCGTCCATACAAGTCATCGATGAACAGGATGAACCGAAGGCACCTTCCTACTACATCCTATAAAGGAATCACTCCAAGGATCAGTAGCGAGAAGTCCTTGCAATCCATGGATTTCAATCACGACAGAATCACAATCCAAATAACTCTGGTTGCAATCCAAAGAAATTTGTCAAGTTGTTCTTTTGCTCATGAAGATCAACGGTCTTCAATGCTCCATCTTCATAGGCCTGCAAGTTAGTCGTGAACGCGTAGTTGATTCGAAGTGGGTTTAGGTCTAGTCTCCATCTCTGTCTCTTCGAAACAACACGTCAAAAGGTCCCATAGAATAATTCATTTAATAGTCGGTTGTTTAACTATCAAATCATAATAGTGAAGCTAAGTAAATTAGCAGCTCAGGTCCTTTATACAAAACATTTCATTAAACTATTCCATTGATTCTTATAATTGATTTATAAATTCTATCTCAACAAAACTCTCCTGGATTTTGTTACTTTGATATCTAATACTCTCTTTAGATTGACGTATTTACCAAACTTCCTTTTTATTTCCTTTATTTGGAATTATTACTATGTTCATAAAAACATCTTTTATTTCCTTATATTTAAAAATATCGCTATAGTTTTATAAACCCACTTTCCATTTTCCTTGCCCATTACAAACTAATACTATCTCTTGATAATAGTGAAGTCATTTAAGTTGGGGTATTTAATTTACCTCTCACACCTTGATTACATTGTTCTTATCTCAAGATAATAAAGTTTAAAATTCACAAATCTGATATATCGTTCCCATTTCTATCTATTATGGTTTTCATAAACCATTTTCATTTATTTGGAAACTCACTTCCATGTTAACCACTTTTTCTCCATTGTCTCGGTTTAAAACCCTTTTTACAAACTTTGTCTATACAATTTGAATCCTTTCCATACTAATCTATTTCATAACTTTTATCTCCACTTAAAAAGATTTTCCAATTATAAAGTAACCGCTTCAGTTACTGTTTACTCCAATAAAAGTAGTTATCTTTCCGATAAACTAAAACTAGCATAGTTAATCCATTTAAAAGGTTATTAAAATAACAATTAATCCTATTAATCATAAACAACTTGATAATAACTTAAAACATAGTTAATTAAAGATTAATTAACATCCAATAATGTATGTTATGTTTAAACAATCATTTATTTAAAACTGTTACTTATTTAATTAACTACACCTCCAATTGAAACAATTGACTGAGTCAACTTGAAAGTACCATTAACCAGTTTCCTCAATCTTTTTCCTTAATTTAATTAATATTACTTTAATTAAAATTAGTTTAATATATACACACTTATTTGTTTTTCCTTGGAAACAACTATCTCAGGTTATAACCTTTCGGTTAATTTCTGATTTTCTTATTTATTAAAACATAAGAATTCATCACATAGTTATTCGATAATTTCTTCTGTAAAATACAATTATAAAAATAGAAGTATTTATAAAACTTCTATTTAAATAACTTCTATAAAATAAACTTGAAACTTTAATTCAGTTATAAAATAAATTTTATAACTTAAAACTTCATCAATTTTCCTAATGGCAAAACGACGTCATAAAACAAAAGATTTTAGGTCATTACTGCTAACCACTTAATCAATATTGTCGATTGATTAAATTCACAACAATGATTAACACCCATTCAATCATCAACATCCAAACAATTTTTAATATCACTTAGGGTAAACTCACCTCGACGATCTCCCCTGCTGCTTAACTCAGTCCACCATTATTTGCGAACTGGGAACCCAATGCACGTAAATACTCCTCCCTACATGCTCTAGAACTTCAACTCACGCCACCAACTTTTAGAAGCTCCTCGACCATAACCCCTTCCAATCTATTGCCAACACCTTCCATGCTTGCCGGAACCGCATCCATGTACCACACTTCCCAAAATTTCCAGTGAACACAATTCGCCTCGCACCCCTTGAATCATAGATGAACGTGAAGCTCATATGGATGCAAACTTATTATGATTCATTTCATGAGTTCAGGATTCTTCTTTGATTTTATTTTCTAAAGTTTCGGAAATAAAGATGGGTTCGATGTTCAACTAGTTCCGAATGAATGAAGGAAGTAATCGGCAGCAGCTGGTGTTTATAGCTGCTCGATCGAATGAAGACAAAAAAATAGTTTTTTATTTTATTTATAAATTATTTTATTTTTGTGAAAGTCGAGGTGTTCTGATATGCCGTATTTTTTGACTAAATATTTTTTTTTCTGGTGAAGATATGTTGAGCATTGTTTCCAAATTGATTAGGGTATTGGTAAAGATTCTGAATTGCCGCAAATATAGAAGTCAAAGGCTCTTTTTCAGGACTGTAGTATAATTTGCCCATGATTTTGCTTTGTCATGGCATTGGTTTTGCTATGATTTATCAGATGAAGAGATTTAGATGAATTTGAATTCGTGGCCACGTATCATATTGCAAGATGTACAGATAAGATTTGCCGGAGAAATTTCTTTTTATACTAACAATGGCACATGCACCTGAAATTTGCACCTGATTTATACGTATTATATTAATTAAGATTTCATGTGGTTTTGCAGAACATAAGGTACTGTTCGGTTTACCATTTTAAGTTTTGGGTTTTTATCCATACAAAAATGTGCACAATGCATGTATATTATGAAAAACAACCTTTTTAGAAAACAAAATTAATACACAAAATAAAAAACAACTTTTATCTATTTTTCATGTTTTGAGAAATGAAAGAAACTTGGAGACCAATTCTTCCTTCCATGATTGCTACATCACTCCGCGGTCCCCTCCATCTTCCTTTCATTCTACCAATCCTCCTTTCACACCTTTAACGTCTTATAATTAATTTTGAAAACTAAAAATCCAAAACTCATTTTTAACCAAATGCAAAGATTCCAAAGATTTTACAGATGATGGACCCGCCTAAATGGTTGACCAAGTATAAGGTGAATTACACTATAGAGATGCGGATATGGATTTGAAAATGAAAGGATAAGATTTGGGATTGGATTACATGAAAAAACCAACCGTATTTTATGGCGTGCAACATTCGGCAATTTAAATTTGGACGAGTACATACAATATCCAACTGCGATGAAACTGAAAACCATATATTAATTTAATATTCCGAACACGATAGGATTGGTTTTGTCGAATTCCAAGCTCATATGTAAAAAAATTATCTTAATTTCAAACGGTTAAATAATATGCGTTTATACCCCGTATGATCACGAAATAACTCCAATTAACGTGAAACTAGAAACCTTACAAAAATCAACTATTACGAATTTTTATAAAATTAATTCCAAGTTAAAATGATATTAATTTCATAATAAAATTCCTTTATTATTATTTAATAAATCATTATGGTTTGTAAACGATTCCATAGCGACTTTTTGGAAATTTAATTTGGATATAAAACAAAATCTACAACATGAAAACTCAATTTTTTCTCTTTCATTAGAAAAATAGTATCCAACAGATCTGAACGTTTCTTGTTTTGAGAAATTTTGACTTATATTGGATCATATACGTCCAATTAAAATTCAAAACGTAATATTATGAACTACCACGCCGCTGTAGCTCATTTTATAATAAAATTATAAATTAAACGTTCGGACGTTGTTTAATAAATGGAATCATTAATATAATTCAAAAACACTAGATTAAATTACAAAAAAAACATTTAAAAACAAGTTTAAATATTAAATAAAATGGTTAAAAAATATGGATCATTATAGAATGTCTTTAATGTACCATAAGTACCCGCTCAGTTAATTAATCCCAACTGGATGTAGAATCGTTGATGAAGTACCCGATTAGGCCTTGCATCCGGATGTTTTATACGTGTCATAGGTACCCAATTAAGCCTTATTCTTGGATGTCTTTTACATTTCATAGGTACATGCTTGTTAATAATCCCTATTGGGTGTAGAATCTTTGATGAAGTACCCGATCAGGCCTTGCGTCCAGATGTTTATTACATGTCATAGGTACCCGATTAGGCCTTACGCTCAGATGTCTTTTATATGTCAAAGGTACTCGATTAGGCCTTGCGTCCGAATGTCTTTAACGTGTCATTGGTACCCGCTCGGTTAATTAATCTTTACTGGGTGTAGAATCGTTGATGAAGTACCCGATTAGGCCTTGCATCCGGATCTCATTTACGTATCATAGGTACCTGATTAAGCCTTGCCCTCGGATGTCTTTCACGTGTCATATGTATCTGATTAGGCCTTGCTTCTGAATTTCTTTAACGTGTCATAGGTACCGCTCAATTAATTAATCCCTACTGTGTGTAGAATCCTTGATGAAGTACCCAATTAGGCCTTGCGTCTGGGTGTCTTTTACGTGTCATAGTTACCAGATTAGGCCTTGCGCTCGGATGTCTTTTATGTGTCATTGGTACCCGCTCGGTTAATTAATCCTTACTGGGTGTAGAATTGTTGTTGAAGTACCCAATTAGGCCTTGCCTCCGGATGTCTTTTACGTGTCATTGGTACACGATTAGGCCTTGCACTCGGAAGTCTTTTACGTTTCATAGGCACCCGATTAGGCCTTTCGTCTGAATGTCTTTAACATGTCATAGGTACCCACTCGGTTAATTAATCCCTATTGGATGTAGAATCGTTGATGAATTACCCGATTAGGCCTTGTGTCCAGATGTCTTTCACGTGTCATAGGTACCCTATTTGGCCTTGCGTCCGAATGTCTTTAACATGTCATAGGTAACCGATTTGGCCTTGCGTTCGAATGTTTTTAATGTGTCATAAATACCCGCTCGGTTAATTAATCCCTGCTGGATGTAGATTCGTTGATGTAATACCCGATTAGGCCTTGCATCCGGATGTCTTTTACGTGTCATAGGTACACGATTAGGCCTTGCATCCGAATGTGTTTAACGTGTTATAGGTACCAGATTAGGACTTGCGTCTGAATGTATTTAAGGTGCCATAGGTACCTGCCCGGTTAGTTAATCACTACTGGGTGTAGAATCGTTGATGAAGTACTCGATTAGGCCTTGCGTCTGAATGTCTTTAATGTGTCATAGGTACCCGCGTGGCTAATTAATCCCCACTAGGTGTTGATTCGTTGATGAAGTACCCGATTAGGCCTTGCGTCTGGATGTCTATAACGTGTCATAGGAACCCGCTCGGTTAATTAATCCCTACTGGGTGTAGAATCATTGATGATGTAACCGATTAGGCCTTGCGTCTTAATGTCTTTAATGTGTCGTAGGTCCCTAATCGGTTAATTAATCCCTACTGGGTGTAGAATCGTTGATGAGATACCCGATTAGGCCTTGCGTACGGATTTCATTTACGTGTCATAGGTACCCGATTAGGCTTTGCATCCGAATGTCTTTAACGTGTCATAGTTACCCGGTTAGGCCTTGCGTCAGAAAATCCTTAACGTGTCTTTAGTACCCTCTCGGTTAATTAATCCCTACTGGTTATGGAATCGTTGATAAAGTACCCGATTAGGTCTTGCATCCGGATGCCTTTTACCTGTCATAGGTACCCGATTAGGCCTTGCGTCTGAATGTATTTATCGTGTCATAGGTACCCGATTAGGCCTTACGTCCGAATGTATTTAATGTGTCATAGGTACCCGCTCGCTTAATTAATCTGTAACGACCCAGATATTTGTTCGATTTATTTTAAATATTTAATATGGATTTAAATATTGAGTTGATAAAATAAATGGTATTTTATATTGTGTTATCAATTTAATAATCAATTTCGATTTAATATCGAATATATTAAATTATCATAATACGAAGTAAATTGAATTCAAATTTTTATTTGAATTGAAAACAATACAAATGATCAATAGGAAATTATGTTTGAATTGGAATAATAATATTTATTTATTGTCGAGGAAATTAATTGTGTTAAAATTTATTTATATTGATTTAAACTAATATCTTCTTCAGATGATAAAATTAGACTTCGTAGCTCGTTCCAGTGTGTCCATAATGGTTATTTATCCCTAGAACTGTCAGTTGTTGGGTTCAGAGAGGAGTTCAGAATCAGGGTGTATTTTGATTTAAGGATACCAGTTTAATTAAATTAAAATATAATAAAAACAAAAAGAAAATTTCTTTCTTTTCTTTTGTGGACATAAACCAAACATATTAAGTTCTCTATCTCCACACAAAAATGGCCTTGCTGTTTAAAGTATAACCGCACCTTCTTCTATTAAATAATTAACTCCCTTCCTCTTTTAATTCATTCATTCAATCTCTGCAAAAATCAAAAGGAACCAAATCGAAAGCCGCCATCCCTCCTTTATCTTCTTCAAAATCGAACTGCGATGTTTCCAGCAAGTTCGAGGACTTCAAATCGCAAGTTGCGGTTCACTGTTGAGGGGTGCGGAGGTTGCCGCAGCTTTCAAAAAGGGTCGGAGTTGGTTCGAGTTTTACCTGAGTGGACTGCGAGGTACTGTTAAGGGATTCGGTCATCGGTTGCTGATGAGTTTCAGCTTATTTACGGGTGCGATGTTTGATTTACTTAGCAGTGAAGGGATTGGCATTGGAATCTGAGTTCGGTGAAGTAGGGTGGTGAGAGATATTTTGCAGAAGTGATGGAGTGGAGTCAGATTTGTTGGGTGCGATACTAGATTAAGGGGTGTTCGACAGTGGGTTGTTTGAGGAAGATTGGCCTGTGTTTTTGGGAAAACGATGGATGCAGGAGTTCTACTGTCTGACGGATGAATGGGTGAATATCTGGTGATGTACTAGGTTGAAATGGAGTGTTGGTTCTGTGTTGCAAGGATGGATTAACAGGCCAGGAGTTGACAGGGAATTAAGGACTGAGTTTGTGAGACATGTGTGTGGAAATTCAGAAATGAGGCAATAGTGATAAGAAGCTGATCCGATGATGATGAGATCAGCGTTGAAGAGGGTTATGGCAGCAAGTATGTTGAGGCGCAGTAGTGTTGTTTTTGGGATGTTAGCAAGGTGCAAATGGATTCAGTTGAAGATGACTCGAGTAAATTCATAAACAACTACACGACATTTAATTTGGATTGTGATATTCGACATATAAATAAGGTGAGTAATTTCTCACTTAAAATTTTATTTAAATTTATTTTATCGTTAAAATAAATTGTTGATTGTTTGGATGAAATTATTAATTGTTATCAGTTGTGATTATTAAAAATATATTAGTTATTTAGGCTTGGTGGTTGTGGCTATTATATATATATCGGTGGTTGGATTCCCGCAATATCATTAGCGGATGCCCGTGGTATCATTAGCGGATGATTTCCCTATGCGCCCCACAAATATATATTAGTGGATGACCTTCTATACCGCGATATCCTGCCTCGAAGCAGGATGGGTATTATTTATGTTGACTAATATATTTGGATGCAGGAAAACGGGTTGGAGGGATCCAACTGGATCCCTCAAAAATATATTATCTGTTTGTTTATTTGTTTGCATATATACTGTCATATATGATGTGTTAGAAACCTGAAATAAATAATTGGTTGTTTGGTGTTTAAATATCACTAGGCCTAAATGTTGATATTTAAAAATATCATGAAAAGGAATTTTTCAGATTTAAAAAGGAAAATCTATTTTTCTAAAATAGAATCTGAAATTCGAGTAGAATAGAAATATTAACTTGTTTTAAAGAATAAAAACAAGTAGTTCATTTATAAACAAAGTTTATAAATAAAGTGAAATGAATTATCATTGGATAATTCAGAAAATAGAAATACAAGTGTGACTTTGGGAAGGGAAATATATTTTTCCAAAGAAGAAATATTTTATTTGAAAGCCAGACGTGTTTAATAATGGTGTTTGTAAATAGAAAGGTGAAAAATTATCATTTGGATAATTTAAACATTTAAATTCAAAAGTGAATTTAAAGTGAGAACTTAGAATCGATTTAAAAAAATATACGATTAACTTTATTCCGATATTCAGAATATAAATGAAGTTGAATAAATCCTTAGGATTTATGTTTAAATTCGACTATGTCGGATTTATAAAAATAGATGTATTCCCAAACAAGATATTTAAATTTAATTTAAACAGAAACTGAGATAAGACATGAAATTAGTTTCAATATTTATATAGATAAGTTTAATAAAGAGAATACCCCAAAATAAGATTTTCGTTGGAAATAGATTTCGAAATGGAAACTTGTTTTAACTTTATAAAAAAAGGAAGTTAAATTATAAACGATGTTTTATAATTTAGTGAGATAAATTATCGTTAGATAAGTTAGAAGTTTAAATTCAAGTACGAATTTATAAAAGTGAATTGGGAATCGTTTCAAAAAGGGGGGCACGGGTTTTATTCCGAAATTTCGGAATATTAAAGGAATTAAGTTTCAATTAGATTTGAAATGAAAACTTGGTTTAAATAGATAATAAACAAGTAAAATTATAAACGTTGTTTATAAGTTAAGTGAAATAAATTATCGTTAGATAATTTAGAGATTTAAATTCGGATATGAATTTAAAAGGGTGAATTGAGAAGCGGTTGGAAATAGAACAATAGATTTTTATTCCGGAATTCGGAATATAAAATGAGTTAGGTTAAATCGAAGGATTTATAATTAGAACTCGATTATATCGAACATTATAAATAATTTATAAAGGAATTGGAATGTTGTATAAAAGATAGAGTTATAAATGAAATTATAACTGAGTAGTGAAATAATCGACAAGTAAGAAAAATCAGAAATGTTAAGTTGGTTTGAAAACTAGATTTGAATATATATATTTATATATTCGAACGAGATTGAAATATAAATTATAAACGACGTTTAACCGTTTTTATATATATATATAATTAAAACGAACTCGACGCGGTGCGGTAGTTCGTAAATTGGCATTTTGAACTTCAATTGAGATTATAGAACTCGATTGAAATTGGAATTCCTTAAAACAAGAATCGTCGGGACCGGTTGAATAATAGTTTTCTAATGAAAGAGAAAATTTTGGATTTCGTCGTATAGATTTTGAGTTATGTCAAAATCAATTTTTCAGAAAAATAGCGCCATAATCGTTATATAAATTATAATGGTATATTTAAGTAAATAAAAGGATTTTAAGGAAATAAAAATCCGAATGTTCATTAGAAAAATCTAGACTTGAATTATAAAATATATATGAACTCAAGTGAAGTAAATGAAATGATTTTTGAAACAATAATCATGTTTTTTATTATTGAATAGAATTAACTTAGTAGAAGAGAAATTAGTTAATCAAAGTTTTGAATCGAAATAAGACCTTGGAAAGTGAATTGGAATTGTAAATGTATATTCGAAATCGAATATGGAACTTGAATTGAAGAGTAGAATTCAATTAGAGTATAAAAAGTTAAACTTATATTTGAACATGTTATATTCAAATACAAAGAAGAAATAGGCAAACGGTTAATTAGCAATTAGTTGATGGAATTCTGAATTGAAGTTGAACTTTGAAAGGTAAATGGGATTTGGGGATTTATATTCGAAATTGAATATGAAATGTAAGTGAAATGGAATTCAATTAGTTTATAAGAAAGTTGGAAAGTGAAATAGGCAAAGAGCTAATTAGCAAATTAATTAACGAATTGAGTTAAAACGATTAGATCGAGTTGGAATAAATTGGAATTGTTTAGATATATGTTAGACAGGTTTGGAGTGAAGTGTATGAAGATAAATATAATTAGAACGCTCAACAAAAAGGTATGTATTTCAATTGAATATGAGATTTTATGCGCTGTATCGGCTAGCCGCTTGGCTTTTTCTTTTTGAATGGAGAGGCCTGTGTGGCGGTTTGGGGATTTTCCCGATGCTCCCGGTACAAAGGAGGTTATGGCGAATTTTTCCGGGAATTTTAGGAGTTAGAATATTTTTAAGAAAATTTGATAGTTAGAAATCAATGTATCGATATATATATATATATACATATTGTAACGACCCAGATTTTTTGGTCGGTTTATTTTAAATATTTAATATTATTTATAATATAGAGCTGATAATATAAATCGATTTTCATATTGAGTTATAAATCTAACTACCGTAATACGGGATATATTGAATTCGAAGTTAGAATTGAATCAAAACAGTTCAGATAATAAATATAAATTCTATGTGAATGTAATCGATAATGGTAATGATATATTATCGAGAAATTTATTTGTTTATAAATTTTATTTTATTTTTCAT
Source organism: Allium sativum (assembly GCA_030737875.1). Classification (NCBI taxonomy): domain Eukaryota; kingdom Viridiplantae; phylum Streptophyta; class Magnoliopsida; order Asparagales; family Amaryllidaceae; genus Allium; species Allium sativum. The sequence goes on along the minus strand of CM060922.1, from coordinate 267,959,128 downwards.
CTATTTAAAATGATTATTCTATATACATTTAAATTAAATATAAAATATATTCGGTTAGTTCAGAATGTGTTAAACTGTTGAAATAACAATGGTTGCGGTAAAATAGCGGTTCTGATTTTCGAATAAGGGTACCACAAGATATTTTAGTTATCAAATTAAATAAATTCCTATCAAATGTTTTATCAGCCGACCTAATTTACTTCCTATGGAAACCTAGTTCCCTCGAGCCACAAAACTGTCTCCCGCTCTCGTTATCAGGGAAACACAATTTTAATGGCCTGTGTACCTTCTGTCTTCCCCCCCCCCCCCCCCTCATCTATAAAACGCGACCTCGTTCTGTGATTTTCCATCCATTTCCGTTCTCCCTTATAATCACATACAAAGGCTTCTCTTTTTAATTCATTCTCTGTTCAATTAAAAACCACATGTTTCCCTTATATAATACACCGCTCCTCCTAAAAGCCTAAAAATCAAAAGCCGCCTTCTGTTTTTCTTGTTTCGGAATTCGAAATCAATTCGAATGAAATCAAAATAAAAAACGAAGTTGCCTAACATGATCTGCGAAGGGTACGGGGTTTTCGACAATTTTAAGTTCAAATGCGGTTTCGATTTTGGGGGTTCGGGCTTCTGGAGGCTTGCGAGCTGAAAGGGAGTTAGGCTCTTGATTTTGAGGTGAACTCGAGCTCGACTTTGAGTCGCGATTTGGGGTTCTGGGATGGGGCGATTCAGGAACAGCGAAAGGGGAAGTCGCGGTGGCTTATGGGACGAGCAGTGGAAGGAGAAAGGCGCGTTTTGATGGGGTTGAGGCTGTGCGATGGGGTAGTGATCAAAATTGAGGTTGATGTTGGTCTGTAGGTGTACGGGTGGTCCGATAATGGTTGTGGGAAGAAAGGCAATGCCTGTAGAAGATTTCGTGATTTTTCTGTAGCAAGTGGGAGGCTACAAATTTCTAGTTGCGTGAGAGTTCGAGGCAGAGAGTGGAAAACGTTGGTGAAATCTGCACTGAGTTCATATTAGAAAAGGGAGGAGATAAAATGAGGTCCGTTGAATTAGAGTGTACGAAGACTTCGTTACGGGATTTTTGAAAGAAGTTTGAAGGAAGTTGGATTTTTCGGTTAAATTAAACATCGGTTTAATTTAATCGAAAATAAATCACTAGTTCGACAACTGCAATCACGGTGAGTAAACCTCACTCACCTTTTATTTATAATTATTTTTATGTCGTTAAAAATAATTGTTGCTGCTTGCTTGGATTTTTCTGCTGGCTTTATATATATTAGTTATTTAGGCTATTATATATATATTGGGTTGATTGATTGGTTGAATTCCCGCAGTCTCATTAGCGGATGCCCGCAGTTTCATAGCGGATGATTACCCTATACGCCCCACGCTATGATTAGTGGATGACCTTCTATACCGCGATATTCTGCCACGAAGCAGAATGGGTATTATTTATGTGCTAACATCTGTGGATGCAGGAAAACAGGTTGGAGGAATCCAACTGGATTCCTCAAAAATATATTATCTGTTTGTTTATTTGTTTGCATATATATTTTTATATATGATGTGTTAGAAAAATAAATAATTCGTTGCTTTGTGTGTTTAAATATCACTGGGCTTAAGTAATGATACTTAAAAATATCGTGGAAGGATATTTGAGATTTTAAAAGGGAAAATTCTATTTTTAAATAGAATTTGAATTTTTAATGGAAATAAAAATATAACACTTGTTTTTGAAAAATAAAACAAGTAGTTCCTTTATAAACGAAGTTTATAAATAGTTCTTTTATAACGAAGTTATAAATAAAGTGAAAAGAATTATCATTTGATAATTCAGAAATAGAAATACAAGTGTTTTGAAAATATGATTCAAAAGGAAATTTAAATATAGAATTTGAATAATAGAAAAGAAAATGGCAATTTGAATTTAGAATTCAAATAGAAAATCCAAAGTGGATTTGGATATAGAACTTTCAAATGGTGTTTGAATGTAGAGAATTTGAAATAGAATTTCCAAAGAGAATTTGAAATAGAATTTCAAGACAGAATTTTCAAAAGAGAATTTGAAATAGACTTTGAAAATAGAATTTCAAAAATAGAATTGCAATGAAATTTGAATTCAAATATAATTGAAAGAGAATTTGACTACAGAAATTCAAAAGGGATTCAAATATAGAACTTGAATTCAAAGGAATTCAAATATGGGATTTGAATTCAAGGGAATTGAAATAGGATTTGAATTCAAAGGAATTCAAATGGGATTGGGATAAAGGAAATTCAAAAAAATGGAATTTCAAATAAAAGAAATGTAATTTGAAATATTGAGAAATTCAAAGAAGAGAAAGTGGAATTTGAAACATTTAGAATTTCAAATAGAATTTAAAGGGAGTTTGAATATTTGAATTTCAAATAGAATTCAAATATGGGGTCTGAATATAGCAATTCAAATAGAATTTGAATAAATGAATTTGAATATAGAATTGCAAGGTAGAATTGTAATGAAAATTTGAAATATCGAATTCAAGAGAATTGAATATGGATTTGAATTTAGAATTCAAAGAAGAATTAAATATAAACTTCAAATATAATCGAAATAGAGTTTGAATATATAACTCAAATAGAATTGAATATGAAGTTCGAATAGAGATTGGAAATAGAAATTCAAGTACTGAATTTGAATATCAAAGAAATTGGGATTTGAAAATAGAATTCAAAAGTGAGATTGGAATTTGAATCAAGAAATTCAAATAAAGGAAAAATGGAGTTTGCATATTAGAAATTCGAATAGAGTTAAATGAAGTTGAATTCATTTTAAAGAAGTTTAAAGTTCATATATATAAATATAAATAAAACGAACTCGCCGCAGCGCTGTAGTTCGTAAATTGGCAATTCGAACTTCAATTGAATATACAGAACCCAATTGAAGTCGAAATTCTTTGAAACAAGAAACGTCAGGACCGATTTGATAATAGTTTTCTAATGAAGGAGAAAAATATGAATTTCGTCGTATAGATTTTGAGTTATGACAAAATCAAATTTTCAGAAAAGCAGCGCCAGAATCGTTTAAAACCATAATGGTTTATTTAACATTATAAAAGGATTTTAAGCAAATAAAATCCGAAGTTCTATTTAGAAAATTTCAGAGTGAGTTGCAAAATATATGCGAATTCAAGTTGTGTAAATGAATATGATTTTTGAAACAGAAACCAGATTTTGATTTATTGAATAGCATTAACTAATTTTGAATAGAAATTAGTCAAGGAGGTTTCGAATGGATATTGGGGTTTGAATAAGTAAATTCGATTTGATAATTTATATTCGACATCAAAAAGGAAACTAGAATTGAAATTCCAATTCAAATTGGTTGTGAGCAAGTTAAACATTTTATTTGAACGTGTTATGTTCAAACAAAGAAGTGAAATAGGCAAAATGACTAATTAAAGAAAAATGGCGAAACTGAATTCAAACGAATAGATTGAGTTGAATTGAATTGGAAACAGGTGAACAGGTGTTAAACAGATATGGGATGGAGTATATGAAGATTTTTATTTATGTGCCCGACAAAAGGGTAAATGTTTAAATTCATATATGGGTTTTATGCGCCGTATCGGCTAGCCGCTTGGCTTCTTCTTTTTCTTTTTGAGATTAGAAGGACCGGGAAAGCTATTTGAAATTTCCCGATGCTCCCGATACAGGGGAGGTTATGGCGAAATTTTCCGGGAATTTAAGGAGTTAGAATATTTTTAAGAAAATTTGACAATTAGAAATCTATATATCGATATATATAGAATTCGATAAGGAAACGAAATCAAAAGTAGCGTAAAGGGCCAATATGGCTATTGAAAATATTTGGTTAACAAATATTGATAGAGAAAATGGAGAAGTGATTTAATTAATGAAATATTAATTAAAGAGCCCAGTGATTTGTTTGATATGTTTGGATGAACACTTGTTTTATTCGATAGTTAAATCACAGACTATCGAAGTTTTGACCATCGTTGTCAATATGGAGAGACCGGTTGGATTATTATCCGAAGAACCACTCCGTATCGGCATAAGCGTTTGCGAACCAAGTATGCTGAATATATTGAAGACGGAGGAAAGTGCAAGGGCTTTTCTATTTATAGAAATAGTGCCTTCGGCTTCGTTCAATCCCAGAACGAACGTATATGGACGAATGTCTGACAGAGTATTTCCAATGATCAAATGGGTTGGTCTGTATGAATGTATATGGTTGCAACGGATTTATCCCTTAGCATAATATCCAGAATATTTGTGCAAACTCAACTAGTGATTAACGGATCTGACAATGTGGCATTCAAAGTGATTGTGCTATCAATGAATGGTAAGTATGCGTAGCCTCAGGCCTCAACAACCGGGAAAGGACAAAAATCGGGCAGGCAGCATGGCTATGTGGGTCGCACCCATTAGGGTGTATAATCACCTATCTAGAGAAATTCCTTTTGTTTCTAAATCTATCGATTCTGCCCATTCGGGAAACGGTGGTTTGAGTCCAACCGTTGGTGATATACATTCGATACACTCAAGCGAAATGAGTGGTCGGTCATGTGTGGGCCGGGTTGCAAGATGTTCTTGTTGAACCCAGGTGTATTCGCCTCTAGAGATACACAGTCGGAAGGTGGTTCCATACCTTGTCATGTTGGAAATCCAATCTCCAATAAGCGCCATGCGGTTTTTGATTTTATAATATATATGTGGAGCGTGAGATGCAAGCGTTCTGCTATTTGGTTATTTACTTGATGTAGACATTATTATAATATCACTGGATTTTCGTATCAAAGTGTTTTGGGTTATAGTAAGGTAAAAACCGTCCGTGTTTATGTGTGGGCTGGTCTTACTATTACCTTTTCTTTTGAAAGGATTTTTAAAGTTAAGCAAGTGGTTGGAGTTTACTCACACCAGTCCCATGACTGACCCAGAGTTTATTTTGTTTTGTTTTCCCTAAACTCTTGGGTGCCCAAATTTGTACGGGCAGTCAAGTGTTTCAGGCTTTTACAGATACACTTGGAGGAGCTTGAAGCAGGAGGCTTCAACGTTAGTTATTTAGAGTTACTTCCGCTGGATCAAATGTTATGTGTACTCTGATGATGGGTTGTATATATGTACAAAACAGATTTGTATTTCGAAGCTTATGTTATATAATATATTTTATTCGTTCCGCTGTGAGTTTGTGATCTTTGTTTTCTTCTATTCTAATATTTCTTTCTTTCTATTTCTCATCCTCTAACTTCTTTCTAATAATGAGTCGTATTTCTGTGCAATTTGAGTTGGACGTGTGGTGTTTTAGTCAACTCAGATAGCCCGGATTTGCGGGTCTTTACACATATATATATATATATATATATATATATATATAAGTCGATAAGAAATCAAACTTAAAAATAGAATAGTATAATAAAAAAGGAAGTCTAAGAATAAAATCTAGTAAGAATAGAAAGAGAAAGTATATACATGTTTAAAGTGAATAATTAGTTGTATGGTATTGATTATTCGAGTAAGTAGTCTTACCTGTTTTGACGTTATGTATGTTATTCAGTCAAGGTCTGAGAGGTAGTTATACCCTAACTTGATTGATTTCATTATAAGCAAATAAATAGTAAGATTTCAAACTCGAAGATCAATGTTGAATAAGAGTTAGTAGAATATAGTATTTGGGGTTGTCATAACGATGTTTTACACAACATCCGTTTTAACTCAAATAAGTGTAAGCTTGGAAATAGAACAATGTGTATTTCCTAAGTATAGAAATAAACAAGTTCAGGAAAGAGATAAGTAATTGGAATATTTTCCAATTATAAATAGAGGATATTTTCTAAGTACAGAAAATAAAAGAAGACGATATATGGAAATGTTTTCAAATTAACGTAAAAGGTCAAGATGATTATCAAAAATATTTGGTTAACAAATATTGTTAAGGAAATGGAGAAGAGATTTAATTAATGAAATATTAATTAAAGAGCCCAGTGATTTGTCTGATATGTTGAATGAACACTTGTTTTTATTCGATAGTTAAATCATAGACTATCGAAGTTTTGATCATCGTTGTTATTATGGAGAGACCGGTTGGATTTTTATCCAAAGAACCACTCCGTATTTGTGGTAGCGTTGCGAATCATATTATATGAAGATAATCGAAGACGGAGTAGAGTGCAAGGACTTTTTCTATTAATAGAAATTGTGCCTTCGGTTTCGTTCAATCCCAGAATGAACGTAAATGGACGAATGTCTGACAAAGTATTTCCAATGATCGCATGGGTTGGTATTTATAAATATATATGGTTGCAACGGATTTATTCCCTTAGCATAACATCGAGAATATTTGTGTAACCCAATTAATGATTAACGGATCTTATAATGTGGCATTCAAAGTAATTGTGTTATCAAGGAGAGAAGTAATCGTAGCCTCAGGCCTCAACAACCGGGAAATGACAAAAATCGAGCAGGCAACATGGCTATGTGGGTAGCTTCCATTAGGGTGTATCATAACCTATCTAGAGATTCATTTAATTCCTTATTCTATTTGATGTTGTCCCATTTGGGAAACGGTTGCTAATCCCAACCGTTGGTGATATACATTCGATACACTCAAGTGAAATGAGTGGTTGGTCATGTGTGGCTGAGTTGCAAGATATTCTTTTTGAACTCGGTGTATTCTCCTCTAGAGATACACCAGTGGCAGGTGATTCCATACCTTGTCATAGTTGGAATTTCATTACCCAATAAGGGCTTGCGGTTGTGATTGTATATTATATATGTGGAATGTGAGATGCAAATGTTCCACTAGATTGTTATTTACTTGATTTAGACACTATTATAATATCAAAAGAGTTTTGATATAAAGTTTATCCTTTCCTTTCAAAAGGATTTGAAATTTAAATCAAGTGGTTTGGATTCTCATAAGGGAAAAACCTGTTCCGTGTTATACGGCGTAGTCTTATGAGATATCATTTAGTTTCTGAAAATGTTTTAAATTGTTTACTCATACCAGTCCCATGACTGACCAGGAGTTTATTTTGTTTTGTTTTACCTAAACTCTTGGGTGCCTAATTTTGTATGGGCAGTCAAGTAGTTCAGGATTTTACAGATTTATCTGAAGGAGCTTGGAGTAGGAGGCTTCAGTGTTAGTTATATAGAGTTGTGTTCCGCTGTGTTGTAAGTGTTGTACTCTGATAATGATATGTGTATACAGTACAAATTTTGTATTTCAAAAGTTATGATATAGTATATTTTGTTCTGCTGCGATGTGAGATTCTGTGTTGTTATTTCTGTTCTTCTTCTACCTTTTTCCTCTAAAAAAATGATTCGTATTTTCGTGATATTTGGGTTGGATGTATGGTGTATGTAGTCAACTCTGGTATTACGGATTTGCGGGCCATTACATAATCCCTACTACCTGTAGAATCATTGATGAAGAACCCGATCAGGGCTTTCTTCTGAATGTCTTTGAGGTGTCATAGCTACCCGCTCGATTAATTAATCCCTACTAGGTGTAGAATCGCTGATGATGTACCCAATTAGGCCATGCGTCTGAATGTCTTTAACCTGTCATAGGTACCCGATTAGGCCTTGCGTCTGAATATAACGTGCCATTGTTACCCAATTGGCCTTACGTTCGAATGTCTTCCACATGTCATACGTACCCGCTCGATTAATTAGTCTCTACAAGGTGTAGAATCGTTGATGAAGTACCCGATTATGCCTTGCGTTCGGGTGTCTTTTACATGTCATAGGTAACCAATTTAGCCTTTCGTTCGAATGTCTTTACCATGTCATAGGTACCCGCTCGATTAATTAATCCCTACTGGGTGTAGAATCACTGATGAAGTACTCGATTAGGTATTGCGTACGAATGTATTTTATGTGTCATAGGTACCCGATTAGGTCTTCGCTCAGATGTCTTTTACGTTGCATAGGTACCCCTCGGTTGATTAGTCCTTACTAGGTGTGGAATAGCTGTTGAAGTACCAGATTAGTACTTACGTTCGGATGTCTTTTACGTGTCATAGATATCCGATTAGGCCTTGCGCTCGGATGTCTTTTATGTGTCATAGGTACCCGATTAGGCCTTGCATCTGAATGTCTTTAAAGTGTCATAGATACCCACTCGGTTAATTAATCCGTACTGGGTGTAGATTCATTGATGAATTACCCGGTTAGGTCTTGCATCCGAATGTCTTTTACATGTCATATGTACCCGATTAGGCCTTGTGTCTGAATGTCTTTAACGTGTCATAGGTACCTGATTAGGCGTTGCGCTCGAATGTCTTTAACATTCACTCGGTTAATTAATCCCTACTAGGTGTAGAATCGTTGATAAAGTACCAGATTAGTCCTTGCGTCCGGATGTTTTTTACGTGTCATAGGTACTCAATTAGGCGTTGCGCTCGGATATTTATTACGTGTCATAGTTACTCGCTCGGTTTAATTAATCCCTACTGGGTGTTGAATCGTTGATGAAATACTCGATTAGGCCTTGCGTCCTGATGTCTTTTACATGTTATAGGTATCCGCTCGGTTAATTATTACTTACTGGGTGTAGAATCATTGATGAACTAACCGATTAGGCCTTGCGCCTGGATGTCATTTACATGTCATGGGTACCCGATTTGGCCTTACGTTCGAATGTCTTTAACTTTTCATAGGTACCTAATTAGGCCTTGCGTTTGAACGTCTTCAACGTGTCATAGGTACCCGCTAAGTGAATTAATCCCCATTGGGTGTAGAATCGTTGATGAAGTACCCGATTAGGCCTTGCGTCTGAATGTTTTTAATGTGTTATTGGTACCCACTTGGTTAATTAATCTCTACTAGTGTAGATTCTTTGATGAAGTGTCCGATTAGGCCTTACGTCTGGATGTCTTTAACATGTCATAAGTACCCACTCGATTAATTAATCCCTACTTGGTGTGGAATCGTTGATGAAGTACCCGATTAGGCCTTGCGTCCAAATGTTTTTAACGTGTCACGGATACCCAATTAGACCTTGCGTCCGAATGTCTTTAATGTGCCATAGGTACCCGATTAGGCCTTGCGTTCGAATGTCTTTAACGTATCATAAGTACCCACTCGGTTAGCTAATCCCTAATGGGTGTAGAATTTTTGATAAAGTACCCGATTCGGCCTTGCGTTTGGATGTCTTTTACGTGTCACAGGTACCCAATTAGGCTTTGCGTCTGGATGTCTTTTACGTGTCGTAGGTTCCCCATTAGGCTTTGCGTCCGAATGTCTTTAATGTGTCATAGGTACCCGCTCAGTTAATTAATCCCTACTGTGTGTAGAATCATTGATGAAGTACCTGATTAGGCCTTGCGTCCGGATGTCTTTTACGTGTCATAGGTATTCGATTAGGTCTGTGCACGGATATCTTTTACTGGTCATGGGTACCCACTCGGTTAATTAATCCCAATTGGGTGTAGAATCATTGATGAAGTACCCAATTTGGTCTTGCGTCCGGATGTCTATCACGTGACATAGGTACATGATTAGCCATTACGCTCGGATGTCTTTTACATGTCATAGGTACCCGATCAAGTCTTGCATCCGAATGTCTTTAACATGTCATAGGTACACGCTCAGTTAATTAATACCTACTGGGGATAGAGTCATTGATGAAGTACCCAATTAGGCATTGCGTATGAATGTCTTTTACGTGTCATAGGTACCTGATTAGGCTTTGTGTATGATTGCCTTTAACGTGTCATAGGTACCCGATTAGGCTTTGCGTCCGAATATCTTTAACGTGTCATAAATATTCGCTCGGTTAATTAATCCCTATTGGGTGTAGAATAGTTGATACCCGATTACGCCTTTCATCCGGATGTCTTTTACGTGTTATATATACCCAGTTAGGCCTTACATCCGAATGTCTTTAACGCGTTATAGGTACATGATTAGGCCTTGTGTCTGAATGTCCTTAACGTGTTATAGGTACCCGTTCGATTAGTTAATACCTATTAGGTGTAGAATCGTTTATGAAATACCCGATTAGGCCTTGCGTCCGTATATCTTTTATGTGTTATAGGTACCCAATTAGGCCTTGCATCCGAATGTCTTTAATGTGTCATAGGTACCCGCTCATAACCGAGCACATAACCGATCCCATATCTAAGCTCTTATACAAGCTAATAATTGAAGTAATAACCAAGTCCATAATCGAGCGCATAAATGAGCCAACAACCAAGTCCATAACCTAGCCCACAACCAAGACCATAACATTCCCATAATCGAGCCGATAATCAATCCCATAACATAGCCCATAACTGAACAGATAATCAAGTCCCAAACCAAACCCATAACTGACCGCATAAATGAACCCATAACGGATCCAATAACCAAGCCCATAAACGAGCTCTTAAACCAACTCGTAATTGAATCAAAAAATGAGCTCTTAATCGAGGTCATAACCAAGATCATTCCCAAATTTGTAATTGAACATATTTCCCATAATCAAGCTCATAACCTAGCCCGTAACAAAAATTATTTATTTATAATTTATACATAATTTATAACTTATAATTTATATTTTATTATTTATATTTTATTTTATATTTTATATTTATAACAAATTACTACTAAGCCCATAACCGAGCTAATTACTGAGCCTATAACCGAGCATATAAACAAAGTCATAACTGTACATTGTAATCATAATCAATCCAATAACCTAAACCACAGCCAAGCTTATAACCAAGGCAGTAAATGAGATCTATAAGTAGCTCGTAACTAAGGTAGTAACCGAGCTCATAACCACGGTCTTAATCGAGGTCATAACTTAGCCCATATTAAAGCCCATAAACGAGCCTATAACCAAGCTCTTAACCAAGTTCGTAACCAAGGTAATAACCGAGCCAATAACTGAGCCCACAATCGAGCCAGTAACCTTACCTGTAACGTACCCCATAACCAAGCCCATAACCTAACCCATAACGCATCCCATAACCAATCCCATAACTGAGGTCTTAAACCAGCTTGTAACTGAAGTAATAACCAAGCTCTTAATCGAGGTCATAACCATGACCATAACCTAAACCTGTAATTGATCCTATTTCCCATAACCAGGCTCATAAACTAGCCCGTAATTGAAATTACTTATTTATATTTTATTCATATTTTATATTTTATTTTTTATACTTTATATTTTATAATTAACGATTTAGCTTTTATATTAATTATTTTATTATTTGTATTTTTACAAGTTATATTTAATCTGTAAGTCATCCTTAGCTAATTTCATAATCGTCCCCTTAACCAATCCCATAATTGATCTCAAAACCGAGCCCATAACCCAACTCGTAACTGAAGTAATAACTGAGCTCTTAATCGAGATCATAGTGACTATAACCAATCTCATAATCAAGTCCATAATCGAATGTACCACACATAATCATGGCTATAATCGAGGTAAAAAATAATCCATAATCTAACATAACACCAATATCTAGGGTCACAACAAAGTATATAATTGAATACAGTATCCATAATGGAGCTTATAATTGAGATAATAACCTAATATGTTATCAAGCCTATAACTGTGCACATAACCAAACAAATTACTTCTAATACCATAACCGACCCCATAATCGAGCCCACAACCAAACCCTTAAACAAGCTCGTAACTAAGGTAATAATCGAGCTCATAACTGAACCAACAACCAAGACCATAGCCTAGCCCACAATGAAGACCATAACCAAGCCCGTAACGATTCCCATAATCGATCCAATAATCAATCCCATAACATAGCCCATAACCGAGCCCATAACTAAGTCCAAAACTAAACCCATAATTGACCGCATGAATGAGCCCATAACGGATCCAATAATCGAGCTCCTAAACCAACTCGTAATTGAAGTAAAAAATAAGCTCTTAATCGAGGTCATAACCAAGATCATTACCTAAACCTGTAATTGAACATATTTCCCATAATCAAGCTCATAACCTAGCTTGTAATAAAAATTATTTATGTATAATTTATACATATTTTATGTTTTATAATTTATATTTTATATTTCATAACAAATTACTACTAAGCCCATAACCGAGCTAATTGCTAAGCATATAACCGATCATATAAAGAAAGGCATAACTGTACATTGTACGCATAATCGAGCCAATAACCTAAACCACAACCAAGCATATAACTGATCCCATAACCGAGGCAATAATCGAGATCTATAATGTAGCTCGTAACCGACGTAATAACCAAGCTCATAACCATGGTCATAATTGAACTCATAACTGAGCCCATAACCGAGCCCATAACTGTGCCCATGACCAAGCTCTTAACCAATTTGTAATTGAGGTAATAACCGAGCCAATAACCGGGCCCATAACATAACCTATAATGTATTCCATAACCGATCCCATAACCTAAACCATAATGTATCTCATAACGGACCCCATAATCAAGCTCTTAAACCAGCTTGTAACTGACGTAATAACTGAGCTCTTAATCGAGGTCATAACCAAGACAATAACCTAAACCTGTAATTGAACATGTTTTCCATAACCAACCTCATAAACCAGCTAGTAACCGAAATTATTTATCTATCTTTTTTCATATTTTATTTTTTATTCTCTAATTTAGCTTTTATATTTATTATTTTTTAATTTGTATTATACAACTCATATTTAATTTGTAAGTCATCCTTAGCTAGTTTCATAGGTATCCCCATAACCAAATTGAACCATAAACAAAATAATAATCGACCTTCTACACAACCTAATACATTATCGAGTTAATAACCTAATATGTTGTCAAGCCTATACTCATATGCATAATCGAACAAATTACTACTAAGCCCATAACCAAGCTAATTACAGAGCCTATAACCAAGCATATAAACAAATTCACAACTATACATTGTACGCATAACCGAGCCAATAACCTAAACCGCAACTAAACCTATAACCTAGACAATAACTGAGTTCATAACCGAGAACAAAACCGAGCCTATAACCAAGTCCATGACCGAATATATAACCGATTCAATAACTAATCCCTTAACTACGCTCATAAAAAAGCTCTTAACCTCACTTGTAAATGAAGTAATAATTGGGGTCATAACCATGGTCATGATCAAGGTTATAACTAAATGTATAACCAAGCACATAACTGAACTCATAATCAAGCCCATAACCGAGCCCATAACCAAGCTCATAGCAAAATATATTACTCATAATCAAGATCATAACAAAGCACATAAACAAGCTCATAACTGAGGCAATAACTAAAATTATTTAGATTTTACATTTAATAGTTTATAATTTAGATTATATTTTTTTTATATTTATATTTAACGACTTTTATTTAACCTGTATGTCATTTTTATCTTATTTCATAACTAAATTGGTAACTGTGCCCATAACCGAGCTCACAACCAAGCACATAACCTAATTGATAACCGAGCACATAACCGACCCATAAACGAGTCCATAACAGAGCTCACAACCAAACCCATAACCAAACTTATAACCGATGTCATACCGAGCCCATAGCCGAGCCTATAACCGTACTCATAATCGATCCCATAACCGAGCCCATAACCGATCGCACAACCGAACCCATAACCGAGCTCACAACCGAACCCATAACTGAGTACATAACCGAGCTCACAACCAAGCCATAACTTAACCTATAACCGAGAAAATAATCGAGCCCATAACCGAGTCCATAACCAATCTATAACTGAATCTATAATTGATCCCATTACCAATTCGTTAATCAAGGCCGTAACTAAGCTCTTAAACTAACTTGTAAATGAGGCAATAATGGAGCTCATAACCACAGTCATGATTGAGGTTATATCCATAACTGAGGCCATAACCAAGCCCATAACCAAGTACATAACTGAACCTATAACCGATCCCATAACCAATCCCTAAGTTGATCTCACAACCGAACCCACAACATAGCCCACAACCGAACCATAACCAAACTCATAATTGAGCCATAACCGAGACTATAATCGAATCTATAACCGATCCCATAATCAATCCCTAAATCGAGTCCATAACCAAATCTATAACCAATCACATAATCCAATCCATAACCAAGCCCATAACCGAGCCCATAACCAAGCTCGAAACAAAATATATTACCCATAATCAAGATCATAACAAAGCACATAAACAATCTCATAACCGAGGAAATAACTAAAATTATTTAGATTTTATGTTTATATTTTATGTTTTATAGATTTTAATTTAGATTTTATGTTTTATATTTAACAACTTATATTTAATTTGTATGGATCGTAATATATTGGGCGTTATTTAACAAAATTTGATATATAAGAAGGTAGGAAAAAAATAAACAATAGTAAATTAGAAAGTCAATTCGCTTTTAGGATATATACCTAGAATGTTGCTAAACAAGCATGATGGGTTTGCTAAACTAGTGTTAAATTTATTTACAATCTAACATCAAATTGCTTTTTTTATTTAGGGAAACGTAGTAAATGCATGTCGAAGAGTCTGTATACTAAAGCATATGGTATGTTGACTAGTTCATTATACATGCTAGTTTGGGGTTTCTGTGCCTAGTCCCATTTTATTTCCATATTACTATTTGCACAATTCTTAGAATAATAGTACACGTAACCGATCACATGACATAGGCCATTAACAAGCTCATAACCAAGCATATACTAACCACAAGATTACAATTAAAAATCAGAACATGCAGCACTTACCAACCAAACATTGTACAAATAACATGCAACACTTTAAAGTATTGCACAAACAAATAAGAACTATTGCGCAGCAGTTACTAACCACAACAAAACAATTGCCTATGTTCATGCAGGAATACGATACCACAAACACATTACATTTGGCCTGAATCCAACATATAACATAAAATACCCAAAAAAAACCACAAATAATTTACATATGGCCTGACAGTAATAAAATACACGCAACAAATAATAACATAGGAAGACCAATCAAGAGTCAAAAAGGGAACCAAACAGTACGAAATACATCTAAATTTTGTTAAATAGTGTAACAACATTTATATAATAACCGTGGACCTCCATCTTAGTTAAACGGCACCACATATAAGAAAATACATCTCAAATTGCATTTACAAAAAACTAGAATAGTTTAATGTCACAGCACAAGCTTCATCCATGACAAAGCCAGCTCATAACAGACAAAAAAACAGCATCCTTTACCCATTCCAATAGCATGAACCACAATAAAGACTATATTTAAGATCACATCTTTCTTTGATTTTTACACTCTAGAAGTTACAAAATGTATGTAAATGCATCATCATAAAAATGCATGAAGATTCAAATCGGAAATAATACATTTATATCACAGTTCAACCATTGCTGAGTAATGAAACAGTTTCACGGCTAACATATAAAATCATCAGTAACTGCCTAACAATTCAAAATAAATAAAATCAACTAAAAACCCCTTCCACTATGATTTCAATAAACATTTCGTAACTGAAGAAATTAAAACCCCAAAAAGGGATTCCTTCTCTCTTTTAATGTGCGTATAAAGCTAGCATAGACCACACAAGCTTACAAGCAATAACCAAAGATACCCTATTTGCACATCCCAAAAGCTACAAACCGCAAATAGATCAAATTGTAGAATACAATGCGACACTGTCACTATTTTGGAACTCACACCAAACTCAACCATCAACCATCGGACGGTGATCACTTTTGGCAAGAAAAAACTAGATAATCTGTAAAGCTCAAGCACAACGACTTACTAAATTTTCAGAAAAAAGAATCAACATAATTAACTATGCAAATTAAAAGACAAGAAACGAGGCACATAATGTGATTTTAGTACTCCAAACTACAACAAACTACTCATGCTTTTAATACTCCAAACTCAGACTGCATACCCCAAACTTACATGATATACTACATATATTTCTTATACCCCAACAATACACCAAACTTACACGACAATAGTTTAACAAGTATGTAAAAAGGGAAAGATTAAGAAACAACAACAAAATATTCAACCTTCAACATTTTTTTTCTTGAATAGAACCTTAGAAACTTTGTACTGTCCAATTGTATGGGTAGTCTGAAAGAATTTCATATGAAATTTGTCCTCTCATCATTCGTATTACATCTTTAGATACATCTTCATTAATATTCATTTCCTTTACTCTTCTTTCCATATTTAGCATTATAAATAGTCAACAATCAACTCTGAAAATTTAAAACATGATAAATATATAAGTTTTTGCACTTAAAAATATATCAATGTTACATCTAAACAGATTGGATTTTATTAATCTAGCTTAGGATATAGTTTCTTTACATTTAACAAGGTTGTTTGATTCTACTTGCTGACGTGCATTGAAGATACAAATTTAAAAACGACATTACAGTAGAATTTAGTGTTATTGCTCAACATTTAGCAAACGTTTGCTAAATTTAGAAAACCAAATGGTAGTTAGCTTCTACTTGCTGATGTGCATTAAAGGCACCAATTTTAAAAAAACCATCTCATGCCTTAGAGATGCCAAGTTATATCAACCATAGGAAGACCAAAGGCACTCACTGCTATACTGATAGATAAGAAGTCACCATCATGAAAGGTGTATGAAAACAAATTAATAGTAGTATAAAATAAATTCCCAATTCCATAAGCACAAGCCCATAGTCAAAATCCATGATTGACCATCTAAATGTTATCACCCACAACAATACAACATCCACAATCCATCAACACGATCAGTCCAACCCACAACTATTATACTAAAGTCGAAAACGCTGAAGCAAATAATGAGTCCAACACACACATAAATATATAATAGTTGTAACGTAGGTTATTTCATTCTGTTTGTAACAATTAGATTCTTTTTTGGCCAAAAAGCCAAATAACATTAATGGATCAACAAAATACCTATTTTTCCACTAACAAGGTCGGTTCTAAAAGATCTCTAACTATGAATAATATAGTTTCTTTACGATAGACATGTGACATAGGACATCTAGCTTAGGCATCGACAACACCTGAATATGGCCTGGCAAGAGCCCTCATATAAAATAGAGGAAGTCTTTAATGAGCTTGAAGCTACGGGGTTGAGACAAGGGATGCAAATGAGGAATGGCTTGGTGTAACAATCTAGGAATGTTCGACCTTGAAAATCGACATAAACCACAATGTCGACTATTCAGACATCGAAAATACTTGATCATTATTAGTAAGAAGTTAGAGGGTGAGAAATAGAAAGGAAGAAAGTTAGAATAGAAGAAGAAGAAGAACATAACAGAACAGAATCAGAGTAACACAAATCTCATAGCAGAACGAATAAAATATATTATATAACATAACTTTAGAAATACAACTTGTACAGTATATACATACCATTATCACATAACATCACAACGGAAATAAATTCTATATATATATCTAGTGTCGAAGCCTCCTGCTCCAAGCTCTTCCAAGTATCTGTAAAATCCTAACTACTTGACTGCCCATACAAATTTGGGCACCCAAGAGTTTAGGGAAAACAAAACAAATAAAACTCTGGGTCAGTCATGGGACTGGTGTGAGTAAACTCCAATCAATTCGGTTTAACTTTAAAAGTCCTTTTCAAAGGAAAGGATAAATGTAATACCGATCCACACATAAACACGGATGGTTTTTACCTTACGATAACCCAAAACAATTTCTAAAACAATATTATTCTGATATTATAATAGTGTCTAATACAAGTACATAGCAACCAAGTAGAACGCTTTCATCTCACGTTCTACATATATAATTTATAATCAAAACCATGGGATCTTATTGGGGAATGGATTTCCAACTCTAACAAGGTATGGAACCACCTTCCGATCAGTGTACTCTAGAAGCGATACACTGGAGTTCAACAAAAACATCTTGTAACCCAGCCACACATGACTGGCCATTTATTTCGCTTGAATGTTCCGAATATATTGTCACCTTACGGTTGATATACCAACATAACCGTTCCCGGGAGATACGGAATTGAAAGAAGTAACAAATATGAATATTCTCTAGATGGTGACGATATACCCTAGTTGGGTGCGGCCCACATAGCCATGCTGCTTGCCCGATTTCTATCATTTCTCGGTTGATGAGGCTTGAGATCATAACGTATATCTAACAGGTCACGTCTTTATGAACTTTGAATGCCACATCGTCGTACCCATCAAATCACAAATAGTTTTCCCCAAAAATACTACGGATATAAAGCTAATAGAAACAAATTTCTCCACCACTAACGTAAATACATTTGAACGCGATCAACTTACATGATCTTCTATATATAATCTGTCGGATATTCGCCCATACCCGTTGTCCTGGCACTGGACAAACCGAAGGCACTATTCCATGAATCCATTTTAGGCAATTTCGACCAAGGATTCACAGAACTACCCTTGCATATTCTCCATCTTCAATCATATTTGATTTGCAACACTAATGCTATATGGAGTGGGTTTCAGATAATAAACTTGATCCCGGTCTCTCTGTATTGACAACGGAAAATTGGCCAAAAACTTTGATAGTCGGTTATTTAACTATCAAAGAAAAACATATATACAAACAACGGTCGTATTCCCAAACGGAAATCTTACCGATCAATCATCAATCAACACTAACCCCTTTTAATAGATTTATCAATAATTATTTCATTCCCCAATTTCCCAAATAATTTTCCAACTCGCTTGGCCTCTCATGATTTCCTAGAAAAACGTTTCCATTTAATTTAAACCATTTATTTTCAATATTTCAGAAAATATATCTTATCAATATCGGAAAACATTTCCTTTTCTTATCATGCACCATTACTCTACTCTACCCATTAGTTACTAACTGTAAATTAGTAAGAGAACAACTCCCTAAGTATTTACCCCGAAGGTCGAAACCAACATCAGATCAATACCCAGAAAGCTGTTCAACTTAAGCAGTCTCCAGTTAGTTTCAAATTTCCTTAACTCCATTTAAATCTGCAAAATGTTTGCTTTTTGAATCATTATTCACTTTAAAATGTGAATATTATTTCGTTATAGAAACCAAAACTATTTTTTTAAATCAAATCTTGATTTAAATAAATATTTCCATTATAGATTAAAATCCCATCTATCTTGTTCTTTTATAATTTCACATTCGTATTTCACTCCATATACTTCATTGATAAATCAGCTTCTTGTTAAATAAATATCAAGTTTATAACTTAATCTCTATTACCTATTTAATTACTAATTATTACTTTTTAAAGCAAATATTAACTATCTTACAAATTACTGAACTAAATAATATAAAATATATAAGAATAAATCATTTTAATAAAATTCGACACCGTCAAATTTAAATTACAAATCCTTATTAAATTGTTTCAATTCTACTCCCATTTCGAATATCGAAATAATTTTCATTGTTTTCTTTCTAGATGATTTCCATTTTCCTTTTTTAATAAATTATTTTCTTGAATTTATATTTTTAAAACTATTTAATAATAATCATTTTTCTTCGTTTATAAATATCGTATATAAATCAAATTACTAGTTTTTATATAGTCAAACAAGTTATTATATTCTAACTAATTGAAATTCCATTTCTATTTAAAAACAGAAATTCCTTTTTAAAACCCCAAATTCTTTCCCAATATACTCGAATATATTTTACGGTATTTATATACCAATTATTTCAGGTCAATGTCGTTCAACCACCCCAAACACACAATAATCAACATCAGATTATTTATCACATCATATAAAGCAATATATGAAAATCAAAAATAAAATTGTTGAGGAATCCATTTGGATCCCTCCAACCTGTTTCCCTGCATCCACAGATGTTAATCAACATTTATTTCATATCAATATGAAATAAATAATAAATAGAAACCATAATTACTAACGACTTGTATAAATAACTATATGTATTATTTTAACTAATTCATCCAAACAGCCATCACACAAAGCATTCAATCATTTTTATCAATATTAAATAACGTTTATAAAATTATAAAACTGGGCAGAGTTAGTGAGTTTACTCGCCTTGTCTCTTTATCGTTAAATAATGATAAACGTTCGGTTGATTCAAACGAGCGTTCTATTTTGCCAAAAATTCATACGAGATCCAAATGGCTCCAGACCAAAACCATCATGTAGTCCATGTCCATACGATCCCAACGGATCCTTTAATGCACGACTCATGTCTAAACTACAACCCCTGTGCCTTCTTCTTGAATGAACGATCTCCTTTCCAGTAACATATCTTGAACTCCATTCTTCTTTCACAGATTACAACATCTATATATGTATTTTTTTATTTAAGTCTGGGCTTTTACCAGATCGGCCCACTCACATTTAAGAAACCCAGAGCCGCATTGAACGATATCATTTCTTCTTCCCATTTAGAAATCAGGAGTTCCTATATCCTTGCTAGCTACAGTCCCTCCTCTTTTTAATTCAAAGGACTTTTCTCCAGCTTACCGTGAATACACGCGACAACTATTTCCTTCAATCCTCCAAAAAAAACAGTTTGTCTTCTCTATCAAACAAACAGACCTGCTCCATGTATAATTCACATTCTCCTATATCCTTTTGCTAAACACCATCCCTGCGACTTTTCCGCAAACAAAATGCCACTCTTCAGTACCATAGTCGATCACATCCTATGCTCTAACTAAATCGTTGTCCCAACTTTCATCACCTCATTCTTGATCCAACACGTCCACATGGCTTTGCTTCATCCCGCTATATATTGTTTCTGTTTCAACAGTATCCCTCCCCTTTCATTTTAACATTACAAGGAGCAGCTCAATTAGTAACGGGGTTAGGCGACGACTAAAAAAGCGGTCGTCGCTAGCCATCGCTTAATTTCCTTATAACAAACAACAATCACGACCCTTCTTCCCTAAATCAATTCGGCACATAAAAAAAGAAACCCCCGTCGCCCCCTCCCCCCGACATTGGTACGATTTCACCCCCCAAATCTCACTCCCAAGCTTCCTAATTTCTTCAGGTATGTCCTCTAACCCTATTTTATTTTTAATTAGGGTTAATTTGCATGTTTATATGGGTTTGTAAATCGATTGTTTATGGATATGAAATTGGTTTCCTTGTGAGATAAATATGATGTTGATTGTGTTTCAGGTTGATTTGAGAATAAATGTAATTGATTAAGAGGTTGAAAACGATGATTATCACGTATGTAATTGATTTAGGAGCATGAGAACAATGATTATCACGTATGCAATTGGGCTTACGTTGATTGTGTTGTAGGTTGATATTGTTGTAGGATGATTTGAGAAAAAAATGAAATAAACGTGATTGTTTACCGGTAGTAAATCGATTATAATTATCGAAACGGTGTAATTATGTCCCTCGTCTACATGCACTGTTAATTATGTCGCCCTCGGATGAAATTTTTTGGTCTACACAAATTTAAAGAATGCATTTGCAATATACAAAAAATGTTTTGTTGTTATATATTTAATAAAAAAATGTATATTCAAAATGGTTCTTAATTTAGTTTTTGATCGTTAAGAATCTTGTTATATGTAACATAAATCATATTTCTAACTGAACTCCTTAAATTTGAAATGAAATTAAATAATTAACTTGCAAGCTTAGTTTATCTTTCAAAACTTGAAACTAATTAACTAAAATTAACTTCATAATTTATATTTTAAACTAAAATTTACTAAAAGTAACGAAAACTAATTCATACTTCATAATTTTCATTGTCATGTTATTTTACAAATTAAATGTACTGAAAAATATTATATCGACGCTGTGTAGTTAACGCGTGAGCGTAGGCGGAAAAAGGTGCAAGGCACAACTAAGGGGCTTTTTTGAAGTTTAAGGGGCACCTATTAGTGAAGCGTAAAAAAAGCATAAAAAGCCCAAAGCGCGCTCTTTTCATTTGAATTGTTATTTTGGTTTAAACTTAGGTTGAACATTTTTTTGACTACTTATGTGAATCCCTTAGATAAATTTAGCCTCGTCTGACAAGTGTTGTATATGATCGTTATATGGATATTCGTTTTTACACAAAACGGAAATCTATATTCATCTGATACAATATTCATTGGATTTGTCCTAATATTGGACAAGTAACAAATATAACGATGTAAGCATATTTTATAAATCAATTCAGTTTAAATGGTTAACAAAGTTTCGATGGCACTTCCTTTTTGTTCCCTGTGTACACACATTTGTGTACGATACAGGGACTAAAGGGAAGTGTTGCCGAAATTTTGTTGAACCGTTTAACCTGAAAGTTATTGCTAATTATATGCATGTTTAACACAAACTATATACATGTTTAACTATATACATGTTTAAATAACTTTAATGTGAACTTACTTATTTCGCAGGATGTTCAGTGTGGTTATAAGAGGTTGATGGAGGAGGCGACTATTGCTCGGATGCAGGAGCAGATGAATGAGAGATGGATTGGCGAAAAACCTAGATGCAACAGGAAATAGATTAACGCATTGGAGCTTACTTTTAGAAGCATGGGTTTATGCCTGAGGAAGGAGGAGAAGGAGGAGATTCTGCTGCTTATCGAGGGGAAGAAGAAGAAGACGATGACGATGATAACGAGGAAGACCAGGAAGATTAGTGTAGGTTCTCATTTCTTGGTTTATGCTCTGGTATGTACATATACTTGGTTTTTTATATGCTAGATGCACGTACGATGGTATTTGACTATGGTTTGATGTGTTTTGATATGTACGACAGTATGATATGTATGATGGTATTTCACGATGGTATGATGTGTTTTGATACGTATGGTGTTTATAATTTTGTTTTTTGTTTTTTTTAATTGGTGAATTCATTGTTGATGAGTATTGGTGAATTGAATTGATTTTTGATGAGTATTGGTGAATTGATGAGATGAGATGATAGCGGTGTGGTTTGATGGAAAGAAACTGCTGTGCAGTGCAAAAATTTTGCTTCATTTTTGCGACGGCTAGCGATGGCCTATTGGTCAATATATAGCAACGGAAGTAACGTCATTTTGTAACGGAATTGCGACGGTTTACAATGTCTTCTCGGTAAAAGAAACTACTTGCCACGTGGCAACAAGCCATTGCAAGATGTTGCTAAATGAGCGACGGAGCCGTCGTAAAATCCATTGCTATTCCTATTGGCGACAACTTAAATAGAGATGACCCATTGCATCGGCTAGAGTCGGCCTACGACGGCCGCCGTCGGCCTGCGACTGCCGCCAACGACTTTCTGTAGTCGCAATTTGCTCTGCGTTTTGTAGTGTAAGTTCCTCTTCCCATTACAATCCGCTACCTGCTTCTGTTATTTCCAAACTGTAACCCGCAAGTTTCCCTTTGGCCTCTTCACCGTTTAGTTCCACACTTTAAACCTCACATCAACTTCCCTTTGCGTAACTCGCCTTGATACTCTCGACACTTCCGAAAGTCTATGCTCATGTCCAGTTCTTCACGCTCAGTGTAGGCAGTGACCCCAACGCACAGATAAGGTTGTCATGTAGATGTGTACCCTTAAATTGATGGCATGTCCTCACTTCAGTTGTATTTATATATATTTTTTATATTTTTAAAACCTGCGTTAGAAAGAATAAGCGGGTTTCTTTTTGTGGTGGCTTGCGGGAGGAAACGAGAAGTGCTAAGGGCATTTATAATGTGAATTACTTTGCACTTAAGTATCAGGCAATAGGGGTAGTGTGTTGTGTATAGGTTTGCAGTGATTCGATTTATCTGGGAAACTTAATCCTTAAGGAATGAGTTGGTATACGCTGTGTTTTGAAAGGATGGGTACAAGAAACTTAGCACAGAAGTAAAACTTTATGTATGCTTATATTTTCTGTTCCAGGATCATGAACATGATAGGGAGTTATTTGTTGTCACGTACTTTCAGACCGCATCCAAACATTTTGCAAATTGTCATCTTATAAATATATCATTTAATCAAAAGGCACGTTGAAGGGATAGTTAGTTTTTAGGCCATATAAATCATATCTTGCTACATGTTGAAAGTTTATCAGGAAGGTGCAAACTAAAATTGTTATCTTGTAGAAGGACCTTACCATATCTATTAGTATTTCATTAAATTACTAATTCATTCCAGTCTAAGTTTTAGCACATACTTGCTTACACATCAAATTATTTCCATTTTCCTTATTTGTAGCATGCTTTATGGTGCATTAACAATATATGTATGTTATCAAGCTTCAATCTAAATTATATTTGGCAAACAACACTTGTTTGGAGTTATTATAAAATTGTCCCTACCAACTAAAGACAAAATATTGAGCCTGCATTACTTTGTGGCAGTCTTTGATCATGGTGAGTATTTAAATAATGAGGAGTGAAGTGCAAGTAACTCTCTGTAAGGTCAAAATTTTGTTTGTTAGTTTGTAATTATCATAGATTCTAACTAAAGTTTAAAGTTTGGTTTACCCCGTTACCTGAAAATACCGCTTACATACGAGCTGCTACGGACACAACTAAAAATACTGTTTTCACGGACATTGTACCACGATCCCAAAAATATCATAAAATAGACAAGATAGCTTATTTTGTGAAACCCAAAAATTCTGATATAGGGTGTAACACACTTCAAATAAAAAGTTGTTTATTTTCCCAAAACAAAAATTACAGAAAAATTCTATAAATTAAATTAAGTATACGTCTCCAAAATCTTGTCCAAATTCGAAACCAGTATTTAATTATAATTAAATATATCGTTATGGGTTATAAACGATTCCATAACAACTATTTGAAAATTTGATTTGGACACAACTTGCAATCTACAAGGCGAAATCTCAACTTTTCACTTCCATTAGAAAAATATAGCTTAATAGAGTCGGACATTTCTTGTTTAGAAGAAATCCGACTAATAACGAATTATGTACACTCAGTTGAAGTTTAAATCATAATATTACGAATTGCTGCGACATTACGAGCTCGATTATAATTTATATTATGACTAATACGTTCAACAGTCGTTTAAATAAATTTTTTTTATAACTCGAATATAAACTAAATTAAATACTTTAAATTATTCAATTCACACAGTATTGCTGAATCAACTAATTCCGACCATTTCGGAATTTAAATTATTATTCCACTATTTATATTAATTAAATATTTAAAATATTTGAATACAAAACCATTTAAATTAACAAACCAATATACTAAAATAATTAAATTAATTAATTATTAAATCATAGAAAATCCGGGATGTTACATTCCTTCTCTCTTAAAAGAATTTCTTCCCCGAAATTACTAAGGTAGGAAAATGCTATCCCCTATTAACTAGACTAAAGATCTTTGATTTTACTCCTTAATTTTAGTTATAACTGAACTAATTAATACCTTATTAACGAAAATTTCCAAAATTTTTGAAAATTTTCTAACATCTTAAATTTTCAAAAAATTTCGCTAGTGTCTCCTTTGCATGGCTCAATCGGTACAACTACAACTCGCCTCTCTAGGCCTTCTACAATCCAAAAGAAAATCAACCGGTTAAGCGGCTTGCCAAATAGGCTCATAAAAATCTCATACTCAATATAATATAAACTTGTACCTTTTTGTCGGGCATTCAACTCCATCACTTTTATCTGCTATCAATTCAGCATAAACCAATGTCAATACCAATTGATTTTTGGACAACTTAACTTCAAATCTAATAAATTACTCATGCCCAAGCCAAATTCCATTTCAAACTCCAGTCTCAATTCAAAATTCTTAGTCAACAATCCAATTCCATTCCATATTATCTCTAATCCAATCCAATTTCATTTAACTTAGTTAAATTCTAATTTACTTATTCACTTTTACCATCCAATCTATTTAACTTCATCAGTAAAATTTTGGAATTCAAATTCCTGGGTTTTATTTCAAATCAATTTTCAAAATATTTGAATTTCTAAACAACTTATTTCCTTAAAATAATTCGAAATGAAATCTTTGGTAGTAATCCATCACTTAGAAACTTGAAAATGAAAAATAATGATGCTGCAGTTAACATCAAAATTATTTTCCAGCGATTGAAGTGAGTTCAATACTATACCACATCAAAACTCATTTTTAAAACATTTCCAGTTTTGAAATAACTTAAATATCCTTTTCAATGCTCGAAAATCATTTCCAAATTCACCCAGGATCTCAAAATTTCCATATTTTTAATCCAAAACCATTTACAAACACCTTTCCAATTTTCCAGAGTTTTAATTTCAATTTTGATTTAAATCCAGATTTAATTCATTTGAATTTATAAATAACTCCTATATGAATTCTGATTGATTATTTATAACCATCTCGATTATAATTTGACTTGATTATATTAACAAATCACTACATCCAGTATATTTTATGTTAATTTCAATATCTATTATTCTTTTATATCAAAATAAATTTTGTATAAAATTATTCCACTTACCTTCTTTAAAAACATATCGTGTCGGTTCATCATATTCAAGTATTCAGAAACCCCTATCGACATTGTGGTGCCCCGCCATCGACCAAAATTCATAAGCCACTCAATAAATAAATCTCCATAATATAAAACCATTTTTATATAATCTATAAATACGTTCATTCAAATATATATACACACACTCAAACACAATCTAGGATATTGTTAATCTCATCTCTATTGAGTTACGCCAAAGAGCCAAGGTAATCACTTAACCTTTAGCTCTGATACCACTGTAACGACCCAGGAATTTTCGACCCTGAAAATCGATGTAAACCACGATGTCGACTATTCAAACATCGGAAATACTTGATCATTATTAGTAAGAAGTTAGAGCGTGAGAAACAGAAAGGAAGAAAGTTAGAATAGAAGAAGAAGAAGATAACATAACAGAATCAGAGTAACACGAATCTCACAGCGGAACGAATAAAATATATTATATAACATAACTTTGGAAATACAACTTGTAACAGTATATACATACCATTATCACATAACATCACAGTGGAAATAAAGTCTATATATATACATATATATATATATCTAATGTCGAAGCCTCCTGCTCCAAGCTCTTCCAAGTATCTGTAAAATCCTAACTACATGACTGTCCATACAAATTTGGGCACCCAAAAGTTTAGGAAAAACAAAACAAATAAAAATCTGGGTCAATCATGGGACTGGTGTGAGTAAACTCCAATCAATTTGGTTTAATTTTAAAAATCCATTTCAAAGGAAAGGATAAACGTAAGACCGATCCACACATAAACACAAATGGTTTTTACCTTATGATAACCCAAAACACTTTCTAAAACAATATTATTTTGGTATTATAATAGTGTCTAATACAAGACTTAGCAATCTAGTCGAACGCTTTCATCTCATGTTCTACATATATAATTTATAATCAAAGCCGTGGGCTCTTATTGGGGAATGGATTTCCAACTCTGACAAGGTATGGAACCACCTTCCGATCAGTGTACTCTAGAAGCGATACACTGGAGTTCAACAAGAACACCTTGTAACTCGGCCACACATGACCGGGCATTCATTTCACTTGAATGTTCTGAATATGTTGTGACATTACGGTTGGTATAACAACATAACTATTCCCAGGAGATACAGAATTGAAAGAAGTAACAAATATGAATATTCTCTAGATGGGACAGTATACCCTAATTGGTGCGACCCACTTAGCCATGCTGCCTGACCGATTTCTTTCATTTCTCGGTTGATGAGGCTTGACGTCATAACTTATCTCTAACAGGTCACGTCTTCATGTACTCTGAATGCCACATCGTCATACCCATCAAATCACAAATTGATTTCCCCAAAAATACTATGGGTATAAAGCTAAAGAGAAACGAATTTCTCCGCCACCAACGTAAACACGTTTGAAGCGATAAACTTATGCGATCTAATAGATATACACTGTTGGATATTCGTCCATACACGTTGTCCTAGGACTGGACAAACCGAATGCACTATTCCATGATTCCATTTTAGGCAATTTCTACCTAGGATTCGCAGAACAGCCCTTGCATATTCTCCGTCTTCAATCATATTTGATTCGCAACACTAATTCCATATGGAGTGGGTTTCAGATAATAAACCTGATCCTGGTCTCTCCGTATTGAGAACAGAAAATTGGCCAAAAACTTTGATAGTAAGTTATTTAACTATCAAAGGAAAACATATAGACAAACAACGGTCGTATTCCCGAACGGAAATCTTACCGATAAATCACCAATCAACACTGACCCTTTTTAATAGATTTAACAATAATCGTTTCATTCCCCAAATTCCCAAATAATTTTCCAACTCGCAAAGCCTCCCATGATTTCTTGGAAAAACATTTCCTTTTAATTTAAACCATTTATTTTCAATATTTCAGAAAATATATTTTATCAATATCGGAAAACATTTCCTTTTCTTATCGTGCACCATTATTCTTCTTTATCCATTAGTTACTAACTGTAAATTAGTAAGAGAACAACTCCCTAAGTATTTACCCCGAAGGCCGAAACCAACATCTGATCAATACCCAAAAAGTTTTTCAACTTAACTAGTCTCCAGTTAGTCTCAAATTTCCTTAACTCCATTTAAATCTGCAAAATGTTTTCTTTTTAAATCATTATTCACCTTAAAATGTGAATATTGTTTCTTCATAAGAACCAAAACTCTTTTTTTTTAATCAAATCTTGATTTAAATAAATATTTCCATTACAGTTTAAAATCCCATCTATCTAGCTCTTTTATAATTTCACATTCATATTTCACTCCATATACTTCATTGATAAATCAACTTCCTGTTAAATAAATATCAAGTTTATACCTTAATCTTGATTACCTATTTAATTACTAATTATTTGTTTTAAAGAAAATATTAACTATCTTGCAAATTACTGAATTATATAATATATAATTTATAAGAATTAAATCATTTTAATAACATTCGACATCATCGAATTTAAATTATGAATCCTTATTGATTTGTTTCAATTCAATTCCCATTTCGGATATCGAAATAATTTTCATCGTTTTCTTTCTAGACGATTTCTATTTTCTTTTTTAAATAAATTCTTTTCTTGAATTTATATTTTTAAAACTATTTAATAATAATCATTTAGCCTCATTTATAAATATCATATATAAATAAAATTACTTGTTTTTATATAATCAAACAGGTTATTATATTCTAACTAATCGAAATTCTGTTTCTATTTAAAAATAGAAATTCCTTTTTAAAACCCCAATTTTTTTTCCAATATATTCGAATATATTTTACGGTATCTCTATACCAATTATTTTAGGTTAATGTTGTTTAACCACCTCAAATTATTGAGTAATCCGGTTGGATCCCTCCAACCTGTTTCCCTGCATCCATAGATGTTAATCAACATTTATTTCATATCAATATGAAATGAATAATAAACAGAACCCATAATTAACTAACAATTTGTATAAATAACTATACGTATTATTTTAACCAATTCATCCAAATAGCCATCACACACATCATTCAATCATTTTTATCAATAAATAACGTTTATAAAATTACAAAACTGGGCAGAGTTAGTGAGTTTACTCACCTTGTTCATTTATCGTTAAATAATGATAAACGTTCAGTTAATTCAAACTAGAGTTTTATTTTTGCCAAAAATTCAGACGAGCTCCAAATGGCTTCAGACCAAAGCCATCGTGTAGTTTGCCTCCATACGATCCCAACGGATCCTTTAATACCCGACCCATGTCTAAACTTCAACCCGTGTGCCTTCTTCTTGAATGAATAATCTCCTTTCTAGTAATATATCTTGAACTCCATTCTTCCTTCGCAGATAATAACATCTATATATATATATAATTTCAGTCAGGGCTTTTACTAGATCGGCCCACTCACGTTCAAGAAACCCAGACCCGCACTGAACGATATCAATTCCTCTTCCCATTTAGACAACGCGAGTTCCTGTATCCTTGTTAGCTAGAGTCCCTCCTCCTTTTAATTCAAAGGACCTTTCTCCATCTTACCGTGAATACATACGACAACTGTTTCCTTCAATCCTCCCAAAAACAAATAGTTCGTCTTCCCTATCAAACAAACAGACCTGCTCCATGTATAATTCACATTCTCCTGTATCCTCTTGCTAAACACCATCCCTGCGTCTTTTCCGCAAACAAAATGCCACTCTTTAGTACCAAAGCCGCTCACGTCCGGCGCGCTAACACTTCCAAAACTCCATGCTTCTGCCTGGTTCTTCACGCTCAGCGCAGGTAGCGACACCAACGCCCAAACAAGGTTGTCATGTAGATATATACCCTTAAATTGATAGCATGCACTCACTTCGGTTGTATTTATATATATTTTTATTTTTTTAAAACCTTCTTAGAAAGAATAAGAGGGTTTCTTCTTCGTGGTGGCTTCCAGGAGGAAACGAGAACTGCTGAGGGTAATTATAATGTGAATTACTTCACACTTAAGTATTAGGCTATAGGGGTAGTGTGTTGTGTATAGGTTTGCAGTGACTTGATTAATCGGGGAAACTTAATCCTCCCTTAAGGAATGAGTAGGTATACGCTGTGTTTTGAAAGGATGGGTACAAGAAGCTTAGCACAGAAGTAAAACTTTATGTATGTTTATATTTTCTGTTGCAGGATCATGAACATGATAGGGAGTTATTTGTTATCACGTATTATCAGACCGCATCCAAACATTTTGCAAATTGTCATCTTATAAATATATCATTTAATCAAAAGGCACGTTGAAGGGATTGTTAGTTTTTAGGCCATATAAATCATATCTTGCTGCATGTTGAAAGTTTAACAGGAAGGTGCAAACTAAAATTGTTATCCTGTAGAAGGACCTTACCATATATATTAGTATTTCATTAAATTACTAATTCATTCCAGTCTAAGTTTTAGCACATACTTGCTTACACATCAAATTATTTCTATTTTCCTTATTTGTTGCATGCCTTATGGTGCGTTAACAATATATGTATGTTATCAAACTTCAATCAAAATTATATTGGGTAAACACCACTTGTTTGGAATTATTATAAAAT
Organism: Allium sativum; assembly: GCA_030737875.1. Taxonomy (NCBI): domain Eukaryota; kingdom Viridiplantae; phylum Streptophyta; class Magnoliopsida; order Asparagales; family Amaryllidaceae; genus Allium; species Allium sativum. The sequence goes on along the minus strand of CM060922.1, from coordinate 267,928,124 downwards.
TGTCCCTACCAATTAAAGATAAAATATTGAGCCTGCATTACTTTGTGGCAGTCTTTGATCATGGTGAGTGTTTAAATAATGAGGAGTGAACTGCAAGTAACTCTCTGTAAGGTCAAAATCTTGTTTGTTAGTTGGTAATTATCATAGATTCATAACTAAATTTTAAATTATGGTTTACCCCGTTACCTGAAAATACCGCTTACATACGAGTTGCTACGGACACAATTAAAAATACCGTTTTAAAAAACAATGTACCACGATCCTAGAAATATCATAAAATAGACAAGGTAACTTATTTTGTGAAACCCCAAAATTCTGATATAGTGTGACAGCCCGCCCCCGCACTAGCCTACATTTCCAACGAAAGTGCGTTGTAACGATATCCAACCAGCACGGGACGGTCGCCAAAGAAAGAAAAGAAGGGAATTTGAACTAGCAAGGAACCTATAGAATGTCTCACATCGTATGGAATAAAATATAATAATAACATACTTGACATAAAACAGGCGAGACAGTGCAAAAGCTGAAAACTAAACCACAATAGTAGCGGAAAAATTCAAATACGGCTTACATTTCACATCATCATTATTACAACCTTTCAAGCTATCTCTAAATCAAAGTAAAGGAAGAGTACACTACTAATGCCCAAAGTAGTGACCATCAGCGACACAGGGAGAATACATACATATATATATCTTACGTGGGAGCCTCTTGCTCGTCTCCGGATCAGCTACTCATGCATAACCAGCTAACCTGTATCTAGTCTGCTTATTTAAGAGCACCCAAAGTAATAAGAATAGACATAAAACTCTGGGTCAGACAAAAGTCTGGTATGAGCGATAAGCAGCAAAACAGAACAATAACAGGTATACTAAACCATACCTGAACCTGGACCTGCAACCAAAGAGTTAGCACAACAAGATGTACAATACTCTAAGGTGACACTAACATATGGTGTAAAGATACGGGGGTGGGGGTGTGCATGTCATAATGATGGCAAACAATCAAGCATAGCAACCATCCTCACATCTCTCACTCAGTGCGTAAAACATACGATATACACCGCTTTGATCGCCCAAATCCTTGCTATGATCACTCTGCCCCATGGAGTCATGGCGACTCCATTGCACTAATCCACAGCCACCAGCCTTGTTATGTCCACTCATCCCCATGAAGTCATGATGACTCCAATGCACTGGCTCATAGCCATACTACGATCACTTTGCCCCATGAAGCAATAACTATCCCCACTGCACTGATTCGTAGCCTAATAATCGTCTCTCGATGGTGAATCAAAGCTATGGACGTCGACAACTCCTTAGCACACGTTCCGCAGCAAAGCCCAATCATGAAGTTAACTCGTTGGTTCCCATCTGGATCATGAGTTACAACCTCTCATTTGGGCTACCTTTGCATCTCGGGTTTTGGTCTCCTCCGTCGGGTTTTGGTCTCCTCCGGATCGGTTCGGTCCTTCAATCATCATCGGTTCGGTTCGGCCATCCTAGTTCAGTTCGTGATCACCTGCTTCAGATCGGGTTGCTCCATATGGGTCGGGTCGGGAGGACCCCATCGGTTCGGGCTCATGGTACAGGTTGTGGGTTGGAGATAGTACCCCGATCCGGGTCGTGTCCTTCCATTGGTTTGTTGTTCCTCCAGGCATCAGCTCGTGGTGCATCGGATCAGTGGAGGTGGTTTGTGATAGCTCCGGGTCGTGGTCTCCAAGTGCGATATCGGGTTGAAGAGCTTCAGACATGAATGGTTCGGGTGTCCCACAAGCAGATCGGTTCGGAGCCTTCAAATGCGGTTCGTGATACATATTCCACGAGTGAGTCAGGGGGGTCCGATCCGATCCGATCTCTGCTCAATTCCTGCAACTTCTCCAACGGCTATTTTACACCACACGATGGCGTTTTCGACCATTCTATCTTTTCTAATCAATCATAAAGCACACCATATAGTCATAGCAACATGTATAATCATCCACTAACCGTAAAACAACAAATTGATATGTCAAAACGGATCAAATATACCCAAAACCCATGTTTCCCCTTAATCATGTTTAAGCATAACTAATGATATGATTAGCAAAACATGTCCGAATTAACCAAATTTTCTAACAGAGGCCTAAAATAATATTTAAGAATTTCTAAACATTTTTCCAGATTTTTAACATGTATAATTTCATTAATTAGCACTAATCACCCTAATTAACTGTAATTAGTGTAAACACATTGCTAATCACTCACCTTAGCCACAAATAAACTCAGATCTGAAACTTTTGGACAAAATGGTTCGGATTCCAATACACTCCAGCAGCTGTACCTCCATTTTTGTGCTAATTCGCTTTGATTTGATGTAGATTTGGCTTAATTAGCGATTAGAAGGTGATTTGGGGTGTTTTAGCAAGTGGAGGCCATTGCTAGGTTTCAAAGGTTGTAAGTGGCGGCTAAGAAATGAAATAAAAACTAATTTACTAACTCATCTCATCCTTCCCATAACCCTAATCCCGAAATGGGTTATGGGCCCTCTTGCTAATCACCCTAATTAGGCCCGGTTAAGCTATTTTTCACCTTCTAAACATTGTTTCAGCCAAATCTCCCAAACGGTGAGTCCGTTTGGCTAATGTGACCACTCTACGGAAAGGTAAACCATTATCCGGATCGAATGGAATTGGCGTCAGGTCAAAACTCCTTACCAATCAAAAGTTATGACCCAAAAAAGATTAGCTAGGGGGAAAACGGTCATTTAAAAATCGGCAAAAATCATGAACATGGGAAATGACCCCAATAGTCGTCTCCCAAAGTTACATGACCATACGACTTCGTATGTGAAAGAAATAAATATTCTACGATCTTTCGATGCGTAGAATGCAGGTCGTTACATTCTCCCCCCCCCCCCCCCTAAGGAATTTCGCCCTCGATATTCCTTAACAAAGAAACAAGCAAAGGATCCCGCATGCCTACCAACCATTCACAACAATCAGACATACAAAAACAAACAAACAAGTCTATCCTAGCATGCGGAAAACTAAGTCGCAATTAAAATCTTACCAGGCAAAGAGTTCTGGATACGTCTTCCTAATGCTCTCCTCTGTCTCCCAAGTACAGTCATTCTCATTCTCGCTCCACTGAACTTTGACTAGATTCACCGCTTTCCTTCGAAGTTGCTTCATATCGTGCTCGACAATACGATTGGCTTGCGGTTCCCAACCGCCTCGGGTTCTACTTCAATATCATCCAACTGATCAGGTGAAATAGGCATATCGGGGTCGTGCACGAATTTCTTTAACTGGGAAACATGAAATACGTTATGAACTCCCGCCATCTTATCTGGCAACTCAACTTTATATGCCAAATTCCCAACTTTTTCGAGAACTGGGAATGAACCAACAAATCTTGGTGTTAACTTGCCTCTCCTACCAAATCGTATCACGCTCTTTAATGGAGAAATCTTGACAAACACCAAGTCGCCAATGGAGAATTTCATATCTCTTCTCCTCTTATTAGCATAACTTTTCTGCTTATCTTGGGCAGCCTTCATTCGTTGTTGAATAACCTTGATCTTATCTGAGGTTTCTCTTATCACATCTGGCCCAAGCACAAACTTCTCATTGTTTTCTAACCAACATGATGGTGAGTTGCACGGTCTTCCGTACAAAGCTTCATATGGAGCCATACCAATACTGGACTGATAACTATTATTATATACAAACTCTACTAGATGCAAATGGTCATCCCTTGATCCACCAAAATCCAATAAGCAAGCTCTCAAGAGATCTTCTAATACTCGATTCACCCTCTCTGTTTGACCATCAGTTTGAGGATGATATGCGGTACTGAGATATAATTCTGACCCTAGAGCCTCTTGTAAGCTCTTCCAAAACCCACTAGTAAACAACGGGTCTCGGTCACTCACAATGCTTTTAAATACTCCATGAAATCTCACTACCCACTTCATATATAGTTCCGCTAACTTAGTTTCCGTTCTATTCGACTTGATAGGTATAAACCTTGCACTCTTGGTCAATCGGTCCACAATCACCCAAATGCTACCATGGCCCGATCTAGTTCTTGGTAACCTATCAATGAAATCCATTGAGACTTGTTCCCATTTCCATTCTGGAACTTCTAATGGTTGCAACAAACCACTAGGTTTCTTTTGCTCAACTTTAACCAACTGGCAGTTCATGCATTTGGATATAAACTTCTCAACGTCTCTTTTCATCCCTTCCCAGTAGTAGGTCTGCTTCATGTCTCGATACATTTTGTTACCTCCAGGATGTATAGTCAGTTTTGAGTGATGACATTCTCTAAGCACTTCATCTCTCAATCCATCGACATTGGGCACAACTAGTCTACCATTCTTTCTAAGCCATCCATCTCGATCAAGCCCATACTTGTTCATCTCTTCGTTGATTCCCATCTCTAACTTTGAGATGATTTCCAATAGGTTAGGATCATCCCTCTGATTGGAACCAATCCGCTCAATCAAAGTGGGTCTGATCGTCAAACTTGCTAATACTTCTGGATCCAATTCGCACTTTGATCTGAAATCATACCCAGCGATGTACTCCAGTTGCTTCCATTCTAGAAACATAGCCCCTAAACTGGCATGTCTTCTACTCAATGCATCAGCTACCGCATTGCCTTTTCCTGGTGTATATGCGATATCGAAATCGTAGGAAGCCAAGAATTCTAACCATCTTTGCTGTCGGAGATTTAAATCCTTCTGAGAGAAAAGATACTTTAACGATTTATGATAGGTGAACAACTCAAATCTTTCTCCCAAGAGATAATGTCTCCACATCTTCAATGCGAACACGATCGCTGCCAATTCCAAATCATGGGTAGGATATCTTTTCTCATGTGGTTTTAGTTGCCGACTAGCATAAGCTACAACCCCACCTCCTTGCATCAGTACAGCACCTAGTCTGGTATCACATGCATCTGTGTATACCGTCATCTCTTCATTCCCTTTAGGAATGACTAACACTGGCGTGCACATCAACTTTTCCTTTAGGCTCTTAAATGCATTCTCGCACTTTTCATCTCAAACAAAAGCTTGGTTTTTCTTGGTCAACTGAGTCAACAGTGTCGCTGTCTTGGAGAAGTCTTGGATAAACTTACGATAATATCCAGTCAATCTTAAGAAACTTCTTACGTCTGTTGCACTCTTGGGCGTAGACCAATCTTGTACCGTAGCCACCTTCGCAGGGTCCACGGTAATACCATTCTCTGAAACAATATGGCCCAAGAATCTCACTTCCCTCCTCCAGAAGTGACACTTAGAAAACTTTGCTTTTAATTGGTGTTTTCTCAACACCTCCATTACTATCCGTAAATGTTCCTTGTGTTCTTCCTCTGACCTCGAATAAACCAAGATATCGTCTACGAACACACGAACAAACTTATTCAACTGATCTCGGAATACTCTATTCATAAGATCCACAAAATATGCTGGTGCATTGGTCAACCCGAATGGCATGACCAACCACTCATAGAATCCAGACGGCGTCCAAAAGGCCGTCTTAGCTATACTCTCGGCTTCCACCCTAAGTTGATGGAAACCTGTCGCGAGATCCAACTAGGAGAACACTCTTGCGCCACTCAACTGATCAAACAAATCATCTATCCACGGTAGAGGATACTTATTCTTCCTCGTCACCTTATTCAACTTACGGTAGTCTACACACAATCGAAGGGAACCATCTGCCTTGGTAGCAAACACAACTGGTGCTCCCCACTCAGAAACACTTCTTCTGATAAATCCCTTCTTCAAAAGATCGCTTACTTGCACCCCGAGCTCTCGCTGCTCCCTTGGCGCCATACGATGAAGTGGCATCACTATAGGTCTGGCATCTTTCACTAAATCAATCTGAAACTCAATCTCTCGGTGTGGTGGAAGTCCGGTCACTTCCTCGAAGACGTCCGGATACTGGCCAGCCACGGGCTCATTTGACAACTCATCATGCGGGATGTCGAGGGAATTTAGAAAACTATCTATTACCCCATCACTAGGTAGACCACCAAACAATACCCTCTGCCCATCATCTGCTCTAACTGTCACCAAAAATCCCTCACAATCTACCACTACCCCGTACCTTTGGAGCCAATCGACTCCCAAAATAATGCCAAACCCAGTAAAGCCCAAAACAAAGCAATCACAAACAAACATACATCCATGACTCGATAAGATTACATTATGACAAATCATACAAAGGCTAGTCGATCCACCAATCGAGTTCGTCACTGCTAAAGGTCTATCGACTATCTCGGGTTCCAATCCCAACCTATCTATCAGGTCACTAGATATGAAGGAACGGGAAGCTCCGGTATCAAACAATACTTGAACAGGAACATCATAAAAAGAAAGCACACCTTGAATGACGACACTCATTCCTTTCTCCGCCGCAGTTGAGGCATTCAACGAAGAAGGAACATCATTAAGAGCATATGCTTTCACAATCTGCTTCTCTTTAGGGGGTTGCGGACACTTATCCTTGTGATGTCCCACTTGGCCACAGCTGAAGCACTTCCTGTCCGCTGGCTTTGCTCGACATTCTTTAGCATAATGGACCTTCTTGCCATAGCTAAAGCACTCAAAATCTTTCTTATTCTTCTTCTTCTGGCCATTCTTGGTCTGATTCTGCTTTCTCTTATTCTGAGAACCATTCTTTCCTCCACCGCTTGCTTGCGGCTTTGGCTCTTCTGCAGATGCAACCTCAGTCTTCGACTTAAGGTATAGACTCTCTGATCTCAAAGCTTTTCCCACAATCGATTCAATCGTCTCATCGATGTGGTTAATAAGCCTTTCCCCCAAGTACTGATCAAAGCCCGTTATGAACTTCTCATTCTTCTTTTCGGGAGTGTCAATAAGAGATAATCCATACTTTGACAAAGTATCGAACTCAGCAATGTACTCCAAGACTGCCCTACCATTCTGCTTAAGCTCCAAGAAATTCCTAAACAATTCTGATTTCTGAGCAGTTGGGATAAACTTATCACTGAATCGAGCCTTGAACTGATCCCAAGTGACTTGATCCTCAGGAGTAGTTGCCTCAATAGCATTCCACCAATTCATTGCCCGTCCTTGCAGCTGATGGGATGCTAGCTTTCTCTTCGTCGCATCCTCGATACCCAAATCTTCAAAGATGCGCTCACAGCTATCAAGCCAATCCTGAACTACAGCCGATTCCGTTCCGCGGAACGGCTTCCTACCAAGACTAGTGTAATCCTTACAAAGCTAGGCAAAATCGGCTCTAGGCTCCTGCACCGCTGCACCACTTCCATTTGCAGCATTGGGAACTGCTCCTTGCACATTTCTAAGCATCTCTCTCATGAAGTCAGTGAACATCGTCTTCATACCAGGAGCATTCCCATTATTAGCTCCTCTACTAGTACCCTTAGTATATCGGCTCATCGTTCAATCTGTAAGGAGAAAACGATTAACCATCTCTTCAGTGGTGCCAGTGCAATGCCACTTCATCCTTAAATATACTAATACTATATATACATATAAACTTTCGAAAACCAAAATATAACAAATACGCGCTCTCATATATGTACTACCTCTCCCTGGTGTCTTTCCATAGGTTAACTACGCAACCTAGAGCTCTGATACCAAATTTGACGGCCCGCCCCGCACCAACGGACATTTCCAATGAAAGTGCATTGTGCCGATGTCCAACCAGCATGGGACGGTCGCCAAAGAAAGGAAAGAAGGGAATTTGAACTAGCAAGGAACCTGTAGAATGTTCCACGGCACATGGAATAAAATATAATAATAACATACTTGACATAAAATAGGCGAGACAGTGCATAAGCTGAAAACTAAACCATAATAGCAGCGGAAAAATTCAAATACAGCTTATGTTTCACATCATCATTATTACAACCTTTCAAGTTGTCTCTAAAGCAAAGTAAAGAAAGAGTACACTACTTATGCCCAAACCATCAGCGACACAGGGAGAATACATATATATATATCTTACGTGGGAGCCTCCTGCTCGTCTTTGGATCAGCTACTCGTGCATAACTAGCTAACCTGTCTCTAGTATGCCCGTTTAAGAGCACCCTGAGTAATAAGAAGAGACATAAAACTCTGGGTCAGACAAAAGTCCGGTATGAGCGATAAGCAGCAAAACAGAACAATAACAGGTATACTAAACCATACCTGAACCTGGACCTGCAACCAAAGAGTTAGCACAACAAGATGTACAATACTCTAAGGTGACACTAACATATGGTGTAAAGATATGGGGGTGGAGGTGTGCATGTCATAATGATGGCAAACAATCAAGTATAGCAACCATCCTCACATCTCTCACTCAGTGCGTAAATCATACGATATCCACCGCTTTGATCACCCAAATCCTTGTTATGATCACTCTGCCCCATGGAGTCATGGCGACTCCATTGCACTGATCCACAGCCACTAGTCCTTGCCTTGTCCACTCTGCCCCATGAAGTCATGACGACTCCACTGCACTGGCTCATAGCCATACTACGATCACTTTTCCCCATGAAGCAATAACTACCCCACTGCACTGATCCGTAGCCTAACAATCGTCTCCCGGTAGTGAACCAAAGCTATGGACGTCGACAACTCCTTAGCACACGTCCCGCGGCAAAGCCCGATCATGAAGTTAACTCGTTGGTTCCCATCTGGATCCTGAGTTACAACCTCTCATTTGGGCTACCTTTGCATCTCGGGTTTTGGTCTCCTCCAGATCGGTTCGGTCCTACAGTCATCATCGATTCGGTTCGGCCATCCTGGTTTAGTTCGTGATCACCTGCTTCAGATCGGGTTGCTCCATATGGGTTAGGTCGGGATGACTCGGTTCAGCCATCCTAGTTCAGTTCATGATCACCTGATTCGGATTGGGTTGCCCCATATGGGTCGGATCAGGATGACCCCATCGGTTCGGGTCGGGCTCGTGGTACAGATTCAGGGTTGGAGATAGTACCTCGGTCCGGGTCGTATCCTTCCATTGGTTCTTGGTTCCTCCAGGCATCAGCTCGTGGTGCATCGGATCGGAGGAGGTGGTTCATGATAGCTTCGGGTCGTGGTCTCCAAGTGCGAGCAGATCGGGTTGAAGAGCTTCAGATATGAATGGTTCGGGTGTCCCACAAGCAGATCGGTTCGGAGCCTTCAAATGCGGTTCGTGATACATATTCCACGAGTGAGTCAGGGGGTCCGATCCAATCCGATCTCTGCTCAATTCCTGCAACTTTTCCAGCGGCTATTTTAGCGTTTTCGACTATTCTATCTTTTCTAATCAATCACAAAGCATACCATACAGTCATAGCAACATGTATAATCATCCACAAACCACAAAACAACATTTTTCTAGATTTTTAACATGTATAATTTCGTTAATTAGCACTAATCACCCTAATTAACTGTAATTAGTGTAAAAACAATGTTAACCACTCACCTTAGCCACAAATAAACTCAGGTCTGAAACTTTTGGACAAAATGGTTCGGATTCCAATACACTCCAGCAGATCTACCTCGATTTTTGTGCTAATGCGCTTTGATTTGATGTAGATTTGGCTTAATTAGCGATCAGAAGGTGATTTGGGGTGTTTTGGCAAGTGAAGGCCATTGCTAGTGTTCAAAGAGTGTAAGTGGCAGCTAAGAAATGAAATAAAAACTGATTTACTAACTCATCTCAGCCCTCCCATAACCCTAATCCCGAAATGGGTTATGGGCCCTCTTGCTAATCACCCTAATTAGACCTGGTTAAGTTGTTTTTCACCTTCTAAACCTTGTTTCAGCCTTATCTCCCAAACAGTGAGTCTGTTTGGCTAATGTGACCACTCTACGGAAAGGTAAACCATCATCCGGATCTAATGGAAGTGGTTTCAAATCAAAACTCCTTACCAATCAAAAGTTATGGCCAAAACAAGATCATCTAGGGGCAAAACGGTCGTTTAAAAATCGGCAAAACTCATGAACATGGGAAATGACCCCAATAGTCGTCTCCCAAAGTTACATGATCATACGACTTCGTATGTGAAAGAAATAAATATTCTACGATACTTCATGCGAAGAATGCGGGTCGTTACATATAGGGTGTAAAACACTTCAAATAAAAAAATGCTTATTTTCCCAAAACAAAAATTACAGAAAAATTCTACAAATTAAATTAAGTATACGTATCAAAAATCTTGTCCAAATTCGAAACCAGTAATTAATTATAATTAAATATATCGTTATGGTTTATAAACGATTCCATAACGACTATTTGAAAATTTGATTTGGACATAACTTGCAATCTACAAGGCGAAATCTCAACTTTGCACTTCCATTAGAAAAATATAGCTTAATAGATTCGGATGTTTCTTGTTTCAAGGAAATCCGACTAATAACGTATTCTGTACACTTAGTTGAAGTTTAAATCGTAATATTACGAACTACCGTGACATTACGACTCCGATTATAATTTATATTATAATTAATACGTTCAACTATCTTTTAAATAATATATTCATTATTATAACTCGAATATAAACTAAATTAAATACTTTAAATTATTCAATTCGCACAGTATTGCTGAATCAACTAATTTCGACCATTTCGGAATTTAAATTATTATTTCACTATTTATATTAATTAAACATTCAAAATATTTGAGTACAAACCATTTATGTTAACAAACCAATATATTAAAATAATTAAATAAATTAATTATTAAATCACAGAAAATCCGGGACGTTACACTTGGGCTCCAAAACAAGGAAGGACCGAATGCATGGGTTTTGTACTAAGGAAAGGAGCGAAAAAGTAATAAAATAAGGGGAAAAATCATAGCAGAATAAAGAGAACGGGATAGTGGGAGACAAACTTGACAACAGAAAAGAATGAGAGGAAATAGATCTACAAGGAAGAAGCGGATGCGGCTATTCCTTGTCCCCATTATCCTACATTTAAAAACTTTATTTATACTAAATATGATTGTTGACCAAAATATTTTTTATTGCATTTTATATAATATTAGAGCATAATATGATGAATGCATGTATATGCAAAACAATGCCATAAATTTAAAATTTAGGATATTTGAATATGTCAAATTTGTATGGTAATATTTAAGCGTATCAAATTTGAATTCAATTTACATGAATTTATATGTGTATATTCCATAGTATGTGAAAATCAGCCAAAAGTCGTAAAATAACAATTTGATGCATATATTTATATCAAAATGGCACAGAAATGATCGAGTTAACTGTATGTTCATGTAACACCCCTCTCGAAAATCTAACACAAAAGATCTTTTAGCACAGCGGTTAGTGCGTGGTGTTGCTATACGGGAGGTCGGGGGTTCGAATCTCGTGGTTGTCACATTTGGTATCAGAGCCAGGTTACCGGATCAGATAAAAGATTTTGAAAGTTGTTTTCAAAACGGTTTTGAAAGAAGTGGGGTGTTACACGTTGTATCAGAGCCTATACCCAGTCGGAATTGTGTGTGTAATGTTGCGGATGTCAGTTGATGTGGTATTGATGCGGGTTACATGCACAACGCCTGGGTGGTGAGTGGCCAACGAGGACGTTGGGCTCTTTAATGGGGGTAGTCTGTAACACCCCTCTCGAAAAGCTAACGCAAAAGATCTTTTAGCACAGTGGTTAGTGTGTGATGTTGCTTTACGGGAGGTCGGGGTTTCGAATCCCGTGGTTGTCACATTTGAACCGTTTTGAAAACAACTTTCAAATTTTTTTATCTGATCCGGTAACCTTCAGCTCTGATACCATGTGTGACAACCACGGGATTCGAACCCCCAACCTCCTATAAAGCAACACCACGCATTAACCACTGTGTTAAAAGATCTTTTGCGTTAGTTTTTCGAGAGGGGTGTTACAGTTCACATGAACGACCAGGCTAATAAATAGATCAAATTTTCCTAACCACTGCTTAGATGCAAATTTTGCTCAAGTTAAATTAATATAAATATGAACTAAATTAAAATGTAGAAATTACCTGTTAGACTGTCACGTACACTTTGAACTCATAATCACTTTTTTCTTATTCAACTCGACTGCTAATCCTTCATCCTTTAAGTTTTTTGCTACATCCTCTACTAAACTTCTCTGCAAAAACGTTATATAAACAATCAAAACAAGTAATGAGTACAATTTTAAACAAAACACTTTTTATCTAAAAAAACTTACAATTTTCAACACATATTTCATGTAAGTATTTGTTTTAGAGGTAGTACGACGTGGTTGAAGAGAATCATACAAATAACACTTAGATTCTGCAACATCTAATTCAAGAAGAGTCCAATGATTATGTTCATGTATAGGGAACAATATGCTAAAACACAATCTAGTTGCCAATGCTTTTCGTTTAGCTGGTACAAACGAAGATTCATTAGTGCTTCTTAAGAATGTTGTTGCATTTTTGTACAAGAATATTCATCTTCAAATTAGTATGTTGAAATTAAATAAACATACAACTATAGTATAAGGATAAATTATGAAAAATTGAAACTTACAGCCATAACGTGTTTGTACATACAAAGCTTTCACTTTCATCAATGAATTTTAATTTTCTTTCCCAGTACCAGTCAATTATCCGAATAAATAAATAAAATTAACAAATAATTATTGGTAACATGAACAACATTTCATGATTTTCAAGATGAAACAAAACAAAACTGACATCACTCGAGATTAAATGGATCTTTATTTCTTTATTATTTATATCTGCTGGTTCCATTCGAGATGGATATAAGTGTTAAAATATTCTTCTTTTAATACATGTGCAGGTTGAGATGAGAGAGAAGAAATATTGTTCTACAAACAGAACGAAGGTAACACCCAAAAATAAATAGTAACCAAATTAGTTTTTTCAATTTTCTCGCATCAGATTTAGAATTTCATCATAGTTTATAACTATAGTATCTTATTACACTGTCTCCAACATTCTTACATAATAACTTATAAATTTAGAAGAAGTCACTGAACAATAAACTTAAGGTTTGAGATCATTTTTATAAATAAGTGCCTACTTTGTTTGGGAATTTACTTTATAATTTCCAACTAATGCAATATTTGGATCATATTAAAAAACAGGTGTTTCATCCAATTCTAATATGTAGTGAAGTAACCGAAATGATTCGGAACATGTACAACAATAAGCATTGATACAATTATTTCTACACACTCAATTCATCATGAACGAGGATATTTACTATTACTTCAAATAAGATGCAATCTATAATGTGTTGATTTAACATAGTTAAGTAACTGGAAATAAAAACATCATATCACCTTTAGTTTTACCAATTATAAATGATCCTACCTTGGATGCACAAGTAAGCAACCAGTATAACTTGTCATTCAATTTATAAAATACCTGTCTGAATGCCTTTGATGCAAAAGTAAGCAACCAGTATAACTTGTCATTCAATTTATAAAATACATGTTCGAATGCATAATGATTAAAAGTTAACTCCCTTATCATTTCTTTTGTAATCTCCAGCTGTAATAACTTGTCATCACAATTCCAAGCTATCTCACTATAAAAATATAACTAAAAAAACATTATTTCATAATTGTATTGACTGCAAAAAATAAAATTATAACACTTACTTGTTATTTTCAACAACATTAAAGAAAGTTTTAATAATAGTACTCATTTGTTCATTTATATTAAGAATCACATCACATTGATCTAAATTGCATATTATAGTACTCGAAACAACAGCTTTTGAATATACAAAATTTGGATCTTCTTTTTGAACTCTTCTTTCTTTTTTAGTCCTCTTAATCATAGAAGGAACTGAAGTATTAGCATTTTTATTCTTCCTTTTTCTTTGTTTAGATCCAAAGTCAACAACATTAATACTCCACTTTCTTCATTGGATGAATTTAAAAAGTGTTGTGTAATTCCCAAATTAAAATTTGGGTATTCATCTGTATCATCAACCTGTAGTAAACATAAAAATAGATTCAAATTTTTATTACATTACTAAGTAATACATTTGTACATCTTAAAACTACACTAACCATCTTATTTTTGGTCACAACAATTTTCTTTTTCTTTTTAAAAGCACATTTGTATTTTTTTTTTCCTTTAACATCTAAACCAGGAAATATCTTTGCACCATCTTTAACATCATTTAAATGATCAATCTAAACAAGATATTAACAAGAAATATTTATATAGTTCACAAAATAATTTAAAAAAATGAAATAAAATTATCAAAAAATACCCTTTCTTTTTCCATTTTTGAATCCATGTTGTCCTCTTCATTATTTTTTAAATCCACATTCTCATCTTTTTCTTTTTAATTATCCTTTTTGTCTGATTCTAAAACTTTTTCTGGAACAGTTGACATATAATTTTCGATGTTCAATTTTTTTTTTGATTTCTTTTAGCACTTGCTCCATCAATTCTTTTTTTCTTTTTCCTTCATCTAGACTTATAGATAAAGATGACACCTCTTTTTTAACATTATTCAGTTCTTCCCTCAATAAATCAACTTGGGCTTTACTGTCGCATGAACAAGACTCTTTTTCAACATGCTGGACATGCTTTCTAACATTTGCAGTATTGAAACTTTTATCGCTCTCTTCATTTAGTTTCTTATTTTCACCACTTTGACCCTCTGTTTTTTCAAGCAAATCAATTTCAACTTCACTAGCTTCCCCAATTTCATCGAAAACATGTTTTAAAAATTGAACATATTAAATTAAAAGTTGGATATTAGGGAAGCTAATTGTAAAAGTTGAAGTAAGGAAGTTCTTAAAGGAAAACCAGTACACAGATGCCAAGAATTTTGCAGTGGAATATGGATATATTGTTATTGTAGCCAAAACATAAGGTGACTCAGTATCATAATGTGCTTATACGTTTGCTTTGAATTATCTTAACTCTCAATGTGATCAAGAAAATAAATTAACACTGGAAGATAATGACTAGATAACCAGGCAAACCAAAACTATGTATTAGGCAACCCAATTAGACCCGGCATTGAAATTGAGTGAAGTTGTATCCAACCCTTGCATTATAACATAAATGGACATATTACTACCCTTTGTTTGCATGCATAGACATATTTCTACCATTTGTTGTGCACTTTCTTTCCATGCAAATGTTAAGCAAACAGTGGTAGACTTCTTTTAATAAAAAGTTGGTTTTATATTTTTGAAAAGGATATGCATGGTATACAAACTTATGCATTGGTCGGAGCACAACTCAAACATTAAGATGGTAAAACATGTCAAATAACACTGAGTTGCTTTACCAGAGCCCCTCTGATAGCAGACCTTAGGCGATGGACTAAAACATTAATCAGAGAAAACAGTATGTTACTTTATCCCCTACTAGAGTATGAACACAACCATATACGCTTGTTTTGCAACTAATTAATCTTCAAAAGAAACCGGAATCATAGACAACTTTTCCAAATGTACTCTTGAAAGTGAGTAAAAGTAAAAATTTAAAAATACAAAAGAGAAGATGATTTTTTTAAATTGCTGCTGATGCAGCCTTAGTAGCTAGATGATGCAGTTTTTTTTTAAACTATCTAAACTGGTGCTTATTACACTTTCTTTAACATATCTATTGTTTACAAAATATAGGTGATGATTATTTAAAAAAAATTCATCATTTTCAATTGCAAAAAATTTAATTTGTGTTTGATATACTATGTATGAACCACAAACGTAGACAAATAGAGGCCTATTCATCATCTTATGATTTATAAGTGAAAAAACAATTATTAAAACAGTTGCATTTTTTTTCCTAAAAAGCAATTTAATGCAAGCACATAACTCATATATTCTTACTCAATGTCACCCCCACATCTGTTCACTCACATGTGCACAACAAGTACATAAAATAGCCTAAAGTTATAACACAAGCTCACATTTTGGTACAAATAATTACAAATGTGCGCCTCTAAGATAGAATAATACATAAATGTGACGAAAAGGAATTTCGCTCGGTCCGAACCAGTCGCTAAACCGACCCAGACCGTTCGAAAACGCCCTATCGTTTGAGAACACGACAAATCAGAACGCAGACGGAAGAACATTTCATTGTATATTACAACAATGCATCAGAATACAAGAATATACAGAGTACAAATGAATATTACACAGAAATATCAAAGATTTAAATTACATTTAAATACATAGCAGCGGAAAATAATACAATACTCAACTAGAAGAGATATACGGATACAAAGCTTTCCGGATATCTTTCCAGCAGTAATCCAGGATCATGTGAATATAAATCTGCAAAACCAAAACTACTAGCTGCCCGTGTCAAAATAAGGGCACCCAGAGTTTAGGTTAAAACAATAAACTCTTGGTCAGTCATGTGACTGGTGTGAGAACTAAAGCAGTTATTAATCTTTATTTTTAAAGTTAGGTAAATCAAGGGACCACGCCGTATAACACGGAACGGGTTTCCTCCCAAGAATACCAGTGCATAAATAAACAGCGCAATGCTAAATAAAGAAAAATGAAGCTGTTATAAGACCCAGGTCCCATCACACAATGCAACGCAGTCGAGGATAGGGTTTTCCCTTATAACAGCCAAAGAATGCTTGATACGGTTAAAACAAATCGTTTGATACTATTATAAGTGCATAGTGTATAAAACAACTTCAAATCATAAGTATCAATCATAGGCGGCATGAGCGCCCCATCCCACTATGTCGCCATACTAGGCTCTACAAATAAAACCGCAAATGTCACGTATTCGGAAATTGGATTTCCGTCTATGAACCGAGGCAAAAGATAGTCCTCTACCGATTCGAGACAATCTAGCCCATGTCTCAGGCAAGCGCGTAGGCAAGCCTTGGAGCGACAGGGCCGGTCCACCGATGTGGATTATTATGCCTGAACACTACGTTTCCCCGCCCTTTGGGGCGTAAATGAGCCAACTAAATGACTCCATCGGTTCGAGAACGACCGATCAATCCGAGGCGCCTCGCAACAGCAACAACCACATAAGTCAAACTCGTCAGGGCGTGTAAAACCACTGACGCCACTTTTTAGCTAGAAGGAAACGCATGCCCTCCCTGAGGTCCTCTCCCGTTTTTGGTTCATACCGGGTGTGAAACTCGCGAAGTAAACGTTACACAAAGCTACGCCACAAAGGCCGTGCTTTGATCATCAATCACAAGACTTTGCTTTTCAACAGAAGCCTTGATCATTTGCCACTTAGGCATGCCACACAGGCAATTCACTCCATGCGTTTGATATCCATCAATATATAACCCCTGAGCTCGTACATCTCAGAGAAGGGCGTTAAGCAAGAGAATAAATTCTCCGCCGCCAAACAGATATATATTTAATAAAGATCAATCACACGGACTAAAATCCAATGTCAGACACACAGTCCATTTACAAGTCCGTTCTGGGTCTGAACGAAACCGGAGGCACCTAGTACCCCGCAAATCCATCGATCTCCAAGTACGTCTGGACGATCACCAACTGTTTCCATCTTCTTGGGTGTACAGCCCAATCAAGATCATCAGTTATCACCCAAACGACGTGAAGACTTCCGGTCTTCGACCATCGTCTTCATCTTCGACTTATCGTCGTATCAGTTATTCAGAATGGGATAAACCCGGTCTTTCCGAATAACTCGCGTATATTTTAAATAAGTGTTACACAAACACAACATACGCCTCATTCCAATCCATTAGTCACTAACTTTCACATTCATAGGGAAAGGTTCCCATTAATTTTATCCAAGATAAATTCCTGGAATTTATTCTCTAATCTTCTTTTGAATTTCGATTCAACTAGTCGGAATTAGCGAACCTTGCCGAAGTAATCATTGGTTTTAATTTCCCAATCCCAACCTATTCATCCCATGAAGTAAAACTGGTAATACTTCATATCTAACACCACGGTGTTATCGGTAAATTCAATTACCATTTCACGTTCAAATCTAATTAAAGATTTAACTATCGCCTGGAGTAAAACTGGTGATACTCCATTCTCGATCTTTTCAATCTAATTAAAGATTCATTAAAACACCACTTAGTTTTAATCGTTAACTTGGTTAAAGAATCAGTGTCATTTAAAAACACGGTTCACGATAAACCCAAAGTCACATTCCATTAATTATCGGGTTAAAGAACAAGTGTTATTTAAAACACTGTTCACGATAAACCCAAAAATCAATACTAATTCAATTCCAATTAAATATCATTTAATTGGTACACTTCATTAAATCTAAATAAAAAGAATTAATCTTTTCTCAACTGGGTTCAAGAACAGTGTTAGTGAAGACACCATTCACGACAAACCCAAATCACATTTGATATTCAATATAAGGCTCTGGATAGAAAATATATCGGCTTATATTCAATATCAAATTCTACGATTAACAAATGTCGTATTTGAAATAACGATATAAATATATATCTTTCAAATTTCCATAACAACATCTGTATAATCACGAATTCCAACATCGGAATGTTCCGAAGACTATTTCGATTCAAATCACTCCAATGCAATCATTGGAAATTCTGGTTATTTTTAAAACCCTTTTCAAATTCAATTTATTTACAAATAAATAAATAGAATTTTAATTCTAGTTCAAAATTAGTTCATTTCGATAAAAATCTATTTTTATCTTTTCAAATATGGAGTTTTTCATCCCAATTCTTTCTAAATCATTTCTTATGATTTTACACAAATTATTACTATTTTTAATAATTTTATCAAGGCCCGTATAGTCGATTTCCATCAACGGTCATCGAACTGCACTTACAGCGACCTTTTTCAAATTTGATTTGGACATAATTCCAAATCCAACCATTAGATTTCAAATTTCTAATATTCGTTAGAAAGCTCTTTTCGATACGAACCCAACGGTTCCGGTTTTAGGAGAATTCGACGGTCGGATCTCCCGTAATGTCCGTTTGAAATAAATGGTCGAAATCCACGAACTGTCGCGGCGCGGCGCGTTCTATTCAGGCCATTATATTATATATATAATATATATAATATATATTTCGTCGATTTCTATTTAAAACGAATTATATAAATAGTTTTAAATTCGTTTCAAAAGCAATTTCAACTTCCATTTCAATTCAAATCAAAATTGAATTCTTCTTTATAAATTCGTTTTAAAATTCATTTCTATTCAATTCAAATTTCAATTCAATTTGAATTCATTTCAATTCACTTTCAATTCAATTTGAATTCGTTTTCGATTCAATTCATTTCGAAATCGTTTTCAATTCAATTAATTTCGAAATCGTTTTCAATTCAATTCATTTCGAAATCGTTTTCAATTTAATTCATTTCGAAATCGTTTTCAATTCAATTCATTTCGAAATCGTTTTCAATTTAATTCATTTCGAAATCGTTTTCAATTCAATTCATTTCGAAATCGTTTTCAATTCAATTCATTTTGAAATCGTTTTCAATTCAATTCATTTCGAAATGAATAAAATCGATATAAATATCGATCACGTCAAAATGACGTCAATCTAATCAACACGGCTTCATAAATTTCTATTTTCGAATATTCTATTTCAAATATTTCTTTTCAAAATAGTTGTTATTATCAAAATATTTCGTTCAACACATGACCAATCTCAATGGATGAGTACTGTCAACACATGAACCTTTATTTTATAATATTCTTTATTTTTCAAATTGGAATGAGGCCCAATCAATTACCATATAAAGTTAATTATATGGATTTTCATACATTACACACATATAATAGCATTGAAAAATAATCAACCATCAACCAAAGTGCACTACACTGTATAAGCATCAAATATAGATATCTAACGCTTATAACAGCATGTCAATCAATCGATCGACATATTCAATCAATCAGGATGAGTGAACTTCAAATTTCATCCCAACACCCGTGTGGGGTTTCAAACAATCACACACATATTTTATTTGTGCAGTTGGGCGATGTGTAAAATTTATCGTCTCAATCAATGTCCTTCAAATAGGTGTACATAAACAAACCGTCCGGTTTGTAAATGAATATTTATTTATTCATATTCACTACATTCATATTCACGTTAAAAATTATATTTTTAACGATAAAACATTTTATTCCAACATATGAATTTTCTATTCGGTTCATTTATTCAATAAAATGATATTTTTATTTTTCTAACATATTTTAGAAAATTTCGGCGGCATAACGGCACGATACTAGAAACGGGACGAGGCCTAGCCTTATCCCCGGTCTAGTGAAGGCCCACGCCATTCACACATCAATCAAATCAATTTCAATTCACCCAAACAATTCAATTTCAATCAAATAATCTAACTTATTTTTGCAATCAAACAAACAAGTCTGTGGACGATTGTGTCGGGTGCTACTAAGCACCGTCTGCATCCTAGTATGTATATATAACTAGAAAAATTAAATTGAAAGGTGAGAAGTTCTCACCGATAGCTATCCAATACCACGACTCTTCATTGAGAGAAATCCTCGCCTTTTTGTCACCTTCGTTGTCCGCTTTCACTACATATGTAAAAATCGAATTTTTACTTCGTTATTCAATATATAAAAATCACATTTTTAATTCGAAGTTCAATATATAAAAACCAAATTTTTAATTCGAAGTTCACTATATAAAAATCACATTTTTAATTCGAAGTTCACTATATAAAAATCACATTTTTAATTCGAAGTTCAATATATAAAAATCACATTTTTAATTCGAAGTTCAATATATAAAAATCACATTTTTAATTCGAAGTTCAATATATAAAAATCACATTTTTAATTCGAAGTTCACTATATAAAAATCACATTTTTAATTCGAAGTTCACTATATAAAAATCACATTTTTAATTCGAAGTTCACTATATAAAAATCACATTTTTAATTCGAAGTTCAATATATAAAAATCACATTTTTAATTCGAAGTTCAATATATAAAAATCACATTTTTAATTCGAAGTTCAATATATAAAAATCACATTTTTAATTCGAAGTTCACTATATAAAAATCACATTTTTAATTCGAAGTTCAATATATAAAAATCACATTTTTAATTCGAAGTTCACTATATAAAAATCACATTTTTAATTCGAAGTTCAATATATAAAAATCACATTTTTAATTCGAAGTTCAATATATAAAAATCACATTTTTAATTCGAAGTTCAATATATAAAAATCACATTTTTAATTCGAAGTTCAATATATAAAAATTATATTTTTATCACGCTATTTTCCATATAAAGATTTCGCCTTTTCTAAAATAAAGATTTCGCCTTTATAAAAACATAGACTTCGCCTTTTCAAATTTAAAGATTTCATCTTTATAAAAATCTCATTTTTATTTTTCTACACATATAAAGATGATATTTTTAGTATTCCTATCATGTAAAAATTATATTTTCACTTCTCTATCTAAACAAAAATCATATTTTTATAGTCGCTATATAGTAAAGACTATATCTTTAATATTTTAAAAATATAAAAATCATATTTTTAATTCTTCTACATAATAAAGATTATATTTTTATACCTCCTACATAATAAAGATCGAATTTTTATTATCTATATTATATAAAAATTATATTTTTAACTTCTCTTTATTATAAAAAATTATATTTTAACTCGCTATATATATGTAAAAGATCACATTTTTAATACGCTTTCATGACAACAAAAATCCCCTCTTTATACATTGTTATATATAATAAAAATTTGTTCTTTATACAACGATATGTAAAATAAAAATCCTTTCTTTTAGATACAAAAATCCTTCAGGAAATAAGTAAATAAATTAAAAATAAATAAAAACTTACAACGCCTGCAATTCGAGGGGGTCGTTTGCTGGTCGTTGGGGTTTGTGGAGTCTCGTCGGTTGCTGGAGGGCGGTTGCCTCGTTGGTGCTCGCGGAGTCTGGGGAGGGATGCGCGGTGGCTACT
Source organism: Allium sativum (assembly GCA_030737875.1). Lineage (NCBI taxonomy): Eukaryota > Viridiplantae > Streptophyta > Magnoliopsida > Asparagales > Amaryllidaceae > Allium > Allium sativum. The sequence goes on along the minus strand of CM060922.1, from coordinate 267,906,224 downwards.
GGTGCCAGGCGAGCTGGCTTGCGAGGCTAGGGGTTGGGCTCGGTTTGGGGGATTAGGGTTTTGGGGTTTTGCCGTCACGAGAAGGAGAGGGCGAGGCAGATCGGAAGGGGGAGGGGTGAGGCGCTGCACCTCCGGCGGCCTGGCGGTGGTCATGACGACGAACGGAGGGTGGCGATGGAAAGGATCGATCGATTCTTTTTTTTTTTCAATTTTAAAATGATACGGGGGGGGGGGGGGGGGGCAGAGTTAAAAAAGGGGGGAGATAATTTTTTTATTTAATTATTTTATTTGTAAAATGTTGACTTTTTACATACGACCTCTAAAAGAGGTCCACCGCCTGTCGTCCATAGCGTTTTACCCTCATTCCGAACACAATGGGATATGTACCGCAAGCTGATTCAATCGTTTCAATCAGTTAACGTTAAATTTACATTTAAATATATATATTGAATTTTAAACGCGCATTTCAAATTACCGGGGTCGCATACGAACTTTAAAAATTCTAGAAAAATATTTACTAGCTTCGTATTGACGATACGGTCCTAACCAAACTAGTTTCGTCGAATTCTGAGACCGTTGGAAAATTGGCCAATTTCCAGTCGATTAAAATCAACTGAAACTGGTCAAACGCGTTTTCCTTTGCCACGCTCACATATTGAATCGAAAAATTATGAAATTTGAAACCTAGCAATAACTTTACATCACGGATCCAACAATACTGGTTTCGTCGAAATCCGAGGTCGTTTGCAAAATGTCTATTTTTAAGTGCCTGAATTCCATAGCGACTATTCAGAATTTTCAACTGGATATATCTTTTGATTCCCGCTATGAAATCTTGATTTTTCGGATTCGTTGGAAAGATATCATCAATTAGATCCTAATGATTTTGGTTTCACTAAAATCCGGATTGTTTTGCACTCGGTACATTCAATTGAAGCTTGAAATCGAATTATCGAACTACCGCGCCATTTTCAATTTCTTTTATAATTATATATAAATATTTATATTCTAACGACGACGTATATAATATATACGTCGAATTCAATTCAAAATAAATTTCTCGCCGATATTATTTAAAATAATTCATTTTAAATAATCAAAATTCGCTAAAATTGCCAAAATAAAAATTTTAAACTGACCCAGATTTTCGGGTTGTTACAATCTCCTCCACTTAAAACTTTTCGTCCCCGAAAAGGAACAAAGTCGAAAGGGGTTTGATAATTCAACTCTACGTTCGATCAGGCTTCCGTCCTCCAACTTTTCAGTTTCTGAGAATTTTCAAAATTTCAAAAAATTTGGCTAACACCCTAAATTTTTGAAAAATTTCGCCATAACCTCCCCTGCACCGGGAGCATCGGGGAATTTCAAATAGCTTCCCCGGTCCTTCAGATCTCAAAAAGAAAAAGAAAAAGCCAAGCGGCTAGCCAATAGGCTCATAAAATCATCATCACCCAAACAAAACAGCAAATTATGTAGTAAACATGTACCTATTTGTCGGGCAAACAAATTTTATTCTCTGCTCTAGCCTCCTTGCTATGACCTGTTCAATGTAAGTATATGTATATGCAAGAAAATGCGACCAATTTTCAATACAGTTCAATATTTGGTTCAATTAGGCTTAATGGTTAAAAATTAGCAAACAACTAAACAAACAACACAAACATCAACCAATTAGTGAATTAGAGTTTCAAATTCATAATTTGATACATATACAAAAATCATGTTTTTGACGCCAATTCACAACAATGTGTCCTAGCTATATATATAGGTTTTGGTTCTCACACCAGTCTAATGGAAATATATAGGTATCACACCTTCGTCACTCGAAAATAAATGCTGATGATGTTTCGAACCACCATCAGAACCTCTCCGGGCTACTAGAGTGCGGTCCTATATCTATCCAGTATATTAAAACTTCGAATATATGTTCATGACGCGTATATGCAAAATCTTTATATATTGGAATGTCCATATTCAAAATAAATAAATAATCAAATACGTTTAAAACGATTTAAATTTTCAAAACAAAATTGTTTTCATTTGAAAAATATACTCTTCACACTCGTTCTAGGATACTACTGATCCTATCTCTAACGAGTCATTCTAATTGGATATTACTAATCCAATATCTGATGAATTCTTTCGTATGGTTCTAATGTGCCTTGTTCTCTAAGCTTTGTAAACCAAAGCTCTGATACCAACTGTGACGAAAAGGAATTTCGCTCGGTCCGAACCAGTCACTAAACCGACCCAGACCGTTCGAAAACGCCCTATCGTTTGAGAACACGACAAATCAGAACGCAGACGGAAGAACATTTCATTGTATATTACAACAATGCATCAGAATACAAGAATATACAGAGTACAAATGAATATTACACAGAAATATCAAAGATTTAAATTACATTTAAATACATAGCAGCGGAAAATAATACAATACTCAACTAGAAGAGATATACGGATACAAAGCTTTCCGGATATCTTTCCAGCTGTAATCCAGGATCCTGTGAATATAAATCTGCAAAACCAAAACTACTAGCTGCCCATGTCAAAATAAGGGCACCCAGAGTTTAGGTTAAAACAATAAACTCCTGGTCAGTCATGTGACTGGTGTGAGAACTAAAGCAGTTATTAATCTTTATTTTTAAAGTTAGGTAAATCAAGGGACCACGCCGTATAACACGGAACGGGTTTCCTCCCAAGAATACCAGTGCATAAATAAACAGCGCAATGCTAAATAAAGAAAAATGAAGCTGTTATAAGACCCAGGTCCCATCACACAATGCAACGCAGCCGAGGATAGGGTTTTCCCTTATAACAGCCAAAGAATGCTTGATACGGTTAAAACAAATCGTTTGATACTATTATAAGTGCATAGTGTATAAAACAACTTCAAATCATAAGTATCAATCATAGGCGGCATGAGCGCCCCATCCCACTATGTCGCCATACTAGGCTCTACAAATAAAACCGCAAATGTCACGTATTCGGAAATTGGATTTCCGTCTATGAACCGAGGCAAAAGATAGTCCTCTAACGATTCGAGACAATCTAGCCCATGTCTCAGGCAAGCGCGCAGGCAAGCCTTGGAGCGACAGGGCCGGTCCACCGATGTGGATTATTATGCCTGAACACTACGTTTCCCCGCCCTTTGGGACGTAAATGAGCCAACTAAATGACTCCATCGGTTCGAGAACGACCGATCAATCCGAGGTGCCTCGCAACAGCAACAACCACATAAGTCAAACTCGTCAGGGCGTGTAAAACCACTGACGCCACTTTTTAGCTAGAAGGAAATGCATGCCCTCCCTGAGGTCCTCTCCCGTTTTTGGTTCATACCGGGTGTGAAACTCGCGAAGTAAACGTTACACAAAGCTACGCCACAAAGGCCGTGCTTTGATCATCAACCACAAGACTTTGCTTTTCAACAGAAGCCTTGATCATTTGCCACTTAGGCATGCCACACAGGCAATTCACTCCATGTGTTTGATATCCATCAATATATAACCCCTGAGCTCGTACGTCTCAGAGAAGGGCGTTAAGCAAGAGAATAAATTCTCCGCCGCCAAACAGATATATATTTAATAAAGATCAATCACACGGACTAAAATCCAATGTCAGACACACAGTCCATTTACAAGTCCGTTTTGGGTCTGAACGAAACCGGAGGCACCTAGTACCCCGCAAATCCATCGATCTCCAAGTACGTCTGGACGTTCACCAACTGTTTCCATCTTCTTGGGTGTACAGCCCAATCAAGATCATCAGTTATCACCCAAACGACGTGAAGACTTCCGGTCTTCGACCATCGTCTTCATCTTCGACTTATCGTCGTATCAGTTATTCAGAATGGGATAAACCCAGTCTTTCCGAATAACTCGCGTATATTTTAAATAAGTGTTACACAAACACAACATACGCCTCATTCCAATCCATTAGTCACTAACTTTCACATTCATAGGGAAAGGTTCCCATTAATTTTATCCAAGATAAATTCCTGGAATTTATTCTCTAATCTTCTTTTGAATTTCGATTCAACTAGTCGGAATTAGCGAACCTTGCCGAAGTAATCATTGGTTTTAATTTCCCAATCCCAACCTATTCATCCCATGAAGTAAAACTGGTAATACTTCATATCTAACACCACGGTGTTATCGGTAAATTCAATTACCATTTCACGTTCAAATCTAATTAAAGATTTAACTATCGCCTGGAGTAAAACTGGTGATACTCCATTCTCGATCTTTTCAATCTAATTAAAGATTCATTAAAACACCACTTAGTTTTAATCGTTAACTTGGTTAAAGAATCAGTGTCATTTAAAAACACGGTTCACGATAAACCCAAAGTCACATTCCATTAATTATCGGGTTAAAGAACAAGTGTTATTTAAAACACTGTTCACGATAAACCCAAAAATCAATACTAATTCAATTCCAATTAAATATCATTTAATTGGTACACTTCATTAAATCTAAATAAAAAGATTTAATCTTTTCTCAACTGGGTTCAAGAACAGTGTTAGTGAAGACACCATTCACGACAAACCCAAATCACATTTGATATTCAATATAAGGCTCTGGATAGAAAATATATCGGCTTATATTCAATATCAAATTCTACGATTAACAAATGTCGTATTTGAAATAACGATATAAATATATATCTTTCAAATTTCCATAACAACATCTGTATAATCACGAATTCCAACATCGGAATGTTCCGAAGACTATTTCGATTCAAATCACTCCAATGCAATCATTGGAAATTCTGGTTATTTTTAAAACCCTTTTCAAATTCAATTTATTTACAAATAAATAAATAGAATTTTAATTCTAGTTCAAAACTAGTTCATTTCGATAAAAATCTATTTTTATCTTTTCAAATATGGAGTTTTTCATCCCAATTCTTTCTAAATCATTTCTTATGATTTTACACAAATTATTACTATTTTTAATAATTTTATCAAGGCCCGTATAGTCGATTTCCATCAACGGTCATCGAACTGCACTTACAGCGACCTTTTTCAAATTTGATTTGGACATAATTCCAAATCCAACCGTTAGATTTCAAATTTCTAATATTCGTTAGAAAGCTCTTTTCGATACGAACCCAACGGTTCCGGTTTTAGGAGAATCCGACGGTCGGATCTCCCGTAATGTCCGTTTGAAATAAATGGTCGAAATCCACGAACTGCCGCGGCGCGGCGCGTTCTATTCAGGCCATTATATTATATATATAATATATTAATATATATTTCGTCGATTTCTATTTAAAACGAATTATATAAATAGTTTTAAATTCGTTTCAAAAGCAATTTCAACTTCCATTTCAATTCAAATCAAAATTGAATTCTTCTTTATAAATTCGTTTTAAAATTCATTTCTATTCAATTCAAATTTCAATTCAATTTGAATTCATTTCAATTCACTTTCAATTCAATTTGAATTCGTTTTCGATTCAATTCATTTCGAAATCGTTTTCAATTCAATTAATTTCGAAATCGTTTTCAATTCAATTCATTTCGAAATCGTTTTCAATTTAATTCATTTCGAAATCATTTTCAATTCAATTCATTTCGAAATCGTTTTCAATTTAATTCATTTCGAAATCGTTTTCAATTCAATTCATTTCGAAATTGTTTTCAATTTAATTCATTTCGAAATCGTTTTCAATTCAATTCATTTCGAAATCGTTTTCAATTCAATTCATTTTGAAATCGTTTTCAATTCAATTCATTTCGAAATGAATAAAATCGATATAAATATCGATCACGTCAAAATGGCGTCAATCTAATCAACACGGCTTCATAAATTTCTATTTTCGAATATTCTATTTCAAATATTTCTTTTCAAAATAGTTGTTATTATCAAAATATTTCGTTCAACACATGACCAATCTCAATGGATGAGTACTGTCAACACATGAACCTTTATTTTATAATATTCTTTATTTTTCAAATTGGAATGAGGCCCAATTAATTACCATATAAAGTTAATTATATGGATTTTCATACATTACACACATATAATAGCATTGAAAAATAATCAACCATCAACCAAAGTGCACTACACTGTATAAGCATCAAATATAGATATCTAACGCTTATAACAGCCTGTCAATCAATCGATCGACATATTCAATCAATCAGGATGAGTGAACTTCAAATTTCATCCCAACACCCGTGTGGGGTTTCAAACAATCACACACATATTTTATTTGTGCAGTTGGGCGATGTGTAAAATTTATCGTCCCAATCAATGTCCTTCAAATAGGTGTACATAAACAAACCGTTCGGTTTGTAAATGAATATTTATTTATTCATATTCACTACATTCATATTCACGTTAAAAATTATATTTTTAACGATAAAACATTTTATTCCAACATATGAATTTTCTATTCGGTTCATTTATTCAATAAAATGATATTTTTATTTTTCTAACATATTTTAGAAAATTTCGGCGGCATAACGGCACGATACTAGAAACGGGACGAGGCCTAGCCTTATCCCCGGTCTAGTGAAGGCCCACGCCATTCACACATCAATCAAATCAATTTCAATTCACCCAAACAATTCAATTTCAATCAAATAATCTAACTTATTTTTGCAATCAAACAAACAAGTCCATGGTCTGTGGACAATTGTGTCGGGTGCTACTAAGCACCGTCTGCATCCTAGTATGTATATATAACTAGAAAAATTAAATTGAAAGGTGAGAAGTTCTCACCGATAGCTATCCAATACCACGACTCTTCATTGAGAGAAATCCTCGCCTTTTTGTCACCTTCGTTGTCCGCTTTCACTACATATGTAAAAATCGAATTTTTACTTCGTTATTCAATATATAAAAATCCCATTTTTAATTCGAAGTTCAATATATAAAAATTACATTTTTAATTCGAAGTTCACTATATAAAAATCACATTTTTAATTCGAAGTTCACTATATAAAAATCACATTTTTAATTCGAAGTTCAATATATAAAAATCACATTTTTAATTCGAAGTTCAATATATAAAAATCACATTTTTAATTCGAAGTTCAATATATAAAAATCACATTTTTAATTCGAAGTTCACTATATAAAAATCACATTTTTAATTCGAAGTTCACTATATAAAAATCACATTTTTAATTCGAAGTTCACTATATAAAAATCACATTTTTAATTCGAAGTTCAATATATAAAAATCACATTTTTAATTCGAAGTTCAATATATAAAAATCACATTTTTAATTCGAAGTTCAATATATAAAAATCACATTTTTAATTCGAAGTTCACTATATAAAAATCACATTTTTAATTCGAAGTTCAATATATAAAAATCACATTTTTAATTCGAAGTTCACTATATAAAAATCACATTTTTAATTCGAAGTTCAATATATAAAAATCACATTTTTAATTCGAAGTTCAATATATAAAAATCACATTTTTAATTCGAAGTTCAATATATAAAAATCACATTTTTAATTCGAAGTTCAATATATAAAAATTATATTTTTATCACGCTATTTTCCATATAAAGATTTCGCCTTTTCTAAAATAAAGATTTCGCCTTTATAAAAACATAGACTTCGCCTTTTCAAATTTAAAGATTTCATCTTTATAAAAATCTCATTTTTATTTTTCTACACATATAAAGATGATATTTTTAGTATTCCTATCATGTAAAAAATATATTTTCACTTCTCTATCTAAACAAAAATCATATTTTTATAGTCGCTATATAGTAAAGACTATATCTTTAATATTTTAAAAATATAAAAATCATATTTTTAATTCTTCTACATAATAAAGATTATATTTTTATACCTCCTACATAATAAAGATCGAATTTTTATTATCTATATTATATAAAAATTATATTTTTAACTTCTCTTTATTATAAAAAATTATATTTTAACTCGCTATATATATGTAAAAGATCACATTTTTAATACGCTTTCATGACAACAAAAATCCCCTCTTTATACATTGTTATATATAATAAAAATCTGTTCTTTATACAACGATATGTAAAATAAAAATCCTTTCTTTTAGATGCAAAAATCCTTCAGGAAATAAGTAAATAAATTAAAAATAAATAAAAACTTACAACGCCTGCAATTCGAGGGGGTCGTTTGCTGGTCGTTGGGGTTTGTGGAGTCTCGTCGGTTGCTGGAGGGCGGTTGCCTCGTTGGTGCTCGCGGAGTCTGGGGAGGGATGCGCGGTGGCTACTGGTGCCAGGCGAGCTGGCTTGCGAGGCTAGGGGTTGGGCTCGGTTTGGGGGATTAGGGTTTTGGGGTTTTGCCGTCACGAGAAGGAGAGGGCGAGGCAGATCGGAAGGGGGAGGGGTGAGGCGCTGCACCTCCGGCGGCCTGGCGGTGGTCATGACGACGAACGGAGGGTGGCGATGGAAAGGATCGATCGATTCTTTTTTTTTTCAATTTTAAAATGATACGGGGGGGGGGGGGGGGCAGAGTTAAAAAAGGGGGGAGATAATTTTTTTATTTAATTATTTTATTTGTAAAATGTTGACTTTTTACATACGACCTCTAAAAGAGGTCCACCGCCTGTCGTCCATAGCGTTTTACCCCCATTCCGAACACAATGGGATATGTACCGCAAGCTGATTCAATCGTTTCAATCAGTTACCGTTAAATTTACATTTAAATCTATATATTGGATTTTAAACGCGAATTTCAAATTACCGGGGTCGCATACGAACTTTAAAAATTCTAGAAAAATATTTTCTAGCTTCGTATTGACGATACGGTCCTAACAAAACTAGTTTCGTCGAATTCTGAGACCGTTGGAAAATTGGCCAATTTCCAGTCGATTAAAATCAACTGAAACTGGTCAAACGCGTTTTCCTTTGCCACGCTCACATATTGAATCGAAAAATTATGAAATTTGAAACCTAGCAATAACTTTACATCACGGATCCAACAAAACTGGTTTCGTCGAAATCCGAGGTCGTTTGCAAAATGTCTATTTTTAAGGGCCTGAATTCCATAGCGACTATTCAGAATTTTCAACTGGATATATCTTTTTATTCCCGCTATGAAATCTTGATTTTTCGGATTCGTTGGAAAGATATCATCAATTAGATCCTAATGATTTTGGTTTCACTAAAATCCGGATTGTTTTGCACCCGGTACATTCAATTGAAGCTTGAAATCGAATTATCGAACTACCGCGCCATTTTCAATTTCTTTTATAATTATATATAAATATTTATATTCTAACGACGACGTATATAATATATACGTCGAATTCAATTCAAAATAAATTTCTCGCCGATATTATTTAAAATAATTCATTTTAAATAATCAAAATTCGCTAAAATTGCCAAAATAAAAATTTTAAACTGGCCCAGATTTTCGGGTTGTTACAATAAAATAGAATGAGTGTCAAAGAAAACAGTGGATATCAAAGTGATAATATATAATACAAATATATACATCATTTAATGCCATATGCGCACAGACATATATTGAAAATAAACTATATAAAACTAAATAATGTACTACACCAAGAAAATAACATGTCTCCTTTATGCTTAAAAATGCATGAGCAGAGCTCATAATTATGTATTCAATCTCAAACTGAACCTAGTATTATATGCATACCACATATGTCATACTTTATCTAACAATTAAGTCAAACAACATGAAGAGTGGTGCCTTAAGGGTGACACATCCCAACAACCGACGCTGATGTCTAATTATTGGGCCAGCACACGTTGATGTCTAATGATTACTTTTTGATAATAAATAAATTGACTTAACTGCTGCTTATTAAATTTAAGTTTTCTACAATTAATTTTTGTTACTGATATTGGAATTGTTTCAGCCAGTGCTACATATGCAATTATCTATTGCTTACCATTATATGTAAAATTATTAAAAATTTGACAAATTAAAAAAAGTTGATTTTCTTCAATGCTTTGCAACTTCAAATATGTCAATTGATTTTTTGAGCTTGATAAATTCCACTTAATGAAGTGAGGATATCCAATGACATATTTTTTTCCCTTTTTTAATAGTGGTTCTCTGACATATCAATACTATAAAAAATTTAATAATGGAACTAAAATTTAATGAAAAAATACAAAAAAACCTTAGCAATAAGAACAATGTACAGCCAGGCATATTTCGACAATCGTTAACAAATTTGTCCAAGTTTTATTCAATGTGTCCACAATAAATTTAGACCAACATACGAAATTTATGTTCTCAAAATCAAGTAAATACGATATGTAAACCCATGACAAATATCCCTGATTATTAGGGTACAAGAAAGATACCATAAATAACATGATAATTAATATCATCAAATCTTCCTCTTGATACCTTTGAGAGATTAAAAACACTATTCTCCTCTCTAATTTTTTTTTTGTAATCTTGTTGCTATCTTGAAAGTGTAAATATATGAATGAATGGTATTCTTCTGGTACTGAGCTTCTATGGGAATGCTAAATAGGGAAAATTCCCTTACCACCAATTGGAAAACCTAATATCAAACTAACATCCTTTTTTGTTAGTTGTAACAACTTCCTACCTATTTGAAAGGATTTTTGACCTGCAATATATGTCAGAATAACATTATCTAATGTCTTTGATTTTTTCTGGAAATCACTCCTTGTTGTTTTGTTTTCAACAAATACTTGTAAGAAGTTTCTAAATGGACTCTTATTCATGTATGCCACTAATTTTTGATTCAAAATATTTTTGCTTCTTGATTTAACAAATATTTTGTGCAATGAATCAAGACCGCAATAATAAGCTCCATACATTTTTTCTATTCTTTTGATGTTCGTAATTTCTTCTTTTTCAAACCCGTCAATACATTGCTTACTTGATTCAATCTGTTTAACATTTTCCTTGATTTTAATTCAAATTCATCATCCGATTCCGATGACTTTTTTATGTTGAATTTGAACTTGTTTCAACACTAGTATTGGAAGTTTCTTGATAGCTTTGTAATTTTTCCTTCATCACACTTTTTCCCTTTTCTACATTCTAAACAAACAAACAAAATACACATGATCAAAAAACATGCATATATGAACATGTTTAATAAAAATTTATTAAATCATATAAATACATAAACAACAATATTGACAGTGACAACAGACCTACTTAAAACGACTTACATTGGCATGCCATGTATACTAACCAAAATGTCATATAAAAAAAATTTCAGTACCAAACAAAACATCACATCAGATTATATTTTAAAAATCCTTAATCACCATCACATATGCATCGAACTCATCTAAACATCCTTAAATGAGACCATATGTACTATATGGTAAGTTTCACTGGTCATTATACCATGCATGTGGGTGAAAAATAAACTCCATCTCTTATATATAAGTAAACAAGCCTAGTTTATCACATGCATGATTCATTAATATCTTTTCATATATGTTTCCTTCTAGCTACTTTATAACACATTTTGTAACAGATATTGGTAATTGCAGTAGAAGCATTATACATAAAGATGATCGCATAGCAAACAGAGATGAACATGGATGATGGACATAGATTTGGACATAGAGAAAAAGTTTTTATTTCCAGATGTTAGTAATAACTGTTTCTCTACTGTTACAGTTTCATATACCTTGTTTTTTTGAGTTCTACAGGACCAAAAAAAAATCTGAATCTGGTTATATTGTTATTATATCATATCTGGAATTGAAAATATGATTTTTGCAATTGTTGTTGATTTGTATTTGATCCTCAAATTTGATTATGGTAGGTTCAGTGGAATACATATGTCATACTGTGCTAGTCACAATGTTAAAGTTAACACAAACATGTAAACTACAAAAAAAAAAAAAAACTTACATAATTTTTTTCTTATCTTTTATTTCAAATTCTTGACTTATTTGAGAATGTAGCTTACAAAATGATGTATTTGAAGATATGAAATTAATGCATTGTTTTCCACCATTTTTGATAAATATGCATTGACTGCACTTTTTTCTTCCTTGGTTTCTTGTTAACATAATGATCCTGCAAAAAAAAAAATGTTACTTATTAAATTCATATTAAATAAACCAATTTATTATAAGTCAGACATTAACTATAAAAATTAAACAATAGTAAATTAGAAAGTTAATGAAATAAAGAGGGGATTAATGCATAGACAACAAAGGCATTGAAATGCAAAGGAGTTGAAAACAAAATTGAAAATAAAAACTAAATCGAAATGAAGCAGTTAAAAACGCAAGCAATACCAAAATTCATGACACCCTAAAATAACCCAAAGATATGGTAGTCATCAAAGATCAAACAAACATGAAAAATCGAACTCGGAAACAATAGATAACAAGACCATAGACACAACATGTCATTCAAGGAGTCATCATAAGAATTTATAAAATAAAGTGCTACAATAACAAACTGCAGAATCAAAGCAGAGTCCACACTCTAAAACTTCATAGCCTAAGTATTATTAGAAATGCAATACCCAAAATGCAACAAAACTAGTCTAAATTACTATTTAGGGACCATAACTGGCATGCGTGCATCAAATAAAATATTTGAGGATGAAGAGACAGTTCACATAAAAGATAGATAACATAGATAGTCCTCCAGTAGCCGATTAAGGAAGATTTAAGGTTGTCAAGGGGAAAAAATAGCTTAAACTTCTTGCAAATACACAGTAGCATATAAAAAAAATTAGAAAAACAAATGGAAACCAAGCATGTAACGAAACCTCATAATTAAACATAGTACGCGTAACCGAGCATAACCGATTAGGGTTTTTGTCCAGATAACCTAAAAGAAAATACACATAAGCTTGAACTGTTACAATCATGGTTATTCGATCGTAATATAATCAAAAAGAAAATACACATAATATAATCGAGCACAATATAACCTAAAAGAAAATCCACATAATATAACCTCGATTTAACATAATATACTTGATTTTTTTCTTTCGCTGCGCATTTGAAGAAGATGCAATGTAGCTTGAACTAGACACTAAAACGAAATCTGAAAGGCCTGATAAAGCAATTGAATTAAACGAGGTATGTGTGATTTTGAATGGAAATGCCTAGGTTTAATTCCGAAGCTAAAAAACTGAAATGAGATAAGAAATAGGGAAAGGAGGACATACGATAAATCCTATTGATTGAAGAATGCAGACGTACATTTTTTGTAAAAGTAAGGGTAAAATTATAAGTTTGCATTGGGATGGCCTTAAAACTAATTGGTTTAAATGATGGGACTGGAAACTAATTAAGTAACCTACGTAGTCTCTTTATCATAATTCCCCCTAGTTATAAATCAATTAAATAAAAAAAATCACAAATTAGATACCTTGCTCAAATACACGTTGATAACGCATAAGTACATTCTCCATTCACTTAGAGCATCTCTAGCCATCGCTTATAGAACCATTTACATTTTATGTACTAAGAACCATTTTCAATGGAGTACAGATATATGAATTGATTATAGTTAGGGTGAATTCGCTTACAAATTTGTAACATTTGTAAGCATATATTGAACCTACACTCGATCTTCAAGCATTTGTTCAAAAAGCGCTTAATGTCAGGGAATTCATTGAAAGCCCTTATATTTTGAACATTTGTTCAACAAGCGCTCAAAATAATATAACAAATATTCTTAATCCTCAAATGCAAGCGTCCAAAATGATAAAAGAAAAAGTTTAATTCTTCGACGTAAGTTTCTGGTCTTACACATTTGTTTAACAAATGTCTATTTACAAAATTATTGGGAAATGTCAATTTACAGTTTGTAAAGAGAAAAAATATTATCCATTTTTAGTGCCTGACCATTTCCATCTATCTAGATTGACACGAGTAGATAATGATCGATGTTAATCGTTTAAAGAGATGGTATGAAGGTACAAACATCAAGTATGGATAGCATTATGAGATGATGCTCGAGTGCATATGGCGAAACATCGCCCGAAAGTTCACTATGTGAGGGTTGGCCTAAACCAATGTGCTTGATTGGTATAACTCCATGATAAACAAGTCAAAAGTTAAATTTGATTAACATCACACTCCAACAACATGGAAATTCAACAAATTACTGCACGAACAAGCCAGGAATGACAAAAGGGAGCTACTACAGGGTTCTCACCTTCATATCCCTTAATATGAAGGACCAATGTCGACCCCTATTTTTGTATGCTCCTCCAACAGCCTTCCAACTTTTGTCAGATAATTCAGGCAACCTACATCTATAAATAGCAGCAACCAAAGAGAGGAATAGAACTTTAGTCAAATGTTTACTTTATTTTTGTACGATCCGAATCTATACCGATCACAGAATTTGTAGTCCACAAATCAAAATAAAATATTGGCAACCTTTAAAAGTGGATGTGGGTCAAACAACGATAAACCACTATAAACTTCTATGTCTTTATTTACTACATATTTATTATTATTGTTATTATTATTATTATTCTCTTTTTCTGTTTTACTTCTTCAGTTTGGTTCTCTTCAGAACTCTAGGGGTGTTGTGTCAACTTTTTATACTAACATTCTTATGCTTTCACAGAGATCAACTCACCTTTTTTTATCTTTTGTTTATTCAAGTTTCCATCCCATTTGAGATTTTCAAATTTCTACATGGGAGGATTTATTTCATGGCTAAGAAGAAGATCTAAGTTTCCCATTCTTCTACTTCTACCCCCATGATCATTACAGAGATGCCCATATTCGGCAGTAACTCCCTTTTGATAATCAAAATATTATCGATCTTTATGTGGAAACTAGCTCCAATTTTTATGCTCCAGTTACTAGAGTTCAGTTGGATAAATGATAAGGAAACCGGAAGAGGCTCAATGGCAACTTGATACACTAATCAAACTGAGTGCCAATCTTATGCAGCAGCTGCAACACGTGACCTAAGTTAATATTGATCTACTTGAGAAAAACAGGAGAACTCTAACTCTCAATAATTATGTATCAGAGAGCTCATCATCTTCATCGTAGTAATGCAACCGAAACAAGAAGAGGAGATTAACTAAAGATGATATGCCACATAAAATGAACAAATCAACTAGGTTGTCCCTAGTTTGGTGTGACCCCTTCAAAGGGTCGAGGATGATCCACCTCACAGGGGTTTTCAAGCCGCTACTATCCCGAATTTGGTTCCTGGACTCCATGGTGTCAAGGGGAACCAAACTACTCCTATCGAGCCTCTACGAAACAATCGTGATGATGCCGACCAACAAGGAGGCTACATCGCAGACAACATACAAAGATGGATCGCAACCATCGTCAACCGACAGAGATCACAACTCTTGACCTCTTTATCATGATTGAACAGATCATAAGAGAGCAAGGGCAAGTAGAAGATGACTATGAAACTTGTTCGAGGTAAATCCCTTTTACTAAAGATATCCCAAATAGCCCAGATGATTTAATATGCCAACCATGCCTGCACACTCAGGAAAAATCAATCCTTATCCATTCCTAAACAAGTGTGAATGTCATACGGTTTCAACTCATGCCACTGACATAGTGAAATGCAAGTGCTTCCTCGTGTTCCTTGAAAGTGTACGTAGCCTTTTTATGGTTCTCTCAACTCCCATGGAGAACCATATCTACTTTTGATGAACTTGCAAGAAATACAATGGAACAATTCCAAATGCACACCACTAGACCGAAGGATATCATGCTGATATCCGGTATTTTACAAAGAGTTTGTGAGCCTTTGGAAAACAATTTTGAATTCTTTAACAATGCCCTAACGTAGGTCGACAACCCTTAAAAGGGAATTATTCTTATGTAACTTATTCGAGGCATCCACCCTAAACTGGATTTGGAGAATGGATCAAGCAAAGCCTTTGAAAACCTTGGAATGATTCTATAAAAAAGCTAATCAATACCTACTGCCAGGAAGAATCATGCAAAAACAGAGTTAACCAACGCTATCCTTACAGACAGCAGCATGGTATTGTTCAGAGCAATGTTACAATCAAGCAGATATGAGACAGCTCCAGAAAGGTCAATGTCAACGTTCAAAACAAACTGGAATAAGGCAGTAGCAATGCGGATGGCCACAATAAGAAAAAGGAATCAAAGAAGCATCCTTCATTCCTTTCCTATTCCACTAATTTCTCAGTTGGAGATCGTCTATCTAAAGATGCACAATATTATCCAATATAATAAGACCAATCCGAGGAAATCCATAAAGAGGGAAAAGTAATCTAGGAAATACTGCAGGGTCTATAAGATGTTTGGCCACGATACTAATGACTGTCGACATCTTGTGATGCAATAAAGAAGCTCATTCATAAAAAGTATTTATACTAATATGCCTAATCCCCATGGGATAGGGAACCGGGAGTTTCAGAGCTCAATGAAGGCTAGGCGATGTCCAGGTCTACTAAACAGAGAAACCTGAATGTGGTGAAATTTAATGATTTTAAGGCCAGAGGGAGGAGTGAATATTATTTTCTAAAATTAGCGATTTTTTAGAAATCTCTTTGATTACGATAAGAGTACATGAACCTATGCAGTTAAAGCCCGGCTAAATCATGGCTAAATCCTTGCTATAGTCCATAGCACTCTTCAACTGATACGTTATTTCAATTTAGCACTGATGAGTAGTAACTACGTTTAAGCCTGCTATTTTCCTCTACTCATGTTAAATCAAGGCTTTTTAGAAACCACTTTAGCAATATTAATATATACAGTTTGAACTGATTATTTCTCTTTTGAAATAAATATGGTTAGTGTAAAAAGCTAATTTTAAGGTTTAAGTACCCAATGTATGTTAGAAATCTATTATAATCATCAAATCTGGTGTACACAAGCATGATATTCTTTGATTTTGATCTATAAGTTTAATTAACATTCAGTTTTTCTTCTGATCGTCGCTTTTCTATGAACTAGAAAAGCGCGAAATTTTAAAATAAATTCTGCAAGCGCACAGATCGTGTAGTATGCAGGTCGAACACAGGGAGGCAAATTAAATTAAATTATTTATATAATTTTTTGGGCGAGTTAGACAAATCTTCGAGATAGGATAACATTGAAATTACAATTTAGTTCAGAACAAATCTAATTGAACCGATAACTAAAATTGTAATTATCAATAAAACAAATAACACTGCAATTGAATTAACTATAGATTTGAATCTAATCGAATCTATAATCAATTCAATGATTAAAAAAATAAACAGAGTGCTGGAAATAAAAAAAAATGCAGAAAGGAAATAACAAACATAAAATACAAAAATTTAGGATTACCGTTGAATCTAATCAAACGGTCAATCACTAATGAGAAAGTAGTTGCAATAACAATTGTGTTCTAGCAAATCTAATTGACTAGACGACACAAATTGCCATGAAAATAAAATAAGGCAAAAATATAAAAGAAGAAAACTTTATTGATTTCAGGATGATCATTTACAATGAGATTACATGGATATTTATAGGAGATAGATAGCCAATCTAAAACCCTAATCCAATATATGCATATATGAGCCTATTAATTAGCAATTATTCCTCCCATAAAAATTATTCCTCCCCTCTTAATTAGCCATTATTCCTCCCCTCTTAATTAACCATTATTCCTCCAATATCTTCCTTGTTTGGCATGTGACTAATTGAAGGAAGATAAGATTTCAGGAGATTTCTTCTATCAAAGATGGACATATCTTAACTTCAAAAGAAACACAATGCAAAGCCTTCATCTGCAGATCTTCATTTGTATATACACAACATTTTGATCTTTATTTTCTGTTTTTCTGACTGCATGTGGCTTAGTTGACATATCTGTAAAAGTGACAAAATAATACCCAAGTAATATTTATTTATATACAAAAGATAAGATATAAGAGCATAAAATAAACACATTTCTATGTTAATCAAATACCCCCACACTTATCTTTTACTCGTCTTCGAGTAGAACAAAAATTAAAGACTAACTAGATAGGTCACACTTTCGTACGAAACACGATTGCATTGAGCGTATGCAACAAGCCGTTAAACCTCTAGGTGTCCCTAGTAGGACGAGTGGTGTCTCATGAGGGTTTTCAGCGGATACTACCCACAAAATCCAAATGTAGTATGCTATGATTCTAATGAAACTACATGAATGCAATGGATATATGCAAAATAAAAACAAAAATGAAAACAAGACTTGTTTCTGAAGTGGTACAACAAATTAAATTAACAATTTCTAGTCAGTTGATTTTATTTTAGATACCTCAACTTGTCACAAATTTTCAACACAATTCAAGTTTTCAAATGTTAAATTCCAGTTTGGCCAGTTGGTTCAGTCGATAACATAGTGCAGCCATGAAATAAATTCTTAGTTTGCTTGTCACAGTTTGTGAAGTGGTATTCTAATTTCCTTGTGTATGGTTAGTCAAATCAGTAAGGTCAAGAAGTGTTTGGGCACCATCGCTTATCCTCTATCGCTATAAAATTAAAATTTATGATTAAGTACATACACCTAACTCAGAAGACCAAGGTTTACCACCCATGCACTGCCTCGCGGACTAACGGAGAGTGAGTAAAGAGCTTGGCGGATTGTGCAGACCGACTTTGACTTTGTCAACAACGTGTCGGTAATCCTTAGGTGTCCAATCTCATAAAATGAGACCAAGATATTCCGACGTTGACTTTGTCAACAACATGTCGGATAGAGTTTGGCGGGTTTGCACACCAACGCTTGATATACAAGCAATGTTGGATACCCTTGGATTATTATTATTATTGAAAATTTAAGAACAAGAGAGATTACGCGAATTCAGCTTAATACAACTTAGTTTTAAAGATTCGAAAAGCCAATATAAGTATTTTAAGTCCTCCACTCAGTAAACAAAGACTACAATTTAGAATAAACTTCATGGCCATCACCTAAGAATCTCCCTATGTACCAGTTGTACTATTATCCCTCAAAATTCAACTTTTCATTATATTTCTTATTTGATCTTAACTAAGAGAAAAAAATATTATCAACTGATTAACAATCCTTAACTTATTTTATTGTATCAATCTAAAATGAGTCATGTTTCAAAAAAAAAAAAAATGGCATGTTACTATAATCTAAAATGCATGATGGTCCTATTTAAATGGCTAAAAATGAAAAGAAAGAAAAAATAAAGAAAAAACGAAAATGAATGAAATGCAGACTTAAAACTTGATCGTCGCTTTCTAAGGAATAGAAAAGCGCGAATTTTAAATAAATACTGCAAGTGCACAGGTGTGTAGCATACAGGTCGAACACAGGGAGACAAATTAAATCAAATTATTTAAATAATTTCTTGGGCGAGTTAGACGAAGCTTTGTATTCAATCCAATTGACCTAAAGAAGCAGTAAAAAGAACAGAAATTGAAGTTGCAGAAATTAAAATAACAAACAGGAAGTAAAATTAGGATTATTGTTGAAACTAATCAAACGACTAATCGCTAATTAAAAAAAATGTAAAATACAGTTGGTGTTCTACCAAAACTAATTGTGAAGACAACACCAATTGCTAAGAAAAAGAAAAAACGCTAGAAAATAAAAGAAGAAGAAGAACTTTTATTAATGGAGGTTAAGATAGAAAAATAGGATGGTGGCTACAATGATATTACAAGGGTATTTATAGGAGATAACCAAACCCTAACCCTAATTACAAATGGACCTAGCTACTTCAAGTAAGTTTTAGGCCTTTTCTCCTTTTCTCTTGCAAGCCTCTTTTAATTTGAGATGTGCATGGCCTTTTATCAATTATTTTATTGTCCAACAACAATTAGATGTGATATCTTCATCTACAATTCTTCAAAATGTAAATATATAGCAATTTGATCTCTATTTCTCTATTTTTCTGGTTGCATGCGGGCTGGGTTGGAATATCTGTAAAAGTGACAAAACAATACCCAAGTAATATTTATTTATATACAAAAAATAAAATATAAAAGCATAAAATAAACACATTTCTATGTCAATCAAATACCCTTACACTTATCTTTTACTCGTCCTCGAGTAAAACAAGAAATGAAAAACTAAACTAGATAGGTCACACTTTCGTAGGAAACACGATTGCATTGAGCGTATGCAACAAGCCGTTAAACCTCTAGGTGTCCCTAGTAGGACGAGTGGTGTCTCGTGAGGGTTTTCAGCGGATACTACCCACAAAATCCAAATGCAGTGTGCAGTGATTTAATGCAACTATATGAATGTAACGGACATATGCAAATAAAAACAAAGTAAAATAAAATGAAAAAACGACTTGTTTCAGGAAAGTGGTACAACAAATTAAGTTAACAACTTCTAGTCAGTTGATTTTATTTTAGATACCTCAACTTGTCACAAATTTTCAACATAAATCAAATTTTCAATGTTTAAACTCTAGTTTGGCCAGTTAGTTCGGTCGATAACATAGTGCAACCATGAAATAAATTCTTAGTTTGCTTGTCACAGTTTGTAAAGTGGTATTCTAATTTCCTTGTGTATGGCTAGTCAAATCAATAAGGTCAAGAAATGTTTGGGCATCATCGCTTATTCTCTATCGCTATAAAATTAAAATTTATGATTAAGGACATACACCTAACTCAGAAGACCAAGGTTTACCACCCATGCACTGCCTTGCGGACTAACGGAGAGTGGGTAAAGAGCTTGGCGGATTGTGCAGACTGACTTTGACTTTGTCAACAACGTGTCGGTAATCCTTAGGTGTCCAATCTCATAAAATGAGACCAAGATATTCCAACGTTGACTAGAGCTTGGCGGGTTTGCACACCAACGCTTGATATACAAGCAATGTTGTATACCCTTGGATTACTATTATTATTATTATTATTGAAAATTTAAGAACAAGAGAGATTACGCGAATTCAGATTAACACAACTTAGTTTTAAAGATTCGAAAAGCCAATATAAGTATTTTAAGTCCTCCACTCAGTAAAAAAAGACTACAATTTAGAATAAACTTCATGGCCATCACCTAAGAATCTCCCTATGTACCAGTTACACTATTATCCCTCAAAATTCAACTTTTCATTATATTTCTTATTTGATCTTAGCTGAGAGAAAAAAATACAATCAACTGATTAACAATCCTTAACTTATTTTGTTGTATCAATCTAAAATGAGTCATGTTTCAAAAAAAATGGCATGTTACTACAATCTAAAATGCATGATGGTCCTATTTAAATGGCTGAAAATGAAAAGAAAGAAAAAATAAAGAAAAAACGAAAATGAATGAAATGCAAACTTCCCCCACACTTGGACAAAACAGTGTCCACAATGTAGCACGTTTCCTAAATTTGAATGATAAAACCCATAGATGGATTTGATGCAAAATGATTTGCAGAATGAAATGCAGCCTAACTATATGTAAGAATGAATCATATGTACAATGATATATGTGTTTACGATGCATGCGATGCAAAGAATGCCACCAACTTTTCCCCCCACACTTGGTTCTAGCCCGATGAATTTCATTCCCGCTATGTCTAGGCATATTTTCTAATAAGCAAAAGGTTTTGAAAACCATCTCATCTTTATACCTAGATTTATAGTCCAGTAGATAAATGTCCAGGGTCATCCTAACATGAAGTTTTTCAAGCAAGCCAGCATTCCAAAAATAATTCATGTGTTCCACAAATTTATCAGTGTAATTGTTCAAAAATTTGTGATCGTATATAAACTCAGTTGCAATCGTGAAATTTAAATTTTGAGTGTTGTTCAAGATTATGTGATCACATTTCTCAATTTGATTCATTGACAACGTATTTTTGACACTGACAACTTCAAATTCGTTGGAAGATTCCTCATTTGGCAACTCATCCTCATACAATCCAAAAAATTCATGTTCATTAAAATCCTTTTCCAATTCTGAGTTTTTGAAAAATTCAACATTTTCATTTTGTTCAAATTCAAAAATTTCAAGTTTTTCACATCCTGAAAGAGAGAGATCAAAATATGAGCTTAAATCATTTTCCTGAAAAGAATCGAAGTCCAAATCATTTGTTGAATTTTGAACAACTTCATTTAGATCGTCATTCTCAATTTCCAAAGTTGTTATCTGAAAATTTTCACTATTAGTAAAGAATGGATTATATTCTGATTTATCGCTTATTTGAATTTGATTTTGTTGCTCTCGTTGTTCTTTCAAAGATGCCATTAAACAAAGAAGTTCATCCATCTTTTTATTTAGCCTTTCCTCACTCTCATCAAAATGACATTCTTCAGAATCATTGATTTAAGAGGTCTCATTTTGGATTTCTTGATTCTCAAAATTATAGGCCACATCAATTTCACAATCAATATTATTTCCAATGTAGTAGTTGTTTGAATTTTCATTTTGATATTGGAAATCATCTTGATTGTAAAAGTTATGTTCGTAACCAAAACTGTAGAAATTCAAGGGAAAATTGCTATTTTGGTTATTTTCAAGATGTTGATATGGGCTATAATTTTGAAACATTTGATTTTCAACCTCATATTGATGTGAATCAAAGCTATATTGGGATTCAAAGCTATTTTGATTTGGATGTGGCTCATAATCAAAATTATTGAAATTTGAATTGAAGTCGCAATTTTGATCATTTATATGATTTTGAAAAAGTTGGCCAGTTGGAAAATTTTGAAAATTGTTGACATTGGACTCACGAAATTTTGGAAATTGTTTCTTCATGAGTTGTAATTCATAGTCATACTCTTCAAGAGGACGTCTACTCCGATTATTATCCCACATTTCTCTCAATGATTTGTCTGAATCAGACATTTTAAAGAAGTCAAGGCAAGACAGAAATTACTCTCACTTCAAAAATAGTATAAAATACTAAGTTGTGCTCTATTAATTAACGACTCAATTAGAAGGGGGAAGAGGGTCTTATGGCCGTTCACGTATAGTATAAATACTAAGGGATACGACCAATGTTTTACGGGTAGTATGCAACCTCTTTTGCTAGAAGTTCAAAAAATGAACTAATATATATCCGCGATCCAATTAAACGAGACAGTCAACTTCACAAAGCACCACTTTTCAATTATATTATTTTGAAATATCTAATCAGATTTTATTGTTGAGAAACGATGAGAATGATGACAGTAGTTATGGAAATTTCAACTCAAAACAATCAGACAGAATAATTCCAGAAATTAAAAATTGTACATAGCAAGCCGCTGCTCCTGCAGAAGATTTTTACAAGCAATGTCTATATTTTTTTGATTGTAGTAGAGCACCTGTAGAGTTCAAAAATTATCAGTGGGGCATGGCTGTCCATCCAGAAAAAATGAGTACCGTCAATGATTGAAATCTCACTATTTGCAATTTCTTTTGATTTCTGAATTCTTGATTTGTTGTTTGAATTCCTTTTGCTTTGGCCTCGAATCTTCTTCTTCATCTTTTTTTTAACAGAAAAGAAACAAACTAACAGAAAAGAGGAAAAAAATCTCAAGAGGAAAAGAAACTAACTCAGCTAGAGAAAAAAAAACTAAACTCAAAATAAATTAATAAAGCTAATAAACAAAGTTTGACTCAACAAGACCAAAAGGAAAAATAAGCTCAACAAAAATGATGATAATGAAAACCGGCTCACAACAAATCTGCACAACTCAAAAATGGCAACCAACTTCACAAATATGCCGCTCAACCAAAAATCTTGACTCTTTCTATATTTATTCAAATCAACCCACGCCAAAAGATGGAACAAATCAATTGCTCAAAATAATTAAAGTCACCACATCTAGTTTCTCCACTTTACACGCCTTAATAAAAGGATACAAATCACGCACCAATCAATAAAAATCAAGCAAGCTAATCCAACCAATTTAGGAGCACACCATAGTTAACCATACACCACCAGAACTAGTTGAATAAACAGATGAAAGCACTCAACAGACCGCAATTACACCCAAAAAAAAAAGGAAATCTCGCCCTTTTTTCTTTTTTCTTTTTTTTGTTTATTTTTGGAATCAAATCAAATAAAATAAATGAATTCAAAAAGAATCGGCACATGCCCAAACAATCCGCATAAACCACGCTTAACTTTTAACGCACCCCTTCTTCTTTGTTTCAAATCGAGTTTGCGAATTAGGTATTTGATGGAGGGCGTGGGTTGCTAAGATTTGAATTTGTGGTTTGTTTGTGAAGGGATGAAAGGGGATGGTGAGAGATGGGTCTTTGATAGAAACGTGTGGTAATGAAGGCAGTGATGGAGGAAGTTTGTTCGATTGAACTTTATATGGTAGATGTATATTGAAGGATTGGTGATGGAGAAATATGAAGAATAAAGGCCTAAGAAAGAATGAAATAGGGAATATATGAAGAGAGAAAAGGAAAGAAATTAAAGCACTGGAAATGTACAGCAAGGAAAGAAAATCTAATCCAAAGAAAAAATTTATTTTATTGTTATTGTTGTAGAAAGAGAATAGGAAAGAAACAAATGAAAAGAAAAAATGGAAGGAGAGATTAGAGGAAGTGAGAGAGAGTTGTAATAGGAAAGCAATTAGTAATAAAAAAAATCGCAAGTTTTTTTTTAATTTGAAAAAGAAAAAAGAAAAAAGTGTGTAGAAAGGGAAGAAATAAATTTAAAAAAAAAGAAGGGAAAGAAGTTATTGAAAATGAGCAAGAAGGTTGCAAGGAAATAAATAAAAGCAAGTTTTTTTTTAAGTAAATTTGAACAAGAAGAAAGGGAAAGAAATGAATGGGGAAAAAAGGAAACAAAATGGAAAGGAGGAAAGAAATAAGGAAGATATGAGAAAAAAACTTGTAAAAAGAGAAAGAAATAAACAATGAAAATGAAAGGAAAATCAAGGAAAACTGGCAAGATTTTTTTCTCTCTTGTTTAGAAGATTACAGTATCAGCAAATAATACCAAATCAACTAATCGAGATATATATATATATATACAAGTAAACAAAAGGAAAAAAAATAAAAATAAAACTAACACGAATCAGAAATTAAATAAATAATAAAATTTAATCGTTACTTCCCCGGCAACGGCGCCAAAAACTTGATCGTCGCTTTCCTATGAACTAGAAAAGCGCGAAATTTTAAAATAAATTCTGCAAGCGCACAGATTGTGTAGTATGCAGGTTGAACACAGGGAGGCAAATTAAATTAAATTATTTATATAATTTCTTGGGCGAGTTAGACAAATCTTCGAGATAGGATAACATTGAAATTACAATTTAGTTCAGAACAAATCTAATTGAACCGATAACTAAAATTGTAATTATCAATAAAACAAATAACACTGCAATTGAATTAACTATAGATTTGAATCTAATCGAATCTATAATCAATTCAATGATTAAAAAAATAAACAGAGTGCTGGAAATAAAAAAATGCGGAAAGGAAATAACAAACAGAAAATAAAAAAATTAGGATTACCGTTGAATCTAATCAAACGGTCAATCACTAATGAGAAAGTAGTTGTAATAACAATTGTGTTCAAGCAAGTCTAATTGACTAGACGACACAAATTGCCATGAAAATAAAATAATGTAGAAAAATAAAAGAAGAAAACTTTATTGATTTCAGGATGATCATTTACAATGAGATTACATGGATATTTATAGGAGATAGATAGCCAATCTAAAACCCTAATCCAATATATGCATATATGAGCCTATTAATTAGCAATTATTCCTCCCATAAAAATTATTCCTCCCCTCTTAATTAGCCATTATTCCTCCCCTCTTAATTAAGCATTATTCCTCCAATATCTTCCTTGTTTGGCATGTGACTAATTGAAGGAAGATAAGATTTCAGGAGATTTCTTCTATCAAAGATGGACATATCTTAACTTCAAAAGAAACACAATGCAAAGTCTTCATCTGCAGATCTTCATTTGTATATACACAGCATTTTGATCTTTATTTTCTGTTTTTCTGACTGCATGTGGCTTAGTTGGCATATCTGTAAAAGTGACAAAATAATACCCAAGTAATATTTATTTATATACAAAAAATAAGTTATAAGTGAAAGGGTCGGATGTGTGTACGACTTGTGCAGGATCTATAATATGGCTATGCAGAATGTATGTGATAACTTAAGCTATTCAATAGTTATGCGAATAAATATTCGCAAACAATATATATATCACAAATAATTATAAATGCAGTAAAGTAAAGTAAAGTAGAGTAATGACACCAGGATTTTTATACTGGTTCGGACCTCCCGTCCTACGTCCAGTCCCGAAGCTCCTCTTCGGCTTTTCACTAAACAACACCCTCGCTTCACCCGGAGGAACAGGTTCACAACTACTTGATTTACGGGCTACAAGTTTACCCACTTGATTTCACGGGCTACAAGCTTACCCACTTGATTTCACGGGCTACAAGCTTACCCACAAGACGATTACAAGAGTTTGACCTTGAATGTGTTCTTTCTTCAACACTGATTAGTCAATGATTGAGTACAACCTTCCTATAATCTTATCCTCAAATATATATATTGATGTTTGCAAAGATTTGGAAGTGGATTATCGAGTTGAATCGCAAGTGTGTTAAATATGCTTGGAGATTCAAACGATAATTGAATGCTTTTGAGAGCTTTTAGAATGCTAAGAATAATACAATATAGATCAGAGAATGGAGAGAAAATTCGGTTATTTGATTGATTGAAAACTGATGTTTTTATATACATTGAGAAGTTGCAATTGTTGGTGAAAAGTTGCAATCAAAAGAAGTGATATTAAGTGAAGAGAAATGGATGCAACTTTTGAAGAAAGAAGATGACTCTTCACGAAATTCAAAAATAGGTCGACAGGAAAAATTAATAGGTTGACAGGTTTTTGACCGTTATTTCAAAAAGCTGTTGACCTGTTAATTTTAACAGGTTGACCTGTTATATTTAAAAATAGGTTGACCTGTTATTTTTAACAGGTTGACCTGTTTTTGTCAATATACAGTAAAAACGAGTTTTCATGTATAATTTTGAAAGCAATGAGAAGTATGATTATTTGAGGATAGATTTTAACATAAAATACTCTAAATAACCAACTTCTAACTTATGAAACCATTGAATCTTCTTTTTGTCGATCATGAAGCTTCTTCTTGTCATTAATCAAAATAAGCATTGAAACCGTTGACTCAACATTCTCCCCCTTTTTGATTGATGACAATATAGCTTGATATTTTAATCTTTATTGCTATCTCCCCCTGTATATAAGCTCTGTCTCCCTTTAAACATCTATATATCCATAATCTTAGCTCCATGTCATGATTTCCATTGATCTTTATTTTGTTGTTATCAATCGAAATTCTCGTGTCTCAACATTCTCCCCCTTTTTGATTGATGACAACACCTTGGATTTTCTCCCTTTGAATATAAAGCTCCCCCTGAATTTCTGCAACATTTGTTAGTAAATAATCTTACCTTTTTATTCCTGCATTAACAAATGTTAGCACACATATACTTTTACCATATTAAGCACATATATTTTAAATAGTATATGTAAAATATTTCTCCCCCTTTGTCATCGATTAAAAAGAATAAATATCATAATAACCTCAATAATCGAGAGTAGTATAGTTTTAAAATAGTATAAGAAATGGTGTTTGAGTTTGGAATTTGAAACGACGTGCCTTTAAAAAAAATTATAATAGAGACCGGTCGACCTATGAAAATATGTCGGTCAACACCTTTTTTCATATTTTGCTGAAACAATTTCGGTCGACATAAAATATGGAACCGGTCGACCACAAGAATTCTCTGGGAATTTTTGGGACTTGAAACCGGTCGACACAAAATATGGGACCGGTCGACCGCAAGAACTCTCTGGAAATTTTTGGGACTTAAAAACCGGTCGACCTGTAATGATTTCCGGTCGACATATAGTGAACGGTCGACATAAATTTTTCAACCAGTCGACCGCTAATATTCTCTGGAAATTAAAAAGTATAAAACCGGTCAACCGTTTTTTACCTATCGGTCGACCGTTTTTGATGCAAAATGACATTCCAGCCTTTTGATGATCAAATTCAAAGCCAACCAAAATTTTATTTTAATAATATAAAACAAATACATAAAGTAGGAAATAAAAACATTATTAAAAAGCATTATAAAGCATGTCCGTTGATCCTTTAGAATGACCTCATTTTCTTGGTTCCCACAGAGAGTATTTCCCGTATGCTCCTTCGTTGTTATTGTAATTCCTATCCCATGAGTTAGGAGTTCTTGATGACGATGAAATATTGAAACATGTTCTTTTTGATAACCTAAATTTTCAAAGATATTTAGAGATACCGAATAGTCTTCTCTTTGTTGTGGTGTACCTGCAAAAATTATATGACATGTATTCTTTTGGTACCCACTTGCTTTGTTTGGGTCCATGAGTTAGATGGAAGGTAACCATACCCAAGAGGGTTTAATGGAACCTTTAAAGATAAAATTTTCATTATTAACTACTGAATCAAAATAATCATCAATATATTTTTCTATGTTTTTCCAACTTACAGGAACCCAAATACTTAAGTAATCTCTATTGATATTCCTTTTCATACTTCTAGATCTATTATACAGATCTCTAGTCATAGAAGTATTTGAATTTCTATAATAATTGGATCTAGGATGAGCATTAGTACTAGCAGTAATATTTTTATTGTACATGAAAGCATATCTAGTACTATTTCTAAGATTAGTTTTATTATATCCTAAACCACTTTTGTCATGTAAAGGTCGAGATCTAGATAAAATCATATTTAAATCATTTTGACCTTTATTAAATTTTGCGAACTTATTTGCACTTTTATCAAATTTATTTCCAAAGTCGCTATTGACATTTTCAAAAGAAATTTTGTTATTCTTTAAATCATCAATTTCCTTATTTAATTCAGAATTTTTTCTTTTTATAGTACCATTATCAGTTTTGAGACCTAAAATTTGAGATTCTGAATTATCTAAAGAAGATTGTAACTTTTCAAAATTTTCTTTTGAGTCAGAAATTTCATTTTGCAAAATATTATTATTCACCTTTAAAAACTCACATTCTTTAGATAGTTCTAAATTCTTTTCAGTTAAAGCTCCATTCTCTTTTTCAAGAGACGAAATTAAAGAACTAGAATTATTTAAAGAATCTTCTAATGATATATTTCTATCTTGCAAAAGATCGATTTCCTTTAAAAGAACATTGTTTTTATCTTCTAGTTGCTCATTTTCTTTTTGAAGGAAATCTTTTTGAGAAACAAGCTCTTCTAAGGTATCTTCAAAACATTTGGCTTGTTTTACCAAACGATTGTTTTCTTCTTTTAATTTGGAATTTTCTTCCTTGTACTTTTTTGACATAGCTAAAACGACTGTATTGAGTTTCAATAATTTTTCATGGTCTAACAAAAGATCTTTAAATAATGAATCTACACATACCGATTGTGATCTGACTTTAGCCATGAGACATTTGCTTCCTTGTTCTCTTGATTTGGCTTTGTTGCTCTTCCACTTTCTAATCCCTTGACTATACTTCTTTATTGCCATTTGTTCTAAGATGTTGTTACGATCTCTAGAACACCAGGCTCTGATACCAATTGATAGGGTCGGATGTGTGTACGACTTGTGCAGGATCTATAATATGGCTATGCAGAATGTATGTGATAACTTAAGCTATTCAATAGTTATGCGAATAAATATTCGCAAACAATATATATATCACAAATAATTATAAATGCAGTAAAGTAAAGTAAAGTAGAGTAATGACACCAGGATTTTTATACTGGTTCGGACCTCCCGTCCTACGTCCAGTCCCGAAGCTTCTCTTCGGTTTTTCACTAAACAACACCCTCGCTTCACCCGGAGGAACAGGTTCACAACTACTTGATTTACGGGCTACAAGTTTACCCACTTGATTTCACGGGCTACAAGCTTACCCACTTGATTTCACGGGCTACAAGCTTACCCACAAGACGATTACAAGAGTTTGACCTTGAATGTGTTCTTTCTTCAACACTGATTAGTCAATGATTGAGTACAACCTTCCTATAATCTTATCCTCAAATATATATATTGATGTTTGCAAAGATTTGGAAGTGGATTATCGAGTTGAATCGCAAGTGTGTTAAATATGCTTGGAGATTCAAACGATAATTGAATGCTTTTGAGAGCTTTTAGAATGCTATGAATAATACAATATAGATCAGAGAATGGAGAGAAAATTCGGTTATTTGATTGATTGAAAACTGATGTTTTTATAGACATTGAGAAGTTGCAATTGTTGGTGAAAAGTTGCAATCAAAAGAAGTGATATTAAGTGAAGAGAAATGGATGCAACTTTTGAAGAAAGAAGATGACTCTTCACGAAATTCAAAAATAGGTCGACAGGAAAAATTAATAGGTTGACAGGTTTTTGACCGTTATTTCAAAAAGCTGTTGACCTGTTAATTTTAACAGGTTGACCTGTTATATTTAAAAATAGGTTGACCTGTTATTTTTAACAGGTTGACCTGTTTTTGTCAATATACAGTAAAAACGAGTTTTCATGTATAATTTTGAAAGCAATGAGAAGTATGATTATTTGAGGATAGATTTTAACATAAAATACTCTAAATAACCAACTTCTAACTTATGAAACCATTGAATCTTCTTTTTGTCGATCATGAAGCTTCTTCTTGTCATTAATCAAAATAAGCATTGAAACCGTTGACTCAACAATAAGAGCATAAAATAAATACATTTCTATGTTAGTCATCTACATAAATAATGAAATAATTATAATAATTAATTTTAAATACTTGGTTTTACTTCTAACGAACCATTTTACGCATTCACTTTGTCCCCGCTACACCTTTTTGCACCTTCATCGCTATAGAACCGTTAAGCACTTTTGTTGCACAGACATGAAAAGAATGATCACAGGATCAAATAAGTAAATAAAAATGCAATAAAAGTAAAAATAGTATTGGAAAGAACACGTTAGGAATTTCTATACTAGTTTAGAGTTACCTTACATCCAGTCTTGAACTATGTACGGTCTTTATTAATATCAACATTACACTCCTTGATGTCACGCCACAAAGAGTAACCTTCCATAATACCGACCTATGGGTAGGCCAATATGATTTGCGGACCAGAGATGCTCACCCAACTTGATTTTTAGGCAAACAAGTCACTCCCAAATGCTTTAGGTAGGCATGATCAAACCCAACTAGGTTCAGGACTACCTAGTCACACCCTTATAAATTTTTTGAGCATTTTTGTACAAAGAATGTTAACTTGCATCTTTCGATCTTTGATTATAGTTGCCATATTGCTCTGATTTGCGCTTTGATCTTAGTAAAAATGAAAATACTTTGTTGTAGAATCGCTTTAGAGAAGAAATAACTTGATTCGGTTGGTAAATCAGCAAAATATAGTTATAGAAATTAAGATTTCAAGAATGGAATAAAGAGAGTGAAGAAATATTGAGAATATGACTAAATATTCTTTTGGGAAGAAGGGTATTTATAGTTGTGAAGGAATATAGGTAGTAGAAGCATCCTATTATGAATACGCTTACTTTTAAATTTGAATTTTGGAATTTTACTGTTACGTGTCGACATGTGTTATACACCTATGTTAACATGTCCTAGTTAAAAAAAACTATTTGTTTTGAAATTGTTCTGAAAATATATACATATATATATAATATTTTGAAACCTTGTAAACATATTTGATTATAGTAAACAAATAATTGAAGTAAAGTAATACCTAAGGAAACTTATTTTAACAATATTTGATGTAATTTAAGCAAAAATCTAATAGAACTATATAATCAAATATTTGAAACTATAAGTATCTGTGACGACCCAAACTCCCAAACCCTAGAAGAAAGGATAATCATTGGAATATAACACATAAATATAACAACAGAAGATAAACATTACATTATAATACATAATGCACATCAGATTACAACAGCGGAATTATCAGAGTTTACTACATCATGCTGGATCATAATTATACATAGAGGTTCAAATGGTACACCGGAATTAAAAGATAACCAACATAATAAAGTCTGGGACTATCCAAATAAACATCCAAATCCTGATCCAGCATAAGTCCAAAACCATCTTCCAAAGCTTCCATACACATCCCAAAAGACACAAGCTAATACCTGGAAACTAGGTTACCTGTGTGAAAATATGGGAACCCGAGTTTGCAAGGGAAAAACAAACTACAAGTCAGTTATGGGACTGTTATAAGAAACCTTACAGTAATACTTAACTTATTTTAAAATAAGGCATATCACGGGACCATGCCGTATAACACGGAACGGGTTTTCTCCACAGAAATCTGGTGCATAAAACAAACTACGCAACGCTTTTAGAATTTTGGCAATAGGAATTAATTATTAGAATTTCAAAAATAGGAATTTCTGCAAACGATGGAATTTGACCACGAAACTTTAACCGATGCGTTCGTCCCAGAATTCTGGTCAACTTTCATGAGTTTCGCGAACGGAGTCCATATGAAAAAGTTACGGGCGAGATACGATAACACACGGAAAATAAATAAAACATAATATTTTATATATAGAAACTAATAATTACCCCAGCCACCTCACTGCTAGGTCGACCGCTAGCTGCGACCGCTTGGTCGAGCCAGGCAGTGACGGCTAGAGTTTGGCTGCATAATATTATACATGAACGGACGGATGTTTAATAAATCAAATATAATAGTTCATAGCCAATTCCACTCCTTTAAATAAAGGGGCAATGCCACAGTCTTTTCCACACAAATCCATGGGCAGCAGCGAAGCTCTGCCGTTTTCCTCCCTCTTCAAACCTAATTTCTTAATTAAAAATATATTTATATACAACAAATCAAACACAAATCATTTAGAATTGAGAGGATTATCAGATTTAATGGAAAAGAATGTGAAGTGGCGCTCTAAATCAGATTCTCCCCTATCTTCCTATTTTCTCACATATCTACAGATCTGAAATTATCCCCTTTTCAGATAAATTGTAGATTTATAAGAATTTGGGAATTGTAGGCCTAAAATATTATTCAAACTTCAGATTTGGATGCTTTAAGGTGAGTGGGAAATTCACATATGCAGTATAATAGCCTATTCATTTCTTTTGAAAGAAATCTTAAAGTATAAACCTATTTTCATCAGATCTGTTCATAATATTGCTGTAAATGAATTGACATCTATCAGATCTGGTTGTAAATATTGTTAAAATTTGTAAGTTGTGAATTATGGTTAGTAATAATATTAATTGTAGGATTCTTAAATTTGTTTATACATATTTCCTACAATTATGTTATGAAAATGTACTGTGGTTTGTTGTAAAACACTAAGGGTTTGAAAATCAGTCCCAGTAATAATGTTTATGAGTATTCTCTTACAAATCCCTAATTTCAGTGAAAGATGGTGAATTATGTTACTTTAGTTTAAAAGAATTATACCTATTTGCATTCGATGTTGTTGAGTTTTGGCTTAATTGTTGTAAATATGTCGTTTTCCTCTTTTTGAACAAAAAGACATTATTTTAAATTCGCAAGAGATATGACAAAAAGATTGAAAAAGGGAAAAGTGGTGCAAACGTACAAATAAATATAAGTATACATATTTGTGCGCGGTTTGCATCAACTATTCCATAAAAATATATATACATACATATATATTTCTTGTGAATTTGAAATACGTCTATTCCACAAATCAAACACAATTTACAGTAACTACAACTAATGGTCTTTTTGTAAAATTTGGAACCTTATGGCAAGATTGAATGCAAAAGGGAATGTTTGGATATTGATTAAACCAAATCATAAAATTTAATAATAGTAATAAAGGAAGATAATTATGTTGACCGCACGAAAACATAAATATAATATGTACATATTATCCGTCCAAATCAGCGTAAAACGATAAAATATACATCGTATAGAATATTTGAATGATGTTCAGTTATGGAATTATATATATGAAAATGTAATCCATATTGAAATTAATATATTTGTGGTGACCAATGTAGCAATAATATAATTAATAGCTATAAATATGACTGCAAATCAATAAATAACAATTGTAACCAACGTTGTTTGGGAAAAGTGAATATAATAGGATAGTGGTTACAATTACTAAATTAATTTGGATTAATGTTGTAAACCTGAATAAGGAAATTTAAATTATAACCGCATTTAGACATGAGGTTAAGTTCAACTTGTGGTAGAAGTCTGCCCCGAACCGATCGGCAAATCCAGCATCCACAGGTGGTTAGCTTAATGTGAGGGGTCTAATACGTAAATATAATGTACCAAGGCACGAGGTTAAGTTCAACTTGTTGTAGAAGTCTGCCCAGAATCGACCGACAAATCCAACATCCACAAGTGGTCAACTTAATGTGAGTGGTCTGGTACACAAATATATATATATATATATATATATATATATATATATATATATAGCAAGCAGCAAATAAATAAGAATAGTAATTG
Source organism: Allium sativum (assembly GCA_030737875.1). Taxonomy (NCBI): domain Eukaryota; kingdom Viridiplantae; phylum Streptophyta; class Magnoliopsida; order Asparagales; family Amaryllidaceae; genus Allium; species Allium sativum. The sequence continues at coordinate 267,871,872 of CM060922.1, read as the reverse complement.
TCTGCAGGGGCACAACAAATAGATACCTTGGGACTGATAAATTGTTGCCTTAGGAAAATATGACCGTTATGGTCATAAAGGGAAATAAACTAAGAGATTGAAGCAAATAGGTGTAAAAAAGGGATAAATGGATATTGATTGTTGTTTAAATGCTAAGTCCAATTTGGGAAGTAATCAAATAAATATCCTAGGGTAAGGAGGATATAACTTCCTTATTTATATTAATTTATATAGAAATTATAATTTAAAGTTTAAATTTGGACTTAGTAGGTTAATGACGTTAAATATTATTAACCATATGAACTCGTGACGATAACAAATCGTGTGTGTATAGTATTTCCGTGAAGAGGAACTGAACGGAAAAGACTTAATGACGTATTCCACTTTATCCCAATAGGGAAAGGTATTAAAGGCTAATGAGATATGAACTTAATAATCTTCGCGTATAAACTGCTTCCTAAGTCTTAACTAGCTTGGGGTTGAGAATTCCACCTAGGAGTAGGTCTTTCAGTTTAGGGGGTATTAAACGACATGTGCGAGTATTGCCTGCCGAAAGCTGGAAACTTAAAATGTCAGATATGGCTACCTACCCTACGGGAAGTAATAAATGACTAAGGAGGTTATCCAATAAGGTCAGCTAAATGGTATAGCGAACGATAAATACCACCTCTCACCTTACGCGGGGCAAAGGGTATATGTGTGAATGATGGAGGCCTTAACTAATAGGGCATGTAGCTAGTGTCCCCTAGTTTATGTTAATTTTGAATATACTATCGAGGAATAATAAGTGACTAATAGGTCAACCTAGGGTCTTAAGTGATCAAGGAGAATCCACCCTATATGTCGTTGATGGTGAGGCATTAGATAATAAAGGATAGTGAATGAGGACATATATATATATATATACACTCCGTAATTAGGGGTCCAGTCTCGATTAAATAACCAGTCATGTTCTAGCATAAAGGCTTCCTAAATATATGCGAAAACATTATATCTCGATATTATACCTTGGGAGTACTACTTTGGGAAGAGTAGTAGTGTCATGCGTAAATATCTACAAGGTTGGGTTAGAATCACTAACCTTGGTAGGCATACATCTTGGATTGAACCAAACGGGATACATCTGTGTATTATAATCTGTGTTGTACATTTCCTATTCACCAGAATCTCATTGTTCTGACCCACTCCTCATTACAACCTCCCAAGTTTCTAGATAAGGTCGGGTTCTCACAGGTGTTTTTGTTTGGCTTTCGGCTCTCGTACTCTCTCATGCTCGGTATTGGCAAAGTGACTTACTTCGAATAGGTAGTTGCTTGAGTTAATACTAGTCTATCCTATTTTTGTTTCCGCGGTGAGTTATCTTATCATACTTTGATTATGTTCATGCTCATTTATTTGCAGGTACCAGATTACACGCTCCATGCTTGGACGTGTTCAGGTTTCGATATTTGTCGAAATTTGGGAACAGAAAAGTGTGGGGTGTTACAATAGGACTCAAGTGCCACACACAATGTAAGCACAAACCGGAGGATAGAGTTTTACCTTATAATGGTGAAACATGCTTGATACACAAAAATCTAAATCATGTGATATTGGTATTAGTGTCTAAGTGTTAAAAAAATTCGAAAATAAATGTATCGATCTTAGAAGGCATAATACCTCATCCTATTATGTCGCCATATAGGTTTAATACTGAAAATGCACGGTTCGTATTGGAAATTGGATTTCCATCAATGACCAAGAAAAAGTATATTCCTTAACCAAATTCAGATCGCATCTCTAGCAAGATGTCCGAGACCACACGCATGTGACCCTTGGATCAGCAGAGTCAGCCCACCAAGTCCAATGAGTTAGGGTTTCTCCTGAAAAAAACGTTCACCGGTCGTGTTGGACCTTCATACTGGTCGGTTGTTTGACCATCATCTGAGGTGCCTCGATTCCAACATCCACATAATTAAATGTACCTAGGCTACATACCATGGCATCACATTTAGCTAGAAGGGAACGTATGTCCCATGGTTTTAAATTTCGGATATCGGTCGCATTTCGTCTCGGGATTTTAGAGGCTTGATCTCGTATCAGCGGAGAACTCGGACAAGATGAGTCTAACTCGGGGGTTTATCTCGAATTTCCATATCGGGTCTTGAAGTTCATATCGGAACAATCTCGGTGTACATAAATGTTTAAAATTGATATTCTTGCAAAATGATATTTATGTGTGTTATTAAAAGCATAGTAACTTAAACTTGAAATCACTTTATTATTCTTAGTTTATGAAAGTTCATCTTACTCTAAATCTAATATACTTAAAACAGAAATATATCACAACGCAAATAAAATATAACCAATTACCTGCATAACATCCTACACTGTACACTATACACTATACACACACACACACACACTGATATAATGATTAGTATATGTAAAATATAAAATATTCATTACCTGAAGTTGTTATCATTAAAAATACCATCAAAGTACTAAGAAAGCCCTCAATGAGGATTTGTAATTAATATCATATGTGGTGGCCTTATCCAGCCAAAAATTTTTTGGAGACAAATGGTGTAATATGCCAATTCCATTAGGCATGCTGAGTATGAAGAGCGCTTCGTTGCAGACGAGGGTATCCTAGATAAGCAACAAAAGATGATGCGTGACAACATCGTCTTTAGATAAGAGAGGCCATTGGGTAAAAGCCCCAAGAAAGTGGATCTAGCTATTTAATACCTTAATCCTGAAACTAGCTACGACACTAAGTTTCTTTTAGGCTTCTACTTTCCGAAGGAAGGCGGACCCTGCGGGCACTTAGTACCTCAACTATTCAAATAAACTATTAGGAACATTCATCACTACGATGGAACAATTGTCATGGGCTTCTATGATCAATGATATCTTACATATGTTGTAAGTACATTCGACTGTTAGAAAGTGGAATTTTTTTTCCAGATAACTCAATTGACCTCGCATTATCAACCTACTAAGTCAAATTCCATATTCAACTAGAGAATAAGATAAGATTGGTTGTCCTAAGCTAATTTTAAAATCCTAAGGTGTATTGGACTTAGTATAATTATGGCAATTCTTCCCAAAAATCCCCATTTAAATTTTATTACCATAATTGCCACATGCCATTAGTAACCATAATAGTCATTTTTCCTAAGGCAAAAGGCATCGCAAAAAATGTTACTGAAATCATTCCTATTAATTGTAACTCATTAATTACCACCAAATTTGTTAGAATATTAGTCGTCCATAAATTTGAGATACAAGATTTACTTCTTATTAAGCCTAGTTATAACTTGTTTGAATCTATATTTAATTTTAACATTTAAGCTCAAGGTTACAATTGTTAATTTTCCATTTATTACAGTTACACTGATTTATACCCATATTTAATAGAAAACATTTCAAACCTAACCTAAATTTCTATTGAATAAAAATGATATCTAACGTTAATTACGTACAATTCAGATGAATAAAGTATTTATATATTTTAACTTAATAATTATGTATATACAAATTTCCTAATTTTATCTAATCTACATTTTAGTCTACCTTGATAACTATAACAATCTTACTATGTTTTGATTTGCTGAAATTCAATTTTCATCGAGAAGTTTTTTGCTATAATTTCCATAAGTTTACCTGAACATTACAGTTACGAGGATCAGTTAATCTTTTATTGGAATAGAGAGTATAAATTATGCGGGAAACATAAAAATTTACGTATCTCTTCCTTATATTTTTGTGCATGTTGCTTATAATTTCAAACATTGTTTTGTATGGAAAAGGACAACCAAGATAATTTATAAAAATTAACAAAATATCCTTAAATAGGCCAAAACATAGAAAAATTTAGAATAAAAAGGGGAATATATAAAAATCCTAATTTTCACACCTATTTTTATGGATTTGGAACACAACTATAACAATAATTTTAATATGTTCTGGGGACCGACTCCTAGATCTTAGTGCAAACGCTAATCATAGATATAGGGTAGAATGTAGGCCAGATTTGGATATCCCATCGAAAAACCTACAATTTACACTATCAAATTTAGGCATAAAGATTCAAATTTTACCAACAAAAAATATTTGATATTATAAACAATACTTGAAGTTACCACTCACCTGCAAAGCTTTTCCAAATCTCAATTCTGAGTTACAGCTTTTAGGTTTCATTCCCAAATCCTTATAGATTCATATGATATATGTAAAAAGGAAGATACACATATTAAAATTGTAGATCTCGATAAAGAATTGGTATCGGAAAATAAAATAAAATTGAGAACCAACATAATTTAACTTGCGCTCGAATACCATCTTTTCTTTCAAATTTAAATCCATTCTCTTCAATTATTGTTATTTGAAATGAAATCTATTTTATTTAAGAATGTTTGGTAGAGGTCAGATAAATCAAATGGCAGACTTTGCTGCTACCTCCAAAAAATATGAAAAAAGATAAGGGTTCTAGGTCTTCACTTATATTATATATGCTGGAATTGGAACAGTTAGATTAAATCCCAGAAAAATTCATCCAGTAATATAATAAAATCGTCCGTCGAAACTAGTCACCACTAGACCAGGCCGATCAAGAGGTCGATCCGGCGGTCGATCGCTCAGTCGACCTAGCTCTAGTGGGGCGAGGTGATTAATGGCAGGAGTTAGTATTTTATTTATTTATTTATTTTCCAAAAGAATTCGTTTTTCATTTGTAACTTCTTCATACAGACTCTGCTAGTAAAGTTCCAGACATGAAAGTAAACCAGAATTTCATCATAAACACAACAGTGCAAGTTTCTTGATCAAATTTCATTTTTGGAACTAATTAATTAATTTAATTAATGCCAAATTTTGAGGTGTTACATTTTTCCCTGCTAAAAAAAATTCATTTTGAAATTTTACCATTGACTAAACCATGGTGTAGGCACCTAATTATCCTAAACTCCACAGTTAACTTGTATACAATCAATTTTTCAACCAAACGTGCGCATATGCGTAGTGTACATAGTGAGTCGAAACCATAAATGTATGCATGCATAACGATTATAAATCGGATCTATATGAATGTATTTTTTAAAACATGATGCAAGAATCCTAAATTATACTGGTAATTCTACATATATGCAACTTTTGAAAACTATTTTTCAACCGAAACCTTCACATGATTACAAATAAAAGTATGAAGCAACTAATTTTGCATCAAATCCAAACATCCAAAATGATAATGCATCAGAAATCGCTTCCTAATTATTTCTTGTATGCCGGAAAAATGAATTTTACTGGGAAATTTAAAATTCTTACCATCTTGAAATTTTTCTATTTTCATTATACGGTGGAATTTATTTCACTTTCCCTGAAATACATTGAAATTTCTAGGGTGGACACGATTTAGACTGGTGTGGTTTAGTGTCCAAGTCGCTTTCGCACTGCATCAAATGGTTAACCAAAAATACAAACCATTATACTAACCGTTCAAACGGTTCAGTTTCAATTCGGTTTTATTATAATACGGTCTGGTTTGGTTCTACCCGGTTTTGCTTTGGTCCGTTTTGAACTCATACTAAATATAAAACAAGATAATTACTTACATCAACAATCAATTTACAATTGTGTGACGTTGTCACTTAAAGGTTAAAACACCGTGTAATCATGAATTGAAAGATTGGTTTCTAACTATATGAATACTTCAATTTTATGTTTAATGAAAAGAAAATTGTTGTAGTATATTAACCAAGCATCGACATTAATTAATGCATAAACATCAAGCAAGATAACTCAAATAAGATTATCACTAGCATTATCCAAAAAATGATAACAAAACTATTATACTAGAACTATAAATTTTCCCTTTGTGATATTGATTATTATTAATATAACAACAATATATGCTGACAACAGAATATACATCGTTAAAATAAAAAATTAGTTAGGAATTAGTTATATTTTTATCATAAGATTATTATTGTTAATATTCGGTTGTTTGGTTTAATATGGTTGGGTCAACAGTTCCGACTTCAACCAAACCGTATCATTGCGGATTGGTTCGGTTTTGGGTATTTACTTTAGAGAGAAGATTCAGTTTGGTTTTTGCACCGTTTTTGCAGTCTAGTCTAGGCGGTATCCATATTGCAGTGTGGTTTCTGCCCACCCCCAGAAATTTCCATATGTAAATTACATAAGGATGGTTAAACTTATTCTCTAGAATGTAAATGACTCCAACAATAACTCACGTGCATTGTCGATAAGATAGGGAAACAATATTTCCTAGACTAAAACAATTTTTCTCTTATTACCGTTAGCATTTTAAACCTATCGCTGGTCCTAATGCACTACTAAAATCGCAAAAACAATTTCTAATTATCTTCCCTACGCTTCGCATGTGATCTTAAAAGTAGCGATTTCCAAAAAATAAATTTTTAATTCTCAAAATTACGTGTCCATTTTGGAAAATTAGCTCAAAATATGTAAATGCGCATTTCTTTCAAAAATAAAAACTTAATTTAAAATTTTAAAAGTAAAAATCTTTTCTTTTACTTTTTCAAAATCATAGGAAAAAGTTTTTAAAAATATTTCTAGAAATTTAAATAATTTAGGTTATAGTGCAACGTAGATGGAAGTCTGTTATGCAAAAAATGTGCAAATCGAAATCAACTAATCCTATGCAAAAAATAAATTTTAGCTTCAAAGGAATAAGCGAAAATAAAACAACTCAGAATCTGCCGTTTGCTAAAATTTACAACCTATAAAATCTTATTTTTCATCTCTACGATAACTATTAGTTAGGTTTAAATTACAAGATTTCACTTCTAATTCATAATATAAATAGGTGTGAATGATATACATTATAATTTCAAAATATAGAAATGTCAAAAAGTCATTTTTCTATTGTACATGGACAGTTGACAACTAATAGTAACACACGCTACCTCAAAAGATCATCAAAAAAAGGAAAAGAGTTAACCTTGGGAGAACAAATACAACAACACCAGAACTCCAAAACCTTGTCCATATCCAACGAGATGTCTTGCTCCGCGACTGTTGCCCGAACCATTTTAATGACCTCCTACTAGTCATATCATGACATATAAATGATCACTCACGTGCTGCATACACTAGTCGTATTGTAAGAGATTTTCACATCACCGTCTCATGAAGAGAGAATAAGAGATGGAAAAGAAGCCTTCAACTAAACGACTTCTCGCAGAGATCCACATTACGCTGCCTAAAGGTGATTGATGAAAATATAAAAAGTAATTCCACGAAGTAGCATACATGTGACACCCCACATCCCTTAATGTCACATGTATGAGGATATAGGTTATGTAAAGCGCAATAAGTATACAGTAACCAAATTTTCACGAGACAGAATAATAATTGCAGCGGAAAAAAAGAAATTAACTTTTATTATTAAATAAAAAGCAACACTTCCAAATCTCAATTACAACATCATTTTTGTCATAGCCTCAAATACCAAATACAATAGATAAAACAAACTGTCTTATGAAGCAAACTATCAGAGTACAAAATCTCAAAAGCACATTCCTCTTTAATAGCCATATCAAAGTAGAGCAATAGTCGAAGCAATACATAAAATTATAAATCCAAGAATCCAAGCTGAATATAGCGTCAGTGTTGATCACTACACTGAGAACCTGAGGGGGGGAAAGGAAGAGAGAGAGAGAAACAAAATAGGTCAGACATAAAGTCTAGCGAGTCCAGTGATATCTAGCATAAGCACAGATAAACGGTATCAAGATAGGTAAATAATGCTGGATGAGAAAGTACGGTAAAAATAATAGGCAAGTGTGAAGTAAGCAGATAACTATATAAGATAAGAATAGTTAAGCTTCTCATTTATATCCAAGAACAAGTTTTTGCACCAATACTAGTATATCAAGATTAGGTTTCACCCTAATTACTACCCATGCAATCGGGTCCCTATTACGAAAATATCCTATGTCATCCCCGATAGAAGGGTGTATCGATTCCTAAAGCGGCAATTTATAGGACATAGACCTATTTATTGGCATTACAGCGTCTTAGCTTCCCCAATCATTACAGCATCTTAAATTATTTTAGAATATAGTCATGGAGGAAGAGAGGAATGAAGAGAATTTGTGTGTAGGAATGAGAGGTTGCCATCTATTAATAGATTAACCAGGACAATCCAAACTGAACCGTTAGATATTAAGTTTTCGAATCCAACTATACAACTCAATGAACGTACCTAACATATAAAAACAGTCCAAATACAAAACTTTGTATTCAGTCTGCATGCTCGTGGGTCGACCCCCCACCTACCGTGTCGACCTATGGGTCGACCCCCCTTAGACATGGGTCGACCCAGGTGTGGGTGGGGTCAGCCCATTAAGGTTGCTTGCTGCACTAAATATGCATTTGAATTTTGATTTTTTTTATTAATCTTTGAAAGCTCATAAATTCTTCATATGTTATCCGATTTACGCAAACTCGGGGTCTATCTGAACCAAAATTCCGAGATGAATGAAATGGTAAATTCTATTTTACTTCATTATGGACATTTAATTAATTAATATTCAATTTCTTGTCTCTCTTATGTAAATTCTGTTACATTCTCCCATACTTAAAAGGATTTCATCCCCAAACTCTCTAAGTTAAGAAGAATGTTATTATTTTAACAAGCACCTACAACCATCTACTCATCCAACAACCATTGCTACCCATTGTCCTTAAAAATTTCTAATGCTTATATGAACATATGCAAGGGTGTTGTGTGTATATGTTCTTATACAAATGCAAAAATCAGGCGGTCGACTAATTCAGTTGACATCCTTAATGCAATATATGTACGTGCCATGTATCCAATATGTATGCAAAAGAATCCTAATATAACATATAAGTTATATATGCGTGCACAATCATTCACCAAAATGCAACATCCATATGATGATTCATCCATTGAAGGAAAAAAATGCGCACAATCCATATGCAATATGTAAGTGTTTGAGTCGATCTAGTGCCTAATGTGTGTATATATGCATCCACGGGCAACCACTAGCAAACACTTGCATCCACTTGCAAGCATCAATCATAACATGTCTTAAACACATGTTTTCATCCATTGGTTTCTAACTACGGATCGAGGATTCAAATAATAAAATAAACGTACTTAAATTATAGAAAAAAATATGAATTCAGAAACTTGGAAAAGAAATAAAGAATGTACTCTCAAAGAGAAAAGGGTAAGAAGCGTGAATCTTGTCCTTGGGTTCCCACATCGCATTGTCGCGGTCTTCTCCCCACTATATCTTCACTAATTTGATCTCCTTGTTGCGTAGTTTCTTAACCACTGATCCAAGAATGTGGGTAGGAACTTCCCTAACTAACGCCTCTTTCTCAATCTCCACATCTTTAAGTGTGCTCAGCTCCACTAGCTCTGTTGTATCATGTAGACATTTCCTCAAATGGGAAACATGAAATACGTCATGAACTCCCGTCAGCCTTTCTGGCAGTCTAACTCTATAGGTCATCTGACCTATCCTCTCAACTATAGGGAATGGCCCTACGAACCTCGGTTCCAGCTTCCCTACCGAGCCAAAGAGAGCAACATTTCTAAGAGGTGATACTTCGATGAAGACCGTATCTCCAACCTCAAATTCCAAATCAATCCTACTCTTGTCAACATATGACTTCTGCCTTTCCTGAGCTGCTTTCATCCATCGTCGAATAAGATCGATCTTCTCAGCAGTCTCTTGAATCATCTCAGGCCCAAGTAGAAGTCTATCCGTAGACTCCCACCAATATGTCGGCGACCTGCAAGGTCGTCCATAATATTCCTCGAAGGGTGTCATGCCTATATTTGACTAGTAACTGTTATTGTAGGAAAACTCAACTAATGGGAGATGCTGCTCCTAAGTCCATCTGAAATCTAGGATACACAGTCTCGGTAAATCCTCAAGTACCCTATTGACCCTCTCAGTTTATCCATCGGACTAAGGGTTGTATGTTGTGCTCAATTGCATTTGTGTTCCTAGTGCCTCTTACAAGCTCTTACAAAACTCACTTGTGAAGATGGGGTCATGGTCACTTACTAGACTGGAAGGTACCCCTTGAAGTCGAACTATCTCTCTAAGGTATACCGATGCTATCCAATCTGTTGTCATATTGCTCTTGATAGGAACAAAGTGAGCACTCTTAGTAAATCTGTCAACTATTACCCAAATACTGGCGTTGCTCTTCCTCGATCTAGGCAGTCCATCAATAAAGTCCATGGAGGTGCTCTCTCACTTCCATTGTGTGACATCCAAGGGCTGAAGTAATTCGCCAGGTTTCCTTTGTTCAGCCTTCACTCATTGGCAAGTCAAACATCGGGCTACAATTTATGCCACGTCTTTATTCATACCCGTCCAACAGAAAATTCTCTTCACATCTTGTCGCTTCCCGAATGGATAGTCATCCGAGAGTGATGAGCCTCCTCAAGGACCGTCCTCAAAAAATCCCTAGCTCGGGGAACACAAAGTCTTCCGTCTTGTCGTAACCACTCTTTCTCGTCCGTAGGATATCTACTTAGGTGACTAGAGGTATCTGCACCAGTAAGCCTATCCAAAATGTATGCTAACTATGGTCCTCTCGCTGTGTAGATCCAATGCGCTCCATAAGAGTAGGTTGTAATGTCAATGATGCCAACAAACCAGACGCAAAATTCATAGATGGAATAAAATCAAAGGTCGGTGGATGGGGGGCATCTCCTTGTGCTCTTACAGGTGTCGTAGCTTCTAAATATCTATGAAACTATGTTGGTAGTGGAATGCCCTTAGGTAGCTTAGGATCCCCAGACATGCTGAAAAGAGAAGAAACAAGGATTCAAAAAAGAGGATCAAAAGGAATATTGTATATGACTAGAGGGGATATGTTTTTTAGAAATAGGTTTTATTTGAAAATACTTTCCTTTTGAAAACATTTTCCAAAACTTTTTCTATGATCCTGTAACCTTTAGCTCTGTATCCAAGTGTGACACCCCACATCATCCCTTAATGTCATCCATATGAGGATGCATTAGGTTCTGTGAAGCGCAATAAGTATACAGTAACCAAATTTTCACAAGATAGAATAATAATAGCAGCGGGAAAAAATAAATTAACTTTTATTATTATATAAAAAGTAACACTTCCAAATCTCAATTTCAACATCATTTTTGTCATAGTTCTCAAATACCAAATACAATAGATAAAACCAATTTTCTTATGAAGCAAACTATCAGAGTACAAAATCTCAAGAGCATATCCCTCTTTAATAGCCATATCAAAGTAGAGCAATAGTTGAAGCAATACATTAAATTAGAAATCTAAGCTGAATATCACAATCAGTGCTGATCACTATCCTAAAAACCTGAGGGGGGAAGGAAGAGAGAGAAAAAACAAAATAGGTCAGACATAAATATGACATGTCCAGTGATTTTTAGCATAAGCGCAGATAAACGACATCAAGATAGGTAAATAACGTTGGATGAGAAAGTACTGTAAAAATAATAAGCAATTGCGAAGTAAGCGGATAACCAGATAAGATAAGAATAGTTAAGCTTCTCATTTACATTCAAGAACAAGTTTTTTTGCACCAATACTAGTATATCAAGATTAGGTTTCACCCTAATTATTACCCATGCGATCGGCTCCCTATCACATAAATATCCTATGTCAGCCCCGACATAAGGGTGTATCAATTCCTAAAGCGGCAACTTATAGGGCAGAGACCAATTTACGGCGTTACATCGTCATAGTTTCCTCAATCGGACCCATGCAGGCTCATGACTCCGCCGGAATGCAACCATACCCACCTTCCTCTTTGAACCTCTTACTATCCAGTTCAGTATAAGCATGCCCTGGTCCCTACCTAGTGTAAGTCCCCTCCTAAGATACCAACAGGGATACTGACTGATACGGGTTTCACACACAAATAAACACAAGCCAGTCCCACTAAGCTTGTTCCCTGAAATAAATAGGATTTAAGAGTCCCCAAAACCCGATACAACAACAAAACTAGGGATCTCTTAGCTTATTTATTATCTATTTTAACCTAGCAGGTTTAAGTTTATTAATAAGCCTGGTTGTAAGTGACATTTCTCTGTAAATGTTATTTTGTGTACAACCCCTTCCCCAATACAAGAACCTGCCCAGATGTATATGTACACTACAATATTTTAGTTTACTTAATTTACACCTGGTACTTATATTTTCATAACATGTTCTTTACTTAGTCTTAAATTAAGTTTAGTTTTTTTAACATGTCTGCATATTTTCCTTTTTACTATAACCCCCAAGTTTAACAGTCAAAAGTCCTTATGTTACAATATTCCCCAGTTTCTCCTTTTGATTGTCATATCAATTATTCCAGTTAAGTGCAAATGTAAACAGTAAATGGCCTAGGCTCTCAGTGGCTCAGCATAAATAAAAGGAAAAGGAAGAAGAACCATAGAATCAAACCCAAACGGTATAAAATAGGCATATAAAAGACTGCAAATAAATTAAAAATAGAAAAGGGTTAAGGAGGATGGATTTATACATGAACATAAATTAATTGTAGATCTGAATAAAAGAACATGTATTAACTATAAAGCTGAATTAACAATAAAAGAACATATATAAGAAATAACTTATAGCTATTGTTTATTCTAGATCCAAAAGTATTCATTGTCATAACACTTTTTAGATGTCAGATCTAAATATAACATGGACTCACAGAGATGTAGGCTGTGTACAGAGGTAGTCTTTGTAAAACGGTTATTTTTATTATAGATACTGAATCTTGAATTATCTTTTTAATCTATATATATTTTGGCAGCATCTCCCCATTTTTTCTTAATTTATTTTAGAATATAGTAATGGGGGAAGAGAGGAATGAAGAGAATTTGTGTGTAGGAAAAATGAGAGGTTGCCATCTATTTATAGATTAACCAAAACAACCCAAATCGTTAGATATTATGTTTTCAAATCCAACCATACAACTCGACGAACGAACCTAACATATAAAAACAGTCCAAATACAGAACTTCGTATTCAGCCTGCATGCTTGTGGTTCTACCCCCAACTTACCATGTCAACTCATGGGTCGACCCCTCTTAGACGTGGATCGACCCCTGGGTGGGGTCGGCCCATTACCATTGCTTGCGGCACTAAATCTGCTGTTTGAATTTTGAATTTTTGCTTAATCTTTGAAAGCTCGTAACTTCTTTATATGTTATTCTATTTACGCAAAGTCGGGGTCTGTCTGAACCAAAATTCCAAGATGAACGCAACAGTAAAGTTGGTTTTAGCTAATTCTGAACATTTAATTAATAAATATTCAATTTCTTGCCTCTCTTATGTAATTATGGTGTATTTAATTATGGGGTGTTACAATACAAGAACTACAATTGAATCAAAGGGGCGCGGCCTCAACTGACAATGATGTCGCCAATCATAACAAAGAATGATTTTTGTATCAGAGGACGAATCTAGTCATAACTCCCTAAATTCGTACTAATGTGCTACACAAGTTGTGGAAAATTCGAAAAAAGATTATCCACCTTCAAAAGCGACATATAGGGAAGAGAGATCGGCTATAAAATCTCCAAGTTGGTTAACACAAGATCTACTAAATCCGCATATACCAGGGGTGCCTCCAAAAATCTCTACAATATCCTCTTTAGAAAGACCAACGTAGATAGCTCAAGATTCACCTTTTAATCTACAGTTATCTTCATCAAAAAACTACTTTAACAAGATATTATAAAGGAGGATGCAACACGGGCAACAATCCCGTTTAAAAATCTCAAAGCAAAAGATCGGTGTAAATCCTGCTGCTACGAGTAATTCTTCAGCCTTAAAGTTGTGGAACCTTTGAATCATTCTGATTCAACTAAATGGTCTTTCAAGGTATGACATGTAAATGGCGCGAGGAAGAACGGATAGTGAAAGTAAGCATTATACGCTAAGAAATGGTCGAAGGAAAATAATTAGGTAAGATCTTAGAGTAGTGGTGAGGCAAGATCTAATGCGCAAAACCAGTGCGATGTTCTAGGTAAGGCTATTGTTACTCTTAGAAAGAGAGAAGAACGATGTCTCCTAGAAAAAGGATAGAGGAGTGAGGCTATTATAGAGAAAAATGAGAAAGGTGAAGATAGGGTTCGATTAAATGAGAAAGGAAGGAAGGAAGAAAGAGGTTTGGGGGAATTTGAGCGCAATTTCAATAATTATGTTCTAGTTTTGGGTTATACCAAAACTCGACCTGACTAGTTGACCACTCCAGGTTTAATGTTAGAAGTTCAACTACTAGACGAGATTTAGACATCTATTGAACCTAAATCCAATTAGGGTCAAATTAAAATATTAGTTCTACGTCTTCTTCTAAGGTCTGACGCGACTCGAGAAATCCTCGTCCTCATCTCGACAGTGTCACGGACCATCGTCCCATTCCTAGTTATCCTCCAAAGATTTATAATTATTCTCAACAAAGAGTTAGGACCACATAATATTTCAAATGAATAGTATTATGTACTTGATTCATACAAAGTTATCCATTTTTCTAGCTGAAGAGTAGAATAAAGATTGAAGGAGAAAAAGCCCAAAATTAGAACATAAAATTTTTCTTAGCCCGTTTGAGAGAAAAAATAGAAATTTGTTTCAAAATTAAATTTTTGGCAGAAACCAAGGGTTTCTCACTATACACACACACACACTCTCTCTCTATTATTATTAACAATTTCGAAACCAAATCGTATATTATTTTAAAAAATATTTTCTAGAAATTTAAAATCTTTGAAGCCCTCTTTTTTCAAAAAAAAAAATTATAGTAAAATCTCTCCCAATGGTATGACTAAGAATCTCAATGGAACTACTTTCAAATAAAAGAATGTCCAATTCGTTGCATTAAGATAACGAGTGAGTATACCTCATTAATGTTTCTCTGAACTAGTACAACAAACTAACTTGAATTTCACATTCACTCAAAACCAAATAAATGGTTTTCGATTAGAGCTCCCCATCAACGATGAAAAGTCGTGACTATCTTAGCAGTATCTAGCCTTCATTGTCCAACTTCAAACCTCAATTCCATGGGATTCCACAATATCCCATCTTATGATCTTCAAAGTAATCGCCAAACGCACCGTGGTGTACTTTATGGTTAACAAAAAAACTCTAACATCAAAATATTTCCGACTCATAGTCACTTGGTCCATTTTTTCAAGGTAGGACTGTGACCATGTCATCATCATACTACATAAAGTCAAACGCAAAGATTCAAATAAAATATAAAAAAAGCTCAAATATGTTCTCTCACTCAATCCTAATTATTAATTCCTTTGACAATCTAAACCAAGTGCTCTAATACCAAATGTAACAATCCACAATTTTACGAGCCTAAATTTTAAGAGAAATCAAAATCCAAACTCATCCAAGCATGGATAGTGTTGATCTGGAACATGCAATAATGCGCGTGAGCATAATCAGAGAATTATAAAACTAAATCATAGCAGAAACAAGATATGATAATAAGTATCTACTACGAGTCTACATTAAAAGCGAATCAGCACATCAATACTGAGCATGAGAGAACAAGAACGAAAACCAAATACATCTACTTTCAAAGACCTACTTCCTCAAAGCTAACCTAAGAGTTTTTATAAGTAGGGGATTAGAACAAGTCCTGGTGAGTAGAAAATGTATAAGCCTATCAATAATATACAAAAGTATCCCATTTGGTTTCACCAAACTATATGTCTAATAAAGTCAGATATTCTAACCTAATGTTATATTGTTACGCATAATGATTTTGCTACTGTACCCATGAAAGTACTCTTCCCAAATCAAGATATTAATTTCCAAGATAGAACCTATTCTTTTGTGAAGCCTTTTAGACCACCACCATGTGAAAAGAAGTATAAATATCTTCAAACACTAGCCGTTCGCTAATTAGTACTGCGTCTTCAAAATTGTAACCTTTCCATGGCATATAAGCGACTAATACGTTTTTTCCTAGAAGGTGACCAATGGGAAGGAATAGTTTGAGTTAACCTAAGTTCTTTCTTTGTGGGTGTAAAGAGTCGGGCGTACAGAGGCACTCTTAACCGCTGGGCATCCCTTTTATTCAAGACTCCCTCTGCGTCTCCGACTTTATCTCACTTGACTTCGTCTCGTAAGCCTCGACTTCGTCTCCCTCGGCTCGTTAGGGCTCAACTTCATCTCTAATAGGAATTTTGATCTTTCTCGACTTCGTCTCTTGAAATTAAATATAATATAAAAAATGACTAAAACTAAAAAATCAATCCATATTGATCAATACATGTCTTTCACATACAACAATAAAAAGGAAGAACTCTAGCCACGGTGCCCTGAATCGATTCCTGATGGCATAGTTGCTTTTGTGGTACGAATATTATGTCATACGGTGAGAGCAGTATCGCTACTTTTGCGAGTCGGGCGTTCCGCTAGTGTCATTTAGGAATAGGCGCCAGAAGCTACCATAAACTGAAGTGAGTAACCACTCATTGAGAACGTCTTGCTACCTGAAATGAAAAATGTTTATGTTTTCCTAAGGAAATTCTTTCTTTCATGGACTAGATCCTAGCAGACAGCGATCTTCTTACTGAGAACCCAATGTTTAATGAATCAGATGGGGGAATCACCCACATGAGGACCAGAAGACGCATGCCTTGCCTTACTAGCTTTATTGTAATCTGCCCAATTAATATACTAGGCCCCTATATACTGGAATTAATATACTGGCGTTCCTAATTAATATACTGGGCACCTAACGGTCGCCTTGTTGGTTATCGCCTAGTGTAAACCGGAGTGGCTGGTCGGCTAAAAGGCTCTTCAAGACCAAATATACAGCTAGGGGACCAGATGAATAAAGCTCCACACCTGATTGGAATTTGTAATAAAAAAAGTAAGTAATAGGGTATTATGCTCTATGAAATTCGATTTCTATGGGCACTTCTATATTTAGATAGAAATCAATTAGACTAGGTTACAAAAAATAGTTTTTTCATTACGCCGAGAAAAGATTTTCCGCCAAAAGAGTCCGTTAGGCACCTAATCGTTATGTAATAATAGATCCGAACGCAACTCAATACCTAAGAGATGGACCTTCTAACCACTTAATACCTACTTAACTTCATTAAAGAGATGGAATCTATAGCCACTTATGGCCTCACTCAAATGTAATACATATAAGGCAGATTCCAATGATCACTTAAGGCCTTGATAGTATTTTTTTAACACACTATTATTGATTAGAGGACACTGACTACTAAGTCCTCAAACTACTGATTAATTCTTCCATCATTCGTATACCCAATCCTATATAATACAAGAGATGGTAAGCATCCACTTAGTACCAGGAAGGTAGGTAACTACTCTATCATTTAAAACCTTCCCAATGGGGTCCCCCAATGTTACTATCCGGCTGACATTATTAAGTAATCTTTGAGCCACTTTATACTTCCCATAGGATATACAAACATTTGATACCTCCGTAATGGCCATTTAATACCATAACTTAAGGTGGACTGAAATCCAACCACTTAATACCAAGAGGAAGCGGACCCTTTCAGAGGTTACTTATTTCATACCCAAATATCCATTTATTACTTCAGTCGAAAAAAGGAAAGTCTTATGTTCACTTTATACCTACCGAGGGCGGACCCTGTGACTACTACCCGCACTACTCAGGACCCAAAGGAAAGGGGCGGGCCTGACTACTGCCTGAACTCTCTAGAATGAATTCTAAGGAAAGTGGCAAGTCCAACCATCATTCGTACTCCTCATGTTAAATATGAAGGAAAGCGGCGAGTCCAATCACTTAATACCTACAAGAAGGCAGATCCAACTACTTGATACCTTAATCCTGAAGCATGCTATGACACCAAGTTTCTTTTAGGTTTCTTCTTTTGGAAGGGAGGCTTACCCTACGGCCACTTGTCAAATAAACCATTAGGAACGTTCCTAATCACGATGTAGTAATTATCAGGGGTTCTTATGATCAACGATATCTCGCATCAGTTGTATGTACATCTAAGTGCTGGAAAGTGCGGACTTCTGTTTGATAACTTAACCGACCTTGCTACATCAACCTACTAAGTTTAATTCCCTACTCAATTAGAGATATATTATTCCTAGATTAAAACTAAGTTTAAGACAAGACCGATTGTCCTAGTATAAGTTTTATAAATCAAAAATGATTTATTGGACTTAGAATAATTATGGTAATTCAACCCGGAAATTCTAAATTAAATTTTATAACCGTAACTGTCATATATCACTAATAACCATTGCGATAATATTTCCTAAGGTAATTTACATTGTAATAAATGGTACTAATATTAGTTTCGTTAATTTCTGTTAACCCTTATTAATTGTAACTCATTAATTACCACCAAATTTATTACAATATTAGCCGTCCATAAATTTGAGTTACAACATTTAATATATATTTATTATAATTGTAATCTTTTTGAATTTTATATTTAATTTTCACATTTAATACCTATAAACCCCCAAGGTTACAATTGTTAATTCTCTATTTATAACATGTACATTAATTTATACTCAAACTAATAAAGAATATTTCAAATTCGAACCTAACAGACGTTTATTTAATAATAATGATAACTAGCGTAAATTACATATAATTTGAACGGGTAAAGTATTTATATATTTTAGCGCAATAATTACGTATTATTAGTTTTCTAAATTTATCTAGTTTACATTATAGTCCATGCTAATAACTAGAACAATCTTCCTATGTTTTGGTTCGCTAAAATTCAAATTTCATTAAAAGGTATATTTCTTTAATTTCCATAAATTAGCCCTAACATTTAAGAGAATGGAATATTGACATATTTAAAATTACGAAAAACAGGCAATCTTTTATTTGGAATAGACACTATAAATTACAAGTACAACACGTAAATTTACACATCACTTCCTTATATCTTTGTGCA
Source organism: Allium sativum (assembly GCA_030737875.1). NCBI lineage: Eukaryota > Viridiplantae > Streptophyta > Magnoliopsida > Asparagales > Amaryllidaceae > Allium > Allium sativum. Next base: position 267,852,908 of record CM060922.1, on the reverse strand, counting down.
TATTCCTTATACTTTTAAACTTGGTCTTTTGTAGAAAAGGATAAATAGGCTAATTTATAAAAATTAAATAAATATTCTTAAACAAGTCAAAACATAGATAGATTTAGAACAAAAAGGGCAATAATTACAAATCCTAATTTTTACACCTATTTTTGCAAATCTGGAACACAACTACAACAATAATTTAATATCTTTAGGGACTGATTCCCAAATCTAGGAGCAAACACTAATCGAAAGATAAAGAAAGGACTACAGGCAAGATTTAGATATTTTATTAAAAAAATACAATTCCAATTATCATATTTAGTTATATAGATTTTTAAAAAGCTTACAATTACAATTATCAGATATAAGCATATAAATTTAGATTACACCAGCAGAAAAGATTTGATATTATAAAAACATATAAATTTGTCATTCACTTTCAAAGCTTTTCCAAATCTAATATATGAATTATATCATTTAGGTTTCACTTTCAAATACTTACTGATCTATATAATATGTAAAAAATGAGATATATATATTATAATTGTATATTTAGATAAAGAATTGGAAAAAGGAAAGAAAATAAGATTCAAAACCTAAGAAATTTATTTGACATGAAAATCCCATGTTTTCTTACAAATCTGGATTCACTCGCTCAATTTATTCTTATTTGAAACGAAATCTATCTTATTTAAGTACACTTAAAAGATATTGGAGAAATGAAAATGGAAGAGCTTCGCTGCTAAATCCAAAAATGTGAGAACAGATAAGGGGTCTAGGGTATTACCTATAGCATTAGAATGATCTGGAACCATTAGATTAAGGTCTAGAAAAATCTATCCATCAATAAAATAAAATCCTCAACCAAAACCTAGCTATCACCGGACAAACCAACCAAGAGGTTGATCGAGTTGTCGACCGTTCGGTTGACGGCCTTGGCCGACATGGCTTAAGAGCCTCCTGTGAGGTCAATTGATTAATTATGGGAGTTTATATATTTATTTTCCATCCATAACTTCTTCATACTAACTTTATTCATAAAGTTCCAACTATGGTAGTTGACCAGAATTCCATCACGAACGCAATGGTGCACGTTTCACGACCCATTTTTCGTTGAATTCCATTTTTGGAACATGGTTAATGAACGTCAAATTTTGTGGTGTTATAAAGCTACCTATCAACTACTTGTAACAGGACATTCAAAGATCAAATTAGGAGATCCAACATGTGAACGAAATTCTCGTTAAGTTGCGATAGTTGGATGAAAACATTGATGTACTAATAGAGGTGTTCATTGCTCCCCGAAAATATGTCATGAAATTTAATCCCTTGAAATACTTTCTTGGCATTGTATAGGGAAAATTTCTGGGTCTCAATGTCAAATCCCATGGGATTAAAGCCAGTCCTAAAAAATTGAAGCTATTGGGAAGATCAGAATTTCGGAAAACATAAATGATGTTTAGAGTCTTAATGGAAAGGTTATCGTCCTGAATAGAGTCGTCTCTCATGCTATAGATAAATGCATTCACTTCTATGGCTTGGTAAAAAGGGGTAAACAAAACTCTACTTAGGCGCAGGAATGTGTTGATGTGTTCTGAGACTAGGTGAATCACTTGAAAAGATCTTCCATCATTCCAAAGCCTACGGACCATGATGATCTATTCATTTACTTAGCTATTTTTACGCATGCTACCAGTTCCATGCTTGTGCGTAAGGAGAATCATATCCATAGGGTCGTATACTACATTAGCATGAAGTTAACAAGTATCGAAAGAAATTATTCCATACTTAAGAAGCTAGCATACTACCAACTAATCTCCTTCAAGAAGCTCTTCCTGTATTTCCACGCTCATAATCAAAATTTATGCTAACCAACAACCACTACGGTTCTTTCAACGACCTGAGTCCTCTTAAAGACTCTTGAAATGGAACATCAAACTGAGTTATTTCAACCTTACCTTTGTGCCTTGAAGAGCCATCCAAGGGAAAGCATTGGCGGACCTCACCGTTGAATTCAATGCTCCTAACAGCTCACCAAAAAGCAATGAATGACCAAACATCCAATAGAAATTATATGTGGATGGACCAACTAATAATCATGTTGTAGCACTGGAGTTGTACTTATAACTCTTGAGAAACGCTCGATTTGTTATGAATTGAAACTTGCCTTCTCGGTTAGTAATGAAGATGATGAGTATGAAGCCTTGATCGGTGGACTGAAAATTGCTAAATAGTTGGGGGTAAAATCCACTTAAATTATCTCAGATTCTCAACTTTTCGTTTTCCAAGTACGAATACAATATTATGGTAAAGGAGCATGATTAGCTCCTTATCTCGCTTGGGTTCACGAGCTTCTTGATGACTTCGAACATTATACCATCACCCAATTCCCTACGATCAAAATAAAAAAAGCATACTCGCTAGCCAAACTAGCCAATTTAGTAGATGCATAACTTATGATTGTTGTCCCAATTGATATATTTGAATCTGCATATATTAATCAAATGAGGATTGATTGGATATTGATGATGGAGCGTGAGTAAGAATCATGGATGACTCTGATCATGAACTACCTGCAAAGAGGAATCCTTCCTAAAAGCTAAATAAGAGAGGGCCACTCCTTTGACAAGCATCATGCTACATACTTCAAGGAGTGTCACACCGAAGAGGATTCTTCTTTCTACTGCTCTTGTGTATAGGTCACAACGACACTAAACAAGTTCTATATGAAGTACATTAAGGAGAATGTAGTGACCATAAAATGGAAAAAAATTAGCCAAAAAAGATAATTTATAACAACTATTTTTAGCCAATTGTTAATCTGGATGTTGCTGGTTGTGCCCGACGTTATAAAAAATGCTAGAGATCTGCTAGGATTCTAAGAGCATCGCCGATAGAACTCGCTCGAACGATCAGTCCTGGGATGTTCGTAATTTGGGGAATCAACGTTATTTGTACATTGCCAATGTCCAAAGTGGTGCTAGATATGCCATCGTCATTGCCGATTTCTTACTAAGTTGGCTGAAGCCGAGCGCTTGACTACTATCATAACAAAAATCAACTTTTTAATCTGCAACATCATATGTTGCTACGGTGAGCCAAAAACATTATCATTGATAATGAGACCCAATTTAACAGCTCTGAGTTTAAAGACATCTATTGAGGTAATTTTATTGAGAAACGATTTACAGCAGTTGCTCATCTACAGTCCAATAGACAAGTTGAAAAAATGTCATAAATTCCATCCTAAAGAAGAAACTGGAAAAGGCCGGAGGGAAGTGGGTAAATGAATTTCCATTGTCCACATGGGTATATCGAACCACCCACAAGTTAAAGACTGGCTACATTACATTTGTCTTTGCCTACGGATTTGAAGCCATCATTCTTGTTGCATTGGAAGTTCATTCTCATCAAGTGATAAACAATGATACAAAGACTAATAGAGATATCATTTGGGAATATCTAGACATGTTGGCAAGAAACTTAAAGAGTCTGAATTCAGAGCAGCTGCTTACCGATTTTCGGTTGTACGACACCACAATGTCAAAAATCCATCCAAGACACTTCAAAATCAGTGATCTCATCCCAAAAACAATTTTTCCTACACCAACCAATCTGCTCCATCGCCCCAAGGGAGGGGGGTTTATGTCATCAATTAGAAGTTTGGAGATGGAACCTTTAACCTAATGGTCATTGGTGGTGCTGAGGTATAAAAAAATGGAATAGCGAACATTTATGATGTCACTTTACTTAGCTTTTATTTTGTATAATTTCATGTCATTATTTTTCAGGCTATGTAATAAGGCAAATGTTTCCTACTTTTGTTCATATTTTTAATAAAGACTATTAGTACCTCATACTTTTAATGTCCACCTATTATGCATAGTATGTTTGCTGAGATACAACTGAATTGCATATACAAGCGCAAAACACAAAAGCAATGGTGTTTTGCATCTACATACTCATCCACGTCGGGCATTTGACTCTAACAATACGGGTGTCAATCGAACATCCATCTATTAACTTGAGTCTAGGACAAATGACAAGGTCGAATACAAACAATATGAATGCTCGTGACTTGGTGTCCAACAACTAACCCTTTATTATAGGACAAGGCAACCAACTCCTTCCTAAGTAAATGTGATGATTTTTCACTTAGCCACTCCAATCTTAATAGCTTGGACTAGAGTATGAATCAAATGGACGAACGAACGACATCAATGTCTCTAACCTAAATGAAACGTTGGGAGAGTATAAAGCATGAATCGACGGCATTCACCACTCAAGCCCGAACCAACAATGGGTGAGTATAAATTCAAAGGGCTAACTGTGACACCCGAATCAATGTTCCACGCAACTTGGGACCATGACTGAAAAGAGGTATCAATAGTGGAACTCATAAATCGAAGCTTCACATGACTTGAAATTGAGATCGAAAGGATCTCGAGAGTGAAGCTCCGAATCTTGAGTCCCGCACGACTTAAGGATACGATCATAAGGAGGACTTGAGAGCAGGACTCTCCGATAATGAACCACTCGATCGAAAGAAGGCTTGGAAAGTGGCTCATTTAACCCACGTTCTAACTCTCGAGTAACCAACCAAAGTTTAAGTGTAATGACAAGAAACAAAATACAAGTACATTGAATGAAAAGTATGGAAACTTGAATAATTAAACAAATTCACATAGGATAAAAGGAAATAGAACTTTTATTCACAATAAGTACTTGGCAGAATATAAGTATTATAATCGTCCAAAAGCTAAGGCCATGCTAGAACAAAACCTAGCTAACAAAAACAAAAAATTATATCTACCGTGCCAAACAACAATCAGGATTATTTCCCTTCTCTGGGTTTCTTCTTCGGTGATTTGCTTTTTCTGATTGTCTTCTTGAAGGTAAATTAGGATCGATGTAGCAGCGGAAAACAACAATTTTACACAATAGACATGAAATTCGAATTCATAATTGTATTAAAGCAAGTACCTTTCTTCGAATTTGAGAATCAATTGAAAGGCTTGAACTTGAAATCTTAGAATCCACAAATTGCTAATCTAGGTCGAATTGAATCAAACGCTTGAAATCGAGCGCCTCTATTGGAGATCCACAAGTGATGTATCCGAGAACGACGATCGAAACTCGAAGGTGGAGATTTGGTACTAGCCGATGATCTGATTTTGATCTAGGTTTTTTTTTAAATATTCAATTTGGGATTTCTCAAAAGAATGAATTGAAAAAAAGGTGCGACCCTCTTATCCATTTATAAAGAAACCCTAATTGATATTTTCTTTTCCATATAACCCATTCAAAGGTGAACTTTTCAAACCGACTTTGACTTCTCCTTTTAATTCAAATAGTATATCTCCATTTCCAACACTTATATGTGTGACCTTATAGGTTGTTGTAGCGTTGGCAACCATTTAAACATTTAAATCGTAAACAGTGAGTGGCATCTAGTAATACATCACTGTTACCCAAGCTACAACAATATCAATGATTTGATATGACCTTTGTGAATAGTGTATTAATATAATTTAATCCTTTTAACCGTTATATCCAAGATTAAACTGGAGGCATGGATCGTATCATCCTCTTTATAATTTAATCTGTTTTCTTGATCAATGAGTAGACTGTTTAAAACAAATCAGTATTTGAGCACTGCCATGCATTTCACTGTCTCACTCAATCAAGAGGCCCATGGATATCACTACAAATATATTGCAGGGCTAAATTCTATCTAGATCATTCATAATTTTCATTCGATTCTAGATATATCCAATAATCATCGTTATCATTACTCTGTTACGAAATAACTTTAGATGATATCAAAACAAAAATATCCTCGAATAAAATTATAATGATTTCAGGTCTGAGGACCATTATACCACTATCACTATGAGAATAACTCATGATACTGTTAATTATATTCCATGGAGTTATCTCACGGTGGGTCAGCCCAATACGTTATTCTCCAATATGTATTTATATCTTGACTTTAATATCATGTATATTAATGATCAATGAGATATGATCATCAGTCAATCAATATACTAGTCTCAACGCTTTATTGTTGTCCTATATAAACAATAAACCTCGACTAGGGACATTTAAGAATACTTATCATATTATATAATCTCAATTTCAGTCTTACTCGAACTATAAAATTCTGTATTGTTATTCTAAGGACTTCTATTGTATTATTATTTATATTACATAGTAAATACAACATAATAGAATAATATTTTATTCCAAATAAAATAATAACATCAACAGTGTTATCAATCTCATCAAATGAATTGCCACTAGGGCACAAACTCTAACAATCTCCCACTTGCACTAGAGTCAATCATTTACGTATCGTATACTTATGAAACTAGTATGACTATTAAACTTCTGCTGCGACAGAGTTTAATTTAGTAGGTCTGCAACATTATAACTTTTGTAACTTTGCAGATATGTTTATTTCTTCTGTGAACAAATTCACATAAGAATTATATTTATTAAAACATATGTTTGGATTGATGGTGAGTTTAATGTTTTAGGCCTGAGCAACAGCCATATTGTTATCGCAATGTATATCATTCGATCAACAATGAATTAAGTTCAATCATGAACTTCTTAATCCAAACATTTTCTTTCTTAGAATCAGTATTTATTTCTTGTTTTTAAACTAACATTGTTTGCAATAATTAATGTGTTATCAAATAACATTTGAATTATTGTATCACTCCTACTCAATTTCTTGTCTATACAAGATTCAGTGGCGTTTTGTGGTTGCGAAACGTTTCGAATTCTATTTCATCCTCATTGGTATCTTAGAGACTGGCTCTCCTTTATAAAGGATACCAATTCGAGCAATAAACATTTTATTCTCAGAGGATATATAGAAATAATATCCATTTAGTTCTTTTGGATATTTCACAAAATGATTATTTGATTTGGATCCAATCTTATCAGAAGAAGGACGTTTAATAAACGTCTTTGCATCCCAAATCTTCGCATTAGACACACTAGAACATTTCCTAGTCCATATCTTATATGGCGTCTCTAAAATCATTTTGGTAGGATCTAACGCAATTCTTCTAAATTTAATTAATTAGAAGATCAATATGACTTATCTTGGTCGTACCATTTCTTATAAGGTGTGATTACTCCTTTCAAACACACCATTCCAATATGGTCTTCTAGATGGAGTAAGTTACGAAACAATTTCAAACTTATATTGACAGTCATTAATTAATTGGCTTAAACATTCTCTTTGATTTGTTCGAAGAGAATTTATTTTCTATCAAAATTGGTTTCTATCTCCACTTTGAATTCCTTGAACTTTTCAAAGGATTCTAATATGTGTTTCATAAGATACACGTATCTTTATCTAATGATATCATCAGTAAATCTAATGAAATGATAAAACCTACATCTAGTTTATGTATTCATTGCTCCATATACATCATTATGTACGAGACCCAATACTTATCACTCATTCACTGTGTCAAGTGAAAGGTGATTTAGTTATATGCCTAGTAAACAAGATCTGTATTCCTCATATAATTCAAAACCAAATGATCTCAAAATTCCATCATTATGGAGTTTTGATATACTTTCTTGTTTACTAGGCCAACCGGTAATACTAAAGGTATATTGGATTTAAATTACTAAATTTAATCGACTCATTTTAATGTCGAGTACATTATAGGTAATGATTTACAAGGATCATTTACTATTTGTGAAATTCCATATGATATTTCATTTAAATAAAATGAATAACAATTGTTCCTTTTCATTACAAATGAAATTCAAACTTGTCTAAACAAGATATATTATAACATTTATTTTAAATGGAATTTCATAATAACAATTATTTTATTAATTTTATTAAGCCAATAAACACAACAAGAATCAACTTTCGATGGATAATCCAGCAACTTTTGTTTCATTTCCATTCGTAAGTCCACTTGTCATTTTATCAGATTTCTACTTATTCTACAATTTATGTAAATCAACATACATTTATGTGATTTGTATCTAGTATCTAATACTAGAATGTATAAGTAGATTATTATAACATTTATATTTTATTCAGTTGAAGTCATACTTTAACCTTTCTTTTAGATCCTCTATATTTATTAGAACAATTACGTTTTAATTTGTTTGAGGACAATCCTCAAATTTCAATGTCAGTCAAGAAATTCGATTTAATTCAATTTATCCTTCTCAAGGATTAATTTAAATTATCGAAGTTATTTTGTTATTTAATATCTACAGTAGATAAAAAATAATAATTGATTCTTTGATATTTATTTAATACAAATTTCGACAATCAAAATTTATATTAACATAAATGTATATATTTTGAACTAAAATACGCTCCCACTCAAATTAACATCCCTCTGTTTATATATACATATCAGGTATATATATATATAACGGTGTTCCAAGATCCATATCTAATCATGCCTTGACCTAGCTTTGGCTAAACTCAAAACACAACCTTTTAGGTAGACATCTTATGTCAATTATATCGTTTATATAACTCTTGGATCGCATGTTGAACAGATTGTTCAGTATTATTCATTTGCTCAAATTATATCGAATAATTCATGCTTTTGTCTCTAAGGCCATAATCGTATTATGCAGCCTAGTTAAATCAGACCCAATAATAGGTTAGAGCACCACATTTTACTCCATCGCATATAACCAAAGTTAAAAGGTGCACAACGCTTTGGCGTTAGTTACAACCAGTAATTTTGGACAGTGATGAGTATATTATTGGAAGACGTCACCGTGACTTAATATAACAAAATAATTTGCTTTAAAGGGAATTTATAATTCGTGGTGGCGAACATTATTAGAGTCATTCATATATATCCAATATATGTATTTTATATTCGTAATATTAACTGAATTTAAATAATATATATAAGAATCATGTCTTTATATATATTCCCTATTTTAAAACATTTTGTTACCATAACCTTAGAATTAGTGATTATATTCAAAGTTATGATAGTCAAGAACCACACTTTTGTATAGTATCTCACAAAAAGAACTTTTAAACTGTACTCATGATCATACTTAGAATCAAAGATATATAAATTATCAAATCACTATGTCAGTTTACTGAGCGTCAAACTCCATATAACAAAACAAAACCAAAATATTTCGCATGACAAATTTAAATCAAGCAGCAGATATATATATATTGGGTCAGACCCTGTTTTAGAATTAGAACATTATGCATTTCACTAATATATATATATATATGCAATCATTCCTTATGAACAACATGTGTTCATTATAATTTCAACTAGATATGTATAACAATTATACATACAGATCAACCCCTTAAACAAGTCATACTTGTTTGATTTTGTATCAATTATACAAAACTCATATACATACATACACAAATAAAAGGATCAGACCCCTTCCAGCATTACATTATTCAATAGGTTATCTACAAACTTGCTTTGTGATAATAGGTGCTAGTACATTTTATTAGGTATCTCAAACAAGTTCAAAAGCTTATACATATTAAACAAAATTTACAAATATAGCTTCTCACTGTCTTGTACAGTTTCAAATATATGTATCAACATCAAATGCTTACAATATATATTTTCTTATTTGTATAGACGAACAAGAACAGAAAACTGAAATGTTTTCACTGCCATATCCCTGTTTTGAGTTGATCTTTCTGATAAAACAATTTCAGCATGAGTACAAGCCATGCAAGTATGAAACAATTTCAATCTTTGGGTTAGGCAAAGTTAAAGATATCAAATGTATTCAGTGTTTTGCATTCATTAATATATACATCAAATGTATATATTTAACATCTATGTGTAATGAATCAATGGGTCATGTTTTCGTCTCATTCCTTTCAGTTTGAGATTTTGTGTACATATATTATCCAGGCAATTAGTTCACTCTGTCCTGATTTAAATATCAAACAGCATATATGGTATTAACCATATTAACTCGGGTCATTATACATAAGGTATGATATCCCAATGTATAACAATAAACTTTGTTAATAACTCTGATCTATATCACCATACCAAAGTGTCATGATATCAGTATATCATGAGTGGCCAATTTTAGATTATGATATAATTAGTATCATGTAACAATAATTAACAGAAGTAGCATATAACTAAAACTAGGAAATTATATTTCATTCATATGAAATCACATGTATATATTGTATACTTATCATCATAAGTATACATAGTTTGTATAAGTGCATATGCAGTTTTACATAGCAGTTCAATTTCATATATGTCAACACATATATGTTGAATCCATACTAGTATAAAATACATCTTTTATGCATTTTACAGAGTATACACTATCATAATGCACTTGTTATAATCTTAAGCTGGTCTTTCATTATTATCTGTATAATGTAAGTGTAAAATTCAAGGAGCCTTAAGTGTTTTTCAAATATAAAATATTTCAACAGAAGGATAAAATCATTTTCAGATATCAACATGAAATCTGGTTTCTGAATTTATCAGTTAGAGAAATATAAAATTTAACAATACTTGATTTCTTTAAATCAAATATTGTTAAAACTAAACATGAAGGCTTAGACAACCAAAATTGTTTTTGATCAAAGTCAAATACATGGTTAACTGAGCTATAACACTTAACCTTATATCAATTGAACATTTCAATAAAAAAACAGGTAGGCAGGCTGATCCAATCAGCAATTTAAGACAAAATGTTAATACGCCTATCAAGATCTTAAAGGTTTAATATCCATGAATGTAGTATGTAAACATAAATCAATATCTCATATCAAATTATGTTTTCAAATGAAGCAATCTGATTTGATAAATAAAACCGTATCACAATCATATTCCACTACTTCATCTATAATTTCGTAGCAAATCCGAGCATTGCAATCATATAAAACAAACTAATTTGTTATAGCATACTAATATAACAGATCCAAGGCTTAATTAACTAAGATCCAGAATTAATATCAGGATCTAATTCGTGTTAACTTGAACCAATTGTATTTAATACAGAACAGATTCATTACTAATTATAAACTGGAACATGGATCATGAGAACCAGATCATAATCTGATGTGCTCACTACTGTCCATCATATATGTACACATATCTGAAATAAAACAAGTTTAATCGGATCATATCTAATATGTTAATATCAGTTTCATTCATATATATACATGACTGTGACATAGAAAAATAGTAAATCAGATCAGATCTGATTTTGTACTACAGTGTTACATATTTACATGTAACTGAAATATTAAAACAAGATAAAATCAGATGAAATCTGATGTATTTATATCTGTTAACTTGTATACATGTTACTGTGATATTAAACAGAATAAATCAGATCAAGCTTGATGTATTTATAACTGTTTTTCTTGACATAGATAACCAGATCCAATCTGATTAAATCATGACCTGTTTTTCTATGTTTAATCAACACATGTGTTCTTATATGTCAAACATATAATAGTCTGCTACATTGTAGGATTGAAATTTATATATATGTGTATATATATATATATATATTCCAGAGGTGAATAAACTATGGCTTTTCCTTATAAAGTCATTTATCACTATCTAAATAGCTAACACACACAGTATTACATACAAGAGAATTTACAAGAGTCTTGTACTCAGTTTACTAAATTTATAGAAACATTTTCTGCCGTTCTTATAACCTCAATTTTAATTATCAACAACTGAATCTTAAATCACCAATATTTGAAAAATGGGTGAATATAAGGCTCAGTTCATATAATAATAGATCAACCTTTGATCATATGACTGAATTATCCTGTCACTACTATGAAGAAATATGATTATCCAATATTTCAGATCTGTTGTTCAACAACTAGGATAATCTAAAATTTCAGATCTGTAGTTCAACAACTAGGATAATCTAAAATTTCAGATCTATAGATCAATATCAAATAATTGTAACAGAGTAACAACTAACAATTTTAGGAGTTTAGCATGTAATCTAATCCAAACACATACTGATGTGTAAACTGTGTGTCATTTTAATCTTATTCATGGAATCCAACAGAGCACAACTTAAATACATATAATAGATATGATTCAAAATCTATCAGTTATACATATTAAATTTTCTGTAGCAATTACAGAACAGAAATAACATTTGTATTCCTTTTAAGACGGATTCAAAATATAGGTTAAACCCAATTATACTAACATAAGAATTGGAATTTTAGACATTCATAATTGAATTAATATCATATATTAATTTCAGAATCATCCAGATGAAGAAGACTGAATTTTTGTTTATCACAAAATGATTTCAGTTCTTTAATGAATGTTTATAAAATTCCAGATCTCATCTTTTTGATGTTCATAACATCGATTAGTATGTTACAGTAACAATTTCAAAGCCTAACCAACATTTGAATCGATATAAACTCGGCTCCGATACCATTGAAGGTAAATTAGGATCGATGTAGCAGCGGAAAACAACAATTTTACACATCAGACATGAAATTCGAATTCATAATTGTATTAAAACAAGTACCTTTCGTCAAATCTGAGAATCAATTAAAAGGCTTGAACTTGAAATCTTAGAATCCACAAATTGCTAATCTAGGTCGAATTGAATCAAACGCTTGAAATCGAGCGCCTCTATTGGAGATCCACAAGTGATGTATCCGAGAACGACGATCGAAACTCGAAGGTGGAGATTCGGTACTAGCCGATGATCTGATTTGGATCTAGGTTTTTTTTTAAATATTCGATTTGGGATTTCTCAAAAGAACGAATTAAAAAAAAAGGTGCGACCCTCTTATCCATTTATAAAGAAACCCTAATTGATATTTTCTTTTCCATATAACCCGTTCAAAGGAGAACTTTTCAAACCGACTTTGACTTCTCTTTTTAATTCAAATAGTATATCTCCATTTCCAACACTTATATGTGTGACCCTATAGGTTTTTGTAGCGTTGGCAACCATTTAAACATTTAAATCGTAAACAGTGAGTGACATCTAGTAATACATCACTGTTACCCAAGCTACAACAATATCAATGATTCGATATGACCTTTGTGAATAGTGTATCAATATAATTTAATCCTTTTAACCGTTATATCCAAGATTAAACTGGAGGCATGGATCGTATCATCCTCTTTATAATTTAATCTGTTTTCTTGATCAATGAGCAGACTGTTTAAAACAAATCAGTATTTGAGCACGGCCATGCATTTCACAGTCTCACTCAATCAAGAGGCCCATGGATATCACTACAAATATATTGCATTGTTAAGTTCCATCTAGATCATTTATAATTTTCATTCGATTCTAGATATATCCAATAATCACCGTTATCATTACTCTGTTACGAAATAATTTTAGATGATATCAAAACACAAATATCCTCGAATAAAATTATAATGATTTCAGGTCTGATGACCATTATATCACTATCACTATGAGAATAACTCATGATACTGTTAATTATATTCCATGGAGTTATCTCACGGTGGGTCAGCCCAATACGCTATTCTCCAATACGTATTTATATCTTGACTTTAATATCACGTATATTAATGATCAATGAGATGTGATCATCAGTCAATCAATATACTAGTCTCAACGCTTTATTGTTGTCCTATATAAACAATAAAACTCGACTAGGGACATTTAAGAATACTTATCATATTATATAATCTCAAGTTCAGTCTTACTCGAACTATAAAATTCTGTATTATTATTCTAAGGACTTCTATTGTATTATTATTTATATTATGTAGTAAATACAATATAATAGAATAATATTTTATTCCAAATAAAATAATAACATCAACAGTGTTATCAATCTCATCAAATGAATTGCCACTAGGGCACAAACTCTAACACTTCTTCCTTTTTCTAGAGATGTCACTCCCTTTCTTTCCTTACTAGGAGTGACTTCAATACCAAAACCATTGCTATATTTAGGCTCCTCTTCCTCTACATCCTCGGGCTCACCAGGGACAATCACAACCAAGGGTTAGGGATTAAGTTTGGCTTTATCCGAATTTTCCTTGCACTTTTGTGCCTCTTCCCTAAAGTTACACCACGCCTTTTCTTTCTCACTAACCTTTTCCAAGGTATATTCCTATGTGGGATCACTCCCTCCAAGCTTGATAATCTCATCTGACTCCCTCATAGTACCTAGTTCCCTAAACTCGGCTCATATTAAAGCTCCATATATTGCATCATCCCATGTAATATCTATCATAAGAGCGCTAGCTAGGGGCAATAAATGTCCAACAACCAGGGTGACTGGAACATCAGCTGGCATCTTTGTGTTTTTCATACCTACGGCTCGAAGTCCAAGCACAATTAGCCTCTTCTCTTCCTTTGGATACTCCAAGAAGGACCATATGGCTTCCTCACAAGCGATAATCACTCATTTGAAAGTCAGATAAAGAGCTGAAATACCTTCTGTGGTACACTCTTCACATTTGACGGGGTTCATGTAGCTTTGGTGACGAGGCCGAGATTCTCGGGATCATATCTTGAATCAGTAATGGTCGATTGAGAAGAACTCCAAGCGATGGTTAAGTATGACTAGATTTTAGTGGAGACAATTTGACTCGATGCCATCGAAACCCATCGTAGGAAACAACAACACAGTCGATCATGGTAGCTTTTCCCTTTGCCAGAGCCATCGCAGTTTCCCTCTGTTCTTCTTCATATTCGCTCAAAAGATGTCGACCCTCCTCTATAATTTTTGGCTCATCACCCTTTAAGTATCTTCTCAATAACTCTTCCCTATTGACTTTATCGTAGTTGGTACAATATGCTTCGTAATCGAGGAATTTCTCCCAAGACATAAAAAGCATTCTCAAATATTTTCTTATCCAAGTTTAAACACGAATCATGATGGCTAATGACTTGGGCAAAGAAACCCAAGATTGTAGCATCAAGCTCCTTTTTGTCTTCCTCTGCCTTATTTACTTTTTCCTTGAGCTCGTTAAGAACCTCTTTAAATTTCTACCTAACTTCTGAACCCTAACCAAGAACAGTCTGCCTTGCATCCTCAGCTACTCTTTTCCCTCTTTGGATGCTTCCACCTCGACTCTAAGGGAATATCTTCTTATTATCCTTTGATACTCTATAGTTTTCAACGGTGAGAAACTTATTCTAATCTTCTAAGGAATTTCATCTAAGGGAAACATGATCTAACTCCTCGTGAAATCGATTCCGGGATCTTTTGGCCTACTCTTTCATTCCATTAATCATTTTCTATGTTTCATCTAAGTGGCGCTTATAGCTAGCTATTTCATTGTCCATAAGTTTCATCTTATCCTAATCGATGATGGCTTCAAGCTTTGCATTCTCCTATTCAACCTATAATTCTCTTACAATTGTGAACAACTTCTTTATAAATATCGCCTCTCTGTATTGAAAGTGTGCATCGAATACCCATCTATTATTTCCTTATCAACTTTTCGTGGGATCAGATGCATTTTTGTGGTACAAATATTATCATGTCGAAGTAAATCTTAAGGAACTGCACCTTAAGATCTCTAATATATTCTTAGGGAGTACGAGTTATCTCGGAAGCTACTATCTGTTAGCTTTTGTTTTATGATTTCTCAAGAAAAAATGATTTCTTAAAAGCCAATGAGCCTTCTCTTGAGCGGTTATGATTGGTTTGTCTAGCAGTGGTATCAAGGTAAATTTAGAAGAAGACAAGGGTGCAATAAATTGTTCGGTATTCCTTGAATCTCCACTCCCTTGAATCTCCCCGCCAGCTCTGTGGCCTTTCTTTTTTATTCGAAAATTAGGACCTTGATTGAGGGCAGCGAATAAAAGCCTGATGCTCGTCATCTTTGTGATCTAAATTGCCATGCCTCCTATATTGAGAACTATATCGACGTATATTGTATGAAGGGATGCTTCCGCCCGAATTCTCTCTCACATCAACCTTGGTTTTCTTTTTCTTCATTGTACTTACATACCTAAATCGGGATGAATTCTATCACACATGAACGAGTGTTGTGTCGTGCAATATTTGGACGGTGTGTGTCCTAGTGTCTCTATGGCAAACCTATTTTCTCGAGGGAATAACCTCTTTGATGCTTGTTAGTGCCAATGCTCCCTCCGTGTTTAGAAAGAAACTCTCCATGTTGGCATCGCTGAAGTTGAACTGAAACGTCTCAAGCAGGATATCGTTGAGACCTTTAAACTATCGCTCGATTTCTTTCTACTTCTCCTCTTATACAGTCGAGATAAGGGATGTGGGATTCGAAGCTTTCCTTTCCTTGAGCTTCACAACCATAGAGGGATAAGGATTAAGCGGTGTTTCTTGTTCCTGATCTGCTTCATTCCCACCAATGGCCTCTCTACCTCTGACGTTCCTTTGAGCCTTTTCCGGTTCTTCTACAATAAAAGAGGTCATGACAAGGGGCACGCCTCCTTTACCCCCCCCCCCCCCCCCCCTCCCTCCATTGATCCATCTACTACTTCCTCGAGTTCTAAGTCCTTTTCCTCACTGGCATCATGACCGATCGAACGATCATCTTCCAGCAGACCAACCTAGCGAGTAAGATGGTCGAAAATCAATAACTTGGCATCCTAGAATATCGAGGTGATTGCCTTTAGGGTTATCAACCTATCAAGATATTCTTGGTCGATCAGCCTTAGAGGATTCCTTGCATAATTCAAATATAATGTTAGTTTAGAGCTTATGACTCAATTAACGTGGTTCACACAAGTAGGAATCATACTTACATCCTTTGATCCATCGTCATGCAGTTTCGGTAGTGCGTTGCTTATAAAACCAATCATGCTTAAAGTTGCTTAGCTTATTCCATGTCTGATAATAAATGGACTGTTAGGTGATGCTTCTAAGAAAGCCAGAGTCAGGGTATTCCTCCAGTGTTTTATGTTATATATGTATCTAATTTCCTCCCATGTCAGCTCTTGGCTTAAATTTTCCAAGTACAACATGTATGTAACTAACAGAAAAGCGTAGCTCTTGGGATGCAGCTGCATGGGTACCAATCTTATATAGTGCATCATTTCCCGTATGAAGGGACTAAATAGTTGGATGCACCCCCCCCCCCCCCCCCCACTTTGTACGTATACCTATTACGTGTGGTATACCCTTTGGAGGCCTATGTGCTTTATCATCTTGACTGGGGACCCACACATCCTCATGTGGAATGTCGTGCTTTATGCAGATTCTGTTAGAAACAGTGAATAAAAAAAGAGTATTTAACACAAAGATGAGTTGCTACAGCAGAGCTCGGTTTTTATTTCTTACTTTCTTTCATACATGCTCTAAAGAGTTATTACATATATATATTAAACGAGTAGACAACTCTAGAAAATTCAGTTTTGAGAACTTAAATGATAGTCTAGGAAATGTTAACAACCATTTGACTATATTTAAAGCTGCTGCAAATACCAAAAAGTGCATTAATTCCAACACTCTCCCTTAATGCACTTTCTTCACAACTCCAATGAGTTCTTTCAGGTAGCAAAATTTCTCCTTTGGGAGTGCCTTGGTTAGAAGGTCTGCAAGCTGCTCCTCTGTTCTGCAGTACATGAGTTCAACTTCCCCTTTCTCAATTGCTTCTTTAACAAAGTGATACTTGATAGCAATATGCTTCGTATGATCATGACTGACTAAATTTTTTCCAATGGAAATGGCTGACTTGTAATCACAGTAGACTGTAGTAGCTTTGTCTTGCTTTTCTCCAATGTCCTCAAAAATTCTTCGCAGCCAAACAGCTTGAGAAGTTGATTTGGCTGCAGCCACATATTCTGCTTCAGCAAAAGATTGTGCCACCACATTTTGCTTCTTTGAAGCCCATGAACATACCCCTGAGCCAAGAGAGAACACATATGGTGATGTACTCTTCATATTATCTTGACATCCAGCCAAATCGCTATCGGTATAGCCAATAAGACTTGATCTTTCTGTAGCACTGTAAAGAATACCATAATCGATCGTGCCTTGCACATACCGAGCACCCTTTTTCAGCTCCATAATGGATTTAACTTGGCTCTTCCATATATCTTGAAAGCATGCTTGCAGAAAACATGATATCTGGTCTAGTGCTTGTGAGATACAAGAGACTACCAATCAAACTTCTGTACTTTGTTGCATCTGCCTTCTTTGCACCATCTAACTTCTTCATCTTGCAATTAGCGACTAATGGAGTAGCTACAGATTTGCAGCCTAGCATATTAAACTTTGTGAGCACATTTTCTGCATATTTCTTTTGAGAGATGAAAATCCCAATTTTCATTTGAGAAGCTTCAAATCCCAAAAAGTAATGGAGCAATCCCAGATCACTCATTTCATAAGTACTCATCATGTCTTTTTTTGAATTGTTGTATTAAGTCTTCATCATTGCCCGTAAAAATCAAGTCGTCAACATACAGAGACACAAACAAGATAGAAACTCCCTTCTTCAGTACATAGAGTTAGGCTCACTTTGACTCTTTTGAAAACCTCTCTTTGAAAAATATTTATAAATCTCAGAATACCAAGTTTGTAGTGCTTGCTTTAACCCGTATAGAGCCTTTTTCAGTTTGTAAACTTTGTCTTCTCCCCATTTAACTAGAAAGCCTTGTGGTTGTTCTACATAAACATCTTCCTCCAATACTCCATTCAAAAATGCAGATTTAACATCAAGTTGATAAATTGACCAACTCTTTTGGGCAGCCATTGCTATCAAAGTTCGAATGGTTTCTAGTCTCGCAACAGGGGCGAAAGTTTCAGAAAAAACAATACCGGGCTTTTGAGTGAAACCTCGAGCAATTAGCCTCGCTTTGTATTTTTGAATGCTTCCATCTTGATTGAACTTTGTCTTAAAAATCCATTTTACTCCAATTACATCTCGATCCTTTGGATGATCAACAAGCTCCCAAGTCTTGTTTTTTTCAATCATTCTCATTTTCTCCTTCATTGCATTCACCCATACTTCTTGCTTTTGAGCTTCTTCAAAGTTTTCAGGTTCCATACCAGCAAAATTGCAAGTTTCATACAATTCTCTCATGCTTCGAGTTCTCAATGGAGGACTTTCTGATGATGAATAATTTGGAGAATCGGTTTCAGCATTTGAATTGCATACTGCAATAGCCAGAGATTGAGGAATTACATCATCATCTTGCTTCTCTCTTGGAATTTCATCTTGCTTTTGCACATACACGTATGGAACTTCCCTCACATTATTCTTATCCCAATCCCAGCTAGATTTTTCATTAAATATAACATCTCTACTCTCAATTAACTTCTTAGTTTCAACATTATAAAGCCGGTAACCTTTGGTACTCGAACTATATCCAACAAAGATGCATTTTTGGCTTTTCTCATCTAACTTTGATCTTTTTTCAGCAGGAATGTGAGCATAACAGATGCATCCAAATATTTTGAAATGACTTACTGAAGGTTTGAATCCACTCCAGGCTTCAAATGGAGTCTTGTTCCTCACGGCTTTAGTTGGATACCTATTGAGAATATACACAGCTGTAAACACAGCTTCAGCCCAAAACTTTTTTGGTAATCCCTTCTCATTCATCATGGAAGTTGCCATCTCCACTATCGTACGATTTTTTCTTTTAGCGACCCCATTTTGTTAAGGGTTGTAAGTTGCGGTCATTTGCTTCCAAATGCCTTCATCTTTGCAATAACTCTCGAATTCATGAGAAGTGTATTCACCTCCACAATCACCACGAATAACTTTGATGCTGCAACCACTTTGCTTTTCTACTAAAGCTTTGAATCTTTTAAAAATCACAAAAGTCTCCGATTTCTCCTTCAAAAAATAAACCCACTTTCTCGAATAATCATCTATGAATGTGAGAAAATACCTGTTCTGACTTAGAGACGGAGTTGATATTTTGCCGCAAATATCAGTATGCACAAGCTCCAGCGGTGCCTTTGCTTGCCATGTACTTTGTCTAGGAAACGAGTGGTGATGTTGCTTTCCCATGACACACCCTTCACATGCATAATTTGTTTCTTCAATCTTTGGTAATCTATTCACCATGCTTTTTTATGTAGTAGCTTCAGCCCTTGAAAATTTAGATGACAGAACCTCTTGTGCCACAACCAGCTTTCTTGTATGATATCTACCTTCAAAGCAACCTCTACTCCATAATGAAGTTGGAGAGGAAAGTTTCGATTTGGCTCCATTTTCACCATAGCAACAAGCTGATCATTATCTCCTTTATCTAGGATAGTGCAACTATCACCATCAAAAATAAGTTTATAACCATTTTGCATAAGTTGCCCAATACAAAGCAAGTTTTGATCTATTTCCGGTACAAGCAAAACATCACGAATGTATTTTACTCCATTTTTTGTTGTGACTAAAATAGTACCTCTTCCATTTGCTTGAAGATAGTAGTCATTTCCCATTTTTATCTTTGGAGTGATTGTGGTGTTCAAATCAACAAACAATTTTTCATTTGCTGTCATATGGTTGCTACAGTTGCTATCGACATACTAAATATCTTCTTGGTTGCATGACGACTAAGCAGCATAGAACAAGTTTGCTTCTTTATTGACATCTTCTTTCCCTTCAGCAAAATTTGCTTGAGTAGGATTTTTTTAACCTGCAGTTCTTTTCAATGTGCCCAAATTTGCTACAATAATGACACTTAGGATTTCCACGGTGATAGCAACTTTCTATTTCATGATTAGTTTTGTTTAAGATCTTGCAACTAGACTTAAAATTTGTACCTTTATGAGTTTTGCTTTCATCTCGTTTGCTGGACTCGCCTTTCCTCCAATTTTTTTGCTCTCCACCTCGTTGATCATCACGGGCATTCTTTTTCTTATAAGACTTTTGAGATTTCATAGTGAGTTTGGATTGAAATGTGCTCTCCATAGATTGTTCATTTCGCCTTAGCCTCCTTTGCTCATGAGCCTTTAAAGAACCCATCAAGTGTTCAACGGTCAATGTGGCGAGATCCTTAGACTCTTCTATAGCCGCAACTACTGCATCATATTTTTCGGGCAAGCTAATTAATATTTTTTCAACAATCTGTTGGTTTGAGATCTCATTGCCAAGAGTTTTCATTTGATTCACCACTTCAGCCACTTTACTCAAGTAATCTTGTATGCATTCGGTTTCTTTCATCTTCAAATTGTAGAATTCCCTTCGCAATGACTGGAGCTTGATTGTTCTTGCCTTGCTATCACCTTGGAACTCATTCTCTAATGTCTCCCAAGCTTCCTTTGATGTATTGGCTCTTGTAATTCTTGGGAAAATGTCTACAGTAACTCCATTTTGAATTTTGGAAAGAGCTTTAGCATCTTTTGTCACATCTGCTTCATACTTGTCTCTTTGTGCTCTTGTAAGTTGGCTTTCATCTTCAAATCGCTCGAATCCTTTTTCGACGATGCTCCAAAGTCCTTTTGACCGAAGCAAAGTCATCATCTTCAGTTTCCAAAAATCATAGTTTTCTCCTCCAAAAATAGGAATGATAGAGTATGAATTTGACGGATTTTCTTTAGCATCCGAAGAAATCTTTCTGAATTGACTGGAACGTCCAAATAAGAACGAACCTTGCTCTGATACCAATTTGTTAGGAACAGTGAATAAAAAAAGAGTATTTAACACAAAGATGAGTTGCTATAGTAGAGCTCAGTTTTTATTTCATACTTTCTTTCATACATGCTCTAAAGAGTTGTTACATATATATATTAAACGAGTAGACAACTCTAGAAAATTCAGTTTTTGAGAACTTAAATGATAGTCTAGGAAATGTTTACAACCATTTGACTATATTTAAAGCTGCTGCAAATACCAAAAAGTGCATTAATTCCAACAGATTCTTCTCAACACTAGTTCACCAATTCTTGACGCGACTGGGTCTATTAGGTCTTTCAAGTTCCAGTGTGTCTGAAGCTAGAGGGATGACTTCAACACTTATTTCAATTTCACTTATGCCCTATAGTCCCTCCTCCACCTATTTTGATACTTCTCCCACTTGTTGTGGGCCCTCTATTATATGTTGCGGCCCTTCGGGTTGTTCTAACTGTTGTAGACTCTCGGGATGTTCCGTATATTAAGCTAGGCTTGACTCTTCTAATGTCCACTCAAAGCTTGATTAAGGACTTGAGCCGTTCAGGGACTGATTCGATATGGAAGTACTTTTTGCCCTTTCAACCTCTAAAATTTGATGCAACAAGATCTTCTCAAGACCATAATTTCTATGCTCATAAATAATTGCTATTATCATGATTAACTTATACCCTCGTGTGCTTTAATGTGAATTAGTGCATCATGCGCGGTGTCGTGCATGCATATGTAATTTAATAAAGTTCTACGGTGAGTGGTAATGAGATTCGGTTTACAACTGGAGCGACCCTCATTGGTAACCGTCTCACCATCTTTCATTTTGCCTATTGTGGAGTTTATTCGAGACTCCGGATTGGATATCAGCATTCAGATTTTGGTATGTTTAGACAAATGTCCATTGTCCAGTTTTATGCTCTAATCCTATATGCATGTATGAAATCCTTTATTAGTTCAATTTCAAAGGCTCTCATTTATGCATGTGATCATTAGGTCTTCGTCATGAAAAGAAAATAAATAGAGAATTGTTAAGTTAGGGATCATATCTAATCCCTACAATCACATATTTTCTCCACTTGAAGCTCGACGTGCCAAAAACCAAACTCCTTGCCATGCCAATTTAATCCTATGATACCTCACACTCCCATCCATGAGCCAACCTGATCTCCTCTTCTTCTTCAAACCTCCTTCTCACAAATTTGCGATGATCAAACCCATCAATGTCATTACATCCAGGCTAACTGATCCAAGCCCTCAATCTCAATCACCCTCCTTTTCTTCCCTCGTTTATCCACTCCCTTCTCAACTTCGCCAGTCACCATGACTGGTTTCCTATAACTCATCACCGTAAGGTCGAGAAGTGTTGAGACAAGTCCCACATTGGAGAATTTGTAAAATGAATCCTGTATAAGTATAATGAGTTCACCCTTCACATTGCCAATTGGTTTTGTGATAATCTGGGGTTCTCTAACATGGTATTAGAGCAGGTTTAATTCGTGCGCACAATGCCACACTTATCCACGTCACCCAATATAAAGGTCCACGTGTTAGGCTCATGATATGCCACATGTGCGGGGTCGTGTTGAGACAAGTCCCACATTGGAGAATTTGTAAAATGAATCCTGTATAAGTATAATGAGTTCACCCTTCACATTGCCAATTGGTTTTGTGATAACTCGGGGTTATCTAACAAGAAGCCTACCTATTTCAGTTAAGTCATGGATAAGCTCAAACGGTAGGTGAAAGTTAATGAGAGTCATGGTGTTACGGAAGAGGTCATGACGGTTAAAATCGGGTTTGGTTACGAATATTTAGGCAAGAATAGCGAGGTGTTAGGTCTATTCGTAAAGTGGATAAGCGCGTGGCTGAAGTGACCAACCCTTTGGTTTTATGAGGTTTTCAAATATAAAACTCCAAGTGAGGGATCGGTACCAATCCCTTAATAGGGGTTGGTACAGACCCCAAACAACCTATATATATATATATATATATATGTGTGTGTGTGTGTGTGTGTGCACGCACAAATCGTATATATATACATGACATATACATGCAAACTATTAAGTATGTGAAATATTCATACAACTTGTGTACACTAACATACATTCTTATTATATATATATATACACACACACACACACATTCATGTGCTTCATACAGGAAATCTTAAGTGTATCACAGAAAATCGCTTATGTGTGTTTGAGCGTATATGCGGCACCAGATCGGCAAAGACCTACTTTTACTTAGGTATACTTAGAACCCTAGGTATACTTAGAACCCAGTAACTAACAACTAACTTCTTGACCCAACAGAAGTTGGATGTGAATTCCAAAGAGAATCCAATCTAAATCACTAAAATTCAACAAGATAATCGAACAATCGGCAAGCTAGAGTCGTGTTTATATACTATTTGAAGTCAACCAAGCATCTCAGCATTCAGAGAACGGCACATCGCAAGGCATATACAACTCATGGAACGGTAAGGACCATTTGTGAATAGCAATGTGAAGTCTGTTCCAACAACTAGAACTTGTCTTATTTCAAATTATGTCATGTTCACAACAAGATGTACTTTGAGAGGCAACCTTATTCTCTAAGTTCCAAAGCTAAGCTCTACAGATGATGAAGTCATCTATCGTATTAAATTTGATAGAAAATAGATATGTTAATGAATCATAATATCGAAGGATACTGGAATATGAAGAAGTTTCAAAATCACATTCATAATAACTTTTCATTTCAAATTCCCATTGCAAAAACCCAAGTCCAGATCAGATATAACCCTTAGAGAATATAATACCAAAAGTGACATATGAAGATGGCCCCTTGGTTGATCAGAGTCTAAATATTGGCAATACACATACATCCAAAATAGAACATACATCAGAAATAAAACTCCTACACACTTGATTTCTTCCTCCATGTCTCCGAAAACTTTTTTGAGGAGAACCTAAAAACCCTAGCCCCTGGCACTGCTCAATTAAGTACTTGAGAGTTTAAAGGGAAAGAACAAAACTTCAGGTCAGTCTACAAACTGGTAAGTACCCTGAAACCAACAGATATCTAGTGACACCACGTCACTTAGCGGAATAGGTTTCCCTTTCACTGGTACTATACAATATAATAACCCTCCTTGTGCTCTTGCACTCACAGTGGTTAGAATAATAGTGATAAAATGTGAAAAAGTGTAACATAATGTGGATTACCTTTCTTTATTCTCCTGACTAGTTGTCTTAATGTTTTAATAATCACAAATGATTTACTTTCCTACCAGTTATCTATCGGTTCAATTTTGATATTAACCCATCCCAATCCATATATCTTCAGCATTACAGTGATAACCTTCCAGGCATATATGAAAATAAAAGTTCATGAGGCAAGCCCTCATAGGTAGGAGCTATATACACCCAATCTATAGTTTTATACATAGGATGTCCGTGAACTTCATTAACGCATATAAGCAACAGTCGTACACATGCCACGGTTTTGCCAGTGGGATGACTATGAACCACAAAAATCTAGTAGCCTCAGAATAAGTACAAAGTATTGGTAACTCCAATATCCTTCATCGGTATCTTTAATGCAAAAATAATTATTAATCCAACTAATAACCCAAATAATCATGTAATTCCTGTTGGTATTCCCAAAATTATATGATTTGATTACTCCTATTGATATCCCTAATATACATGTAAATCATGTGTCAAAGCATTAGCAACAAAAAATAACATGCAAAACAATGGTTAACAATCAAGCAAACACACAGGCTCAATAAGCATGTCGTCCTGCTCTTATTAACCCCTATCAAGGTGTTTATATAATTAAATAGATAGCCCATGCCTATCAACTTCATACGTAGATTAACCACCTATGAATTTAAATATGGATTTTAAAAACAAAGTTTAAAAGGAGTATGGTCGAACCAGTCGAAGAGTGACAAGCCTAGAGGTGATAGCCCCAAGTCTTTTAGGAAACTATTAAATAATAAGCCTTGTCAACCTTGTCGAACGACAAAAAATAGAGGCAACAACGTAAAGTTGATTTGAAAACAAGTTTGTAAGGTAAGTATAATGACGTCAAGGCTATAGAGGTGATAACCTCAAGCTTTAAAAAATAAGTTTGAGAACAAATCTTATCGACCACAAATAGTGACGATGAAGGTAGATGTGATAGTCGCAAACAACGACAATGAGGATAGATGTCATAGTCTCAAGCTTTTATAAAATAATTAGGAAATAAGCCTTGTCAACTCATTTGACTTGGCAAGGTTAGAGGCGGTAGCCTCAAAACTCCTTTGAAAACAATTTAAGAAACCGACCCTTAGCGACCCAGCGACAAGGTATAGAAGCCAAGACCTCTTAAGGTTAAAAAAATAGAGTTAGTAAGCCTCTTTTCTTTTATAAGGAAAATAGTCTTGTCACCACCATACGAAGGTGATATGGTATAGATGGAGAGGTAGTTTAAAACGCAAGTCCAAACTCAAGTGATAAGGACCTCTTCTATAAGCATATGGATGATACAACATGACCCTGATCCATCCTACACGATGTTGAATGATGTTTCATGTATCCAGAGCGCCTTGATACAACATGACCATATCGACACAGTTGATATAGTCTTATCTACTTGGTTAATAGAACAAACTAACACAATTTTGTCCCTTTTCTCGATCTCGACAACCCATTAATAAAATTCATGGAAATGGAAAACAAATTCCATTTCCAAATAGGAATATCTAATGGTTGAAGCAAACCACTAGACTTATGATGTTTGGTTTCACTTATTAACTACTTATACATTGTTCTAACACAATACAACATCCCTCTTTATTCCTTTCCAGAAGAAACTACTCTTTATATCTTGATACATCTTTGTACCTCCAGGATGAGTCGAGATCTTATGTCAATGACACTTTTTAAGAACTTCCTTTCTCACATTTTCAAAATCTGGTATGCACGGCCTTTCTCTCTTTCTTAGTCATCCTTTATGGTTAAGACCGAAGTATTTCAAATCATCAATCCCTACTTTAGCATAGAATCTTCTTATCCTTTCAGCTAGAACTGGATCTTCTCTTTACTTAGAAGCAATCCTTTTGATCAAGATTGGTCGAATTTTCAAATAGGATAAAATAGTTGTTCCATGAACTGAACTCGCCAACAATATGACCTTCACATCACAAGTAGTCAATGACTCCAAGTCTTTCCATTCCACCAATGTAGCTAACACCACACCTTGATATTTTCTACTAAGTGCATCAACAATTTATTCTATTTTTCTATGTGTACACTCGATACCAAAATCATTAACTTCTAAAAAATCCAACCATCTTTGTCGTCTCATGTTTAATTCTTTCTAAGAGAAAAAAAATACCTCAAAGAGTTATGATCAGTAATAATTTGAATCTTTCACCAAAGAAGTCATTCTTCAAATCTTCAAAGCAAAGGTAATAGCCGCTAACTCTAAATCATGATTTGGGTATCTAACTTCATGCGTTTGAATAGCTTAAAAGCATATGCAATCAATTTATCTATCCACATAAAAATAGCTTCTAAAATTAATACGAGGTTCCATAATAATATAGCATCAAGGAGAAAATATGTTTTTCGTAGAAAAATTCGACAGCCGACGACTCATAGGCAGTGGCTTGGTTAAGGGAATCCACCGGAGTCGTAGTGAAAGCGAGTCTTCATAGGGCGATTGTCACTGCTTATGGACCCGAAGTTCTATACTTGTCAGTATAGACTACCAAATCTTGATTATCATTAGGCACAATTAAAACAAGGATATTGGTCATTAAGTCTTTCAAACTCTGAAATGCCTCCTCGCACTTACTTGACCAAAAAAACTTAACATTCTTTTGAGGCAGTTTAGGGGTGTTGTTATTCATGAGAAGTCCTTAATGAATCTCTGATAGTGGCTAGCCAATCCAAAAAAACTTCTAATCTCGGTAACATCCGCTTGTATCATCAAACCATCGACAGCCTCGGCCTTAGCTGGGTCTTCAAACAATCCTTCATCTAAGACAACATGACCAAGAAACTTAAACTTCTTCTCCCAAAATAATTAGCCTTCAACTTGCCTCAAAGTTTCCAGCATGATATGAAGGTGAATATCATGACCATTCTCGTTTTTGGAGTACACCAATATATCATCAATGAATACCAATATAAATCTGTCCACGTGTTCCCAAAAAACTTAGTTCATTAAATTTACGAAGAATATAGGCACGTTTCTTAACTTGAATGACATAACCACCCATTTGTATGAGCCATATCTGATCTAAAACATCGTCAATGATATGTGATCTTCCATTACCTACAGTTGATGAAGATCAGTGGCCAAGTCTAACTGAGAAAACACTATAGCTCCACTACTTGAGTTGATCGAACAGATCATCTACTCTTGGCAAAGGATACTTATTCTTCATCGTTCTCTAATTGAGCTTTAGATAGTCGATACACAAACTCAACAACCAACCGATCTAATTTCTTCACGAACATTGCAGCTGCTTCCCAAGGCAAACTGCTTGGATGGGTAAATTTATTTTCTTCCAACCCACTAGTTGCACCTTTATCTCCTTCATCTTTATAGGTTCCATTCAGCTAGGCGGTCTACTAACTAGTTCAACTTCAAGCACCAAATCTATTCTGAAATCTATAGCTCTCTTTGGAGATAATCCCGTCACTAGATTAGAAACATTAGTGGACTCTTTAATAATAGGAACTTGACTTACTTCATCTTTCTGATCCGAAGAACCCCATAAACCACATAACTACGAACTCGAGCTCTCTACAAAGTAGATGATTTGATCACTACAACTAGGATGACTTAATGATATTTTACTACCTTGGCAATATATCCTAGCATCATATCGATTAAACAAATCCGTACCCAATATAATACCAAAGCCTGAAAAATCAAACATATATAAACTACAAACAAAGGTGTAATCTAGCAATTGAAATCTTTGTCGATCACATCTTATCTCCATAGTTGTGTAACTTCTTATAGGATTAGGTACCCTAAAGGAAGTAATAAGATATAATGGCTATAGTAATAACTTATCCACTAAACATTTGGAGATAAATGAATATGATGCACCAGTATCAAATAATACTCAAACTGATGTATTATGAATCAAAAGCATACCTTCCATTATAGGTTTTCCTTTTTCGATATTGGTAAGTCTAGATGAAGAAGGTTCCAAAGTGAGTACTTTCAATTTTTCCTCTTTCAGATATTGCTCTCATAATGCCTTAGCTGATTGCAGTTGCAGTGCCTTACATTCTTTCCAGCATTAGTTTTAACTTCTCTAAATCGGCATTCGTTTTATAACGTCCCTACTCATTACACTTGTGGAATACTACATCAGC
Source organism: Allium sativum (assembly GCA_030737875.1). Lineage (NCBI taxonomy): Eukaryota > Viridiplantae > Streptophyta > Magnoliopsida > Asparagales > Amaryllidaceae > Allium > Allium sativum. The sequence goes on along the minus strand of CM060922.1, from coordinate 267,823,987 downwards.
CTTGTTTCTCTTTTCCTTACCACCTTTCTGAGCTCCCTTACCCTTAAAGAACTTCCTTTTCTTCCCCAGAGGACTCTGGTTGTCAGCAGACTTCTTACCACTGAAAAAAGCAAGCCACTCTTCGTTTCTAACAGGCGATCCCAACATGATATGGCTAGGATCCCTTAAGTGCGGCATTGTGGCCTTAGGAATTTTTGGCTTCAATCCCCTAATGAACTTTTCATTTACCTTGATCATGGTATCAATAGTGCCACAATCATACCTAGATAGTTCATCAAACCTATATGCATACTCTATGACAGTAACATCACCCTGCACTAGTTCACAAAACTTCCTAAATAGCATTGATTTAGCTCCTTCAGATAAATACCTATCCTCAAATCTAGTCTTCAAGTCAGCCCAAGTGAATTCATCTTATGGTATTCGAACAATAACACCATCCCACCAATGTAGAGGAGCTTCTTGCAACTGCCTCGAAGCAAGCCTTCTCTTATGGGCATCAATCAAGCCTAAGTCAGAGAATACCCTTTCATAACTCTAGAGCCATATTTCCAATTCAATGGCATCCTAAATTCCAAAGAAAGGTTTTCCTCCCAAGGTTAGAGTAGTCCTTTCTCAACTTGGCATAGTTAGTCCAATCGCTGCCATAGGATTAACTCCTCCAGCAGTAGCAACACTGACTCCAGCAAAGCCAGCAGCAGCTCCATATTGCATCAAGTTGATAAAGATTTCCTACATCAGTTGGTGGAGGCTTATTACCTTCACCCTCATTTGCCCGACGACCTTGGTTTCTATCCAGTCGAGCGTTTCCTTTTGTTGTGATGCTTCTTCCACCTAGATTCACTCTTTTGTCCTTTCTCCTCATATCTTACTGCCCTTGATCTGCATATGAACCTTAGTAAGTTACCAAAGGATGGTTTAAGTGTGTAGGGTGTATACATATTATATAACACAAATAGAAGTACATTATAATATTGTAATCCCATATCTCGATTTATTATCGTAATTTTTGGGTTTTTGTTTTAAAATTGTTTTAGGTTTACATAAAGATATGCTCTGATATCAAACTGTAACATCTCATTCTCTAAGGCCCAAAGCTAAACACTATAAATAGTGCAGTCATCTATAGTATTAACTTCCGACGATAGAAAACAGGTACGTTAATGAATCATAACGTTATAGAATACAGTATATGAAGAAGTTTCAAAAACACATTCATTAGTAATTTGCATTACAAATTCCATTGCAAAAACTCATGTTCAAATCAAATGTAATTGTTACAAAATACAGTTCAAAAAGAAATATATTAAGATACCCCTTTGGTTGACCAGTGTCTAAATATTGGCAATATATATCCTTGACAAACATACATCCAAAAATAGAATATTGCACGGAGAAAATAAAACTCCTACATAGCTGATTTTCTCTTACACGTCTCCGAAAACTTATTAGAAGAAGAGCCTGAAAACACTAACCCTCAAACTACTCAATTTAATATAGAAGAGTTTACGGGAATACATAAAACTTTAGGTCAGTTAACAGACTGATATGAATAATAATAAGAACCCTGAAACTGATAGGTATCTAGTAAGACCGCACCACTTAGCGAAATGAATTTCCCTCTCACTAGTATCATAAAATATAACAACCATCGTTGTGCCCCTACACTCACATTGGTTAGATAAATAATAATAAAATGTGCTAAAGTGCCACACAATGTGAATTACCTATTGTTTGTTCTCCTAACTAACTGTCTAAATGGTTTAATAATAACAAATGATTTACTTGCATATAGGTAATCTATTTGTTCGATTTTGAGATTAACCCGTCCCACCCCATATATCCCAACCATTCAGACGAAAGACTTCCTAGCATATATGAAAAGAGAAGTTCATGAGGTAACCCCCAATTGGATAGAAGCTATCTGCACCCGCTCCGTACTTTTGTCCGTAGGATGATTATGAATCACATCAACACATGTAGGCGACAACAACATACATGTCGTAGTTTTACCTGTGGGATGACTATGAACCACAAAAATGAAAAATCTAGGAACCCTAAAATAAGTACAAAATATTGATAACCCTAATAACCCTCTCACTGGTACCTAATGAAAACATGATTATTAACCCATTGATAGCCCCAATAATCACGATTAATCAATTCCTATTGGTATCCGCAATATAACATAATTTAATTACTCTCACATGTGTCTCCAATATATGTGTAAATCATGTGTCAAAGCATTAGTAACAACTAATAACATGTAAAACAATTGTTAACGATCAAGCAAACACACAGTCTCGAAAAGCATGTTGTACTACTATTATTGACCCCTATCAAGGTCTCGATATGATTAAAAATGATTAAGTCGATGGCCCATACCTATCGACTTCATACATAGGTTAGCTACCTATGGATTTATAAATGGTTTTTCGTTAAAAGGAACCTTGTCAACGAAGTCGATTTGCGACAAGCCTAGAGACGATAACCCCATGCCTTTTATAAAAACTATTAAAGAATAGACCTTGTCGACTTAGTTGGACGATAAGGAACAAGGCAACAATCTTAAGCTGATTTGAAAATAAGTTTGGGACAACTTGTCAACATGGAGGATGATGTCAAGTTTATAGAGGCGATAGCCTCAAGCTTCAAAAAACAGGTTTGAAAACAAAACTTTATCGACTATAACAACAACGATAAGGATAGAGACGATAGCCTTATGGTTTTATAAAAAAATAAGAAACAAACCTTGTCGGATTAGTTGAAATGACAAGGTTAGAGGCAGTAGCCTCAAAACTCCTTAAAAAACTATTTGAGAAACAAACTACCTAGTCAATCCAGTCGACAATGTATGTAACAACCAAACTCAAAAAAAAATCCGGGTATGAAAAATTTCTAGAAATTTTGAATATTTTAGTTTCATACGATTCTAACATTTAAGTATAGTAAACACACACACACACACACACATATATATATATATATATATATATACATAACACATAGTTATAAATAAAATACAAATGGTATGTGTAAATGTATTCTAGAATATGAAAAATGGCTTAAAATGATAGGGATACATGTCATAAAATGAACGGTGCACATGTCATGAGAATTAAGGAGGTAAAGACACATAAACCCATTAAAAGTCCATGTGTAGAAACATCTAAAGACACCTAAGGAGGCATGTGTCTACATCCTAAATCTTGCATTAAGATAAGGTGGACAAGTGTCCAAAACTAAATTACCAAACTAGCCTTGAAAATTACTATATAAAGGGCGAAAATGTTCATTTCTTTTCATGCATTCACAAAACAAAAGTAAAATAAGATAAAGAGGGGAAGTTTAGGAGAAACCAAGAGGATAAATACAAGATCAAGATATGATTCCAAGGTGAGAAAAACTATTTAAGTTTATGTATTCATTTCATATTTTGAAGAAAAGTTGTGAAATTTAAGAACGAATGATTGGACTTGAACCCCTGAAAATAAAGTTCGGTATTTTGACCATAACTTTTGCCATTATTGATGAAATTTAGATTTCTTTATCAGTTTGGAAAGCTAATTCAAAGGCCAACTACTTTGTCTTCGGCATTTATTATAATTCGATCGTTTGTGTACCTGAAAACCGGATGCAAAGTCATGTAAAAATCTGCCCGAAATGGACATGTATAAAATGCCTCATGATATTGAATTATTTAAATTAAATCAATAAACGATTATAAGAATTTATTTTTGTGCTAATTATGAAGACCAAGAAACTTCTTACTGTAAAAAGTTTGGAGTCAAAAACTATTTTTGTCATAGAGAAATAACATCAAACATTTTGCGAAAAACTGGCTGAAAATCTGAATTTTAGAAATTTGAAATACTTCTGAAATTTAAAACGCTTTTAAAATGTTTCTAACGCTGAAGTATGTCAAAGCAGAACTATTTATAGCATTTCTGAAGTGCTGCCTTTTCTGAATTATTTATGAAGCATTCTAACAAGCTCAGAACTTTTCACAACGCAACTGAAACGCTGCAGTATCTGGTTTAAACCATTCTAAACTACCAAAACTTTCTGCAGCATATCTGAATAGCTGTCTTTTTTATGAATTGATTATAAAGTAGTTAACATGAATAGAATTTTTCATAGCACACCTAAAACACTGTAGATAGTTGTTTTAAGCCTAAAATCATTATAAATCACCCAGAACTTTTCATAGCATTTCTGAAACGCTGTCTTTTCTCTGAATTGTTTATAAAACACTTTTAACATGCCCAGAACTTTTCATAATGCTTTCTAAATGCTGCAATTTTATTTTTATTGATGCTGAAACTTTTTATAGCACTTCTTCAAATGCTATCTTTCCCTTTTCTTTTAGATTTTTAACCTTTATGAAGTGGTTTTGACGTTCTTTTTAACATAGATTGGAATAATTTTGAGGTAGTTTTGGGTTTATCTTAAACCCTTAAAAATATGAATTGAAAAGTAAATACTTGTGAGATACATTTTATTAATTATATTTATTCGATGGGGTGCCATATAAGGCAGTAGATCTTGGGTAGTGCACTATTACTCTATGTTGGTATTGAGCCGAGTAGAGTACATCTTTACTTAGTGACGGGATGCCGGCCGCAATAGGATAACATATCCTAACATCTAAACCAAGTCGAGGGTGTGGTTTAGATTCATAACTGTATATTTGATAAATTATGGGTTTTTGATAGAATGAGTTATCATAAATTTGTTTGATTTAATATCTCGAAGTCTTCCTTTATTTTTGTTTAAAAATTTGGATTGATGAAACCTTTGAAGAGAAGAATCATGATGAAACTGTAATACTACCCATTAAGAAATGACTTGGAAACTAAGCTTAAATTGTTATCCCACTAGGTTTGTGTTTCTCATGATGCTACACTTAAAACTTTTCAAGTTTAGATGGTTAGTTGGATGCTTTCAAGTGAAGACTTTTATTATGTATATTATCTATTTACGTATCCCTATGTATAATTATTTAATGACTAGTCTCTTAAATCTTTGTAACCATGATATATGATGGCATGATTTTATAATAGATCTTCCATTTAAAATCGTGTACTATGAATGATTTTATATTCTGAAAAGCTTTAGTTAAGTTGTGATTCGCATCATGGCTAATTTGTGGCACCACTGCTTCTAGATAAGTGCACTAGAGCGGGGGTGTTACAGAGTTGGTATCAGAGCCAAGGTTTAAGGGGTGCTTTTGGAAACTTTATAGTATCACAATTTAATTTGTTGGAATAGGAAGTTTATACAATTATTGACATCCCTATGACTATTTGTAGTTATAAGCTATGGCAAGCAACAGAACTTAGTATACGAGGGATTCATGGGGTGGTGTTAAGTGCACCACCACAACAAACAAACGATTAGTTTTTGCAAGTCGAACAACAAAAAAGTATGTGCTTAAAAGGAGAGCAAGGACGATTCTCCATAATGAAATATATGAAGCTTATCATAAAGCTAACGATTATGAAGACGGTCTAAAAAGAGATCTTATTCTTTACCGTATGCGCCAGAAGATGAAATCCTTTGAGATGACGATTAAACTGGCAGAACAAACTGACTATGAAGATGCTTTAGAATTTATAAGGCAAGAAGGAGAATTACCACCACAAGGAGGGAATATAAGATGTAAAAAAATTTCAAATAAAATAGTAGAACAATATGATGAAGAGGAGTCTGAGACATTTGGCTCAAATGATTACTCTCAAGATGTCACCGGACATTCTCGAGCAGTAAAGAATGAAATGGGCCCTTCTTCATTAAAGGAAATAATAGTGATAGATTAACAATGAAATAGGAAGTTATGTATTAGTTAACATATCAAGTAGTATGGATGACTATCTATATTTTGGGGAGGTTGTGGATAAACACCCAAAATTTTGTTTGTAAATAAGGGTTATAAGTAATATAGCATGTTTGTGTGTTCATGACTTGAGTATGTCATTAGATATTCTTTATAACTAAAGGCGTATTTCATATGTAACCATAGCAAGACATTTTTTACTGAAGGTTGTGGCAAATCAAAATAACTCAACAACTCAAAGTCGAGAGGCTTAGTCCTCTGCACAAATGAATGCTATGGAATTGTTTGCATCTTTTATCAAGCAAATGGAGCATGTTTCTTCAACATCTTCAACAACCAGGCTTTTAAGCCGTTTTAAAAGTTTAAAACCTGACAAATTTGTTGGAGATGAAGATCCAGCTAAGGAAACGCAATGGATTCAACATCTAGAGGACATATTTGAAGTTTTGGAATGTAATGAAGTCAACAAGAGGAAGTTGGCTGTCTTTAAATTATCAGAGGAAGCTCGAAATAGGTAGGAGCTAGTTCGAACAACAACTAGTCCAAACGAGATGGAACAGATGACATGGGAAGAATTTAAGGAAAAGTTCTTGGATAAATATTTCCCAAAGAATGAGAGAGAAAATGGAGACAAAATTTCAAAATCTTACTCAAGAAGGTAGGTCAATAGCCCAATATCAAAATAAGTTTGAAGCACTATCCCAACTCAGAAATCACTTAATTGATACACTTGAAAAGAGTGCTAGACGATTTACGAAGGGGTTAATTCCTCCTATAAGATGACATGTTATTGGTGATAGACGTAAAAAATATGAGATGATAGTAGCTGAAGTTTTAAATTTGGAAGAAGACTATCTTCAGTTCCAGCAAGAAAGGAAGGTTTCAAATAGAAGGAAACCAAACAATCTTTCTAACAATCAAAAGAAACCAGATGAGAAGAATAAGAAACCAAATGGAGGAAGTAAAGGACCAATGGAACAAGAAAAGGAGCCTGACAAAGTGAGGAGATGTTACAGGTGCAAGTAAACATGACACATTTCACCAAACTATACAAAGGCAATCGTGTGTCACAATTGCAATGAACCTGGGTACATTAGTCAGAATTGCAAGAATCCGAGGAAGGATAACAACGGCAACAAGGACGGGTATATGCAGTTGTTTCTAAACAAGCTCAAGTAGAAGGTACCGTATTTCTTTTTGATTTTCAAGCTAGAATTTTATTTGGTACTCGTGCCACACATTCTCTTATTGCTGAAATATTTTCTACTAAGATAGGATTACCTATTGAGCAACTATCTAATCCTTCGATAGTATATAGTGTAGTATGAGGGAGGACTAAACTTGATAGTATATGTAGAAACTGTACCTTAACTTTGAAGGTAAGGATATGGTGGCTAATTTAATTATCTTTCCAATGGAACATTTTGATATCATCCTTGGGATGGATTGGCTTACAAAATATCAAGCTATCTTGAATTGTCACAACAAAACCATAAGTTTGACAATTCAAGAGAATGAAACCTTTGTTTACTCATGTGATAAAGTTGAAGACGCTTTTATATCTGGATATATTGCTCATATCAATATCGAGGATAAGGGTCAAATGGTGGACCAAATCCCGATAGTAAAGGAATTTAAAGAAGTTTTTCAAGAAATACCAGGGTTACCACCAAAAAGAGAAATTGATTTTTGTATTGATTTAATCCCTAGTGCAACTCCTATTTCTAAAGCAGCTTATCGTATGTATCTTACAGAAAATCAAGAATTAAAGAGACAAATTAAGGAAATGAAGGATCAAGGATTTATTAGACCTAGTAAATCTCCTTGGGGAGCACTATGTTGTTTGTGAAGAAGCACGATGGAATGTTTCGTCTATGTGTAGATTATTGAGAGATTAATAAGGTGACAATTAAGAACAAATATCCATTACCTCGGATCAATGATTTATTTGATCAACTCCAAGGAGCTACCATATTTTCGAAATTGACTTAAGATCTGGGTATCATCAGTTAAGAATAAAAGAAGAAGACATTCCAAAGATAGCTTTTCAAACACAGTACGGACACTACGAATTCTTGATGATGCCTTTGGCCTTACCAACGCTCCAGCAGTATTCATGGAGCTAACGAATCATGTGTTCCATCCATATCTTGATCATTTTGTTATTGTGTTTATTGATGACATCCTTATCTGCTCTAAGACAAAGGAGGAACATGAATGCCATTTGCGTTATGTCTCCAAACACTAAAAGAACATTAGCTATATACAAAACTAAGTAAATGTGAATTTTGGTCAGAGGAAATAAAATTTCTTGGACATGTTACCTCAAAGAATGTTATAGGAGTAGACCCATCAAAGGTTGAGGCGATGCTGAAATGGAACCCTCCGACAACACCAGCAGAAGTTCGAAGTTTTCTGGGATTAGCCAGTTACCACCGAAGAATTATTCAAGATTTCTCAAAGATAGCATCTCCATTAACAAAACTAACTCGTAAGGAAACCAAGTTTATTTGGGATGAAAAATGTAAGATAACATTTGAAACCTTAAAGGAAAGGATGACACGTTATTTCTTATAGCTCTCGTCAATTAAAGTCCCATGAATCTAATTATCCAACTCATGACTTAAAATTGGCTGCGATTGTATTTGCCTTGAAAATTTGGAGGCGTTACCTTAATGGAGAACAATTTCATGTTCACTCTGACCACAAGAGTTTAAAACATTTTTTCTCTCAAAAAGAATTAAATATGAGACAAAGAAGGTGGATTGAATTTATAAAAGATTGTGATTTTACATTACATAACCATCTAGGAAGGAAAATATAGTTGCAGATGCATTAAGTCAAAAACCCTGAAGCGACCCTCTTTTATTTACATAATTTATACATCAATATTTATGTGTATGCAAAAAAAAAATTTGAAGTTTCATAAACCTCCATAACATTATCCAAGTTCCTGGGACCAATATAAAAATATTAGTGCACACAAATTCTCATAGCTTATATATATGAAGATATATAAACCCATTTTTCCTTGCGGAATAATTATGCAAAATGTACAAGCAAGAAATAAGTCCAAAACTATAATAGAAATCTTGTATGCAAGACCTTGCTTTTTAAATCAGAATATAGTACTAGATCTATAATTTTGCTTTGAAATAATTATTTAATAATTCATAAATGGTAAAGGATGTTGATGCTTGGCAAAATATTTTGCTAATGCATATGCATTCATAGTGATATGACTATTCATATAAAAGTAGTAATCTTTTGATGTACACTTTGGGTTATAAACCACTTTCTATACATTTTAAGATCATTTTAATGGGACTTAAATCTCTGGGACTATAGGTATTTAAATTTCAGATGGACATGCATGATTTCTTAAAATGAACCATATAAAGATTTCAACATAAGGGTGTTCAAATAATTGCACAAAAGTGGCACTAGCATATATGATTTATATGCAATGCACACTTGGTTCCAACAGGTATTTTTGGTCGCTTTCACTTGCTTAAGCAATTTAGAACCATACAACTTCTACTTGAACTACTTCTTAAAATTGATTTCAAATGTTCACTGGAAATTGTAGAGGAGATCACCTTCATTTATTTCTTTAAAATAGGATGATCACCTTACTGTTCAGTGCCTATTTTATATAGGTTAACATTACTAACATATATCAGTTCAGGTGCATCAACATTGATGGAACTTACAAATTTATAGGTACTATATTAACATAACATAATAAAAACTACTAAGTTCAGCCTTCAAATTACATATTCAAGCTTAAAACAAAACACACTGGCATGACTTCATTATTAACTCCTAACTACTCCTTATCAGAGCACTCCGAGCACTTTAACAACAATTAAGCAACCTTTCACCTGAAAACAATCATTAAGATGCCCCATCATAGTGAGACACCCTAATTGATTGCAAGCACAACCAAACAGTGTCAGACATGAAAATCTAGTATGAATAAATACATATAAATGCAATGAGTATGTTTACAAAGTCAATTATAAATTGATGTGCACTTTTACTTGATCACACATTTATGGGTCAATTACTGGATGCAATAAAAAGATTTCAGGTTTATAAGTTTATTTAAGTTCATCTTTTTCTACAAGATAACAACCTTTACTACATTAACAATTAACCATGAGAAAGATATCAATCATTTCATCCAGTTTACCCAATCCTAGTCCCTCTTCTAATGGTATGTTCACAGACTTATTTTCATTAAGTCCATAACCCATCTAGTTTATTAACTAATTTTTGTTTTGTCTTATCATCACACATTGAACACATGGGTGCACACTGTCTGGGTCCTTCAATTATGTTATCCCAGCACACAAAGGCCTATTGGGTTTAATCAAACCATGTGCATACTTGGCACATACCAGTGCACCAAGCAGATCAATGTAAACTGGTGTTAGCACCTCTCTTGACTGACTCTTTATTTATTTGTTAAATTTTCCATGTTCTAACCAACATTTTCTTTCTAACCCTTCTTTCAGTATGACTAATATTACTGAATATTTCCGTAATTTAATCACAATAAATATTTACACAAAAGCACATAATAAACATTTATCCATATTTCATGTAAATAAAACTATGATAAAATGACTGGATATTTACTTTCCTTCTGATTAAACAATGTATGATAATTCGGGTTTAAGCATTTCTTATGTTATCTATTCTACAAATTACTAATTACTTACTTTATTTTTCTACATATCATCAATTGCTGTATTGCTTGGATTAGGGATAATCTAGGGTTACCCTTTAGCCCTTATGTTTTTCCTTCCCAGTTATTTGTCAATCTTATATGTTTACTGGGTTAGAAAATCAACTTTTATGAATCAGCAGCTTAGCACATGGATCACCACTGCACCACTTATTCTTATAGACAAATGATCATGAGCTTGAATCTACTTATTCATACTGCTCAGTTATGCATTTCCAATCCATTTCATACAGCAAAAGAAGACATATGCATTCAGGGTTTAAAAGCTTTTTGGGTTCATCGAATATCAAAACATTAAAAGGGTAAAGCCACATTTTATATACATACATTCAAGCAGCAAATAACATAAATAATGACTGCCTAATTAGGACTTATTACCTAGAAAAAATGTTTTATACTCTCCAAACTTCTTTCCTCTCTTGATCTTATATTTTCCAAGTTGCACTTCTAATGTTTCTACTATTCCATTTATATACTATCTTCAGAGAAATATTGTATATTATAACCTTTTTCTCGAATGATTTACTACCATGTTATATAGCCAGACACTAGGGTTTTAGACCTACCAAATACCCATCCTATCCCTAGTATACTGCCATTTAATCATTTGAATATTTTTGACATTTTCCCTTGGTCCATACTAACAGATTTGATCGCCCCTTTTCCCTTTATTAAAATGGTCTTGTCCCTTTACTATGTATAGCAATAAGTTATCATGCAGATAGTATGACTTTAACTTGATATATACAGAAAACATATCAGATCATCAGGTTTTTATTTAAAACTATATACATTCAAATGCAACATAGGACTAGAACTATTTTCATCTATCTAAAATATTTATTCACTCATTTTTGTTTAGTAATATTTTTTTTTAAATTTTCCCTTATCCTATCTAATAAAACATAAAGAATGCAGGTAATTATTTATACTCATACACATGCATTCATACTTTTCATGTTAACACCCAAACATGCAAACATATAACTTCAGTATTACTTATATGTTAATATTGTCAAACTAGGGTTTCTAATTTGGGGCTACTACATACATTACCCCTTTTAGAAATTGTGTCCCACAATTTATAGCACCTTAACTAGGTACTTATAAATTAATCCTCAATCAGTTACCTACCGATTCATTATTTCCCAAGTTATCAACCAAACTTGTATTTATTCAAACAAAAATTATAACTTTTTCCATTCAAATTTCCAAAGAAGATAAAATTTGCTTTAGAAGATAATAACTATACTTACCCAAACAAATTTAGAATTCCAGCTATTAGGCATTAATCTGAAACAAATCAGGGTATTTAGCTTTCATTTTGTCTTCTACCTCCCATGTACAATCATTTGCATCCAAACTCCATTGCACTTTTACCAATTTTATTGCTTTATTTCTTAGTTTCTTCTCTTGCTTTTACACCAACCGGTTCTCTTTCATAAACCATGTATGATCTAATTTTTAACCTGGGTAGGAGAATCTAGAATAGTATTTTTATCATGTACCCATCTTCTTAATTGTGAGACATGGAATACATTATGTATCCCTTTAAATTCATCTGGCAATTTTAACTTACAGGCAACAACACCTATCTTTCCAAAATCTCATATGGCCCTACATACCTAGGACATAGTTTTCCTGCCTTGCCAAATCTCAATACCTTCCTCATTGGGGAAACCTTCACAAATACATGATCACCTATCACATATTCAATTGGTTTTCTTTTTCTATCTGTATAAGCTTTATGCCTTTCCTATACAGTTCTCATTCTCTGCCTACTATCTTTATCTTTTCTGTTGTCTCCTTGATTTGATCTGGTCCAAGCAAAACCCTTTCTCCTACATCTAGCCAACATTCAAGAGACAAGCATGGCTTCCCATATAAAGCCTTAAATGGAGCCATTCCTATACTTGTTTGATGACTGTTATTATAGGCAAACTCTGCCAAATATATATGTTCTTCCCATCCTCCACCAAAATCAAGTACATATGCTCTTAATAAATCTTCCAAAACGGTGTTCACTACCTTTTTCTGCCCATCAGTTTGAGGATGGTAGGCAGTACTTAGACACAAGTCTACTCCCATTGCTTCTTGAAAGCTGCTCCAAAACCTAGAAGTGAACAAACTGTCTCTGTCACTAATTATTGTTTTGGGTATGCCATGAAGTCTCACCACTTCTTCATAAATATTTGAGCTAATTTACTAGCATTTCTGTCTAATCTAAAGGGGGTGAAATCGGTTGTCTTTGTCAATCTATCCACTATTACCCATATATTATCATTTCCTCTTTTTGACCTTGGCAAACCCTCTACAAAATCCATGGATATACTTTCCCATTTCCATTTTTGCACTTCTAATGGTTAGAGCATTCCTGATGGTCTTTGGTAATCTGCTTTCACTTATTGACATGTGAAACATTTAACCAGATTTCCTTTCATTCCTTTCCACCAATATCCTCTCTTAATAATATGGTACATTTTTGTGCCTCCTGGATGAATGGTATACTTGGTTTAATGGTGTTCATCCATCACCTCATTTCTTAATTCCACTAGCTCGGGTACACAAATCCTTCCTTTATACCTGGGATACCCTTTTATATCTAATTCAAAATTTTCCTCTTCTTCACCCTGCAGCAATAAACCTTTCTTGTCTTTAAGAAATACGTCTTGATTTTGTAATCTTCCCACTTTGTCTGCCAGTGATGATTCAATGGATATCATACTTAACTTTCCATACTCAACCATGTCACAAATTTCACTACGTTTTCTACTTGACATCTCCATTTCACCAAGGATGGATAAGTTTTTAAATTTTTCAATCATCAATTTAGTCAGTTTGACATGTTGCCTACTCAAGGCATCTGCCACCATGTTTGCCTTCCCTGGTGTATATAATATATCCAAGTCATAGGCAGCCAAGAATTCAACCCATCTATGTTGCTTCATATTCAAATCTTTTTGTGGAAAGAGGTATTTAAGAGACTTGTGATCAATATATAGCTCAAATTTTTCCCCAATCAGATAATGCCTCCAAAGTTTTAAAGCATAAACAACTGCAGCCAGTTCCAAATCATGGGTGGTATACCTACTTTCACTAGGCTTTAATTGCCTGGATGCATAGGCAATGACTTAATTATTTTGCATCAAAACTGCCCCTAATCCAGACCCACTTGCATTAGTGTAAACCACTAGACCTTCATTTCCTCTAGGTACTTGTAAGATGGGAGCTTCAATCATTGCTTTCTTCAAAGTCTCAAAGGCTATTTGCTACCTCTCTGTCTAAATGAATGGTTGTTCCTTCTTGGTTAACTTAGTTAAAGGGATGGATACTATAGCAAAATCTTTTATAAACCTCCTGAACCTGCCATTCTCATAAATGATCTAACCCATGTCATTGTTCTAGGCTTGTTCCATGTCTGAGCAGCCATAACCTTGAGGATCCACTGAAATCCCTTTTGCTGAAATAATATGCCCCAAAAACTTTACCTCTTGTTGCCAAAAGTACATTTAGATAACTTTGATTTTAGATTGAATTGCCCTCAACCTGCTCAATACTTTATGTAATTGCATTTCATGCTCTTTGTCTGATTTTGAGTAAATAAAAATATCATTAATAAAAACTAAAACAAATTTATCTAAATAATCTCTGAAAGTTCGGTTTATTAAGTCAACAAAATAAGATGGGGAATTGGTTAAACCAAATGGCATCACTAAATATCATATAGGCCATATCTTATGTTAAATGTAGTATATTTTATACTTTCCTCTTCAACTTTCATTTGATGAAACCCTGAAGCCAAATCAAGTCCAGAAAATACCTTTGCTCCATTTAATTGATCAAATAGATCATCTATCCTAGGGAGCGGATACTTGTTTTTAACTGTCACTTTGTTTAACTCCCTATAGTTTATGCACATTCTCATAGATCCATCCCATTTTTTCATAAAAAATACTGAAGCATCCCAGCATGAATTGCTGGGTCTAGTAAACCCTCTATGCTCTGATTCTTTAAGCTGTTTTTTCAATTCCATTAATTCCATTGGACCCATTCTAGTAGACTTCTTGACAATAGGGTTAGCTCCAGGTATAAGCTTTATTAGAAATTCTACTGATATATCTTGAAGAACCCCATTTACTTCTTCAAAAACATGAGTGTATTGATTTACTATATGTATTTCTTCCAAACAAATGCCCTTTTCCTCTTTACTTATGTTCCATATATTTCATGAGCAAGTGTCTTTGGAAATTTCACACATGACTATTATTGACCGGTTGCTTTCATTCTTTAAGGAAATAGTAGACTTTCCTAAATCTATAATAGCTTTATATTTATGTAACCAGTCTACACCCAAAATTATTCCTATCCTAGGATATTCTAACACATGCAAATCAGATGTGAACATACATCCCCCTATATTAAGCTCTAAACCCACATATTTCATGGCGAATATACTAGAACTTCCTATAGGACTCTTTATAATCAAAGGCCTATCTACTATCATACAAACAAGCTCTAGTTTCTGGACAACATCATGGGAAATAAGGGAGTGTGTAGCACCAGTGTCATACATCACAACGACAGGAAAATATTTAATGAAAAGTATACCTTCAACCTGTCCTGATTCTCCTGCTATAGCACCTTCATTTTCCTTTTCTTTGCCTTCTAACTCCCCTACTTTAGCCTGCACTTTAAGTGGTTCTGGGCAATTCCTCTTAAGATGTCCTTCTTTTCCACAATTATAGCACTTGAATGCAGCCACTTTTCCTGCTAAACATCTAGACTTCATGTGGCCTTCCTTCCCACAATTGAAGCAGAATATCCTCCTCTTCACTTCTTATGTGTTAGCTCCTTCTGTTTTCTTGACAACAGCTTCTAGTTGCTTTTTGTCATATGGATGTTCCTTGTTTTTGCCTTTATTGTTAGCATTGGCATTCTTAAAAAATTTGAATTTCTCTCTTGCATTATCATGTTGTTCATGTTTTAGGGTTAAATCCAAAACTTGATCAAAAGTCTTCTCAACATAAGGTAGCATTGCTTTTGCTAAATTGGCACTCAACCCTTGAACGAATCTTCCATTCTTTGCAACATCATCAGCTATCAAGATTATTCCATACTTAGCAAACTTTTGAGTATACTTTGTTACACTCATAGTTCCCTATCTGAGTTTGATAAATTCTTCCAACATCATCAGCTATCAAGATCTGCCTGAAATGGACATGTAAAAAATGCCTCATGATATTGAATTTTTTATATTAAATCAATAAATGATTTCAAGGATTTCTTTTTATGGTAAGCTTCTTACTGTAAAAAAAATTGGAGTCAAAAACTATTTTTATCATAGAGAAATAACATCAAACATTTTGCCGAAAAACTGGCTGAAAAACTGAATTTAGAAATTTGAAACGCTTTTTAAATGTTTCAAACTCTGAAGTGTGTCAAAACAGAACTTTTATAGCATTTCTGAAGCACTGCCTTTTCTGAATTACTTATGAAGTATTCTAACAAGCTCATAACTTTTAACAACGCATCTGAAACGTCGCAGTATCCGTTTTAAACCATTCTAAACTACCCAGAACTTTCTGTAGCATATGTGAAGCGTTGTCTTTTCTCTGAATTGATTATAAAGTACTTTAACACGAACAGAACTTTCCATAACACGCTTGAAATGCTGTAGATAGCATCCTAAAATCATTATAAACCACCCAGAACTTGTCATAGCATTTCTGAAACGTTGTCTTTTCTCTGAATTATTTATAAAACACTCTTAACATGCCCAGAACTTTTCATAATGCTTTCTAAACGCTGAAGTTTTATTTTTATTGATGTTGAAACTTTTTATAGCACTTTTTCAAATGCTATCCTTTCCTTTTCTTTTTCTTTTAGATTTTAATCTTTTAAGAAGTGGCTTTTACGTTCTTTTTAACATAGATTGGAATAATTTTGAGGTAGTTTTGGGTTTATCTTAAACCCTTAAAAATATGGACTTGAAAAGTAATTTAAGTTTACTTGTGAGATACATTTTATTAATTATATTTCTTCGATCGGGTGCGGTATAAGACAATAGATCTTGGGTAGTGCACTATTACTCTATGTTGGTATTGAGCCGAGTAGAGTACATCCCTACTTAATGACGGGATGCCGACCACAATAGGATAAAATATTCTGACATATAAACCAAGTCGAGGGTATGGTTTAGATTCATAACTATATATATATGATAAATTATGGGTTTTTGATGGAATGAAGTTATCATAAATTTGTTTGCTCGAAGTCTTCCTTGATTTTTGTTTTAAACTTTGGGTTGACGAAACCTTTGAAGAGAAGAATCATGATGAAAATGTAATACAACCCATTAAGAAATGACTTGAAAACTAAGCTTAAATAGTTATCTCACTAGGTCTGTGTTGCTCCTGATGCTACACTTAAAACTTTTCAGGTTAAGATGGTTAGTTGGATGCTTTGAAGTTAATACTTTTATTATGTATATTATCTATTTATGTATCCCTATGTATAATTATTTAATGACTAGCCTCTTGGATCTTTGTAACCATGTTCTATGATGGCATGATTGTATAATAGCTATTCCGTTTAAAATCATGTACTATGAATGACTTTATATTCTGACAAGCTTTTGTCAAGTTGTGATACTGTTCTATTAGCACCATGGCTTATTTGTGGCACCACTGCTTCTGGGTAAGTGCACCAGAGCGGGGGTGTTACAATGTATAAAGGCAATAACCTCTTAAGGTTAGATCAATAGAAGCAGTAAGTCTCTTTCATGTTATAAGGAAAACAGTCTTATTGCAACCATATTAAGGTGACTAGGCAGGGGTGGAGATGTAGGTTTAAAACACAAGTCCAGACTCAAGCAATAAAGATAACTTCGATGAGCATATGGACAATACAATGCGACCTCGATCCATCCAATACCATATCAAATGATATTTCATGTCTTCAAAGCACCTTGATACCATCGATACGATACGAACATATTGACACTATTGATATGCCTTATCGGCTCGATCAATAAAACTGGCTTGACACATAAATCGTGTGAAAATTGTTTTATTGCTATGTTTAGTAAGACCTTTCACCTACTGTATCTTATTGGCAAAATGTTATAGGTTATTGGAAAAGAAAAAACATGAGCAACACTCAAACTTTTCAGTTCAGAACATATGAAAAACCACATTAATCATCATTGATTGACGCATTAACTAGCTAAGTCAATCACACTTAAGAAAACATAGTAATTAGGAAAACCATGGAAAAAATCCTTCAAATTCATAAGTAACCGAAGGTATCCCCTTCTGCCAAATTTCAAATCAAAATAATGTATTTAATTATTTTTAAGAATTAATCTCATAATTAACTCTTAATCGAACTTAAGAAATTTATATAATACTCCTACATGCTGAGAAAATTATGAAACTTGGAACTCATTTTCAAAGTTATGTTTTACAGAACAATAAAAATTCCACTACAACCGGAGATGTAAAGCTTCGGGTTTTGATTGAAAACCTAATTAATTTCGTTCATAAACAACCATATTTAATCCAAGCAAACAATAGTTTCATCTTAGGAATGTCAGAGCATTAAAATATTCAAAAAACAAAATTAGACCATAAATCCAACTTGGCTATACCATATAACCGAAAACAAACAGGCGTTTAAGTTTAGGATGAGAATGCTGAGATTTGGTGCAGCTTTAATTCTCTTGTCTTTTCCTTATGTTTTCTTTCTTCTTCTTCCTAGTGATGGCCAACCTCCACTATGCTTTGCTTAAGTTTGAGAAAAGAATAAAAAAGTGAAAAGTTATCTTTATATATGAGATTATGTGTTTTCCATTTTACCTCTTACATAAACTCTCTTCTTATATTTAATGGAATTAATTAGTTAATAGGTTGAACCATATTATTATTTATTATGCACAAATCTCAACTCAATATCTCACTACATTATTTTTATCTAATTCATCCAATTAAATTTTCCGAATAATATATACAGAAATTTACTAATATTACAATTATCTTGTCTTTGTGCTTAGTTATTTTCAGCTATCCAGATTGACACGCCCAAACGATTATCGAGGTGAATTTCCCAAAGAAATAGTCTGAAGGTCCACATATCTAATGTGGATGGCACATTGGGATATAAGTCAAGTAAACAAAGATGAACATCGCCAACAAGCTCACTAAGTGAGGATTGACCTAAGCCAATGCTTCGGATCGATACAACTCTATAATGAACCAGTTGAAAGTTCAAATTCAACTAACATCACTTTGTATCTCTCCAACGACAAGGCAACGTGATAAACCACTACAGAGCCAAGCCAGGAATGACAAAAGGGAGTTGTTAGAGGGTTTGCACTCTCAGTTCCCTCGACATAAGGGATCAGTGCCGATCTTTATCATAAGGGTCGGTACTGATACTTGACTTACTGGGAATATGGGCTAGACCTCTTGATTTGACTCCTTCAAATATTTTCTGACTTTTCCAGGATATTTTTAGGAATCTATATCTATAAATAACAGTTTCCTATAAAAGAAATAAATATTTTGATCAATTGTTTACTTTATTTTTATAAGTTGTGGATTCATATTGATAAGAGACACTGTAATCCACAAATCAGCAATAAAGTATTCAAAACTTCAAAATGGATGTTGACTAAACAACATCGAATCACTATAAACTTTAGTATCTTTATTTATTTATTTTTTGTCTGTGTGGAATTTAAGTCATCACTCAAGACAGAATTTGGCAATCCTAATAAGCCCTACATATGGTTTATAACCGGTTTTCAACGTCTTTGGACCACGGAGATAGTCACCCTAAGAAACTGGTAACTACTGACCTCGAGTCTAAGACCTTGCCAATCACAATTCAATTTTGGACTTTACTATGTCGGTTACTTTTGTACCTTTACTGTATATTTGTTATTGTTGTTATCTTTCTTCCATTTACTTCAATTTATTCTCTTCACAACTAGTGAATATAATGCCAATTTTTTGTGCTCACACAAAATATATTTTTCAATGCAAAAAGCCACTGATGATGCTCTTAGGTGTGTAAATCGGGCATTAGGAACATATGTGAATTTATATCTAGTCCTGTAAGGATTTCAAGCAAACCCAAACTAAATTTTAACTCAAACACCCTTCGTGAAAAAAAGCAACGTACAAACAACAACAAAATCATTAAACAATTTGAACAAATAAAATATTGTATATATAACTTAATTCAAATCTTAGGGTGCGTTCTTAACCAACGCGAGCGGGGTATTTGAGCGGGGTATTTGAACGTGGTACTGTAGCGAACGGGGAAAGTGTTTTTAGCTGCGAACGGGGTATTTGAGCGTGGTATCTGAGCGGGGTATTTGAGCGTGGTATTTTTAAAATAAGATATAAATAGATTTGATTTGACAAGTACGAATACAAATACAGATACAGTTTCTAATACAAATACAAGTACAGGTACAGTTACAGATACAAAGACAAATTAGCGCATACCAGCAGCAACCAACCCATCTCTAATGTTATCTCGAACTAATGGCATTTCTCGGTATCCATCTGGGTGTACACGTTCAGTGCCTCTATTCGTCGTATTTCTCATACTGTAATATTCCGCCAAGTACTGATCGGAAATTAGTTCAGGATCATCATCAAAAGCCATAAAATCAGGGTCACCGCTATTATATTTGCGTATGAAATTGTGTAAGGCCATTGTAGATACGACAACTTTCACTTGAGTGTTGAACCGAAATGTAGGCATCTTGTTGAGAATGGTAAAAAAAATTCCAAATGCCAAATGTTCTTTCGACGGCCATCCGTAAACTCGAATGGTAGTAATTGAACACTTCATTGGCCGACTTTGGTTGATTCATGGTATCACGGAAATGTGGAATATGGTACCTCATATTTCGATATGGCGGTAAATATTCAGTCTGTAGTGGATAGCCTGAATCAACCAAATAATACTGTCCAGCTGGAGGGTTAGGAAAGTTAGAGCTTCTATCGTTTGTAACAGCATTAAAAATTCTACTATCATGTGCAGTCCCTTCCCAACCAGCCATAACATACGTAAATTGTAAATCGAAATCACAAACCGCTAATATATTTTGAGTTGCAAAGACTTTTCATCCGATATAAGGGATAATTTGATCAGCGGGTACATGTGCAGATACGTGTGTACCATCTATAGCGCCAATACAGTTTCTGAAATACAGATAATACCGGGTTGAATTTCTGATGTGATGTGGAACAGTATTAAATTGTTGGTTCTCCTGGATTTATTACATCTGCAGCGGGTAATTGAAAAGCGTTTAGGACATCATGAAAACAAACGGAAATTGTGCTACCTGATCATTGAAATCTTTCTTGAAGTTATCTATTTGAAAGCCCAGTAGTCATTGTATAAATGAAAATTCCAACCATTTCGATGATACAGATTTCTGGTCTGGAAACGAGACCATGATGTTGCAGCTTTTCACATAATGCGTGAAAACAAAATCTTTTCATTCGAAAATTATTTTGACAACGGTTTTGATGACCATTCAAAATTTCGTTGATCCAAGATAAGCCAGTGAACTCCGAAGTATTAATCCGCGTCATATGATTTCTTCTTTCATTCTTAACCAGATAAACACCGTAAAGCTCAATCAAATCGTCATAATCGGAAGATGAATTGGAGTTAGACATTAATCGAATAAGTAGAAAGAGTTGAAGAAGTTGTTGAAGTAGTTTTGTGAAAGGTGTTAAAGATAGAGTGGGTGATTTATAGGGAGGCGGACGCGTACAACGCCAACGGCTTGACTTTCAACTTCCAGCGGACGTTCCATTTGACAGTGGTAAGTGGTGCTTGCGTCCGACACATCAGACGCTACAAAAATTCCCAACATGGCAAAATAAGGCTGCAAACGCACCCTTAAAACAGAAATAAATGAACAAAAACGGATAACTTGCAACATTACATCAGATAACAAATCCTGTTATAAAATTAACACGTTTACATCAACTGAACTTGCTAATTTACCAACAAATAGCATATAATTACCCAATGCAGAGCTAATGAATCATGCAAACGGCAGTATCCAAAACATACGCAGAGATGATCCATTGCACATACACAAAAGAAAAAGGATGATATTGCTACTATGAGAAATGTCACAAAAGAAAATGCACAGACACAAAACTTATCAAACTTGAGAAGTTCTAACCAAAACGAAAAAGGATAATATTGCTACTATGACTAATGTCACAAGGAGTGTCATACAAAAGTCAGCATATACGATGATAGTAAATTACATAAACACGTAAATCCATGACTAACCCCATACAATCATTTTGCAGCAGCAGCAGCTTTCTTTGGGGTCTTCCCTGCAGCCTTCTTCTTTGGTGACTTAACTGCACCCTCCTCCTTAGCAGCGATCTTCTTGGGCAAAAGCACTGGATTTATGTTAGGCAACACTCCACCATGTGCTATGGTCACTCCACCTAGCAATTTTCCCAGTTCCTCATCATTTCTTATTGCAAGAAGAAGATGCCTTGGAACAATACGGCTCTTCTTGTTGTCTTTAGCTGCGTTTCCAGCTAGCTCCAAAACCTGTTCAAGATCGCACCTTTATTAACACCAAAACAGCGACCTAAACTTTAAAAGAATGAAAGAAAGAAAATAATAGTATGGCAGACCTCGGCGGCGAGGTATTCCAGAACGGCGGCAAGATAAACAGGGGCTCCAGTACCAACACGCTTTGCATAGCGACCCTTCTTCAAGTACCGGCCAAGACGACCGACGGGGAACTGAAGGCCGGCCTTGGTTGACTTGGTGACGGTCTTCTTCCTTGGTCCACTTGGTCCCTTTCTACCTCCGAATCCCTTTTTTGATTTTCCACCGGCTTCCATTGCCTTGTACTATGTTTTGAGAATGAAATTAGGTTTTGATTTGATTTGGGGGAAAAAGTGGCTCGATGGGAATTTTGAAGAGGGGGACGTTGGGCTTTATAATGCAGACTGAACGAGTGGCGCGGATAGCTGGCGTGAACCGTTGGATACGATATTTTATGGATGGCGACGATTTGTTTGAATATCGTTGTCCGCGGTGTTGAGGTTGGCCAATAGAAACGAGTGTTGGGTAAAAAAATGAAAAAAATATAAAATTGCGGGGACTTTGAGATGGCGCCATTTTTTCGCTGTGGCGTGTGGTCCTGTGGATAACCTGTACAGAATGACCATGTGCCTTTTTTGGTTAACTCATGTTCCTTGTTCCCTTGTTTACTAAGTTAAGCTAATATTACCGCACAACGGCGAGAAAACCGACCGTTAAAGTGTTCAATACGAAACAAAAACTATTTGTTAAAACATATTTCAAGTTAGATTTTATTTAAAACTTATATGGTACTTTAAGAGAAAATGAAAGTAATTATCAAAACAGAAATTCAAGTAAACTGAAATTTACACATAAACCAACTTGAAACTAAGAATATAGTATCATTATATTGATTCGAATCAGTCACAAACACATACATACATTTTATTATATATCAAGTAAGATCAATGTAATATTAATACTTAGCTATTTTGCAACTCTAAACCAATTAATGATTGAGGAAATAAAAAAAGAAACAAAACAAATATAAGTTTAAACCATATCACCATATCAATGAATATTTAGTTGAATTAAAAAAAAAGGCAAAAGTAAGATGTAATAAAAAAATCCCAAAATATTAAACTAATTTTGTACAAGTAATAGAAATCCAAAGAAAAGTTGTAAGATCAAGGAAGCAACCCAAAATAAAAAACTGGACCACAGTGAAAAGATAACTGAACATAAATCAAATATGTTCAGAACTTTCAAATATATAACAGCGAAAGATTCTGAAAACCTCGACGTCATTTGATCAGAAATAAACGATTATATGAAATATTTTCAGCTTTGTTTCAGGATTAAAGAGTCAAAGAGTTGATATCTGAATTCAAGCAAACTCATATGAATAATTCTGCATTTTCTATTGACATCACTGAGAATAAAAAAATCGACATTATAAGCAACTTGACTAAAAGTGAAAATTTACAACACAATTATGGAAATAAATAAAAAGGAATAACATCTGAAACTGTCAAAACTAAAAAAAACAACGATTAACATCGATAGGAATATTCAAAACCAATCTTGTTACGGCATGGTGCAGTTCATAGGTAACATAGATCATGCATGCAAGCGTAAGCATTGCATAAATTATTCCAATGGATGTTCTACAAATATCCACAATGCAATTAAAACCACATAAGCATGGATGTTTCTTTAAATAGTCCAAGAGTATCAAATTAAATACTGCTACAATAATTCAATAATACAGAGAACAAACTGAACTGAAATCAAAGTAAACGCTACGCTTCTGCTAGTATTTGGAATGTTGGCACACAAATCTATAATCAATTATATTCATTTATGCATTGCATTTTCAGCCCAATCAAATGTTCAGTGAGAGAAAGACTTGAACTTGTGAAACGTTATTGCCTTCATAACAAGATTACAGTGCTTCCTCATACAAGTGGAAGATGAGTTTATCGTCCTTGATATCATCATCCAACACTACAGTTCCACCCTTAGCTGCAAACAAAGGTAAGACCATTATCCTTTTCTAAAGTTCCTGTAATTTAGGACATAGCTTGCTTCTGTTAGTGTGATAAAAGTTTTTTTTTAAGAAAAAAAAAAACTTGATACCAAGTGTCTATTTAAATAGTAGTAGTAGTAGTCTCATCTGTTCATGTTCTCTCAAGCTCGTCTCCATTTTGACATCTCTTCTAAACCCATACATCGAATGGTACAGTCCCATATTCCCATATAACTTATATTGATCATTTATGCCTTAAAAGTATATGTTTTTAACCTAACATTGTTGATTTAATTTAAGAAAAAAATAATCCGATCAACCTTTTCATATTAGTTTTGCTAAAGAGAATGCTAAAAAGCATTAATTTAGCTGTCATAGAAGAAAATAGTGTGACTTAACACAGAACTATTGTTCATTAACACTAAATTCAAAAAAATTAACGGTCGAAGAGCGCTATGCACTACATCAGAGTTTGTACGAAGCTTAAGCAGGGATTTAACTGCACAGTGTCAAAGTTGAAACTAATAGTATAGCTTGTAACAGCACATTGATATATGTGTATGTGTATGAACGTTTGTGTGCACAACTATGTGATATTTTGAGCTATGGAAAAAAAACATGCATTTCAGGCTTATCGACATATATTTCAGATGTGTGTATCTTTATATATGCATTCATCCAAATATCAATATTTATCTGTTTTTCAGATATAGATACAAGTGAAGTTCGGATTTCTTTAGATATCCATTAACAACTTTAATGTATATGCCATGTATAATAGGGGATAATGTACTAAATTGATCCTCATGATTGGACTTTTCAAAACCGCATTTAACCTTTTTTTTCAAATGCAACACATTAAGGATTGGAGTTAAAATGCAAAAGTTAGAGTTAGTATTAAATTATATGATATACATTTTAAAAATTATTCCATTTCTCAAACAAAAAATGTTAAATGGATTGTACAAGATAAATTGTCGTTTTAATTTAAAATTTACAAGTAAAAAATAGTACTTTGAAATACAAGACATAAAATTAAAATCAAGTGGTTGGAGTTGAAACATATCACAAGTTGGTTGTATATAAAAGTTAATTGTTAGAACTGACATTATAGCAACGTCACGATATATTAAATTCAAGCAATGAGAAGTTTTGACTCATAGCTGTAATTGTGCAAGTTCATGCAAAACAAGCATATCACCCCGTTTGTCTTATGGAACAAAACTGTATGACTATGTATAGTCAAAAATTCATTAAATGTAGGTTAATCAAGAGGTAGTTATATTACATATAAGTAGAAAACTTAATTGCATATATTCAATCTTTGGTGAGTCAAATCCAAGAAATAGCTTGCTAAATTTAAGTGATGTTATTCCTGTTGGACGACAATCTTCTAATAAGGGCTCAACTGATTCCTTAATGATCATCGATGCAGCTTAGAGACGGAATGGAAACAAGAAAAGCAAAAAATTAAATTGCAACGGACATATATTATTCAGTAAACTCAAACAAAGAATATAATAAATGTTGGAAGATATAATTTGTAACAACCCGGAAAATCCGAGCCAGTTAAAAAATTTAATTTGGCTATTTTAGTGGATTTTAAATATTTAAAATAAATTATTTTAAATAATTATGATGAAAAGTATGTTTGAATCGATGTTTGAAAATAAATATATTTATTTTAAATTATAAACAAGGCCTAAAATGGCGCGGCAGTTTCAAAATTTGAATTCGAACTTTGACTGACTGTACCGGGCGCAAAATAAAACGGATTTTAGTGAAACCAAAAATATTTAAATCTGTTTATGATTATCTTTCTAACGAATCTGAAAAATTGAAGTTTCGTAGCGGAAATCAAAAGTTATGGCCAAATGGATTTTCAGAAAGGTCGTTATAGAATTTATATAGCCCGTGAAAATAGCCATTTTGCAAACGACCTCAGAATTCGACGAAACCACTTTTGTTCGATTCGGGATGTCAAACTATTGCTAGGTTTCAAATTCCATAATTTTGAAGTTAATATGTGAGCGTGGTGAAGGAAAATGTGTTTGGTTGATTTCAGTTAAATTGGATCGACCAGAAAATGGCCATTTTTCAAACGGTCTCAGAATTCGATGAAACTAGTTTTGTTGGGACCGTATCGTCAAAAAATAGCTAGATTTATTCTTTTTGAAAATTTTAGGATCAGTATGTGGCCCCGGCAAATTGAAATGTACGTTCAAATTAAATATTGAATGTTTTATATTTTAATCTGAAGAAAAACTGACAGAAACAGTCGAATGGGCCTACAAAACATATCCCATTGTGTTCGAAATGGGAGTATTTAGCTAGGGACGACAGTCGTTGGGTTTGGATTGGAGTTCGTTTTAGAAAACCCTATTTTAAAATTAAATATAGTACGGGCCAATCAAATTTTTCCTTTCATAAATTAATTTTATAAAAAAAATCTAAAAAACCCGATAACTGCTCTCATCGACGGCAACTATCGTTTTCCCCTTCCCGGCCACTTTCCGATCAATCCACGCACTAAAACCCTACGCCCCTTTGCAACTTTTTGAAGTACTCCTCGCGCTCTTCAAATCCGTACCACCCTCACCCTCCCTCACTTCATCGTCATCGAGAACGAGGTCCTCAAATATCCGATCTTCATCGCGTCACCGCCAATGATTCAGGCCATCAAGTGGGGCCCCCTTACAATCGACAGGCGTGCCTTTCCAGGCTCTAGGCCATGGTCAAGCCCGATTCCAACATCGTGCAACCGTTTGTGCTAAAAATCAAAACCTAGTTTTGAAGAAATTGTTGAAGGTAACGGCCAGGTTTTATTTTAAAGGCCATAACATTTTAAGTGTTGCAAACCATGATTTTCAAATAAAAACCATATCTTTTTGTTGTGTTGTCGAAACCCAGTGAAACAAGAGACACCGGGACCGTGCGGACGTCTTCTACATTTTAGAAGAGACCGGATATTTTTCTAAGCCTTCTGCAATTTTTGGAGGAGTGGAACCCAATGTGAGATTTCTAATTTATAAACGATATGGAAAACAACGATGTATAAATTATATAGTCGAAGTATGAGTTATATAAGCGTTGTATAAGTTGTATGTTCGATGTATAAGTTATATATGCGTTGTAAAAATGATATATGCGTTGAAAAGAATTGAAATGATATTGAAATTAAATTGAAATATAGTTATATACGTATATCTATATATAACTATATATATACTCCCCTCATCCACAGACCATGGACGATATATATTGGTTGTGATATTGTTTGGATTATTGGTTGATGTGAAATTTGGTGAATATCATGAATGGTTGATTTGAAATGATTGATTGTGGTTGAAATCCCAATAGGATTAGTATATGGGAAAATTCGTCTGCGTACGAACTAGATATTGAAAATCCCTACTGTCAAAAGCTACGAGACTTTAAGGTAGAGCGAGGAGTCGTACTAGGGACGGTGCCAGTTTTAACTACCCTGCCGTTATGCTGCCGAAATTTTCAATAATATTCTTAGAATTATTTTCATGTGTTGAAACTATATTCATGTGTTGAAACTATATTCATGTGTTGAATAGAAATTCATGTGTTGAATAAATAATTTGAAAGATAAAAATAACATTTTATCACATATGTAGACTATATAAATTATTCATGTTTTAAATAAATTGTTTTAACAATAAAAATCACATTTTTATTATATATATATAAACTATATTCATGTTGAAACCATATTCATGTGTTGAATAGAAATTCATGTGTTGAATAGAAATTCATATGTTGAATAAATTCTTTGAAAGATAAAAATGACATTTTATCACATATATAGACTATATAAATTATTCGTGTTTTAAATAAATTGTTTTAACAATAAAAATCACATTTTTTTATATATATAAACTATATTAATGTGTTGAAACCATATTCATGTGTTGAATAGAAATTCATGTGTTGAATAGAAATTCATGTGTTGAATAAATTCTTTGAAAGATAAAAATAACATTTTTATCATATATTTAGACTATATAAAATAATCGTGTTTTCAAATAAATTGGTTTACAATAAAAATAACATTTTTGTAAAATATATGAATTGTTAAAAATAGTGATGTGTTGAAGTAAATGTTTGCTGGATAAAAATATCATTTTTATCAAATATATAAAATAAATATTTTTTTGAAATCGAAGAATGAGTTGTATATATATATAATTAAAATAAATCGAATAACGAAACTGCAGTTCGTATTTTGAAACCGTGATTTCAAACGTTTAGTGCGGGAGATCCGTCCATCGGATTTTCCCAAAAATGAAATCATTAGGTTCGCTTTGGTAATATCTTTCCGACGACACCCACTTTGTAAAGATCCAACGGTTGGATTGTCTGGAATGTTTAATTCAAATCTGAAGAAAAACAGCGCCAGAATCGATTATATTCATATATAAATATAATTAAATTAAATCGAATAACGATGCTGCTGTTCGTATTTCAAAATTGTAACTTCAAACGATTGTACCGGGAGATCCAACCATCGGATTTTCCCAAAACTGGACCCGTTGGATTCATTTTGAAAAGATCTTTCTAATGATATAAAATTTGCAAATATCCAATGGCAGATTTTCAGATATGTGTAAATCAATTCTGAAGGAAAACAGCGCCACGGCCGCGTTATGGCCTGAAGCGTCGTTTGAATGAATTGGCTATTTTTAAATAAATAAAAATAGCGATAAATTGTGATAAAATATTATAAACGATATGGAATGGAAATAAACTGAATTTGCGTGGTTTATTTGATATTTGATGGTTGAATGTATTTGGCGTGAAAATTACATTAAAGAACAGAATTATTGATGTCGAATAATTTAACCATTGAAATGAATTGATTTGAGATTCTAAATATACGTGAATTGTTTGAAAAGGCTGAGTTAATTCTCATTTCAAATAATTGATCGACGATTAGAAGTCGAAGATATGAAGATGGTGCAAGATCGATGATCTTCACGTCGAATGGAGGGGTGCTACTGATGCTCATGATAGGAGTAACTACCTTGAAGGGGCTGAAGTAGTAGCCGTCTGGACGTACATGTTGATTGTACGGATGTGCGAGGTATAAGGTGCCTTCGGTTTCGTTCAAACCCAGAACGGACTTGTAAATGGACTGTGTATCTGATATTGGATATCATTCTGTGTGATTGATGGATATCGGTTGCATGGAATGGTTTGCCTGTGTGGCATGCTAAGGTGCAAACGATCAAAGCTTTTGTTGAAAAGCAGAGCTTTGTGGTTGATGATCAAAGCATGGCTTTGAATAGCTAGCTTTGTTTTTAGTGTTGTTTCGCGAGCCTCACACCCCGGTATGAGCCAGAAACGGAAGAAGGACATCAGGGAGGATATGCGTTTCCTTCTAGCTAGGAGTGGTGGTTTGGGTTTTGCACGCCCGGGTATTTTACTTCTGTGGATGATGGAAAGCGAGGCCTCGGTTTCTTCGGTCTCTTCGGAGCCGATGGTGTGGCCGGATATGATCGGTGATGCCCCATAGGGCGGGGAAACGCAGTGTTCAGGAATTTTAATCCACATCTAGTGGACCGGCCCTGACGATCCAAGGCTTGCCTGCGCGCTTGCCTGAGACACAGGCTAGAGCGTCTCGAACTCGGTAAGGATGATCCCTTGCCTTGGTTCATGACGGAAATCCAATTTCCAAATATGACACCATGCGGTTTTGATTGTATACCTATATATCGCGACATGATATATGGTACTCATGCCGTCTATGATTGATAGTTATGATTGAAATTGTTTTTGAAACATATAAACACTGGTAATAATATCAAATGCTTTTGTTTTATTCGTATCAAGCATATTTTGGCCATTACAAGGTAAAACTCTATCCTCCGGTTTGTGTTGCATTGTGTGATGGGAACTGAGTCTTATAATGGCTTCATTTTTATAAAAAGCATTGCAATGTTTAAAAGATTTACTTATTTTAAAGCACTGGCAATCCAATGGAGTAAACTTGTCCCGCGAAAGTGGCGTGGTCCTGTGATTGTCCATAATATAGAGTAAGTTAAGTAGATTTCTCATACCAGTCCCATGTCTGACTCGTAGTTTCACTTGCAAACTCCGGTGCCCCTTTTTCTACATGGGCAGCCTTGTATTCTGGTTTTAGCAGGCTCTTTCTGGGTAGCTGGAGCTGAAGATGGATTCTATCATTTATCTCTTTTTATGTTGTTCAGCTCTTATTGTATATATTATGTTTTGTTTTCCGATGTTGACATTTATGTATAGCTGAACTGTATTTGTACTAAGTATGATCATGTATACTATGTAACTCTGATGATTATGTTTATCCAGTGTATTCTATTGTACATTATCTAGTGTATTTATTTATTTTTGTTCTGCTGTTATCTGTTTATGTGTTATATTCCAAAGATTATCCTTAACACCATCGTACGGGGTTTTAGGGTCGTCACATAATTGAAGGCCAGATTATGATCTTTTAAATAGTTCCTCTGGTATAATCTTTATGGAAATGGAATCCACGTTATTCTTTAGTAAAAATGCTCTGCCTTACAACAGGACATGCCAGTAAAGTTCAGGTCAAATTACATTTGTGTTACACTCGATAGGAAAGTGAAAGCAAGGTCAAAAGCATCAATGACAACAGGATTATGCCAAAAAAAGGTAGATAAGATTTCAAACACCTTAAATCATGTCTTTAGCACACTCTCTATAATACCAATAAGAGTAGAATATAAGATTTGCCATGATACATCCATGGTCAAAATTTCAAAGTAGAGTCGTAGCTCTTTGGAACAAACTGAATCAAATGTTGTACGATATTTATTTGTAGGAGAAGGCTTTTACATTGGCGCATTCAAGGTGTTCTATTTAGCAGTTTACAGTATTTTACATCTCAATATAACAAGAAATTTATATATGTTATTAGAGAACTAAAAATGCATACAGATATCTTACTTCAGCAATGTAAGGCCAGAGTTTGCTCAGTTGATTGTTCAACCACTTCAC
This sequence comes from Allium sativum, assembly GCA_030737875.1. Classification (NCBI taxonomy): domain Eukaryota; kingdom Viridiplantae; phylum Streptophyta; class Magnoliopsida; order Asparagales; family Amaryllidaceae; genus Allium; species Allium sativum. The sequence goes on along the minus strand of CM060922.1, from coordinate 267,792,754 downwards.
CTACACAGCAAATGAAAGAGGGGGAATTAAGGAGGAATGTCATTTACATAGTTATCCTAAACATATCGTTTATTCCATAATTTTAGGATTGTTGTCTGAAGTAAGCCACATACGAAAAACAAATATGCATGCAAAATGAATCAGATAGGTTGATCATAATTTTATCTTATAAACGCAGTTAGTCCTTACTGCACACATGACAAAAGATTAAAAGGTCAAAAGGAGAGAATATGAAAAAACCATATAATAAATTTGATACCTTACCTGTTCAAATACAGGAAATGAAACCCACTTTGGGGAGTTGTCACCACATAATTTTCTCAAATCTTCTTGGTTTAGCGAAGCCAAAAGTTTAATATTAGCAGCGTAGAAAAGGAAAAGGGTGCTTACAATTAAAATAAATTATTATCCAACGCTGGTATCATTTGAAGAAATATTCAATAATCATGAATCCAAAATCTATGTACAGAAGGAACCACATAAGTTATCCATGACAAGGGAACAACAAGTCCATTGTGTCTACTATTTTAAAGTAGAATGGGTATATATAACAGTAAATCATTTTGCCAACTTCCATTATGTCAGATTATTGTTTTGACTTTGTCATTGGGAATATCAAGATTTTGAAATGTAGCTTCTACAAAATCAATGTTTATCTATGCCCAATGTCTATTATTAGAAGCACGCAAAGTTTGTGGTGTGACACTTAATGGATGCTCAGTCCAACTTTTTTGTGAGATATTGTTGCATTTTATGGTACAAATAAGCTGTTTATTGTGGCTATCAAGTACGTCCACTTGGAGTTTTCACATCCCTAAACTATAATTTTGCATACAAATGTTGACTAACACTTGATACGCTATAGAATATTGGAGTAAACAAAAAAAACTTCACCTATAGATTCAGATAAAATACATATAATATGCGTATTATCAACAAAGATATGAATGACCACTAATCTAGTGATGTGAGTCGATGTTTTTTTATTTCTCTAGACAAATATCATATCTTTTGTTTTTAGGGAAAAAAATCTTACAAAGTCTAAGATTACTTATCACAAGCAAAACCAATCAGCACTACACTAAAAAAAGAAATTTTCCCCATACAAACGATATTTTGACATATGGAACAAATTCACTACACTTTTCTTGGTTAAAAAATATTTTTGAGCATAATTAGATGTATGCAGTTAATTGCACTAGTGCTTGCTATTAAAAACTATCCATTGTCTACTACAATACAATTCATAATAATAAGATGGTTCATATTATATATCCATCTAGATTGCTAATAATAGTAGTAATAAGATTGTTAAAATACATTCATTTGGCATGTAGTATGATAGAGTAAAAACAAAAGAGCATCTATTAAAAAAAAAAAAAAAAAACCAGAAGGGCCAAGCGATGTCTGATCGGTTAGAAAAAAATTGATACGGTTCATTAAGGATTTTATGAAATGAAAATTATTGACACTATAAAATTAGTAACTGCTACCATTGATTTCTAGAGGCAAGATGCAAATTCTTTTATTATCCAACAAACACCCAAGTAAACCGACTTCATTGGAAAGAAAGGAAAAATGAAATAAATTCCACGAACTTATCAACAATCAAGCTACAACAAGCTCACCGCAGTACGATGAAGGCCGACTTCGCGAAATTCGCTGGTGAATCTATTGTCATTGATGGCTGATTTCAATGGTGAAGAGGCAGGTAGGTTTTAGGGTTGAAGTGGTACAAATGATGGCGACATGCTGTAGTAGCGGATTATTGATTAAGGGGACGACATAGAGCCGTACATAGAGAGGATTGCATTTAGAGAGGATAATGGATTCATGAAGAAATATAGAGAATAAATGGAGAGGAAATAGGGTCAGGATGAAATATTCTTTCGAGAAGAAATTAATAGGTTACGGGAGCAAAATCGAAGAAGCCGCAGTATTTCATAGTATTTCATGGCTTCAGATAAATTGATTTTGGACAACTCACAGTAAGCAAACCTCCCTAACGATTGGTTTGATAATTAAGTTGGCAAGTTAGGTACCGTTTGATTTTCAAACTGCCCAGTTAATGTTCGCGTCCGCTTCGTACGTTTCCAAAGCTTTAATGTGGCACCTACCTCATTTTTCCCTTTCAACCGAACAGTTCAAAAAGTAGCTCGTCCGACGCCGCGTCCGACACAACCCAACAGTTGTTTTTCTATCCCTTTTATACATACCCATACAAATAAAACACATATAAATAATTAATAAAATAATAACTTTACCCCTTCCAGTTTACCTATTTCATAAAAAAAACACATTTCCCGTTCGTAATAATTCCCCTTCAAAATACCTCTTCCAGTTTCCCCTTTCCATTCAAAATCAAACGCACAACCTTAGTATTATGGACATGAGGACGTGAACTCATTTGCGATTGAAAGATTGTTCGATTCTTATATGTCAATGATTATTTGTTGATGAGTATTATACGCATACCCGGGTGTCCCATGCGTACCAAATAAGAAGGCTGAAACCAATTCACATTTAATTTATGGCACGCTATCTCCAACAGTATCATGTATGTATCTTAATGTGTTCAGCGAACACATATATGAGTTTGCTCAGAGCAAACCAAACCATTTCCTTTTTCAAATCGACGTTGATATTCAATCGTAAAGATTCCAGCAAAATGATTCATATCGTTTGGAATACTAATCATCGGATCGAATGGAATTACCTGCACTTCCTGTTACTGCTTCTTAAGATCCATAGACTTAAAAAACTTGAAGAAGTTAGAGACAGAGCTTGGGCATTTATTGTAGCACATTTGCACTCTTAATGCAAATAGTTCTCGTTCTATTTTGTATTTCTTGTGCCACTTTGACTCTTTCAGCTCAGCAATGTATCATACCCAAACAACACTTTGGTTAACCTGAATCAGTCCATCCTCATTTTCTCTTAGGATTCTCTTCATCAAGCACTAAACATCTAGTGTTATACTAAAACTAATAGGCATTCGTCAACCAAGAAGGCATTGTACGTCAATAGATGTGTCGCTGAAGGGGTTCAAATATTTGACCCTCTATGGTTCAAATTTCCAAACCCAGAGGGGGTTCGAATATTTGAACCTTTGGGGTCTGAATTTTCAAACCTGGAAGGGGTTCAAATTTTTGAGCCCTAAGGGGTTTGGATTTTCGAACCCTAAGGGGGTTCGGATTTCCGAGCCCTATGGGGGTTCAAATATTCGAACCTCCAAGGTTCGAATTTTCGAACCCCAAGGGGGTTCGAGCATCCGAACGCCTGGGGTTCGAATTTTTGAACCTGGGGGGTTCGAATTTTCAAACCCCATGAGAGGTTCGAGATTTCGAACCCCGGGATGGGCTCGATCCTTCTTGCTGAGATGCTCGGCGTGGTTGCTTCATGTCACGCCTTGGCGGGATGTTACTTCTCTTTTATAGAACTTCGATCTCCTGACTGCCCGCCCTTGGCTTTATGTATCACTCATAATTGTGCCTAGTGCACACGCAGTTAATTGTGCGGACAGGGATTCCGACCTTTCACATAGGATAGCGCATATACTTGAACTGTGACCGAACTGTTGGATTGTTTAAATTTTCTTTGTGCATCTTGATTTTGCATGACACCACACGCACTTGTTAGTTTTCACCAACATGAGGGGTATAAGTTATTCCACTACAATGTATAATATTAGTGTATTAAAGTATAACTAGCGATGCAAAAAAGATCACAAACCGGGAAGACCTTGGAGGCAGAGGCTTCCTCCCCGTCGTCACATACATCTGATTCCACCAACAGCGGTAGCTCGAATGGCAGCGAGCTTGAGACTACGGAAGGATCCACTCCTTCCCAAACAGCTAATTCTCCCGAAGTGTTCAAAAATGAGGAACAAAATGAGAGACTGCATTCTCCGGTCGTATATGCAGAGGTTGAGGGTGTAGATATTATTAGCGGAGATGCGCTGACGGCTCCAGTAGCCCTGGATATGTTGCTCAATGTCATTATCTTGGAAAGTCTGATGGACTCGGAACCATCGCACATGGATGCTACAGCAGTTAGGAAAATGACACAGCGGTTCAATATTCCGGTGGGTGACGTCCACGCACCGGGAGAGGGTGGAAGAGCACACATACCGCCCGAGGGTTTGATTGCTTGGAATAGGCAAGCTTGTTTTGCGGGATGCGTGCCCCCAACCAATGACTTTATCCAGGGCATGTTATCCTATTTCCGCCTCACACCTTCGCAACTGCACCCGAATGCTTATTCTTCGCTCTTAGGCACTTATGTTCTTTACCAAGAATATTTGCACATGGAACCTACCAAAGAGGACATTTGATATTTCTTCAGTCCGAGGAGAACATCTAGCAGGTCACCCTCCTAATGGTTCCTGGAAGCGTCAGCCACCACCAATTTCTTCGTCGGAAAATGGCACAGGCTGTCTATGTTCAAACAAGAATGGTTTTTTGTGCGCTGCCCTCTTGGATTTGCAAGGAGGTGGATAGAGGGGAGTAAGTACTTTCGAACTCCCCTACCATAAAGTTCTTGAAGCTAGAGTCTCATCATTTCTTTTTTATTGCGGCAGGAGATCCAGAAGCACTAACCGGTGAAGAGTATAGGCAACGCCTTAATGCTTTGCGGGCGGTTCCCGAAGATTTTCGCAAAAATGATAATGTGACAAGCCAAGAGTGCATTCGTTGTGCTGGGCCGCTCCTGTATGATCGAGCTATAATTAGCCCCACAGTGGCGAGCAGTGTGCCAAAAAAAGTGGCGGTGACAGGCCTTGTGACTCCTGGTCTGAAAATAAAGTTTCCCGCGGCGGGGCCCAAGAAAAAAAAGTAGCCAAGTTCTAGGGAGATGTTGGTGATGATGGGGCTCGTAGTGAGGAGGCCGCCGACAGGAGGGGCGGGAGTGTCGATCAGGCCATCGTCTCCATTGACTTCTCCTGGAGCTGCGACCTCACTTGAAGATGAGCGCCAGTTTGATGGCTTAAATAAACTTGACCTAGAAGTATCCCCATGGCCGACTCTGGCTAGCATGGATGAATTAGCTCTTGTTGCGGAGGGGTTAATTCCTTTGAGTGGACCACAATCTGGTTTGTTGAGAGAACACTTAGGGCATACACTCATAAACACTGCATAGCGTAGAGACTCTTCCAAATGCGAGACTTGACTAGATTTGTTTCTCTCCCTTAACAGGTAATATGGCTAGAGAGTGTGGGGGATGAAGTCACGGACCTGGAGATAGGCGACGACCTCAGAGTGCATTAATTTGTGCCTTTAGGAGAGGGGCTAGTGTGTATGGTGATGCCCCACCTCCACAGGATCGTAGCAGCGAGAGTCGTTGACGCGACATACCCCAATTTCCTTCATCTCCTCCTCCCCCCTCCTCCCATCCGAGTGTCCATGGAAGATTCCCGACTCGAGTTAGGGGGATCGAGGCACTTGTCATCAACAACTCCTCCTTTTACAGCACCCTCGGCTCCTGCTCAGACTACCACGGGGAAGGAGCCACCGTTTGATCAACCAAGGTCGGATGAGGCGACTGGGATAGAGATGCAAGATCTGACGGAGCCTTAGATATTAGCGCTTTCAATAGGGGAGCGAAGGGCATTCTCGAAACATTATTTCCCTCGTCATTATTTTGATGAGCTAACGTATCTCCCTGATCTCCGCCCAACCCCAACTAGGGAGTCCGGGGAAATATGGATGCATGTGAAGGTTGCATATCACCAGACCAATGAACTTACCAAGTATTCCTATTATCTTTCAGAGCTGATCAAGAAGAAGAACCTGGAGCTTATGAATTGGAAACTGACCATTGACTGTGAGAAGACCACCATTGGTAATTTGGAAAGAGAGATAGGTATGCCTATCTATTGCACATTGGTTGTTTAATCGTTAGCCTTTACGTTCCCAAATTCTAACTTGTAACCATGTTGCTGCAGCGGAGATGAAGCAGGCTTATGAGACACTGAAGAGGGAGTCAGAGCATGCCATTTCAAACTTCAAAGATACCATAGCTGACTTGACTATTGAGAAAACAGCTTTAAAAAGGATAAGGCTGAGATGGTGCAAGCATGTGCTGGCTTGGAGAAAGATAACGAGAGAGTTAGTCAGCTCCAAGATGATAACAATGCTTTGAGAGAGGAGAATGACAGCTTGAAGAAGCAGCTCGAGGGGATGAGGAAAGCCAAGGAGGACGCGGAGGCCAGTTATAAGGATGTGTTGGGCACGATGGATGGGTTGAGAACGGCACATCTGAGAGAGGTGGAACAATTGAGAAAGCAGCTGGAGGATACAGAATTCCAAGTACAATCATCCGTGGAGGAGGATATCCGAAATATATATGTCAAAGTTATAAGATTTCATGGGCTTTCGTGGGTCGAAGATTACCCCTGTGAACTAGCTCGATTTTGGGAGAGGTTGGTTCCATATGAGGCCTATTTGCGCCAAGTGGATGTCAGTCCTTGGACGAGGGACGGCTCATGATTGATCTCTTGACCGCTGAGGAGCGTGAGAAGCTGGAGGAGGACAAAAGATTATTGCTTGAGGATGCCGAGAGAGAGGCTGGAAAGGCTCACTGCCAAGAAAGGAAAGTCCATCGTAACCGAGAGTGTGGTGGTAGCAGAGACCTTTGCGGAGGGAAGCTATTACCAACCAACGGGCCTTGAATATGCTACGGTAACTGATCCTGCATCTTTGGCTCGGGTTTTGACTGAGTATGACCCCGAGCACCTGAAGCTAGGAGAGACCAGATTCACCCTACCTATCAGGATGAGTACCCTTCCCGTCCATTCTGCACTGTCCTTGGCCGGAGGTAAATTCTCTTTGCCATGCATCCCCGAGGATGACCTGGTTACTAATTTGCGGACTAAAAGGTTGTGTTTTTACCGTGCAGCCATTCCTGGACTAGCCATGACTTTGGCCCTGCCCTCGTAGTCCCATAAGCAACTGAATCTAGGCCGAGACCTGCGCAGTGCAATTTCGAGAAGGCGGCGATCTATTGGGTACCTACTCGGACATAAGAATTACTCCCAACATGTATGAGAGCCTTACCAAGGAGGGAGAGGTGGTAGATAGACAAAGTGCGATTGCCCGGGGCCCAGTGGAGGCTGATGTGCCTTCGATGCATGACCTGGTAGAAGCTCAGAAAGCCAAGATGGTGGCTAAAAGCAAGGAAGTGGAGGAGAAGCATAACCAAGATGAGGCTTCCAGGCAGGAGGTCCTAATGAAGACCAAGCGAGATGCTGAGGCGGGGGCCGCTGACTCGGTCGCGCAGAGGAGGGACGATGAGGAAGCAGAAAAGAAGAGGGTCGTTGATGGGGCCCGGAAGAAGAGGGAGGATGAGGAAGCCCGACAAAGGGCCACCGAGTCCCTTGAGAAAACCAAGGCTGGTGTTGTCACGCCGCATAAGTCCCAGAAGTTTGTTGAGCGACGGGCCGCCAGAGAGGCCAAAGAAAGGGCTGAGCGAGAGGGCAAGTAGATACCAGAGAAGAATGAAGCTGCAACTGGCCTTGCTGCTGGAAGTTCCCCCATTCCTATGCCGCATACCACCCTTGTTGATATCATCGAGATCTCTAGCAGTGATGGTGCGGACGAGAAGCGTCTCTCGGCTTCTCATGAATCAACCACTTCTCAGAAGGGTTGAAGCGGAAGGAGCGGATCTGGTACGAAGAGGCCCAACACGAAGGATGAGTCGTCAAGTGCCAAATCTACAAAGAAAAAGCACAAGGACAAAAACAAGAAACACGGTTAGTGTTAGCAATTTAGGTAGAAATTACCGTTTATTTGGTAGTGTAGGCCGATAGTTTACACGAGTACGACCCTCGCTTTTGGTTTTTCAGGACATGGTGTGGTTCTGATGTACACCTTGTCATTAGAAAGAAAGATGTTAGGCATGTAGCTTATTCAATGTGTGTGTGTGTGGAAATTGAATATGAATTAGTAAAGATCGCGACTCGTGTCGATTGTTCGGATGTTCTTCTTATGTTTTCCAGCTTCATGTACTTGCATAAGCATACTTATCGTTACACTTGACAAAAAAACGATCGAGGGCCGCACTATGGGTTGATTATTCCAAAGGGGCGTGATTAAGCGCAGGCTTCTAGTAAGTTTCCCTCAGCTCAGGGAACCCATAGTTTGCAAAGCCAGGCTAAGCGCCTGCTGTTTTGGGTTGCCCGGGGTTAATCCTAAGCGTAGTGAAGGCGTATGACATCACGTTATGCAGTCCGTCCGGTGTGTCTCTCTCGTCGTTCATCGGGCTGAGGTGAGCTGAAGATGTCATTTATTCTCCTGAGAGGAGAAGCCCGGATAATCAGCCCGTAGGGTCCGATCGTGGCCATGGGATACCCCTTAGCCTTGAGAGCTTCGGGGAAGAAATGATTTAAGGTTGGTCTCGGTGCTGCGCCACGATTCGACCGACACCTGTAACTAGGGAAGAAATTTACATTACTCCTCGCTGGCTGTTGGGTGGCCCCAAGTCATTTGGGGCTTAGGCGCGGAGCGATTTATCCTTTGCCTCGGCACGGGGCCGAGGTTTGAGTTCATGGTTATTTATACTCGGTCGTGCCATTGGCCGACGACTCGAGTAGCATTGTTGGCTCCCGTGCTCGAGGTGCGGGCCGTAGCCAGTGTAGTTTGACCTCGAGGTTGGCTCGAGGTTTGGATGGCGATTCTGGCTCCCGCGCTCGGGGGCCGATACGGCGATCGATTGTTCACACACAAGCTGGTCGTCAGGATTAATCAAACATGTCATGCATGGAGTAAACACAGGAAAGAGATAGGAAGTTGAACATCATCTCTACTAATAACTTTAGCAGTAATAGCCTTTGCAATGCCTTGAATTGCTAGAAAAGAAAACATTCTATGCAATAAGTTACGTAAAGTAGCGGCGAAGATGTTCACTATTCCATGCCCTTGGGAGTTCGGCTCTATCCACAGTTGCGGATTTGAAAGTTCCATTGTTGAGCCTTCATTGTATGGAATACGTGCCTTCCCAATGAGGGGCAAGACCTGCCGGTGGAGGAAAGACCCATTTCAAGACGAGGTCGCCGATGTTGAGGTTCTTATGACGTACTCTGGAATTGAAGTATCAGGTTACTCGTTGCCGTTGGGCAGCGGCTCTGAGGTCAGCTTCGTTCCTTCTCTCTTCTAGCAAATCGAGTGATCCCAGAAGTAAGGATTGGTTTCTCTTTGGGTCGAAAGTAACTCGGTGAGATGGAAGCTTGAGCTCGATGTGAATGAAAGCTTCAGATCCGTAGGCAAGGGCGAAAGGAGTGTGTCCGGTCGTTGTCTTGTGTGTGGTTCTGTAGGCCCGTAGGGCTAGAGGAAGTTCGTCCACCCACATGCCCCCAACCTTTTTCGGATGTTTCTTGATGATGGATTTAATGACCTTATTAACCGCCTCGACTTGCCCGTTGGCTTGGGGATGAGCCACTGTCGAGAATTTTTTTTCGATGTTGTGCCGTTGACAGAAAGCTTTGAATTCGACACTCTTGAACTGAGTGCCGTTGTCGGAAATGATATCTTGAGGGACCCTATATTGAGTGATGATGTTGCGTATAATGAAGTTGATCATTTTCTTGGTGGTGATTGTGGCGAGGGCTTCGGCCTCTGCCCATTTGGTAAAATAATCAACTACGACGACAACATATTGTTCCCCACCTCTGGCCATTGGGATAGTCCCAATGATTTCAATTCCCCACATGGCGAATGGCCATGGGCTAATCATTTGTGTCAGTTCTGTAGGCGGGGCTCTCGGGATCTTTAAGAAGCGCTGGCACTTGTCGCATTTACGAGCATAGTCTGTGGCGTCTTGATCGAGCGTAGGCGAATAATAGCCATGTCTAAGTGTCTTTCTGGCTAGGGTTTGTCCTCCAGTATAGTCACCGTACTCACCCTCATGTACATTAGTGAGCACTCGGGTGGGGTCCTGATGGGCTACGCATCTGAGCAGTGGGACAGAGAAACCCTTACGGTAGAGCAACCCGTCCATAAGAAGATAACGAGCTTATTGGCGGGTGAGTGATCGCCTTTCCTTGTAGCTTTCCGGAAGGGTCCCATGATGCAGGTAATTCTTGATTGGCGTTATCCAAGATTCGGGTTCGGGTTCGGCGTTCATGGCCAACTCGGTTTGTGCTTGCTTGATACTCAGGGAGTTGAGCACTTCGACAGGGGTGAACCCCAAGAGCTGCAGTTCCTCGGAGCTTGCTATTTGGCTAGTGAATCTACTTTTTCATTCTGTTCTCAGGGGATGTATGTGATGACGAAGCGGTCAAAATGAGTGAGTAATTCCTGAACCTGAGCTAAGTACTGGGCGAGTCGTTCTCCCTTAGCTTGATATTCCCCTTGCACTTGATGCACGATGAGTTACGAATCAGAGAAAATTTGGGTTGTCTTTAGTTTGGGCTCGATCGCGATCCTAAGCCCGGCTATCAAGGCCTCATATTCTGCGTCGTTGTTGATAACAGGGAAATTTAATTTTAGCGCATAGCATATTGAGTGTTCTTCGGGGGTAATGAATACGACCCCGACCCCGGAGCATTTGTTGTTGGAGGAGCCATCCATGAACAATTTCCATTGATTATTGGGAGCCTTAGCATTCTCTGTCGGAGCCTCCCCAAGGGCTGTGAATTCCACTATGAAATCTACAAGAGCTTGGCCGAGAATGGATCGGCAGGGGATGAACGTTATCTCGAATTGGCTTAGCTCCATGCTCCACTTCAATAGCTGCCCTGACGCTTCGGGTCGCTGTAGGACTGGCCTTAGCGGGTGGTTGGTGATAACCTTTATGGGATGAGACTAGAAGTATGGTCAAAGTTTCCAAGAGGAAACTAATAGACAGAATGCCAGCTTTTCCAACTTCGTGTAGTTCTTTTCTGCTCGCATTAATCGTTTGTTGATGTAGTAAACGGGTTGTTGGATACAGTCCTCGATGCGTACCAATGCTGAGCTAATCGCCTGTATTGAAACAGCCAAATAAACATATAAATCCTCATGATCCACGGGCTTAGATAAGATATGCGGTCGCTCTAAGTGGTTCTGTAGGTCCTCGAACGTGGAAACACATTCTTGGGTCTACTCAAAGTTGTGTTTTCCTTTTCGAAGTAAATCAAAGAAAGGAATGCATATGTCTGTGGCTTTAGAGATAAAACGACTTAAAGCGGCGGCCTTCCCGTTTAGACTTTGGACATCTTTGATGTTCTTAGGGATTTGGATGTCCCGAATAGCTTGGATTTTTTCTGGATTGGCTTCGATTCCCCGGGAATTGACGATGAAACCCAAGAATTTCCCTGAAGCGACTCCGAAGGAGCACTTTAAAGGATTGAGTTTAATGTCGTACTGGCGAAGGATATCGAACATTTCAGAGAGGTCATGGACATGGTCGTTGGACTCTTTCGATTTGACCAACATGTCGTCCACGTACACCTCCATAAACTTCCCTATTTGGTTTTTAAAGAGCCGGTTAACCATTCGCTAATAAATGGTGCCGACATTCTTGAGGCCGAATGGAATGACGCGATAGCAGTAAAGTCCAAGGTGCATTATGAAAGAGGTATGATCCCGGTCGCAAAGATTCATCAGGATTTGATTGTAGCCTGAGTAAGCGTCCAGGAAAGAAAGTAGTTGGTATCCGGCAGTTGAATCGACTAGTCGATCGATCTTTGGGAGCGGGAAGTTGTGCTTGGGACATGCCTTGTTTTAAATCAAAGAAGTCGACGCATGTTTGCCATTTACCGTTGGCTTTTTTGACTAGGACTGGGTTGGAGATCCATTCGGGGTAGTCGGCTTCACGAATGAAGTTACTGTGGAGTAGACGGTCTACCTCTTCCTCAGTGCTTTGGACCTCTTGGGTCCCAGGAAGCGACGCTTCTGCTTTATTTGAGGTATTGTGGGATCGATACTTAAACAATTGAAAGCGATCGCGGGATTGATCCCTTTCATATCGGAGTGAGTCCGTGCGAACACATCCAAATTTTCCTTCAAGAAATTTACAAGATCTTCTCTGATTGCGGGGTGAAGGTGTGATCCTATCTTTAGCAACCTTCATGGATCGTCGGGATTAACTGGAATATCCACTGTAGGACCGGAGTGGCCCTTTCGAATTCGGGCTTTTCATCCTTCCACGGGTCAAGATCATCGAAAAGACGATAGTGGCACCTGAGCCAAGGCCCAGACGCCGCTGATTGTTATGCGGAGACAGTCTTGGCGCAAGAAGGTGTGGGCACGACTTTGCCTTTGTTCTTATTGCGCGCATTCTTCCATTCCATTGCATAACATTCCCTAATGCTTGCTTGATTGCCTCTAACTATTCCCATCCCATTTTCTATCGGGAATTTTATTAGGAAAGACCATGGTGACATGCAGACCCAAAACTCGGTGAGAAAAGGGCGTCCAAGGAAAGCGTTGTAGGGGGAGTCAATTTCTATAACCACAAAAGTGAGGATTCGAACCCGGCTCCAATCCCCCTCGCCTAGTTCTACGGGAAAGTCGATCATTCCCACCAAGCAACTAGAAGCCCCATTGAAGCCATGGATCGTGGCGCAACATGCCTTTAGGTCCTTTGATTCCAATTTCATCTGGTCATAAGCAACTTTAAAAATAATGTTGACCGAGCTTCTCGAGTCGATCGATACTTTTCGGACAGAAGCATCACCGATTTGAGATGTGATAACTAGTGGATCGGTGGTTGGGATTTGAACCTCCGTAGAATATCTTTTGCGGAAAATGATGTCGTCCCACATGGTTTTTTGGAGCTTGGATGGGACGGATTCGTCGGGAGTGGAGCAAGCTTCATAAGTAGCATGCTTTATGGAACTCATATACTCTTTCATTTTCCGAAAGCAGTCGTGTGTGGGGTAAGGTCCGCCACATATAGTGTTGATCACGATCCCTCGCTTTGGGTTAGATGGACCTACAGCCGTCTTGGCAGACGCTTGAGGTGCTAGCGTCGGAGGCTTTGAATTTGTCTTGGGGGGAAAGGGCTCTTGGACATATTTATCGAGTCATTTTTCACGGATAAGCTTCTCGGTTGCGTCCATAATCTTGCGGCACTCATTGGTATCATGACCGTACATGTCATGGTATCAGTAGTACTTCTCGGTATTTTTCTCATGGTCAGTTGATTCTCTGGTGCGTGACTTCTTGTATGGCGACGTGTTGCATGTTTCCAAGTAGATTATTTCTAAGTCTTCATTCAATGGGGTGTACGCCTCGAAGGCTCGGAAAGGACCGGGTTTCCTTGTCTCGGTCGAGGCCTGACCATTGTTCCGGCCCCCACTATGACGATCCCAAAATCCGAGGGGCGGTATTAAGGATAATCATTAGGAAATAACACATTAATCATCATAGCAGAATACGGATAATAGCAGAAACAATAAATAAAATAAATTTTACATGGATATGACAGCGGAATCACAACATGTAGGAATATCAGAATAGCATAACGTGGGATATACTTAGTAAATAAAAGGAAAGTGATCAGTCATCATCGCCAGAGGCGGAATACATACATGCAGTGAGACATAATAAGAGTATCAGTCTACATCGCCGAAGGCGGGATACATATACATATAATAAGAAATACGGAAAGTAAATCAGTCTGCATCGCCAGTGGCGGAATCAGAATGTAAGTATAGTAATGGTGGAAAAAGTCAAAGTCATCTCTGTGAAGTCAGCCTCGCCATGAGCCAAAAATGCACTCTATGCAGCAGTGCAGAACCAAAAACCACCTGTCACCTGTGTACTAGGCTGCCCGTGTGAAAATAAGGGCACCCGCATTTGCAAAATGAAACAAACAACGAGTCAGTCATGGGGACTGGTATGAGGAATCTATTTATCAGTTAAACAACAGTAATAACAAATCATAGGACCACGCCACTTTCGCGGAACGGGTTTACTCCAGTGATTGCTAGTGCATTTAAAATAGAGTAAATTCTTTTAAAACAATCGCAATGCTTTTAGAAAGAATGATGCCATTATAAGACTCAGGTCCCATCACACAATGCAACGCAAGCCGGAGGATAGAGTTTTACCTTATAATAGCCAAATATGCTTGATACGTATAAAGAGAAATCATTTGATATTATTACTAGTGCATATATGTTTCAAAAGCGAATAGCATCATAAATATCAATCATAGACGGCATAGCTACCATATACTATGTCACCATACTAGTTCTACAATCAAGTCCGTTATTTCGTATTGGAAATTGGATTTCCGTCATGAGTCGAGGCAAGGGGCAAGCTCCTCTCCGCTTCGAGACACTTTAGCAAATGCCTCGGGACTACACACTCTGGGTAACACCTGGATCGGCTGGGCCGGTCCTCTCTTACGTTTGAGGATTGGCAATTCCTAAACACACGTTTCCCGGTCCTTACAGACCTATAATCGAGGCGCCTCGCATTCCAACAACCACATAGGTGAAAAATAGATATATATGTCAGGGCTGGTAAGTCACTGACACCACTATAGCTAGAAAGAAACGTCGTGCTCTCCCAGCGGCCCGTATCCCGTTTTTAACTCATACCAAGGTGTGAGGCTCGCGAATCTACGAAATACACAAAGCTAGGCCACGTAGACCTTGCTTCGATCATCATCCACAAGACTTTGCTTTGCAACAGAAGCCTTGATCACAACATCTTGGCATGCCACATAGGCAGTCCACTCCATACGATTGATTTCCATCGATATATAACCTCTAAGCTCGTACGTCTCAGAGAAGGGCGTTAAGCAAAAGAATAAATTCTCCGCCGCCAAACAGATATATATTTAACAGAGATCAATCAGTATAGAACAAAATCCAATGTCAGACACACAGTCCATTTACAAGTCCGTCCTGGGTCTAAACGAAACCGGAGGCGTCAAATTCCTCGTATATCCATCCAATCAACACATACGTTCAGACGGCTACTACTTCCGTCCCCTTCCGGTAGCTACTCCGGTTAGGAACCTCAGTAGCGCCCATCCAACCGATACGAAGATCGTCGGTCTTGAATCGTCTTTGCATCTTCCAATTCGAATCGCTCGATAAATTATTTGAAATGAGGGTTAGCTCGGCCTTTTCAAATAATTCACGTCATTAGAATTTAAATCGATTCTTTATATGGTTATATTATTCGACATCCATCTTTTAGTTATTTAGTGTTATTTTCATGTCATACACATACAACCATCAAATATCAAACAATTCAAGCCCAATTGGTTTATTTGCAACCTATGTTGCTTAAGATATTTTATAACGATTTTTCGCCATTTTTATTTATTTAAAAATGGCCATATTTAATTAAACGACGTTTCAGGTCGTGCCGTGGCACTGTTTTTCTTCTAATTTGTTTTACACATATCAGAGAATCTAACCGTTGGATTTCTACAAAGTCTATATCAGTGGGAAGATATTCCCAAAGCGAACCTAACGGTTACAGTTTCGTGAGAATCCGACGGTCGGATCTTCCACACTAGTCGTTTGAAGTTACGGTTTCAAAATTCGAACTGTAGCGTCGTTATTCGATTTAAATTAATTATATTTATATTTATATATAAATATAAACGATTCTGGCGCTATTTTTACTCAGATTTAAATTAAACATTCCGGACAATCCAACCGTTGGATTTTTACAAGGTTGGTGCCGTTGGAAAGATATTTCCAAGGCGAACCCAGCGGTTGCGGTTTCGGGAAAATCCGATGGTCAGATTTCTCGTACTAATCGTTTCAAATTACGATTCCGAAACACGAACTGCACGGCCTCTATTCCTTTTAATTATATTCATATTCATATATATAAATATAGTTCAATCTATAATTTCAACTATAGTTTATTTTATATTTTCAACTTCGTTTTTCACTTCAAATATTCCACTAACGCCTTAATATTTCGAAAATTTTCGCCATAACCTCCTTTGTACGGGGAGGGGTTTGGAAATTTATTGGGCCGTATTAGGTACCCAATAAATCCTAAAAAGCATTCACATATTTTTAGTGATATATTTTGGTGTTTACGGGGGAGCACGTACTGATAATCACTCCAGAGAATAAATTCCCGTCACCCCGTTTCCGTGTGGAAATAAATAGTCCATGTGCCGTATCTAATAACTAGAGCGACGTGATTATTGTCAACTCTAGACCCGTGTGGGGTTTTTATTAACCTGGCAATTTATCGTTATAATTTATATAGTCCATATCAGTCATCAGTTCAACCTGTAGTATATAGTCATCGCCATACAAGCCTCTTGCTTGTATGGTAAATCTTCCACCTCGTCACACAAGCTCCAATTGCTTATGTGGAATATGATGAAGTATGCCTATCGTCAAGAAGTATGCCATGTAGTGTAGTTCAAAATTAATTGTTACTATCCTATGGCGTTGTTTATTATTTCACACAGAAAAACCAGCACTCCGCATCCAATGGCATTCACAGGAGTTGATATATAAATAAAATTGCGCAGCCAACTCATCAAGGTTTACCTATTTGTCGGGCACGCAAATAATTTCTTTACTCTACAGCTAATCCATTTTTCCTGTTCAACACATGTATATATATGCAGAACAAAGCTAATAATAATATTTCTAGCAACCTATGATTTATTTCAACACGTGTGTATTTTTAACTAAGCGTATACATGATAAAAGGAATATTATTATCATCAAAAATATTTATTCGACACGTGTGTATTTTTAACACTTCATATTTACTATAAAAATATAGTTTTCACTGTCGATTCATTTTATTTTTAAAAGATGATAACATTCAACACCTGAACTTTAACTCAACGAATGAATTGCAACTCAACACATGAATATTCGATATAGTTTGTATATATATAAAAATGTGATTTTTATCGCTAAAGCCATTTGTTTAAATTCGAATAATATTCAACACATGAATTTCAACTCAACGAATGAATTGCAACTCAACACATGAATATTCGATATAGTTTGTATATATATAAAAATGTGATTTTTATCGCTAAAGCCATTTGTTTAAATTCGAATAATATTCAACACATGAATTTCAACTCAACGAATGAATTGCAACTCAACACATGAATATTCGATATAGTTTGTATATATATAAAAATGTGATTTTTATCGCTAAAGCCATTTGTTTAAATTCGAATAATATTCAACACATGAATTTCAACTCAACGAATGAATTGCAACTCAACACATGAATATTCGATATAGTTTGTATATATATAAAAATGTGATTTTTATCGCTAAAACCATTTGTTTAAATTCGAATAATATTCAACACATGAATTTCAACTCAACGAATGAATTGCAACTCAACACATGAATATTCGATATAGTTTGTATATATATAAAAATGTGATTTTTATCGCTAAAGCCATTTGTTTAAATTCGAATAATATTCAACACATGAATTTCAACTCAACGAATGAATTGCAACTCAACACATGAATATTCGATATAGTTTGTATATATATAAAAATGTGATTTTTATCGCTAAAGCCATTTGTTTAAATTCGAATAATATTCAACACATGAATTTCAACTCAACGAATGAATTGCAACTCAACACATGAATATTCGATATAGTTTGTATATATAATTTCAATGCATGAAAATTATTCTAACACATAGATATTTCAGAAAATTTCGGCAGCATAACGGCAGGGTAGTTAAAACCGGGACCGTCCCTAGTACGGCTCCTCGCTCTACCTTAAAACCTCACGGTTTTTGACAATGGGGATCATGCATCTAGTTCGCACGCAGGCGGCATGTTTTATTTTCAATTCCACAATCCTATTCTATTTTGTTTCAACCACAAGAGGGTATTTTTCAACCACAAACAATTATTTCCAACCATTCGTCAAACCATATGATATCACGTCAATCACAAGCAATAAATATCATCCATGGTCTGTGGACGAGGGGAGTATATATATATATATAATATAATAATTCACTTGCATTTCATCACAATTCAAAGCATATATGTTTCAAACAACGCTTGTATAATTTATACATCGCTAAAATAACTTATACAACACATGTACATGAGGTATACAATGCGTATATAATTTACACTTCGCTTATATAATTTATACAACGCGATTTCATTCACACAAATAGTTTGGATTCCTCACATTGGTTCTTGCGGTGCTAAAAATCGTAGGAAGGTCAGAAAAATCCACGGCTTCTTCTAGAATGTAGATAGCCTCCTTGCGGTCACGGTGTCTCTTGTTTCATCGAATTTCGTTAAAGAACGAAAAAGATATTATTTTTCAAAGTTTTGCAACGCTTTATAGTGTAAAAACAGTTTAAAATTATATAAACCGTTAGTTTTCAAACCTGTTCAATTCTAGGTTTGGATTTTTCTCTTGATTCGTAGCTCTATATGACGATCAGGCTGTTGGACGTCATCGAGGGAGGAAAGAGCTTTCCGGCGCTGGTAGTCTGAGGTGGTGCGACGGCGAATCGAGGCGGCGGCGGCTCCAGGAAGACGACGACTTTGAAGTGCTAGAACTCGTCGACGGCGGCTCTGTTGGTGGCGAAGCTGGGTCGGATGTGGAGAGGGGAGTACGGCGAGCAAAAGCTTCAACGGTGGTCGGCGGTGAAACGGCCTGAGGCGATCGGAAAAAGGAGGGAAAGCGTCGAGCTACGGGGATCGTTCGTTTCGTCTGGCGGCTAGGATTTTTTAGGTTTTTTTTTTTTTAAGAAAATTTCCTATTGGCCAGTATTTATAGAAAAATTTTAAATAGTGTTTTTGCAAACGGACTCCTTTTTAAACCCAACGACTGTCGCCCCTAGCTAAATACCCCCATTCCGGACACAATGGGATATGTTTCGTTGGCTATTTCGACTGTTACAGTCAGTTATTTTTCAAATTAAAATATAAAACATTCGATATTTAATTTAAACGTACATTTCAATTTGCCAGGGCCACAAACTGAATCGAAAAATTCCAGAAAAATAAATCTAGCTTTGTTTTGATGATACGGTCCTAACAAAACCAGTTTCGTCGAATTCTGAGCTCGTTTGAAAAACGGCCATTTTTAGGTCGACCCATTTTAGCAGAATTTGACCAAACACGATATCTTTTGCCCCGCTCACATACTAGCTTCAAAAATTACGAAATTTGAAACTTAGCAATAATTTGACATCCCGGACCCAACAAAAGTGGTTTCGTCGAATTTCGAGGTCGTATGCAAAATCTCAATTTTCAAGGGCTATATATACTATATAGCGGCCTTTCTGAAAATTCATTTGGCCATAACTTTTGATTTCCGTTATGAAATTTCGATTTTGCAGATTCATTAGAAAGGTATTGATAAACAGATTTAAATATTTTCAGTTTCGCTAAAATCCGTTATATTTTCCACCCGGTACGGTCAGACTAAGTTTGTATCCAAAATTTCAAACGGCCATACCATACCAAATTCTATATCTTATTGAAATATACTATTTCAACTATTCAAATTTCTTGGTAATAGCCTAATTTAAAAATTTTAAACTGGTTCTCATTTTCCGGGTTATTACACCTTGCCTACCATTGTTCGGCCTTTGCCTATTGGTACCTACCCCCTTGTTTTGATCAAAGGGCTCTCCGACATGTTTTCCTCTATGGTTGTTATTTGCAGTGTCTGCTTGGGGGTCGTTGGGAAGACTTGTGGCGGAGAGTCGGTTCCGTCTTGCCTCCTCTTGGCATAAGTCCTGATCCACCTTCTCATAGAAGGCGTCGAGGCTTTTTGAGATGATTTGTGTGAGTGTGTTTGTGCACACAAAGAGGTTTTGATTTTGAGATGATTTCAAAAGTTACCTAAATTGAGAAAAGATCCAAAAATAAAATATGGTTTTGATTTTTTTGGCTATAAATTCTCTAACCAACCAAAGCACTTAGTGTTGTACCTCAATAGTTGTTGATTTCTTGCTGCTACCTTTACAGATAATTAAACCTGAGTTCAATCAACAATCAGTAGTCATTTATCTCTTTAACATATGTAAGTTGATATTTTATGTCCTATATTTTTATCTTTCTTTTATCCTGCTTGAAATTGAGTACCAGTATAAGCTCAATAAATCTTCACATTTTTGTGTATATAGAATCAAATTAAGAACCATAATTTATGAAACTATTTCAATTACAAGGTATGGATTTTGAGAGTGTTGTAAGAAAAAATTGGAGCATGCAAATCGTCGATTAGAGCCTATTGTACTTCAACTAGTGTACGCTCATAAGGTATGCAATCTTTAGTGGACAGAACTATTATCTTTCATATGTACTTTTTGCGTTGTATCGATGTATATATTTTGGAATGACTATGTTTTTGGTAGCAGTTTAGTTGGTGATGTGAAGACTACTTTAGATTGTTTTGTTGGTTATGTATTGTATTTTGATCAAATATTATGATTATTGTTATATACGAATGAATCCGATTAAGTTGGTGATATGATTTTGTTGTAGTGTTAATTAATTATGAATGTGTTATTTTTGAGTTCATTTTAACTAAGTATCCTAACTAATATTGGCGTCCATCAGTTGTAAATTAGTATTTTATTGTAGTAACATTTACCGACGGAATATAAAGGGAATACAAGTGGGTTTTGCAAATTTGCGTGTGATTGCCGACGGAAATAAAAACAACTATCACCAATAATCTTGCTAAAATGATAGCATTTGTGACGAATTACCGACATATATCTAAGGTGAAGCAAAAGTTAAAATTACCCGTTTATAACCCCTTTTTATTTAGCAAGAGATCTCCGATGGATTTTTTTAAAATATGTATTAAAAAAAAAATCCGTTGGTAAAATGTCGGTAAAAAAATTAAAATTAAATTTAAATATATTCACAAATGACAATAAAGTATGGAGAATTGACGTTAAATTCCATCAGAAAATCGTCACTAAAATATCAATGTGAAATTTACCGACCAACGCTATCCATCACTGTTTCGTCGCTAATACATATTTAGAGACGGATTCGTCCATTGCAAAATCAGTGTTTTCTTGTAGTGATATTCTAGTTGCATTACACTCTCTGTAGTGTTTTTATGCAATACTTCTGATAGATTAAAAGGTGATCTTACTCCTTTACATTCAAAATTTTGGAATTTTTCAATCACTTTGTCCACATAGTGTGACTGAGATAATTCATTCCATTGGGTTTTCTTATTGTTTTGATTTATAAAATAACATTTGTAACTCCTAAGTCTATCATATCGAAATTGTTGATTAACATTGTCTTTATGGTCTCTACTACCTTATTATATGGACCAAAGATTAGCATATTTCTGCATATAGACAAGTCATCACGTATGATTGTCCAACTTGTTTATAATAAACACATTTATCGCATTCATTTATATGAAAACCATTTTTCATCATGACACTATCAAATTTTGCATGCTAGCGTTTTTTTAGCATGTTTTAGTCCCTATAATGATTTGACTGGTCTACATAATTTGTTTTCATTTCCTTGAAAATAATATTCTTAGGTTGCTGCATGTAAATCTCCTCGTCAAGATTACCATTTAAGTGTTGTCTTAACATCAATTTGGTTAATCTCTATATTATAGATGGATTTAACTGCTATTAACATTCTTATAGAGGTTATACATGTTACCGGTGAATAGGTATCAAAGAAGTCTACACCTTCTTTTTGACAATATCATTTTGCTACCAATCTTGCTTTATAGTTTTCAATAGAGCCATATGTTTTCATCTTCCTTTTGAAGATCCATTTAAACCAATCAGTTTTATTCCGGTTGGAAGATTAATTATTTCCCAAGTTTTATTTTTAGTATTGAATTAATTTCATTTTGATTGCTTCTATCCAACATGAAGATTTTGAAGATGGCATTGCATCTTTGTATGTTTGAGGTTCATATTCTAACATGTATGTTAAAAATTATGAATCAAACGTCCTGGTAGTTCTTACCCTTATGCTTATTCTTGGTTCAACTTCCTCAATTTCACGATGAGTTTGGCCCTAGATAGTAACGATCTACAATTTTTTGTCCAAGTTTGATTTTCTTAGGAGGCGAAACTGAAATTTCTGCCAAGTAACCTCACACCTTGAGGCATTTGAGGCTTGGTATATAACCTTTTCATAAATTTATCAATTGTAAACTCCTTAAAAAGTGTACAAATCAAAATTGCACCACTTTGAAATTATGGATTATTAAATTTTGAACAACAACTGTTGTTGTAACGAATTTACGAAAATAGACTATAGCAATAACAACAACATAGTGTTGTGTTAAACTATAGTGATAAACAAACGTTGTACTACTTTGTAGATATAGTGCAACTTCTGACCAATAAGATAACAAAATGATGATATATATGTATAAATAAACAATAAACCTAACGACATGAAGATGAAAATTCGTTTGAGGCTTGCCATAACAATTTCCTTAAGATTTTATTCAAAGTCTTCCATTTAATTTGCAATGGTTGTCTCATTTTGAATATAAGTAGCACAAATTCGTTCATTTTCGTGCAACATAAATATAACGTGGTCCACTCTTTTGCACCCACATCTATTCGATACGGGATGGGTAGACTACGACGTATAAGGATATTATGGTAATGACAAGTTTGTCATTACCAACCATTATTAGTCAATCGGTAACCATTTTTTTTTATTGAAATAAGTATACTATTTAAAGCAATATATTCATCTAATATGTTTTATAGCATCCGTTTAAAATCAAGTAAATGACTAAATCTAGTTTAATAATCAGGTGAAATAATTCCAGGTACACTTCTTTTATTTCTTATTTATGTTTTTATTAACTAACACTATATGTAGTATAATAAAGATGCAATGTGTATAGAAAACATATCAAGATACAAATTTAATAGACAAATGGTAAACAATTTTGGTTTATAGTATTTCTTATTTATGTTTTTATTAACTAAAACTATATATATGTAGTATAATAAAGATGCAATGTGTACAGAAAACATATCAAGATACAAATTTAATGGACAAATGGTAAACAATTTTGGTTTACTATTAAGAACAACCTGATAGCGGTATTTGAAAAATAAGTGCTTGTGTATTAATTCATACTTATATAAGTCTTGTTCAGAAGCAATATATAAGTATGAATATTAACTTATATTTCGTGATATGGGATAATGATCTTATTCATTCTATGAAGGATCTCTAACATTTTCGCTTGACTATTTAAAATGCTCAATGAAAAATAGAGTATCTATTCCATAAAGGGTTTATGGTCGTTTGTTCATTATTTATCTTGTGATATATTTACATGAACCATGATTGAATGTGAATACAAATGAAACTTGTTCCATGACTTGCTTCATGCAATTTACCTATTCATTTGGATGCACAATGACTTTTCCTGTGCAATTTTTGAGCAAAGACAGATTGTACTATCAGTGATAAGCAAAGGAACTTGCATGAACAAAAGAAGACGGTTACAAGAAAGGAACCTGGATGCAAAGCGACTTATTCTAAGAAAATTTAGATGCATAGCGTCCGAGCAATAAGCTTCTAAGTCAATAAGATTTTGAGCAAAGACAGATTGTGCTATTAGTAAGAAGAAAAGGAACTTGATCATTTTTTTTAATGACAACAATTATGATTCATGTTTATAACTCACCCTCTACTGTTTTATTAAAAAAACTCTGTAACGAAAATTTTCATCAATCTGTCCCCTTCTAACTTAAGCCATGATGTTTTCTTGCAGCATTCACTTGTTGCTTTGCACTAAAAACAATGCGAACAAAAATTGATTGTAATGTCATGCAATAATCACGCGTGAAGCGCGTATCGTAAGTTCGTAATGCTTCTTTTCATAATTTAGATACCACTTTTCATCCAAACATACAGATAAACTTTCTTGCAATAATAATAGCCGCATTCTAGTGCAAATCTTGTGATATAGTTGAATTTCTAGCATGTACTATGTAGGCACCTATTACTATACATGGACCATTGGTTTGAAAATAATGGTATAAATGCAACTGCCTTAGAAGATTAAGCAAAATATTATTATATACAATAATGTTATCTTAATTAATTTATGCAAATTTTAACTAAACAATAATTATATTGATGTTGAAATATGCAATTCGTTTGAATTTTTATTTCTATTACAGTATCTAATGTTTGTTTATATTTTGAGTTGTATTATTGTTTATATAGAACGAATTATAATTTTTTATTAGATCCCAGTTTTAAGTATTATTCAAATTTGGCAATATCCATAGAAAAGTGGTTAGAATTTTTAATGAAAATTTATTTATTAGATTATCTTTTTGAGTAATGTTAGAGGTGTGATTTGAATTTGTGGGGAAAAAACCGTTAGATTGTATTTTAAGTAATATTGAGTGGAACTTTTTGTAGTTAATGTTGATACTTTAAATAATTCAAAATCAACATCTAGATTTAAATTCATCTAGCATAATTGTAGGAAGATTTTATTACCTATTTTACTACGGTATTATGTTAAATAACAGTTTAATGTATTTAAAATCTTAGATACATGGGTATTTTGAGAAATTCATGATCGGATCAAAAGCTTGTGCTTTCAAGCCAACTATTAGTAAAGAAGCAACTACTATTATTACAAGAAATTCAAATTTAGTTTCTATGGTCGTATGTTCATTATTTACCTATATGTGTGGACGAAAGGTAGAGGGTTTGATTAACTACTAAATTGACCATCCCTCCCCGACCAAACAGATATTTAACAAATAGGCAATGTTTACATTCATGCTTATAAATTATGCAATCATTGATAGAAGCAACTGAAAAAAGACAAAAATCAAAATCTGGCGTCAGCAGATGTGGCGATATTAGAAACATACAAGATTTTGAAAGAGACACCGTTGATGTTTTCAATGATGACAGAAGGAGAAGTTATTATCGTGATATCAGCTCTACGTCTAATAGAAAGAAAGTAAAACTCGTGAAAAATTCAAAAGTAATACTTGACTACCGAAAGAATGTGAATCAACAATGGCGAGTAGAAATGCAGAATAACCATTATTAGATGTATGAAGAGATTATAAGAAGAACAATGGTTTTCAATGACTACCAGGTGTTGGCGGCCGATGAAAAGCTGTTGGAATCACCGTTGATATACGTACCAATGTTTCGCAACACTTTAGAACAACATCAACGAAGTTTTCGGATAGCCTCAAATGGAAAATGTGGACAGATGACAAATCTGTTTGACCAAATAGCCGTTGGAACCATTAGAAATGGTTGGAAAATGCCATTACAAACCGTTGGTAATCAGTGACTTGTAAGTCGTCGATAGCCATTAGAAGCTGATGAAAATTCAGATATTTCTTCTTTTTCAGAATTTAGACCTGCTTACTTTCGCCATCCACAATCATATATATACGATATTAGCTCCATTTCGAGCATATATACAACAAAAATACTCACATATATACCCAAACATAACCTTCAACCCAAATCATACACATACAATCCAATATACACAACATAATCTAACATATATATATATATATACATACATATATATATATATATATATATATATATATAACATCCAACAAAATATAACAAACCAACATCATTCAAACCAATGTCCAAACCATCAATAATATATACATCACAATGTACCAACCATATCCTTACCCCCTCAAAAGGTGTATGTACATAATAACAAAACATAACAAATCATGCCTCAAATCATATATTGTCCTCTTTAGAACCACTAAATTAAGGAAATGTTAGGGATTGAGATGTTGATGATGTTGATTTTGATGACAACAACCTTTTTTTGTTTAGTAGTGCTATAAAATACATACTAACACTATTATCTAGAATATATATATATATATACATGAAATCTATGCATGTATTGATTATTGAAGACTGCACAGTTCAAAGAATCAAGATTTTGAAGTAGAAGTGTTCAAGATATAAGACTCATGCATATCAAGAATTCAGGAAATATAAAGTAATTGTGTCTAAATATTTTGTTAAAACTCTAATTAGCACTCAATTCTGATTTTAAACTCCTTTCACTATTTTCAAATAATTTCAAATTACTTCCTTATTTTTAAATTCATTTTTAAAGTGATTTCAAAATTACTTCCCTAATTTTAAATCTATATCCCTTTATTCTTACATTTATTTTAACTCCTGTTTTAAAATTATACTTTATCTCTTAATATATTTTAACTCCTAATTCAAATTTTTGTTATTAAATATTTAATTTTATCATAGTTACTTATGTTTTTAATTTTCCTTAGTTATATTTATTAAGTTTTAAAGTATTTCCCATATTCATAATTATATATATATATATGCACACTTTTATATAATTTGTATTTAGCTTTTAATCATTTTTAAATCTTCTTAATATATGTTTTTAATATATAATTTTACTTGAAAAAACCCTATTTTAATATAAAGGAATATAGCTTGTTTTAACTTAGAAATCACCATAATTTATTTAATTATTATTTGTTTTGATTTAAATTTTTATTTTTTGAAAAATTCTAATATATTTCTATTTACATAAAGTGATATGTCAACATATGTGCCATTAGTTTAAAATTTAAAATTTGAAAGTTTGTGTCTTTTGAATTCAAACCTTTTCTGAATGGTTATGACTATTGGAAAATAATAAATATGCTTTAGATTTTAAGTATTTTGATAACTAATCATCATCCTCTTCTTCCTTTATCTCCTTTACTATTCTTAATTTCTCAAAATCTATACTTATACTCTACCGATTTTCAAAGAAAATTATATCAAACTCTTTCTCTTTCAATTCTACATCAAACTCTCTCCGAAATTCAAGTGATACTCAAGAGTTGTAGGCTATTTGTAAACAAAGATCGTGTGATGAAGTGCTATCGAGTCAAATCTCCAGAACTGATATCGAGTAAAGGTGTGATTGTACCCCGAAAATCAATTGGGTGTGATTGTAGCCCAAAAATCAATTGGGTGTGATAGTAGCTTGAAAATCAATTAGGTAATCTTGTAGCCTGGTAAAATCAAAAGAGTTCCTATGCTCGAAAGCAGGTGGAAGACCTCGTGGCTATTGAAATCGAGGATTGTAATTTGAAGATTATATTGAAAAGAAATCTGCACAACCCAATGTTGTATGGGACTGGATGTAAGGTAACTCTGAACCAGTACAAAATCCCAGTGTGTACTTTCCTTTTACTACTTTTTATTTTTATCTTCTGCATCTATGATTGATTCTGTGATTGTTGGTATATGTGATTTGCATGACATTCTGGTTAATTCAAAAAGGTTTCAAGAAATTCATAAAATCCATAAAACACTATTCACCCCCCTATAGTGTTTAGTATGCCTTAAGATCCTTAATCCACGTCCCTAATAGGAAACTACCAATACTTCGCGATAAACTCCGCCAAGCGCTGGTTCAGCTGCTATATCTGCACATCACGAGGACATTCATACTTCTCAAGCTTAGCAATCTAGGCTCGTAGCCATGCAATTTCCGCTTTGTATTGAGCCCTCTAATATATCTTCTGATCTTTCTTAGCCTATAAACAAATACAATTATCAGTGTTTCCAACATCATAACCGTAATTTACGTAAATTTCATTTTCCATTAAATTACCAGAGATAATATAATATATGTTTACTATGATCAATATTTCTTATATTAACAACGCAAGTGCATTAGCATTTTTTCTATGAAAGAATCGTATCTCCAAAGTTTTTTTCTTGATTATGTCGTGTCTTTTATCCAAATTGTTTCTCAATTTTTCAACCACAAATGGAATTATATGTTGGAAAACAATAAATAAAATGGAAGAAATAACGAAAATGATAATAAATTAGAAGACCTCTATATAAAACTATATTAAATTAGTAACCAAGATAGAGTGTTACTCCAGTCAATTCTAACTTGAATATGAACACATAAAGAACAAATCTAGGTGTAACATTTAGCAAATTCAAAACAATAGCTTGCTTGAAGTAATCATAAATATCATGTATAAACATAGCAACTATTTTGAACATGTAGCAGACTAATTCTTCTAAAATTTAATTTAAAATTACGGCTTGGTTGACAACCTCAAAAAGGGCATCCTCCTCATCAGTAGTCAAATCTGCTCGTGTAATGCCCTCAAGTAGCTGTACCCGTGTTTTTTTTTCGAACTTTTGTTGTTATACAAATATAGTTGAATTTAGATAACATTATTTTAGTTAACTTATAACTTTTAGTTAATTATGTTATACTTACATATGTGACGTTTGCTTTATCATCATGGTCCCAAGAGTATGAAATAGTGCCTGAATCATCGGTCTGACTAATTGCATAAGTATGGGTGAAAACATCCCAATAAGACATTTTAGCACCGCGCTCTTTTTCCTAAAATATGAACAAATAAATATATATTATATATTGTTATATTCTCTATTTTTGACTACTTAGAACTTAAAATCTAAAAACATAACAGTAATTTATCCTAATTAATAGATTTACCAAGTCCTCGCGGTGATGCTGGAATGACTTTATAAATAACATGAAATTAAATAAAGCGTTCTGTTAATAACATAATAATGTATAAAATGTTTATAAATAACATGACATTATATAAAATCACACTTACCAAGAAGTCTGATTTATGAATATTCTATCTAATTTACAATGAATGTTTTTAAATTCACCAGATTTTCAAATAAATTTATTGTCAAAAATTGTTAACGCTATTAAACTATTGTTCATTATGAAATTGTTCTCTAATTTTAAATTGGGCCCCAACCCCTTTTTTATATGAATGTATGATTGTGTTGAAATCTCTTAGTAATATCCAAGGGTTACAAATCTTTTTACTTAATTTATGACATGACCCCATAAAAATATTATGCCATTCTCATTATTTGATGCATAAATGAATGTAATTTCTATATGAAAACATCCTATATTTGTGCATAAACAATGGATATTATGCAAATCTAAATATAAGTTAATTATTTTCCATTTATTAGGGTCTCTTAGGATCATAATTCTACCACTACCATCCATCTGATTATTATTTAAAACTAGTGCAAACATGTTCTAGACACATGGTTTTATTTGTAGTATAAATAAATATTAAACGATCTCTCTAAATTATGAAAATAAATTATATTAAAGGAAATATTTTGTACCAAAACTGATATTGAGCAACAAAGAACTTAAATTTTCAAATTCTAATCATACTACATAAAACGATAATATTATATTTGAAATAGTAATGCACATGAAATTTAATATGGACCGTTATCTTTTTGATTTTCCATAAATTAAGCACTAATTAAACCTTTATCATCATATACAACTTATAGCAATAATCCAAAATATGATATCAGTGTAGTCCACATGTGCAATCAACTTAATGATATAATACTAAAATGAGCTTATTTATATTTTCGATATCAATAATGAATATTTTTAATTGATTCACTCTAATTCCTAAGTGTGTTGCAATATCCTATTTACTAAAATGAATTGAATATATTTAATCTACCATAATGTTCAGCTTTCAAAAGTTAATGTACT
Source organism: Allium sativum (assembly GCA_030737875.1). Taxonomy (NCBI): domain Eukaryota; kingdom Viridiplantae; phylum Streptophyta; class Magnoliopsida; order Asparagales; family Amaryllidaceae; genus Allium; species Allium sativum. Next base: position 267,763,249 of record CM060922.1, on the reverse strand, counting down.
ATGTTTAATGTAATCATTACTTAACCAGCTTGCTCCAGAAATGGTACACAATTATTACTTAAAACAATATAATACATCACATGAAAAATCCAAAAACAAATTTAACCTTCATGATAAGTTCGATTTAAGAATAATGAAAACAAACAATAATGAAATTGAAAAAAAACATAGTAGTCAATTAAAAATTAAATACATTACTCACCCATTCTAGTGTGACATGTTTGGAGGCCCATATAATCACCCATCAGTAAATAATCTCTTTAATATTCTTCTAAATAACCCATCTGAAAACAAAATAACATTAACCGACTATTAGAGAATCAATTTTCTTCTTCATAGAAAAAAGAGGAAAGAGAAAACCTGGTTGATTGGAATTTTATCAATTTTTTGAATATAATATAAAAACTTTTGATAACATTATTTTAATATAAAGTGTACCGTAAACAACATGACAGTGTCCTATGAAGTGTTCCTTATAAATATGAATCGACATTCAAACCTAAGAAGTAAGATACACAACAAATCAGTGTGCAAGATTACATAATGTAATAAATGATATATCACAATTTTATAAATTCACACTTACCAAGAAATCCTGCCATATGGTCTATCTCATGTTATTTGGAATCTTCGACCGCCTCCGACAACATGCAGTCATGCGACTCATATATGTTTGTCGCAAGATACCAAAATCCTTTTTTCATACGAACGTATGATTGTGTTGAATTCTCTCAGCAATATCCAAGGGTTACAAACATTGTTACTTAACCTATGACATAACCCCATAAAAATATTATATCATTCTCACTATTTGATGCATAAATGAATGTAATTTATATATGAAAACATCTTATATTTTTGTATAAACAATGGATATTTTGCAATTCTAAATAGAAGTCAATTATTTTCCATATGCCAGGGTCTCATAGGATTATAATTCTACCACTACCATCCATCTGATTATTATTTAAAACTAGTATGAACTTATGCTACACACATGGTCTTATTCGTAATATAAATAAATGTTGAGAAATCTCTCTAAATTACGAAAATAAATTCTTATCTAGCAATTATTTTGTACTTGAGTCAATATTGAACAATAAAGAACCTAATTTTTCAAATTTTGATTATACTAAAATATAGATAATAGTATATTTGAAATAGTAATGCATATGAAATTTAAAACTACATGATATTTAATATAATTCTTCATTTTACTATAATATGGTCCATTGTCTTTTCGATTTTCTATAACTTAAGCACTAATTCAACTTTTATCATCATATACAACTTATATCAATAATCCTAACTATGATATCAGTGTTGTCTGCATCTGAAATCAACATAATGATATAATACTAAAATGAACTCATTTACATTTTGGTTTCAATAACGAATGTTTATAATTGATTCATTCTAATTCCTAAGTATGTTGCAATATCCTATTTACTAAAAGGAGCTAAATTTATTTAATTTACTGTAATGTTCAGCTTTCAAAAGTTAGTATACTATGTTTAATGTAATCATTATTAATCCGCTTTCTCTTTAGAAATGATACACAATTATTGTTTAAAACAAAACTATACATCACATGAGAAATCCCAAACCAAATTTAACCTTCATGATTAGTTCAAATTTAAGAATAACCAAAACAAACAATAATGAAATTGAAAAAAAAAACCCGTAGTAGTCAACTAAAAACTAAACACGTAACTCACTCATTCAAATGTGACATGTTTGGAGGCCCATATAGTCACCCATCCGTAAATAATCTCTTTAATATTCTTATAAATAATCCATATGAAAACAAAACAACATTAACTGACTATTAGAGAATCAATTTTCTTCTTCATAGAAAAAAGAGGAAAGAGAAAACCTATTTGATTGATATAGATGCAAATTTAGATCTTGAAATGGCGACCTCGTCTTCTTCTTTCACCTCCTTATTGCAAGCCTTCGATTCATCCCTCCCTCCTATTCCCTCACGCAATTCACAGCCTATTCCCCCTTCTACCAACAATCCCTCTGTTGCCAAACCCTCCAATGAAAATCATGGAACTAATATTCTAGATCCACATATTGCTTCTGTTAGATCTATCATTCCCAATGCGAACCCTCCTGTACCTAACGACTCAAATTTTAATTTGTCAAACTCCTCCTCCTTAAATGCAAATCAATCCTCGTCTAATGCTTCTTTTCTATCGTTCACGGAAAAGGATTATGCATCCCTATTTAATTCTCCACCTCAGAATGCTGGTGTATATCAGCCTCAACATTTCGAAGTCCCTAGGGATGGTGTGCCGAAGAAGATCCCAGACATTGTTAGATATGAAGGTATGAAGTTTTGGAGCGATTTCTTGGTAGGATTTTTTCTTAATGGCACCTCATTATATCCTTCGATGGTAAATTTTTTGAATCGATTTGGAAATTAGATGGTGATGTTAATATAAGATTAGATGGAATGCAATACTATTTCAAGTTTTCAAATGAAGCTGACAGAGATTTTTTTTTTAAATCTAATCCAATTTTTATAAGAGGACGTATGTTCATTATAACTAGATGGGATCCGTCTATAGGAAATACACAAGCCCAAATTAAAAAAGTTCCTGTTTGGGTACATTTTTATCAAATCCCTACTATTCTTTGGACGTTAATGGGTATAACTGGCTTGCTTTCCATGTGGGGAGACTAATATGTTTTGACAGTAGCATTGAAAAATTGCAACGATTTAGATATGCAAAAGCCTTAATTGAGATTTCTTCAGACTTTGATCTCCCTGATAAAATAGTGGTAGATGGTCTTGGTAAGGGTTGCCCATCAGTTAGGTTAACTTATGATTGGAGACCCAAAATTTGCACCATTTCTAAAGGCTTTGGCCATACATCTAGTGATTGTGAATTTAATGCTAAGGCAGATGGGGAAAACGGGAATCATGTAGAGGATTTGGACACTAACCATCATGTAAGATTTAGAGATCAAGCTGGACATTATTCTAGGAAGTCTAACTCAAATGTCAATCAAAGTAATTGGACTTCATTTAATACAAAAGCTAAGAAATTTTGGAGAAAGAAGGGAGGGATTAACAACAAGGCCACTAAAAATGTGGAAAATGATTTGCCTAAGATTAATGATAATCCGTTTGATGTTCTAGCAACAGAGAATGATGGAAATGCTTATACAAATGAGGATAATGCCAAGAACAATTTAAATTTCAGTGCGCATGTTAATGGAAAAGAGTTAACTAGTAGTAATTCAGTTGCTGCTGTTAGTCTAGAATTGCAAGTGCATAATGTAAATGAGGTTGCATTTCAAAACATAGTGGGTTATAGTGATACACAGATTTTAGATGAAGAAACATTGGTGGGTAATATCTTTTATGAAAATATTACTACTGCAAATCAATCTATAATGGAAATTACTAGTACAAGCATCCCTGTTGCATCACCTAGTTCAACGGGTTCGAATGCTAATGCTTTCCAATCTTTTATCAATGGTGTTAATACATCCACTTCTAGTACAGCTCCTATTGCCACTAAATCCAGCGCTTCAGCAACTTTATCTTTTACACCCTTAAAATCTTCCCCTTACCATAACTTGAAACCTCCCTGATATCTTCAACTACCACCACCAAATGTAACAGGATCAGATCTGACTTTCCCTGTCATTGACACTGCTCTCCTATCCACTGCGGAGCCCACAAGCTCGCTTACATTATCTCAATATAAGGCTAAAAAACCAAAAGAAAAGTTTTGGGTAGATGATGATTTTGATGAAGGGAATGACTACGACCCAGAGGATGTGTTGCCTCTTGGTAATAAAGTGAAAACTTCTCGATGACATACGTGGAAAAATCCAATGTATGATCCTTCTCTCACTTGATATTCTGCTGTTGTGCTTTCATCTGTAGTTGCTATATAATCTTGGCACTACTAGGATTTTGGTGAATGCTTATTATTACTCTTTGTCGCTGTTCATTGGTCACTTGGTGTAATTGGTCACTTGCATGCAGCCAGTTATGCTCTTGCTGTTCCATTCTGGTCTGGTTTGGAGCTACCGACTTGGTTGCAAATGTAATGTTAACGCTTGTAGCGTGGTGAAGATACACAACATTTAAGATGGCGTTTGCATGCAATGGTTGTTGTTGAACTTTTACTATGTTGTGATATTTGATGATCTGCACTTTAAATCTTTTGTATTCTGTTGTGAACTCTGAGGCTAGAAATTGTAAAGAGTATGTTTTAGCTTAGGAGCACTTTTATTGTAACTCTTGAAGTTGTGAATAAAAAATTTCACATGCCTTTTAAAAAAACTATTTGATATGATATTTATCAATTTTTTGGATGTAATATAATAACTTTTGATAACATTATTTTAATATAAAGTGAAGCGTAAATAACATGGCAGTGTCCTGTAAAGTGTTCCTTATAAATATGAATTGATATTCAAACCTAAGAAGTAAGATATACAACAAATTAGTGTGCATGACTACATAATGTAATAAATGATATATCACAATTTTATAAATTCACACTTACCATGAAGTCCTGCCATATGGTCTATCTCATGTTATCTGGAATCTTCGACCACATCGGTCAACATGCAGTCATGCAACTCATATATGCCTGTTGCGAGGTACCAAAATCCTTTTTCCATACGAACGTATGATTGTGTTGAAATCTCTCAGTAGTATCCAAGGGTTACAAACATTGTTACTTAACTTATTGTAACAACATGGAATTTCTGAACCAATTTAAATTTTTTATTTTAGCTATTTTGTTGGATTTTGAATATTTAAAATGATTTAGTTTAAATAATAACGAGTTAAAATTTATTTAAATTGAAGTTAGAACATATAAATTTATTTTAATGATAAAACGACCCTGAAATGGCGTGGTAGTTTGAAAATTCAATTTTAAATTTCAATTGAATGTATATGATTCAAAATAAATCGAATTTCAGTAAAACCAGAATCGTTATAATCAGTTTAATTATATCTTTCTAACGAATGTAAGAAACTGAGATTTAACTTTATAATTTGTAAGTTATGTCAAATTTAAAATTTAAAATAATCGCTAGGGAATTTATATATATTTTAATATAATATATAGCCCTTAAAAATAGCCATTTTACAAACGACCTCCATTTTCGACGAAGCCCCTTTTGTTGGATCCGAAATGTCAAATTATTATTAGGTTTCAAATTTCATAATTTTTGGAATCAATATGTGAGCGTGGTGAATTTAAACGTATTTTCTCAATTTAGTTTAGATTTAATCGACTGGAATGTTGGATCTAGATTAACCCTAGAGGGAGGGGGTGAATAGGGTTTATTGAATTTTAGCAGGATATTAAAAATTATCAGATCACAGAATGCAGCAGAAATAAAAATACAGAAAGTAAATAACACACAAAGATACCCAGCTTCAGCAAAATCCTGCCTATTGGTGCGTTCCTAATGTTTCTACTAGGTGTTATAAACAGAACCCGCTTACAATCCCATGTAAACTCGCAGCGCCTGCTCCTATCCTAACCCTACGTTCAAAACCCTAGATTGATCTAAACCCTTAGATCAGATTTCCCCTGATTTCGACCCCATAACCAGTAACCCTAGTTTTTACAGACTTTAGTACACTGTCAGTTAACCCCTAACTAAATCTCCTCCGGATTTTACAGACCTAGAAACTGTTCATTTGTTTTTACAACACAAATTAAAAAACAAAACAAATATAAATTAAAAATAGAAAAACCCTAGGATTTAAATATAAAGGGTTATCCCCTTTTTCACTTAGAAGCTTGGCTAAGAATGAATAGGCCGTCCATTTGCATTTGTGTGAACCCTTGTTTATTTGCTCGGTCCCTTTCTCTTTGGAAATTAATACTGGCGGCGGCTCTATCAAATTAGGGTTTTCTGAAGTCTTTCCCAAATCAGATCGACGATGTGATTAAAAATATGCTCTGGAATTTCTCTAATGTTCTTCTTCACGTTGTTCCTCTTCGGTTAATAATTTGGGGCTTCTCTCTTTCTGGCGATCGAAAACCCTAGTAAGTACTCTGATTTGAAAATGTGTTTCTCTTGAATTTTTGATGCTTGGTTTTCAATATATAAACGTCTGTGATGAGTGGTGTTTTTATAGGGCAAATAAACCCTAGACCTACTCTGATTTCAAAACATGTGACTCAATTTGATTTTGCTACTTTTCCCTTTTGACTGCATGATTGAATCTGTGGCCTTGATTAAAAATGAATCAACTTGAATTAGTTGCTGTGAATTTTCCCACTGATTTGTTCGGTCTTTGAATTCCTGAAATTGAATAGATGAATCTCGACTTGTTTTTGGCTGAAATTCATGACAGACACATTGACGAATTTCTATATAATCATGAATGAAATTCTAGAAAAATAATTGCCCCTTTGAAATGATTTATTGCCATGAATGTTGTTCTGGAAATATTTGATTCATTGTTGCTTGCTTGATTTGTTGCCAAAAACACTTCATCAAATTACATCTACATTGTAGAACTGGAAAGAACTAAACACATTTGAAAACCGACTTGCCAAATAATGCTTTCTCATTTATTTGCAGTTCAGAATAGGAAATTCTGAAATTGCTTGCCAAAGTTATTCACTGAGATATTTCTGCTCCTTGTATCATAATTGGAAAGGTTTGCGATGTAAAACCTGATTTGAAAAATTGTTTTCTTGCCACAATTACCTGTACTGATTCAGAAAAATCTGCAAGAAAAAAACATTTCTAATTTTGCCTTATTTGAATTGAGTTCACAAATGTTATTTACCAAATTTGAATACCATGTTTTCTTCCAAACGTTACAGTTTTGCAGAAACACTTAAATGAGCTTGTGGTTATTTGCTAGAATTATTCATGCTGTTTCACTTCATCTGCTATGATAATGTTGATTTCCAATTATATATTTATTTCTGGAAGTGATCATAATTGCCAAAGTACAAACCTCTCACAATGATTGTGCAACTCTTGTGTCCCCATGTTTATACACTGTGTATGTATATATATATATATATATATATATATATATATACCTGCAAATCATTTGCTCCACTAAGCTACTTGTAGCTTCCTTGATCTTTCCATTCTTAACATGTTTAGTCATAACTTGCTTGTGAGATGAATTGCACTTGAACACTATTTGACTGGCATGAACGCTTCAGTCGCATTATAGTCACCGTGTGAACTCGTGTGTTTGCATGAGTTCCATACTATTGTGTACATTGACCTATTTTACCCATGCACCATTGCTTTAAATTTACTGTACATGAGCACATACATGTGTACATCCAATTTCTCTTGCTTTGTAGATTTGCATGGCCACTGAGTTTGATTTGTATTCATTGATGTTTTTAGGTTGCCTCGACCATATTGATTATTGTTGCACTGAGTCAAGATGGTCCACGTGGCTACTCCTCAGTTGCACATTGGACTGGCGAGGCAATGCACACGTGTATATTTATATACATGTGTATATGTTGCCATCAGACTGATTTTCTTGTCCCTGCACTGAAATATTTTATACATACACTGACTGCCTTGTGGTATTTATAGTGTATCACTGTGAATATCACAAGCTGTCTAGACACAGACTGATGGATTAATAAATCAGATTGAGTCATGAAAAATGATGAGAAAACACACCAGAAAACTGAGGCAAATAAAATTTTAAAATTAAAATTTATATTCACTAGAATTTAGAATATTATTTCTGTTCCATACACTGTGTGTGTTTCTATATATGACAAGTATGGATGACTAGACTGATAGTGCAGTGAAGACAAAAGACTAAAGACTGACTCAGTCAGTGAAAAAATGGATGTGTCTGTATGTGAAAGAGTTGTGAATGAATGTATGTACAAAATTGTATAACTGTGTGATAGAGTGTTGTTGTGAGGAACTGTGGACTGGAATTGAACGTATTGAAATGAATATCAGAGACGTATATACAAATAGTGGAGTTGTAAACCAGTACTGTTTAAATATTGAAATAAAATATTCTATTCAAATAAAATATTATGTGAATATTTAAATTTCTGTATAGTCGTCTTTTATTTAAATATAAATATTATATTCATGTCTGTGATACATATATATATGTGAAATAGTACAATTACAAATACATTTATAATAATATATATTTGGTTGTTATCATCAAACAAAAATCATATAATTTGTATACAACAACAGTATATGCAACAATCTCCCCTTTTTGATGATGATAACAAATATTAAGATTTTGAATATAATAAATGTGTTTGACAATGAATATTGAACTCCCCCTATTTGTTTGCTCCCCCTATAATAGAAACTCCCCCTATAACTGTGCATGAGTGAACAGAAATGAAAAATAATGACTTTTCAAAATTAAAAATATTTATAAAATATTCACTCATAAATCAAAATCTAAACTCATTCTCCCCCTTTTGTTATCATCAAAAGGATACAGAATTTAAAATATAGATGAATAATGACTAGAAATATAATTTCAGCTTAAGAAGAAGAACGGTCATCATAAATCTCAATCAGTCAAACAAAAATCATAATAATCTTAGAACAGGTGGCATATTTCACATTGTAGAGAATGACTTTATGATGAATTTATAAAAATGGAGAGAATTACATAAACATGATTTTTAATTATTAAAAAAAAACTTTTTATAAAATTAAGCACAAAAACATTGATGGATTTCGACTATAATTAATAATTCAGTTTAAGTGACAAAATCGTATAATCTCAAATCCCAAAATCTATCAATCAACAAATCATAATATTTTATAAGATTTCAACACATTTTACAAAATAGAAGATGGATTGGTAGGATGGTTTTTACACACCAAGGAGAATTTCATATAAAAATTTTATTTATTCAAATTATTTTCATTTTCTTTTCTTTTTATTTAAGAGCACACAGACTATGCATAACCAGAGCTTGGATTTTTAAATGAGGTCAGTCGCAGGTTAAATTATTAGTTGTCTCTTAACCATGCATGACCAGAGCATGGATTTTTAAATAAGGTTAGAGACACACTTATATATTAATTATATTTATCATTTCATTTTTAAAAGGAAAAACTCTTCCGTTTATAAAACCAATATATGGATGATAGAAATTGGGGGTAGGTACAGAAATGGATTGTGAAATAAATTTCTAAATTAATTATATTATGAAATATGCTCGACTGTAACGGGATCATTGAAAATTTTCAATTGTCACTAATTCTGAAAAATAACATAGTCCCATTTCTATCACAAATATTTCCACTGTTTATTCAAGATAATTTAAAAAAAATATTAAACTCTCCACATTGATACAAAATCATGATGGATGGAAAAATGATGATAGATTAAGAAGGTGTTCGCGAAATAATTGCCAATTCAAAGATATTATAATAACTGCTCAACCATCATGAAAAATCTAAATAAAATCTCCTCTTGTTGTGAAATACACTACAGTCACAATTCATCACAATTCAAATTCTGATAATAATTTTGATGAATTATAAATATAGTTCAATTTGGATATTGATTTCAATTTCTGAAGGAAAAATCAATAAATAATTTTAAAATTGAAAATCAATCACAAGAGGGATATGAAGAGTTATACAAAGTAAGAGGGAATTAAAATATATACAACAACGTAACAACAGCACATGTAAACTGATGCCACTTGATGTTTCAATTAATGAAAATTTTGACATGATACTAGAGACAAACAATAATATCATAGACAAAAGAATTATAAGTACAAAGCCCAAGCAGACAAGATAACAGATTATGCACATGTATCAAAGCAGCAAACAAATGATTCCAAAATAAACAATTTTCAAAACAGTATCAGAGCAGCACAGAAAATAGTTTCAAATCATACTTGTCAAGATGACGGTCGCATAAGATCATTTATGGTCCAATGATTAAATATACCGTTTATTTGAAATCATTTGAGGAATATGAAACTCTCAAGATTATGTGAATCAATCACACCAGAATGCAAATTTCAGATTCAAGATATGTGTGTGATTCAATAAATCAATAATTTCAAATGATTTTAAACAAACAAATAGCCATGAAATAGTAGAGATATTTAAGACCATTTTTTCAAAGAATTTTCAAAATTATCTCAGACAAGTATAAGAGAAATTTCAGATCATTTACATCAAGTTTGAGAGGTATTCATGATCCAAAAAAATAAAAATAATTTATTTGAAATCACTTGAATCAATGTCAAATTTGAGATATAATGAATTACTCACACAAGATTGATAATTTCAAATTTAACTGGTGTGCGATATTCAAAATATCAAGAATTTCAGACGATTTCAAACAAAACTAATTTCAACCATAATAATCATGAATAAAGATGAATTTTCAAGATGTATCACTGATTCAAGACAATTTAAAATGTTCAAGCCAGTCTGAAAATTTCTTAAATTATCACAACTGATAAATAACAGAGTGTTGTAATGAGTATAAATTTTCAAGACTTTCCAAAATGAATTTAGAAGAGACTCAAAACAGCAAAGGTGCGTGAAATTCCACAAAACTTTCAGATCTTCAAAAATTTAGAATTCGAACCAACAGTTTTCAAGATATGACAAGAATACATCAACAATGTTATGAATTCAGAGAATTAGAAAACAAACTTCAAATCAATTATAGATATTTACAAAAATAAATTCAAGATCTGGAAATGATTAAAAACATCAAAGTTTTATACAAATGAAGCGAATTTCCAGAAAAATATGAATTCTGCAATTGGAAGTTAAGGAAGCCCAAGAAGTTACAAAGATATGACAGTGACAAGTCAACTAAGAAAAATCAAAGAAAAAAAATCCAAAAGGGGTAGAAGGAGGAATACACAAAGAAAAAGAAAAATATTTACAAAGATGAGTTTAAAGGTTGTACCTAAAATCAATGTAAACAATAGAATCTCTAACTCATCGGATCTTGGCTAAAGGAACTGTAAATGATTTAGAATTATAGACCAACTTGATTTCAAATTTCCTTTCGGCATAGCAATTCCTCAGCCACCTTCGGTACCTAACAATTTAAAGGATCGAGTGGTCTAACAAAATTAGTAAAACCATTCACAATTGTATTCATATGTGTTGGTACCCAAACTTGTTTATATAACAATCCATCAGAATTTATCAAAGTACCTTTAGGGACCCAAATCTATCTGAATTTTGATGAATTCACTGTATTTCTTTCTGGGGTCGAAAATGGTTTAAATGGATTATTATCAAACAAATTCCCATTTCGCTTTCGATTTAAAAAACCTTTGAAATTATTTGAATTCAAATATTCAAAATGAATATTTTCAAAACAATTTAAAGGATTTTTAAAATCATTTGATTTCTCTTTTTCAAAACCATTGTTTTTCCCAAAGCCGAGTCCACTTTTATTTCCAGATGAAAATTGATTTTTCAACAACTTATTCAGAGATTTTTCACTGTTAGAAAATTTAGCCAAAGTTGTTTCAAGTTGTTGAATTTTAGTTTAAGATCACTATTTTCTTTCATTAAATCTGAACAACGATTTTCAGTGATCTTACATCTTTCAAAATCGTATTTCAAAACCAAATTTTCATCATTAAGCAAATTAATTTTGGTTTGGGACTCAGCAATCTCAGAATCAAAATGTTTTCGATTTTCAGACTCAAATTTCTTGAATCTTTCAATCTCCTTTTCAAGTTCTTTCAAAATCAAATCTAATTTCAACAGATTCTCCTTTTTAGCAATTTCAAATTTGGGATGTATATTAGTCTTAAAAATTTCAAATTCCTTTTGTAGAAAATTGTTCAAACTTGATGTCAATCTTGTTTTCTTTTAAGATCCAAATTTCCTTTTTAAACATTTGAATATTTTTATTGAGATGAACAAGGTTGGTTTCCAATTTCAAATAATTTTTGAAATATGAATTTAAAGAATTTTTGAAATATTCAAGTTGTAATTCCAAATTATCAATTTTGTTGGTCAACTCAGAATTCTTAGATTTCAGAGGTTTATTTTTCCGTTGGAGTTTATCAACTGATTTGGTTAAATCAACACAAAAGTAAACCAGATCTTCATATGAAAATTTTCTTATTTCATCATCTGATTCTTCTTTCGTAAATCCTGTTAGATAAACTTCTTAATCTGAGTTGATCCTTGTGGGTTTTGAGCACTTGTTGTCACTTTGTCCAAACTTTGCATTGAGAGTTTTCCAGATTTCCTGTGCAGTCAAACAATGGGAGATAAGATCAAGTTGATTATTACTAAGATGAGAATAGAGAATATGCATAACACGAGCATTAATATTCCTATCAACTATATCACCTCCGTTGTTAACAACATCCCAATATTTAATATTAACAAATTTCAAATAGGATTTCATTTCTAATTTCCAATTCAAAAGAATATGTACCATCAAAAATGTTCGGAATGTGGCTGGACTGACTCTCAAAGGGCTGACAACTAGGATCCGTGATTCTAGGGTTAATGAAAATACCAGGCTCTAATACCACTTGTTGGATCTAGAATAACACTAGAGGTGGAGTGAATAGGATTTATTGAATTTTAGCTGGATATTAAAAATTATCAGTTCACAGAATGCAGCAGAAATAAAAATACAGAAAGTAAATAACACACAGAGATACCCAGCTTCGGCAAAATCCTGCCTACTAGTGCATTCCTAGGGTTTCTGCTAGGTGTTATAAACAGATCCCACTTACAATCCCATGTAAACTCGCAGCGCCTGCTCCTGTCCTAACTCTATGCTCAAAAACCTAGACCGATCTAAACCATTAGATCAGATTTCCCCTGATTACGACCCCATAACCAGTAACCCTAGTTTTTACAGACTCTAGTAAACAGTCAATTAACCCCTAATTGAATCTCACCTAGATTTTACAGACCTAGAAACTATTCATTTTTTTTTACAACACAAATTAAAAAACAAAACAAATATAAATTAAAAATAGAAAAACCCTAGGATTTAAATATAAAGGGTTATCCCCTTTTTCACTTAGAAGCTTGGCTAAGAATGAATAGGCCGGCCATTTGCATTTGTGTGAACCCTTGTTTATTTGCTCGGTCCCTTTCTCTTTGGAAATCAATAATTGCGTCGGCTCTATCAAATTAGGGTTTTCTGAAGTCATTCCCAAATCAGATCGACGATGTGATTAAAATATGCTTTGGAATTTCTCTGATGTTCATCTTCACGTTGTTCCTCTTTGGTTAATGATTTGGGGCTTCCCTCTTTCTGGTGATCGAAAACCCTAATGAGTACTCTGATTTGAAAATGTTTTGCTCTTGAATTTTTTATGCTTGGTTTTTGATACATAAACGCCTGTGATGAGTGGCGTTTTTATAGGGTAAACAAACCCTAGACCGACTCTGATTTCAAAACATGTGACTCGATTTGATTTTTCTACTTTTCCCTTTTGACTGCGTAATTGAATCTGTGGCCTTGATTAAAAATGAATCAACTTGAATTAGTTGCTGTGAATTTTCCCACTGATTTGTTCGGTCTTTGAATTCCTGAAATTGAATAGATGAATCTCGACTTGTTTTTGGCTGAAATTCATGGTAGACACATTGAAGAATTTCCATAAAATCGTGAATGAAATTCTAGAAAAATAATTGCCCCTTTGAAATGATTTATTTCCATGAATGTTGTTTTGGAAATATTTGATTCATTGTTGCTTGCTTGAATTGTTGCCAAAAACACTTCACCAAATTACACCTGCATTGTAAAACTGGAAAGAACAGAACACATTTGAAAAACGACTTGCCAAATAATGCTTTCTCATTTATTTGCAGTTCAAAACAGGAAATTTTGAAACTGCTTGCCAAAGTTATTCATTAAGATATTTCTGCTCCTTGTATCATAACTGGAATGATTTGCGATGCAAAACCTGATTTGAAAATTTGTTTTCTTGCCACAATTACCTGTCCTGATTTAGAAAAATCTGCAAGAAAAAAACATTTCCAATTTTGCCATATCTGAATTGAGTTCAATAATGTTATTTGCCAAATATGAATACTATGTTTTCTTCCAAACATTACTCGTGTTTTCCCAAAATAGTTTTGCAGAAACACTTAAATGAGCTTGTGGTTATTTGCTAGAAATTATTCATGCTGTTTCATTTCATCTGCTATGATCATGCTGATTTCCAATTATATTTTTATTTATGGAAGTGATCATAATTGCCAAAGTACAAGCCTGTCACAATGATTGTGCAACCCTTGTGTCCCCATGTTTATATTAATGCTTATATTTAGGCACCAACACTGTCAACCTATAAGTTTCAAAGCAAGACAAATAAATGCAAAGAAATCATGAAGCGGATAGGAAGCAGAAAGATATAAGCAAATAAATGCATTGTGGTTGAGAAAGACGAAACGAAGTAAACCAAATGAAAGAAAAACCTAGTTCACATTATTTATGATTTTTATGCATGGATGAATGAATGTGTGCTTTTCATATTGACTGTAAGTTTGTTGTTGTTATCAGGACCCGTAGAAAGAAGAAAAAGGAGGAAAACAAAAGAAGAATAAAGGCCTAATGTGCAAAATAGATCATCCAATGGTTCATTCCATGTCATTTCTAATATAGAGAAAGCAAACAATGTAAGGAAAATTCATATGCTCATCTATAAATTAAATGAATTGAATAGTAACAAAAAAAATCATAGTAATGATAATAACATTTAAGTTAGAAACATAACATCTTTTACTACTTTCAAAACATGCATATTACTATCATTTACCTAGAGGACACTTCCCAACAACATTTTTATATGATTTAAGTAAACGTAGCGTTGTTCACGACATTATCTGATCATTGATCATTGATAATTTATGGGTTAGCTTGTAATAATTAGGGAAAAAATAGCAGGAGTTATGGACTTAAACATTCATAAACTATTCAAAAGGCCGGGTAGAAACTGGAAGTTAATAGTTATGCACACAACTATTTTAAATACTTACATAAATGTTTATTTCACATGTTTGAGGTTTATAATACGTAAAGTTCAAAAGAAGCAAAGCATCAAGATAGATAACTCTTTGCAGGTTGAACATACACAAGGTAATAAATCTATCTGGAAAATTGTTATAATAACAAAAGATAGCGCAAATATCAGTTTGAAGATGACTAAATATCTGTATATAATTTTTTGGCTACCAACTTACATCTACAAATAAAAAGCAAATTAAATTTATTATAGATGCTTATCACAACAATTAACTTGCGTTATCCGAAAAATGTGTCATTAGTTAGATCAAAACCCAACTTCTCCGTCGTTTTCAGCTCAGTGGAAAATTAAGCATTGAACCATGATATCACTACTAAATTTGAGAGCATCAGAGGCATTTGATTAGGGGCAAATTAAACATATTGCTTCTAATACCAATTAACTATATATATACCTGCAAATCATTTGCTCCACCAAGCTACCTGTTGCTTCCTTGATCTTTCCATTCTTAACATGTTGAGTCATAACTTGCTTGTGAGATGAATAGCACTTGAACACTGTTTGACTGGCATGAACACTTCTATCGCATTGTAGTCGCCGTGTGAACTCGTGTGTTTGCATGAGTTCCATACTGTTGTGTACATTGACCTATTTTACCCATGCACCATTGCTTTAAATTTGATGTACGTGAGCACGTACATGTGCACATCCAATTGCTCTTGCTTTGTAGATTTGCATGGTCGTTGAGTTTGATTTGTATTCATTGATGTTTTTGGGTTACCTCGACCACATTGATTATTGTTGCACTGAGTCGAGATGGTCCACGTGTCTACTCCTCAGTTGCACACTGGACTGGCGAGGCAGTGCACATGTGTATATTTATACACGTGTGTATATGCAGCCATCAGACTGATTTTCTTGTCCCTGCACTGAAGTATTTTATATATACACTAACTGCCTTGTGGTATTTACAGTGTATCACTGTGAATATCACAAGCTGTCTAGACATAGATTGACGGATTAAGAAATCAGATCGAGTCATGAAAAATGATGAGAAAACACACCAGAAAAACGAGGCAAATAAAATTTTAAAATTAAAATTTATATTCGCTAGAATTTAGAATATTATTTCTGTTCCATATACTATGTGTGTATTTTTATATATAACAGGTATGGATGACTGGACTGACAGTGCTATGAAGACAGAAGATTGAAGACTGAGTGTAGAGTTAGTGAAAAAAATGAATGTGTCTGCATGTAAAAGAGTTATGAATGAATGTATGTATAAAATTATATAACTGTGTGATAGAGTGTTGTAGTGAGGAACTGTAGACTGAAATTGAATGTATTGAAATGAATATCAGAGATGTATATACAAATAGTGGAGTTGTAAACTTGTACTATTTAAATACTGAAATAAAATATTCTATTTAAATAAAACACTGTGTGAATACTTAAATTTCTGTACAGTCGTATTTTATTTAAATATAAATATTATATTCATGTCTGTGATATATGTGTGAAATAGTACAATAACAAACACGTTTATAATAATATATATTTGGTTGTTATCATCAAACAAAAATCATATAATTGTGTATACAACAATGTTATATACAACATGGAAAAGGGCCATTTTTCAAATAGTCTCCAAATTCGACGAAATTAGTTTTGTTAGGACCGTATCGTCAAAACATAGCCAGATTTATATATTTTGTAATTTTTGGAATCAGTATTCGGCCCCGGTAAATCAAAATGTACGTTGAATTCAATGTTGAACGTTATATTAAATTATATTTTAATTTTGATAAAAACTGTTCAAAATGATCGAATTGGCTTACGAAACATATCCCATTGTGTTCGGAATGGAGGTATTTAGTTGGCGGCGACAGTCATTAGGTTTGATTTGGAGTTCGGATTGAAAAACTAGTATTTTCCGAAAATAAATAATAATAAAATATAATAAAAATTTCTATGAAATCCCCCAAAACTTTAATTTCTCTTCCTCGTTCAGCAGCCGCTAGGTGCAAGATGGATGGCCGAAAACTTCAATTCCAAATCCCTTAAAATATTTTAATCCGCAAACTAAATTCGATTCCTCATGAAACAAAAATCAGAGGGAATCTCAAGCTCCTCAACATGATAAGGTAGAGATCGGCGGTAGAGGCGCAGGCTGGTCGAATTTTGTGCCCGAACCCGGTGCATTTTGTGGTCATTCTAGGTTAGTGGAAGGGCTCGAATTTTGAGCTCCTACTGGTGAAGGAAGAGGAGACTCGGGGCTTCATCGTGGTGGCTCCAGATCATCGGAAAATCATGTGTAGTGGTGTACGATTTTGGATTTGATTGAGCAGTTTTGGGTTCAATTCGATGATGGGTTTTATGAAGGGAAGAGGCAACGGTTTTGTTTAAACGTTATTAAAAGGTTAAGGGAATTTTATTTTAATTAATTATATTATTTATTGACCAAATATATTATTTACAATAATTTTTTCATACTAGGTCCAAATCCGACGATTTCAGTCACGTTGGAATCGTAGGATCAAACCCTACGCGATGGAACTGACCAGAATGGAAATAAAGGCATTTGGAGTTCTGGACAAAATTAAACGCCTATTTAATTTTGTTAAAAACAATCTTCAATTAAAGAATGGCCGAGTGGAAACAAATGTGAGAACTCCTTCTCACTAAATTATATTTTATCATGTCATTGTATCAAAAAATATATAGAATTGCCAGTGTAGATTTTTATCAGTTTTGATTATTATAAATTGTATATGGTGCCTATTAGCTCACCTCCCTCGTCCACATACCATGGACAATTTAATTGACTGTATTGTGTTTTGATTATGATGTTGAAATGTTTAAAATATTAAAAATAATTTAATAGTATTTTGTGGTAGTTGAGATTAAATTATAAATATCTATTTATAATTTAAACAGTGAAATGTGGCTAATTAGAAAAATAATTCAAATCAAATTAGAACTGGTTAAATTTATCAACCAATGATTATTTTGAATCGACGGTTGTTGTTTGGAATCCCCGCACGGGTCTGGGGACGATAATTTATTCACATCTCCCCTAAATTTAATTATATGTCAACCGATTGATCGATAGACTGTGATAAGTGTTATTTAATTATTTAATGCTTATACAGTTGTAAATTGCACTCTGGATGTGAATTGACTGTTTGATGATTATTTATCATTATTGTTGAATACATGTGATGTATGAAATCCATATAACTGAAATTATATGGTAATTGATTGAGTCGCATTCTGATTCAGAAATAAAGAATATTTTAAAATAAAGAATGTTTTAAAATAACGAATATTTTAAAATAACCAATATTTTAAAATAAGGAATATTTTAAAATAATATTCAGAATAAATTAATATTTCAGGATAATATTCAGTGAATAATCAAAATATGATTTTGATGTCTGATTTTGAATGGACATGAAAATATATGAAGCCAGGTCAAGTATAGAAACGTCATTATAACCCTAACGGGTTTATCGATCGATTTTATTCATTTGATAATGAATACGAAAAAGATTTGATTTCAAAATCTGATATTTTGAAAATATTATCATTTTAAAATTATAATGGTATAGAATATTCAATTTTGATTTAAAATTGGAAATGAAGTTGAAATCGTTTTAAAATGAATTTATAAATATTTTATAAAATACGTTTTAAATGGAAATCGATGATATATATATATACATATAATGGCCTGAATAGAACGCGCCACGCAGCGACCGTTCGCAAATTTCGACCATTAATTTCAAATGGACGTAACGGGAGATCCGACCATCGTCTTCCCCTAAAACCGGAACTATTGGTTTCGTATCGAAAAGAGCTTTCCAATGAATATAAGAGATTTGAAATCTAACGGTTAGATTAGGAAATATGTCCAAATCAATTTTAGAAAAGGTCGCTATGGATGCAGTTCGGTGGCTGTTATTGGAAACCAACTGTAAGGGCCTTAATAAAATTATTAAAAATATGGAAAAATTATGTAAAATCATAATAACTGATTTAGAAAGATTTTAGATGAAAAATTCCAAGTTTGAAATGACAAAAATATATTTTTATCGAAATGAAATAGTTATTAACTAGAATAATAATCCAATGGTTTTAAGTAAATAAATTGGGTTTGTAAATGGTTTTTGGAATAACCAGAATTTTTCCAACATATGAATTGAAAAGGATTTAAATAGAAATAATCTTCGAAATATTTCGATATTGGATTCCGTGATTATATGAATATTGTTGAGGAATTTGGAAGATATATATGTCGTTACTTCCAATACGATATCCATGAGTTTCAAAATTTGATATTGAATATAAGTCAATATAATTTCTATTTAGAGTCTTGTATTTAATATCAAATTGGATTTTGGGTTTGTCGTGAATGGTATCTTAAATAACACTGTTCTTAAACCCCGATGAGAAAAGAATAAATCTTTTAAATAAGATTTATAGAAGTTTACCAATTAATTAATATTTAATTGGAATTCAATTGAAATTGGATTTTTGGGTTTATCCACTTGTTCTTTAACCCAATTAACAGTGAAGAGATGATTTGGAATTTATAGATGTTTTATTAAGATTTAATGGGATTTTTTCCAAGGTAAAGTTTTCCAATTTAATATATTAAATTGAAATTGAATGCAATTCGATTTGGTAATACTCGAGATGCGCTTCTATAAAGGAAGACCGTTACTATATATGGAATTTAAAAGGCTTTTTCTTTATTCCATTTATATTATTAGTCTGATATGGAAATTTATATCAATTATTTATTGATCTGTTTTCCGTGAAGATTCCATAGTTGATGGAAGTTGATTAGGGTTTATTGTGAACTGTGTTTTTAGTAACATTGGTTCTTTAATCCAGTTAAAGACAAGATTAATTTCTTAAAGTTGAATAATCATAAAGTAATGATTTATGATATTAAAACCAAGTTGGAGTTTAATGAATCTTTAATTAGATTGGAATGAGAATGGGATATTAAATTTATTGAATTCATGAAATGATCAAGAATGGAGTACCACCATTTTTACTCAAAGCGATAGTTAAATCTTTAATTAGATTTGAACGTGAAATGGTAATTAATTTTATCGATAACACATGGGGTGTTTGATATGGAGTACTACCAGTTTTGCTCCATGGGATGAATAGGTTAGGATTGGGAAATAAAGTACATGGTTAGTTCAGTAAGGCTCGATAATCCCGACTAGTTAATCAAATCTATTGGAATTGATATCCAAAGGAAGATTAAAGAATAAGTTTAAAAGAATTTATCTTTGATAAAATTAATGGGAAACTTCCCTAAAGATGTGAATATTTGAATAAAAGAATATCCTGAATTGGAATGAGGCGCGCGATGTGTTTTTATAGCACTTGATTATAAAATACATGAGTTATTCGGAAAGACCAGGTTTAACCCATTCTGAATAATTAATAGGACGACTAAAAGTCGACGATGAAGACAGTGTTTGAAGATCAGAGATCTTCACATCGTTTGGATGATTACTGATGTCTTGATTGAGCTATACACCTAAGACAAGGTAATAAGTGGTGATCATCCAGACGTACTTGGAGATCGACCAGATATGTGAGGACCTCTCTCCTGTATTGGACATATGGGACGAGGAATAAGGTGCCTCCGGTTTCATTCAGATCCAGAACGGACTTGTAAATGGATGTGTGTCTGACATTGGATTTCATTCTGTGTCGATTGATTTCTATCAAATATATATCTTTTTGGTAGCGGAGAATTTATTCTCTTGCTTAACACCCTTCTCTGAGACGTAGGACCTTAGAGGTTATATATTGATAGACATCAGTTGCATGGCATGAATTGTCAATGTGGCATACTAAGATGCAAATGAGCAAGGCTTTTGTTGAAAAGCAGAGTCTTGTGGACGAGATCAAAGCACGACTTTAACTAGCATAGCTTTGTGTATAGCGTTAATTCACGAGCCTCACACCCCGGTATGAGTCAGAAACGGGATAAGGGACCCAAGGAGGACATGACGTTTCCTTCTAGCTAGGAGTGGTGTCATGGTATGGAGCCCAGACATTTTTTATGTGGATGATGGATTGCGAGGTGCCTCGGATATTGAGTCCCTAGTGGCTCCTAGATAGGTCTAATAGGACCGGGAAAGGTGTGTTCAGGAATTATTAATCCTCAAAAGTAAGAGAGGACCGGCCTTGGAGGATCCAAGGGTTCACTATCGGGGATCCTGGGTCATCGTGCTAGAGATGATCCGTATCGGTAAGGAGTACATCCCTTGCCTTGACTCATGATGAAAATCCAATTTCCAATATGAAATTTTTCGGTTTTAGTTATAGAACTAGTATGGCGACCTGATACCCGTGCCATCTATGATTGATACATTTATATTTGATGCTGATTTTGACACTATACACTTATAGTAATATCAAAATGATTTGTTGTAAATGTACCAAACATATTTGTCTATAATAAGTAAAACTATATCCTTCGGCTTGCTTTTACATTGTGTGATGGGACCTGAGTCTTATAATAGCTTCATTTTTTCCAAAAAGCATTACACTGTTTTATTTTAAACTGAGATTCATGTGGAGTAAACCCGTACCATGATATACAGCGTTGCCCCATGATTTCCCAACTTTTAAAGTAAAGACTTAATAACTGTTTTAGTTCTCACACCAGTCCCATGACTGACTCGGAGTTTATTGTTTTATCCTAAACTCTGGGTGCCCATATTTTCCATATGAGAAGCTAGTATTTTTCATTTTCACAGATACTTCTTTTCACAGGATCCTGGATTACAGCAGGAGCTATATTCAGAAAGCTTTGTATTCGTATATCTCTTTCAATTGTTATTTTCTGCTACGCATTGTACTTATGTATTATTTTCCGCAGCTATGTAAATTCTTAATCTTTGGGTTTTTTTCTGCTGTAAAATATTTATTCATACCCTGATACATTCTTGTACTTTTATGTGAATTGTTGTAATAACAATGGAATGTTCTAGTGTTTGTGTTCTGATGCGTCATGTTCACAAAGCAATCCGGACTTTCCCGATAGGGGAAGTTTGGGTCGTTTCACTTATGATATAACGCCATAAAAATGTTATATCATTCTCACTATTTGATGCATAAATGAATGTAATTTCTATATGAAACATCTTATATTTTTGTATAAACGATGGATATTATGTAAATCTAAATAGAAGTTAATTATTTTCCATATGCCAGGGTCTCATAGGATCATAATTCTACCACTACCAACCATCTGATTATTATTTAAAACTAGTTTGAACTTATGCTACACACATGGTCTTATTCGTAATATAAATAAATGTTGAGAAATATCTCTAAATTCTGAAAATAAATTCTAATCTAGGAATTATTTTGTACTAGAGTTGATATTGAACAATAAAGAACCTAATTTATTAAATTTTGATTATACTAAAAAATGATAATAGTATATTTGAAATAGTAATGCATAAGAAATTTAAAACAACATGATATTTAACATAAATCTTCATTTTACTATAATATGATCCATTATCTTTTCGATTTTCTATAACTTAAGCACTAATTCAACTTTTATCATCATATACAACTTATACCAATAATCCTAACTATGATATCACTGTAGTCTACATCTGAAATCAACTTAATGATATAATACTAAAATGAACTCATTTACATTTTGGTTCCAATAATGAATGTTTCTAATTGATTCATTCTAATTCCTAAGTATGTTGCAATATCCTATTTACTAAAAGGAGTTAAATTTATTTAATTTACTGTAATATTTATCTTTCAAAATTTAGTATACTATGTTTAATGTAATCATTGCTTAATCCGCATTCTCACCAGAAATGGCACACAATTATTATTTAAAACAAAACTATACATCACCTGAAAAATCCCAAACCAAATTTAACCTTTATGATTAGTTCGAGTATAAGAATAACCAAAACAAATAATAATGAAATTGAAAAAAAAAACTGTAGTAGTCAACTAAAAACTAAACATGTAACTCACTATTCAAGTGTGGCTTGTTTAGATGCCCATATAGTCACCCATCCGTAAATAATCTCTTTAATATTCATATAATTAATCCATATGAAATAAAATAACATTAACTTACTTTCAGAGAACCAATTTTTTTCTTCATAGAAAAAAGTGGAAAAGAAAATCTATTTGATAGGAATTTCATCAATCTTTCTGGAAATAATATAATAACTTTTGATAACATTCTTTAAGTGTTCTGCCAATAACATAGCAATGTCCTATATAGTTTTCCTTATAAATATGAATTGATATTCAAACCTAAAAAGTAAGATATACAACAAGTCAGTGTGCATGAGTACATAACGTAATAAATGATATATCATAATTTTGTAAATTCATACTTACCAAAATGTCCTGCCATATGGTCACTCTCATGTTATCTGGAATCTTCGACCACTTCGATCAACATGCAGTCATGTGATTCATATATGCCTATTGCGGGATACTAAAAAATTATAGTAGACGACTCTAACTCAAAACCACTGTGTTAAATACAAAAGAAAACATTTAATATTTCATGACAACTATATATACAATAGATTGTACAAAAGTGAAATTGAATAGTTACCCTCCATGGCTTTGGGCTGCAACTATACTAGAATAAGAGCTAGCTTCTGTGATGGGTCACTGCAATCAGCACCCATTGGAGGAGGACCGGTTCCTCTTTGATAGGAAGAGGGAGACCTAAAATGAGAAGAGGTACGTCTACTAGATGATATATATAGTACCTGTTACAGACATACATTAAATGACAAAACATAAAAGGACTATGCGAAACATGCATTATGGCAGAACATAAAAGGACTATGTGATACATATCATCTTAGCATAAAATAATATTTTTAATGAGAATAATATAACGTTAAAAAAACATAAAATTACCTTCTTAAAAAAAACATATACTCTAAGGGTTTTATGAATATAATATATTACATATTTTATAGTTATTAAAAAAATTGGCTTTCGACTTATATGAAATCTTGGAAATTTTCCTAAAATCAAAATCAATGAAATTTTCCTCTTCTGTAGTTTCTAATAATTTAATACGATTGATGTGTATATTAAAAATCAACTTAAATGATTGTCTCTCTTCTTATCAATCATTTGCGTGAAGCAGCAAACTTTAGATTAAATAAGCCTTGAATGATTTAACTCCAATCTAACGGTACGTATATGTACTTTATCACATACACACACATATTTAAAACATAATTAACAAATCGCACGTCTTGTAAAATTAAATATCGTTTTTGGTATTTTCTAGAATACATGAACTAAATTATGCTCATACGCACTAAATGTACCCAAACAAGTCTAAAAGCACTAAAATATTTAACTCATTTGCACACAACTCTATTATCACACAAACTATAAACCTGCAATACTTAGATTAATAACAATAATTGGGCTTCAATGAACAACGCTACGCATACAATAAGACAATATAAATATGTAAACTAAACAACTAACCCTAAATAAACAAATTTGTTCAAATAGAGTTTTAGGTTTATACCTATTTTAGAGGAAAGTAGTAACTTAGAAAGGAAGAGATGCGAATTTCCTGGTGTTAGAGAAGCTAACGAAGGAGGTGTAAGGCAACAGGTGACAGAATTTGGAAGGAGGAAGGGGTTTGGATCAAATTTGGGGAGGGAATTGAAATGAGGGAGAAGAAGTAGAGCTAGACTGTTTGCTCGCAACTTAGCAACGGCTACCAATGGCTGCAAAGGACAATATATAAATGGGTTTCAATGACATTTAATGGGTATGTGCTTTTTTACTTCGTAAAAAAAATCCATAATGTACTAGCCGTTGATAGTCATTGCTACAATGCCATTGGCGGTCGTTGCTCATATCTATTGATATATATTGTTTAATTAGTAGTAAAAGTCTGCCAAATGAACAAATCTCTTTTGAATGAGCAAAAGATACTGATCAGCTTTTACTTGCATTAATGATCAATTGCGCTTTCAAAACCCTTTTTTGTTTCCTGTGCATATTTATTATATATAGTCGTCTTTTTCCTTCTCTTCTTATTTCTTCTTTTATACAATCTTCAGTTAATACGAGTTATCATCACATATTACCATTTTGTGAGATTTCATTTTAAAATCTTTTATTAAGTAACAATTAACATATCATCTTGCAAATTAAAGGCTCTCTACATGTTTAGTGATGTCTTGCAATATTATTTATTTTCTGTCCATATTTTACTTTTCAATTCCTATAC
This sequence comes from Allium sativum, assembly GCA_030737875.1. Taxonomy (NCBI): domain Eukaryota; kingdom Viridiplantae; phylum Streptophyta; class Magnoliopsida; order Asparagales; family Amaryllidaceae; genus Allium; species Allium sativum. The sequence goes on along the minus strand of CM060922.1, from coordinate 267,737,959 downwards.
ATAACTTTTGAATAACTCAAATACTACATTGCATATTTTATGACTATTTCAGAATTTGAGGTATACTGGTCCACAAATATTAGTGAACCTAACAAAACTAATCGAAAAATGTTCACTTACTCATTGATTTGTTAAGTTACAGTTAATCACTAATGCATATGTGTGGTTTCGTATTGCTTTTCTAAGTTGACATATTACGTTAAATATTTCAATTCTGCAGCGGAATGAGAAATAATCGAATGAATTTGTTATCCTTTTTGTGCTGAAAATTTGTTGTCGTATTTAAGCGATATGAACAAAAAAAATTATGACATTAATGGACTATTTCATTGTTTAAGATATTTCTGTCATTGTAGAAAACTACTTGCTATATTTTTTTTAGTATCAAAGCAGCCACAAACTAAGTAGTAATGTTACTTACTTTGCGATGAGCCTATATTAGCAATTTGTTCAGGGCATTATATAGCCTTGGACCAGCCTTGATTGATATGGGCTAATGTATAAAGTTGGTTGTAAATCAAATTGGATGAAATGTGATGACATCATGATGAGAAGATATTTCCAACATCGAGCAAAATCTCAATAATTATGTATCTAGCAAAAGTGCTCCATTATATAAAGTAGCATTATCTTTGTTAGTAGTTGTTGTAGTGGAGAATAGTTAAATAGTTGAATAGTTGAAATAGTAGAAGTAAAGTTTAATGGAGAAATGGATTCAAAGATTTTGTAATGGAAGAACTTTATTACTTTGAAGTTTTTGGTACAACATTACAATGTGCCCATTCTCATATTTATATGCACCTTATTACAATTTTTTATTAATAGAGTTTTCTAAATACAACATTCTAGATTTACGAGTAACATATTTAATTACAATACATAAGGTAACTTATTAATATCTTTAAAATTCTCTAGAAATTTGTCGCATTTTCAACATTCTTTAGAATTCTCTAGAAATTTGTAGCACCTTCAACACTCCTCCTTGATGCAAATTTCGGAAACTCCAATCATTATTCGAAGTTGCTCAAATCTTGATTTTGGCATTGCCTTTGTAAAAATGTCTGCAACTTGATCTTCTATCGCACAGTACTTGAGCTGGATTTCTTTTGTTGCTTCTGCATCTTTGATGAAATGATACTTTATAGCTATATGCTTAGTTCGACTATGATGAACCAGATTCTTTGTCATTGCAATTGCAGATTTGTTGTCACAATAGATTGTAATAGGTTGTCCTTGATGTTCACCCATATCTTTAAGTATTCTTCGAAGCCATATAGCTTGGCTTGTTGCTTCAACTGCTGTGAGTATCCCTTTGCAATGAGCCTTGCCTTGTGTCTTTGTATTTAGCCATTTGGGTTTAGCTTTGTCTTATAAACCCATTTCACTCCAACGATTTCTTTATCTTTAGGACAATCTACAAGCTCCCAAATGTTATTTTTCTCAATCATTTTTATCTCTTCTTCCATTGCTTTGACCCATACTTCTTGCTTAGATGCTACTTCACAGCTTTCTACTTCAAGTATAGCCAAGTTGCATGTTTCATATATGTCCACCAAAGATCTAACTTTTTTCGGAGTAGATTCTGGTGAAGGAGTTTGTTGTTGCGGAGCTGAAAAGGGCATACCTGGCTCTTCTATTGGTTCTTCCATTTCTTCTACATCTTCTTGAGATTAATGTACTGGAACAGAAATGTTTCTTTTTTGAACTTTTTGTTCATCCCAATTCCAAGCAGCATTCTCATCAACTTCAACATCTCGACTAATAGTCAGCTTCTTTGTTTATAGGTTATAAACTCTATAGCCTTTTGATTGTGTGCTATACCCCAAAAAGATTCCTCTTATACTCTTCTCTTCTAGTTTGTGTCTCTTTTTATCTGGAACATGTATGTAGCAGATCGATCCAAATGGCTTTCGTCCACTCCATGCCTCTATAGGAGTCTTGTCTTGGACTGCTGTAGTTGGACATCGGTTGAGTATATAGATAGCAGTGTAAACTGCTTCTGCCTAAAAAGTTGTCGCTCAATGCCCTCATCATCACAAAATTTATCAAATTCATGGGAGTTGTATTCTTTACCACGATCACTTCAAAGCCTCTTTATACGTTTTCCATTTTGACGACAAGAGCTTTAAACTTTTTGAATATTCCAAAGACTTCTGATTTTTCTTTAATGAAGTAGACCCATGTTATTCTAGATAAATCATCAATAAAGAGGATGAAATACCTGTTGTTATGGAGTGATGGTGTTCTCATTGGTCCACAAACATCAATGTGAATTAACTCCCACAAGTTTTTTGCTCTTCAAGTGCTTCGTGATGGAAATGATGATCTATGTTGCTTTCTGAGAATACATCCTTCACATGCTTCATTATTTTCTTTTATACATGGAAAATCTTTCATCATATTCTTTTGATATAATAATTTCAAGGCTTGAATGTTGAAGTGGCCAAACCTTCGGTGTCATAACCATGAATCATCAACTTGTGCCTTCACGGCTATATTAATAGCATATTTAAAACTTATTGGAAAACTTCTATTTCTCTTCCCCATTTTTACTTGAGTTATCTCTAGTCTTTTATTTGTTTTGTCATATATTTTGCAAATGTCTCCTTCGAAGTGAAGAGCGTAGCCTTTCTCCATCATCTGGCCAATGCTCAACAAATTTTCTTTTAGATTAAGAACTAGTAAAACATCTTTGGTAAATTTTGTCCCTTTCTTTGTTTCCACTATAACAGTGCCTCTACCTTTTAATTCTACAATAGTACCATTCCCCAATCGTACTTTTACTTTGACAGAATCACCAGTATCCTTGAAGATGCTCCTATCTTTAGCCATGTGATTACTGCAGCCGCTACCCAAGTACCAGTTTGCTTCATTTTCATCACTAGAATCTTGGGTAGCATAAAAAAGATGTTGATCTTGATCATATTGATGTTGTTCTATGTCATGCTCTTCGACGAAATTTGCTTGATGCTTATTTAGGCTGAAACAATTCTTCTCCAAATGTCCATATTTCTTACAGTGTCGACATTGTGGCTTTCCACGATTCTGACAGAACTTCTCCAAGTGATTTGTCATCTTACAAATTCCACATGGAGGATATATATCTTGTTTATTCTTTGAGAAATTTTTAGAATTTCCTTCGTTTCTAGAATTTTCTCCATCATTCTTATTTTCTCCATATCCTTTATTTTGGGATGATAACTTGAGTTTCGATTGAAAAGCATTTTCAACTTAGTCTTCATCATGTCTGCTCGTTCTTTATTCAAACACTTCAAGGGAGCCCATTATTTCAGTCACTGATAAAGTGGACAGATCTTTACTTTGCTCGATCGTAGTCACAATGGGATCATACTTGCGGGGAATTGGAATTAAACTTTTCTCAACAATCCTTTTGTCAAGTATATTATCATTGTAAGCTCTTATTTGACTATCTATTTCTTTTATTTTGGAGTAATAATCCTTTACGGTCTCCGACTCCTTCATTTTTATTAATTCAAACTCACGCCTTAATGTTTGAAGTTTAATAGCGTGTACCTTTGCACTTCCTTGAAACTCCTCCTATAATGTGGTCCATGCTTCTTTGGCATTTGTAGCTCCCATTATTCTAGGAAAGATAACGTCGACCACCGCTTATTGTAGAATACATAACGCTTTTTAATCTTTTTTTTATTTTCCTTTAGCTCCCTTTTCTGAGCTTGGCTAAGGGTTGAAGTATCTTCAGGAATAGTGAACCCTTCATCTACAATATCTCATAGATCTTGAGAGCAAAAAAATATCTTCATTTTTATGCTCCAAAAATCATATTTTTTTCACCGGTAAAAATAGGGACAAAAATTGATGGAGACTGAACAATGCTTGTCATAGCTTATAATGGTTGCAATTTTTTCCGCCCAATATGCCAATGAACGAAGCTCTGGTACCACTTGTTAGTAGTTGTTGTAGTGGAGAATAGTTAAATAGTTGAATAGTTAAAATAGTAAAATTAAAGTTTAATGGATAAATGACTTCAAATATTTTGTAATGGAAGAACTTTATTACTTTGAAGTTTTTGGTACAACATTATAATGTGCTCATTCTCATATTTATAGGCACCTTATCGCGATTTTTTATCAGCAGAGTTTTCTAGATACAACATTATAGATTTATCGAGTAACATATTTAATAACAACACATAAGGCAACTTATTAATATCTTTAGAATTCTCTAGAAATTTGTTGCATCTTCAACATTCTTTAGAATTCTCCAGAAACTTGTAGCACTTTTAACAATCTTCTATGGAAGAAAAACAATCAGTAGAGCTATTAGCGCCGAACTTGATAGAGGTACCAAAAGGACATATTGTGACGCTAATGACGTGTCATGATAGGAAGGTGGTTGAAGGAGAACAAATTGTTTGGATGGAGAATGTTCTTAATGCAAATGATTGTTTTTTATGCATCACCCAATGACCATTACATGTCGTCTGACCTAGTTGGAAGTGTTTTTTGATATGACTTAGGTATCATGTAGGCAGTAAAATTCCATAAGTTCATTTTGTTGCTAGTTGACACTATTGCTATCTGTCTATCAATTAGCAAAAACATTTCAAAGAACGTACCAGGTAATATTTTCGCTATTTGCAGGTTTGAGTCGTCAGTGCCAGATAATATTTCTAAGCATGCTAGTTCCTAAGTATTGCATAATATTTTGGCTTCGTATTATGCTCCTATGTTAAAGTGTGCTTCAAAATGCACTCTTATTGAATATGGTAGCAAGGAATAATATTCCATAGGCTATAAGCCTACAACAATAAAGATTCACAAAAGATGTTTACACATAAAGGTATACAAATTATTGCCCATATCTGCTATTAAAAGTTTGCTTACAATGTTTACTTATCATCAATGAAAGGTGCAGGCAGTTGAGTTGCAAAACTAAATTAAGAAGATATATGTTGGAGCTGTGTTTTAGCATTTATTATGTATGCCAATGGCGATATATAAATTGCAGTATTTTAAAATTTATTATGTAGGTTATAAACGGTGCCCTCAACCCTGTTTATCTCAACGCACCTATACCTAGACATGTTTATTTTTTTATTTTCTATTTGTAATCGATGTTCATAATCCCATTTACGAAGTTTAAAAAATAAATGCACATCTTCTCCCTTTGATTGCTGGAGCGACGTGAAGAATTCACGTACATTTCCTCATTTACTCCATCAAATCTCAGTTCACTGCTAGAGATGCTCTAAGTGGAGGGCTTTTGCAAAATGGCTATAAAATTCATCATTTTTATCGTCTACCTCGCTGGAAATGGAGGCAATTGGCCCAGGTGATCTCATCCATTGAATTTCACCATAAAGAAGAAAAGTATGTACCCTTTACTGCTCGGTGTTGTATATGCATCAAATGGTTGAATGGGAGAATTGTGGATTAATGCATTGAATGGATTCATTGTAAACAGTAAATATAAAGCAGTAAGCATAAGCCTATATAATATGGGATATAATATGAGACAGAAGATGTAATTGGATTCCGTTTGTACCAAGCGTTATAAAGTATATCCAATCTTAGAATGAAACCCAGTGAGACTGTGAGAGTATTATTTTGAGCATGGTAAAAAAAAAAACTATAAAGCCCCCAGCAAAAAATAGATCTGTGACATCATTTTAATAATTCATATACATAGTCTTGTTTTCGTAAAATATAACATGAACAGACCTGTTTTAGATATAATGTGATGGCCCGCCCTGCACCAGCCTGCATTTCCTCCGAAAGTGCGCTGTACACATGCCCGACTAGCACGGGACGGTCGTCGGAAGAGAGGAAAAAAGAGAATGAACTAAACGAGGAACCTGTAGAATGTCTCACAGCGCATGGGATAAAATATAATAATAACATACTTGACATAAAACAGGCGAGACAGTGCATAAGCTGATAACTAATAATCAATGACAACATCAGAGCAGCGGAAATCCAAATACAGCTTATTACAACTTTCCAAATTTACTGTCTCTAACAAAAGAAAACTAAAGTAGGAGATGCACCACCAATGCCCAAGCGGTGATCTTCAACAATACAGGGAGAATACTATATATATTACGTGGAAGCCTCCTGCTCGTCTCCGGATCATCTACCCGTGCACCACCAGCTAACCTGTCTCTAGTCTGCTCGTGTGAGCACCCAGAGTAATAAGAGGAGACATAAAACTCTGGGTCAGACAAAAAGCCTGGTATGAGCGATAAGCATCTAAACAGAATAATAACAGGTATACTAAACCATACCTGAACCTGGACCTGCAACCAAAGAGTTAGTACCACATACCGTACAATGCTCTAAGGTGCCATAATGAATAGTGTAAGAATACGGGGGTGGGGTGTGTATGTCAAACAATCAAGCATAGCAACCATCCTCACGTCTCTCACTCAGTGCGTAAAGTATACGATATCTACCACTTTGGAACACTAGACAAAATGAGGTAACGACGAATCCCGACTTGTAGAAACCCCGCTGTGACCAAGCCAAACACTTGGAGTCATGACCAAACATTTCAATGACCCACTTCATTGGTCGTAGCCCTTGGTTCTACCGATGCCATAATGGCCCTGAATCCGCCTTCGTACCTCCTACCATAGTGGTCCAAAGCTATAGACGTCGATAACTCCTTGGCACGCGTCCCGCAGCAAAGCCCAACCATGAAGCGAACTCGTTGATTCCCATCTAAATCTTGAGCTCTAACTTCTCATTTGGACTTCCTTTGCATCTCGGGTTTTGATCGAGTTGGAGTGGGTCTTCAGAAGAGTTGTCGCGCAGTAGCAGCCCTAGAATTCGGTTCGGTTCGGTAGCGTCGGTTCGGGTCGGTCCTCCATCCTTGTCATCTCCCATTCGGTTCGGGTCGGGTACCTCACTCCGGGTCGGGTCAGTTCAGTGATTCTCCCCCTTCAGATATCGGTTCGGTTCGGGTGTCTCTGCTTGAGTTCGGTTCGGAGGTAGTTCATCCGATCTGATTCCTTCTGTTTGACTTGTTGCCTGCTCCGATCCGTCCTGTTCCCTTTCTCCGATCCGATCCGCTCTATTGCTCCGATCCGATCTTCTGTCCAACTCCAACTCTAAGCAATGGCCTTCCTTCCTGCCAAACTCCTTCCAGTGACAAGTCCCAATCCAGTTCGGATTCCCTTGGCCAGTTCACTAGTCCGATCCGACCCCTGCTCCGATCCGAACCGGTTCGGGACCTGCACATTTCTGCAACTTTCCAGCGAGCTTTCTACGCCATTCGACGACGTTTTCGACCAATTTAACTATTCTAATCAATCATAAAACATACCATAGAGTCATAGCAACATGTAATAGCAACCACAAACAGCAAACAACAATTCAAATGAATCAAAAGGGATCAAAAGTGGCCAAAACCTCACATTTTCCTATAATCCCTCTTAATCATGTTTAACATACGATTAGCAAAACACATCAAAATTAACCCAAATTTCTAACAGAGCCTTAAAACATTATTTTAGAATTTTAAGAATTTTTCCCAGAATTTATTTACGTATAAATTCGCTAATCTTCACTAATTACCCTTAATTAACTGTAATTAGTGTCAAAATGATGCTATCACTCACCTTTGCCACAACTAGAATCCCAAAACTGAAATATTCTATGATTTGGCGCTGTTCCCAATCTTATACAGCAGCTCCAACCTTGCTTTGGTGCTTTTTCTTCTTAATTTAATGTTTGCTAAGCCTAATCTTCAATTAGAAGGTGATTTTTGGGTGTTTTAGAGAGATTTAGAGAGTGGAGGCCATGGCTAGGTTAAGAGGAATGAAAGTGGCGGCTGGAAAATGTCTAAAGAAATGTTTTCTAACCCTAATCAGCACCTATATCCCCCTAAACCCGAAATTCCCCTTGGGCCTAGCTGCTAATCACCCGCTTAAGCCCAATTAAGCTGTTTTTCACCATCTGAAACTTGTTTCAGCCATATCTCCCAAACGGTGAGTCCGTTTGACTAATGTGACCACTCTACGGAAAGAGAAATCATCATCCGGAGCCAATGGAAGTGGTTTCAGGTCAAAATTCCTTTCCAGTCAAAAGTTATGGCCAAAACAGTGCCAACTAGGGGTAAAATGGTCATTTAAAAATCGGGAAAAATCATGAACCTAGGAAATGACCACAATAGTCGTTTCCCAAAGTTACATGACCATACGAATTCGTATGTGAAAGAAATAAATATCCTACGATCCTATGATGCGTAGAATACGGGTCGTTACACTCTCCCCCCCTTAAGAATTTCGTCCCCGAAATTCCTTAACCCAAAACATACAAAGGATCCCGCATGCCTAACAACCACGTACAACAATCAAACATGCAAAACAAGCAAACAAGCCTATCCTAGCATGCGGAAAACTAAATCGAAGTCAAAATCTTACCAGGCAAAGAGTTCTGGATATGTCTTCCTCATGTTCTCCTCTGTCTCCCAAGTGCAATCATTCTCGTCCTCGCCCCACTGAACCTTGACTAGCTTCACCGCCTTCCTTCGAAGTTGCTTCATGTCGTGCTCGACAATACGAGTCGGCTTGCGGTTCCCAACCGCCTCGGGTTCTACTTCGAAGTCCTCTAACTGATCAGGTGAAATAGTCATATCTGAGTTGTGGACGAACTTTCTTAGTTGGGAAACATGAAATACGTTGTGAACTCCTGCCATCTTCTCCGGTAAGTCAATTCTATATGCCAAATTCCCGACTGGTTCAAGAACAGGGAATGGGCCAACAAATCTTGGTGCCAACTTGCCTCTCCTGCCAAATCGTATTACGCTCTTCAACGGAGAAATCTTGACAAACACCAAGTCGCCAACGGAGAATTTTAAGTCTCTTCTCCTCTTATCAGCATAACTCTTCTGCCTATCTTGGGCGGCCTTCATTCGTTGTTGAATGATCTTGATTTTATCTGAAGTTTCCCTCACCACATCGGGTCCAAGCACAAACTTCTCGCCAGTCTCTATCCAACATGATGGTGAGTTGCACGGTCTTCCATACAAAGCTTCAAACGGAGCCATACCGATACTGGATTGGTAGCTATTATTGTATGCAAACTCTACTAGATGCAAATGGCCATCCCATGATCCACCAAAATCCAATATACATGCTCTCAAGAGATCTTCCAAAATACGGTTCACCCTCTCCGTCTGACCGTCGGTCTGAGGATGATATGCGGTACTGAGATGTAACTCTGACCCTAGAGCCTCTTGTAAGCTCTTCCAAAACCCACTAGTGAACAACGGGTCTCGGTCGCTCACAATGCTTTTGGGTACTCCATGAAATCTCACTACCCACTTCATATACAATTCTGCTAACTTAGCTGCCGTTCTGGTCGATTTGACTGGTATAAACCTTGCACTTTTAGTCAGTCGATCTACAATTACCCAAATGCTATCATATCCCGATCTAGTCCTTGGTAAACCATCGATGAAATCCATCGAGACTTGCTCCCATTTCCATTCGGGAATTTCTAAGGGCTGTAACAACCCACTAGGTTTCTTTTGCTCGGCTTTAACTAGCTGGCAATTCATGCACTTGGATATAAACTTCCCAACGTCTCTTTTCATCCCTTCCCAGTAGTAAGTCTGTTTCATGTCTCTATACATCTTATTACCACCGGGGTGTATAGTCAGCTTTGAGTGATGACATTCTCTAAGCACTTCATCCCTCAATCCATTGACATTGGGTACAACAAGCTTTCCATTCCTTCTAAGCCATCTATCTCGATCAAGCCCATACTTGTTCATCTCCTCATCGATACCCATCTCTAACTTGGAGATGATTTCCAATAGGTTAGGATCGTCCCTCTGACTAGAGCCGATCCGCTCAATCAAAGTGGGTCTGATCGTCAAACTTGCTAACATTTCTGGATCCAATTCGCACTTTGGTCTGAAATCAAACCCCGCGATAAACTCCAGTTGCTTCCATTCAAGGAACATAGCCCCTAAGCTGGCATGTCTTCTACTCAATGCATCAGCCACCGCATTGCCCTTTCCTGGTGTGTATGCGATGTCAAAATCATAGGAAGCTAAGAACTCTAACCATCTCTGCTGACGGAGATTCAGATCTTTCTGAGAGAAGAGATACTTTAACGACTTATGATCTGTAAACAACTCAAATCTTTCTCCCAAGAGATAGTGTCTCCACATCTTTAACGCGAACACAATTGCTGCCAACTCTAAATCATGGGTAGGGTATCTTCTCTCGTGCGGTTTCAATTGCCGACTTGCGTAAGCTACAACCCTACCGCCTTGCATCAATACAGCACCCAGTCCGGTACCACAGGCATCCGTGTATACCGTCATCTCTTCATCCCCCTTAGGAATGACTAACACTGGTGCGCTTGTCAACTTGTCCTTTAGACTTTTGAATGCATTCTCGCACCTTTCATCCCAGACAAAAGCTTGATTCTTCTTGGTCAACTGGGTCAATGGTGCTGCTATCTTGGAGAAACCTTGGATAAACTTACGATAATATCCCGCTAATCCCAAGAAACTTCTTACATCCGTTGCATTCTTGGGCGTAGGCCAATCCTGTACCGTAGCCACCTTTGCCGGGTCCACGGCAATACCATTTTCTGATACAACATGGCCCAAGAACCTCACTTCCCTCTTCCAGAAGTGACACTTAGAAAACTTGGCTTTCAATTGGTGTTTTCTCAACACCTCCATCGCTACTCTTAAATGTTCCTTGTGTTCTTCCTCTGTCCTCGAGTAGACCAAAATATCATCAACGAACACAAGGACAAACTTATTCAACTGATCTCTGAATACCCTATTCATAAGATCCACAAAATATGCTGGGGCATTGGTCAGCCCTAATGGCATGACCAACCACTCATAAAACCCAGACGGCGTCCGAAATGCTGTTTTAGCTATACTCTCAGCTTCCACTCTAAGCTGATGAAAACCTGTCGCGAGATCCAACTGAGAAAATACTCTCGCGCCACTCAACTGATCAAACAAATCGTCTATCCGCGGTAGAGGATACTTGTTCTTCCTCGTCACTTTATTCAACTCGCGGTAGTCTACACACAAACGAAGGGAACCATCCGCCTTGGTAGCAAACATAACTGGTGCTCCCCATTCAGAAACACTCCTTCTGATAAATCCCTTCTTCAAAAGATCGCTGACTTGCACCTCGAGCTCTCGCTGCTCCCTTGGTGCCATACGACGAAGCGGCATCGCTATAGGTCTGGCATCTTTTACCAAATCAATACGGAACTCAATCTCTCGGTGTGGTGGAAGTCCGGTCACTTCTTCGAAAACATCCGGATACTGGCCAACCACGGGCAAACCTGACAACTCACTATGCGGAATGTCGAGGGAGTTTAGAAAACTAGCCAATACCCCCTTACTGGGTAGACCACCAAACACTATCCTCCGCCCATCATCCGCTCTAGCTGTCACCAACAAGCCCTCACAGTCTACCACCACCCCGTATCTTTGGAGCCAATCTACTCCCAAAATAATGCCAAACCCAGTGAAGCCCAAAACAAAGCAATCACAAACAAACATGCATCCATGACTCGATAAGACCACATTACGACAAATCATGCTAAGGCTAGTCGAACCGCCAATCGGGTTCGTCACTACTAAAGGTCTATCGACAATCTCGGGCTCCAATCCCAACCTATCTACCAGGTCACTAGATATGAAAGAACTGGAAGCTCCGGTATCAAACAAAACTCTAACAGGAACATCGTAAACAGAAAGCATACCTTGAATGACGACATTCTTTCCCTTCTCCGCCGCAGTTGGGGCATTCGACGAAGAAGGAATAGCATTAAGAGCATAGGCTTTCACCATTTGCTTTTCTTTAGGGGGCTGTGGACACTTGTCCTTGTGATGTCCCATTTGGCCACAGTTGAAGCACTTCCTATCCGCTGGCTTGGCCCGACAATTACTAGCATAATGGCCCTTCTTACCACAGCTGAAGCACTCAACATCTTGTTTATTCTTTTTCTTCTGGCCATCCTTAGTCTGACTCTGCTTTCTTTTATTCTGGGAACCACCCTTGCCTCCCCCACTTGCTTGTGGCTTTGGCTCATCTGCGGATGCAACCTCAGTCTTCGGCTTAGGGTAGAGACTCTCCGATCTTAATGCTTTCCCCACAATCGACTCAAACGTCTCATCGATGTGGTTAATAAGCCTTTCCCCTAAGTACTGATCTAACCCAGTTATGAATTTCTCATTCTTCTTCTCCGCAGTATCAATAAGAGATAACCCGTATTTTGACAAAGTGTCAAATTCAGCAATATACTCCGAGACAGCTCTGCCATTCTGCTTGAGCTCCAAGAATTTCTTAAACAACACTGACTTCTGAGCAGCTGGAATGAACTTATCGCTAAAGCGAGCCTTAAACTGCTCCCAAGTAATCTGATCTTCGGGAGTAGCTGCCTTTATAGCATTCCACCAATTCATTGCCCGCCCTTGCAGCTGACGGGACGCTAGCTTCCTCTTCATCGCATCCTCGATACCCAAATCCTCGAAGATACGTTCGCAACTATCCAACCAACTTGAACATCCGTGGCCGACTCCGTTCCGTGAAACGGCTTCCCACCAAGGCTAGTATAATCCTTATTCAGCTTGGCGAAATCGATCCTCGGTGCCTGCACTATTGGACCACCACCATTTCCATCATTGGGAGCTGCTCTCCGTACATCTCTAAGCATTTCTCTCATGAGGTCAGTAAACATCGTCCTCATGTCAGTAGCATTCCCATTATTGGCTCCCCTACCAGTACCTCTAGTATATCGGCTCATCGTCAATCTGAAAAAGGAAACAATTAACGACTCCATAGTGGTGCTAGTGCAGTACGACTTCATCCTTATACTACTAATAGTATATATATATATATATATATAGCTTTTAAAAACCAAAATAATTACAAATACGCTCTCTCGTATACGTATACTATCTCTCCCTGATAACTTCCCTAGGTTAACAACGCAACCTAGAGCTCTGATACCAAGTGTGACGGCCCGCCCCGCACCAGCCTGCATTTCCTCCGAAAGTGCGCTGTACACATGCCCGACTAGCACGGGACGGTCGTCGGAAGAGAGGAAAGAAGAGAATGAACTAAACGAGGAACCTGTAGAATGTCTCACAGCGCATGGGATAAAATATAATAATAACATACTTGACATAAAACAGGCGAGACAGTGCATAAGCTGATAACTAATAATCAATGACAACATCAGAGCAGCGGAAATCCAAATACAGCTTATTACAACTTTCCAAATTTACTGTCTCTAACAAAAGAAAACTAAAGTAGGAGATGCACCACCAATGCCCAAGCGGTGATCTTCAACAATACAGGGAGAATACTATATATATTACGTGGAAGCCTCCTGCTCGTCTCCGGATCATCTACCCGTGCACCACCAGCTAACCTGTCTCTAGTCTGCTCGTGTGAGCACCCAGAGTAATAAGAGGAGACATAAAACTCTGGGTCAGACAAAAAGCCTGGTATGAGCGATAAGCATCTAAACAGAATAATAACAGGTATACTAAACCATACCTGAACCTGGACCTGCAACCAAAGAGTTAGTACCACATACCGTACAATGCTCTAAGGTGCCATAATGAATAGTGTAAGAATACGGGGGTGGGGTGTGTATGTCAAACAATCAAGCATAGCAACCATCCTCACGTCTCTCACTCAGTGCGTAAAGTATACGATATCTACCACTTTGGAACACTAGACAAAATGAGGTAACGACGAATCCCGACTTGTAGAAACCCCGCTGTGACCAAGCCAAACACTTGGAGTCATGACCAAACATTTCAATGACCCACTTCATTGGTCGTAGCCCTTGGTTCTACCGATGCCATAATGGCCCTGAATCCGCCTTCGTACCTCCTACCATAGTGGTCCAAAGCTATAGACGTCGATAACTCCTTGGCACGCGTCCCGCAGCAAAGCCCAACCATGAAGCGAACTCGTTGATTCCCATCTAAATCTTGAGCTCTAACTTCTCATTTGGACTTCCTTTGCATCTCGGGTTTTGATCGAGTTGGAGTGGGTCTTCAGAAGAGTTGTCGCGCAGTAGCAGCCCTAGAATTCGGTTCGGTTCGGTAGCGTCGGTTCGGGTCGGTCCTCCATCCTTGTCATCTCCCATTCGGTTCGGGTCGGGTACCTCACTCCGGGTCGGGTCGGTTCAGTGATTCTCCCCCTTCAGATATCGGTTCGGTTCGGGTGTCTCTGCTTGAGTTCGGTTCGGAGGTAGTTCATCCGATCTGATTCCTTCTGTTTGACTTGTTGCCTGCTCCGATCCGTCCTGTTCCCTTTCTCCGATCCGATCCGCTCTATTGCTCCGATCCGATCTTCTGTCCAACTCCAACTCTAAGCAATGGCCTTCCTTCCTGCCAAACTCCTTCCAGTGACAAGTCCCAATCCAGTTCGGATTCCCTTGGCCAGTTCACTAGTCCGATCCGACCCCTGCTCCGATCCGAACCGGTTCGGGACCTGCACATTTCTGCAACTTTCCAGCGAGCTTTCTACGCCATTCGACGACGTTTTCGACCAATTTAACTATTCTAATCAATCATAAAACATACCATAGAGTCATAGCAACATGTAATAGCAACCACAAACAGCAAACAACAATTCAAATGAATCAAAAGGGATCAAAAGTGGCCAAAACCTCACATTTTCCTATAATCCCTCTTAATCATGTTTAAGCATACGATTAGCAAAACACATCAAAATTAACCCAAATTTCTAACAGAGCCTTAAAACATTATTTTAGAATTTTAAGAATTTTTTCCAGAATTTATTTACGTATAAATTCGCTAATCTTCACTAATTACCCTTAATTAACTGTAATTAGTGTCAAAATGATGCTATCACTCACCTTTGCCACAACTAGAATCCCAAAACTGAAATATTCTCTGATTTGGCGCTGTTCCCAATCTTATACAGCAGCTCCAACCTTGCTTTGGTGCTTTTTCTTCTTAATTTAATGTTTGCTAAGGCTAATCTTCAATTAGAAGGTGATTTTTGGGTGTTTTAGAGAGATTTAGAGAGTGGAGGCCATGGCTAGGTTAAGAGGAATGAAAGTGGCGGCTGGAAAATGTCTAAAGAAATGTTTTCTAACCCTAATCAGCACCTATATCCCCCTAAACCCGAAATTCCCCTTGGGCCTAGCTGCTAATCACCCGCTTAAGCCCAATTAAGCTGTTTTTCACCATCTGAAACTTGTTTCAGCCATATCTCCCAAACGGTGAGTCCGTTTGACTAATGTGACCACTCTACGAAAAGAGAAATCATCATCCGGAGCCAATGGAAGTGGTTTCAGGTCAAAATTTCTTTCCAGTCAAAAGTTATGGCCAAAACAGTGCCAACTAGGGGTAAAATGGTCATTTAAAAATCGGGAAAAATCATGAACCTAGGAAATGACCACAATAGTCGTTTCCCAAAGTTACATGACCATACGACTTCGTATGTGAAAGAAATAAATATCCTACGATCCTATGATGCGTAGAATACGGGTCGTTACATATAATTACAAAAATAGACCTGTTTCGGTCTACAGGGTTTCTGAAGGCAAGTTTTAGAAACACGCCTTCGGAAAAGTATGAAGGCGTGTTTCCAAAACACGCTTTCAATAAAACCCTGCATACAACAGGAACCAGTAGGTGCTAAGAACCCTTACACAAAGACATAATGCTCCCCATACACAAAGACATAATGCTCCATAAATGGTTGATTCATAATGCTCCCTTACACAAAGACATAATGCTCCCCATACACAAAGACATTTCCATAAAGACTACTATCCAAGAAGGTGCTAAGAAATACATAAACATACCAAAACATAACAAATAATTACACAAAGACAACTATCCAATTAAATAGACAGACGCCACTAATACAATCAATCAAATGTGCACTAGTTTCGCCTCGGCCTCCTGAGTATCGGTGTGGTAGTTGAAGACGAACCACTGCCACCGCTGCTTCTGCGTGCACTGCTAGAACGGGGTAATGTGGGTGCCGGTTGTGATGGGTCAGGCGCAATCTCGTCATGTGTTACTGGCTGAGGAGGAGGAGAAGGAGGACCTGCAGAAGGAGGAGGAGGTGGAGGAGATGGTGGTTTCGAACGATCTAGCTTGTTCCTGCACAAAATCACATTTAAAATCTTCTGTATGTTCGTGCACATTGTCCGTCCCTCGTCGTCCGTCTGCCTCTCTCTAAGCTTTTCTGCCTCCTCCCACGCACGGTTAATATCAGCAACCTATAAATTTAAAAGAAAATTAGATAAAATGAATAAACGAAACAGATTGTATTTAATAGTACACTCATCAACTTATCATGTTCCTATCTAGTGCTGTTCTAGGAACATACAGTGCTAACGCAGTATCTACTCTACGATTAAGGATGTAGCGCAGTGTTATGTTCCAGTACCACCTCATGTACTGCACCACGGATATGAGGGGCTCCCTCTCGAGCTCAATACGGTTATCGTGGTCATTCCACATATCATGACACGTGTGAAAGTCCTTCGCATTGTAGCCTCGAATGTAAGGAGGTGCATCATCCGGTATATGATGCCTCATGCCGAACTGCCTCATAACCCTATCGGGAAGGTGCCAAGCTGTGAAGGTGTAGGCTATCATAGGTACTCTCGCCGTCCAAAGGTACCTATGAGCTCTGCAAATGACTGGTAGTGGAGCAAGTACTTCATTAGTGTACGGACACCATGTAACCTTTTCGTTTGTAAGGACGTCCAACTCATTGCAGTAAAAGGGCAACTCTCGTCACATTGTATGTCGTGTATCCTTTTTTCCAACCCACCTGTTACACAATATTAAAAGGTACATATATTGGAAATGGTATGTTTTGTGTTTAATAAAATAAACGATCAAATTAGTATACCAAGCTCCAAGTGACATCGATGCGTCGATGGGATCAGGCGTCACTACTAATCTTCTGATGGGAAGATAAGTCCTGGACCAAAGCTGTGTGCACAAAAATATACTACTGATACAAGAGAATGTCGCATCACATTGTATAATAGTAAATTGTAAAAATTCGGTTCATACCTGAACTAGTGTCGAACAACCGGCAATACAGTTATACTGTTGCAGCGCGACCTTAGACAATTCCTGATATGCATAGGCCAATACTGCACTGCCCCACGAATATGAAGAGCACTGTCCAAGATCAGCTAAAAAGGGTAGTCATCTCAAATCTATATGGGTCTTGGCATGATCGACCATCATTCTGCAAAAAATAATATGTAGTGAAATGCAACGAGCCCGTTGCTCAACCTCTAACTGTGTGGCATCTGCAGATATATCATTTGTCAACTGATTATGGAACCATCTGATATGAATCGAATTGCCACCCCTTACTTGATTGGATGGTGGATCCAACCCAAGTAGGCTGTGACATAGCTGCAAATAATCATGTATCGCACCATCAAATGCAATAGCATTGCCTTCAATAGGAAATCCTAGCAAAACCGCAACGTCTACCAAGGTGATAGTCATTTCACCGACCGGTAGGTGAAACGTGGATGTCTTGGGCCTCCAACTATCGACTAAAGCACCCACAAGGCAATGATCGAGCTGGGTGTAACCTAAGTGAAAAATATGCATGAATCCAACCCTCTGTATCTCGACAATTACGCGAGGATCCTCGGACGTCACTTTCGAAAGTGACGACGAGTGGTCTATGACAAAATCAGTTTTGACACTTTGCAAATTTAACAGATTAAAAAAAATCAGGGTTTTCCTTCTAAAAAACTAAACATCGAAATATGAAAATAGTAACAAATTACTACCTCCGTACGAACGACATTCGATGTCCTATGCTGTGGCTGCATATGTAACACGCTCGGATCTACTGGTCCGGACACCATCTCAAAATACTCTGCAAAAATGTCAGGATTAGCTGTTATAGACATTTATATAAGTATATTTTTCTAGAACATGCTATAATGTGTTGTCAAACTCGTATTTCAACGGTACTAACTTCGAACAAACAAGTTTACTAGCCTACACCTAAATGCACACAATTTCGTTTGTAATTAACAGCAACACCTCGATCATACTATATCCAATAACCATCAAGTAACCAAAAAACCCAATTCAATAATGTGAACAATATACACACCAAAACCCCCAAATCGTAAATGCGAACAATGTACACAACAATGTACAAATTTCTAACTAGTAAGCCATAACCAACTCCATAGCCAATGATTCTCTGCAAAATGCATGTACCAACATCCTAAATTCAATACTGTGAACAAATTACACATCAAAATTTGTAATTACATCATACAAGCTATGTGCTTGTAAGCCACAATCGATTTCTTAACCAATAACAAATAAATTTATAATAACCTAATACCAAAATTATGAGTTGTTTTGATTTTTACCGATTTCGCGTTGTACGCCGGATGTGCTAGCCATTATGATCTTTTAGAAATGATTTGGATGAAAAATAGGTGAAAATTCAATTGATTTGGTTGTTTTTTTTATTTTTCGCTGCTGGAAGATGGAAGGGAATTGGGGAAAGTAAAGTGGCTAAGGGAAGAAGGGGTCTCGGGTTTTTGTATGCAGGTTTGGTTTCGAAGGCGAGTTTTGGAAACTCGCCTTCGTATTTTACTGCAGGCGAGTTTCCAAAACACGCCTTCGAAACACAAATAGGTCTATATTTGTGAATACTTTCATAACATGGCTATTTCATTTATAGTTTTGTAAAACAAGGCTACATGGGTAAAATATCCTTTATTTTTTGATCAAGCTAGAATAACAAAGGATACATCCTTACATGTAAATGAAAAATTAACTTTATGAATGTGAAAAGAAAACCATTATACGATGGTATGAAACTATGAGTGCATCTGTACATGTATAAATGCACCCACGCAATCTGGTTGCTACATCAATAGATAATAGGTTTTACAAAATAAACGACACTAATAGCATGGGAGAAATCAGATTCCCTATACCCAAATTTCCATGTCCCTCTATACCCAACCAATCAAGAATTCCTGAGTTCCACCTTTTTGTAATTGAGCCCTTGGACTTAATTGCAAACAAAGGAAATCATGGACCCTAATTGGTTGGGTATAGAGGGCATAAAAGATTTGGGTACACGTGATTTGCCCTCAACATGGAATGCCCAGTAAAATAAATTGCATTACATAAACGTAAAATATAGAAAATCTAATAGTGCGTATATCAAAGAGTTCAATACATATTCCACATAATTTTGCACATAGTATCCTTCTAACATTGCTATTCTTTATGAAATTGTGCCTTTAATGTTTGGCCTTTGGTTTATAAATTATTAACGAGCATAAGAAGTTATTTTTTTATGCAAAAAACAGCGCTAATGCATTTATGTATGCTTTAATGATTGAAAGTATACTCATGAAATTATAATTCATAAAACGTGCTAAGTAAATGTTAACAGCCAATTTCAATAGATGAACTAGTTATGTACTAAAACCATTCGACTGTATATCTTTAAAGAAATTTGGTAGAACTTCTTGTTCATTACGATGAATGTAGAGTAAATTCAAAAACTCAAATTGGAAACTTAATGATCTTATATTCTCTAAAGAAAATACAAATGCCTTTCATAGGCTTACAACCCTTAACTGCAAATCAACCGAAAAATAAAGAAACTGACTCCCACTACATGACTTAATGCTAAAAAGACTCTAACTGAACATAACTGAAACAAACATTACTGACACAGAAAATACAAGGGAAATAATACTAAAATAATACTAAACTTCATAAACTACTTAACAAACCCTCCCTTGAACTCAACTTAACACCCTGGAGTGTTGAGTTCATCAGCCTTCATGCCAAGTTCCTTTCTGATCCTCTGGAAGGGTGCCAACTTCAGAGGTTTTGTCATTATGTCCGCAAGCTGCTCCTTCGTTTTGCAGTAAATAATTCTAAGAACTCCCTCTTTAGCCATATCCCTTAAAAAGTGATAGAAAACCTTAATATGCTTTGACCTCCAATGCATAATTGGATTCTTAGAAAGCTTGATTGTGGATGTGTTGTCACATAGCAAAACCATCTCTTCTGTCTGAGCACAACCTATCTCCACCAGTATCCTCCCCATCCAGATAGCCTGACAAGCACATGTAGCAGCTGCTACATACTCGGCCTCTGTCATTGATAAGTATTATGGAGTTTGTCACATAGCAAGATGTGCTCTTGTTGTCTTCATCATCCCCTGCATAGACACTATCAGTGTATGCGACCAGATCACTTGCAGCTCCTTGTCTATACCAAATTCCATACTTCATCGTTCCCTTCAAATATCTCATAATTCTCTTGACAGCTGAGAAATGCATTTGAGTAGGACTTTCCATGAACCTACTGATAAGACTGACAACAAACATAAGGTCTGGTCGAGTGGCAGTAAGGCACATCAGGCTCCCTACATCTTCTTATAGAGAGTTGAATCTGTTTCCACCCCACCTTCGTGATGTTCAATCCTTTGGCCAGAATGTAACACCCCGCCTCCGCTAGGGTCACTCGCAAAGGAATGCACTAGCTTTAGAGGGGCATTATTGGTAAACATACACAGAAATATCACAAGACAAAACATATATAAATGGCGGAAGTAAAATCAAACTTTCATAACATGAATAAATAAGGTCTAAAACCTTTTACATCAGAGTACATCAAAACCTGTCTTGCAATAGTAAAGAAGCATAAAGACTTTTTAACAAATTATTCCCCAAGTAAAACAGTAAAGTATCCATAGCCAAGAGAAGTCCAAGCCATCCATGATGACCTTCAAGCAGAAGAAGTCCGAACTAAACAGCATTGTTTCCTCCCTGAAACCTGGGGGGGGGGGGGAAACGGAAGAAAAGAGGCGAAACAAAACGGGTCAGTCAAAAAGACTGAGTAAGTCCTATCTACTTCCAGTATAAAAACAGGTAAAGGTAACATGACATGCATAAACTGGAAGTAAACATAAAGATGACTACAAGATAGATAAACTAAATCGGGGTAATAGGCTGGACTACTGTAGCAAGCTAAACTAAGGTATCGTGATAAACCACGGTGTCATGATAAGTCAAGGTATCACATCGTCAGGGTTCTATCAAGTATACTATCCCAAGGTATCTACCCCGTCTAATATCCCACGGTATCTATTATGTATATTTTTCCTGGTTCTAACATGTATATTTGCTCTGCACCTCTCGTACTAGTATCCCAACCTTGTTATGTGTTAACCATGAATGTCCCTTACTCAAAGTCGTGTAATGGTCCATGTCAACCTAATATATCGCATATATAGGTTACTCAACTCGTATGTTTCTTTCCATGTATGTAAGTTCAGTCCTTTGCCGTACCTCGTACGGGCTTCCTCATGTATTATCCTTGAAATCGTTTGGACTGTCACCCTTGTTCTAGCTAGGCCCCTCCATAGGAATCATCGTTTGAACTATTAGGACTTACGCCACCTAGCACCACTAGGGATTACGCTTACCTATTGCACGCTTTCGTATTTCGGTTTGGGTTAAACCACCTAGGCCACTAGGGATTACGCTAACCCTCAACCGCGCCCTTTTTCCCACGCATTCATCGTGAATCGTTTTTCTATAACTGTATGCACATGTATCACATCGTGCCATCCGAGTCCTGTCCCCGGGCAAAACAAGAAATACAGGACTCGGTCGGGAGCTTTAGATTTATCTGCCGATGCAGATACTAAGGTCTGCTTTTCTACACGTGGCTATGGTCCCACGAGACCCCTCCCTCAACTAGTGAAAGGCAACACAAGAGAAAATCTTGCATGAGAACTACACTTCGGCCAGCCCACATCCTACGGCCTACCTCACCCATAATTAGATAGCAATTATGGTCTGTTGGGTGTTCCCTGCCTTTCCGTACGTACACGCTTGACTCAAGATGGTAGATGATCGACGAACTTGCTATCTCGGGCACCTTATGTATCCGCCGACTCACTGCTATCCACCCCAGTCTTTAGGTCGCTCGCATAGCAACCAAGGCATATTCTTGGTTCTTCTACCGCAGACCTCAACCTCTCGTGAGCCCAGGATGATCATCTGCGACATCACAGAGGGATACCAAGAATATCCTCACGTTCCTCGAAGCCGCTGCTTCGTTACCCAGTTCGTTGGAGCCTTTATCTAAATCAGATAGCCTGCTCCTACACGTATACTTAAACGATGACCTACCGTATCGGGTTACTCATCTATCTAAGAGGCGGTCCACATTTCCTTGTTAACTATGGTTATTTACCTAATCCTCCGAATTAGGGTTTATCTAATAGGTTAGGTGTCACTTAAGTTCATAACTTAGCCCGTCTACAAACCATGTCAAAATTGGCTAAGTATCCAAGTCCAAGACTTAACCCTACAAACCATGTGTCAAGTTGGCTAAGTATATTAAGCAATCCATAACTTAACCTCGTCTAATTATCATTTTAGATTGGTTAATTATATAAATTAACTCGACCTTGTCAAATTACCGAGTCGAATCGGTCAAGCGTATTCAAGTGATTCGTGACTTAGCCTTATCATGTTTTCACGTTAGATTGGTTAAGTATAGGTTAACTTAACCTCATCAAATTAACGAGTTAGATTGGTTAAGTATAGGTCACTTAACCTCATCAAATCATCATGTTAAATTAGTTAAGTGTTTAACTTAACCCCCTTTAAATTACCAAGTGGGATTGATTAAGTCTAGGCTGACTTAACCCCATCCGATTACCATGTTTAGATTAGTTAAGACTAATCTTAACCCCATCCATTAACTGTATTATACGGTTAAGTTTCATTAAGAAGATTTTCTTAACCTTATCACGTTATCGTGTTGGATTGATTAAGTGTTGGTTAACTTAATCCCGTCCACTAGTCGTACAAAAATGGTCAAGTGTCATTAGGCAAACCAAGTTACTTAACCTACCCAAGTTTATCATATTTTGTTAAGTATCATTAGCCTAATCAAATTACTTGACCCATTTGCCCATATCATATTTGGTTAAGCCTCATTAATCAAATTAACTTAACCCTATTATGTGGCATTAATTTAATTAATGCACCCTCAACCTCTCACATTAGACCTTGTTGTGGTTACTAGTTAAGCCGGGCGGGTCCGGGTAGATTTACACCACAACCTAGTCTAACCTCGGGTCTTAAGCGCGACATGACCAACTTCTCACATTGGGTCCTATTGTTTGCAACTACTAGTTAGGCCGGTCGGTTCCGGGTAGTTTTACGTTGCAAACTCAACCCAACCTCGAGTTGGCCATACTCATATTATCTAAGTTCATCATGTTTCCAAAACATGTTACAAGTTTTTCAAGCATTTGGGTAGACCTAACTTAATAGGTAAATTCCCAAAGGGTAGACCTAACTTAATAGGTAAATTCCCAAGCTCATGTTTTTATGCATACTTACATGTCATCTTCCATGTTATCTTTCAAGTCATATTTTCAAGTATAAACACATGTCATAATCAAGTTAAGATTTTGCGACATGTTCATGTTTATCTAACTACCCAAAATCGTGTTTTCCCAACGCAAGCAAAGCGAGTCAACATAGTAAGGACACTATGTCACATATTGGTCTCAAAACATGCATGATGCCAAAAAGGGCTTGGCTTCCACATGCATAACATCATAAAGGGATTGGCCATAAACATGCATAGTGTCATAAGGTAATTTGGCCACAAACATGCATATTATCAAGAGGGATTTGGCCATAAACATGCACAACTTAAAAGAGGGGGTTGGCCATGAGCATGCATAATCTCATAAAGGATTTGGCCACAAACTTGCATGTTAGCATAAGGGGTTTGGGTTCATAAACATGCATAAGCCCCAAAATCTTGTCTTAGCCAATGTTTCACAAGTAAAGTGGTTCCTAAAGGTTCATGCTAGCATTTCATGCATAAAGATACAAACTTGCAAGTTAAACTAGGTTATGCGTAGCATGAGAGGCATGATCAAGTCACTCACATGGCCTAAGATCATAAATATGAACACAAGAGGCATGGTAAGGTTCATATAGATTCACATAATCATGTTTAGCCTCATTTTATCCCATGTCAACATTAAAATACCGTTTTGATCCAAAAGTAGCTAGAACTTACATAGTTAGGCCTAGGGAAAGAAGCATGAATCATCTTGGCTAAGAAAGGTGCCTCCTTTGTAGAAGAATCGTCATGGAACTCGCATAGAAATGTTGATTCGGCCTTGATTTGGTGTAGCAAGCTTGCACCTTTGGATTTGAACCCGATTTGAATGCATAGGCTCTAGGGATTGGGGATGGAGGCCATGATCAATATTGATTTTGGCAGCACTTAGTTGCTAGGTTTGATTTTTAGGGATTTAGGTTAGGTTTAGGGTCTTTTTATAGAGATTAGGATAGTTTTAGGCCTAGGATTAGATCTAGGATTAATCTAGACCACAGAAATCGTCACAGGCCCATCAGACCCGACCAAGACTGCATCCAGGTGCACCAGGCCACAAAACACGGCGTTGTGTTTTTGGGCCCAGTCGACACCCAAGTCGACAGCCCTGTCGACTTGGGGTCCAGGGGTGTCGACAGCCCTGTCGACTCCCCTGTCGACATGGGCTCTGGCGGGAAAATTCCCGCCTACCCCAAAACTTGAACTTCCTAAAAAATTTCAAGCTTGGAAACCCTAAAACTTCGACGGACCATAACTTGGTCATACGGACTCCGATTCTCGAAAACTCGGACTCTATTTCGCGTATTTTTCCGAGACGAACGCAATGACATAGCCCGTTTTACTTGATTCAGAATTTAAAATTAAATTCTGCCTTGATTCTCGTTTTAACAAGTTATTGAAATACGGGTTGTTACATTCTCCCCACCTTTTAGGATTTCGTCCCCGAAATCTCCAAGTTAGGAAGAACATATCCTACCATCCATCATCCATCTACTCAAAACATCATCCACAAGCAACCATCGTCCTTAGATGATTTCTAATGCTGTATGATTACAATGCAAAGAGTGTGTGTATATGTTCCTTAGCTAATGCTAATGATCAGACCTGAATAATCTTTCTAATGCAAAGTATGTTTAGTGCTATGAATCCAACATGTATGCAAATAGTCCTAGTCATATATATACACTATATGCGTGCACAACCATTCATCCATATGCAACGTCCACATGGTAACACATTCAATTTTCATCCATAAACAAGTATAAATACTCGTGTATATGCAACATGAAACGTGATCGCGTCAATCTAGTATCTAACGTGTATTCGCGCATCCACGAGCAACCACTTGCAACCATTTGCAACCATATCAATCATAACATGTTTCAAAATACATGTTTACATCCATAGGGTTCTACCTAAGATTCCCTGAAACAGGGTCGAGAAGATAACCAGGACAAACTCCTTGCAGGGTTTGTAACGGAGAATAGGACCGAGAGGATGTCCACAAAAGATAGCCTACAAGTAAGCTCTACAGAGAACAGGGATCAAGGATATACTCCCAAAAAGAGATATCATGCGCGTATCAAAGTCGTCTTTTAACTTCGCGATTTTGTAGCTTCTTATTCCTGTTTCCATAACATGAGCTGGAACTCATTTCTTCGTCGCCTCTCGTTCCACTTGCACTTATCCTTTTCCTAGAATACTAGACGCAAACTTGACTGCGTACTCATGATCTCATGCAAGCTTTCCAAAATTCACTAGTGAATTCTGGATCTCGTTTTCCGATGCCAATCCAAATTGCCAAGAGTCCTTACTAGGGTGATTCCCATAACTCATGCATAATCGAAACGAACTATCCGCCTTAACGGTGAATTCTATTCAAACGGATTACCAACAACTGCATCCTGGGATTCTAGGTAACTAGCCATGACAGAACCCAAAAGGTTACACGAGATTTCGAGGGTATCACCAAGATGAGTCAAGAATCTAACTACCCTCTTTCCAAAACCGAGAATGGCACCCCTTACTGGATAACCGCTTCATCCCTAGAATCCATCCATAGCTCATAAACATAAGCATTATTTCCAAGCTCAATACTTGGCATAGACATTCTCAAATCCAAACAAGTCATGTATAAATGGACCGATCTTCTAATAGGACTTGAGACAAAAACGGGATCCTCTATTACACTAGCACTAAGGTGCAGAGACTCAACTATCGAAGCGGACTTAAAAAGATGCGGTGATCCAAACAAAGTCCCGACGGGATGATAGAGAAGAAAAACTAAACCTCATTACCCTCCTTCCGAGGTACCCTAGAAATGAGAGCATACTATTGCCCTCCCAATGATCTTGTCCTTGTCCCATGATACTTAACTATCCGTCCCGTTTCACCATGCCAAAGGTACCCTCTCGTCATGGGTTTCATTGTTCATCTTTCTCTCTCATTCTGGGTTGAGCCATACCAACATGTTGCTTATCCCTGAGCTCGTATCCTTTATCCTTGTTCTTACTATCCTTTCATAACTCTGCAACGGTCTCTCGAGAACCACCTCCATCGTACGGGAAACACTTACGCAGCTAGAAAGACTAGTCGCAGTCAAAACCACTGTGACTACAGATGGAGGAAAGAAAGGAAAAGAGATTCAATCAAGGAAACAAGGATAATGCTAATGGCCTTTGGGGAATAGCCTTTTTCTTTTTAAAAGAAAATTTTCTTGAAAAATGCTTCTTTGTAAACGGTTTTTCAAATAATTTTCAGAAGGTCTTTAAAAACTTTTGCCCAGCCTGGTAACCTTCTGCTCTGATACCAAATGTAACACCCCGCCTCCGCTAGAGTCACTCGCAAAGGAATGCACTAGCTTTAGAGGGGCATTATTGGTAAACATACACAGAAATATCACAAGACAGAACATATATAAATGGCGGAAGTAAAATCAAACTTTCATAACATGAATAAATAAGGTCTAAAACCTTTTACATCAGAGTACATCAAAACCTGTCTTGCAATAGTAAAGAAGCATAAAGACTTTTTAACAAATTATTCCCCAAGTAAAACAGTAAAGTAGCCATAGCCAAGAGAAGTCCAAGCCATCCATGATGACCTTCAAGCAGAAGAAGTCCGAACTAAACAACATTGTTTCCTCCCTGAAACCTGGGGGGGGGGGGGGGAAACGGAAGAAAAGAGGCGAAACAAAACGGGTCAGTCAAAAAGACTGAGTAAGTCCTATTTACTTCCAGTATAAAAACAGGTAAAGGTAACATGACATGCATAAACTGAAAGTAAAAATAAAGATGACTACAAGATAGATAAACTAAATCGGGGTAATAGGCTGGACTACTGTAGCAAGCTAAACTAAGGTATCGTGATAAACCACGGTGTCATGATAAGTCAAGGTATCACATCGTCAGGGTTCTATCAAGTATACTATCCCAAGGTATCTACCCCGTCTAATATCCCACGGTATCTATTATGTATATTTTTCCTGGTTCTAACATGTATATTTGCTCTGCACCTCTCGTACTAGTATCCCAACCTTGTTATGTGTTAACCATGAATGTCCCTTACTCAAAGTCGTGTAATGGTCCATGTCAACCTAATATATCGCATATATAGGTTACTCAACTCGTATGTTTCTTTCCATGTATGTAAGTTCAGTCCTTTGCCGTACCTCGTACGGGCTTCCTCATGCATTATCCTTGAAATCGTTTGGACTGTCACCCTTGTTCTAGCTAGGCCCCTCCATAGGAATCATCGTTTGAACTATTAGGACTTACGCCACCTAGCACCACTAGGGATTACACTTACCTATTGCACGCTTTCGTATTTCGGTTTGGGTTAAACCACCTAGGCCACTAGGGATTACGCTAACCCTCAACCGTGCCCTTTTTCCCACGCATTCATCGTGAATCGTTTTTCTATAACTGTATGCACATGTACCACATCGTGCCATCCGAGTCCTGTCCCCGGGCAAAACAAGAAATACAGGACTCGGTCGGGAGCTTTAGATTTATCTGCCGATGCAGATACTAAGGTCTGCTTTTCTACACGTGGCTATGGTCCCACGAGACCCCTCCCTCAACTAGTGAAAGGAAACACAAGAGAAAATCTTGCATGAGAACTACACTCCGGCCAGCCCACATCCTACGGCCTACCTCACCCATAATTAGATAGCAATTATGGTCTGTTGGGTGTTCCCTGCCTTTCCGTACGTACACGCTTGACTCAAGATGGTAGATGATCGACGAACTTGCTATCTCGGGCACCTTATGTATCCGCCGACTCACTGCTATCCACCCCAGTCTTTAGGTCGCTCGCATAGCAACCAAGGCATATTCTTGGTTCTTCTACCGCAGACCTCAACCTCTCGTGAGCCCAGGATGATCATCTGCGACATCACAGAGGGATACCAAGAATATCCTCACGTTCCTCGAAGCCGCTGCTTCGTTACCCAGTTCGCTGGAGCCTTTATCTAAATCAGATAGCCTGCTCCTACACGTATACTTAAACGATGACCTACCGTATCGGGTTACTCATCTATCTAAGAGGCGGTCCACATTTCCTTGTTAACTATGGTTATTTACCTAATCCTCCGAATTAGGGTTTATCTAATGGGTTAGGTGTCACTTAAGTTCATAACTTAGCCCGTCTACAAACCATGTCAAAATTGGCTAAGTATCCAAGTCCAAGACTTAACCCTACAAACCATGTGTCAAGTTGGCTAAGTATATTAAGCAATCCATAACTTAACCTCGTCTAATTATCATTTTAGATTGGTTAATTATATAAATTAACTCGACCTTGTCAAATTACCGAGTCGAATCGGTCAAGCGTATTCAAGTGATTCGTGACTTAGCCTTATCATGTTTTCACGTTAGATTGGTTAAGTATAGGTTAACTTAACCTCATCAAATTAACGAGTTAGATTGGTTAATTATAGGTCACTTAACCTCATCAAATCATCGTGTTAAATTAGTTAAGTGTTTAACTTAACCCCCTTTAAATTAACAAGTGGGATTGATTAAGTCTAGGCTGACTTAACCCCATCCGATTACCATGTTTAGATTAGTTAAGACTAATCTTAACCCCATCCATTAACTGTATTATACGGTTAAGTGTCATTAAGAAGATTTTCTTAACCTTATCACGTTATCGTGTTGGATTGATTAAGTGTTGGTTAACTTAATCCCATCCACTAGTCGTACAAAAATGGTCAAGTGTCATTAGGCAAACCAAGTTACTTAACCTACCCAAGTTTATCATATTTTGTTAAGTATCATTAGCCTAATCAAATTACTTAACCCATTTGCCCATATCATATTTGGTTAAGCCTCATTAATCAAATTAACTTAACCCTATTATGTGGCATTAATTTAATTAATGCACCCTCAACCTCTCACATTAAACCTTGTTGTGGTTACTAGTTAAGCCGGGCGGGTCCGGGTAGATTTACACCACAACCTAGTCTAACCTCGGGTCTTAAGCGCGACATGACCAACTTCTCACATTGGGTCCTATTGTTTGCAACTACTAGTTAGGCCGGTCGGTTCCGGGTAGTTTTACGTTGCAAACTCAACCCAACCTCGAGTTGGCCATACTCATATTATCTAAGTTCATCATGTTTCCAAAACATGTTACAAGTTTTTCAAGCATTTGGGTAGACCTAACTTAATAGGTAAATTCCCAAAGGGTAGACCTAACTTAATAGGTAAATTCCCAAGCTCATGTTTTTATGCATACTTACATGTCATCTTCCATGTTATCTTTCAAGTCATATTTTCAAGTATAAACACATGTCATAATCAAGTTAAGATTTTGCGACATATTCATGTTTATCTAACTACCCAAAATCGTGTTTTCCCAACGCAAGCAAAGCGAGTCAACATAGTAAGGACACTATGTCACATATTGGTCTCAAAACATGCATGATGCCAAAAAGGGCTTGGCTTCCACATGCATAACATCATAAAGGGATTGGCCATAAACATGCATAGTGTCATAAGGTAATTTGGCCACAAACATGCATATTATCAAGAGGGATTTGGCCATAAACATGCACAACTTAAAAGAGGGGGTTGGCCATGAGCATGCATAATCTCATAAAGGATTTGGCCACAAACTTGCATGTTAGCATAAGGGGTTTGGGTTCATAAACATGCATAAGCCCCAAAATCTTGTCTTAGCCAATGTTTCACAAGTAAAGTGGTTCCTAAAGGTTCATGCTAGCATTTCATGCATAAAGATACAAACTTGCAAGTTAAACTAGGTTATGCGTAGCATGAGAGGCATGATCAAGTCACTCACATGGCCTAAGATCATAAATATGAACACAAGAGGCATGGTAAGGTTCATATAGATTCACATAATCATGTTTAGCCTCATTTTATCCCATGTCAACATTAAAATACCGTTTTGATCCAAAAGTAGCTAGAACTTACATAGTTAGGCCTAGGGAAAGAAGCATGAATCATCTTGGCTAAGAAAGGTGCCTCCTTTGTAGAAGAATCGTCATGGAACTCGCATAGAAATGTTGATTCGGCCTTGATTTGGTGTAGCAAGCTTGCACCTTTGGATTTGAACCCGATTTGAATGCATAGGCTCTAGGGATTGGGGATGGAGGCCATGATCAATATTGATTTTGGCAGCACTTAGTTGCTAGGTTTGATTTTTAGGGATTTAGGTTAGGTTTAGGGTCTTTTTATAGAGATTAGGATAGTTTTAGGCCTAGGATTAGATCTAGGATTAATCTAGACCACAGAAATCGTCACAGGCCCATCAGACCCGACCAAGACTGCATCCAGGTGCACCAGGCCACAAAACACGGCGTTGTGTTTTTGGGCCCAGTCGACACCCAAGTCGACAGCCCTGTCGACTTGGGGTCCAGGGGTGTCGACAGCCCTGTCGACTCCCCTGTCGACATGGGCTCTGGCGGGAAAATTCCCGCCTACCCCAAAACTTGAACTTCCTAAAAAATTTCAAGCTTGGAAACCCTAAAACTTCGACGGACCATAACTTGGTCATACGGACTCCGATTCTCGAAAACTCGGACTCTATTTCGCGTATTTTTCCGAGACGAACGCAATGACATAGCCCGTTTTACTTGATTCAGAATTTAAAATTAAATTCTGCCTTGATTCTCGTTTTAACATGTTATTGAAATACGGGTTGTTACATTCTCCCCACCTTTTAGGATTTCGTCCCCGAAATCTCCAAGTTAGGAAGAACATATCCTACCATCCATCATCCATCTACTCAAAACATCATCCACAAGCAACCATCGTCCTTAGATGATTTCTAATGCTGTATGATTACAATGCAAAGAGTGTGTGTATATGTTCCTTAGCTAATGCTAATGATCAGACCTGAATAATCTTTCTAATGCAAAGTATGTTTAGTGCTATGAATCCAACATGTATGCAAATAGTCCTAGTCATATATATACACTATATGCGTGCACAACCATTCATCCATATGCAACGTCCACATGGTAACACATTCAATTTTCATCCATAAACAAGTATAAATACTCGTGTATATGCAACATGAAACGTGATCGCGTCAATCTAGTATCTAACGTGTATTCGCGCATCCACGAGCAACCACTTGCAACCATTTGCAACCATATCAATCATAACATGTTTCAAAATACATGTTTACATCCATAGGGTTCTACCTAAGATTCCCTGAAACAGGGTCGAGAAGATAACCAGGACAAACTCCTTGCAGGGTTTGTAACGGAGAATAGGACCGAGAGGATGTCCACAAAAGATAGCCTACAAGTAAGCTCTACAGAGAACAGGGATCAAGGATATACTCCCAAAAAGAGATATCATGCGCGTATCAAAGTCGTCTTTTAACTTCGCGATTTTGTAGCTTCTTATTCCTGTTTCCATAACATGAGCTGGAACTCATTTCTTCGTCGCCTCTCGTTCCACTTGCACTTATCCTTTTCCTAGAATACTAGACGCAAACTTGACTGCGTACTCATGATCTCATGCAAGCTTTCCAAAATTCACTAGTGAATTCTGGATCTCGTTTTCCGATGCCAATCCAAATTGCCAAGAGTCCTTACTAGGGTGATTCCCATAACTCATGCATAATCGAAACGAACTATCCGCCTTAACGGTGAATTCTATTCAAACGGATTACCAACAACTGCATCCTGGGATTCTAGGTAACTAGCCATGACAGAACCCAAAAGGTTACACGAGATTTCGAGGGTATCACCAAGATGAGTCAAGAATCTAACTACCCTCTTTCCAAAACCGAGAATGGCACCCCTTACTGGATAACCGCTTCATCCCTAGAATCCATCCATAGCTCATAAACATAAGCATTATTTCCAAGCTCAATACTTGGCATAGACATTCTCAAATCCAAACAAGTCATGTATAAATGGACCGATCTTCTAATAGGACTTGAGACAAAAACGGGATCCTCTATTACACTAGCACTAAGGTGCAGAGACTCAACTATCGAAGCGGACTTAAAAAGATGCGGTGATCCAAACAAAGTCCCGACGGGATGATAGAGAAGAAAAACTAAACCTCATTACCCTCCTTCCGAGGTACCCTAGAAATGAGAGCATACTATTGCCCTCCCAATGATCTTGTCCTTGTCCCATGATACTTAACTATCCGTCCCGTTTCACCATGCCAAAGGTACCCTCTCGTCATGGGTTTCATTGTTCATCTTTCTCTCTCATTCTGGGTTGAGCCATACCAACATGTTGCTTATCCCTGAGCTCGTATCCTTTATCCTTGTTCTTACTATCCTTTCATAACTCTGCAACGGTCTCTCGAGAACCACCTCCATCGTACGGGAAACACTTACGCAGCTAGAAAGACTAGTCGCAGTCAAAACCACTGTGACTACAGATGGAGGAAAGAAAGGAAAAGAGATTCAATCAAGGAAACAAGGATAATGCTAATGGCCTTTGGGGAATAGCCTTTTTCTTTTTAAAAGAAAATTTTCTTGAAAAATGCTTCTTTGTAAACGGTTTTTCAAATAATTTTCAGAAGGTCTTTAAAAACTTTTGCCCAGCCTGGTAACCTTCTGCTCTGATACCAAATGTAACACCCCGCCTCCGCTAGAGTCACTCGCAAAGGAATGCACTAGCTTTAGAGGGGCATTATTGGTAAACATACACAGAAATATCACAAGACAGAACATATATAAATGGCGGAAGTAAAATCAAACTTTCATAACATGAATAAATAAGGTCTAAAACCTTTTACATCAGAGTACATCAAAACCTGTCTTGCAATAGTAAAGAAGCATAAAGACTTTTTAACAAATTATTCCCCAAGTAAAACAGTAAAGTAGCCATAGCCAAGAGAAGTCCAAGCCATCCATGATGACCTTCAAGCAGAAGAAGTCCGAACTAAACAGCATTGTTTCCTCCCTGAAACCTGGGGGGGGGGGGGGGAAACGGAAGAAAAGAGGCGAAACAAAACGGGTCAGTCAAAAAGACTGAGTAAGTCCTATCTACTTCCAGTATAAAAACAGGTAAAGGTAACATGACATGCATAAACTGAAAGTAAAAATAAAGATGACTACAAGATAGATAAACTAAATCGGGGTAATAGGCTGGACTACTGTAGCAAGCTAAACTAAGGTATCGTGATAAACCACGGTGTCATGATAAGTCAAGGTATCACATCGTCAGGGTTCTATCAAGTATACTATCCCAAGGTATCTACCCCGTCTAATATCCCACGGTATCTATTATGTATATTTTTCCTGGTTCTAACATGTATATTTGCTCTGCACCTCTCGTACTAGTATCCCAACCTTGTTATGTGTTAACCATGAATGTCCCTTACTCAAAGTCGTGTAATGGTCCATGTCAACCTAATATATCGCATATATAGGTTACTCAACTCGTATGTTTCTTTCCATGTATGTAAGTTCAGTCCTTTGCCGTACCTCGTACGGGCTTCCTCATGCATTATCCTTGAAATCGTTTGGACTGTCACCCTTGTTCTAGCTAGGCCCCTCCATAGGAATCATCGTTTGAACTATTAGGACTTACGCCACCTAGCACCACTAGGGATTACACTTACCTATTGCACGCTTTCGTATTTCGGTTTGGGTTAAACCACCTAGGCCACTAGGGATTACGCTAACCCTCAACCGCGCCCTTTTTCCCACGCATTCATCGTGAATCGTTTTTCTATAACTGTATGCACATGTACCACATCGTGCCATCCGAGTCCTGTCCCCGGGCAAAACAAGAAATACAGGACTCGGTCGGGAGCTTTAGATTTATCTGCCGATGCAGATACTAAGGTCTGCTTTTCTACACGTGGCTATGGTCCCACGAGACCCCTCCCTCAACTAGTGAAAGGAAACACAAGAGAAAATCTTGCATGAGAACTACACTCCGGCCAGCCCACATCCTACGGCCTACCTCACCCATAATTAGATAGCAATTATGGTCTGTTGGGTGTTCCCTGCCTTTTCGTACGTACACGCTTGACTCAAGATGGTAGATGATCGACGAACTTGCTATCTCGGGCACCTTATGTATCCGCCGACTCACTGCTATCCACCCCAGTCTTTAGGTCGCTCGCATAGCAACCAAGGCATATTCTTGGTTCTTCTACCGCAGACCTCAACCTCTCGTGAGCCCAGGATGATCATCTGCGACATCACAGAGGGATACCAAGAATATCCTCACGTTCCTCGAAGCCGCTGCTTCGTTACCCAGTTCGCTGGAGCCTTTATCTAAATCAGATAGCCTGCTCCTACACGTATACTTAAACGATGACCTACCGTATCGGGTTACTCATCTATCTAAGAGGCGGTCCACATTTCCTTGTTAACTATGGTTATTTACCTAATCCTCCGAATTAGGGTTTATCTAATGGGTTAGGTGTCACTTAAGTTCATAACTTAGCCCGTCTACAAACCATGTCAAAATTGGCTAAGTATCCAAGTCCAAGACTTAACCCTACAAACCATGTGTCAAGTTGGCTAAGTATATTAAGCAATCCATAACTTAACCTCGTCTAATTATCATTTTAGATTGGTTAATTATATAAATTAACTCGACCTTGTCAAATTACCGAGTCGAATCAGTCAAGCGTATTCAAGTGATTCGTGACTTAGCCTTATCATGTTTTCACGTTAGATTGGTTAAGTATAGGTTAACTTAACCTCATCAAATTAACGAGTTAGATTGGTTAATTATAGGTCACTTAACCTCATCAAATCATCGTGTTAAATTAGTTAAGTGTTTAACTTAACCCCCTTTAAATTAACAAGTGGGATTGATTAAGTCTAGGCTGACTTAACCCCATCTGATTACCATGTTTAGATTAGTTAAGACTAATCTTAACCCCATCCATTAACTGTATTATACGGTTAAGTGTCATTAAGAAGATTTTCTTAACCTTATCACGTTATCGTGTTGGATTGATTAAGTGTTGGTTAACTTAATCCCATCCACTAGTCGTACAAAAATGGTCAAGTGTCATTAGGCAAACCAAGTTACTTAACCTACCCAAGTTTATCATATTTTGTTAAGTATCATTAGCCTAATCAAATTACTTAACCCATTTGCCCATATCATATTTGGTTAAGCCTCATTAATCAAATTAACTTAACCCTATTATGTGGCATTAATTTAATTAATGCACCCTCAACCTCTCACATTAAACCTTGTTGTGGTTACTAGTTAAGCCGGGCGGGTCCGGGTAGATTTACACCACAACCTAGTCTAACCTCGGGTCTTAAGCGCGACATGACCAACTTCTCACATTGGGTCCTATTGTTTGCAACTACTAGTTAGGCCGGTCGGTTCCGGGTAGTTTTACGTTGCAAACTCAACCCAACCTCGAGTTGGCCATACTCATATTATCTAAGTTCATCATGTTTCCAAAACATGTTACAAGTTTTTCAAGCATTTGGGTAGACCTAACTTAATAGGTAAATTCCCAAAGGGTAGACCTAACTTAATAGGTAAATTCCCAAGCTCATGTTTTTATGCATACTTACATGTCATCTTCCATGTTATCTTTCAAGTCATATTTTCAAGTATAAACACATGTCATAATCAAGTTAAGATTTTGCGACATGTTCATGTTTATCTAACTACCCAAAATCGTGTTTTCCCAACGCAAGCAAAGCGAGTCAACATAGTAAGGACACTATGTCACATATTGGTCTCAAAACATGCATGATGCCAAAAAGGGCTTGGCTTCCACATGCATAACATCATAAAGGGATTGGCCATAAACATGCATAGTGTCATAAGGTAATTTGGCCACAAACATGCATATTATCAAGAGGGATTTGGCCATAAACATGCACAACTTAAAAGAGGGGGTTGGCCACGAGCATGCATAATCTCATAAAGGATTTGGCCACAAACTTGCATGTTAGCATAAGGGGTTTGGGTTCATAAACATGCATAAGCCCCAAAATCTTGTCTTAGCCAATGTTTCACAAGTAAAGTGGTTCCTAAAGGTTCATGCTAGCATTTCATGCATAAAGATACAAACTTGCAAGTTAAACTAGGTTATGCGTAGCATGAGAGGCATGATCAAGTCACTCACATGGCCTAAGATCATAAATATGAACACAAGAGGCATGGTAAGGTTCATATAGATTCGCATAATCATGTTTAGCCTCATTTTATCCCATGTCAACATTAAAATACCGTTTTGATCCAAAAGTAGCTAGAACTTACATAGTTAGGCCTAGGGAAAGAAGCATGAATCATCTTGGCTAAGAAAGGTGCCTCCTTTGTAGAAGAATCGTCATGGAACTCGCATAGAAATGTTGATTCGGCCTTGATTTGGTGTAGCAAGCTTGCACCTTTGGATTTGAACCCGATTTGAATGCATAGGCTCTAGGGATTGGGGATGGAGTCCATGATCAATATTGATTTTGGCAGCACTTAGTTGCTAGGTTTGATTTTTAGGGATTTAGGTTAGGTTTAGGGTCTTTTTATAGAGATTAGGATAGTTTTAGACCCTAGGATTAGATCTAGGATTAATCTAGACCACAAAAATCGTCACAGGCCCATCAGACCCGACCAAGACTGCATCCAGGTGCACCAGGCCACAAAACACGGCGTTGTGTTTTTGGGCCCAGTCGACACCCAAGTCGACAGCCCTGTCGACTTGGGGTCCAGGGGTGTCGACAGCCCTGTCGACTCCCCTGTCGACATGGGCTCTGGCGGGAAAATTCCCGCCTACCCCAAAACTTGAACTTCCTAAAAATTTTCAAGCTTGGAAACCCTAAAACTTCGACGGACCATAACTTGGTCATACGGACTCCGATTCTCGAAAACTCGGACTCTATTTCGCGTATTTTTCCGAGACGAACGCAATGGCATAGCCCGTTTTACTTGATTCAGAATTTAAAATTAAATTCTGCCTTGATTCTCGTTTTAACATGTTATTGAAATACGGGTTGTTACAGGAATGTTAGAAGTTGTGTTTGAACGTGTCTTGCTAAATAAGTGGAGATGGACCGAATCTTATGTTTACTTAGTTATTAGATCGTACTCTTGTGTTATGCAATTAGTTGTATCTGCCTATATATTTAGGCTTTGTTTATTGAATAGATTAACATAGTTTTTCCTTATACTATATCAATCTCTAATATTCTTAAAATTGGTATCAGAGCCGTGTTGCTCATACGAGTTTTTAGATCCTGAGTGTTCCACTCCGGCTGCGGTAGCCACCATTATAGGCTATCGTCAGCTGGATCCTATTAATGCTAAAACTTTGAGAAGATTGGGATTCAGTTAGCTATGCAGTTGAGATTCTACTACAGCAACATGCAGCATGGAGCAAGTGTAGCAAGTAGATGAAAGCGAGGTGGTGCATGAAACATGATTTGATCTTTGTTAATTTAGCTGAGATAAACAGATTTCGACTGCATTGCTTTCCTGTAATTGCTATGGAGTTCGAACTGAATGTTGTTGTGAATCGAAATTTGCTTGCCTTAGGGTAAATGAGCTACAGTGGAGTTTGTTGCTTGTGTCTCCTCGGATCTGATGCTATATGCTTTTTGGTGATGAGCTGCTATTGTTTGGATCCATTCGAATTTGGAGATGCTTTGAAAATCACCTGGATTTATGTGAGCTACAGATGATTGCCTAGAGTTTCAACTTGTTTGGTTGATAATAAAGACAAGGAGATCCCACTTTTAGGTTGTTGATTAAGTTTTCATTATCCCAATAGCGGCCACTGCTATTTTTCTTCCATTGAACTGCAAGTGAATGAACTTTGAATGTGATATGTGTATTACTGTTGTCTGGGGTTGTTGTGGATAAAATATATATGTTTTGGCAGTACGCATGGGAATCAGTTGTAATTTGTGTAATGGAAGAGAATGAGGGAGGTGGTTGTGACAATGATGACAGCCAAACTAATAATTCTCGTTGCGGGGATGGATAAGGAATTTGTGTCAGGTTTCAACTTAGTTGAGTATAAGATGATAATGAAGGTGCATCTGGATGTATCCATGGAAAATAAATGTTTGAATGGGGAAACTAGTGGAGGTTGGTGGTAAGATTGACTTTGAGGATGCACTGTGACATGTTGGAGTAGCAACAACAAGATGATATGCTTCTTGACTTGGACGTGTTTAATATGTTCTAGGGTGCATGAGGTGCTTAAAGAAACTTGAAAATGGAGAGAGAATCTAAGGTAAATAGGCTACGAGTCAAAGAAGTTTATTGGATGTGGGATAATTGTTGAAGTTGTTTTCATGATTGGTGAATAGCGAAGGAAAGATTGTGGTATTGGGTTACAATTTGTGATTAGGTAACGGAACGGGGAAAAATTTCTAACTATGTTGATTTTCCAGTGTGGTTGGAATTGAATTTAGTAGTGCTTGGATATTGAAGAGTTTAGTTGCAGATGTAGATGCAGGTTGATGAGCATTGTTCTTGTGGATTGCGAGAAGTGAGACTTCGGGTTTGGTTCTACATGTTGATACACTACGGTTATAAGGTTTTTGCAGATTTGGATGAGTTAGACAAGTCGTGTATACGGATTTCAGTGATGCTGTGTATCCCATCCTAGGTGGTTACAGATTTTTGGTTCTACTGGAAATGATTATTGTGGTTATGAATGCTCATATAAAAAAGGAGGTCGGATGAAGAGATTGTTGGTTTAGTGTGTTGGTCTGAGAAAGAGGCTGATATGATGAATTGCGATTGCTAGAGTGGTTTTGTGACGGGGAGTTATGCTTTTAAGGTTGAATGGTAGACATATGGCGATGGTTTAGTTCTCTTGTGGATTAAGATTGTATTCTAATTTGATGCAGTGGTTGAATGATGTTAGTTCGAATGGTTGCAGTTTGTTTGTGGTCATCTTTCTTTGAGTTGTGTAATCTACTGTGAAGTTGAATGATAAATGCTAACTAATGTAGAAGGATGTTTTAGTTGAAGTG
Source organism: Allium sativum (assembly GCA_030737875.1). Lineage (NCBI taxonomy): Eukaryota > Viridiplantae > Streptophyta > Magnoliopsida > Asparagales > Amaryllidaceae > Allium > Allium sativum. The sequence continues at coordinate 267,698,602 of CM060922.1, read as the reverse complement.
GGATGTGCAGGCTACTGGTGTATAGGTTTGATTGGGGAAATGAAGAGTATTTGGGAGGATATTGAAGCATTCGATTCAGTTTGAAGATGATCCAGACTTCTGCTGCGACGCAGTTTGATGAAGAGGTTGATGGTGCATTTGTTACTGACAGAGGTGAGAAAGTTGAATTGTGAATGGTGCTGATTGTAGAAGGTTGGTGGCTTGGTAATGACAGTAGGAAGTGGAATGTTGGTTAGTGGAGGGATAATCTGGTGGAATGATATGGCATTTGCAGTTAGAAAATGCAGAAGTGAAGTGATGAAATATATTTTTTAATAGGTTGAGGTTCTGTTTGTTGAAGTGCTTTTGTTTTAAGTTGTATATGGGTGATGTCGAAGTGATAGACGAAGGGTGACATGAAAATATTATTTAATTTGGTGGTTGTGTTTAATGTAAGCGGGGATGGTTGTTAGTTGTTAGTTGTATGGTAGTGGTTGAAGTTGGTCTTAGAAGGAGAATGTGTTGTTTGAATTAGCGGAGGAAAATGCAACAAAGAGTAAAGGTAATGTAATGTAAAGAGAGCACAATGTAATGTATGATGAGATGCAATGTGCAGCCATGCTTGTATGGTGATGAGGTTTGGCAATTCCATGGTACAAATGGTAGAAGGAACTGAATGTGTTGTATTTAGTGATTTGTTTCTCACACTGAGCAGTGGTGACATGTAGAAATGTAGGATTGGCAGTGTTGTTTTGATCCTAGCAGCATATGTTTAGGATTTGCAATGGTTAAGAGTGGTTGAATATGAAGACAGAGTAAGAGTTTGCAGTAGCAACTTTAGAGAGAAAGTGCATTTGTAGCTGCAGAATGAAGTTGAAATGATGAATGGTAGTGAAGATGACGAAGAGTAGAACGTCGGTTATAGTGTTGGACATTTGTGGAGTGCTCAAGATAACTGTTTGGTGATATGTCTATAGAAGATAGACATGCTTACAAGATAAGTAGGCAAGACTACTAGTGAAGCAAACTTGGTTTTATTTCATCCAACAAGCAAAAGAAAATGACCTGCAGCTCTAGCTTGTTGGAGGGATGACAAGTGCCGCAGTATTAAGCGGTGGTCCATAGGTAGAGACCAAGAAGGTCCCTCAAAGAAAACCAATAGTAGTTGATGGTTAAAGTATCAATCAACGTGAAACAGTTAAGATGTCCAACCAGATAGAGATGAAACTTGAGATATATATCGTATATGCAAAGGTGATGAAAAAAAGATGAGAACCGTGGTTCATTTTTTTATAATCCATATGTTATCTCATCTAGTTTAAGGGAGGGTGTTAGAAGTTGTGTTTGAACGTGTCTTGCTAGATATATTAAATTCATCCTTCATGGTACACTTAAACTCAGCCAATATGTCTTCATCATTATTGAACAGAAGATCATCAACATATATGCTGACAACAAGAGTTCTCTCTCCCTTGCTTTTGACAAAAGAGTTTGCTTTCTGGAGCTGCTTGTGAAACCTTCTCTAATGAAGAAGGCTTTGATACGACTGAACCAAGCCCTAGGTGCCTGTTTTAGAACATATAGAGCTTTATGCAGTTTGTACACTTTGTGTTCCTCTCCTACAACTGCATATTCCTGAGGCTACTTAACAAATACATTTTCTTCTAAGGCTCCTTGTAAGAAAGCAGATGTTACATCCAGCTAATGTATTTCCCAACCTTTTTGAGCAGCATTGCAATGGTCATTCTGACAGTGTCCATATTCGCAACTTGGGCAAATACTTCTTTGTAATCCACACCATACAGTTGAGAGTTCCCCTTAACTACAAGTTGGGATTTGAACTTGTCCACTTCTCCCGGTTCATTCAGCTTAGTCTTGTATATCCACTTCGCACCTATCTCCTTGGCTCCTTTGGGCGGCTCAATTAGGATCCATGTCTGAATTTTTTCATTAAATTTAATTTTAGCATCCATTTCCTATCTCCATTTCAGATGTTTGACAACTTTCTCATAACTGGTTGGATCTGAAATGGTAAAGTTGATCTCTTCTTCTCCATCTGAAATCCCAATTCCAGAAATATAATCCACAATCCAACTCAGTGGTTGTCTGACTATTCTCTCTCTCTCTTGTCATGACTTCAACATCTTAGGGAGTATCATTTTGAGACTGAGCCAATGTTTCATTTTGTGGAAGAGAAGGACGCGCATTAGCATTGCAATGTTCATCAGATTCTTTGTTCTCATTCTCAGTGCAGTCATCTCCCTCCTTCCATTCAAGTTCAATAGCCTATTCAGTTGTATCAGTGTCAGATTCCAAGCTTTATCCTCTTCAAAAATTAATCTTTGTTGGTGTGGATTTTCTATCCAGAGGATCAAACATTCTGAAATCCTTTGATTCACTGATGTATCCCATGAACACAGACTTGATGCTTTTGTTGTCAAGTTTGGTTCTCTTTACATCTGGAATATGCACATGCCCTATGAAACCAAAACTTTGAGGTATACAATTGATGGCTTTTTACCATTCCATGCATCTTCTGGCACCATCCCTTGCACAATTTGAGTAGGACATCTATTAAGTACATGATTTACCCACTGAATAGCTTCCGTCCAGAACACCCTTGGAACATCTTTCCCAATCAAAATTGATCTGACCATGTTCATGATCGTTTCATTCTTCTTCTCAGTAATGTTGTAAGCAGCCTCTTGATTCCATGTTCTAGACAGGAGTCCTTTAATTCCTTTGGTCTGAATTCTCCCCCTTTATCAATCCTCAAACACTTAATAAATAGACATGTTTCCTTCTCAACAAGAGACTTAAATGTTTTAAAGTGTTTGAATGTTACATATTTCTCAAAGAAAATCCAGATTTTTCTAGAGAAATCATCAATAAAGCTAATTAAGTACCTCTTCTATTTGTTTGATGAAGGAGAAATTGGGCTATATAGACCAGAACATACAAGTTGTAGCGTTTCATTTGCTCTCTATGTCTTTGCTTTGGAAAAGCGCCTCGATGTTGCCTTCCTTTTATACATATTTCGCATGTAATCTTAGTGTGGCTAAGATCAGGAAGCCCAATCGCTATTTCTTTCTCTTGCAAGGTACGACGTCCCTTGAAACTCAAATGCACATACCTGTTATGCCACAACTTTGCTTTGTTTGAAATATCAATATGAAAACACTTCTCCTCCTATGAATTATCATGAGGTTTAGCAAGCAAAACACACATCATGTTATCTTTCATGGAAGATTCAGCAATTTTTCCTCTTGTAAGATGAAAAATGCTACAAATTTTCCTTTCTCCTCCTTTAAACAGCACATTTAATCCTTTCTCTTGAAGTTTTCCAACACTCAGCAAGTTGTTTCTCAATCAGCAACATAATATGCATCATTCATAACATATCTTATGTCCTGAAACATTATCTTCACCACACCTTTTCCATGTACCACAAAATTCTGGTTATTTCCAAGTTTAACTTGTGACATAAATCAGTGTCATGATTTGAAAACATACGTCAATTTCCGCATATGTGATTGGAGCACCCTGAATCAATTAACCAAGCATTCCTCCTCTGTAATCCTTGGCTTTCCATATGTGCCATCCGCAACACATCTTCTTCTTATTCTTTAGTATAATGAACTCCTCGTTTCTCATTAGGACATACGTACTGATAGTGCCTTAACTTATGGCACTTATAACATTCAATCATAGCCTTGTTGGTCGAGTGACCTTCGCCCTTTCCTCGTCCCCTGAAAGATCCATGATGTCTAACATTCAAAATTTTCTCATCTTCCTTTGGTTGAGAAATCTTAAACTTTTGCTCATAGACCGACAAAGAACTCTACAGTTCATCAACAATCATCTTCCTTGTATCTTTGGATTCTTTAATTGAAATCAACACATAGGTGAATTTGTCCATCATAGTTCGAAGGATTTTCTCAATAATTTTGGAATCTGACATCTTCCCTCCATTACTCCGCATCTTTCTTGAAACTGCCATTACCCTACCGAAATACTCATCAATCTTTTCATCATTCTTTATTACAAGTACTTCGAAATCTCTCCTTAGAGAATTCAGAAGTGACCTCTTAACCCTTTCATTTCCTCCAAACTTGCTTTTCAAAAAGTCCCAAATAATCTACGAAGCTCTCTAGTCCAGGATCTATTCAAATACATTGCGATCGATGGCGTGAAATAGATAATGCTTCATCTGATGGTCCTTCACTCTTAGTTACTCCAGTTGCTTCCTCAGTTCTGGGGTCAACTGCACTCCTTCTTCTGGTTCTGTAAAGTCGTCATCCATTAACCTCCATTGACTATTTGCTATAACACCCTAAAATTTAATACATTATAACCATACTTTAAGATAATCAAATGGGTATTACATAATTAAATATTCAGAATTAAGTGAAATCGGCATTACCATTGCGTTCGTCATGGAATTTTGGTTTAGATAGACCTCAAGTTTACATAAAATGAATAACGTATGAAGAAGTTATGAGCATTAGAAATTTGTATACATATAAGAGGCTCATATTTGAATATAATATAAATATAATTCCAGAACTTTCAAACACAATAAGCGGGAGAACGAGCGGGAAACCAGACCATTATGGGACGACCCACTTTCGACCTGGGTGGACCTATGGGTCGACTCAAACATGGCTGGGTCGACCCACCCAGATCTGGGGAAGATTCTGAATTAGGAATCTAGACACTTTTGCAGCTAGGTTCATTACTGATTCAGCACTACATGTATGGTTAAGATTAAAACCCTAAGATTTAAAAGTTGAGGTTGACTTTGTGAATCTATAAATAGGTGGATTCTCCCATTCCAATACACACCATTTCTTCATATATTCTGCCTCTATGAAATTATTCTAAAATATAAACATATAATGGGGGAATGCTGCTGAGGCCTAGATCTACAGAGACAACATTCAGGACTTGCATCAACAACAAAAAGGGATTGGATTAACATTTTCTACGACATATAGTGACATATGCATAAACCTAGACCTTGCTGAGTTTTCCCTTTTTATTTACGTTAAGCCTAGGCCTTTAGAAGCTTAGGCTATATACGATTAGAGTGTGCGTACAATTGGGACAATAATGAATGACATAAAAAGAGGAATTTAGGAATGTTGTTAAATTGGGGACTGTTTAACTATAATTTGGGAAAGGGATAATATGCACATGTTTAAACCTGCTGTAAATTGATAAAAATCGATAATATGCGTAAACATGTACATAATGTAAGTTAGGGAACATAGCTTGATGAATAATATGCATATATGTTAAACATGTTAGATTTGACTTAATACAGACATTAAGTAAAAGTCATGTTAGAATATTGAAAGTACCAGATGTAGGTGTAACACCCCACATCCGTTAAGGTCACTCACAAAGGGAATGCCTTAACTTCGTTGGAGAGTTATAGGTAAAAGATACAGATAAATTACAAGGCAGACAAAATTAAAACAGGGAAAATAGGACTTTACTTTATTGATAAAATAGTTTGTACAAAAATTGTTTTCCAGCACAAGAATATCTGTCTCAAAGTAAAGAAGCATAAAATAACATTTATATTCCCCAGTGTAGCGTGAGCCAGCCATAGCAATGGAAAAGAAAATCTTAGCAAAACTTCGACTATTCTTCAGCTTGGAAAGAAAACTGGACTAAGTAGTAATATTCCCTCCCTGCGAACCTGGGGGGGAGGGGGGACGGAAGACAAGAAAGCGAAAGAAAACAGAGTCAGACATAAAGTCTTGTAAGTTCAGTAACTTTCAGCATGTGAACAGGTAAAAGCAACATGACATGAATTTAACTGAATACAAGACAACACCATGATGATGGGAATCATAAGGTTAGCACAAGATATGATAAGGTAAGATAAACTGGATGCACTTCTATACTTTCTCTGCTTCGCTACTACCTTGTTATTCTAATTTCTATATCTCTGTACCACCTAACTAGTAATCTATATAAACTGATAAGAACAAATACGTGGTCCTAATTCCCGCAGTTGTGGTTGTTTCAGGTGTACATCTATTATTTATTACCTAGATCTAATCTAGGGTTTTCTGTCGAGTGCATTCTAGATCCAACCAGGGTTTACGCTACCCAGGGCTACTGGGGTTTATGCTACCTATTGATCGTTTCTCGGATTTTAGGGTTTACGCGACCTAGGTCCAACTAGGGATTATGCTACCTATCGAACGACGCCCCTAATCTAGGACACACTACCCAGAGTGGAATATGTTCCTAGACTTTCCCCACGTATGTGTCGTGGATCGTTATCGCTGCCTAGATGCACATGTCCTCTATATGTGCGACCCAAGTCTCGTGGCAGGGAAAATCAAGAAACACGAAACTCGGTCGGGAGCTTTCAGATATCTGCCGATGCAGATGCTAAGGTCTGTTTTTCTAGTGGCTATGGTCCCACTTGATCCCTCCCTCAACTAATGAAAGGCACACCTTGAAAAATGAGAACTATATGCAGGCCCTCTTTGCCCCACTAACCTATGGCCATCCGCACCCATAACTAGATAGCAAGTATATGGTCTTTTGGAGTTATCCGCCTTTCCGCTGTACGTATCTCGACTGACTCAAGATGGTAGGTAGACGCTATCACAGTGCTATTGGACTCGCCGAATCACGCTGGTCCATCCTAGTCTTTAGGTTGCCTTATATTGCAACCAAGGCATACCCTTGGTTCTTCTAACGCAGACCTTAACCTCTGTGAGCCCAGGCGGATCATCTGCAGCCTCACAGAGGGATACCAAGAGTACCCTCACGTCCCCTCGAAGCCGCATGCTTCGTAACCCAATTTGTTGGAGCCTTCTTTAAGATCAGATGGACGTTGGATCCTTCTCGTGTTCTACTAAGGTTTACTACTTAGTTCCCCTAACTAAGGTTTACTACTTAGCTCATGAATCATCGTTTTCTTAACTAAGGTTTACAACTTGGTCCTCTTAGCTAAGGTTTACAACTTAGTTCTCTTTCTCGTCAAGTTGGATTGGTTAAGTGTCATTAGTCAATTCAAGATAACTTAACCCATTCATTTATCATGTTAAACTAGTTAATTATTATCAGTAGTTCATGTTGACTTAATCCTACCACAAATCAAGTTATATTGGTTAAGTATTTCTTATTACTTAACCCCACCCCTTCATCTTGTATTGGTTAAGTGTTCCCTTTAACTTAACCCTGCCCATCTGTTTAGCTAACATGTTATAACGGTTAAGTGTTTTCTTAGTTAACTTAACCCTAACATCTGTTTAATTCACATCCCTAATGGTTAAGTACTGTCCCTTTATGATTTAACCTAACCTTGCTCATTTTCCATACTATGATGGCTAAGTGTTCTAAGTTTACTTAACTCCACCTTCTAGTCTAGTCAACATGTTAAATGGGCTAAGTGTATTTTACTTAACCCCACCTTCTAATCTAGTTAACATGTTAAATTGGTTAAGTGTTCCTATGGACATAACCCTCCCATTCTAACTTAACTGTTTCTTAGCTTTAAATTATTCATTTAAAGCACCAACCACTCACATTAGACAGATATTGTTGCGGTCACTGGATGTGCCGATCGGTTCCGGGTAGATTTACACCGCAACTCAGTATAACCTCGGGTCCTTTTTAGCTCAATGCTCTAACCACCCACATGAGATTGGTATTGTTACGGTTGCTAGAATTGCCGGGCGGATCCGGGCAATCTTATATCGTAACTCAATCTAACCTCGGGTTAGGCATATTCGTCTTTCCTAGATTTACGTATTTACCCTTTTTGTCTATAGTAAATTGCTAACGACTCTTTTAAACAAATTTGGCCTATATCATATTCATTTGTCATGCCCACTAACATACCTATATTCTAGGCCCAAATCTTGATTTACCTATCATTTAACCCAACTTGCAGATTATGCCAAATTAGATCAGTTCATGTCAAAACTAGATTTAATATTCTAGTTTATAGTTTATATCCAAACTTGGCTTACATGCCAATTACATACTTTGCGGCCAATTAACAATTTACCATTTTACGCCCAAGTCTAATATGCATGTAAATTACTTACTATTATAGCCAAATCAGATTATGCCAACATATTTGTCATGCCAAATTATTTTAATTAAGCTACGCCCAAATTCCCCCACCGTAGTCGTACGTATAGCATGATTTCACAAGTTTCTAGGTACTCATGACATGAAACTAACAAAAGGAATAGGGGATAAGCACGAGAATTTACATAAGAGGATAGGCATGAAAAAGTGAACCAAAATACAAAAATACAAAGATAATGGATCCAATGGGTTTGGTGTACGTAATAGCAAACATGAATAAACTAAGCAAATTACACCCTAAGTACGAGATCCAACATAATCAAGGGAGACGTAGGTGATTTGATCCAACATAATGCCAGTTCGGTATACAATCATGATTTGTAACTATAATGTTATGGGCGTAAGCCACTAACCATAATAGTCATAGGAAATTAACCACAATAGTCCTAGGCAATTAACCACAAAATAGTCTTGGTCATGGTCTCATAGTTATGAATCATAGTCATAGGCAATAATCTTATGTTCATAGTCATAGGCATAGTCTTATGTTCATAGTCATAGGCAGTGGTCTTATGTTCATTGTCATAGTCACAGGCATAGTCTCATGTTCATAGTCATAGGCATAGGCATAGTCTTATGTTCATAGTCATAGGCAATAGTTTCATAGGCCACGGTTTCATAGTCATAGTCTTAGGCAAAAAGTCCCAAATCATAGCCGTTGACAATTAGCCACAATAAGTTCTAGGCCATAATCAAGAATCAGATCCAAAGGCTTATGCAAGCACCGATTCAAACGAAAGGATTAGGCATATTCTCATATCCATTTAATTACATGTCACAAATAGATCTAGGCGTTCAAATCTAAAAAGTAACTGACTTACCTTGATCGGTTTTAGAAAAGGATAATAATGCCGAGGTGATTTGCTATGATTCGTGCGACGTTGCTCGAAGCCGTTGAATTAGCCTTTGCTTCCCTTCTTGAAGCTTTAACTTTATTTGAATATCCAATTTGTGAATCTCGCGTTGCTTGAATAAGAAGGTAGAATGACTCTCTTAATTTGATTAATCTTGTTTTGATTGAATCATGTAGTCTTCGGAGAAGAAGTAGTTATCCTGTTCATTAAGAATTTGTGCAGCATAAGGATAGAGAAGAATGGCGTGAGGAGTAGTGGGGATTAGGGGAGGTTTATATAGGTTTAGGATTACGAATCTAGTCAGAAAACACGTCTAAATAGATCGCAATGCATCAGGTTCAAAAACTGGAATTCGGCACCAGGTTGACCCCTAGGTCGACACTATGGTTGACCTGGTCCCTGGGAGGTCGACACTATGGTCGACCCCCAGGTCGACCTGGTCCTGGGCGGGAAATTTCCCGCCCAGCTTGTTCTGGGTTTTGAATTCGAAATTGAATTCGAATTTCGAGCTGTTTTTCTGTTCTGAAAATCCTTGAAACTTCGGAGGGTCATATCTCCCTCATACGGACTCCGTTTCTCGAAAACTCGGACTCGTTTCCAAGCAAAATTTCGAGACGAACGCAATGGCACAACCCGTTTCCCTTGATTCTTATTTTAAAATTTATTTATACTTTAATTTGCGAAACTTAATGTTATAGAATTTCGGGGTGTTACATTCTCTCCCTCTTAAAAGGATTTCGTCCCCGAAATCTTCAAGTTAGGAAGAATGTATCCTACCATCCAATACCCATCTACTCAACCATTCAATCATAGGCATTCATTTTCCTTAAAAAGATTTCTAATGCATTCATGTTCATATGCATAGTGTGTGTATATGTATTAATCTAATGCAAAATCAGGCGGTCTACTAATTCAGTTGACCTCCTTAATGCAAATTATGTCAGTGCCATGCATCTAATCATGTATGCAAGCATCCCTAGTTATGTAAATACTACATGTGTGCATAGCCATTCATCCATATGCAACATCAATATGATAACATATCAAGTTAAATCCGTTAAGCAAATACATATATGCGAATGCAATATGAAAGTGACTGAGCCGCTCTAGCGCCTATGGTGTGTATATGCATCCACGAGCAACCATTCGCAACCATCAATCATAACATGTTTCAAATACATGTTTCAAATACATCTTTACATCCATTGGATTCTACCTAAGGATCTATGATACGCCCTAGAGGATATACCTTAAAAGCTAGAAAGTATGCATAGAATTCCTAGAAAAAGAGATCAAGGATGTACCCTTAAGAAAAAGGGTATGATGCGTGTATCTAGTCTTCAGTCTTCTAAGTCGCATCTTCTTGAGATTCACTATTCTATACCTTATCTAATGAATCTTCACGATTGTGAAGCTTCTTGACCTCCATTTCCAAAACTGTCGTTGATTGGATAGCTGGCTTTTCATTGTCAACGGGATACATGCAGAAGTCTATCCCGCGTTTTAGGGGTAAACTGCTAACCTAGTCAAAAACATATACGTACTCATGGACTACCCTAACGGATTACAGATCGTCGATAAATGCATTAAGCGATTCTAGATAGCTAAGCCTAACTGATTATTTTTTACACAGAATCTTGAGAGTAATTCTGAGGCGAATCAAAGGTCTAACTACCCTCCCTTCACAATTACTAGCTAACCATCCCATGCCTTGAATCAACCTATAGCCCATGAAATCCAAAAACATAAGCATTACGCTTAAACCCAACACTTAATATAGTTATTCTCAAATCCTTAGGAACCAAAGGTAAACGAGCCGAACCACCAATTGGATTTGAGACACTAATGGGATCTTCTACTATACAAGTACTAAGGTGTAGAGACTCAACTATGGAAGTAGATATAAACAAATGCGAAGCGCTAAGATCAAAAGAGTACTGACTGGTTGAACAAAACGAAAAGCTAAACTTTTCCAACAGAGACTTTTACTATCTCTCTCAGGTATTCTGGTGGTGAAAGCTTGTACTCGTCCTTCTGAAAATCCTATCCCTCATCCTTGCCCTTGTCCTTAATTATATGCCCTATTATACCATGGAAAATATACTTCCTCTCATCTTAGGTTTTATAATTCCTTCTTTCTTCGTGAGTCGAGTTTATATCCATGAATATCTCATCCTTGCGTTGAGCTCCCTAGCTAAACTCCCTCGTCCTCATCTTTACCATCCCTGTGTAATCATATTGACAAGTTTCTCAAAAGCTGCCTCCATCGCATGGAAAGCCCTCCAAAGCTTGAAAGAAAAATAGCTGCAGGTGAAACTACTATGGCTATAGATGGGAGTCGGGCACTACTTTGCCCTTCGATAGGTATCGTAGTCTTATCAAGCCTACGGAACCGTGCTGCAATGAGGTTACCCCCCCAGAAAGCCAGGAGCCCAGAAGACTCAAGAAAGAAGGGGACAAGAATTCAAACAGAGGATAAGAAGATAGTGCATATGGCTTTTGGGGAATATGCCTTTAAAACAAAACTTTTCTTTTGAAAAATGCTTCTTTAAAAACCGTTTTGAAAATAATTTTTTTTTTCAAATCTTTTTTCTGATCTGGTAACCTTCAGCTCTGATACCACGTGTAACACCCCACATCCGTTAAGGTCACTCACAAAGGGAATGCCTTAACTTCGGTGGAGAGTTATAGGTAAAAGATACAGATAAATTACAAGAGAGACAAAATTAAAACAGCAGAAAATAGGACTTTACTTTATTGGTAAAATAGTTTGTACAACAATTGTTTTCCAATACCAGAATATCTGTCTCAAAATAAAGAAGCATAAATAACATTTATATCCCCCAATGTAGCGCGAGCCAGCCATAGCAATGGAAAAGAAAATCCTAGCAAAACTTCGACTAACCTTCAGCATGGAAAGAAAACTGGACAAAGTAGTAATATTCCCTCCCTGCAAACCGGGGGGGGGGGGGGGGGGACGGAAGACAAGAAAGCAAAAGAAAACAGAGTCAGACATAAAGTCTGGTAAGTTCAGTAACTTTCAGCATGTGAACAGGTAAAAGCAACATGACATGAATTTAACTGAATACAAGACAACACCATGATGATGGGAATCATAAGGTTAGCACAAGATATGATAAGGTAAGATAAACTGGATGCACTTCTATACTTTCTCTGCTTCGCTACTACCTTGTTATTCTAATTTCTATATCTCTGCACCATCTAACTAGTAATCTATATAAACTGATAAGAACAAATACGTGGTCCCAATTCCCGCAATTATGGTTGTTTCAGGTGTACATCTATTATTTATTACCTATATCTAATCTAGGGTTTTCTATCGAGCGCATTCTAGATCCAACCAGGGTTTATGCTAACTATTGAACGTTTCCCGGATTTTAGGGTTTACGCGACCTAGGTCCAACTAGGGATTATGCTACTTATCGAACGACGCCCCTAATCTAGGACACACTACCCAGAGTGGTATATGATCCTAGACTTTCCCCACGTATGTGTCACGGATCGTTATCGCTGTCTAGATGCACATGTCCTCTATATGTGCGACCCGAGTCTCGTGGCAGGGCAAATCAAGAAACACGGAACTCGGTCGGGAGCTTTCAGATATCTGCCGATGCAGATTCTAAGGTCTGTTTTTCCGATGGCTATGGTCCCACTTGACCCCTCCCTCAACTAATGAAAGGCACACCTTGAAAAATGAGAACTATACGCAGGCCCTCTATGCCCCACTAACCTATGACCATCCGCACCCATAACTAGATAGCAAGTATATGGTTTTTTGGAGTTCTCCGCCTTTCCTCTGTACGTATCTCGACTGACTCAAGATGGTAAGTAGACGAGAGTTGCTATAACAGGGCTACTGGTCTCGCCGAATCACGCTGGTCCATCCTAGTCTTTAGGTTGCCTTATATTGCAACCAAGGCATACCCTTGGTTCTTCTAACGCAGACCTTAACATCTGTGAGCCCAGGCAGATCATCTGCAGCCTCACAGAGGGATAACAAGAGTACCCTCATGTCCCCTCGAAGCCACGTGCTTCGTAATCCAGTTTGTTGGAGCCTTCTTTAAGATCAGATGGACGTTCGCTTCTTCTCGTGTTCTACTACGGTTTACTGCTTAGTTCCCTTGACTAAGGTTTACTACTTAGTTCCTGAATCGTTATTTTCTTAACTAAGGTTTACTACTTAGTTCCTGAATCGTTATTTTCTTAACTAAGGTTTACAACTTAGTCCTCTTAGCTAAGGTTTACTACTTAGTTCTTTTTCTCGTCAAGTTGGATTGGTTAGGTGTCATTAGTCAATTCAAGTTAACTTAACCCATTCATTTGTCATGTTAAATTGGTTAAGTATTATCAGTAGTTCATGTTGACTTAACCCTACCATAAATCAAGTTATATTGGTTAAGTATTTCTTATTACTTAACCCCACCCCTTCATCTTCTATTGGTTAAGTGTTCCCTTTAACTTAACCATGCCCATCTGTTTAGCTAACATGTTATAACGGTTAAGTGTTTTCTTAGTTAACTTAACCCTAACATCTGTTTAATTCACATACCCTAATGGTTAAGTATTGTCCCTTCATGTTTTAACTTAACCTTGTTCATTTGGCACACTATGATGGCTAAGTGTTCTAAGTTTACTTAACTCCACCTTCTAGTTTAGTTAACATGTTAAATTGGCTAAGTGTATTTTACTTAACCCCACCTTCTAGTCTAGTTAACATGTTAAATTGGTTAAGTGTTCGTATGGACTTAACCCTCCCATTCTAACTTAACTGTTTCTTAGCTTTAAATTATTCATTTAAAGCACCAACCACTCACATTAGACAGATATTGTTGCAGTCGTTGGATGTGCCGGTCGGTTCCGGGCAGATTTACACCGCAACTCAGTCTAACCTCGGGTCCTTTTGGGGCTCAATTCTCTAACCACCCAAATTAGATAGGTATTGTTACGGTTGCTCGATTTGTCGGGCGGTTCCGGCCAGTCTTATACCGTAACTCAATCTAACCTCGGGTTAGGTATATTCGTCTTTCCTAGATTTACATATTTATCCTTTTTGTCTATATGTAAATTGCTAACGACCCTTTTAAACAAATTTGGCATATATCATATTCATTTGTCATGCCCACTAACATACCTATATTCTAGGCCCAAATCTTGAATTACCTATCATTTAACCCAACTTGCAGATTATGCCAAATTAGATCAATTAACCATAATAGTCCTAGGCAATTAACCACAAAATAGTCCTAGGCAATTAACCACAAAATAGTCCTAGGCAATTAACCACAAAATAGTCCTAGTCATGGTCTCATAGTTATGAATCATAGTCATAGGCAATAATCTTATGTTCATAGTCATAGGCATAGTCTTATGTTCATAGTCATAGGCAATAGTCTTATGTTCATAGTCATAGGCATAGGCATAGTCTTATGTTCATAGTCATAAGCATAGGCATAGTCTTATGTTCATAGTCATAGGCAATAGTTTCATAGGCCACGGTTTCATAGTCATAGTCTTAGGCAAAAAGTCCCATAATCATAATCATTGACAATTAGCCACAATAAGTTCTAGGCCATAATCGAGAATCAGATCCAAAGGCATATACAAGCACCGATTCAAACGAAAGGATTAGGCATATTCTCATATCCATTTAATTACATGTCATAAATAGATCTAGGCGTTCAAATCTAAAGAGTAACTGACTTACATTGATCGGTTTTAGAAAAGGATAATAACGCTGAGGTGATTTGCTATGATTTGTGCGACGTTGCTCGAAGCCGTTGAATTAGCCTTTGCTTCCCTTCTTGAAGCTTTAACTTTATTTGAATCTCCAATTTGCGAATCTCGCGTTGCTTGAAGAAGAACATAGAAGGACTCTCTTAATTTGATTAATCTTGTTTTAATTGAATCATGTAGTCTTTGGAGAAGAAGAAGTCATCTTGTTCATTAAGAATTTGTGCAGCATAAGGATAGAGAAGAATGGTGTGAGGAGTATTGGGGATTAGGGGAGGTTTATATAGGTTTAGGATTACGAATCTAGTCAGAAAACACGTCTAAATACATCGCAATGCATCAGGTTCAAAAACTGGAATTCGGCACCAGGTCGACCCCCAGGTCGACACTATGGTCGACCTGGTCCTTGGGAGGTCGACACTATGGTCGACCCCAGGTCGACCTGGTCCTGGGCGGGAAATTTCCCGCCTAGCCTGTTCTGGGTTTTGAATTCGAATTTCGAGCTGTTTTTCTGTTCTGAAAATCCTTGAAACTTCGGAGGGTCATATCTCCCTCATACGGACTCCGTTTCTCGAAAACTAGTACGCGTTTCCATGAAGAATTTTGAGACGAACGCAATGGCGCAACCCGTTTCCCTTGATTCTTATTTTAAAATTTGTTTATACTTTAATTTGCAAAACTTAATGTTACAGAATTACGGGGTGTTACAATAGGCTAATAAACTGAACTATTGTAGTGATTATACATGCATCTGGGCAAGTGTTTTGGGGAAGGGTTGTGTACACATAATGATATTACAACCACGCTTATTATTAAACCTAAACCTTCTACGTTAAACATGAGTATTAATAAGCTAAGAGTTATATCAGGTTTTAGGGACTCTTAAATCCTATTTATTTGGGGGCACAAGCTTAGGGGGTTTGGCTTGTGTTAATCTGCTGTTTGGAACCTCATATCAGTCAGTATTTCTGTTGGTATTTTGTTTGAGGGGGCCTCGTACTAAGTAAGGTCAGGGAAAGCTTTACTGAACTGAATAGTAAGAGGTTCACATAGGAAAGGTGGGTACGGGCGCATTTCGACGGAGTCGTGAGCGTGCATGAGTCCAATTAGGGAAACTAAGCCGCTGTAACACCAGTAAATAGGTCTGTGTTATATAGTTGCTGAGTTAGGGAGTGATACACTCTACTGCCAGGGATGACACAGGGTATTTACGTAGTAGGTATTTGATCGCATGGGTAGTAATAAGTGTACATCTAATCTTGTTGTTATGTAATTAGGGTGACACCTAATCATGACATCGTGTAATTAGGTTAAATACCTAATCATGTTAATCCTGTTATACTAGTATTAGTGCGGACATACCTATTTTAGATATAAATGTGAAGCATTACTGAATCATAGTTTATTCCCGTTATTCCTGTCTACGCTGCTATTCTATTTAGTTTAGTTTTACCTTATATGACATTGTACCTTTCTCATCCAATCTTATTTACCTGTCTGGGCATTCCTATTTTATGCATATTTGAAAATCACTGGAACTCGTCAGACTTTATGTCAAATCCTTTGTTTTCGTTTCTTTCTTCCTCCGCCCCCCCCCCCCCAAGTCCACATAGTGGAAGCACTCAACGGTGACTAGGACTTTCTCTTATAGCTTGGACTTGGATTTCCTTAGATGTATCGTTTTCGACTTGCTCTCTATTCTATTATGGATTGTGGCAATGGATATGATTTTATGTGCTCTGATGCTTTGTTTTATGAGATAGATTTAATGTAGCTTGTTTTGATGTAACCTATTTGAGACCACATTTTGTTTTTAATAATGAAGTTGAAATTGTCCGCTGCTTATTTTATATCTGTCTTGTAAATTTCTGTACCATTTACGTATTGCGCTTCACAAAAATTAATGCATTCCCTTATGAGTGACACTAACAAACATGGGGTGTCACATTTGGTATCAGAGCTAATGGTTATAAGATCATAGAAAAGTTTTGAAAAATTGTTTTCCAAAGCAAAGTATTTTCAAATAAAAACCTGTTTTTGAAAAACATATCCCCTCAAGCCATATTCGATATTCTTTCGACCTCCTTTTGGATCCTTGTTTCCCTCTTTTTCTAAGTATCTGGTGCTCCTAACTTTCCCAAGGCTGTCCCCATCGTGGCATGGTTCTGCACGCACGTTAGAACTATGACACATGCTGAAGTGCAAGGAAGTTCCCAACCTCCAAAAGTAGTCGTGGTAGTTCCACCAGCGGCTAATCTTCTCTAAGCGTCATAAGGATTTCTATGCGATGGAGGCGACTTTCGAGAGACTTGTTAGTAAGCTGCACGAGGATGGTAAAGAGGAGAATAAAGGAGTCAAGGCTGAGGAACACAGCCCAAGGATAAGAAAAAGAAATGGTGGCCCAAGAAGGGAACACAAAAGAATAAAAGGAAAGCCTGATAAGGATCAGATAAAGACCGAATTCAAGAGCCATGGTTGCAGAGCTACGAGTCATTTTGTAAAGGACTGTAGAAAGACAAAGAAAGCCTACTTTAATTGTGGACAAGTGGGGCACTTTAACAAGCAAGGACAAGGGGTAGGAACTTCTGGACAAATACATGCTTTAGAGTCTAGAGGACCTGATCGAGGTAGGAAAGTCATGGTTGAAGTTTTGATTTCCCTTTTTGACTATCCTGTTAGAACCCTGTTTGATTCTGGTGCTTCACCTTCGTTTATATCCAGTTCTATAGTAGACAGTATGCGCCTTAATACTAGTATAATTTTTGATCCTATAGTAGTCTAAAACCCCATAGAAGGATCAACTCATTTATACATGATGTGTAGGGGTATGAAAATTTATATCTTGGGTGTCAAGTTTGAAAGCGATGCATACGTGATAGGTTTTATGGGCTATGGTTTGATTCTAGGAATGGATTAGCTAGCCACGTATGGTGCCATCCTTGATTGTGAAAAGAGAGTAGTTATACTTCTTACTTGTCATGGTAGAACTCCCAAAATTTCATGTGACCCATGAGGATCAGTGATGCTCAGTTTTTTAGAATCACTTGATACTTCTATTGACGATTTGCGATCTGTACCCATAGTCAGAGATTATCAAGATGTGTTTGAGGAAGTTAAGGGACTACTTCCAAGGCATGAGATAGAATTACAGATTTATTTGGTAGAGAATGCTAAGCTAGTTGCTCTACCAGTGCGGCATATGGCTCCTAAAGAGACTAGGGAGCTTAGCAAGCAAGTAGGGGAGCTATTCGAGAAGGGTTTTATTAGGCGAAACATATCAGAGTGGGGTGCTCCAGTCATCTTAGCAACTAAGGCAGACGACTCACTTTGTCTATGTGTGGATTATAGGGAGTTGAATATGCTCACAAAGAAGAATAGACACCCACTATCGAGAATTGACGACCTGTTTGATCAGCTAGTAGACGCATTGGTTTTCTCACAGATGGATTTGGCCATGGGGTTTCATCAGCTAAGGGTTGGAGAGGACAACATTGATAAGACTGCATTCAGAACTCCAGATGGTTTCTTTGAGTGGCTGGTTATGCCTTTTGGGCTAACCAATGCGCCCGCCTATTTTGTGGACTTGATGAGTAGGATGTTTAGGGAGTTTCTGAATAAATTTGTGGTAGTCTTTGTAGATGACATTCTGAGCTTCTGAGGACGAGCATGCCCAACACTTAGGAGAGGTTCTAATCACTCTTAGATCGCATCAGCTCAAGGCAAAATTTTCCAAGTGTCTCTTTTGGAGAAAGGAAGTAAGGTTCCAATGGCTTATGGTCTCCAAGGACGGGATAGCAATGGACATCGCTAAAGTCGTCGCTGTTCAAGATTTGAGAGCTCCAAAGAATGCGACGGAGATAAGAAGTTTTCTAGGGTTGGCGGGCTACTGTAGGAAGTTTATCAAGGACTTTGCCAGGGTATCGGCCCCGCTTGCGTGATTGACGAAGAAGAACTTAGCTTTTTCATGGAGCATTGATTGTGAGGAGGCCTTTCATAGATTGAAAAGGACTCTGACAACAACCCCAATTTTGACTTTCCCAGATGCAAGCAAGATGTTCATGGTCTACACATATGCTTTTGGCAAAGGGCTTGGTGTCATTCTGATGCAAAGGGAAAAGGTAGTATGCTATGGAAGCAGACAGTTGAGGGTTCATGAGAAGAACTACCCTATCCATGATCTAGAGTTGGCTGCAATAGTGTTTGTATTGAAGTCTTGGCGACACTATCTACTTGGAGAGAGATTTGAGTTGTTCACAAATTATAAGTTGCCAAATACTTGTTCTCACAGAAGGATCTCAAACTAAAGCAACAACGGTGGATGGAGTTCCAAGCATCCTACGATTTTTAGACAGCTTATAGCCCGGGCAAGGGTAATGTAATGGCGGACGCATTGAGTATGAAGAGGATGACTTTGAGCCCTCTATTCATAGAAAGGCGGAGCTTGGATTACATATCGACCTTTGATTTTAAGCCATCTATGGATTTCACATTTGGATGGTTAGCATCGTTGGAAGTGCGACCTACTCTGTTGGAGCGTATTGGATCTATGCAGTAGGAGGACCCGCAGACATCAGATATCTTGGACATGCTTCGTAGAGGAGAGACTTATCTAACTAGATATACTGTCGACGAGAAAGGGTGGCTAAGACGAGATGGAAGGCTATGTGTCCCTAGGATTGGGGAATCATTCTCAGATGAAAAAGCTCATCATTCTTAGATGACAATCCATCCTTACAGCGGCAAGATGTATCAAGACATGAAGAGAGAGGATTTTTTTGGACTGGCATGAAGATAGATGTGGCGGAATTTGTAGCTCGATGCTTGACTTGCCAATGAGTAAAGGTTGAACAAAAGGAACCTAGAGGATTGCTTCAGTCCTTAGATGTCCCACAATGGAAGTGGGATAGCATCTCTATGGACTTCATCGATGGATTTTCCTGATCAAGAAAGGGAAATACAAGCATTTGGGTGGTAATAGATAGATTTACAAAGAGCGCATACTATGTTCCTATTAAGATAAGAGGACGGCGGCATGGCTAGCATCGGTATATCTTCGAGAGATAGTTCGATCGCATGGGGTACCTTCCAACGTAGTAAGCGACCACGACCCCATCTTTACTAGTTAGTTTTGGGAGAGCTTACAAGAAACATTAGGTAAACAACTATGTTTGAGAACGACATACCACCTTCAGACAGATGAACAAATGAGAGAGTGAAAAGAGTTCTTGAGGATCTTCTAAGACTGTGTATCCTAGACTTTGGAGGGACTTGGGAGGCACATCTCCCATTGGTGGAGTTCTACTACAACAATAGTTACCAATCATGCATAGGCATGGTACCCTTCGAAGCACTTTATGGACAACCTTGTTGATCGCCGACTTGTTGGTGGAAGTCTACGAAAAGACTACTACTTGGACCCGAGATGAGTCCGAGAAGATTGATCTTATCCGTTGAAGAATGAAAGCAACTCAAGATCGACAGAAATCCTATGCCAGCAAAAGGAGGACTAATTTAGAATTCAAAGTGGGAGATATGGTCTTCATCAAAGTATCACTGCTAAGAAATGTAGTTCACTTTGGCTCAATAGGGAAGTTGGCATCGAGATTTGTAGGGCCATTCCCTATAATGGAGAGGATAGGTCAGATGGCTTATAGGATTAAGCTACCGATAAACTGGAAGGCATACATAATGTGTTTCACATTTCCCATTTGAGGAATTGTCTCCATGATGCGGCAGATATAGTGGAGCCGAGCACTCTTGAGGACATGGAAGTTGAGAATGAAGCATTAGCGGGAAGAGTTCCTACTTATATTCTTGGGACAGAGATTAAGAAACTACGTAACAAGGAAATCGAATTGGTAAAGGTACAATGGGGAGAAGACTGCGAAGGTGCAATCGTGGAACCCGAAGATAGGATTCACACTTCTTATCCTTTTCTTTTTGAAAGTACGTTCTTGACTTCTTTTCCAAGCTTTTACTTTGCATTTGCTTCTATTATTCAAGTTTATTTATCCTATCATTCGAACCTTTCGATACTTAGATAGAATCCAATGGTTGGAAACATGTGTTTGAAACATTTTATGATTGATGGTTGCAGGTGGATGCAAGTGTTTGCTAATGCTTGCTTGTGGATGCATATACACACACTAGGCACTAGATCGGCTAAATCACTTGCATATTGCATATGGATATGTGTGCATTTTTTATTTTTTTATGGATGGAAATGGGTGAATCATCAAATGGAATTTGCATTTTGATGAATGATTGTGCACACATTTAGAGTTTATATGTTATACTAGGATTAATTGCGTAAATTTTGGACTCACGGAACAAACATATATTGCATTAAGGAGGGCAATTGAATCAGTCGACCGCCTGATTTTTGCATTAGTGTAAGAACATATACACAGAACACTTTTGCATATGTTCATGCAAGCATTAGAAATTTTTAAGGACAATGGATTCCTTTGGATGATGGATGAGTAGATGGTTGTAGGTGGTTGTTATGATAGTAACATTCTTCTTAACTTGGAGATTTTAAGGACGAAATCCTTTAAGTAGAGGAGAATGTAACACCCTAAAATTTAGTACACTATAACCATACTTTAAGATAATAAAATGGGTATTAAATTATTAAATATTCATAATTAATTGAAACAGGCATTACCATTGCATTTGTCTCAGAATTCTGGTTCAGATAGACCCTGCATATGTCTCAGAATTCTGGTTCAGATAGACCCTAAGTTTGCATAAAACGGATAATGTGTAAAGAAGTTATGGGCATTAGAAGTTTGTATACGTATAAGAGGCTTGAATATGAATATAATATAAATATAATTCCATATTTTTCAAAATAAATAAGCGGGAGAACAAGTGGGAAACAAGATCGTTGTGGGACGACCCACTTTCGGCCTGGGTCAACCCAAACATGGTTGGGTTGACCCATAGGGTTGGTGGGTCGACCCACCCGGATCCGGGGAAGATACTGAATTACGAATCGGGACAGTTTTGCAACTAGGTTCATGTTGACTCAGCGCTACATGTACGGTTAGGATTAAAACCCTAGGATCTAAAGGCTGAGGTGAATCTACAAATAGGTGGCGTCTCCCATTCCAATACACACCATTTCTTCATATCTTCTGTCTCTATGGAATTATTCTAAAAATATAAACTTGTAATAGGGGAATGCTATTGAAGCTTAGATCTATAGAGAGACAACATTCGCGACTTGCATACAATAACAAAAAAGGATTGGATTGGATATTTTCTATAGCATGTAGTTATATATATAAGAGATTTAATCTCTTATTCACCAAGACCCACTATGTGTTCCCTGTCATTTTCAGATCTGATTTCTTAGACTATAACATGAAGTTAAATACAAATGGGTTAGGATACATATTGTTTATAAGATAAATATTATGCATGTTTTTCACTGTTCATTACCTATGTTGTTGTGATAAGTAAAAATATGCCTTTATTGTTGGAAAATTAATAAGTTATCTGTATCTATCTTCCTTTTCCATGTTTCTATGTTTTAGTTCATTTCTAGTCTTCCCTATATGCCTATGTGATTCTATTTTCCTTCCTCTGCTTTCCCTTTTTATTTACGCTAAGCCTAGTCCTTTGGAAGCCTAGGCTATATCCGATTAGAGTGTGCGTATAATTGAGGCAATAATGAATGACATAAAAAGAAAAATTTAGGCATGTTGTTAAATTGGGGACTGTTTAACTATAATTTTGGAAAGGGATGATACACACATGTTTAAACTTGTTGTAAATTGATAAAGAGGGGTAGTGTGCATATACTTGTTGTAAATTGATAAAAATGGATAATTTGTATAAAACTGTACATGTTGCAATTTGGGGAACATAGTTTGATGAATAGTATGCATATATGTTAAACATGTTAGAATTGACTTAATATAGACATTAAGTAAATGTCATGTTAGAATATTGAAAGTACCAGATGTAGGCTAATAAACTGAACTATTGTAGTGATTTTACATACATCTGGGCAGGTGCTTTGGGGAAGCGTTGTACATACATAATGACATTACAACCACGCTTATTAGTAAAACTAAACCTGCTAGGTTAAACATGAGTATTAACAAGCTAAAAGGCCCCTTATTCTATTGTTGTATCGAGTTTTGGAGACTCTTAAATCCTAGTTATTTAGGGGCACAAGCTCAGGGGGTTTGTCTTGTGTCAATCTGCTGCTTGGAACCCATATCAGTCAGTATCCCTATTGGTATTTTGTTAGAGGGGGCATCACACTAAGTAGGGGCCGGGGCACGCTTTACCGAATTGGATAGTAAGAGGTTCACATGGAGAAGGTGGGCACGGGCGCGTTCTGATGGAGTCATGAGCGTGCATTAGTCCGATTAGGGAAACTAAGCTGCTGTAACACCAGTAAATAGGTTTGTGTTATATAGTTGCTGGGTCAGGTAGTGATACACCTTACTGCCGGGGATGACATAGGGTATTTACGTAGTAGGGAGCTGATCGCATGGGTAGTAATTAGGGTATACCAAATCCTATTGTTATGTAATTAGGGTAACACCTAATCCTGTTATGTAATTAGGGTACGCCTAATCGTACTGTTAATCCTGCTGTTATGTAATTAGGTTAAATACCTAATCTTGTTAATCGTGTTATACTAGTATTGGTGCAGACATACCTGTTTTAGGACAAATGTGAAGCATCACTCGATCATAGTTTATTCCTGTTATTCCTGTCTACCTTGTTGTTCTGTTTAGTTTAGTTTTACCTTACACGACATCGTACCTTTCTCATCCAGTCTTATTTACCTGTTTAGGCATTTCTATTTTGTGCATATTTGAAAATCACTGCAACTCGTCATACTTTATGTCTGACCCCTTTGTTTTCGCTTCTTTCTTCCTCCCTCCCCCCAAGTCCTCAGAGTGGAAGCACTCAACAGTGACTAGGACTTTCTCTTATAGCTTGGACTTAGATTTCCTGGGATGTACCACTTTCGACTTGCTCTCTATTCTATTTTGGCTTGTGGCAAGGGATATGATTTTATGTTCTCTGATGCTTTGTTTTATGAGATGTTTTATGAGACAGATTTGATGTAACTTGTTTTGATGTAAACTGTTTGCCATTACTTTTTTTTAATAATGAAGTTAAAATTTTCTACTAATTATTTTATATCTGTCTTGTGAATTTCTGTACTATTTACCTATTGCGCTTCACGAAACTTAATGCATTCTCTTATAAGTGACATTAATGAATGTGGGTGTCACATTGCCCTCAAAAGATTTTCTATTAACTCACTCCAATGATCATGATGACCATCAAAATGAGGAACTTTTGTCAGTGATCTATCATCGCTTATGCTTGCTCTCTCGGATCGCCCCGCTTTGATACCAATTGTAGAGTAAATTCAGAAACTCAAACTGGAAACCTAATGATCTTGTCCATTAAAGAAAATACAAGTGCCTTTTATAGGTTTACAACCCTTAACTTCAAATCAACTGAAAAATAAATAAACTGACTCCCACTACTTGACTTAATGCTAAAGAGACTCTAACTGCAAACATTACTGATATAAAAAATACAAAGGAAATAATACTGAAATAATATTAAACTTCAAAAATTACTTAACCAAATACAATATAATAGTATGTTTGAAATGTTAAATATCTTAGTTTTGAATTTAAAAATATAAATTTAATTTTAAATATTGAAATTCATGTTTAAATTTTGAGATCATAAATTAAAAAAATGAGTTGAAAATAGAAAGCAGATGACGACGAATAAATTTTGGAATCCACCCAAAGAAAGTAAACTGTTAAAGTATTTGACATAACATGGACTCTAGAAAAACTGAAATACTAAAATACAAATGTTAAAAATTACCTTACACGATATAGGTATAGAGTGACCTGAATAGTGGACATCATCCAGCTCCCCAAATGGCGCAGGAACAGAGAAATTGGAATTTCAGCAAAATAATAGAAAGAACTGCCTTCATTGCGTACAAATACCTATGAATGATTGTGAATCTATAAGTACATAATAAATCCTTTTTTAAATAGTAAAAAAATACAAAATTGGCCGAAGCCTAGCCCAAACCAGAAGTGGGCAATACAAAATCGGGTAAAACCCGAAACTCAAATATAAAGCCACTACACTGACAAACTTCTAACCCTAATTCTCCAGAGCCTTCATGCCCGCTCCTTCAAACATAAAGCTTACAACAATCACCCTGACTACTCGACAAATCGATCATTTTCGAAAATCAATGTTTTTATGATAGATTGTTGTAATGGTTCGAATTTCATACTATTTGAGTTGACCAAATACACCACACGTTCAACCCAAATTGCACAGAAATACGAATCATTATGGGTAAAGAAGAAAAATGGTAAAAGAAGAACATAAATAACAACATCGAATCTCACATCGCATCGGAATAATATATAATATTTCAATAACACTTGAAAACAGAAATTGCATATATATATATATATCATCAGAGTACAACAACAATTTCTAGCTAACACTGGAACAGTTATAATTATCTGTTTCCAAATACATATACAGTACACAGTGGAAAATAATCACTATATAACTAATGTTGAATCCTCCTGCCCCAAGATCCTCCAACAGTATCTGTAAATACCTGAACTACTTGATTGCCCATACAAATTTGGCCACCCAAGAGTTTAGGGTAAGCAAAAAAAAAAAAAAAACTATGTGTGAGTCATGGGATTGGTGTGAGTAAACTCCAACCATTTGGTTTAACTTTCATTAATCCTTTCGAAAGAAAAGATAATCATAAGAATGATCCCCACATAAACACAGATGGTTTTTACCTTACGATAACCCAAATATTTTTTGTATTAAAACTCTTCTGATATTATAATAATGTCTAAATCAAATAAATAGAAATTTAGTGGAACGCTTGCATCTCACGCTCCACATACATAGTATATAATCAAAAACCGTAAGGCACTTATTGGCGAATGGATTTCCAACTATGATAAGGTATAGGACCACCTTCTGATACTGTATCTCTAGAGAGGAATACGCTAGGCTCTACAAAAACATCTTGTAACCTGACCACACATGACCGACCACTCATTCAACTTGAGTGTACCGAACGTATATCACTGACGGTTGTGATCAGCAACCATTACCGAAAACATATAATAGCGAAAGAATAAGAAGCAATTGAATTTTCTCTAGATCAAGTGCTAATACATCCTAATTGGTATGACCCACCTAGCCATGTTGCCTACCCAATTTTTTTCATTTCCCGCTTGATGAGGCTTGAAGCAACGATTACTTTTTTGTCCATTTCATTCACTTTGAATGCCACATCGTCAGATCCATCAAAATCACTAATTGACGTTCTCAAAAATACAATGGGTGTTAAGCTAAGAGAAGTCTCCTTCTCCGCTACCAAACTTGGTACGTTTGAAGAAATCAATGTACGTGATCATATAAAAATAATCTGTCATACATTCGTCCATACAAGTTATCCTGGGTCTGGACAAGCCGAAGGCACCATCCCATCAATCCATCTTAGGCAAATTCTACTTGGATTAATAGAATAACCCATGCATTTCACTCCGTCTTCAATTATCTTCAAATCATTTAATTCACAATGCTTATGTCATACGGAGTGGTTTTCGGATAATAAATCCAATTAGTCTCTTCGTATCGACAACAATGGTATTCAGTTGGTAAATACTTCGATAGTCGGTTATTTAATTATCGAAGAAACAAACATTCAACCTAAGATCTTATTTCCAAAGGGAAATACTATTAATTAGCATCAAACAATCATTGAGCCCATTTTAATTAATACTTCATTATTTAAATCATTTTCCAATTTCCTTTCAATATCTATTACCCAAAAAAATTACAATTCGCTTTGGCATCTTACGAAGTTTGGAAAATATCTCCATATCCCATATTCTTTATTTTCTATATTTAGAAAATATCTTCTATCTATAATTGGAAAACATTTCCAATTACTTATCCCTTTAATAAATCCATTTATTTGCATATTTATAAATATTCGTTATTTTATTTGGAAAACGTTTCCAAATCATATTTACTTGGTTAAAATAAATGTTGTGTAAAACATCGTTACAACAACAAAAATACTGCATTTAACTAACTATGTTTAAATCTTGTATTAAATCTTAGTCGCTTCCCCCTTACTTATAAAATTCCACTATAAGTTTACTCTCTTATAAATTTCATGTATAACATATAAATCAATTTCTAATTATCAAATTTTCTTAAATTTTTGGAAAATTTCACCAGTGTCTCCTTTGTACAGCTCAATCGGTACAACAACAAATCACCTTTCTAGGTCCTTTCCATTCAAAAAAGCCAAAAAGCCAAGTGGTTTGCCCAATAAGTTCATAAAATATCATATTCAATTAAATACATACCTATTTTGTCGAGGATTAAATTTATTTTCTTCTATTAGCCTCATCCCATATCTGTTTAACACATATGCATCCATCTCCAATATATTCCAACTCAATCCAATTGTTTTTAACTTACTTCGCTAATTAAGTCTCTAATTAGCTCTTTAGCCTATTTCACTTTTAATTTGAATATATGACACTCATATATATTTTTAATTCTCTTATAAACCAATCGAGTTCCATTTTCAATTCAAGATTCAAATTCGATTTCGAACATAAATTCAAAAATCCAATTCACTTATCCAAAGTCAAACTTGATCCAAAACTTGATTAACTAATTATTCTTCTACTTAGCTAATTATATTCAATAACTAAAATTATGATTTTCGTTTCAAAAATCAATTCATTTACTCCACTTGAGTTTATATTTATTTTATAACTCAATTCTGACATAACTCAAAATCTATAAGGAGAAATCCGGATTTTTCTCTTCCATTAGAAAATTATTATTTAATAGGTCCGAGCGATTCTTGTCTCAAAGAGTTCCAACTTATATTGAGTTCTATAAACCAAATTGAAGTTCAAATCGTCAAACTACGAACTACCGCACTGCAGCGAGCTCATTTTAAATTTTATTTAAATATAAATGGTTAAACTTTGTTTATTAAACAAATTCCAACTCCATTCATCCATATTTTAATATCATTTAAGCTCGAGTTTCAAATCTAACTTAAAAATTCCGATTATTCAAAAGTGTCAATTTTTTTCATTTGAAGTTCATAACTCAGTTATAAATTTATTTACAATTCAATCTCCTATATTATATTCCAATTTCATTGGAAATAGATTATTTTATAAAATTCTACATAATCGAATTCCAATTAATTCAACATCCTTCACCACTACAAACTAATATTATCTCTTGATAATAGAGAAGTCGTTCAAGTTAGGATATTTTATTTACCTCTCAGACCTTGATCGACAACGTTTTTATCTTGAGATAAATAAAAGTTTGTAATTACAAAAACCAATATTACTTATAATATAATAAAAATCTCATCTTTTATCTCATTTGAAATATGGTCTTTAAATGCCATTTCTTACATTTGAAAAGTATGTTTCCAAATCATCCGATGAAAATCACTTCATCACATTTATAAACGTTGTTTATAAATTAACATCCTTAAACAGATTTCCTTTTAAGAATTCATTTGAAACTTGATTTCGATTTTGGAATATTTTATAATTATAACTTATATATATATATATATGAACATTGAATCAATCTTCATATTTTAAATATTAAAATATTAGCCTCTTTGGATTTATAGTTTCTAATTATAGTTTCAACTAAATATAATCCTAATATCCTTTCTGAAAATAATTTACTTTTATACATTCACATAGTCAAATTCTAATTATAAATCTGTATATATTTATTTCAATTCAACTTACATTCCGAACATCGAATTAAATTTCATCGTTTCTTTTTCCCGAAATGATTTATACTTGTCCTATTATTAAAAACAAGTTTATTTTTGCTAGCCCACTCAAAATTCAATTTCTATTTGAAAAAAAAATAATTTTTTCTTTAAAATCTAAAAATCACTTTTCATGAATTTTTAAATATCAGTATTTAGGGACAGTGACATCCAACATCCAAATCACACAATCATCAATCACTAATTTTCTAACACATCACATATTATAATATGTGTGTGTGTGTGTGTATATGAAAACAAACAATAATAAATTTTGAGGAATCCAATTGGATCCCTTCAACCTGCTTTCCCTGCATCTACATATGTTAGACGCATCCACATATGTTAGACAACATATTAATACCAATCCTGCTTCAAGGCAAGATATCGCAGTATAGAAGGTCTTCCACTCTATATATCGTGGGGTGCATAGGGTCATTCGCTAATGGTACTACATGAATATCCATATACTAAGCCTAAATATAAATAATATATATATATAATAGCCACAATTTATCAAAAATTCACCAATGCATCCAAACAATCAATAATTAGCATATAAAAAATTAAAAATTGTTTATAATTATAATAAACGAACCAGAGAGTGAGTTTACTCACCTTGATTTTCCTTTGTCGAATATCCAATTAAATTCGTATCGTCCTAGCTACAAATCCACTCAAATGAAATTTATTTGTACCTACGATTATTCATTTTAATTTAATGATTTATTAATTAAATTAACAATGAACAATAATAAATTAATTCTATGAATTTTAAATTGCGTAAAAATATACCTCGCTGCCCTCGACCTATTGATGATGCATACCCTCAAAATCACCGATCCACGTCTATTGAAACCGACTTTAAAAACTGCCCCATCCCATTGCGACATTTCACCAAACACCGCACTGACATTCTACCATCTCCTTTTCTATATACCCCGTACACACTTCCATTTGCCATTGCCTCTAACCATTAGCCTCACTGTTGTCTAGAAAAGTCTCCACCATCAACAGTCCCCATTTTATAATGCCTAAGCTTTAAGTATCCCAAAAAAACAGGACTCGACTCCCTAACTTTCAAATGTCGAACAACAGATCATTCCAATGCATTTTAAATCCATTTGAACTCCACCAATCCTACTGTCAAACCTCTCAAATTCATTCCGTTCATCCCTCAAATCGAACTCCAGTTCAATAATAAATCATTCGCACTCCTCCAGTTGCAACCCATTTGTCATCAGGAAATGATAACTCCTCTAGTTCGTCATCAACAGGTCCGCAACACTTCAATTGCACCTTTGAAAAATGTGACCAACATCGGTCTCTTAAGATCACAGCTTCCCCCTCCTCCACTGGACCCACAACATAGTCGAATCTCCTCTAAAATCTTAGCACAACCGATGCTAATGACCCTATCGCCTTCCTGCCAATTGTGAGTGCTTCCAGAACGATTTCGAGTTTCAGGAATCCATGGTTTCCTTTATGATTTGTATTTTCGTTTTTTTTAAAAGAGGAAGTTAGAAGTCACATTTTCCTGAAGCACTCAAGGTTTTTGAAAATGAAAGGTGTGATTTATTTTGAAAAGAAGAAGGGAATAACTTGTTTTATAAAAGGAAGAAGGAAAGTCAGGCTTGATTCTGTTGAGAGGAATATGAACAATGGCACGATTAATTTATAGGGGAAAGAAGAAGATAAGAACACTATCATTTTCATCAGTACAAATATAGGTAAAAATTTCAAATTAGGCTCGTGTTACTACGGCATGTGTTTTCAAATTAGTTAGGATTTTATTTCATATAATATACCAAAATATCTCATGGTCCATAACTTGCCATCCTAAACCGCTAATTTAACGCGACGACCAACGTTACAAGATTATAATGCTACTATGAGCTCAACGGAATAAATTCTGAAATTTAATTTGAACCTATACACGGAATAACACAATTAAATTGACAATTTAAATAAACTTAGATTGAATTATTTCTAGACGTTTTCTACTCATATGATCATACGATAAATCCAAATGCTACAAAAATTGAAATCCGATAATAATACAATATTACAGATCCAATAGAACTGGTTTCATTGAATTACGAGATCGTTTGAAAATTAATTATTTTCACGTATCAAATAGAATCAATCAAATATAATTTAAATTCAAAACAATCAACTCCTTGATGATAAATTATTATTATCATATATATTCAAATAGAATTTATATTGATCATCTAAATTGTTTCGATTATGTTTTACTTCGACTTCAATTATATGGTTTTCGTATTACGATAATTCGGTATATTCGAAATTTAATCATATATCGATTATTAACTCGATAGCTCAATATAAAAATCCATAAATTGACCAATCTGGATCGTTACAATTGTGATCGCTACCATGACATTATCGAGTAAACTAAAGACAAAGACATTTTTTAATCAAGTCGTTCTACTTTTGATCCACGTTGCTTATCATAATATGGAATGGAATTCGCAGGTCATGAAGTATTTGAACTTCATTACACTTTGCTCACGCATCTAGGCTTTGAATAATCTTAATATTAGTCTCCCCGCTACCCATTTTCCATTTTTTTTTTTGATGTATTTATATTTCATTTAGCAACTGAATATTCTCAGCAGCTGCTATGGTATGCATTCTAATTGTTTTATGTTTATTATGAAAATATTCCATCTAATAAATTCTTTAATATTGGTTTATGAAGTACTACATCGCAATTTTTATGGAAAATTGATTTTGACATACCTTAAAATTTACAAGATGAAATCTAAATTTTTCACTTTTATTTAAAAATTATATTCTAATAGATTCATAATATTTTTATTTTAAAGAATCCAACTCATATTGGATTATATATATCACTTTGAACTTAAAACTAGAAAATTATGAACTATCCTAAGCAACGAGCTCGATTTAGTTAAATTTATATTTAACTCGTACAGATTATGTTAAATTTAATCATTTAAAATTCAGTCTCTTACATTTTCATATAAACTTGGCTAAGTCTTCAAATTCAATCAAAAAAAGATCCTTATTTGCACATGGCCATGTGACTTATCCGGCCACACTGTTAACTTAAAACTTCATAAATAGAGGATGATACGTCAATCAAACTAACCGCAATAACTTTAGCGATGCCCAATTCTTATCCCCATCGTATAATTGTACCAATATTTTGTCAAACCCTCCAATGTTAGAGAATGGAGTTTTTATGACAACAACCTTATTTCAATGATTATTGAATATAAAATATATACTAACACTTTTATGTAGAATATACACATACACACGCATACATGATTTATATACAGGAATTTTTAATGAAGACTGCACAGTTTAAAGATGTTACAGATTTAGAATTCAGAGATGATTCAAGACTCATGAGTAATCAATATTTCAAGAGTTTAAGATAAATATAGTAATATAGTCTAGTTTATGTAAGACTCTGAATAGCACTCCAGGTTCAAATTCACATTCTGTTTTTCAATTTCTGATTTCAAATTCTATTCTACCTTCAATCTCTATCTTCTCTATTTAATTTTCTTACTTTACTTTTATTTTTAAACCCAAGATTTATAGTTTATAAATTATATATATATATACTTTATATTTATATAGTTTTAAACTCTATAATTTTATAAATTTGTTCATATATCTTATATCTATGTTTTTAAATGTTTTTCCACTTTATAATATTTATTTATGAACTATGTTTTAATTCAAGAATTTTCAAAATTATATATATAAATATATATATATATCAAAACACTTGAAAAATGCTTAAAAATCATTTTTGAACCATGATATGTCGACATATATATATATATATATATATATATATATATGTTGACATATAACTGTCACTTTTTTTATTTTTAAAGGAAGTGTCTTTTCACTATGAGTGACGCTCCTGAAACGTTGCAACATTTCAATTCTTATAAATAGGGGATGATTTCAAAAATTTTTCATTATTCTTCTTCTCCATTTTCATCTCCTTTCTTTACACCATTATATTTTCTTATTTTCATGATTTCTAAACCCATACTCTTCCGAATTCAATTCTTTTTACATAAAACTTCTTTTCTTCTCACTCTCTACTCATTACTCTCTAGATAGAAGTGTTATTGAAGAGTTATAAGGCTATTGTAATATTTTGGGAAGTGTTATCAGTGTTTACCTTGTAGCCGTGAAATCAAGAAACGGGAGCGGTGTGACCCTTGTAGTCGTGAAATCAAGGAGAGAATACTTGATCAAGTGTGTGGAATCAGTGTTACTCTTGTAGCCGTAAAATCAAGGAAGTCGTAATTGGATATTGATATAGTAATAAAACTCTGTGCAATCCTGCGTTATGTGGGACTAAACGTAGGAGCAATTCCGAACCAGTATAAAATCCGGTGTTTCTTTCCTTTTCTGCATTTTATTTTTGCTTATCTTTGTATTTGTGTTTGATTTTTGTCTGTGATTGTTTCTGTGGTGTGTGATTCATATATTAGATCTTATAAGTTTTAGATTTTGTTTAAATTCTCAAAACACTATTCACCCCCCTCTAGTATTAGTTTGCCTTAACGATCCATTTCGCAATCCCCAACAATTAGTATCAGAGCGAGGTCTTTCAAAAAGTTCATAATATGATTTTTTAAAATAGTGATAATGGCAACCGACACTAGTAGAAATAATAGTTCTTTTGTAGAGGGTCAGTCCATTGTTAGACCACCATTGTTTAATGGTAGTAATTATTCATATTGGGCATGTAGAATGAAAATATATTTACAATCAGTACGATTAGACACATGGAATAGTACACAAAATGAGTTTGTTGAACCCACAACTGCTTTTGCACAATGGACAAATGAACAAAAGTTTGTTGCACAAAGCAATTCTAAAGCCATAAATATGTTAATTTGTTCATCAGATAGGAATAAATTTAATAGAGTGTCAGTATGTAAAACTGCTTATGAAATTTGGAGAACTTTACAAGTTACTCATGAAGGAACTAGTAAAGTTAAACAAACTAAGATATCAGTGTTAGTTAATCAATTTGAGTTATTCAAAATGAACGAGAATGAGTTTATCTCCGATAGGTATTGCAGATTTCAAGAGATAGCGCATTCATTAACAACACTTGGAAAAACTTATTATGAAGAAGATCAATCCGAATAATATTAAGTCCATTGACTCTAGAATGGGATCAGAAAACTCTAGGAATTGAAGAAGCCAATAATTTCAATGAAATGAGGATTGGGGAGTTAATCGGAAATCTAATGTCTTTTGAAGTCTAATTACAGAAAAGAAAGGAAAGCAGGTCAATTGAGAAGAAATCCATTTCATTTAAAGAAACAACAAATGATTCTTAGTGAAGATGATGAAGAAACAACCCTCATGACAAGACATTTTAGAAAATTCCTGAAATATAGAAGAGAAAATTATTTTTAAAAAGGGTGCATTTTTTATAGGTCCCTATTAAGTTTTTAAATTAGGCTCACATCCGGTCATAAACTTATTGTAAATTTAGTCCATATTTTCCGAAAATTCATTAAAAAATATTAAAAAAATATAAAAAAAACACGTAAATTTGTATTTAATTAAACATGTACTCGCCCAAAAATTCATCTCATAAGAGAATAAAAAAAGCATCAAAATAAAAAATATACAGAAAACAGCGAAAAATGCAGTAATTTGCATCAAAGCATGCACATATTTGACATTCTTGCATTCATCTATGCAAGTATTTCACCATTGAATCTGCGTTGGATTTTTTTTCATACATGTAAGCGAATTATACAAATTCTTGCATACAACTGTGCAATAATCTCTAGGCAAAATTCCAGTTCAGTTTTCTTCATGCAATACTTGCATACATATGTGCAATTATTTCAAATAATTGCACACACGTACGCAGGTTTCAGTACAAAATTTTCAAAGAAATCAGTTTCAGCAGCGGTTGCATACATGTATGCTACTATTGGCAAAAGTTGCATACATGTATGCAACTTTTTTTTGCATGGTCTTTTGGGAGTATTTCTGGAATTTAGATTTTTTTTTAATGAGTGCCGCACTTTTTTTCTGGAAAATATGAAAAAGCAGAAAACTAAAAATAGGGGGCGGGTTTGAAAGTATACTTAGGGAGGGATGTGAGCCTAATTAAGTTTGGTTTTAGGGATGTGTCCCTTATTTTCATTATAAAAAATGACAACCAAGGAATTCAAGAAGAAATGATGGTCGATGTTATAACTACGACAAACCAGGCCATATAAAGAAAATGTGTCCATATCCAGATAAATCGACTCAACAAACAGACAATAGTAATTCGTCAAGGAAGAGAAAGCAAGCATATGCAGCAACGTTAGATGATTCAGATTCATCATCAAGTGATGAAGAGCCAGAAACCGGAAATTCAAATATATGCTTCACGACAATTCAGAATTCAGAAAATTTCGAAGAAAAGGATCTAAAAACCGGGTGTGCCTTAATTAGTTTTTAAATTGAATGGTTGCTTTGTTTGTTTGCCTTGTTTTTAAATTTTAAAATTAAAACTTTAAAATTCAAATTAGAAATTCAAATTTGAAATTTGAAATTCAAATTTGAAATTTGAATTTTGAAATTCAAAATAATAATATAATAATAAATAAAATAATAAAATAAAATTTTCGGATGTTTGTTGGGATTAGAATTATTTCAGGAAATCGTTAAACCTGAAATATAAATCGATAATTTAAATCATACTTCACAAAAATAAAAATTCCTTTGAAAATAGGTACATATGTCTATATGTCAACATATATAATCAAAAATTTAAAATTTAAAATTTGAATTTCAAAGGTTTAAACTTTCAAACTTCCCTTCAACTTTTCACCAACTCCTAAGGTCTGAAAATGTGTCATTGATTACTAAAAAGTTGTGGCTATTTAATTCATATCCATTGAATTTCTATATATGCACCTATTCTCTCTACCTTTCATTCACAATTCAAAACAATATTCTTTATATCTATTCTCTTCAAAACTATCAATGCAATGGCTTCCTCAAGTTCAACTAAGAAATTGAAGTTAACCAAAACCATCAAGGGTTATCTTCATAATGACAAAGAAGTTATCAAAACCTATGTTAACTATGTAGCAAATGCTAAAGTTAACGGGTGTTTTCACCATCTTTAGCGGTCTTCCCTCTTATGACCTTACCTCTCTTTCAAAACAATGAAGTCTTGAGTCTAATTAACTCACGGGATAATGACGAAGTGTGTTATCCTAAGCTTGTCAAGATGTTCTATGCGAATCTTAATCGCAGATTTTATGAAGGCAACGAAGACCAAATTTGGAGTATCATCAAAGGCACGCAAATTGTTCTCGATGCCAAATTTTTAGGCAACATCTTAAATTGTAGAAGTATAGGCTCAGATTTTTTGGATTTCGTTATCGATGAAACCAATTTAGAGACCTATCATGAAATATCCGAAAGCGATACTATTTTCACTGAAAATGGCTCAAACACCAAGGGTACGAGGAACCGTACTTCTCCAATATGGTTAGAAATTAAAAGGAGCCACAATCGCAAGATAAGCAAGACAAAGTAAGTAAATACGCAAGGATTTTTATAGTGGTTCAATCTATAGCAGATCTACATCCACTTTGGAAGCCATTTCATTATCATGTAATAGATTTACAAAATTCATCATCTCATACATCTCATTTGGCCCATTCTTTCTTTGTATAATGATTTTCCTCTCTTGAATGACTTGATGCTCTCTAATCCACTATGGAAATGGTTGATCCTTATGAATGCGATGAATGTGAGAATGTATGTTCCATGGTTTGAGCACTTAGAGGATCAACGGTGAGTCCATGGTGGTTGAGGTGTAAACCAAAGCTTGGAGGAATGTTAATGACGGCAGGAGAGAAGTAGAATGGATCTTGTGAAGATAGAGATGATGGATCTCGGTTTGAAGTTGGTAGATCTCGGCTTGGAGATGGAGAAGGATGGAGAGAACATGAGTTGATCTCTAATGGAGGAAGGAGGAGCCTTGGTCCATTTGATGATGGAGGAAGAAGAAGAGAGCTTGGTGGCTATAAATGGAGCTTAAGAAGCTTCAGAATGGCGGAGGAATGATTTGGATATCCCTTCGGGGTAGAGGAATCGGTCCATTTGAGTGTGGTGAAATGGGGCATTTATAGAGGAAGTTTGGACCGGGTGGCAAAGTCGTAATTATGAGATATATGGTACGGGTCGCACATTTGGGTATTTACAGAACTACCACTAGACAATTGGAACTAGCTGGCAACAGCTGTACGATGGACCTTTGAAATTATGTGCGAGCGCCCAGACTGAAGCGCACATGAATGACCTTCATTTTAGTAACCGACCACTACATAATTAGAGCGAACGACCTTTTATATTCATATCTATATCCGTCCGTTTCTAGTTGTATTCCATGCAGTAACGTCACTTCGTACCATGTCTTTAATTGCACCATCCATATATATATTTCCATTTGTCTTCTAGTGTTTCACTGTGCAAACAGGAGATTGGATATTACACTTGTGCCACTCATTCTTTTTACATAAACCTGCTCATCCAACTGATGTAACGAAAAGCTCGAGCTCTCAACAGAACCATGCTCGACCCCATCCAGATAAGCTGCTCGATCTCTCTATTAAGAAGTTGCTCGACTACAGCAGTAGCTTCAGTGAATGACCAGCACCTGACGGACAGTGCTCGATCGAGCTGTGTGACTTGAAGTGCTAGAAGCGAGATGCTCAACCCTGGTGCAAGAAGTGTTCAAACGACCTGCTTCATGGTGCGTGCTCGACCGGAAGATTGCAGAGTGTATTGTATGACCGACCGCTTGAAGGCTGCACGATCGGTGGTATTTGAACGACGATGACTATTCGACCAGGCTTGTATATGGTTCTCAACCCTTATATTTGTTGTATTGAGCTAAATATGATTGAGTGCATTCGTACTGTTTGATAATATGTCTGAATGGGTTTTTAGCTAGCTAACATTTGCCCCTTGAAGCTTGTATTTTTCGCTTGCGAGAAATGCGGGCTTCGAACAGAACATTATTAATTCAACTTGCATTGAAATTCAGTCTTAGCTTTTTATTTGCTGCGGCCAATCATGCTTTGAACTCATGTGCTTCATGTCACTTGTTCTGTAATAAAAACAAGTGAATGCAAAATTTTGGACTTATACTCAACATCGACTGTCCATATCGATAGTGGATTAGTTAATCATTAAAAATGACTTATAGCGAATTATATTTTGAGTTGAATAAAGTGTTTGCATATGATATCTCAGATGTTACGCAAATGGATTTGAGACATTCTTCACATCTGTAGTGACAGATGCTACGCGAATGAATTTGAGACATTCTTCACATCTGCAGTGACAGACGCTACGCGAATGAATTTGAGACATTCTTCACATCTGTAGTGACAGATGCTATGCAAATGAATTTAAGACATTCTTCACATCTGTAGTGAAAGATGCTACGCAAATGAATTTGATACATTCTTCACATTTGTAGTGACAAATGCTACGCAAATGAATTTGAAACATTCTTCACATTCATAGTGACAGATGGTATGCGAATGAATTTGAGACATTCTTCACATCTGTAGTGGCAGATGCTACGCAAATGAATTTGAAGCATTCTTCACATCTGTAGTGACAAATGCTACGCACGTGGATTAGTGGTTGTTATATCGTTTCATGGGGCAGCTATCAGTCCCTTTGTCGGATGCTTGACTTGGTAGGCTATCCCGATTTAGGAACTAAGGCTTTGAACCTCTCGCTTAGGGAAGTGTCCCTTCGAAAAAAGTTACAGCTCTCGCATTTGTTTTTCGTGGCGCTTGTTCGTTGTTTGGATCTTTGTGACTTTTTCCATTCACTTTTCAAGCCGGTGCTTTTCTATTTTGCATTTGTACATTTTGATGTTTACAATTTTTGGCACTTGAAATAGCGTTGGTGGGGTTACAATGTTACATGAACAAGCACTCAATAGATGGTCTGCAATATGAAATCATTCTTTAAGTAAGTTTTGATTTGACATATAACTTTACAAGCAAGAAATTCATTCAGACAGATATGCTCTTAGTGTAGAGCCAATGTTTAGTGCATCACTTGCAGATTATTACAAACTGTTTACAAGAAGTTTTGAACATAACAGAAAGTAAAACATAAAGTTAAAGCATGAACTAAAGCACAAATAGAGTATAAAGTAAAGCGGAGGCGATGTTGATCGCTTATTCTGAGCCTTTGAAATTGGAGCACCAATTATTGATCCTAAGTTGATGATCGGCTTTGGATCGATTTGAGCAGGAGCTCTGTTGCTTGGACCAGACTGATTATTTAATGCCCCTGGCCCTTGGGGGTTGTAGGAGGATTCATGGTCTATGGATTCTTTACATAATGTTGTAGCCTATTCTTCCTGATTAACTCCTCGATGAGGTTCTTCAGGTGTCGGCACTCATTGGTGTTATTGAAAAGTCGGTGTGTATACGACTTAAGGATCTTTTTATATGGATATTGCGGAATACAAATGTGATACTAACTAGTTGATTCTATAATAGTTATGCAAATAAATAGAGATTAATATGATATATCACAAATAATAAAATGCGGTAAAATAAGTTAAAAAGACACCAGGAATTTTATACTAGTTTGGACTTCCCGCCCTACTATCTGTCCCGAAGCTCCTCTTCGGAATTCACTAACAACCCCCTCTCTTAACCCGGAGGAATAAGTCAGTACACCTGAGCCCCAACAAGGATGCCTCTTGCCTGAGCAACTACACAGGTCTTCAATAATTACAAGAGTTTGACTTTTGATTTGTGTTCTCGAATCAACATGAATAGCCAATATTTTAAGTACAACTTTCCTATAATCTGATCCTCGAGTATATGCTTTGAATGCGTAAAATTAAGGAAATAAAATTTACTTGTTGAATCAAATGATATTAATATGATTCATGGATTCAACAAGTATTTAAATTGGAGAGCTTTTAATTGCAAAAAATGTAAATGGAGAGATTAGAATGATGATCAAAAAAATCAGTAAAATTCAGAAAGATTAGGTTGTTATAAAACATGATTGAAGTTGTTTATATAATAGTCTAAGAGTAGCAATCATTCATGAATAGTTTCCATAAAAAGATATGTCCATTTCCTTTGGTTAGTGAAGAGGAATCTCTTCATGAATGGAAGCAACTCTTTAGAAAACAAGTTCTGGGTCGAGTCAGTCGACTGGTTAAAATCATCAGTTGACTGGTTGAAATAATTTATATATATAAAACTTTTAAAACTATCCATTATGTGCAAAAGCTGCTCGACCAGTCGACTAGTGGATTTCTTACCAGTCGATAGTAGGCAATTTTATGCACAGTCTGGCTTTTTGAAGGTTTTAAATTATATATAAAAAAACTTGATTAGCACATTCGTGTATACTTGAGGATAGATTTTAACATAATTCTAACACCACTCAATGTACATATATTATATATATATATATATATATATATATATAAAACCTTATCTTTATGATTCGATTCTCATAGTAGCTTTATTCGTAGTCATCGATCAAAATATTATTATTCAACATTCTCCCCCTTTTTGATTGATGACAACACTTTGATTTTTTTCCCCTGAATGTATAGCTCCCCCTGAATTTCTGCAAAAATTTGTTAGTTCATATATTTTTTATACTTACCATTTGAATCCTGCATTCACAAGTGTTAGCACAATTTTCCAATAATATGAAAATACAATAGTATAATAGCATGGAAACATAACAATGGTATATAAATAGCATGAGAGATATTTTTCTCCCCCGTTGTCATCAATTAAAAAGTGATTAAGACATTATAAGTACAAAGTAATTGAAGAACATTTTTAGAGATCTTTAAATGTACAATCCCTAATTCATGTCAGAGTTTAATAAAAGAATTCTCTAGAAGGGTTTTAGTGAAGATATTAGCAATTTGATTTCCTGAGTTAACAAATTCTAAATTAACTGTTTGTTTTTCAGTGTTATCACTCAAGAAGTGATGTCTGATATCAATGTGTTTAGTTCTGGAATGGTTTACCGGATTCTTAGATCAATTTATTGCACTTGTATTGTCACAATATATTATAGAATTTGAAAAATTTACATTAAAATCTTTTAGTGTTTATTGCATATATAATACCTGAGCATAAGCTAGTGCAGTAGATATGTATTCAGTTTCGCATGTTGACAATGAAACAAAGTTTTGTTTCTTGCTAAACCAAGATATAAGTGATTTAACAATAAAGTGACATGTTCCACTTGTACTCTTACAATTTGTTCGTGACTCCAAAATCAGCATCACAATATGACACTAATTCAAAGAAACATTCCTTTGGATAGGAGTCCAAAGTCTTTTGTACTGCTTAGATATCGTAATGTTCGTTTAACTGCTCTTAAATGCGACTCTTTTGGATTAGCTTGAAATCGGGCACATAAGCAAACACTCATCATAATATCTGATCTCCTCGCAGTTAAATACAAAAGTGAACCTATCATGCTTCTATATAACTTTTGATTGACATTTTTGCCATTTTCATCTTTATCTAAATGTGTCGATGTACTCATTGGTGTAGGTTTACTTGAAGTGTTTTCCATTCCAAAGCGTTTTGTTAGATTGGTACAATATTTTTCTTGATTGATAAATATTCCATCTGGTAATTGCTTGACTTGTAATCCCAAAAAGTAAGAAAGTTCTCTCATATGTGACATTTCAAATTCATTGGTCATTATTTTTGAGAATTCTTGACATAATTGATCATTTGTTGAACCAAAAATAATATCATCTACACATATTTGAACTATTGGAATACCTTTGTGATCTTTCTTAATAAAAAGTGTCTGATCGACCTTTCCAATTTGAAATCCTGAGTCTGTCAAATATGTTTTAAGACGTTCATACCAAGCAAGAGGTGCTTGTTTCAATCCATATAATGTCTTTTTCAGTTTATAAACATGATCAGGATATTTTTCATGAGCAAATAGTGGAGGTTGTTCAACATATACTCGTTCTTTAATGTAGCCATTTCAGAAAGTGCTTTTAACGCCCATCTGATATAATTTAAAGTTATGATGACAAGCATATGCTAACAGTATTCGAATTGCTTCTAGTCGTGCAATTGGTGCAAAGGTTTCTTCATAATCTATGCCTTCTTCTTGATTGTAACCTTGTGCAACATGTCTCCCTTTATTTCTAGTGATATTACCCAATTCATCTGCTTTATTTTTGTAAACCCATTTTGTTCTAATAACAGTTTGATCATTTGGTCTTGGAACTAGTTCCCATAGTTTATTACGTTCAAACTAGTTTAGTTCTTCTTATATGGCGATTATCCAATTTTCATTTGTTGATCCTTCTTTAGGATTTTTGGGTTCGATATTTGATAAAAAGGCTACATTACTTACTAAAATAAGTTGACTTCTTGTCCTTACATTTGAAGTTATTTCTCTAATGATATTTTGAGTTGGATGATCTCTTAATATTCTTGGTGGATATTGAACTTCATTAGCAAGAGTATTTTGATTATTGATATTATCTTGTAATTCTGTAGCATTATTCTCTATATTATTATGAATAATATTTTCATCTTCTCTGTATATTTCAATATCATTATCCATGAAGGATTATTTTTCAGAGTATCTGAATTTAAAGAATTTTGAATAATATTTTTTTCAAATGATACATGAAGTGATTCTTCGATTTTACCGGTTCTTTTATTAAAAATACGATAAGCTTTGCTACGCTCATAATATCCTAAGAATATTCCTTTGTCAGATTTTGAATCGAATTTTCCAAGCTGATCTTTTGTATTTAAAACAAAACATTTCAAACCAAAAACTTTGAAATAAGATATATTTGGTTTTCTACCAATAAAAAGCTCATATGGAGTATTTTTAGTAAGTGGTCCAATGGAATGCTTTAGCCCAAAAATGTTCTGGTAATGCACTTCCATTTAATAATGTTCTAGCACATTCTCGTAAAGTTCTATTCTTACGTTCTACAACTCCATTTTGTTGTAGAGTTCTAGGAAATGAAAATTTATGAAAAATTCCTTTCTTATGACAAAATAAATCAAATTTCTCATTTTCAAATTCTCCTCCATGATCACTTTGTATATTTTTTATTTTCAAATTATTTAAGTTCTCAATTTGCTTGACAAAGTTCTTAAAAATACCAAAAGTTTCGTTTTTATTCCTTAAAAACATAGTCCAAGTATATCTTAAAAAATCATCAACAATTACAAACACATATCTACTATGATTTATGGACAGAACTTGAGTTGGCCCGAATAAATCCATGT
Source organism: Allium sativum (assembly GCA_030737875.1). NCBI lineage: Eukaryota > Viridiplantae > Streptophyta > Magnoliopsida > Asparagales > Amaryllidaceae > Allium > Allium sativum. The sequence goes on along the minus strand of CM060922.1, from coordinate 267,655,637 downwards.
GTAATAATTCAAGTGGTTGTAAGGTTGATATAACCTTTTTAGATTTAAAATAGGATTTTGTTAATTTTTCGAGTTGACAAGCATCGCATAAATTTTCAGTTTTGAATTTTATTTTGGGTAATCCTCTTATAAGATCATTTTTGGATAATTTGTTAATGGATTTAAAGTTAATATGACAAAATCTTTTGTGCCATAGCCAAGGATCATTATCTTTGGCTAATAAACACATGTTCTTATTATTATTAATTGTCATATTTAAAATTTAAATATTTTTGTCTCGATTTCCTTCGAAAATAAGATTTTGGTTTGAAAATATACTACATTTATTTTTAGAAAATGTTATTTAAAAACCTTTATCACACAATTTACTTGTACTTAATAAATTGTGTTTTAAATTCTTAACTAATAAAACATCCGAAATAAGAGGTGAATTAGATATACCGTAATTGCTCACATCGCCTTTGTTGATGATGTATCCTTTGAAATTATCTCCAAATGTGATAGTTCCTCCTTTTGAGTAAGTAATATTTGTTAGCATTTCCTTGTCTCCTGTCATGTGTTTTGATTAACCACCATCTAGTATCCATTTTCCTCTTTTTTTGTGAAGTGGAACCTACAAAAAATAATTAAAAAAAATTCATTGTTACCAACTTCCTCCGTTAGGGTCCTAAGGGTTTAGTCTTAGGAAGCCAAACCCAAGAGGGCTTAGGTTCCTTTCTGAGAAAAATAATTACTATTATAATGAACCATATCCAAAAAGTTTTTAATATATTTATTCCTAATAAGAATATTATTTGTTTTTGGAATCCATACACTAATATTTTCCGAATATTTTTTCTTAGTGGAAGTATTTAATTTTCTACTGGAAATTCTCGGTATATTGTTAGAATTTTCAAAACAGGATTTCCTTTTTGAATTTATTTTATTATCATATCCAAGTCCTTTTTTATTAAAAAACCAATATAGAATTTTCTAAAATTTTAGATAAATTCTCTCTACCCTTGTTAAAATTATTTACATTTTTAGAAATACCTTCTAATTTAGTTATTAAACTAGAATTTTCTAACTCTATAATTTGAATTTTATTATTCAAATCATGATTTTTAGAAAGTAATAAATCATTTTTATTCTTTTGAATTTCTATTTCTTGACTTAATAAAGAAATTTGATAATTTGCATTTGAAAGAGAATCTTGTAATCTTCTAATTTCATCTTCTGAGATTTCTTTTACATCTTTCAAAAGGTCTCTCTCAAATTCGGCTTTGTTTTTTTCTTCATTAGCATGTTTAAATTTTCTTTTAAACATTTTTCTAGATTCTAAAATTTCCGTATTTATTTCTACTAATTCATCAAAAGTAAAATCACTTACATCGTTATCTTTAGCCATAAAGCACACATTTGCTTGCTCACTATCGCTGTCGCTATCAGTTTCAGAAGATGAGTCTGAATTATCCCAAGTAACCGAAAAAGCTCGTTTATTGATTTTTCACTTTTGCGATTTCTCTTTAGCTCTGGACAGTTCTTTTAATAGTGTCTGGTCTTGTGACAGTTGAAACATTCTACTAAAACTGGATCAGGTTCTTTTGATGAATTTTTCTTATATTTTTGCTTTGACTCTTTCGGTATTTTAGAAATTTTCTAAAAAATTTAGCAACAAATTCTATAAATTCTTTATCTGAATCGAAATCTTCTTTTTCTGCATGGAAAGCTAAATTCTTCTTATCTCGTACCGGTGCTTCCTTTGCCTGCAAGTTCACTTCATATGACATTAGATTACCGATCTATTCTTCCGGTTTCATGACAGAGAGATCGTTAGCTTCTTCGATCGCTAATACTTTACTCTCCCATTCATCGGTTAAAAAATTTAATTTTTTTGAAACTATGTCAAAGTTGGAATATTTTTCACCTAGTCCTAATAATGAATGATAAATATTTTGAAAACGTGAATACATATCATTTATGGATTCGTTCTCATTCATCTTAAAATTTTGAAACTGATTTTTGAGCATAGAAATTTTACTTTGTTTAACTTTGTTAGTGCCTTTATGAGTATTCTTAAGTGTTCTCCAAATTTCATATGCAATGTTGCACATACAAATCCGATTGAGCTCATTTCTATTGAGTGCACAATGTAGCTTATTCATGGCCTTAACATTTGCAGTAGCTTCATTTTTCTTAGTGTTTGACCATTCAGTGTATGCAGTAGTAGGTGATGTATATTCTTTTTGAGTAATATTCCATGCATCATAGCTATTAGCTTGCATGTATGTTCTCATTCTAGTAGCCCGGTAACTATAATTCATGCCATTAAAGAAGGGTGGTCTAGCCGTTGATTGGCCTTCAGAATATCCAACGTTATTGCTAATGCTAGTGTTACTATCCATATTATCTTAATTATCAAATAACGGTTTTACGGTTATATGATAACCTTGATCTGATACCAAATGAAAAGTCGGTGTGTATACGACTTAAGGATCTTTTTATATGGATATTGTGGAATGTAAATGTGATACTAACTAGTTGATTCTATAATAGTTATGCAAATAAATAGAGATTAATATGATATATCACAAACAATAAAATGCAGTAAAGTCAGTTAAAAAGACTCCAGGAATTTTATACTGGTTCGGACTTCCCGTCCTACTTCCAGTCCGAAGCTCCTTTTCGGAATTCACTAATAATGCCCTCTCTTAACCCGGAGGAATAGGTCAGTGCACCCGAGCCCCAACAAGGTGCCTCTCGCCTGAGCAACTACACAGGTCTTCAATAATTATAAGAGTTTGACTTTTTATTTGTGTTCTCGAGTCAACACGGATAGCCAATATTTTAAGTACAACCTTCCTATAATCTGATCCTCGAGTATATGCTTTGAATGCGTAGATTTACGGAAGTAAATTTTACTTGTTGAATCAAATGATATTAATATGATTCACAGATTCAACAAGTATTTAAATTAGAGAGCTTTTAATTATAAAGAATGTAAATGGAGAGATTAGAATGATGATAAAAAAATCACTAAAATTCGGAAAGATTAGGTTGTTATAAAACATGATTGAAGTTGTTTATATAATAGTCTAAGATTAGCAATCATTCATGAATCCATTTGCTTTGATTAATGAAGAGGAATCTCTTCATGAATGGTAGCAACTCTTTAGAAAACTAGTTCTGGGTCGAATCAGTCGACTGGTTAAAAATTATCAATTGACTGGTAGAAATAATTTATTTATATAAAACTTTTAAACTAGCCATTATGTGCAAAAATCGCTTGACCAGTCGACTAGTGGATTTCCTACCAGTCGACTGGTAGGCAATTTTATGCACGGTCTAGCTTTTTGAATGTTTTAAGTTTTATATATGTATATATATATATATATATATATATATATATATATATATAACTTGATTAGAACATTCGTGTATACTTGAGGATAGATTTCAACATAATTCTAACACGACTCAATGTACATATACATATGTATGTATGTATATGTATATATATATATATAAACCTTATCTTTATGATTCGATTCCCATAGTAGCTTTATTCATTGACATCGATCAAAATCTCGTTATTCAACAGTTATGACCAGGCTGGTTGTGAAATCTGCAGAATTTCCCCGAGTTTGCTTCTTTGTCTCTTATCCTCATCGGATTTGACTCCGCGTACTCTTTAGAATTCTTTGTTGCAAGATATATATTTTCAGGAGTGTCATTCAAAGGTGTCAGCGAGTTGAAAAGGCGAGACTTCATAGTAGCCTTGTTACCGTTCCCATCATTGGCACATTTCTGCCCCTGATTACTCTTCTGATTATATTGGGTAGCAGCATTTTTGGAAGCTTCAAGAAGCGGGTTAGCATCAGTAATCTGAAGAGGTATGGGATCTCTCATGTACTCCTCGGCCATTTTATAGAATTTCTCAAGCTTGTTCGGTTCCTTTATTCCATCTACTGAATTCGCTCTTCTCATCCGTGGTGTCGATTAGAGACATTAAGATCATGCGGGGCTCGGGATTTCCTACTTCAAATACAACATCATTAAATCTTTTGAGGAAAGTCTTGATGGATTCTCCTGGATCCTGCTTCATTGACGTAAGAGAAATAACCTCCTTAGCCTTCGTAGCTTGCAGCCTGAACTGCTCTTTGAATTTCAAAGTCAAATCATCGAATTGGTCATTGGATTTGGGTGGCAATCTCGTAAGCCATAATGATGCGATGCCTTCAAGATAGAGAGGAAAGCACAAGCATTTTATTTCGGCTGTCTCCCTAGCTGCATTCATATGCCACTCGTATTTGTATAGGAAGTGATTTGGATCAAAAGTTCCACTGTATGGAGATAAAGTAGGATGAGTGAACTTTTTGGGGAATTCTACTTTGTGGATCCTCTTTGTGAATAGATTTTTACTGAAGGAGAAGTCCCATTCCCTTTCACTATCCTTGTGAGCCATGTTATCTTCCATGATTTGCTTTACTATATCCGTGATATATTCCTTCGAGTTGTGTCGCTTCGAAAAGCGGACTTCGATTTCTTTTCCAGATGCTCATCGTGGCGAGCGATTGTGATTAGATGATGTAGGTCCTTTACTTCCACCATGGGAAGGTGCTCCCACATCGGGACTTGCAACTCGTCGGATATTTCGATCGCAATGTTTTCTGGCCTTCAACCTTGAGTCTTCGATATCAGCATTGCATTTTTCAACAAACCCTTCCAAGTTGTCATTATGATGATGATCGGAGGCTGATGAATTTGCATCCTCTTCAAGGTTGACATGGATCTTCGGAAGAGGAGCGGGGTTTGCTTATGCGTTTAGGAGAGCACTCATTTTATCCATTAAAGCTTGATTAACATCCATTAACATTTTATTACCATCAATTAAGGCTGTGTTGGAGGCTTCCATTCGTTGGCTCAAGTTAGCGACGACGACATCCAGTTCGGCTCTAGTCACTCCGGCCGCACTTATTGAGTTTTCGCCAACTTCGAAACGATTAGTTAGCGGCGTGGCTTCATTGTTAGCAACGTCGTTGGGTGATCCAACGGTTTTACTTCCAGTCTTTTTTGACTTAGCCATTATTTCGGACATGGATTTTAATTTGGAAGAGAGCTCGTCGATTGGGCTAGATCTTAGATTTGTAGAATCTATGGTAGAAGTAGGCTTAGAACTTCAGTACAAAGCTCTTGAATTGGAGAGAAATGCAAACACGTCCCCACGGTGGGCGCCAAATGTTTTCACTTTAAAATGGCTCAAACACCAAGGGTACGAGGAACCGTACTTCTCCAATATGGTTAGAAATTAAAACGAGCCACAATCACAAGATAAGTGAGAAAAGGTAAGTAAATGCGCAAGGATTTTTATAGTGGTCCGATCTATAGTAGATTTATGTCCACTTTGGAAGCCATTTCATTATCACGTAATAGATTTACAAAACTCATCATCTCATACATCTCATTTTGGCCCATTCTTTCTTTGTATAATGATTTTCCTCTCTTGAATGACTTGATACTCTTTAATCCACTATGGAAATGGTTGAATCCTTATGAATGCGATGAACATGAGAATGTATGTTCCATGGTTTGAGCACTTAGAGGATCAACGGTGAGTCCATGGCAGTTGAGGTGTGAATCAAAGCTTGGAGGAAGGTTAATGGTGGTAGGAGAGAAGTAGAACGGAGCTTGAGAAGATAGAGATGATGGATCTCAGCTTGAAGATGGTAGATCCTGACTTGGAGATGGAGAACGATGGAGAGAAATTGAGTTGATCTCTAATGGAGGAAGGAGGAGTTGGTCCATTTGATAATGGAAGAAGAAGGAGAGAGCTTTGGCAGCCATTAATGGAGCTTAAGAAGCTTTAGAATGGCGGAGAAATGAATTGGGCAGCCCTTCGGGGTTGACGAATTAGTCCATTTGAGTGTGTTGAAATGTGGCATTTACAGGGGAAGTTTGGGCCAGGTGGCAAAGTCGTAATTATGAGATATAGGGTACGTGTCGCACGTTCGGGTATTTGCAGAACTGCCATTGGACAGTTGGAACCAGCTAACAACAACAGTATGACGGACCTCTGAAATTATGTGCGAGCGACCAGACTGGAGCGCGCACGAATGACCTTCATTTTAGTGATCAACCACTACATAATTGGAGCGAACGACCTTTTATATTAATATCTGTGTCCGTTCTCTTCCAGCTATATTCCATGTAGTAACGTCACTTTGTACCGTGTCTTTAATTGCGCCATCCATATATATATATATCCATTTGTCTTCTAGCGTTTCACTTTGCAAACAGGCGAATGGATATTACACTTGTGCCACTCATTCTTTTTACATAAACCTGCTCATCCAATTGATGTAATGAAATGATCGAGCTCTTAACGGAACCGTGCTTGACCCCATCTAGGTAAGCTGCTCGACCTCTCTATTAAGAAGCTGCTCGACCACAGCAACAGCTTCAATGAATGACCAACACCCGATGGACAGTGCTCGACCGAGCTGTGTGACTTGAAGTGCTAGAAGCGAGATGCTGGACCACAGGTGCGAGGATTGGTCGAACGACCTATTTCATGGTGCTTTTTCAACTGGAGGATTGCAGAGCATATTGTACGACCAACTAGCTTGAAGGTTGCACGATCGGTAGTGTTCGAACGACGATGACTGTTCGACCAAGGCTTGTATATGGTGCTCAACCCTTGTATTTCCTGTTTTGAGATGAATCTAACCGAGTGCATTCGTACTGTTTGATAATATGCCTGAATGGGTTTTTAGCTAGCTAACAGATACTCAAATGGATTTTAAAAATCGCTTTTTCCATCCAAAAACAAAAATGGTCAACCTTCTCGTCCAACATACCATCACTCCTCATTTCAGAAACTTTAATAATCCAACTCTCAAAGTTCATAACGTCCTCTTGGCTATTATGGGTGGCTATAACATCAATTGGGCTGATATGATCTTAAAAGAGATCAAACCCATAGAATTGTCATAAAGAGAAAACACTCTCTACTAAGGTGTTTATCTCACCCGCATTGTAAAACACTTTGGAGTTCATCTTCACGGAGAAGAATTTGTGCCTAGAAGAGTGTTTGACTCATCAAACATACATCTCATGCGAGTTCCTCTCACTTTCCAACCATATAAGACATTCGAAGCTAAACAAGCTCGAATGCAACAAGAACAAGCACCAATGGAAGTCGAAGAAGTAGAAGAAACTTTTTTAGAAAGTGCTGAGTGTCCAACCAACACTAGACACTTTTACAAAGAGATGACTGTTCAAAATCAAGTGAAAATTGTCAACAATCAAAAAAGCCTAAGAAGAACTTTTCAAAATTGACCAAGTTCACGGTCAAGATTGAAAGAAACCTTGGAATCTCACCTTCCTCGTCATCATCTAAAACTAGTCTTAATTAGTTGGATGTATTTACTTTCTATGAAGTAATAAATGGAGTTTTATTTATGTCAAAATCATCTTTATGCTACTGTAAAAACTTTAGAATTAATTATAGTTTAATATAAGATCAAAAGATTCAAAATTTGATAACTTCCAAAATTTATAATGGGATATGTCGACATACATAATTGTATATGTCGACATGTAACTGCCAGATTTTCAAATCTTTTCAAATTTCAAAATTAAATAACTAACTCATATCCATTCAAAATCCAACGAATTCCAGACCCTATTTAGGCCTGTTTCTTTAATAAAAATTCGTTATTCCATTTCTCCTTCTTCCTTATTTCTTTCCTCTCAAATCCATGGCAAATCCAATCCATAACTTAAGCGAAAATCTTGAAGAAACATTGAATTCCTTCAAGAAAATTCTCTTTATAATTCTACGCAACCAGCGTCTTCTTGAATTAAGCCAAATAAAGAAGTTTGAATTGAAAGAGAAGCATTTTGATGCAATTCGGTGGTTAATCTCCTCTCTTTTCAGAGATAAAGATAACAACCTTGCTAAGGCACCACCCGTCAAAGAAGATGAAGATTGGGAAGTCATCAAGAAGGATCCAATATTTGGAGAAGACGGTTAGGTAGAAGTCCCAAGAAACGTTTATTTGTTTAGTATGGTTGATTTGATTTGATTGATATGTGTAAATATGTTTAATTTGAATCTTAAACTTGTATATTAAACATATGATGTGGTGTGATTTGATTTGTTTGATTTGGTTTGGTTTGTATATATGACACCAAACATATGTTATTATAATACTTGGATTGGTTTTTATTAATGATTAATAATCATGAATTTAAAAAAGTGATATTACGATTATATACATATATCTTGGATTAAGGGGGGTTATTTTACTTTGGTATAGGAATTATTTAGATAGTTACATGATTTAGGGGGACTAGTTTCAGAATTTCTTTTTGAAAATGCTAAAGGGGGAGAAATTATAAAATATAGAATTAGTTTATAGGATTCATATAGACAGAGAGAGTATTAGAAGGATCATCATCAACAGGTATGTACAAGTATGATATATTATAAACTAATGTTGACGTCATCAAAAGGGGGGAGATTGTTGGAGAATGCAGTTTTGATGACAACAACCTTATTTCAATGATTATTGATTATAAAATATATACAAACACTTTTATCTAGAATATATATACATACATATGCAGGATTTATATACAGGAATTTTTACTGAAGATTGTACAGTTTTAAGATGTTAGAGATTTAGAATTCAGAGATCATTCAAGACTCATGAGTAATCAAGGTTTCAAGAGTTCACAAGTTCAAGATAAATATAGTAATAGAGTCTAGTTTATGTAAGACTCTGAATAGCACTCCAGGTTTAAATTCAAAGTCTATTTTTCAATTTCTGATTTCAAGTTCTATTCAACCTTCAATCTCTATCTCTTCTATTTTATTTTCTTACTTTACTTTTGTTTTTAAACTCAAGATTTATAGTTTATAAGTTATATGTATACACTTTATATTTATATAGTTCTAAACTCTATAATTTTATAAATATGTTCATATATCTTATATTTATTTTTTTATATGTTTTTCCACTTTATAATACTTGTTTATAACACTATGTTTTAATTCAAGAATTTTTAGAATTATATATATGTCAAAACACTTGAAAAATGCTTAAAATTCATTTTTGAACCATGATATGTCAACACACATATATGTCTATGTCGACATCTAACTCACTTTTTTTATTTTCAAATGAAGTGTCTTTTCACTATTTGTGACGCTCCAGAAACATTGCAACCTTTCACATCTTATAAATAGGGGATGATTTGGAAATTTTTCATCATTCTTCTTCTTATATTTTCTTATTTTTATGGTTTCTACACTTATACTCTGCCAGATTCAATTCTATTTACATAAAACTTCTTCTCTTCTCACTCTCTACTCATTACTCTTTGAACCGAAGTACTATTGAAGAGTTATAGGGCTATTGTAACCTTTTGGGAAGTGTTTGGGTAATCGGTGTTTTCCTTATAGTTGTGAATCAAGGAACGGGAGCTGTGTGGCCCTTGTAGTCGTGAAATCAAGGAGATAATACTTAATCAAGTGTGTGGAATAGGTTTTACCCTTGTAGTCGTGAAATCAAGGAGGTTGTAATTGGATATTGATATAGTAATAAAACTCTGCGCAATCCAACGTTATTGCAACGTTCTAGATTTCTACTGTATTATTTAATATTTAAATATGGTTTTAAATATTGTTTTGGAGAATTTAAATAGTTGGATTTAATGGGTTTGAATAATTCATAGAATAATAATATAATTCCGAAGTGGTCAGAATTGGCTGAATTTGCTATATAATGTAAATTGGCCAGTATAGAAATATTTAACTAAGTTAGAACTGAATTATTATAGCGTATTCATTTATTAAATGATATTATAACGCTTAATTTATAATTTAATTATAAAACAAACTGCAGCGGCGCGGTAGTTCATAATATAACATTTTGAACTTTAAATGGGTATACCGGGTTCAATATAAGTCGGATTTATTCGAAACAAGAAACGTACGACTCAATTTGATAATAATTTTCTAATGTTAGTATTCATATTGTAGACTTTGGTTTACATCCAAATCGAAATTTCGAATAGTCAAATTCGTTTATAAAGTATCATGTTTTGTTTACAAAATAAGATAACATCGTTTTCCAAATAAGTAAAATGATATAAAATTTCATTCAAAACCTCTCCAAAATCCTCTATTAAATTTCAACGTATCCTAACACCACATCTGCACGCATCGTGTGAAAATACAAACAAAATCGTTAATAAAAGACTGAAAACAATCTTAGCACATGGATTGCGGCTGTATGATAGGAACATTCGATATATGTATAATAAATAAATAAGTAAACAAACAAAACTCCGTACATATTTATAAATCAAAATAGATCAGAATAAGTAATGTGGGTAAAATATCATCCATCTTTTCTCGCGTAGGTATGGCAAATTCAACTCCTAGTCGCCTAACTCACCAGAGAGCTAGTTTGTTGACACACTTTAACGTGTGTCACCATGACACCACTAATGGTGTTAGTGGTGTGTGGCTGAGATTCAACGAGAGAAATTCAGGGGGCAATCTCAACCACACACCACTAACACCGTTAGTGGTGTCATGGTGACACACGTTAAAAAGGTGTCAACAAACTCGTATTGAACTCACCATGCCCCATCTCGTCAAATTCAAATCACATTACCGCTACCATGCTGCTCTATTAAATGTGACAGCAAGTCTTTGTCCATTTCCTTCCTTATATATACACGAAACCATTTCCTCTCAGAAAACAGGAAGTAAACACCCTATTTCTAAATCAATGAAAAACTCAGACCAACCCCAACGCGGGGTTGGTCAGTGGGCAACTGACCCCCAACGCGGGGTCAGTTGCCCACTTGGGGGTTGCTTTGGCAACCCCCAAGGTTGCCAAAGCAACCGGGTTGGTTGCTTTGGCAACCAACTTTAGCCGGCTTATTTAAAGCCGGCTAAGGCGGGTTGGAATTATTTCTGCCCCCCCTTAGCCGGCTTTAAATTAGCCGGCAAAGGTAGCAACGACTAATTTAGTAGCCGTTGCTCCCTTCACGCTCCTCTCTCTCCTATACCCTTTCATCTTTAAATACACCCTATTTTTCACTTTCAAAACACACAAAATTCTCTCATTTTACTCAACCATCAAAGTAGTATAATTTACAGCATCCAACTGCAATGTCGAAGAAAACAAACAGCAAGAATACAAAAGGAAAAGCGACGATGCCTACCCAAAGCTTTCCGAATCCGTTTGATTATGTTCATGATCAACAAGAGTTTCCATCCATAAATTCGTACCAGCGCAACGAACATTTTAACTCAGGTACAATGCAAAACACCTCAAATTGTTATCTTCCACAGCACAATCCTAACCTGTACCAGTCACAACAAAATTCTAATCATTTTCAAAACACTCAAGTTTCCACCTATGGTCGTAACCCCTCTGTCCAACAATCTTATATCAGTCAACCCTATTCATCCCCAAACAGCCAACATCAATCGACATTTCCGGATACCTCTCTCAATCTGTCCAGGAATTTGAACATGTTATTCGGGGATAATGGTCTTGAAAACGACGAAATGGGAAACGATAGCAATGAGATTTATGAATCTGCTGGGATTCGGCCTCCTATGAAGAAGCAGGTAAAATGGTCACCTGATGAACAAGCCGAACTAGCATATTGCTGGGTTCAGTGTTCCAAAGATAACGTGAAAGGCACAAGCCGAACTGAAAGCTCATTTTGGAATTCGGTTTGTAAATTATTCAACGGTCGAAGTCCACATAATCATGCACGCTCGGTTGACTCGTTGAAGCAGTCATGGAAGAGAATCAATGCTTGCTGCCAACTTTGGAATGGGATAATGAGTGGGTTGGCTAGTAGACAGCAAAGTGGAGCAAACGACATGGACTTGGTAATAAATTATAACAAGCTTGTTTTGTTTGATGTTTATTTAGATTTTTTCTTTTATGTTAAGTAATGTTACGCAGCATAGCGAAGCAAATGCTGTGTATATGGCCAAATCAAAAAACCAACCATTTAATATGCAAAAATGCTATGACATACTATGTCAGGAAGATAAATGGAGCAACGTGCGACATGAACATACCACGCAACGATTTATGCCGTTGAGACCGACCGAAGATGTTAGCCCTGGAAGCACAAATCCATCTGAAGACACACCATTCGCAACAAGTTCCGGTGGACGACCCCCTGGCAGATATAAAGCGAACAAGAAACCGACGAAAGATTACAGTCAGTATTACGAGCAACTCGATGGACGTATGGCAGTTGCAGAGGAATCGAATAGGGAGTATATGGAAGCGAAGGAAGCAGCTAGGAGAGAGAGAAGAGAGAGAGGGGAGGAAAGGCAACGAAGACACGAAGAGATGCAGCAAACAAGAATAAATGAATTGGAGTTACGAAAAGCGGAGCTCGCTCGACAACAAAATGCAGATGATTTCGCTCTTATGAGTGTCAAGCTGGATGATCTAAATCCCATACAGAGGAGGTACATGGAAAAACGTCTTGATGAGTACCAGAGACGTAACGTAGATTAGTCTGTTTCCTCTGTAGAGTATGTTGTAGTTTCTTTTTAGTACCGGTTGCAGACCTTGTTGTACTTTAAGTAATTCAGTTACGTTCTTGTATTTTATGGATGTTATTTAGATGTATTAAATATTCGTAGAGCAAAGCATACAACCATTAATTTAAAACGAAATATTACACTACAGTACGTGCTGGCATATAAACGTAGATAATAAAGATATGAATCGAAACATTAAGCAGTTAATTAACTATTGGTTTCCCGCAAACTCCCAGTAGTGCTCAACTAGCTCTTCACGTAATTCTAAATGAGCTTGTGGATCTCGGACTTCTTCCAGTCGTTGCAAGTATTCTGCAAACGTATTTGGGTCTTTATACGGTTTTTTCCTAAATTCCACTGCAATGTCCGGGTAGTTACGAAGCTGGAGTTCATATCCTCCTCGTTCCTCCTCAACAATCATATTATGTAAAATAATGCAACAGTACATTATGTCGGCTACAACTGCTTTATCGTGGTAGTGAATTTCGTTTCGAAGTATATGAAATCTACCTTGGAGTACTCCAAAAGCTCGTTCAATATCTTTTCTAAGACTCTCTTGCTGTTTCGTGAATAAGGCTTCTTTTGCATTGTTCGGTTTTTTGTATGCTTGCACCAGCGTCTTCCATTTTGGATAAATTCCATCCACGAGATAATAACCAACAGAATGTTCTTTGTCACCGATTTTGTAGTTGCAAGGAGGTGAAAGGTCATTATATAAATCGTTAAATAAATAAGATTGACGTAGAACATTAATATCGTTTAGAGAACCAGGAACGCCAAAAAAAGCATGCCATATGTAAAGGTCAAATGAAGCAACAGCTTCTAACACCATTGTAGCTTTTTTATTATGGCCTTTATATTGGCCTTGCAGTGCTACTGGACAGTTTTTCCATCTCCAGTGCATACAATTCAAGCTACCCATCATACCTGGAAAACCGCGTTGATCTCCCATTGCTAATAACCTCGCAGTGTCATGAGGGGTTGGAGATCGCAGATACTCTTCACCGAACTCTCGTATGACGGTTTTACAAAATTGTTTCATACATTCCACCGTAGTTGACTCCTCAATTCTAATTTTGTCGTCGAGAGAGTCAGCAGAACTTGCATACCAAATCATACGTAGTGCAGCAGTAACCTTTTGAAGCGGTGAGATGCCAAGTTCGTTGATTGCATTTCTTCTATGTGTGAAATATACGTTGTTCGCGGACACTTTAGTTAGTACTCGAGCAAACACCCTTTTTGACATACGAAATCTTCGACGGAAATATACCTCTCCGTATACTGGGTTTGCGACGAAGTAATCCTTGACTAGTTGATTGTGACCAGAGGGGTAGTCGCGTCCATATCGCATTTCTTTTCTACCGACGGCGCTTCCACCTTGGGTTGACGCTGAGCTTTTAGCAATATCACGTTCTATCGCGTATCTTTTTTCTTCTTGAAATGCCTGTTGTTGTTTGTTACGGCGGTCAATATACTCGTCAGATGATGAAGAGGATGAAGAGCTTGAAGACCAACACCATAACCTTTTTAACGCACTCATCGGTTTAGTAGTTGCTGTAAAATAGTTTGTGTTTGAATGAACCAAGGGCACCTCTATGTATAGCAATTAAATTGTATCTCGTGCTATGATTAACTATTCACTGTTTCCTCCTTAATTAGAGTTTCCGTCCTTTAGTGTTATTTGTTACTTTACGTAACATGCTGTCCATGATAATAAGGGATAGATTCCTTTACTTTATGTCACGCAGGACCTTTAGTTCTTTACCCATTCAATTGAAACCGTAGCCAAATAAGCTTTCCAACTACTGTCTTGTAGCGCATTATTGTGTCTGCTGGAATAATGTGATTGAGATGAGAGGTCGCATCGCTTTTACAGGCTTTAATTGATTCAGGAGACATAACTTTTTTCATCACTGTAACACATTTGAATTTTAATGCTCTACTACTCATCCCATGAAAGCATAGTTGTCTGGCAATAATGTGTCCATCTTGTTCACAAATAGGTATATAAATATGCCATATTTTCATCCTATAAACAACCAACACTTCATACCGTATTAAAGTTTATCTTTTTACCCTCAACTCGTATCGGATTCAGCAATGGCAAACTGGGATATTGATGATGAAGAGATGAACAAATGCTACGACGCGTTTGAACTGTCACGGCAAGGCCTACGTAGTAAGAAGGGTAAGGAACAAGTTGTTCAAGATAATGAGGAAACTTCCGATCCGCCGAAGACGAAAAAGGTTTCGCTCACTGCTCGTTTACGCGCAATTGTTGCAAATCGAACGCCTGGTAAACAGATATTATATGAAGGACGTGTTGTCGAGCCCCTACACCCCATTGGGCCCACAGTACCGGGTGGAGAGTATCCAATTTGTCGTTGTGGAGACGAATCGGTCATGGTTGTAGCTAAAACGGAACAAAATGCTGGTCGTCGTTTTTTCGGTTGCGCTTCTTTCGAGGACCACCGGTATTACCCGAACGAAGTCCAATGTTGTAATTTTATGCAGTGGCTTGACCCGCCAATGTGCGAACGAGGACTGCAGTACGCCTTGGAAGCGCAAGCGGAAATAAGGTGCTTGCAGAAGATAGTTGCTGAGGCAACTAGACTTGGGTTTGTCAGAAATTCGTAGTGTCGTCGGTTACTAACTAAGTTCCTGTTTATTGTTGTTGTACTTCGTAATTGTTGGTCGTTTGTTTTCGCATTTTCTTATTTACTAGGTTCCAGTTCTATGTTGTTTAGGTGTTTCTAGTTTGGATGAATGAAGTACTTACCACCAGAAGCTCAAGTGCCCCAATTTCAACCTTCACACGACCAGACGGTCCCAAATGTAACGACCTATGCAAACGAACTTGAACAAGAGATTAGACATCTCAAAAATGAACTTGAGCGCTTGCGATTTAATTGAGCCTGCCTTCAGTTTCTACGTAATATTCACTATGTTTCCTTCTTTTATGTTTTAGTTAGCATCATGTATTTGTACGGCTTGTATCTTTTGTGGGTTTGTGTTTAATTTTTAATGTTGTTCGTCTTCTGATACCAGTGTTTACTTTATAAGAAACGATAATATAATCGTTAACAAGACGATAATTTATGAATCATTGTTAGTCCTAGCTTAAGAATAAAGTACAATGAGACCGGACGCGACTACTCAATAATCGAACCCAGTACAGATTCGTGATATTAAGTGTCTACAGTGGACGGGACTCGACTACTCAATAATCGTACACGGTGCAGATTCGTGATATTAAGTGTCTACAGTGGACCGGACGCGACTACTCAATAATCGTGCTATGGAACCCACTTTAATTGAAACCATAGGTCGGCCCCATCACTGAACCCTGTTCAAGCGTGACGCATATGTCAAATAGCAGAGTAGTCACATCTCCCATTTACTCATCGTTTACAAATTGAGCTATGGATAAATGGGAGAATACGATATAGTTCCTCATAGAGTAGTCACATCTCCCTATGAGGAACTATATCGTATGCATGTTGGTCTTCCCTATGAGGAACTATGCATACGATATAGTTTCTCATAGGGAAGACCAACATGCATACGATGTAGTTCCTCATACGATGTATAGAGAGCATAAGCGCGCAGTTGATGAGTTGACGGCTCGCATTACCGAGCTAACTACTGCGAATGACGAGCGATATCATCCTGTACGACGAGTAGATGACGATGATGATGATGACGATGACCATGGATATAGTGGAGAAGCAGCACCTCTTGCGGATGATTCGTGGATATTTGGTGATATACCATAGATTCAGTTTACGTGATATGTTAGTATTGCTATATGTACTCGTACGTTATCCTTTAGTGTGTTGTAGTTGTAATTTTATGTAGTATGTGCGATCTGGTTGTTATCTTATTTGTTAGACTGTGATGGTTGTATTGTAGTTGTATGTGTGTAAAAAGCATCTAGTTTGGGTTTAGTGGTTGTATGGTATCGTTATCTTCATGTCTCTTTCTGTTGTACTTGGTAACGTATCCTGTTATTAAGATTACTCGTATTGTTTATTTTTAATAATAACACAAATAGATCAAACAATAAACTTAAGGATAGAACACCGATACATTCAACAATAAGCGTAAAGATACAAAAGCTTGTAAAGACACAACAGGTAACGGTAGTAGATTCAATACGCAAACACATTAATTGTTACGCTCATTCAAAGCGGTTTGAAGTCGCCTATTCCCTTGCTCTAACTCGTTGGCGTAAGAAATTGCCCTTTGAGGGAAACGCTCGTCTATCCACTCAAAATAATTGCATCTGTTAGGCCATAGCGAGCATAAATGGATCCTGCGACCTATATTCTCTCCATCCGCTCGGACTACCACCTCTACCGCGTAACCACAGTGGCAACAAACGGGATAGGAGTTAACTTCCTGCTCGTTAGGAGCCTGGTTAACTGAAACTCGTCTTACCTCTTGATGACCTACATCTGGTGCAGTCGTAGTACGAGGGACTGTAGACGCTTGTAAGCGTTCTTCAGTTACAGTTTGGACTACTTGATGACCTACCTCTGGAACAGGTGCAACTGGTGGACGAATCGTCATGCGGGTGAACTCCGGGTAGACTTGACGCAATTCCTCATAGTGCCGCTCTTGGTACTCGATATTCAAATCAATATCTGTTCTTGGACTTGAAGGAGGACGCTCTGAAAAGTTTTGATCATAGTTCGAATCCATTGACGATGGCCATGACCATGATGACATTTTTTTATTTTGATGAAAAGTTTGGTTCCAGCTAACAACAACGTAGTAACCGTATATATTTATAGGGCCAACATGGGGAGTAAATATGAAATGTTGCAATTCCTAATACGGACTTGTCTACTATGGGAATCCGTTTACCATTCAACGTTGTAGTGTTAAACTTGTAAACTTTATCGTTTAAAATTCCAATACTGACTGGTCCATTCGCTGGACAAACGTGATAAAGTGACAGAAAGGTGAAAGTGATAGAAACAAACTTTGTAATAAAGTGACATAAAGATAAAGTAACGCCAAATTCCAAGTAGAAGGAATCCACCCTATCCACAGAACACTGTACACTATTCACTACACATCAAAGCATATGTCGGCAATGATATAATTATTGATGTAACTAGACACTATAGGCTTTGAATATCTATTTATATGTCCCAGTAATCGGTACGAGTTGTCACATCATGTTGTTTCTATTCATTGAACAATCTATAACACGTTACCCTAGTGGTGCAGAGTGTTGTCTTGTCATATGTTTGTATCCTACAGCTCAATTAACGATGATAGATCTTTACTATAAAGCAACCCCCTTGTTTAAATAGTGTACACTTCTTCCCTCCACACATACCTACAAAATTGTGAGTTCTCCGTCAACCACGACGATAAGGTGAGAAACTAGTATTTTTTTTCGTGGTTACGTACTTCTTTGTGTACATAATATGTTTCTTGTTTATGTGTAGCTTAAATGGACGATTGGGTAATAAGTGATGATCTCGTGGATAGAATGTTTGATGAGTACGAACGGAATAAGGAGGACGAAAAAGGTGGTGGTTTCGTTCTAGATACACGAGCAGAAGAGGCGGAAGAAGTAGGTCAACATGAAATTGTTCGTGGTACTCAACATATAGTTGAAGTACAAAAACCGAAACGACGTCCTCGCAAAAACAGAACAAGGCCAGTGGAAAACCGTAATCGTCCCAACCAAAGTCATGCCAGCTCCAGTGGTACTACAGCAGAACTCTCTTCACACGACTTACTTTTAATCATGAAATGCTATGTTGAAGTTGATAAAAGAGAACTGCTGCTCTTGCAAAAAGGTGGAGGGGTTACCCATGAAGAATTTTGGTCCATGGTAACAAGATTGCATAACAATCATCGTAACTGCACCACTACAAGAACTTCTGCCGAACTTCATATGGCTCATCGGCGTTTCGTTAATACTTGTGAAAGATACCAGAAGATTATACAGACAGTTGAAGATGAAAACATATTTCAAATGAATCGGGCTACTTATGACTCCCGTTACCTTGCAGAGTACGGGACTGATTTTGTTGGGTACGAAGCCTACAAACTACGTTATAGTTGGATAACCCAAACACGGGGTTGAATAGGCAAATGATTTTGTTTCTTGCTTGTATGTGCATCGTAATTTTTAGTACTTATTTCATTGTTATCTCTGGTAAGCAGTATTAAGACTCGTTAAATATTTCAATCAGTGATTAAAATAAACCACGCGGATTCGTTTAATAAACACGTACGCATGATCATGCGGATTACATATAACGCACAAACAGTAACATAAGAAAACACAATGGTTACACATAAGGACGTACAAGCAGAGTACACCTACAGGATAATACAAATACGAAACATACGGTTGAATAACCTACTACAAAGGGACAACACACTAAAACAAATATACAGACAAATACAACATGAACGTCTACTAAATAAGATACAACTAATCATCATCTAGATCCGCAGGCTCCATCTCCACATCCTCAACATCATCTGCGGTCCTCAGCTCGTTCATACGAGCAGTCAACTCATCATACATTACCTGTCGCAGACCAAACGTCATCTGATAAAGATCCTGATAAGAAAAAACAGCTGGATCTGGATACTCCGTCACTTCTGGCCGTGGTATATCAACATACTTATCAGATCCGTATATAGTTGGTACTGCAACAGTCCAACCGTAGTATGGCACCTGGGAAGCGCGTGGAGCAGGTGGATCCTGGGGAGCATGGTAAACCTCCGTGGACTGTGAAATATCAGCAATGAAAGGGGGCTCAAGGCCAGTACGGAGCGCAGAAGGCCCAACCAAGTCAACGGATGCAGCATGCACAATACTCCCGATCTGAGGTGGGGAATAATACTGGCGCCAGAAAGAAATATAATCCCTACCGGTAAGAATGAAATCACTGGCTGGCCACCAATCGTCTGCGTGCTCCTTTAAAGCACTAGCAGTATAAACCCTGGGAGTAGCTGTATGTGGGTGTGGATCATCAGGAACAACATCCTCAACATATATCTGTCTCCAACATCGTTCCCCTAAGTACCAGAAGCAACCTAAACTCGGGGAAGATGATACTAGTGGAAAGCGCTTCGTCGATAGATGAAGAGCATGCACCGAGGAGGGCTGAGCAAGAAACTGTCGATAGCCTCTGTATCATACTCACGGATCTGACTATACAGACGAACAACACCAGCCCAAGACCCACGTGTTCGCTCGCTTCGAGCCTAATAATACGAATGAGAATTACTTATTTTATGTCCGACATTACGAAGGTAATATTTAATAAATAAAACGTACCGATGTGTCAACTAACGTGCTGACGTGCTCCTCTTCAGCGGCCAACTTACGAAAATCGGCCAATTGCTTATCCGGTCCTATATTTGGGTCCCGGTGCGACTCCAAAACGTCGGTTCTCCTAGCAATCCGTCTTCTTCTAACGGACGGTGTCTCACGGTCTTCCATACCATCAGTCGGTACGTTCTGTTCTACCGGTTCGTGCTCGTCACTCGGATCTACATTCTGGCTACGGCTTCCGCTACCTCGAAGAGCCCGCATAACACGTTTCATATATTTTTTTAGGCGGTATACGAAACAATGGCGGGAGCAAGTAATGGCGGACGAGAGGAGAGAAGAGGAAGGAGAGAAAACTTGTGGCGGCGAGGGGATTTTTTTTTTATAGGGTTCTTATTCGGCTTTTAAAAAGCCGGATAAGAGGTGTGGTGTGGATTAATCTCCACACCACACCACGGATTGCAATCGGACGGTTGTCTGATTGCAATCCACGTCATACCTTATCCGGCTTTATAAAAGCCAGATAAGGTTTTGAAAGCAACTCACCCGTTGGGGTGAGTTGCTTTGCTGGTTGGATGGATTTGACAAATCCATCCAACCAGCGTTGGGATGCTCTCAGCACCTCGTTCATTCGTTCGACAACAAATTAAAAACTAAATGTAAAGCAAAACTTCTCGATCCACCTCTCACGCAAGCCTCTCGACCTTAGTGGGCCTCGGTATAGGCGCTGGAAGTTAGGATCAACGAGGGTACTGGACTGAAACACTCGACGGAGTATGGAAGGGCGGACCTCCAGTTAGTGAAGCGATGAACGAAAATAATGCAGAAGAATTAGCTTGCAAGGGAAGTTTCAGACATGGTGAGTTTAACAGTTTCAAACTGTGAATGGGTGCAAATGATTGACGTTGGGATAAAGATTGCTGGGAAGTTCTATATATTCAAAGGAGGAGAAGACAGTATGATATGATATGCATTCGTGGCACTGGAAAGAGGGTGGTTACGTTGGGAACAAAGGTAAAGGGATGTCACTATTTTGAAGTGAAGAAGTGATCGTCCGTGAAGAGAGGGGTGGTTTTGTGCGGTGCGGTATCATGAGTGTGGATATGCGAAACACGCAGCGGGATGTTCCGACTGGTGAAGGTGGCACTCGTATGGTTATACTGGTGAATGTGGGGAGGACAGCTCATTGTGTCGGGGTAAAACAACGTGTATTTCGAATACGGTTTTCATGCAAAAAGCTTCTGTTGGTTTTCCTTGAGCCATGGAGTCAGTCGAGACCAGTCGGAGGAAAATGGCGGGGGAGTGGTCAGTTTGCATGAAGGAGTGCTGCAGGCATGTTTAGTGGAAATAATGGTGTATAGCGCATGGAAGGTTGAGCTACTGGGAAAAGAACAAGGGGAACATAGCATGGGTTTTACGCGAGGAAAAAAAAAGAATAAAGAAAGAAAAATGAGGATGGGTTGTGTATAGGTTATATATTGTAGAAGAATAGTAAGTTCAAAGGGGTGTTGGCTTGGTGTACACAGCAATGGTGGAATGGAGGATGTAAGTTTGTGCTGGAGTTTTAAACGGTGAAAGGGAGCAATGTGGTTCAGCTCGGGCCAAAAGGCATGCATTGAAAATGACATGATGTCAGTAAGGAGAAGGACGTATGGGCTAAATAGGGTCAACGTTAGTTATAAACAAGGTGTTTAGTGAGTGATGGTGTGCATTTGTTTCTACAAAGTGACTGTTAAATGTGGGAAGGAAAACCAGTGAAGTGGTTGCATTTGGCAGTATAATTAAGGGTGATAGGGTCCCGAAAAGTTTGTTGAAACTGGGGTTGACATGGGCGTTGGGTTTGCTTAAAGGGTGATGGATGGACGGTGAGACGCTGGAGGTGGAACCAAGGCGCCAGAAAAGTGGAGTTTGGGATGAGTTGTTCATTGGTTAAATCCGATTCTTGAACCACAGACAGAAAGCTCGGTGTCACTCTTTGAAGTGCACACCAGTACGCAGGAGATACTTCATTTTCAAGGAGGATTAAGGAGGTGCAAATCATTGGCAAATCACATTAAGGAGTTTAACTGTAAATTTAGGAACTAAATGATTAACGACTAGTTTAGATTTATAATCAATTAATATATTAAAAACTTGAATTGCATATATATTTTCCTTACGCATACGGAATTACGCAAAATTCGGTTCATTGGACTCGCACTGAAGAGTACTCGCTGTTGTGTTGTTTCGGAAAGAATCGGAGACAATTTTATTTTCGCCAGTTTAAAACTAATATTGGATAACACGATAACCGTCAATCGAGGCAAAGGTGGGTTAATTCTCACACCTTCTGAAATGCTATGATGTGATTAAATTCATATAATTAAATTTAATCGTTAATAATTGGATGTTTGGTTGCCTTGGATGCTCATCGTTGATTGAATGGTTGTCGTTAATTAGACTTTAGTCGTTTAAAATATTTAAATTATATGCGCTGTTATTAAAATCTGTGATGCATGGGAGAACAGGTAGGAGGAATCAAACCCCGTTTAAAATATTAGGAATTGGTTTTCCATAAAATAGTAAAATGATTACATGATCAAGATTGAACAGTTAAATCAGTCTATACTGGTTATTATTCGGAATAGTTATATTTAAATAAACAATTTAGTAATATTATTAGATTAATTTTATTAATCTAATAATATGAAGAAACTGAAAGGGTTAAGGGGTTAACCAATGATTTAAAGTTGACTGAATCAACGGTTCGATCAAAAGTGGTTATGAATAATTAGTTGTTTAATTTAATAAGATTTCTTCAATGTAATTAACGATATTTCAAGATTTATATTATAATTAGATATTGTTTAATAATTTCAAAGGTGATGAACTGAGCGATTTTAGTTAATGAAGAAATAAACTGGTTTTACTTCAGTAGATTATGATATTCAATATTTAGGCTAAGTAACTGAAATGGATTGTCACAAGATTATTCCAATTATAAAACAGTTTTGTATAACGAAGTGAAAAAGGTAAATATCGAATGGTCATAATTGACCGAGTTTCCAAAGTAAGGTTATGGTTATAAAACCATGGATTAAATAGAATAGAAAATAAGTTTTGAGTTACAAACTATTATTTATCTCGAGATAAGAACGTTGTCGGCCAAGGTCTGAGAGGTAAACAAAATACCCCAACTTGAACGACTTCACTATTATCGAAGGATGGTATTAGTTCGTGACGGTAAGAGATGTCAAAATTAAGTTTATTATTCCATAAAAAGAATATTTCGACAATATTTACAAAGTTGTTAAATGCGATAAATATATTGGGTTTTAAAGAATGATGTATATTTTAAACATTGATCGACAGATTTTGAAGTATAATGATACGCATAGATAATGAAAAGAGTTCATAGAATTATGATGATTTTTTCGAAGTAAAGACGAACGGATATGAGTATATATGTTTCAAGAAATTGGGAGTATATATGTTTCAAGATTAGTAAATGGAATTGATGTTAATCGAAGAAATGAGTTTTGAGATCCGATAAAAGAATCAATGAAATGATTTTGAATGATAAGACCTGAGCTGCCAATATACTCGACCGTACTGTTTTGAGATTTATAGTTAAAACACCAAACTATCAATGTAATCTATTACTTGACCTTTTTGATGTATTGTTCCAAAGAGACCGGGATGGGAACTAGACCCAAAACCACTTTGAATCAGCGTAGCACTCGAAACTAATCTGCTGGGATAAAGATGGAGCATCTAAGACTATAGATCTTTATAAAACGGAAGAGTTACTTAAAATCTCTAACTGATCCCTGGAGATATACTGTGACTCTGTCGTTGTTGAAATCTGTGGATTGCAAGGATTTCTCGCTACTGATCTATAGGGTGATTCCTAGGATGCGGTAGGAGAGTGCCCTCGGTTCATCCTATTCCTGGATGACTTGTATGGACGAATGTCTGATAGAGTATTTCCTGAAAACTCACGTACGTTGATTTTTACAAATATACCAAATTTGGTGGAAGAAAAATTCTCTTGCTTAACATCCGGAGTATATTTGTGGACGTCAATTAGTGAATTGACGGATCTGACGATGTTGCATTCAAAGTGAATAGTGACCAGATGTTTTAAAAGATAAACGTAGCCTCTAGCCTCATCAACCGGGAAATGACAAAAATTGGGCAGGCAGCATGGCTAGGTGGGTCATACCCGAGCAGGGTGTATTGTTACCAATTTAGAGAACATTCATATTTGTTACTTCTTTTCATTTCTGTATCTCCCAAAAATTATGGCAGGTGCGCAATAAAAGCCATAGGATGACAATATATTCGATACACTTAAGTTAAATGAGTGGTCGGTCATGTGTGGCCGGGTTGCAAGACGTTCTTGTTGAACCCCAGTGTATATCCCTCTAGAGTACACTGATCGGAAGGTGGTCCCATACCTTGTCTAGTCGAAATCCAATCTCCAATAAGCGCCTTGCGATTTTTGATTATATAATAAATATGTAGAGCGTGAGATGCAAGCGTTCTACTATATGGTTATTTATTTGTGATTTGATAGACACTACTATAATATCACTGGATTTTGATATATCAAAACTGTTTTGGGTTATAGTAAGGTAAAAACCGTCCGTATTTATGTGTGGACTGGTCTTACTATTATCCTTTCTTCCAAAGGGATTTCTAAAGTTAAACAAGTTGGTTGCTATATGAATTTATCACTGAAAGTATTCCAGACCGATCCGAGTGAATTTTGCTTTGCTTCAAATGTGCTCGGGTTAGACCAAGCATATTTACAGGTTAGATTTCGCTTGGAGTTCCAGAGATGGAGTTGAAGTTGAGGCGTATTCCATATGTGTACTGGTACTAGTTTATTTCCGCTGTGTGTATTGATGTATACTCTGATGTTGTACTATATATACAGTTCTTTTGTATAAAGTATTTTGATATTATATTTTGTTCGTTCCACTGTGAGATTCTGATCTTCTATTTCTTCTATTCTAATATTTCTTTCTCTCTTATCTCAACCTCCAATTTCTTTATATTAACAGTCAGAATTTGATACTTGAGTTTTTGACAAGTAATATAGGATTTAGTATTATTGTTGAAAATTCGAGCGTCGAATTTTTCCTGGCTGTTACAGTTATGTGGCACTAGATGTAGGAGCAATTTCGAACTAGTATAAAATCCAGTGTGTTCTTTCCTTTTCTGCATTTTATTTTTGTTTATATTTGTGTTTGTGTTTGATTCTGTGGTGTTTGATTCATATAGTAGATCATGTAAGTTATAGATTTTGTTTAAATTCTCAAAAACGTTATTTACCCCCCTTTAGTGTTAATTTTGCCTTAACGATCCATTCTGCAATCTCTAACATTCAAATCCTAACCCGTCGCCAACTGGACACCTAATATATGGTATGTAGAAATGGAAGAGAGACATTACGAAGATATGCGACAACGAGAGCCAAAACTGGGGATGTAGCAACTCCAAGTGGAACAACATCAACCTTCGACCCAACAAGAATAGCATGCAGCACCTCAAATCCAAAATACAATTTAATTTGATGAGTTACCATCTCCAAATGTCATGTTCTTAAGCTATTTTGAATCACTAGTTTCTTATAGTGCGACATGGGAATAATTTCGATCGACAATACTTTTGTTGTTCACTCAGTGACTTATACTTTGGATAGCCGAGCAGTATTTTTCCCGGGTGATTACTTATACTTTAGAGTTGGAAGAATAGATTAGGCGGCTTCCTACTCAACTCAATGACATTATGCAGTAGAACTATTTTATTCGTAACGAGTTAATGTAGTATCATTGTACATAATGGTTTCTCGAATTTATATATCGTTTGATTAACGTTTTGCAGCTTATCTGGTTATGTATCATCAGTATATTTAAAGGGTTCATGCAAAAGTTCGTATGTAATGAAATATAGTATCTTTCAAATTTATTTATTAATGTACTTACTATACTTTTAATATTATGTAAATATACATAAGACACAATTAATGAATCTATTAGTACATAAATCAATTGTGGAAAGTTGTTCAATGTGGCTACAGTGAATGATGTGACCGTAGGAGGTAGTGTACAATCAGACTATGCTTGAAAGAAATGTATCACGGCTAAAGTGATACTTTTTAAGTTTTCTTTATTCACAATAACATGGCTGTAATGTTTGAACAGTGTGTTTTCAACATCAACTAGTCCGTCAACTGAGGTAGACAATCCACATCAACTAGTCCATCGACCGTAGCAGACAATCCATCATAGCTACAGTGATATTTTGGCTTTTTTGTTCACAATAACATGGCTATAGTGTTTGAAAATAGGGTACTGCCAACATCAACTAGTTCATCAACTATGGCAGACTATCCATTGCGGCCAACTTTTGCAGTATTCTTTAATCACGATAAGGCAGCTATAGTGTTTGAACACAGTGTGTTGTCAAAATCAACGAATCCAACAAAAATGGCAGACACCACATAGTGGCTACGGTGATACTTTGGAGGTTTTCTTTACTCACAATAATGTGTCTATAGTGCTTGAACAAAATGTGTTGTCAACGTCAACTAGTCTATCAACCGTGGAAGACAATCCATCGTGACTGCAATATGTTTGAGTAAGCATATAATGCAATAAAACATGATTATAAATACGAGTAAAGACTTTCAATCAAATCATATACAATATTAAATTTGCTGCAATCTTCCTCCTCAGTCTTCAACAATTAAAAAATGAGTAACTTAAAAAGGCTAAAGTGATTTTTATTATCATTTTCTTCTTCGTCTTTGGACGATTTTGTTCTAACCCAGACGAATCAACGGAGAGTAATAACAAACCAAATTAATGAGGATTTAATGGCTCATGAAAATTATTAATGCAGTCATTCTCCCCAAGGAGGAAGCATGTTTGGAATGAGGAACTTGCGATATAGGTGAAATTACATTGTAGGTCACAACCAACTTATAATGGATAATTTTACAGAAAATCCTATGTTTGGAGATGTAGATTTTAAATAGAGGTTTCGCCTGTCAAAGAACGTCTTCAATATAGTTTTCGATAAATTAACTTAAATGAAGTCTTTTTCACATATAGAGTTAATGGTATCAACAAACTTGTATTTTCTCGACTTCAAAAAGCCATGAATTCACTTTGCATGCTATTGTTCAGAGCATGTGGAGAATCAATAGATGACAAAGTGTGTATTGAGTACCCATGACAATCTTAAGTATAAAAGAATTTTGTAAAACAGTTGTTCTACAATTTGGTGATGAATATCTTCGATCCCCTTACCATCTTGATATTGACCAATCTTTGCTATGGGAGTTTAACGTGGATTTCCATGTTTATTATGAAGCTTGGAAAATATGCATTAGATGCGGAAAACTACTTGGTTGCATTACAGAGCCAATATTCAGGACACAACAAAAATACAACTCTTGTATTGGAAGCTGTTGTATTGCTTGATCATTTGTATATATGACATGCTTTTTAAAGCACCAAGTCCGCTAATTTAACATTTTGCGATAGTCGTTAATACTTATGCAACGATGCAGCACCTTCGTATAACTACAAAATAGGCGACAAAGATTATACTATGGGTTATTACCTAGTAGATGAAATTTATCCAAAGTGGAAAACTCCTGTGCAAGCATCTAAAAGACCTAGTAAAGCTAAAAAGCAATGTTCATGAAATAACAAGAGAGTTTGAGAAAAGATGTTGAACGAGAATTTGGAGTGCTTCAAGATGGGTTTCATATATTAAGAGATTAGGCGCACTACCACGATTTTGTAGAGTTATCTAATATCTTATATTGTTGTATAATTTTACATAATATGATTGTTAAAGAAGAACGTGGTGAATATAAGTTACAATTTAGAAACTATCCAAACATCATTGTCGCATTTCAAATGACCTTAAAAGATCCCAATACCTTTGCCTAATACATGCAAAGAACTGATGATATTCGGGATCCATAAGCTCATCTTAATCTCAAAGAAAATTTAGTAGAGCATCATTGCAAACATATGAGAAGCTATCTGCAATATAGGCGATTTAGTTAATTTCTAATTTATATTCAAGTGTTCTCTCATTTATCTATTGCACTAAGTAGATGGTGAAGTTGTTGTACGTGTTCTTGATTGTTTATTGAATATGAATTAAACTAAGTAGTTGTTGACATGTTTGTACATAGTACAAACTTTTGCGGTGTCTATTGAACTCCTTAATTTTTTCTTTATGTGTATCGTTTGCACTAGATTGAGGTAATTTAAGTTGCAAGTCAAGATAAGCAAATTATCGATTTTTTTTTTATCGAGCTAGTTCTTGTTTTCTTAACTCTAACTCTTCAGCTGGTTGCTGTTGTGATTCATCATGACGTCTTTGCTATTCTGCATAACTCTCAGGTCTCTTTGCTTCCTTTCATTCGATGTATAATTGTGTTTTGTGTTTAGCGTTAGCAAGACTCAAAACTCTCATTGATTCGTTAACAACGTCCATTATAAACAATAGATGTTTGTTTCCTTTGTACTTCCTGGGTGGTCACCCACTGATACTAGTTGTGAATGGGGTATCTTCGTGTGCATCTAAATTACCTGGACATGATTCTTTAGAAATCTTCATAAGTAGGAACCGCAAAACTGAATGCTCTTATTGCACTCGTTCTCATTTGTCCTTCTTAGACAGTATATCATTGCAATGTTGCATGTTGAAAGGTTGATTATTATATTCAGCCAAGTACAATTCATGTATTGGATTAAACTGTATTTGATGCATTACGATACAAATAAACAATTAAAAATATGGCGATTGCCCACAACTCCTGCACTTAACAAGAGAAATAATGCGCTGAAAGACGCGCCAAGCAGCTATGGACGATCGTCCGGGTAAGATAACACAAGCGGAACCTATCATATAACTCACAGCGCAAGGATAAGATATAATAGAACATTTACAACAGGAAATAATAGTGAAGTAGAATTAAGCAAAATCTTAAACATTTTTCATGTCACCATGAAAACATCCACACAACATTGGATTATTCTATAAGAGTCTGTACAAAGCACTTCATTGCAAGTCACTCAGAGAAAATATCAACATAATAGCGGAAAAACAACAAATAGTAGATAGTAGGAAATAATACGTCAGTCTCCTGCTCGTCATCGCTTTGCAGCATCGTCCTCATCAAGATCTATTACCTGCTACCTGCTACCTGCTACTCAGTCTTCCCATCTGAAACATGGATTAACAACCCAAGGTAATAAGAGGGAAACATAAAACCTTGAGTCAGACAATAGTCTTAGTGAGCGATAAAAAAGCCATCTAACATCATCAATAAAGTATATGAGAAAAGGTAGATCAATCAACTAATCTACCAACTCAATAATAGAGAAGAAACCCAAACCATCTCCCCCACATCTAAATATAATAGCCTTTACAACAATCATTGAAAACCACGCAGTAACAGACATAACACCTAATTATCCTGTATAGACCATCCTAATCAAGATTGGAGCCTCCCAAGCACAAGCCCTGAAGGCCTAAACCAACATCATACAAGCACCCAAAAGATATCTCCTTCGATGTTGGACAATCTATACAAGATGATGCAAGCAAAACAAGCATCCATGACTCTGGTTATCACCACCAATCCTTCCTTGAAACCATCGTTAATCGTATGACTGGCTACGTTATGCTATTGTGTTAAGGGCTAATGGTAACCCTGGATTTAGCTAAACTCCATACACCATCGTGACTCGTATGTTTATCTTCCCAGAAAACAACTAGGCCCATCATGACTGCCCAGGGTACTCGACTAGTCCAACTAGCCTTTTAGGCGTCCCTATTATACCCCTTCTTTGCGTCCGCTATAACCTCCGATTAACGATAATCCCTTAGCCTCCAATATCTCTAGTCATCATCACTGGCGACTATCCACAAGCTCAGATACCATATCGAGCAACCATTATCCACAAGCTCAAACACACTTGAGTCGTTTGCACATTCGTTGTATTTTGCCGATCAACGAACATTTCATATCACTTTGAATATTCCTACCCGAATTCACTTCGAATATTCCTCCTTGAATTCACTTTGAAGCCATGTCCATTCTCGAACCAGAATAATCATCACTTTTGGTCGATATTCAATCTGTAGCATTTCAGACTTTCTAACATGTAAAACATACTATAGAACTTAAATTTCCATCCACAGGGTTTGTTAAACGCTATAGTATCTTCTGCCCAATTCATAAAAAAATGACCCATAACCAAAAATGACCCATCTTGCACCAGATCAGACAAACCCGACTTTGGACAACCCAACGAGCACCATATACCAACGACCCACGACCCGATGCCACCACGGCCCATCCATTTCTTGAGCAACAAGACAAACAATCTGAAGGATCCACGACCCAACTAAAACTACCCAACTTCGATTCATCAACAAATGACTACATCAATGCACGAAACTCATTCAAATCGACCAATTCAATCACCAATGCTTCATGCAATCATCAAACAACACTTGCACAACAATTAATCATCATACAATCATATGAAACTCACCAAATCATGATAAATCCAAGTATAAAAAAATAGTAGATCTAAACTTGCATAAATATATGAATTAGCATAAGAATTACATATTTAAGTTGCTAGATTAGATCCTATGGTGATTCGAATGAAAATACACTTACCATGACATAGATCTAGGTGAAAAAAACTTGAAATGATGAAAATAAGGTCAAACAACCCATATACTTGATTGAATCCGTGTGAGAGATGTTTATCACTCACCAAATCTTCAAACAAACTTGAAATCACTAAATTCCCAATTTGGGCAGCGAAGAATGAGCTTCAAACCTCTCAACTTGATGCGATCTCCCTTCACTTGATGTAGATCTTTAATCTTCTTGCGTAAATCTAGAATTTTAACGGAGGAAGGATGTATTTGATTGAGCAAGGAGGATCACGAGGTTAACCAAATGAGAGAATGAAGAAAGTAAACTATTCTCCATGCCTCTACCCCCTATTTAAAGCCTCTAACCAGCCCACAAATGGGCTATACCAAATCAGCCCATTAATGACTAGCCAAACCTACTGAGAAATTGTGTAGCACTAAAACATCCATTTCTCCCAAACCGCTGAACCAAATCTTTAATGTGACCACTCTACGGAATCCAAAACATCATTTCCTTTCCAATGAAATCAATCTCAACACCTGATTCGATCCCAGTCAAAAGTTTTTCCCTGTACAAAACTGACAGATGGAAAATGGTCACAACTTAAATTAATAATAATTTTGGACATGTCTCACGTCCTCATAACCAACATATCAAAATATGAGAATGATCCGACCCACAGGGAATAAAATAAAAATATTCTATGATCCTCCGATATATAAAATAAGGGTCGTTACATTCTTCCTTCTTTAGGAATCTTGCCCACGAAATTCCAAGCAAACACAAGCGACCAAATCAATTCCGCATGCCTATCATCCACAAGCAGCCAATCTCCCACTCAATCTAGCATCCATCCAGCCATGCATCCATAGACTTAACCTAGCACGCAGAATTCTAACAAAAATAATACAAGTTACAATGGTGTATGGTGACACGACATTAATGGGTCATATCAACGAAGAGTTAAGGATGGATCATCTTCATACTCTCTTCCGTTCCCCACGTACAATCGTCATCATCCTCACTCCATTGTACCTAGACTAGCTTAACTGTCTTCCTCCTAAGCTGTTCATGTCATTCCACACAACGTGAAGCGGTTACGAGGTTTCGTTACTACGAACTCGACTTCTAGGTCCATGTATTATTCCGAAGAAATCACCACATTTGAATCATGCACCCGTAGAAACGACAGATGGAAAATGTTGTGCATGCCCAACATCTTCTCAGGTAAATCTAGTATATTTGTAAGCTTTCTGATTCGCTCGACTCTTGGAAACGGTCTAATAAACCTTGGAGCTAACTTTCCCTTACTTCCAAAGCCAACCATCTCGATCGACCTTGAATTCCTTCTCTTCTGGTTCTAGCTTATGGATGATCTTGATAAGCTTTGTATCACGCTTCTGGCTTTCGCCAATCCTTTCAATGAGAGTAGGTCTTATCGATAAGCTCGCCAACATCTCAAGCTCTAATTCACACCGAGGCCTAAAATAAAATCCTGCCAAATACTCGTGGTGCTTCCATTCCGAAAACATCGCTCCTAAACTTGTGTTTCTTCGTCTCAACGCATCAGCCACTGCGTTACCTTTAGCAGGTTCATAAGCTATTCCTAAAACATACAATGCCTGAAACTCTAACCACCGTTGCTACCGAAGATTCAAATCCTTCTGGGAGATAAAATACTTCAATGACTTGGGATCCGTAATCAACTCGAATCGAACTCCAAATGGGTATTGTCTCCCTATCCTCAGAGCAAGCACGATCGCTTCCAATACCAAATCATGAGTTGGATAACTCCTCTTGGCTGGCTTCAGCTGTCGACCCGCATAGGCCATAACTCTATCCCTCGCTACTCTCGGCTGGTGAAATCCCATTGCCAAATCCGTCTGAGAAAACACCTTGGCTTCGTAAAGCTGATCAAACAAGGCACCTATCCTCGGTAATGGATACTTGTTTCTCTTAGTCACCTTGTTCAGCTCACAATGATCCACACACAATCTCAAAGATGCATCAGCCTTGGTTGCAAACAAAATTGGTGCGCCCTATTCGGACAAGCTTCTCCGAATGAATCCATTCCAAAAAGGTATCGTATTTGCACCTATAACTCTTGTTGTTCCTTAGGTGCCATCCTCCTAAGAGGCATAATGGTAGGTCTAATACCCTCAACCAAATCGATCTTGAATCTCAATTTCACGATGCAGCAACAACCTTTTGACCTCGTCAAAGGCAACATCAAACTCATTAGCGATCAGCACAAATGACAAGTCTCCCCATGGAATTACAAGCGAATATAAATAGTTTGCGAAGACCCCGTCTGCTGGCTTACATCTAATCACAACCATTCGCCCTTCCACATTCCCGACTGTCACCTATAGCTTCTTGCAATCCACTTTTTCCACACACCTCTTGAGCCAACCCATACCCAGTATGATCCCAAACCCGGAGAAGTTCAAAGCAAAGAAATCACACACAAAGGAGCAACCATGACTTGATAACAATAGACCACGACAAATCATACACAATCTGGACGAACCCCTTACTTGATTAGTCACCACTGATGGTCAAACACAAATCTCAGGTTCCAAACCCAGGTGGTACACAAGCTCTTAATCCATGAAAGAATGTGATTCCCCAGTATCAATAAGCGAACAAAACATTTCAAATGGAAAGAGCACCTTGAATGACAATGCTTTTCCCTTTCTCCTCCGCCGTAGGATCCCTCGAAGAAGATGGAACCACTTCCAAAGCATATGCCTTCACAATCTGCTTTCCCTTCGGTGGTTCTGGACAATCCTTCTTTTCATGCCAAGAATTTCCACAATTAAAGCACTTTCTTTCACCTTTCGAATCCTTGCAATCCCTGGAAAAATGGCCTTTCTACTGGTAGTTAAAGCAAACCACTTCGCTTTTTGGATTTTTCTGGCCCTCCTTTCCTTTTTGCTGTTGTTGCTTCCTCTTCTTCTTATTATCATCCTTTTGCGGTTTCGGTTCTTCCTTAGCTGCAACAACAATCTCTTACTTGGGAAACAAACTCTTGTGCCTTAAAGCTTTCTCCATGATCTTCTCATAAGTATCATCCAAATGATCAACTAGTTGATTCCCCAGATACTTATCCAAGCCCATCACGAACTTATCGTTCTTTTGATAAGGAGTATCGACATATGAACGAGCATACTTCGACAAAGCTTCGAAGTCAGAAACATACTCTGGCATTAGCCTACCATTCTGCTTCAGCTAAACAAAACTCTTGAACAGAACAGACTTCTGAATGGTATAGATAATCCTCGTCTCAAACTTGACTTAGAATTTCTCCCATGAAATATCGTCTTCTGAAGTTTCTAGAATGATAGAGTTCCACCAATCCTTAGCTCTACCCGGTAGCTGTCTCGATGCAAGCAATGCAAGCTTCCTCTTAATCGGACCATCAATGCCTAAGTCTCCGAAAATCCAAATGCAAGTATCAAGCCACCCTTGAATCTCTTCAATCGCCTCTGTCCCTTTGAACGACTTTCCTTCTCGAGTAGTAAAGTCTTTGCATAGCTTCACGAAGTCCACAACCTTAGGCATTTGCACCTAAACCCCTTTACCTACCGCAACTGTCTCTAAAGAGGGGTCCCTTCCCGTGATCGTTGCCATCATGGCCTCGAACATAGCTGAGTAATCTGGTATACCGCCATTTCCCCTCCAAGCACAGTCCCCTCCCTAGCAGTATGTATAGCCGTTCGACGAGTCATTCTAAATATGAAAAGTAGAATGATTAATCCACATATGAGAAAAACTACAAATGGAATTCAAGCGCTACTATACTATACACTATAATATAGTATACATCCATCAGAAATCTACAATTACGTCTCTCATACATCGTTTTCGATCTTTGGCTAAAATCGATTAACCTCACTCTCTTACCAAATGCGATGATCACCCACAACTCCTGCACTTAACAAGAGGAATAATACGCTAAAAAGACGTGCCAGGAAGCTATGGATGATCATCAAGGTAAGATAACACAAACAGAACCTATCGTATAACCCGAAGTGCAAAGATAAAATATAATAGAACATATACAACATGCAATAATAGTTAAGCAAAATTGAGCAGAATCTTAAACCTTTTTCATATCACCATGAAAACATCCATACAACATTTGATTACTCTATAAGTGTCTGTATAAATTGCCTCACTATAAGTCACTTAGAGAATACGTCAACATAACAACGAAAAAACAACAAATAGTAGATAGTACGAAATAATACGTCAGCCTCCTGCTCGTCATCACTCTACAGCATCGTCCTCATCAAGATCTACTACCTGCTACTTAGTCTGCCCATCCAAAACATGGATGAATAGCCCAAGGTAATAAGAGGGAAGCATAAAACCTTGAGTCAGACAATAGTCTTAATGTGCGATAAAAAAATTATCTAACATCATCAATAAAGTATATGAGAAATAGGTAGTTCTATCAACTAATCTAACAACTCAATAACAGAGAAGAAACCTAAATCGTCTCGCCCATATCTGACAGTGATAGCCTTTACAACAATCAATAAAAACCACGCAGTAACAGACATAGCAACTAATTATCCCGTATAGACCATCCTAATCGAGATCGACATCTCCCAAACACATGCCCCGAAGGCCTAAACCAACATCATAAAAGCACCCAAAAGATATCTCCTACAACGTTGGATAATTACACAAGACGATATAAGCAAAACAAGCATCATCCATGACTTTGGCTATCACCGCCAAAGCTGCCTTGAGACTATCGTCAATCGTATGACTGACTAATTTATGCCATCGTGATTCGTATGTTTGTCTTCCCAGAAGACAACTAAGCCCATCGTGACTGCCCAAAGTACTTGACTAGTCCAACTAGCCTTTAGGCGTCCCTATTATACCCCTGCTTTGAGTCTGCTAGAACCTCCGATTAACGATAATTCCTTTGCCTCCAATATCTCTAGTCTTCATCACTGACGACTATTCACAAGGTCAGATACCATATCGAGCAACCATTATCCATGAGCTCAAATATACTTGAGTCGTTTGCACATTCGTTGCATTTCGTCGATCAACGAACACTTCAGATCACTTTGAATATTCCTCCTTGAATTCATTTCGAAGCCATGTTCGTTCTCGAACCAAAAAAATCATCACTTTTGGTCAACATTCAAATTATAGCACTTCAGCCTTTCCGCTATGAAAAACATACTATAACGCTTAAATTCCCATCCACGACTTTTGTTAAACGCTGTAGTATCTTCTACCCGATCCATAAAAAACGACCCATAGCCAAAAACGACCCATCTTGCACCAAATTAAACCGACCTGACTTTGGATGGCCCAACGAGCACCACATACCAACGGCCGACGACCCGATGGCACCAACGACCCATCCACTTCTTGAGCAACAAGCCATAAAACTCGAAGGATCCATGACCCAACTAAAATGACTCGACTTCGATTCATCAACAAATGATTACGACGATGCACGCACTCATCCAAATCGGCTAATTCAATCACCAATGCTTCATGCAATCATCAAACAACACTTGCACAATAATTAATCATCATACAATCATATGAAAATTACCAAATCATGATAAATAAATGAATAAACAAAATAGTAGATCTTAACTTGCATAAACATATGAATTAGCATAAAAATTACTGATTTAAGTTGCTAGATTAGATGCTATGGTGATTCGAATGAAAATACACTTGCCATGATGTTGATCTAGGTGAAAACAACTTGAAATGATGAAAATAAGATCAAACAACCCATGTACTTGCTTGAATTCATGTAAGAGATGCTTATCACTCACCAAATCTTCAAACAAATGTGAAATCACTAAATTCCCAATCTATACAGCGAAGAATGAGCTTCAAACCTCTTAATTTGATGCGATCTCCCTTCACTTGATGTAGATCTAGCTTTGCTTGACGTAGATCTTCAATCTTCTTGCGTAGATCTAGAATTTTAATGGAGGAAAAATGTATTTGATTGAGCAAGGAGGATCGCCAGCTCAACCAAATGAGAGAATGAAGAAAGTAAACTATTCTCCATGCCTCTACCACTATTTATAGCCTCCAACCAGCCCACTAAATGGGGCCACACCAATTCAGCCTATTAATAACTAGCCAAACCTGCTCAGAAATTTTGTAGCACTAAAATAACGATTTCTCCTAAACCGTTGAACCAAATCTTTAGTGTAACCACTTTATGGAATTGGAAACATCATTACCTTTTTAATGAAATCAATCTCAGCACCTGATTAGATACCAGTCAAAAATTTCGCCCTGTACAAAACTGGAAGGGACAAAATGGGCATAAATAAAATTGATAAAAATTATGGACATGTCTCACATCCCCATAACCAACATATCAAAATATGAGAATGATCCAACCCTCAGGGAATAAAATAAAAATATTTTATGATCCTCCGATAGGTAAAATGTGGGACGCTACAAAAAATGACACAAAAATAAACTGATATAAATAGATTTTCATCTCCTTATTGTTAGCCCCATTTTGTTTTCTTATTTGTAAATATGCCATTATTTCTTTTCAATATTAGCAGGAGGAATTTATTATTTTCTGGGACTGCTTCAAAAAATCAACCATTCTCGGTAGACTATTTAAACTTCATTTGTTGAACAAACTACAAACAAAAATCCAAAAAGATCTTTCACTTTGGCACGTACATTTTCTCTTATTATTTGAATATTTAACCCAATGGTAGAAAAGATCAGCTTCCTCGTTTAGTGACAATTTATAGACATTTAGGGGTATGATTATCTAATCCTTCTGCTATAAATATGTTGATGTTGATTTAAGAAGTTTGCTTCCCCTTAATGGCAATGAAAACATATTAGCATTTATCCTATCTTCTTTTGCGGCTTCAGCATTATCGAACTTTATTTTTTGACTCCCTATTCATTATATCCTAACTCATTATTCATATTTCTATTCAAACTTTGAGCAGCGTAAGAAGCTGATCTTTGTTGTTGGCTATTAGGAGTGACATATTCTTGTGCATAACTACAATTTTGCTAAAAAGACATATGTTGAGAGTAATTTGAATTTTAGTAGTTTCTATAATGCTTTGAACTCTGTTGAGAATTGTAGAAATTTTAATTTTGTGGAGATTGATATGAATTATACTTTGATTGGAATGATATTGTTTGGATTTTGCTGAAATGGAAACGGGTTTTGATTGTGTGTGTAGGAATATGATATTCAAACATGAGTTGTGAAACAGAATTTTCTTTTTGATGTTTTAATCTTATTGATATTAGGTGTAGTTTTGTATTGAAGATAGTATGAAAATTAAAGACTTTTGTGTAAGTTAATGAAAATGAATATTGGTTTAAATACAAAATAAGGAGGAAAGAAAGGGAGGGGGACAACTGTAATGAACCGTATTTTAACAATTGGGTATTTAAATATTTCATTTAAATATTGAATATTAATTGTTCAATTGATGGTTCCAAAAGGTGATTTTTCACAAACGATCGAATCGAGACTCGAGACTAATTCCGTTGAGTTCGTTACATTAGTAGAAATTATAAGTATCTCTATATTTCAAGTTTAGACCATTTGTGGTCATAATGATCTTGATATACGCGTAAAATTATCGTTTCGAGCAACATCCTCGGATTTTGATAAAACTTATACCATCGAAACTATATCGTTGTAGTGATGCATGTTTTAAAGTTTCGTAGCGAATGGACTTGTCGTTTGATCATGCGGAAATAAAACGTGCACATCGATTTGGTTTGAAATTAAAATAAGAGTAAGTGAATTAAATAATAAAATATTATTGGATGCCCAAATCTATAGTAACTACCCCTTTCCTCTTCATTTCGTGGCTACTTTTACATTTCGTTAATGACCTCTTCTTCATACCTTTCAAAAATTAAAATAAAATCATCCCCTTCACAATAAATTACGAGATTATATTCGTTGGATTCACATCCAATTCTTTACAAACCTAATTCGTTTCATAACCCGCTATCACTATTTTGCAAATCGTCCCTCAAGGCAGTTGAATAGGGTTCAAATTGCATGTGTTTTAGTCAACAAGGAGGCATGAGGTCGACTGCAATGGGTTCATGGTGCGAAGAGGTAGCTTCGACCAAGGTAAGGGGAGGAGAGATTCACCATGGATTATTGTGTCCTCATTGATGTCGTTGTTTTTCCTGTAGATGTCATGGCTCGAACGCGATCTTGCATAGGGCATCGGAGAGAAGGATTTTGGTATAGACATGTCTAGTTCGTGAAGAAAAGATCGTTGGAACAATTTGTTTCTGATTCTAGCTTTGTATCACTCCGATTACACGCATACGAGAGTGGGTGCTTTGTGCGGCCTGTGTGTTTTAGCAAAGAAGATGGATTAAGGCTTTATCATGGTGGTTAGTGAATGGTTACTTTGTTAATTTAATTGCTCAAATAACCATTTTTTATACCTTTTGCGTACGATATCAAATTTGGATGTGGTTTCGTATTTTGGACTCGTATTGATGATCTCTATGTTCTAGAGATGGTTTGGGATGATTTCAATAAGGTGAGTGATATTATCTCTCACTGTATTATAACTGTTCGTATAGTATAGTTTTATCATTTTAAACTGATTGTTAATTATAAAACATAATATTTTGGATAGTTGAACCTGATAAATAAATAATAATAAAATTAAATAGTGATTTAAGTAGATTTAACCTGATTGTCACATTTTTACCTCATTGCATGCTATTACATGTTATTACGCTCTATTTTGACTATATTGTTAAATACAAGTAATCTGAACACTTATTTCAATTTGATTGGTATAAATGGATTCTAGTTGATGTATTACCTCTATTATGGATGCTTATATGCTAATTTAGGGATTTGGATGACTATTGGTTGCATGGTGGAATTGTTTGCTTAGTTTAGATTAAAATATCATTCTTAGGCAACCTAGTATGAGGAACATCTAGTTCATAAGGGTTTAATTCTTATCGACCGAACGCACAAGTGGGTATGTACTGATTAAGTGCACACGGATGGTAAACTTGAATCGATAAGATAAAATCTCAAAGAAGCTTCAGAGCGCATGGATGGACTCGACGACGGAGCAATATTGGCGTTTGGCGACGGATTCAAAGATGGACCGACTAGAGCTTGATGGCCAACCAGAAGATAGAGGATGAACTTGGCGACGAGCTGGATTTAGTGACAAGATGGACTTCGCAACGAATGGCGGACATTTTCCTTGGATGGGTATTTAACTAATTATGGTTATAGACATGATCTGGTGGTCGCTATCGATTACTATTGTTGTTAGGGCTATCAATGGGTCATGTTGG
The DNA here is from genome assembly GCA_030737875.1 of Allium sativum. Classification (NCBI taxonomy): domain Eukaryota; kingdom Viridiplantae; phylum Streptophyta; class Magnoliopsida; order Asparagales; family Amaryllidaceae; genus Allium; species Allium sativum. The sequence continues at coordinate 267,615,707 of CM060922.1, read as the reverse complement.
GTCAGGTTCAGGTTGGGTCAAGTCGAGTTTGGGGTGATTTATCATGGGTCGGGTCAACCTATTTATTAAATGGGTCATTTTTTTCCAACACTAAGCCAACCCGTTTATAAACGGGTTGTCCCGACCCGTGTAACCCGTTTTAACTAAACGAGTCATGTCAGATCGTGTCGGGTTAGGATTACCCGTTTGACCTATTGGCAAATATTGTCTATAATATAAATAGCGAAAGAACCAAACCAACCAACAAGTGGTACTATTCTATAATAACCAGCAGGCAAAAAGTTACAAAATCACCAATGGGAAACAAGTTACAAAATCACCAAAAGGTAGCACATATATAAAGTATGAAATCATCATATCCAAAAATCATTCTCCATATATAAGAATATATGAGCATACTATATAGATAAAAGACTAACAGTATGGAAGAGATACAGTTGTTATAATTAAAATATAACTAACATCATACAAGAATAAATTTGTAAAATATAACAACTTGCACAAGAATATATGCGCATACTGATTACTGCATACATAAAAGACTAACATTAACAACATACACAAAAGACTAATAGTATGGAAGAGATACAACATATAATCAGGTTTGGCGAGTCAAAATCAAGTTAGCGGGTCAACCCTAAACCCACCCGTTTATAAATGGGTCAAATTCAGGTTGACCTAAAAATGACCCGCCAACTAAATGGGTCGAGTTAGCCTGCTGATCCGTGCGGGTTTCGGTTCGTGTAGGAAATGACAGCCTTGATTGTTGTTGAATATTTTGGTCAATTTGACATCGACAATGATGCTATTTCAAGGAGCAAGATATGAAGGTTCATTCAATAGTGGTTACAATATGATGGCTTCGATCTGTGGCTTTGACTTGAGGCAAGGATGTGGTGCTTCTATGCAGTGATGCGTCATTCTACAAAGATGATTCAAGGATGGATAGCAAAGTTGATACGATGGATTTCTTTTCTCCGAGATAGAGAAAAGACAACATTACGTTGTATCGAGTTAACAGTCGAAGAAAGAGAGATGGGAAATGCGGGATGATATCTTATGACATATAATGACCGTCAGGGATAATTCCCATATTGTCATGACTTCGAATGGTAGACTTTCGAATAGTCAAGTGATGGATTCTATTGTGGAGAACGTGTGCAAAGGGATCATTAATAATACAAGGTTTTAGGGGTTACTCGTAAAGAGGGGGTAGTGGGTGTGATGATCATGTGAACCATATGGGTTCTTATTTTAACCAGACGGGTCCTCTGGGTCTCCAACGATAGGAGTCTTATGGCATTCACTTGAACCTATGGAGGGTCCTTACCTTTGGGTGTATACATAGGTATAACCTAGGTCCTAGTCGGCTGAGTGGCATGGATTCGAGTATCATGGAAACCGAGCGTTATCGTATATCCAATGCACTGAGTGAGTGAATGTGAGGATGGATGCTATGATTGTTTATTTGTTTATCTTCATTGGCACTTAGACATCTATCACACCCTCTTTATATGATGTTAATCATAGTGTAGCATATATCGAATGTTATGTGCTAACTCTATGGATGCAGGGTAGAATTGATTCTTCATACCCTTCATGCCATATACATACTATTACAACTTTTATAGTACTTCCAGATTTGTTTATTGCTCACACCAACTTTTTGTATGATCCAATGTTTTATTTCCCTCTTATTACCTTAGGTGCTCATCGATGATGTTGATGAGCGGACCAGATGACATGTATGAGTATTATTTGGAGTTGCATAAGTGGATTCGCAGAAGGCGAGGTTTCATACATTTATACCTGTATCATTATTGTTTATTCCGCTGTGTGACACTGTGGAGCCTTGACAGTGTTATTTGTTCTATTAGAGACGGTGTATCAGTTGAGTTTATTTATTTCATATATATAAACTCTATTATTGTTCTATATAACTGTATGAGCCTGTACACTCTGATTATTTGGTTTATATAGTTGTTACTGTCTCGTTTATTCTATATATGTGATCTGATTATTATATGTTATCCGATGTGCTATGAGATATACGATAGGTAACGTGATTGTGTTTATATTATGTTCACTTCTTTCTCTTCTCTTCTATTTTCTTCTTACCTTTTCCCATTTCTCTTCTTTTCTACTATTTCTTTCTCTTGGCGATCGCTTTACATTGATTGGGTGCTTGTATAGTGCGAATTTTTAGTTCTAAGCACTGATGGTGTATGGCTGGTCGTCACATTTGGTATTAGAGCTTAGGTTACATTGTTTAACCTAAGCAGTACTGAATTCGAGAGTTAATATATACGGCGAGTATGTATTTGTGTATATTTTGGTTTTCAAATCTATATATTAATTTTATATATATAGTATGGGTTGTTTTGCACACAAGTGCCTTCGGAATTGTTTTTCCTATTAATGATTGATTGCCCTATCTGAGACGATCAAGCGATTGAGAAACACTTCTAAGTACTCCTTCTCTGGAGTTGAGAGTCAGGCAGAATCAAGAACTACTAGCCTTGATTTACAACTTTTGTTTCAGTAATGGTACAATCCATTATCTAAAATGCCCTGAAATCTCTAGTTGGTTATGGCGCTCAAGTGCGATGAGTCGACTATGTCATGTTGTGTAGGTGCTTATGTACCCATGTGGTATACCGTTCCCTGGAATAGATTCGACTATTGTGGTGTGAGGGATATTTGGTTCTCACGGGGGTTTCTTCAGCAACTTTGAGTTAGAATTGAATGAATTAGGTGATTACTCCTAAGAAACTACAATGAATTGGTCTAGGGCCTTTATCATTTCGAGTTCTCGATATCGATTCGCTCGAGACTAGCTCATGATTTGTTTCGAAGAGGTTTTGCATCGACTTCTTAGGAGTCAATGAGAAGTTTTCCGATTAAGGAGATGTGTCAGGGAGTGTAATCAAATTCGAAGTGATATCATAGAACGATTTATTCACTCCTTTGTCACTTCGGAGTTTGGAGTTTGTGGTTGGGTTGGGCGATCAACTCGAAGGATGGTGATTTCATTCTGAGTGAATGATAGTTTGGAGGAGTTGATCGAGTAAGCTCGCGATATTTGAGCTTACGCCTAGTATAGAAGTTTGTTTTACTTAGTTGGGACAAATCGTGGAGACGTATATGTTAATTGTCATTTTTGTTCCGTCAAGTGCTCCCTCAATGAAGCAGGGAATAACAATGTCATCGTTTAATATATATATTCCCATTAATGGCATTTCCATATGTGTTTTGGTTTGGTGTCACGATTTCTTCATTCCATTTGATCATCCGATTCGATGGATGGAACGAGAATGGGACTCGCGACTCTCTCTTGATTGTGACTTGCCGTGTTGAGGGCTCAGTTAGATTATATATGTGTGCAAGATTCCATGTTTGGTCGCCAAAACTTAATATAGTGGGTGACTACAGCATCCATAGCGATTAATTTCGGGCCTCGAGGTGGGGGAGTTTATGACTTAGTTAATCTATATTTGGCAGTATACGGGGCTTGTCAAAACTTAAATTCATCTAGTCATGGTTGCAAGTTTTCTAAATTGGTTTCCTGTTATTGATTGTTGAACTTAACTGGACTCAATCTTTGGGTCCAATAATCCAATTATTAGGAGGATATGGAACATAGGTGGTAGTGAGAGACAGTTGGTGATGATAGTAGGATAGTACAAGCTCTTCAGTAGTGAGTCATCTTCAATTTAGTGATAGTGGGATGAGACTTAGAACTTCAGTAGAGAGTCACTTACGATTGGACGATAGCAGACTGAGGCAGATCTCCAGCAGCGAGTAGTTACCTGAGCTTGTAGCTTGAGAGTATTAGGACACATTCGATGAGGTGACCAGATTGCCACCATGTTCGATTCGAGTTCCGTATCGATCTAGTTATGGGAGTTCTTTCGGTTGGGAATCCCGAGGGGATTTTACCAATTGTGAGTAGTTGGTTGGAGTATGCCGATTACAGCGTTTTATACGCTACTTTGATCATGATTGGTTGGTTGGGCAATTGGGCTAACCAATAAGTCGTCATATTTTGTCGATTTCTCAGATCGCGTTCCGAGATATCACTAAGAGGAATTTCACTTGTGCTATTCGATTTTATTTTCATTTTCCTATGGGCGGAAAGAAAGCACAGTTCAAGAGTTGATGGTGGTGTGATTGTTGAGAAACACCATTTGTTGGCCAGTTTGTTGGAATTTCACTTTTTGGTGAGAAAAGTGAAGCGCTTGGGTCATAATGTCTCGAATAGGATGTCGCTATGAGTTCAAAAAGAGTTTGGATGGTTTGGGATGGATTTGACCCATGAGTGTGTCGATTTCTCGTTTAGAGTAGGAACGAGAGGGTAATAGTTCTCACTTGGTTGTGTAGGTTGTTTTAAGGCGATTTGTTTCCAAATGAAAGGTTGTTGCATATTAATCGACAATCAAAATCGCATAAGGCATATTCGACTCATGATTTGGAGTCAATAGCGATAGTGTTTGTTTTGGTGAGTTAGCAGCACTATTTATTAACAAAAGGGCAGAGTTGGTGGTGACGCTGCATCATCGGGATTTCTCTTCCCGAGAAGTATCTCAACCTTTTCTAGTGGCAATGGCTAGTATTCTTGGCCTCCTACATGTATGAGATTTCCTATAAGAACATATAGGAAATGTAGTTGTTTGGGTGTGTCGAGTTAGAGATGTACCAGTTCGGAAGCGATATTTGTTAATGTACGTTGCTTGTGTTTATTACTGGTTACGACCTCATAACTTGAGGAGAGGTAGTATGGACTCGACCGTAATGGTTGGTTCCATATGGAATGAGTTTTTCTTGTTTCTAGCATCATGACAAGGGGTTGATAACGCTTTTTTATATAATAAATGCGATGTTAGCTTCATATAGCTAAATGGGATGTATCGAATAGTGTTCTATTCCTATTCGAGATTCCTAAATGGATGCGGGAATAGTTGTCAATGGTTTCCATCGATAGGTTTCCATGAAAATTAGGAATAGTATGATAGTGCTTGAGTGATACTAGATTTATTGACGAGAGATGTTAGACTACTAGTCTTTGTTTTCGAAATGGCAACCAAGTTGTCAAGTCATATATGGATTGAATTTAATATTCGATGTGTCCTATTAGTTAGGTTAGTATCCTGCATGCTAGGGTAGGTATAATGTTATTTTCCATGATTGTTATTGCTTTGCTTATCCATACTTAATTATGATGTCTGCATGTTTGCTTATATTTATATAATTGTTAGGAGTGCAGGATAATTATATTGTTGTATCGTTTGTTTATTCGAAGTAAAATCCATACATGACTTGTCATACTTATGTTACATAAATTTAATTTATTTAACATGTTTATTCCATTATTGCTATTTCTATTATCATGTCTAATCCTCTTTGTTGAGTACATGCTCAGGTACAAAGAAGCAAGAATTGATTTTTTGGATGCTAATTCGTTTTTATTTGCATTTGAATTCTAAGATTACTTAAAAAGAGGTATGTAGTAGATGTAGAGTTGTGTTTTTTTCATTTGGTGCATTTGTGTGATTTTTACCCCATGTATGGGTAGCCACTTTTGGGCTTTTGTTGGGATGAGCCTTGCATAACGATTTGGGATTTTTTCATATCAAGCCATACATGGGAGATGTTATCGAAATTTTTCATGAAGTTTTCCACGTTTGGAAAGAAATTCAATAGGCGATGCTAAGTTGAAATGTCTTCCAAATAGTAAGTTGTCAATGTTATTTTCCGACATCGGGTTGTTCAAAAAATAAGTATGCAACTTAGGCGTTTGGCTTGGCCGCATCGATCCTGAGTTTGATGGTGGTTATGCTAAGAAATGGGAACGTCGACTGCATGCCAAATTCTAAGTTGATTTCCTTTTTTATAGTCGCTTGAATGGTTGTTGTTGTTAAGGGCGTTAAGTGACAGTTTATCTTGAGTCGTCACTTAGTCGAGAGCGTTGGGTTGCATTGTTTTGTCTTTGAGGATTTCAAGGACGAAATCCTTTAAGGATGAAAGAATGAAATGATCCATATTTTAACGATTGGATATTTAAATATTGATCGTTAATTATTCAATTGACAGTTCCAAAAGGAGATTTTTCACAAATGATCGCATCGGGACTTGAATCTAGTTCCGTTGAGTTCATATGGTTCGTTACATTAATGAAAAGTACAAAAATAGCTATATTTCAAGTTTGGGTCATTTGGTGGTCATAATGATCTTGATATACTCGTAAAATTATCGCTTCGAGCAACATTCTTGGAAAACAAAACTTGTTCCATCAAAATTATATTGTTGTAGCAATACAAACTGTCAATTTTCATGGTGAAGGACTTGTCGTTTGGTCATGCGGAAATAAAACGCGCACATCGATTTGGTTTGAAATCAAAATGAGATTAAGTGAATTAAATAATAATATATTATTGGTTACCTAGATCTACAGTAACTACCCTTTCCTCTTAATTTCATGGCTATTGTTACATTGTGTTAATGTCCACTTCTTCATACCTTTCAAAAATTAAAATAAAATCATCCCTTTCACAAGAAATTACGTGATTATATTTGTTGGATTCGCGATCCAATTCGCTACAAACCTAATTTATTTCATAACCCATGATCACTATTTTGCAAATTGTCCCTCAAGGTAGTTGAATAGGGTTCAACATTGCATGTGTTTTAGTCAACAAGGAGGCATAAGTTGATTGCCATGGGTTTGTGGTGCGAAAAAGGTAGCTTCGACCAAGGTAAGGGGAGGTGCGGTTCACCACGGGTGATTGTGTTCCCATTGAAGTCGTTGTTTTCCTATAGATGTCATGAACTGAATGCACTTTTGCATAGGTCATCGGAGAGGAGGATTTTGGTATAGGCATGTCCAGTTTTAGAGATGGTTTAGGCTGATTTGGCTAAGGTGTATGATATTATCTCTTACCGGATTGCAATTGTTTGTATAGTATAGTTTTATCATTTTAAACCGATTGTTAATTATAAAACATAATATTTAGGATAGTTGAACCTAGTAAATAATTAATAAAAATATTAAATAGTGATTTAAGTAGATTTAACCGATTGTCACATTTTTACCTGGTTGCGCGCACTATTTACCCGTTTACGTGCTATTACCCGCTATTTTGGCTATATTGTTAGACATGGGTAGTCTTAACAATTATTTCACATTAATAGTTTTATATTGGTTCTATTTGATGTATTACTTCTATTATGGATGCTTGTATGCTAGTTTAGGGGTTTGGATGGCTACTGGTTGCATGGTTGAATTGTTTGCTTAGTTTGATTTAAACGTCATTCGTAGGCGACCTAGTATGAGGAATATCTCATTTATAAGGGTTTGGTGCTTATCGATCGAATTCACAAGTGGGTGTATACTAATTGAGCATACAAGGATGATAAACTAGAATGAATGAGATAAATTTTCGAAGAAGCTTTAGAGCGCATGGATGAACTCAACGACGGAGTAGCATTCGGGCTTGATGACGGATTCAAAGATGGAGCGGCGCTGGAACTTGATGGCCAACCAAAAGACGAAGGATGGACTTGGTGATGATCTGGACTTAGTGACGAGCTGGACTTCGCAACGAATGTCGGACATTTTTCTTACATAAGTATTTAACCAATTTTGGTTAAAGATGTGATCTAGGTAGTCGTTATCGATTGCTATGAAGTGGTCGATATCGGTTACTATTGTTGTTGACCATTTTAGTCAATTTCACATCGATGACGATGTGACTTCGAGGAGAAGGATATGATGGTTCGTTGATAGTGGTTTCGATACGATGGTTCTTCAATCAGTGGCTTTGACTTGAGGTGAGGATGTGATGCTTCTATGCAGTGATGCGTCATTCGACGACGATGATTTCAGGATGGAGAGCAAGGCTAATGCGATGGGTTTCTTTTCTTCAAGATGTAGAAAAGACGACATTAGGTCGTATTGAGTTGAATGTGGATAAAGAGAGATGGGAAACGCGGGATGATATCCTACGACATACGATGATAGCCGAGATAGTTCCCATATTTTTACGAATTCAGATGGGAGTCTTTTGGACAGTCTAGTGATGGATTCTGCCGTGGAGAACATGTGCAAAGGGATTATCGATAATGCAAGGTTTTAGCGGTTACTCGTTAAGAGGGGGTAGTGGATGTGATGACCATTTGATCCAGATGGGTCCTTTGAGTCTCCACTGATAGGCGACTTATGACATTCACCTGGACCTACGGGGAGTCCTTGCCTATGGAGAGTACAAGTGGGTATAACCTAGGTCCTAGACGACTGAGTGGCATGGATTTGAGTATCATGGAAGCCGAGCGTTATTGTATATCCAATGCACTGAGTGAGTGAAAGTGAGAATGAATTATGAATGCTATAGATGTTTATTTATTTATCATCATTAGTTTTTAGAGATCTATCACATCCTTTTTATACGATGTTGACCATAGTGTAGCATATATAGACTGTCATGTGCTAACTCTGTGGATGCAACGGCAAGGTAGTTATGATTCTTCATACCCTCCATGCCATATACATACTATTACGACATTTACAGTACTCTGATATTTGTTTATTGCTCACACTAGACTTTTTATCTAACCAAAGTTTTATTTTCCTCTTATTACCTTGGGTGATTATCGATGATGTTGATGAGCAGACCAGATGATAGGTATGAGTATTATATGGACCTGCACAGGTGGATTCACAGAAGGCCAAGTTTTATATATTTAAATCTGTATCATTATTGCTTATTCCGTTGTGTGATACTATGGATACTTGACAGTGTTATGTTAGAGATGGTGTATCAGTTGAGTTTATTTATCTCATGTATAAACTCTATTACTGTTCTGAATAACTGTTCGAGCCTGTATACTCTGATTATTCGGTTTATACAGTTGTTACTGTCTCGTTTGTTTTATATTTGTGATTTTATTATTATATGTTATCTAATGCACTGTGAGTTACACGACAGGTTCTATGATTGTGTTTATATTCTGTACTTTTCTTTCTCTTCTATTTCCTTCTTCCCTTTTCTCTTTTCTCTTATTTTTTATTTTTTTCTATCTCTTGATGATCACCTTACATCGATTGAGTGGTTGTACAATGCCAATTAGTAGTTCTAAGCATTAATGGTGTATGGCTGGCCGTCATAACAATGGCCAAAAATTGATCGTTTCCCTTGACCAACTAAAGAATAATGAACAATTTTTCGACCGTTACCTCATTGACGATATAGTCGACCAAATTATAGATTATTGCCAGCTAATGATTGATTGTCAAAGTACCCCGAACGTTGGGAATGCTCTATTTGCAAGAGGAGCACATGCCTTGGGATAATACGACCCTTCCTATCAAGTTTTAATAGTTATTCATGGTTGCACCTCCATCAACACCACCTATGACTTCAAGACCCGTACGCTTAGCAAGACAAAGGTTAGTTAGGTAATGTGTATTTTAAATTGTATTTTCAGTTTTGAGTTTTCAAAGTACATTAAAATAAATAAAATGAGTTGAGGGACGATGGAGGGAATAAAAGGAAGATGGAGGGGACAACGAAGGGGATGGAAGGGCGATGTAAGGATAAAGTATCTCTAATTCTTCCGTTACTTACCAAAACGCAAAAAAAAAAAGTTGTTTTTTATTTTGTGTGGTAACTTTGTTTTCTAAAACTAACATTTATCAATATGAACACGTATCATTCGCACATTTGTATAGGTAAAAACCCAAAATTGATAAGGGTAACCAAACAACACCTTATGAATATGATTGCACAAATTATAATTAAATAGATTATAAGCAACACCCACTGAAAGAAGATATTATCATGGGTGGAAGAAATAAGTAAACTATGATTAAATCAAAGTTAGCTTAGAGTAAACGTGAAATATTGAACTTTACTAGGCTTAAGTATTATATTTCGTATTTTTTAGAAACATCAAACCTTTTTAACTCGACCAGACTATTTATTTAAACTAGAACAAAAAAAGAATCCAGAATTCTCTAACAAATGTACTACAATATTAATGTTATAGTTCACCTATACCACCATATTTGTTTCTGGTTTTCATAAATCTGCTTCGAGAAATTCAAGTAAAGTCTGATATCTTAATGAAAACTATAATATTGAAGCCTGTAAATATATTTCACTAACTTTACCCTAATTACGGTTTACTTATTGTTTACGACCATGCCCAATAAAATCTTTGAACCAAACTAGAATAGAAAATTCAAACTTGCACCCACAGATGGAGTTTAAATGAGAAAGAAAAATTGACTCATACTCAAGAATTCATTTATCAATTATTCACATACAGGTTGGCCGCATATTTCACCAACGGTTATGTCCAAATTAATCCATATACAAACTGAGCTAAAATTTAACTCGTTATAAATTAATCAATTGTTTACATACATAGTGATCGACGCACAAATCAATGAGGAAGTTAATTTATTGCGCATATAAATGGAAGTTTAAAATAGAAGATAAAAGGCTATTAGGATATGGTCATTTGCACTGTTGTCAATGAATGCTTTCGAACACATATAGTGTTATATTCGTATTCACACCTCCAAATCATTTTTCAATATCATTTATCGACACCATGAATACAAACAGATATCTAATGATTATTCTATCCTTCAACGATCGATCAATTAAGAAACATAAATGGAAAATTTTAATTTAATATAAACAATTTTCAATTCCACTGATTATTAAAGTGTTAAAATAAGCAAATATGGTGATAATAGATAGCATGGACCACTTTGTGTGTGTTCATTGGTCCAATTTGGACCATTAGCGATATAGATGCATCAGATGCGTATATGTCATAACGGTCCAAATTGGATCGCTGCCCCCAACGACTCAAATTGTAGCTGTTGGGGCACGATGTGTTTGACGCGTCCGACACATCGTCCCAACGGCTACAATTTGAGCCATTGGAGCAACGGTCTCCTCCCCCCATAAATACTTTCCACCCCTTCATTTCTTCATAATATTCATTCGTCTTCTCTTCATTCTCAATTTTTTTGGGTTAATTCGAGCTTATTTTCAGGTAATTTTTTGCGTCAATATATTCAACATTCGTATGGACAACATATATTTTTTAATATTTTTTGGATTTTTTTTCTAGTTAAATGGCACACTCCTCTATATCTTGTATTGGTGGATCTTCATCCATGCCCATCGCTATCTGAACCATGGAAAGAATAGAGGCTTTCATAGAAATCTGCTTTAATCTCATAGATTTAAAAGGCACTGACATATTTTTGACCGCTATTCAAAGGGAATTTAATCAATGGTTCGACGATGATCTGATGTAGAAACAGATGAAAAAAATGGGATAATCTAAAGAGGGTGTGGACAGCTTGGAACGAACTTCTGCAAATTCCAGACGGTGAATGAGATGATGTTCATGACCGCCTTGAAGGGTCAGACGAATGGTGGAGCAGTCGTGCCGCTTGTACCAGAGGTTCAGGAGAAATCCACATATGAAGTTTCGGGAGCATGATGAGATGTTCGAGGGTTGTATGAGGAAAGACACCTGCGGGTATGAGATTTCTACACTATCACAGTCCTTCACAGCGGCTGATACTGCTATGTATCGTGATATACTAAGTGGAGGGACCCTACCACCAGTTCAGTCTAGACGCGAACAGATGCCGCTCAATACTTCTAGCATATGTACTATTGATCTCCCATTAGTTCAAATGGAGCGTTTCACAGATGAGATGACGTGTAGCTTTACTCTTTTGTCTACCGTTACTGACGTCGAGAAGTAAAAGATTATGGAGATTTTTCGCACCGATTCATCAATCTTGGATACGATGAAGGTACTATCAGATGAAGACTAGCTTGCTTATATAAGTTATAAAGTGAGAATTTTCCGTCGTCGTAAGTTGTGTGTTTTATTTATGCATTTTTTCAGTTTCTGTATTATTAGTTACTGGACTGTTCTGTTTTGTTTACTGTATTATTCTGTTTTAATGATATTGTTCTTCTTTAATGATATTGTTCTGCTTTAATGGTACAGTTCTATTTTAGACATAAATTAATTAAGTTAAAAAACAAAAACAATAATGGTCCGCTAAAATAGTCCGCTTAAAACCACAAATGCATTCTCCGCTTAACTAAATGGTTTACTAAAATACCCTACTTCCGCTTACCGCAAACGCACTTTAATATGCATTTAACTCACTTAATATACATTTAACGCATATATTATAAAATCAAACTTAATTAAAAATTAAAAAATATCTTTTAACGTACTAAAATATACATAATTTAAATTATAATCTTAACAAAAACTGAACGATTTTTTTTGGATATGGATGTCTTAACATCTGTTTCTACATAACTGATTTTTTTAATATCAGATATTAACCTCTTTTCCGAATATAGATGTGAACGGATTTCAAATTTATTGGATATCCATTAATAGATCTAGTCTTGTACATTCATCACAGCATCATTACCATGAACAAATCACCGCTCTCATTATTGTCTATGCTCGTCATCAATTATCATTGATGCACTTCTTCTACATCTCGTATCTATAGGAAAAAGAACATCTACATAGACATCATCTAAATTGTAAAGCGTTCCAATTGCAAACTGATATGAGAGTTACAGTTACCGAGGTACACAATCCACATCAACAAGTCCATCAACCATAGTAGACAATCCATTGTAGCTACAGTGTACTGCCAACATCAACCGATTCATCAAACGTGGCACACTATCTATTGCGACTAACTTTGGCAGTATTCTTTAATCACGATAAGGTGGCTATAGTGTTTGAACACACTGTGTTGTCAAAATCAATGAATCCAACAAAAATGGCAGACACCACATAGTGGTTATAGTGATACTTAAGAGATTTTCTTTACTTACAATAACGCGTCTATAGAGTTTGAACATAGTGTGTTGTCAACATCAACTAGTTTATCAACCGTAGTAGACATTCCATCATGATTACAATATGTTTGAGTAAGTATAGATTTTAAATAGAGGTTTCGCATGTCAAAGAATGTCTTCAGTATAGTTTTCAATAAATTAACTGAAATGAAGTCTTTGTCGCATATAGAGTTAATGCCATCAACGAACTTGTAATTTCTCGACTTCAAAAAGCCACAGATGAACTTTGCATGCTATTGTTCAAAGCATTTGGAGATTCGATAGATGAAAAAGTGTGGATTGAGGATCCATGGAAGTATTCACGAATTTCGTAAAACAGCTGTTCTAGAATTTGGTGATGAATATCTTTGATCCCTGTTCCCTCCTGATATTGATTGATTATTTGCTATAGGAGTTTAATGTGGAATTTTCATGTTTACTAGGAAGCTTGGACAATATGCACTAGAGGCATAAAAACTACTTGGTTGCATTACAGAGCCAATACTCAGGACAACAAAAATGCAACTCTTGTATTGGAAGTTGTTGCATTATTTGATCATTTGTATATACGACATGCTTTTTAAAGTACCAGTCTTCTAATTTAACATTTTGTGATAGTCATTACTACTTATGCAACGATGTTGCACCTTCGTATAACTACAAAAGAGGCGACAAAAATTATACTATGGGTTATTACCTAGTAGATAAAATTTATCCAAAGTGGAAAACTCTTGTGCAAGCATCTAAAAGACCTAATAAAGCTAAAAAGCAATGTTCACGAAACAACAAGAGAGTTTAAGAAAAGATGTTGAACGAGAGTTTGGAGTGCTTCAAGATGGGTCTCATATATTAAGAACTGAGGCGCACTACCATGGCTCTGTAGTGTTATCTGATACCATATATTATTTTATAATTTTACAAATATGGTTGTTGTAACAACCCGCATTCTACGCACCGAAGGATCGTAGAATATTTATTTCTTTCCCATATGAAGTTGTATGGTCATGTAACATTGGGTAACAACCATTTGACTCATTTCCCATGTTCATGATTTTTGTCGATTTTTAAATGACCGTTTTGCCCCTAGCTGATCTTGTTTTGGCCATAACTTTTGATTGAAAAGGAATTTTGATCTGAAACCACTTCCATTAGATTCGTTTGATGGTTTACCTTTCCGTAGAGTGGTCACATGTGAAAAACGGACTTACCGTTTGGGAGATATGGCTGAAATAAGGTTTGGAAGGTGAAAAACTGCTTAACCGGGCCAAATAGGGTGATTAGTGAATAGGCCCATAACCCATTTCGGGATTAGGGTTATGGGGAGGCTGAAAAGGGTTAGAGAATCATTTCATTTCAGTTTTCTAGCCTCCACTTATCTCCAAGAAACCCTAAAAATGGCCTCCAACCTCTAAATCACCTCCAAATCATCTTCTAATCAAGGATTAAGCTTAGCAACATCAAATCAAGGGAGATCTACACCAAATCAACGTTAGAGCTGCTGTTTAGCATTGGGATTCGCATCAAATCAGAGATTTATTTCAGATCTTAGTTTATTTGTGGCTAAGGTGAGTGATTTGCATAGTTCCTCACTAATTATGGCTAATTAAGGGTAACTAGTGTTAATTAGCGAATTTAAATATGGTAAAATTCTGGAAAAATATTTATAAAATTCGAAATGATGTTTTAGATCTCTAATATGAATTTGTGTTAATTTGGTTAAGTTTTTCTAATCACATCATTAGTTTCACCTAAACATGCTTAAGGGGGAAATATGGGGTTTTGGGTATGTTTGATCCATTTTAACCTATCATATTGATGTTTTGATGTTTGTGGTTGATTATGCATGTTGCTATGACTGTATGGTATGCTTTGTGATTGATTAGAATAGGTAGAATGGTCTAAAACGCCGTCGAGTGGCGTAAATTGCTTACTGGAAGAAGTGCAGGAAAACAGACTGATCCGGATCGGAACGGAGGGAGGATCCGATCCGCTCCCATACCTCATTCTTCGATCTATTCGCTCTTCTTGTGGCACGCACCATCCGATCCGACCCGTCTTGTGTTCTCCGACCCGATCCGCCATGGCACCCGACCCGAACCGATGTACTTCGACGAGGCTTGGAAAGAAGAAGCCGATCCGAACCGTGGCACATTGGAGGACTCCGACCCGAACCGATGATGGCAATTGGACATGGAGACTCGATCCGACCTGCTGAGGTGATGATGACCCGATCTGATCCAGCGATAAAGGAGCACTCCGATCCGAACCGAACTGATAACTAGGGGTAGATCCGAACCGATCCGGTGATGACCCATAACCCGAGATGCAAAGGTAGTCCAAATGGGAAGTTAGAGCTCAGGATCCAGTTGGGAACCAATGAGTTCACTTCATGGTTGGGCTTTGCTGCGGGACGTATGCTAAGGAGTTGTCGACGTTCATAACTTCGATTCACCACTGAAAATGGGTGATGGGCTACTTATCAGTGCAGTAGAGTCATTACGACTCGAGGGGCAAGGTGATGGTAGCAAGACTACGTTATCAGTGCAGTAGAGTCATTACGACTCGAGGGGCAAAGTGATGCGTGGTAAGACTATGATCCAGTGCAGTGGGGTCATTGTGACTCCATGGGGCAGAGTGGACATAGTAAAGGATTAGTAAGGCTATGAGCCAGTGCAGTGGGGTCATTGTGACTCCATGGGGCAAAGTGGACATAGCGAAGGATTTGTGGCTATGTATCAGTGCAGTGAAGCCATTTATGACTTCATGGGGCAAAGTGATCATAGCAAGGTATGTTGGGTGATCAAAGTGGTGAATATCGTATGCTTTATGCACTGAGCGAGAGATGTGAGGATGGTTGTTATGCTTGATTGTTTGCCATCACTATGACATGCACACCCCCACCCCGTTATCTTTACACTATTTGAAATGGCACCTTAGAGTGTTGTACAGTATGTAGTGCTAACTCTTTGGTTGCAGGTCCAGGTTCAGGTATGTTTTAGTCTACCTGTTATTGTTCTGTTTAGATGCTTATCGCTCATACCAGGCTTTATGTCTGACCCAGAGTTTTATGTCTCCTCTTATTACTCTGGGTGCTCACACGAGCAAACTAGAGACAGGTTAGCTAGTGATGCGCGAGTAGTTGATTCGGAGGCGAGCAGGAGGCTTCCACGTATGATATATATAGATATTCTCCCTGTGTCGTTGGTGGTCGCTACATGGGCATTAGTAGTGTACCTCCTTTATCTTGCTTTTGAGACAGTTTGAAAAGTTGTAATAATGTTAACTTTGGATCATAAGCTGTACTTGGATTTTCCGCTGCTATGTTAGTTTATTTACAGCTTATACACTGTCTCACCTGTTTTATGTCAAGTATGTTGTTATTATATTTTGTTCCATGCGCTGTGAGACATTTTACAGGTTCCTTGTTAGTTCATTTCCTTCTTCCCTTTCTCCTTCTGACGACCGTCCCGTGCTAACTAGACATGTGTACGGCGCACCTTTGGAGTAAATGTCGGTTGGTGCGGGGCGGGCCATCACAGTTGTCAAAGAAGAACATGGTGGATACAAGTTACAACTTAGAAACTATCCAAACATCGGTGTCGCATTTCAAATAACCTTAAAAGATCCTAATACGTACCTTTGCCTAATACATGCAAAGAACTGACGCTATTCGGGATCCATAAGCTCATCTTTACCTCAGAGAAAATTTAGTAGAGCATTACTAGAAACATATGAAAAGTTAACCCCAATATAGACGATTTAGTTAATTTCTAATTTCTATTCAAGCGTTTCTCTCATTTATCTATTGCACTAAGTAGATGGAGAAGTTGTTGTACGTGTTCTTTGATTGTTTATTGAATGTTAATTAAACCAAGTACTTGTTGACATGTTTGTACATAGTAATAACAACACTGAGAATAACCATATTACAAATAACTGGTTGAATGTAAAAGAACATATACAAATAGTTATAATTAGATACATAGTAAGGACATAGTTCCCTACAAATTTTTGCATTGTCTATTGAACTCCTTAATATTTCTTTTCTTTTCATGTATCGTTTGCCTGGATTGAGGTAATTTAAGTTGCAAGTCAAGAGAAGCAAATCATCGATAATTTTTTTATCGAGCTAGTTCTTATTTTCTTAAATCTAACTCTTAGCTGGTTGTTGTTGTAATTCATCATGACGTCTTTGCCTTTCTACATCCCTCTCAAATCTCTTTGCTTCCTTTCATTCGATGTATAATTGTGTTTTGTGTTCAGCGTTAGCCAGACTCTCAACAGTTTGCTAATAATGTCTACTATAATCAATAAATCCTTGTTTCCTAGTACTTCCTCGGTGGTCTGCCACTGATACTAGTTGTGAATGGAGTATCTTCATGTGCATCTAAATTACCAGGACTTTGTTTTTTAGCAATTTTCATAAGTGGGAACCGCAAAACTGAATTCTCTTATTGCACTCATTCTCATTTGTTCTTCTTAGACATTATACCATAGCAATGTTGCATGTTGAAAGGTTGATTATTATGCTCAGCCAAGTACAATTCATGTATTGGATTAAACTGTATTTGATGTGATACGTTACAAATAAAGCATTAAAAATGACAGAAAAATTAATTGATTTAAATACATTATCATCTCCATATTGTTAGCCCCACTTTTCTTGTTTGTAAACCGGCCATTATTTCTTTTCAATATTGGCAGGCGGAATTTATTATTTTCTGACACTGCTTCAAAGAATCAACCATTTTAGGTAGACTATTTAAACATCATTCGTTGAATAAACTGCAAACAAAAATCCAAAAAGATCTTTCACTTTGGCTCGTACATTTTCTCTTATTTTTTGAACATTTAACCCAACGGCAGAAAAGCTCAGCTTGCTCGTTTAGCAACCATTTACAGACTTTTAGGTGTATGATTTTCTAATTCTTCTGCTGGAAATTCATTGATGTGGATTCAAGAAGTTTGCTTCCCCTTTGTGGCGATGAAAACATATTAGCATTTATCCTATCTTCTTTTGCGGCTTCAACATTATCAAACTGTATTTTTTTGACTCCCCATTCATTATATCCTAACTCATTATTCAGATTTCTATTCGAATTCTGAGCAATGTAAGAAGCTGATCTTCGTTGCTGGCTATTAGGAGTGACATATTCTTGTTCATAACTATAATTTTGCTAAAAAGATATGTGCTGAGAGTAATTTGAATTTTAGGTGTTTTGATAATGTTTTGAACTCTGTCGAGAATTGCAGAAATCTTAATTTTGTGGAGGTTGATATGAATTATACTTTGATGGTAATGGTATTGGTTTGGATTTTACTGAAATTGAAACCGATTTTGATTGTGTGGGTAGGAATACGATAATCAGACATAGGTTGTGAAATAGATTTTCCTTTTTGATGTTTTAATCTTATTGATATTAGGTGTGGTTTTGTGTTGAAGAGAGTATGAAAATTAAAGACATTTATGTAAGTTGATGAAAATGAGTATTGGTTTAAATACAAAATGATGAGGCAAGAATGGGGGGAGGACAGTTGTAACGACCTGTATTTTAACCAGTGAATATTTAAATATTTCATCTAAGTATTGAACATCAATTGTTCAATTGACGGTTCCAAAAGGTATTTTTTACAAATGATCGAATCGGGACTCGAGACTAGTTCCTTGAGTTCGTATGGTTCGTTACGTTAATGAAAATTATAAGAATCCATGTATTTCGAGTTCGGACCATTTGGTGGTCATAACAGTCTCGATACACACATAAAATTATCATTTAAAGTAACATCCTTGGACTTCGATGAAACTTGTACTATCGAAATTGTATCGTTGTAGTGATGCATATTGTCAAGTTTCGCAGCGAACGGATTGTCGTTTGATCATGCGAAAATAAACCGTGCACATCGATTTGGTTTAAAATTAAAATGAGACTAAGTGAATTAAATAATAAAATATAATTGGACATCCAGATCTACAGTAACTATCCCTTTCCTCTTCAATTCGTAGCTACTGTTACATTGTGTTAATAGCCTCTTCTTCATACCTTTCAGAAATTAAAATAAAATCATCCTCTTCATAATAAATTATGGGATTACATTTGTTGGATTCGCGATCCAATTCTTCACAAACTTAATTCGTTTCATAACCCGCGATCACTATTTTGCAAATCGTCCCTTAAGGTAGTTGAATAGGGTTTAACATTGTGTGTGTTTTAGTCAACAAGGAGGCATGTCGTTGATTGCAATGAATTCGTGGTGCGAAGAGGTAGCTCTGACCAATGTATGGGGAGGTGTGGTTCACCATGCGTGATTGGCTCCCCACTGATATCGTTGTTTTCCTGCAGATGTCATGGCTCGAACGCGTTTTTACATAGGGCATCAGAGAGAAGGATTTCGGTATAGGCATGTATGGTTCATGAAGAGAAGATCGTTGGAATAATCCGTTTCTGATTCCATCGATTCTAGCTTGGTATCACTCGGATTACATGCACATGTGAGTGGGTGCTTTGTGTGACCTGCGTGTTTTAGGGAAGAAGATGGATTAAGGATTTATCATGGTGGTTCGTGAATGGTTACTTATATTTTATGTTGATTTAATTACTTAAATAACCAATAACTTGTAACATTAATACCCTTTTCTATTATATTAGACTTGGACGCGGTTTCGTGTTTTGGACTCATATTGACGATCTCTACGTTCAAGAGATGGTTTAGGATGATTTGGCTAAGGTGAATCATATTATCTCTTACAAGATTGTAACTATTCGTATAGTATAATTTTATCATTTTAAACTGATTGTTAATACGTAATATTTAGGATAGTTGAACCTAGTAAATAATTAATAAAAATACTAAGCAGTGATTTAAGTAGATTAACCTGATTGTCACATTTTGACCTGATTGAGTGTACGCTCTATTTAACCGTTTACGTGCTATTACGTGCTATTTTGACTATATTGTTAGACGTAGGTAATCTTAACACTTATTTCACTTTGATTGGTTAAGATAGGTTTTATTTGATGTATGACTTCTATTATGGATGCTCATATACCATATTAAAAATTTGGATGACTATTGGTTGCATGTTTGAATTGTTTACTTAGTTTATGTTGGATTTTGATTAACCATGGAGGGGGTGAATAGGGTTTATCAGATTTTTGGGATATATATAAATTATCAAAGCAAAGAATACAGCAGAGAAAATAAATGCAGGAAATAATAACATAGATTTTACCTAGCTTCGGCAAACCCTGCCTACTTCTGCGTTCCCAAGATTTCTACAAGGTATTAGTCATTACAACGCTTACAACACCTGTAAACAAGTGACAATTCATAGCCTATATGTCCTAGCCCTATGCTCAAAACTTATCCCCAAGTTTCTACTAGGAGTTACACAAAAGGCCTCGCAATCTCGCTCTAGTTGCACTAATCCTACGCTCAAAACCCTGCACTGATTTCTGTACCCGAAATAAGATTTTCCCTAGCTAAAAACTCGTAGCTAGTAAACCCTATTTTTTACAGGAAAAACTAGTAAACCCTAGTTTTTCCTGAAAACTAGCTAGACAAACTGATGGTCGAGTACAAAAGAAATTAAAACAAAACAAAATAAAAATAAAAATTAGATAACCTCTAAGCCTTAAATTAAAAACAAGCCAGCCCCCTTTTATTTTATTTCCTCTGAAATCCTTTGGCTTCAGAAATGTCGGCCACTCAAAAATATTAGGGTTTCCCAAAAAAAACAAATCGCAATGTCTGATTTCTAAAAACTTTTCACTTGATTTGCTTCATTTTCTTGCTGCTTTCTTGTCCACTGATTTGGGATGCTTGCGATCGAAATTTTGTGAGTTCTTTGAATTTATTATTTCGTGCTCTTGAGTTTTCTTTTTTGTTCGATTTTGATAGTGTTGTTGATGGAATTGGTGTGATAATTATAGGATTTTGAATCCCCTAATTTACACTCTGATTTCCTAAAAATGACTTGGCTGATTTGCGTGATTTTGTTGCCCGATTTGTTGCCTGAAAGTTGCATGATTTATTTCCCCTTTTGTTCCACGACCCTTATTGAATTTCTTGCATGAATAAATGACTTGATTGTTGACATGAATCAATGATTAAATTTTTGAAATACATGCTGTGAAAAACATGTCAATTTCTGAAAATTTTGAAAAACAATTTGATTATTTTTCCCCCATAATTGATTGCGTATTTCTGGAAAAACTGATTATGATTTCTTGTTATGTTTGATCTGCTTCATGCCAAAAATGGTATTGAGATTTTCTGGAAACAAATCCATTAAACACTTGAACTAGAACATGATTTCAGGAAACAAATATATGTATTTCTATGACCAAAATTGATTGTGTATTTCTGGAATTAAATCATATCACTTTCTTGGCAACTTAATTTTTTGGAAAAAATTTGAACACTTGAATTTCTTGGAATGATTTGATTCAGATATTTCTTTCCAAAATTTTTGCCTTGCCATGACTCATTCTGGAAATGATTTGAATATATGAATTTTACTCTTGTCAACAATATATTCGCTTGCTTAAAACAGAACTGTGATTTTCTGGAAAACAGAGTTGCTGATTTTCCACTTGCCGATTTAGCAACACAGTTTATTCTTTTACTGCCTACATGTTTGTCTTGTCCACTGTTGAATTTTTGACCTACTGTAGTGAACCATGTTGACCTGACCATTTTTTCATACTTGATATGCTCGACCATGATGATTCAATCTTCATTGTAAACATTATTAGTTCAGCGAATTCAATTGTACACACACACACACACACACACACACACAGAGATATATATATATATATATATGTATGTATGTATGTATGTATATGTATGATATGCGGTATCATATTTCTGAGAATGATGACATGTCCACAATTACACAGTTCTATGTTGTATTTGCACATGATGACATGCCTGGCTCGAAACAGTGCATGCACCATTTATTTGAACTGTTGAGTGCAAAAATTTATTGCAGTAGTTGTTATTGCCATTGTTCACCGTATACACACCTTTTTCCTTTTTACTGTCTCATGTGTTTCATCTTGCTTTGAACCCACACATTCTCTTGACATGCTATATGGTTTTCCTAAAATGACCTTGCTATTTTTGATATGTCTTTGGCTTGATTATCTGCTTGTCGAGCTGTGTACATCTTGACTGTTCCACTGTGTACATTGTCGATTTGTGTACATCTTGACTATTCCATTATGACTTGAACTTTTTTTTGACTTGAGCAATGGCTTGCCATGTTTATGATCTTGAAGCTAATATTCTAACAGACCAATGTATGCATAACACAGTCCTGTTCATGACATTTGCGCAACCTGTTTGCACCTTGCCATTTTGAATAAACTTCTGGGTGGTCTAGTTTGTTGCTTTGTTGTTCCATGTTGATGCAGTCATGACCACATGCCAGTATAAACTGTTCTGAAACATATTTACATGTGAATTTGGCTTTGTGCATTGTATTTACACACATATGCTGCATGTCTGGCTGCGAAGTCATATTCGAGCTGGGAATGTTGTCTATGTATTCATAGTTGTCCAATTTCTCCATATATGTATATATGCACATATGTGGATATATATATATATATAATTGTATAGATTTGTCAGAAATATTTTGTGCCAAGCTGAGATTGAATTTTGACCGAATTGTCCCTGTATGCCGGAAAAATAATACGTGTATATACATATATGTATTGTTCACACGTAGCTTATATATATGAGCACTACAGACGATGTCTACCTTGTGGTATTTACAGTGAATCGCTGTGAATATAACAAGCTGTCTAGACACACGTGGTTATATATACATATCAGATCAAGTCATGAAAAATGATGAGAAACAAACCAAAATTCTGAGGCAAATAAATTTTAAAATTAAAATTATATCTGCTAGAATTTAAAAATATTTTTGTTCCAGATTACTGTGTGTGTTTCTGTAACAGGTAAGCTAAAGACTGGACCGACAAAGAAGCAGACAGAAGACAAGACTGTGTAACTGTATATGAGTGAGTGATTGTATATGAGTGGTCTGTATATAAGTGAGCTAAGTGAATCATAGTGTATATGTATTTGTACAACTGAGTGACTGAGTGTTGTAGTGAGGAGTAATGTAGAAAATGAATTTGAATGTAATGTATTACAGTGAGATGTACAAATAGTGGAGTTATGAAATCTGTACTATTCAAATGTTGAAATAAAATATTATATTTAAATAAAATACTGATTGAATATTTAAATTCTTGTACAGTAGTATTCTTTTAAATATAAATATTTAATTATGTCTGTGATGTAGTCGAATATTACAATAGCAAACACATTTATAACAATATATATATATATATGTGTGTGTGTGTGTGTGTGTGTGTGTTTGGTATCATCAAACAAAAATTATAGAATTGTTATATACAAAAATCTCCCCCTTTTGATGATGATAAACATATAATAAGATTTTGAATATAATAAATGTGTTTGACAGTGAATATTGAAACTCCCCCGATTTGTATGCTCCCCCACAAGAAAACTCCCCTTAGATATGTGCATGAGTGAAAAGAATAAATGAATTGAAATTTACGTATTAACACATTTAAGGAATATTCACTCAATGACAAAAACTTAACCCATTCTTCCCCTTTTGTTATCATCAAAAGGTACAAAAATTAAAACAGTGATGAAAAAATGACAACTAATATAAAATCAGCTTATGTGGAAGAATGTTCATCATAAATCTCAATCAGTAAAACAAAAATAATAATATTTTAAGAACTACTGGCAAATTTCACATTGTATAACGATGGATTTACGATGAAATTTATAGAAATGGAGAGAGTATTTAAAATATATGATTTCCAATTATTTTCCAATAAATTTATTAAAAATGAGCACAAAACAGTGATTGATTTGGACTACTATTATAAATTTAATTTAAGTGACTTAATCAAATAATCTCAAATCCCAATAGCTATCAATCAACAAATCATAATATATCATAAAATATTAACACATTTCATAAATTAGAAAATGGATTGATAGGCTGGTTTTTACACACCAAAGAGGATTTCGTATAAATTTTTATTAATTTCCTTTATCTTTTTCTTTTTATTTAAGAGCACACTGACCACGCATAACCAGATCTTGGATATTTAAATGAGGTCAACCGCAACTTAAATTATAAGTAATCTCTTAACCATGCATGACCAGAGCTTGGATTTTTAAATGAGGTTAAAGAAACACTTATGTATATTATATTTTTCAAAAACTCCTCAGTATATAAAACCAACACGGATGATAGAAATTTGGTAGGTACAGAAATGGTTGTGAAATAAATTTCTAAATTAATCATATTATGAAATATGCTCAACTATACTAGAATTTTGGAAATTTTCAATTATCTGCATTTCTGAAAAATAATACAGTCACATTTCCATCACAAATTTGAAGCTATATATTCATTAAGATGATTTTTTTTAAAATAAACTCTCCACATTAATATAAAATCATGACGGATGGCAGAATGATGTTAGATAAAGAAGATGTTCGTGAAATAAGTCCCAATTCAAATATATTATAAAGATTGTTCAAAAATATCATGAGAATTTAAATAAAATTTCCTCTTGTTGTGAAGTATACTGTAGTCACAACTCATCACAATTTCAAAATCTGATAATAATTTTGATGAATTCTAAATACAGTTCAATTTGGTTATTGATTTCAATTTCTGAATAGATAATCAATAAATAATTTTAAAATTGAAAATCATTACAAGAGGGAATTGAAAGATCTATACAGTTTGAAAATCAGTTTAAATCAGATCAATCAAAAACATATGAATGTGAAAAAATTTCAAACACATCTAGTACTGATACCACTCGTTATCTCCATTAACGAGAATTTTAATACCACCTTAGTGGCTAACAAAGGTATCTCAGACACTGATATCCAATTACCAAGTCCAAGCAAGAAAATCAACCATATAGATTCCATCTATCAGAGCAGCAATCAATATTTACCAAAACAAGCAGTCACTAAAAACATTTTCAAAAACGAGTCCTTTTATCAAAGCAGCAAGACGGATAGTTTCAAAACCAGATTTTCAAAAAAAAATCCCAATTATTTATGACAAGCACAAGAGAAATTCTCAGAATATTTACATCAAGCTTGAGAGACATTCATGATCCAAGATTAAAAACAGTCTATTTGAAATCACTTGAAGGAATGTAAATTTTGAGATATAATGAATCAATCACACAAGATTATTAATTTCAAATCTAAGAAGTGTATGAGATTCGCAATATCAAAAATTTCAAATAATCAAATATATAAGTTAGATGGTCAGGAATAATAATAAATTTCAAGATGCAACACAATGGTTCAAGCCAAAAGTATTTTAATTCAGAAAATATCCAAGCCAATCCAAAAAACAGTGAAATTATCACAACTAAAAAATAGTAATGTGCTGTAATGAGGGTAATTTTTTAAGCCTTTCCAAAATGAATTAGAAGAAACTCAAAACAGCAAAGGTGTGAGAAATTTCATTAATTTTCAGATCTTCAAAAAAAATAGAATTCAGATTAACAATGTTCAAGATATGATAAGAATGCATCGGAACTATTAGGAATTCAGAAAAAAATTAAACTTTAACAAAATTGCAGAAATATTTACAATTTTTAATTTAAGATAAGGAAATGATTAAAACATGAGAGTTTTATACAAACGAAGCACATTTCCAAAAAATCAAGAATATAGCAATTTTGAAGTTTAAGAAAAAATATAAATGATATGATAGTTCCAATACAGATAAACAAAAAATCGGAAGGAGGAAAAAAATAAAAACAAAGAATATAAACAGACAACGTAAGTCTAGAGATCATACCTGATTTTTAGTAGATGTTCTGGATCTCCAACTCAACAATCTTGGCTAAGGAACATATGTCAATAAGCTTTGATGTTGATGTGGAGCAACCTTGATCCTACTAGAGGGTCGTTCCTCAGCCAGCCTCTGGTACCTAAGTGTTTAAGGGATCGAGTGGCCTAATAAAGTTTGTAAAACCACTCATAGTTTTGTTTACAACTTTAAGTGCCCAAACCTGTTTATATAACAATCCATTGGAATTTACCTTTGTACACTTAGGAACCCAAATCTGTTTGAATTTAACTGAATTCATTTTATTTCCTTTTGGGATCCAGAAGTGTTTAAATGGTTTATTACAAAACAAGTTCACATCTCATTTTTGATTTAAAAATCATTTGAAATAATATGCATAGCATGAGCATTGAAAACCTTATTCCTCTTATCTAGCATATATCCCATAATTTCATAATATTACAATATTCAAAATTAACATATTTTAAATGGAATTCAATTTCCGATTTCCAAATTAAAAAATTAGTCCCATTAAAAATAATTATAATATCACTGGATTGGCTCTCGCTATACTGACAACTAAGGAACACCATTACTCTAAAGTTAATGAAAATACCTGATCTGATACCAGTTGTTGGATCTAGATTAACCCTGGAAGGGGGTGAATAGGGATTATCGGATTTTTATGATACATATAAATTATCGCAGCAAAGAATGCAGTAGAGAAAATAAATGCAGCAAAATAAATAACACAGATTTTACCCAGCTTGGGAAAACCCTCCCTACTGTTGCATTCCCAAGATTTGTACTAGGTATTAGTCAATAATTACAATGCTTACAACACCTGTAAACTCGCAAAATTCCTAGCCTAAATGTCCTAAACCTATGCTCAAACTTATCCCTAAGTTTCTACTAGGAGTTAAACAAAAGGCCTCAAAATCTCGCTCTAGTTGCATTAATCCTATGCTCAAAACCCTACACTGATTTCTATCCCAGAGATAAGATTTTCCCTAGCAACAAACCCGTAGCTAGTAAACCTTAATTTTTATAGGAAAAACAAGTAAACCCTAATTTTTGCAGAAAACTAGACAAAATGATAGTTGAGTACAAAAGAGATTAAAGAAAACAAAATAAAAACAAAAACTAGAAAACCCCTAAGCCTTTTTTAAAAACAAGTCGGCCCCTTTTTATTTTATTTCCTCTGAAATCCTTTGGCTTCAGAAATGTCAGCTACTAAAAAATAATAGTGTTTCCCAAAAAAAAATCACAGTGTCTAATTTCTCGAATTTGTTCTCTAGATATGCTTCAGATTCTTGCTGCTTTCTTATCCACTGATTTGGGATGCTTGCGATCGAAATATTGTGAGTTCTTTGAATTGATTATTTCGTGCTCTCGAGTTTTCTTTGTTTTTTGATTTCGATCTCGATAGTGTCGATGATGAAATTGGTGTGATAAATATAGGATTTTGAATCCTTTAATTTACACTTCGATTTCCCAAAAATGAATTGGTTGATTTACGTGATTTTTTGCCCAATTTGTTGCTTGAAAGCTGTGTGATTTATTTCCCCCTTTGTTCCATGGCCTTGATAGAATTTATTGCGTGAATAAATGACTTGATTATTGACACGAATTAGCAATTCAATTCTTGGAATACATGCTGTAAAAAACATGTTGATTTCTGGAAATTTTGAAAAACAATTCGATTGTTCTTCCCTTATAGTTGATTGCATATTTCTGGAAAAACTGATTATGATTTCTTGCTATGTTTGATTTGTCTCATGCCAAAAATGGTATTGAGGTTTTCTGGAAATAAATCCATTAAACATGTGAAATAGAACATGATTTCAGGAAACAAATAAATGTATTTCCATAACCAAAACTGATTGTGTATTTCTGGAATTAAATCATATCACTTTCTTGGCAACTTAATTTTCTGGAGAAATTTCGAACACTTGAATTTCTTGGAATGATTTGATTTAGATATTTCTTTCCAAAAAAAATTCCTTGTCGTGACTCATTCTAGAAATGATTTGAATATGTGAATTTTACTTTTGCCAACAATATATTCGCTTTATTAAAACAGAACTATGATTTTTTAGAAAAAAGAATTGATGATTTTCCACTAGCCGATTTCGCAACATAGTTTATTCTTTCACTGCATACGTGTTTGCCTTGTCCACTGTTGAATCTTTGACATGCTGTAGTGAACCGTGTTGACCTGACCATTTTTACATACTTGATGTGCTCGACCATGCTGATTCAATTTTAATTATAAACATTACTAGTTCAACGAATTCAATTGTGCACATATAAATATATATGTATGTATAACATGCAACATCATATTTCTGAGAATGATGATATGTCCACAGTTACACCCTTCTATGTTGTATTTGCACATGATGACATGCCTGGCTCGAAACAGTGCATGCACCATTTATTTGAACTGTTGAGTGCAGAAATTGATTGCAGTAGTTTTTCCTTTTTACTGTCTCATGTGTTTCATCTTGCTTTGAACCCACACATTCTCTTGACATGTTGTATGATTTGCCTGTAATGAGCTTGTTGTTTTTGTACGTCTTTGGCTTGACTATGTGCTTGTCGAGCTGAGTACATCTTGACTGTTCCACTGTGTACATTGTCGAGCTGTGTACACCTTGACTGTTCCACTGTGATTTGAACTATTTTGTGACTTGAACAATGGCTTGCCATGTTTATGATCTTGAAGCTTGTATTCTAATTGACCAATGTATGCATAACACGGTCCTGTTCATGACATTTGCGCAACTTGTTTGCACTTTGCCATTTTGATTTAAAAAAAAAAACTTTTGGGTGGTCTAGTTTGTTGCTTTGTTCTTCCATGTTGATGCAGTCATGACCACATGCCAGTAAGAATTGTGCTGAAACATATTTACATGTGACTTTGGCTTTGTGCATTGTATTTGCACACATATGCTTCGTGTTTGGCTGCTTAGTCATATTCGAGCTGGGAATGTTGTCCATGTATTTAAAGTTGTCCACTTTCTCCATATATACATATATGTATATATGCACATATGTGCATATATATGTGTGTGTGTGTGTATATATATAATTGTATAAGATTTTCTAGAAATATTTTGTGCCAAGCTGAGATTGAATTATTACCATTTCACAATGAAGTGAGGATGATAACGATTATACGTGGGAGACGGGAGAGAGTATGAAGGCAATCCATCTAGAACTCTTCATCGGTATGACCTATAAGTGATGTGTCATTCTTACCTCGTTGTAACTTGTACTGTTGTTGTTGTTAGAATTCTGTGTGCTGGGATAAGGCTATGGATGCATGGTTTGATGGATACCAGTTTGGATAGTAAATTGGCTGCTCATGGCTGGTAAGCATGCGGAATTGTTTTGTTGCTTGTGCTTGTTTGGGATTTCGGGGGCGAAATTCCAAAAGGGAGGAAGAATGTAACAGCCTGCATTTTATGTATCGGAGGATCATAAAATATTTTTACTTAATTCCCTAAGGGTTGAATCATTCTCATATTTAGATATGTTATTTATGGGGATGTGAGACAAGTCCATAATTTTATTTGTGACCATTTTACCCCTGTCAGTTTTGTACTGGACATAACTTTTGATAGGGATCGAATCAGGTGTTGAGGTCGATTTCATTGGAAAGGAAATGGTGTTGCCAATTCCGTAGAGTAGTCACATTAAATATTTGGTTTAGCAGTTTGGGTGGAATCGCTGTTTTAGTGGTTCACATTTTCAGTTTTGGTTTTATAAGCCATTGATAGGAAGATTCGAGGAGTCCTACTAGTGGGCTGGTGGGAGGGTATATACAGGAGGTTAGAGGCATGGAGAGAGGGTTACTTTTCTTCGTTCTCTTATTTGGTTGAGCTCGTGATCCTCCTTGCTCAATCAAATACAACTTTCCACCATTAAAATTCTAGATCTGCATAAGGGAATCGAAGATCTAAATCGTTTGAAGCTAGATCTATGTCAAGTGAAGATATATCGCATCAAATCAAGAGGTTTGAAGCATATTCTTCGCTGTTCGGATTGAGAATTTAGCGAATTCGAGTTAATTCGAAGAATTGGTGAGTGATATGCATCTCTCACGCGGATTCAATCAAGTATATGAGTTGTTTGATCTTATTTTCATCATTTTCACCTAGATCTACATCTTGGTAAGTATATTTTCATTTGAATCACAATAGGATCTAATCTAGCAACTTATAACTGGTAATTTCCATGTTCATTCATATGCTTATGCAAGTTAGATCTAACATTTTAGTTTATTCATTGTTTTATCATGATTTAGTGAATTTTACATGATTATTGATGATAATTGTCAGTTTGATGTTGTTGTTGATTTCACGAAGTGTTTATGGTTGAATTGGATGAGTTGATTTCATCAACGTTGTCGTTTGGCGAAGATTTAGTCAAGTTCGGAGCTATTTTGGTCAGATCTGGAGTTAGGTCATTTTCCATAGGTGAGGTCATTTTCTTCTTCTCCAAGAAATGGCTCGGGTCGTTGGTAAGGTCCCAGGGCGTTGGAGCTTTGGTTACTTCGGTCCATGAAACCAGGTTGTGGAAGCTTGGGTAGTGGTGCATCCCTAGGTCGTAGGTCGTGAAGAGGAGAGGAGCTTGGGGACGGCTTGTTTTGGTGCAGACGACCTAGTCAGGTCGTTGGGGGTAACATGACCTAGTCAGGTCATTGGCATTGGTGGAACATTAGGATGGAGGATCTAGGTCATATCGAACGGGTTTAGGTCGTTGGGTTTTGGGGAAAAGCAAGTCGTGTGGAGCATGCTAGTTCGAAGCGGAGTTCAAGTCGTTCATGTGGTGGCCAGATGGACTGGGTCTGCAAGGTCGTGGAACGAACTTGTGGGCTTAGTTCGTGGAAATGACCTAAGCGAAATAATAACGTTTGCAAATGTTGTGGAATGGAGATTTAGTGCAGTGGTTTGTTTTTCGTAGCAGGAAATTTGGAAATGCTATGGAAAATAATGTCGACCAAATAGTGTATATTTTTTGTTTGAGAACGGTGATGGCTTCGAAGCGAATTCAATAATGAAGGTTCGAAGTGCTGTGATGTGTTCGTTGATCGTCGTAATGCAACGAATATGAAGAAGATTCAAGTGTGTTTTGAGTTCGTGTATTATGGTTGCTCAAAGGTGTTATGAGCTTATGGATGGTCGCCGGTGATGACGACTAGAGATATAGAGGCCGAGGAATTATTGTTGTCGTAGGTTCTAGCGGACTTAAAGTAGGGGTCACACAATTTCGTTGTATGGTCGAGAAGCCTGGGAAGCTCGAACGGGCCTAGATACGTATCGTAGAAAGGCGTATGGAGTTTTTGCTAGAACCGGGGTTACCGTTAGCCCTTAACACATGGCAGGGTTGGTCATTATACGATTGACGATGGTTTCAAAGAAGGATAGACAGTGATATCAGAGTCTTAGATGTTGATTGTTTTGCTTGTACCATCTCACGTAAGTTGTCTGACGTCGAGGGAGATGTTTCTTGGGTACTTGTCTGATGTTCGTTTAGGCCTTCGGGGCTTATGCTTGAGGAATGCTGATCTCGATTAGGATGGTTTACGTGAGATATTACTAGTTGCTTTGTTTGCTATTGCTTGGTTACTTCTGATTGCCATGAATGAATGGTTGTTTTGATTGCCATGGATGTATGGTTGAAATGCTTGGTTGTAAAGGCTATCACTATCCGATGTAGCGAAAATGGGGTTGAATTCTTCTCTGGTGATTTTGGTAGACTGGTTTGTCAGTCTACCTATTCTTATATACTTTATTGATGATTTTAGTTAGTTATTTTATCGCTCACTAAGACTGTTGTCTAACTCAAGGTTTTATGTTTCCCTCTTATTACCTTGGATTGTTCATGGGTGGACTAAGTAGCAAGTAACAGGTGATATCTTGGTGAGGACGATGCTGTTGTGCGGTGGCGAGTAGGAGGCTGACGTATTACTTTTCTATTATCTAGTATTTGTTATTTCCGTTATTTGATGTTTTACTCTGAGTGCTGTAGTGAAGCAAATTTGTACAGACATTTATGTTGAAATCCAGGGTGTATGGATATTCTTTCTAGTTGTTATGAAAGTTAATTTTTCTACTCAAATATGCTTCACTATTATTGCCTACTGTATATGTTCTATTATATTTTATCCTTGCATTGAGAGTTATACGAAAGGTTCCGCCTGTATTTCATACCTTAATGATCGTCCAAAGCTGTCTGGCACGTCTTTCAGTGCTTATTTCCACTGTTAAGTGCAGGAGTTGTGCAGGGCGTCACAGACTGAGTGTTGTAGTGAGGAGTAATATTGCAAATGAATTTGAATGCATTGTATTACAGTGAGATGTACAAATAATGGAGTCATGAAATTTGTACTATTCAAATGTTGAAATAAAATATTATATTTAAATAAAAAATTGATTGAATAATTAAATTCTTGTACTGTAGTATTTTATTTAAATATAAATATTTAATTCTTTCTGTGATGTAGTAGAATAGTACAATAGCAAACACATTTATAATATATATATATGTTTGTTATCATCAAACAAAATCATAGAATTGTTATATACAACAGTTTAGATTAAAACATCGTTCGTAGGCGACCTAGTATGAGGAATATCTCGTTCATAATGGTTTGGTGATTATCGATCGAACGCACAAGTGGGTGTGTACTAATTGAGCACACAAGGATGGTAAAATCGAACGAATGAGATAAATTCTCGAAGAAGCTTCAAAGCGCATGGATGGACTCGATCTAGGGATTGCGGAATAGATCGTTAAGTCAAAACTAACACTAGAGGCGATGAATAGTGTTTTTGAGAATTTAAACAAAATCTAAAACTTATATGATCTACTATATGAATCACACATCACAGAAACAATCACAGACACAGAATCAAACACAATGATAAACAAAAATAAAATGCAGAAAATGAAAGAACACACCCAATTTTATACTGGTTCGAAATTGCTCCTACGTCTAGTCCCACGCAACGCTGAAATGCATAGAGTTTTATTACTATATCAATCTCCAATTACAACCTCCTTGATTTCACGATTACAATGGTAACACCGATTCCACACACTTGATCAAGTATTCTCTCCTTGATTTCACGACTACAAGGGTCACACCTATAACAGCCCGCATTTTACGTATCGAAGGATTGTAAAATATTTTTATTTTATTCACCGAGGATTGGATCATTCTCATATTTTAATATGTTGTTTATGGGGACACGAGACATGTCCATGATTTTTACCGATTTTGTTTGTGACCATTTTACACTTGTAAGCCTTGTATAGGGAATAACTTTTGAGTCAGGTCGAATCAGGTGGTGAGACCTATGCCATTGGAAAGGAAATGATGGTTGCCTTTCCGTAGAGTGGTTACATTAAAGATTTGGCTCAGCGGTTTGGGAGGAATCATTGTTTTAAGGTTTTTCACGTGGTTGTTCAGGTTTGTGAAGCTTTAATGGGCCGATTTGGAGAGGCCCATTAGTGGGCTGATGGAAGGGTATAAATAGGGGGTAAGAGGTATGAGAAAGGGTTTAGTCTCTCTATTCTCTCATTTGGTGGCATATGCTAACACCTTTTCACCATTAAAATCAAGATCTAAGCTTAGGAAATTGAAGATCTACACCATTTGTGGCTAGATCTACATCATTTGAAGTAAGAGTTCATCGAATCAAGGGGTTTGATTTGAATTGCTTGCTGTTCGGAATCTTAATTCATTGATTTTTGCTTGTTTTAGAGAATTGGTGAGTGATTTGTATCTCTCACATGGATTCAATGAAGTATATGAATGTTTGATAATGTTTTTCATCAAATTCAAGTGTTTTACCATAGATCTACACCTTGGTAAGTTCATTTCCATTTGAATCAACATATGATCTAATTTAGCATGTTTAAACCGGTAATTCCTATGCCATTTCATATGTCTATGCATGTTAAATCCATAATTTAGTGCATATGTTCGTTTATAATGATTTTTGGTAAAAATTGTATGATTTTGATGTCATTGTCATATTCATGTTGTTAATGATCTCATAACATGCTTATGGTTGTATTGGATGAATTAGACGAGTATATTTCGTCGATTGTGACGATTGGCGAAGTTTTAGTCGAAATTGGACTTGAATCGAGGCTGTACAGGTCAGTGGTCAAGCGCAGTACAGTGCAGTACATTATAGTACATAAGAGGGGTCGGTCCTACGTAGCAGGGGCGGTCGAACCAAAAGGGTCAGTCGAACATGCTTGGTCGTCGACGACACGGGGTCGGTCTCATACAGGGTCGGTCGGTCTCGTACAAGGAGGGAGCAAGTTCTATCGGACATACACTAGGAGATGGGGTCGGTCGAGCGAGCCTAGGGTCGAGCAAGGGGTCGGTCGTGTGCAAGGTCAGTAGGTTGGTGCTTCGGAGACAGTGAGGTCGATCGGTCCTTGTTCCAGGTTGGCCGGTCACCAAGATGGATTAAGCAAGGTATGGGTCGAGCATAGCCAGGAGTCGGTCGCACTAGGGCCAATTCTGATAATTTTATTTCTCGGGTACGACTCAAATTTGAACAAAAAGGTCTGGAAAAAAAATCGGGGGCAACCCCCCGAACCCTAGCCGCAGCGCAGTGATGTAATTCGGCTCAGTGATATGGTGACTTCGTAGTGAACTTAATGGAGAATGACGAAGTGAAGTGATTTGTTTGTTGGATATGACAAACGTGGAGACGACTCAAGGATGTATTGACTTCATGTGAAGTGATTGCTCTAAAGTGCCCTGAGCTTATGAATAGTCGTAATTGATAATGATTAGAGGTGAGAAGGCTGAGGAATTATTGTTGTCATAGGTTCTAGCGGGCTCAAAGCAGGGGTACGATGGAAAGACCGGTTGTAGGTCGAGTAACCTAGGTGTCGTGTATGGCCTAGAAACGTGTGGGGTTTTGCTAGAACCGGGGGGGGGTCGAGTATGGTCCTTGACAGTTGATGGCAAATTGTTTATCCAGTCATACGATTAACGATGGTTTCAAAGCAAGATTGGCGGTGATAGCCAGAGTCATTCACGGACGTTTGAATGCTTGTTTGTATTGATTGTACCATCTCACGGAGATTATCTGACTTCGAATGAGGTGCTCTTTGGGTGCTTATCTGATATTGGTTTCGTCCTCTGGGGCTTGTGCTTGAGGGACGCCAAGTTCGATTAGGGTGTTTTCGTGAGATATAACTAAATGTTGTATGAGTTGCTTTTGTCATGTATGAATGGTTGTTCTGATTTCCATAGCTGAATTGTTGTTCCTTTGGATGTATGGATTGTAAAGGCTATCACTGTCGGGTGTGGGGAAGGCAGATGTGGATTCTTCTCTGGAGTTGGGTAGATTATTTCGTTTATTTACCCATTCTCATATACTTTATTAATGATGTTAGTTAGTTGTTTTATCGCTCACTAAGACTATTGTCTGACTCAAGATTTTATGTTTCCCTCTTATTACCTTGGGTTGTTCATCCGATTTTTTGGATGGGCAGACTAGGTGGCAGGTGACAGGTGAAAGCTTAGTGATGATGATGTTGTTTTTCGGAGGTGAGCAGGAGGCTGGCGTACTATCTTTCTTACTACATAGTATTTGGATTTCCGCTATTTGCTATTTTCTCTGAGTGTTGTAGTGAGGCAAAATTGTATAAACATTACTGCTGTAATCCAAGAGTATGGGTACTACTTTCTAATTGTTCTGAAAGTTTGGTGTTTTCCTGCTTTACTATTAACACCTGCTGTATAAGTTCTATTTATTCTTGCGTTGTCAGTTTACGACATGTTTCGATGATGTTTACCTATCTTGATGATCGTTTATAACTGTCGTGCTCACTTTTCAGTGCACTATTCCTCTTGTATAGTGCAGGGGTTATGGGCAGTCGTCACATTTGGTATCAGAGCTCTGGTTGTCGATTTTAGCCAAAGTTCAAAGACGTAATCACGTATAAGAGAAGTACATGTAGATTTTAGTTGGGTTCTTACTATATATATTGGCATATATAGTGGTAGCGTTTGTTCTCCTTTAGCAGTTTTTCTTGAAGGTGGCTAATTATTCTAAATTGCAGATTTAGAATGAGTAGACGAGCATCAAGACATGCTTCTAGGGAAGCTAATACTGGACGGGGAAATGGCGGTGCACCAGACTACCCTACCGTGTTTGAAGCCATGATGGAGGCATTCATGCGAAGGGTACCCACTCCAGTGGGAGCTATTGTAGATGTAGGTGTGCAAGTTCCTAGGGTAGTCGATTTCGCAAAGCTATGCAAGGACTTTACATCTCAAGGGGGAAAACCATTCAAAGGAACTGAGCCAGCTGAAGAGGTTCAAAGGTGGATTGATTCTTTTGTCCGTATCTTTGGAGAATTAAGTTTGGATGATGCAACCAAGAGGAAGGTTGCATCAAGGCAATTGCAGGGCAGAGCTACGGAGTACTGAAATTCAGTTACGCTTGAGACTCCAGAAGAGGAGATTTCATAGGAACAATTCCAGGCTAAGTTTGAAGAAAAGTTTATCTCCATGGATCAGAAGTCCGTTCTCTTCAATAAGTTTGTACAGCTGAAGCGGAGTGGCAGACCAGTTCTAGATTACGTTTCTGAATTTGAGGCCTTGTCCAAATATGCTCGTTCATACATTGATACTCCTTACCAGAAGAATGAGAAGTTCGTCATGGGTCTGGATACCTATATTGGAAGGCCGCTGGAAGATCATCTTGACGATCCATTTGAAAAGCTTGTGGAAAAGGTTGTTCGTCATGAGAGCTTATTCACTAAAAAGGCCAATGTTGTTGCTGCAACTAAGGAAGTTCAGAAGCCACAACAGGGCGGTAATAATAAGAAGAAGAAGTAGCAACAACAGAAGGGAAAGGAGGGCCAAAAGAAGTAGAAGAGTGAAGTGACTTGCTTCAACTGCTGGCAGAAGGGCCATTTGGCTCGTGAATGAAAGAATCCTAAAGCTGAGAAAAAGTGCTTCAAATGTGGAAAGCCGGGACATGAGAAGAAAGATTGTCCAGAATCAGCTAAAGGAAAGCAAGTGGTTAAGGATTATGCTTTGCAAGCCATACCCACTTCTTCGAGAGCTTCTACTACAAAAGAGAAAGGAAAGGGTGTCATCGTGTAAGGTACTCTTTCAGTTAATGGTGCTTCAGATAGAGTTTTGTTTGATACTAGAGCATCGCATTCATTCATTTGCAATGAGCTTGTGTGTCGCTTGGGTTTGGAGCCTGAGATTTCTGATAGACCTTTCATAGTGACTAATCCAGTTGGGGGTTCGTCCAATCTTTGCATGATTTGTCGTGGTTTAGCGTTGTCGAGTCATGATCGCTCTTTTGTGTGTGATTGCTTTGTTCTTAACTTCGTTGGGTTTGGGATCATCTTGGGCATGAATTGTCTCAAGAGGTATATGGCAAGGGTGAATTGCAAGAAGCAAGAGGTGAGAGTCAGGGATGTGGAGGGGCGAAGTGTAGCGACCCGAAACTTCCCCGGTCTCCGAAGAGATGAGAAAGAACGAATTACTGTGAGGACAAGACAAAATAGAACGCAAACAGAAGAACATTTCATTGTTATTACAACAATTCCATCAGATACAAGAATATACAGAGTACAAATGAATAAATTACATTCAATAAATATCAGGGATTACAATAAATTACATAGCAGCGGAAAATAATACAAAGCACAACTGAAGGTGATATACGGATACAGAGCTTTCCGGATATCATTCCAGCTGTAAACCAGGATCCTGTGAATATAAATATGCAAAACCAAAACTACTAGCTGCCCGTGTCGAAAATAGGGGCACCCAGAGTTTTGGTTAAAACAATAAACTCCAGGTCAGTCATGTGACTGGTGTGAGAACTAAAACAGTTATTTAATTCAATTTCACTTTAAAAGAGAGTAATTCAAGGGACCACGCCGTATAACACGGAACGGGTTTCCTCCCAAGAATACCAGTGCATAGAATAAACAACGTAATGCTTTTTTGAAAAATGAAGCTATTATAAGACCCAGGTCCCATCACACAATGCAACGCAAGCCGGAGGATAGGGTTTTCCCTTATAATAGCCAAACATGCTTGATACGTTTAAAACAAATCATTTGATACTATAATAAGTGTATAGTGTCAAAACATTTCAATCATAAATATAAATCATAGACGACATAACATCCCATGCTACTATGTTGCCATACTAGGCTCTACAAATAAAGCCGCAATACACGTATTGGAAATTGGATTTCCGTCATGAGTCGAGGCAAGGGGCAAGCTCCTCTCCGCTTCGAGACACTCTAGCAAATGCTCAGGACTACACACTCTGGGCAGCCACTTGGATCGGTTGGGCCGGTCCTCACTTACGTTAGAGGATTGGCAATTCCTGAACACACATTTCCCGGTCCTTACAGACCTATAATCGAGGCGCCTCATTCCAACAACCACAAAGGTGAAAAGTATATAAATGTCAGGGCTGGTAAGTCACTGACACCACCAAAGCTAGAAAGAAACGTCGTGCTCTCCCAACGGCACGTATCCCTTTTTAACTCATACCGAGGTGTGAGGCTCGCGAATTCACGTTATACACAAAGCTGCCACGTAGGTGTGCTTTGATCATCAACCACAAGACTTTGTTTTTCAACAGAAGCCTTGATCATTGCATCTTAGCGTGCCACACAGGCAATTCATGCCATGCGACTGATGTCCATCGATATATAACCTCTAAGCTCGTACGTCTCAGAGAAGGGCGTTAAGCAAGAGAATAAATTCTCCGCCGCCAAGCAGATATATATTTAACAGAAATCAATCAACACAGAATAAAATCCAATGTCCGACACACAATCCATTTACAAGTCCGTTCTGGGTCTGAACGAAACCGGAGGCACTTTCCTCGCGTATCCATCCGTCTCCAAGAACGTCTGGACGACCACCAACTATTTCCATCCTCTTGGGTGTACAGCCCAATCAGGATCGTCAGTAATTATCCAAACGATGTGAAGACTTCCGGTCTTCGACCACCGTCTTCATCTTCGACATATCGTCGAATCAGTTATTCAGAATGGGTATAAACCCGGACTTTCCGAACAACCCGCGTATATTAAAACAAATGTTACACAAATACAACATACGCCTCATTCCAATTCTGAATATTCTTTTATTTAAATATTCACATCTTTTGGGAAAGGTTCCCATTAATTTTATCCAAGATAAATTCTTTAAAATTTATCCTTTAATCTTCCTTTGGATGGTTTCAAACAAAAATTATGGTTTTCTAAGCTAGTCGAGATTAGCGAACCACAACGAAGTAATTATTTATTTTATTTCCCAATCCCAATCTATTCATCCCATGAAGCAAAACTGGTAATACTCCATATCTAATACTATGGTGTTATCGGTAAAATTAATTACCATTTCACGTTCAAATCTAATTAAAGATTTAACTATCGCTTTGGAGCAAAACTGGCGATACTCCATTCTCGCTCATTTCTAAATTTGATAATTTAGATTATAGGTTCACATTTCAACCTAATTGCAGATTCGTTAAAACTCTTTTACTAGGTTAAAGAACTAGTATCATTTTAAACACAGTTCACGACAAACCCAAATCACATTCTATTTATCATCGGGTTAAAGAACTAGCGTTGTTTAAAACACAGTTCACGATAAACCCACAAATCAATTCTAGTTCAATTCAAATCAAATATATTAGGAATTCCGATTATTTAAAACCCCTTTTTAAATCTAATTTATTTATTTAAAAATAAAAAATCGGGTTTTAAATTTAGTTCAATCTAGTTCATTTCGATAAAAATCTATTTTTATCTTTTCAAATATGGAGTTTTTCATCCCAAATTTTCCCAAATCATTTCTTCTGATTTTACACAAATTATTACTATTTTTAATAATTTTATCAAGGCCCGTACAGTCGATTTCCAACAACGGCCATCGAACTGCACCTATAGCGACCTTTTTCGAATTTGATTTGGACGTATCTCCAAATCCAACCGTTAGATTTCAAATTTCCAATATTCATTAGAAAGCTCTTTTCGATACGAACCCAACGGTTCCGGTTTTAGGAGAATCCGACGGTCGGATCTCCCGTAATGTCCGTTTGAAATAAATGGTCGAAATTTACGAACTGCCGCGGCGCGGCGCGTTCTATTCAGGCCATTATATTATATATATATAATATATATAATATATATTTCGTCGATTACCATTCAAAACGAATTTTATAAATAGTTTTGAATTCGTTTCAAAAACAATTTCAACTTCCATCTCAATTCAAATCAAAATTGAATCTTTACTTATAAATTCGTTTTAAAATTCATTTCAATTCAACTCAAGTTTCAATTCAATTTGAATTCATTTCACTTCGTTTTAAATTCAATTCGAATTTGTTTTCAATTCGATTCAATTCAAAGTGGTTTTCTATTTGATTCAAATTCGTTATATATTTCAATTGAAATCAAATTCGTTTTCTATTCAAATCACATTCGTTATATATGCAATTGAAATCAAATTCGTTTTCTATTCAAATCAAATTTCAATTCAATTTGATTTCACTTCAATTCGTTTTCAATTCGAATTCGTTTTCAATTCAATTCGAATTGGTTTTATATTCAATTTATTTTGAAATCGTTTTATATTCAATTCATTTCGAAATCGTTTTCTATTCAATTCATTTCGAAATCGTTTTATATTCAATTCATTTCGAAATCGTTTTATATTCAATTCATTTCGAAATCGTTTTATATTCAATTCATTTCGAAATCGTTTTATATTCAATTCATTTCGAAATCGTTTTCTATTCAATTCATTTCGAAATCGTTTTATATTCAATTCATTTCGAAATCGTTTTATATTCAATTCATTTCGAAATCGTTTTATATTCAATTCATTTCGAAATCGTTTTATATTCAATTCATTTCGAAATCGTTTTATATTCAATTCATTTCGAATTCGTTTTCTATTCAATTCATTTCGAAATCGTTTTCTATTCAATTCATTTCGAAATCGTTTTCTATTCAATTCATTTCGAAATCGTTTTATATTCAGTTCATTTCGAAATCGTTTTATATTCAGTTCATTTTGAAATCGTTTTATATTCAGTTTATTTCGAAATCATTTTATATTCAATTTATTTCGAAATCGTTTTATATTCAATTTATGTCGAAATCGTTTTATATTCAATTTATGTCGAAATCGTTTTCTATTCAATTCATTTCGAAATCGTTTTCTATTCAATTCATTTCGAAATCGTTTTCTATTCAATTCATTTCGAAATCGTTTTCTATTCAATTCGTTTCGAAATCGTTTTATATTCAATTTATTTCGAAATCGTTTTATATTCAATTTATTTCGAAATCGTTTTATATTCAATTTATTTCGAAATCGTTAAAATCGATATAAATATCGTTCCCGTCAAAATGGCGTTAATCTAATCAACACGGCTTCATATATTCCTTCATTCTATTCAACAAATGAATATTTATTTTTGACAACACACGACTAATCTCAACGAATGAGTACTGTCCACGTGTGACTATTTTTGTTAAATTATTTCGTTCAACACATGACTAATCTCATCGAATGAGTACTGTCCACGTGTGACTATTTTTGTTAAATTATTTCGTTCAACACATGACTAATCTCAACGGATGAGTACAGTCAACACATGAACCTTTATTTTATAGTGATAAAGATATAAAATTTATTGTTAAAATATTACGTTCAACACATGACTAATCTCAACGGATGAGTACAGTCAACACATGAACCTTTATTTTATAGTGATAAAGATATAAAATTTATTGTTAAAATATTACGTTCAACACATGACTAATCTCAACGGATGAGTACAGTCAACACATGAACCTTTACTTTATAATATTCTTTATCTTCTAAATTGGAATGAGGCCCAATCAATTACCATATAAAGTTAATTATATGGATTTTCACACATCACACGTATATAATAGCATTGAAAAATAATCAACCATCAACAAAAGTGCACTACACTGTATAAGCATCAAATATAGATATCTAACGCTTATAACAGCCTGTCAATCAATCGATCGACACATTTAATCAATCAGGATGAGTGAACTTCAAATTTCATCCCAACACCCGTGTGGGGTTTCAAACAATCAAAAACAGATTTAGTTTGTGCAGTTGGGCGATGTGTAAAATTTATCGACCCAATCAATATCAGTCAAATCAGTGTATATAAACAAATCGGCTGATTTGTTTATAAATATTTATTTATTCACTTTCACGTTAAAAATTATATTTTTAACGACCAAATTATTTTATTCAACTTATGAATGTTCTATTCAGTTCATTTATTCAATAAAATGATATTTTTATTTTTCTAACATATTTTAGAAAATTTCGGCGGCATTACGGCACGATACTAGAAACGGGACAAGGCCTAGCCTTATCCCCGGTCTAGTGAAGGTCCACGCCATTCACACATCAATCAAATTCACCAAACAACCAAATTCAGATCAAATCATCTAATTAATTTATGCAACCAAACAAACAAGTCCATGGTCTGTGGACGATTGTGTCGGGTGCTACTAAACACCGTCTGCATCCTAGTATATATATATAACTAGAAAATGAAATTGAAAGGTGAGAAATTCTCACCGATAGCTATCCAATCATCTTGACTCTTCTTTGATAGAAATCTTCATCGTTATCGCATTCTTGTCTTTTCTATTTTAAAAATTACATCCTCGTTAAATGAAAAATTACTTTTTTAATTTCATTTTAAAAGAACAGTGTTTATTTACCAAATTAATTACCTAAAATAAAGCTAGAAAGAAATAGAATAAACAAGCAGAAAAGCTCACG
This sequence comes from Allium sativum, assembly GCA_030737875.1. NCBI lineage: Eukaryota > Viridiplantae > Streptophyta > Magnoliopsida > Asparagales > Amaryllidaceae > Allium > Allium sativum. The sequence goes on along the minus strand of CM060922.1, from coordinate 267,573,028 downwards.
GTTGATGGTGGCTCGAAGGAGGAGATGGCCAGTGGGAGCGGCGCGGTAGACCTCGGTGACGGCAGCGTTGACTCGTCGGGCTCGCTGGTTGTACTGTGGACTCGAGGGGGGGTGCCTGAGGGCGGCGCGACCTGCGAGTAGGTGGCGGGTGGTAGGGCGACGGAAGTGGGGTAGCAACAGGGGGGTGCGGTGGTTCGGAGGTGGCGATGGGGAGGCGAGTTCGGATGGGGCTTCGACTTTGGGGAGGTCGACTGGTTTCGCGGTTTCATAGGAAAGGGGCGCGAGGCTAGAGGGAAGAGGAGGGCAGCGCTTGCGGGGAGGTCGACGAGGCCGATTGGCCGGCGGTGGTGGCGACAAGGTCTGAGGCGGCGGCTCGAGTTCGACGCGTTTTTTTTTTCCTGAATTTTGATCTGTAACGGGGGGGCAGCGGTTTATAAGGGGAGGAGGGAGAGAAAGTTTATTTTTTTTAATTTATTTAATTATTTTATTTTGCAAAGGGTTGACTTTTACATACGAACTCGAAACGAGGCCCACCGCCTGTCGTCTATAGCGTTTTACTCCCATTCCGAACACAATGGGATATGTATCGTAGGCTGATTCGGGTGTTACAATCAGTTTCCGTTAAATTTACATTTAAATCACTTTATTGAATTTTAAACGTACATTTCAAATTACCGGGGTCACATACTAACTCTAAAAATTCTCGAAAAATATTTTCTAGCTTCGTATTGACGATACGGTCCTAACAAAACTAATTTCGTCGAATTCTGAGACCATTTGAAAAATGGCCAATTTCCAGTCGATTAAAATCAACTAAAACTGGTCAAACGCGTTTTCCTTTGCCACGCTCGCATATTGATTCGAAAAATTATGAAATTTGGAATCTAGCAATAATTTGACATCACGGACCCAACAAAAGTGGTTTCGTCGAAATCTGAGGTCGTTTGCAAAATTTCCATTTTTAAGGGCCTGAATTCCATAGCGACTATTCAGAATTTTCAACTGGACATATCTTTTGATTCCGCTATGAAATTTCGATTTGTCGGATTCGTTGGAAAGATATTATCAATTAGATCCTAATGTTTTTGGTTTCACTAAAATCCGGATTATTTTGCACCCGGTACATTCAATTGAAGTTTGGAATCGGTTTATCGAACTACCGCGCCATTTTCAATTCTATTTATAATTATATATAATTATTTATATTCTAACGACGGCGTATATAATATATACGTCGAATTCTATTCATAATAAATTTTCCCGTCGATATTATTTAAAATTATTCATTTTAAATATTCAAAATTCGCTAAAATTGCCAAAATAAAAATTTTAAACTGGCTCGCATTTCCGGGTTATTACAATCTCCCCCACTTAAAACTTTTCGTCCCCGAAAAGGAACAAAGTCGAAAGTGGTTTGATTAATCTACTCTATGTTCGATCTGGCTTCCTTTCTCCAACTTTTCAGTTTCTGAGAATTTTCAAATTCTTCAAAAATTTGGCTAACACCCTAAATTTTCGAAAAATTTCGCCATAACCTCCCCTGCACCGGGAGCCACGGGAAAATCCCGAAATTGCCATATAGGCCTTCTGATCTCAAAAAGAAAAAGAAAACGCCAAGCGGCTAGCCAATAGGCTCATAAAATCATCATCACCCAAACAAAACAGTAAATTACATAATAAACATGTACCTATTTGTCTGGCAAACTAATTTTATTCTCTGCTCTAGCCTCCTTGCTATGACCTGTTCAATGAAAGCACATGTCTATGCAAGCAAATGCGACTAATTTTCAATATAATTCAATATTTGATGCAATTAGGCATAAATGGTTCAAAAATTCAATTAGGCAACAATAATCAAACAACACATTCATCAATCAATTAGTGGATTAACGTTTTCAAATTCATAAATTTGATATATATACAAAAATCATGTTTTTGATGCCAATTCACAACAATGTGTTCTAGCTATATTAGTTTTGGTTCTCAAACCAGCCTAATGGAAATATATAGAAAATCACACCTTCGTCACTCGAAAATAAATACTGGTGATGGTATACTTCATCATCAGGACCATGTCCGGGCGACTAGAGTGTGACTCTATATCTATCTAATATATTAAAACTTCGAATATACGTTCATGACGCGTATATGCAAAACCTTTATATTCTAGATTGTCCAAATTCAAAATAAATAAATAATCAAATACGTAGGATTGATTTAAATTTTCAAAACAAAATTTGTTTTCATTTGAAAAATATACTCTTCACACCCGTTCTCGGATACTACTGATCCTATCTCTAACGAGTCATTCTAATTGGATATTGCTAATCCAATATCTGATGAATTCTTTCGTATGGTTCTAATGTGTCTTGTTCTCAAGCTCTGTAAACCAAAGCTCTGATACCAAATGTAGCGACCCGAAACTTCCCCGGTCTCCGAAGAGATGAGAAAGAACGAATTACTGTGAGGACAAGACAAAATAGAACGCAAACAGAAGAACATTTCATTGTTATTACAACAATTCCATCAGATACAAGAATATACAGAGTACAAATGAATAAATTACATTCGATAAATATCAGGGATTACAATAAATTACATAGCAGCGGAAAATAATAAAAAGCACAACTGAAGGTGATATACGGATACAGAGCTTTCCGGATATCATTCCAACTGTAAACCAGGATCCTGTGAATATAAATCTGCAAAACCAAAACTACTAGCTGCCCGTGTCGAAAATAGGGGCACCCAGAGTTTAGGTTAAAACAATAAACTCCGGGTCAGTCATGTGACTGGTGTGAGAACTAAAACAGTTATTTAATTCAATTTTACTTTAAAAGAGAGTAATTCAAGGGACCACGCCGTATAACACGGAACGGGTTTCCTCCCAAGAATACCAGTGCATAGAATAAACAACGTAATGCTTTTTCGAAAAATGAAGCTATTATAAGACCCAGATCCCATCACACAATGCAACGCAAGCCGGAGGATAGGGTTTTCCCTTATAATAGCCAAACATGCTTGATACGTTTAAAACAAATCATTTGATACTATAATAAGTGTATAGTGTCAAAACATTTCAATCATAAATATAAATCATAGACGGCATAGCATCCCATGCTACTATGTCGCCATACGAGGCTCTACAAATAAAGCCGCAATACACGTATTGGAAATTGGATTTCCGTCATGAGTCGAGGCAAGGGGCAAGCTCCTCTCCGCTTCGAGACACTCTAGCAAATGCTCAGGACTACACACTCTGGGCAGCCACTTGGATCGGTTGGGCCGGTCCTCACTTACGTTAGAGGATTGGCAATTCCTGAACACACGTTTCCCGGTCCTTACAGACTTATAATCGAGGCGCCTCATTCCAACAACCACAAAGGTGAAAAGTATATAAATGTCAGGGCTGGTAAGTCACTAACACCACCAAAGCTAGAAAGAAACGTCGTGCTCTCCCAATGGCACGTATCCCCTTTTTAACTCATACCGAGGTGTGAGGCTCGCGAATTCACGTTATACACAAAGCTGCCACGTAGGCGTGCTTTGATCATCAACCACAAGACTTTGCTTTTCAACAGAAGCCTTGATCATTGAATCTTAGCGTGCCACACAGGCAATTCATGCCATGCGACTGATGTCCATCGATATATAACCTCTAAGCTCGTACGTCTCAGAGAAGGGCGTTAAGCAAGAGAATAAATTCTCCGCCGCCAAGCAGATATATATTTAACAGAAATCAATCAACACAGAATAAAATCCAATGTCTGACACACAATCCATTTACAAGTCCGTTCTGGGTCTGAACGAAACCGGAGGCACTTTCCTCGCGTATCCATCCGTCTCCAAGTACGTCTAGACGACCACCAACTATTTCCATCCTCTTGGGTGTACAGCCCAATCAGGATCGTCAGTAATTATCCAAACGATGTGAAGACTTCCGGTCTTCGACCACCGTCTTCATCTTTGACATATCGTCGAATCGGTTATTCAGAATGGGTATAAACCCGGACTTTCCGAACAACCCGCGTATATTAAAACAAATGTTACACAAATACAACATACGCCTCATTCCAATTCTGAATATTCTGTTATTTAAATATTCACATCTTTTGGGAAAGGTTCCCATAAATTTTATCCAAGATAAATTCTTTAAAATTTATCCTTTAATCTTCCTTTGGATGGTTTCAAACCAAAATTATGGTTTTCTAAGCTAATCGAGATTAGCGAACCACAACGAAGTAATTATTTATTTTATTTCCCAATCCCAACCTATTCATCCCATGAAGCAAAACTGGTAATACTCCATATCTAATACTATGGTGTTATCGGTAAAATTAATTACCATTTCACGTTCAAATCTAATTAAAGATTTAACTATCGCTTTGGAGCAAAACTGGCGATATTCCATTCTCGCTCATTTCTAAATTTGATAATTTAGATTATAGGTTCACATTTCAACCTAATTGCAGATTCGTTAAAACTCCTTTTACTGGGTTAAAGAACTAGTGTCATTTAAAACACAGTTCACGACAAACCCAAATCACATTCTATTTATCATCGGGTTAAAGAACCAACGTTGTTTAAAACACAGTTCACGATAAACCCACAAATCAATTCTAGTTCAATTCAAATCAAATATATTAGGAATTCCGATTATTTAAAACCCCTTTTTAAATCTAATTTATTTATTTAAAAATAAAAAATCGGGTTTTAAATTTAGTTCAATCTAGTTCATTTCGATAAAAATCTATTTTTATCTTTTCAAATATGGAGTTTTTCATCCCAAATTTTCCCAAATCATTTCTTCTGATTTTACACAAATTATTACTATTTTTAATAATTTTATCAAGGCCCGTACAGTCGATTTCCAACAACGGCCATCGAACTGCACCTATAGTGTGACGGCAAGGGATTTCGCTCGGTCCGAACCAGTCGCTAAACCGACCCAGACCGTTCGAAACGCCCTATCGTTTGAGAACAGGACAAAATAGAACGCATACAGAAGAACATTTCACTGTATATTACAACAATGCATCAGATTACAAGAATATACAGAGTATAAATGAATGAATATTACACAGAAATATCAGAGATTTAAATTACATTTAAATACATAGCAGCGGAAAATAATACAATACACAACTAGAAAGAGATATACGGATACAAAGCTTTCCGGATATCGTTCCAGCTGTAAACCAGGATCCTGTGAATATAAATCTGCAAAACCAAAACTACTAGCTGCCCGTGTCAAAAATAGGGGCACCCAGAGTTTAGGTTAAAACAATAAACTCCAGGTCAGTCATGTGACTGGTGTGAGAACTAAAACAGTTTTTAATCTTTATTTTTAAAGGTAAATCAAGGGACCACGCCGTATAACACGGAACGGGTTTCCTCCCAAGAATACCAGTGCATAAAACAAACAGCGCAATGCTAAATAAAGAAAGATGAAGCTGTTATAAGACCCAGGTCCTATCACACAATGCAACGCAAGCCGGGGGATAGGGTTTTCCCTTATAACAGCCAAAGAATGCTTGATACGTTCAAAACAAATCATTTGATACTATTATAAGTGCATAGTGTATAAAACAACTTCAAATCATAAGTATCAATCATAGGCGGCATGGGTACCATATATCATGTCGCCATATATAGGTTTACAAATAAAACCGCAAATGTCACGTATTTGGAAATTGGATTTCCATCTATGAACCGAGGCAAAAGATAGTCCTCAACCGATTCGAGACAATCTAGCCCATGTCTCCGGAGCAGCCGCAACTGCCCCTTGGATCCTCAGGGCCGGTCCACCGATGTGGATTATAGTGCCTGAGCAATACGTTTCTCCGCCCTTTGGGGCGTAAATGAGCCAACTAAATGACTCCATCGGTTCGAGAACGACCGATCAATCCGAGGCGCCTCGCAACAGCAACAACCACATAAGTCAATCTCGTCAGGGCGTGTAAAACCACTGACGCCACTTCTAGCTAGAAAGAAACGCATGCCCTCCCTGACGTCCGTCTCCTGTTTTTGGTTCATACCTGGTGTGAAACACGCGAGGTAAACGTTACACAAAGCTACGCCACAAAGGCCGTGCTTTGATCATCACCACAAGACTTTGCTTTTCAACAGAAGCCTCGATCAATTGCCACTTAGGCATGCCACACAGGCAATTCACTCCATGCGTTTGATATCCATCAATATATAACCCCTGAGCTCGTACGTCTCAGAGAAGGGCGTTAAGCAAGAGAATAAATTCTCCGCCGCCAAACAGATATATATTTAATAGAGATCAATCACACGGACTAAAATCCAATGTCAGACACACAGTCCATTTACAAGTCCGTTCTGGGGCTGAACGAAACCGGAGGCACCTAGTACCCCGCATATCCATCGATCTCCAAGTACGTCTGGACGATCACCAACTGTTTCCATCTTCTTGGGTGTACAGCCCAATCAAGATCATCAGTTATCACCCAAACGACGTGAAGACCTCCGGTCTTCGACCATCGTCTTCATCTTCGACTTATCGTCGTATCAGTTATTCAGAATGGGATAAACCCGGTCTTTCCGAATAACTCGCGTATATTTTAAATAAGTGTTACACAAACACAACATACGCCTCATTCCAATTCATTAGTCACTAACCGTAAATTAATCAAGAGAATAATTTCCCAAATATTAACCCCGAAGGCCGAAACCAACATCAGATCAATATCCAGAAAACCATTCTGCTTGGCTAACCGACAGTTAGTTTCTAAATTTCACATTCATAGGGAAAGATTCCCATTAATTTTATCAAAGATAAATTCCTTGAATTTATTCTTTAATCCATTTTTGAATATCAATTCAAACTAGTCGGGATTAGCGAACCTTACCGAAGTAATCATTTGTTTTAATTTCCCAATCCCAACCTATTCATCCCATGAAGTAAAACTGGTAATACTTCATATCTAACACCACAGTGTTATCGGTAAATTCAATTACCATTTCACGTTCAAATCTAATTAAAGATTTAACTATCGCCTGGAGCAAAACTGGTGATACTCCATTTTCGATCTTTCAATCTAATTAAAGATTCATTAAAACTCTACTTAGTTTTAATCTTTGACTGGGTTAAAGAATCAGTGTCTTTTAAAAACACGGTTCACGATAAACCCAAAATCACATTCCATTAATTATCGGGTTAAAGAACGAGTGTTGTTTAAAACACTGTTCACGATAAACCCAAAAATCAATATCCATTCAATTCCAATTAAATATTATTTAATTGGTACACTTCATTAAATCTAAATAAAAAGATTTAATCTTTTCTCAACTGGGTTCAAGAACAGTGTTAGTGAAGACACCATTCACGACAAACCCAAATCACATTTGATATTCAATACAAGGCTCTGAATAGAAAATATATCGGCTTATATTCAATATCAAATTCTACGACTAACAAATGTCGTATTGGAAATAACGATATAAATATATATCTTTCAAATTTCCATAACAACACCTGTATAATCACGAATTCCAACATCGAAATATTCCGAAGACAATTTCGATTCAAATCCACTCCAATGCAATCATTGGAAATTTTGGTTATTTTCAAAACCCTTTTCAAATTCAATTTATTTATTTAAAAATAAATAGAATTATAATTCTAGTTCAAAACTAGTTCATTTCGATAAAAATCTATTTTTATCTTTTCAAATAGGGAGTTTTTCATCCCAATTCTTCACAAATCATTTCTTATGATTTTACACAAATTATTACTATTTTTAATAATTTTATCAAGGCCTGTACAGTCGATTTCCAACAATGGCCATCGAACTGCACTTACAGCGACCTTTTTCGAATTTGATTTGGACGTATCTCCAAATCCAACCGTTAGATTTCAAATTTCTAACCTTCGTTAGAAAGCTCTTTTCGATACGAACCCAACGGTTCCGGTTTTAGGAGAATCCGACGGTCGGATCTCCCGCAATGTCCGTTTGAAATAAATGGTCGAAATTCACGAACTGCCGCGGCGCGGCGCGTTCTATTCAGGCCATTATATTATATATATAATATATACTTCGTCGATTTCTATTTAAAACGAATTATATAAATAGTTTTAAATTCGTTTCAAAAGCAATTTCAACCTCCTTTTCAATTCAAATCAAAATTGAATTTTTCTTTATAAATTCGTTTCAAAATTCATTTCTATTCAATTCAAATTTCAATTCAATTTGAATTCATTTCAATTCGTTTTCAATTCAATTCATTTCGAAATCGTTTTCAATTCAATTCATTTCGAAATCGTTTTCAATTCAATTCATTTCGAAATCGTTTTCAATTCAATTCATTTCGAAATCGTTTTCAATTCAATTCAAAATATTCGATTTCGAAATCACTTTTCAATATTCATTTTTAAGATGAATAAAATCGATATAAATATCGTTCACGTCAAAATGGCGTCAATCTAATCAACACGGCTTCATAAATTTCTATTTTCAAATATTCTATTTCAAATATTTCTTTTTCAAAATAGTTGTTATTATCAAAATATTTCGTTCAACACATGACCAATCTCAATGAATGAGTACTGTCAACACATGAACTTTTATTTTATAATATTCTTTATTTTTCAAATTGGAATGAGGCCCAATCAATCACCATATAAAGTTAATTATATGGATTTTCATACAACACATGTATATAATAACATTGAAAATAATCAACCATCAACCAAAGTGCATTACACTGTAAAAGCATCAAATATAGATATTCAACGCTTATAACAGCCTGTCAATCAATCGATCGACATATTTAATCAATCAGGATGAGTGAACTGCAAATTTCATCCCAACACCCGTGTGGGGTTTCAAACAATCAAACAAATATTTTATTCGTGCAGTTGGGCGATGTGTAAAATTTATCGTCCCAATCAATGTCATTCAAATAGGTGTACATAAACAAACCGTCTGGTTTGTAAATGAATATTCTATTTTATTCACTTCACGTTAAAAATTATATTTTTAACGATAAAACATTTTATTCCAACATATGAATTTCTATTCAGTTCATTCTTTAAATAAAATGATATTTTTATTTATTTTTCTAACACATTTTAGAAAATTTCGGCGGCATAACGGCACGATACTAGAAACGGGACAAGGCCTAGCCTTATCCCCGGTCTAGTGAAGGCCCACGCCATTCACACATCAATCAAATCAATTCGTTATGTAAACCACAAAATTTGGAGTAAGAGTCTAACCTAGCCTTACTCCTTCGCCTTATAACGGCGCACGTCTAATCCTAACCAATTTATCGATTCGATTTTTCACACCACAAACCACATTCAAACCAATATCGCAATCAATCACCAAACAGTCAAACAAACAAGTCCATGGTCTGTGGACGATTGTGTCGGGTGCTACTAAGCACCGTCTGCATCCTAGTATATATATATATATAACTAGAAAAGAAAAAAAAGTGAAAGGTGAGAAATTCTCACATATTAGCTATCCTAGCTCCACGGCTCTTCATTCGCAGAAGTCTTCGTCGTTTCGCCCTTTTTGAACCTCCGTTGTCCGCTTTCACTACCTATGTAAAAATCGAATTTTTACTTCGCTATTCCATATATAAAAATCGAATTTTTATTTCAAAGTTCAATATATAAAAATCGAATTTTTATTTCTAAAAGTTCAATATATAAAAATCGAATTTTTATTTCTAAAAGTTCAATATATAAAAATCGAATTTTTATTTCTAAAAGTTCAATATATAAAAATCGAATTTTTATTTCTAAAAGTTCAATATATAAAAATCGAATTTTTATTTCTAAAAGTTCAATATATAAAAATCGAATTTTTATTTCTAAAAGTTCAATATATAAAAATCGAATTTTTATTTCTAAAAGTTCAATATATAAAAATCGAATTTTTATTTCAACGTTCAATATATAAAAATCGAATTTTTATTTCAACGTTCAATATATAAAAATCGAATTTTTATTTGAATAAAAATCTCGTCTTTATAGAAATAACAATCTAATCTTTTCTAAATCAAAAATCTAATTTTTTCCTAAATCAAAACTACGATCTTTTTCTAAACAAAAATATGAACTTTTTCTTAGATAAAAATCCTATCTTTTACCCGAAGAAAGATCCTATTTTTACCGCAATGTTTAAACGTATAAAACTAATTTTATTTAAAATATATTTTAACGTTTTAAAAACTGATTTTATAAACTGAAAATCCAGATTTTTAATAAACTAAAACTATATTTGATAAGCCAATTCCTTTAAATAAGTATAAATAAGCAAATACACAAAGTATCAAACCTTACAGCCGCGTTTTGGGGTGGGGGAGAGTGCTGGACGTTCACGGAGGAGGGGAGCTCTTGGCTGGCGTCGGCTTCAGGTCAGCAGCGCGGCAGAGGGGGCCCACGGCAGCACTGGCGGCGGCGGAGGGCGGCTTCAATTAGGGCTTTGGGTCCTTGGGTTTTGGGGGGGGGGTCTTCGGGCGTGGTCGATTGAACGGAGGAGGTGGAGGGCGTCGCTGGCTTGGGGAGCTGGACGGAAGGTGGACGGGGCGGCGGCGGCTCGAGATCGGGTTGGGGCTGAGGCGCGCGTGGTTTTTTTCTTTTTTTTTTCTTTTCTTTCTTTTCTTCTGTTTGAATCGGGGGGGGGGGCCTGGAAGGGAATAAGGGGAGGGAAGAATAATATTATTATTTATTATTTTTATTTATTTATTTTATATTATTTATTTTTTAAAAGTTGACTTTCACATATGACCTCGAAACGAGGCCCACTGCCTGTCGCCCATAGCGTTTCACCCCCATTCCGAACACAATGAGATATGTACCGCAAGCTGAATTGATAGTTTGAATCAGTTTCCTTTTGAATTTTCATTTAAATCACTATATTGAATTTTAAACGCACATTTCAAATTACCGGGGTCACATACGAACTCTAAAAATTCTCGAAAAATATTTTCTAGCTTCGTATTGACGATACGGTCCTAACAAAACTAGTTTCGTCGAATTCTGAGACCGTTTGAAAAATGGCCAATTTCCAGTCGATTAAAATCAACTGAAACTGGTCAAACGCGTTTTCCTTTGCCACGCTCACATATTGATTCGAAAAATTATGAAATTTGAAACCTAGCAATAACTTAACATCACGGACCCAACAAAACTGGTTTCGTTGAAATCCGAGGTCGTTTGCAAAATTGCTATTTTTAAGGGCCTTATATATATAAAAATATATATAAATTCCACAGCGACTATTTCTAATTTTAAACTGGACATATCTTATCATTTCTAAAATGAAATCTCAGTTTGTTAACTTCGTTACAAAGATATAGTTATACAGATTCAAATATTTCTTGTTTCGTTCAATTCTGACTTATATTGAATTCTGTATATTCATTTGAAATTAGAAATCGAATTTTCGAACTACCGCGCCATTTTTAATTCTATTTATAATTATATATAAATATTATATATTCTAACGACGACGTATATAATATATACGTTCTATTTATATTCAAAATAAATTTCTCGTCGATATTATTTAAAATAATCCATTTTAAATATTCAAAATTCGCTAAAATCGCCAAAATAAAAATTTTAAACTGGCCCAGATTTTACGGGTTGTTACAATCTCCCCCACTTAAAACTTTTCGTCCCCGAAAAGGAACAAAGTCGAAAGTTGTTTTAATTATTAAGCTCTACATTCGATCTGGCTTTCCTTCTCCAACTTTTTAGTTTCTGAGAATTTTCAAAATTTCAAAAATTTGGCTAACACCCTAAATTTTCGAAAAATTTCGCCATAACCTCCCCTGCACCGGGAGCATCGGGGAATTTCAAATAGCTTCCCCGGTCCTTCAAATCTCAAAAAGAAAAAGAAAAAGCCAAGCGGCTAGCCAATAGGCTCATAAAATCATCATCACCCAAACAAAACAGTAAATTATGTAGTAAACATGTACCTATTTGTCGGGCAAACAAATTTTATTCTCTGGCTCTAGCCTTCTTGCTATAACCTGTTCAATGTAAGTATATGTATATGCAAACAAATGCAACCAATTTTCAATACGGTTCAATATTTGATTCAGTTAGGCATAAGGGTTCAAAATTATCAAACAATTAAACAACCAACACAAACATCAATCAATTTGTGAATTAGAGTTTCAAATTCATAACTTTGATACATAGTCAAAAATCAGATTTTTGATGCCAAATCACAACAATGTATTCTAGCTATATTAGTTTTGGTTCTCACACCAGTCTAATGGAAATATATAGAAAATCACATCTTCGAAACACGAACATAAATACTGATGATGTCATGACAATCATCAGTACCATCTTCGGGCGACTAGAATGTGATTCCATATCTATCCAGTATATTAAAATTTCGAATACACGCGGATCAGACGTATACGCAAAATTTATATATACTGGATTGTCCACATCAATATAAATAGATAATCAAATACGAATAATTGATTTAGATTTTTAAAAACAAAATTTGTTTTCATTTGAAAAATATACTCTTCACACTCGTTCTAGGATACTACTGATCCTATCTCTAACGAGTCACTCTCATTGGATATTACTAATCCAATATCCGATGAATTCTTTCGTATGGTTCTAATGTGCCTTGTTCTCGAGCTCTGTAAACCAAAGCTCTGATACCAAATGTGACGGCAAGGGATTTCGCTCGGTCCGAACCAGTCGCTAAACCGACCCAGACCGTTCGAAACGCCCTATCGTTTGAGAACAGGACAAAATAGAACGCATACAGAAGAACATTTCACTGTATATTACAACAATGCATCAGATTACAAGAATATACAGAGTATAAATGAATGAATATTACACAGAAATATCAGAGATTTAAATTACATTTAAATACATAGCAGCGGAAAATAATACAATACACAACTAGAAAGAGATATACGGATACAAAGCTTTCCGGATATCGTTCCAGCTGTAAACCAGGATCCTGTGAATATAAATCTGCAAAACCAAAACTACTAGCTGCCCGTGTCAAAAATAGGGGCACCCAGAGTTTAGGTTAAAACAATAAACTCCAGGTCAGTCATGTGACTGGTGTGAGAACTAAAACAGTTTTTAATCTTTATTTTTAAAGGTAAATCAAGGGACCACGCCGTATAACACGGAACGGGTTTCCTCCCAAGAATACCAGTGCATAAAACAAATAGCGCAATGCTAAATAAAGAAAGATGAAGCTGTTATAAGACCCAGGTCCTATCACACAATGCAACGCAAGCCGGGGGATAGGGTTTTCCCTTATAACAGCCAAAGAATGCTTGATACGTTCAAAACAAATCATTTGATACTATTATAAGTGCATAGTGTATAAAACAACTTCAAATCATAAGTATCAATCATAGGCGGCATGGGTACCATATATCATGTCGCCATATATAGGTTTACAAATAAAACCGCAAATGTCACGTATTTGGAAATTGGATTTCCATCTATGAACCGAGGCAAAAGATAGTCCTCAACCGATTCGAGACAATCTAGCCCATGTCTCCGGAGCAGCCGCAACTGCCCCTTGGATCCTCAGGGCCGGTCCACCGATGTGGATTATAGTGCCTGAGCAATACGTTTCTCCGCCCTTTGGGGCGTAAATGAGCCAACTAAATGACTCCATCGGTTCGAGAACGACCGATCAATCCGAGGCGCCTCGCAACAGCAACAACCACATAAGTCAATCTCGTCAGGGCGTGTAAAACCACTGACGCCACTTCTAGCTAGAAAGAAACGCATGCCCTCCCTGACGTCCGTCTCCCGTTTTTGGTTCATACCTGGTGTGAAACACGCGAGGTAAACGTTACACAAAGCTACGCCACAAAGGCCGTGCTTTGATCATCACCACAAGACTTTGCTTTTCAACAGAAGCCTCGATCAATTGCCACTTAGGCATGCCACACAGGCAATTCACTCCATGCGTTTGATATCCATCAATATATAACCCCTGAGCTCGTACGTCTCAGAGAAGGGCGTTAAGCAAGAGAATAAATTCTCCGCCGCCAAACAGATATATATTTAATAGAGATCAATCACACGGACTAAAATCCAATGTCAGACACACAGTCCATTTACAAGTCCGTTCTGGGGCTGAACGAAACCGGAGGCACCTAGTACCCCGCATATCCATCGATCTCCAAGTACGTCTGGACGATCACCAACTGTTTCCATCTTCTTGGGTGTACAGCCCAATCAAGATCATCAGTTATCACCCAAACGACGTGAAGACCTCCGGTCTTCGACCATCGTCTTCATCTTCGACTTATCGTCGTATCAGTTATTCAGAATGGGATAAACCCGGTCTTTCCGAATAACTCGCGTATATTTTAAATAAGTGTTACACAAACACAACATACGCCTCATTCCAATTCATTAGTCACTAACCGTAAATTAATCAAGAGAATAATTTCCCAAATATTAACCCCGAAGGCCGAAACCAACATCAGATCAATATCCAGAAAACCATTCTGCTTGGCTAACCGACAGTTAGTTTCTAAATTTCACATTCATAGGGAAAGATTCCCATTAATTTTATCAAAGATAAATTCCTTGAATTTATTCTTTAATCCATTTTTGAATATCAATTCAAACTAGTCGGGATTAGCGAACCTTACCGAAGTAATCATTTGTTTTAATTTCCCAATCCCAACCTATTCATCCCATGAAGTAAAACTGGTAATACTTCATATCTAACACCACAGTGTTATCGGTAAATTCAATTACCATTTCACGTTCAAATCTAATTAAAGATTTAACTATCGCCTGGAGCAAAACTGGTGATACTCCATTTTCGATCTTTCAATCTAATTAAAGATTCATTAAAACTCTACTTAGTTTTAATCTTTGACTGGGTTAAAGAATCAGTGTCTTTTAAAAACACGGTTCACGATAAACCCAAAATCACATTCCATTAATTATCGGGTTAAAGAACGAGTGTTGTTTAAAACACTGTTCACGATAAACCCAAAAATCAATATCCATTCAATTCCAATTAAATATTATTTAATTGGTACACTTCATTAAATCTAAATAAAAAGATTTAATCTTTTCTCAACTGGGTTCAAGAACAGTGTTAGTGAAGACACCATTCACGACAAACCCAAATCACATTTGATATTCAATACAAGGCTCTGAATAGAAAATATATCGGCTTATATTCAATATCAAATTCTACGACTAACAAATGTCGTATTGGAAATAACGATATAAATATATATCTTTCAAATTTCCATAACAACACCTGTATAATCACGAATTCCAACATCGAAATATTCCGAAGACAATTTCGATTCAAATCCACTCCAATGCAATCATTGGAAATTTTGGTTATTTTCAAAACCCTTTTCAAATTCAATTTATTTATTTAAAAATAAATAGAATTATAATTCTAGTTCAAAACTAGTTCATTTCGATAAAAATCTATTTTTATCTTTTCAAATAGGGAGTTTTTCATCCCAATTCTTCACAAATCATTTCTTATGATTTTACACAAATTATTACTATTTTTAATAATTTTATCAAGGCCTGTACAGTCGATTTCCAACAATGGCCATCGAACTGCACTTACAGCGACCTTTTTCGAATTTGATTTGGACGTATCTCCAAATCCAACCGTTAGATTTCAAATTTCTAACCTTCGTTAGAAAGCTCTTTTCGATACGAACCCAACGGTTCCGGTTTTAGGAGAATCCGACGGTCGGATCTCCCGCAATGTCCGTTTGAAATAAATGGTCGAAATTCACGAACTGCCGCGGCGCGGCGCGTTCTATTCAGGCCATTATATTATATATATAATATATACTTCGTCGATTTCTATTTAAAACGAATTATATAAATAGTTTTAAATTCGTTTCAAAAGCAATTTCAACCTCCTTTTCAATTCAAATCAAAATTGAATTTTTCTTTATAAATTCGTTTCAAAATTCATTTCTATTCAATTCAATTTTCAATTCAATTTGAATTCATTTCAATTCGTTTTCAATTCAATTCATTTCGAAATCGTTTTCAATTCAATTCATTTCGAAATCGTTTTCAATTCAATTCATTTCGAAATCGTTTTCAATTCAATTCATTTCGAAATCGTTTTCAATTCAATTCATTTCGAAATCGTTTTCAATTCAATTCATTTCGAAATCGTTTTCAATTCAATTCAAAATATTCGATTTCGAAATCACTTTTCAATATTCATTTTTAAGATGAATAAAATCGATATAAATATCGTTCACGTCAAAATGGCGTCAATCTAATCAACACGGCTTCATAAATTTCTATTTTCAAATATTCTATTTCAAATATTTCTTTTTCAAAATAGTTGTTATTATCAAAATATTTCGTTCAACACATGACCAATCTCAATGAATGAGTACTGTCAACACATGAACTTTTATTTTATAATATTCTTTATTTTTCAAATTGGAATGAGGCCCAATCAATCACCATATAAAGTTAATTATATGGATTTTCATACAACACATGTATATAATAACATTGAAAATAATCAACCATCAACCAAAGTGCACTACACTGTAAAAGCATCAAATATAGATATTCAACGCTTATAACAGCCTGTCAATCAATCGATCGACATATTTAATCAATCAGGATGAGTGAACTGCAAATTTCATCCCAACACCCGTGTGGGGTTTCAAACAATCAAACAAATATTTTATTCGTGCAGTTGGGCGATGTGTAAAATTTATCGTCCCAATCAATGTCATTCAAATAGGTGTACATAAACAAACCGTCTGGTTTGTAAATGAATATTCTATTTTATTCACTTCACGTTAAAAATTATATTTTTAACGATAAAACATTTTATTCCAACATATGAATTTCTATTCAGTTCATTCTTTAAATAAAATGATATTTTTATTTTTTTTTCTAACACATTTTAGAAAATTTCGGCGGCATAACGGCACGATACTAGAAACGGGACAAGGCCTAGCCTTATCCCCGGTCTAGTGAAGGCCCACGCCATTCACACATCAATCAAATCAATTCGTTATGTAAACCACAAAATTTGGAGTAAGAGTCTAACCTAGCCTTACTCCTTCGCCTTATAACGGCGCACGTCTAATCCTAACCAATTTATCGATTCGATTTTTCACACCACAAACCACATTCAAACCAATATCGCAATCAATCACCAAACAGTCAAACAAACAAGTCCATGGTCTGTGGACGATTGTGTCGGGTGCTACTAAGCACCGTCTGCATCCTAGTATATATATATATATAACTAGAAAAAAAAAAGTGAAAGGTGAGAAATTCTCACATATTAGCTATCCTAGCTCCACGGCTCTTCATTCGCAGAAGTCTTCGTCGTTTCGCCCTTTTTGAACCTCCGTTGTCCGCTTTCACTACCTATGTAAAAATCGAATTTTTACTTCGCTATTCCATATATAAAAATCGAATTTTTATTTCAAAGTTCAATATATAAAAATCGAATTTTTATTTCTAAAAGTTCAATATATAAAAATCGAATTTTTATTTCTAAAAGTTCAATATATAAAAATCGAATTTTTATTTCTAAAAGTTCAATATATAAAAATCGAATTTTTATTTCTAAAAGTTCAATATATAAAAATCGAATTTTTATTTCTAAAAGTTCAATATATAAAAATCGAATTTTTATTTCTAAAAGTTCAATATATAAAAATCGAATTTTTATTTCTAAAAGTTCAATATATAAAAATCGAATTTTTATTTCAACGTTCAATATATAAAAATCGAATTTTTATTTCAACGTTCAATATATAAAAATCGAATTTTTATTTGAATAAAAATCTCGTCTTTATAGAAATAACAATCTAATCTTTTCTAAATCAAAAATCTAATTTTTTCCTAAATCAAAACTACGATCTTTTTCTAAACAAAAATATGAACTTTTTCTTAGATAAAAATCCTATCTTTTACCCGAAGAAAGATCCTATTTTTACCGCAATGTTTAAACGTATAAAACTAATTTTATTTAAAATATATTTTAACGTTTTAAAAACTGATTTTATAAACTGAAAATCCAGATTTTTAATAAACTAAAACTATATTTGATAAGCCAATTCCTTTAAATAAGTATAAATAAGCAAATACACAAAGTATCAAACCTTACAGCCGCATTTTGGGGTGGGGGAGAGTGCTGGACGTTCACGGAGGAGGGGAGCTCTTGGCTGGCGTCGGCTTCAGGTCAGCAGCGCGGAAGAGGGGGCCCACGGCAGCACTGGCGGCGGCGGAGGGCGGCTTCAATTAGGGCTTTGGGTCCTTGGGTTTTGGGGGGGGGGGTCTTCGGGCGTGGTCGATTGAACGGAGGAGGTGGAGGGCGTCGCTGGCTTGGGGAGCTGGACGGGGCGGCGGCGGCTCGAGATCGGGTTGGGGCTGAGGCGCGCGTGGTTTTTTTCTTTTTTTTTTTCTTTTCTTTCTTTTCTTCTGTTTGAATCGGGGGGGGGGCCTGGAAGGGAATAAGGGGAGGGAAGAATAATATTATTATTTATTATTTTTATTTATTTATTTTATATTATTTATTTTTTAAAAGTTGACTTTCACATATGACCTCGAAACGAGGCCCACTGCCTGTCGCCCATAGCGTTTCACCCCCATTCCGAACACAATGAGATATGTACCGCAAGCTGAATTGATAGTTTGAATCAGTTTCCTTTTGAATTTTCATTTAAATCACTATATTGAATTTTAAACGCACATTTCAAATTACCGGGGTCACATACGAACTCTAAAAATTCTCGAAAAATATTTTCTAGCTTCGTATTGACGATACGGTCCTAACAAAACTAGTTTCGTCGAATTCTGAGACCGTTTGAAAAATGGCCAATTTCCAGTCGATTAAAATCAACTGAAACTGGTCAAACGCGTTTTCCTTTGCCACGCTCACATATTGATTCGAAAAATTATGAAATTTGAAACCTAGCAATAACTTAACATCACGGACCCAACAAAACTGGTTTCGTTGAAATCCGAGGTCGTTTGCAAAATTGCTATTTTTAAGGGCCTTATATATATAAAAATATATATAAATTCCACAGCGACTATTTCTAATTTTAAACTGGACATATCTTATCATTTCTAAAATGAAATCTCAGTTTGTTAACTTCGTTACAAAGATATAGTTATACAGATTCAAATATTTCTTGTTTCGTTCAATTCTGACTTATATTGAATTCTGTATATTCATTTGAAATTAGAAATCGAATTTTCGAACTACCGCGCCATTTTTAATTCTATTTATAATTATATATAAATATTATATATTCTAACGACGACGTATATAATATATACGTTCTATTTATATTCAAAATAAATTTCTCGTCGATATTATTTAAAATAATCCATTTTAAATATTCAAAATTCGCTAAAATCGCCAAAATAAAAATTTTAAACTGGCCCAGATTTTACGGGTTGTTACATATAGCGACCTTTTTCGAATTTGATTTGGACGTATCTCCAAATCCAACCGTTGGATTTCAAATTTCCAATATTCGTTAGAAAGCTCTTTTCGATACGAACCCAATGGTTCCGGTTTTAGGAGAATCCGACGGTCGGATCTCCCGTAATGTCCGTTTGAAATAAATGGTCGAAATTTACGAACTGCCGCGGCGTGGCGCGTTCTATTCAGGCCATTATATTATATATATAATATATATATATAATATATATTTCGTCGATTACCATTCAAAACGAATTTTATAAATAGTTTTGAATTCGTTTCAAAAACAATTTCAACTTCCATCTCAATTCACTTTCCTTATAAATTCGTTTTAAAATTCATTTCTATTCAACTCAAGTTACAATTCAATTTGAATTCATTTCACTTCGTTTTAAATTCAATTCGAATTCGTTTTCAATTCGATTCAATTCAAAGTGGTTTTCTATTTGATTCAAATTCGTTATATATTTCAATTGAAATCAAATTCGTTTTCTATTCAAATCACATTCGTTATATATGCAATTGAAATCAAATTCGTTTTTTATTCAAATCAAATTTCAATTCAATTTGATTTCACTTCAATTCGTTTTCAATTCAATTCGAATTGGTTTTATATTCAATTTATTTCGAAATCGTTTTATATTCAATTCATTTTGAAATCGTTTTCTATTCAATTCATTTCGAAATCGTTTTATATTCAATTCATTTCGAAATCGTTTTATATTCAATTCATTTCGAAATCGTTTTATATTCAATTCATTTCGAAATCGTTTTATATTCAATTCATTTCGAAATCGTTTTCTATTCAATTCATTTCGAAATCGTTTTATATTCAATTCATTTCGAAATCGTTTTATATTCAATTCATTTCGAAATCGTTTTATATTCAATTCATTTCGAAATCGTTTTATATTCAATTCATTTCGAAATCGTTTTCTATTCAATTCATTTCGAAATCGTTTTATATTCAATTCATTTCGAAATCGTTTTATATTCAATTCATTTCGAAATCGTTTTCTATTCAATTCATTTCGAAATCGTTTTATATTCAATTCATTTCGAAATCGTTTTATATTCAATTCATTTCGAAATCGTTTTATATTCAATTCATTTCGAAATCGTTTTATATTCAATTCATTTCGAAATCGTTTTATATTCAATTCATTTCGAAATCGTTTTATATTCAATTCATTTCGAAATCGTTTTCTATTCAGATCATTTCGAAATCGTTTTCTATTTCATTTCGAAATCGTTTTCTATTCAATTCATTTCGAAATCGTTTTATATTCAATTTATTTCGAAATCGTTTTATATTCAATTTATTTCGAAATCGTTTTATATTCAATTTATTTCGAAATCGTTAAAATCGATATAAATATCGTTCCCGTCAAAATGGCGTTAATCTAATCAATACGGCTTCATATATTCCTTCATTCTATTCAACAAATGAATACTTATTTTTGTCAACACACGACTAATCTCAACGAATGAGTACTGTCCACGTGTGACTATTTTTGTTAAATTATTTCGTTCAACACATGACTAATCTCAACGAATGAGTACTGTCCACGTGTGACTATTTTTGTTAAATTATTTCGTTCAACACATGACTAATCTCAACGGATGAGTACAGTCAACACATGAACCTTTATTTTATAGTGGTAAAGATATAAAATTTATTGTTAAAATATTACGTTCAACACATGACTAATCTCAACGGATGAGTACAGTCAACACATGAACCTTTATTTTATAGTGATAAAGATATAAAATTTATTGTTAAAATATTACGTTCAACACATGACTAATCTCAACGGATGAGTACAGTCAACACATGAACCTTTACTTTATAATATTCTTTATCTTCTAAATTGGAATGAGGCCCAATCAATTACCATATAAAGTTAATTATATGAATTTTCACACATCACACGTATATAATAGCATTGAAAAATAATCAACCAAAGTGCGCTACACTGTATAAGCATCAAATATAGATATCTAACGCTTATAACAGTCTGTCAATCAATCGATCGACACATTTAATCAATCAGGATGAGTGAACTTCAAATTTCATCCCAACACCCGTGTGGGGTTTCAAAAATATTAAAAACAGATTTAGTTTGTGCAGTTGGGAGATGTGTAAAATTTATCGACCCAATCAATATCAGTTAAATCAGTGTATATAAACAAATCGGCCGTTTTGTTTATAAATATTTATTTATTCACTTTCACGTTAAAAATTATATTTTTAACGACCAAATTATTTTATCCAACTTATGAATGTTCTATTCAGTTCATTTATTCAATAAAATGATATTTTTATTTTTCTAACATATTTTAGAAAATTTCGGCAGCATAACGGCACGATACTAGAAACGGGACAAGGCCTAGCCTTATCCCCGGTCTAGTGAAGGCCCACGCCATTCACACATCAATCAAATTCACCAAACAACCAAATTCAGATCAAATCATCTAATTAATTTATGCAACCAAATAAACAAGTCCATGGTCTGTGGACGATTGTGTCGGGTGCTACTAAACACCGTCTGCATCCTAGTATATATATATAACTAGAAAAAGAAATTGAAAGGTGAGAAATTCTCACCGATAGCTATCCAATCATCTTGACTCTTCTTTGATAGAAATCTTCATCGTTATCGCATTCTTGTCTTTTCTATTTTAAAAATTACATCCTCGTTAAATGAAAAATTACTTCTTTAATTTCATTTTAAAAGAACAGTGTTTATTTACCAAATTAATTACCTAAAATAAAGCTAGAAAGAAATAAAATAAACAAGCAGAAAAGCTCACGGTTGATGGTGGCTCGAAGGAGGAGATGGCCAGTGGGAGCGGCGCGGTAGACCTCGGTGATGGCGGCGTTGACTCGTAGGGCTCGCTGGTTGTACTGCGGACTCGAGGGGGGGGTGCCTGAGGGCGGCGCGACCTGCGAGTAGGTGGCGGGTGGTAGGGCGACGGAGGTGGGGGAGCAACAGGGGGGTGCGGTGGTTCGGAGGTGGCGATGGGGAGGCGAGTTCGGATGGGGCTTCGACTTTGGGGAGGTCGACTGGGTTCGCGGTTTCATAGGAAAGGGGCGCGAGGCTAGAGGGAAGAGGAGGGCGGCGCTTGCGGGGAGGTCGACGAGGTCGATTGGCCGGCGGTGGTGGCGACAAGGTCTGAGGCGGCGGCTCAAGTTCGACGCATTTTTTTTTCTTCTGAATTTTGATCTGTAACGGGGGGGGGCAGCGGTTTATAAGGGGAGGAGGGAGTGAAAGTTTATTTTTTTTTTAATTTATTAAATTATTTTATTTTGCAAAGGGTTGACTTTTACATACGAACTCGAAACGAGGCCCACCGCCTGTCGTCTATAGCGTTTTACCCCCATTCCGAACACAATGGGATATGTATCGTAGGCTGATTCGGGTGTTACAATCAGTTTCCGTTAAATTTACATTTACATCACTTTATTGAATTTTAAACGTACATTTCAAATTACCGGGGTCACATACTAACTCTAAAAATTCTCGAAAAATATTTTCTAGCTTCGTATTGACGATACGGTCCTAACAAAACTAGTTTTGTCGAATTCTGAGGCCGTTTGAAAAATGGCCAATTTCTAGTCGATTAAAATCAACTGAAACTTGTCAAACGCGTTTTCCTTTTCCACGCTCACATATTGATTCGAAAAATTATGAAATTTGGAATCTAGCAATAAATTGACATCACGGACCCAACAAAAGTAGTTTCGTCGAAATCCGAGGTCATTTGCAAAATTTCCATTTTTAAGGGCCTGAATTCCATAGCGACTATTCAGAATTTTCAACTGGACATATCTTTTGATTCCCGCTATGAAATTTCGATTTGTTGGATTCGTTGGAAAGATATTATCAATTAGATCCTAATTTTTTGGTTTCACTAAAATCCGGATTATTTTGCACCCGGTACATTCAATTGAAGTTTGGAATCGAATTATCGAACTACCGCGCCATTTTCAATTCTATTTATAATTATATATAATTATTTATATTCTAACGATGGCGTATATAATATATACGTCGAATTCTATTCATAATAAATTTTCCCGTTGATATTATTTAAAATAATTCATTTTAAATATTCAAAATTCGCTAAAATTGCCAAAATAAAAAATTTAAACTGGCTCGCATTTCTGGGTTATTACACGAAGTGTTGATATGGTGTAAGCGCGAAGAGTGTGCCTTCGTTAGCTATCTATATTCACTTGTGATTCCACAAGAAGACTTGTCATCTGTGCTGATCGCTAATGAGTATGAGGATGTCTTTGACGAAGTCAACGGTTTGCCGCCGCAACGTGAGATCGAGTTTAGGATCAATTTAATCGTGGGTGCTAGAGCAATCGTTATGCCTCTTAGGCGGATGGCGCTTAAGGAACATCGAGAGTTGGGGGTGCAAGTTCATGACCTTTTAGGAAAGGGATTCATTCGGAGAAGTGTTTCCAAATGGAGTGCACCTATCGTGTTTGCAACTTAGGCGGATGGCTCGTTGAGATTGTGTGTGGACTATCGTGAGCTGAACAAGGTGACCAAGAAGAACAAGTATTCGTTGCCAAGGATTGATGACTTGTTCGTTCATCTTCACGAGGCCAAAGTGTTTTCTCAGATGGATTTGGCAATGGGATTTCACCAGTTAAGGGTGGCAAAGGATAGTGTAACAAAGACTGCTTTTATGGCAACATCCTGTTTCTTCGAATGGTTGGTGATGCCATTTGGGTTGACTAACGCACCAGCGTATTTCGTAGATCTTATGAATAGAGTTTTCAGAGATCAGTTGAATACGTTCGTGCTTGTGTTCATGGATGATATTCTGGTTTACTCTCGGAATGAGGAAGAACACAAGACGCACTTGCAAGTTGTGTAGGAAATCTTGCGAAAATATCAGCTAAAGGCAAAGTTCTCAAAGTGTCACTTCTGGAAGAGCTAAGTGAGGTTCTTAGGCCATATTGTTTCCGGTAATAAGATAGCGGTTGACCCCGCTAAAGTGGCAGCAATCCAGGACTGGGATAGACCTAAGAATGCGATGGATGTGAGAAGTTTCATTGGGTTGGCTAGTTATTACCGACGGTTTATCAAGGATTTCTCCAAGATAGTTGCACCGTTGATAGGATTGACGAAGAAGAATCAAGTGTTCACATGGGATGCAAAGTGTGAGCAAGCTTTTGGAATTATAAAGGAGAGACTAATGAGTGCTCCTGTGTTGACCATTCCAAGTGGGAATTATGAGATGGTGGTATACATCGATGCATGCAGCACTGGGCTTGGAGTAGTGCTAATGCAGAAAGATAAGGTTATGGCCTACGCGAGTCGACAACTAAACCCGCATGAGAAAAACTATCTAACTCATGATTTGGAATTGGCGGCGATTGTGTTTTCTCTGAAGATGTGGAGACATTACCTGTTGGGAGTTCGATTCGAGTTGTTTACGGATCACAAGTCGTTGAAGTATCTTTTCTCACAAAAGGATTTGAATCTTCGGCAGCAACGATGGTTAGAGTTTCTGGCATCGTATGATTTTGGTATAGCCTATACTCCTGGCAAAGGTAACGCAGTTGCAGATGCGTTAATTCGATTACATGCAAGTTTGGGAGCGATGTATTCGGAATGGAAGAATCTTGAGTATTTGGCAAGGTTTGATTTCAGGCCACGATGTGAGTTGGAACCTGAAATGTTGGCAAACTTATCGACAGTACTTACTCTTATCGAAAGGATTGGAGAGAGCCAAATGCGAGATGCAAAGCTTGTCGAGTTTATCTAGAAACTGGAACCAAAGGATAAAGAGTTCAAAGTCGATCGAGAAGGTTGGCTTCGAAAATAAGGGCGACTGGTTGTTCCTGATATCGATGGATTGAGAGATGAGGTTCTGACGGAATGTCATCACTCAAAGTTGATGATTCATCCTGGTGGAAATAAGATGTATCAGGACATGAAGCGAGTTTACTACTGAGAGGGGATGAATCGAGATATTGGAAAGTTCATTTCCATATGCATGAACTGTTAGTTGGTGAAAGTTGAATAGAATAAGCCGAGTGGTTTGCTTCATCCATTGGAAGTTCCTACGTGGAAGTGGGAGCAGAAATTGATGGATTACCTAGAACCAGGGCAGAAAATGAAGGGATTTGGGTCATCGTGGATCGCTTGACCAAAAGTGCAAGGTTCATTCCTGTCAAATCGGCTAGTACAGCGTTGAAGTTGGTTGAGCTTTATGTGAAATGGATTGTTCAATTCCATGATATCTCGAAGAGCATAGTGAGTGACTGAGATCCATTATTTACGATTGGACTTTGGAAGAGTTTGCAGGAAGCTTTGGGAACCGAGTTATGTTTAAGTACGGCTTACCATCCCCAAACTAATGGTCAAACCGAGAGAGTTAATCGATTTTTGGAAGATCTCCGTAGGGCTTGTGTGTTAGACTTCGGAGGATCATGGGAAGACCATCTACATCTAGTTGAGTGTGCATATAACAATAGCTACCAGTCGAGCATTGGGATGACACCATACGAGGCATTGTATGGTAGACCATGTAATTCTCTAGCTTGTTGGTTAGAGACTAGAGATAAGTTTGTACTTGGGCCTGAAATGATAAGAGGGACCTCGGATTGTATCGAAATCGTTCGACAAAAAATGAAGCCAGTCCAAGATCGTCAGAAGAGTTACGCCGAAAAACGTCGTAAGGACTTGGAATTCGACGTGGGCGATATGGTTTTCGTGAAGGTTTCACCATTGAAGCATATGGTTAGACTCGGAAATAAAGGAAAGTTAGCTCCTAGGTTCGTTGGACCATTTCCGATAGTCGAGCGAATTGGAAAGCTCGCATATAGGTTGGAGTTACCTGAGAAGATGCGAGTGTGCATAATGTGTTCCATGTATCATTTCTATGGAAGTTCGTGCATGATTCAAATGTGGTGGTATTTCCAGAGCTGTATGAAGACCTTGAAGTAGAGACTGTAGTTGAGAGACCTCGTAAGCCTCTTCATGTTGTGGTAAATGACACGAAACAGCTTAGGAGGAAGACGGTTAAGCTGGTCAAGGTACAATGGAGTGAAGATGGCAACGATTGTACGTGGGAGACGGAAGAGAGCATGAGTGAGACTCATCCATAACTCTTCGTCGGTAGGACCCTTTGATATCGTACCATCGTTATATCGGTGTTTCTTGTTATTGTTTGATAGAATCCAGCGTGCTAGGATAAGGCTATGGTTGTATGGTTTGATGGTTGCTAGTTTGGATGATAGAATTGGTTATTCATGGATGATAGACATGCGGAATTGTTGTGGTTTCTTGTGTTTGATTGGAATTTCGGGGGTGAAATTCCTAAGGGGGAGAATGTAATAGATCGCATTTTACATCTCGAAGGATCGTAAAATACTTTTATTTTATTCCCCGAGGGTTGGATCATTCTCACATTTTGATATGTTGTTTATGGGGATATGAGACATGTCCATAATTTTTACCGATTTTGTTTGTGACCATTTTTCCCTTATCAGCCTTGCACAGGGCATAACTTTTGACTCAGATCGAATCAGGTGTTGAGACCTGTGCCATTGGAAAGGAGATGATGATTGTCACTTCATAGAGTGGTTACATAAAGATTTGGCTTAGTGGTTTGGGAGGAATCGCAGTTTTAAGGTTTTTCAGTTGGCTGTTCAGGTTTGTGAAGCCTTAATGGGCTGATTTGGAGAGGCCTGTTAGTGGGCTGATGGAAGGGTATAAATAGGGGGTGGGAGGTATGAAATCAAGGATCAAGGGGTTGGGAGGCCCGTTAGTGGGCTGATGAAGTCTCTCTATTCTCTCATTTGGTGGCCTATGCTCCTCCTTCCTCTAACACCTTTCCACCATTAAAATCGAGATCTAAGCTTAGAAAATCGAAGATCTACACCATTTGAGGCTAGATCTACATCATTTGAAGTAAGAGTTCATCGGATCAAGGGGTTTAGTTTGAATTACTTGCTGTCTGAAATCTAAATTCATTGAATTATTTTCTTGTTTTGGAGAATTAGTGAGCGATTTGCATTTCTCACATGGATTCAATGAAGTATATGAATGTTTGATAATGTTTTTAATCAAATTCAAGTGTTTTACCATAGATCTACACCTTGGTAAGTTCATTTCCATTTGATTCAACCTATGATCTAATTAAGCATGTTTAAACCGGCAATTCCTATTCCATTTCATATGTCTATGCATGTTAGATCCATAATTTAGTGCATGTGTTCGTTTATAATAATTTTGGGTAAAAAGTTGTATGATTTTGATGAAATTGCCATATTCATGTAGTTAGTGATATTATAACATGCTTATGGTTGTATTGGATGAATTAGACGAGTATATTTCGTCGATTGTGACGATTGGCGAAGTTTTGGTAGAAATTGGACTTGAACCGGGGCTGTACAGGCCAAGGGTCGAGCGGAGTACAGTGCAGTATAATATAGTACAGAAGAGGGATCGGTCGCACATAACAGGGGCGGTCGAACCAAAAGGGTCGGTCGAACATGGTTGGGACTTGGGCGTCGAGGATACGGGGTCGGTCGCTTACAGGGTCGGTCGGTCTCGTACAAGGAGGGATCAAGTCTGGTCGGCCATACAGTAGGAGATGGGGTCTGTTGAGCGAGCCTAGGGTCGAGCAGGGGGTCGGTCGTGTGCAAGGCTCGTTTGGTTGGGGCTTCGGAGACAGTGAGGTTGATCGGTCCTTGTTCCAGGGTCGGTCGGTCACCAAGATGGATTATGCAAGGTTTGGGTCGAGCATAGCCAGGGGTCGGTCGCACTAGGGCCAATTCTGAAAATTTTATTTTTCGGGTATGACTCGAATTTGAACAGAAAGGTCTAGAAAAAAATTGGGGGCAACCCCCGTATCCCTAGCCGCAGCGCAGTGATGTAATTCAACTCAATGATGTAGTGACTTCGTAGTGAATTCAATGGAGAATGACGAAGTGAAGTGATTGTTTGTTGGATGTGACGAATGTGGGGACGACTCAAGGATGTATTGAGTTCATGTGAAGTGATTGCTTTAAAGTGTTCTGAGCTTATGAATAGTCGTAATTGATAACGACTAGAGGTGCGAAGGCCAAGAAATTATCATTGTTGTAGGTTCTAGCGGGCTCAAAGCAGGGGTACGATGGAAAGACCGATTGTAGGTCGAGTACCCTGGGTGTCGTGTATAGCCTAGACACGTGTTGTATCAACATGTGGGGTTTTGCTAGAACCGAGGGGTCGAGTATGGTCCTTGACAGTTGATGGAAAATTGTTTAGCCTGACATACGATTAACGATGGTTTCAAAGCAAGGTTGGCGGTGATAGCCAGAGTCAGTCATGGACATTTGAATGCTTGGTTGTATTGATTGTACCATCTCACGGAGATTATCTAACTTCGAATGAGGTGTTCTTTGGGTGCTTGTCTGATATTGGTTTCGGCCTCGAGAGCTTGTGCTTGAGGGACGCCAAGTTCGATTAGGGTGTTTTCATGAGATATATCTAAATGTTGTATGAGTTGCTTTTGTCATGTATGAATGGTTGTTCTGATTTCCATAGCTGAATTGTTGTTCCTTTGGATGTATGGATCGTAAAGGCTATCACTGTCAAGTGTGGGGAAGGCAGATGTGGGTTCTTCTCTGGAGTTGGGTACATTATTTCGTTTATTAACCCATTCTCATATACTTTATTGATGATGTTTGTTAGCTGTTTTATCGCTCACTAAGACTGTTGTCTGACTCAAGGTTTTATGTTTCCCTCTTATTACCTTAGTGTTCATCCGATTGTTTGCATGGGCAGACTAGGTGATAGGTGAAAGCTTAGTGACAATGATGTTGCTGTTCGGAGGCGAGCAGGAGGCTGGCGTACTATCTTTCTTACTATATAATATTTGGATTTCCGTTGTTTGCTATTTTCTCTAAGTGTTGTAGTGAGGCAAAATTATATAAACACTACTGTTGTAATCCAAGAGTATGGATATTACTTCTAATTGTTCGGAAAGTTTGGTGTTTTCCTGCTTCACTATTAATACCTGTTGTATAAGTTCTATTATATTTTATCTTTGCACTGTGAGTTTACGACAGATTCCGATGATGTTTACCTACCTTGATGATCGTCCATAACTGTCGTGCACACTTTTCAGCGCACTATTCCTCTTGTATAGTGCAGGGGTTATATGAGGTCGTCACAACACCGCTCCCGTTCCTTGATTTCACGGCTACAAGGAAAACACCGATCACCCAAACACTTCCCAAAAGATTGCAATAGCCTTATAACTCTTCAGTAGCACTTCGATTCAGAGAGTAATGAGTAGAGAGTGAGAAGAGAAGTTTTATGAAAATAGAATTGAATTCAGCAGAGTATAGGTGTAGAAATCATAAAAATAAGAAAATATAATGGTGTAAAGAAAGGATATGAAGATGGAGAAGAAGAATAACGAAAAATTTGAAATCAGCCCCTATTTATAAGATTTGAAACGTTGCAACGTTTCTGGAGCGTCACAAATAGTGAAAAAGCACTTCCTTTGAAAATAAAAAAGTGACAATTATATGTCGACATATTTGTATGTCGACATATCTTGGTTCCAAAATGATTTTTAAGTATTTTTCAAGTGTTTATATATATATATATATATATATATATATATATAATTCTGAAAATTCTTGAATTAAAACATAGTGTTATAAATAAGTATTATATAGTGGAAAACATATAAAAACAAAAATATAAGATATATAGACATATTTATAAAATTATAGAGTTTAAAACTATATAAATATAAAGTACATAAAGTATATATAAAACTTGTAAACTATAAATCTTGAGTTTAAAAGTTAAGCAAGAAAATAAAATAGAGAAGATAAAGATTGAAGGTAGAATAGAATTTGAAATCAGAAATTGAAAAGTAGAATTTAAATTTGAATTTGAATCTGAACCTGGAGTGCTATTCAGAATCTTACATAAACTAGACTCTATTACTATATTTCTCTTGAAATCTTGATTACTCATGAGTCTTGAATCATCTCTGAATTATGATTCTCTAACATCTTTAAACTGTACAGTCTTCAGTATAAATTCCTGTATATAAATCCTGCATATGTATATATGTGTATATATATATATTATAGATAAAAGTGTTAGTATATATTTTATAATTAGTTAATATTGAAATAAGGTTGTTGTCATCAAAACTCCATTTTACAACACTCGACGACGGAGCAGAATTGAGGCATAGCGACAGATTCAAAGATGGAGCGACACTGGAGCATGATGGCCAACCTTATGACGGAGGATGGACTTGGCAACGAGCTGGATTTGGTGACGAGGTGGACTTCGCAACGAATGCCAGACATTTTCCTCGGATGGGTATTTAACCAATTATGGTTAAAGACGTGATCTGGGTAGTCGTTATCGATTACTATAAAGTGGTGGATATCGATTACTGTTGTTGTTATCCATTTTGGTCAATATGACATCGACAACGATGCGGATTCGAGGAGCAGAATATGGTGGTTCGCTCAATGGTGGTTTCGATACGATGTCTCTTCGATCTGTGCTTGACTTGAGACGACGATGTGGTGTTTCTATGCAGTGATGCGTCATTCGACGACGAAGATTCCAAGATAGAGAGAAAGGCTGCTGCATGGATTGCTTTTCTCCAAGATGCAGAACAACAACATTAAGTCGTATTGAGTTGATAGTTGAGAAAGAGATATGGGAAACTCGAGATGATATCCTACGATATACGATGACCGTCGGGGATAGTTCCCATATTGTTATGACTTCGGACCTATGGGGGTCCTTCCTTTTGAGACGTACAAGTGGGTACAACATAGATCCTAACCGGCTGAGTGGCATGGATTTGTGTATCATGGAAACTGGGCGTTATCGTATATCCAATGCACTAAATGAGTAAATGTGAGGATGGATACTATGGATGTTTATTTATTTATCATCATTAGTGCTTAGATATTTATCACATCCTTTTTATATGATATTGATCATAGTGTAGCATATATCGACCGTTATGTGCTAACTCCGTGGATGCAGGGGCTAGGTAGCTGTGATTATTCATACCCTCCATGCCATATACATACTATTACGACTTTTATAGTACTTTGAGATTTTTTTATCGCTCACACTAGACTTTTTGTTTGACCCATGGTTATATTTTCCTCTTATTACCTTGGGTGCTCATCGATGATGTTGATGAGCAGAACAAATGACACGAATGAGTATTATCTGGACCTGCACAGTGGATTCGTAGAAAACGAAGTTTTACATATTTATACATAAATCGTTATTGTTTGCTCCGCTGTGTGACACTGTGGAGATTTGTCGGTGTTATGTGTTCTGTTAAAGACGGTGTATCAGTTGAGTTTATTTATCTCATGTATAAATTCTATTACTATTCTGTATAACCGTTTGAGCCTGTATACTTTGATTATCTTGTTTATATAGTTGTTACTATCTCGTTTGTTTTATATCTGTGATTTTATTATTATATGTTATCTGATGCACTGTGAGATACACGACAGGTTCTATGATTGTGTTTATATTATGTTCTTTTCTTTCTCTTCTCTTCTATTTCTTTCTCATTTTTTCTCTTTTCTTTTCTTTTCTACTATTTCTTTCTCTTACCGATTGCTTTACATTGATTGAGTGCTTGTACAGCGCGAATTTTTAGTTCCAAGCACTCGTAGTGTATGGCTGGTCGACACAACAATGGTCAAAAAATTGGTCGTCACAACAATGGTCAAACCTTTTTTGACTCGTCCAGGCTATTTTGTTTAAACTAGAACCAAAAAAGAATCCAGAATACCCTGACAAACAGACTAAAATATTAATATTATGGTTCACCTATACCATCAAATTTGTTTCTGATTTTCACCAAACTGCTAAGAGAAATTCAAGTAAAGTCCGATATTTTATATAAATGAAAATTTTAACATTGAAGCTTGTAAATATATTACACTAACTTTACCTTAATCACATTTTACTTATTGTTTACGACTATGCCCAATATAATCTACCATCCTAACTAAAATAGAAAATTCAAACTTGCACCCATAGATGAAGTTTAAGTGAGAAAGAAAAGTTGACTCATACCCAAGAATGCATTTCTCAATTATTCACATATAGGTTGGCCGTACATTTCACCAACAGTTACGTCCAAATTAATTCATATACAAACTAAGCTGAAATTTAATTCGTTATAAATTGATCAATTGTTTACATACAAAGTGATCGACGCACCAATCAATGAGGAATTAATTTATTGCGCACATAAATCGAAGTTTAAAATAGAAGATAAAAGGCTATCAGAATATAGTCATGTGCACAGCTGTCAACGATTTCTTTC
Organism: Allium sativum; assembly: GCA_030737875.1. Lineage (NCBI taxonomy): Eukaryota > Viridiplantae > Streptophyta > Magnoliopsida > Asparagales > Amaryllidaceae > Allium > Allium sativum. The sequence continues at coordinate 267,540,197 of CM060922.1, read as the reverse complement.
GAACACATACCGTGTTATATTCATATTTGCATCCCACAATCATTTTTGAATATCAGATATCGACATTCGCGAATACAAACAAATATCTAATGATTATTCTATCCTTCAACGATCGATCAATTAAGAAACATAAATGGAAAATTTTAATTTAATATAAACAAATTTCAATTCCATTGACTATTAAAGTGTTAAAATAAGAAAATATGGTGACAATAAATAGTATAGACCACTTAGGGTGCGTTCGGTGGTCTCCTCTCCCTTATGAAAACTTCTCACCCCCTTCATTTCTTCATCAAATTCATTCATCTTCTCTTCATTCTCAATTTTTTTCCTGTCGATTCAAGCTTATTTTCAGGTAATTTTCTACGTTAGTATATTAAACGTTCGTATGTACAACATATATAATTTTTTATTATTCTTTTTCCAGTTAAATGACACTCCTTCGTATCCTGTACTGCTGGATCTTCAACCACGCCCATAGTTATCGGATCGTGGAAAGAACGGATATTTTCATACAAATTTTCCTCAATAATTTAGATCTGAAAGGCACTATAACATTTTTTACCGCTATTCAAAGGGAATTTAATCAGCGGTTCGACGATGATCTGATGTAGACACAGATGGAAAACAAATAGGACAATCTAAAGAGGATGTGGACAACTTGGAACAAACTGTTGCAAATTCCAGGTAGTGAATGGGATGATGTTCACGACCGCCTTGACGGCTCAGATGGATGGTGAAGCAGTCCTGTCCGCTTGTATCAGAGGTTCAGGAGAAATCCACATCTGAAGTTTGCGAGTAGGATGAGATGTTCAGGGGATGTATAGGGAAAGACACCTACAGGTGTGAGATTCATGCACCACCACAGTCGTTTACTGTGGTCGATAAAGTTATGTATCATGATATACTAAGTGGAGGGAACTCACCACCAGTTCAGTCTAGATGTAGACATATGTCGCTCGGTACTTCTAGCAGACGTACTATCGTTAGTTCAAACGAAGCGTTTCACAGACGCGGTGATGCACAGCTTTACTCTTCTGTCTACCATTACTGACATTGAGAAGTGGGAGATTATAGAGATTTTTCGCATTGATCTGTCAATCTTGGATATAATGGAGGTACTATCTGATGGAGACTTGCTTGCTTATCTGTTATAAAATGAACACAAAACAGAAGAAATAAGGGAGAGAGGACATTTCTATTCATTTAGATGTATATTCTTTCTATTACATTGGCTTCTTTATATATAGGCTTTTGGAGCTGATCTTTAGCTTATTCCCATGATGTGGGACTAAACATAGAACTAATAAAAGCATATTCACAACATTCATATATATATTACAACACTCTCCCTTGAATATGCGTCTTCAAAAACTTGAATGCTATGCTAACTTGAAGTTGTCCCTTTTAAAACATATATGATGATTGCTCCCCTTTATTATTATCTTGCTTGCATATATCCGTTCAGTCGATACAACTATTGTCCGTTGACTTCAAAACTCTATCAGGAAAACCCAATAGGAAAAGCCTGAAAAAGAGTACAACGTCTGACATTATTAATATCATATTAAAATGATATTCCTCAAAAGAGTTTGATGCTTCAGGCTCAAAACAATGCCTCATTAAAAACCTTTTTATGAAAAACCATGTGGGAAAAATCATAAACAAGGAAAAGAGTGCAAATTTATTTCCTCTTTAGGTAACATGTTTTACAATGTTACCGTAAGGGTTGATACTTCAGGATCAAGATAATGCCTCATTAAAAACCTTACTAACAAAAACCCAATGGGAAAAATATTAGTGAAGGAAAAGAGTACATTATAGCATAATTTTATATGCTCCCCCTTGTTTATAACTCATTATTCAATTAGTCTATTGATGTAGTCGACGCATGCCAATTTTGTATATCATCTTCTGCAATGTTGATTTGGAAATTGCCTTTGAGAACGGATCTACCCTCTTTTCTTGAAACTGAATTTGTTTCTCCTCTTTCTTGTTATCCTTTCATGCATGTGTGAAGAGAAATTTAGAAGAAATGTGCTATATCCTATCATACTTGATATAATTCACTTGAATCTGAGCCATCCAAACTGCCTTGTCTTCTTCATAAATAATAGTTTATTGCATCAAAATATGTTTGATACTTCTGGATCAAAATGTTGCCTCCTTAAAACTTTACTAAGAAAAACCCGATGGGAAAAATCTTAGTGAAGGAAAAAGAGTACAATATACAATGTCATATTTACTACGTCAAAAGTAGTATGATTCTTCTAGATCAATGTTATGCCTCGTTAAAACCTTAATAAGAAAAACCCAGTGGAAAAAATCTTAAATAAGGAAAAAGAGTACATTATAACTTATTTTTGTATGTTACCTTTGGGTTGATACTTCTGGATCATGACCCATGCCTCATTAAAACCTTACTAAGAAAACCCAGCGGGTAAAAACTTAGTTAAGGAAAAAGAGTGCATTATATCATACTTATGGATGCTCCCCCTGATTTAATAATTTTCTCTGAATTCGTATTCTTCTTTCAATAACTCAAATTGCTTACAAATACTTTTTAATGGAGTTTTTCTTTTAAAACTTCATGTGCATTTCCATGCTTCAGGCATGCTTTCTTATTTAAAACACCTCCCTTTTGTGATTTGTATGATACTAATATTCATTTATGAATACACTTCAGGTGCTTATAATTTTCTGTTTCAATCGGGCTTGAATATTACAATACACATTTGATGAGTGAGACAACTTTCATTACGACAACACTAAGCAGGAAGTAATCTACTCATCTTGAAGTATATCAAGATTTTCATTACAACAATACTTAGAAGAATGTTGTAATCTATCGGACATGTTCTTTGTATTCTTTATGTTCTTCGGGAACTTATATATTATAATAATTTTTGCATATCGCAACTACCACTTCAATGGATATTAAGAGTTTCACTACAACAATTCTTGAAAGCAGGAAGTGATCTACTCATTATGAGTTATTTCAAGATTTTCATCACAACAATACTTAAAAGAATGTTGTAATCTACATTTCTTGCTCTTTATCACTACCAAAGTTATTCAAATTCTTCTAGAATTATACTTTCATCGTTTATACCTTCAAGGTATTGCAAGTGTTTTAAACACTTTCACCACTTTAATCAATTCAATTATCTCTGAAAAATACAATGCTCATGGCACTTGAAACTCTATGGTGTTTCAGTAACTTCCATGTGCTTTTGTCATTATCTATATTTCTATTTTATCTTATGAACTACAGGTTCATATCTTATGGACAACAGGTCCATATACCTTATTTAGGAGAATTTCATGATGGCCAATCATGTTTCTCTCTATTATGGGATTTTAATCCATTTATAAATGTATGCGTTTTATTATTTATTAATTTATCATCGATGATTATTTTCTGTCAGTTCAATATATGATTTATTGAGATCTCAAAAAATTATCATACATTAGGTACCTAAACCACTTCTGGGGTTATTTTGACAATCATGTCATGGGTTTCTTTTAAAGCACTTTTAAGTGTTTCTTCAAGAACACTTACCTCCTTTATTTTGCATCTTTATGACTTACTCCAAAGATATTTTGAACTGGCTTTTATACCACATTTTCAGATGTGATTTACACCTTTTGATCCTTCGGGGATTCAAATGTATATTGGAGAAAGTCTGTTAGGGACATAATTGATAATTTATGCAAGTTACTTAATACTTTGCAAAATTCTATATGTTACCAAATATTTAACATCGGTTATTCCTTTATCCTCCCCCTCAATGTTGACAAACATTGTAACTTTAAATAATAAACCTACTTTGGATTCATTTTTGATCCATTATAGCATCATAGCTAGCAAATACAGTAGATATATTTCAATTGTAGGAGGATAATGCTCTTATTAATTGATAAGATGCATTCATATTGCATTACTTATTCCCTTTCATTGATCCGATGACTTGGAGGAATTTTCTATCATTTGAATATGCACATGACTTAAGGTCATTCAATATTGATGTCAATCGACTTTCTGAAATATAATATATGCATGATTTATAATATGAGCTCATGACAATTTCAGGTTGTTAATAAATTTTTCGCATATATGTGTATATACGTGCGTCCACGTATTACATATGTAATTGATTTGCGTATTCTTTCTCATTCGAGTTACTTACTTTAGAACAAATTATTCATAAGTTTCCAGTCATTAATTTTTGCTTATCAAGCAATATCAATGCGAATCTTAAATATCGTATCATAATATCCAAAATATCTGATTTGGAACTGTATTGAATTTCTGGTTCAAATGAAATATATGAACAACTTCAAGTTATTTATCTAATTGAATTTCTGGTTCAAATAATATATAAACAATTTCAAGTTTGTTAAACTGTATTGAACTTCTGGTTCAACTGTATTGAACTTATGATTCCACTATATTGAACTTTTGGTTCCACTGTATTGAACTTCTGGTTCTACTGTGTTGAACTTCTGGTTCAAATAAAATATATAACAACTTCGAATTGTTAAAATTTATTCTTCAAAACGATATGTAAATATAAATATATAAGCAAGATACAACTCATTTTGAAAATTGTGCAATCTTTGGATGATTTGTTATTGTCTCATATGATTTAACTAAGAAGTGTAATGTTATTATTTCATACGGTTTGAATAAAGCTTCAGGCTTTTAAATTATGAAGTATTTCAAATTCATTGATTGAGGAATTTCGAGTTCATATGCATATATGTACACATACATATGCATATCAATTTTATAAATTTATGATGAACTTCTGGTTCTCAATCTTTTAACATACTTTTAATTTAGAAGCTTTTACATTTTTGTTAATTGACAAGATTTCAAATTTGTATACTTTATCAAAAATGTTTATATATATACATATACATACATACATATATATATATATATATATATATATATATATAATGCAAGACTTCAGGTCCAACACTTTGAGTTATACAGCTTCCTGTATAAATATTTTTTTCGTACAACTTCAGATTGTGGTTCTATCCTTTCTTCCATAACATTAGTTATTACTATCTAAATACATCGAATAATAATACATATGTTTATTCATATTCCAAATACAAACATACATCAATTAACTAACAATAACTAATGCATTCAATACATTTATTACAATAAGGTAATATAATATATTATCATAACAATGCATTCTCTAACATTCAATGCATTTATGACAATAAGGTAATATAATATATTTATCACATAATCAACATTTTACATTCTCTAACATGAATGGTTCAAAAATTTACAGATCCGTACATAAAATTCACAACTATAAACAAAAATAAACTACATATCTCATATTCATTTTTTTTTTTCACATTCTTCAATATGAATGATTTGAAAAACTTGTAAATTTATACATAAAATTCACAAACATAAAAATTAAATATTTTTTTTAAAATTATAAACTCATATAAAGATCTTTTAGATCTTTCTTTTAATATCAAAATTGCTTCTTGTCTTTTTAGAAACTGTAGGTTTTAAATTTTCCATGTAATGACAAAAATATTTTTTGCATTTACTTCCGGTGTGCAGAATTAAGATCAATATTTAGATCTTAACTCAATATGATCTTCAGGATGCATATTTTCTTTATAAAAGTTTTCCAAAGAAACAATGAAATATTTCTTCTAGAAATATAATATGTTCCAAAATGACTATAATAAAAATTTAAGTTTCATCATAATTCATATATTGTTATTATATATTTTAAATTGAAGTAACTTTTGTAGAAAGTGCCCCTTTTTTCACATATGAGAGTCATTTACTATTTTTCTTCAAGAAAATAGTATTTATTATAAATGTAATGATCTCTTTCAATAATAAGTTTCTTCAAGAGGTTACATGTAGCATAAAGTTGGAATATAAGGCTTTTTCCTTTTTGTTGAATTTTTTTTTCTTTCATTGATTTTTCAAATTCTTTCCTTTTACAGGTCATTTGCTATATGCAAATATTAAATGCAATTATATTCTTTTATGCTTTATTTCATGTTTCTCGTTTGAATATGTACTTTGGGTGCCTTGTTTGCATAGGAACTTCAGGTTTCTTGTTTGCATATGAACTTCAGGTTCCTTATTTGAAAGAATTTGTATATGAACTTTAGATCATATGAGCTTCAGGCCATTTGCATGTGAACTTCAGGTTCAACGACTCTTGCTTTGTGTTTGGAAGTACGACCGTCTTCTGTTGGTCATAATGCTCCTTCAGGGAGTTCCATAAGTGGAGAGGATCTTTTTTTTCCAGTTAAATATTCTGATTTTAGATCATCGTGGATATGGCATCTTAAAAATATCAGGGCCTTTGTTTTGTCCTGCTGAGACATATTATTACCATTTTTAATGGTACTCTCTAAGCATTGAGATTGTAAATGGATTTCAGTGTTCGACATTTTTGTGAACTACACAAAAATAATAATTGCAGATGCTTAATTAAACAAAATTCACATATCAGTATACATGTTCTATAATTATCAAAACGAATTAATAAATTAACAAATAGACAAAACGATGAAACTGTAGTATTGTTATATCATAAAAAATATATGCAGATCTCGTAAAATAGAATAGGACCGTATACATGGATGAAATAAATTGAATATATTACGGCACAGAATCATAAAAAAAAATCCAAATCTGTAAGTTTTTCTTTATACATTTATAATGAACTTCTTACAATAATGAAACATTACAAATCGTCAAGGAGCCATACACCATGTTACATAACAAAAATAATGGCCACATTAATACATATGTTGGCTAACAAGCAGCTTGCTATTTACATATATGCATACCTATTAGCAATGGCTTCTCTGTTATTGAAGAGATAAAGTAGCAAATGAAGATGTTTTATGTATGGCGTATGAGGTAAAAGATCCATATATAATATTATAAAAAGAAAATGAATGGATCTTCCTAAAAATAATATTTGGTATACCATAATACCAGATCAAATATGAATAGGTGGATATCTAAAAACCACTAAGTTAAAAATTAATTAGATCTAAAAAGTTTAGATCCACTAAAATAGAATCTAGATCTAAAAAATCAGAAAAAGAAAAGTGATCTAGAAGTATGGATCACATCTAAGCAGAAGATACAACAAGTTCATATATATAGATCTATATGATTTCAAAACATAAAAAAAAACTTACATGATAGATCCATAAATATTGATCTAGAATATTTCAAACAATAGCTCTAATAGAGTTTCGTGCTGATAACGTGTTATAAAATGAACACAAAACAGAAGAAATAAGGTAGAGAGGACATTTCTATTCATTCAGATGTAAATTCTTTGTATTACATTGGCTCCTTTATATATAGGCTTTTGGAGCTGATCTTTAGCTTATTCACATGATGTGGGACTAAACATAGAACTAATAAAAGCATATTCACAACATTCATATATATATTACAACATTATCTAAATTATCAAGTGAGAATTTTTCATCGTCGTTAGTAGTGTATTGTATTTTTATTTTATTTTATCAGTTTCTGTATTATTGTTTAGTGGACTATTCTGTTTGTTTACTATATTATTCTGCTTTCATGATACTGTTCTGTTTTAGACATAAATTAATTAAGTTAAAAAAAATGGTCTGCTAAAACAGTCCATTTAAATCCGCAAATGCATTCTCCGCTTAACTAAATGATTCGCTAAAATGCCCCGTTTCCGCTTACTACAAATGCACCCTTAACATGCATTTAATGCACTTAATATACATTTAATGCGTATAATATAAAATCATACTTAATTAAAAATTAAAATATATCTTTTATCATACTAAAATATACATAATTTAAGGTATAATCTTGACAAAAACTGAACGAACAATTTTCAAATGCGGATATCTTGACATTTATTTCTACATATCCGTTTTTTTTATATCATATATTTACCTCTTTTCCAAATATAGATGTGAACGGATTTCAAATTTATCAGCTATCCATTAATAGACCTAGTCTTGTGCATCCACTCACAACATCATTACCATAAACAATCATCGCTCCCATTATTGTCTATACTCATCATCAATGATCATTGTTGCACTTCTTCTACATTTGGTATCCGTAGGAGAAAGAACGTCTACATTGCCCTCATCTAAATTGTAAAGCGTTACAGTTACCAACCAATATGAGAGTTCAGATGTTCAAAGCTTTTTGCAATTACTAATGGATGAAAACACAACGTACAATGAGGAAATTAGTGAAAAGGTAAACTTTAACTAAAATAAAAGAGCCATAAGTTTTATTTTATTACCAGACTAGAACAAAATGCCAACTATAACTAAAATAGAGAGCAACTATTGAAACACAAAATTTAATTTAGAATTAAATATACAAATTGTGAACCATTAAATTTGGTTGTCTGTGAAAATAAAAAAAATAAAAAACTCTAATAATTAAAATTGATTATTTCTTAATTTATTTTATCATTTTATGTCTAAATAAATTGTCCCATTAAATTATATTTATATATTACATTACAAAAATTGTCAATTATAACTACCACTTATATTTAATTTTACATTATACAAAATGATAGTTATAACTAGCAGTGTTCTTTACCTTAAAAAAATAAAACCTAGTCCATCAACTTAATTTATTTCGTGAGTTTGTCCATGTGTTTATTTTTCTGATCTGCAATTTGTAATTAGATAGGACCAATCTGTCGTGCAGCTTTAGCAAGAGCATCAAACGCAGGTGAAATCCATACACGCCGTAAATTTCTGATGCTTTTCCGAAATGATTGGTAACTTCCTGTGCTAAAGTAAAAACTGACACCACAGATTTACTAGCATAGGTGATCTCATTATCACTTATTCTAGTGAAGCCCTAGCAAGTTGGCGAATCATAACCCTGATTTATTCGGATCAAACGTCCTTCCAATTAGTCTTAAATTCTTTTCAGGCAATCTATTTGATTGTATCGAAAGGTCCACTGGATTGGGATTTCCCTGTAAAAAAGTACTATGGTGGTGGTGATCCTTTTGTCAACGGATGCCTTTATTGTACTCGTAGTCTCTGAAGGCGTTTCATACTTTCAAAAAAAAAAATGTCGCTTTCTTTCGTTTCGGATTTTCTTTTTGTTTCTTAGTACCAATAGGCGATGGCATTCTACCTAAATAAATCATATGTAAGAATGGTAGCATTTCGTTCTTTATTGGTAAGCAACTTTGTCATTTCTTGAAATCTCTCTTCTGATTCAAAATCGTGGTGTAACGTGTGATTTGAGAGCGTTCGAAAAACAAGAAGATTTATTGACCTACCTTTTAATTCTACTATGGATAAAGAATGCAATTGATAAAAAAAACATCGTAAAGATCAGCAAGCTTTTGGATCAATACGGTTAAAAGAGGAAGAAAGAAAATTGAGGAACCCACGAATATTGGCAAAACTAGTAGTAATAAATGCGAGAATATTGACTCCCATAATCTAATCTATTATTTTTTGCAATAACTTAACTCAGGATCTAATCCCTTTCGTCCATAGGATCCCAAATGCCCCGATCAATCAAAAGTTTGATTCTATCTGAACTGCTCATTTTCAAAGTAAGCATCTCTTGTAAAATATGAGCAACACCAAATCTTTCTAGAGCCAATTCCAAGTAGCATGTAAAATAAGAGATGAATTCTCATGCCCTTATGTACGCATGTTGTTACCACCGTATTTTTATTCAAAACATTCTCAAATCTGAGATATTAGTCAACCTCCTGTAGGAAATTAGATATATAAAGCATATTACAGGAGATTGTTAATAAGTAAGATAGCCTAAATTTGATTGTGCAAAAGTTGTATAGTAAAAAAACCAAGTTAATCATACTATCATAATTTTGGATCAGACACTGAAAACCATTAAACAACAAGAGGTGGGGTAAAAAATCACAGAAAATGAATCAAACCGATAAAACCAAACATAATTTACTACAAGCGAAAATGGTTTGATATTCTCTTCATCTACATACATCAACATGAAATCATATTACAGGGCTCTGAGCTACCATTTCAAACAAGTAAACAAGATTCATCGCAATAGCATGCCTTTTTTGTGATGCCGGTTTAGCAGGGAGGGCATTTGCACCATCCACTACCTTAATGTTAGGGGTAAGCAATATTCGATTCAAACTGAATTAACCGATTCATTTCAGTCGGTTCGGTTCGATTTTAAAACTCAATCGATTTGAATTCGGCTTGTAAAATATATTTTTATGGTTATCGATTTGACTGAATTAATCGAACTTTTAATTTATTATCTAATTTTATGGTATTGTAGTACATTAAATACTTAGTTTAGTCATATAATATAACGGTATTTGTTACAAATAGATCAAATCTTACCATAAACATAAAATTTACTTTACAAAATTTCTCCAAACATAATTTATGTTTTACTTTGAGTGAATCCATCATTTGAAAAATAATACATCATTCAAGTTCGGTTAAATCAGTTACCGACCGAATTAACCGAAATTAATTCGGTTCGATTTGGAAAATTTTCAGTTTCAAATCGGTTTGAGTTTTTTTTTTTCTTCAAACAAACAGAATCGACCGAACGTTCACCACTATTTAATGTAAGGACACAATAAAAATAGCCAACACCTTATACTCTATAGATATTGGTTTAGGGAACATTCGATGGTCCGAAATGGACCGTTAACATTTCTGACACGCCAAAAACGATAACGGTCCATTTTGTACCTTTGTCCCAACGGTCGAAATGTGGTCATTGGGAGACGACGCGTCGGACGCGTCTTCTCCCAACGGCCACATTTCGGTACCACCTCCTCTTCCTCCCTTTTATATTACTCCTCTCCCTTCTCCTTCTTCACCACCTTCTTTAACTCTCATTTCTTATCCATTTTCTTCTTTAACGCTTTTTTCGATGGCCAGTTTGGTCTCAGACTCAGACGATTCGGATTCTAAAGATATTGAATATATCGCTATTATTAGATCGTATTTATGTGAAAGACACAACGAAAAAGATCGTCGGTTGCACATGTTGGAGTATACCGATTTAATGTGGGTAAACGACATACTAAATGGTCATCAACAATGATGTCAATGAAATTTCCCTATGAAACGGATCTTTTTTTCTTTCGTTACGCGATAAGCTGCAAAAGTATGGTTTAGTTACAACGAATCGCGTTGGTGTTAGAGAAACGATTATCATATTTTTGTACACTATAATTGCAGTCCTTTCGAATAGACAAATGGCTGAAAAATTTCAACAGTCACGTAGTATAATCTCTCTTTTCATGCTATTTTGGATTTCGTTGAATTATTAGCTACTGATATTATTAAGCCTGTTGATCCTCAATTTAACACAATTTCAGATGAAATTAGAACATCTAACCATTACCGCCCTTACTTTAAAAACTATCATCGACGGAACACATGTAATGACACACTTACTTCAAGATCGAGTAGTTCCCTATATAAGACAGAAAGGATACCCTATGCAAAATATTTTAGTTGCATGCTCATTCAATTTACTGTTTACATATGCGGTAGCCGGGTGGGAATGAACTGTGCATGACAATCGAATTTTTAGTTCCATTGTGAATGACAGATCTTGCAATTTTCTGCATCCTCCTCCTGGATAGTGTCATGTAGTAAATTTTGGTTTTCTATTTACGACTGGCTATCTACGACCATATCGTATCAAAGATATCATATTCCACGGTTTCGTGCAACTACAAATCAAGCAAAATTGAATAATGAAATATTTAATTTACATCATTCGATATTACGTATGGCAATTGAGAGAACATTTGGAATATGGAAGAAAAAAATATGTCATACTGAAAAATATGCCAACATACGCATTTGAAACTCAAGTAAAAATTGTTGTTGCTACAATGACTATACACAATTATATACGCAAGTACAATATGGATGACCTAGATTTTATGGTGTATGATGATGATCCATATCTTATTCTGAAGGAGTACTTTGAAAAATATACCGATTTGAGAATTACAGAAAACAGAGAAATTGCATCGACTCAACAAAATTAAAACATTGATGGATGACGGTACTTTGAAATAGAATAAAAGACAAACTCGTTGCAGCAGGGTTGCACTGATTGATTTGTACTATGTTGTATTTTTATATTATTATTTAGTAGATTGTTTTGTTTGATTTACTGTGTTATTCTGTTTTAATTATACTGCTTTATTTTAAACATAAATTAACTAAATTAAAAAAACAAAAATAAATTGGTCCATTTAAATCTGCAAACGCATTCACCATTTAACTAAATGATCTACTTAAATATCTCGCAAAAATACCCCGTTTCCACTTTCCGCAAACACACCCTTAGTGTATTGTATAAATTTGCTGACATGCAGCGATATGAATATCAATGAAGGAGAGGATAACATGCCACAAATTAATTCAGAAGAATCCCTTTTCATAAGAATCCCTTTCTTGAGTAAATTAATGTTAAGTAACAGCAGTTGATATAAAATTACTCATGATTTCTTCACTACTATCATATAGCAAATCAACTGAAGAGAAGGAAGCAAATCAATTTTGATGGTTTTTAAAGTGGATGAATCCAATTGGGATTATTTGTAACCGTAGCATTGTTTGACATACCTATTCTTAAATTCCACGATATCTCTTAAGAAATAAAATATTCCACGCTATTCTAATGGATGACAGTAGCAGCAAGGAGAACCAAGCAGCAAATCAACAACAAACTAAATTTTTAAGCTATTTCTTTCACAGTTTTGAGATGTAATTGATTCAAAACTCCTGCTTTAATGAATAAAAAAAAATTGTTCAATTGAGCTCCGTTGTTTAATATTTAAGTCAAGGTAGATAACCAGAAAAGGCAAGTAAAAATCAAACCAAGGAAGATTAAAATCATGAATTTAAAAACGAAAATTTAATGAACAGCTCTCCCACAAGTCAAATTTGTAGAATAAATCTAGGAATTTAACTAAGGCTCTGTTGGTTTGAAAATGCTGAATTCTAAAGCATTGCTGAATTCTACATAATTAGTAATTTGTTTGTTTGCATTTAGCATTGAGAATAAAAAACAATATTCGGCATTCAAAACAAAAATTAAACACTACAAACATTCTGAATTAGTTTATCTGAATAGATAACAAACAAAAAATCAGTCCAAAAAGTTCTGATTTATTAATCAAAACTTGCAACATTTTATTAAAAACAAGCAGCCTAAAACAGAAAAACAGCTCTTTTAAATTTAAATCTAAATCATTTTCATAGGCTCAAATCCATCAAACACAATACTTGTTCTCAATGAACTCATAAACAAGTAGTTCTTAATTGTTAAAACAGTTCTTTCCAAACTTGGTAGATATACCTCCTGAATAGGAACATATTGATATTACCATATCAATAATTGAAATTGACGATATACAAAGATCACGTTATAATACTACTGAATTCATATCCCAGTTGATTAGATATTGAATAGACTAGGTCTTAGTTGTTCTTTTCTGTTACATGATTATTTATCAATTTTATTTTGTGTAGGCGAGAAATTAAAATAATATACAAAATCTTATTACCTTTAAAATATACACAATAAAAATTGCATTCAATTTGATAACGTAATAGTACTTTGCTATATTTTCTATTAAATTATTATACTTTAAATGAGGTGTTACATAATAGCAATATTATATATACACAAATATGTGTATATAGACATATGTACTATGTATGTTTATGTGTGCGAAGATATATAGTATGTATAGTAATTACCATATTTATACACAACACCACATAAATTTATGCAATTCGGCAAACCGTACCAAGCAAATTGGTTATCAATTTTTTCTGTATCATTCTAACTAATAGCGATTGTTAAAGACAATAAATGGCAATATGGTAAAAATGTCTAGAACTGCCTAGAAAAGCTGAAATAAAGTCCAATATTTTCTAAAAATGTGAATTATAACATTGAAGCCTATAAATATTCAAACCGACCGTTAGGGAGGTTTCCCTACTGTAAGGACCCAAAATCAATTTGTCTGTGCCAATAAATCACGGAACAATTTTCGCTCAACCGATACTTTCTCCGACATTTCCTTCTTCATAATATCTATCCAACTCCGTTTCTTCCTCATCACCAAATTTGTCCATCCCAACTCGCGACATTTCCTTCTTCATAATCAAACCGAGAACATTTTCCCCTCTATCCTTCCTTGAAATACGAATCAAGTAACCCACTATTCTTCAATTAATCATTTCACCAATCTTTGCGCTTTCATTCTCTAACACATTTTCATTTTGTGATATGATTTGATTAAAATCCCTAATCTATTGTCAAATCTTACTAAACGAGGCGAGAAGAAGAGCATAAAGCAAAGCCAAGAGTCCAGAAATCAGGTAAAATAATACCATAACAAGATTTAGGGGTTCAGATACTCCGATTCGCTGTATTCGATAGTCGAGTTCCTACAGTTTGCTATCGGATCTGGCTTTCACACTGTCATCTAGGGTTCGAGTAAGGGTCTGCTTACATTTCAAGGTCTAGGTATAATTAAATTATATCATTATTTATTTTTAGATGTAAACTTATCTGGTGAACTAATTTACATCTGAATTGGTTTCCTTTTATTTTGATTCAATCAAATTTTATTTTATCTTCTATTAGTTTCACTGCTAACTTGATGTTGATGCTGTGAAATGAACAAGTATCTTTTCCATATTTGTCCTAAATACAACTAAATAGTGATTTTTTTTCTTCTAATAACACATGCTGATATACTTCAGCTGACAGTTGAAATTCAAAAATTAAATCAGATCTTGGTTTTTTTGGTTGAAGATGTTTCTAAATTTTGCTACATGACAGTCACACGAACAATGATTCCAGTTTTTAGTTTTTAAGGGATTAAAAAATTGGTCCTAAGTTAATACATATGTGTTGGTCTCTACAGTGCAATAACAAAATAACATATACCATTGTTTATAATGTTTGACCAACAAAATTTTGCTAATTTACACAACCATGGATATAGTAGAACAAAAAGAATTTACATGGAGAAATGCAACTGAAATTAGACAAAATAAATAAGATATATTTTAAAACTTTAGTTTTGTTGTTGTTTTTCAATGTATTCTGAACACGTCCACAAGGGAAATACTACAACATTATTGATGAAGTTTTAAAAAATGATTCTTCATTGCTTTTATTATACTTTTTTTGTACTTCCTGATCCATTGCATTTTTAAGGTAAAAAACATTTTAGATTTATTAATACATGCTTATTTCATTTTTATTTCAAATGCAAGCTTCAACTAGCTTGCACCTTAAGACTATGGACATGCTTCAGTTTCATTTCAGATGTAATATTGTATTGAGATTTGTATTAATTTCTATTTGCATTAAATTAAATAGTTGGTGATAATCTTCTATGTTACATTGTTAATGAGATGCAGTAAATTATATCCTTATATCACTTATTTTTATGCATGTAGAAGAATTGAATCTACATTCCATGCTAATTCGCAGTTAAATTTATGTATGGAAATTTGATAATGTTATAATTTTGCATTTTATTACTATGGAGTATTAGACTAACATTGACTGGCACATTGGGACTGTTTTGTATAGAACTTTGTGAACATGGATAAATGATTGTATTGGTGATGTACAGATTTTGGCAGCATAGGTAACCATCACCTACATGTTCTTATATTTCATTACACAGAAGTTGCATTTTTAAATAAAGATTACTCTAATTGATTGTATAAGTATGTTACGTCTGTGTAAGAGAATACTAAATAAATACCGAACGCCAGTGTTTCTCATATATAACAAACGTGTGCCCTTATATGTGATAATAATAATACGACATTGTAATAAATTCTTACTGGTCAGAATTTAGTTAGTGATTGCAAAATTATTAAACGACACGGATCTTAAAGTATTGTGGTATTAATGAATAAACCAATATTGCGATCAAATACCGATTGATGTAACCACTTATAGTGGGAAGATATGCAGCAATCAGAGAGAAAAAAAATTGGTAACAAAATATATGGTCGGAAAAATTAACCACTGGTCAGTCATTGTTAGCCATCTAAGTCAACAAATTAAAACAGTAAGCCTAAAAGAATGAGGGTTACTTTCTTAATTGAAAGCAGTAATGGATGACGAGAGTTTAATAGACTGGATTGTGCTTTGCATGCCTTTTGTATATATGTAATGTGTATGGTTTTGCCAGTAATCTTGTGAAGGTTACAACACGGTTAATGTATAGATTTTGCTTGCAATTTACTGAATAAATTAGGAGGGGGTTATTCTACAGGGAGAGGATGGCTGCTTTAATGACTGCTTTTAGTATGTTTGTATGTAAGTGTATACATATATCTGATCATCCCTTTCATGCAGCTTTAATGACTGATTGCTTCCCTTTCGCCACCTTCGGGAAAATTTCAGAGATGTTAAACCAGGGCCAAACCAACATGTTCCTTTACTGATCAACCTTAAAATGCTTTGCTTGTTTCTAACACTTTTTTTTTTTTTGAATATTTAAATAAAAGCATGCATATTTGGAAGTTTCTTATGCATGCTGACATAAGTATCAGTACTTAGCTGGATAACGGGGTCGAGTACAAGAGAAAAAAATGAGGAAGAAGGAAAAGCATAACCTTGTTGAAGCACCTTATGAAGATTGGGATGTGCATCTCTTTTGCGTGCTGTGTCAACAGTCATATTGCTAAGCAACAACGATGGCTCCACCTACCAGTTCATGAACTAATGACATCCACCTTGCAAGGCTAAAAGGATATTGGTGCTGCATTTTGATTTATTGATTGTTTGTGCATGATTGGTTTTTATTTTTCAGATATTCTTGTGATTTAACCATTTAGTTTATTTATCGTTGTTGGATTTTGATTGAAGTTTGTTTCTTTATTTTTATGCTTAGGCCATCATTTACATTTGCCAGTTAGTGGGTTATTCTATAGGTAGAGGATGCGACTGACTAATTTCTTAAATAATTATGTAGAAAAACGAAGAAATCCCGACGCAAACCATTTGCAGCATTTTTTCAGTTTTTAACAACATATTATATGTTGAAAATTTTACCTTTTTACGACGTATTGTTGAAAAGTATTTTTCACGTCTTCAACAATTACGTCGCTTGCGCGACACAAAATTTTACGTTAGAAATCTTTTACGATGCATGCTCAATCTTTTAAAGCATTAATTTGTGCATTGATAGAACAATTTTGTTGTAGCAAACTACGATGTCATAATTTTGACGTGTATTCGTTAAAACACTATTTTCGATCTATAAATCTTCGATTTGCATGTAAATGTACATTTATGCATAATTTGGCTATCAAATATATTTTTTATTGGAACAAGCAACTTATTAAGCTGGAAATATCCATCCTCCAATTTAATGGAATTAATTGATCACTGCAGTAGATGCAAAAATTGAAGATTAACAAGCAACACAAACATGGTTTGAAGTCCTAAGGACATTGCTGAAACCGACAATGAAGAGAATTATGAAAATAATGACGAAATATAAATTCAAGCACTTATTTTGTGTAAACAACAAAAATAGTTTCTTTTTAAAAGAAGATCAGTTATTTAGCACTTCTCTGTGTATTTGTTTTATGATAGTATAAAATGCATATGATAACATGTTTTGTATTTTGGTTACGTTTTGCAATTGTATTTTGGAAAATATTCAGATCTAGAATTTAGTGCTTATTTAGTAATCTGTCTCTCTATTTTGGCTTTAGCCCATATTCAGTTTTAGAAAATAATTAAGTTTATATCTCTCGTAAGCACACATAAGCAAGAAAGAAACATAATCAAAAAGAAAAGAAAAAACGGTTATTTGCAAGTGAGTGACTGAATTGTTATTGCTACCATGCACTTAAGTCTAGCAAAAAAAAATGGAAACTTATCTGTTGCTTTGATCCTTATTGCAGTTTTTAGCATTACTGCATAGTTACTGCATATTAATATATCATAACATAATTTCATTCATAAACTTTGGGTGCGTTAATAACTACATTCATTGGATTTTGTTTTTTCTTTAAATGCCGATTCTTACTGAAGCTG
This sequence comes from Allium sativum, assembly GCA_030737875.1. Taxonomy (NCBI): domain Eukaryota; kingdom Viridiplantae; phylum Streptophyta; class Magnoliopsida; order Asparagales; family Amaryllidaceae; genus Allium; species Allium sativum. Next base: position 267,522,061 of record CM060922.1, on the reverse strand, counting down.
TGAAAAAACTGTTGCTTTGATTCATATTGCAGTTTTTAGCATTACTGCATAATTACTACATTACTGCATATTCATGGATATTAGTTCCCTAAATACTAATTCTCTGCATATTTTTTGTTATGGGAATGGATATTACTCAAGAACAAAATTCAACTATTTCTAACATGAAATCTTTACCAGCGGTACATCAAATATGTAATTTGTCTTCACATGCAATTCTTAAAAAGTCTAGCAAAAAAACGTAAGTCTTAGGTGTGCGAACATGCCACTGAGTCTAGGGATGTTGATGGAAAAAGAATTGGTATTTGTAATACATGTAAAGCAATATTGCTCGCAGATAGTATGCATTATGGGACTATCACCGTTGCTAAGCATCTAATAATGTCCCCTTTATCAAGGCACTCTTAAAGGTCAGCCCATTATAACTCAAACCAATTTAGTTGGTCCACTTATCCCTTATTCATTTAATTATCTTAATATTGTTATGGATTACTAATGCGTTCAACTTGTGCCAATGTTATGCAGTTGCTTATGTTCATTTGATCTTGCATTAGGTACTTCAAAAATGGCAGCTCCTGCGAGCGCCGATCCAAATGCAAGTTAGTGCATTATGAGAGGTACGACTTACTTATAATTTGTTTTCTTCTTTAATAATTGTTATTTAATTTTATAACTTATGTTATTTTAGAGTTTTATTTGAAATTCTATTATTTTTGTAACTTTAACATATTTGCTCATTACAGTAAATGCAATATAATTTTTGTCATGCATTCACTATTACAGTAAAAATAAAAGTTTCATCAGTTCTGCACTATTTTTTTTCCTTCCTGCAATGCTTGAGTGTCAACCATATAAGCAATTAGGCATCACCATTCTTCTTTTTAATGTTGGGTTGCTGATATTACTCCTGCTGGGCTTAGTCCAAATGTCCACCAAGAGTTTGGATACACTGATTCACTGTTCATGTTATTGTCCTTCATAATAATTGATAGTTCTCCAATGTCTGATTGACAATGTTATTTGCAGTAGGGTGGATAACTGCTTAGGAAGCATAGAAAAATAAGGTATAAACAGGCATATCTATAAAACATAGGACACAAATTCCCATATGCTACATTACTGTGGATATGTCTTTTGGAACAATAGGCATTGCTTATGCATTATTAGGGTAGAATTGTTTCTTGTTGCTACTATGCTGAGCGTATGTAGACTTTTTTTTTGAAATAACACCTTCAAACGGTCGGTTTTCCCACCGTTGTGCGGTAATACTAGTATGGTTAACTGTAAGCATGCCCAATATAATCCTCCTTAACCTTGAATATCTCTTAGTTGACCAAATCGCTCTTTCTTTTATTTACCCTAAATAACTCTTAATCTTAACTAAAATAGAAAATCTCAAACTCGCACATACAAATGGGGTTGAAATGAGAAAGAGAAGCTGACTCATACTCAAAACTGCACATTGTCGATCAGCTGCATACAAATTGATCAGTTAGTCGCAAGTAGATCACATATTTCGCTAACATGTATATCCAACTTAGTTCATATACAAATTGAGCTGAAATATAATTCGTTACAGATTGATCAATTGTATACATACAAAGTGATCGACGCAAGAATCGATAAGAAATTTAATTTTTTACGGATATAAAAGAAAGTTTAAAACAGAAGATAAAGGAGCTAAGTATATAGAACTACTTTTTTAATGCAGTTGCAACTATCAAATAAAGGACTAAACATCTCTGGATACTAATTTAATCAGGGTTCTCCTACGGTAAGACATTGACTTAAGCAGAGCTCAAGGTAGTGTGCTATGATTAATCAAAGCTCAAGCTTGTAGGACAGTAATAAAATAAGGGTGCGTTCGTAACAAAGTTTTGGCACGCTCAACTTTATGTTCGCGTCCGACGCGTCCGACACGAGCACTTTTTTCCACTTTCAAATGGAACGATCGCTGGATGTTGGAAATCAAGCCGTTAGCGTCCGACGCGTCGGACGCCAACGGCTCTTTTTCCAACTTCTCTTCCTCCCTATATATTACCCCCTCTATCTTAACACCTTACACAATACTACTTCAACTCTTTCTACTTATTCGACTAATGTCAAACTCTGATTCATCCTCCGAGAACGACGATTTGATGGAGCTCTACGGGGTTTATCTGGTTCAGAATGAAAGAAGAAATCATATGACGTGGATTAATACTTCGGAGTTCACTGGCTTATCTTGGATCAACGAAATTTTGAATGGCCATCAAAGCCGTTGTCAAAATAATTTTCGGATGAAAATGCTTTGTTTCTACGCATTATGTGAGAAACTGCAACATCATGGTCTCGCTTCCAGACCAGAAATCTGTGTCGTCGAAATGGTTGGAATATTCATTTATACAATGGTTACTGGGCTTTCAAATAGACAACTACAAGAAAGATTTCAACGATCAGGTAGCACAATTTCCGTTTGTTTTCATGATGTTCTAAACGCTTTTCAATTACTCGCTGTTGATGTAATAAAGCCAGCGGAACAACAATTTAATACTGTTCCACATCACATCAGAACTTCCACCCGGTATTACCCGTATTTCAAAAACTGTATTGACGCTATAGACGGTACCCACGTATCTGCACATTTACCCGCTGATCAAATTATCCTTTATATTGGAAGAAAAGGGTTTGCAACTCAAAATATATTAGCGGTTTGTGATTTCGATTTACAGTTTACATATGTTATGGCTGGTTGGGAAGGGACTGCACATGATAGCAGAATTTTTAATGCTGTTACAAACGATAGAAACTATAACTTTCCTTACCCTCCAGCTGAACAGTATTATTTAGTTGATTCGGGCTATCCACTACAGACTGGATATTTACCGCCATATCGAAATATGAGATATCATATTCCGCATTTCCGTGATACAATGAATCAACCAAAGTCGGCCAATGAAGTGTTTAATTACTACCATTCGAGTTTACGGATGGCCGTAGAACGAACATTTGGCATTTGGAAGAAAAAATTTACCATTCTTAACAAGATGCCTACATATCGGTTTCAAACTCAAGTGAAAGTTGTGGTGTCTACAATGGCCTTACACAACTTCATACGCAAATACAATAGTGGTGACCCAGATTTTATGGCTTTTGATGATGATCCTGAACGAATACCCGATAATTACTTGACGGAATATTATAGTATGAAAAATACGACGAATAGAGGCACGGAACGTGTTCAAGCAAAAGGATCCCGAGAAATGTCATTGGTTCGAGATACCATTAGAGATCGGTTGGTTGCTGCGGATCTGCACTAATTTGTGTTTGTATTTGTAACTGTACTTGTATCTGTATTAGAAACTGTATTTGTATCTGTATTCGAATTTGTCAAACCATCTCTATTTAAATCTTATTTTAAAAATACCACGCTCAAATACCCCTTTCGTAGCTAAAAACACAATTCCCCTTCGCTACAGTACCACGCTCAAATGGCACGCTCAAATGTCACGCTCACGTTCGTTAAGAACGCACCCTAAGCACCCAATGTAGGATTTTGATTTAATCGAAATCCAAACTTAAACGTTAATTAATTCAGCGCCCTACCCTGAAGTTGATTAAACCAATGTCATATAGTACAACACTGATAAAATCAACGTCCAAATCAATTTAAAATACTAAATTGACCCTTGAATGTTTCCTGAGTATTCCGAAGGAAAGGGTATGCTGAGCGGCGCAACCACCAATCTTCGAAATTCAAAGCCTGAATAACTCGATTGTTGGAGGTACTCTAAATGTTATTACAAATTAGAAGTGTAAATCGATCAGATCGAACGGAGGTGCGTTCAGTCTCTATCCTAAATAAAATCTATCCTAAAAAAAATCAAATCAAATCAAACGCGAACCAAAAAAAAAAATTGTAAATTTTGTTGTCCTAACTCGTGTCTATATAAAATCGATCGGACGCGAATATGTGTTTTTCGAATACAGACACAAACGAATCTAGCTGAACATAGCTATTTGTATCAAATGTTATACTTTCTATTGGATTTTCTCTCAACACAAACCAAACACTATTTTTTTCTCATACAAATTTATCGTTCTAACTCGCGTTCTAAATGAAAATCAAACGGATTCGAATGGATATATTTCAATCATGGGGACAAACAAATATCGGACATTCTTACAAATTTTATAGGCCTAATACCAATGGCCTGTAAACAGTTTAAAATTTCATATGGGTCATGCATCCATTCACGGCATTATTACCATTAACAAATCACCACTCCCATAATTGTCTATGCTAATCAGTAATCATCAATGATCATTGCTGCATTTATTCAACATTTAGTATTTTTAGGAAAAAGAACATCTACATAGCCACCATCTAAATCGTAAAGTGTTCAAGCTACCACCCAATATGAGAGTTAAGAAATTTGAAGCTTTACAATTACTGATGGATGAAAACATAATGTGCAACGGGAATTAGGGAAAAAGTAGACTTTGATGAAAAAAAGGCCAAATAACATCAAATTTTGTTTTGTTTTATAAAGGAAAAACCGACCAGTTTTGAATCATAACACTTTTTATTATAACAAATAATAAATACAATAAAACAGAAGATGAACATGTTGTCCATCTACTATTGGATTCTAAAGTGAATCAACCCACTGCAAACGATTTTAGAGTGAACCAACAACCACTGCAACTATCGTAGCTTAAAGAAAAAAAAGCTAGACATAAGACTTAGGCAGCAATGCAACCAAAAGACTTAGGCAGCAAATAGATTGAACAAATTACATAGCGTAAACAAGAGACAACATGAACTCACATAAGCAGGCACAAACCAGGGTAACCAAGGGATGAGAAAATGTAAGTTATGAATAGATTATATTTAACTTTTACATTGTAAAAAAACTGTCAATTATAGCTATCATTATATTTAATTTTACAGTATACAAAATGCTAGTTACAACTAGCACTGTTCTTCAATATTAGAAAAAAAACAAATGTCCTTCAACCTAATTTATTTTGAGGATGTACAATTTGTAGTTGGATAAGACCAGTTTACCTTGCAGCTTTAGCAAGAGCATCCAATTCAGGTTGAGATCCATATACGCTAGATGCTCTCCTGAAATGATTGGCAAATTCACTCCATCTCTCAAGTTCCTGTGCTGAAGTAACAACTGACTCCATAAATTTACAGTTTACCAGCATACAAATTTCAAGTATTATGTCAAATAAGAGATGAATTCTTACGCCCTTATGCATGTATGTAGTTATCACTATATTTTTATTCAAGACAACTAGATATATCAAATCTGATATTTTAGTTAGCCCCCTCTCAGAAATTACAATCTTAAAACTATAAAATTTGCCGATCATCTAATGGATGACAGTTTCTTCAAGAACCAAAGAGCAATTTCAACAACAAATTAAATTTTGGAGTGATATCTCTCACGGTTTAGAGATGTAATTGGTTTAAAACCCTACTTCAATGAATAAAAAATGTTCAGATGAGCTGCCTAGTATAATATTCAAGCTAAGGATAGGTAACCAGAATAGGCAAGTAAAAATTGAACCAAGGAAGATTACATCAAAAAAATTGAAAACAAGATTTAATGAACAGCTTTCCTCAAGTCAGATTTGTAAAAAGTAATTCTAAGAATTTAACTAAGATCACGTTTTAATACTACAGAATTCACATACCAGTTGATTAGATATCGATTAGACCGTCTACATATGCAAACTACAACTAAATTCAAACACACAGAAAGACATAATTAAAAACGAAATAAGCTTCAAAGATAACAAGCAACCGTGACATAACAGATCTACATATCTATTTAAGCGCTGGTGAACTTAGTAACGGCCTTAGTACCCTCAGACACTGCATGTTTAGCAAGTTCGCCAGGAAGAACAAGACGAACAGAGGTCTGAATCTCCCTTGAAGTAATTGTCGGTTTCTTATTATACCTTGCCAATTTAGCGCTTTCCTGAGCAAGTTTCTCGAAGATATCGTTAATGAAGGAATTCATAATTCCCATGGCTTTGCTTGATATTCCGATATCGGGATGCACCTGCTTCAAGACTTTGAATATGTAAATCTTGTATGTCTCGATGGACTTGGCCTTCCTCTTCTTCTTCTTATCGGTGGTTGATGCTGCTTTCGCTGGGAGCTTCTTCTCTGCTCTCGGTTTCTTTCCAGCTGGTGTTTTCTCCGCCGCGGACTTCTTCTCTTCTTCCGGCTTTTCTGCGGCGGGCTTTTTCTCTGCAGGTTTCTTTTCGGCTTTGGGTGCCATGGCGAATTCGAAAATTAGGGTTCGAAGCGAAGAACGAGAAAGGAAATTTGGGGGACTGCTGAATGATATGGAAAGGGCAAGGGATGTGGTATGTATAAGGGAAAGCGGTGGCTTCTGATTGGTTGGAGTACTGCTAATGGGATTGCTGAGGTGGATAGTTGTAACACGTTGATATTCATACAAAAATTGGACGGACTGATCTTCGTTGGACTGTGCTTCTTACGGTGTAGTCTGGGCATATGTTATAAAAAATAATTGCCTTGCATAATTCATATCTTGTTGAAGGCTATTTCTAAATTGGTTCAACGAGTGAAACGACATGGTTTTCCAAAATGAAGGCGATAAGGTGAGATCTCTTAATTGGTTTTATAAACTGAGCAAAGTGCTTATACCAATTTAAATAATTAATCTTCTCGATTAGAGCAAGCTATCTTTTCGAGAATTGAATTATTTGTTGTTTGAATTTTCTACTTACCCACTAGTAGTGGATAACATAAGGCGGTTATTTCAATCAAGTACATTTTGAGCAAATATTCAAATGCATGATCATAGAAATGAGTAATGTTATCCCTTATAATAGCTTAGGTGTTCCAAAATGAAAAAATGTGTTTTTTTACAAGTTTCGCGACTTCGTTGTCATTTTTAGTAGGAAATCCCTCGATCTGTTTAAAGATATAGTTTGCAGTCGGTAAGACATAAAGATTCCAAAATGGTTTGGAAACAGGTCTGTATCAAGCCTTAAGCATCGAAAATTCTAAAGGCGGGGATAGGGTTTAATGGCATCTTGATTTGTTTTGATATTGAATTGTCCACTAATATTGGACGTTATAACATTCCTAATTTTTTTTTTAAAACATTAGTCATGAAATTAATTGGATAAATTAGATAAGAATATGTAGTAGGATGTTGAGTTGAGATTTATACATATTAATAATTAATGAGTTGGCCTTATAAACTAAATAACTAGAATTGATATAAGGAAAAAAATAAATAAGAGAGAGAGACAAAGTGGGAAACACCATGCCTCGTATATAAGCATATTTCCTACAGTTTTACCCTTATCATTTTCATTTCTATAAACCCTAAAGGAAAACTAAGGAAGTTGGTCATTAATGAGTAGAAGAGGAAGAAGAAAACTAAAGAAAGTAAAGGAAAATTAAAACTCTGGTTCAAACAACACAAATCCCAACATTTCATCCGAAACTAAAGTGAATAATGATTATAATCCCATTTTTATTTCGGTTATGGAGAATATCTGAAATGTTTATTTCATTATCTGATTGCTTTCATGTTTATGTTGATGCAAACATGTTGTTTGGATAGAATAATGCTAGACTAACTTAATTATGCTTGTTTAGCATTAAAATGAGTATATTTTATGTTAATACCTATTGATAGACGTCTCCGATCAACCTAAAACTTTTCTATGTTGTTCATAACATGTCTTGAGAGATGGATTTTAAATTTCGCAATTTTCCATGCTCATATGAAAATTCTATGAATTTCCTATGTTTAGTTACATGATAATTTCAGGATAAATTGATTAAAAAAATTAGAATTGATGTTTGTATATAAGATAGAGAAGGACAAGTTCGTAATTTAAATTTTTTGGGGATTTTTCCTACACCCTGATTAATTGATATGAATTTTCTAAGTTAGCTAGACTTAGTATAATTAATGAATTATTTAAGGAAATTAACATTATTCCATTATTTTGGAATACTTTTTATAAACCAATCATATTTCAAAAAAAAAAAAAAAAAAAAAGAATCAGTGAAAAACATTTCTTTAAAGGGAAGTAAACCGGTTATCTTTCTATTTACTGTCGATGTCACCGCCCATGTTTGGAAGCACCTTATGGTTTGGTCGGAAGCACATTCTGCTTCCACTAAATCCCTGTATGCTTGTAATGTTACCAATTCGGCGTAAGAAGTATTCAGGCTTCCAACCTCACCTTTCGTTTGGGCCATTGGCTACTGATTTAAGTGCTAAAATGTTATTCATTCCACTTAAGTCTATTGTCATCATACAAGAGCTTCCATCGTTATATTTGAGTCGATAAGACTATTTTTGAAAGCATATAATATGGGGATTGCCATCTTTATTGTTTTAAAAGGGGAAAGCCATCGCCTCGTAACCCTTTCGGCATAATCAAAAGATGACCTTCTATGTTTTACAAAAGCTTTGGGGCTTTCACCTCAATACCCTTCGATAGAGTTGAAGAAGGGAATTTCCAGAACTTTGTTTTATAAGAGAAAAAAGCTTATCGCCTCGGTTCTTTTCGGCAGAATAGGAAGGATCCCTTTACGAAACATTATTTTAACTAAGAGGCTACCGCCTCCTTAGCTCACGATAGTATCATGGAGTTAATTTCCAAAATGTAATTTATAAAGATAAAGTGGTTATCGCCCCTACCTATCAGCTGTGTGAAAAGGGACATTTTCTTGTACTTTATATATGTTTTGAGGCTATCACCTCAATGCCTATCAAGGGCATCGAATGGGTTTGTTTAACTTGAATTTTATCTTATAGAATGTAAAATGTCACCACCTCACTTCATTTCGACAGAGCCGAAAGGAGTTTGCTTCCCAGCTCTAAATTTAAAGGCGATCACCTCAATACTCGTCGACGGGACCGAAAGAGGGTTTCAATGTAAGCTTTGACTTATTAAACTTCTTGATTGTTAAATGTTTTCTTAAGCTTGTTTGCTTACAATGATTGTTGTTTGGATTTTGTTTTTCTTGGGGTTGAACCATGTCAACTTCGACACCTAAGGAGGGAGTGGAAAGGAAATGGAGCCGACAGGGGTATCGCTCCCGTCCAATTATGCATGATGCTTTAGGCAGGGAACCATTACATCATATAATAACCCGAATCCCAACTGGCCTGGATTTTCCGCAAAATGCTAACATCTAAGTCCATTGAAGCTTGAGTTGGATATCCGGTATCCAACAAATATGAAAAGATAAATATATTAGAGCTCGGATAAATAACTCACAACAAGAATGATTAAAATATTATAAGTAGTAATACTTACCAAGACAACGACATTATCTAAGCAAGTGTCACTATGCTAAATAATCTCCGTCTTCTATATAATATGCAGGTTCTAATGAGGAGGGGGTCAGAACTAAAGTTCTGGTGAATGATAAGTTATGTGCTTTTAATCATAACACTACATATAACATTCCATTTCCATTTTAGTTATACTAGGTTCATTTAGGTTATAATAATCTTACCCTCATGCATAAACCGAACTCATATACTTCCCAGTAGACTAAACCTAATAGTCAATACATTTACAAGCTCTTGGACCGCCTCAGTCCTAGGTACTATAGTGTTGTAACAACTTGCCTTTTCGACCGCTATGAGTCAATAATTAGACCAACTCAAACTGTACTTTCGTGGAAGTCAATTATGTTGGAAATAAACTTGGTTTTAAGGAAACAAATAAATTTGGTTTTAATAGGAAATACTATGAAATAAAGTTAATTATTGTATTAAGGGAAAGTTAAAATATATGGTAAGAAATTTTAGATTTATCAAATGGAGAATTATACAGTTGCTTTGTTGAGAAAAGTAGAAATTAGAAAATAAAAGAAAACTCTAGAATAAGAAGACTCTAGATACTTGGCTATCTTATAAAAGAGTTGTATTCTCTCATTTGTAATCAAGTTAAAGAAAGAAAAGTGAAATAATAAAAAATGTAGTCTTTAATTTATTCTACGTTTTATCTCTATCCTCCTCTCTATGTCTAAATTCCAACATGGTATCAGAGCTAGGTTAACGAGAGAGGATAGAGAGATCTCTATGAAGCCAAAAAAAAAAAAAAAAAAAAAATCAGAAGTAACATTAAGAGGAAGAAGAAGAGTGAGAAGAAGATCAAAAAAAAAAAAAATCAGAAGGAAGATTAAGAGGAAGAAGATCAAAGATGAAGAAGAAGACTGAGAAGAAGATCGAAGATGATATTGTAGAAGATGTTGATGCACCAAATGAAGAGAAAGAGAACATGGCACAAGTGGTCGTGGAAGAAATTTTATTTTAGAGTTGTGGGTGAGAAAGTGCACCATGGAGAGAAAGTGCTCCAATATTAAAAAAAATTGAAGGTGATGAGAGAGTGCATCACAAATCGAAGAGAAAGTGCTTCGTTAATTTTTGAAGGTGATGAGAGAGTGCATCACAAATCGAAGAGAAAGTGCTTCGAGACAAAGAATCTGCTTGGAGTAGTAAAACCAAGTTTAAGGGAGGATGTTGGAAATAAACTTGGTTTTAAGGAAACAAATAAATTTGGTTTTAATAGGAAATACTATGAAATAAAGTTAATTATTGTATTAAGGGGAAGTTAAAATATATGGTAAGAAATTTTAGATTTATCAAATGGAGAATTATACAGTTGCTTTGTTGAGAAAAGTAGAAATTAGAAAATAAAAGAAAACTCTAGAATAAGAAGACTCTAGATACTTGGCTATCTTATAAAAGAGTTGTATTCTCTCATTTGTAATCAAGTTAAAGAAAGAAAAGTGAAATAATAAAAAATGTAGTCTTTAATTTATTCTACGTTTTATCTCTATCCTCCTCTCTATGTCTAAATTCCAACAAATTAGTGGTTGACAAAATGACCATGTGGCATTCAAAAGGCGGTTATGTGATACGTGTGAAAGGTAGTTAATATCGCGCCTCATCACCCAAGAAATGTCAAAACATGACATGTCGTAAAGGCTATGTAGGTCATGTCCATTAGGATGTGTTCATTACTCTTTTAGATATTGTACTCTTTATATGTCAATTATGATGATATGTAACACCCCGCCTCCGCTAGGGTCACTCGCAAAGGAATGCACTAGCTTTAGAGGGGCATTATTGGTAAACATGCACAGAAATATCACAAGACAGAACATATAAAATAGCGGAAATAAAATCGAACTTTCATAAACATGAATACATAAGGTCTAAAGCCTTTTACATCAGAGTACATCAAAACCTGTCTTGCAATAGTGAAGAAGCATAAAGACTTTTTCATAAATTATTCCCCAAATAAAACAGTAAAGTAGCCATAGCCAGGAAAAGTCCAAGCCATCCATGATGCCCTTCAAGCAGAAGAAGTCCGAACTAAACAACAGTATTTCCTCCCTGTAACCTAGGGGGGAAACGGAAGAAAAGAGGCGAAACAAAACGAGTCAGTCAAAAAGACTGAGTAAGCCCTATCTACTATTAGTATAAAAACTAGTAAAGTTAACTGACATGAGAAACTGAGATGAACATAAGCATGATAACAAGATAGATAGGCTAAATCAAAATAACAGAATGAACTACTGAACTCAGGTAAACTAAGGTGTCATGATAAATTACGATGTCAAGATAAAACAAGGTATCACATCGTCAGGTTTCTATCAAGTATAATATCCCCAAGATATCTATCACGTATAACGTCCCATGGCATCTATCCTGTATATCCGCTCTGCACCTACCGTACTAGTATCCCAACTGTATTACGTGTTATCCGTGAATGACCCTTACTCAAAAGTCGTGTAATGGTCCATGTCAACCTAATATGCCGCATATATAGGTTACTCAACTCATATGTTTCTTTCCATGTATAAGTTCAGTCCTTTGCCGTAGGCTGTACGGGCTTTCCCATGTAAACGGTTTATCCTTGAAGTTGTTTTGGACTGCAACCCTTGATCTAGTTGTGTTTCCTTACCATGAACTATCGCGCGTCCACTTAGGATTTATGCCACCTAGGACCGCTAGGGATTATGCTACCTAATGAACGTTTCCGTGTCTCGGTTTGGGTTTTGGCCACCTAGGACCACTAGGGATTACGGTGTCTCGGTTTGGGTTTTGGCCACCTAGGACCACTAGGGATTACGCCACCCGTCAACCGCGCCCTTGATCCCACGTATGTATCGTGAATCGTTTTCCATGTCTAGATGCACATGTTCCCCAATGTGCCATCCGAGTTCCGTGCCAGGGCAAATCAAGAAATACGGAACTCGGTCGGGAGCTTTAAATCGTCTGCCGATGCAGATATCAAGGTCTGTTTTTGTACCCGTGGCTATGGTCCCACGTGACCCCTCCCTCAACTACTGAAAGGAAATCCAAGAAAAATAATGTATAAGAACCACTCCACGGCCCCACTATAGCCCACTTCCCTACGGGCCAACCTCACCCATGACTCGATAGCAAGCACATGGTCTGTTGGGGGTTCTCTGCCTTCCCGTACGTACACGATTGACTAAAGATGGTAGGTAGTCGGCGATGTGCTATCCAGGGCAAAAACCAAGAATCGTCGACTCCACGCTAATCCATCCCAGTCTTTAGGTCGCTCGCATAGCAACCAAGGCATACTCTTGGTCCTTCTAACGCAGACCTTAACCTCTCATGGGCCTAGTATGATTACCTGGCAGCCCACAGAGGGATCCCAAGAATATCCTCACGTCCCCCGAAGCTTCCACTTCGGCACCCAGTGCGCTGGAGCTTTTATCCAAGTCAGATAACTTGCTCCCCCTCGTATACTAAGCGATGACCTACCGTATCAGGTTACTCATCGTTTTGTGAATTAGTCCTATGTCCTGAGCTAAGAATTATTACTTAGTTACCCTTAACTAAGGTTTACCACTTAGCTTCCTTTCCCGTTATCCTTGATCAACCACGAGTCTCTACCTAGTTCCTCTAACTAGGGTTGGTCTTATTGGGTTAAGTGTTATCGTTCAAGTCCATGCCTTAACCCGCCCACGAATCACGTCAAGATTGACTAAGTATTTAAGTTCAAGACTTAGCCCCACAAGTTGGTTAAGTGTACCCAGAGGCTCATGACTTAACCCTATCAGGTCAAATTGGTCGAGTACTAGTTTACCTTAACCCTATCGGATTATCTTGCTAGATTGATTAAGCATAGATTATCTTAATCCCTTCAAATTATCGAGTCGGATTGGTTAAGTATATTCTAAAAAGGTATTGCGACTTAACCTTGTCAGGTCCGCGTATTAGATTGGTTAAGTGTAGGTTACTTAACCTCATCAAATCATCATGTATAATTGGTTAAGTATAAGTTGCTTAACCCCATTAAATTATCACGTTAAGTTGGTTGAGTATTGGTTACTTAACCTCATTGAATTACCAAGTTTAAATTGGTTAAGTGTTTAACTTAACCCCATCGAATTACCGTGTTTAGATTAGTTAAGTGTGGATTACTTAACCTCATCTAATTACCGTGGTTAGATTAGTTAAGCCTTAATTACTTAACCCCATCTAATTACCAAGTCGGATTAGTTAAGTGTAAATTACTTAACCCCATCCCCTAATCATCTTGCATGGTTAAGTGTCATTAAGAAATCAAACCCGATCCCACTTAACCTTATCAAGTTATCATGTTGGATTGATTAAGTATTGGTTAACTTAATCCCCGTCCACTAGCCGTATAAAAATGGTTAAGTGTCATTAGGCAAATCAAATCACTTAACCTACCCAACCTTGTCATGTTTTGTTAAGTATCATTAGCCTAATCAATTTACTTAACCCCTTTATCCATGTCATATTTGGTTAACAGTCATTAATCAAATTAACTTAACCCTATCATGTGACATTAATTACTTAATGCACCCCAACCTCTCACATTAGACTTTGTTGTGGTTACTAGTTAAGCCGGTCGGTTCCGGGTAGCTTTACACCACAACTTGGTCTAACCTCGGGTTCAAGCACAACATGACCAACTTCTCACATTGGGTCCTATTGTTTGCAACTACTAGTTAGGCCGGTCGGTTCCAAGTAGTTTTACGTTGCAAACTCAACCCAACCTCGAGTTGGCCACACTTATATTATCTAAGTGTCATGTTCATCATGTTTCCAAAACATGTTACAAGTTTTTCAAGCATTTGGGTAGACCTAACTTAATAGGTAAATTCCCAAAGGGTAGACCTAACTTAATAGGTAAATTCCCAAGCTTATGTTTTTATGCATACTTACATGTCAACTTCCATGTTATATTTTAAGCCATGTTTTCAAGTTGTATTTTCATGTCATTAGAAATTACCCATAACATAACCCAACGCTTTTAAACTCGCATATACGTTCGCAACAACGTAATGGATTAAAAGAAGAGACTTGGCAAAGGAATGACAAAAATGGGTATTAAGCCACAAGTTAATCATGGTGGCAAATGAGGCACAAATGTGTTCATTAGCTTGCATGTTACATTCTTAAGCCTCAAAAGCATGCATAAACCCAAACTTGGCACATAAGCGAATCATGGTGACAAAAGACATGGAATGATGGCTAGAAACTCGCATATATCATCATATAAGGATTATGACTTCATATGCAAGTTGACATAATGATTATGAAGGTTCTCATGTTGCATAATGCAACATTTCAACATAAAGGTTGTAGCTTTTAGCTCATAAGATCAAGATAATGACTTCATAAACTTGCATGACATGATAGCATATATCATTCCCAATGATCAAAACCCAAACTTTCAACATGAACATTTAACTTCATAGTTAATATCTAAGAGTAGGGAAGGGCTTACATTGCTATGAAGGCCTAAATCGATTAAACTAAAGCTTATGATGAAGCCTATGCATGCCATCACCCAAAAACCCCAAAGATGGATGCTCCAAATCACTAAAAACACCATCTTTATGAACAAAGATCAAAGCTTTTGTCTTGAAATCAACTTGAGGGGCTCTCATACTAACATAGGGACTCTCTAATACTCTCATGTTCATGAAACCTCTCATAGAAATGAAGTGGAGGCTAGGATAGTTGAGTGGAGGCCATGAGAGTAGAAATTTTGCCATAGTTTAGTTACATGAGTGAATAATGAGGGTTTAGGGGAGGGTTAGGGGCTTATTTATAGAAGATTAGGCTAGTTAGGACCCTTAGATTAACCCTAGGACCAACCTGAACCGTCCGATCTCAAACCAGGCCCAGAAACCTAGCCAAGATAGAAACAGGTGCACCAGGAAAGACTGCTCGTCTGAGCCAGGTCGACAGCCAAGTCGACAGGGCTGTCGACTTGGTTAGACCAAGTCGACAGGGCTGTCGACTTAGGTACTGTGGCGGGAATTTTTCCCGCCTGGCCCAGCTGGCCCAATCTTCCAAATTCAAGTTTGAATTTGAAATCTGTTTTTTTCTTAGAAATTTTCTGAAAACTTCGTTGGGCCTTAATCGGGTTATACGGACTCCGATTTTCGAAAACTCGGACTCTATTTCGCGTATTTTTCCGAGACGAACACAATGGCATAGCCCGTTTAACTTGATTCAGAATTTAAAATTAAATTCTGCCTTGATTCTCGTCTTACTCATGTTATCGAAATACGGGTTGTTACATTCTCCCCCCCCCCCTTTTAGGATTTCGTCCCCGAAATCTCCAAGTTAGGAAGAACATTTCCTACCATCCATCATCCATCTACTCAAAACATCATCCACAAGCAACCATTGTCCTTAGATGATTTCTAATGCTATATGAATATATGCAAAACATGTGTGTACATGTTCCTTAGCCAATGCTAACGATCAGGCCTGAATAATCTTTCTAATGCAAAGATATGTATAGTGCCATGAATCCAACATGTATGCAAATAGTCCTAGTCATATAGATACTATATGCGTGCACAATCATTCATTCATATGCAACAACCGCATGATAACACATTCAATTTCATCCATAAACAAGTATAAACACTCGTGCATATGCAATATGAAACGTGACCGAGTCGAGCTAGCATCTAATGTGTATTCGCGCATCCACGAGCAACCACTTGCAACCATATCAATCATAACATGTTTCAAATACATGTTTGCATCCATAGGGTTCTACCGAGGATTCCCTGAAACAGGGTCGAGAAGATAAACAAGGCAAACTCCTTACGGGGTTTGTAACAGAAAATAGGACCGAGAGGGTGTCCACAAAAGATAGCCTACAAGTAAGCTCTACAGAAACAGGGATCAAGGAGATACTCCCAAAAAGAGATATCATGCGCGTATCTAGTCTTTGACCATCAAAGTCGTACTTCCTTGAGCTCAATTCCATAGTGCCTTGACCGTCTTTTAACTTCGCGATTTCGTAGCTTCTTATTTCCTGTTTCCATAACATGAGCTGGAACTCATTTCTTCGTCGCCTCTCGTTCCACTTGCACTTATCCTCTTTCTAGAATACTTGACGCAAACATGACTGCGTACTCATGATCTCATGCAAGCCTTCCAAAATTCACTAGTGAACCTTGGATCTCGTACCATAAGGTATTCCACGTAGAAAAACTTTCTCTTGAAAGTAAACAGATGCCAACCAGGTTATCAAGCGCACTTACTAGGGTGACTTCTATAACCCATGCATAAGTGAAATAGACCATCCGTCTCATCGGCGAACGCCACTCGATCGGGCTTCAAATTTCCAATAAAGGCATCCAGGGATTCTAAGTAACTAGTCATGACAGAACCTCAAAAAGGTTACACGATACTTCGAGGGTATTACCAAGGCTAGTCAAAAGTCTAACTACCCTCCTATCAAAACCGGGAGTGGCACCCCTTACTGGATAACCACTTCATCCCTAGAATCCATCCATAGCTTATAAACATAAGCATTATTTCCAAACTCAACACTTGGCATAGACATTCTCAAATCCAAACAAGTCATGTATACATGGACTGACTCTCCAATAGGACTTTGAGACAAAAATTGGGATTCTCTATTACGCTAGTACTTAAGGTGCAGAGACTCAACTATCGAAGCAGACTTAATTGATACCATGATCAAAACAAAGTCCTAACGGGATGATATAGAAGAAAAGCTAAACCTTTAACAAGATCGTTACCCTCCTTCCGAGGTACCCTAGAAATAAGAGCATACTATTGCCCTCCCGATGATCTTGTCCTTGTCCCATGATACTTAACTATCCACCCCGTTTCACCATGCCAAAGGTACTCTCTCGTCATGGGTTTCATTGTTCATCTTTCTCTCTCATTCTGGGTTGAGCCATACCAACAAGTTGTTCATCCTTAAACTCGCATCCTTTATCCTCTTTCTCACTATCCTTTCTTATAACGCGGCCACTGGTCTCTCGAGAACCACCTCCATCGCATGGAAAGCACTTCCGTAGATAGAAAAGACTAGTCGCAGTTAAAACCACTGTGACTACAGATGGAGGAAAGAAAGGAAAAGAGATTCAATCAAGGAAACAAGGATAATGCTAATGGCCTTTGGGGAATAGCCTTTTCTTTTTAAAAGAAAACTTTCTTGAAAAATGCTTCTTTATAAACGATTTTCAAATAGTGTTCAGAAGGTCTTTAAAAACTTTTGCCCAGTCTGGTAACCTTCTGCTCTGATACCAAATGTAACACCCCGCCTCCGCTAGGGTCACTCGCAAAGGAATGCACTAGCTTTAGAGGGGCATTATTGGTAAACATGCACAGAAATATCACAAGACAGAACATATAAAATAGCGGAAATAAAATCGAACTTTCATAAACATGAATACATAAGGTCTAAAGCCTTTTACATCAGAGTACATCAAAACCTGTCTTGCAATAGTGAAGAAGCATAAAGACTTTTTCATAAATTATTCCCCAAATAAAACAGTAAAGTAGCCATAGCCAGGAAAAGTCCAAGCCATCCATGTTGCCCTTCAAGCAGAAGAAGTCCGAACTAAACAACAGTATTTCCTCCCTGTAACCTTGGGGGGGGGGGGAAACGGAAGAAAAGAGGCGAAACAAAACGGGTCAGTCAAAAAGACTGAGTAAGCCCTATCTACTATTAGTATAAAAACTAGTAAAGTTAACTGACATGAGAAACTGAGATGAACATAAGCATGATAACAAGATAGATAGGCTAAATCAAAATAACAGGATGAACTACTGAACTCAGGTAAACTAAGGTGTCATGATAAATTACGATGTCAAGATAAAACAAGGTATCACATCGTCAGGTTTCTATCAAGTATAATATCCCCAAGATATCTATCACGTATAACGTCCCATGGCATCTATCCTGTATATCCGCTCTGCACCTACCGTACTAGTATCCCAACTGTATTACGTGTTATCCGTGAATGACCCTTACTCAAAAGTCGTGTAATGGTCCATGTCAACCTAATATGCCGCATATATAGGTTACTCAACTCATATGTTTCTTTCCATGTATAAGTTCAGTCCTTTGCCGTAGGCTGTACGGGCTTTCCCATGTAAACGGTTTATCCTTGAAGTTGTTTTGGACTGCAACCCTTGATCTAGTTGTGTTTCCTTACCATGAACTATCGCGCGTCCACTTAGGATTTATGCCACCTAGGACCGCTAGGGATTATGCTACCTAATGAACGTTTCCGTGTCTCGGTTTGGGTTTTGGCCACCTAGGACCACTAGGGATTACGCCACCCGTCAACCGCGCCCTTGATCCCACGTATGTATCGTGAATCGTTTTCCATGTCTAGATGCACATGTTCCCCAATGTGCCATCCGAGTTCCGTGCCAGGGCAAATCAAGAAATACGGAACTCGGTCGGGAGCTTTAAATCGTCTACCGATGCAGATATCAAGGTCTGTTTTTGTACCCGTGGCTATGGTCCCACGTGACCCCTCCCTCAACTACTGAAAGGCAATCCAAGAAAAATCATGTATAAGAACCACTCCACGGCCCCACTATAGCCCACTTCCCTATGGGCCAACCTCACCCATGACTCGATAGCAAGCACATGGTCTGTTGGGGGTTCTCTGCCTTTCCGTACGTACACGATTGACTAAAGATGGTAGGTAGTCGGCGATGTGCTATCCAGGGCAAAAACCAAGAATCGTCGACTCCACGCTAATCCATCCCAGTCTTTAGGTCGCTCGCATAGCAACCAAGGCATACTCTTGGTCCTTCTAACGCATACCTTAACCTCTCATGGGCCTAGTATGATTACCTGGCAGCCCACAGAGGGATCCCAAGAATATCCTCACGTCCCCCGAAGCTTCCACTTCGGCACCCAGTGCGCTGGAGCTTTTATCCAAGTCAGATAACTTGCTCCCCCTCGTATACTAAGCGATGACCTACCGTATCAGGTTACTCATCGTTTTGTGAATTAGTCCTATGTCCTTAGCTAAGAATTATTACTTAGTTACCCTTAACTAAGGTTTACCACTTAGCTTCCTTTCCCGTTATCCTTGATCAACCACGAGTCTCTACCTAGTTCCTCTAACTAGGGTTGGTCTTATTGGGTTAAGTGTTATCGTTCAAGTCCATGCCTTAACCCGCCCACGAATCACGTCAAGATTGGCTAAGTATTTAAGTTCAAGACTTAGCCCCACAAGTTGGTTAAGTGTACCCAGAGGCTCATGACTTAACCCTATCAGGTCAAATTGGTCGAGTACTAGTTTACCTTAACCCTATCGGATTATCTTGCTAGATTGATTAAGCATAGATTATCTTAATCCCTTCAAATTATCGAGTCGGATTGGTTAAGTATATTCTAAAAAGGTCTTGCGACTTAACCTTGTCAGGTCCGCGTATTAGATTGGTTAAGTGTAGGTTACTTAACCTCATCAAATCATCATGTATAATTGGTTAAGTATAAGTTGCTTAACCCCATTAAATTATCACGTTAAGTTGGTTGAGTATTGGTTACTTAACCTCATTGAATTACCAAGTTTAAATTGGTTAAGTGTTTAACTTAACCCCATCGAATTACCATATTTAGATTAGTTAAGTGTGGATTACTTAACCTCATCTAATTACCGTGGTTAGATTAGTTAAGCCTTAATTACTTAACCCCATCTAATTACCAAGTCGGATTAGTTAAGTGTAAATTACTTAACCCCATCCCCTAATCATCTTGCATGGTTAAGTGTCATTAAGAAATCAAACCCGATCCCACTTAACCTTATCAAGTTATCATGTTGGATTGATTAAGTATTGGTTAACTTAATCCCCGTCCACTAGCCGTATAAAAATGGTTAAGTGTCATTAGGCAAATCAAATCACTTAACCTATCCAACCTTGTGTAACAACCCGAAAATCTGGGCCAGTTTAAAATTTTTAAATTGGCAATTTTAGCGAGTTTTGATTATTTAAAATGAATTATTTTAAATAATATCGACGAGAAATTTATTTTGAATATAATTCGAACGTATATATTATACGCGTCGTCGTTAGAATAAAAATAATTATATATAATTATAAAAGGAATTGAAAATGGCGCGGTAGTTCGATAATTCGATTTCAAACTTCAATTGAATGTACCGGATGCAAAACAATCCGGATTTTAGTGAAACCAAAAATAATGGAATCTAATAGTGAATATCTTTCCAACGAAGTTGAGAAACCGAGATTTCACTTTATAAATGATGAGATATGTCCAGTTGAAATTTAGAAATAGTCGCTGTGGAATTTATATATATTTTAATATAATATAAGGCCCTTAAAAATAGCAATTTTGCAAACGACCTCGGATTTCGACGAAACCACTTTTGTTGGATCCGCAGTGTTAAGTTATTGCTAGATTCCAAATTTCATAATTTTTCGAATCGATATGTGAGCGTGGCAAAGGAAAACGCATTGGACCAGTTTCAGTTGATTTTAATCGACTGGAAAATGGCCATTTTTCCAACGGTCTCAGAATTCGACGAAACTAGTTTTGTTAGGACCGTATCGTCAATACGAAGCTAGAAAATATTTTTCTGGAATTTTTCTAGTTAGTATGTGACCCCGGTAATTTGAAATGTACGTTTAAAATTCAATATATTGATTTAAATGTAAATTCAAAAAGGAAACTGATTGTAACGATCAAATCAGCTTGCGATACATATCCCATTGTGTTCGGAATGGGGGTAAAACGCTATGGGCGGCAGGCGGTGGGCCTCGTTTCGAGGTCGGATGTTAAAGTCAACCTTTATAAATAAATAAATAAAAAATATATTCTTTTCCCCCCTTTTCTTCTGCCTGGCCCCCCCCCCCGATTTCATAAAATCGAAAACAAAAAAAAAGGAAAAAAAAAAGAAGGAAGCAGTAGCAGCCGCCAGCGCCGCGACCGCTCCTCCAAGCTCCACCGAAACTCCGATCATCTTCCCCCCCCCTCTTCCTTGCATCGCTCCCTCCTCCTCCTTCAATCCGACACCCCCCCGAAGCCGTTCGAGACCCCGAAGCCCCCCCCCCCCGTTCAAAGCCCTAGCGCCGCCCCTCGAAGAAGCCTCCGACGTCGAGAGCCTCGTATGGCGAACCCCCCCCCTTGCTCGAAGACCGCCTGCGACACCCCCCCCTCTGTAAGTGAAACTGACTTTTTTTTTTATTTATTTTTATTTATTTATTATCTTTAAAAACTGAATTTTTAATAAAGTTAAAAACTGCATTTTTATTAAAAGTTAAAACTGATTTCAAAGATTTTAAAACTGAAATCTTTAAAAGGAGAAAAACTGGATTTTTAATTAGTTTAAAACTGATTTTCTTTTTAGAGAAAAAAAATGATTTTTATAAATAAAGTAAAAACTGTTTTTATAAAAGAATTATTAAACTGATTTCTTTTAAGGAATTTTAAAACTGATTTTATAAAAGTATTATAAAAAAAAACTGAATTGATTTATTTTTTTTAAAGTATAAAAAAACTGAATTGATTTATTTTTTATAAAGATAAAAACTGAATTGGTTTTTATAAGCAAATAATAAACTGATTTTAAAAGCAAAAATCATATTTTTATATGTGAAAGCAAAAGGTAAAAATCATATTTTTATATGTGAAAGCAAAAGGTAAAAATCATATTTTTCAATATTGAAAGCAAAGTCAAAAGCATATTTTTATATATTGAATAGCGAACTAAAAAATTCGATTTTTATATATTGAACTTTGAACTAAAAATTCGATTTTTATATATTGAACTTTGAACTAAAAATTCGATTTTTAGATATTGAATAGCGAAGTAAAAATGGGATTTTTATATATGTAGTGAAAGCGAACAACGAAGGTAGCAAAAAGGCGAAACGACGAAGACTTCTGCAAAAGAAGAGCCGTGGAGCTTGGATAGCTATAAGTGAGAACTTCTCACCTTTCAATTTAATTTTTCTAGTTATTTATATATACTAGGATGCAGACGGTGCTTAGTAGCACCTGACACCCGTCATCCACAGACCATGGATGGCTTGTTTGTTAAATTGTTTGGTTGTGTAGTTGATTAGATGATTTGATTTGAAATTGAATTGTTGGGTGAAATAAATTGATTTGATTGATGTGTGAATGGCGTGGGCCTTCACTAGACCGGGGATAAGGCTAGGCCTCGTCCCGTTTCTAGTATCGTGCCGTTATGCCGCCGAAATTTTCTAAAATATGTTAGAAAATAAAAATATCATTTTATTGTGTAAATGAATAATAAAAATTCATATGTTGGAATAAAATGTTTTATCGTTAAAAATATAATTTTTAACGTGAATATGAATGTAGTGAAAGTGAATAAAATAAAATATTCATTTACAAACCAGATGGTTTGTTTATGTACACCTATTTGAATGACGTTGATTGGGTCGATAAATTTTACACATCGCCCAACTGCACAAATAAAATATGTGTTTGATTGTTTGAAACCCCACACGGGTGTTAGGATGAAATCTGAAGTTCACTCATCCTGATTGATTAAATATGTCGATCGATTGATTGACAGGCTGTTATAAGCATTGAATATCTATATTTGATGCTTATACAGTGTAGTGCACTTTGGTTGATGGTTGATTATTTTTCAATACTATGATATACATGTGTTGTATGAAAATCCATATAATTAACTTTATATGGTAATTGATTGGGCCTCATTCCAGTTTAGAAAATAAAGAATATTTTAAAATAAACGTTCATGTGTTGACAGTACTCATTCATTGAGATTGGTCATGTGTTGAACGAAATATTTTAGTAATAAAATTTACATCTTTATAAATTTAAAATAAACGTTCATGTGTTGACAGTACTCATTCATTGAGATTGGTCATGTGTTGAACGAAATATTTTAGTAATAAAATTTACATCTTTATAAATTTAAAATAAACGTTCATGTGTTGACAGTACTCATTCATTGAGATTGGTCATGTGTTGAACGAAATATTTTGATAATAACAACTATTTTGAAAAAGAAATATTTGAAATAGAATATTTGAAAATAGAAATTTATGAAGTCGTGTTGATTTGATTGACGCCATTTTGACGTAAACGATATTTATATCGATTTTAAAACGATTTCGAAATGAATTGAATTGAAAACGATTTCGAAATGAATTGAATATATAACGATTTCGAAATGAATTGAATTGAAAACGATTTCGAAATGAATTGAATTGAAAACGATTTCGAAATGAATTGAATTGAAAACGAATTTGAATTGAATTGAAAACGAATTTGAATTGAATTGAAAACGATTTCGAAATGAATTGAATTGAAAACGATTTCGAAATGAATTGAATTGAAAACGATTTCGAAATGAATTGAATTGAAAACGAATTCAAATTGAATTGAAATTTGAATTGAATAGAAATGAATTTTGAAACGAATTTATAAAGAAGAATTCAATTTTACTTTGAATTGAAATGGAAGTTGAAATAGATTTTGAAACGAATTTTAAAACTATTTATATAATTCGTTTTGAATAGAAAATCGACGAAATATATATTATATATATTATATATAATATAATGGCCTGAATAGAACGCGCCGCGTCGCGGCAGTT
The DNA here is from genome assembly GCA_030737875.1 of Allium sativum. Classification (NCBI taxonomy): domain Eukaryota; kingdom Viridiplantae; phylum Streptophyta; class Magnoliopsida; order Asparagales; family Amaryllidaceae; genus Allium; species Allium sativum. Next base: position 267,498,108 of record CM060922.1, on the reverse strand, counting down.
CGCGAATTTCGACCATTTATTTCGAACGGACATTACGGGAGATCCGACCGTCGGATTCTCCTAAAACCGGAACCGTTGGGTTCGTATCGAAAAGAGCTTTCTAATGAATGTTAGAAATTTGAAATCTAACGGTTGGATTTGGAATTATGTCCAAATCAAATTCGAAAAAGGTCGCTGTAAGTGCAGTTCGATGGCCATTGTTGGAAATCGACTGTACGGGCCTTGATAAAATTATTAAAAATAGTAATAATTTGTGTAAAATCATAAGAAATGATTTGTGAAGAATTGGGATGAAAAACTCCATATTTGAAAAGATAAAAATAGATTTTTATCGAAATGAACTAGTTTTGAACTAGAATTATAATTCTATTTATTTTTAAATAAATAAATTGAATTCGAAAAGGGTTTTAAAAGTAACAAAATTCCAATGATTGCATTGGAGTGGATTTGAATCGAAATTGTCTTCGGAATATTTCGATGTTGGAATTCGTGATTATACAGGTGTTGTTATGGAAATTTGAAAGATATATATTTGTATCGTTATTTCCAATACGACATTTGTTAGTCGTAGAATTCGATATTGAATATAAGCCGATATATTTTCTATTCAGGGCCTTGTATTGAATATCGAATGTGATTTGGGTTTGTCGTGAATGATGTCTTCACTAACACTGTTCTTGAACCCAGTTGAGAAAAGATTAAATCTTTTTATTTAGATTTAATGAAGTGTACCAATTAAATGATATTTAATTGGAATTGAATTGGTATTGATTTTTGGGTTTATCGTGAACAGTGTTTTAAATAACACTTGTTCTTTAACCCGATAATTAATGGAATGTGATTTTGGGTTTATCGTGAATCGTGTTTTAAATGACACTGATTCTTTAACCCAGATAATGATTAAAACTAAGTGGAGTTTTAATGAATCTTTAATTAGATTGAAAAGATCGAGAATGGAGTATCACCAGTTTTGCTCCAGGCGATAGTTAAATCTTTAATTAGATTTGAACGTGAAATTTAGAAACTAACTGTCGGTTAGCCAAGCAGAATGGTTTTCTGGATATTGATCTGATGTTGGTTTCGGCCTTCGGGGTTAATATTTGGGGAATTATTCTCTTGATTAATTTACGGTTAGTGACTAATGAATTGGAATGAGGCGTATGTTGTGTTTGTGTAACACTTATTTAAAATATACGCGAGTTATTCGGAAAGACCGGGTTTATCCCATTCTGGATAACTGATACGACGATAAGTCGAAGATGAAGACGATGGTCGAAGACCGGAGGTCTTCACGTCGTTTGGGTGATAACTGATGATCTTGATTGGGCTGTACACCCAAGAAGATGGAAACAGTTAGTGATCGTCCAGACGTACTTGGAGATCGATGGATATGCGGGGTACTAGGTGCCTCCGGTTTCGTTCAGACCCAGGACGGACTTGTAAATAGACTGTGTGTCTGACATCGGATTTCATTCTGTGTGACTGATATCGGTTGCATAGGATGGTTTGCCTGTGTGGCATGCTAAGATGCAAATGATCAAGGCTTCTGTTGAAAAGCAAAGTCTTGTGGTGATGATCAAAGCACGGCCTTTGTGGCGTAGCTTTGTGTAACGTTTGATTCGCGAGTTTCACACCCGGTATGAACCAAAAACGGGAGACGGACCTCAGGGAGGACTTGCGTTTCTTTCTAGCTAGAAGTGGCGTCAGTGGTTTTACACGCCCTGACGAGTTTGACTTATGTGGTTGTTGCTGTTGCGAGGCGCCTCGGTTATATCGGTTTCGGCCGATGCTTCTGGTCGGCTGACGGACCAGACTTACACCCCATAGGGTGGGGAGACGTAGTGTTCAGGCATTTTAATCCACATCGGTGGACCGGCCCTGTCGCTCCAAGGGCCCACCTGAGTCTGGGTCCTGTGGCTCGGGCTAGAGAGTCACGAATCGGTTGAGGACTATCTTTTGCCTCGGTTCATAGACGGAAATCCAATTTCCAAATACGTGACTTTGCGGTTTTATTTGTAAACCTATATATGGCGACATAGTGGCATGGGACGCTCATGCCGCCTATGATTGATACTTATGATTTGAAGTTGTTTTATACACTATGCACTTATTATAGTATCAAATGATTTGTTTTAAAACGTATCAAGCATTCTTTGGCTGTTATAAGGGAAAACCCTATCCCCCGGCTTGCGTTGCATTGTGTGATAGGACCTGGGTCTTATAACAGCTTCATCTTTCTTTATTTAGCATTGCGCTGTTTGTTTTATGCACTGGTATTCTTGGGAGGAAACCCGTTCCGTGTTATACGGCGTGGTCCCTTGATTTACCTAACTTTTAAAATAAAGAATGATAACTGTTTTAGTTCTCACACCAGTCAAATGACTGACCTGGAGTTTATTGTTTTAACCTAAACTCTGGGTGCCCCTATTTTCGGCACGGGCAGCTAGTAGTTTTGGTTTTGCAGATTTATATTCACAGGATCCTGGTTTACAGCTGGAACGATATCCGGAAAGCTTTGTATCCGTATATCTCTTCTAGTTGTGTATTCTATTATTTTCCGCTGCTATGTATTTAAATGTAATTTAAATCTCTGATATTTCTGTGTAATATTCATTTATACTCTGTATATTCTTGTAATCTGATGCATTGTTGTAATATACAATGAAGTGTTCTTTGATATGTGTTCTGTTGTGGCTTGTTCTCGAACTATCCGACGCTTTCCTTTACGGGGAAGTTGCGGGTCTTTACACGTGGTATCAGAGCTTTGGTTTACAAAGCAGAGAACAAGGCACATTAGAAACATACGAAAGAATTCATCAGATATTGGATTAGTAATATCCAATTAGAATGACTCGTTAGAGATGGGATCAGTAGTATCCTAGAACGAGTGTGAAGAGTATATTTTTAAAGTGAAAACAAATTTTGTTTTGAAATTTAAATCAACTATTCGTATTTGATTATTTGTTTATATTGATTTTGGACAATTCGGTATATAAAGAATTTGCATATACGCCTTGCAAACGTATATTCAAAGTTTTAATATATTGAATAGATATAGCATCGCACTCTAGTCGCCCGAAGATGATATTGATGATAGCGATCGCATCATCAACATTTATGTTCGAGTTTCGAAGGTGTGATTTTCTATATATTTCCATTAGACTGGTGTGAGAACCAAAACTTATATAGATAGAACACATTGTTGTGATTTGGCATCAAAAATCTGATTTTTGACTATGTATCAAAGTTATGAATTTCAAATGATAAATCAACTAATGGATTGATGTTTGTGCTGTTTGTTTAAATTGTTTGCTAATTTTGAACCATTTAGCCTAATTGAATCAAATATTGAATTATATTGAAATTTGGTCGCATCTGCTTGCATATACATATATATCTTTGAACAGGTCATAGCAAGGAGGCTAGAGCAGAGAATAAAATTTGTTTGCCCGACAAATAGGTACATGTTTACTACATAATTTCCTGTTTTGTTTGGGTGATGATGATTTTGTGAGCCTATTGGCTAGCCGCTTGGCTTTTTCTTTTCCTTTTTGAGATCTGAAGGACCGGGGAAGCTATTTGAAATTCCCCGATGCTCCCGGTGCAGGGGAGGTTATGGCGAAATTTTTCGAAAATTTAGGGAGTTAGCCAAATTTTTGAAATTTTGAAAATTCTCAGAAACTAAAAAGTTGGAGAATGGAAGCCAGATCGAGCGTAGGGCTGATTAATCAAACCACTTTCGACTTTGTTCCTTTTCGGGGACGAAAAGTTTTAAGTGGGGGAGATTGTAACAACCCGAAAATCTGGGCCAGTTTAAAATTTTTAAATTGGCAATTTTAGCGAGTTTTGATTATTTAAAATGAATTATTTTAAATAATATCGACGAGAAATTTATTTTGAATATAATTCGAACGTATATATTATACGCGTCGTCGTTAGAATAAAAATAATTATATATAATTATAAAAGGAATTGAAAATGGCGCGGTAGTTCGATAATTCGATTTCAAACTTCAATTGAATGTACCGGATGCAAAACAATCCGGATTTTAGTGAAACCAAAAATAATGGAATCTAATAGTGAATATCTTTCCAACGAAGTTGAGAAACTGAGATTTCACTTTATAAATGATGAGATATGTCCAGTTGAAATTTAGAAATAGTCGCTGTGGAATTTATATATATTTTAATATAATATAAGGCCCTTAAAAATAGCAATTTTGCAAACGACCTCGGATTTCGACGAAACCACTTTTGTTGGATCCGCAGTGTTAAGTTATTGCTAGATTCCAAATTTCATAATTTTTCGAATCGATATGTGAGCGTGGCAAAGGAAAACGCATTGGACCAGTTTCAGTTGATTTTAATCGACTGGAAAATGGCCATTTTTCCAACGGTCTCAGAATTCGACGAAACTAGTTTTGTTAGGACCGTATCGTCAATACGAAGCTAGAAAATATTTTTCTGGAATTTTTCTAGTTAGTATGTGACCCCGGTAATTTGAAATGTACGTTTAAAATTCAATATATTGATTTAAATGTAAATTCAAAAAGGAAACTGATTGTAACGATCAAATCAGCTTGCGATACATATCCCATTGTGTTCGGAATGGGGGTAAAACGCTATGGGCGGCAGGCGGTGGGCCTCGTTTCGAGGTCGGATGTTAAAGTCAACCTTTATAAATAAATAAATAAATAAAAAAAATATTCTTTTCCCCCCTTTTCTTCTGCCTGGCCCCCCCCCCCCCCCCGATTTCATAAAATCGAAAAAAAAAAAAAAAAGAAGGAAGCAGGAGCAGCCGCCAGCGCCGCGACCGCTCCTCCAAGCTCCACCGAAACTCCGATCATCGTCCCCCCCCCCCTCTTCCTTGCATCGCTCCCTCCTCCTCCTTCAATCCGACACCCCCCCCGAAGCCGTTCGAGACCCCGAAGCCCCCCCCCCCCCCCCCCGTTCAAAGCCCTAGCGCCGCCCCTCGAAGAAGCCTCCGACGTCGAGAGCCTCGTATGGCGAACCCCCCCCCCCTTGCTCGAAGACCGCCTGCGACACCCCCCCCTCTGTAAGTGAAACTGACTTTTTTTATTTATTTATTTTTATTTATTTATTATCTTTAAAAACTGAATTTTTAATAAAGTTAAAAACTGCATTTTTATTAAAAGTTAAAACTGATTTCAAAGATTTTAAAACTGAAATCTTTAAAAGGAGAAAAACTGGATTTTTAATTAGTTTAAAACTGATTTTCTTTTTAGAGAAAAAAAAATGATTTTTATAAATAAAGTAAAAACTGTTTTTATAAAAGAATTATTAAACTGATTTCTTTTAAGGAATTTTAAAACTGATTTTATAAAAGTATTATAAAAAAAAACTGAATTGATTTATTTTTTTTAAAGTATAAAAAAACTGAATTGATTTATTTTTTATAAAGATAAAAACTGAATTGGTTTTTATAAGCAAATAATAAACTGACTTTAAAAGCAAAAATCATATTTTTATATGTGAAAGCAAAAGGTAAAAATCATATTTTTATATGTGAAAGCAAAAGGTAAAAATCATATTTTTCAATATTGAAAGCAAAGTCAAAAGCATATTTTTATATATTGAATAGCGAACTAAAAAATTCGATTTTTATATATTGAACTTTGAACTAAAAATTCGATTTTTATATATTGAACTTTGAACTAAAAATTCGATTTTTAGATATTGAATAGCGAAGTAAAAATGGGATTTTTATATATGTAGTGAAAGCGAACAACGAAGGTGGCAAAAAGGCGAAACGACGAAGACTTCTGCAAAAGAAGAGCCGTGGAGCTTGGATAGCTATAAGTGAGAACTTCTCACCTTTCAATTTAATTTTTCTAGTTATTTATATATACTAGGATGCAGACGGTGCTTAGTAGCACCTGACACCCGTCATCCACAGACCATGGATGGCTTGTTTGTTAAATTGTTTGGTTGTGTAGTTGATTAGATGATTTGATTTGAAATTGAATTGTTGGGTGAAATAAATTGATTTGATTGATGTGTGAATGGCGTGGGCCTTCACTAGACCGGGGATAAGGCTAGGCCTCGTCCCGTTTCTAGTATCGTGCCGTTATGCCGCCGAAATTTTCTAAAATATGTTAGAAAATAAAAATATCATTTTATTGTGTAAATGAATAATAAAAATTCATATGTTGGAATAAAATGTTTTATCGTTAAAAATATAATTTTTAACGTGAATATGAATGTAGTGAAAGTGAATAAAATAAAATATTCATTTACAAACCAGATGGTTTGTTTATGTACACCTATTTGAATGACGTTGATTGGGTCGATAAATTTTACACATCGCCCAACTGCACAAATAAAATATGTGTTTGATTGTTTGAAACCCCACACGGGTGTTAGGATGAAATCTGAAGTTCACTCATCCTGATTGATTAAATATGTCGATCGATTATTTGACAGGCTGTTATAAGCATTGAATATCTATATTTGATGCTTATACAGTGTAGTGCACTTTGGTTGATGGTTGATTATTTTTCAATACTATGATATACATGTGTTGTATGAAAATCCATATAATTAACTTTATATGGTAATTGATTGGGCCTCATTCCAGTTTAGAAAATAAAGAATATTTTAAAATAAACGTTCATGTGTTGACAGTACTCATTCATTGAGATTGGTCATGTGTTGAACGAAATATTTTAGTAATAAAATTTACATCTTTATAAATTTAAAATAAACGTTCATGTGTTGACAGTACTCATTCATTGAGATTGGTCATGTGTTGAACGAAATATTTTAGTAATAAAATTTACATCTTTATAAATTTAAAATAAACGTTCATGTGTTGACAGTACTCATTCATTGAGATTGGTCATGTGTTGAACGAAATATTTTGATAATAACAACTATTTTGAAAAAGAAATATTTGAAATAGAATATTTGAAAATAGAAATTTATGAAGTCGTGTTGATTTGATTGACGCCATTTTGACGTAAACGATATTTATATCGATTTTAAAACGATTTCGAAATGAATTGAATTGAAAACGATTTCGAAATGAATTGAATATATAACGATTTCGAAATGAATTGAATTGAAAACGATTTCGAAATGAATTGAATTGAAAACGATTTCGAAATGAATTGAATTGAAAACGAATTTGAATTGAATTGAAAACGAATTTGAATTGAATTGAAAACGATTTCGAAATGAATTGAATTGAAAACGATTTCGAAATGAATTGAATTGAAAACGATTTCGAAATGAATTGAATTGAAAACGAATTCAAATTGAATTGAAATTTGAATTGAATAGAAATGAATTTTGAAACGAATTTATAAAGAAGAATTCAATTTTACTTTGAATTGAAATGGAAGTTGAAATAGATTTTGAAACGAATTTTAAAACTATTTATATAATTCGTTTTGAATAGAAAATCGACGAAATATATATTATATATATTATATATAATATAATGGCCTGAATAGAACGCGCCGCGTCGCGGCAGTTCGCGAATTTCGACCATTTATTTCGAACGGACATTACGGGAGATCCGACCGTCGGATTCTCCTAAAACCGGAACCGTTGGGTTCGTATCGAAAAGAGCTTTCTAATGAATGTTAGAAATTTGAAATCTAACGGTTGGATTTGGAATTATGTCCAAATCAAATTCGAAAAAGGTCGCTGTAAGTGCAGTTCGATGGCCATTGTTGGAAATCGACTGTACGGGCCTTGATAAAATTATTAAAAATAGTAATAATTTGTGTAAAATCATAAGAAATGATTTGTGAAGAATTGGGATGAAAAACTCCATATTTGAAAAGATAAAAATAGATTTTTATCGAAATGAACTAGTTTTGAACTAGAATTATAATTCTATTTATTTTTAAATAAATAAATTGAATTCGAAAAGGGTTTTAAAAGTAACCAAAATTCCAATGATTGCATTGGAGTGGATTTGAATCGAAATTGTCTTCGGAATATTTCGATGTTGGAATTCGTGATTATACAGGTGTTGTTATGGAAATTTGAAAGATATATATTTGTATCGTTATTTCCAATACGACATTTGTTAGTCGTAGAATTCGATATTGAATATAAGCCGATATATTTTCTATTCAGGGCCTTGTATTGAATATCGAATGTGATTTGGGTTTGTCGTGAATGATGTCTTCACTAACACTGTTCTTGAACCCAGTTGAGAAAAGATTAAATCTTTTTATTTAGATTTAATGAAGTGTACCAATTAAATGATATTTAATTGGAATTGAATTGGTATTGATTTTTGGGTTTATCGTGAACAGTGTTTTAAATAACACTTGTTCTTTAACCCGATAATTAATGGAATGTGATTTTGGGTTTATCGTGAATCGTGTTTTAAATGACACTGATTCTTTAACCCAGATAATGATTAAAACTAAGTGGAGTTTTAATGAATCTTTAATTAGATTGAAAAGATCGAGAATGGAGTATCACCAGTTTTGCTCCAGGCGATAGTTAAATCTTTAATTAGATTTGAACGTGAAATTTAGAAACTAACTGTCGGTTAGCCAAGCAGAATGGTTTTCTGGATATTGATCTGATGTTGGTTTCGGCCTTCGGGGTTAATATTTGGGGAATTATTCTCTTGATTAATTTACGGTTAGTGACTAATGAATTGGAATGAGGCGTATGTTGTGTTTGTGTAACACTTATTTAAAATATACGCGAGTTATTCGGAAAGACCGGGTTTATCCCATTCTGGATAACTGATACGACGATAAGTCGAAGATGAAGACGATGGTCGAAGACCGGAGGTCTTCACGTTGTTTGGGTGATAACTGATGATCTTGATTGGGCTGTACACCCAAGAAGATGGAAACAGTTAGTGATCGTCCAGACGTACTTGGAGATCGATGGATATGCGGGGTACTAGGTGCCTCCGGTTTCGTTCAGACCCAGGACGGACTTGTAAATGGACTGTGTGTCTGACATCGGATTTCATTCTGTGTGACTGATATCGGTTGCATAGGATGGTTTGCCTGTGTGGCATGCTAAGATGCAAATGATCAAGGCTTCTGTTGAAAAGCAAAGTCTTGTGGTGATGATCAAAGCACGGCCTTTGTGGCGTAGCTTTGTGTAACGTTTGATTCGCGAGTTTCACACCCGGTATGAACCAAAAACGGGAGACGGACCTCAGGGAGGACTTGCGTTTCTTTCTAGCTAGAAGTGGCGTCAGTGGTTTTACACGCCCTGACGAGTTTGACTTATGTGGTTGTTGCTGTTGCGAGGCGCCTCGGTTATATCGGTTTCGGCCGATGCTTCTGGTCGGCTGACGGACCAGACTTACACCCCATAGGGTGGGGAGACGTAGTGTTCAGGCATTTTAATCCACATCGGTGGACCGGCCCTGTCGCTCCAAGGGCCCACCTGAGTCTGGGTCCTGTGGCTCGGGCTAGAGAGTCACGAATCGGTTGAGGACTATCTTTTGCCTCGGTTCATAGACGGAAATCCAATTTCCAAATACGTGACTTTGCGGTTTTATTTGTAAACCTATATATGGCGACATAGTGGCATGGGACGCTCATGCCGCCTATGATTGATACTTATGATTTGAAGTTGTTTTATACACTATGCACTTATTATAGTATCAAATGATTTGTTTTAAAACGTATCAAGCATTCTTTGGCTGTTATAAGGGAAAACCCTATCCCCCGGCTTGCGTTGCATTGTGTGATAGGACCTGGGTCTTATAACAGCTTCATCTTTCTTTATTTAGCATTGCGCTGTTTGTTTTATGCACTGGTATTCTTGGGAGGAAACCCGTTCCGTGTTATACGGCGTGGTCCCTTGATTTACCTAACTTTTAAAATAAAGAATGATAACTGTTTTAGTTCTCACACCAGTCACATGACTGACCTGGAGTTTATTGTTTTAACCTAAACTCTGGGTGCCCCTATTTTCGGCACGGGCAGCTAGTAGTTTTGGTTTTGCAGATTTATATTCACAGGATCCTGGTTTACAGCTGGAACGATATCCGGAAAGCTTTGTATCCGTATATCTCTTCTAGTTGTGTATTCTATTATTTTCCGCTGCTATGTATTTAAATGTAATTTAAATCTCTGATATTTCTGTGTAATATTCATTTATACTCTGTATATTCTTGTAATCTGATGCATTGTTGTAATATACAATGAAGTGTTCTTTGATATGTGTTCTGTTGTGGCTTGTTCTCGAACTATCCGACGCTTTCCTTTACGGGGAAGTTGCGGGTCTTTACACCTTGTCATGTTTTGTTAAGTATCATTAGCCTAATCAATTTACTTAACCCCTTTATCCATGTCATATTTGGTTAAGAGTCATTAATCAAATTAACTTAACCCTATCATGTGACATTAATTACTTAATGCACCCCAACCTCTCACATTAGACTTTGTTGTGGTTACTAGTTAAGCCGGTCGGTTCCGGGTAGCTTTACACCACAACTTGGTCTAACCTCGGGTTCAAGCACAACATGACCAACTTCTCACATTGGATCCTATTGTTTGCAACTACTAGTTAGGCCGGTCGGTTCCGGGTAGTTTTACGTTGCAAACTCAACCCAACCTCGAGTTGGCCACACTTATATTATCTAAGTGTCATGTTCATCATGTTTCCAAAACATGTTACAAGTTTTTCAAGCATTTGGGTAGACCTAACTTAATAGGTAAATTCCCAAAGGGTAGACCTAACTTAATAGGTAAATTCCCAAGCTTATGTTTTTATGCATACTTACATGTCAACTTCCATGTTATATTTCAAGCCATGTTTTCAAGTTGTATTTTCATGTCATTAGAAATTACCCATAACATAACCCAACGCTTTTAAACTCGCATATACGTTCGCAACAACGTAATGGATTAAAAGAAGAGATTTGGCAAAGGAATGACAAAAATGGGTATTAAGCCACAAGTTAATCATGGTGGCAAATGAGGCACAAATGTGTTCATTAGCTTGCATGTTACATTCTTAAGCCTCAAAAGCATGCATAAACCCAAACTTGGCACATAAGCGAATCATGGTGACAAAAGACATGGAATGATGGCTAGAAACTCGCATATATCATCATATAAGGATTATGACTTCATATGCAAGTTGACATAATGATTATGAAGGTTCTCATGTTGCATAATGCAACATTTCAACATAAAGGTTGTAGCTTTTAGCTCATAAGATCAAGATAATGACTTCATAAACTTGCATGACATGATAGCATATATCATTCCCAATGATCAAAACCCAAACTTTCAACATGAACATTTAACTTCATAGTTAATATCTAAGAGTAGGGAAGGGCTTACATTGCTATGAAGGCCTAAATCGATTAAACTAAAGCTTATGATGAAGCCTATGCATGCCATCACCCAAAAACCCCAAAGATGGATGCTCCAAATCACTAAAAACACCATCTTTATGAACAAAGATCAAAGCTTTTGTCTTGAAATCAACTTGAGGGGCTCTCATACTAACATAGGGACTCTCTAATACTCTCATGTTCATGAAACCTCTCATAGAAATGAAGTGGAGGCTAGGATAGTTGAGTGGAGGCCATGAGAGTAGAAATTTTGCCATAGTTTAGTTACATGAGTGAATAATGAGGGTTTAGGGGAGGGTTAGGGGCTTATTTATAGAAGATTAGGCTAGTTAGGACCCTTAGATTAACCCTAGGACCAACCTGAACCGTCCGATCTCAAACCAGGCCCAGAAACCTAGCCAAGATAGAAACAGGTGCACCAGGCAAGACTGCTCGTCTGAGCCAGGTCGACAGGGCTGTCGACTTGGTCAGACCAAATCGACTCCCAAGTCGACAGGGCTGTCGACTTGGGTACTGTGGCGGGAATTTTTCCCGCCTGGCCCAGCTGGCCCAATCTTCCAAATTCAAGTTTGAATTTGAAATCTGTTTTTTTCTTAGAAATTTTCTGAAAACTTCGTTGGGCCTTAATCGGGTCATACGGACTCCGATTTTCGAAAACTCGGACTCTATTTCGCGTATTTTTCCGAGACGAACACAATGGCATAGCCCGTTTAACTTGATTCAGAATTTAAAATTAAATTCTGCCTTGATTCTCGTCTTACTCATGTTATCGAAATACGGGTTGTTACAATTATGATGATATGGTGCATGCTCAGTAGGTCGGGAATGACCAACGTGATGACATATTAGGTCGATGCACCAACTCTAGATCTGTATAGCTGGGTTTGATCTTTATCTGGTAGCAAAGAGCATTTGATCCCCGATACATCCCATCAGATATGTACTATACAAAAAGTTTATTCTTTTCCTATCATTTGTATGGAAATCCATTTTTCCACTATGAGCCAACCAGTTTTCTTGTACTGCTTAACGTATGCGAACCTTAATATTGATAACAATTTTGCAATTTGATTTGATTTACTTTATGGGTTCAATCTCAAACATGCATTAAAAATGATATCACTTGATTCCATAGAAGTTTTTTTTATCATAAGGGAAAAACACATGTCATATTTATGTGTGGTTGCATCTTACGAAAAATCCTTTATTTTAAAAGATCTTTTAAAATTAACAAGTTGTTTGTGATGTGAGTTTTCTCACTTTGACATTTCAAACTGATCATGGCGTTATTTTCCTTAATGCTCATGCCGGACCAAGTATATTTCACAGATTAGCTTTAGATTTACTTGGAGTTTCAAGGGAGGAGCTTGTGCTCTACTATAATGCTCGTATTGCATTTGTGAGGATGTGTTATTACAACTATCCAGGCTAATTATTATGTTGTCCTCTAATATCGATTCATCATATATATTTAGTTTTCATTTTTTGTAAAAAGTATTATTATATTATATTTTAATCTTTTCGCTATGAGATTCTACTTTGATTCTACTACGTTTGTCTTCTTGTTCTATTTTAAACCTTCTTCCTTTCTTCTTTCTCACCTTATATCTTCTTTCTTCCAGACTTATCCATGCTTTTTTGAGCTCGATTTGCAGTGCATGCTCACGCATCCATCTACAGGAACGAGAAATGGTGAATAGTCTCATACTATATATGATAACTATTCTTTTTTTTACTAAAAGATAAATCTATAGAAAAAAAGGGGAAAACACCTTCGTCCGGTAGCTCACAAAAACAGGATATCAGTATAGAAAGACCACACAACTGTACAATGAAAATGAGCCAACAACAATATACCAAAAACAAGATAAACAGCGGAAACTAAGGCGCAATCCCCGTCAAAGAAGTGCCCTGAAGCGGTCGGAAATAAGAACCAAGAAACCATATAATGACGAACGGAGTGAAAGGAGCGGCTTGGCTAAAGCATCCAGCAACATATCCCTTCAAATCTACTACTATCCAAGCAACCACCAACTCCAAGAATCCAAAGCCTGAAAATTCACAACATAACAGAATACAAAGCACACCTAATCTAGAAACGATTTGGGTGGCTAAATATGAGGAAAAAAATTACCCGACCCCCAATCGAGGTTTGGAGCCGATATAGATATCCAACGCCTGGATGAAGAGAGAAGATAAAGGGTTGAGGGAGCCTAAAAAGGGCCAGCCTCGAACCATAAAGTGGACATCCGCTAATACCCGCCTAATAATAGGCTAGAGGCCAAGGGGGAGTCATCAAACACCGACTTGTTCCTGGCATACCGGAGATGCCAAAAAATAAGACTAGGGACGAGGCAGAATATAATGGATTTAAGGTCTTTGCCTTTATCCCTTGACCACCAATTTTAGAGAGAGTAAAGAAAATTGGAGAGCTCAGTCTGAATCAAAAACAATCCCCTGAAATGGGATTAGACCAATAAATTCGATTTTCTCTCCAAAAAAAGATGCGAAATTGTTTCTATGGATTCGGTCCTGCAACAACGACAGCGAGAAGTAATCAGAATGTCAATCCTCATGAGATTCCAATCCAAAAGGATCGCCTTGTGGATGAATTTTCACATCATAATAGAAACCTTAGGAGGAATAAGCTTGTCCAAAATTGATAAAATAAAAATAGGGTTCATAGGCATGGGGGTTCTAACAGAATTCCAACCAACCCTGAGAATGAAAGGTTCGCGTGGTTAAAGCTAAAGCAGCTGCTTTCAAAGTAACGGAAAGAAAAGAAACGACTGGAGTGGCGGTAATGATTGTTTCTGGATGAACTATTGTTCGTAAAGGCTATCACTATCACATGTGGGGAAGACGGGTTCTGGTTCTTCTCTGGAGTTTTGGTAGATTGGTTGATTAATTTGCATATTCTCATATATTTATTGATGATGTTAGTTTGTTGTTTTATCGCTTATTAAGATTGTTTTCTGACTCAAGGTTTTAGGTTTTCTCTTATCACCTAAGACTATTCATCCGGCTTTTGGATGGACAATTTGAGTAGTAGGGTACAGGTAGCAGTACATAGTGAGGTGAGAACGCAGAGCGATGACGAGCAGGAGGTTTGCGTATTAGTTTTTCTACTATCTAGTACTTGTTGTTTCCGATGTTATGATTGATGTTTTCTCTTAGTGTTGTAGTGAGGCAATTTGTACAAACACTTATATTATAATCCAAAGGTGTATGGATATTGTTTCTAGTTGTTATGAAAGTTTATGTTTCTGCTCATAAATGCTTCATTATTATAACTTGTTGTATATGTTCTATTATATTTTATCCTTGCACGTCTTTCAGCGTATTATTCATCTTGTTTGGTGCAGGAGCTATGTGCGATCGTCACAAATATTGATAGATCCGCACATTTTAAGTATATTATAACAACGAGGCAATGGCCGGATTTTACAGTATAAGACTAATGGGGTAACAATAAATTACTGCAGGGTGACTTTGATTTTTAATATTTGACTTACATTATAGGAAGCTAAATATATTTGACCTATATGTATAAATTTGCTAATAGTTAAATACAGAATACAAAAATAGATTTATCTCGTTTGGTTTTGAGTGCTTACATGCGCGTGAAAATACAAAATATGGTTAAATATTTAATTCATTAGCAAGGGAAAACTGCAGCATTTTAAACCAAAATTGAGAAAATCTTAGTTTTTAATTTATAAGAATGACATTACATATATAGTTAACCATTAGAACATATGGTCGAAATCATGACAAAGTCAAATACTATACTAATATAGGACTGAAAAAAAATCTATTCATACCTTAAGTTTAGTGATTAAACTTCTCATACAGAGTCTATACTGTATGGTACATAATTATATATACATAGTATGTACAGAAGAAATTTTGGATGATCATTTTTTTATAAAAAACAATAGTATCTAGAAAAGAAGGCAAAAGGTGAAATTTAATCAAGATTAGAGGGTTCTTATAAATAAAAACCTAAATTTATTTTAAGGAAGTTTCAAAAAAAGAAGGCAAAAGGTAAAGTAAAGAGCGCATTTGATATAGTCTAAATTGTTGAGAACTCAAGATTAAATTCTCTAAGTTTTAGAAAAGCAGAAAATGAACAGCCATGATTCAACTTTAATAAACATAAAATAGAAACGCTCCGCATAACAATAAGTGTTGTTTAATAACATGAGCAATATCACTTTAAGAAATGCACAGTATAGCAACAGAGCCTTCCAACGATAGTATCCAACAGCTTCCAACGGAAGCTTAATTCTAGATTTTTTTTACGTTATAAAAAATAAAACGTTGGAGGCCGTTGTTTATAATGCCGTTGGAGGCTGTTGTTCACCGTTGCATAGTCGAGCAGAAATTTAACTGACCAGCTTCTCCTTCCTTATTTCATTTTCTGCTCGAATTTTTTCGCCTTTCCCCCAATTTCTTGCTCCAAAATTCTGATATCGGCCTCCTCCACTCCGTCAGCCGCCTATAGTCTCTCCAACACATTCGACGCTCTCTCTCCTCCTCTCTAATCTCTAATTCATCCCCAATTTCGAGGTATGAAGCCCTAATTTAATTTAATGCCCTAGGTTTGCTAATTTATGCTTAATTTGTTTGTTAGATTGCATGTTTGTATGTGTAGTGCTGTTAATACATGTATATATAAATTGATTTGATTATGCTGCAAATCTAGGGTTAATTAGTTTATGTTGTATATGTATATATGCATATATAGTGTTGTATGTATAGTTGGTAATTAATCTACGTATTTGGCGAATTGATTGAGGCCCAACTCATTGAAAACGATATTTAATTTGTCGAAAACGTTTAGTGAAAATGAAAATAAGTAAGTTTATATTTTATAAAATTTTATCGAAAACGATATTTAATTTTATATATAACATACGGTTAGTTCGATTGAATGTTGAAAATATACATATATATATATATATATGATAAAATTCATATACATACAATTAGAGATTGAAGAGCACTAATCGTAATATATTATATTCATAAAGCCTTAGAGAGTTTTTTTGGCCCCGTCTGATAAGTATTGTATATGATCGTTATGTGAATGTTCGTTTAATTAACGGAACGAACATTTATATTCATCATATACAATATTTATTGGATTTGTCCTTTGTATTGGACAAGTTACGAGCATAATAATGAAATTAAATCTCGTAAATCATTTCATTTTAAACGGTTCTCAAAATTTCGAAAGCGCTACCTTTATGTTCCCTGTGTACACGCAATTGTGTACTGTGTTCAGGGAACTAAAGCGAAGTGCTACCGAAATTTTGTTGAATCGATTAAATTGAAAATAATTACGCGATTTAATTACATTATTTTATTTGTTACGGGAGGTAGGATGAACCATTAGCAAAAGTGTAAATGATGAATTAACATAACATTCAGCATTAAAATTATTTTAATAAAATAGCAATGCAAAATTTATCATACTTCTTAATTGTATATCTACTTAGGAAAAATAGACAATTATTTTAATGATCGAAGTTGGATATACAAACGAAGAGAAGCCGATGGCACAATATTTGAACAATTTATTAATGGTGTTGGCGTATTTATTAATTTCGCCTTAAGTAACAACGAAAACGACATTGAAATCCGTTGTCCATGTAGTAGATGCAAGTTACTGAAGCATTTGATACAACAAATGGTTTGAGTTCATTTGCGTCAGTACGGTTTTGTGTCGAACTATTTGGTTTGGGATAGTCATGGAGAACCGTTAACATCTACTTCTGTACAAGTTGAGAAGGTAGTGAATAATGAAATTGCTATGAATAATCTCATAGAACATATGGTTGAAGATGTTGCACGTTCAATATTCCCGGTTCAACAATTTACCGATGATGATGGTAATGATGAAGAAGAACCAAATATTGGAGCCAAAAAAATATTAGATTTATTAGATGCCGCGAAGAAACCCATTTAGGAAGGCTGTGAAAGTGAAACTCAATTATCAGTAACTGTTGAATACATTGCTATGAAATCTAAATACAACCTCACAGAAGTTGGATTTACTGCTGTTGTACAAGCTACAAAGCGGCGTATGACTCCCAATAATTTAATGTGCGAAAATCATTATGAAGTTAAAAAAATGATGTCGGCTTTTGGTTTACCATATGAAAAAATATATGCATGTCTAAAGGGTTGCATGTTATTTTGGAAGGAAGATATCAACCTTAAGAATTGTAAAAATATGTAATCAGGAAAGATACAAACCAAGAAAGTAAAAGGGAAAGGAAGTCCCGTATAAACATATGCATTATTTACCTATTACCCCTAGACTTCAAATGTTATATGCATCTTCTGTAATCGTGCAACATATGAGATGGAACAGTGTGAGAGCACATGAAGAAGGTACGTTAACACACCCAACTGACTAGGAAGCATGGAAGCATTTTGACTAGAAGTACCCTGATTTTGCATCTGAGAGTCGTAATGTTAGACTTGGTTTATGTGCATATGAATTTTCACCATTTTCTCAATTTGGTGCTAAATATTCGTCCTGGCCTATAATTGTCACACTTTATAATTTACCTCCGTGGATGTGTATGAAAACTCCTTATATGTTTCTCACAATTGTAGTCCTTGGTCCTGATGATTCAACACAAGGAATTGATATTTATTTACAACTGTTGATTGAAGAATTAAAAAAATTGTGGTACGAAGGAGTAGAAACATATGATATTTCGCAAAAAAGAACTTTCATATACATGCTTTTCTGTTGTGGACAATTAGCGATTTTCTTGCGTATGCAATGCTTTCAGGTTGGAGTACGGCTGGTCGTCTAGCTTGTCCTTACTACATGGAAGAAACAAGAGCATTTTCTTTACCTATTGGAAAGAAAATTTCGTGGTTTGACTGTCATAGATGTTTTTTTCGTATTAATCATCCTTTTAGAAGAGATAAGAATTTTTTTACAACTAACAGGCATGAAACTTTGACATCACCTAAAATATGGTCAAGTGAAGAAATTTATGAACTTGTAAAAGATTACCAAAAGCTTCATGAAACAGGAGTACATACATAAATTCAACGTAAATCAACGATTCATAATTGATGCAAATAAAGCATACTTTGGGAGTAGCCTTATTGGAAAAATTTCCTGATTCGTTATAATATTAACGTGATACATAATTAGAAAAACGTGTTTGGCATTGTGTTTAATACAATTTTTAAAGTCAAAGTGAAGACAAAAGATGATTTTAAATCAAGACATGATATCGAAGTAATATGTAATCGTCCTGAGCTTCATATAAAGCCAATGACACCAAAAAATCAAAAGCTTGCTATGAACTGGACGGTAATTAAGTTAAAATATTTTTAAAACGGGTGGAAGGATTAAGATTTCCTGATGGCATATCTTCTAATCTTCGTAGATGTGTCGACTAAAAAAACAGTAAACTTAGTGGGATGAAAAGCCACGACTGTCATGTTATGATGAAAAATTTATTGCCTGTCACTTTCAAAGAATTGTTGCCCGTAAAAGTTTGGACTGTTGTAACAGAACTTAGTCCATTCTATAAAGAGCTTTGTTTTACTACATTGAAAATTGATCGTCTATGTAAGCTAGAGGAAGAAATCCCCATATTGCTCTGCACACTGGAAAAAATATTTCCTTCAGGTTTTTTCAATGTTATGGAGCATTACCTATTCATCTTCCATTAGAAGCACGTCTTCGAGGGCATGTGCGATACGGATGGATGTATCCATTTGAAAGGTATATTAATATTTAGTTAATTAAACATTGGTTAATCAAATGTATAAAAAATTAATTTATAATAACTCTAAATATGTATTTAAATCATCTAAAGAAAAAAGTGAGACAGAAAGCTCGATTTGAAGGTTCTATTTGCAAATCATACATCGAAGAAGAAGCTTTGCTTTTTTCTCACTCATTATTTTAGTGATCATATGAACATATCATTTGAAAGTACTATGGGTAAGGATGAAGGCATTGATCAAGATGACTGTCAAGCGACTTTGTCTATTTTTAAAAAACACGGTCGGCCTCCTGGTAGATGTATGGAAGAATGGCTGAATGATAGAGATTATAATGCAACACACACATATATTCTTCTCAATTGCATAGAAGTTGCACCGTTCGTTAGGTAATGAACTTATACATCTATACATGTACTGTATCTTTAATCATAATGTAATATTTGTCCTATAATTGCAGCATTTACGAATCATAGTATCCAAACAGCGATATCCACAAACAATTCGCTACTTGGTTTACGAATTATGTTTTTGATACAACAAATTATGTTGTAGATGCAGGATTGAAACATTTAGCAATGAGACCAAAAAGGAATGTCAAGACATATCCAATATTCTTTGTCAATGGATAGAAATTTAACACTAAAGAATATGGTGCTGAAAAATTAACTAACAATAGCGGTGTATTTGTTAAAGGTAGTGATGATCCAAATGACCATATACACCATTTTTATGGCATGCTAACCCAGATTCTGCAATTGACATATTTCACACAACCCGCGAAAGAAGTATTTTTGTTTAAATGCAACTGTTTCAGCAACGTTCTAGGTTCTGGATTCAACATGCTCCAAAAATATAAACTTATGGAAATAAAATATACTTCACGTTATTATAAGTACAATCCTTTTGTACTTGCCAAACAAGCTCTTCAAGTATATTACGCTCCTTATCCATCTATAAGAAGAGATAAAATAGATTGGTTGGCTGTTTTTAAAACAATGCAAGGTTTACATTTGATGGACGTAATATTCCCAACAACTAAGCTTATCAAGCAGATGCTGAGGAAAATAGTAATAACCGATGATCAAAAAGATTTTGGACCTCTAAATAATGAATCATATACATTAACTGAAGTAATTGATACTGCAGGTGAACCATATATAGAGGAGGAAATAGAGTCAGAATCCTAAAGTGACGAGGACTAACCAATAATCCTTATTTTAAAAAGGTAAATTTATGTTATGTTGTGTCATGTCATACTATTTGTCATAACGTTTGTTATAATGTGATAATTTTATGTTATGTCATGTCAAATTATTTATATCGCATAGTACTCTTATATTATCTCATACTATTTGTTTTACATAGCTCTTTTATATTATATTATGTTGTTGTTTATAACAGGTATGACGTCACGAGGTCTTGTAGGTAGTGATGGTAGTGGTCCATCGCCGGGGCTAGCTCGTCCTGTGGTGCAGCTTAAGCCAAAAGTCAACAAAGGATAAGTACTAAGTTTCTAGTATAAATTTAATTTCTGTACAATAATTATATAAATTGTTGTTCCAGTAGCCATGAAATATATATTTTTTGTTTAACACAGAGGTTTTGTGTTAGACCCTTCCAACACAGTCTTGACTATATCAAGACGCGCTTATTAGGATCGTATGACAACATGTTGGCCCACGTGGACGTCGATACCCTACATTGTCAAGGAGATAATATGGTAGGATTTTCTGGTACGTAACTGCGATATATCATTTATTACATTAAGTGGTCATGCTTCTATTTGATCAGTTCATTTTTATGCTATTTTCAAAAAATTGCAGGGAGTTGTGTATCTCCAGGAGACGGATATGGACCTCATCAAGCGCCACTGGAATATTAAGGTGGAAAAAAATTACAGAGAGACGATGAACAATATAAAATCAAATCGGAAAAGACCAAATTGGATGAGCAGTAAAGTGTGGGATGACCTGTATACTTATTGGAATAATAATGAGGAGTTTCAGGTAAACTTACTGCATATTTAATTTAAATTGTTCTATTCAATTAATATATAATTTAGAATAAAACATTTTTTTTTAAATTAAATGTACAGGCCAAGTCCGCGAGAAATACAACAAACAGAAGCAAGAATCCGGTTACGCATCGCGGTGGGTCGAAGTCGTTTCCGCACCATCGCGAGGACCTAGTATATTTATTAACGAGTGGAAACCCGTGCGATGCACGGAAACATAGACTTTCGAGTGTTGTAATTTGCATTTATGAATAAGCGGTGAGAACATATCGTATAATAGCAAAATATATAATGTAAGTGATATATGTATGTGTTAGGATTCTACTGTAGAAACTAAATTTTATAGCAAGAAGTAAATGATGCATGTATAGTGAGTAGGTACAGCTTGCACGTAGTATGAACAGTGTCAAATTTTATGTATTTCTATTGGGTTGATGAAAAGATATATGTACGAAATGATGAATTAAACAACCATATATGTGTTAATCTGCATTGGTTGAACACAATAATGATAGAAATATGAGTATGATCAACTGTCTCAACATAAAATCTATGTTGCACAGGCACTCAACCCAAATAATTAGACTTGTTTTTCGTAGAAGTTCTGCTGCCATAGAATGTTTTATGAATACATCTATTTCATTATTATTATTTTTCAAACTTGTTAAATTATGGGTTTCAATTAATTCTTTTTTTGTTAACATCTTTTTAATATGAACACGTGTAAACATTTAATATTCATTGATATTACAATAATTGGTGATAATTTTATAGGATGTTATTTGCATAAAATTTACTTCTCTACATTTGGTCCACCAAGATTTAAGTAGTATAGGTAATGTAAATTTAGTGTGTTGCTCTTTTATAATATGTAACCGGATCTTCTTGCCTTAAATTACAATTGTCTATTGAATCAAAAATTGTAATACCATTTACTGTTCTACTAAAAAAACGCATTAACCAAAAATGAATTTTAAGTTGATTTGCAGGTAGTCAGTTACCCATGAATTCATACTGACTTAATGCTAAATTAACAAAGCTTTTTATAGAAAACAATCCATAATTTTGCCTAATTTTCACATTAGTTCCTTGAATGTGAATGCAATTACTTTACTATTGATCATTTAAAACTGCAAGAAATAACAAATATCATATGGAAATAAAATAAAGTTAAGGAGATTTAACATCAGGGAATGATGTAGTTAAGGAAATGTAATACAGTATTAGTAACATATAATTTAGTTGCATTTGGCTATAACAAAAGACAGTATTCTTTTATATAAATAATTGTAAAAGCAGTAAAAGTTACCTTCAATGGTACTCTTGTCAAAAAATTAATATATTCATGAATAACGTAATTTCATAATCGTTTTCAAAATGCTAACTAATGTACATTTTTATGAACTGAAACTCTAAAAATATATTGATTATTGCAAGGATAAAAGGCAATGGTATGTTACCATAGAACAATAATATGTTAAGGAAACATGGTGAAATTAAGGGAAGCCTCTAAAGAAATAATTTATTTAAGGAAATCTAACGCAAGGATATGTGATATAATATTCAAGATATAGTATACTATAATTTGCATTATGATAGTAGGAAGATGCAAGATTTTGAGTACAGGGAAGAATAATCAACTATTAATGCTATAAACCTTTTGTGCAGAAAATTACTATAGTTTGGCATTATTTGATTGAAGATAGAAAGATTGAGTAATATAACTAAAATGATGCCGACAAATCACTATGGTAGCTGAATCAATTAAAAAATTCAATGGATACAGAGAAAATATGCTAAATTTTCCATTGTCAGCTAGATTTGCTGAAACTTCAATAGTTATCTATCCTACACAACAAAAAAGAGCATAAAAACAGTGTTTATATGTATATTAGTTGTCTATTGCGTTTCTTACTTAAGCATATGGAAAATATGCCGTGTTTCTTTATATCCTTCACTAAACATCAACTAAGCAAATTAATTTGGAAAACATTAACTTGAGGCAAGGAAAATGTGATAAAGGATATCAAACTTTACTTTTTTTAACTCAAAGATGATTTGTATAATGAAGGATCATCAATGCCAACTGTTAAAGGTCAATGTGACCAAATTCAATTGTATATAATCGTTTCAAACACTAAATTCTAATATTGCCCATAAGATTCAAATCAAAATCAATTAAGAAAACTCACTGGTTATGCAGAAAAGATGCTTAGTTTGTCATGGTAAGCTAATTTTCTTAAAACTTTGTCTATACTGCACCATAAAAAGATCATAAAATAAAAATTAAAACCCAACCCATATGATACACGCAGCAAGCTTTCGGAATTAATCAAAACATTAGAATATAAAGAGAATTTTACTCATATTAGAATGATGAAGAGAATTAATCACTAAATTAATCTGTATACGTATAGATGGCATATAAGTTAGTACTCATATCAATACAACTTATTTGTCGCCGGACATTCAGACATAAACAATGATAAAGATAATTTTACTCATTCAATATCTGTTACATTTGGGAAGTCTCATTATTTCAATATCTAATTTGTTTATTCATTTTTTGCGATTCAAGAAAGTCTAATCCAGTTGAAGTGTAGAATAATAAGATGTTTATCATGTATTAAAAAATTGAGCTATGACAAATTTTTTAAAATTACATGATATGAAGTATGTATTATTATGCATATAATAGATATTTGGATATAGTTGTTATGGATAACACTATTGTGTCAACTAATATACAAATTTGTTTACTGGTACCCACATTTCTTCGTAAATGGAATTTTGAATAATACGCATTTTTATAGAATAGTTTGGAAAGATTTTGAATGAAAATGTGACATGAAAAGGCATATTTATGTTGTAGATAAGCTATAATATAACTACTGAATTAATTCTTTAATTGCAGGTAATATGTATTTTACCATGAATGTTTACATGATACATTTATTTTAGTGTATATGCTGCAAGCAGAAGTGTACTTATTGAAATCATGCATATCTGATGTTTAATATTTAATTTTTCATGTTTTTTTCTGAATGTAAGGGTAGTTCAATATTAATAAGCAATAGGTTCACATAGTTTCTTTTTTTAATACCTTATAATAACGGATGTACTCTATAAATATAGAATTAACAATATGCCTTATTTGTTAACATTTTAGTCAAAAAAAAAAAAAAGGTTAGATGGGAGCTGATTTTAGTGGACCAAAAAGCCATGTCATATTATAATTTATGGTGTTATAGTTTTACCGAATCATGCAATTATTTTACGTCAAAGTCAAATACAAATTACTGCCAACAATTTGTCACCATAAATTTGTCACCATAAATATGAGTGTCAATAAGATTGCTTAATATAAAAATAGTGGATAAGCAAATATGTCAACCAATATTAAATTTATTTCTTGGTATCCAAATATCTTCCCATAGTCAAACAAATCACATATGAACAACAACAATTAAAGAACTTGGAAAATATAGTATGCTGAGGAGATGAGCAATGTATTAGAGAAACAATAAAAAATTCAAATTTTAGATTGCAGTCAAATAAAATGTAATCATGTCTGCGATTGAGTAAATAGGCAGTTTAAACAATGGAAAGAAACCAAAACATGTAATTTTTTGTGTACAAAATTTACGTTAACATTGAATTTTTGTTTGTTCATTCTTTTTAACTGCACGGTACATAATTCCACAAATTCAAATAAATAAATAAAAGCTGAATTTGAGATAAAAATTACAGGAGAATGAACTGTGAAAGTGAATGTAACGAACCCAAATATCCAAAGTAATTGTCAGTTTATGTGCATCAATCAAGGGTAATATATGTAAAAATGATTTGCATCTGCCAAGATCCAAAAAATAATAAATATAATAGAATTTTTTAGAGAATCCCTAGTCAATCGTATTTCAATCTAGCAACTGATGCAAGGTATGACGATGGTAAAGATATGGTTCTTATAACTACTGAAAGAAATCAATAATCCCAATTTCCTAATTTCCAATGAATTAAACGATATTAATTTGTAGCTAATAAATGTTAAGAAAAATTAAATTACCAAACATATCAATAGAATATATTCAAATAAGCCGTAAACAATTTGAATTACCAAACATATCAACAGAATATATTCAAATAAGCCGTAAACGATATCAATTCGCAGCTAATAAATGACATTAACCCCATATTCATGTAGCAAACATACAATTTTGGAAACAATATAATCTCCATCCGCCCAAAGATTTCCGTGAATGATGAGATTATTAAATATTTTTGCTGTTTGTCATCGCGCATCGTGTACAGAGGACATAATCATCGTGTACGATAAGTGAATTGGTAAGCCGAAAAATGTTGTGCGGGAAGATTAGAATGCGTGAATTAGGTGGAGATGGGATTAAATGAGAAGAGAAGGTGAAGTTGCGACTTGCGAGAAGAGAAGACAGAAGAAGTTATCCACAAATATATAAAAAGGGTTGGTGGAAGAAAGAATTTAGAACGGAGTGGAGGAAGGAGTGGAGGAAGACGTGGGAACGTGAAAGTGGGAGAGCAAAGTTACTGATATGCGTGATAACTAAATATAAGGCAAATGCGGATGAGGTGGCAATCAAAATATCAGGGGATGTGTTTAAATTAGGACGGTGGATTTGTTTTTGCGGGATTAAATTTGAACCACACTTTGTCTTGTTGTTTGTCCGGGGGAGGGGGGGGGGGGGGGTGATTTTATTATATAGATTACATAGTTAAAGATTTTAATTTATAAGTTGTTAAAATTAATAGTTGATTTAACTTTAAGTTCATATATATATATATATATATACATATGTTTATTTTAGGAGAGACAACGTGGTGTTCCTGTGTCATACTGGGATGTTTTTGAGCACACACATGCATTGAGTCAGGTCGACGACACAGGCTCAGTTTCCTACTTTTGGGACCATGATGCCAAGGCGCGTCAGGCATATGTAAGTATAACATAGTTAAGTTAACGTGATAATTTAATTAAAATAGTGTTATATAAAGTCAATTGTTTTTTGTTTAATAGGAGAAATTTCAGGAACAAAGGGCGCAGATGTTGGAATCCAGTGGAAGAACTAAGTTGACTACGGAGGATGAGGATAGGATTTTTGATGCTGTTATGGATCCACCTACTCGGAACAGACGATATGGCTATAGCAATCTAGAGGTAATAGAAATTAAAATTTATTATAAAAACTGAAATTTACTCGAATTGCTATTATGGAAATACTAAAAATCTAAAATTATATACAGGTTAAGACATCACAGCAGATGTACCAAAGGGCTCAGGACAATGAGGAGACTGCACAACTACGAGCATAGTTCACAAAGCTTCATGAGCGTGATCATCGCCACGAAGAGCAGATGGAGCAGCTTAACCAGCGGCTAACAGAGTTCAATGCCCACTACGGTATGCCACCTTCATCTTCTGGTGGAGAGAGTTGAGGTTAGTTTGTTTCAATGTTATATATGCTTTGAGAGTTGGTGAGGCTTGATACATTTCAAGTCACTTGGAATGATTCTGATTCTTACTCATAAGAAAGTGAGAGTGACAGTGATACAGAACAAGCAAATGTATGCTTTATGGCAGATACAAACGAGGCATGCCCTAAACTTACTTATAATGAAATTCTTGAAATTAGTATGGAAATAGATGATAAAAATAGAGAGCAAAAAAAAGAGAGATTATATTGCTAAAATAAATACATTGGAAATTGAGATAGGATTATTAAAAGATGAAAAGACTATTTTAGAATAAGAATTAGAAAATGCTCAAAATCACATAAAAAATTAATTTCTAAAAATGATTTATTATCAAAGGAATTTGGAGAAGTTAAACTAGAAAATAATGACATTTTGAACAAAAACATAACTTTGAGTAGTAATCTAGAAGTTTCACTTTTGGGAAATTTCAAAACTCAAAGATGAGTTAGAAAAGATTATTACAAATGTTTCAAAATTTAACAATGGAAAACAAAATTTAGAAAATATCATCAAAAATTCCAAACCTTCGGGAAACAGAAATGGTTTAGGTTTTAAAAAGGATTTGAAATCTAAGAACCATAGTTTTCTTTATAACAAGGTTAAGACGAAAATTGTCAATAAAAAGGTGTTAAAACTTAAAGAGGTAAAAATATGGATTCCAAAATCCAATAAAAACTTGTTAGACAAAAGTATGCCAAAAACTTTCTATATGATATAGTTTATAATGAAAATTATATTTTTGAAGGCCCCAAATCCACCTGGGTATGGATGCCTTCGCCCCCTAACATATAGGATCCTAACGGAGGAAGTGTACCAATTAAATTCTCTTATTTTGCAGGCACCTAAAACAAAACAAAAAGAAAAATGGATATTAGATAGTGGATGCTCCAAGCACATAACGGGAAATAAAAGCATGTTATCAAATATCACATACGTGGATGGTGGCATGATAACATTTGGCGATAATGTCATCGGCATTGTTGAAGTCATCAGTATCAGTATATCTAGTTCTCCCATTATTTCCAATGTTTTATTAGTTAAAAACATAAAGCATAATCTTTTAAGTATTAGTCAGTTATGCGATAAAGAGTTTCAAATTAATTTTGAAAAATATAAATGCAATATACTTGGTAACAATAAAAATTTAGTTTTCTAATGATTTATATATATATATATATATATATATATATATCCTTAACATGAAAGCTAAACAAAATTCTGATTTGTGCTTAATTGTAAATCATGATGATCCTTGGTTATGGTATAAACGATTTGTCATGTTAATTTCAAATATATTAATAAATCAACAAAATATAAACTAGTTAAAGGATTACCTAAAATAAATTATAAAGTTAATAATCTATGCAATGATTGTCAATTTCACAAATTAAAGAAAAGTTCATTTAAATCTAAGAAAAATATATCTTCAAAACAACCACTAGAAGCTGTACGAACTTTATTAGCTTTTTAATGTCATCATGAATTTAAATTATATCAAATGGATGTTAAAACGCATTTTCAAATGGTTTTATTAAGAAAATGTATATGTAGAACAAATATATGTTGACACTACTCTTTTTATAAAACGAGAAAACAATGATATTTTGGTTGTACAAATATATGTTGACGATATTATTTTTAGATCTAATAATGAAAACAAATGTAATGAAAAACGAATTTGAAATGTCACGTATGGGTGAATTAATTTTTTTCTTAGCTCTAAAAATAAAACAACTTGAAAATGAAATTTTTATTCATCAAGAAAAATATTTAACAATTTATTACAACGTTTTGGTATGGAGAAAACATCAACTAAACCAACACCATTGAGTACCAATGTTCATCTAGAAAAAGATGAAAATGGAAAAAAAAATTGATAAAAAATTATACCGAAGTATGATAGGTTCTTTATTATATTTAACGGATAGTAGACCCGATATTATGATGAGCGTATATTTATGTGCTAGATTTCAAGCAAACCCAATGGAATCTCATCAACTTGCGGTTAAAAAAATTCTTTGATATTTATCTAATACAAGAGACTACGATTTGTTTTATCCTAAAGGTTCATCTTTCAAATTAGTATCATATGGTGATGTTGATTTCGATGAATGTAAAATAGATCATAAAAGCACTAGCGGTACGTGTCATTTTATAGGACAATCTTAATAATATGGTTTAGTAAAAAAGCAAAATTGTGTATCATTATAAATATGTGAAGCCGAATATATTTCAGCTGCCCTAGCATGTGCACAAGTAATGTATATGCAACAAACGCTAAGATATTACGGAAAGAACATTGATAATTCACCAATTTACTGTGATAATACAAGTGCCATTAACTTGTCTAAAAATTTGGTTAACCATTCTAGAACTAAACACATAGATATATGCACCACATTTTATGAGATAATGTAGAAAAATGTACTATAACTCTAGAATATGTAATACTGAGAATCAAATAGCAGATATATTTATTAAACCCTTAAACGAACAAACATTCGTTAAATTACGTTGTGACTTAGGAATTTGCTCTTACTCTGAATTAATATAATAAAATTTCAATCTATTACCTAAAATTATAATTTCATTGTTCCATGGATAAATGGAGTTCATTAACCTCTAATTTTTCAAGTGTTTCTACTATACACAATTTTAACAAAATTAAAAAGCTATAAATAAGTACATAATATATAATGTTTAATATATTTATACATGATGGAATCTTAACAAATCATAACACTTGATTAGAGTCCAATAAGAACTCCATCTCCACCATGATTTCTTCCAACTCCGGATTTTCAAAAAAAAAAAGGGGTTTGTCTCCACTACTCAAACTATTAAAAAGGATTGATAAACCAATGGCCGATAAAAAACTGGATGAAATACCTCATTATCAACGTGAAATGATGGATGTCCAAAGAGAAATGCATTACAAGCAAGAAGGAACTATACGACATCTAAATTTCCTTAAAAGAGTGCTTTACGCTTTGTGCAATCATTCTCCAACAAAAAATGCTTACACAAGAAATCTCCTTATCATTGTAAAACTCTCGAGAAAGAGCATACTTATGAGAAAATGAGGGAAGATGATCCATCATCTACTTCACCAAAACGACCTTCATGGTCGCCAATAAATTAAGAATTTAATACATAAAGGTTGTTGTATAAATATATGATATCATGAATATGTTTGTGTTTATATAAGTAATAAATATATAAGTTTTCAAAATTCTTAATCTATAAACTATTATTTCCACCATTGAAACAACAATAAACTTCAAGATTAGATGTCTGAATTATAAGGGAGACGTCTAAAAATTAGCTTCGTTAAAATTAAAATAGGAAAAACTAAAACCAGACATCTGAAAAATAGACTAGACATTTGAAAATACTTTCGGAATTAAAATTCTTCTAAAACAAATGCTTGAAATTTTTACCAGACATCTAAAAAAGGATTCAGAAATTCACTCACTATCAAAAACAGACATCTGAATTGTCGATCAGATATCTACAATTCTTCTCAAGATCAATATGTTCCAAAATCATATGTCTGATTTAAAATCCAGACGTCTGAAATACGAATCGATGGTTTTTATATATACATAACCGCTAGTTTTTCCTCTCCATTCCTTCATTTCTCCAATCAAAGCCAAAATTCCCTAACCCTAAAATTCAATTTCATCCAAATCATGGCTTCTAAACAAAAAATCTTCATCTAAACGTAAGAGAGAGGAAGCAGAATCTTCAAATCCTCCTCCAATTGCTGAAGAAACACCTAGAGTAGTTTCGCAATAAAAAATCAACAAGTGGATGAACAAAGCACCATTGGAAATATAAAGATATGGACTAATTCAGAAGAAGATTCTTCATACCGATCCTTTCTATAATCTCTACGATTTTCCTTTATATGAATTAAATAGTTTGTGCCATGATGCTGGACTTATTTCACTTGTCTCTTTTTCTTATTGGAATCCACAAGTAGAAAATGATTGGATTTGGTCAAGTGTTTGCGGAGTTACAGTTAGATTCACTGCTAAGGATATAGGATATATATTGCAATGTTCTAATATCGGTACCAACATAAATGATATCCCTGATATGAGATATAAGCCAAGAGATAATATTACGCACCAAATTTGGAAGGATCACATTCCTCGGTTTTCTTCTAAGTACTTAAGGCCAAAAGCAAGACTTCTTGCTCGAGTCCTTATTAATACATTTTTTTCATGTCTTAGTAGTCATGAGAAAATCCTTGATTTAGAACATAGAGCCCTATATGCTATATTCGCCGGTATTCAAGTTAATTGGGCTCAATTTATCTTTAATGAGCTCGACAATCGATCATATATGCTCCTTTTATTATGTACCTGCTAAAAGTAAAAGAAGTTCCTACTTATCTATCAACGTTCAAGGAAATTCCGTTTAAGGAGGCAGCTAAAAAGTTCTTTTCCTTGATGCAAATTTCACAAGAACCACCTACGTTTTGCACTCTCAATGAATGGAGAGGAAGGCATCAAGGACAACAAGTTCCACCGCAAGAGCAACATCAATAAGAACCTATTCAGGATATGTCGAAATCTTCATCACATCAACGTCAAACATTCAAAGGTATGACTTCTCCCAAGATGCAAATACTCCTAAATGAATATTTGCATGAAGTTGGTATTCATAATCAAGAAATTCTATATCAAAATCAAATTTCTTTGGCGAATCGAATTGCGAACATGGAATTTGGTGTAGCTTCTCGTTTAGCAATAATTGAGAAAACGATGAGCACAGTTGCGATATCTTTGAAAGAACTCCTACGACGCACACGACCTTTTACATTATCTTCACCATCACCATTCTATTCACCAGAAAAAGAGAATTCTAAGGAATCTGGTGATAAAGAAGAAAAAGTGGAAGATAAGGAGGTGGAAAGAAAACCTAAAGAAGGAGAAATCGATCCTAAAAACACCGACGCTTAATTAACATATTATGAAAAATTATATAAATATTAAACTTTTATTTTGTGACATGGTTGTGACATTGTGTTTTGTAATATGTTTATGACATTGTTATGTGGTATGCTTGTGAAACACTTTGTGATGCTATTTTGGATTGTGTTGTGGGTATAATGCTCTATTTTTGTTCATATTTGTTGTGTCTCCTCTATGTGCACGGATATATTCTCTTATATTGGTGTGTACATGCTATTTAAAGCATGGAAATGTTTTAATTTCTTTGAAAAATAGTGTGTACGTGCTATCTAAAACAATGTTATATTTCTTTCCGATAATGACAAAGGGGGAGGATACTTTCGGGGGAGATCACATATTAAGGGGAAGTTAGAAAAGTGTGATTTTAAGGGGGAGTTAGAAAAGTTTATATCTTTAAGTACATTTTGTGTTGTCATCATTGAAAATGGGAGAATGTTAGGGAATTCATTCTTTGATTTCGATAACAACAACCACACAATGGAAGCCGCATATATATATATATATATATATATATATATATATATAATTAGAGCATGTAGGAAAATACTCAAGATTGACTCAACATAAAGCATAAAATTTGGCTTGAAAACAAGGAAAAGATACAAAAAGAAAGAAGAGTATGCATTAAGAAAGGAGTAAAAGAAATCAAGACATGCATAGCTGACACAGGTGTGACAGACGTTTGGATATATTACAAGACGTCTGATTTTAGAATCAGAAAACCTTCTGTGGAGAGATCAAACGTCTGATAAATATTCCGGACATCTGGATTTTCTCTTAGGCTAAAAAAATATATGTCTGAAGTAGCGTTCAGACGTTTGGAATAAAAACCAAATGTCTGACCTAGAGTTAGGCCGAAAATAATAATAAGCAACTATCACATTTTAAAAAGCCAGTTTCACTCCTCTTCAATATTAATCAATGCAACTCTTGGATGAAGACTAAAGGATGCTACTCTTCAACTACCACTCCTCAACACTATTTAAGGCATCGAAACTTGAGGAGAAGGTCAACTTTTCACACTATCTGCATTCTATTACTTCTATACTCTATCAACTCTCAAGCAATTCAAATCACTCACAACTATCTACTATTCTTCCATATATATATATCTGCACTTCAAAGCAATTATTACTCAAGAATATCTTGGAAGATCATGTACTAATTAGCCAACATTCGTGTTAAACAAGTATACAATTTGACAAGAAATTATGTTGCAATTAAGCCTATTCCTTTGTAGAAAGCGAGGGTTTGTGATAGTAGAATACCGAAGGGGAGCTTCGGGACTGGATGTAGGAAGGGAGGTCCGAACTAGTATAAAAACTCTGGCGTGCATTTTCCTTACTAGCATTTATTCTCTTATATTACTCTAGCATACACATTCATACTTGCCTACACACGATTCACTTATACAGACTTTCATTAGTATGCTAACCTTTTTATGTACTTTTCTAGTAGTCAATGAAACCGTAACAATTTTCGAAAGAAGTAGAAGTAACAGTCACATGCTCACAAATGACGTGATTAAAAAAGCATTTAAAACTTCACATACCTGCAAATAAGATGCACACTAACTAATGTTTGAATTTTGCCACCATATACTAGTATCTTTCAAATAAACATGTTATATTCCATTACTTTTCTTGACATACATCTGCCTTATCTTCACTCATTCCTTACTTCCATATTTAAAACATCCATATAAATAGCCAGATCC
Organism: Allium sativum; assembly: GCA_030737875.1. Classification (NCBI taxonomy): domain Eukaryota; kingdom Viridiplantae; phylum Streptophyta; class Magnoliopsida; order Asparagales; family Amaryllidaceae; genus Allium; species Allium sativum. Next base: position 267,464,798 of record CM060922.1, on the reverse strand, counting down.
AGATTCTGAAGTTTGAGAATATATAAAAATGCAAAGGAGATTCCCAAAAATTAAATTGACTTCCCAAGGCATACAAAGAACACAGTTTATGCGAGTGTAACTTGAAGAAAAGTGATTTTTGGGAATTAAGGATAAGAAACAGGGAACTCAAAAGAGTTTTTCATATTATGTAGAATAAAAATATAAGATTTAGCTTGGATGTATCTACTAAGAAACATTAATTAATAGTGATGCCAGAAACAATTAGCTTCAATTGAGAAGCTACTTGTTAAATTCCAATATTTATTTCAACAAATACTTCTGGCAGTTTGTTATTTTTTTTATAGAACAGTAAAGCTAGAATATGAAAATAGTTAGATTGCACACAAGAAGCAATCAATTTAATCTCATTTCAACAATTCCATTATTAAATTTAGTCGTCCATGATGTAAGTTTCTAGCTGAATCAGCTTGGAAAATAACTGACAAGGGGTATTGGTAGTGGTCATGGAAAATAACTAATAAGGTTGTTTGCAAAGTTGTATATATGGTGCTCATGGAAAAATAACCGACAAGGATGTTTACTAAGCTGAACATAAAAAAGCCGAACTTTTCTCAGGATTGACTTAACTTGAATCGTATAAAGTTCCAATCGGATGCCCGTCTCATCTTAAGTATGAATCAAATAAAATTGCTAGGTTTATGTTTTAATATCGTTGAGCGTTTACCAAGGAATTTTGAAACACAATATCTAGTTTGAGAAGCTAAAAGAGAAACATGAGTGGAAAAGATTGGTGTCATGACGACCGTTTATTTAATATATACAAAGGGAGATAAGTTAGGAGACAGAGAACTAGTTTGACATAAGAAGATTTTAAGTATTTCATGTTAAGGATTGCGGAATGGATCGATAAGGCAAAACAAACACTGGAAGGGGGGGGGGGGGTGAATAGTGTTTTTGAGAATTTAAACAAAATCTAAAATTTATATGAATTACTATACGAATCAAACACCATAAACACAATCACATGCATGGATTCAAACAAAAACACAAAAATAAACAGAAATAAAATGCAGAAATGGAAAGAACACACCGGATTTTATACTAGTTCAGATTGCTCCTACGTCCACTCCCGCACAACGCAGGATTGTGTAGAGTTTTATTACTATATCAATATCCAATTATAACCTCCATGATTTCACGGCTACAAGGGATACCACCGATTCCAACCTCCTTGATTTCACGGCTACAAGGGATACCATTGATTACTCGTCCTTGATTTCACAACTACAAGGGATACCACCGATTACCCAACCTTGATTTCACGGCTACAAGGGATACCACCTATTACTTTACTCAACCCAAATAATTACAAACATCCATATAACTCTTCAATAGCACTTTATTCAGAGAGTAATGAGTAGAGAGTGTAGAGAGAAGAAGAATAATGAAAACAGAACTGAATTTGGCAGAGTATAGGTGTAGAAATCATAAAAATAATAAGAAATAATAGTTTAATGAAAGAGAGTGAAAGTGGAGAAGAAGAAGTGATTAAAAATTCGAAACAAACCCCTTTTTATAGTGTGTGAAAGTTTGCAACGCTTCAGAACCGTCACAAATAGTGAAACGACACTTCCTTTCAAATTTGAAAAAATGACAGTTATATGTCGACATGGGCTTATTTGTATGTCGATGTACCTGTAATGGCCCGCAATTCCGTACTATCTGAGTTGAATACATACATTACACGTCCAACCCAAATATCACAGAAATACGAATCATTTTTTTTGGGAGAAAAAGGTAGAAGAAGAACAGAAATAACAACACAAAATCTCATATCGCAGCGGAACAAAATATAATATATCACAACTTTTGAAATACAAAATTTTAACTGTATAATATACAATTATTAGATTACAGCACTTACAACACAGAGGAAATAAGAATACTATATATCTAACACTGAAGCCTCCTGCTCCAAGCTCCTTTAGATAGATCTGTAAAATCCTGAACTACTTGACTGCCCGTACAAAATAGGGCACCCAAGAGTTTAGGTAAAACAAAACAAAATGAACTCAAGATCAGTCATGGGACTGGTATGAGTAAACAATTTAAAACAAATTGAGAAAACAAACGATATCTCATAAAACCACGCCGTATAACATGGAACGGGGTTTTTCCCTTATGAGAATCCAAAACACTTAATTTAACTTTCAAATCCTTTTGAAAGAAAATGATAATCTTTACATCAAAACTCTTTTGATATTATAATAGTGTCTAAATCAAATAAACAGAAATCTAGTGGAACGCTTTCATCTCACGCTCCATATATATAATATACAATCAAAACCGCGAGCACTTATTGGGTAATGAATTTCCAACTATGACAAGGTATGGAACCACCTTCCGATAGTGTATCTCTAGAGGAGAATACAATGGGTTCAACAAGAACATCTTGTAACCCGACCACACATGACCAACCACTCATTTCGCTTGAGTGTATCGAATGTATTTCACCAACGGTTGGGATCAACAACCGTTTTCCCGAACGGGACAACATCAAATAGAATAAGGAATTAAATGAATTTCTCTAGATAGATGATAATACACCCTAATGGGACACATAGCCATGTTGCCTGCCCGATTTTTGTCATTTCCCGGTTGTTGAGACCTTGAGGCTACGATTACTTATCATTCATTAATAGCACAATCACTTTGAATGCCACATGGTCAGATCCGTTAATCACTAATTGATTTGCATAAATATAATCTGGATATTACGCTAAGAGAATAAATTCTCCGCCACCATTTATATTTATACAGACCAACGTATGCGATCATTGGAAAAATTCAGTCGGACATTCGTCTATATATGTTCGTTCTGGGATTGAACGAAACCGAAGGCACAATTTCCATAAATGGAAAAAGCCCTTGCACTTTACTCCGTCTTCGATTATCTTCATATAATGTGATTCGCAACGCTACTGCCAATACGGAGTGGTTCTGGGATAATAATCCAACCGGTTTCTCCATATTGACAATGATATTGGCAAATACTTCGATAGTCGGTTATTTAACTATCGAAGAAAAACAGACATTCATTTATAACATCAAACAATCACTAGGCCCATTAATGAATATTTCATTAATTAAATCACTTCTTCATTTCCTTACCAATATTTGTTAACCAAATATTTTCAATAATCATCTTGGCTTCTTACGCTATTTGGAAAAATATTTCCATATCTCGCCTTCTTTTATTTTCTATACTAGAAAATACCTTCTAGTTATAATTGGAAAATATTCAAATTACTTATCTCTTTCCCGAACTCGGTTATTTTTATACTTAGAAAATATTTTATGATATATTTCCAAAATTCCACTTACTTGGGTTAAAACGAATGTTATGTAAAACATCGTTACAACAACCCAAAATATTTCATTCAACTGAATTTCTTTGAACATTTATCTCCGAGTCAGAATCCTCTTGCTTATCGATTAATGATTGAATCAATCAAGTTGGGGTATAATTACCTCTTAGACCTTGACTGAAATCATCATTAACTTCAAAACAGACAAGACCGCTTACCTCGAATAATCAACACCATATAAACCAATTATTCATCTTTAAACCCATATATGTTTCTCTTTCTAATCATATCAGATTTAATTATAGATTTCCTTTTTGTTTATAATATTCTATTTTAAAGTTCGTTTCCTTATTGAATTATATATATATATATATATCGATACATTGATTTCTAACTATTAAAATTTCTTAAAAATATCCTAACTGCTTAAATTTCCGGAAATTTTTGCCATAATCTCCTTTGTACGGGTTACTCGGTACAACTACAAAATGCCTCTCTGAGTCCTTTCCATTCAAAAAGAAAATCAAAAAACCAAGCAGCTTCCCGATTTAGCGCATAAAACCTCATATGGAATTAAACATGTACCTTTTTGTCGGGCACTAAATTTATAAACTCCATTCTCTTCATTCCATACTTGTTTAACACATATGCATCCATTTCTAATTTATTCCAACTCAATCTGGTCATTTTATCTCAATTTTATTTATTTATCTTTAATTAGCTCTTTTGCCCATTTCATAATTTTATTTGAACATATCATGTTCAAATATATTTTGAACTTGCTTATAAACCAATTGAATTTCATTTTCAATTCCGTTATCATATTCAATTTCGAATATGAATTCACCAGTTCAATTTACTTAACCAAAACCCAATTTCTTATCAAAACTCGATTAACTAATTATCCATCAAATTAGTTAATTCTATTCAGCAAATAAAAATCTGATTTTTGTTTCAAAAATCAGTTCACTTACTCCAGTTGAGTTCGTATTTATTTTATATCTCAAGTCTGGATTTTTCTAACGGAAATTCAGATTTTATTTTATTTAAATCCTTTTATTTATTTAAATAAACCGTTATGGTTTAATAATGGTTATGGTGTTGTTGTTCTGAAAATTTGATTTGAACATAACTCAAAATCTGTATGACGAAATCCAGATTTTTCTCTTTCATTAGAAAACTATTATCAAATTGGTCCTGACGATTCTTGTTTCAAAGAATTCCGACTTAAATTGAGTTTTATATACTCAATTGAAGTTCGAAATGCCAACTACGAACTACCGTGTTGTGGCAAGTTCTTTTTAATTATATTTAATATATAAACATTTTAAACTTCGTTCATATATAAATTATAACTTCAATTCCCTGCATTATTCAATTTATAAGCATCGTTTATAAATTTCTCACTTGTTTTATTTATTCAAAACAAGTTAATATCTTTATAGCCCATATGAAATTAAAATTATTTTTGAAAAATAGATTTTTCCGTTTAAATCACAAAATTCCCTTATCACGGTATTTTTATAAATCAACATTTAGGCCCAGTAATATTTAAACACTCCAAAACACATCATTATCAATCACAGGTTTTCTAACACATCATATATGATAATATATATGAAATAAACCAATAATAATATTTTTGAGGAATCCTGTTGGACCCCTCCAACCTGTTCCTCGCATCCACAAACGTTAGCCAACATAAATAATACCCATCCTGCTTCGAGGCAGGATATCGCGTTATAAAAGGTCATCCACTATCATAGCGTGGGGTGCATAGGGTCATCCGCTAATGATAATGCGGGCATCCGCTAATGATACTGCGGGAACTATCCAATCACACACACACATATATATATAATAAGCACAAACACCAATCCTAAATAACTAATATATATTTTATAGCCACAATAATATTTCAGTGCATGCAAACAACCAAAGAACAATTATTTTTAACTAATAAAAATAATTCTAAATAAAATTTGAGTGAGATTTACTCACCGTGATTTTATTATTATATCCATTCTGATTCCAATTGATTCAAAACTATTCCTAATGAATCCCATTTCCCGCAACGAGCCCAATTTGACTTGTGCTAATATTTTGGACCTCGTATAAATTTTATATAATGTATTATATTTATGATTTTAAATAAATTCAAATGAATTAAATAAATTGGTAAAATCAATTACCTTTAGTCATTGTTTAATTTCCTTCTTCCTTCCAACTATACTTCTATATGATTTCAAAAGCCCTTACAACACCTCTTTCCTCCTTCCCTGTTCCACGATAAATGCAGCACTTCACCATTTAATCCCTCCTCGCAACAGCTTCGTGAAACTATACTAACAAGACTGCTAACCTCGGCAAAATCCTCTCCCTCTGAGCAATTAACAAATTTCAAACTGCTCTCCTTCTAAGTTCAAGATCTGTCTGAACCCTCCTCCCCATTCTTCACGAACTCCAGCATCCAAACTCAACCTTAGTCCCCCAGTTTAACCTCGGAAAATTCAATCATCACTCCAAATCCAAACTGCAATACCATCGAACTTCATCTCGACTGTTTCTTCCAAAAATGTAACCCCCTACAACACTAATTTCTAGCAACATATCGCAACCCCCATCCATCAGCATCAAACTCCTTAAATCACGCCCCCCCCCAAGAAAAGAACGTGAACCTTCCTTAACCCAGATACCACCGTTTCCAAAACCGACACTCCAGCGTCCTTCTTCGAATCGTATACCTCAACATCGATTCCTTTCTAAACTCGCGGTACTCCCCTTCCTACCAATTGCGTCCTTTACTGAGGTCGAACATCCCGCAAAAATATATAAACCCATCATCTTCGCATCGCTCACAACTTCACCAATAAGAACGTAAATCCCATATCCATGATATCCCCAACTCGAGCCGCCCCAGATCTTGATTTACGGTGTGTAAAATCGATCTCCAAAAGGGTGCGTCGAACGAAACACTATTTGTCGTGGACAGTAGGCAACTCAAAACGAGTTCGAAGAACTGGGTTCTATGATTTTTGGAGCTCCGAACAAATTTATTTTGATTTTAGAATTTAAGAGGAAGTCGTTCTTTTTTTGTTTTTGTTTCAGAAGCTTTTTAATTGGATCGCGAAATGGGGAAGTGTATGCGATGTGGATTTTAGTTTCAAAAGAGTGGAGTGGCCATTTTCTTTTCGAAGGATTGATCGATTTCTTTGTCTGAAGTGGAAACTAAAACTAAAAGGGAGGGTCGCATTATATAAATATGAATACTTCGGACTTAAGGAACTAGTTCTGCGTTGGTACAGGTGTACAGGCTACTGTTTTTACTTAGGAAGGAAGGAATTTTATTTTCTTTTATTTTTATTCTATTCTATTTATATTTAAATTAAAAATCGGTATCTATAAAATTTAAATAACCCTTGATTCTGAACTCCTTAGTGAACCCAACAACTGACATTTTTAGGGTTATACCACTATTCCGGACACACCGGGACAAGTTTCAAAGCCTCATTTGATCATCTGAAGAAGATATTAATTTAAACCGATAAATTAAATTTAAAACAATTTAATTCCTGGATAATAAATTATTATTATCATTTATATATATATCCAAATAAAATTTCTATAAATTATTTGAATCAATTGGACTTAGATTTAAATTTTGAATGAATTAGTTCAGATTCCCGTATTACGATAATTATATATATTCGAATCAAATCGTATTCGATTATTAAATCGATAACTCAATATAAAAAATCGATTTATATTATCACTAAATATTAAAAACCATATTAAATATTTAAAATTAGCTAATCAAAAAGCTGGGTCGTTACATTCTTCCCCCCTTAAAAGAATTTCGTCCCCGAAATTACTAAGGTAGGAAAAATAGTACGAACCATTTACTTTCCAAAAATTCACTTATGTTGAAACTCAACAATTCATACTTCTACAAATTTAATTCAACCAAAACTTTGGTTTTCATTCATATGTCACACCATATACATAGTTACATTCGTTTAATCCGAATGATTTTCAATCAATATTTCACATCCAATTCATATTCCATTCAAATTGATTCTGAAAGATTTATCCACTTCAATTTATTTAACTTGCTTAAGTTAAATTTAAATTTAAATTTCAGAATTCAAATACCCGGGTTTTTATTTCAAATCTATTTGAAATCATATATACATATACCTATATTTATAACTCATCACAAATTCAAAACATTTGAATTTTCAAACCCAACTTGTTTTCTTTCAAACAAATGTAAATCAAAACTTTTCTAATGCAGCAATCCATCACTAAGAAACTCGAAAATAAACACTGGTGATGCTGCAGTCATCATCAGAATTATTTTCCAGCCACTGGAGTGAGTTCAGTGCTTAATCACTGTCAACTCTATCTAAAATGATTTTTAAATCAAAAATCCTTCTAAAACATGTTGGATCTAGAATAACCCTAGAGGGGGGGGGGGTGAATAGGGTTTTTCACAGTTTTTAAACAGAATTGAAAAACTGACAGGATATTAAAATAATAAACAGATCACAGAATATAGCAGAAACAGAAATACAGAAAATAAACCACACACAGATATACCCAGCTTCGGCAAAACCCTGCCTACTGCTGCATTTCTAAGGTTTCTACTAGGTGATAGAACAGCTCCCGCATACAAGACCATGTACACTCGCAAACCCTGCTCCTATTCTAACCCTACGCTCAAAACCGTAGACTGATCGATATCCCCTCGATCAGATTTCCCCGAATCACAACCCTGTAATCCATAACTCAGATTTTACAGACTCTGAAACTGTTAGTCAATACCCTGACTGATTCCCCTCCTAGATTTTACAGACCTAGAAACTGTTCGTTTGTTTACAAAGATGACAGAATTAAAACAATAAAAAAAATAAAAACCCTAGGATTAAAAAGAGATTTAAATCTCCCCTTTAAGCCATAAGTTGACCGGCCATTTATGATAAGGGTGGCACCCTCTTTTATTTCATCTAGTCCGATCACTTTCCTCTTGCAATAAAAAAATATGGCGGCCGAATTGTAAACTAGGGTTTTCTGAAATCCTCTGAATCTTGTTCGATCAGTTGATGATTTGATTCGCCAGTGCTTCGAGTTCTTACTACTTGCTTCAAGGCCGATTTGGCTTTCTCTAATTTGGGGAATTAGCGATCGAAACTCTCGAAGAAAAAAATGTGAGTACTCTTGAATTCTGTCTGCTCACTTCTTTTTATTGTTTTTTTTTTGGTTTCGATACATAAACGCCTGTGATGAGTGGTGTTGAAATAGGATTAGAAAATCCTTAATTCCTCTCTCTGATTTCGCTTAATGACTTGCTGATGATTTTTTGTACTTTCCCCTTATGATTCTCGGCTTGAATTGATTTTGCCCCTTTTGTTTTTCGGCTGGAAAAAGAATTGCATGATTTATGGCTTTCCTCGTTTGTTTCTGCGATTGAAAAGAACCTGGACTTGAATTAAATGTTCAATGAATCTGGAATCTTTGATTGCCCTAAAAAAAAGTTCTTCTGAATTTTGAATTACAAGCCGTGAATCCTGTAATGTTTTCTGAGGGTAACTTCAAATCCCTTGCGTGATATACATTAATGAAAAATGTTGCCAAATATATTCTCCTCTGATTTCTGGAAACTATTAAACACTTGCCATTTTTGGTTCCTGGAATTGTTGTTGTCTTGAATTTAAAACAGGAAACAAAATATTTGATTCATCCATTTGTCATTGCAGAGAATAATGTTGTCTTGAAATCGATTGTCTAATTTCTGCAAGTGTTTTAAACACTTTCCAAATAATCTCTTGCCAAAAACAGATTTTCTCCTTTTACTTTCTTCGAACTGATACTGGGATGATATAAATTCATGCCTGAACCTGTTGAGTGGTTATACCATTTTCAGAAGATATTTATTGCCTGCTAAATATCAATTTCTGCATTTTGAAACCGAGTAAACTCCTTCCATAAATATGAAGATGATTTCTGCAAGGCATTAAAACTTTGACAAACAAATTTCTGTATATGCTGAAATCTGAAATGATTTTATGCTCCATTTAAACTTTTGTCTTGTCTAACAAAACATGCTGTTTGCTTTGCTGTTTCATAAATTATTATTTGGCATCTCAAACACATCCCATATGTGTATACTCGAACAAACATGATATGGTTGAACCCCTTTGCTGTAGACTTGAATATGCTATCTGATTTGATCAATTCTTTGATATGAACATGAATGGCTCGACCATGTTTCTCATCTGTTCCACTTTTGCTTGTTGCACTTGTGTTATAGCCTTTGCCCCTGGATTTTATCACCATGCTGCACTTGAGAAAATCTGGCTTAGCACAAATGAAACTGTGCACACATATATGTGCAGTTGCCTTGTGCACCTCCATATTGATATGATTGCATGTTCACATCGATTTGTCCACTTTGTCACTTGTTTGTCGTGCTGAGCCAAATGCTATAGTGTTGCATATCTGTTATATACGTTGGTATTTGTGAATTGGAGTGACTTGCCCCAGCGTGGTCTGCCTTGTACATATCACTTGTAAACAATGTATATGTGCTTGATCACTTGTACACCAGACTCGACAAAACTTGATTTTGCTCACATGTACATCACTTGATTGTATGTTGATCATTCCTTTTTGCTTGCTCGACCACTTGCTGACTGTGTACACCACCTTCTTGAGTCAAAATGGTTTTTTGCTGTTGCTAAAAAAAACTGAACATGTTTATGCTTGACTTGGTTTGACTTGTAATTTTGAGCTGAAGCATGCTTCGACCAAGTTCCTTGCTAGTTGGATTTTGACTTGTACATTTTGTTTTGAGCTATCCCACTGATGATTGTGCACTGAGTCGAGCAGGTCCATGTGGCTACTCCTCAGTTGCTTGCTGATTGGCGAGGCAGTGCACATGTGTATATTTATACACGTGTGTATATGCAGCCATCAGAAGAGATTTCCTGTCCGTGCATTGATATATATATGTTGTCTGCCTTGTGGTATTTACAGTGTATCACTGTGAATATCACAAGCTGTCTAGACACAGATTGATGGTTTTTATAAAACAGATCAAGTCATGAAAAATGATGAGAAACACACCAGAAATCTGAGGCAAATAAATTTTTTTTAAAATAAAATAAAATTTATATTTGCATATATTCAGTATTATTTCTATTACAGTATACTGTGTGTTTCTGTTTCATGTGTGACAGGTAAGCAGGGATGACTGGACTGACTGTGATGACTGGACTGACAATGAGCAGTGAATACTGAAGATGAAAAATAGTGTGTAGTGTCAGTGAATGTGTCAGTGTATGTATGTAGAAATGAGTATTATAGTGAGGAGCTGAAAAGTATTGTATTTCAATGATGTACAAATATTGGAGTTACAAATTCTGTACTGTTTGAAATGTTGAATAAAATATTATATTTAAATAAAATACTGTTATAATATTTCAATTCTCATGCAGTAGTATTCCATTTAAATATGAATATTATATTCTGTCTGTGATGAGAAATAATAGTACAGTAACAAACACATTTATAATAAAAATATATTTGGTTGTTATCATCAAACAAAAAATCATATAATTGTGTATACAACACCGTTATATACAACAATCTCCCCCTTTTGATGATGACAAACAAATATGAAGATTTTGAATATAATAAATGTGTTTGACAGTGAATATTGTACTCCCCCTATTTGTTTGCTCCCCCTAGCACAGAAACTCCCCCTATAACCGTGCATGAGTGAAAAGAATGTGAAAGGATTCAGAATTCTCAAAATTAAAATATTTATAAAATATTCCCCCCTAGCACAGAAACTCCCCCTATAACTGTGCATGAGTGAAAAGAATGTGAAAGGATTCAGAATTCTCAAAATTAAAATATTTATAAAATATTCACTCATAAATCAAAATCTAATCCATTCTCCCCCTTTTGTTATCATCAAAAGAATATAGAATTTAAAATATCGATGAAAAATGACTAAAAAAAATATAATTTCAGCTTAAGAGGAAGAACGATCATCATAAATCTCAATCAGTCAAACAAAAATCATAATATTCTGAGATCAAGTGGCATATTTCACATTGTAGAGAATGACGAATATACGAAGAATTTTATATAAAATGGAGAGTCTAAAAAAAACATTTTCAATTATTTTCAAAGGATTTAAAAAAAAACAAAAAAAGCAGTGATGGATTTGGACTATAATTAATAATTCAATTTAAGTGACAAGATCGAATAATCTCAAATCCCAATATCTATTAATCAATAAATCATTAGACATCATAATATTTCAACACATTTCACAGATAGAAGATGGATTGATAGGTTGGTTTTTATAAACACCAAGGAGAATTTCATATAAATTTTTATTTTATCCAAATTATTTTCTTTTCTTTTTCTTTTTAATTTAAGAGCACACTGACCACGCATAACCAGATCTTGGATTTTTAAATGAGATCAGTTGCAGCTTAAATATAAGTAATCTCGTAACCATGCATAACCAGAGCTTGGATTTTTAAATGAGGTTAGAGAAATACTTATTATATTATTATCTTTTTCTGTTTCAAAAAGAAAAACTCCTCGATATATAAAATCAATATGGATGATAGAAAAGTGGTAGGTACAGAAATGGACTGTGAAATAAATTTCTAAATTAATTATATTATGAAATATGCTCAACTGTACTGGGATTATTGAAAATTTTCAGTTGACACTAATTCTGAAAAATAACATAACCACAATTGCATCACATATATTTTCACTGTTTATTCAAGATGATTTTAAAAAAAATATTAAACTCTCCACATTTATAAAAAAATTATCATGGATGGCAGAATGATGATAGATAATGAGGATGGTCCTGAAATAATTGCCAGTTCAAAGATATTATAATAAATATTCAACCATCATGAAAATCCACATAAAAACTCCTCTTATTATGAAATATATTACAGTCATATTTCATCACAATTTCAAAATCTGATAATAATTTTGATGAATTATAAATATAGTTCAATTGGATATTGATTTCAATTTCTAAATGAATAATCAACAAATAATTTTAAAGTTGAAAATTAATTACAAGAGGAAATGTGAAAAGCTATACAGGACAAGAAAAAAAAACAACACGTCTGATACCAATTGTTCTCTCTTCTCGAGGATTTAAAATTGACACTTGAGACGAACAAGGATATCAAAGAGTTTCAAACACAGAGCCCACGCAGACAAGATTTACAAATTTGGCAAGCAACAGACAAATCAAAACAGGCAGTTATTTGAAAACAGTATCAGATCAACACAGAACATAGTTTCAAACCATACTTGTCAAGATGATGATTCTGAAGGTCACAAAAGCAATATATTCCATGATCCATGATTATAAAATTTAGTTTATTTTAAATCATTTGAAGAAATGTGAATATATCAGGATTTAATGAATCAACCACACAATATTATATTTTAGATTCAAGAAATGTGTGTGATTCAATAAATCAATAATTTCAAATGATTTTAAACAAACATATATTAAAATCAAATAACCATGAAATAATAGAGAATTTTAAGACCATATTTTCAAAGAAATTTTCACAAGTATTTCTAACAAACCCATAAAAAAAAATTCAGATCATTTACATCAGGTTTGATAGATATTCATGATCCAAAATAATTTATTTGAAATCACTTGAATCAATGTCAAGTTTTGAAATATAATGAATCAGTCACACAAGGTTGATAATTTCAAATTTAGGAGGTGTGTGATTATTCAAAATATTAATAATTTCAGATGATTTCAAACAAACAAATTCTAACCATGATGATCATGAATTACAATGATTTTCAAGATGTATCACTGAGATTCTAGACAATTTAAAATTTCCAAGCCAATCTGAAAAATAATGAAAAATATCACTACTGATAAATAATAGAGTGCTGTAATGAGTGTAATATTTCAAGCTTTTCTAAAATGAATTAGAAGAATCTCAAAACAGCAACTATGTGTGAATTTCCATTAAACTTTCAGATCTTCAAAAATTTAGAATTCAAATTAACAGTGTTCAAGATATGACAAGAATTCATCAACACTGTTATGAATTCAGAAATCAGAAAAATAAACCTCGAAACAATTGCAGATATTTACAAGATTAAATTCAGGCTATGGGAATGATTAACACACGATGATTTTATACAAATAAAGCATATTTCCAGAAAGGTCATGAATTCTGCAACTGGAAGTTTAAGAAGTACAGACAAAGAAGAATATAGCAGTGTAACAAAAAAACAGAAGGAGATAGAAGAAGAAATAAACAAGAAAATTAAAAAAATACTTACGACGATGAGTTCAGAGATCATACCTGAGATCAGTGTAAGCCAGAATCTCTAACTCAACTAGTTTGGCTAAAGGAACTGAAAGTGATTCAATGATATGAAGCAGTTTGAAACCATTTTCTCTTTCTGCACAACAATTCCTCAGCCTCCTTCGATACCTAACAATTTATAGGATCGAGTGGTCTAACAAAGTTTGTAAAACCACTTACAGTTGTGTTCACATCTTTTGGTACCCAAATCTGTTTATATAACAAACCATTAGAATTAACTTTCGTACCCTTAGGAACCCAAACCTGTTTGAACTTGACGAAGCCCGTTTTATTTTTTGGGATCCAAGAATGTTTAAATGGTTTATTATAAAATGATTTCTCATCACAATTTTGATTCAAATAACCTTTGAAATTATCAAAGTTAAAATTATCAAAACAATTATTTCCAAAGCAGTTTGTGGGAATGTTTAGATCATTTGAATTTAGTTTTTCAAAAACATTATTCTTCCCAAAGCCAAGACCAGATTTATTTCCAATAGAAACTTGGTTTTGTAACAGCATATTCAACGATTTTTCCCCATTAGAAAATTTATCCAATGTTGATTCCAATCGTTGAATTTTGGATTTTAGATCGCTATTTTCTTTTAATAAATTTGAGCAATTATTTACAGCGATCATCTGTTCAGCATTAGTCTGTTTCAAAACCAAATTCTCATTTTCAAGCATTCTAATTCTGGCTTGAGATTCCGAGATTTCAAATTCAAATCGATTTTGTTTTTCAAACTCAAAATTCTTGGATTTTTCAATCTCATTTTCAAGTTCTTTCAAAATCAAGTCACTTTTCACCAAATTTTCATTTTCAGCAATCTCAAATTTGGAATTTATATTAGTCTTAAAAAATTCAAATTCCTTCTGTAGAAGATTGTTCAAATTGGATAACTCAATCTTGTTCTCTTTTAGAATCAGAATTTCCTTTTCAAACTTTTGAATATTTTTATTGAGATGAATAAGATTGGTTTTCAATTTTAAACAATTTTTGCAATCTGAATTTGAAGAATTTTTGAAATATTCAAGCTGTGATTCCAAATCATCAATTTTGCTGGTCAACTCAGTATTCCTAGATTTCAGAGATTTGTTTTTAGATTTGAGTTTATCAACAGATTTAGTTAAATCAACACACATATAAACCAAATCTTCGTATGAGAAATTTTCAACTTCAGCATCTGTTGATTCTCCATCATCTGATCCTTCTGAATCTTCATTTGTAAATCCTGTTAAACAGAGTTCTGAATCTGAGTTGACAATCTGGAGTTTTGAGCTGCAGTTGTCAATTTGACCATACTTCGTATTGAGAGCTATCCAGATTTCCTGCGCAGTTAAACAATGTGAGATCAGACTGTATTGATCATCATCAAGATAAGAATATAGAATATGTGTAGTATGAGAATTAAAAACTTTATCTACCATATCGTACCCATTGATAATAACATCCCAACATTTAATATTAACAGATTTTAGATAAAATTCCATTCTGGATTTCCAGTTTAAAAAATCTGTTCCAGTGAAAATAGTTGGAGATGAACTGGACTGAATCTCACTAAACTGACAACTAGGATTACCCATGTCTCTAGAGTTAATGGAAAACCTGCTCTGATACCACATGTTGGATCTAGAATAACCCTAGAGGGGGGGTGAATAGGGTTTTTCACAGTTTTTAAACAGAATTGAAAAACTGACAGGATATTAAAATAATAAACAGATCACAGAATATAGCAGAAACAGAAATACAGAAAATAAATCACACACAGATATACCCAGCTTCGGCAAAACCCTGCCTACTGCTGCATTTCTAAGGTTTCTACTAGGTGATAGAACAGCTCCCGCATACAAGACCATGTACACTCGCAAACCCTGCTCCTATTCTAACCCTACGCTCAAAACCGTAGACTAATCGATATCCCCTCGATCAGATTTCCCCGAATCACAACCCTGTAATCCGTAACTCAGATTTTACAGACTCTGAAACTGTTAATCAATACCCTGACTGATTCCCCTCCTAGATTTTACAGACCTAGAAACTGTTCGTTTGTTTACAAAGATGACAGAATTAAAACAATAAAAAAAATAAAACCCTAGGATTAAAAAGAGATTTAAATCTCCCCTTTAAGCCATAAGTTGACCGGCCATTTATGATAAGGGTGGCACCCTCTTTTATTTCATCTAGTCCGATCACTTTCCTCTTGCAATAAAAAAATATGGCGGCCGAATTGTAAACTAGGGTTTTCTGAAATCCTCTGAATCTTGTTCGATCAGTTGATGATTTGATTCGCCAGTGCTTCGAGTTCTTACTACTTGCTTCAAGGCCGATTTGGCTTTCTCTAATTTGGGGAATTAGCGATCGAAACTCTCGAAGAAAAAAATGTGAGTACTCTTGAATTCTGTCTGCTCACTTCTTTTTATTGTTTTTTTTTTGGTTTCGATACATAAACGCCTGTGATGAGTGGTGTTGAAATAGGATTAGAAAATCCTTAATTCCTCTCTCTGATTTCGCTTAATGACTTGCTGATGATTTTTTGTACTTTCCCCTTATGATTCTCGGCTTGAATTGATTTTGCCCCTTTTGTTTTTCGGCTGGAAAAAGAATTGCGTGATTTATGGCTTTCCTCGTTTGTTTCTGCGATTGAAAAGAACCTGGACTTGAATTAAATGTTCAATGAATCTGGAATCTTTGATTGCCCTAAAAAAAAGTTCTTCTGAATTTTGAATTACAAGCCGTGAATCCTGTAATGTTTTCTGAGGGTAACTTCAAATCCCTTGCGTGATATACATTAATGAAAAATGTTGCCAAATATATTCTCCTCTGATTTCTGGAAACTATTAAACACTTGCCATTTTTGGTTCCTGGAATTGTTGTTGTCTTGAATTTAAAACAGGAAACAAAATATTTGATTCATCCATTTGTCATTGCAGAGAATAATGTTGTCTTGAAATCGATTGTCTAATTTCTGCAAGTGTTTTAAACACTTTCCAAATAATCTCTTGCCAAAAACAGATTTTCTCCTTTTACTTTCTTCGAACTGATACTGGGATGATATAAATTCATGCCTGAACCTGTTGAGTGGTTATACCATTTTCAGAAGATATTTATTGCCTGCTAAATATGAATTTCTGCATTTTGAAACCGAGTAAACTCCTTCCATAAATATGAAGATGATTTCTGCAAGGCATTAAAACTTTGACAAACAAATTTCTGTATATGCTGAAATCTAAAATGATTTTATGCTCCATTTAAACTTTTGTCTTGTCTAACAAAACATGCTGTTTGCTTTGCTGTTTCATAAATTATTATTTGGCATCTCAAACACATCCCATATGTGTATACTCGAACAAACATGATATGGTTGAACCCCTTTGCTGTAGACTTGAATATGCTGTCTGATTTGATCAATTCTTTGATATGAACATGAATGGCTCGACCATGTTTCTCATCTGTTCCACTTTTGCTTGTTGCACTTGTGTTATAGCCTTTGCCCCTGGATTTTATCACCATGCTGCACTTGAGAAAATCTGGCTTAGCACAAATGAAACTGTGCACACATATATGTGCAGTTGCCTTGTGCACCTCCATATTGATATGATTGCATGTTCACATCGATTTGTCCACTTTGTCACTTGTTTGTCGTGCTGAGCCAAATGCTATAGTGTTGCATATCTGTTATATACGTTGGTATTTGTGAATTGGAGTGACTTGCCCCAGCGTGGTCTGCCTTGTACATATCACTTGTAAACAATGTATATGTGCTTGATCACTTGTACACCAGACTCGACAAAACTTGATTTTGCTCACATGTACATCACTTGATTGTATGTTGATCATTCCTTTTTGCTTGCTTGACCACTTGCTGACTGTGTACACCACCTTCTTGAGTCAAAATGGTTTTTTGCTGTTGCTAAAAAAAACTGAACATGTTTATGCTTGACTTGGTTTGACTTGTAATTTTGAGCTGAAGCATGCTTCGACCAAGTTCCTTGCTAGTTGGATTTTGACTTGTACATTTTGTTTTGAGCTGTCCCACTGATGATTGTGCACTGAGTCGAGCAGGTCCATGTGGCTACTCCTCAGTTGCTTGCTGATTGGCGAGGCAGTGCACACGTGTATATTTATACACGTGTGTATATGCAGCCATCAGAAGAGATTTCCTGTCCCTGCATTGATATATATATGTTGTCTGCCTTGTGGTATTTACAGTGTATCACTGTGAATATCACAAGCTGTCTAGACACAGATTGATGGTTTTTATAAAACAGATCAAGTCATGAAAAATGATGAGAAACACACTAGAAATCTGAGGCAAATAAAATTTTAAAAAAAATAAAATAAAATTTATATTTGCATATATTCAGTATTATTTCTATTACAGTATACTGTGTGTTTCTGTTTCATGTGTGACAGGTAAGCAGGGATGACTGGACTGACTGTGATGACTGGACTGACAATGAGCAGTGAAGACTGAAGATGAAAAACAGTGTGTAGTGTCAGTGAATGTGTCAGTGTATGTATGTAGAAATGAGTATTATAGTGAGGAGCTGAAAAGTATTGTATTTCAATGATGTACAAATATTGGAGTTACAAATTCTGTACTGTTTGAAATGTTGAATAAAATATTATATTTAAATAAAATACTGTTATAATATTTCAATTCTCATGCAGTAGTATTCCATTTAAATATGAATATTATATTCTGTCTGTGATGAGAAATAATAGTACAGTAACAAACACATTTATAATAAAAATATATTTGGTTGTTATCATCAAACAAAAAATCATATAATTGTGTATACAACACCGTTATATACAACAAAACAAAGCTATATTATTTTAATATACTTCGAAAAATATTTTCAAACTTCGTAGGATTTAAATTCCAAATTCTGGTTTGAATTTAATTTTAATTCATTTGTATATATTATTCATATACAAGTTCTATTTGGTTATATATAACAATTTCAATTTTTATAATCTCGTTGGATTATAATCAACCAACACATCATATCTTATAATAATTTCAGAAAATTATTCTTTCTATATCAAAATATAGTTTTGGGTAAAATTATTTCATTTACCCTTTTTAAAACACTACTATGTCGAATTCTCCGTTCAAGTGTTTAGAAATTCCTATCAACTTCGTGCCGTCCCACGATTCGATCACAATTCATAAACCACTTAACAGACTAGCCAACACAATATAAAATAATTTTTATATCAATTAACAAATACGCGCTCTCGTATATATACACTCAACTCATTCTAGGGTACTACTAACCCAATCTCTAATGAGCGCAACCCCACCAAAGCCTAGGTATTCGCTCAACCTAAGCTATGATACCAACTGTAATGGCCCGCAATTCCATACTATCTGAGTTGATTACATACACCACACGTCCAACCCAAATATCACAGAAATACGAATCATTTTTTTTGGGATAAAAAGGTAGAAGAAGAACAGAAATAACAGCACAGAATCTCACATCGCAGCGGAACAAAATATAATATATCATAACTTTTGAAATACAAAATTTTAACTATATAACATACAATTATCAGAGTACAACACTTACAACACAGCGGAAATAAAAATACTATATATCTAACACTGAAGCCTCCTGCTCCAAGCTCCTTTAGATTGATATGTAAAATCCTAAACTACTTGACTGTCCGTACAAAATAGGGCACCCAAGAGTTTAGATAAAAAAAACTCTGGATCAGTCATGGGACTGGTATGAGTAAACAATTTAAAACAATTTGAGAAAACAAACGATGTATCATAAGACCACGCATAGCACTGAATGGGTTTTTCCCTTATGAGAATCCAAAATACTTAATTTAACTTTCAAATCCTTTTGAATAAAAATGATAATCTTTATATCAAAACTCTTTTGATATTATAATATTGTCTAAATGAAATAAATAGAAATCTGGTGGAACGCTTTCATATCACGCTCCACATATATAATATACAATCAAACCTGCGAGCACTTATTGGGTAATGAATTTCCAACTATGACAAGGTATGGAACCACCTTCCGATAGTGTATCTCTAGAGGAGAATACACTGGGTTCAACAAGAACATCTTGTAACCCAATCACACATGACCTACCACTCATTTCACTTGAGTGTATCGAATGTATTTCACCAATGGTTGGGATCAACAACCGTTTCCCAAATGGGACAACATCGAATAGAATAAGGAATTAAATGAATTTCTTTAGACAGGTTATAATGTCCCTAGTGGGAGCTACCCACATAGCCATGCTGCTTGCTCGATTTTTGTCATTTCCCGATTGTTGAGGCCTTGAGGCTATGATTACTTATCATTCATTGATAGCACAATCACTTTGAATGCCACATGGTCAGATCCGTTAATCACTAATTGATTTGCATAAATATAATCTGGATATTATGCTAAGAGAATAAATTCTCCGCCACCATATATAATTATACAGACCAAAGTATGCGATCATTGGAAATACTCAGTCGGACATTCGTCCATATACGTTCGTTCTGGGATTGAACGGAAACGAAGGCACAATTTCCATAAATGGAAAAATCCCTTGCACTTTGCTATGTCTTCGATTATCTTCATATAATCTGATTCACAACGCTACTGCCAATACGGAGTGGTTCTGGGATAATAATCCAACCGGTTTCTCCATATTGACAATGATATTGGCAAATACTTCGATAGTTGGTTATTTAACTCTCGAAGAAAAACAAACATTCATTCATAAAATCAAACAATCACTAGGCCGGTTAATAAATATTTCATTAATTAAATCACTTCTTCATTTCCTTACCAATATTTGTTAACCAAATATTTTCAATAATCATCTTGGCTTCTTACGCTATTTGGAAAAACATTTCCATATCTCGCCTTCTTTTATTTTATATACTTAGAAAATACCTTCTAGTTATAATTGGAAAATATTCAAATTACTTATCTCTTTCCCGAACTCGGTTATTTTTATACTTAGGAAATATTTTATGATATATTTCCAAAATTCCACTTGGGTTAAAACAATGTTATGTAAAACATCGTTACAACAACCCAAAATATTTCATTCAACTAAATTTCTTTAAACATTTATCTTCGAGTCAGAATCCTCCTGTTTATCGGTTAAAGATTGAATCAATCAAGTTGGGGTATAATTACCTCTCAGGCCTTGACTGAAATCATCATTAACTTCAAAATAGACAAGACCACTTGCCTCGAATAATCAACACCATACAAACCAATTATTCATTTTTAAACCCATATACGTTTCTCTTTCAAATCTTATCAGATTTAATTATATATTTCCTTTTTGTTTATAATATTCTATTTTAAAGTTCGTTTCCTTTTCGAATTATATATATATATATATATATATATATATATCGATATATTGATTTCTAACTATCAAAATTTCTTAAAAATATTCTAACTCCTTAAATTTCCAGAAAATTTCGCCATAACCTCCTTTGTACGGGTTACTCGGTACAACTACAAAACGCCTCTTTGGGCCCTTTCCATTCAAAAAGAAAATCAAAAAGCCAAGCGGCTTGCCGATTCGGCGCATAAAACCTCATATGGAATTAAACATGTACCTTTTTGTCGGGCACTAAATTTATAAACTTCATTCTCTTCATTCCATACCTCTTTAACACATATGCGTCCATTTCTAATTTATTCCAACTCAATTTGGTCATTTTATCTCAATTTTATTTATTTATCTTTAATTAGCTCTTCTGCCTATTTCATAATTTTATTTGAACATATCATGTTCAAATATATTTTTAACTTGCTTATAGACCAATTGAATTTCATTTTCAATTCCGGTTTCATATTCGATTTCGAATATGAATTCACCAGTTCAATTTACTTAACCAAAACACAATTTCTTATCAAAACTCAATTAACTGATTATCCTTCAAATTAGTTAAATCTATTCAACAAATAAAAATCTGATTTTTATTTCAACAATCAGTTCACTTACTCTACTTGAGCTTGTATTTATTTTATATCTCAAGTTTGGATTTTTCTAATGGAAATTCAGATTTTATTTTATTTAAATCCTTTTATTTATTTAAATAAACCGTTATGGTTTTATAATGGTTATGGTGTTGTTTTTACGAAAATTTGATTTGGACGTAACTCAAAATCTATACGATGAAATCCATATTTTTCTCTTTCATTAGAAAACTATTATCAAATCGGTCCTGACGATCCTTGTTTCAAAGAATTCTGACTTAAATTGAGTTCTATATACTCAAGTGAAGTTCGAAATGCCAATTTATGAACTACCATGTTGTGGCAAGTTCGTTTTAATTATATTTAATACATAAACGTTTTAAACTTTGTTTATATATAAATTCTAATTTCAATTCCCTGCGTTATTCAATTTATAGACATCGTTTATAAATTCATCACTTGTTTTATTTATTCAAAACAAATTAATATCTTTATAGCCCATATGAAATTCAAATTCTATTTTCGAAAAATAGATTTTTTCGTTTAATTCACAAAATTCCCTTATCATGGTATTTTTATAAATCAACATTAGGCCCAGTGATATTTAAACACTCCAAAACACATCATTATCAATCACATGTTTTCTAACACATCATATAAGATAATATATATGAAATAAACCAATAATAATATTTTTGAGGAATGCTGTTGGATCCCTCCAACCTGTTCTCTACATCCACAGACGTTAGCCAACATAAATAATACCCATCCTGCTTTGAGGCAGGATATCGCGGTATAGAAGGTCATCCACTATCATAGCGTGGGGCGCATAGGGTCATCCGCTAACGATACTGCGGGCATGCGCTAATGGTACTACGGGAACTATCCAATCACCAATATATATATATATATAATAACCACAAACACCAATCCTAAATAACTAATATATTTTATAGCCATAATAATATTTCAGTGCATGCAAACAACTAACGAACAATTATTTTTAACTAATAAAAATAATTCTAAATAAATTTTGAGTGAGATTTACTCACTGTGATTTTATTATTATATACATTCTGATTCCAATTGATCCCAAACTTTTTCTAATGAATCCCATTTCCCACAACGAGCCCAATTTGACTTGTGCTAATATTTTGGAACTCGTATAAATTTTATATATTGTATTAGATTTATGATTTTAAATAAATTCAAATGAATTAAATAAATTGGTAAAATCAATTACCTTAAACAAACTTCTTCCTTCCAACTATACTTCTACATGATTTCAAAAGCCATTACAGCACCTCTTTCCTCCTTCCCTGTTCCACGATAAACGCAGCACTTCGCCATTTAATCTCTCCTCGCAATAGCTTCGCGAAACTATACTAACAAAACTGCTAACTTCGGCAAAATCCTCTCCCTCTGACCAGTTAACAAATTTCAAACTGCTTTCCTTCTAAGTTTGAGATCTGTCTGAACCCTCGTCCCCATTCTTCATGAACTCCAGCATCCAAACTCAACCTCAGTCCCCTAGTTTAACCTCGGAAAATTCAATCATCACTCCAAATCCAAACTGCACTACCATCGAACTTCATCTCGACTGTTTCTTCCAAAAACGTAACCCACTACAACTCCAATTTCTAGCAACATATCGCAACCCCCCATCCATCAGTGTCAAACTCCTTAAATCACACCCCTAAGAAAAGAACGCGAACCTTCCTTAACCCAGATACCACCAAGAACCACCGTTTCCAAAACCGACACTCCAGCGTCCTTCTTCGAATCGTATACCTCAACACCGATTCCTTTCTAAACTCGCGATACTCCCCTTCCTACCAATCGCGTCCTTTACTGAGGTCGTACATCCCACAAAAATCGATAAACCCATCATCTTCGCGTCTCTCACAACTTCACCAAACAAGAACGTGAATCCTAGATCCATGATATCCCCAACTCGAGCCGTCCCAGACCTTGATTTACGGTGTGTAAAATCGGTCTCCAGAAAGATGCATCGAACGAAACACCATTTTCCGTAGACAGTAGGCAACTCAAAACGAGTTCGAAGAATTGGGTTCTATGATTTTTGGAGCTTCGTACAAATTTATTTTGATTTTAGAATTTAAGAGGAAGTCGTTCTTTTTTTGTTTTTGTTTCAGAAGCTTTTTAATTGGATCGCCAAATGGGGAAGTGTATGCGATGTGGATTTTAGTTTCAAAAGAGTGGAGTGGCCATTTTCTTTTCAAAGGATTGATCAATTTCTTTCTCTGAAGTGGAAAGTAAAACTAAGAGGGAGGGTCACATTATATATAAATATGAATACTTCGGACTTAAGGAACTAGTTCTGCGTTGGTACAGGTTTACAGTCTACTGTTTTTACTTAGGAAGGAAGGAATTTTTTTATATTCTATTTTATTTATATTTAAATTAAAAATCAGTATCCTTAAAATTTAAATAACCCTTGATTCTGAACTCCTTACTGAACCCAACAACTAACATTTTTAGGGTTATACCACTATTCCGGACACACCGGGACAAGTTTCAAAGCCTCATTTGATCATCTGAAGAAGATATTAATTTAAATAGATAAATTAAATTCAAAACAATTTAATTCCTGGATAATAAATTATTATTATCATTTATATATATCCAAATAAAATTTCTATAAATTATTTGAATCAATTGGACTTAGATTTAAATTTTGAATGAATTAGTTCAAATTTCCGTATTACGATAATTATATATATTCGAATTAAATCGTATTTGATTATTAAATTGATAACTCAATATAAAAAAATCGATTTATATTATCACTAAATTTTTAAAACCATATTAAATATTTAAAATTAGCTGATCAAAAATCCGGGTCGTTACAATACCCTTTGTATAAAATTGATTTTTGAGTATTTTTCAAGTGTTTTGATATAAATATAATTCTGGAAATTCTTGAACTAAAATATAGTGTTATAGATGAATATTATAAAGTAGGAAATTATATGAAAACATAAATATAATCTTTATAAACATATTTATAAAATTATAGAATTAAAACTATATAAAATGTATTAAAATTATAAATATATATAAAACTTATAAAACTTGAGTTTGAAAATAAAAGTAAAATAAGAAAGGAAAAAATAATAAAAAATAGAATAGAGAGAATAGAAATTGAAGATAGAATTTGAAAACAGAATTTGAATTTGAACCTGGAGTGCTATTCAGAGTCTTACATAATCTAGACTCTATAACTATATTAGTCTTGAACTCTTGAAATCTTAAATACTCACGAGTCTTGAAATATCTCTTAATTTTGAATCTCTAAGATCTTTAAACTGTACAGTCTTCAGTAATATTTCCCGTATATAAATCTTGCATATGTGTGTATATATATTCTAGATAGAGGTGTTAGTATATATATTATATCAATTAATATTGAAATAAGGTTGTTGTCATCAAAACTCCATTCTCCAACAATCTCCCCCTGTCTATATGAATTCATAAACTATATCTATATTTTATAATTTCTCCTCCTTTGTCATCATCAAAAAGAAAATTTAAAACTACTCCCTCTAAATCGTATAACTATCTAAATATAACCTATAAGTAACTAAGTAATTCCTATATCAAAGTAGAGTACTCCCCTTAAATCCTATCTAAATAATTCCTATACTAAAGTAAAATACTCCCCTTTAATTTATGCCTATATAATATCCTAATTATGTATATAACTTCCCTTAAATCTACAATTCTTCCTTAATTAATAATTCTCTATAACTCCCCCTAAATATATGACTACACTAGTCTAATAAACTAAATAGAAGGATAATAAACTAAGCAAACCAATCAATTCAAACAAGCAAGTCAACCAAAACAAGAAATTCAAACAATTCTAAACAATTAATTCAACCAAAGCATTCTTTGAACTTCAAATAATCCTTAGAAACTCTAAAACTCCCCCTTAATCTAATATAAGACTAAACCTATCCTATACTCTAATTCGCTTAAAACTATAATAAGACTTTAATCCAGACTAAGAAATAACTCTAATATGATATCCTTAAAATTATTCCAAACAATCAATTAATTCGAACATAATACCAAACATTCCTTGTACTTCTATTTATCCTAAAACTTATAAAGCTCCTATCAGCCACTAATGAAATTTAGCCATGTCAAGTAAGTCAATCAAGTTATTGAAGTCAAACAAATCAAATAAACCAAACAAGTCAATCAATCCAATCAATTTAATCAAGCCAAATAAGTCAATCAAATTAATCAAGACAAAGTAAATATGTTATGTATACTTATTATGTGTGGAGTTAAAGTTAACACGTAATGCAGTGTGTTGGTAATAACGAAGTATGACATATGCAAAACTATATAAAGTGATATATTGAATGAAATGCAATTTGTGATGTAAATTAATTTAATTTGAGATGCACTGTAATGATATATGATATGAAATAAGATGTGTAATGATATTATGGTACTAATATATAGAATGATTTGACGATGATATGTATTTCTATAAAAGATACTTAAAGTAATATCTAACTATTATGCATATAATAAATTATTTGAATCAAACAAGGATAATGTTAATTTATAGACCTAGGTTAATTATACTAATAAAGTGATTGAAATAATAATAAAGATAAGAGTTTAATTAAAAAAATATTCATGATAAGTAGTAAAATATTCAAAATTATTATGTAGTAGAGTAAATATAATAAGAATTGAAGTTCTTTTTAGAGAGAGTATAAAATTGTATCATATAAAGTAAACATATAGTCATAATTATATATATAAAAACTATTTTTAGAAAGGATTTAAAATTTAATTTGTTACAAAATATAAATCAATCTTTTGAAACAAATCAATTTTAAAATTAAACTTTTAGAAATCAAAATATATTAATTTATTAAGGAACCATTTATATGTTAAAACTTTAAAAAGAAATCTATAGTCATAACAAAACTATGAAATCTGGATATAGATTAAACTAAAAAACTACAATTTCTTACATTTAAGACATAAAATCATATATACATTTATATATTATTTTTATATCAAAATATTAGGTTAAATATTTAAGCTTTTATAAATCTTAATAAGAAATCAAAATAAATATTTAAGTTACAAATAGTATTTGTGTAACACCCCACCTCCGCTAGGGTCACTCACAAAGGGAATGCCCTAGTTTTGGAGGGGTATTATCTAGTAAACAGGCACAGAGATAACACAAGATAGAACATAGATAAAATAGAGTATATAAAGCAGCAGATATAAACTTTAAAACCAAATCCCATTACTGAAAAATAGAGTCAAAACCTCTTACATCAAAATGCCAAGTCATTATTTCATTACATCAAGTTCTAAAGAAGCAAAGTACTTAAAACAACATAAGTAAAATATTATTCCCCAAAAAGAGCATGAGTGCAGCCATAGCATAGCTCAAGACCAAACCGTACATGAGCTGTCAGAAAGAAAGCAAAGTTTCCTCCCTGAGAACCTGGGGGGAAACGAAAGACAAAGAGGCAAAAGAAAACGGGTCAGTCAAAAAGAATGGTAAGCTCTAGTGACTATCAGCATAGAAACTAGTAAAGTTAACAAGACATGAATAAACTGGAATTAAACATAGGAATGATGATAAGTCTGACATGATAACTAAGCTAACAAGATAACTCAAGTCTAACATTGCGTATTCAAGGTTCGCCATAACAACTATACTGGTATACTAATCCCGTGTCAACTATAAATCAAGAAATAATCCCTTGGCCCAATATCGTGAAGTGACCCAATTCGGGGTCCAACTGTATGATCTAATCGATCGGCTCCCTACAAGTCTAGCTCGTCGTGTGTCTGTGTCATACGGCCCTATCACGAATGTAGTCACCTGTGCTAGGTCCACCATAGGGTGTATCAAGCCCTAGGGTGCCAACCACCGACACGAATCAAGAATGCACAGATAATCCTACTGATGCCCAATGCCTGCTTTTTCAACTCCAGACTAAGTGCATGACCCTAGTCCGCCTGAACCTACAATGGCGCACCAACTCATCCGTCGTTCTGGTCGCTTACAATCAGCCCATCAATCGTGCCCCACCCTGCCTAGTCCCAGGGTACCGTGATACATCTAGTGGGTTACTGCTGAAAAGGACCGCGTAACTAGGGTTTCGTTCAGCAGGTTAAGTTGTCATTTAAAATCGAGACTTAACCCCATCTACGTGTCATGTCAAATTGACTAAGTGTGTCGTTCTAGTTCAAGACTTAGTCCTACGAATCATGTGTCAGGTTGGTTAAGTGTGTTCAAGCAGTTCATGACTTAACCCTATCAAATCAACATGTCAAATTGGTTAAGTATATTCAAGTGGTCCATGACTTAACCCTATCCAGTGGCATTAATTTACTTAATGCACCCCTAACCTCTCACATTAGACTTGGTTATGGTTACTGGATGTGCCGGGCGGGTCCGGGCAGTTTTACACCATAACCTAGTCTAACCTCGGGTTTCGAGTGCGATATGACCAACTACTCACATTGGGTCCTATTGTTTGCAGTTACTGGATTCGCCGGGCGGTTCCGGGCAGATTTATACTGCAAACTCAACCCAACCTCGAGTTGGCCACGTTCAAGTTATCTAAGTGTCATGTCCCAAATTCATATTTTCAAGTATAATTTCATGTCAAGTTCATGTTCATATCCAAGCTCAAGTTATAACAATATTCATGTTTTCAAGTTCATACTAAATTCAGGTTTTCCTAAACTACCCAAATCGCATCCCCAACGCTTGTGAATTCGAATCAAGGCAATAGATGTAACTAGGGAATAACATAACAAGGATGGGTATAAAGGGGTAAAGGTGATTTCAAGGCAAGCATGGTGTAACTTGAG
This sequence comes from Allium sativum, assembly GCA_030737875.1. Classification (NCBI taxonomy): domain Eukaryota; kingdom Viridiplantae; phylum Streptophyta; class Magnoliopsida; order Asparagales; family Amaryllidaceae; genus Allium; species Allium sativum. The sequence continues at coordinate 267,436,192 of CM060922.1, read as the reverse complement.
ATATGATCATAACATCTCTGGCATATGAAATAGGGTGATAAACATAGCAATAAATGACATAAGATGATAATCCTAAACTTGTGACTAGCAATAGTTTCAACATCACAACATCACAGGCATGTTAAAATAATGGACATGATAGGGTTTAGGTTATGACATGAACAGGCCCCTAAATCAAGTTCTTATCAGTATTCCACAAATCAAGGTTCAATATGAAAGGTAATAGGTTCAAGGTGAATAGATCTAGTGTAACAACCCGTATCTTCAATAACCTGTTATAACATAAATCGAGGCAGAATTTAATTTATAAATCTGAATCAAGGGAAACGGGCTATGCCATTGCGTTCATCTCGGAAAAATACGCGAAATAGAGTCCGAGTTTTCGAAAATCGGAGTCCGTATGACCCGATTAAGGCCCAACGAAGTTTTCAGAAAATTTCAAAGTAAAAACAGATTTCAAATTCAAGTTTGAATTTGGAAATTAGGGCAGTTAGGCGCAGGCGGGAAAATTCCCGCCAGAGTACCCAAGTCGACAGCCCTGTCGACTTGGGAGTCGACTTGGTTGGACCCAAGTCGACAGCCCTGTCGACTTGGCTGTCGACTTGGTCCAGCCGGGCAGTTTTGCCTGGTGCACCATTTTGGGGTCTTGGTTAGGTTTTGGGGCCAGATTCGGTTTTAAGGGCTGAGATTGGAACTAGGGTTTAATCCTAAGGCTAAAACTAGTCCTAATCTCTATAAATAAGACCCTAACCTAACCCTAAATCACCATTATTCATTCATACAACTAAACTATGGCAAAATCATTCCTCTCATGGCCTCCACTCTCTTCATAAAATTCCTAAATAAATTTCTATGAGAGATTTTCCATGCATACAAGTGTTTTCAAGCTTGTTTGAGCATCATTAGCTTGCATTCAAGTCAAGTTTCTATATTTGCATCATAAAGCAAGAGTTTTGATCATTTTGGCTCAAGGGTTTTTCTATTAGGGCTTGCATTTTGGGTCTATTTGATTGCATAAGGGCTTTGTCATATTTTTGTGTTTTCATAAGCATTGTAAGCCCTTTTCTACTTTCATATTTAAACTCTAAAGTTAATGAATGACGCAAGTTGTGTTTGATCATTATGATATGATATGCAAGTTTATCATGTTATGCAAGTTTGCTATGTTATGATATGCAAGTTTATCATGTTATGTTATGCAAGTTTGCTATGTTATGATATGCAAGTTTATCATGTTATGTTATGCAAGTTTGCTAGGTTATGATATGCAAGTTTGCCATATGATATGCAAGTTATGTTATGCAAGTTTGGGATGATCATTTTGTTCATGTTATCATGTTATGTAAGCTTATCTTGAGTATATGAACATAAAGCTTCAAGCTTTATGCTAAAGGTTGCATTTTGGCAACATGTAAGTTATCATATCTCTTATGATAACTTGCATATGAGGCTAAATGCGAACTTATGGCCATTTCTACATGTCATTTATCACCATGTATCACCAATATGCTAAGTTTGGTTTTATGCATGCTTTTGAGGCCTAAAAATGTAATATGCAAGTATATGAACATATGTACATTTCATATGCCACCATGTTAAACTTGTGGCTTCAACACCTTTATGTCATGATTATGCCAAGTTCCCTCTTTCTATCCTTTACGCGCTATTGCGATATGTAAGCGATGGGATTGCGTTTGGGGTTGGGTAAACTTAAAAGACATAAAAACATAAGATTGGGAATTTACCTATTAAGTTAGGTCTACCCATTGGGAATTTACCTATTAAGTTAGGTCTACCCAATTGCTTGAAAATTTGTAATATGTTTTGGAAACATGATGGACATGACACTTAGAAAAGATAAGTGTGACCAACTCGAGGTTGGGTTGAGTTTGTAGCGTAAACCTACCCGGAACCGACCGGCTTAACTAGTTGCTACAAACAATAGGACCCAATGTGAGAAGTTGGTCATGTTGTACCTTGGACCCGAGGTTAGACCAAGTTGTGGTGTAAAGCTACCCGGACCCGCCCGGCTTAACTAGTAACCGTAACAAAGTCTAATGTGAGAGGTTAAGGCACATTAATTAATTAATGCCTCATGATTAGGGTTAAGTCATGGTCCACTTAATACTTAACCAATTTGGGCTTGGTAGATTAATCAGGGTTAAGTCGTGAACTCATCGTTACACTTAACCAAGTTAATCCATGATTAGCAAGAGGGTTAAACCATACTTAACCCACTAGAAAATCCTAGCAATGGGGGTCCACTCCAGCAGTAATCCCAAGTTTGTATCATTAAGACCCTAGGGACTAGGCTAGGGAGGGAGCACGATTACTGGACTTGAGGTAAGTGACCAAAAACGACGGCAGAGTGGTACGCCGGTGTAGTTTCGGACGGACTATGGTCGTGCACGTAGTCCGGAGCCGGGGAAAACATGCACGGGTACCAGTAGATCGAGATTGTGCACTTATGTTTATGGTGTCCAGGGGTTGACACCTTAGGGCTTGATACACCCGACGGGAGACCCGGCACAGTCTGACTACAATTATGTTTGGGCCGTATTGACACCAACACGTGACGAGTTGGGCTTATAGGGAGCCGATCGACTAGACCGTTTGGTTGGACCGCGTATTAGGGTCACTTCATGTTATTGGGCCAAAGCTTGGGCCAAGGGATCAATACTTGTTTATTCAAGTCATGTTAGTTTGCTAGTACACCTGTGGTGCAAAAACCTTAAACCTGATTATGCGATGACACCTTTATCTACCTTGTTAGTTAATCATCATGCTAGTATGTTGTTATCCTTATGATCATACCTGCTTCTCATGCCAGTTAACTTTATCAGTTTACATTGATTGTAGTAGGGCTTACTCAGTCTTTTTGACTGACCTGTTTTCTTTCGCCTCTTTTCTTCCGTTTCCCCCCCAGGTTCTCAGGGAGGGAATATTGGAGCTTAGCTTGGATTCCTGATCGCTTGCTTGTGGCATTTTAGCTCATGTACGGTCTTGACATGAAGCTAGCTATGGTTATCACTTATTTTGGGGATAGTACTTATGTACTTCAGTTTTTCAGTGATGTTGTTTTTATCTAGACTTGTGTATTTGGAAAGTTGACATTATGTTGTACCAGACTTGTTTTGAAATGGTTTGAAATCTTCCGCTATTTTACTTATCTTATTTACTCTGTTTACATATATACATATGTTCTTGTTCTGCCTTGATATATCATTATGCATGTTTACCTGATTCAAACGCCCCTCCAAAGTCAGAGTGCTTGCAAGAGCCACCCTGGCGGAGGTGGGGTGTTACATTTGGTATCAGAGCCAGGTTTACGAGAAGGAACAAAAAGGTTTTTTAAAACTTTTGGAAAACTATTTTCAAAGCCAAGTATAAAGTATTTTCCAAAGAAAAGTCTAGTTTATTTTATAGGCTATTCCCCAAAAAGCCATTAGCAAAATTCCTTCGTTTTTCTCTATTCTGAATCTGTCTTTTTCTTCTTTTTCAGTATGGCCGATAACTTTGCTATTCCGGAGGGAGTACACGTACCTGTTTGGTATAGGAGACTTTTGGAGGCTAGGGCGACCGAAGCCGGCCCCGCAGATGTTCCTCCTCCTCCTCCGGTAGTTAATGTTCCTCCTCCTCCTGTCGCTGAGGTTCCTCTTCCTCCTCCCCCTCAGCATCCTGAAGCTGACTTCGCGAAGACTTGCAAAGATTTCAAAGCAATGGGTGGCAAGAACTTTCAAGGCACTGAGACTTTTGTAGAGGCCAGAAATTGGTTGAAAGAGACCGAGGATTTATTTGCTATCTTTGGGTTAGACGATCAGAGGAAGATCTTGTCGGCGGTTTGGCTTATGAAGGATGAAGCCGCTTATTGGTGGGAAGTCACCAATGGTACTAGGCCTGTTGAGACTTGGGCCGATTTCAGGGCAAGGTTCGTGCTTAAGTTTCTATCTTCTGCTGAGGAGAATCTGCAAATGGAGAGGTTCATAACTTTGAAACAAGGAGATATGTCTGTCAAAGAATATGTGAACAAGTTCAATCAGTTAGCTAGTTTTGGCTTGGATATGGTGAATACTCCTCAGAAGAAGGCTCTTCGTTTTGCTAGAGGATTGAATGAGCCGTTACAGGGATTGGCTATGTCACATATTCCCCATGGGGCCACGTTTGAGAGCTTGGTCGATATGGCGTTACTTCAGGGAGATGTCAAGAAAGAAATCAAGGTGAATGATACTCAAGCCAAGAAGACTGATTCCCAGTGGAAAGGAAATCATGGTAATCCAAGTGGTCAGAGCAGTCAAGGCAATCAGAACAAGAACAAGAACAAGAGTCAAGGCAACAAGGGGAACAACAACAAGGGCAAGAACAACAAGGGGAAGTGCCATTATTGCGGTTCAGTTGGGCATCTTATTAAGGATTGTAAGAAGAGGAAAATGAAGAATGGTGAATGCTTTTTCTGCGGTGATACTGGACATTTCAGTAAGGATTGCCCGAAGAAGCAAGGCCAAGGCCAGGGTCAGACTCAGCGTGCTGGACCTTCAGGAGGGCAAGTTCATGCTCTCAATACCGCTCCAGTTCCCGATCGAGGTAGTATTTCTGTTGAGAGCCTTGTATATATTTCTGATTTTCCAGTTCGTACCTTGTTTGATTCTGGTGCATCGCATAGCTTTATCTCATCTGATCTTGTTGATAGTTTGCACCTTAGTACTAGCTTGGTAGATGATCCCGTCTGTGTCTCAAACCCTATTGGGGGTTCCGCCCATCTGTCTATGATATGTGGGGATTTGAGGATCTCTATACTGAGTGTAGAGTTCTTGTGTAGTGCTTATGTTCTTGGTTTTAGGGGATACAGATTGATATTGGGCATGGATTGGTTGTCCAGATATGGAGCCATCCTTGATTGTGAGCATAGGGTTGTGAGGCTCGTGACTCGCCTCGGAAACACCCTAGAAATTTCTTGTAATCCGAGAGGTCCCGTCATGTTGTGCTATCTTGAATCACTCGACTCGTCAATGGAAACTCTTCAGTCTGTGAGAGTGGTTCGAGAGTATCCGGATGTTTTCGATGAAGTTAGGGGGTTGCCCCCTAAGCGAGAGATTGATTTCCGCATTTATCTGGTGGATAATGCAAAGCCGGTTTCTTTGCCCGTTCGGCACATGGCTCCGCGTGAAAGGCGGGAGCTAAGTAAGCAAGTGAAGGAGTTGCTTGAGAAGAACTTCATTAGACGAAGTATATCTGAATGGGGAGCGCCTGTGGTATTTGCTACCAAGGCAGATGGTTCTCTCCGACTTTGTGTTGACTATTGAGAGTTGAATAAGCTGACTAAGAAGAACAGACACCCGTTACCGAGGATTGATGATCTCTTTGACCAGCTTATCGGTGCTTCTGTTTTCTCTCAGCTTGATCTTGCTACTGGATTCCATCAGCTCAGGGTAGCTGAAGATAGTATAGACAAGACTGCGTTCAGAACTCCAGATGGATTCTACGAATGGCTTGTCATGTCGTTCGGCTTGACTAATGCACCCGCATATTTCGTGGACTTGATGAGTAGGGTGTTCAGGGAGTTCTTGAACAAGTTTGTCGTGGTTTTCGTAGATGATATTCTGATCTTCTCTAAGGATGAGGAAGAGCACGCAAGGCATCTCGTGGAGGTGATGGATACGCTTAGAGCGCATCAGTTGAAGGCCAAGTTCTCCAAGTGTCACTTTTGGAGAAGGGAAGTTAGATTCCTTGGGCATATAGTATCTAAGCAAGGCTTAGCGGTGGATCCCGCTAAGGTAGTTGCAGTTCAGGATTGGAAGACTCCAAGGAATGCAACCGAAGTGAGAAGTTTTCTAGGTCTTGCAGGCTTTTACCGGAAGTTCATCAAGGACTTCGCGAAGATTTCCGCTCCTCTCACTAAATTGACGAAGAAGAATTTAGTTTTTGCTTGGAGCCTAGAATGCGAGCTTGCTTTTCAGAAGCTCAAGAGAGCTCTCACATCAGCACCTGTTCTAGCTTTGCCCGATGGAGGGAAGTTATTTACAGTATACACCGATGCATGTGGCACGGGGTTAGGAGCTGTTCTGATGCAAGAAGGAAGAGTGATATGCTTTGGCGGTAGACAACTCAAAGTGCATGAGAAGAATTATCCCACTCATGACTTAGAGTTGGCAGCAATAGTATATGCACTCAAGGCTTGGCGCCATTATCTTCTGGGCGAAAGATTTGAGCTTTATACCGATCACAAGTCATTGAAGTATCTCTTTTCTCAAAAGGATCTGAATCTGAGGCAACAAAGATGGATGGAATTCTTGGCATCCTACGATTTTGAGATAGCTTATACCCCTGGCAAGGGGAATGTGGTAGCAGATGCATTGAGTAGAAAAAGGTTGACTCTGAGTCCTCTATTCGTTGAGATGAAGAATTTAGAGTATGTGGCAACCTTTGATTTCTCTTTGGCGATTGAGTCGATGACCGGTTCTTTAGCATCTCTGGAACTCAGACCTACCCTTCTTGATCAAGTTGGGGCTTCGCAGAGAGAAGACCCTCAGATAGTTGAGATTATGGATAAGCTAATTCGAGGAGAGGCGTCTAGTCATCTCGCTCGATATTCTATTGATGACAAGGGTTGGCTGAGGAGAGACGGAAGGTTATGTGTTCCAATGGTAGAAGATTTAGTAAGAAAAGTCCTTGAGGAAGCGCATCGCTCTAAGTTGACTATACATCCGGGCGAAGATAAGATGTATAAAGATATGAAGCGCATTTTCTTTTGGCCTGGGATGAAGAAGGATGTGGCAGAGTTTGTCTCTAGATGTATCATTTGCCAGCAAGTTAAGGCCGAGTCGAAGAAGCCCGGTGGGCTATTACATCCTCTAGACGTTCCACTATGGAAGTGGGAGAGTATTTCCATGGATTTTATCGATGGGCTACCAAGGTCAAGGAAAGGGAATACGAGCATTTGGGTTATTGTGGATAGACTTACGAAGAGTGCTCATTTCATTCCAGTGAAGAGCAAGAGGACCGCATCTTGGCTAGCGCCTGTATATCTTCGTGAGATTGTGAGACTACATGGAGTCCCTTCTAGTATAGTCAGTGACCGTGACCCAATCTTTACAAGTCAGTTCTGGAATAGCTTGCAAGAAGCTATGGGCACGAGGTTGAATCTAAGTACGGCTTATCACCCACAGACGGACGGTCAAACCGAAAGGGTGAATAGGGTACTCGAGGATCTGTTGAGGCTTTGTATTTTGGATTTTGGTGGTACTTGGGAAGACCATCTTCCTCTTGTTGAGTTTGCATATAATAACAGTTATCAGGCAAGCATAGGGATGGCACCATTTGAAGCTTTATATGGGAGGCCGTGCAAGTCGCCTACATGTTGGTGGGAGACTACAGATGAGCTTATACTTGGGCCTGATATGATCAGAGATACATCCGAGAAGGTCGAGTTGATTCGGAGACGGATGAAAGCGGCCCAAGACCGACAGAAATCCTATGCTGATAAGCGAAGAACTGATTTGGAGTTTGATGTTGGGGATATGGTTTTCGTGAAGGTTTCTCCTTTGCGGAATGTGGTCCGATTTGGAGCCGTTGGGAAGTTAGCACCGAGGTTTGTTGGACCATTCCCTATTATAGAGAGGATCGGGCAGATGGCTTATAGAGTGGAGTTGCCCGAGAAGCTTGCCGGAATACACAATGTTTTTCATGTCTCGCATCTCCGGAAGTGTTTACATGAATCAGCAGAGGTTGTTGAGCCAAGTGTTCTGAAAGATGTGGAAGTGGAGAAAGAGGCTACCTTGAGGAGAGCTCTGATTCGTATCTTGGGGACGGAGACCAAGAAGCTAAGGAATCGAGAGGTCAAGTTGATGAAGGTTCAATGGGGTGAAGCCGAAGAAGACGCAACTTGGGAAACCGAGGAGAAGATGCGTGGGCTTTATCCATTCCTTTTTGAGGGTACACTCTCAATCTCTTTTCTTTGTTAGCATATCTTTCTCTTTGCTATCCATGTTTATCTAGTTTATCGTGTTAATCTTGTCATGAGAACCTTAGGTAGAAATCCTTTGGATGAAACATGTGTTTGAAACATGTTATGCTTGATGGTTGCAAGTGTTTGCAAGTGGTTACTCGTGGATGCATTATACACGTTAGGCACTAGATCGGCTCACACACTCCTCATATTGCATATGCATGAGTGTTTACGCTTATTCATGGATGAAAATTTTTGTGTTATCACATGGATGTTGCATATGGATGTATGTTATGTGCACACATATAGATGTTATACATTATGTTAGGAATTGCATACATATGGATTCATTTCACTAACATAATTCGCATTGATGATATTTGCATTAGATAAGTACATATACACACACCTTTGCATATGTTCATACAACATTTAGAATCTTGTAAGGACAATGATTGCTCGTGGATGATGTTTTGAGTAGATGGATGATTGGATGGTAGGATACGTTCTTCCTAACTTGAAGATTTCGGGGACGAAATCCTTTAAGGAGGGGAGAATGTAACAACCCGTATCTTCAATAACCTGTTATAACATAAATCGAGGCAGAATTTAATTTATAAATCTGAATCAAGGGAAACGGTCTATGCCATTGCGTTCGTCTCGGAAAAATACGCGAAATAGAGTCCGAGTTTTCGAAAATCGGAGTCCGTATGACCCGATTAAGGCCCAACGAAGTTTTCAGAAAATTTCAAAGTAAAAACAGATTTCAAATTCAAGTTTGAATTTGGAAATTAGGGCAGTTGGGCGCAGGCGGGAAAATTCCCGCCAGAGTACCCAAGTCGACAGCCCTGCCGACTTGGTTGGACCCAAGTCGACAGCCCTGTCGACTTGGCTGTCGACTTGGTCCAGCCGGGCAGTTTTGCCTGGTGCACCATTTTGGGGTCTTGGTTAGGTTTTGGGGCCAGATTCGGTTTTAAGGGCTGAGATTGGAACTAGGGTTTAATCCTAAGGCTAAAACTAGTCCTAATCTCTATAAATAAGACCCTAACCTAACCCTAAATCACCATTATTCATTCATACAACTAAACTATGGCAAAATCATTCCTCTCATGGCCTCCACTCTCTTCATAAAATTCCTAAATAAATTTCTATGAGAGATTTTCCATGCATACAAGTGTTTTCAAGCTTGTATGAGCATCATTAGCTTGCATTCAAGTCAAGTTTCTATATTTGCATCATAAAGCAAGAGTTTTGATCATTTTGGCTCAAGGGTTTTTCTATTAGGGCTTGCATTTTGGGTCTATTTGATTGCATAAGGGCTTTGTCATATTTTTGTGTTTTCATAAGCATTGTAAGCCCTTTTCTACTTTCATATTTAAACTCTAAAGTTAATGAATGACGCAAGTTGTGTTTGATCATTATGATATGATATGCAAGTTTATCATGTTATGCAAGTTTGCTATGTTATGATATGCAAGTTTATCATGTTATGTTATGCAAGTTTGCTATGTTATGATATGCAAGTTTATCATGTTATGTTATGCAAGTTTGCTAGGTTATGATATGCAAGTTTGCCATATGATATGCAAGTTATGTTATGCAAGTTTGGGATGATCATTTTGTTCATGTTATCATGTTATGTAAGCTTATCTTGAGTATATGAACATAAAGCTTCAAGCTTTATGCTAAAGGTTGCATTTTGGCAACATGTAAGTTATCATATCTCTTATGATAACTTGCATATGAGGCTAAATGCGAACTTATGGCCATTTCTACATGTCATTTATCACCATGTATCACCAATATGCTAAGTTTGGTTTTATGCATGCTTTTGAGGCCTAAAAATGTAATATGCAAGTATATGAACATATGTACATTTCATATGCCACCATGTTAAACTTGTGGCTTCAACACCTTTATGTCATGATTATGCCAAGTTCTCTCTTTCTATCCTTTATGCGCTATTGCGATATGTAAGCGATGGGATTGCGTTTGGGGTTGGGTAAACTTAAAAGACATAAAAACATAAGATTGGGAATTTACCTATTAAGTTAGGTCTACCCATTGGGAATTTACCTATTAAGTTAGTTCTACCCAATTGCTTGAAAATTTGTAATATGTTTTGGAAACATGATGGACATGACACTTAGAAAAGATAAGTGTGACCAACTCGAGGTTGGGTTGAGTTTGTAGCATAAACCTACCCGGAACCGACCGGCTTAACTAGTTGCTACAAACAATAGGACCCAATGTGAGAAGTTGGTCATGTTGTACCTTGGACCCGAGGTTAGACCAAGTTGTGGTGTAAAGCTACCCGGACCCGCCCGGCTTAACTAGTAACCGCAACAAAGTCTAATGTGAGAGGTTAAGGCACATTAATTAATTAATGCCTCATGATTAGGGTTAAGTCATGGTCCACTTAATACTTAACCAATTTGGGCTTGGTAGATTAATCAGGGTTAAGTCGTGAACTCATCGTTACACTTAACCAAGTTAATCCATGATTAGCAAGAGGGTTAAACCATACTTAACCCACTAGAAAATCCTAGCAATGGGGGTCCACTCCAACAGTAATCCCAAGTTTGTATCATTAAGACCCTAGGGACTAGGCTAGGGAGGGAGCACGATTACTGGACTTGAGGTAAGTGACCAAAAACGACGGCAGAGTGGTACGCCGGTGTAGTTCCGGACGGACTATGGTCGTGCACGTAGTCCGGAGCCGGGGAAAACATGCACGGGTACCAGTAGATCGAGACTGTGCACTTATGTTTATGGTGTCCAGGGGTTGACACCCTAGGGCTTGATACACCCGACGGGAGACCCGGCACAGTCTGACTACAATTATGTTTGGGCCGTATTGACACCAACACGTGACGAGTTAGGCTTATAGGGAGCCGATCGACTAGACCGTTTGGTTGGACCGCGTATTAGGGTCACTTCATGTTATTGGCCCAAAGCTTGGGCCAAGGGATCAATACTTGTTTATTCAAGTCATGTTAGTTTGCTAGTACACCTGTGGTGCAAAAACCTTAAACCTGATTATGCGATGACACCTTTATCTACCTTGTTAGTTAATCATCATGCTAGTATGTTGTTATCCTTATGATCATACCTGCTTCTCATGCCAGTTAACTTTATCAGTTTACATTGATTGTAGTAGGGCTTACTCAGTCTTTTTGACTGACCTGTTTTCTTTCGCCTCTTTTCTTCCGTTTCCCCCCCAGGTTCTCAGGGAGGGAATATTGGAGCTTAGCTTGGATTCCTGATCGCTTGCTTGTGGCATTTTAGCTCATGTACGGTCTTGACATGATGCTAGCTATGGTTATCACTTATTTTGGGGATAGTACTTATGTATTTCAGTTTTTCAGTGATGTTGTTTTTATCTAGACTTGTGTATTTGGAAAGTTGACATTATGTTGTACCAGACTTGTTTTGAAATGGTTTGAAATCTTCCGCTGTTTTACTTATCTTATTTACTCTGTTTACATATATACATATGTTCTTGTTCTGCCTTGATATATCATTATGCATGTTTACCTGATTCAAACGCCCCTCCAAAGTCAGAGTGCTTGCAAGAGCCACCCTGGCGGAGGTGGGGTGTTACATCTAGGGTGAACAAGAGTAGATCTAAAATAATAGATCAAAAAGGAATAGTCATAGATCAAAGATATACAAGAGTAGGTCTCAAGTAGTTATCATGTTCATGTTCAACTTCAATTTACATATGTCCATATTAAGTTTAGAGTTTAGATCTAAGAGTAACTGGGGCTTACAGATCGTGGTTTTTGAGAACTAAGAACAGAAATTGTCGTAGGATCGTTGCAGAAGCTTTAATCTCTAGTTTGAATTGAGTTGCTTAGGTTAATGTTGATTAGCTTCTAGTTTTGATTCCAGCAGAGTAGCGACGCCATTTTTATTTTTATTTAGAACAGAGGCAGAGTAGAAGCAGAATAGAATTGTGTGTAGAGAAGGCTAGGTTTGGGGCTGTTTAAATAGGTTTAGGCAGATGAATCTGGACAGAAATCGGACAAGAAACATCAGAACGAACACTGGCCCAAAAATGGGCTCGGGAACCAGGTCGACACCCAGGTCGACTGCCCAGTCGACCTGGTCTGGGGGGCCGACTGCCCAGTCGACTCCCCAGTGGACCTGGGTCTGGGCGGGAAATTTCCCGCCCAGTCTGTTCTGCGTTTGAAATTCGAATTTTGAATTCGAATTCGAGCTGTTTTCGATTCTGAAAATTCCTGAAACTTCTGAGGGTCATATCTCCCTCATACGGACTTCGATTCTTGCAAACTCGGACTCGTTTTTAAGCAGAATTCCGAGACAAACGCAATGGCGCAACCTGTTTCCCTTGGTTCTTATTTTAAAATTTAATCCTGCCTAGATTTATGGTTATAACACGTTATCAAAATACGGGTTGTTACATTCTCCCCTCCTTAAAGGATTTCGTCCCCGAAATCTCTAAGTTAGGAAGAACGTATCCTACCATCCATCATCCATCTACTCAAAACATCATCCACAAGCAAACATTGTCCTTAAGAGATTTCTAATGCCGTATGAACATATGCAAAAAGTGTGTGTATATGTTCCTTATCTAATGCAAATGTTCAGGCTTGATTGATCTTTCTAATGCAAAATATGTTTAGTGTCATGAATCCAACATGTATGCAAATAATCATAGTCACGTAAGCACTATATGTGTGCACAAACATTCATCCATATGCAACATTCTTATGATAACACATTCAATTTCATCCATAAATAAGTATAAACACTCATGCATATGCAATATGAAAATGTGTCTGAGCCGATCTAGTGCCTAATGTGTGTTATGCAACCACGAGCAATCACTTGCAACCACTTGCAACCATTCGCAAACATCAAGCATAACATGTTTCAAATACATGTTTACATTCATAGGATTCTACCTAAGGTTCTCAAGACAGGATCGAAAGGATATACACGATAAAACAGAGTATCTAGGGAAAAGAAGTTAAAGATGTACCCCTAGAAGGTCCTTCTTACGGGGCTTGCCCTTGATTATTAGGGCAGTTCTTGCTGATGTGTCCAGTTTCACTGCATTGAAAACATGCTCCTATCTTCATCTTCTTCTTCCTGCAGTCCTGGACTATATTCCCGTCAATACCACAGAAGTTGCATTTTCTTTTCTCACGTGACTTGTCATTCTTGTTGTTGCTGTTCTTTCCTACTTTCTCGGAGTCTACCTTCTTGTCTTGAGACTCATTCACCTTGACCTTCTTCTTGCCATTCTCGTCTTCTTCATGAAGTAGGGCCATATTCACCAAGCTTTCAAAGGTCGCCCCCATGGGTACATGAGTCATGGCCATAGTGCGGAGTGGCTTGCTCAATCCTCGAGCAAAGCGTAGAGCCTTCTTCTCAGCCGTGTTGACTAAGTCCAAACCAAACCGAGCAAGCTGATTAAACTTATTCACGTATTCCCTAACTGACATGTCCCCTTGCTTGAGTGCCAGGATCCTCTCCATCTAAAGACTCGCTTCTGCGGATGATAAAAACTTAAGCCCAAACCTCTCTCTAAAGTCTGCCCAAGTCTCAATTGGCCTGGTAGCGTTGGTGACTTCCCACCAAAATGCAGCTTCCTCTTTCAACAACCATGCTGCCAACTGAACTTTCCTATGATCCTCCATATCGAAAATAACAAACAAGTCTTCAGTCTCTTTTAGCCAGTTTCGCGCCTCAACGAAGGTTTCAGTTCCAACGAAGTTCTTGCCGCCCATTCCTATAAAGTCCTTGCATATTTTGGCGAAGGCGGTACCCGGAGGAGGAGGAACCGTGGCCACCGGGGGAGGAGGAGGAGGGATATCTGTCGGGCCCGCGCCGTTGGCCCTAGCTTCCAAGTATCTTCGGAACCATCCAGGTATGGGTACTCCCTCAGGAAGGTTAAGATCAGACATGCTGAAAAGCGAAAAGGAAAAAGATTCAAACAAGGAAACAAAGGAAAGTGCTAATGGCTTTTGGGGAATAGCCTTTTCTTTAAAAATAAAACTTTTCTTGAAAAATGCTCCTTTATAAATGGTTTTGAAAATAGTTTCAGAAGGTTTTTTAAAACTTTTGCCCAGTCTGGTAAGCTTCTGCTCTGATACCAAATGTAACACCCCATCTCCGCTAGGGTCACTCACAAAGGGAATGCCCTAGTTTTGGAGGGGTATTATCTAGTAAACAGGCACAGAGATAACACAAGACAGAACATAGATAAAATAGAGTATATAAAGCAGCGGATATAAACTTTAAAACCAAATCCCATTACTGAAAAATAGAGTCAAAACCTCTTACATCAAAATGCCAAGTCATTATTTCATTACATCAAGTTCTAAAGAAGCAAAGTACTTAAAACAACATAAGTAAAATATTATTCCCCAAAAAGAGCATGAGTGCAGCCATAGCATAGCTCAAGACCAAACCGTACATGAGCTGTCAGAAAGCAAGCAAAGTCCAAGCTATGAGCTAGAGTTTCCTCCCTGAGAACCTGGGGGGGGGGGGGGGGGGGGGAACGAAAGACAAAGAGGCGAAAGAAAAGGGGTCAGTCAAAAAGACGGGTAAGCCCTAGTGACTATCAGCATAGAAACTAGTAAAGTTAACAAGACATGAATAAACTGGAATTAAACATAGGAATGATGATAAGTCTGACATGATAACTAAGCTAACAAGATAACTCAAGTCTAACATTGCGTATTCAAGGTTCGCCATACCAATTATACTGGTATACTAATCCCGTGTCAACTATAAATCAAGAAATAATCCCTTGGCCCAATATCGTGAAGTGACCCAATTCGGGGTCCAACTGTATGATCTAATCGATCGGCTCCCTACAAGTCTAGCTCGTCGTGTGTCTGTGTCATACGGCCCTATCACGAATGTAGTCACCTGTGCTAGGTCCACCATAGGGTGTATCAAGCCCTAGGGTGCCAACCACCGACACGAATCAAGAATGCACAGATAATCCTACTGATGCCCAATGCCTGCTTTTTCAACTCCGGACTAAGTGCACGACCCTAGTCCGCCTGAACCTACAATGGCGCACCAACTCAGCCGTTGTTCTGGTCGCTTACAATCAGCCCAGCAATCGTGCCCCACCCTGCCTAGTCCCAGGGTACCGTGATACATCTAGTGGGTTACTGCTGAAAAGGACCGCGTAACTAGGGTTTCGTTCAGCAGGTTAAGTTGTCATTTAAAATCGAGACTTAACCCCATCTACGTGTCATGTCAAATTGACTAAGTGTGTCGTTCTAGTTCAAGACTTAGTCCTACGAATCATGTGTCAGGTTGGTTAAGTGTGTTCAAGCGGTTCATGACTTAACCCTATCAAATCAACGTGTCAAATTGGTTAAGTATATTCAAGTGGTCCATGACTTAACCCTATCCAGAGGCATTAATTTACTTAATGCACCCCTAACCTCTCACATTAGACTTGGTTATGGTTACTGGATGTGCCGGGCGGGTCCGGGCAGTTTTACACCATAACCTAGTCTAACCTCGGGTTTCGAGTGCGATATGACCAACTAGTCACATTGGGTCCTATTGTTTGCAGTTACTGGATTCGCCGGGCGGTTCCGGGCAGATTTATACTGCAAACTCAACCCAACCTCGAGTTGGCCACGTTCAAGTTATCTAAGTGTCATGTCCCAAATTCATATTTTCAAGTATAATTTCATGTCAAGTTCATGTTCATATCCAAGCTCAAGTTATAACAATATTCATGTTTTCAAGTTCATACTAAATTCAGGTTTTCCTAAACTACCCAAATCGCATCCCCAACGCTCGTGAATTAGAATCAAGGCAATAGATGTAACTAGGGAATAACATAACAAGGATGGATATAAAGTGGCAAAGGCGATTTCAAGGCAAGCATGGTGTAACTTGAGATATGATCATAACATCACTGGCATATGAAATAGGGTAATAAACATAGCAATAAATGACATAAGGTGATAATCCTAAACTTGTGACTGGCAATAGTTTCAACATCACAACATCACAGGCATGTTAAAATAATGGACATGATAGGGTTTAGGTTATGACATGAACAGGCCCCTAAATCAAGTTCTTATCAGTATTCCACAAATCAAGGTTCAATATGAATGGTACTAGGTTCAAGGTGAATAGATCTAGGGTGAACAAGAGTAGATCTAAGATAATAGATCAAAAAGGAATAGTCATAGATCAAAGATATACAAGAGTAGGTCTCAAGTAGTTATCATGTTCATGTTCAACTTCAATTTACACATGTCCATATTAAGTTTAGAGTTTAGATCTAAGAGTAACTGGGGCTTACAGATCGTGGTTTTTGAGAACTAAGAACAGAAATTGTCGTAGGATCGTTGCAGAAGCTTTAATCTCTAGTTTGAATTGAGTTGCTTAGGTTGATGTTGATTAGCTTCTAGTTTTGATTCCAGCAGAGTAGCGACGCCATTTTTATTTTTATTTAGAACAGAGGCAGAGTAGAAGCAGAATAGAATTGTGTGTAGAGAAGGCTAGGTTTGGGGCTGTTTAAATAGGTTTAGGCAGATAAATCTGGACAGAAATCGGACAAGAAACATCAGAACGAACACTGGCCCAAAAATGGGCTCGGGGACCAGGTCGACACCCAGGTCGACTGCCCAGTCGACCTGGTCTGGGGGGTCGACTGCCCAGTCGACTCCCCAGTCAACCTGGGTCTGGGCGGGAAATTTCCCGCCCAGTCTGTTCTGCGTTTGAAATTCGAATTTTGAATTCGAATTCGAGCTGTTTTCGATTCTGAAAATTCCTGAAACTTCTGAGGGTCATATCTCCCTCATACGGACTCCGATTCTTGCAAACTCGGACTTGTTTCCAAGCAGAATTCCGAGAAGAACGCAATGGCGCAACCCGTTTCCCTTGGTTCTTATTTTAAAATTTAATTCCGCCTAGATTTATGGTTATAACATGTTATCAAAATACGGGTTGTTACAATTTGTGATAATGTAACCCAAAATTGTTATGAAATCATATGAATAATACATAAGTTAAACTATGCATGTTTATACTACATAAAAGATGAATAAATTTATATTTTATAACAATATAAAAAAGTTATATTAAGTTTGTATATTATATTAGCATGTTTATATAATATTATTAAATTATATACTTTCAATATATATATTTTGAAATAGGATATAAGAAAATATGTAGACAAACAAAGTTAATAAATAAAATTTGAATTTGCATTTTCTTGTTTAAAAGAAGGAGGGAAGTTTGAAAGTTTAAGCTTTTGAAACTCAAATTTTGAATTTTATTTCATAAGCCTTTATGTCGACATAAGGACATATGTATGTCGACATACATGCATAAATTTCAAAGAACATATGGTTTTGTGACTTTTGTTTTAAATTATCGATTTATATTTTAACGATTTCCTGAAATAATTCTAATCCTATCAAACATACAAAAATTTATTTTATTTGTTATTAATTATTATACTGTTATTTTTAATTTCAAAGTTCAAATTTGAATTTCAAGTTCAAATTTTAAAATTTTAAATTCAAAACAAAGCAACCATTCAACTGAAAAAATTAAAAATTAATTAAGGCGTACCCGGTTTTTAAATCATTTTCTTCGAAATTTTCTGAATTCTGAATTGATCTTCCGTAATTTTTTGATGAGATCTGCTCTATTGCGACGGGCTCGTTTTTCTGGTGAGGATAGTATATTCATTTGCTGAATTTGAACACCGTATGAGAAAGATATCGAAGATTTAGTAGTTCAACCGATTTGGCGCCAAAACTTGAATTTTGAATGAATGGACACTTTAAGTACTATATAAAGGCCTAAAAGTCATGTCTCCTCACAATCTCTTCTCTTCTTCTTCCTCTTCTCGTTTTTCGGTTTTAATCAAACTTTCATGAGGCATAACTTCTTCGTTTCTTAACGGAATTGGATGAAATCAACTGCAAATCGAAGGGGAATTCAAGGACTACGATCTGGTGACAGTTTTTGTATGAATTTAGATGTTGTTGGGGTGCAGCAAGTCGAAACAGTAAATGATATGCCTGAAATCCCATAACAGTTTTTCAGTTTTGCATAGCCAACTTCAAATAGCCATATCTCACTCAATTTTGACTGGAATTTGAAGATCTACCCATCAAACCGACCGCGAGAACGAGAAATACAATCTAGAAAAAAATTTGAGACAAAATAGTCTAACCTGTGCATGCAAGTTGAGGATAACCGTCGACAGTTTTGGTTTCCTTCTCTCTTTATTCACCAAAACTTCATTTGATCATTACTTGATCAATTCTTGACGGATTTACATGAAACCAACGACATTCCAAAGAAAATGAAGAGAAGTCATGTATTGAATCTACTTGTAGATGAGAATCAAAAGTTTCTACTTATCTGGTACCCCTTTCTTTGTTTGTTTACATTGTATATTTCCATTTCTTCCTCTTGATGTCTTTTCACCAACCGTCATTACTTTTCTTCAATTATCCTTCAGAATTTGAATTCTCAACACCCATGTACACCAATTTGGAATTTGAATTTCCAACAGCTACCTTTTCAAAATTAGAATTTTCAATAGTCACCTTTTTGGAATTTGAATCACCAACAGCCACTTTACCCATCTTTTCAACTTTTGAATTTTCAAAAGCCATATAACACATCTTTTCCTTCTAAACAACACAACTTTTCAAAGAATCAAGTGATTTTTCAAAATAACTAATTGTAATATGAAATAATAACATCATGACGATTTTGTGATATATCCATTTAAACTTTTCAAAAAATCATATCATGATAGCCTGTTTTTTCAATAAAATTGAATGCAGACTCATCTACTACTGATGCAATACATAAATTAAAACTAGTGCAAACAGTTATTACAAAATTTTCCATTTAATTTTTTTTCAAAAATCAGATTATGAACTTTTTGAAAAACCTTGCTCTGATCCCAATTGTTAGGGATTGCGGAATGGATCATTAAGGAAAAAAAAAACACTAGAGGGAGGGGGGGTGAATAATGCTTTTGAGAATTTAAACAAAATCTAAAACTTATATGAACTACTATATGGATCAAACACCACAAACACAATCACAGATTCAAACACAAAAAAAAAAAAAACAGAAATAAAATGCAGAAAAAGAAAGAACACACCGGATTTTATACTGGTTCGGATTGCTCCTACGTCCAGTCCCGCACAACGCTGGATTGTTCCCGCACAACGCTGGATTGTGCAGAGTTTTATTACAATATCAATATCCAATTACAACCTCCTTGATTTCACGGCTACAGGGGATACCACCGATTCCAACCTCCTTGATTTCACGGCTATAAGGGATACCACCGATTACCCGTCCTTGATTTCACAGCTACAAGGGATACCACTGATTACCCATACTTGATTTCACGGCTACAAGGGATACCAACGATTACTTTACTCAACCCAAACAATTACAAACAACCTTATAATTCTTCAATAGTACTTGATTCAGAGAGTAATGAGTAGAGAGAAGAAGATTAATGAAAACAGAATTGAATTTGGCAGAGTATAGGGGTAGAAATCATAAAAATGATAAGGAATAATGATGTAATTAAAGAGAGTGAAAGTGGAGAAGAAGAAGTGATTAAAAATTCGAAATCAACCCCTTTTTGTAGTGTGTGAAAGGTTGCAACCCTTCAGGACCAACACAAATAGTGAAAAGACATATTCTTTCAAATTTGAAAAAATGACAGCTATATGTCGACATGGGGTTATTTGTATATCGACATGCCCTTAGTACAAAATTGATTTTTGAGTATTTTTCAAGTGTTTTGATATAAATATAATTCTGGAAATTCTTGAATTAAAATATAGTGTTATAAATGAATATTATAAAGTAGTAAATCATATGAAAACATAAATATAAACTTTATAAGCATATTTATAAAATTATAGAATTAAAACTATACAAAATGTATAAAAAGTACAAATACATATAAAACTTATAAAACTTGAGTTTGAAAATAAAAGTAAAATAAGAAAGGAAAATAATAAAAAATAGAATAGAGAGGATAAAAATTGAAGATAGAATTTGAAAACAGAAATTGAATTTGAACATGGAGTGCTATTTAGAGTCTTACATAATCTAGACTCTATAACTATATTAGTCTTGAACTCTTGAAATCTTGAATACTCATGAGTCTTGAAATATCTCTGAATTCTGAATCTCTAAGATCTTTAAACTGTACAGTCTTTAGTAATATTTCCTGTATATAAATCCTGCATATGTGTGTGTGTGTGTGTGTGTGTGTGTGTGTGTGTGTATATATATATATATATATATATATATATATATTCTAGATAGAATTGAAGTAAGGTTGTTGTCATCAAAACTCTATTTTCCAACATTTCAGTGCCAAGCAGAATAGGATACAATTTAGTTACAAGGATCTGTTGTGATATATAATTTTATACCAGGGAATCAATCATGGGACCTTTGGTAAATTATATGTTACCATAGATCCTCTTTAACTCGGCATACATATCTATTAGTGCCCATGAGAGACGAAATGGAATATAGATCATTGGTTCACCATTTCAGCAACATCCCACAAAATTTACTCAAATAAAAATAAAAATACCACCACTTCTAAATACCTAAATATTGATATAGAATTCAAAGAAATAACATATCCACTCAAATGTTACTTAATGGGAATAGCATTTTATTATAAGTAATAACATTATATTATATTATATAATTTAGCAAGCAATAAAACATTGGATTGTTACGGCCAGTAAAAGGGCCGAAGCATTAGTAATATAACATGCTGCAGCATGATTGTTTTTTTCAAGTGTATACAATCTCATTTAAAGATATTTTAGTGTTCAACTAAGTATGGAAACCTTAGTTTTACTAGGTCAAAATCTAATATTATAGCGAATAATGTAAAACACCAAAAAACATAGGAGAAGATGGAAATTTAGATTATTTCTCATATATCATGTTCAGCTAGTTGTTTATCTGTAGCTAAAATGAAAATTATTGAACTAAGAAGTAATATTTTGAAAGTAAATAAAAAGAAAATTTGAAAAGAGATTTTTCAAGATAAAAATGAAAAATACCAAATAAGGAAAGAACTAATTAGCATATATTCAACACTTTTACATTGTAAAAATCGAACTAATTAGCATATATTCAACAATTGTGCATAGTAAAAATTAATGATTGCAATTAATTACCGACTCCAAAAAATTCTTAATTCCTCATCATCAAAAAGTGATTGCATTTCCAAAGTTTTTACTAATGTTTTAGATAACTATTTTTGCGGCTTAACTTCCCTGTAGCTTAAAAAAAAAAAAAAAAAAAAAAAAACTTTATCAATATATAGTGGTTTTACGACCCTATTTTGTAGCTTAACTTTTCCCTATTGAAATAAAGACTATCTTGCATGAGAAACATGTTAGTAAACATTGCTTGTTTTTACGCAACTATGCAAAATTTAAAAAATGGCAGCCTTCTATCAAAACAAATGTTATATGATTCACACCGAACAACATGATTATTGCTAAATTAATTCACAATCTTGTATTGTTCAAGTATAATAAACCGTAATATGGGAAATGATATTCATTTTCTATTCTAAGAATAACATCAACTATGAATCAAGTGAAAACCCATGCAACCAACTGTAGATAAAAAGTTATGAAACTTGAGCCTGGTTATTCCCCTATCAGTCTACAGTTGAATTTGATCATTTCCCAAAACACAAACATAACACGAGAAGCCAAAATCACACATTCCGCCTCAAGTTCATGCAACTTGGGCAACAACATAAAGAAAAAGGACAAAGCAGACCAACTATGTAGGAGCTCAGCATTGTAACAGAGCAAGATTTTTATTAAAAACTTGGGCATTAAAGTATGTAACCGAACTTCAACCAACGTAAGAAAAAACATGTTAAGTTTTCTCATTATGCAGAAGCTATCCTTAACTAGGCTAGCGAAAATGAAGAAAGGAAACATCTAATTGTATTCGACCGAACTGACAATTAAAATATTAGACTTGGATCCTTGTACTTGAATATGCAATTCATTAGTTGGTTAAAATATGAATAGAGAAAACCTAAAACAAAATCTAATTAGGGCGTTGCTTACATGGAATAAGTGAGAACCGATGACTAAATGATGAAATCGATGAATTTTTTCCTTCTTCCCTTCTTGAGCGAATTGGAAAATGAAATATATGGATGTTGCAATCAAAAAACGAAGAGAGGTAATGGAGAAATTTTCCTTTCTCTTTTGAAAAAAAAAACAGAGAGACAAAGCAAATTATTTTTGGGGATCGTGAAAATAAGAGGCGACACTAAAAAGAGTTAGGCACTCCCAATTATTGTCAGCATTCGAATTTTTTTTATATATATGATTGCTTTGACTGCACTTGATGCTTGAACGCTAAAGAATAGTGCGGTAGAAAGTGTATTTTGTTGTAGGGATATCCTACCATAGATCTTGGCGATGAAGACAGTCACACCTGGCATAGACTGACGAGAAGAGAAAAGGGGTCGATATATAAGGAAAAGAGCAAGCAATAGACAAGAGCTGAGGTGAATCGAAGACAAGGTGGGGCTACTGTATCCTTGCCCCAAAGAATCCAAATCTTGTCGGATATTTTGTGAAAACCTCCACCAAAATTCAAACGAAAAATGAGCTCAAATAGTCCAATAGGCCCCACCATGGGTTCCTGAATTGCTACAGTTCGAATAGAGTGCTTAGAGATAATACGCTTGAGACCGAAATAGACAGTTGGCCATCGCAACTCAGGTAAGGTAAAGATTATAACGAGTAATCCGAACGTTAAGTTCTTTGGCCGTTAAGGACGAATACAAATGGTTTTAGGAGCAAAAAGAATCTTCCAATATTTCTTGGTTTTGTATTTGTTAGAAAAGGGACGAGCACAAGCTAAGGGAACAGGGGAATGTGGTCGACAGCCGAAGAGGCCCTTTCCACACTACTCGACAAGACTGGAGGGGAAAAGCTAGAGTTAGGATAATCAAGACAAATGGAAGTGTTATCTTCAAGTTATGATAACCGAGAGTTCATAAGCCTTATCTCTTCGACGCTTAGAAGGGAACGAGGAGCAGGAGGAGGAAAGAATGTTGAGACGCCATCCATCGGCGTTCCGTCTGTCTGCTCGATCTTGGCCAACACAATATATGTGACACAACGTACAACCAAGGCGACAACGAGACATGAAGAGGAGCCATTTTTACCGAATGCTGCCAAGAAAGTTGTCGAGCAGCAGTCAGGCAACTGTTACATGGAAAGCAGCGAGTGGAAGAGAAAGTCAACAACGAAGAAATAACTATTTAACATTTGTTTGTATCCACGAATGTCAATATCATATATCCTAAAATGAGTTCAAATGTGGATGTTACATCATCCACATCGAAATGTATCAAGCCTGATTCTAATAAATAATTGGTAATGATAAATATGCTAAGCAATGCAATTAAAAATTTATTACTAGAACCATTTACCGCTATAATAATTTACAATGCATAGTGTCCTTAAAATATTATATCCACCTCAAGCATTTCATGATATTTTAAAATAGGAGCGGTGATGGATCCTAAAGCATTAGGCGTTTCGAGCAGGGAATATTGATGAATGAAGAACGCATTTATGCGATGGATGCAAAGTATTTAAAATTTATACTCTAAAATATAATTGATTTATATCTAACTAATTGTTATTTTTCACATAAGAAAATGTATCAATAACTCACATAAATTAATAAACTATAAAAAAATTAAATCATTTGACTTTAGTTCAAACCAAATCAAAAATGTATAACACTTTGACATGATTGCATAGGAAAAAATCGTGTCTTAGACGAATCTCATTTGCATAAGTTATTATATGTGGATTGAACATCTATAAATTTTCGATGGATTTGGATTGGTGCAACTCACGAAACACGAAAGAGGAGTACTACAGAACAGGGATGACCCTGGAACGCTCCTCATATGTTCGCGTGTTATATATATATATATATATATATATATATATATATATATATATATATATATATATGAGGAGTGTTCAATAGCACCCCAAATAGTGTAGCACCCCTTTAGCCTCCCTGATTTCCAGCACACATTCCCGTTTTTCTCTCATTCCACTAATTCTCTCTCCCACCACTAACTTATTCTATAAATACTTGGCCACAAATGGGATGCAAAAGGAAGGCAAAAAAATGGGGTGCCATATAACCTTCCTCTCTCTCTCACTCACTCACTCTCTCTCTCTCTCTCTCTCTCTCTCTCTCTATATATATATATATATATATATATATATATATATATATATATATATATATATATACACACACACATACACACACACACATACATACATGTATGTGTGTGTGGACGTGCACGCGCGTGCGTGTATGTGTGACTAATCAAAATATTAAACAACGCCAAATGCACGTGGTTCTTGTATAGGATCATTAAAATGTTTTAGAGATGAAATAAAAGAAATTAGGTGAGAAACGACAGTTTCGATTGTTATGAAACGACGGTCTAAACAATACCCTTCTTCCTTCCACGTAAAGCACATGCATATGAATTGACACACGTCCTTGTAACAAATGGAATTTCTGATGCTACATATCTAACAACTCATATTTATACACCACTCCTTTAATTTACTCTGTGATGTGGGACTTTGCGTGTACATCCTACTTGACCATTCCATTTTGAAGGTGACTTAAAAATTACAACCTACATAAGCTAAATACATAATTTTGCCATTCCTTGGGTAAACCACAATGCTACACTAACACATCAAAATTAAGACCATAAAATATATTTTAAACATACCGAAACAATCTCTGAACAAGTCGACTTTCAGAAAATGGAATAGAAACACCAATTTAGAACATTTCTTAATGAACCACCGTAAAACATCTTGAAAACAAGAAACTAAAACGTTGATCTTTAAAAGATCAGTCAGTCACAAGCACACCCTAGACGTCGATCTTACAGTCCTGAAAATAGCACAAAAGAAAGTAATACTTAAAAGTCACAATCACATTGGAGAATAAACCACCGTACTTGTCATGCAATATGATTCATATGACAAATCCAGATGCAGATCAAACCCTGGAAATTTGAAACTTCAAAAGTTAATTATTGAGTAAAACAGAGAAACAGCAACAAGAAGTCCAAGAATTGGCTACTGAGAAACTCGAATGACTGATAACTTCAGACGGTGAAACAGACATGGTATGCAATCAGAATGGAGGGAAATCCCACCAGATATCAAAAGAAACAAGTCAACTGAAAAAACAAGACATGAAAAACATCCTCCATCAACTTATACACCGTTAATACTAAGTATTTCCAGACAAATTTCAACATGCTGGCGCCTGAATTTAAAAACAGGACTAAAGTTTCAACTGGTACACCACGATGTCATAGAAGGCATTAACTTCTTCACTCTGTATCCAGTTGCTGATAATCAGACAACGAATGTGAGGAAATGCTTGTTTTTCATGCTTCCTTGATTATCCTGAAAAGGAGACCAAAAAAGTTAGAAATGTTTTCAGTCCGTTCTCTAAGTATATTGTTAATGCATACCTAAGGACACATGTCAAGAATAATAGTTACGCACAAAAGAACAAAATTTATAACAAATATTTATTTTAACCTTACAAGGGAATTCTGGAGGGCTATTTGGGTAATCTAACAAGTGTTCTCTTCCTAAGTAACTAATTTTGAATGCCTTTGAAGGTTCTGGTTTGAGTGGTTCTTGAGGTCTTCAGGACAGTAAATTCAAGACTAGAATATTGAAGCAAGATACACTAGGCATAACTTTTGACACGATAGTTCTAACCATCTGATCAAGCAACTACGTAGCAATTAGTGTATCCACCATTGAAGAAAAAAAATCAAATATCAGCAAAATTCATGCATCAACCACCAAAAGTTGTACTAGGTATACACGAAAAGTTGATCAAACTACAGAACCAGCAGATGTGTTTCAGACCATTCCCAACCCTACAAATTACTTCGATGAATAACTTTGAATGGCCAATTGTACTGTTTCCCAAGGTTCTAGATGGAATCCTAAGAAATTCTAAAATCTCAAAAGACCAAAACAAAATTTAAATTGAACGTAGAATGGAGATGCAAGTCAGAGAAAGCCATTAGAAAAAAACTAACCTCATACCTTCAAAACCTTTGGATGGGCCGATTCTAAAAATAGAAATATGTGGCAAACTCCAATTTTAGGAGTAATATGCTTATACTCGCTAAATGTAAACAGATTTATAAGCTAACAGTTTGAAATATAAATTTGAAAAACAAGGCAAAATACAATGAAAACCATTTCCATTTATTGCAAAATATAGCCTAAAATATACTACATTAAGCAACTAAATGCAGTATAAAAACAGCAACAAAAATAGTGTTGTTAACCTCAAGCAAACAGTAGATAAAATAAAATTCTAAGTGGAATATTAGAAAACATACTATGTAATCAACAGTACTCTCTCCTCCCACTAAATAGAAATATCTCGTTCCATCAACTTTTTTTAGACATTTAGATCACAATGATAATGTCCCACGGTCCTTGTTCATATCCCATAAATAAAATACAAAACAGGTATTCATGTTAGATAACCATTTTCTATGGGTAACTTTCATTTATTACTCAAAAATTAAAATGTAAGTATCAATCACGGAGTACGCAAGGACAGAGAATCTGAAAATTAGGATAGACATGGATTTTAACAATTTAAGTTGATCGAAAGAGTCAAATTCTAGGCATGGATTTTAACAACTTCAAGCAACTTTATTTTAGCTGGTCAGCCGCCAAATAAACAATGGCAACTTTTAAAAATGGTGTGACGGTTTGGTTAAAAATTAATATTAAAAATTTGTTGAATGGATGTGATGGGGTGGAAAGAGTAAGCACTGTATCGGAAGAAACGCTAAGAGAACAAATACATACCAATTTATTTATTACGCACTTTGA
The DNA here is from genome assembly GCA_030737875.1 of Allium sativum. Taxonomy (NCBI): domain Eukaryota; kingdom Viridiplantae; phylum Streptophyta; class Magnoliopsida; order Asparagales; family Amaryllidaceae; genus Allium; species Allium sativum. The sequence goes on along the minus strand of CM060922.1, from coordinate 267,409,228 downwards.
TTTTGACTTCCATTATAGTCGTCTGATCAAAGGAGTTATAGGAAAAGATCATCATTCGTCCTGTTCTTATTGTGTACTCTACGAACCCTAGCTAGGTTTCAAGCAATACACTCACATACAATTAATTAACTGACATTTCTGTAACATAGTTTTCCTAATATCAAAGAGCCTTTGCCATAGAGAATCAAAGGTTCTCTGTCCTAGATAAATTGTTTACTATTTTGTTCACTTTCAATAATTGTTTTGCTGCAAACAAATGATTAAAATTAATGCAGAGGTGATTGCATAGACATATCTCTGGCTTGCATTGAAATTTTTACCATGAATTTGTATTCTTGGGTTTTGACAATTAACTCGATTTTTTGAAGGACCTCCATATCCGAGTTCTGAAAAACCTAGCATCTACATATTTGTTAAAGCAACATGACATGTCACCACATTGTAAGATACAATCTTATTCCCTCGGGTATTCACTAATATTGATATACGAAATTATGCCAATTTTAATAATATTTTGGGCAAGAATGCAGAAATTGCTGGGTGAAAGCTAGACGGATGGTTTGACTAGACATTAAACATCTAGGGTAGGATCGATTACAGACTGATTGAATCTAGGAGGTTTTGATAAATTCGTGCATTTTAATAGAATTTTAGATAGGGGATTTTTTCCACAAGGACAAAAAGAGCAAAAAGTTTGCTCAAAAGGACAAGGGCCAAAAAATTTGCCCAAAAGAAAATTTTCTAGTATAAATGGTGGAATTCAGGAGGGCCCCTTGTTTTTCCACTTTACACTAAAAGTTGGTCTTTTGAGCAAGTTTTTTGGCTCTTGTCCTTTTGGGCAAACTTTTTGCTTTTTTTGTCCTTCACACAAGTTTCCTGTTTTAGATATGTTTTGGAAAATTTATTTAGCTATTGTATAAAATACATGGATTTCTAATAGTTGGAATTCAACATGTAAGTTCTCAAGACGGACATGACAGAATAACTCTATTTTCGGTCAAAACTTCATGTTACTTAACATATTCATCCGTAATTATGAATATTCATAACTTCATTATCTTACCATAACCACCTAAATTCTTAGGACAGACTGTGAACATAACATAGCGCCTTGGCGGAGCTTAGGTATACACACAGGCAGTAACCCTTACCATAGCGTCTGGGATGAGATTACTTTAGATGCTTGAAAGGATTTTCACAACAGCGATTTTATGAATTTGAGTACTTGCAGGTTGAAAAGATAACAATAAAATCTCAAGTGCCAATTTGCAGCATTAAAAAGTACTCCACCTCGAATTAAATACATTTATTTTATATAAGATTAAATTCTTAAGTCTTGTATAAAATTTTGAAGACTACTTGCAGAATATGTGAAATACAAAATTGTTGACACGTTTGAAGATTAGCTTTGGAGACTCATCTTCAGAAATAATAATCAGTTGCGTAAAAACGGTGCAGTTGTCACACTTTCAGAACATTTCAAGTTCAACTTTTGAATATGAAAAATTGAAAAACCATTTTCTGAACCGAACTCCAGCATTAATGGTCAGGAGAACGTGTCGTATACAGCATACGTGAACATAAACTGTATGGAAAAGAACGTTTGTTTGCAATCCTAAATCATAGCAAATCCCCCACTTGGATTATGCAAACAGGTTTGGAATAAATCTCAATCAACTCAGCTGACTGCCGAGTAAATCTTTCTAGCAAAAAGTTTTCCCATAACAAAACTAAGAGAATATTAAATCTTTATAATAGTTGGGGAATAATAAATTTCGGGTCCGACCATGAAAGTTCAAAAACACCCTTAGATGAGGACCATCAGGTCACATGTTAGAATCTTTCCCATTGCTTTATTAGCAGTTGGAATAGGTAACGTTTTTACTGTTTAATCGTGACCTTCGAAAGATACTCCCCTGCTATCCATATGAAAACCATGATGTCACAAGTTTGAATGACTCATTACAAAAATTAATCGATGTTATTGTTTGTTAGGTTTGGAATATTTTTCCAGTTACAGGTTTGAATCTCCATAACGACAATCTTTCACAAAATAATAATAACAACAACAACAATAATAATAATAATGTCTCCCTTTTAAGTATAAACAAATATGTGTTCATTTTTTATTTTTATTTTCAAAATGCACTGCACTTTTTATTTCAGCTTTTGTATAATTTTAGCACTCTTAAAAAAATCTTAAATATTTGAAAATATAAAACTATTTCATCTTAAAATCATTCCTTTAGGTAATATTTTTGCACGTCCTTCAGTTTTTTCTCATGCTAAAACAACTGGAAAAAAATAATAATATTACAACAGAGTACTAAGATTATACATACATACATGCAAGTACGTATGTGTTTTTACATTAATTTAATATATGGAATTTAACATTCTGAAATCATTCTAGCTATACAATTTTCTATAAAATATTTTCATGCTAAAAGCAACTAAAATGCAGGTAATGTTTGATTACAATTAAAATACATTTTATTTGAAAAGGGAATTAACCCAAAGGAAAAAGCTGAGATAGGCATGCATAAATTTTAAAAGTTCAAACTGAAAAATAACAGAATGATATCCATACCTCTCTCCATATCTCCATATATATATATATATATATATATATATATATATATATATATATATATATATGCACCCCAAATGCCCCCTAATTTCCTCCTCTCATTTATATTAAAAAAAGTGAGTGGGGGGTGAGAGAATGAGTGGAAGGGGAGGGGGAGGAGAGAGGGAGGAAATGTGTGGTGGAAAAGTGGTAGGCTAAAGGGGTGCTCACTATTTGGGGTGCCATTGAACCTGCCCATATATATATATATATATATATATATATATATATATATATATATATATATATATATATATATAAGCAGTATAATGTATATAATGCACAAAGTATCATTAGTGATTTCAAGTGGAAGGGGCTAAAATGTTGTGTTTATTGCTTGAATTTAGCTTGTCTACAATTCTACAAACGTTTATTTCTAGGTGGAAGGCATTAGATTCTGTCACTTTCTTTAGTGTTGAGAAGCATGAGCTGTGATTCTCAATGGTTAATAGCTCAAAAAAGAACTGACGAAGTATGTGTTCCTTTTTTCCAAATTAATATGCTGATATCAGTGTAGTGAAGGCATGCGCCTAGACGCAGAGCACAACTAGTGAGCTTTTTAGAACTCAATGCACAAATGTTAGACAAGCACAGAAGAACTCCAAACGCAAAAGGCAAGACGCATCAAAAAAATGCGATTTTCATTTCTTTTTAAGAAAAATAAATTTTTGAATTTTCATCTCATATCCCAAAATCTGAACCAAAAAATCCTCTACATTCAATAGAAATCAAAGTCAAATCTAAGAAAATACTCAATGAAATAGAAATCAAAAAGGTTTTTTTTTTTTAAAAAAAAAAAACACCTCGTCTGCCAGCCGTCGACCTCGTTTGTCGTTGCCTGCTCCTGCTCCAAACTTGCCTGTGGTCGACGCTTCTCAGCCCTCTGCGCGATCGAGCTCGAGCTTCACCTTTTCAGTGGTATGATTTTTTGTTTACTTTAAATTTAGGAACGTGTTTGAAATTTGAAAACTGATTTGTTTGAAATTTCAATTTTACATATTATAAACTGTTCATGTCAGTATTTTTAGTATGTTTTAAAATGTCAGTTTATGGTTTAGATCAAATCAGTTTAATAATTTAAATCTATTTGAAACTTTACAAAAAGAATTTTTTAAAATATACTCAGATTGCCTTTTTTATTTTTAGATCTGTTTGAAAATTTTCGATTGATTTGCGTAAAAAAAAAATTTAGTTGTTGAATATAAATTACACAGAAGTTTAAATTTTAGAAAAATGAGAGGTTTTAAAACTAAATTTAAAAACCGTTCAGTTCACTTTTTTCAATCTGCTTGAAATTTTTAAATAGAAAAATTAAATTGTCTTGAAAAAGCAAATTGATTTAGTAGTTAAATATGAATTGTAAGTAAGTGTAAATTTTAAAACTTAGAGCAAATCCAACAATTCGGGGTTGGATTTTCAATTTTTCACACCCTCGAATTGTTGGAACTCAAGAATTCCCAACAGTTTTGAGAATAGGCGTTTGTTGAACAAATGCCTGAAACCAGGCGTTTGTTGAACAAACGCCTAGAATTTCAGCAAGGGGGCCACACACAAAAAAATAAACGCGGTATTAAGTAAAAGCTTCTTCTCTGCGACTTGGATGGTGAAATATCAACTCCCAATTGACTTCTTCTGGTGGCTGCAATCAATTGAAAAGAACAATGCAAATCCATTTGGTACTGCAACCCTTCCACGATCATTGAAGCCACGATTATTTGGTACTGCAACCCTTCCATTTGGTGCTGCAAAGTATCTGTTTTTCCCCAAAATTTGATACTTTGATGCCCAAAATTTCCCAAAATTCTACAGGAAGCTGGATTAATCCCACAAACACGTACATCTCCTTCAAATCACAAATCAAAACTCCTAAAACCACGATTTCCGATACCTAAATTTGTTGTAAACAAGAAAAAAAAAAAAGGCGACAGGAACTGCAGCGGAATCCATCGAGAAGCACAGGCGATTGAAGCCTATTCGAAAACAAAGTCAGTGGGTGAAAGGAGCGAACGATTTGGTTTTGGATTGAATGTTATGTGAATTTTCGATGCAAGAGAAATGGTTTTAGAAGAAAGAATGGTCTCGTGTGGCATGAGTAAGAAAACGCGGTGGCAGTTGTGTAATTTTTTTTATCTGAGCGCTTGTTCAACAAAAGCCTGATTACAGGCGTTTGTTGGACAAGCGCTTGCCAAGTTTGCATATTCCGGAACGATTGCCCCCGAATTCTAAACTGTGTGTAGTTTCTACACGCTGTTAGATGCCTTTTTGGGGTGGGATTTCAGGAATTCTGATTTCCATGTAACTGTTGGAGTTGCCCTTACACTATAACTTATGTTTAATATGAAATTTAAAATTTCATATTTATTAATACCTTTTGTTTTGTTCTTTCAATTTTTGGTTATGGATACAAACCCACCTCAAACAAATGTAGGAATTCTTCTTCCGGCATGGTTAGAAACTGAAATTGATGAGCATACATTGGTTGAAAACACAACTTTTTGATGGATGAAACTAACCCCAATGATGTCACTTGCATGTTTTGTTCCAAAGTGACAGAAGGTGGGATATTCAAAATGAAACAACATCAAATTGGAGATTTAGATATGCAAATCCTTGGTCTAAAATTCTACTGGAGGTTAGAGATAAACCAAAGGAGGCGATGAAAAAGCTAGAAAAATAGATGCCTTTGACGCTAATGCAAGTAATGATTTGGGTAATTATAATTTGGAAGATGGTGATAATGATAAAGTTGTACCAACTAGCAAAAGATTGACCATTGCTGAAATTAAAAGAAATGTGAAAAATAAGACGACATAATTTGGAAGGTCCAGTAGACTTGGACAGCGTGAGTAGGGGTTCAAATGATTTTTTGGTTGGGGGGGGGGGGGGGGGGATCAACTCTGAGACAAGCAAGCATGAATGATGCTTGTGATAAACAAATGAGAAATAGAACTAATAAATACATTGTTCGACTATTTTATCAACTTCGTATTGCATTCAACGCGGCTTGCATGGAAGCCTTTAAAGACATGGTTGGAGCAATCGGTGGGTATGAACCTAACTTGAAGCCCTTTAGTTATCATGAATTAAAAGTGTCATTGTGGAACAAAGAATTAGAGCATACCAAATGATTTGATGGACAGAAAGATCAGTGGGAAAGATATGGAAGCTCAATCATGTCAGATGCGTGGACCGACATAAGGAGCAAAACATTAATTAACTTTCTAGCCAATTATTCTTTGGGGGCGATGTTTGAGGAACCAGTAGATGCATCTTCTTGCATGAAAACCGAATAAAAGATTTTTTGAGTTCTTTGACAAGTTTATAGAAAAAGTCGGAGAGAGCAATGTTGTTCAAGTCCCAACAGACAATAGAAGCAATTTTAAAATGGTGGTTAACATACTGCAAGTACAAAATCCTGGTATATTGTTCCCAATAAAACATTTTTTTTAATAAAACGTAGTTACTTATCATAAAACAAAAGGTCACTTTACTTCATAAAATTTAGTTAAAATTTTGGATACATTAACTTATTAATTTATTGTGTCATTTATTGACTAATCCACTGAACTCGTTTATAGAAGAGTTGCTTCTACTGAAATGCAAATCTATACATTGAACTTTGTGTGCCGCTTGCTACCTTGATTTCATGCTTGGAGATGGGAAGGCGATGCACACCCGAAGCGCTAAGGTATGCGATGGCTTCTATCACTTGTGCCCTATGCACAACGCGCCAAATATGCGCGCTCAGTTAAAGCTGTGCAAAAATATGGGAAAAAAAGAGAGGAAGAAACGTAATTGACATGCTTTGATCAGGTTTGATTGTCTAAAATAATTATGTTTTCCCTAATTGCAATTTTAGCTCATATACGCTTCAAACATCAGCTGCTTCAAACGAGATCTTCTTCTTCCAACGGTTTCAACTCATAGGACGACCAAATAAACTTTTCTTCTTTAATCTTTATCTTCTTTTTGACATATTCCATCTGGACTTCTATCTTCTTCTGTTTTCTTTTTTATTATTTTAATTTGTTTATGTGCTTGTCAATTTGTCTCGGTGGGTCCCTTCGGTATTGAAATGAGTTCATTAGTGACGTATGTAGTCTGTTATGTCCTTGTTGGTTTGTCTCATTGATTTTCTTTAGTATTGAAATGAGTTCTTTAGTACTATATGTGTATATCTGTATTCATAAGTGTGTGTGTGTATATATATATATATATACATATATATTACATGTGCACATAAATACAAGTTATATTTGGTACTTCGCATTACTTTTTTAATGAGATTCTTCATTACTACTATTTACCTTGTGTGTATGCTACATGGACATGTACATACAAGTTATGTACATGGTTTGAGTAGTTATGTACAAGTTTTCTTTCCACCTATATAAGGACATAGCTACTGATTTTTGCACCATAACTCCACGAGTTTCTTTAATTTTGTTCCTTTGTATTAAATTAGTTTGTATAAACATAACAACCGTCAGGCATTTCTTTCTAATACCACATTGTATGTTCTTTAATGTTTACGGTTTCTTTGTTTGATGTAGTGACAATGTGATTTGCTTATGAATGTGTTATTTTCTATTAGTTCATAATGTTTACATTGTGTTTACATGTGCAAGATGCATGTATCCAAAAGTTAACACATTATGCACATTTCGTTACTGAAGCGCGCGCTTCTTGTTTGCGCGTGCGTTGCGCTTATGCACCAAAGGTTCTTGGCACTTCAGTGCGCGTCTCGCTGTTAATAACACTGGTTAGATTTGACGTGACTCAATTTGCAATTAATTTTCTATTCTTTCAAAGTTTGCATAAGCAAAAAAAAAAATCTTAAAGGCATGTTCACATCAGATGAGTGGGTAAAAAATAGATGGACGAGAGAAGCAAAAGGAGGGAAACTTGTAACACCGATTTGATGACAAGCTTTTAAACTAATGTCTCTTACATATTTTATGTGATGGGTGGGTCCCTCTTGTTTGAGTCCTTTGACTTGTTGACAAAGAAAAAAGACCTGCTATAGGATACATACATGCTTAAGGTGCATAATAATGCACACACATGGTATAGTGAATATAGCCAAAGAAGTAATTCAAAGGTACTTCAACGGAAAGAAGAGGGATATATAAAGGCATTTTTGCTATAATTAATAAAAGAATGAAAACGTCAGTAAGGATGTAAATCAATCGGACCTAGTGTTGTTAATGGCGCACGGCGCAAAAAGGCGCAAACCCTCTCTGGAGTCTTGGCGCACGGCACGGCAAATGACGCACGCCTTTTTAATTTTCTGCGCATGTTTATTTTTTTTAATAAATTTAATATTTTAACAAAAAAAATTAAAAAATTCAATGTTTTTTGCTAAAACATACGCAACAATTTTTTTTATGCATTTTACAAAAAAACATAAAGCATAAAATTTCAAGCACAATAGTTTTGAAATTCAAAATAATAATACACATTACTGATAAACTAGAAATCTTAATCTAATAAATTTAATGCTCGATTGTATTTAGCAAATACCAAATCATGAAATATTTTTATGTTGTAGACAAATCGTACATAGATATTGGACATATTCACACATGCGGAAAAAAAATCTATCAAAGAGTATGTTTCGAAGCTGACTGAATGTTAATTTTTTTGGAATGCTTTCTCTTCCTCCAAAGTTGCTTCTCTTGATTTACCGTTTCACGGGTTCTCAGTCTCATTCATTTGCTTTTGCATCTATGCTAGACAATATTTTACGATCTTTTATATATTACATAAACATTATATATTACTAACAAAATTAAAATGAATCTAAACTACATTCGATAATAGAACATATGTCAGATCTAAATGCTGCCATGCTAAGGTAAGTCAATTACATAATTGTAAGGTTATTAACTCGTTGATGATAATCGAATAGGAAATAATAATGATGTCATTATGTTTTCGTATAATTGAAAGGAAAAAAGATATTAACAAAGTTATTCACATGATTTCATGTTATTATGATAATAATAGTAATAGTAGTAGTGATGATGTTTGTAGTGATGGTAAGAGTATTTATAGTAGAGTAGTTATTGTAGCTTAAAATGCAAAAAAAAAAACATAAAATAAAGAAAAGACGCGCCATTTTGCACTGTGCGCCATTTGCTGCGCCTTTTCATGTGCGTCGCGCCGCAAGCAAAAATGGCGCGAGCGCTGCGCCTCGCCGCGCCATGGCGCACGTTTCACAACTATGATCGGACCGGACCAGACCAGATGGATGCATGTCCAATTTCTGTCCTAAATGAAATCGGCCTAGACACGAACCGAACGAGATTTATGCTTCGTATAAATTTTGTTGTCTTAGCTTGTATCCTAAATAAAATTGGATGTACACAGACACGGACAAACATCGTTAAATTTTATGCTTTTTAACAGTTTTCATCAACTAAATACTAAATCACAAGAATTTCATCTCAAATTCGATCAAACATGGACCAAATGAGTTTTTTAAGTATAAATTTGTTATCCTAGCTCGTATCTTAAATGAAAATCGAATGGACTCAAACATACATGTTTCAGTCATGAAAGTAAACAAATATCAGACCTTTATACAAAATTAACAACCCTAATAGTCAGCTTCATCACCTATTACATTATCCATTACATGCATCTAACATTTTTGAATCCCAATACTTCTACAAAGATCATCATTGAGCATGATGAAGAGGTTACATGTGGATTGTATAAATGTGTTGAAAGACTTCTTTCAAAAGACAATCAAATAAAGGCGTGTATTAATTGTCGTTGTAAACAAAAGCGGAGGGGTAATTTGGCATTAACTTGAAATCAAGAATACAAAATCTTTCGATTAGCTATATATCCATTAGTAATAACTAATAAGTAAATAATCGATCTTATTCTACAGATTAAGTATCAGGATCATTAAAGTTCAAAGTAGTTAAATATTTTGAAATTATTGGTTTATTATTTTAAGCATTTTTTCTCAGCTGAATGGCAGAGTTTATATAACAATACGGCTCACATATTGCAAAGTTTGCAATTGTTAAGTCTCCCTTGTAGTGCTTTGCGTAATTGCGTTATAAGAGAAATTGAAGCATCTTTGAGCATGTAAGAATTATATAGAATAATTTTTTATGCTCATAATAAAGTCTATATCGATACTAAAGTAATTTAAACATTTGTTTTTTGAATTAGATTCATAGAAAGAAACGAAATAAACTTGAACACGAAAGGCTACAAAAACTTGTGTTTATTTAAATACAATCAGAAGTCGAAGAGCCGCTTCAAAAGGAGAGATTCGATCTATAATATTTCATCAGAAGATATAGATAAATTAAATGAATGGTTGATTGGTCTTGATGAAGACAATTCAAATGCTGGTGATGGCTTGATTTTTGAAGATGATACATTGACAGGGGTTGTAAAACAAACTTCTGAAACTAGGGAAACAACGCATATGACTAGACAATATGCCTAGGTAAAAGGAAAAAGAAAGATACCAAGTTCAACTTCCAATGCAAGATCAATGTTTGTTAAGAATGAAAAAGCAAACTTCTACCGATACTTTGGAGTAAGATAACTTAGATTATAGTCTGAAAAAGGATGAAGATTACAAGCATAGTTTGGATGAGGAGGATGATAGCTTTGATGATGATATGAGTGATCGAAATTTAAGAAGAAAAAACAAATCAAAACACTATTTAAGTAATTAAGTTGCAATCTCTAATTATTTTGTTGCTATAGACTTAGCTGAATGGCTCTTCAACTACTTATTTTGGTTTGTGACGTGAACTTATTAAGTTTTATTTCCAAATTTGCAAATATATGCAATTTATTGTTGTCAAAACTGCATATTGACTAGTGGTTTATAGTGCAACAGCAGCAGCAAAAAAGCGCAACTGAGAAGCGCCTGCTTTCTAGCCTTCACTACATTGGTTGATATATGTGAATCTAAGTTCGTAATTGTGTGAACATTTTACATTGGTAAAGACTTACTACAAGACGAAAAGTTTGAAAAGCTAGCACTACATCAATGGTTAGAAGCAGTATGCATTACACACATTGTATAATTTGATTAAGCTTTTTCTGCTAACTTGGCTCTGTTATTTTCGTGAAGACTAATGCATGGCATCATCATGGGCACAATTTGCATCTTTATTACGAAGTATTGTTTGAAAGCAAGAACGCTGAGCCATTTTTTTGCAGGTTAAATTTCATACTATTTCATTTTACATCAACTTCCCGTCCGAAAAAAAAAAAAAAAAAACCCTCTTGTGATTCCTTGTAAAAGTCTCACTAATAAACAATTATTTTAACTTGCATACCAAATCATGTGTGACTTCTTATATCATTCGTACACATATAGAATATCAAGGTAATAAAACATAACAAAGATAGTGTTGATGTTCTGTAACAACAGAGTTTACGTTTCCCATGATTTGATGCTTGGTATTGTGTAAATATCCTTAATATTGTAATAAATGTGTGTGATCACTGGACAATTTGAAAATATCATTTTGTCGATATTATCACTGTTATCAAAAATGCTAAATCGTACGATTTAGATTATGATTCAGATCTAATCGCAATCCATTCAATCTAAATTGATGAAAAGATTGCAAATGCCCGAAACCGTACATTCTTTTAATGAATCGAATAGCACATCTTAAAATGTTAAATTCACAAACTTCTATTTCTGAACTTTGGCAATTCAAATCAAAAATTCCTATTGACCCATTCATAAGCTGTAGAAAACCAAAAATCTAGAAAGGCCTCATAAAGTGAAAACGACAGAATTTGAAACAAAAAGATGGGAAATTGATCATTTAAGACCTACAAATAACTGTGTGGTAAAGCAGTGAAATTGGTGAAGTGAAGAACAAAAAATTTAAAAGGTTATTCTTGATTTTTGTGTAATCAAATTGAAGTTTAGACTCAAGTTTTCTTTCTTTTTTTCCTAAATAAAAGAGACATTTAAATTTTCTGTTCCTTTATTGTTTACATTATTATAATTATGTTTAATTTGTTTATTGTTTACATTACATACAATAAACAATATTTTATCTAATTGGTATAAATTATTGAAACAAAGGTATTAATTTATTATTTTAGAGGCCTAAAGAGTTTGATATCACTAGGGATCACCATAAGCCTGTGAAAGAAAACGTTAAACGAATTGATCATTGTAATTATTGTTGAAAGGAACAATGAGTGGAATTTTTAGAATGAATCATCGCCTTCTTTAAACTTTAAAAATGTGAAAGCATGTTTTGATGTATCAAAACAGACGACCACATTATTCAAAAGTATGTTGAAAGAATAAACGTAACACATTTGATAATGTTGACGAGACAGATAATCTCAACGATAATGTCAATAATGTTATCACCGACACAAGTTCGAAAAGCAAAAGACATTAAATGTTGTAGATATGAATTTTTAACACACACACACCGATCCCAAACTAATTAACTAACTACACACACACACACACACACACACACACACATATATATATATATATATATCACATGCTTAGATCTAAGATCTACAATCTAAATCTCGATTCGATTCGATTTTATTTTATATCCATACGATTTATGATTTAGATCCCAAATTAACAACACTGGGTATTAATTATTATATCAAAAAACATTTATTTCTACCAAGGAACACATGAACACAGCATTGTATATGTATAGTGTTGTACGAATATATTGTGCTAATATATCATGATGTTATCCTTCCAACCAAAATTTAAAAAGTGAAAATTAGGCACACATCCTTAAAAGCAAACTTAATTAGGCTCACATCCTCCCCTTTAGAAACATTTAAATTTCATCCCTATTTTCAAATAGCCGCTCGTTTTTTTACAGAACTGCCCTTTTTCACATAATTCTAGCCGTCATTTATGTATTTCGAAACAAGTATTAGGGTTTTATTTTTTCTAGTATCATATTGTTCTTTGGCATGGCGGCGCCTCTATCGTTCCCAATTTTTTACAGAAACACAGTTTTCTGTAAACCTAAATCCATGGCGGCAGCTCAACCTAAATCCGTGGCGGCGGCTCCAGCACCAAAGGCATGGCGGCGGCTCCAGCACCGAAACCTAAATAAAAAACATGGCGGCGGGGGCTCCAGCACCTAAACCTAAATCACGAGACGCGTCAGCCCCAACGTCAGCCCCAAATCACCAGACCCCAAAACCTCGACTGCCGCTCCAGCACCAGGATCCGCCAACGCGCCGCTACCCACTGGCGCACCCCCACCTTCAGCAACCAGCGACGACCACCATCGACCAGACCCCCTTCAGTCGAAGGCAGCAAACCGTCCACATCAAACACTCCACCCTTTACGGATCCGGCGATCCAAAACCTAAAATTGTGTGAGTTTTTTTCCTTTCTTTTTGATTTTATTTGGATACATATAACTTTTTTATTAGCATAAAAATACGATTTTTCATATGATAAGGACGTGGAAAAAACATAAATTCATGAAGCTATTGTTAGAACTTATGGGTTTGTGCTGAAAATCTGATAAAAAGTTGCGGACATATATGCATCTATTCTAAATATATACATATCTGTATGCAATTTTTTATCAAACAATCATAAAAACATATTATTTTTCAAATATATTCATATTTCTATGCATATATGTAGAATACTTGCATATGAATATTCAAAAATTATTGTTATTTTGCTGAATTGTACGCATGTATTTATATGAATCTGAAGCTGTTTTTTTTCTTTTCTTTCTGATTTTATTTGTAGAATACCATAGTAGTTAAGGCGCGCGCCTAGGCGCGCCTAAGGCGCAGGCGCAAGGCCTGCGCCTCGCCGATATTCGAGGCGCCTCCGCTACGGGAGGCGCAGGAAAAGCGCGGAAAAGCACGCCTTTTTGCGCCTTTCTTCGAGGCGCCAAGGCTAAAAAGCGCGCCTCGAGAAAACCGAACTAGGTTTGTTCAATTTTAGGGTTTCCAGCTCAACAGTTGGACTTCGATGCTTTTAAAAAAACCGCTATAGCCTCTGTCGCCACCACTACAGCCTCGCCGCCGCCGCCGCCGCCGCAGCCTCGCCGCCGCCGTCTTTTCTGCCGTCGTGCCTGTCCTCTGCTGCATGATTTTTTTATTTTATTAAATATATTCAGTGCGCCTTTTTTTAAAAGCCGCACCAAAAAGCCCAAGGCGCAAAAAAGCCCAAGGCTCAAGCCGTGCGCCTTAGCGCCTTAACTACTATGTAGGATACATATAAGGTTTTTATTAGCTTAAAAATACGATTTTTCATATGATAAGGACCTGAAAAAAACATAAATTCATGAAACTATTGTTAGAACTTGTGGGTTTTTGCTGAAATTCTAAGAAGTTGCGGACAAATATGCATCTATTCTAAATATATGCATATCTGTATGCATTTTTTTATCAAACAATCATAAAAACATATTATTTTTCAAATATATTCATATTTCTATGCATATATGTAGAATACTTGCATATGAATATTCAGAAATTATTGTTATTTTGCTGAATTGTACGCATGTATTTATATGAATCTGAAGCTGTTTTTTTCCTTTTCTTTCTGATTTTATTTATAGGATACATATAAGGTTTTTATTATCTTAAAAATACGATTTTTCATATGATAAGGACCTGAAAAAAACATAAATTCATGAAACTATTGTTAGAACTTGTGGGTTTTTGCTGAAATTCTGATAAGAAGTTGCGGACAAATATGCATCTATTCTAAATATATGCATATCTGTATGCATTTTTTTATCAAACGATGAGAAAAATATATTATTTTACAAATATATTCATATTTCTATGCATATATGTAGAAAACTTGCATATAAATATTCAGAAATTATTTTTATTCTGCTGAATTGTACGCATGTATTTATATTAATATGAAGTTGTTTTTGTAATTTAGGTTACTGCACATTAAGCTTATTAATGTTGATTTTCTTTTTTTGATAACAGGCTTCCGGCGGATATTGGTGGTGGTTTTGTTGAAGCTTGGTCGTCCATCTTTTTCCACATGATTGAAATCTGCAGTTGTTTCTACAGAGACTACTATATGTGGTTTGTGCAATAAGCTGGGTCTTAACAAAATTATTTGTTCTTCAAAAGACAATTAGCTCTGCTTTGTAAATGTTCTGAAATTTTTGATGTAGTACATGTAAATGTGGTCTGTACTTTTTTTTGATGTAGAACATGTAAATGTTATGAATTTTTTCATGTAATTATACAAATATTTCTGTTATTTGCATATATATATATATATATATGCATTTTGTTATAATTATATGTATTTACTTTTTTGGCCATTTCTTTTGTTTCAGCAATTATGCAGTACAGTTATGTATATGTATGCAATTATTTCACCTAGTTGCATAAATGTATGCAATATTATGTAATTTTTGTATTTAATTGTCTGGTTTTTCGTAAAAATACAAAAACTTAATTAAAAAATTGTAGTCACTACATTCAATTAATAATTTATTTTCTGTATAATATTAATATATATATGCAATTATTTCACTTAGTTGCATAAATGTATGCAATTTTACGTAATATTTGTATTTAATTGTCTAGTTTTTCGTAAAAATAAAAAAAAAACGCTGTTGGAGAGATCGACGGTTTTCCATAATTGTAGGATTATGTTTTTGAGCGAGATAATAGGAGCGATAGACAGAATAAATGAGGATGAACAGTTGTTGGATATTTTTTTAGGTGCATAAGGGTAGATCAGGAATTTTTTTAGTGGAAATTCAAAAATAAGGATGTATTTTATATTCTTTTTATCACCGAGTTTTTTTAATATTTTGAAACTTAATAGGGACCTGTAAAAAACGCACCCATTTAAAAATTTGTCTTTTAAACTAAAATTAGTCCGAAGTTTTTTCCTTCGGACTAATTCCCTCTTATTTGAATGTACATGTCCAGCACGGATAATTTAATAGAAAATATTAACATTCTTTTCAATTTCATTCGCCAAAATTTCTAGCCAAATTGGCTTATGTAACTACTATTAATAAATAAACAAATTTAAGTCAAAACAGGAAATAATTGTTAAATCAAATGATCTGTAGCATTATAATTACATCAAAATACTATTTAAGAATGTGCTAAATTCATATATAATTTCTTCGTAACTGACACTGACGTGTGAAACGAAGGAAAAAACAAGAGAAGACAATTAATGTAATGGCATTTAATATGTGTTAAACAATTATAGTCCATTTTTCTGCAAAATATTTTCATACTAAAAGCACTATCGTAGAAATATTTCTAGACCCATGTCAACAGGCTAGGCAAAGTTTACAGCCTAGCCATCTACCTAGGTCATCCTAGGATAGACACATCCATCATGTACACATCTAGTTAGGAATCTAGGCCTACTTAGGTATATTGCATATTTTCTTCTACATTTCATCGTTATTTAAAATTTGATCATGGTTTGATTTTTCAAGTTTCAAAAAAACTGTGTGTTTTTTTGACACAAGTCAGCTGTATGGTTAATTTCGTCAGGTTGGTATTCTTAATACAGAAGGTAAATAACAAAGGACTGAATGGTTTTTAATCAAGAATTTATTTATACTTCTATAATTTGAAAACCATTCGGGCATTGGGACCAAGGTTTCAGATCTCGGAAATCTCGGCCGAGATCTCGGCCGAGATCTCGGCCGAGATCTCGTTTTCGAGATCAAGCGATTCGAAACAGCGAAACCCCCACATATCTCGTTGAAGTGAAATCTCGGCCGAGATTTGCAAATCTCGGACGAAATCTCGGACGAGATTCATTTTCGAGATTTCGGCCGAAATCGGTATATTTTAATTTTTAGTATTATATTGAGTTGGGCCTAATATGTGTAACTTATAATGAGGGCCCGTTATGTGTAATTTCAATATGAAAAGACCAAAGCCCTACTACTCAATTCATTTACGTCATTTATTTTTATCTGTTCTCAGGTTAGGGTTTTCTTCATCGGGAAAGCATTCTACGCGAAGCTGCTTCTTTCTCATGCTTCTTCTTCAAAATTCAGAATTCAGTAAGTATTTATTTTCAGATCTTACTATTTTGCCTAAACCCTAAATTCCCAATTCTCAAATTCTGTTTGCTTCTATTTCTCTTCCATCTATTTTGCTGTTTTTTTTTAATTCTTCTATTATTCTTGACTCTTCCATGTTCGTATCTATTCTTTGCAAAACAAAATTCAATTGAAAACAAAAATCAATTTTGTAGGCTGTAGTAGAACTTTTGCTTTCAGTTTGAGTAGAATATTACAATAATTAGTAACTTACTATAGCAGAACTCTTTCTTTCATCCATTTTACTTGTTATTGAAGGTTTGGAAATGACTTAATTTGCTATAATTTTTGATATAAGTTAAATGACATTATAGCAGGTCTATTATATTGTGACTTCTAGTTGATATTTACTTATTATCCAATTGTGACTTCCTAATATTTGCTTTTGGATAGTACTGTCATATAGTTATTAAGCTGCTAGGTTGTTGCAGAAAGTTTAAATGCTCTATTCTCCCCAATCTAGTGTGTTATTGACCTTAACATTTTCCTGCATTACTGTGAACACACTTCCATATAATACAACATACAATATTTGAATACACTAAGAAGAAATGAATAAATTATAAAACAAATATTGTATTTTGATAGGGAACATACAATATTTGGAAGTGAAGAATAGACTGACTTTTGCAGAAAAAAATAGTTGCTTTTGTGATAAAAATATAAATAGTGGAAAATTTTGATGTTATTTTGGTTGACTAATGACTATCCTTTTGTATATTTGGATCCTGGGGCTTATCTGATTAACTTATTTATAAATCTTCTGCCATATTAGACACTTTGTTTTAATTTATGGTTATTTATTTATTCCGTATGTATTAATGTATATGATATTATCAACTCATATTCCTATAATTATTTGTTTAATGTGTAGGCGAGCCAGCTAAAGATTTGAACAAATGAAAGTGAGGTGCTTATGCGATGGTATGTTTCAAGTTCTGTTCATCTAATTGTGATATTATGCATTATTTTCCAAAATTCTCATTATTTATTACCATTTATAGCGTGGGTGGATTTTTAAGTTGCAAATCATTGGAAACATGCATTCTCTCATTGGAAACCAAGCAGGTTAGTTTATTTTTGTAGTTTATATTTATAACTTTAGTTGCATACTTAAATGTGGAAAATTCAAAATATCTTATAGTCCGAGATCATTCCGAGATGTATTTTAAGGTCCGAGATATAATTCCGAGATGAACACCGATATACATTTATCTCGTCCGAGATCTCACCCGATACGAGATTGGATCCTAAAAAATTTCCGAACGAAACGTGACCGAAACCCGAGATTTAAAACCTTGATTGGGACACATGTTTATGTTGCAACAGAGTCAAATGTAGATTTATGCAACATAATTTGGCAACTTTATGTCTTCGTTATAGAGTCGCAATAATTTCTGTAGAATATTTTTTTCTTTTTCGAATTAGAGTTAATGAGAATTGTGGTGTATATATATGGTATTAATAAAGAAATATCCAAAAAGATGTGTTTTCAAGACAAGAAAAAATCAAGTATATTTTCTGGTGTATTTAGCACAACTCTATAAAAATTGCAGTTTGGGCTGTTAAATTTTATGTTGAAACCATTTATCTTTCACGTTGGGAGGAAGAACCTCTGTATCATTTATTATTGTCTTTCACATCCATGTCATTTGCATGATTTATTTACTTCTTATTTAAGAACTATCTATCATTTGTACTAATCATTCTGTTTTCATGCATGAAGCATGTGCAATTATATCTCATTTCTGTATCAATCTTCTTTGATAATTTATGAATTTCTTTCATCGCATAATTCGATCAAAATATCTGACCTGTCACGAAAAATTTCGTTGCAAAGCCGTCCACGAATAAGCGTACAATATTGTGAATGAGTGTACTATAATCATAGCACCTAGATTATCCATAACCTGTATCTAGTGTTATGAACAATCTATTAGCAAAATAATATGTTACTTAGACCAATATACCACATAACATATTTTTATCAACCAAACTTCTGTCTGTTACCAACAAATATATAGCTGGGTGTGAATGATGATGATAACGCACGCCATCATGCTTCATAACCCAAAAAACGCTCTTACAATAAAGCTATAAACATTCCACTGCTAAGTTTAAAAACCTTCATATCTAAGAAGCAAATATAGCATATCATCATAAAGTCATAAAATCAACAATAACTTTTTCTTTACCAAATTATTGAGCTGAGCTGCCCGATCCAACAACAATCGAATTTCTATGAACAACCCTCCCAATTCCAGCACCACCCAATCCATTCACTCCTCCAATCAAATCTCTCAACCCAGAATTTCCCTCTCCCTTAACTTTACTTTCATTCTCTTCATCTTGTTTCTTCTTCTCCACAACCTTTTCGAAGTAGTTCCCATAAACATATTCCGCGTTATAGCCATCATCCTCGTCAAAGAACATTACATGCCCATGCCATTCCCAAACCCTATATTCCGACCCTTTCTCCTCGTGCACTCCAACGCAAATATTATGCTCCAATACCGAAACCGAGAGACCAGAGTTAGGTTTCAGTGTTTCGTACCCTTTTCCCGAGTTCACTATTTTGATAATCTCCTTTTCGAGCTTGGATTCTTCTTTAGCAATCAGCTTTCGGTGTTTTTCTTCTGTGGTGGTATCAAGATCAGTTGAATCGTCATCTTCATCGGAGTCCGAGTTGAGAAGGAAGTCGTCGAGGTTTTGGGAAAGGTCAAGGCGGGATAAAAGGGATTGGATAATAAGATGATCAGATGTGGAGGCGGCATGGGAAGAGAGGAAGTTGTTTAGGGACGACATTTTGATAGGAGCTGGGATTAGGGTTTTAGAGGTAGAGGGTTGGGGAGTAATTTGATAGGCAAGCGTGAAATTATATGGGTGACAGAGCGAGTTGGATCGGTTATGTAGATTTGGGTTATTTTACCATACCATGACATGTTTTCTGGATCGGTTAGAGCATTCCCAACCTTAAGAGACGGCCGCCTGCATTTTGAGTTGTCTTGTTTGGCTGGGTAATTTATTAGAGTTTGCTAGACGGACTCGATAATCAAAATATATCTTAAATTCATCTGTATACGTTCAATTTTCCATATAATCAAACTAAATACTATTTTCAAAAAATTTAACAACAAAATCAATGTTTAAATTTTGCTTTTTTTTTCAACAAATTACTTAAGTCATGCCGTTCTCCACAAAATCAAAATGTCTATGTCCAATAAAATTCGAATCATTACCAACATTCGAATTGTTTCCAAAGCACCTCATTCAACAAATTTATAACTATAAGCCAAACTAGATTTACAACAATTGAAATTTGACATAAAATCTGATTAATCAATTTGGAGAAAATGGTTGGGAAAACCAAAAATCACAATTCGAGGGGCAACAAAATTGCCGAAGAAGATGTTTATGTTGTGAAATCCGGATCACGAATCATAAGGAAAACAAATGCAAATCACAGATGTAGAATACAAAATAAAAGCAGTAAAGGAAAGAAAACAACAAGATTTTTATACTGGCTCGGAGTTACCCTATATCCAATAACATACAACTCTGAGTTAATATGGATTTCTTTTCAGATAATATCAAAATTACAATTCTCGATTTCACAGGCTATGAGGTCCACCCCTCCTGTTTCCGAGTACAGTGAGACTCAATTGATTTCCAGGCTACAATCACACTTAATTGATTTGCGGGCTACAATCATACACGTTTGATTTGGACGGGTTACAACCACACTTTTTCAGTATCAACATTGGAAGAGAGATTTGATAGAACTTCGATCTTGCGATCTTTAATTAGAGAAACTTCCATAACTCTGAATAGCACTTGATTCTATGAGAGAGAATGATAGAGAATCACACTAGAATTGAATTGGTTTAATTCTCATTGAAATTTAGCAGAGTTTGATTATAAAAACTTGAATTAAAGTGTAATAATGGAAAGGAGAAACGAAAAGAAGAAGATGATTAAAATTTGTTAAATTTTTTGAAATTAGATGGTATTTATAGTGGAAAAACAACCATGTCTCTTCAGGAAAAGATTTAAACAAATAAACACAACTTTTGACCATTTTTTTTTTTTTTTGAAAACAATGTAAATGATGTTGAAATAAATCAAGGTAATTCTGGAGTTTTAAACATACTATTATTCTATGTAATAAAATAGTATAATAGAGTAAAACATATAAGTTCAAAACGTATAATTATAGTATATAATTGATTATTTAAAACTTATATAAATCTATAAATATAACTATATAGGAAATGTTTTAAAACTAAAGATATATAAAACTATAATTATGAATATAAGGAAATCAAAACTTAAGTAAAAAAACTAAATTATAAATAAGCAAATCTAAAATATTTAAATTAGTTAAAACTAAAATATAAGTAATCAAATCTAAAAAATATTAAATTAGGAGTTCGATTTAAAATCTAAGAAATAAATTTAAATATTAAAAGGTATATATTTTTAAATAGGAAGTAATTTTGAAATCAATAAGAATAAGAAAATTATAAGATAAAAGTGATAAGAGATTTGAAATAGAGATTCGGTGTTATTACGGAGTTTTAACAAAAATTCTAAACTCTATAACTTATCCTGTTTTCTTGAACTCTCGTTACTTATGAGTCTTCAATCTTAAACTCTTCTTCTTTGTAATATACAACCTTGAATCTTTAAAATGTACAGTCTTCTATAATCAATAACTGTATATAATTCCTATATATATAATAGTATTAGTATACATTTTATAACAATAGTAGTTAAAACAAGGTTGTTGTCATCAAAATCATCATCACCATCATCTTTGTCCCTAATAATCTTCTTTTATGATGACAACTTTTGTTTATAAAATATAATTACCTGATATCTTGATATTTCACTTACTCCCCCTATCTCAAATAACTTCTTCTGAACTACTAACTCCCTCTTAATCTAAGCCCTAATTTATATTTGTCCCCATTTGTCAACAACAAAAACTTAACCCTAAGTTTAATCTATAATACCCCCATTAAACTAATACAAAACTTAACCTAGACTAAGGAATAACTCAAATACCCCTAAAACTATGGTATCACTAATGACAAGTGTTAATAATATCATGATTAAATCAAGATAATATAATTAAACTAAAGTTTATTATAATGTTACTATACATATGATACTAAACAACGAGTATGTAATTATACAATTAAATATTTAAATTATACAACGAATATTTTCGAATACGCCTAATCTATCTAATGAGTGTTTTTAGCGATATGTGATTTATTTATTTTGAAAGCAAAAATGTGTGGTCTTCTAAAATGAAGAGATCATACACACACACACATACACACACACACACACACACACACACACACACACACACACACATATATATATATATATATATATATATATATATATAGTCTGCAAAAACTGCCTACATGCCTGACGGGTAACCAAAAAAAAACTACTCGAGATATGACTATATGTATGTATAGAATGGTAAATAGATGAGCTCCGGATAAACCATCGCCTATCATACTTCAAAATCGAGTTCCGACATGGCCACCACTCGATAGTGAAGTATATTTACTCCTACACAACACACTAGTCTCTCCAAACTAAAATATACAAATACATGTGATTAGAACATCTCAAAAATACTCTCCAGATCTGCACTCTAATAAGCTTGTTAGCATATATCAACTACACTCCAAATCAGCTCTCCAATAAGCTCCTCAGCTTAAATCAACTACCTGTGACCTGAAAGAGACTAGCCAACCATAAGCTACCATCGCGCGCGCGCACACACACACACACACATATCTGTATGTGTGTGTGTGTGTGTGTGTGTATATGTATATATATATATATCCATATATATGTGAAAATGAAAAAAAAAACATATCAAAAAAGGAGTCAAGTAAAAAACTCATTAAATCAGATATCAATAACAAACGCAAATTCTATTATGACTAAAATACTTATTTATCCAAAAAAACAAACTCAAATTAATTCTAACCTTAACCAGATATCTCTCAAATATAGTATCCCTATATATAACTTATAGTGAGGGTTAGACATCCAGTCTAGACTAAAAGTAACGACCCTGATGATTAATTTATCAATAGAAACAAAATTAGATTGAATCATTCTCTGATTTCTTTCAAACCAAATAAACCAACTAATAATAGTAACTAAAGAATCTAGCCCATATATATGTTTGAAATTAAAATCAAATCTTAAACAATTCCAATAATAATTACAGTTTCTAAAATTATTGAAACGGTTAAAAACAAAAATTCTTAAAACCATATTTAAAATATAATAGGTTACAAGAGAAAAATAAATGATCAACACTCTCATCCAATATACTACAGAAACAACAATTTACATCAAGAATAATATTTTTCTTCTTTAATTACTCAACCTTATTAAGTTTCTAATGAATAATCAACCACATAAGAAATTTTGCTTCACGCGGAGAATTAGCCTTCCATAAAAACTTAAATATTAACATAGAAATACTTGAAAAATTAAGAAACTTATACATATATTTAGAAGTATATTGTAAACTCTTATTTAGACCCCAATAAATGTTATCACTATTATTATCCAAATGATACATAGACAACTTTGCACGTAGTAAGGCAAATTGCCTAAACACTGACCCTTCTAAAATATTTTCAAATGTAAATTCCAACGGGGGATCTAAACTATCTCTATAAACTTCATTAACCAAAGCATTCTTAAAGCTACAATTCTCAAAAATTTCTCTAAATTCTATTTTAAGGGGCACTTGAGAAATCCAAGAATCATGCCAAAAAAAATGTAATATTTCCCGAATGGATAGTCAACTTGCAACCGAAATTAAAATAATCAAAACATTTCAATACAGAATCCAAAAATAAGATAATTTATTATTCCAACTAAAACTAGAATCAACTATAAATTTGCCCCCAGCATAATAAAATTTAGATGCTTCCAAGTAGCCGATACTTCTAAATTCCTAAAATTCCATAACCATTTGGCTAACAAAGAAGAGTTAAAATTATATAAATTGGTGATCCCTAGACCCCCATCCTTCTTGGATCTACAACATACTTCCCAATTAACTAAACATTTGTAACCTCTACAAATGTTATCTCCACTCCAAAGAAAATTATGCCTGATTTTGTTAATTTTTCTCAGTTACCTAATGAGGAAATCGACGAATGGCCATCCAATATGTAGGAATAACAGACAACACAGAGTTGACAAGAACTAATCTACCCGCTCTTGATAAAAAATTGCTATTCCAACTAGATAATCTATTATTAATCTTATCAATAATAAATATCCAATCTTCATGTTTAAGTTTTGAAGGTCTAATTTTAAAACCCAAATAATCAAAAAGAAATTTCATAGTAGAACAGTTTAAGGTGTCAGCAATTTGATTCTCGACATTGTCAAAATTATTAAGAATCATAATCGAACTCTTATCAAAATTAATTCTGAGACCAGATAGCATCTCAAAACAATAAAGAATAAACTTTAAAGCTATAATATGTTTGGGTAAGTGGGAGGAAAATAATAATGTATCATCTGCAAATTGAAGTATTGATAATTCATTGTTAAAATCCTTACTACCTACAAATCCTAAAACACTTATCCTCACTGCTCTCTTGATAATTTTAGTGAAAACATCAACAGCGAGATTAAACAGAAGAGGCGATAGAGGATCACCTTGTCTAAGGCCCCTTTTAGATTGAATTTTCTTACCAATAACCCTATTGACTACAATACTGGAACAACCAGATTTGAGAAAAATCATGATCCAATTGATCTATCTAATACTAAAGTCCCTACCTAAAAATAACTCGCAAATAAAATCCTAGTCAACTGAATCGAAAGCCTTTTCAAAATCGATTTTCAATATAGCACAAGAAAATTATTTTTATAATAACTATTTATATATTCTTGAACAATGGCCACCCCATCAACTATGTTCTTGCCTTTTATAAAAGCAATTTGGGAACAATTAATTAGATCATTCATCTTAATGCTAAGCCCAGAAGCTAGGACTTTAGTAATAATTTTAATAGAACAGTTGATTAAGGATATAGGCCTAAAATCCTTTAAAGTATTGGCTCCTAATTTATTATGAATAATCATAACATTAGCAAAGTTAAAACTACCTAACTATAAATTCCCATTACAAAAATCATTAAATAAGTTAACAATATCAAATTTCAAGACATCCCAAAATTGTTTAGAAAAAAGAAAAGAAAAACCATCTGGACCAGGAGCTTCGTCACTAGGCATATCATTAATAGCCTTCCAAATCTCCTGCTCTGAGAAAGGATTATCCAAATCTTCTAAATCAATCTTATAATAAGAAGGATAAATGTCATTCCATCAAACATTGATCCTCCTCTTAATCTTAGATCGAAAAATCAGTTTATAATAACTAGTAAAAGCCTCATTTAAATCTTTATGAACAAACAATTCAACATCATTAACAAAAATAGAAGGAATCAAATTATTACGTCTTCTCTTATTAGCCACAGTATGAAAAAAAATCGTATTATTATTGTAACACCCTGCATTTTTAACTTAAAATAATAAAATAAGAATAACTTAATTTAATATTCTGAATTAAGTAAAACGGACAGAGCCATTGCGTCCGTTTCGAAATTCTGGTCAAGATAGACACCTGGATTGCGTAAATCAGGCACCGTATGAAGAAGTTATTAAGGTTTGAAGTTTGCATACGTGTAGGAAGAGTACATATATTAGGTTCAGAAATTCAAAAAAAGGTTCAGAAATTCAAAAATCGGTTCAAAATTCGAATTTTGGGAAGATGGCAGATTTCCCGCCCAGGGGTGTCGACCCCTAGGTCGACCCTAGGGCTGTATATTGGATAGGACGGTCCGTTGTCCA
Organism: Allium sativum; assembly: GCA_030737875.1. Classification (NCBI taxonomy): domain Eukaryota; kingdom Viridiplantae; phylum Streptophyta; class Magnoliopsida; order Asparagales; family Amaryllidaceae; genus Allium; species Allium sativum. The sequence goes on along the minus strand of CM060922.1, from coordinate 267,383,596 downwards.
GCTCGGTCCGAGGCTATCTGGTGTCCGGTACGTGTCTGTACGATAATCTTATGAGACAAAGCTTGAACACACTAGTGTTTGATTCGATAAAAAATGTTCGATGTTTTTCTATTATCCAAGGCAATATCGGACAGGACATTCCATTGTCCAGCTCGATCCGAGACTGTATGGTGTCTGGTCCGTGTCCGTCTGAATCAGTTATAGGACAGAGCTTGGACACACCTCCGTCCAGTCTGGCCCGACCCGTTTACACCCTTAGTCGGCCCCCTCAAGGACGGTCGATCCTGTTGCGGCAGATTTTGGTAGATTAGGATTTTTTGATACGTGGATGTTTCTGATGGTTTTTAATCAAATATGAGGGTCCTGGTTTCTCTGATACACATGTAAATAAGTCTGTGTTGCTAACCCTAAACCTCGTAGTTTTGAGGCTACGTTGAAGCTCTACCATTACTCTCTCTCCCTCTCCTCAAATCTATTCGGAAAATTTAGATTATTAATAAGAAGATTTTAAATTCAAGATTTGGAGGAGATAATTGACGTTAATAAAAGATTACTTAGTATCATGAAAAGCAAGGCAAACTTCTAGATCCAGTCTATTCAAATTCCTCCTGTTTCTTTCCCTTCTCTTTTAATGAAAATAATCAATCCATGGTCATTAGGTTTTGAATCGGATTAAGGGAAAAACCATGGATGCTAAAACTGGATCAGATCCAGAATTGGGAAAGCGTACGAGGTGAGTGGATTTAAGCTATAGCATTTTAGATAATAATATGTTATCATTTAAAACATTCCCCGTTATTATATGTGAATTTGCCAGAATAATTGAGAATTACTATTATAACAAGTTGAGATATTAATATGAATGTTTTCCCAAAATTCATATGTTGAATCAGTTACAGCGTTAAAATGTTTACATGATGAAAACAAACTTGTTAGAATATGGTTAATGACTACTACTGTTGTGATTACATGATTCGCTTGTATTTGAATTGTTAGATGTAGAATTGAGAAAATGACATGTTAACTGGCCACATTTATATACACGAATCCTCACTTGTATGAATTGGAATAGTTATGTGATTAAATGGTTTCATGTTAGCTTAAAATTGAATACATGAATATGGGGATTTTGGCATGACTTGAATAATGTATATATATGAATTTGGACATATAATCCATTATAAATATAATTAGGGGAAAAAGGGGCATGAAAACCTATAACGGCATAGGAATGGTTGGTTAATACTGAAGATGCTTAAAATTTACTGTAATAAGAAACTGTAACCGCGCTTAGACACGAGGTTAGATTACACTTGTGGTAGAAGTCTGCCCGGACCCACCTGGCGTATCCAGCATCCACAAGTGGTAAATCTAATATGAGGGGTCTAAGTGCATAAATAAAAATATGTAATGGTGCTAAGACACGAGGTTAAGTCAACTTGTGGTATAAGTCTGCCCGGACCCGCCCGACAAATCCAACGTCCACAAGTGTAGGCTTAATGTGAGAGGTCTAGTACATATATATATATATATATATATAACAAGATATGAATAAATGGCAATGATGGTAATTAAATGTCTAACCTAGAAAATAAGAAAGGAAGGGATGTAATGGACTGAGTTAGTGTGAAGCGAAGGAAAAGTGATATATTTCCTATATGTCATATTTCTGAGAACGTGGTTGCAAGTAAGCCACAGTGAATAAATTAAGAAAGAGGAAAGAAATTACTTTCCACCATGAATTTAGATGGGAATATGTTATGAAAATTTATCACTGATTCCTTCTATAAATCAAACTGATAAGGTGCATGAAGTGTTTTTCTTTATAAAATAAGGAACAGATATTACAGTGAATGAATAATAATGGATTACAACAGTAAATGTTTTAAATGGGGAATGATAATAACCTATTATAAATAAATAACATTAACGAAAATGTTGTATAATAGGTAGACTTGTCCAAGAGACAAGTGAAAATTATAACTTAGGTTATAATAAACTAGTAAGGAAATGCGATAATTAGTGAAATGAGATAAGGGACACTTAATTGTAAATTATTTAATCAGTAAAAGGGGGAAAACCTAAAACCAATTGATAAAAGGGGGAAAATTTGTGAAATATAAGAAGTTGTACTTAATTATAAATTAAGTAATCTGTAAACTTGGAAGTTTGAGATCCGCTAATAAGAATAACATGTTTAGACTTGTCTTAGGGACAAGAGGAAATTATAACGTAGGTTATAATAAATGGGTAGAGAAACTTATTAATGGACCTTAGTTAAGAGAACTAAGTTAATAAGTAAACAACGATAAGTTGTAGTGACGGTGTAAATTGAATTTATGATTAAATGAGAAAAGAACGAGGAAAACTTATGGAATGAAATAAGTTATATTTAATCATAAATGGTAAGTGACACATTAACTTGAAAACATGTGAGTTGAGATATACTTAATAACATATTAAGTAGGACATGTTATTTTAACCTTGAAATTAAACAAGAATATGAAAGAGATTGTGGATTACAGACCTTGTACCATAATCTAGAGAATAACATGTTGTGGGCTTACTAATAAACTTAAATGGGTTAAGTTATATAATTGAAATTAATAAGCAAGAGGAACTTGGTAACTTGATTAAGAATTCAATATGAATGGGAATAACCAAGTTAAATGGAAACCTGATGAGGTAAGACAAGCGCGTAAAAGAATGTTTAGACATAGGGTCTAACGACATATTAAAGTGAGGCACTTGGACCATTCCGCACGTTTGAGGGTGAATACCTCAACGGGGTAGATCATCATGGTGTTATAAGGCATGAGGGGAGCGCACATTTATTTGATTATTCTGTCGGGTCCGAAGGACTGGAAGGGGAAGCACGTGGCTTCCTGTGATACGTAAGGTACTCCCAGTAGTCCTCTGTGCGGTGGCAGATGTTTAGGCTGTGCTCGCAGGGGTTGGGTCTGCACGTAACTACTATGTGGGTTGGCCTTGACTTCAAAAGTAGCTATGCAGTCAGAATGCTGTGACGCGGTGACATCAGGGTTATTCGGCGGTCGCCTTAACGGGGAGGCGAAGGGTCACGACCAATAAGGACAGTAGATCGTCGAATACCCGTCATCGACAGCCAGTGGGATGCGAAAATACTAGAGCTAAAACTAAAAGACCATTCACCTTTCACTATCGAGGTACGGTGGTTGAGGGAAGACGCCAAATGGATGTTTAGATTGTTTTTCTTAGGGGTGATCATTTAGCTCTTGTAGTCTTTACTAGTTGAGGGAGGGGCCGAGGTGGGGCCATAGCCATCGTGAAAACAGACCTTAGGAATATCTGTATATGGAGGCTCTTAAGTACGAACCTGTACAGATATGGAAAAGCTCCCGACCGAGTTTCATGATTCTTGTATCGCCTTGCCACAGGACCAGTGCACATTAGAGGACGTGCGGTTATGACATCGAGCTACAATTGACGATACGTATGTGGGACAGTCTAGATACATGCATGTTGGCTCTGGGTGGTGTATCGTAGACTTGAGGGCATTACTCTAGTATGGATTCCGATTCGATCGAAGGTGGCAGTCCGTACGCTTATGATAGATATATGGGGAATGTAACATTATTATATAGAGATTCGTACGTCACTACGGCGTAGGATGAGGGACTGCATATATTTCGTTGGTGTTACGGTGGAGACCGTGCGAGTGGGGTACCATGGGGTGTATCTTAATATTGGGGGTAACTACATATATACTGTATTAGGTTAATAAACTGGGAAGTAAATGGGTGCGACGTGTGTATAAGCCTTGAGTGATGTTAACCCAAGTAACCTAATAAATAAGAAAATATGATTAAACGTTATATGTAGTGTTATCCAAAGTGTATAATTTAAATCCAATCACCAGAACTTGTGTTCTGACTCCCTCCTCATAATATACTCGCAGGTTAGATTTGTGGCAGAGACATGATAGCCTTGGATACTGGTTAGGAAGTATTATTAATACGGTAAGGCTATACTTTGAGTATATTATATTTCACCCATTCCGCTGTGAGATGTTTTCTAAGCTCTGACATATTTTATGTCTTTGTCTTTTCTGTAAGATACCAGAGCAAACCAATCCAAGTTTCGATAGATTGGAATTTTGAAAGAAAAAAATTGGTCTATCGGAATTCGGGTCATTACATCTGGTATCAGAGCTTAGGTTTAGGATTCCTGTATAAATAGTGAGTGAACATATTTGTATTTTTAAGAATATAAATATATTATATATATACCTAGATCCATAGAGGAACCCACTAAATAGAAAGAGTATAACATGGAAAGAAATGGGATGTTTGTTTTGTACACTGAAGGAATGAATAAGGAAATATGAGACCCTTAGGTAATTTGGGTGGAGAGTGTACAATGTACTTTCTATAGAAGGAAAGTAAATCCCATATGATTAGTATTTTGGGTTAGTGGGCTTGAAAACCTTATAAATTGGAAAAGGTTGAAAGAGAAAATGGATTAGAATATATATAGTTGAGAGAATTGACCTTTGGGAGTGTCTAGGAAAGCCTAGAAAACTGGAAACCCACTTTGAGTCCAACCCCATTGTTAACCTTTAAGAACTTGAAATTGTAAAAGTTTTGGGAAAATGGTTTATGGTGTTTTCAAGTTTTAATCTTAAAAATTATAATTTTAAAATATGTAAAGAAGTACACATATTGGGTTTTAAAGTAAAATTCTCTCAATAAAAGGTGCATATTATAGAGCATGTATAACTCGCTAGTTTTTCTTGTTATATTTCATACAAGAATTTTTAATCAAGAAAGTATTGAAGTCTCTATTCCTTTGACAATTATTTTTGATAATTGTTTCAAAGAGAATTTTGTTGGGTGGACAAAATAAGTGTAGAATAGAGTAGATTTTTGCATCTTGTAATAAGAGATTGAACTGACCTTATAAGTAAGAACAAGTCATAAACCCGATTGAAAAATAGTTGTCCTTATCTACTCCATTTTTTGTGATTTGAAAAAAAAAATTGATTTACATTTTTTTATGACATGTTTTATGGTTTGGCAAAAGTAAGTTTTCATGAGGAAAATAAGGTTTTGACATTTTTAAATTTTTGGAAGAAAGTTTAATGAAAAGGCCAAACCATGTTTTTTAAGTATGGAGTAGGTAAGGATTAATGTTTAGGAAAAGCGGGAAAAGTTTTGAGGCTATAAAGTAAATAGCGAGAATTATCTTGGAATAATAGCGAGTTCCCGTAGAATGCGTAAGCATTGAAAAGCCTAGGGTGCTGCTTGAAATAATAATGGGTACACAGCTAGGACTAGTGGTGACTACTATGTAGTAAAAAGGGCAAGTAAGTGTTTAGCCCTGTTGCTAATTTTCAAGTTAGGGGTGGTTAGGGTGACACCTAAACCTATCGTGGATCCCATAATTTGGACTTTTCTGTTTGAGGGGGACATTGTCTCGAGATTCTTGGCCCTTAGTAGTAGCTGTGTAGGGTATCTGTTCTCATATTTTGGTTGAAAGACTAGAAAGCTTATTTGAAAAGTAAACTTAGATCATATGATTAAATAAGCTAAAATAATGGTACAACTGAAAAGGAAACAGAAAATTCAGTAAAGCAACAAACATGACAGTTAATGGAAAATTATGAGAAAAGATGGATAAGAACAAAAATTTCCAAGATAAGCAGAAAAGAAAATCAGTAACAAAGAAAAAAATTCTTATGTAGGCTGTGCTTGGATAGGAAAATAAGGAATCTTTATAAAAGAAAAACGGAAGATGCGAAATTTTCCATTTTCCACTTTTTTATAACATAAGTAGTCGAATTTAGAAAATTGGATTTTTCAGAAATTCGAAAAATAAAGTTGGTTGGTAGGATTATGGATACAACAATTGGATAAACTACGCTCTTACTCAGTAAGAGTGTGGGAAAATTTGGATGAAAAAGCATTTTGATTTTCAAAATATTGCATTCATGTAGAACTGCCAGTATATTTAGAATGTGAGCATCATATTTTAAAAAGGATTTTTGAGAAATTTGCATTGTATTTCACTTTGCACAAGTGCACGATGTTTGCAAAAATTGGATGCACACATGATGGAAGTATATTATGTGAGGGGTTAATTGATTTTACCCTTATTAAATTTCGGGGATGAAATTTCCTAAGGGTGGGAGAATGTAACACCCCGCATTTTTAACTTAAGATAATAAAATAAGAATAACTTAATTTAATATTCAGAATAAAGTAAAACGGACTGCGCCATTGCGTCCGTCTCGAAATTCTGATCAAGATAGACACCTGATTTGCGTAAATCAGATACCGTATGAAGAAGTTATTAAGGTTTGAAGTTTGTACACGTGTAGGAAGAATATTTATATATATACATACATATACATACATACATACATACATATATATATATATATATATATATATATGGTTCAGGGATTCAAAGACAGGTTCATAAATTCAAAAATCGGTTCGAAATTCAAAATTTGGGAAGGCGGCGGATTTCCCGCCCAGGGGTGTCGATCCCCTAAGAGGGGTGTCGACTCCTAGGTCGACCCCCTAAGGGGTGGGTCGAACCATGGGCCGACCCCCCTGCGGTAGATTTTGGCAGATTAGGGTTTTTTGATACGTGGACGTTTCTGATGGTTTTTAATCAAATATGAAGGTCCTTGTTTCTCTGATACACCTATAAATAAGTCACTAGAGCTAACCCTAAACCTCATAATTCTGAGGCTACGCTGAAGCTCTGCCATTACTCTCTCTCCCTCTCCTCAAATCTATTCAGAAAATTTAGATTATTAATAAGACGATTTTAAATTCAAGATCTGGAGGAGATAATTGGCGTTAATAAAAGACTACTCAGAATCATGAAAAGCAAGGTAAACTTCTAGATCCAATCTATTAAAATTCTTCCTCTTTCTTTCCCTTCTCTTTTAATGAAAATAATCAATCCATGGTCATTAGGTTTTGAATCTGATTAAGGATAAAACCATGGGTGCTAAAACTGGATCAGATCCAGAATTGGGAAAGCGTACGAGGTGAGTGGATTTAAGCTACAACATTTTAGATAATAATATGTTATTGTTTAAAAAATTCCCCGTTATTATATGTGAATTTTCCAGAATAATTGAGAATTATTGTTATAACATGTCGAGATATTTGTATGAATGTTTTTGGAAAATTCATATGTTGAATCGGTTAAAGCGTTGAAATGTTTACATGATGAAAACAAACTTGTTAGAATATGGTTAATGGCTACTGTTGTTATTATTACATGATTCACTTGTGTTTGAATTGTTAGATGTAGAATTGAGAAAATGACATGTTAACTAGCCACATTTATATACATGAATCCTCACTTGTATGAATTGGAATAGTTATATGATTTAATGGTTTCATGTTAGCATAAAATTGAATACATGAATATGGGGATTTTGGCATAACTTGAATAATGTATATGAATACGAATTTGGGCATATAATTTATTATAAATATAATTAGGGAAAAAGACGCATGAAAACCTATAATGACATAGGAATGGTTGGTTAATACTGAAGATGCCTATACAGTAAATAAGAAACTGTAACCGCACTTAGACACGAGGTTAGTTTAAACTTGTGGTAGAAGTTTGCCCGGACCCGCCCGGCATATCCAACATCCACAAGTGGTAAATCTAATGTGAGGGGTCTAAGTGCATAAACAAAAACATGTAATGGTGCTAAGACACGAGGTTAAGTCAATTTGTGGTAGAAGTCTGTCCGGGCCCACCCGGCAAATCCAGCGTCCACAAGTGCAGGCTTAATGTGAGTGGTCTAGTGCATATATTTATATTTAACAAGATATGAATAAATGGAAATGATGGTAATTAAATGTCTAACTCAGAAAATAAGAAAGGAAGGGATGTAATGAATTGAGTTAGTGTGGTGCGAAGGAAAAGTGATGTATTTCCCTAAATGACCTATTTCTGAGAACGTGGTTGCAAGTAAGCCATAATGAATAAAGTAAGAAAGAGGAAAGAAATTACTTGCCACCACGAATTTAGATGGGAATACGTTATGAAAATGAATCACTGGTTCCTTCTATTAATCAAACTGATAAGGTGCATGAAGTATTTTCCTTAATAAAATAAGGAACAAATATTATAGTGAATGAAGAATAATGGATTGCAACAGTAAATCGTTTAAACGGGGAATGATAATGACCTATTATAAATAAATAACATTAATGAAAATGTTGTATAATAGGTAGACTTGTCCTAGGGACAAGTGAAGATTATAACTTTTATAATAGACTAGTAAGGAAATGGGATAACTGGTAAAATGAGATAAGGGATACCTAATTGTAAATTAAGTAATCAGTACAAGGGGAAAACCTGAAACCAGTTGAGAAAAGGGGGGAAATTTGTGAAATATAAGAAGTTGTACTTAATTATAAATTAAGTAGTCTGTAAACTTGGAAGTCTAAGATCCGCTAATAAGATTAACATGTTTAGACTTGTCCTAGGGACAAGAGGAAATTATAACATAGGTTATAATAAATGGGTAGAGAAACTTATTAATGGACCTTAGTTAAGAGAACAAAATTAATAAGTAAATGATGATAAGTTGTAGTAACGGTGTAAATTGAATTTATGATTAAATGAGAAAAGAACGAGGAAAACTTATGAAATGAAATAAGTTATATTTAATCATAAATGGTAAGTGACATTGTAATTAGAAAACATGTGAGTTGAGAAATACTTAATAACATATTAAGTAGGACATGTTATTGTTATCTTGAAATCAAACAAGAATATGAAAGGGATTGTGGATTACAAATCTTGGACCACAATCTAGAGAATAACATGTTGTGGGCTTTTTAATAAACTTAAATGAGTTAAGTTATATAACTGAAATTAATAAACAAGAGGAACTTGGTAACTTGATTAAGAATTCAACATGAATGGGAATAACCAAGTTAAATGGAAACCTAATGAGGTAAGGCAAGCGCGTAAAAGAATGTTTGGACATAGGGTCTAACAACATATTAAAGTGAGGCGTTTGGACCAGTCCGCACGTTTGAGGGTGAATAACTCAACGGGGTAGATCATCATGGTGTTATAAGGCATGTGAGGAGCGCACATTCATCTGATTATTCTGCCGGCTCCGAAGGACTAGAAAGGGAAGCACATGGCCTCCTGAGATATGTAAGGTGCTCCTAGTAGTCATCTGTGTGGTGGCAGATGTTTAGGTTGTACTCGCAGGGGTTGGGTCTGCGCGTAACTACTAGGTGGGTTGGCCTTGACTGCAAAAGTAGCTATGCAATTAGAATGCTGTGACGCAGTGACATCAGGGTGATTCGGCGGTCGCCTCAATGGGGAGGCGAAGGGTCACGACCAACAAGGATATTAGATCGTTGGATATCCGTCATCAGCAGCCAGTGGAAAGCCAAAAAAACTACAGCTAAAACCAAAAGACCATTCACCTTTCACTATTAAGGTACGGTAGTTGAGGGAAGACGCAAAATGGATGTTTAGATTGTTTTTCTTAGGGGTAGTCGTTTAGCTCGTGTAGTCTTTACTAGTTGAGGGAAGGACTGAGGTAGGGCCATAGCCACCGTGAAAACATACCCTAAGAATATCTGTATATAGAGGCTCTTAAATACGGGCCTGTACAGATATAGAAAAGCTCCCGAAGTTTCTTGTATCGCCCTGCCACAGGACTCGGTGCACATTAGAGGACGTGCGGTTATGGCATCGAGCTACAATTGACGATACATATGTGGAACAATCTAGATACATGCATGTCGGCTCTGGGTGGTGTATCGTAGACTTGAGGGCATTACTTTAGTATGGAATCTGATTTGATCAAAGGTGGCAGTCCATACGCTTACATAGCATAGTAATGATAGTATATGCGAAACATAATATTATTATATAGAGATCCGTATATCACTACGACATAGGATGAGGGACTGCATATATTTCGATGGTGTTATGGTGGAGACCGTGCGAGTGGGGTACCATGGGGGTGTACCTTAATATTAGGGGTAGCTACATATATAATGTACTAGGTTAATAAACTGGGAAGAAAATGGGTGCGATGTGTGTGTAAGCCTTGAGTGTTGTTAACCCAAGTAACCTAATAAATAAGAAAATATGATTGAACGGTATATGTAGTGTTATCTAAAGTGTATAATTTGAATCTAGTCACTGGAAGTTGTGTTTTGACCCCCTCCTCATAATATACTCGCTGGTTAGATTTGTGGCAGAGACACGATAGCCTTGGATACTGGTTAGGCAGTATTATTAATACGGTAAGGCTATACTTTGAGTATATTATATTTTATCCATTCCGTTGTGAGATGTTATATGAGCTCTGATATATTTTATGTCTCTGTCTTTTCTGCAGGATACCAGAGCAAACTAATCCGAGTTTCGATAGATTGGAATTTTGAAAGAAAAAAATTGGTTCGTCGGAATTCGGTTCATTACAGTTATCCCCTTCCTTAATCCACTGTACTCGATCCCTTTGCTTCCACACGACCTCCTCTTTTTCCAGTATCAACTTAAGATCATTCTTAAGGTTGCAAAGTTTATCCCTCTCATTGGAATTAAGAATCCTGGTCTCACTAATCTTATCTAAATCTAACATCTCACACATAATATTGTCTTTCCTTATTTTAACACTACCAAAAATATACTTATTCCAACGCTTAAGAAAAAAAACGAGTTTTCCTATCTTCGCGAAAAAAATCTTAGTGGAATTACCAAAATACATATTATTAAAACAAAATAAGGAATTCCATGTAACAGCAACTAAATTAGAAAAGATAAAATCTAACAGCCACATTTTTTCAAATTTGAAACTATTGCTATTGTATATATTTGATTCACAAGACAGTATGATAGGACAATGATCTGAATATGAGAAAGGCAAACCTTTTACTCTACAAAAAGAGAACTTATCTTCTACCTCATTACTAACAAAAAATCCGTCTAATAGAGCAAAAGATGGAATATCTCTCACATTAGACTATGTAAACGATCTATTATTAAGAGGAATTTCAATCAGATTATTTTCTAAAATGAAATCATTGAATTCCTCCATATCAGAGAAATCACCTTCTCGAGGTGATCTCTCCCCCCAAAACCTAGTGACATTGAAATTTTCCCCTCACAATTAGGGACAAGATTCCTAAAATATGTACATTCGTCCCACGAAAGCCTCCTCTCTATTTTTGTATGAGGTTAATAGACATTAGTAATACCCAAAATAGAATTGTCTATAAGGGAGGCTAATATGATGTGCAAAGAATACAATTTAGGAATTTCCTGAATGAGTGTAAATTGATTATCCCTCCAACCAATCATTATTCTCCCAGCACTACGAATGGCCAGAGGACAAGCCTAATTACGAAAGTGAGCCCCACCTAACCTCATATAAAATCATAGGTCGAGGTTCTCAATTTTTGTTTCCTGAAGTAATGCAATATCAATATGATTATCTTTAAAAAAAAAATCTAATTTTATCGCATTTTTTAGGTTCGTTAAGACCCCTAATGTTCCAGCTAACAAGTCTCAACATCTTAAAGAATTAACTCTCTCTAATTCACTACTTCTAATGAAATCTGCATCTAACTCAATGTTAGAAAAAATAAATGTTGTATCATCGGCTAGCTAATATAGCTGGCTAGTAGAAAGGCTACCCAAAGCAAATGGTGTATAGTCACTAACATAAACCGAAATCATACCTGAGCCAAAATTCGAATTGCTACTACTAGCATTCGAACTTGGGAACCTACCATAATAAGATGAGGCACTAGATCTATTCCTCGCACTGCGATGAACCAATCCAGTACTGGGAGTCTCTCTCTTACGTCTACCCCTCCTAGTCAGTGAAGTTGTCACATCACTAGCAGGAGATTGCTCTCTACTATCCGCTATCAAGCCAACTATAACCGAATCTCTTACCTGACTAAGAGGATCGATCACCAGCATAAATAACTCACTACTCGTCTGAAAAACACAAAAGCAAGTCCTCAACATCAAGGATGTGATCCTCAATCCCGACTGTCCTGAAAATAAAGTGCAACCAAATTATCAATCAATATCTTACACCCGCTAGGACCCAACACAGTATCACACTTCTCCCCATCCATCAGTGCAAATTGCGCTGGATACTCACCACCTTCACGCCCTTTTAAACTGCCAACAACAATACTGTCATATCCTCCATCAATACTACCCAAGTTACCCACCAAACTGACATCAGAGCTACCTAAGTCACTGTGACGGCTAATATCATGGATGTCACCAATTCTTGAATTCTCTGATCCAAAGTAATCCCACTTATTCATAGCCGACCAAAGTTTCAGCTACATATCAAGAATACTCCCTCTCCCCTTATCCGCATGAATTCCATTATTATGATTTGAATCCAGAAATTCCACATTTAAGGCCAAAGTCTTCCCCTGAGTTAAGCCACAGAACAGTGATTCCTCCCTGTACCCCAAACTAACCTTCCCCTTTTTATTTGTGATATTTATGACAGAAGCCTTATTAATCAATTCAATTTTTTCATTCCCTTCACGCTTTGACTCCCTGACCTTTTCATCCTTGAAACCATCCACCTTATTTACCTCCATCGGCACTGTCTTTGTTAAAGTAGCCTTCGAATAGCCACCCTTCTTATTAGTTGGTACAAAACATATTCGCTCCTGCTCTAATTAAAGTACTTTGCTCCAACCATACGAAGTAAAGCCAGTGTTCCCATAACCATTATCCTTTGCAATGTACTCACCTTCTCCATATTCCTCCAATAATCCAAAGCTGGCCGCTTGCCATTCAACACCATCCTCTTCGAATATAGTAGATTTAGCTAAAATAGGACAAAATCAACATGACTGTCTATATCAACGCTTTGCATATCCACCCAATCAATTCCAGACATCACTTTCTTTCCCATTCTATCACTAAAAAACTCATTACCCACACCATCAGTAAACAACAACAACTCATGATGATCTAGACAAACCTGAACGCATGGATCAAGTAACATTGAATCAACCTAATGTAAGACCATAAACCTCCCAGTAAGACCCGCCATTTCCTCTTCAAAAAACATAGAACCATCTTCAGCTTCATTATTCATCACAACCTCTTCTCACTAATTACAAGCGACTGATAATCAACAACCATCGGTTTAGTATTCACCACAGCACTCATAATATTGTCATCACCCCATTTTGAATTAATTTGAAAATTAGCAACAACTGGATTACAATTCACTGCAGTATTAATTGTATCAAAATGCAACAGAATTTCATTCAACAAAAATAAACCCTTCCTCTTGTTCATTGATATCGAATTAGAAAAAATCCTCCTTAATTTTAAGAAATTTAGACAAAACGATAAAGCATGTTCCTTCCTTTTAAGCGAACGCGGTAGAAAAAGGTAAAAATCAGATCTTGAATTACCTCGATCCCTCTTTCGCCACAGGGTACCATCCACTAGACCCTCGTTGTGCCAACCCATCAAAAGTAACAAATACACTCCATCGTCTTTCGTGAATTCTCCAATATAGAATCTTGATACGAAGATGAAAAGGGTGCAGCCGCCATGATTGGAAAATATTTTAGTTTAGCAATATGTGATTTATGTATTGGATAATTTGGATAATGGAGGGAAAATTCTCCATTTTGTTCAATTACATAACCATCCTTATCAAAACACACCTCGTCAACACATGTGACTAGATTTTTTCTTTCGCTTGATCGTATTGTTCTTCTTCTTCTTCTTCCTCTTCCTCTTCTTCTTCTTCTTCTACTTCTTCTTCTTCATCATCATCCATTGGGTTATGAATAAGGGTACTAGATGGATCATCTTCAATGATGATTGGATTAGAATGATTATCCATTAGGAATTTCTGGAGGTTCCTAATGATATTTCCTTGTTTCTTTTGTTCCCTAGCCGTTCAAAGTTGCATTTGTTGGATTTCAGCGAGCATTTGTAGAGAATACTTTAGAGATTCTTCCACTTTGATTACTCATGTAAGCTTAGTACGTTGAAATGGTTCTTAAGAGGACAAAGAAAAGGACAAAGTGTTGTTTTGGTTGGTATTGGATGAGGAGGCCATTAAATTTTAGTTTTTAGAAGTTTATTACAAAGAAGAATGAATGAAGAGACAATTTCTTTTGAAATAAGTGATTTAAATAAGTATTTAAACTGATTTTGGAGAGAATTTTAATTTTAAAATTTTACTGTTACATGTCGACATAGGGGCAATACATGTCGACATGTCTATGTTAATTTTGAAAATTTTCATTTTTCTTTATATTTTGATATATATGCTAATATATCTTAGTTATTATATTTCGGTTAATGAACAAATACTAAATTCTCTTCTTAATTTAGTAAACGTTGCTTCATTTAAATGTTTAGTTAAAATATCTACAAGTTGATTTTTAGTTTTGATGAATTATAGTGAAGTATTTTCTTTACTTACATTATCTCTGAGAAAATGATGTCTTACATCAGTGTGTTTTGTTCTAGCATGATGAGTAGGATTTTTAGATATATTTATTGCACTAACATTATCATAATAAACTGGTGATTTTGTTAAGTTTAATCCAAAATCTTTTAGGGTTTGTTGCATATCAATTACTTCAGAACAAGCTAAAGCAGCAGAGATATATTCCCAGAAAACTAGGGAATGCCCTAAAATGTGACAAGTTCACTTGTATTTTTTTCGGTCTGACTTACAACTAGCATAGTCAGCTTCACGGTATAAAATTAAATTAAATGAATCTTCTTTAGTATAAAATAATCCAAAATCTAATGTGTGTTTAACATATCTTAGAATATGTTTTACGGCTTTTAATTGATTTTCCTCAGGTTGAGATTGATATTTTGCGCAAAGACAAATACTATGCATTTTATCTGATCTATTCGCAGTTATATATAACAGTGAACTGTCGTACTCCTATACAGTTTTCTATCTACATCCTTTGATGAGTCTTCTTTTTTTAAAACTTCATTAATGGAATGGGTTTTCCTTTGGTATTAGTCATATTATATTTGTTGATTAAGTCTCTAGCATATTTTTCTTGATTAATAAAAATACCACTATTAATTGTTTTATTTGTAATCCTAAAAAAAATTGAGTTCTCCCATATGACTCATTTCAAATTCTTTTGTCATAACCTCGAAAAATTCTTGATTCATTTCATTATTTGTTGATCCAAAAATAATGTCAACTACATAGATGTGTACTAATTAAATGCCATTTTTATTCCTTTTAATAAAAATAGTATTATCTACTTACCAATTTCAAAATTTGATTGTAATAAATAGGATCTTGATTTATCGACCATGCTCTAGGAGCTTGTTTTAGACTATATAGAGATTTCTTTAATTTATAAACATGATTTGGAAAATTTTCATCTTCGAATAATGGGTCTTGTTCAACATAAACATCTTTTTTGACAAATCCATTTAAAAATGCACTTTTTACATCCATTTGAAATAATTTGAAATCATTGTAATTAGTGAAAGCAAGTATAATTATAATAGCTTCATGTTAACCGGTATTTTGGTTTGGTTACCAGAAGTATTCCAGGTCCACATGACTCAGCCCATCTCGTGGTTCAATGGCCCAAAAGTGTTGCCAACATCTTCAGGAATCAAGCTAAGATAGGGTCGCGTAAGAATGGTTGTTACGGCTCATCAAACTGCTCTCGAACAATACAAGTCATGAATCAAGTGAACACATCGAGCAAATCATGATTCTATCACCAGAAGACCCGAGTCGGGCCACTAACAGAATTTTGCATCCCTCGAATGCAAAATTCACCAACATCGAAGATCGCTCGCCCGACACTTGCCGATCACCTCCAAAAGCTGCGCAACACGCGCTGATCGATTTAAGAATCCAGCCTTGGCTCCACCATGCTTCACATCCCATGCCCGACACCCTCCTGTGCTTCGCATTATATGTCTCGCATCACCATGCTTCGCATCCCGTGACTCACATCCCCATGCTTCGCATCATGTGCCTCGCATCACCATACCTCACATCCTTTGCTCGACACCCTCCTATGCTTCGCATCACCATGCTGGATTACCCCATGCCACTCCTTCACCCCATACCACGCCTCCGTTTCACATCCCTACATGGGATGCGAAATTTCTCATCCCTCCTATGATGCGAAATCTCCTCCATTTCGCATCCATTCATGGGATGCGAAATTTCTCATCCCTCCTGAGATGCAAAATCCCTTAGCCCTCTTGGGATGCAAAATCGCCTCCATTTTGCATCCCTACATGGGATGTGAAATTTCGCATCCCTCCATAGGATGCGAAATTTTGCATCCCTTCTGAAACACGAAATCGCCTCTATTTCGTATCCTTACATGGGATGCAAAATCGTGTCCATTTCGCATCCCTCCATGAGATGTGAAATTTCGCATCCCCATGTGGCATCCCTCCAAGAAATGCAAAATTTCGTATTCCTATTGGGATGCGAAAAGTCACATCCCTGTTGGGATGCGGAAAGTCGCATCCCTACTGGGATGCGAAAAGTCACATCCCTCATTGGGATGCGAAATTTCACATCCCTATTGAGATGCGGAAATTTGCATCTCACACTGAGATGAAAAATTTCGCATTCCTCCTAGGATGAAAAATCTCACTCCTTTTTTCCCTTTTTCCATCCCTTTTTCCCTACTCCCATATCTCACCTACTCCACTTCCTATAAATACCCCCTACCTCTTTCTTCAATGGGGTTGACATTTGCTTGGCATTAGACCTTGAGAGGACCTTGGACACCATTAATGAAAGCATGGCCTTTGGGGAAGAAGACGATCTCAGAGCTCTGATTTTCCCTGTATACCCCGGACCTCGGAACCTCCCGAATCGCTTGGACCCCGGTACATCCTGACTCCCCCGGAACCTCCCGACTCCATCCGGATCTGGGAACCTGTAACGTCCCGTATTTTTACGGTCCAATAATTAATTAATTTAATTATTTAAATAGTGATTTAGAGATTTAAATGGTTATTTAATTAAATTATATTGAATATTTGATTAAAATAAATAATAGAATAATATATTTATTTCCGAAACAGTTGAAAATAGTGGAGTTCGCAATATTGTGTGAATTGGATTATTTATAAGATTTAATTCAGTTTAGAATTGAGTTACAATAACAAAATCATTTAATAAACAAAGATTGAACGTATAAATTATATTGTAATTATAATCGAACTCGAAATGGCGCGGTAGTCGTAATTTGGCGATTTGAACTTTAATTGAATATACATAATCCGTTTTAAATCGGATTTCTATGAAACAAGAAACGCTCGAATCTGTTGAACGATGTTTTTCTAATGGAAGAGAAAAATCGAGATTTCATCGTGTAGACTATGAGTTATGTCCAAATCAAATTTTTGAAAAGTCGCTATGGAATTCCTTTATAATTTATAACGATTTATTTATATTATAAAAGGATTTTTAATATAAATTGAATACTGATTTAATATGGATTTGAAACGTCAAGTTATAGATTCAGATAGGAATATTTTGGAGCTGTATGATATTCTATGTGAATATATACGATAATATTAATTTATTAATATTAAATTTAATTATTTTTAAATATATTAATATTTAAATGGGTTTATTTAGGGCTTCGAAAATAACCATTTTTGCAAACGATCTCCGTTTTCGACGAAACTAATTTAGTTGCATCCGGAATATTAAATTTTGCTAGATTCCAATTTTCGTAATTTTTGGAATCAGTATGTGGCCATGCGGGATTTTAATGTGAATAATAATAATAATTTGACTTTAAAAATACGCTGCGTGAGCAAACGGACTCAGAATTCGACAAAACCAGTTTCGTTGGGTCCGTAATGTCAAAATTTAGCTATATGCCCCTCTTCGTCGAATTTGGATATTGTATGTGATCATAGGAATTTTTAACGAAAAATTTAGAGAGCGTTGGAATAAAAATTAATATTATAACTGAATAAAAAATTATTTTTATCTTCCCATAAATAACCCTTAACACTTCAAACCCTAAATCTATTTTTTTTTCTTTTGGTCAAACTAAAGAACGCCGCCAATTCTTTTATCACAACCAAATTCGTGATCTCTAGAAAATGATAATAATTCAAAACAAAATTTACAAATTCCAAAAGTTGTGTATTCGAGATCCTTAGGCCTTCCTATTCATTTTTATATGAATGTCATATCACTCGACGCATTTTTCTACAGTTCGAAATAAGGCAGCAGTCCTAGGGTTGAGGATTTGGGGTAGGGTGAGCATCGATGTTGATTTTTGATGTTGTAGTCGGGTTAATCATTGATTTTCGCACCATGATTGCTAGCTTTTGTGGAACTCGATCACTAGAAGGATCGATCTAACTGTTAAAGGCATGGCGTTGGGTCTGAGATTGGCTATTAAATGAGGACGTCGAGTCCTGTTTGGTGGGGATAATCACATGGAGGAGTCAAAGGGGAGTGCGGTGGAGATAGTTGTTTTGGTTTTCATGATAAGTTGAAGAGGTAACGGTGTATACTGTAGAGGTGCGGTGAGCTCCTCAAGTCGTGATTCATAAAGTGGATGCGAGTTGCATCAGAGTGGGATGAGGTTGAAGAAAATGGAAAGACAGGAGTTTTGGTAATTCCGGATTTGGTATCAATTCTGTATTGGAGGAAGTAGTGGCGTTAAAAGTTGGAAAATGGCATTTGGGAGAAACTGATGGAGTTGGGTTCTTTTCAGCGTGGAAGAAGGACTTGGAAGCAGATTGGCTTTAAGCTAGGAAATGGGCCAACAAAAGAAAATGGGTAAAGCCTATATACTAAAATAAATTTACGTTTTAAATTAAATAAAGTAGCATATAACTTATTAAAGCCATATTTCATTCATACATTGTCCAAATTCAGCAAAACAAGATCCGTTGGGATCGTATGGACGGTTGCTACACAATGGAACCGACGGAGAGTGAATTAGACCTCGTTACAATTTATAGAGAAATAAATTGTCTGTCTAAATCAATCGATGGTTATCATTATTTAACGATGATCGTCCAATGTGAGTAAAACTCACTAACTCTGCCCAGTTATATTTTTGATAACGTATTTTTGGAATTGATAAATGTTGGTTGATTTTTGTGTGCCGACGGTTTGGACAAACTGCTAATTGATTGGTTGAAATTATTGATAACGATATATATATATATATATAAATATATTATTAATCAAACATTGATTCTGTTTATCAGAATATTTCATATTGAAATGAAATTTGATGTTAGTTATATTGTTTAACATCTGTGGATGCAGGGAAACAGGTTGAAGAGATCCAATTGGATTCCTCAACATTTATGTTACTATTTTTCATATATAGTGATATATGATGTGACATATAATCTGTTAATGATTATGTGTGTTTGGATAATATTGATCCTTGTTATTTGATATTTTAAACACCATATATAATACTGGAATTAAAAAGGGAATTTTCAAAGTGTATATTGAAAATAAAATATATTTATAAAATCAAAGGATTTTATAAAAGGAAATATTTGTTAAACCAATAGAATTGAAATAGGAAATATTTGTTAAACAAATAGAATTGAAATAGGAAATATTTGTTAAATAAATAGAATTATAAAAGGAATATTTATTTAGAAAATAAATTGAATTATAAAAGGAAACATTTGGGAAATGTATAGAATTTTATAAAAGGAAATATTTGGGAAATGAACAGAATTATAAAATGAATAGAATTGTATATAAAGAGAATTTTACATTAGGAAGGTTTAGACCCATGCTTCGCACACGAGTGTAACATGATATGGATTTAAAATAAATATTAAATGGAAATCTGTTTCAACAGATAAATGGAAAAGGTTAATTTAAAATAGATTTTAAATAGAATTAGTTTTAACAGATAAATTGAGAAAATTAATTTATAAATAATGATTTTATAAATTAAACAAATGATAAATGGAATATATAAGTCTGAACTTATATAGAGAAGTAGAAATCGGTTTTGACATCGATATTTTAAATAGAATGTGAACTCAGCATTTATAAAGGGAATTATAAATGAGATTTAAGTGTTAGAAATAAAAAGGAGATTTCGTATGAATAATTCTATAAATAGAAGTATAAATAGAATTTGGAAATGAGATATTATTTTAAAATATGAAATCAAACTTAATGGATTATATAAAAGAAATATTTTTCACATTCGATGTTAATAATGGATTAAAATGAATATTTTATAAATTAAAACATTTATAAGGAAAATTGGGTTTTGAAATAGTAATTCAAATGGGAATTTGAATAAGGTAGAGAATAGGGTTGAAATAAAATAGAGTTAATCGAATTAGAGTTAGTCGAATATTAGTTATTCGAGTAAGAGTTAATCGAATAGAGTTAATCGAATTAGAGTTAGTCAAATAATTCGAGTAAGAGTTAATCGAATAGAGTTAATCGAACTAGAGTTAGTCAAATATTAGTTATTCGAATAAGAGTTAATCGAATAGGGTTATTCAAGGAGAGTTAATCAAATATTAGTTATTCGAAGAGAGTTAATCGAATATTAGTTATTCAAGAGAGATTATCGAATATAGTTTATTCGAAAGGGAGTTATTGAATAGGGATTATTTGAGAGAGAGTTATACGTTGGAATTCGACTATATCGAATGTAAAAAAGTATTATTTACTTTCCGTTTTTAAATCAGGATTTATTTATTGATTAATAAATTAGTTGTTTGTTTATTTATTCAAATTAATAAATGAAAGTTAGATTTAAGTTATTATATTTCGGAAGCATGGGATTATAACACTATTGTTATAATCAAATGATTTCTGTAAAAGAATTGGATTCGTAAATAAAATCCGAGATTTTCGTAAGGAAGTTTGTTAAAGATTTAAAAGGTTAAATTTGTCTATTTAGAGGTTATAAATGTTGTTCAGTTAAGGTTTGAGAGGTAGTTATACCCCAACTTAATTGACTTCATTTTTAACTAAGGAATGGTTAAGGTTCGATATTGAAGGTTGGCATAGCGATGTTTTATTTAAACATCAGTTTAAATCCAATGAAGGAGTGTTGGAAATGTTTTCCAAATAAGAATCAGAAATGTTTTCTAATATAAAAAAGAGAAATGAGAGTAAATATGGAAATGTTTTCCAATGATTAATAACGTATATTTTCTAAATTTAGAAAATAAGAATTTATGAATATATGGAAACAAGATTAGGGAAATGAATTATTGAATGACAAATTAAATTAAAGGGGATCAGTGTTGATTGATGATTTGCTCGGTAAGATTTCCATTTGGAAATACGACTGTTGTTTGTACTCATGTTTTCCTTTGATAGTTAAATAACCGAATATCAAAGTTTTTGACCATTTCCGTTGTCAATACGGAGAGACCGGGATCAGATTTATTATCTGAAAACCACTTCGTATGGGCATTAGCGTTGTGAATCAAATATGATGAGGATAATTGAAGACGGAGTTTGTGCAAGGGCTATTCTGGCAACCCTAGGTAGAAATTTCCTAAGATGGTTTATAGAATAGTACCTTCGGTTTGTCCAGTCTCAGGACAACCTATATGGAAGTATGTCTGACAGAGTATATTTAATAGATCACGTAAGTTTATCTCTTCAAACGTATTCACGTTTGGTGGCAGGGAATTCAATTCTCTTAGCTGTATACCCGTGGTATTTTTGGAGAAATCAATTTGTGATTTGGCGGGTATGACGATGTGATATTCAAAGGAAATAAAGATGTGATCTGTATAATGATACATTATGAACTTAAGCCTCATCAACCGAGAAATGACAGAAATTAGGCAGGCAGCATGGCTAAGTGGGTCGCACCCAATTAGGGTATATTGTCACCATCTAGAGAATATTCATATTTGTTACTTCTTTCAATTCTGTATTTCCCGGGAACGGTTATGTTGGTATATCAACCGTAAGGTGATAATATACTCGGAACATTCAAGCAAAATGAATGGCCGGTTATGTGTGGCTGAGTTGCAAGATGTTCTTATTGAACTCAAGTGTATCGCTTCTAGAGTACACTGATCGGAAGGTGGTTCTATACCTTGTCATGGTTGGGAATTCATTATCCAATAAGAGCCCACGATTTTTGATTGTATATTATATATGTAGGGCGTGAGATGAAAGCATTCTACTAGATTGCTATTTATTTGATTTAGACATTATTATAATATCAGAAGAGTATGGATTATAAAAGAACGTTTTGGGTTATCGTAAGGTAAAATCCATCCATGTTTATGTGTGGATCGGTCTTTCGATTATTCTTTCTTTTAAAAGGATTTTAAAAGTTAAACAAATGGTTGGAGTTTACTCATACCAGTCACATGACTGACCCAAAGTTTTTTTGTTTTGTTTTCCCTGAACTCTTGGGTGCCCAAATTTCGTATGGGCAGTCAAGTAATCGGGATTTACAGATATACTAGAAGGAGCTTGGAGCAGGAGGCTTCAGCAACATTTTATAGCTATTGTTATTTTCGCTATGATGTAAGTGTTGTACTATAATATTCAAATACAGATTTGTGTTTTAAAGTTATGTTGTATACTATATTTTATTCGTTTCGCTGTGAGATTCGTGTTACTCTGATTCTATTGTTATGTTCTTCTTCTTCTATTCTAAATTTCTATCTTATCTATTCTCACCCTCTAACTTCTTTCTATTAACGTTCCAGTATTTCCAATTCTTGAATAGTCGACATGGTGTTGTATGTCAATTTTCGAAGTCAAAAATTTTCCGGGCCGTTATAGTGGTATCAGAGCTGAAGGTTAAGTAATTACCTTGCCTCTGTGGCGTGACTCAGTAGAGATGGGGTTAGTAAGACCTGAATTGAGTATGAGTGTATATGTACGAGAGCGCGTATTTGTTATTTGATATAAAAATGGTTTTATATTGTGGAGATTTATTGGTTGATTCGTTTATGAGTTCTGGTGGATCAGTTTGATCCACTGTATTGGTAGGGGTTTTAAACACTTGAATACGATGAACTGACACGGTATGTTTTGAAAAGAGGGTAAATGAAATAATTTTACCCAAAATATATTTTGATACAAAAGAAATGTATATCTTGGAATTATTACCATATATAGGATGTGTTAGTTGTTATTATAATCGAATGAGATTATAAAAATAAAATGGTTATGTAAATAGCCAATCAGGATTCATATAAGTGTAATATGTGGAATCAGATGAATTTAATCTGAATTTAACTCAGAATTGAAATTAAACCTTGGAAATTTGGAAAGGTGTTTGTTAATGGATTTGGATTAAATATATGAGAATTTTAAAGTCCTGGGAGATTTTAAATTGTTTTACAAGCATTAAGAAGGATATTTTGAAATAATTTCAAAATAGAAATGATTAAGAATGTTGATACTAATATTTTTGTTTGATGATAACAAATAGATTTTTGCTACTGGAGTGTTTGATTGTGGAATATCTAGTATTATTGGAAAATAAAATAACACAGAATTTACACGGAATATATAAAAAAAAAAAACAAATCAAATAAATTTTATTTCCAATAATATTATTTATTTTACAATTCATTTACACACAAGACTTTACAAATCACTTTACAAGTAATTTCAGTACATACAATTTTTTTACAAGCACTTCATTTTTTTTCTTCTCATTTCAAACTGGATTATTCTTGTTGAGAACACCTTAACTGTCCAAAGCATCATCCTGTAACCTGTCACAAAAGAAAGAAAAATACACAGTACACTGGAACTAAAACAAATACTTTTGACAAAAATGATTCTTTGTGATTGATTCATTTTTTTTGTCTCAGTTTTCTGTGTGCTTTTCTCATCATATTTCAGACCTGAACAGCCACATCAAAACCATACTGGTTTGCTGATCAGAACCAACTGATTCTGACCAGCCTCAACTCAGTACAGTTTGACTGCTATTTTTTTTTTCAGAATCAAACAAGGTGAATTGTCAAATTCAAGATATGTTCAAAAGAGGACAACCAGCAAATAATTTTCAAAGTCAACATGGAGTCAAAAAATGATTCAAATCAAAATGCAAGTAAACAAGCAAGCATGGCCAAATTCAAAGCAATGCATGTACAAAAAGGATGTACACAATTCAATGTTGCATGTACAAATGGTAATACAGCAGCAAATCGCAACTATGCAGCAGTGACAATTTTTTTTAAATAGCAGTGACATCACAACATAATCACAACAATACATATGACTACATGGTGCAACAATCAAGTCGAGGCACAAGTCAGAGTGCAGAAAGCAACTCAATCAGGTTATGTGCAACATGGTGATGCCAAACAGCAATGGTGGCATAGCAGCAACAAGAGCATGGCAAATGGTTTATGGTACAACAGTATAGCCAACAAAGTGACAGAGTGGTGTACAAAGTTGTATACAACTCAGCAAAGCTCAAAGTGGTTAAGCCATAATAGTTCAAGTGTGTAAATGATCAGTTTTGCAACATGATTGCCAACAAGAAAACAAAGCAGCAAAGGTTCAAAAATACTCAAGACAACTCAACACACTTTCAGGAAATCATACTGTCAGCATATGGATGTGCATGTCATGAATGCAGCTCGACATAGTCAAGAAAGCAAGGGCAAGCAATGACATAGATAAAAGAACTTTCAGTGCAAAAGCGTCACAAGCTGTTTTGAAAAGAAAGGAGTATAAATGGATGGTGCAACTACATGCAAGCAACCAAGTGATCAAGACAGTATCAGTTCATATCAGTTTTTCTTTGTGTAACAGAAAAACATCACAAGGATGCCAAATGCAAAGTATCATGTTCAAGCTTAAACAAGACTCAGCAAGTTAATTTTTTTTTTCTCTTCAAACTTGGAAAACAATAACAATCGAAACATTTTGGCAAGAAAGTTCTTTGATTTATTTTCAGAAAAATTTTCAGTTCATATTTGACAATTTTTCTCAGTCATAATTTTTTTTCAGAAATCAGAATATGGTTTGCCATAAAACAGAGTTCTCTTTTTGGAATAAAATCAAATTTATTGTTTCCAAATTTTCATCACACATTCTAGGATGTTTCTTAAATGCATGCAAAGTTTTTTTTAGCATTTCAGAGAGCTAACATATTTGAAAAGGTGTAAACAATGGCAAGAAATCATTTCCAGAAATCATGCTGTGGACCAAAGGAAAACATTGGATTCAAACATATATGGTATGGTGATTCAGCAAAAAGCTTTTGCCAAGATATGTTTGCAATTTTACATACATGGCATATGTTTAGCAAATCAAAAAATTTCCAGAATTGATAATTCAATCAAAGTCAAAGGTTTTAAATTCAAAGGGGGGAAATATTTTTTTAAGGCCACAACGAAAGGCAACAAACAATCACAGCAAACATTTTTGGGAAAAATTCATGTCTGCTTTCAAATTGTTTCTCCAAATATATACGGTGCTAAATCAAAGAACAAATCTGTTTTCTTTCTTAAGGGATTGAATCAATACTTTCTTTTTTTTTAAATATGCTTTCATAAAAATTCAAGGCATCATTCAAAAGAAGGAAACATTTCAAAGCAGAATTTATCAGCAAAAGCCAACGCAAAATCAGCTCAAGCCACACTCACGAAATCAGAGGCTAAGGGTTTTCTAAAACCCTATATAAGCACACCATACATCATCGACAAAAATATAGAAAACTCACAAGAGCCTCAAAGACCAGAAAGAAATTCAAATTAGAGGTTACTCACGTTTTTTTTTGTCGAAATCTCAAATCAGAGAAACAAGGAGCCACCAGCGATCAATCGGAGATACTGAGATTATTCAAAATCATCAAGTGATAAATCGATTTGGGAAGCCTCCAGAGAAACCCTAGCAAAATTTTCAGAGGCTGCCGCCATTATCAAATAAAAGAAGAATCGGGCAAATAA
This sequence comes from Allium sativum, assembly GCA_030737875.1. Classification (NCBI taxonomy): domain Eukaryota; kingdom Viridiplantae; phylum Streptophyta; class Magnoliopsida; order Asparagales; family Amaryllidaceae; genus Allium; species Allium sativum. Next base: position 267,357,649 of record CM060922.1, on the reverse strand, counting down.
AAGAAAGTGGGCCGGCCAATATGTACTTGGCCAAGCCAAGTCTTTGTTAAAAGGGGTTTTTTTTCCTTTTTGTTTTTTTTTTGTATTGATTTTTTTTGTTTTTCTTCAATATCAATGTTTTTTTTCTAGTTTTTGTTGTAAAACTAGGATTACAGATTGGTGATTTATAATCTGGGAAAATCTGGTCTAGGATATACAGACTAGTCTAGGATTTTGAGCTTAGGGATAAACAGGAGCAGGAGTTGCGAGTTTACATAGGATTGTAAGCGGGATCTGTTTGTATCTCCTAATAAAAATCTTAGAAAGGCAGCAGTAGGCACAGTTTGCCGAAGCTGGGTATATCTGCGTGTGATTTTATTTTTACTGCATTTCTTTATTACAGTGTTTAGTTTTAAATTTTGTGTTAAAACCCTATTCACCCCCCCTCTAGGGTTATTATCGATCCTACAATTGGTATCAGAGCAGGTGTTTGAACCCTAGAATCATGACTTCAATAAACAATGCTTTTTCTGAAGGTCAATCTATTGCTAGACCACCCATGTTCAATGGTAGTGATTACGCATATTGGAAAGCTAGGATGAAAATATATCTAGTGTCTGTTGATTATGATGTCTGGGATATCATTGAAACTGGATATACACCTCCGACTGAAACTGTTAATGGTATTGTAACACCTAAACCAAAAAGTAGGTGGGATGCAAATGATAAGAAATTATACTCTATAGATTCTAAAGCTATGAATGCTCTGATTTGTGCTCTTGATAAAACAGAATATAACAGAATTTCTCATTGTAATACAGCCCAGGAAATTTGGCATACTCTGGAAGTTACACACGAAGGAACTTCTCAGGTTAAAGAATCCCGTCTTGCCATGTTCAGTAATGAATATGAAAACTTCAACATGCAGAAGGATGAGAGCATCAAGGACATGTATGGACGCTTCTCCGTACTAGTCTACAATGCCAGAGCCCTTGGGAAGGTCTATACAGAAGTGGAGCTTGTGAGGAAGATTCTGCGTGTTCTGCCCTTGAACTTTGAAGCAAAAGTCACAGCCATTCAAGAATCCAAAGATCTGAGCAAGCTAAGCATGGAAGAGCTTATCGGGAATCTGATGACATACGAAATGGAGCTGAAAGCAAGAGAAGATCGCAACAACTCAGATCTGAAAAAGAAGTCAATAGCTTTGTCCAACACCGTCACCAGCGATAGTGAAGATCCTATTGAACAGCTTGCCATGGCAGTCAGACAACTCACGAAGTGGAGAAAATTCAAACCTCGAAGAAATAAACCAAAGACCAACAATTCAGAAGATGAACCACTCTGCTACAACTGTCAAAAGCCTGGACACATAAAACCAAATTGTCCACTCCTCCAAAGAAACAAGAAGAGAAAGAAAGCTTTTGCTGTAAATTGGGATGACGAGGAAGGAGAAGAAGATTCAGACAGCAGTGAGGAGGAAAGCAATTTGTGCTTCATGGCAAAATCAGATCTAGAAGATACTGACGAGGAAACCACTGAGGTATACAGTTATGACGATCTAGTTTTAATGTGTAAACATCTTTCTGAAATTATTGACACGTTAGAATCAGACGCAGAGAAACTGAAAGCAGAAAACTTCAACCTTGTTCATAATAATAAGAAGTTGGAATCTGAGATTAAAAATGCTTCAAAAACCAATAATCTAGATTGTGAAATGTGTAAAGATGTGAATCTAGAAATTTTAACACTCAAGAGCACCATTGAGAATCTTGAAAAAGAAAACTTGACTCTAAAAGTTGAAGATGACACTAAAAGAAAGAACTACATTAAACGATGCACTTCACTTGTGAATGAGAACACAATCTTAAAAACAAGAGTCCAAGATTTGGAAGTCACATTGAACAAATTCTCAATCGGTCAAACATCTTTTAAAATGTTACTTGGAAACCAGTTGGTTGGAAATAATAGAAAAGGACTTGGTTTTGGGAAGATACAAGAAATAACTGGAAGTGACAATGCTAAAGGTAAAGGTATTTTTCCCAAATGTGTAAAATGTGGGGTGATTGGTCACAGTCATGAAAATTGCAAGATTAGTAGTAAAATTCAGAAGTTCAAAAAGGTATGGGTTCCTAAACACTTGGCACATAATTATCACAAAGATTGGAACACAAATAAGAAGAAAAACCAAAGTTGGATTCCAAAAGAATCTTATGACTATCATTCTTCTACTACTGATAAGATTAGGCCTAGAAGTTTCTCTAGGTCATCTCCTTCTCTGTTTGTATAGGTATGTTGGCGGGCTAAGGAGCAACAAAAATGGTACTTGGATTCAGGTTGCTCCAGACATATGACAGGTGATAAAAGACTGTTCCTTAGCCTGGAAAAACATAAAGGTGGGAATGTGACGTTAGGTGACAACAGCAAATGTAAAATTATTGGTAAAGGAAAAGTAGGTAACAGTATCTTTGCCTTAACTGATGTTTTATATGTTGATAATCTCTTTCACAATCTTATCTCCATCAGTCAGCTTTGTGATAAAGGAATGAATGTTGTGTTTGATAGTAATAGTTGCAAAATCATTGAGATCTCCTCTGGAAAGGTTGTGTTTACAGGGAAAAGAAAAGGGAATGTCTATACTCTCTCATTCGATGATGTAACAGTATCTAGGTGTTTGGTAGCAACAGAAGAGGAGGCAATCTTATGGCACAGAAGATTGGCACATGCAAGTATGGGTCTTCTTGAAAGACTAAAAGCAAATGAACTTGTCAGGGGTTTACCACATCAGAATTTCAAAAATAACAAAGTATGTAAAGCTTGTACTATGGGAAAACTTAGTCGTTCATCTTTCCGTCCAAAAAATGTTGTTAGCACTTCACGAGTGCTTGAATTGATTCATATGGACTTGTTTGGACCTACTGATACTGCTAGTTTAAATGGTAAACGTTATTGTTATGTATTGGTTGATGATTACTCTAGGTTTACATGGGTTTACTTTCTAGCCAAAAAGTCTGAAGTTTTTGATTATTTTTTAAAGTTTTCAAAACTTGTCCAAAATGAAAAAGGGGTTTCAATTAAAACTTTAAGAAGTGATCATGGAGGTGAATTTGAAAACTTAGACTTTGAAAATCTTTGTGAAGAAAATGGTTTCAAACATGAATTTTCCGCTCCTCGAACACCTCAACAGAATGGGGTGGTTGAAAGGAAAAATCGTACATTACAAGAAATGGCTAGATCTATGTTATGTGAATATCAATTGCCTCAAACTTTCTGGGCTGAGGCAGTTAATACTTCGTGCTATGTAATGAACAGAGTAATGATTAGACCAATACTTAATAAAACGTCATATGAACTGTGGTCTAACAAGAAGACTAACATCTCATATTTTAGAGTGTTTGGATGTCCTTGTTATATTTTGAACACAGGTGAACAGCTTGGGAAATTTGAGTCAAAAACGGTTGATGGAATCTTCATGGGTTATTCATCAAGAAGTAAGGCTTACAGAATCTTCAATAAACAGTCAAGAACAATCGTGGAAACCGTCAACGTCAAGTTCAATGAATCAGATACGGATACGATACCTGAAGATGATAAAGATGATGCTGGTGCACAAGAAATTGAACAAGAAAACAATGATGTTGAGACAAATAATGAAAAAGCCACTGAAGCAGCAACAGATATCGAAAGACTAAAATTCAAGCCAAGTCATCCTCCAGATTTGGTAATTGGAAGTCCAACTGCTGGTGTTCGTACACGATCCTCTCTCAATAGGGAAGTTTGTACCCTTTGTATTCATAATGCCTTTGTATCTGAAATAGAACCAAGTTCTTATGATGTTGCTCTTAATGATGAATTTTGGTTGTTAGCTATGCAGGAGGAACTTAACCAGTTTGAGAGAAACAGAGTCTGGAACTTGGTACCCAGACCAAAAGACTACCCAGTTGTAGGAACAAAATGGGTATTCAAAAATAAGCTTGACGAATCTGGAAACGTAACAAGAAACAAAGCTAGATTGGTCGCTAAGGGATACAATCAAATCGAAGGTGTTGACTTTGATGAAACTTTTGCCCCAGTTGCTAGGCTTGAAGCAATCAGAATTTTGTTAAGTTTTGCATGCTTTAAGGGGTTCAAATTAAAGCAAATGGATGTGAAGAGTGCTTTTCTGAATGGAGAACTGAAAGAAGAAGTGTATGTTGAACAACCCCCTGGTTTTGAGAGTCACGATTATCCAAATCATGTATACAAACTGGAAAAAGCATTATATGGCCTTAAGCAAGCTCCTCGAGCTTGGTATGACTGTCTGTGTACATATCTCTTGGAAAATGGCTTTAAAAAGGGAAGTGCTGACACAACCTTGTTTTTATCTCATGATGGTGATGATTTTCTAATCGTCCAAATTTATGTTGATGATATCATATACGGTGCCACTAATGATGTCTTGTGTGAAAAATTTGAAAAAGTTATGCAGGGCAAATTTGAGATGAGTTTGGTTGGAGAGCTGAAATTCTTCCTTGGTTTCCAAATCAAACAAAGTAGCAAAGGGATCTTTATCTCCCAAACGAAGTACGTGATGGAGTTGTTAAAGAGATTTGGAGTTCAAGATGCAAAGCCAATGAAAACACCAATGAGTCCAACAACCAAACTTGACAAAGATGAAAAAGGTGTTGCTGTGGATCAAAAGAAATATCGCGGTATTATCGGTTCACTTCTTTATCTTTCTGCTTCTAGACCCGATATTATGTTTTCTGTGTGTTTGTGTGCTCGTTTTCAATCAAATCCCAAAGAATCTCATCTAAAAGCCACAAAACGGATTCTAAGATATTTGTTACACACACCAAATTTGGGCTTATGGTATCCTTCTTGTGATAACTTTAATTTAGTTGGGTTTACTGATGCTGATTATGCTGGTTCACTCACTGATAGAAAAAGTACTAGTGGAACGTGTTTCATGCTAGGTCATTCACTTGTGTCGTGGTCAAGTAGAAAACAAAACTGTGTTGCTTTATCCACCACTGAGGCTGAATATATTGCTTTAGGAAGTTGTTGTGCACAGATTTTATGGATGATGCAGACTTTATCTGATTTTGGACTTTGTTATAAACGAGTTCCTTTAAAATGTGACAGTAAGAGTGCAATTGACTTATCAAATAATCCAGTACATCACTCACGCACAAAACACATTGATGTAAGACACCACTTTCTTAGAGATCATATTGCTTGTGAAGATATTTGTATAGAATTTATTCCAACCGAATCTCAACTTGCTGATATTTTTACAAAACCCCTTCCTGAAGACAGATTTTGCAGATTACGTTTGGATTTGGGAATTATAGAAATAAATTAATCTTTTAGCATTTTTGGATAAATTTTCTCTTAAGATGTTCTGTTGGCAATTATCTTTCTGACAAATAATCCATGCTTCAAATCATCAAGAAAAGACCAGTTTGTTTTTGGACATTTATGATAAATTTGTGACTGTGTAAATTTTCAGAATATGAGATGTTTGAAAATTTGTAGCTCTGATACGATCAAATATGCTTTATAATATGAGTAATTGAAGAACTTTTTGTTCACTTTCATCTTCTGTCTCTATCACCCTTCTATCAATCATTATTATTTTATATATATCAAAGGGATTTAAGTACAAAAAAAAAAAGAAAAAAAAGAAAAAAAAAGGGGTATTTCTCTAATCTCATTTAAAAATCCAAGCTCTGGTCATGCATGGTTATGAGAATGCTTATTTTTTTTTCATGCTATCACTGATTCCATTTAAAAATCCAAGATCTGGTTATGCGTGGTCAGTATAGTATTGAATTTTTTTCATGTTGCAGCTAATTCCATTTAAAAATCCAAGCTATGGTCATGCGTGGTTAGTTTGCTATTGAAATATCCCTGGTATATATTAAATATTTCATCATTCCATTTTCTGTCTTGTGAAATGTGTTCTTCTTTTACAGATTATTCTAATCTTTTTGTTTGATTATTCGGAGTGTTTGAATTTGATAATGTCAAATGACTTGATTACTATTTACAGTTCATACTCTTTAAAATGTCCAGAATTGTTATTCTTTTGATGATTACAAAGGGGGAGAAGATGTTAAGATTTTGTGTTGTTTACAGACGTCTATAGATTTTATTTTGCCATTAATGCTAAGTGTTTAATTTTTTTTTTCATTTTCAAATTCTTTACTCATGTCTGTTTACAACTGATAGGGGGAGCTCAAATGTAGGGGGAGCCCTTGTTCAAACACATCTCGTTATTCACAAAAATCTTAAGTCTGTTTGTCATCATCAAAAGGGGGAGTTTGTTGATACTAATATTTTTGTTTGATGATAACAAATAGATTTTTGCTACTGGAGTGTTTGATTGTGGAATATCTAGTATTATTGGAAAATAAAATAACACAGAATTTACACAGAATATAAAAAAAAAAACAAATCAAATAAATTTTATTTCCAATAATATTATTTATTTTACAATTCATTTACACACAAGACTTTACAAATCACTTTACAAGTAATTTCAGTACATACAATTTTTTTACAAGCACTTCATTTTTTTTCTTCTCATTTCAAACTGGATTATTCTTGTTGAGAACACCTTAACTGTCCAAAGCATCATCCTGTAACCTGTCACAAAAGAAAGAAAAATACACAGTACACTGGAACTAAAACAAATACTTTTGACAAAAATGATTCTTTGTGATTGATTCATTTTTTTTTGTCTCAGTTTTCTGTGTGCTTTTCTCATCATATTTCAGACCTGAACAGCCACATCAAAACCATACTGGTTTGCTGATCAGAACCAACTGATTCTGACCAGCCTCAACTCAGTACAGTTTGACTGCTATTTTTTTTTTCAGAATCAAACAAGGTGAATTGTCAAATTCAAGACATGTTCAAAAGAGGACAACCAGCAAATAATTTTCAAAGTCAACATGGAGTCAAAAAATGATTCAAATCAAAATGCAAGTAAACAAGCAAGCATGGCCAAATTCAAAGCAATGCATGTACAAAAAGGATGTACACAATTCAATGTTGCATGTACAAATGGTAATACATCAGCAAATCGCAACTATGCAGCAGTGACAATTTTTTTTAAATAGCAGTGACATCACAACATAATCACAACAATACATATGACTACATGGTGCAACAATCAAGTCGACGCACAAGTCAGAGTGCAGAAAGCAACTCAATCAGGTTATGTGCAACATGGTGATGCCAAACAGCAATGGTGGCATAGCAGCAACAAGAGCATGGCAAATGGTTTATGGTACAACAGTATAGCCAACAAAGTGACAGAGTGGTGTACAAAGTTGTATACAACTCAGCAAAGCTCAAAGTGGTTAAGCCATAATAGTTCAAGTGTGTAAATGATCAGTTTTGCAACATGATTGCCAACAAGAAAACAAAGCAGCAAAGGTTCAAAAATACTCAAGACAACTCAACACACTTTCAGGAAATCATACTGTCAGCATATGGATGTGCATGTCATGAATGCAGCTCGACATAGTCAAGAAAGCAAGGGCAAGCAATGACATAGATAAAAGAACTTTCAGTGCAAAAGCGTCACAAGCTGTTTTGAAAAGAAAGGAGTATAAATGGATGGTGCAACTACATGCAAGCAACCAAGTGATCAAGACAGTATCAGTTCATATCAGTTTTTCTTTGTGTAACAGAAAAACATCACAAGGATGCCAAATGCAAAGTATCATGTTCAAGCTTAAACAAGACTCAGCAAGTTAATTTTTTTTTTTCTCTTCAAACTTGGAAAACAATAACAATCGAAACATTTTGGCAAGAAAGTTCTTTGATTTATTTTCAGAAAAATTTTCAGTTCATATTTGACAATTTTTCTCAGTCATAATTTTTTTTCAGAAATCAGAATATGGTTTGCCATAAAACAGAGTTCTCTTTTTGGAATAAAATCAAATTTATTGTTTCCAAATTTTCATCACACATTCTAGGATGTTTCTTAAATGCATGCAAAGTTTTTTTTAGCATTTCAGAGAGCTAACATATTTGAAAAGGTGTAAACAATGGCAAGAAATCATTTCCAGAAATCATGCTGTGGACCAAAGGAAAACATTGGATTCAAACATATATGGTATGGTGATTCAGCAAAAAGCTTTTGCCAAGATATGTTTGCAATTTTACATACATGGCATATGTTTAGCAAATCAAAAAATTTCCAGAATTGATAATTCAATCAAAGTCAAAGGTTTTAAATTCAAAGGGGGGAAATATTTTTTTAAGGCCACAACGAAAGGCAACAAACAATCACAGCAAACATTTTTGGGAAAAATTCATGTCTGCTTTCAAATTGTTTCTCCAAATATATACGGTGCTAAATCAAAGAACAAATCTGTTTTCTTTCTTAAGGGATTGAATCAATACTTTCTTTTTTTTTAAATATGCTTTCATAAAAATTCAAGGCATCATTCAAAAGAAGGAAACATTTCAAAGCAGAATTTATCAGCAAAAGCCAACGCAAAATCAGCTCAAGCCACACTCACGAAATCAGAGGCTAAGGGTTTTCTAAAACCCTATATAAGCACACCATACATCATCGACAAAAATATAGAAAACTCACAAGAGCCTCAAAGACCATAAAGAAATTCAAATTAGAGGTTACTCACGTTTTTTTTTGTCGAAATCTCAAATCAGAGAAACAAGGAGCCACCAGCGATCGATCGGAGATACTGAGATTATTCAAAATCATCAAGTGATAAATCGATTTGGGAAGCCTCCAGAGAAACCCTAGCAAAATTTTCAGAGGCCGCCGCCATTATCAAATAAAAGAAGAATCGGGCAAATAAAAGAAAGTGGGCCGGCCAATATGTACTTGGCCAAGCCAAGTCTTTGTTAAAAGGGGTTTTTTTTCCTTTTTGTTTTTTTTTGTATTGATTTTTTTTGTTTTTCTTCAATATCAATGTTTTTTTTTCTAGTTTTTGTTGTAAAACTAGGATTACAGATTGGTGATTTATAATCTGGGAAAATCTGGTCTAGGATATACAGACTAGTCTAGGATTTTGAGCTTAGGGATAAACAGGAGCAGGAGTTGCGAGTTTACATAGGATTGTAAGCGGGATCTGTTTGTATCTCCTAATAAAAATCTTAGAAAGGCAGCAGTAGGCACAGTTTGCCGAAGCTGGGTATATCTGCGTGTGATTTTATTTTTACTGCATTTCTTTATTACAGTGTTTAGTTTTAAATTTTGTGTTAAAACCCTATTCACCCCCCCTCTAGGGTTATTATCGATCCTACAAAGAAATGGCTTTGAAAAGTGATATAGTATTGAACTCGCTTTGATAGCTGAGAAATAACTCTGACGATGCTGGCCACATCATCAGTGTTCATTTTCGAGTTTGTAAATGATGGATTACTACCAAAGATATTGTTTTTGGGAAATGTTTTAAGAAAATAAGTTGTTTTGAATCATGCAAAGGGAAGTTTAATTTTTGATATGGTAAACTGTTTAAAACTCCCAAGAAGAGAATATTGGATCTAAAAAAATAATAATAAAAATTTGTGAAATCGAATTGGAATTGAATTGGTTTAGAATGATATCGAGAAAAATTGAATTATGAGATCGGAATTTGAAATGGAACCAGATTAGTGGAGTATAAGTTTGGAATTGAGAATGGAATTTGAATTGAGGATGGAATTCGACTTAGGTATAAGCGAATGATTGGGTTGAGGATAAAAACTGCTTGGAGTTTGATTGGGATGACATCGGTATATGCTGAATGGGTAGCAGATGGAAAGAATATAATGATATGCCCGACAAAAAGGTACAAGTTTATATTTTATATTGGGTATGAGGTTTTTTGTGAGCTAATTTGGCAAGCCGCTTGGCATTTTGATTTTCTTTTGGTTGGAGAAGGCCTAGAGAGGCGAGTTGTAGTTGTACCGGTTGAGCCGTACAAAGGAGGTGCTGGCGAAATATTTCGGAAATTTAAGGTGTTAGAAAATTTTCAGAATTTTTGGAAAATTTTGTTAATAGAAATGAATTAATAATTTAGTTAAAATAAATTGGCTCAGTAAAACTGAAATTAAAAAGTAAAACAAATAATTTTTAACCCAGTTAATAGGGTCTGTTTTCTACCTTAGTAATTTCGAGGATGAATTATTTTAAGGGGGGAAGAATGTAACATCCCGTATTTTTACGGTCCAATAATTTATTTATTTAATTATTTAAATAGTGATTTAGATATTTAAATGGTTGTTTAATTAAATTATATTGAATATTTAATTAAAATAAATAATATAATAATATATTTATTTCCGAAATAGTCGGAAATAGTGGAATTCACAATACTGTGTGAATTGGATTATTTATAAGATTTAATTCAATTTAGAAATGAATTATAATAATGAAATCATTTAATAAACAAAGACTGAACGTATAAATTATATTATAATTATAATCGAGCTCGAAATGGCGTGGTAATCCGTAATTTGGCGATTCAAACTTTAATTGAATATACAGAATCCGTTTTAAATCGGGTTTCTATGAAACAAGAAACGCTCGGTTCTGTTGAACGATGTTTTTCTAATGGAAGAGAAAAATCGAGATTTCATCGTGTAGATTGTGAGTTATGTCCAAATCAAATTTTCGAGAAGTCGCTATGGAATTCCTTTATAATTTATAACGATTTATTTATATTATAAAAGGATTTTTAATATAAATTGAATACTAATTTAATCTGGATTTAAAATGTCGAGTTATAGATTCAGATAGGAATATTTTGGAGCTGTATAATACTTTATATGAATATATACGATAGTATTAATTTATTAATATTAAATTTAATTATTTTTAAATATATTAATATTTTAATGGGTTTATTTAGAGCTTTGAAAATAACCATTTCTGCAAACGATCTCCGTTTTCAACGAAACTAATTTTGTTAGATCCGGAATATTAAATTTTAGCTAGATTCCAATTTTCGCGATATTTGGAGTCAGTATGTGGCCATGCAGGATTTTAATGTGAAAAATAATCAATAATTTGACTTTAAAAATACGCTGTGTGAGCAAACGGACTCGGAGTTCGATGAAACCAGTTTCGTTGGGTCTGTAATGTCAAAATATAGCTATATGTCCATTTTCGTCGAATTTGGATATTGTATGTGTTCATAGGAATTTTTAACGATAAATTTTGACAGCATTGGAATAAAAATTAATATTATAATTGAATAAAAAATATTTTTAACTTCCTATAAATAACCCTTAACACTTCAAACCCTAAATCTATTTTTTTTTCTTTTGGTCAAACCAAAGAACGCCGCCAGTTCTTTTATCACAACCAAATTCGTGATCTCTAGAAAATGATAATAATTCAAAACAAAATTTACAAATTCCAAAAGTTGTGTATTCGAGATCCTTAGGCCTTCCTCTTCATTTTGATACGAATGTCATATCACTCGAAGCATTTTTCTGCAGTTCGAAATAAGGCAGCAGTCCTAGGGTTGAGGATGTGGGGTAGGATGAGCATCGACGTTGATTTTTGATGTTGTAGTCGGGTTAATCATTGATTTTCGCACCATGATCGCTAGCATTTGTGGAACTCGATCACTAAAAGGATCGATCTAACTGTTAAGGCATGGCGTTGGGTCTGAGATCGGCTATTAGATGAGGACGTCGAGTCCTGTTTGGTGGGGATAATCGCATGGAGGAGTCAAAGGGAAGTGAAGTGGTGATAGTTGTTTTGGTTTTCGTGATCAGTTGAAGTGATAACGGTGTATACTGTAGAGGTGCGGTGAGCTCCTGAATCCGCGATTCATAAAGTGGATGCGAGTTGCATCAGAGTGGGATGAGGTTGAAGAAAATGGAAAGATAGGAGTTTTGGTAATTCCGGATTTGGTATCAATTCTGTATTGGAGGAAGTAGTGGCGTTAAAAGTTTAAAAATGGCATTTGGGAGAAACTGATGGAGTTGGGTTCTTTTCAGCGTGGAAGAAGGACTTGGAAGCGGACGGGCTTCAAGCTGGGAAATAGGCCGACAAAAGAAAATGGGTAAAGCCCATATAATAAAATAAATTTAAGTTTTAAATTAAATAAAGTAGCATATAACTTGTTAAAGCCATATTTCATTCGTATTTTGTCCAAATTCAGCAAAACAAGATCCACTGGGATCGTATGGACGGTGGCTACACAATGGAACTGACGGGGAGTGAATTGGAGCTCGTTACAATTTATAGCGAAATAAATTGTCTGCCTGAATCAATTGACAGTTATCGTTATTTAACGGTGATCGTCCAATGTGAGTAAAACTCACTAATTCTGCCCAGTTATATTTTTAATAACGTATTTTTAGAATTGATAAATATTGGTTGATTTCTGTGTGTTGACTGTTTGGATGAACTGCTAATTGATTGGTTGAAATTATAGATAACGATATATATATATATATTGCTAATCAAATATTGATTCTTTTTATCATAATATTTCATATTGAAATTAAATTTGATGTTAATTATATTGTTTAACATATGTGGATGCAGGGAAACAGGTTGGAGGGATCCAACTGGATTCCTCAACATTTGTGTTACTATTTTTTATATATTGTGATATATGATGTGACATATAATCTTTTAACGATTATGTGTGTTTGGATAACATCAGTCCTTGTTATTTGGTATTTTAAATACCATATATAATACTGGAATTAAAAAGGGAATTTTCAAAGTGTATATTGAAAATAAAATATATTTATAAAATCAAAGGATTTTATAAAAGGAAATATTTGTTAAACAAATAGGATTGAAATAGGAAATATATGTTAAACAAATAGAATTGAAATAGGAAATATTCATTAAATAAATAGAATTATAAAAGGAATATTTATTTAGAAAATAAATTGAATTATAAAAGGAATATTTATTTAGAAAATAAAAAGAATTATAAAAGGAAATATTTGGGAAATGAATAGAATTCTATAAAAGGAAATATTTGGGAAATGAATAGAATTATAAAAGGAAATAATTATAAAATGAATAGAATTTTATAAAAAGAGAATTTTACATTAGGAAAGTTTAGACCCGTACTTCGCACACGGGTGTAACATGATATGGATTTAAAATAAATATTAAATGGAAATCTGTTTTAACAGATAAATGGAAAAGATTAATTTAAAGTAGATTTTAAATAGAATTAGTTTTAACAGATAAATTGAGAAGATTAATTTATAAATAATGTTTTTATAAATCAAACAAAATATTTATCATTTGATAAATGGAATATATAAGTCTGAACTTATATAGAGAAGTATAAATCGGTTTTGACACCGATATGTTAAATAGAATGTGAACTCAGCATTTATAAAGGGAATTATAAATGACATTTAAGTGTTAGAAATAAAAAGGAGATTTCTTATGAATAATTCTATAAATAGAAGTATAAATAGAATTTGGAAATGAGATATTATTTTAAAATACGAAATCAAACTTAATAGATTATATAAAAGAAATATTTTTCACATACGACGTGAATAATGGATTAAAATGAGTATTTTGTAAATTAAAACATTTATAAGGAAAATTGGGTTTTGAAATAGGAATTCAAATGGGAATTTGAATAAGGTAGGAAATAGGGTTAAAATAAAACAGAGTTAATTGAATTAGAGTTAGTCGAATATCAGTTATTTGAATAAGAGTTAATCGAATAGAGTTAATCGAATTAGAGTTAGTCGAATATTAGTTATTCGAATAAGAGTTAATCGAATAGAATTAATCGAATTAGAGTTAGTCGAATATTAGTTATTCGAATAAGAGTTAATCGAATAGGGTTATTCGAAGAGAGTTAATCAAATATTAGTTATTCGAATAGAGTTAATCGAATATTAGTTAATCAAATATTAGTTATCCACGAGAGATTATCGAATATAGTTTATTCGAAAGGGAGTTATCAAATAGGGATTATTCGGGAGAGAGTTATACGTTGGAATTCGACTATATTGAATGTAGGAAAGTATTATTTACTTTCCGTTTTTAAACCAAGATTTATTTATTCATTAATAAATTAGTTGTTTGTTTATTTATTCAAATTAATAAATGAAAGTTATATTTAAGTTAATATATTTCAGAAGCATGGGATTATAACACTATTGTTATAATCAAATGATTTCTGTAAAAGAAGTGGATTCGTGAATAAAATCCGAGAGTTTCGTAAGGAAGTTTGTTAAAGATTTAAAAGGTGAACTTTGTCTATTTTGAGGTTAGAAATGTTGTTCATTTAAGGTTTGAGAGGTAGTTATACCCCAACTTGATTGACTTCATTTTTAACTAAGGAACGGTTAAGGTTCGATAGTGAAGGTTGGTTAAGGGAATTTCGTTAATGAGTGTAATGGTTTGAGTTAGCATAGCGATGTTTTATTTAAACATCTGTTTAAATCCAATGAAGGAGTTTTGGAAATGTTTTCCAAATAAGAATCAGAAATGTTTTCTAATATAAAAATAAAATAAAAATGAGAATAAATATGGAAATGTTTTCCAATGATTAATAACGTATATTTTCTAAATTTAGAAAATAAGAATCTACGAATATATGGAAACAAGAATAGGGAAATGAATTATTGAATGACAAATTAAATTAAAGGGGATCAGTGTTGATTGATGATTTTCTCGGTAAGATTTCCATTTGGAGATACGACCGTTGTTTGTACTCATGTTTTCCTTTGATAGTTCAATAACTGACTATCAAAGTTTTTGACCAATTCCATTGTCAATACGGAGAGACCGGGATCGGATTTATTATCTGAAAACCACTCCGTATGGGCATTAGCATTGCGAATCAAATATGATGAAGATAATTGAAGACGAAGTTTGTGCGAGGGCTGATTTGGCAACCCTAGGTAGAAATTGCCTAAGATGGATTTATAGAATAGTGCCTTCGGTTTGTCCAGTCCCAGGACAACCTGTATGGAAGAATGTCTGACAGAGTATATTTAATAGATCACGTAAGTTAATCTCTTCAAAAGTATTTACGTTTGATGGCGGGGAATTCATTTTTCTTAGCTGTATACCCATGGTATTTTTGGAGAAATCAATTTGTGATTTGGCGGGTATGACGATGTGACATTTAAAGGAAATAAAGATGTGATCTGTATAATGATACGTTATGACCTCAAGCCTCATCAACCGAGAAATGACAGAAATCGGGCAGGCAGCATGGCTAAGTGGGTCGCACCCAATTAAGGTATATTGTCACCATTTAGAGAATATTCATATTTGTTACTTCTTTCAATTCTGTATCTCCCGGGAACGGTTATGTTGGTATACCAACCGTAAGGTGACAATATATTCGGAACATTTGAGCGAAATGAATGGCCGGTTATGTGTGACTGGGTTACAAGATGTTCTTGTTGAACTCCAGAGTATCGCTTCTAGAGCACACTAATCGGAAGGTGGTTTCATACCTTGTCATAGTTGGGAATTCATTATCCAATAAGAGTCCACGATTTTTGATTGTATATTATATATGTAAAGCGTGAGATGAAAGCGTTCTACTAGATTGCTATTTATTTGATTTAGATATTATTATAATATTAGAAAAGTATGGATTATAAAAGAATGCTTTGGGTTATCGTAAGGTAAAAACCATCCGTATTTATGTGTGGATCGGTCTTACGATTATTCTTTCTTTTAAAAGGATTTTAAAAGTTATACAAATGGTTGGAGTTTACTCACACCAGTCACATGACTGACCCAGAGTTTATTTTGTTTTGTTTTCCCTAAACTCTTGGGTGCCCAAATTATGTACGGGCAGTCAAGTAGTCGGGATTTACAGATATACTAGAAGGAGCTTGGAGTAGGAGGCTTCAGCACATCATATAGCTATTGTTATTTCCGCTGTGATGTAAGTGTTGTACTTTAATATTCAAATACTGATTTGTGTTTCAAAGTTATGTTGTATACTATATTTTATTCGTTCTGCTGTGAGATTCGTGTTACTCTGATACTGTTGTTATGTTCTTCTTCTTCTATTCTAATTTTCTATCTTATCTATTCTTACCCTCTAACTTCTTTCTATTAACGTTTTGGTATTTACGATTCTTGAATAGTCGACATGGTGTTGTATGTCGATATTCTAAGTCGAAAATTTTCTAGGCCGTTACAGAACCTCCCGACACCGCTCGGTCCTAGAACATCCTGACTCCTCCCAGACCCCGGAACCTACCGACACCGCTCGGACCCTGGAACCTACCGACTCTACCCGTACCTCGGAACCTCTGAACTCTGCATGGACCTCTGACCTCTGGACCCCGGAACCTCACGACTCTGCCTGGACCCTAGAACCTTCGACCCCGCCCGGACCTTGGAACTTTCCAACACATCCTATACCTCGGAAATTCCTGACACTGCCCGCACCTTAGAACTTCCAGGCTCATCCCGACCTTAGAAAATCCTGACACCGCCCGAACCTTGGAACTTCCCGACACATCCCGGACCTCGAAAACTCCCGATACTACTCGGACTTCGGAACTTCCCGACACATCCCGGACCTTGAAAATTCCTGACCGCTCCCGGATAGTTGAGAATCTCGACATCATGGATCAATGGAACTTCGTTATCATTGTATTCTTTTGTAATGATGTCTACCACTATATACTCTTGATAACGAATAAAATCTGTAAATCCTTCAAAGTGGGTGTAGGTTCAATCCGAACCGAACCACTATAAACAACTGTGTTCTTTACTTTCCCGCACATTATTACTGCATCTCACACACTTTTCTACTCTGGACATTTAGTTTCAAAATTTTGGAACTCTCGGGTGTTGGCAACCATTTTAGGCATCAACATTTTGGCATGCTAGGAAGGGGAGAGTAAAGCGCGCATCTACAATTGACTTTATATGACTTCCTTCGAGGAATTAAAACCTCGCCTTTCCCTCTACTCAATCACCGAGACTTAGGATGCTACTTAAGTTTTCTCAGACTTACCGACCAAGCCTATCGACAATGGTGAACAAAGCAAAGAACCTCTTGGTCAAATCTTCCACTGTCGATCCTGATTAAGAATTTCCTCCTCATCCTCGACTAACTGAAGCTCCGATGAACCTTAGTGCTCCCAACCTCGACGCATTCGTTAATTGATCCCAATTCGATGAAACACCAATAAAGTTAGGCAAGACTCAACGATGACATGTTGAAAAAATCCACTAGAACATTGGATTAACACGACGGCTTCAACAATAACGAGACATTCTCCGCCTTCAGGCAGACTTGGGCATTTAGTCTCTGCCAAACTACCTCTCACCTATCTCCATCCCTATTTCTATTCAGGATACCTCCCGCTTCAATCGCTTCCGACTTGGGCCTAACTCCAGTCAGCAGGTCAATATTCAGCCCATTCCCGTGCAAGGCCAACCCCCTTCAGCTCAGGACTTGCCGCCTACGCTATGCATTGCGAAACAGGCCCAAGCTCCAAATCGCCGGCCAGAGCAAAATCGGAAAACCAGGGCCGAAGATTCTTTAGACCAAGACGATGTTCATCCTAGGAGACGTTTAAGGTCGCCCCCCAAGTCGAATCACGACCCGCCCCATCCCGGTGGAGATTCGAACTCCCATTCTCGCTAGCCTACTTCGCAGCATCTTGAAAGAATCTCATGGTTACGCCACCGATGATTGGGAAATCAGTGCGAGACGTAACTTGTTCACTCAAGACATGCCCAACGCTGAATGGCCCCAGCATTTCAATATGCCTCAAATAAAACCTTGTTCAAGGGATTCAGACCCTCGAGAATTCATACACCGCTACGAGTCTCATATGGATTCCGCTCACACCATAGACGTCGTAAAGTGCAAGTGTTTACTCTTCTTTCTTGAGGGTGTACCTCTCCTATGGTTCACTCCACTTCCGCCAAGAACCATATCAACCTTTTTTTCTTATGGCTAAAGGTTTAATCAATCAGTTCGGCACACACATCTGTTAGAGCCCCGACGAAACTCTAATAGGCTACCTCAAGAGGTTTGACAACGCCTTTGAGAGTGTCGAAGAACTAAGCCCTTAGGCTATCCTAGATCAACTCTTCAAGGGAATATTCCCCGATTTCGAATTCGGAGCATGGGTCAACCATGTACAACCTAAGACTCTGGAGATCTTCTACGAGAAAGCCAACTACTTCCTACTCCAAGGGCTAGCACAAAGGAATCGAGCTTCTTGCCTCAACAACTTACCACGAGACGAAGCCCAAATCTCCAACGACTCTAGTCCCATTACTCTGTGCAATCTTGCACACACTGGCAATGTCAGATGTAGTTGCTACAATAAGAGGAAGCATCTTCGACTTCCGTTTTTGCAATTACACTTCTCTCAGTGACACCCGAGAACATTTACCTTGTAACTTGCAATGTCATGCACTACAAAAGGCCAACGCCTAAGGGCCCAATGAGCGCACCAAGGGACTCTACAAAATATTGTTGGTTCCACATCATCCACAGACACAACACAAACAACTATTGCCACTTGCAGGACAATATCAAGAAACTCATCCGCAAGGGAAACCTTGAGCAATATCGAAAAGGTCCATCGCATCGAATCTCCGATCCACTCATTTCTCATCAAAAGTTTCGTCCAATCAATACTCTGTCCAACAACTAAACTCCTCGAGATCGTCTCCTCGACTCAGCAAGACTGCAACAACAATGACCAACTTCCATACACAAGCACGCAACACTAGACCAACACCTCGTAGCCGGGAACCAGTCCCCTGACTCGACTCTCGAACCAACGACGAGGCCGAGTACAAATAACTCGACTCGAGCCTCGAACCAACGACAAGGTCGAGCATAAATAAAACGACCCAAGTCTCAAATCAACAACGAGGCCGAGTATAAATAAACCGACTCGAGTCTTGAACCAACGACGAGGCCAAGTACAAATAAACCGACTTGATCCTAGAACCAACGACGAGGCCAAGTATAAATAAACCGACTCGAGCCTCGAACCAACGATGAGGCCAAATATAAATATACTGAGTCGAGTATCAAAGCAACGACGAGGCAGAGTATAAATAAACCGACTCAATTTTCGAACCAACGACGAGACTGAGTATAAATAAACCGACTCGAGTCTCGAACCAACAACGAGGCCAAGTATAAATAAACCAACTCGTATCTCAAACAAACGACATGGCCGAGTATAAATAAACCGTCTTGGGTCTCGAATTAGCAATGAGGCCAAGTATAAATAAACCGACTTGAGTCTCGAATCAACAACTAGGCCAATTATAAATAAACCAACTCGAGTCTCAAACCAACGACGAGGCCGAGTATAAATAAACTGACTCAAGTCCCGAATCAACAACGAGGCCGAGTATAAATAAACCGACTCGAGTGTGACACCCCACGTCCTTTAATGTCACCCATATGAGGATGCATTAAGTTCTGTGAAGAGTAATTACAGAGACTAATTTTGCAAGATAGAATATAAATATGCAGTGGAAAAACTATTACTATTATTAAATCACCATTACTTTGTTATAATTTCAAATACCAAAAACAATAATCATAACCATCTGTCTCATGACAAAAACCATCAGAGTACAAAACCATATAATCAAATTCCTCCTCAAAAGCCATAACAAGATGGATCAAAAGTCAAAGCAATACATCTAGTCAGAAGAAATCCAAATCCAAGCTGAAAGAAATCACGGTCGCTGCTGAACACTACCACCCTCAGAACCTGAGGAGGAAAGGAAGAGAGAGAGATGGAAAACAAAATAGGTCAGGCATAAAGTCTGGCGAGTTCCAGTGATTTTTAGCATAAGATAAGAAGTATCAAGACAGATGAATAGAACTGGATAAGAAAATACAGTAAAATATACAAGCATGGAGTAAACGAGATAACAAGACAAGGTAAAGATCAAGCAAGCTTCTCGTTCGTATCCCAAGAATAAGTTTCTGCACCACTACTAGAATATCAAGATTAGGTTTTACCCTAATTACTACCTAGGCGATCGACTCCCTACTATGCTAATATCCTATGCTAACCACGACAGCAGGGGATATCAGTCCCTAACCCGTCAACTTATAAGACACAGACATATTCGCTGGTGTTATAGTGTCTTATTTTCCCCCATCGGAACCATGCACTCTCCGCCGGAACGCACCCGTACCCACCATCCACTTTTGAACTTCTTACAATCCAGATCAATAAAGTGTTCCCTGGCCCCTACCTAGTGCAGGGCCCCTCTATGGTACCAACAGGGATACTGACTGATACAGGTTTTACACAACAAGATTGACACAAGCCACCCTCTAGGCTTGTGCCCCCAACTAGGAATTTAAGAGTCCCAAAACCAGATATAAACATCAAGACGTGGGACCTCATAGCTTATTAATTAACATGTTTCATGCTTGTAAATGGCATTTCCTATAAATGTAATTATGTATACAACCCCTCCTCCAAAATAGACAAACACCTGCTCGGATGTATATAAATTACAGTAACTAGTTTTACTTAATTACATCTGATCAACATATTTGACATGTTCTACTTAATTTTAAATTAAGTCCAACATATTCAAATTAACATGTTTGCATGTTCTTCCCTTTTGTAACTACCCCTAATTTACAGTCAAAGGTTCTCAATTTATAATATGCCCAATTCTCCTTATTGTCATTACAAATTATTCCAGTTTGTTCAAATTATATGCTATTCTAACAGAAATGGCCTAGGTTCTCGTTGGCTTAGGCTCAACGTAAACAAAAAGAAAAAAAAAAGGAAAAAAAAGGAGAAAACAGATCCAATCTCAAACTGAATAAATAGGCATATAATAGATTGTAAATAAATAAAAGACAGAAAAGGGGAAAAGGAAGAAAGATGTATATATGAACATATGATAATTGTAAACAGGATAGATAATTGACAGTAAAACATGTACTTATAAACACTGTTACTTTTCAGATCCATATCATTTACTGTCAAAATACTATTTAAATAACAAATCTAAAAATAACTAGAACTCACAGTGATTTTATTAGATCTAGAAAATATCTCTTTAGAATTTTTGTGGTAGAAAGCTAGAATTATCCCTTTTTACCCACATTTTAACAGCACTTCAGCATATTCATATTTATATTTAGAACTAGCTTGAAGGAAGAAGAATAAAGAACGTTTGTGTGTAAGAAAATGGTGAAGCTGCTAGCCTATTTATAGATTAGCTAGGATAATTCTAAACCATTAGATATTAGGTTTATAAATCCAACCGTACACCTCAAGCTGAGTCAGCGTATGTATTTAGCAAACAAAATTGTCCATATTCAGATGTAGGAATTTTTCCTACATGCTGGTGAGTCGGCCCACCTACTACCTGGGTCGACCCCTGAGTCAACCCGCCTTAGACCTAGGTTGACCCCTGAATCGACCCAGTTATGGGTTGGGTCGCTAACTAACCGTTGCTTTTGTGTTCAGTTTTATTTAATATATACAAATATATATATATATATATATATATTATACACTGTTTTTAGTTCAATCTTCTTTAGTTTATAACTCTTCATACTTAATCCGATTTTTGAAAAATAAGAGTTTGTTTGAACCAGAATTTAATAACGAACGCAACTGTAAAGTCCGTTTTACTCAGTTTTGAATATTTAAATTAATTAATATTCATTTTATTATCTTTATTATATAATTATGGTGTATTAATTTATGGTGTGCTACATTCTCCCCTCCTTAAAGGATTTCATCCCCGAATTCTCCAAATTGAGAAAAATGTTGGTATTTAGCAACCACCTACGCCTATCTACTCATATATTAACCACTAGCGTCCATTGTCCTTAAAAATTTCTAATGCTTTGTATGAACATATGCAAAGGTGTTGTGTGTGTATGTCCCTATACGAAGATCGGGTGGTGGACTGATTCAGTTGACCTCCTTAATGCAGTATATGTCTGTGCTATGTATCCAATATGAATTCAAAAGAATCTTAATGATACATATAAGTTCTATATGTTTGCGCAAACATATGTAAGTGTTTGAGCTGATCTAGTGCCTAATGTGTGTTTATGCGTCCACTGGCAACCACTACCAAACACTTGCATCCACTTGCAACTATCAAACATAACATGTCTCAAACATATGTTTTTAACTACAGGTTTCTAACTAAGGATCGAGATTCGAACGGTAGGATAAACATACTTGAATGATAGAAACAACAAATTCGAGTTTAAAAACTTAGAAAGGAAATTAAGAACGTACTGCCAAAGAGAAAAGGGGAAAAAGCGTGAATCTTGTCTTCGGGTTCCTATGTCGCATCGTTACGGTCTTCTCCCTTTTGCACCTTCACTAACTTGATCTCCTTGTTGCGTAGTCTCTTAACTTTTGATTCAAGAATACGGGTAGGAACTTTCCTAACTGATGCCTCTTTCTCAACTTCAATATCCTCAAGCGTACTTGGCACAACTACCTCTACTGAATTATGTATACATTTCCTCAAATAGGAAACATGGAACACATCATCAACTCCCGCTAGCCTCTCTTGTAGTCTAACTCTGCAGGCCAACTGGTCTATCCTCTTAACTATGGGGAATGGCCCTACGAACCTTGGTGCTAACTTCCCTACCGAGCCAAAGCGAACAACGTTTCTTAGAAGTGATACCTTGATAAAGACCGTGTCTCCTACCTTAAATTCCAAGTTAGTCCTCCTCCTATCGGCATATGACTTCTGCTTGTCCTGAGCTGCTTTCATTCGTCTGCGAATAGAGTCTATCTTCTCGAAAGTCTCTCTCATCATCTCAGACCCAAGTAGAAGTCTGTCCGCATACTCGCACCAATATGTCGACGATCTGCAAGGTCATCCATAAAGTGCCTCGAAGTGCACCATACCAATACTTCAATGAAAATTATTGTTGTAGGCGAACTAAACCAATGGGAGATGTTCCTCCCAAGTCCCTCCGAAATCTAGGATACACGGTCTCAATAAATCCTCAAGTACCCTATTGACCCTCTCAGTCTGTCCATCGGTCCGAAGGAAGTAAGTTGTGCTCAGTCGTAACTGTGTGCCTAGTGCCTTTTACAAGATCTTTCAAAACTCACCCATGAAGATGGGGTCATGGTCACTATCTATACTAGAAAGTACCCCATGAAATTAGACAATCTCCCTAAGGATACGAATGCTAGCCAAGCTTCTGTCCTGTTGCTCTTGATTGGGATAAAGCGAGCGCTCTTGGTAAGTTTGTCAACTATATCACCCATATACTCGTGTTGCCCTTCCTCGATCTAGACAGTTTATAGAGATGCTCTCTCATTTCGACTGTGGGATATCCAAGGGTTGAAGTAATCTTCCTTTCCTATATCCTGTGATTTCTTTTTCAATGATAAAGCTATAGTGCCTGGATATACTAAGATAACACTCCAGGAGACTAAAGATATATCTGACATAGATTTCCTTTGTTCAACCTTTGCTCATTGGCAAGTCAAACATCGGGCCACATACTCAGCTATGTCCTTCTTCATACCAGTCCAATGGAAAAACCTCTTCATGTCTTGGTACATCTTATCACTGCCCAGACGGATAGTCATCCGAGAGTGACGAGGCTCCTCAAGAACTATTCTCAACAAGTCTCGAACTCTGGGAACACAAAGCCTTCCATCTCGACATAGCCACCCTTCTTGTCCACAGAATATCTAGCTAGGTAATTGGAGGTCTCCTCCACTGAGTCTATCCAAGATGTTTACTAACTGCTAATCCTCTTGTCGCGTGGATCCAATGTGATCCATAAGAGTAGGTCGCACCTCCAATGATGCCAACAAACCAAGCGTAAAATCCGTAGATGGCTTAGAATCAAAAGACGAGATAAACTCCAAGCTCTGCCATTCTACAAATAAAGGACTCAAGGTCATCCTTTATCTACTTAATGCGTTCACAACCACATTCTTCTTACATGAGGTATAAGCTATCTCAAAATCGTGGGATACAAGGAACTCTATCCATCGTTGCTACCTTAAGTTTAGATCCTTCTACAAGAACACATATTTGAGCGACTTGTGATCCATGTATAGGTCAAATCTCTCTCCAAGTAGATAGTGTCGCTAAGAGTTAAGTGTGAATACTATAGCAGCCAACTCCAAGTCGTGGATATGCTAGTTCGTGACCTCTCAATTGCCTACTTCCATAGCAGACCACCTTATCTTCTTACATCAACACATCACCTAACCCCATGCCAGAAGCATCCATGTAGACCGTAAAGACCTTACTACCATCGGGAAGAGTCAGAACAAGGGTTGATGTTAGAGCCTTCTTTAACCTCTAGAATGCATCCTCGCAATTTATTTCCCAAGCAAAAGCCAAGTTCTTCTTTGTTAGACGGTGAGTGGAGCTGATATCCGTGCAAAGTCCTTAATGAACTTTCTGTAATAACCCGCCAATCCAAGGAAACTCCTAACTCTATCGCATTCTCAGGGGATCTCCAATCTTGAACTGTGACAATATTAGCAGGGTCTACCGCTATTCCATCCTTGGAGACCACATGCCCTTGGTTCCTCCAGAAATGACACTTAGAAATTTTAGCCTTAAGCTGATGCGATCTAAGAGTGCTAAGAACATCCTCTAAGTGTCCGGTATGCTCTTCCTTTCTCCTTGAGAAAACTGGAATATCGTCCACAAAGATTACTACAAACTTGTTTAGATACTCCCTAAACACCCTACTCATCAAGTCCACAAAGTATGCACGTGCATTGGTCAACCCGAAAGGCATGACTAGCCACTCAAAGAAACCGTTCGGAGTCCTGAAACCAGTCTTATTAATACTATCGTCTGATACCCATAGTTGATGAAATCCCATGGCTAGATCCAACTATGAGAAAACCGAAGCACCTACTAGATGGTTAAACAAGTCATCAATCCTCGAAAGTGGATGCCTAGTTTTCTTGGTGAGCTTATTCAACTCCCTATAGTCCATGCATAGACAGAGAGAGTCATCTACCTTGGTTGCAAAGACGACTGGAGCTCCGCACTTACATATTCTCCGTCTAATGAATCCCTTCTCGAATAGCTCCCCTACTTGCTTGCTGAGCTTCCTCATCTTCTAGGAGCCATGTGGCGCACCGGTAATGCGATTGGCTTCACATTCTCCACCAAATAAATCCAGAAATCTATCTCTCGCCTCAGAGGTAACCCTTTAACCTCATCAAATACGTCTGGATAATCTTTGACTATGGGTGTTGATCGAAGATCATCAACTGAAGCATCAAGCGAATCTAGGAAATTGAGCATAACTGACCCCCATGAGTCACAAGATATCTCATGAGTTTTCCCGTGGCACGTCAGAAGCCTAACAACTCTCCTTTTACAATCTTGAATGGCACTATACATGGCTAGCCAATCCATTCCTAGAATCAACCCATAACCTATAAAGCCAAGAACATATGTGTCGCGTTCAAACTCGACGCCCATAACAGAAATTCTTAAACCGCTTCATATCATAAATAAATGAACCATACCTCCTATGGGATTTGAGATAACAAAAAAATTAGAAACAATACTAGTATCTAGGTGTAGATTATCTAATACAGAATTGGATATGAATGAACGTGAAGCACCGGAATCAAAGAGAGTCCTAATAGGATAGTCAAAAGAAGAAATCAAACCTTCGACTGTGACTTTCCTACCTCGATTTGGTCCACCAACTTCTAGAGCATGAACTTGTCCTCCATATGAACCCACTTTCTGACCATGCTTGTTGAGGAATTGCCTAGTGAAATGGCCAACTTGATCACAACTGAAACAAGCATTCTTCGTTTTCTTGCAATCCCTTACAAAGTGCCCCAAAGCCCTATAACAATGGAATTGAACCTCTATTTTGATCTAAGCCTTATCAGGCTTTCCTATCTTCTTTGTCGCCCCCTTCTTGGGACACCATTTCTTTTTCTTAGCCTTGGGTATTTCATCCTCTGTAATGGCGCGTTTTGTTAGCTGTCGAATAATTAATTTATTTAATTATTTATATATCGATTTGGCGATATCGATAACTTAAAGTAAAACGTTCGAACTTATAATTTATAATTATAATTAAAACGAACCTGAAACGTCGCGGCAGTTCGCAATTTGGCGATTTGAACTTCAACTGAATGTGCATGATTCATTTTAAGCCGGATTTCTGTGAAATAAGAAACGTGTGGAGCTGGTGGAGTATATCTTTCTAGTGGAAGAGAAAAGTCAGGATTTCGTCGGGTAGATTTTGAGATATGTCCAAATCAAATTTCAGAATAGTCGTTATAGAATCGTTTATCGGCCATAACGGTTATTTCAATATATTTGAATATCGGGGTTGAATTTAGACAAGGTTCTTTTGGGAAATAGTGATGATTTAATTTTTAGAATTTTATGGTAATTTTTAATTAATTAAATAAGGAACTTTTTATTTGAAGTATTTCGCACCCTGAAATCAACATTTTGAAGTTTCACAATATGAGTCAACCTACCGGTATTTCTATATATTTGGGATCGTGGGACATTACTCATCTCACTGATATTTTTATTTCTGTCTGTTGTAGTTCGTACTCGAATGGAGTTTACGAAATGGATTCAGATATTTTCTTAAATAATTTAAACCCACACGTTGCCAATCCCTTAAACAAAGTGGTCATCACCATTCCACACATCTGTTGTTTTAACCGCAAGTTCTTATGGTTTGAAACCATAAACATGGAAAGTTTTCCTCCATGAAACTATCCAGCCTTTACCCTATAAAGTATGCGCCTGTACTCTTAAAACCATTTTTTCTTTGAAAACCACAAACATGCCGCCATCCTTCACAGCAAAACCACAAAACAAATGCCTCAAAAATCAAAACAATTCCTAGAAAATCTCATAAATATCCATACAAAGGTTTTTGAGATGCTGAAGTGTTCTCTTCCATTGTGTATCAATTGTGGTTAGTTCGACGTCCCTTCCTGGACTCGAGATTTCCACGGTGACATAAGGCTCCAGAAAGCGAGGGGTTTGAGTCCCTAATCCGTGAGTTTATGGTGAGATGTGGGTTTGTGGTGGGGAACCAAACTGGTAGGCGAAGTCTGGAGGCCTCCGGTGATGGTTGACGTCGAAACAGCACTGAACGACGCGGCCTCGAACAGGGTGGCGAGCTAGTGATTGAGGTGTCAGACGGGTGCAGTTTTCGATGGAGAATTGGATGGGGGAGGCGGCACTTGGAATAGACGAACGAAGGAGGAGGTACGGCCAGTCAAAATGGCGGTCAACGATGGTTTAAGAGGAGCTGTGGGGTTCGATTACTGATTTTGGGGGAGATGATAGTAGCGGGTCTGATAATAAAGGGTTGGTAATGGGCTTAGTTTGATATGTAAGGCCCATTAATTAAATAATTTAGTTTTATTTAAATTATAATAGTACACTAACTTATAAATATGATATCTCATCCATACGAGGTCAGAATCAAGAACCGTAAATTGCGTTAGGATCGTATGGACGGGAGCAACACAATAAGACTGACCGGGAGTGAATCCGAGCTCGTTACAATTTATGGCGAAATAAACTGTCCGACTGAATCAAATAACGCAAACCGTTATTTAATGGCTAACGCGCAAATGTGAGTAAATCTCACAAACTCTAAACAGTTTTATTTTCACGTTGTATTCTTAGAACTGTTAAAATTGTCTGTTTGACTGTGTGTTGATTAGTTGATTGAACTGCTAGTCAGTTAGTTAAATTTCTATATTGATTCTGTTTAACAGAATATATCATATGGAACTGAAAGTGATGTTATCTATATTGTCTAACATCTGTGATGCAGGGAAACAGGTTGGAGGAATCCGACTGGATTCCTCAACAGTTATTTATTGTTTTTCATATATTGTGATATATGATGTGTTATGAAATCTGTTATTGATTTCATATGTTTGAATGATACCGATCATTGTTATATGACACGTTAAACACCGTAGGTGATACTAGAATGTAAAATGGGAATTTTCAATGTTTATATTGAAAATAAATCTTATTTATAAAATCGATAGGATTTTATAAAATGGAAACATTTATTTATTTAGGAAATAAATAAAGGAACATTTATTTAGATTATAAATAAATGGAATAAAGGAATATTTATTTAGGGAATAAATAAAGGAACACTTGTTCGGAAAATAAATAGAATTATACAAGGATAGATTTAAACACGTGCTTCGCACACGGTATAACACGATATGGATTTAAATGAGGTATTAAATAGGAAATCTGTTTTAAACAGATAAATTGAAGTAGATTAATTTATAAATAATGTTTTATAAATTAAATAAATTATTTATCGTTGATAAATGGAATATATATAAGCCTGGACTTATATAGAGAAGTAGAAACGTTATTCAAAGGACATTTATAAGGTGAAGAACCGTTACTAAAAGTAAATCTTTATAAATGGATAAACTTGTAAAAAGTAAATCTTTATCAATGGATAAACGTTGTAAAAAGGAAATCTTTCGAAATGAGTTATTCGAATTAGATATTTGAATAGAGTTAAACACATTAGAGTGATTCGAATTACTTATTCGAATAGAGTTAAACAAAGTAATTTGTTAGGTTAACCAAAGCAAGTTAGTCGAGTTAATCAAAGTAATTGGTTAAGTTAACCAAAGTAAATTAGTTAAGATAAACTAAGCGGTTAATCGAAGTGAATTAGTTAAGTTAAACTAATTGGTAAATCAAAGTGGATTAGTTGCGTCAAACTAAGTGAATTAGTCAAGTTAAACTAATTGGTTAATCGAAGTAAATTAGTTGGGTAAATCAAAGTGAATTAGCTGAGTTAAACTAAGTAAATCGGTTAGAGTTAATCAAAGTGAATTAACTAAGTTAAACTAAGTGGATTAGTTCAGTTAATCGAGACAAGTAAATCAAGTTAGGTTAAACCATTTGAGTTAACCAGTTAGGTTAAACCATTTGAGTTAACCAGTTAAAGTTTACCAGTTAAAGATAAACAGTTAGAGTTGACCAGTTAAAGTTGACCAGTTAAAGTTGACCAGTAAGAGTTGATCAATTAGAGTTACTCAGTTAGAGTTGACCAGTTAAAGTTGACCAGTTAGAGTTATCCAAGTGGAGTTAATCGAGTAGAGTTGCCGAATATCACTTATTCGAAGTAGAGTTATCGAATATAGTATATTCGAGGGAAGAGTAATCGAATATAGTTTATTCGAGTGGAGGAATCAAATGTTATTCATTTGAGAAGAGTTACCGAATATTATTTATTCGAAGAGTAGTTATCGAATATTGGTTATTCGAAGTTAGTTAATCCAAAGAAGTTATTCGAAGAGTTAATCCAAAGGAGTTATTCGGAGTTAGTTAATCCAAAGGAGTATTCGAAGATTAGTTAATCCAAAGAAGTTATTCGAAGTTAGTTAATCCAAAGAAGTTATTCGAAGAGTTAATCCAAAGGAGTTATTCGGAGTTAGTAAATCCAAAGGAGTATTCGAAGATTAGTTAATCCAAAGGAGTTAGTCGAAGAGTTAATCGAATATAGTTATTCAAAAGAAAGTGTTAATTGAATATAGTTATTCGAGTAAAGTTAAAAGAGTTAATCGAATTTAGTTATTCGAAATGAGTTATTCGAATTAGATATTTGAATAGAGTTAAACACATTAGAGTGATTCGAATTACTTATTCAAATAGAGTTAAACACATAAGAGTTAATTGAATATTAGTTATTCAATTTGAGTTAAATCGAATTTAGTTATTCGAAAGGAGTTAATCAATTTGAGTTAAGTTAATCGATTTGAATTAAGTTGAATCGAAATGGAGCAAATCGATTAGAATTAAGTTAATCGAGTTAGAGTAAATCGAATATTGGTTATTCGAAGGTAAGTTATTCAAATTAGTTATTCGAAGGAGTTAATCAAATGAGTTGATCCAAAGGAGTTAGACGAATATTAGTTATTCGAATAGAGTTAAAGGAGTTATCGATTTTATTTTGATCGAAAGGAGTTATCGATTAGTAAATCGAAAGGAGATTTTCGAATATAGCATATTCGAAAGAAAAAGATCGAATATTGTTTATTCGAAAGAGAGAGATTTCAAATATGAGTTATTCGAAGAGAGAAAATCGAATATAGGTTATTCGAAGAAGAGTTAATCAAATAGAGATTACTCGAAAGAGAGTTATACGTCGAATTCGATTATAGCGAATTCGGGAAAGTACTATTTACTTTCCAGGGTTTAAATCAAGATTTAGTTATTGATTTAGAAATTAGGTGTCTGTTAAATTATTCGAGTTAGGAGATAAAGTTATAATTTAGGTTAGACATTTCAGAAGTAGGAATTATAACGTTATAGTTATAATCAAACACTGTCATATAAGAAGTGGATTCGTTACCTGAATCCGAGAATTTGCGTAAACAGATGATTGTAAAAAGTGAGTGACGAGTTTCATCTATTTCACAGTAAAGGACGTTGTTCAATTAAGGTCTGAGAGGTAATTATACCCCAACTTGATTGACTTCAGAATTGACAAAGGAATAGTTGTGGTTCGGTAGAAAAGGTTGATTTGAAATATAGTTAAGTAATAAGCGATTAATGGATTAAGCGTAACGATGTTTTATACAACGTTCATTGGAAATCCGTAAATGAGTTTTGGAAACGTTTTCCAAATATAGTCAGATATGTTTTCTAAACATAGAAAATGAAATGTTTTCATGATAAGAATTTAAGAAATAGAGTTAAGCAAATTCAGAAACTAACTGGAGAGGGTAAGTTGAACGGTTTTCTAAGTGACGATCTGATGTTGGTTTCGACCTTCCGGATTGATGCTTAGAGAATTGTTCTCATACTAGTTACAGTTAGGGACTGATAGTTGCGAAATAATAGTGATGTGAAAATAAGCTATGGAAATGTTTTTCAATGATTAATAACATATATTTTCTAATTATATGAAATAAGGAAATATGAACATATGATGATTGATCGATCGAATTTCCATTTGGAAATAAGATCGTTGTTTGTACACCGGCATGTTTTCATTTGATAGTTGAATCACAGACTATCAAAGTTTTTACCATTTTAACGTTGTTAATATGGAGAGACCGGTTGGATTATTATCCAAAGAACCACTCTGTATCGGCATAAGCGTTGCGAGCAATATATGCCAAAGATAAATTGAAGACGGAGTAAAGTGCAAGGGCTGTTGTATAAGTCTTAGATAACAGTGACTAAGATGGATATACTGAATAGTGCCTTCGGTTTGTCCAGTCCCAGGACAACGTATATGGAAGAAGGTCTGACAGAGTATATCCAATGGATCGCGTAAGTTGATCTGTTCAAACGTATTCACGTTTGGTGGCGGAGGAATTCGTTTCTCTTAGCTGTATACCCGTGTTATTTTTGAATAAGTCAATTTGTGATTTGGCGGGTATGACGATGTGGCATTCAAAGTGAATGGTGAGCAGATGTTCTGAAGATAGACGTAGCCTCTAGCCTCACAACCAGGAAGTAACAAAAGTTGGGCTAGGCAGCATGGCTAGTTGGGTCATCCCCAAGCAGGGTGTATTGTCACCGATCTAGAGAATATTCATATTTATACTTCTTTTTGATTCTGTATCTTCGGATGACGGTTTGATGGCCTATAACTGTGGTGGCAATATATTCGCGACACTCAAGTTAAATGAGTGAGCGGTCATGTGTGGCCGGGTTGCAAGACGTTCTTGTTGAACCCTGAGTGTACCACCTCTAGAGTACACTATTCAGAAGGTGCTCCCATACCTTGTCTGTTGGAATCCATTCTCCGATAAGCGCCCTGCGGTTTATGATTTTATATATACTATGTATGTAGAACGTGAGATGCAAGCGTTTCTGCTAGATTGATACCTATTTGTACTTAGACATTATTATAATATCACAATGATATTGCTTGTCAAAGTTGTTCAGATACTCATAAGGGAAAAACCCGTTCCGTATTCACGGCGTGGTCTTATGAGATATCCTATACCTGTTTTAAACTATTTTACTCATACCAGTCCCATGACTGACCCGGAGTTTACTTTGTTGTTTTCCCTAAACTCTTGGGTGCCTAAATTTGTACGGGCAGTCAAGTAGTCGGGATTTACAGATATGCTTGGAGAGCTTGGAGCAGGAGGCTGCAAGATTCTATAGCTATAGTTATTTCCGCTGTGTTGTAAGTGTTGTACTCTGATAAGTGCTATTGTATATATATAACTGTTTACTTCAAAGCTATGTTATATATTATATGTTATTCGTTCCGCTGTGAGATTCGTGTTACTCTGATGATTCTGATGTTCTTCTTCTATTCTATTAGTTCTATCTTTTCTTTCTCACCTTCTAAATTCTTTCACTAACGTTCGCGGAATTTCCGACTCTCGAGGAGTCGGAAATTTCCAGCCGTTACATCCTCGGTCTTAACTTCTTTCTTTTCCTCTTTATCGTCCTCGTGCATCAAAGCCATGCCAACTAACCTCTCGAAAGTTGCTCCCATCAGGATGTGTGTCAATGCTAAACCTAGTAGAGGTTGATTCAACACTTTCGTGAATCTTAGAGCCTTCTTGTATGGAGTGTTCACCAAATCCAACCGAATCTTACTAGCTGATTGAAGCTATTGACGTATTTCTTTACTGGCATACTTCCTTGTTTCAAATTTAAGAACCTCTCCATCTACATTGCTTCCTCTACCTAAGACATGAAATTCATCTCAAATCCGCGTTTAAACTCATCCCAAGTGGCTATCACATGCCCTGCCTAAGTCATCTCACACCAGTATGAAGCTTCGTCCTTCTGTTGCCAAGTGGTTAATTAAATCTTTCTCCTACCATTGAGCTCCAATAAGTCGAACACGTTCTCCGTTTCTCCAAGCCAAATGCGTGCCTCCACGAAACTCTTAGTGCCATGAAATGGCTTGCTTCCCATCATGCAGAAATCCTTACAAGGCTTAGAAAAGTTGACTACAGGAGGAGGTGGAGCTACTGCGGCTGCAGCTAGGGATGGGAAATCGCCTTGTACTCTGGCAGATGCCGTAGACTTTAAGTATATAAAGAACCATGTCGGAAGTGGAATTCCCATGGGAAGATTAGGAGCCTAGACATGCTGAAAAGAGACGAAACAAGGATTCAAAAAAGAGATCGAAGGAATTATTGAAAACTACTTGAGGGGATATATTTTTCAAAAAATTGGTTTTTCTTGAAAATACTTTGCTTTGAAAATAATTTTTCAAAAACTATTTCTTTGATCTTGTAACCTTAGGCTCTAATACCAAATGTGACACCCCCGACCCTTAATGTCACCCATATGAGGATGCATTAAGTTCTATGAAGCACAATAGTAACAGAGACTAATTTCACAATACATAATATAAATACGCAGCGAAAAAACTTTTATTATTATTAAATCACCATTGCATCATTACAATTTCAGATACCAAAAAAATAGTCATAACCATCTGCCTTGTGACAAAAACCATCAAAGTACAAAACCATAAAATCATATCTCTCCTCAAAAGCCATAACAAGATAGAACCAAAGTCAAAGCAATCATCTAGTCAGAATAAATCCAAATCCAAGCCGAATGAAATCACAGTCACTGTTGAACACTACCACCTTGAGAACCTGAGGGGGGAAGGAAGAGAGAGAAGGAAAACAAAATAGGCCAGACATAAAGTCTAGCGATTTCCAGTGATTTTCAGCATAAACATAAAATAAGAAGTATCGAGACAGATAAATAGAACTAGATAAGAAAAACAATAAAAGATTTGGCTCAGCAGTTTGGGAGGACGTTGTTTTAAGGTTTTTCAGTTTGCTGTCCAGGTTTTGGGAGCCCTAATGGGCCGATTTGTAGAGGCCATTAGTGGGCTGGTGGAAAGCTATAAATGGGGTGAGAGGTATAGAGAATAGTTTACTTTCTCCATTCTCTCATTTGGTGGCCTTGTGTTCCTCCTTCCTCTTACACCTTTCTACCATTAAAATCGAGATCTAAGGAAGGGAATCCAAGATCTACACCATTTGAAGCTAGATCTACATCATTTGAAGTGAGAGTTCATCGAATCAAAGGATTTGGATCAAGTTCTTCGCTATCCGAAACCTAATTTCACCGTTTTTGCTTTGATTTGGAGAATTGGTGAGTGAGATGCATCTCTCACATGGATTCAATCAAGTATATGAGTGTCTGATCTTGTTTTTCATCAAATTCAAGTCGTTTTCCTTAGATATACATCATGGTAAGTCTATTTTCATATGAATCTCAATAGGATCTAATTTAGAAACTTAAAACTAGTAATTTTTATGCTATTTCATATGTTTATGCAAGTTAGATCCATAATTTTATTCATACGTTCATTTATCATGATTTTGGTGGAATTTGCACAATTTTGGTAAAACTCGTCATATCCATGTTGTTAGTGATTTCATAACATGCTTATGGTTGTGTTGGATGAATTAGATGAGTATATTTCATTGATTGGCGAAGTTTTGTCAAAATTGGAGTTGGATTGGGGCTGTGCAGGTTTCTAGTCGTTCCGATTTCTGGTCGGTCGGGTTGGAGCTGGTCGGTCGATCGAAAGTGAGGCTTGGGAGCAAGAAAAGGTTGGGTCGGTCGCTCATAACTGGGTCGGTCAGGATGTGAGCAAACCAGGTCACTCGCATGTTAATATTTCTGGTCAGTCGGGGCTTGAAGCTGGTCAGGTCGGGCATGACTTCGAGTCAGTCGGTCCATGTTGGGTCAGTCAGCCAATGTTACAGGGGATCGAGTCGGTCGTGGGCTTGGGTAGGTCATGGATCTAGGGGACCTGGTCGGTCGTGGGTTTGGGTCGGTCGTGGATCCAAGGGACCGGGTCGGTCGGTATGAAAACAAGACAGGTCGGTCGTGGTGGAAGAACCTGGTCGGTCGGTTGTGTATAGATGATGGGTCGGCTCCAGGAGGATGGGTCAGTCGCATAGGGCCATTTTCTGAAAAATTATATTTTTCGGGTACGACCCATATTTGAACAAAAGGGACTAAAAAAAATTCTTGGGCAACCCCCCGAACCCTAGCGGTAGCGCAATGATGTAATTTGGCTCAGTAATGTTGTGACTTCGAAGTAAATTCAAGTGGGAATATTCGAAGTGTTGTATGTGCTCGTTGATCAGTGCAGAATAACGAATTAGGTGAAAACTCAAAGGTTGTGAGTTGGTGGATAATGGTTGCTCAAGAAGGTTGCTTAAGCCATGAAAAGTCGTCGTGTTGGATGACTAGAGATGTGAAGGCCGAGAGATTATCATTGTCGTAAGTTCTAGTAGGCTCGAAGCAGGGGTACAATAGGGGCGCCTAAAAGACCAGAAGGTTACTGGTCGAGTACCCTAGGTATTGTTGAAAGGCCTAGTTATCAAGGTTGGACAAACATACGTATCATTGAAAGGCGTATGGAGTTTATGCTAGAACTGGGTTTACCATTAGCCCTTGACATATGACAAGGTTGACCGTCATATGATTAACGATGGTTTCAAAGCAGGATTGACGGTGATAGCCAGAGTCAGTCATGGATGATTGGTTGCTCTGTTTGTACCATCTCATGTAAATTGTCCAACGTCAAAAGTGATGTTCCTTGGGTGCTTGTTTGATATTGGTTTAGGCCTCTGGGCTTGTATCTGAGGGATATTGAGTTCGATTAGGGTGATTTACATGAGATATATATAATTAGGATGTCATCAGTGCTTTGCCATGATTGAATGGGTGTTCTGGTTTCCATGGATGTATGGTTGAAATGTTATTGCAAAGGCTATCACTGTCCGATGTGGGGAAGATAAGGTTGAGTTCTTCCCTGGGATTATGGGTAGATTAGTTCGTTTATTTACCCATTCTCATATGCTTTATTGTTGATGTTTGTTTGTTGTTATATCGCTAACTAAGACTGTTGTCTGACTCAAGGTTTCTTGTTTCCCTCTTATTACCTTGGGCTATTCATCCGGTTGTGGATGGGTAGACTAGGTGACAGGTGATAACTTAGTGATGACGATGTTGCAATTCGAAGGTGAGTAGGAGGCTGGCATATTATCTTACTTACCATCTAGTATTTCTGCTTTCGTTGTTTGAGTTGCTCTCAGAGTATTGTAGTGAGGCTTCACGTACAGACTTTGATATTCCTATGATGTATGGATAACTTTTCAGGATGTTGTGAAAGTTCTCCAAAGTTTGTTATATGATGCTCCACTATTTCTACCTATTGTATATGTTCTATTATATTTTATCCTTGCACTGTGAGTTTTACGACAGGTACCGTTTGTGTTATCATACCTTGATGATCGTCCATAACTACCTGGCACACCCTTCAGCGCATCATTCCTCTTCTTAAGTGCAGGGGTTGTAGGCAGTCGTCACACAAACACCTACTCAGATGTATATAGATTACAGTAACTCGTTTTACTTAATTACATATGATACACATATTTAACATGTTCTACTTAATCTTAAATTAAATCTAACGTGTTTGCATGTTCTTCATTTTTATAATTACCCTAATTTACAGTCTAAGGTTCTCAAGTTATAATGTGCCCAATTCTCCTTGTTTTCATTACAAGTTATTCCAATTTATTTAAATTATACGCAATTCTAACAGAAATGGCCTAGTTCTCGTTGGCTTAGGATCAGCGTAAATAAAGGAGAAAATAGATCCAAACTCAAACTGAATAAATTGGCATATAAAAGACTGTAAATAAATAGGAAAAAGGGAAAATGAAGAAAGATGTATATATGAACATATAATAACTGTAAACAGGATAGATAATTGACAGTAAAACATATATACATATAAACACTGTTACTTTTCAGATCCACATCATTTACTGTTTAAATAGAAGATCTAAAAATAACTAGATCTCACAGTGATTTGATTTAGATCCAGAAAATATCTCTTTAGAATTATTGTTGTAGAAAGCTAGAATTATCCCTTTTTATCTACGTTTTAGTAGCACCTCGACATCTCTATATTTTTGTTTAGAAATAACTTGGAGGAAGAAGAATGAAGAATGTTTATATGTAAGAAAATGGTGAGGCTGCTAGCCTATTTATATAATAGCTAGGATAATTCTAAACCATTAGATGTTAGGTTTATAAATCCAACCGTACACCTCAAGCTGAGTCAGCGTATGTATTTAGCAAACAAAACCATCTAGATTCAGTTGTAGGAATCTGTCCTGCATGCAGGAGGGTCGATCCACCTACTACTTGGGTCGACACATAGGTTGACCTGCCTTAAACCTGGGTCTACCCGCCTTAGACCTGGGTCTACCCCTGTGTCGACCTAGTTTTGGGTGGCTCGCCCATTAACCGTTGCTTCTGTGTTCAGTTTTATTTAATATATATATATATATATTATACACCGTTTTTTGTTCAATCTTCTTTAGTTCATAACTTTTTCATACTTAATCCGATTTATGAGAACCAAGAGTCTATCTGAACCAGAATTTCATAACGAACGTAACGGTAAAGTCCATTTTACTCAATTTCTAATATTTAAATTAATTAATATTCATTTTATTACCGTTATTATATAATTATGGTGTATTAATTTATGGGGTGTTACATCATGTCTCGAATCGGTGATGAGGCCGAGCATAAACAACTCGACTCGAGTCTCGAACCAACGACGAGCCCAAGTATAAACAACCACGTTCCTAATTCTTCGGACTTGGAGGCAGCCCATCATCCGAATGAGTGTGACATCAACCACTAGTCTGGCTCCATCCGACCCGTAGGGTCTTTATCCGGGCAACACTCATCGAACCAAGGACGCCCTCGAACTCTGCTCGAATCGAGTCTCTCGAGAGTGGAATTTCGACCAACTCAACCCTGAGTCATGATACTCGAGCACTTGGTACCACAAGTTCCATGGCACAGTGGACTCTGTGGTTGTCATCGGAGATACCAACTTGCAACTCATTCTCATCTTTGCCTCCCTAGTCGAAGGCGAAAAGAGAATCGTAAGCAAGCCTTCTTCTTCAAAGAACGTCTCCTCTTTGTTGTGCCATGGATATTTTCCTCCATATGATGCTCCGGCACCCTCCAGTTAGCCGGGGGCACACCTGGAAGTACTACCAGAGGAACGTTCGGAAGTAGGCCCAAGGGCACCAGTCCTGCGGCCGTGCTCTATGATGCAGTGGTCTCTGAAGTCGTCGTCGGACATATCGACTTGTGAGTCATTCCCACCTTTTCTCCCCTCGTCGGAAGCGAACTGGAAACGAAAAGTAAGCCGTCTTCTCCAAAAGACACCTCCTCTCCACTATGTTGTCGTCATTCTCCTCAATATGACGCTCCGGCAGCCCTCCAGTTAGCTTATGGCACGCTGGGAAGTACTACTGGAGGAACGTTCGGAACCAGGCCCGGGGCTACCAGCCCTTCACTAGCTCCTACATTCTCACCAGCCATCTTCCCCGCAACCGTATAGGGACCTATTGGGGGCAAACCCACCACATGGAGGAGACGGTCCAAAACTAAGTCTTGGCACCACGAAAGTCGACTACGACATCCCCGATGCTAAGTTTTCCTACATACAAGCGTACCAGAATGGGATGACAATCTTTAGTCTTAATGACTAAAACCATAGTCATCGCCTACCATCAGCTTAACTCTCGAATTGGATTGTGATTACGACATGATCGGACTAAGAATCGAACCCCGGAACTGACAACTCAACCATATATCCACATCTTATGTGCATATCCGAGCGATCAGTCCAAATAAGTTCGCTTCTCGAATGTTACACCAATTAGTTGTGTTACGTTCGACTTCAATTACAATCCAATCATGCGACGTCACGCGACGATACAAACTCTCTAACTCATTCTTGGGATCAAACAAAATTTAGAAGGTACGCAAGCCCTCGGCAGCCCTCTACCTATTCCTGCATCGGCCTGGTCAATGGTGGACCTGAGGCAGATCCCTACTAGTTCCCGCACTGGCATCATCTTACCGCGGCCCTTAGAGCAGCCGTCTTGTAATCACGTTCACCTCATGGAGAAGGCGATCTAAATCCAAAGTCAAGACCCCAGAAATTCCCAAACTTCCATCAGTGTCAGGACTCTCCAAAAACAGATACTCCAGAACGTGATGGCAATCTTTAGTTTTAACGACTAAAACCATAGCCATCGCCGACCACTGGTGTGACGCTTGAGTTGAGATGTGACTACATCATGATTTGGTTAAGGATCGAATCCTGAAACCGACGGTTCAACTATATGTCTACATCCTACCTGCACATCCTATCCGCTAGTTCAAACAAGTCCATTCCTCGAGTGTCATGCCACAAGGCCATAACACGCCAATCTCGATCCAATCACGTGACGTTGTGGAACGATTCAAGTTTACTAGCTCAAACTCAAAATCAAAGAGACAAGGGAGTTTGGCAAAGTCTTTGAAGTATGAAATTATGTTTCGTATTCCCATGCACTCGCTAAGTTATCGTGTCCCTCAAACCAACTTCGAGCCCCTGAAAAGCCTAGAAAATTTACTAAGTGTCTGTGATATGAAGTACAATCCCATATCCGCACATACTTGGCAATTTTTCCCCGAACTCTTACTCCTGTTTATCAAAATCCCCCACTCCACATTCTTGAGTGTTGATCCTAGAAACCTTCTCACTTTCCATATCTATCTTTCCTTCTTTTGAAAATCCAAAAAAAACTCGGACATCCAAGGTACACAAGTAGCATTTTGTATCCATCATGCCTTAAGTTGATTTTCTGTCTGAAAAAGAGAAGAGAGGAAGAAAACACAACTATGGGATTCGAACGCTCCAAACGTACATTTTGGGATTCGAATTCGGGATCATACATCATGCTATTATCACGTTCTTTTGTCTTCGAGGCCCTGACTACCAAATCAATCTCGACTCAACGACCACTCATGTACCCACTAAATGTCCAACCATCCG
Source organism: Allium sativum (assembly GCA_030737875.1). Taxonomy (NCBI): domain Eukaryota; kingdom Viridiplantae; phylum Streptophyta; class Magnoliopsida; order Asparagales; family Amaryllidaceae; genus Allium; species Allium sativum. The sequence goes on along the minus strand of CM060922.1, from coordinate 267,317,819 downwards.
AGTACACGCGCTTGGCATTTTGGTTCAACTTCACTTCGAAGGCAAATCTATGTGATCTTATGCCACGACATGCACTAAGTATTGTCTTTACAACGATGTTCACATATACGAGTTCCCGAAACTTTGACTATTGGAACCCGCTTGAATTGTTGAAAGATTGTGTACTTATGAATCCAAGTGATTCAGCGGAATACGCCAAACGATCAAGTTCCAGTTCAATGACATTTTGTTAACCACCTTACATGATCACGTGCCCATGCTATGGCTAAGACCATGCACATACGCTTTCAAAATTTCGACCGATCAAACCGACTCGATCCGTTAACTAATTGTGTGCTCACAGGCTCAAGTGACCCAAGAGTGCACATCAAACGATCAAGTCCTGATTCAGCAACTTTATGGAAGCTAACTTGCGCGATCGCATACCTACAACATGTTGACTAATGTCATGTTACTTATTCCAACTCAGATCGCATTGCGCAAAACCACATGCAAACGTGTGTGGGCATACGCGATTCTTACATGTCAATGAACCATTTGCACTTTGGTTGTAATGACCCGCTATTTTTAACATCTTGAATTAGTAATTACATCGACTCGAAATGTTCAAAATGACTAGTAGTTATTTAGCTTACAGGGTTTAAACAGAATATATATAGAGAATCACAGTACATAATATTTGTAGTGGAATAAAATTTTATATAAATACCAGAGTTTACAGAATATGTACACGGATAAATATATAATGTATACTTAGATTTTTAAGATTAAAAAAATTACGGTCTAGACGATCTTTGCGCCCGCATATGTGTCTTCACATGCCTCTCCAGTTTGCGAGCTGAAACTCTAAATCTGCAACACTCGTATTTGAACCGAGCGTTTCATGCAAAACAAAAAACACTCGAGTCAGGATTAGTCATTTGTTCAAGTAAAATATTTTCAATAAGAACTGAAACATAATAGTAAATCCTGACTTATATGCGTTCTAAATTTCAATGTGTTCGGTTATAGGTATTCATAGTCAGGATATATCGGAACAAGGATCAAAGTAACATGTGTTCGTATAGTATTTTCAGTCAACATACATAGTACAATATGTGATTAAATATAGACAACATGGCCTGGGTACATTATATGGTTTGTGTAATTCATAGTATGCAATTTAGCTAAATACAAGAATGGAAGAACAACAAAACCCTATGCGTGCATAGTATAGATAATGCCACAACAAGGTGCCAGGAAGAATCGAAATGCATGAAAACCAATTATTACAACTGGAAGTGTTATATAATATCCCTTAAGACTTTATGTATCATACTGAAATAAAATGAAAAAAGTGTACAAAACTTTAGCATCTCAAATATTAAATCTAATGGGTTTAAAGTTCGAAGCACAAATTTCCATTTAGAAGTATCAGCTACAATGTATGCAACATGCAAGTGAAACTATAGGTGAAAGTCAGTATAGTTGGAAATGTGAAGGATGTGCCACATAAGTAAGTAAAGGCTTTTTACAGCAAAGATCCAAATATCTATTCACAAGAAAATAGAGGATGCATGCTATACTCAGTGTATAGAGTTAAACAGAACATTCACCTTTAAGTAAATTTGTATAAACGTTGTTAGTATTCACATTAAAATTTCCTTTGTTACTGATATTTGCAAATATCAATACTGTGGCCTAATGCGGACCCGAATGACCAAAATCAAGTAGGAAATGACACAATAATTTGTACCACAATATATTTTAAAGGGAAACACTAATATATATATATATATATATATATATATAACTAACTAGCCTACCCATGTTCAGGTAGCAGTGAGTGCAATGGCATGGCAAAAGGTCCCAACCGAGAGGAAACCCAGAAGATTTCACACGTAAAATAACAACCAATGACATACCATTATGCTTAGTTTATATTGAAATTAAACTACTTGAACTGAAAATTTATCGTGAGCTGATAACTCACCTGCAGCAGTGATAAATGAGGATAGATGACGTAGAAGACTGCTGGTCCATGGCTGAGGTTCCGGAGGTGCTTCTTCACTGGTTACTGCAACTGAGGCAGCAGCCTCTCAAGCAATTGGCACCAGAAAAACAACCCGAAGAAGGTGAGATAGGGCTCGAACACGACGGAGCGATGGAGCTGAGCATCGGTTGAAGGACGATTGGGAAGGAGCGGTGGATTCGACTGGAAGGGGATGGAGCGATTTGGCTTCGGTGGCAGCGCACGAGTGAAAGTGGCGGAGCTCGGTTGACGGAGGAGGGGTTTGGACCGATTCAATTGAAGGCGGCCATTATTGAGGAACAATTTATATTTTAGGGAAAAATCATTTAGGAATTTTTTTATGCTTGGGGAAGTAAGCTATTACGGTGAATAGACATAAATAAATAGGACGGTGGACTACTATGAACGGTGGAAAAGAAATTAGGACACACTGATTGAAGGGGACGCGTGCTTCACAAAGCAGAAGAATTTTTACAGGTGTCCAACCATTCAAATTGACGTAAACAAGTGGCACAAACAATTTTAACAAATATAATTTTTATACCAAATGACATACCAGTTTATACTATGTAAAATACTAGTGTACTCAATACACTTCAATTACTCATCTAAATTAAATCTAAAACCAATTTCAACTATTCAACTTATTTAAATAAAATTTCAAACAATATAAAACAAATAGTATGAAATATCACAGATGTAAAATTTAGCAAAACATTTAAATCGAATATAAAAATTTAAATCTAAACATATAAAACAAATTTCGAAAGCAAGTTTAAAATAAACTAGATCTAAGATTATAAATAATTTCTTAATATGTTAAATTCCAAAACAATTTTTTTAAACATGTATAAAGTTAATTAAATCTACATAAATTAAAATAAATATCAAGTTAAAATTAAAATTAAATTTATAGCTTCTAAATAAAATATTGAATAAATTTTAAAATACTTCTACTACCGTTGAATTTAACAAGAGAACTCAAAAGTCAAATATTACATTTTAAATTTACACTTATAAAATCAACTCAAAAATCAATCTAAATAGACTAGAATTCAAAATTATATACAAATATCAAATTCTTAATTACTAAATTCAAATCAAAACTTTAAATAATTTTAAGACAACAATTCAATTCTAAAAAAAATAAAAATAATTCTCAAGTTACATAAAATTCATAATTCTCTAATATATCTCAATAAATTATAAAATATAACTAACGCTTAAATTAAATAAAGTTATTCAGATTCAAATAAAATTTTAAAATATACAAAATTACTTAAATAAATTTTCAACCAATACATAAATATCAATTATTTCAACATATCACAAATATTAAATTTAACAAAGTATTTAAATCGAATACAAAAGAAAAATTAAATTTATAAATTAAATTTTAAAAACCAAAACAAAACAAACTAGATTTCAAACTTAAAATCAAATATTAAGCATGAAATAAATTTTCCAACATTGAAGTAAATTATCTTTAAATTTCAAGTGCTGAAAAATCTTGGTTCGTTACATTGGTGTAATTAGGAGTCGGCAACTAATTTTTAATTTCTTACATCAACAGAGATTAGACGCCTCAGACGGGTTCTAGCTCAAGCGGTAAGATTCAAGCAAGTCAAAGCCCTTAACGATGTTAGAGTCCTAAACTCATACCCACAGGCCTTAACAATACGTCTCAGCCGCTCTGAAGCAGCGTGCTTCCATGTACAAATCAAAGGAAAGGTCATGACCAATCGCTAAGCATAAAATGGAGATCTTTCTGGCCATTACCAGACTTGTCTCATAGCAAAACATGTCCCGTTAATACAAGACATACTTTGGGGGCAAATGTTAACCGACATTTTGGTTCGGTTACCAGAAGCAGTCCAGGCCCACATGACTCGGCCCATCGCATGGTTCAACGGCCCAAAAGTGTTTCCAACGTCTCTAGGAATCAAGCTAAGATAGGGTCGTGCAAGAACGGTCGTTAGGCTCGTCAAACTACTCTCGAACAGTACAAGTCATGAATCAAGTGAATGCATTCAGAACTATGTGATCGTATCGAGCAAGTCATGGTTTTGACACCTGAAGACTCGAGTTGAGCCACTGGCAGAATTTCGCATCCCTTGGATGCGAAATTCACCAATATCGAATATCGCTCACCCGACACGTGTCGATCACCTCCAAAATCTTGCGCAACACGCGCCGATCAGTTTCAGAATCCATACTTGGCTCCATCATGCTTCGCATCCCGTGTTCGTATCCCATGCCCGACACCCTCCTATGCTTCGCATCATGTTCCTCGCATCACCATGCCTCGCATCCCGTGCCTCGCATCACCATGCCTCGCATACCTTGCTTAGCACCCTCCTATGCTTCGCATTACCATGTTAGATCACCCCTTCGACGCCTCTATTTCGCATCCCTCACAAACGTTGAGTAACTAATCTATTATGTCGAAATCACCTACATTTCGCATCCTTACATGGGATGACAAAATTTGCATCCCTCCTAGGATGCGAAATCACCTCCATTTCGCATCCCTCCTGGGATACGAAATCGCCTCCATTTCGCATCCCACGCTTAGGATGCAAAATCCCACTCCTTTTTCCCCGTTTCCACTCCCGTTTTCCCTACTCCCATATCTCACCTACTCCCGCCTACTCCACTTCCTATAAATACCCATACGTCATTCTTCAAGGGGTTGGCATTTTCTTGGCATGAGACCTTGAGAGGACCTTAAACACCATTAATGGAAGCTTGGCCTTTGTGGAAGAAGAAGAACCCCAGAGCTCCGATTTTCCTAGTTCACCCCAGACCTCCGACTTCGCCCGGACCTCAAAACCTCCTGACACCACTCGGACCTAGGAACATCCCGATTTCGCCCGAACCCAAGTACCTCTCGGCTCCATCCGGACCTCGGAACCTCCTGACACCACTCAGACCCGGAACATCCTGACTCCTCCTGGACCCCGTAATCTCTCGACACCGCTCGGACTTTAGAACTTGTCGACCCTGCCCGAACCTCGGAACCTCCCAACACCGCCCAGACCCCTAAACCTCCCGACTTCTCTGAGACCCCAGAACCTACGAATTCGCCCTGATCCCAGAACCTCTCGATTTCGCCCGGACCACGGAACCTCCAGACTCCACCTGGACCTCGGAACTTCCTGACACATCCTAAGCCTCAGAAACTCCTGACACCGCCCAGACCTCAGAACTTCCTGACACATCCCGGACCTTGGAAACTTTCGATATCGCCCGGATCTTGGAGCTTCCCGACAGCGCCCGGAATTTGGAACTTCCCGACACATTCAGGACCTTAAAAATTCCTAATCGCTCCCGGATAGTGGAGATCTCGACAACAAGGATCAGTGGCACATCATTATTATTGTATTCTCTTATAATGATGTCTACCATTGTACTCTCTTGATAATTAATAAAATCAGCAAAGCCTTCAAAGTGGAAGTAGGTTCAATCTGAGCCGAACCACTATAAAATCTGGGTTCTTTAATTTACCGCATGTTATTACTGCATCTCTCACACTTTTTTGCTCTGGACATTTAGTTTCAAATATTTGGAACTCTCGGGCATTGGCAACCATTTTGGGCATTAACACTTCCAATCTTGCTATAGGGGAAAAGGTTTCATTGTAGTATTTTTCTTCTTCTTGACAATGATCCTATGTGATAAATCGTGCTTTATTTCTAACGACTTCACCGTGTTCACTCATTTTATTTTTATAAACCCATTTTGTTTGTGTTATAGTGTTATACTTAGGTCTTGGAACAAGTTCCCATACATCATTTCTGGTAAATTGATTCAGTTCATCTTGCATAGCAAGTACCCATGAATCATCAAATGATGCTTCCTTTGGATTCTTAGGTTCAATTGTTGATATAAAAGCAATATTACTCATTTTATTCGATTGATTTCTAGTTCTAAATACAAATTTATATCTCCTATTATATTTTCTACATAATGATATCTCAAAATTATAATTCTTTTATTTGGTTGATTGATTTCATAATTTATTTCATTGAAATCGTTTTTTTCTTTCAAAATCATCTTCATCATTTATTTGTCCAGTATCTTTAAAATTTTCATTAAAAGATACATGCATTGTTTTTTAATGGTGTTTGTTTTTAATTTGAAAACTCTGTAAGCTTTACTTATATTTGAGTATCCAATAAAAGTTCTTTTATCTGATTTGGAATCAAATTTATCCAAATTTTCTTTAGCATTTAAAATAAAACATTTGGTTCCCAAAATTCAAAAACAATATACTTTTAGTTTCTTATTATGAAGAAGTTTGTATGGTGTCTTATTAGTGGATGATCTAATTAATAGTCTATTTAAGATATAACAAGCCGTAGCTACTACTTTAGCCCAAAAGTTTCTTGGTAAATTACTATCAAAAAGCATAGTTCTAGCATACTCTTGAATCGTTCTATTCTTACGTTCAATTAGTCCATTTTGTTGTGGAGTTCTTGGGAAAAAGGAATTACGAGTAATTCCCTTTTTATTACAGAAATTCTCAAAATTTTCTTTTTTTATTTTCTCCACCATGGTCACTACGTATAATTTTAATTTTTTAAAGAAAATAAAATTTAAATTCTTTTTGCAAAAGTTTTAAATAGTTCAAAAACATCACTTTTATGTTTAAGGAAAAATATTAGGTATATCTAGAATAATCATCGACAATTACAAAAATATATTTACTTTAAGTTATTGACTGAGTTTGAGATAGCCCAAATAAAACCATATGAAGTAACTCCAAGGGATTTAAAGTGTAAATTTCAGCATTTATTTAAATGAACTTTTTCTTAGTTTTCCTACTTGGCAAGCATCACATAAAATATCTAACTTAAAATTCATTTTAGGATTCCTCTTATTAAATCTAGTTTAGAAATTTTAGGAAGGAGTTTGAAATTTAAATTCCCAAATCTTTTATGTCAAATCCAAGGATCACTTGTAGCAGCCAAAAGACATAGGTAATCATCCGAAATTTTTGTACTTACGATATAAATATTTTTCTTTCTAATTCCTTCAAATATAATATCTGGATTATTATCTTCGATGTAGCAATTATTTTTTCCAATTTAATTTTATAACCTTTATCACATAATTGGCTTATGCTAAGTAAGTTGTATTTCAAATTCTTAACTAATAAAACATTAGAAATAGTAGGAGTTCCAGAATTACCAACATTGCAGATGCGAATCACATATCCTATTGAGTTATCTTCAAAATTAACCATTCCTCCATCTTCGTAAACTATATCATTTAGTATCTCCGGATTTCCAGTCATATGTCTTGAGCAACCATATAAAGTATCCATTTATCTTTCTTGATTTTACCATATGTCCACTAAGTGTTGAATTGTCAAGAGCCATATAACATATTTATTCCTATACAACACACCAACTTGGTAGATAACTCGATTTCTCCAAATAATTAAATGCAGACTCATGAAACAATGATGAATCAAATATTTTTGAACTTGTGTTAAAATAATTTTTGAAAATTTCAAAAATCAGATTATGAATACTTTGAAAACCAATGCTCTAATACCAATTATTGGGAAATGTGGATCACGAATCTTAAGGAAAACTTAACACTGGAAGGGGGGTGAATAATGTTTAATAGAATTTTATTTTATGAAATCTTTTCGAATAAATCAAAACAGATGCAAATCACAGATGTGAAACAATCACAAAATCAAACACAGATGTAGAATAAAAAGTAAAAGCAGTTAAGGAAAGAACACATCAGGATTTTTATACTAGTTCGGAGTTATTTTACATCCAGTCCCACATAACTCTAGGTTGATACGGATTCCTTTTCAAATAATATCCAAATTATAATCCTTTATTTCACAAGCCATGAGATCCGCCCTTCCTGTTTTCGAGTACAGCGAGACTCAATTGATTTCCGGGCTACAATCACACCCAATTGATTTACAGCTATAATCACACCCAAATGATTTGAACGGGCTACAACCTCACCTTTTTAGTATCATTTTTTAAATAGACTCGGTAGAACTTCGATCTCGCGATCTTAGATTATAGAAACTCTTATAACTCTGAATAACACTTGATTCTTTGAGAGAGAATTATAGAGAATCAAACTAGAATTAAATTGGTTTAATTGTCTTTGAAATTCGATTGCGTTTGATTATATAAACTTGAACTTTAATAGTAATAATGGAGAGGTGAGAAGTGAAGAAGAAGATGATTAAAAATTGTTAAAAAATTGAAATTAGATGGTATTTATAGTGGGAAAATAGTCATGTCTCTTCAAGAAAATATTTATAAAAATAGACACAACTTTTAAAATTTGAAATTTGAAAAATAACGGCGACTATATCGACATAAGGGGTAGGGGATGTCGACATGCCTTAGGCAATTTTTGAAATTTGATTTTTTTTAAAACAATGTAAATGATGTTGAAGTAAATCAAGGTAATTCCGGAGTTTTAAACATATTATTGGTCTGTATAATAAAATAGTATAATAGAATAAAAATATAAGTTCAAAACATATAATTATAACATATACAATGATTATTCAAAACTTATATAAATCTGTAAATATAACTATATAAGAAATTTTCAAAACTAAAGATATATAAAACTATAATTGTGAATATAAGGAAATTAAAACTGAAGTAAAAAATTAATACTAAAATATAGTAAGAAATCTAAAATATTTAAATTAGTTAAAACTAAAATATACATAATCTTGTCTAAAATATTTAAATTAGGAGTTTGATTTAAAATCCAAGAAATAAATTTAAATATTAAAAGATATTTTTTTTAAATAAAAAGTAAGTTTTAAATCAATAAGAATAATAAAATTACAAGATAAAAATAATAAGAGATTTGAAATAGAGATTCAGTGCTATTACGGAGTTTTAACATAAATTTATGACTTTAAAACTTATCATGTTTTCTTGAACTCTTGTTACTTATGGGTCTTCAATCTTGAACTCTTCTTCTTTGTAATCTACAATATTGAATCTTTAAACTGTAATCTTATACTTATATATAATTCCTGCAAATATATTATATATATAATAGTGTTAGTATATAACAATAATAGCTTAAACAAGGTTGTTGTCATCAAAACCATCATCACCATCATCTCTGTCCCTAACAGTTTATAGAAATACTTATTTATCTACTACTCAAACAAGGGGAAAACAAACAACGAAAATCAATATTATTAAATATCCTAATGTAGAAAGAGAAAATTGACCAATAAATGCCCTAAAAATACAGAAATGATTGTCAGACAAGCAACCTGACACTTTGTTAGTAAACCTGAGCCAAAATGAAAGTTCTTTTTAGAATTCTATGTGCTGTTTTTTCAATTATCGACATGTAAACAATCATCTAAGAACCATTAATTCTTCAAAACAGTCGCGGAAAATAACACACCCAGCTGCTAACATTGGAAAGAATTAATGGTTGGGCTGCATTTACAAGAACAAAGAGGGGAAAATGACATGGATTCAGTAATGATTTTAAATTTATAACATAAATTTTCATGTTTCTAGTTTTAGTAGTATTTCATCATTTAAAACTTAATCAAGCAAATGCCATTTATATGTCTAGACATAATAATCAACCATTCAACCTGCAACACTACTACAATCTACTTATTAAGAAAAATGAAGTTGAGTGTGATGAAAATAAATGGTATTGTGATTTCTTCCTGGAAAGATGAGTGATGAATCGAGTCTTTGATGTCTTGATCCACATGAAGATACACCCTTCACTACTAGTATATGAGTAGGTCTCCAAGAATGTATAAGGGTAAGAAATAATCTATAACCTGCTACACTATGGACATATTGATGAGTGTTTGATGGTCGCTGAATATCCAAATAAATAATATATAAAAGCAAAAAAAGCGAAGAGGGTTGTGAGGGATAAGGATAGACTACGACATCATGATTAAATACATCGGTTAAGAGTTAAGAAAACAAGAATTAGCTCGACAACAAAGAGTTGATGACTTAGCTCTTTTATGCTACATACAGAATGAAATTCATGCAATACAAATGTTATATATGGAAAAGCAAATTGAGGACCATCAGAGACGTCGAGGAGGATTTTTGGAAACTATGTTTATAATTTGTAACTTGTTATTAATATATCTTATATTTGTACTATTGCTTTTAGTGAGTGGTATTTTTATTGCTATTGTCGTTCTCGTTGTTTTGTCATTGATGTAAGGTCAGATTAACGACATAATAGATGTAATAAATTCAAATACAAACAATGTACAACACGTCAATAACAACTAAAATAGTCAAGTGAAATACACAATAAGATAAGATGATAACACGGTTAATCAAAACATAACTTGTACTAATAGTTTTTTATAAGTTTCCAGTAGAATTCCATCAGTTCTTTCAAAATCTAAATGAGTTGTGAATCTCAAATGTCTTCGATTTTTTGCATGTACTTAGCAAAGGTACTTGGGTCTTCATAACGTTTTTTTCTATAGAAAAACACCATCGAAACATCTGTATAGTATCTCAACTGAAGCTCATATCCACTACATTCTTACACAATTGTATTTTATAAAATAATACGACAGTATATGATATTGGATAATACAATAAGATTATGGTAGTATACATCCCTTGAAGCACTCTAAAAGCTCGTTCAATATCTTTTCCCGAACTCTCTTATTTTCGGGTGAATTTTTCTTCTTTTGCTTTATTTAGTTTTATATAAGCATACACATGTGTTTACTTTTTGGAATTTTTTTACTTATTACATAAAAACACATGAAACAATCTTTGTCTCCTATTTTTTAATTGCAAGGGGGTACTTATCAGTGCATAGATCATTAAATGTATATGACCGTTGTAAGTTGTTAATATAATTAAGTGAGCCTGGTGCTCTAAAAAAGAATGCCATATATATAAATCGAAAGAAGCTTCCAATATAATAGTTACCTTTTTGTTGTATCTTGCGTTTTCACCTTGTAAAGCAACCGCATAGTTTTTCCACCTTTAAAGCATATAATATAAGCAAACTAGCGTATTTGAAAATCCACACCAAGCTCTCATCTTTAGCAGCCTGTCAATGTCATGTGGGTTAGGGGACCAAAGCTGTTCTTCACTAAAATACGGAATAACGGATTGCAAAATTCTTTCATCCATGAAATTGTTGTTAGGTCTTCTCACTTTCTCATCCTACAAATCACTAAAACTTTGGTATGATAACATGCAAAGTGTAGATGTAACATTTTACAGTAGGTAAACTCCTAGTTCATTGATTATGTTTCTTCTATTGGTTAAGATGTCGAAAAACTGATTAAAGACATCCTGTGACATACATAATCTTCATCGGAAATCTACATCCTCATATATGTTTTTTTCCAAAAAATGATCCATGTTAAGTTGATTATGACCAATAGAATAGTCTCTTCCATATTGTAGATCCTTCATTCTAAGAACATTACCCCCTATGCGTTGAAGCAGAGCTTTCAGCATTACAAAGAGCTATAAAGTCCGTCATTTCAGAAGAAAAAATTATTTGTTGAGTATCAATGTTATATGAACTCATCAGAAGAAGAAGAAGATGATGATAAGAAGTGTCGCAAACTTTTTAGATTAATAACATATTAGTGATAATTAATTTTGAAGAATGAATGAGCATGATATTGGCACCCTTTGGCCTTACTTTAAAGTCTTTTTATAAAGGATGATCGAACTACAACCACATTGTACTTTTTTATGTTTGCTAGGTTGACCACTAGAGATTGGATACTACAATGTCCCGTCACACCGAACACTATAGCCATATTGCATTTATTTTGACGTTTGTCAACTTGACAAGTGGGGATAGATCGCATATTGTCTCATCATAGCAAAAAACTTTAGCTATGTTACACATCTTTTGACTTTTCTAACTTGACCAATAAAGAAGAATGTTGTAATAGCCACGTTTCACTTCTTTTTATGTTTTCCTGCTTGACCAGTGGAGACAGAAGGCTACAATGTCTCGTCATGTTGAACATTGCAGTCATGTAGTACTTCTTTTAATGTTTGCCAGCTTGACTATGGAGATAGAATGTGATAGCATCCCATTATATTGAACATTGTAGCCACGTTGCACTTCTTTGATGTTTGCCAACTTAACTAGTAAAGACAAAATGTCATAATGTCTCATCATATCGAATATTGTAGCCATGTTGCACTTCTTTTGATGTTGGCCTCCTTTTCCTCTTTCCCTCTATATAATTTCAGGGTCTAACAAATTTACTTACACATTTTTCGTCAATATTTCTTTCTCTTTTCACTAATATCGTACCAGTAACACATAAAAATAGTGCATTACAACCATATTTCGTTGTCCTCATCATACTTATATGAAGATCCTTTAAAATAGGATATCCTGTTGGATACGCCCCCCAACCACCAACCAATTAGCATGTTGAAATGGAAGAAAGATACTATGAGGATATAGGGAGTATGAAGAGACTGCAAGAGCTTAGATTTTTAGATGTTGGAAGAAGAAAAGGAGTAGAGTGGAATAGCCTTGATAGGAGAATGCAAAGAAGGCATGAAACACACAAATAAAAATCAATGACATGTATTATAAAAAACGGAACTAACATTTGCCAACAGCACAAAAATGCTGTAATTTTTCAAATGGTTGTGAATTTTGGCAATAGCTTGATGATCATTTACATTATCGAGAATTTCTCTATGCTACTAAACTTAAAGAATAATCTGTTGTCATTTATGATATAAAATCATACGTTGTTGAAGACGACGATGTATAGAAGTGGTTTGTGATAGAGGAGGAAGAGCAATAGCTGAAATAGCAAAGAAATTGATCAGAACTTCAGCTCAAACGTCTGATGCCTATGATAGACGTTTAAACAATAGGGAAGTAATTTCTAGAGAGTTTGGTCAGACGTCTGAGCCGTCAGTTCTCTATTTTGACTGAGTATATCCAAAGATTTATTTCTAATATTTCTAAGTGGAAAATTGGATATTTTCCTAGGCCTTCTATTCTCCTATCTAAGAAGCTTCCACGATTGATTAAATCATGATGATTTTATATGATTGTAATCAAATTAGTTAATTTAAGGGTTCTATCGTTGTTCTTCATTGCTCTTCTTTTCCAATAATATTTTAATTATTAGGATATTTTTTCCCTTTCTCAATTAGGTAATTGATTCAGTTGTAATTTGTTTATTTTGAGTTTATTCCATAAGTGTAAACAAGATTCGTTTTAATGAATCGATAAAGAGGATGGTTGGATGGAATATCTTGTGTTCATATTTTATTGTATATCTGTGTTTTTTTCTATTAAAATTATCATTAAGTAATTAAGTAAATAAGATCTTGATGGGTAAACCACTTCCGCATAAGGCACAGACTCCAAAATAGTTGGTATCAACAGCTAATATAGGAGCTAGATCATTGCAAAGCTTAGAGTAATTTTAGATTGAAAAAAGTTGTTTTTGATTTCGGATATGATGACATTTACGAGGATGATTGTTTTTTAGGGAAGAAATTGGGGGATTTGGAAGCCTAAGATGGAGGATGTTCTATACCTCAATGAACTCCATGATCCGATTGATGGAGATAGGAAGAAGTCCTTGAACATGGATGAAGGGAAATGGAAGAAGATGGTTAAGAAGGCTATTGCCTTGATTCAGCGGTACCTTGATGATTATGTATTCCATCATGTGGCTAGTTTTGAATCCACCCAGGATTTTTGAGATAGGTTGGTATCTTTATATGAGTCAAGGAGTGCTACATGTAAGGTTTTTCTGGTTTGAAAGCTAGTACAGTTGAGGTTGGATGAAGAAAAGTCTGCTGTAGAGCATTTGAATGAATTTCAAGATGTGATCAGTTAATTGGCAAATTTAAAGGTCAACATTGATGATGAGTTGCAGACTCTTTTGTTGATGAGTTCACTTCCAAAAGTTGGGAGCTTTGGTTACTTCATTGAGTAATTCCAATGCAAATGGAGCTATCTCTTTTGAAATGGTAGGAAGCAACCTTTTGAATGAGGAGCTAAGGAGAAAAGGACCGTGTTCAAAATCAGTTCAAAGTGAGGCTATGGTAGCAAGGGACTAGAGAAAAGATACAAGGTGGGAGAAAAAGGAAGCTAATATTGTTATCATTTGTCATTATTATGGTAAGGAAGGTGACATATGTAGAAAATGTCATATCTAGTAATGATAATGTGCAGGTTGGTTTTGCTGAAGGTACCAATAGTGATGCTTCTTGTGATGTCCTATTTTGTGAAGATAAGCCTTGTAAGATGGATTCAGGAGCAGTTACCACATATGTAGTGATGCAAAGTGTTTTTCCTCTTACGAGAAGAACGTCAACATGATTCGGGAGCCAGTCACCACATTTTTGTTTAGACATTTGACTAGAGAATTCAAATATATGACTAGATAATTCAGCGTTTGAATTCATATTTGATGTCTAATTGTAAAATTCAAATATCTGAACCATCGTTGAAACTGCAGTCGGTTATTCAAATGCCTAACCCTATGATTTAGATGTATAAACAAAATATTTCATATGCCTGAATCCTATTTCAAATGTATAAAATATGCAAATTTTGCACTTTAAAATGTAGATTCCCAGATGTTAAATTTCAACATTTGAAAAACAACTTTAGATGTTTGGGACGTTATCATGTATGGATTTTCTTCTTTTCAATGTTTTTCTGGTTAACAACTTATCTATTTTGATACCCACTACATCAACCCGAATGTTCTATTTCGTGTATTTGGACTAACATCACAATTGGTCATTTTATTATAGTTTAATATGTTAATCCAGACTTTTACCATCTATATTATTTGGGTTAGCATTTCCTATTGTTCTCACACACATGCATATACATATATATAACTTTTTCTTCTTTAATGAAGGTCTTACCACAATGTTAGCGATCAAATATCATTTCCAAAGATAAACATCTATTAGAGTGAATATTTTACCATAAAGGCAACTATATATTCGGTTAAATATCCTAACACTTGTAAAATATTCTTATTTAAGACAAAGTATCCATTTGGATTTATTTTATTTTATTTGAGATAACATCAACTAAAAGCTATGTTATCTAAATGTCAGATTTGGGAGAAGAAAGTGAAGCTTCTTAGTTATATAGTTTCAGGCGAAGGGTTGTCTGTGGATTCAGCTAAGTTTGAGGTTATTATTATTTGGAAAAGACCAGAAAGTGTTACCAAGGTTAGAAGTATTCTTCTATTGGCTGGCTACTATCGGAGATTCATTAAGGATTTCTTGTAGATAGCAGCATTACTTGCTATACTAGCCTGGAAGGAGGTTAAATTTATTTGGTTAAGTAAGTACGAGGAAGCACTTCAGAAATGGCAGATCCTATTGACCAATTCTCCTGTATTAGTGGTATTAGATAGCAATCACGATTTGGTAGTTTTCATTGATGCTTGTGAAAATCGATTAGGAGTTGTTCATATGCAAAGAGGGAAAGTGATTGCACATGGTTCTAGATAGCTTATGCCGCATGTAGTAAGGTATCCAACACTTGATTTGGAGTTAGCGATCATTCTTTTTTATTTGAAGGTTTGGATACATTTCCTCTTAGAAGAAAGATTGGAGCTATTTATGGATAATAAGTCTTTGAGGCCCTTATTCTCTCAGAAAGATTTGAATCTGAGATAGTTGAGATTGTTGGAGTAATTGGCAACTTATGATTTTGGCATTGAGTATACGTGAAGACAAGGGAATTAAAATGCTGATGCCCTTGACAGGAAACATCAGGATGTGGTGTTAGTTATGTTGGTAGAATGAAAAGACTTATATGCATTGATTACTTGTAGTATGCAAGTTAAATCGACACTAAGAGCCAAGGCACAACTATGATGTCATTTTCGGCAATTCGACCGGTTTTGATTGAAAATATTGCTTCTAAGCAAGGAGGAGACACAATTTTAGCTGAAAGGGTAAGAAAACTCCAGTTTGGAGTAGAGATTGATGATTTGAAGGATTTCTCTCTTTACCACAATATATATAGTTAAAGAAGAAAGGGAGAATTTTTGTTTCTGATATTGGAGACTTGAGAAAGAAAGTTCTCAGAGAATTTTATCAATCCAAGTTTACGATTCAAACTGGAGGTACCAATATGTAATAAGATGTGAAAAGGAGTCACTTCGAGAAAGGAATGAAAAGATACGTAGGCTTATAAGTGAAACAATGTAAGAATTTTCAAGAAATGAAGCCCGAGCATCGGAAGCCAAGTGGATTGCTTCAACCGATAGATGTCCCAATTTGAAAACGATATTCGATATCTATGAATTTTATTGATGGGTTACCAAGGTCGAGAAGCAGAAATAAGAGTAGTTGGGTCACTGTGGAAAAATTGTATAAGAGTGCTCATTTCACTCTCGTTAGGTCAAAAAGGACGTCACCTGTAACAACCGGCCTTTTTTCTCGGTTTTCGCCGGTAATTAAACCAACTTAAACCGTTCATAAAGACGGATTGTTTGGGGGTACTTGCACATTTGCACAAAAGTGAAAGAACTTTTCCATTATCATTACAATAATATTACATCAAAGTTACAAGAGATACATCAGAGTACATTGATTACACAACGAAAAAGAAACTAAATTCAGCAGAAGAATATGAATACTTCATGATATAATAGCTCCAGCTAAAACCAACGTCCTGCTCCAACCAACTCCAAGACCAAATCTGCAAACCAAACTACTAGGGTGCCCGTGTAAAAATTATGGGCACCCAGAGTTTAGGTGTGGGAACAATAAACTCCAGGTCAGTCATGGGACTGGTGTGAGAAGGGTGTTAAGCTGATCACATTGTCTATTCACGACGCATCACTGACTTCCATCAACATATAACCTCTAAGCTCATATGTCTTAGGGAAGGGTGTTAAGTTAAGAGCATAAATTCTCTGCCACCAAGCAGATATATATTTAACAGAAATTAGTGCTACACAGTCAATTACAATGTCAGACACACAATCCATACATGTCCATTCCGGGTTTGAACGAAACAACAATTCGGAGTTCCTTCACATACGCTTGGGCTTCTTGCCACTTAACTGATAAAAATCCATCTGCGAATGGGAGCCAGTCATTTCAGACATTCGGCCAGTTACCCATATGATATGAAGGGTCCCGGTCTTCAATGTCGTCTCAAATGTCTTCAATTACTCCATAACATCGTATTATTATTCGGAATGGTTTTCGAACATAAATTTGATCCCAGTCTTTCCTAATAATAAGCGATTTTTTTTTAAAAACACAATTACGGACTACACCAGCTTTCAACTAAATCCCCTTCCATCTTGGATTTGTTAATCAAACTTCTTTAAGCCCATTCTCGAATTATCTTTAACAAAATCCATATTTTAATTTTTCATTTTTAAAACATATCTTTTAAATCAAAGATAATCTAGCCTCAAACCCTCAATTACCTTTTCGTTTGATAACGTGTTATCAAAAACCTTAATCCACTTTCATAATTTCAACCAAAGTTTCCAATTTAAATGATTTCACAATATTCAATTCTTTAATCTTAATTAAAAGATTATACTTCTTTCCCATTTAATTTCTTCACATCAAAGATTTGATTAAATCTCCAAATTACGATATGAATTTCCACAACTCAATCTCATCATGTTTCCAAGAATGATATTATTGAAGATACGATTCACGACAAAACCCAAATCAATCGATATTGAACATAAGTAACACAGAAATTGTATCTACTTATATTCAATATCAATTCTCATAATCAAAGAATACTATAAGAGGAATTATGATAATAATATTTTTTAAATTCCTCAAATAGTACACGTTTACACTACGGAATTTCATATCAAATATCCGAAGATTATTTATATCCAACTTATCTCAAACAAATCGGGAAGTCCTTATCTTATTTTGAAAATTTATCAAACCGCTTGATATTGTACCTGGATAGAAATACCATCGACTTGTCCTCAATATTAATTTCTGTATCCAACTCATGCGATAAGTGGAATAATGGTTAACTACCTTCTAAATTTCTTAAATAGTAAGTGTCATCATCTACCAAATTAATATCAAACATCCGAAGATTTATTCCAACCACATCCAATTATTAAAATTTGGAAAACCCGCTTAATAAATCAATTTAACTTCCATATAATTTTTTTTAATACTTTTAAACCTTTGAAAACATTAATAATCGTTTAAAAACGATTACTTATAGTTCGGAAAATAGTTTGCTAGTTAAAATTTTCAAAATAGTGTTTTCAAAGTAAACGTTACAACAACATTACAAAAGCGTTAAAAAATAGTTATACTGGCTAACTTGATCAAAAGAACCTTTATATTGTCCAAACTCAAAATTTTCCAATTCAAAACACTTTTAAATAATTTATAGTGATTTTACAAAAAAATCATACTTTTAAAACATTTAAAATAGCTGTTTACATTTACGGTCGACGAACTACTTACAACGAACTTTTCCAAAATGGTTTTAGACATAACTTGAAAATTATAAGTTGAAATTAAAATCTGCTTTCACTCATTTGAAACCTCTTGTTAAAAGAAATCAAATATTTTTCGTTCCATGAAAATCCGATTTAAATTGCTAAAGTTATAAGCGTTTAATGTTTGCAAATAAAATAAGTGAACTGTCGTTGTGCAATAAGCTCTATTTTATCCATAATAAAATTATTCTGCGATACTTCAAAACACTTATATAAACCATTTAAAACCATTTCAATTATTTTAAATTAACTTTCCAAAATATTTCAGATTTAAAATTCAACTTTTATTTTTCACTTAATATATTATTAATAAAATATTAAATTAAATTCCAATTTATTTTTAAATTCAAGTAATTTCAAATTAAATTTTGAATTAAGCATCCTGTGTGCCGGATCAGTTAGGGATAGCCAGGGGGAGCAGAAAACTATATATTCCAAACCCAAACCTAGATACTATCCTCTCTGTCATCCTAGAACATTCCGGTATTTTCTTTTAAAAGAGACTTTATCAGTATATATATATATATATATATATATTCATACATATGTGTCATTCCCAACTATTAACCTTTTATTATCATTCTATTCCCAAATTATCTCAAATTTGATAATATTAAAAAAAAAAACAAATCCCCTGTTATAATATTATTAATTACGAAGGAGATTTAACCAATCACTGATGCAATACCATAATTGCCGTGTCATAGTGTGTCACATAACATTAACAACCATTATAAACATCCATAACAACCATCATCTACATTATTAATAAATAATAACCGTGCACAAAGCTTTATTACACTAACGCTTAATAGTGTGTGTGTTCTAAACTACACAACCATCATCCATCACAACAAACATCAACCATCAACCATCATTAACCACTAATAATTCATCATTATATTTAAATTAATCTTACTACTAATTAAATATATAATTGTGGTTAAAGAGTTCTCACCAATAGCTTTCCAAATCTTCACGGTAGGCGAGCCTAGCCGAGTGAACCGTCGGACAATAATGCACCATCTTCTTCACCAAAAAATATATAATATAATATATACTAATCCCTCTCTCTTCATAGGAGGAGGAAAGAGAGGCTCTTGGCCAAACCAAGGTGGAGGAAGGAGGAAACCATGACCAAGAGCTTTAGAAAGGAGAAGGGAAGAGAGGGATGGTGTAGGAAAATGGAGTTTAAGCCTCTTTATATAGGAATGTTCAAGGGTAGTTTAGTAAATTAGCCAAGGACACATGTCCTCATCATAAAGCTTACAACATGCATGCTTTACACCTATCAAGACACATGACTTTCAACATGAAGCTCTCTACATGCATGGTGACATGTAAGGGACACTTGTCCAATTATAAACAAATTTATTTGCAACATTCTTATAACCCTTATAAATGTAACAAATTATCAAATTTATTTTTAAATCTTACTAAGCATTTAGGAAATTCTATATTAAAAATTCAAATTGAATTAGCTAAAATTCCGGGTTGTTACATTCACCCCCTTAAGACTTTTCGTCCTCGAAAAGGAAACAGGGTTAGATATGATTTTCTCTACTTTATATGCTTTCTAACTCAATATTAAAAATTCTTTATACCAATACTCCCGTCCTCACAATGGAAATGTCACACCTTATTCTGAAC
Organism: Allium sativum; assembly: GCA_030737875.1. Taxonomy (NCBI): domain Eukaryota; kingdom Viridiplantae; phylum Streptophyta; class Magnoliopsida; order Asparagales; family Amaryllidaceae; genus Allium; species Allium sativum. Next base: position 267,297,633 of record CM060922.1, on the reverse strand, counting down.
AATCATATCTGCCATGTTCTCAAATGATAACCTCCAATTACTCGTTATATCCAACTCATCGTTTACTGGGCCAATTTATACTCAATGATTTACTTCCCTCTAATAAACAAGAAATTGCAGAGTTATAAATTTTTTTCTTAGGTCTTATCTTGCAAATACAAAGGTTATGAAACTTATTCCTTTTTAGTTTTCCAAAATTACTATTATTTTTAACAAAAACTTGATCATCTTGGAATTAAGCTTGTCTAAACGTTTCAATTTAGGTAATTTCTTTTTACTGTTCCCGCTTTCCAAATATCCTTCAATAAAAATTTGAAACATAGTTCACAAGGTATTCATGCTTACTTTAACAGTTCCTTTTATTACCACAATATACCTTAGAACTTAACGACTGTTCAAAATCGTCGATAATTCCAATCTTCCTATTTATACCTTAATTAAATTCAATAACTTTTCATTAGAATAGGATCTATTTGGATACATTATATAATACATTAAAAAGATTTATAAAAGATAATTCCCTAGGGGTCAAAGAGCTTAATTTGATTACATAATTCTTGCGTTCCCTCTCCTTCACTTATGATTGCGGGTGGTGTTGCTTTAGCTGGTCTTTCCCCCTTCTTTAAATGACAATCCCGGACTATATGCCCTATTTTTATACATCAATAACACTTCTTTTCTTTTGTTGGGTTCATGAGTTTCTTCTTTATTTTAGGACACTTACATATAAAATGTCCTTTCTTCTTGCATTTGAAACAAATGATGTCTTCTCGAATGGTTTTCTTTTGTATTCTTTTTGGGCATAAAACTGTAAAGTGTCCTTCTCGACTACATCTATAACAATAGATACCTTTGAATTTCCCCAAGGCTTTTATTTTCGATTATGAGCCTTTCTTGCTTGTTTTAGGGTCATCCACCATTTAGTACCTGATAGAGCGAACTCCATCTTTGTTCGTATAAGGAAATTTTGTTGAAAAGTCCAGGTTACTCTTTACTTAATTTTCTGGCTTATCCCTTACTAACAAGTTTACCGGGTATAATTCTTTCAACCAAATCAAAATTTTAAGATTCTCTTATTTATTTAAGTTCACATTAATTTACGAAACATTGTGAAACACTTATCTAAATGGGTTTGAGTAGATATTGATGTTTTAGTTGGAATCATATAGTCATCCCACTTTCAAAACCCGCAAATACATATTGATGATATTGCAGTCATCAGCAGAATCATCTTCAAGCGACCAGAGTGTGATTCTATATCTATCTAGTATACTTAAGACTTTGTATGTACATTAGCCAAGTGTATATCAAAATTTTCTTATACTTGATAGTCCAACCTCAACACTAAATAAAATACTCAGACTCTTATTATTTATTACGATTTCTAACCATGTTGATTAGGGGAATTACTAATATCTTAACAAATTTGACCCAATTTTATCCCATAACATGAATTCTAATATATATATATATATTAATCCCAAAATTTAATTTAATTTACGTGAAAGGCGCTCTCACGAAGGTAGTACTCTAGAAACTCATTCTAGGGTATTACTAACCCTATCTCTAATGAGCTCATTCTTAGGGGATATTACTAATCCCAACTCTGATGAGTCCTTTCTCCTTTGTTAAAATGAGTTATACCCCATAGCTTTGTATAAACCAAAGCTCTGATACCACTTTATAATGACCCGCCTTTTTTCCCGGTTTTCGCCAGTACTTAAACCAACTTAAATCACTGATAAAGACAGATTGTTAGGGTACTTACACATTTGCACAAAAGTGAAAGAACTTTTCCATTACCATTACAATAATATTACATCAAAGTTACAAGAGATACATTAGATTACATTGATTACACTGTGGAAAAGATACTAAACTCAGCGAAAGAATATGAATACTGCATGATACAATAGCTCCGGCTAAAACCAGCATCCTACTACAACCAACTCCAAGACTAAATCTGCAAACAAAACTACTAGGCTGCCCGTGTAAAAATTATGGACACCTAGAGTTTAGGTGTGGGAACAATAACTCCATGTTAGTCATGGAAGTGGTGTGAGAACTTAAAACAGTTCTTTTAGAATTTATTTTAAAGTTAGGTAATTCACCAGACCACACCGCTAATGCGGAACGGGTTTACTCCATGTGAATACACGTGCATTAAAATTCGTAATGACTTTTGAAAAATGAAGCTATCATAAGCTCGTCCCGCATCACACAATGCAAGCGCACACCAGATGGGCGAGTTTTGTCTTATGATAACCAAAAATGCCTTTATACGTGAAAATCCTCTTTTAATACTATTATGTAGTGTGAAAAACCATTTCGCAAATAAATGTATTAATCCTAGCCAGCATAATGCCCTATCCTATTATACTGACGTAATCCTACCAGTAACCAGCAGGCTATACAATCAAAACCGTACGGGCTCGTAGTGGTGATTTGGTTTCCAACATAATGATTCCTGGTATGAATGATCATTAGTGGGCTCACAAACTTTCTTACGTGCATCATCCCAGTACTCGCAGATAACGTCCAAACTTAGACTCCGTTATACTAACCCACAATACATGAATTAGAGTCCACAACAAATAGCGTCCAAGATGGGACACTTCGTAGTACTGTTTCATCATCACATCCCGGTGCACCGAACATGCAAAACGAACATAAAACCTGACAACTAGTTTACCATCAATCCGGACTGCGAGGTTTGTTCAGGTCATGATATACATAAAGCTATGCTTCAATAAGCCATGCTTTGGTCATCCATAGCTCATCACATAACTTAAGTAAGCCACATTGTCCATTCACGACGCATCACTGATTTCCATCAACATATAACCTCTAAGCTCATTTGTCTTAGAGAAGGGTGTTAAGCTGAGAGAATTAATTCTCTGCCACCAAGCAGATATATATTTAACAGAAATCAGTGCTACGCAGTCAATTACAATGTCAGACACACAATCCATACATGTCTGTTTTGAGTCTGAACGAAACAACAATCCGAAATTCCTTCACATATGTTCAGGCTTCTTGCTACTTAACTGATAAAATCTATCTGCAAATGGGAGCCAGTCATTCGAGACATTCAACAAGTTACCCTTACGATATGAAGGGTCCTAATCTTCAATGCCGCCTATAATGTCTTCAATTACTCCATAATGTTGTGTTATTATTCGGAATGGTTTCTGAACATAAATCTGATCCCGGTCTTTCCAAATAATAAGCGATTTTTTTTAAAAAAACACAATTACAGACTACACCAGCATTCAACTAAATCTCTTTTCATCTTGGATTTGTTATCAAACTTCTTTAAGTCCATTCTCGAATTATCTTTAACAAAATCCATATTTAAGTTTTTCATTTTTTAAACATATGTTTTAAATCAAAGATAATCTAGCCTCAAACCCTCAATTAACTTTCCGTTTGACAACGCGTTATCCAAAATCTTAATCCATATTTCATAATTTCAACCAAAATTTCCAATTTAAACGATTTCACAATATTCAATTCTTTAACCTTAAATAAAAGATTATACTTCCTTCCCATTTAATTTCCTCACATCAAAGATTTGATTAAATCTCCAATTTACGATATGAATTTCCATAACTCAATCCCATCGGGTTTTCAAGAATGATATTATTGAAGATAGATTCACGACAAAGCCCAAACCAATCGATATTGAATATAAGTTACACAGAAATAGTATCTACTTATATTCGATTTCAATTCTCATAATCAACGAATACTATAAGAGGAATAATGATCATAATATTTTTCAAATTCCTCAAATAGTACACGTTTACACCACAGAATTTCATATCAAATATATGAAGATTATTTCTATCCAACTTATCTCAAACAAGTCGAGAAATCCTTATCTTATTTTGAAAATTTATCAAACCGCTTGATATTGCACTTGGATAGAAATACCATCGACTTATCCTCAATATTAATTTCCGTATCCAACTCAAACTATAAGTGGAATAATGGTAAACCACCTTCTAAATTCCTTAAATAGTAAGAGTCATTATCTACTGAATTAATATCAAACATCCGAAGATTTATTTCCAACCACGTCAAATTATTTAAATTGGGAAAACCCGTTTAATAAATCAATTTAACCTCTACATAAATTATTTTTAATACTTTTAAACCATTGAAAACATTTCACAATCGTTTAAAAATGATTACTTATAGTTAAGAAAATAGTTTGTCGATTTTTTTTTAAATATAGCATTTTCAAAGAAAACGTTACAATAATGTTCCAAATGCGTTACAAAAGTGTTACAAAATAGTTATATTGGCTAACTAGATCAAAAAAACCTTTATATTGTCCAAAACCAAAATTTTCCAATTCAAAACACTTTTAAATAATTTATAATGATTTTGCAAAAAAAATCATATTTTTAAAACATTTAAAATAGCTGTTTACAGTTACGGTCGACGAACTGCACTTACAATGACCTTTAACAAAACGGTTTTAAACATTATTTGAAAATTATAAGTCGAAATTGAAATCTTCTTTCACTCATTTGAAAGCTATTTTTAAAAGAAATCAAACATTTTTCCTTTCGTGGAAATCCGATTAAAATTGCAAAAGTTGTAAGTGTTTAATGTTTGTAACTGAAATACGTGAATTGCCGCTGTGCGACAAGCTCTATTATAACCGAAATAAAAATTATTTTATGATACTTCAAAATAATTATATAAACCATTTAAATCATTTCAATTATTTTAAATTGGCTTTCCAAATTATTTAAGATTTTAAATTCAACTTTTATTTTTCACTTAATATTTTATTAATAAAATATTAAATTAAATTCCAATTTATTTCTAAATTCAAATAATTTCAAATTAAATTTTAAATTAACCATCCCGTCCGCCGGATCAGTTAGCATAGCCAGGAGGGGTAGGAAACTATATTTTCTAAATCCAAACCTAGACACTATCCTCTCTGTCACCCTCGAACGTTCCGGTATTTTATCAATATATATGCATTCATACATATATGTCATTGCCAACTATTAACCTTTTGTTATCACTCTATTCCCAAATTATTTCAAATTTGATTTTTTTTAAAAACCAAATCCCCTATTATAATATTATTAATTACAGGGGAGATTTAACCGAACACTGATGCAATACCATAAATGTTGTGTCATAGTGTGTCACACAACATTAACAACCATTATAAACATCCATAACAACCATCAGCAATATTATTGTATAAATAATAACTGTGCACAAAGCGTTATAACACTAGCTCTTAATAGTGTGTGTGTTCTAAACTACGCAATCATCATCTGTCACAACAAACATCACCCACCATTAACCACTAATAATTCATCACTATATTTAAATTAATCTAACTACTAATTAAATATATAATTATAGTTAAAGAGTTCTCTCCAACACCTTTCCAAATCTTCACGGTGGGCTAGCCTAGTTGAGTGAACCATCAGACAATATTTCATGCACCGTCCTCTTCACCAAAATATATAATATAATATATAATAATCTCGCTATCTTTATAAGAGGAGGAGGAGGAAAGAGAGGCTCTTGGATGAACCAAGGTGGAGGAAGGAGGAAACCATGGCCAAGAGCTTTAGAAAGAAGAAAAGAAGAGAGGGATTGTGTAGAAAAATGGAGTTTAAGCCTCTTTATATAAGAATGTTCAAGGGTAGTTTAGTAAATTAGCTAAGGACACATGTCCTCGTCATAAAGCTTACTACCTGCATACTTTACACCTACCAAGACACATGTCTTTCAACATGAATCTCTCTACATGCATGGTGACATGTAAGGGACACTTGTCCAATTATAAACAATTTTATTTGCAACATTCTAGTAACACTTATAAATGTAACAAATTATCATACTTATAAGTGTAAGCATTTCTAGGTTAGGGTTTTAACATATAAACATTGAATTTTTTGATATCATGTTAAAAATAATATTTATAACTTATTAATATTTTCAAAAACATTTATTATATAATATATATACATATGTTTAATCAAAACTATATTAACCGAAATAGTTAAAAATAGAATTTTAATATTTAACAAATAGTTATATAATCCTTGCAACTTAACCATATAACAATCATTATATGCTATCAAAATTAAAAATTACTTTAAAATATTTATTTCAATTTATATTTACTTAAAAAAAATCTAAAATTAAATATTGCAATGAAAATAAGTTAACAATTCTTTATAAGAATCCATATTCTTATGTCTTAATAAATAAAATTATTATTATTATTATTACTCCACATATTTATAAAAGATTATTAAATCAATTTTGTATTTAAATCTTATTAAGTATTTAGAAAATTATATATTAAAAATTGAAATTGAACTAGTTAAAATTATGGGTTATTACATCACCTTTGCTAGTGGAATTGTTCATAAGGAATATAGTTAGACTTTATGGGATTCCAAGTAGCATAGTTAGTACCAGGGATTCACAATTCACTGTCAAGTTCTAGAACATCCTATTGAAGGTTTTCGGTACCAAACTTTGGATGAGTACCGCTTATCACCCATAAAAAAAGGCAGACATAGAGATTTAACAAGGTAACTAAAGATTTGTTGAGAGCTTGTCTTTTAGATTTTGGTGACTTATGTGAGGACCTTTCTAGTTGAGTTTTCCTATGATAATAGTTATAGGACTAATATAGTAATGACACTTTTCGAAACATTATATGGAAGGTCGTGTAAGTCAACAGCGTATTAGTTAGAGACCAGAGACATTAGACATAGGTCCAAATTTAGTCAAAGAAGTTGCATAGATGATTGAGTTGATTTGATGCCAGATGAAGAAAGCTCAGTCGAGGTTGAAGTGTTATGTAGAAAAGAGATGTAAGGACATTGAGTTCTCAATGAGAAATCATGTTTTCATTAAGGTATCACCAATAAAGGGTGTGCTAAGATTTGAGAAGTCAGGGAATTAGAACTTAGGTTTGCTGGAGCTTTTCATATCATAGAAAGTATCGGGAAGCTTACATACCAAATGGAATTACCATATAGTTTGATAGACGTCCATAGTGTTTTCCATATTTATCATTTACATAAGAGTGTCCATGACCCAAAGATTACTACGAATACAAGGGTATTAGAAGACTTAGCAGTAGAACTGGATCTGGCTTTTGTAAGACAACCAGTTCGAGTTATAGCCAGAGATGAGTAGAAGCTATGGAGCAAGACAGTCAATTAGTGAGAGTCCAACGTAGTGATAGTGGAAAAGAATTTACTTAGAAGACAAAGGACAGGATCAGGGATACTTAATTAGTTAAAGTCTAGTGTAGTGATGATGGAAAAGAATTTACTTAGAAGATAGAGGATAGGATCAAGGATACTTATCCTGATCTGCTGCATGGTATGTTCTATATTATTTATAGGTTTGACAGCTAGCGGTTTACACTAGTATTGATAACATTGTTTGCATGGTTGCTATGTTTTTTTAGCCACTGGCTGAATTCGAGGACGAAATTCCTTTAAGGAGAGAAGGCCGTAACACCCCTAATTTCTAGTGTAACATTATTCAAAAAATTTATTTGGATAAATTAAATAGAGATATGTAAAAGGATGTTGAGGTGAGATTTGTAATTAAATATGGTTTGGTCTTAGTAACTACTTAATATAAAATAGCATAAATAAAGGCTTATGAGAGTAGGCAAGCGGGAAACACAAAGCCTTTCATGAATATAACTTTCCATATGTTTCTATTCTCTTATTTCATTTACTACTCAGAAAAAATTCAACATCAAAGCTTAGGGAGGCCAATCATTACATCCTAGGAAAGTGAAGAAATTTTAAGAAAAAGCTAGAAGAAATAAAGTTTAGGATCAACTATAGTAAATCTAAACTCTTTTACTCAATCTAAAATGAATAACGATTCTATCCTTTGTTTAATTCGGTTATGGTAATACCTGAATTATTTGTATGTTTTCATGGTTTTTTTCATGATGATTTTGATGTTGTTTCATGGTTTTGGTAGAACAATGCTTAATTTAATTGCTTGTGCTTATTTTGCATAGATTTGAAAAAGTTTTAGATAGAAAACTGTACTTTTGCATCTCCAAGTGATTTGAAATTTTCATATGATGCTTTTAACATGTTTTTGGAGATGGGTTTTAAGTTTCATAATTTCCTAAGCAGTTGTAATTTTCTATGATTTTTTCAAAAGAAGAAAACATGTTAATTACAAATTTTAATTATTAAAAATAATTAAATAATGATTTTTGACCCGAAATTACTATACATGGTATAGAGTGTTACTTTTGGAATTTTGTGATTTAACCCATGTTTTTACGATTTATTATGATTTTCCTAAGTTGGATAAACTTAGGTAACCAAGATATTAATTATTTCCTAAATTTTTAGTAAAAGAAATATGAAAAATTAAATAGTTACTCATCAAGATTTTTGTCAACCATTACCACTTTTCTAAATCATGCGGAGTAGGTGAAAAGAATTACTTTGCTTAGTAAAAAAAATTAGTTTTTGGATCATTGACATAGTCAATAAGCCTTATCACTATCGTCTTTGTCGATAAGCTCTTTGATGCATAGTATATCATGAAATATGGTATATGAAGTATCCAAACTTAACCTTATCGTCACCGTAACTTATCAGTTTGGTCCTTTTCGCTATATCCTTACTTATATTTTTAAAAGAAAATATCTCCACTAAGTCTTATCGCCTTTCTATATAAGCGATGAAATTATTCTCTTATATAAACTGTTAGGCTTATCGCCTCTGTTATTTTCCATGATTCAGGGGTTTCCATCTCTATTATTTCAAACCTTATTGAGGTTATTGCCTCCAATGTTTTCAAAGGAGTTTGAGCCTACCACCACTCTTCCTTATCAATATAAACTATGTCGACAAAGCATGTTTTCAGACTTATTTTCAAAAGAGATATGAGCCTACTGACTTATTTGATATCATAATCGACATGATTGATGAGGCATTTTTCAAACATGTTTTAGAATGCTTTAAGGCTATTTTCTCTATTCCTTGTCATCATTGACTATGCCGACAAGGTCTACTTTAAATATTGTTTTCAAATCGTTTTAAATCTCATAGGTGGTTAACCTATGTATATGGCTATTGATCTAGTCAAGTTTTTTGGCTTCGAGACCTCAGCTAATGGACCCATAAGGATAGGGACGACAAGGGTTTTCAAGGCCGGTAATTATCAATATTATTAGTAGGAAATCACATATTCTTTGCATGTGTTATCGAACTAGTTAGCATATGTTGTCTTCTGCGTCATGTTTAGGAAAGTTAATCATATTATCACTTATTAAGTTATCAATCGGGATGCCATTATTGATGTTGTTGCTTAATTTTTTCCATAATTAACACATACTAGGGTCGCCAATGGGAATCAATAATGATGATAAATTGGGGTGACCAATAGATTTAAAATTCGTAGGGAACAAGGTTAAATATGAACTAATGTGATCATAGTTATCCAATAGATAAAACTATGGCATATGTCCGATGGTAAATCCATATGTGCAATCGGTACATAGTCAACCTACGATTAAATATTCTTAGGAAGGTTGCTATCCCAAATAGTCAGGGTATAGGAACCCCTTATACGTCATAGGATAGGTATCTTAATGTGACGGCAAGAAATTTCGCTCGGTCTGAACCAGTCGCTAAACCGACCCAGACCGTTCGAAACGCCCTATCGTTTGAGAACACGACAAAATAGAACGCAGACGGAAGAACATTTCATTGTATATTACAACAATGCATCAGATTACAAGAATATACAGAGTATTAAAGAATATTACACAGACATATCAGAGATTTAAATTACATTTAAATACATCGCAGCGGAAAATAATACAATACACAACTAGAAGGAGATATACGGATACAAAGCTTTCCGGATATCGTTCCAGTTGTAAACCAGGATCCTGTGAATATAAATCTGCAAAACCAAAACTACTAGCTGCCCGTGTCAAAATAGGGGCACACAGAGTTTAGGTTAAAACAATAAACTCCAGGTCAGTCATGTGACTGGTGTGAGAACTAAAACAGTTATTAATCTTTATTTTAAAGTTAGGTAAATCAAGGGACCACGCCGTATAACACGGAACGGGTTTCCTCCCAAGAATACCAGTGCATAAAACAAACAGCGCAATGCTAAATAAAGAAAGATGAAGCTGTTATAAGACCCAGGTCCTATCACACAATGCAACGCAAGCCGGGGGATAGGGTTTTCCCTTATAACAGCCAAAGAATGCTTGATACGTTTAAAACCAATCATTTTGATAGTACTACAATAAGTGCATAGTGTATAAAACAACTTCAAATCATAAGTATCAATCATAGGCGGCATGAATGACCCATACCACTATGTCGCCATATATAAGTTTACAATTAAAACCGCAAGACGTCGTATTGGAAGTTGGGTTATCATTTATGGTATGAACCGAGGCTAGGGGCAAGATCCTCACCGATTCGAGACTGTCTAGTCCGAGCCTCAGGAACAGCCGCAACTGACCCATGGATCGTCAGGGCCGGTCCTCCGATGTGGATTATTATGCCTGAACACTACGTTTCCCCACCCTATGGGGTGTAAGCCTGGCCCGTCAGCCGACCAGAAGCATCGGCCGAAACCGATATCACGAGGCGCCTCGTTTTTCAGCAAGTAATAATAAGGAACATCCACATGAGTCAAACTCGTCAACCAGTTCAAGCACTGACGCCACTCCTAACTAGAAAGAAACGCATGTCCTCCCTGAGGTCCGTCTCCCGTTTTTAGTTCATACCGGGTGTGATACTCACGAAGTAAACGTTACACAAAGCTACGCCACAAAGGCCTTGCTTCGATCATCACCCACAAGACTTTGCTTTTCAACAGAAGCCTTGATCATTTGCCACTTAGGCATGCCACACAGGCTATTCACTCCATGCGATTGATATCCATCAATATATAACCCCTGAGCTCGTACGTCTCAGAGAATGGCGTTAAGCAAGAGAATAAATTCTCCGCCGCCAAACAGATATATATTTAATAGAGATCAATCACACGGACTAAAATCCAATGTCAGACACACAGTTCATTTACAAGTCCGTTCTGGGTCTGAACGAAACCGGAGGCACTTTCCTCGCATATCCATCCATCTCCAAGTACGTCTGGACGACCACCAACTATTTCCATCCTCTCGGGTGTACAGCCCAATCAGGATCGTCGGTAATTATCCAAACGATGTGAAGACTTCCGGTCTTCAACCACCGTCTTCACCTTCGACATATCGTCGTATCAGTTATTCAGAATGGGATAAACCCGGTCTTTCCGAATAACTCGCGTATATTTTAAATAAGTGTTACACAAACACAACATACGCCTCATTCCAATTCATCAGTCACTAACCGTAAATTAATCAAGAGAATAATTTCCCAAATATTAACCCCGAAGGCCGAAACCAACATCAGATCAATATCCAAAAAACCATTCTGCTTGGCTAACCGACAGTTAGTTTCTAAATTTCACATTCATAGGGTAAGGTTCCCATTAATTTTATCCAAGATAAATTTCTTGAATTTATTCTTTAATCCATTTTTGAATATCAATTCAAACTAGTCGGGATTAGCGAACCTTACCGAAGTAATCATTTGTTTTAATTTCCCAATCCCAACCTATTCATCCCATGAAGTAAAACTGGTAATACTTCATATCTAACACCACAGTGTTATCAGTAAATTCAATTACCATTTCACGTTCAAATCTAATTAAAGATTTAACTATTGCCTGGAGCAAAACTGGTGGTACTCCATTTTCGATCTTTTCAATCTAATTAAAGATTCATTAAAACTCCACTTAGTTTTAATCTTTAACTGGGTTAAAGAATCAGTGTCATTTAAAACACAGTTCACGATAAACCCAAAATCACATTCATTAATTATCGGGTTAAAGAACGAGTGTTATTTAAAACACTGTCCACGATAAACCCAAAAATCAATATCAATTCAATCCCAATTAAATATTATTTAATTGGTACACTTCATTAAATCTAAAATAAAAAGATTTAATCTTTTCTCAACTGGGTTCAAGAACAGTGTTAGTGAAGACACCATTCACGACAAACCCAAATCACATTTGATATTCAGTACAAGGCTCTGAATAGAAAATATATCGGCTTATATTCAATATCAAATTCTACGACTAACAAATGTCGTATTGGAAATAACGATATAAATATATATCTTTCAAATTTCCATAACAACATCTGTATAATCACGAATTCCAACATCGAAATATTCCGAAGACAATTTCGATTCAAATCCACTCCAATGCAATCATTGGAAATTCTGGTTATTTTTAAAACCCTTTTCAAATTCAATTTGTTTACTTAAAAATAAATAGAATTATAATTCTAGTTCAAAACTAGTTCATTTCGATAAAAATCTATTTTTATCTTTTCAAATATGGAGTTTTTCATCCCAATTCTTTCTAAATCATTTCTTATGATTTTACACAAATTATTACTATTTTTAATAATTTTATCAAGGCCCGTACAGTCGATTTCCATCAACGGCTATCGAACTGCACTTACAACGACCTTTTTCAAATTTGATTTGGACATAATTACAAATCCAACCCTTAGATTTCAAATTTCTAATATTCGTTAGAAAGCTCTTTTCGATACGAACCCAACGGTTCCGGTTTTAGGAGAATCCGACGGTCGGATCTCCCGTTATGTCCGTTTGAAATAAATGGTCGAAATTCACGAACTGCCGCGGCGCGGCGCGTTCTATTCAGGCCATTATATTATATATATAATATATATTTCGTCGATTTCTATTTAAAACGAATTATATAAATAGTTTTAAAATTCGTTTCAAAAGCAACTTCAACTTCCATTTCAATTCAAATCAAAATTGAATTCTTCTTTATAAATTCGTTTTAAAATTCATTTCTATTCAATTCAAATTTCAATTCAATTTGAATTCATTTCAATTCGCTTTCAATTCAATTTGAATTCATTTTCAATTCATTTCGAAATCGTTTTCTATTCGATTCATTTCGAAATCGTTCACGTCAAAATGACGTAAATCTAATCAACACGGCTTCATATATTTCTATTTTCAAATATTCTATTTCAAATATTTCTTTTTCAAAATAGTTGTTATTACCAAAATATTTCGTTCAACACATGACTAATCTCAACGGATGAGTACTGTCAACACATGAACCTTTATTTTATATTGATAAAGATGTAAATTTTATTACTAAAGTATTTCGTTCAATACATGACCAATCTCAACGGATGAGTACTGTCAACACATGAACCTTTATTTTATATTATTCTTTATTTTCTAAATTGGAATGAGGCCTAATCAATCACCATATAATATTAATTATATGAATTTTCATACATTACACGTATATAATAGCATTGAAAAATAATCAACCATCAACCAAAGTGCACTACACTGTATAAGCATCAAATATAGATATCTAACGCTTATAACAGCCTGTCAATCAATCGATCGACATATTTAATCAATCAGGATGAGTGAACTTCAAATTTCATCCCAACACCTGTGTGGGGTTTCAAACAATCAAACGCATATTTTATTTGTGTAGTTGGGCGATGTGTAAAATTTATCGTCTCAATCAATGTCCTTCAAATAGGTGTACATAAACAAACCGTCCGGTTTGTAAATGAATATTTATTTATTCACATTCACGTTAAAAATTATATTTTTAACGATAAAACATTTTATTTTAACTCATGAATTTTTATTCCGTTCATTTACAAATAAAAGTTATATTTTTATTTTTATAACTTATTTTAGAAAATTTCGGCGGCATAACGGCACGATACTAGAAACGGGACGAGGCCTAGCCTTGTCCCCGGTCTAGTGAAGGCCCACGCCATTCACACATCAATCAAATCAATTTCATTTCACCACACAGTTCAATTTCAATCAAATGATCTAACTAATCTTTGCAATCAAACAAACAAGTCCATGGTCTGTGGACGATTGTGTCGGGTGCTACTAAGCACCGTCTGCATCTTAGTATATATATATATAACTAGAAAAAGAAATTGAAAGGTGAGAAATTCTCACTGATAGCTATCCAATCATCTTGACTCTTCTTTGATAGAAATCTTCGCCATTCTCGCATTTTGTCGCTTTCGTTGTCCGCTTTCACTACATATGTAAAAATTGAATTTTCACTACGTTATTCAATATATAAAAATCGAATTTTTATTATGCTACTCAATATATAAAAATCAAATTTTTACTTCGATGTTCAATATATAAAAATCATATTTTTACTTCGATGTTCAATATATAAAAATCATAATTTTACTTCGATGTTCAATATATAAAAATCATATTTTTACTTCGATGTTCAATATATAAAAATCATATTTTTACTTCGATGTTTAATATATAAAAATCATATTTTTATATTCTTTACCTTATAAAAACCACCTTTTTATTTTAAATCTCCTCGTATAAAAATCGCCTTTTTATTATACTAAAATCAAATCTTTTACCTAGTTAAAATTCACACTTTTATCTAGTTAAAAGCTATACCTTTGCTAAGTTAAAAAAAATTCATATTTTCAAAACCAACATCATTTAGATTATTATATTTCCTATTTTACAAAAAAATCCCATTTTTTTATTTGAAATCATATTCTTTTATTTCAATCAATTTCATAAGAAAAAAAAAACGATATCCTTATATGGTAATAACTTCATATAAACAAATCATAATACAGTAAAACAAAATAACTTACATCGTTCGAATGAGGGGGGGTCATCGTTCGTCGGAGGGTGTAGACGGCGTCGGCGCTGGGTGCTGGTGGAGGAGGATGGCTCGACGTCGGCTGTCGTGGGATTGGGGCTCAGTTTAGGGTTTGGGGACATCGGGGAGGAGCGGGGAAAGGCAGGGGCGCGAGGGGAGGCGGTTGGTCGTCTCCGAGGTGGCGGCGGTTTAAGGGGGGGGCTCCTCTTCGCCTCGTCTCCTCCTTCTTTCTTTTTTTTATCGATTTGCAGAATGAACGTGGGGGGGGGGGGGGGCAGAACGAATAAAAGGGGAGAAAGGGATTTTTTTTATTTTATTTAATTATTTGTAAAAAGTGGACTTTTACATACGACCTCAAAACGAGGCCCACCGCCTGTCGCCCATAGCGTTTTACCCCCATTCCGAACACAATGGGATATGTATCGCTAGCTGATTTGATCGTTTCGATCAGTTTCCTTTAAATTTACATTTAAATCGCTAGATTGAATTTTAAACGTACATTTCAAATTACCGGGGTCACATGCTAACTCTAAAAATTCTCGAAAAATATTTTCTAGCTTCGTATTGACGACACGGTCCTAACAAAACTAGTTTCGTCAAATTCTGAGACCGTTGGAAAAATGGCCATTTTACAGTCGATTAAAATCAACTAAAACTGGTCAAACGCGTTTTCCTTTGCCACGCTCACATATTGATTCGAAAAATCATGAAATTTGGAATCTAGCAATAACTTGACATCCCGGACCCAACAAAACTGGTTTCGTCGAAATCCGAGGTCGTTTGCAAAATCTCCATTTTCAAGGGCCTGAATTCTATAGCGACTATTCAAAATTTTCAACTGGACATATCTTTTGATTCCCGCTATGAAATTTTGATTCTTCAGATTCGATGGAAAGATATCATCAATTAGATTCCATTATTTTTGGTTTCACTAAAATCCGGATTGTTTTGCACCCGGTACATTCAATTGAAGTTTGAAATCGAATTATCGAACTACCGCGCCATTTTCAATTCCTTTTATAATTATAAATAATTATTTATATTCTAACGACGACGCGTATAAATATATACGTTCGAATTCTATTCAAAATAAATTTCTCGTCGATATTGTTTAAAGTAATACATTTTAAATAATCAAAATTCGCTAAAATTGCCAAAATAAAATTTTTAAACTGGCCCAGATTTTCGGGTTGTTACAATCTCCCCCACTTAAAACTTTTCGTCCCCGAAAAGGAACAAAGTCGAAAGTGGTTTGATTAATCAACTCTACGTTCGACCTGGCTTCCATTCTCCAATTTTTCAGTTTCTGAGAATTTTCAAAAATTTCAAAAATTTGGCTAACACCCTAAATTTTCGAAAAATTTCGCCATAACTTCCCCTGCAATGGGAGCATCGGGAAATCTCAAATAGCTTCCCCGGTCCTTCAGATCTCAAAAAGAAAAAGAAAAAGCCAAGCGGCTAGCCAATATGCTCATAAAATCATCATCACCCAAACAAAACAGTAAATTATGTAGTAAACATGTACCTATTTGTCGGGCAAACAAATTTTATTCTCTGCTCTAGCCTCCTTGCTATGACCTGTTCAATATAAGTATACGTATATGCAAGCAAATGCGACCAAATTTCAATTCAATTCAATATTTGATATAATTAGGCCAAATGGTTCAAAATTAGCAAACAAATAAACAAACAACACAAACATCAATCAATTAGTGAATTAGAGTTTCAAATTCATAATTTGATATATATATACAAAAATCATGTTTTTGATGCCAATTCACCACAATGTGTTCAAGCTATATTTTGGTTCTCACACCAGTCTAATGGAAATATATAGAAATCACACCTTCGAAACACGAATATAAATACTGATGATGTGGCCACATCATCAGAATTATCCCCGGGTGTCTAGAATGTGACTCTATATCTATCCAGTATATTAAAACTTCGAATATACGTTTGCAAGGCGTATATGCAAATTCTTTATATACTGGACTGTCCAAATCAATACAAATAAATAATCAAATACGAATAGTTGATTTTAAATTTTCAAAACAAAATTGGTTTTCATTTTAAAATTTACTCTTCACACTCGTTCTAGGATACTACTAATCCCATCTCTAACGAGTCATTCTAATTGGATATTACTAATCCAATATCTGATGAATTCTTTCGTAAGGTTCTAATGTGTCTTGTTCTCTAGCTTTGTAAACCAAAGCTCTGATACCAACTGTGACGGCAAGAAATTTTGCTCGGTCCGAACCAGTCGCTAAACCGACCCAGACCGTTCGAAACGCCCTATCGTTTGAGAACACGACAAAATAGAACGCAGACGGAAGAACATTTCATTGTATATTACAACAATGCATCAGATTACAAGAATATACAGAGTATTAAAGAATATTACACAGACATATCAGAGATTTAAATTACATTTAAATACATCGCAGCGGAAAATAATACAATACACAACTAGAAGGAGATATACGGATACAAAGCTTTCCGGATATCGTTCCAGCTGTAAACCAGGATCCTGTGAATATAAATCTGCAAAACCAAAACTACTAGCTGCCCGTGTCAAAATAGGGGCACCCAGAGTTTAGGTTAAAACAATAAACTCCAGGTCAGTCATGTGACTGGTGTGAGAACTAAAACAGTTATTAATCTTTATTTTAAAGTTAGGTAAATCAAGGGACCACGCCGTATAACACGGAACGGGTTTCCTCCCAAGAATACCAGTGCATAAAACAAACAGCGCAATGCTAAATAAAGAAAGATGAAGCTGTTATAAGACCCAGGTCCTATCACACAATGCAACGCAAGCCGGGGGATAGGGTTTTCCCTTATAACAGCCAAAGAATGCTTGATACATTTAAAACCAATCATTTTGATAGTACTATAATAAGTGCATAGTGTATAAAACAACTTCAAATCATAAGTATCAATCATAGGCGGCATGAATGACCCATACCACTATGTCGCCATATATAAGTTTACAATTAAAACCGCAAGACGTCGTATTGGAAGTTGGGTTATCATTTATGGTATGAACCGAGGCTAGGGGCAAGATCCTCACCGATTCGAGAATGTCTAGTCCGAGCCTCAGGAACAGCCGCAACTGCACCATGAATCGTCAGGGCCGGTCCACCGATGTGGATTATTATGCCTGAACACTACGTTTCCCCACCCTATGGGGTGTAAGCCTGGCCCGTCAGCCGACCAGAAGCATCGGCCGAAACCGATATCACGAGGCGCCTCGCTTTTCAACAAGTAATAATAAGGAACATCCACATGAGTCAAACTCGTCAGCCAGTTCAAGCACTGACGCCACTCCTAACTAGAAAGAAACGCATGTCCTCCCTGAGGTCCGTCTCCCGTTTTTAGTTCATACCGGGTGTGATACTCGCGAAGTAAACGTTACACAAAGCTACGCCACAAAGGCCTTGCTTCGATCATCAACCACAAGACTTTGATTTTCAACAGAAGCCCTGATCATTTGCCACCTAGGCATGCCACACTGGCAATTCACTCCATGCGATTGATATCCATCAATATATAACCCCTGAGCTCGTACGTCTCAGAGAAGGGCGTTAAGCAAGAGAATAAATTCTCCGCCGCCAAACAGATATATATTTAATAGAGATCAATCACACGGACTAAAATCCAATGTCAGACACACAGTCCATTTACAAGTCCGTTCTGGGTCTGAACGAAACCGGAGGCACTTTCCTCGCATATCCATCCATCTCCAAGTACGTCTGGACGACCACCAACTATTTCCATCCTCTCGGGTGTACAGCCCAATCAGGATCGTCGGTAATTATCCAAACGATGTGAAGACTTCCGGTCTTCAACCACCGTCTTCATCTTCGACATATCGTCGTATCAGTTATTCAGAATGGGATAAACCCGGTCTTTCCGAATAACTCGCGTATATTTTAAATAAGTGTTACACAAACACAACATACGCCTCATTCCAATTCATCAGTCACTAACCGTAAATTAATCAAGAGAATAATTTCCCAAATATTAACCCCGAAGGCCGAAACCAACATCAGATCAATATCCAGAAAACCATTCTGCTTGGCTAACCGACAGTTAGTTTCTAAATTTCACATTCATAGGGTAAGGTTCCCATTAATTTTATCCAAGATAAATTTCTTGAATTTATTCTTTAATCCATTTTTGAATATCAATTCAAACTAGTCGGGATTAGCGAACCTTACCGAAGTAATCATTTGTTTTAATTTCCCAATCTCAACCTAATCATCCCATGAAGTAAAAGTGGTAATACTTCATATCTAACCCCACAGTGTTATCGGTAAATTCAATTACCATTTCACGTTCAAATCTAATTAAAGATTTAACTATCGTCTGGAGCAAAACTGGTGGTACTCCATTTTCGATCTTTTCAATCTAATTAAAGATTCATTAAAACTCCACTTAGTTTTAATCTTTAACTGGGTTAAAGAATCAGTGTCATTTAAAACACAGTTCACGATAAACCCAAAATCACATTCATTAATTATCGGGTTAAAGAACGAGTGTTATTTAAAACACTATCCACGATAAACCCAAAAATCAATATCAATTCAATCCCAATTAAACATTATTTAATTGGTACACTTCATTAAATCTAAAATAAAAAGATTTAATCTTTTCTCAACTGGGTTCAAGAACAGTGTTAGTGAAGACACCATTCACGACAAACCCAAATCACATTTGATATTCAATACAAGGCTCTGAATAGAAAATATATCGGCTTATATTCAATATCAAATTCTACGACTAACAAATGTCGTATTGGAAATAACGATATAAATATATATCTTTCAAGTTTCCATAACAACATCTGTATAATCACGAATTCCAACATCGAAATATTCCGAAGACAATTTCGATTCAAATCCACTCCAATGCAATCATTGGAAATTCTGGTTATTTTTAAAACCCTTTTCTAATTCAATTTGTTTACTTAAAAATAAATAGAATTATAATTCTAGTTCAAAACTAGTTCATTTCGATAAAAATCTATTTTTATCTTTTCAAATATGGAGTTTTTCATCCCAATTCTTTCTAAATCATTTCTTATGATTTTACACAAATTATTACTATTTTTAATAATTTTATCAAGGCCCGTACAGTCGATTTCCATCAACGGCTATCGAACTGCACTTACAGCGACCTTTTTCAAATTTGATTTGGACATAATTCCAAATCCAACCCTTAGATTTCAAATTTCTAATATTCGTTAGAAAGCTCTTTTCGATACGAACCCAACGGTTCTGGTTTTAGGAGAATCCGACGGTCGGATCTCCCGTAATGTCCGTTTGAAATAAATGGTCGAAATTCACGAACTGCCGCGGCGCGGCGCGTTCTATTCAGGCCATTATATTATATATATATATAATATATATAATATATATTTCATCGATTTCTATTTAAAACGAATTATATAAATAGTTTTAAAATTCGTTTCAAAAGCAACTTCAACTTCCATTTCAATTCAAATCAAAATTGAATTCTTCTTTATAAATTCGTTTTAAAATTCATTTATATTCAATTCAAATTTCAATTCAATTTGAATTCATTTCAATTTGCTTTCAATTCAATTTGAATTCGTTTTAAATTCATTTCGAAATCGTTTTCTATTCGATTCATTTCGAAATCGTTCACGTCAAAATGGCGTAAATCTAATCAATACGGCTTCATATATTTCTATTTTCAAATATTCTATTTCAAATATTTCTTTTTCAAAATAGTTTCTATTATCAAAATATTTCGTTCAACACATGACTAATCTCAAAGGATGAGTACTGTCAACACATGAACCTTTATTTTATATTGATAAAGATGTAAATTTTATTACTAAAATATTTCGTTCAACACATGACCAATCTCAACGGATGAGTACTGTCAACACATGAACCTTTATTTTATATTATTCTTTATTTTCTAAATTGGAATGAGGCCCAATCAATCACCATATAATATTAATTATATGGATTTTCATACATTACACGTATATAATAGCATTGAAAAATAATCAACCATCAACCAAAGTGCACTACACTGTATAAGCATCAAATATAGATATCTAACGCTTATAACAGCCTGTCAATCAATCGATCGACATATTTAATCAATCAGGATGAGTGAACTTCAAATTTCATCCCAACACCCGTGTGGGGTTTCAAATAATCAAACACATATTTTATTTGTGCAGTTGGGCGATGTGTAAAATTTATCGTCTCAATCAATGTCCTTCAAATAGGTGTACATAAACAAACCGTCCGGTTTGTAAATGAATATTTATTTATTCACATTCACGTTAAAAATTATATTTTTAACGATAAAACATTTTATTTTAACTCATGAATTTTTATTCCGTTCATTTACAAATAAAAGTTATATTTTTATTTTTCTAACTTATTTTAGAAAATTTCGGCGGCATAACGGCACGATACTAGAAACGGGACCAGGCCTAGCCTTATCCCCGGTCTAGTGAAGGCCCACGCCATTCACACATCAATCAAATCAATTTCATTTCACCACATAGTTCAATTTCAATCAAATGATCTAACTAATCTTTGCAATCAAACAAACAAGTCCATGGTCTGTGGACGATTGTGTCGGGTGCTACTAAGCACCGTCTGCATCCTAGTATATATATATAACTAGAAAAAGAAATTGAAAGGTGAGAAATTCTCACTGATAGCTATCCAATCATCTTGACTCTTCTTTGATAGAAATCTTCGCCATTCTTGCATTTTGTCGCTTTCGTTGTCCGCTTTCACTACATATGTAAAAATTGAATTTTCACTACGTTATTCAATATATAAAAATCGAATTTTTATTATGCTACTCAATATATAAAAATCAAATTTTTACTTCGATGTTCAATATATAAAAATCATATTTTTACTTCGATGTTCAATATATAAAAATCATATTTTTACTTCGATGTTCAATATATAAAAATCATATTTTCACTTCGATGTTCAATAAATAAAAATCATATTTTTACTTCGATGTTTAATATATAAAAATCATATTTTTATATTCTTTACCTTATAAAAATCACCTTTTTATTTTAAATCTCCTCGTATAAAAATCGCCTTTTTATTATACTAAAATCAAATCTTTTACCTAGTTAAAATTCACACCTTTATCTAGTTAAAAGCTATACCTTTGCTAAGTTAAAAAAAATTCATATTTTCAAAACCAACATCATTTAGATTATTATATTTCCTATTTTACAAAAAAATCCTATTTTTTTATTTGAAATCATATTCTTTTATTTCAATCTATTTCATAAGAAAAAAAAACGATATCCTTATATGGTAATAACTTCATATAAACAAATCATAATACAGTAAAACAAAATAGCTTACATCGTTCGAATGAGGGGAGGGGGGGTCATCGTTCGTCGGAGGGTGTAGACGGCGTCGGCGCTGGGTGCTGGTGGAGGAGGATGGCTCGACGTCGGCTGTCGTGGGATTGGGGCTCAATTTAGGGTTTGGGGACATAGGGGAGGAGCGGCGAAAGGCAGGGGCGCGAGGGGAGGCGGTTGGTCGTCTCCGAGGTGGCGGAGGTTTAAGGGGGGGGGGGGGCTCCTCTACGCCTCGTCTCCTCCTTCTTCTTTTTTTTTATCGATTTGCAGAATGAACGTGGGGGGGGGGGGGGCAGAACGAATAAAAGGGGAGAAAGGGGTTTTTTATTTTATTTAATTATTTGTAAAAAGTGGACTTTTACATACGACCTCAAAACGAGGCCCACCGCCTGTCGCCCATAGCGTTTTACCCCCATTCCGAACACAATGGGATATGTATCGCTAGCTGATTTGATCGTTTCGATCAGTTTCCTTTAAATTTACATTTAAATCGCTATATTGAATTTTAAACGTACATTTCAAATTACCGGGGTCACATGCTAACTCTAAAAATTCTCGAAAAATATTTTCTAGCTTCGTATTGACGACACGGTCCTAACAAAACTAGTTTCGTCAAATTCTGAGACCGTTGGAAAAATGGCCATTTTACAGTCGATTAAAATCAACTAAACTGGTCAAACGCGTTTTCCTTTGCCACACTCACATATTGATTCGAAAAATTATGAAATTTGGAATCTAGCAATAACATGACATCCCGGACCCAACAAAACTAGTTTCGTCGAAATCCGAGGTCGTTTGCAAAATCTCCATTTTCAAGGGCCTGAATTCTATAGCGACTATTCAGAATTTTCAACTGGACATATCTTTTGATTCCCGCTATGAAATTTTGATTCTTCGGATTCGTTGGAAAGATATCATCAATTAGATTCCATTATTTTTGGTTTCACTAAAATCCGGATTGTTTTGCACCCGACACATTCAATTGAAGTTTGAAATCGAATTATCGAACTACCGCGCCATTTTCAATTCCTTTTATAATTATAAATAATTATTTATATTCTAACGACGACGCGTATAAATATATACGTTCGAATTCTATTCAAAATAAATTTCTCGTCGATATTATTTAAAGTAATACATTTTAAATAATCAAAATTCGCTAAATTTGCCAAAATAAAAATTTTAAACTGGCCCAGATTTTCGGGTTGTTACAATCTCCCCCACTTAAAACTTTTCGTCCCCGAAAAGGAACAAAGTCGAAAGTGGTTTGATTAATCAACTCTACGTTCGACCTGGCTTCCATTCTCCAATTTTTCAGTTTCTGAGAATTTTCAAAAATTTCAAAAATTTGGCTAACACCCTAAATTTTCGAAAAATTTCGCCATAACTTCCCCTGCAATGGGAGCATCGGGAAATCTCAAATAGCTTCCCCGGTCCTTCAGATCTCAAAAAGAAAAAGAAAAAGCCAAGCGGCTAGCCAATAGGCTCATAAAATCATCATCACCCAAACAAAACAGTAAATTATGTAGTAAACATGTACCTATTTGTCGGGCAAACAAATTTTATTCTCTGCTCTAGCCTCCTTGCTATGACCTGTTCAATATAAGTATATGTATATGCAAGCAAATGCGACCAAATTTCAATACAATTCAATATTTGATATAATTAGGCCAAATGGTTCAAAATTAGCAAACAAATAAACAAACAACACAAACATCAATCAATTAGTGAATTAGAGTTTCAAATTCATAATTTGATATATATACAAAAATCATGTTTTTGATGCCAATTCACCACAATGTGTTCAAGCTATATTTTGGTTCTCACACCAGTCTAATGGAAATATAAAGAAATCACACCTTCGAAACACGAATATAAATACTGATGATGTGGCCACATCATCAGAATTATCCCCGGGTGTCTAGAATGTGACTCTATATCTATCCAGTATACTAAAACTTCGAATATACGTTTGCAAGGCATATATGCAAATTCTTTATATACTGGACTGTCCAAATCAATACAAATAAATAATCAAATACGAATAGTTGATTTTAAATTTTCAAAACAAAATTGGTTTTCATTTTAAAATTTACTCTTCACACTCGTTCTAGGATACTACTAATCCCATCTCTAACGAGTCATTCTAATTGGATATTACTAATCCAATATCTGATGAATTCTTTCGTAAGGTTCTAATGTGTCTTGTTCTCTAGCTTTGTAAACCAAAGCTCTGATATCAACTGTGACGGCAAGAAATTTCGCTCGGTCCGAACCAGTCGCTAAACCGACCCAGACCGTTCGAAACGCCCTATCGTTTGAGAACACGACAAAATAGAATGCAGACGGAAGAACATTTCATTGTATATTACAACAATGCATCAGATTACAAGAATATACAGAGTATTAAAGAATATTACACAGACATATCAGAGATTTAAATTACATTTAAATACATCGCAGCGGAAAATAATACAATACACAACTAGAAGGAGATATACAGATACAAAGCTTTCCGGATATCGTTCCAGCTGTAAACCAGGATCCTGTGAATATAAATCTGCAAAACCAAAACTACTAGCTGCCCGTGTCAAAATAGGGGCACCCAGAGTTTAGGTTAAAACAATAAACTCCAGGTCAGTCATGTGACTGGTGTGAGAACTAAAACAGTTATTAATCTTTATTTTAAAGTTAGGTAAATCAAGGGACCACGCCGTATAACACGGAACGGGTTTCCTCCCAAGAATACCAGTGCATAAAACAAACAGCGCAATGCTAAATAAAGAAAGATGAAGCTGTTATAAGACCCAGGTCCTATCACACAATACAACGCAAGCCGGGGGATAGGGTTTTCCCTTATAACAGCCAAAGAATGCTTGATACGTTTAAAACCAATCATTTTGATAGTACTATAATAAGTGCATAGTGTATAAAACAACTTCAAATCATAAGTATCAATCATAGGCGGCATGAATGACCCATACCACTATGTCGCCATATATAAGTTTACAATTAAAACCGCAAGACGTCGTATTGGAAGTTGGGTTATCATTTATGGTATGAACCGAGGCTAGGGGCAAGATCCTCACCGATTCGAGACTGTCTAGTCCGAGCCTCAGGAACAGCCGCAACTGCCTCATGGATCGTCAGGACCGGTCCACCGATGTGGATTATTATGCCTGAACACTACGTTTCCCCACCCTATGGGGTGTAAGCCTGGCCCGTCAGTCGACCAGAAGCATCGGCCGAAACCGATATCACGAGGCGCCTCGCTTTTCAGCAAGTAATAATAAGGAACATCCACATGAGTCAAACTCGTCAGCCAGTTCAAGCACTGACGCCACTCCTAACTAGAAAGAAACGCATGTCCTCCCTGAGGTCCGTCTCCCGTTTTTAGATCATACCGGGTGTGATACTGCGAAGTAAACGTTACACAAAGCTACGCCACAAAGGCCTTGCTTCGATCATCAACCACAAGACTTTGCTTTTCAACAGAAGCCTTGATCATTTGCCACTTAGGCATGCCACACAGGCAATTCACTCCATGCGATTGATATCCATCAATATATAACCCCTGAGCTCATACGTCTCAGAGAAGGGCGTTAAGCAAGAGAATAAATTCTCCGCCGCCAAACAGATATATATTTAATAGAGATCAACCACACGGACTAAAATCCAATGTCAGACACACAGTCCATTTACAAGTCCGTTCTGGGTCTGAACGAAACCGGAGGCACTTTCCTCGCATATCCATCCATCTCCAAGTACGTCTGGACGACCACCAACTATTTCCATCCTCTCGGGTGTACAGCCCAATCAGGATCGTCGGTAATTATCCAAACGATGTGAAGACTTCCGGTCTTCAACCACCGTCTTCATCTTCGACATATCGTCGTATCAGTTATTCAGAATGGGATAAACCCGGTCTTTCCGAATAACTCGCGTATATTTTAAATAAGTGTTACACAAACACAACATACGCCTCATTCCAATTCATCAGTCACTAACCGTAAATTAATCAAGAGAATAATTTCCCAAATATTAACCCCGAAGGCCGAAACCAACATCAGATCAATATCCAGAAAACCATTCTGCTTGGCTAACCGACAGTTAGTTTCTAAATTTCACATTCATAGGGTAAGGTTCCCATTAATTTTATCCAAGATAAATTTCTTGAATTTATTCTTTAATCCATTTTTGAATATCAATTCAAACTAGTCGGGATTAGCGAACCTTACCGAAGTAATCATTTGTTTTAATTTCCTAATCCCAACCTATTCATCCCATGAAGTAAAACTGGTAATACTTCATATCTAACACCACAGTGTTATCGGTAAATTCAATTACCATTTCACGTTCAAATCTAATTAAAGATTTAACTATTGCCTGGAGCAAAACTGGTGGTACTCCATTTTCGATCTTTTCAATCTAATTAAAGATTCATTAAAACTCCACTTAGTTTTAATCTTTAACTGGGTTAAAGAATCAGTGTCATTTAAAACACAGTTCACGATAAACCCAAAATCACATTCATTAATTATCGGGTTAAAGAACGAGTGTTATTTAAAACACTGTCCACGATAAACCCAAAAATCAATATCAATTCAATCCCAATTAAATATTATTTAATTGGTACACTTCATTAAATCTAAAATAAAAAGATTTAATCTTTTCTCAACTGGGTTCAAGAACAGTGTTAGTGAAGACACCATTCACGACAAACCCAAATCACATTTGATATTCAATACAAGGCTCTGAATAGAAAATATATCGGCTTATATTCAATATCAAATTCTACGACTAACAAATGTCGTATTGGAAATAACGATATAAATATATATCTTTCAAATTTCCATAACAACATCTGTATAATCACGAATTCCAACATCGAAATATTCCGAAGACAATTTCGATTCAAATCCACTCCAATGCAATCATTGGAAATTCTGGTTATTTTTAAAACCCTTTTCAAATTCAATTTGTTTACTTAAAAATAAATAGAATTATAATTCTAGTTCAAAACTAGTTCATTTCGATAAAAATCTATTTTTATCTTTTCAAATATGGAGTTTTTCATCCCAATTCTTTCTAAATCATTTCTTATGATTTTACACAAATTATTACTATTTTTAATAATTTTATCAAGGCCCGTACAGTCGATTTCCATCAACGGCTATCGAACTGCACTTACATCGACCTTTTTCACATTTGATTTGGACATAATTCCAAATCCAACCCTTAGATTTCAAATTTCTAATATTCGTTAGAAAGCTCTTTTCGATACGAACCCAACGGTTCTGGTTTTAGGAGAATCCGACGGTCGGATCTCCCGTAATGTCCGTTTGAAATAAATGGTCGAAATTCACGAACTGCCGCGGCGCGGCGCGTTCTATTCAGGCCATTATATTATATACATAATATATATAATATATATTTCGTTGATTTCTATTTAAAACGAATTATATAAATAGTTTTAAAATTCGTTTCAAAAGCAACTTCAACTTCCATTTCAATTCAAATCAAAATTGAATTCTTCTTTATAAATTCGTTTTAAAATTCATTTCTATTCAATTCAAATTTCAATTCAATTTGAATTCATTTCAATTCGCTTTCAATTCAATTTGAATTCGTTTTCAATTCATTTCGAAATCGTTTTCTATTCGATTCATTTCGAAATCGTTCACGTCAAAATGACGTAAATCTAATCAACACGGCTTCATATATTTCTATTTTCAAATATTCTATTTCAAATATTTCTTTTTCAAAATAGTTGTTATTATCAAATATTTCGTTCAACACATGACTAATCTCAACGGATGAGTACTGTCAACACATGAACCTTTATTTTATATTGATAAAGATGTAAATTTTATTACTAAAATATTTCGTTCAACACATGACATATCTCAACGGATGAGTACTGTCAACACATGAACCTTTATTTTATATTATTCTTTATTTTCTAAATTGGAATGAGGCCCAATCAATCACCATATAATATTAATTATATAGATTTTCATACATTACACGTATATAATAGCATTGAAAAATAATCAACCATCAACCAAAGTGCACTACACTGTATAAGCATCAAATATAGATATCTAACGCTTATAACAGCCTGTCAATCAACCGATCGACATATTTAATCAATCAGGATGAGTGAACTTCAAATTTCATCCCAACACCCGTGTGGGGTTTCAAACAATCAAACACATATTTTATTTGTGCAGTTGGGCGATGTGTAAAATTTATCGTCTCAATCAATGTCCTTCAAATAGGTGTACATAAACAAACCGTCCGGTTTGAAAATGAATATTTATTTATTCACATTCACGTTAAAAATTATATTTTTAACGATAAAACATTTTATTTTAACTCATGAATTTTTATTCCGTTCATTTACAAATAAAAGTTATATTTTTATTTTTCTAACTTATTTTAGAAAATTTCGGCGGCATAACGGCACGATACTAGAAACGGGATGAGGCCTAGCCTTATCCCCGGTCTAGTGAAGGCCCACGCCATTCACACATCAATCAAATCAATTTCATTTCACCACACAGTTCAATTTCAATCAAATGATCTAACTAATCTTTGCAATCAAACAAACAAGTCCATGGTCTGTGGACGATTGTGTCGGGTGCTACTAAGCACCGTCTGCATCCTAGTATATATATATAACTAGAAAAAGAAATTGAAAGGTGAGAAATTCTCACTGATAGCTATCCAATCATCTTGACTCTTCTTTGATAGAAATCTTCGCCATTCTTGCATTTTGTCGCTTTCGTTGTCCGCTTTCACTACATATGTAAAAATTGAATTTTCACTACGTTATTCAATATATAAAAATCGAATTTTTATTATGCTACTCAATATATAAAAATCAAATTTTTACTTCGATGTTCAATATATAAAAATCATATTTTTACTTCGATGTTCAATATATAAAAATCATATTTTTACTTCGATGTTCAATATATAAAAATAATATTTTTACTTCGATGTTCAATATATAAAAATCATATTTTTATACTCTTTACCTTATAAAAATCACCTTTTTATTTTAAATCTCCTCGTTTAAAAATCACCTTTTTATTATACTAAAATCAAATCTTTTACTTAGTTAAAATTCACACCTTTATCTAGTTAAAAGCTATACCTTTGCTAAGTTAAAAAAAAATTCATATTTTCAAAACCAACATCATTTAGATTATTATATTTCCTATTTTACAAAAAAATCCTATTTTTTTATTTGAAATCATATTCTTTTATTTCAATCTATTTCATAAGAAAAAAAATGATATCCTTATATGGTAATAACTTCATATAAACAAATCATAATACAGTAAAACAAAATAACTTACATCGTTCGAATGAGGGGGGGTCATCGTTCGTCGGAGGGTGTAGACGGCGTCGGCGCTGGGTGCTGGTGGAGGAGGATGGCTCGACGTCGGCTGTCGTGGGATTGGGGCTCGGTTTAGGGTTTGGGGACATCGGGGAGGAGCGGGGAAAGGCAGGGGCGCGAGGGGAGGCGGTTGGTCGTCTCCGAGGTGGCGGCGGTTTAAGGGGGGGGGGCGGCTCCTCTACGCCTTGTCTCCTCCTTCTTTTTTTTTTTTTTTTATCGATTTGCAGAATGAACGTGGGGGGGGGGGGGGGGGGGGCAGAACGAATAAAAGGGGAGAAAGGGGTTTTTTTATTTTAATTAATTATTTGTAAAAAGTGGACTTTTACATACGACCTCAAAACGAGGCCCACCGCCTGTCGCCCATAGCGTTTTACCCCCATTCCGAGCACAATGGGATATGTATCGCTAGCTGATTTGATCGTTTCGATCAGTTTCCTTTAAATTTACATTTAAATCGCTATGTTGAATTTTAAACGTACATTTCAAATTACCGGGGTCACGTGCTAACTCTAAAAATTCTCGAAAAATATTTTCTAGCTTCGTATTGACGACACGGTCCTAACAAAACTAGTTTCGTCAAATTCTGAGACCGTTGGAAAAATGGCCATTTTACAGTCGATTAAAATCAACTAAAACTGGTCAAACACGTTTTCCTTTGCCACACTCACATATTGATTCGAAAAATTATGAAATTTGGAATCTAGCAATAACTTGACATCCCGGACCCAACAAAACTGGTTTCGTCGAAATCCGAGGTCGTTTGCAAAATCTCCATTTTCAAGGGCCTGAATTCTATAGCGACTATTCAGAATTTTCAACTGGACATATCTTTTGATTCCCGCTATGAAATTTTGATTCTTTGGATTCGTTGGAAAGATATCATCAATTAGATTCCATTATTTTTGGTTTCACTAAAATCCGGATTGTTTTGCACCCGGTACATTCAATTGAAGTTTGAAATCGAATTATCGAACTACCGCGCCATTTTCAATTCCTTTTATAATTATAAATAATTATTTATATTCTAACGACGACGCGTATAAATATATACGTTCTAATTCTATTCAAAATAAATTTCTCGTCGATATTATTTAAAGTAATACATTTTAAATAATCAAAATTCGTTAAAATTGCCAAAATAAAAATTTTAAACTGGCCCAGATTTTCGGGTTGTTACACTTAATTTCCTAAACAAGTACGTAAATTGTTCATATTATAGTTAATCATAAAATTATTAAGATAGTTAATCAGGAAAACGAGGATGAGTAATCCATATTTTTCTAATCATCGTAAGTGTCGGAGCACATGATTGATTATTATAAAGCAAGATACTAGTGAGAGGGAAACTCATTCTACTATACAGCATGTTCAACATATGTCTATTATTTTTGGGATAGTAGTTATTATTCATGTCAGACTATTGTTATAGCTGAAGTTTTCATTTTCCCCTTAAACTTTCGAATACTAATTTGAGTAGATTGAGAGTTATGGGTTTTAAAGTTCTTCTTGAATAAGCTTCTAAGGACATGCAAAGGGAATTTAGCTATTTAGGAGTTTTTTTTCCATTGTCTTATTTCTGTATGAATGTACATTTAGACTCGAAATCCCTGCCCGGCCTAGACCGAATGAGAACACGGATTGTGTGAGGACATGACGTATCAGAACGCAGAACAACAGAACTTTTCATTGCTATTACAACAATATACATCAAACTAAAAGATATCATAGTACAAATAAATAATATACAGCGGAAAACACCATAGATTTAAATTACATAGCAGTGGAAATAAATTGCATAAATAAATGTGCAGTGGAAAACATCAACTAAACACGGCTGAAAGAAATGCACGGATACAAAGCATTTTATTATATAGCTCCAGCCGTAATACAGGATCCTATGAAAATAAATATTTGTGAAACCAAAACCACTAGCTGCCCATGTGGAAAATATGGGCATCCAGAGTTTAGGCGGAAACAATAAACTTCGAGTCAGTCATGGGACTAGTGTTAGAACTAAAACAGTTATTAACTTTATTTTAATGTTGCGTAAATCAAGGGACCACACCGTATGACACAGAACGGATTTTCTCCCAAGAATACCATAAAACAAACAACGCAATGCTAAAAAGGAAAAATGAAACCATTATAAGACTCATGTCCCATCACACATTGCAACACAAACCATAGGATAGAGTTTTACCTTATAATGGATAAACATGCTTGATACGTGAAATTTATCTTTTATTATTATT
The DNA here is from genome assembly GCA_030737875.1 of Allium sativum. NCBI lineage: Eukaryota > Viridiplantae > Streptophyta > Magnoliopsida > Asparagales > Amaryllidaceae > Allium > Allium sativum. The sequence continues at coordinate 267,265,775 of CM060922.1, read as the reverse complement.
AGTGCATAGTGCAGAAATCAACTTCAAATATAAATATATCAATCAGAGACGACATAATACCCATCCTACTATGTTGCCATACATGTTTACAACTGAAATCGAAAGTCACATATTGGAAATTGGATTCCATCTATGAACCAAGGCAAGGGATCTTCCTTACCGAATTCGAGACAATCTATCCCATGTCTCAGGACTCACCCGCAAGTGCACTTGGAGCGGCAGGGCCGGTCCGCACCTAACGTTTGTGGATTGGTAATTCCTGAACAATACGTTTCCAGGTCCTATGGGACCTAAAATCTAGTTAGTATGTCGATCATCAAGGCCTTTTAGTCGGCCATATCTGAGGTACCTCGCTATCCATCATCCAACATCCACATAAGTAAATTTCTGGGATTCATACCATGACATCACTCCTAGCTAGAAAAAATGCATGTCCTCCCTGCGGTCCTTCATCCCATTTTTGGTTCACACAGGGGTGTGTGGCTCGCGAACTAACGCTATATAAAAAGCTATGCTAATTAAAGTCGTGCTTTGATCTTCATCCACAAGGCCCTGCTTTTCAACAAAAGCCTTGATCATTGCATCTTAGCATGCCACATTATCAATCCATACCATACCATTGATTTCCACCAATATATAACCTCTAAGCACGTACACCTCAGAGAAGGGTGTTAAGCAAGTGAATAAATTCTCTGCCACCAAACAGATATACATTTAGCAAAGATTAAAAAATACAACACACAATACAATGTTAGACAATCCATTTACAAATCCGTTCTGGGTCTGAACGAAACCGAAGGCACCTTATTCCTCGTCCTATATGTCCAATACAAGAGAGAGGTCCTCGCTTATCCGATCGATCTCCAAGTACGTTTGGATGATCACCACTTATTACCTTATCATGGGGGATCAACCCAATTAAGACATCAGGAATCATCCATTCGATATGAAGATCTCCAGTCTTCAACCACCGTCTTCATCGTCGACTTTCAATCGCCGTAACAGTTATTCAGAATGGGTTAAACCCGGTCTTTCCGACTAACTGACACATCTTTATAATCATGTGATAAGTACACAAAATTACACATCTCATTCCAATCCATAATATTCTTTTGTTCATATATTCTTGGAAATCATTTCAAAAGATTTTATAATATCATTTCACAACTTAAACCAAATTAAGGTTTACCAGCTATTCGGGATTAACGAGCCTTACCGAATTAATCATTTATTTTATTATTCCCACTCCCAAACTATTCATCCCATGGAGAAAAATTGGTAGTACTCCATATTTAACACCCATCGAGTTACTGGCAAAATTTAATTACCATTTAATGTTCAAATCTAATTAAAGATTTAACTATCGCATGGAATAAAACTAGTGATACTCCATCTCGATCATCTCTCTTGTCCGTTAAATTTAATTACCTCCTTTTATGTTTCTATCTAATTAAAGATTCATTAAAGCTCTAGTTCAGTTATAATCCCAAAAATCATTACTTAATGATTATTCAACTTTTGAAAATTAATCTCGCCTTTACATGGGTTAAAAAACAAATGTCACGTAAAAACACCATTCACAATAAACCCAATATCATATTTCATTTAATATGGAATCTTGATGGAAATCTGAATGATTTATAATCGATATAAATTTCGTATCCAACTAGTGCTATATGTGAAATAGCAGTGAAGCCTTCTAAATTCCATAAATAGTAAATGCCTTCTATCACAGAAACCTATCTTGATTATTATTAATCGGATTCCATTTAATTCCAATTTAATTAAATAAACTGGAAACTTCACTAAACCTTAATCAAAAGATTAATTCCATTCATAAATGTGTTTAAGAACAGTATTATTTAAGATACCATTCACAACAAACCCAAATCCAATTTGATATTAAATACAAGGCTTTAAATGAAAATCATGTCGACTTATATTCAATACCAAATTCTGGAGCCAACAGATATCGTTTTGGAATAACGATATCGATATCTTCCAAATTCTTTAATTATATCCATATAATCACGGAATCCAATATAGAAAATATTCGAAGATAATTTCCATTCAAATCCATTCCAATTTATATGTTGGAACTTCTGGTTATGTTAAAATCGTTCGCAAATCCAATTTATTATTTCAGAAAATTATTGGATTAATATTCTAGTTATTAACTTGTTCTTTCGGATAAAAATATCTTTTATTCTTCCAAATATGGAATATTTCACCCAAAATCTTTCCAAGTCATTTATTATGATTTTACATAATTCATTCATATTTTTAATAATTTTATTAAGGCCCTTATAGTCGAGTTCCAATATCGGCCACCGAACTACATTTATAACGACCTTTTCCAAATTTGATTTGGATATATTTTGAAATCTAACTATTCAAATTTAAATCTCATATATATTCATTTGAAAGATCTTTTCGATACGAAACCAGTGGTTCCGATTTTAGGAAAATCCGGCGGTCGGATCTCCCGTTACCTCAATACGAAGTTAATGCTTGAAATTCGCGAACGGTCGCTGCGTGACACTTTCTATTCAAACCATTTAAATATATATACTATATTTCATAAATTTCTATTCAAAAATGTATTTTATAAAACATTTAATTATTTACTTGAAAACTATTCCAACCACTGTTTCAAATCTCGCAAATATCGTCGGAGATCTCCTCCGAGATCTCATGTTAGGCTCCTTCCGAAACGAAACAATAAATATCACTCTAAATCTCCTTTCGAATATATCGTCCGAGATATTGCAATATCGAACGATATATCGACCGAGACAAAATACTAGAATATCGTCCGAGATCTTAGTTTTTTTGGTTAAAATTTAAATATATGCCTGAACTAGAACTATAATTTAAAAACTCAAATCTAGCCGTAACAATCTTTTGTTATTTTACATTTTGCATGTTAAACGACTATATTGTATGTTCGTATATGTTTTACAATGCTTATGATTTTCATATTCGTCTTTTTACATACATGTTACTTATGAAATTATGTATTTTATGGTCTATTTATGCTGAATTTTTTAATGTTTTGGATCCATTTAATGTTTCCTGTCTAATAATATCCCTGTTTTAAGCATATTACGATATAGAGTATGAATGATCTTTCGCAAAATAAAGAATAATAAAGTTATTTTGCATTTTAAGTTTAAGTTACTATGTTTTTAATAGCATTCATAAAAAGCATTTTGTTAAAATATCATTTTTAACATATCATGTACCCCGAGATTGTTCCGATATGAACTTTCATACCCGAGATGAAAATCCGAGACGAACTCCCGAGTTAGACTCATCTCGTCCGAGATGTCCTCCGATACGAGACCGAGTCTATAAAATCCCCGAGACGAAACGTGACTGATACCCGAGATTTAAAACCTTGATTCCAACTTCCATTTAAATTTTAAATTAAGATTGAACATTGCATTTTATTATAATCTCAAAATAATAATCTTTTCAACCCATTCACATTAAATTAGCGTATATCTACTTAACTCAGCTTCATATTTTTCTATATTTTCGTGTCCATCCAAAATTGGACATCAAAACTAAATTTCAAGTTTCTTTGAAGTTTTATTATTTATCCATTCATATTTATTCCGGATTGGAATAATATTCAACCAATATCCATATAAATAAATTTATATGGATTACATTCATCATATGTGCCCAACAATAGTTGCAAACAACTATCAACATCCAAAATGACATCCAATGTGCATTTTATTTTTATATAAGCTTCAACCAAATAATTGACGCTTACATGAATCTGTTAATCAGCCGATTAACCACAATTTCACATAAGGGAGATGTGTGAGTCAAATATCATCCCAAGACCCGTGTGGGGTTTTCAACTTTGGCCTAGGGAACTTTCTTCCCAAAACGCTCAGATTCGCGAGAAATCGCAGAAAACAACCTAGGTCTGCAGACTTTAGTCGTGCCTTTAGAGCAGATCCGAACTCCAAAATTCGATTTTGATATGTGCATTTCGTAGAGAAAAATGAGATTTATGACTTTCGTTTATAGGGCCTTAGCCAGAAAAGCTCTGATAAGAAGTTATTGCACGAAGAAGGAGAGGGGGTTGCTTGCAAACGAGAATTTTGTAAAAAGAGGTTTTTTTTGGAGGAAGTGGGGCCCATAGCTAGCAGGGGAGGGTGCAGGCGGCCACTGGTGGCATAGGGTGATTGCCAGTCATAGGGGAGCTGGCGGCGGCGGTGGGGTCCATGGAGGCGGCTAGGTTTTGGTAGAAGTTTAGGGTTTTGTAGAAAGGAAGAGAAGAGAGAGGAGAGGAGGAGGAGGAGAGAGAGGGGAGGAGGCTGGCGTAGGGGAGGAGACTGGCGCAGGGGAGGAGGAGGGGCGGCGGTTGCAACATGGAGAGAAAGGTCTCCATTAAAGAGGAAAAGAGAAAGAAAGGAGGAAGGAAGAAAATGAAGAAGGAAAGAGGAGAAAATGATTATTTATCTCCCGTTCTCTCCGATCGTCCGACTGCAAACGATATCTGTTTTCCATGAAATTTGGGCACGAAATAATACATTGAATTACGAATCAAGTTTCATCGAATTCCGAGTTCGTTTGACCTTCCGTTTAATTTCTCAATTATGCTCAAATTAGCTTCAAAAATGCGATTTTAGCGTACCTTTTCTTCTTGTACGCCTAAATGCTAACTCCAAAAATTATGAAATTTTGGATTCTACCATTATTTGGCTATATGAATCCCCAAAAAAAAAGTGAAATTGAATTCTGAGATCGTCTCAATAACGTTCCCTTGTAAACTGACTGTCAGTTTTACCCCAAACGGGTTTGCCTCTCACGGTCACATACTAACTCCGTTTCGCGTGAAATTTGAAATCTAGCCATGACATATTATTCTGAATCCAATAAAATTGGTCTCGTCGAATTCTGAGCTTTCTAGCGAAATTTCACTTTTTAATGGCTATGCGATGATTTTAGAAATCGAATTTTAAAAATTTTCAAATACAAGTGAAACGACCCAAACTTACCCGATCTCCGAGGAGACGGAGGAGCTCGGATTGTTTTGAGAACACGACTCATCAGAACAAAAACAACATAACATTTCATTGTTATTACAACAATTTACATCAGAGTTCAAATAATATACAGCAAAAAAATATCAGAGATTTAAATTACAAAACAACGGAAAATATATACATAAATATAATGTGCAGCGGAAAACATCAACTACCACAACTGAATGAAATACACGGATACAAAGCTTTTGCGAATATAGCTCCAACTGTAATCCAAGATCCTGAAAAAAGAAATATTTGCAAACCAAAACTACTAGCTGCCCGTGTGGAAAATATGGGCACCTAGAGTTTAGGTAGAAACAATAAACTCCAAGTCAGTCATGTGACTGGTGTGAGAACTAAAACAGTTTTTAAATCTTTACTTTAAAAGTTGGGAAATCATGGGGCCACGCCGTATAACACGGAACGGGTTTACTCCACATGAATCTTAGCTTAAAATAAAACAACGCGATGCTTTTTGGAAGATGAAGCTATTATAAGACTCAGGCCCCATCTCACGCTGCAATGCAAGCCGGAGGATATAGTTTTCCCTTATAATAGCCAAACATGCTTGGTACATTTAAAACAAATCATTTCGATACTACTATAAGTGCATAGTGTCAAAACAACTTCAAATATAAATGTATCAATCATAGACGGCATAGTACCCCATCCTACTATGTCGCCATATTGGTTTACAACTAAAATCGAGAGTCGCGTATTGGAAATTGGATTCCATCTATGAGTCGAGGCAAGGGATGGCTCCTCTCTGATTCCAGACACTCTAGCAAATGCCTTAGGATTATACACTCTGGGCAACCCTTGGATGTGGTAAGGCCGGTCCGCACTTACTTTAGTGGATTAATTATTCCTGAATAATATGTTTGCCGGTCCTATCGGATGTCCAAAATGGTCAGTACGTCGACCAATCATATCCGAGGTGCCTCGCAATCCATATCCACATAAGTAAAAATGAATGGGCTCCATATCATGACACCATTTCTAGCTAGAAAGAAAGCAAGTTTTCCCTATGGTCACTATCCCATTTTTGACTCATACCGGGTGTGAGACTTGCGAATTAACGCAATACACAAATCTATGCTATTTAAAGCCGTGCTTTGATCATAAACCACAAGACTTTGCTTTTCAACAAAAGCCTTGATCATTTGCATCTCAGCATGCCACACTGACAATTCATGCTATACAACTAATGTCTATCAATATATAACCTCTAAGCTTGTACGTCTCAGAGAAGGGTGTTAAGCAAGAGAATAAATTCTCCGCCACCAAACAAATATATATTTAATAGAAATCTATCAACACGGAATGAAATCCAATGTCAGACACACATCCATTTACAAGTCCGTTCTGGATCTGAACGAAACCGGAGGCACCTTATTCCTCGTCCCGTATGTCCAATACAGGAGAGAGGTCCTCGCATATCCGGTCTATCTCCAAGTACATTTGGACAATCACCACTTATTACCTTGTCTTGGGTGTACAACCCAATCAAGACATTAGTAATCATTCAAATGATGTGAAGATCTCCGATCTTCAACCACCGTCTTCATCGTCGACTTTTAGTCGTCATATCAGTTATTCAGAATGGGTTAAACCCGGTCTTTTCGAATAATTCACTTATTTTATAATAAATAATCAAGTGCTATAAAAACACATCATATGCCTCATTCCAATTCAGAATATTATTTTATTCAAATATTCACATCTTTGGGAAAGGTTCCCATTAATTTTGTCAAAGATAGGTTCTTTTTAAACTTATTCTTTAATCTTCCTTTGGAAATCATTTTCAAAGATTTTACCTTTCCGCAATTTAAACCCAATTAAGGTTTATAAAACTAGTCGGGATTATCGAGCCATACCGAAGTGATCATTTCTTTTTATTATCCCAATCACAACCTATTCATCCCATGGAGAAAAACCGGTAGTATTCCATATCTTACACCCACTGTGTTATCGGTAAAATTTATTTACCATTCCACGTTCAAATCTATTTAAGGATTTAACTATCACTTGGAGTAAAACTGGTGATACTCCATTCTCGATCATTTCATGAATTCGATAAATTTAATTATCCCATTATCATTTTATTCTACTTTTAGATTCATTAAAACACTAGTTCAGTTTTAATTAAAAAATAATTACTTTATAATTATACAATTTTTAAGAAATTAATCTTGTCTTTAACTGGGTTAAAAAACCAATGCTACTAAAAACACAGTTCACAATAAACCCAAATCAATTTCCATTAATTATGGAATCTTCACGGAAAACAGATCAATATGTAATTGATATAAATTTTCGTATCAGACTAATAATATAAATGGAATAACGACAAAGCCTTTTAAATTCCATATATAGTAACGGTCTTCATTTACAGAAGCTCATCTCGATTATTACCAAATCGAATTCTATTCCATTCAAATTTAATATATTAAATTGGAAAACTTTACTTTGGAAATTTTCCCGTAATTCTTAATAAAAAGGTTTATAAATTCCAAATCATATCTTCACTGCTAATCAGGTTTAAAAACTAATGTTGTTTAAAACATCGTTCACAATGAACCCAAAATCATCTACCATTAATTCTAATTTATAATTATAAATTGGAAAACTTCATTTATCTCAATTAAAACTTCATTTTCAATTTTAAATCAACGTTACATATTCCATATTATTATAATATTAAAATGAAAATACTTTCAAAGTATCAGATTTTGGAATCAATTATTTTCGATATTCATTATAAAAATGAATAAACCGATATAAAAATTCCTTCGGATTAAATAGCGTTTCAATACTTAACCCGACTTCATATTTTTATATATTTTCGTTTCCATCAAAAATTGGACACCAAAATCATATTTTGATTCTTTACTAAATACTATTTTAAAATATTCGTTATTTTTGAATTGGAATCAGACTCAATCGATTACTATATAATTTTATTTATATGGATTCCATACATCGCATGTATTCAAAAATAGTGATAAACAACTATTAAACAGTCAATTCACATCCAGAGTGCAATTCACAACTGTATAAGAATTAAATAATTAAATAACGCTTATGACAGTCTGTCAATCAATCGCTTGACATACAGTCAAATCCAAGGGAGATGTGAATAAATTATCATCCCCAAACCCGTATGTGGTTTTCAATCATCAACAAATAATAGGGCGATGTGTAGAATTATCGTCCCAATACCCGTGTGGGGTTTACATCACAGTCCATATGAATTTTATTTATTATTTATAAATATTTATAATCACAGTTTAATAATGATACACTAAACTGTTTACAATCATCAACCACCAAACAAATATTACAGTCACATGCAAACAATATATATGTAGTTATAAAAATTAATAACTGTATAAATAAATTCAGTGAGAGAGTTCTCACATTGGTTTACATTCCTTCATTCTTTAATTGACGATTTGGATTAAAATCTACCCCAAATTCTAACTTGCTCAAAATTTGACCAAACTGGTGCTCACGCGAAGCTCTTCTCTCCACGATCGCAACGGATCCAGTTTCGCGCGATTCTGAGTTCGTGGAAAAAGGTTATGGAGTTACGAAGTTTAAACCAAATAATACGTTATTAATATATTTTAATTAACCTTTAATAACGCTTTTAAAAACGTTACCTTCCTCTTTCGTTATTTTCTCTGCTGTATGACTAAACCCATCGTCCTTTTCTAGGGTTTAAAATCGCGCCACCCACAAGCTGCTGACCATCGATCCAATCACCTCACGTCAGGCGCCTACGCGGGAGCCACCAACGTTTGTGACGCCGTCGAACTCGGTGGTCCTGGCGCGCCTGAAAACGGGTTCGAACGGTGTCAGGTCGATACCCAATTCCGAGCCCAATACCCCACTGTTTTTGATCATTTTCATATGGATTAAAAGATCTTGCGTTGGCCTTTGATTTTCCTTTTATAATTTTATGAAATCATTGAGCGGATTTGATGATTTTGAGTGAGAAAGGAATCAAGATTTTTCGCCGTTAAATCGTTGAGAGCGGCGGTTTTGAAATGGACGAATGAGGGTTAAGAGATCAATGTATATATTTATAATATTATTTTATTCGTAAAAGTAGGGTTTTACATCCGAACTCCAAATCAAACCCAACGACTGTCGTCCCTAGCTAAATACCCCCATTCCGGACACAATGGGCTATGTTTGTATGCCAATTCGACTGTTTCAATCAGGTTTCATCAAAATTAAAATAAAATTAATATAACAGTCAATACTGAATTTGAGCGTACATTTTAATTTACTAGGGCCACGTACTAACTCCAAAAATTATGAATATTGAAATCAAGCTATGTTTTGATGATACTGTCCGAAAAAAATTAATTTCGTCGAATTTGGAGATCGTTTGAAAAATGGCCTTTTTCTAGTCGATTAAATTCAAACTGAATTTGCCAAACGCGTTTAAATTTACAAGCTCACATATTAATTCCAAAAATTATGAAATTTTGAACCTGACAATATTTTGATATTCCGGATCCAACAAAAGTGGTTTCGTCGAAAACGGAGGTCGTTCGCAAAATGACTATTTTTAAAGGCTATATAAAAATTAATATATATAAATTGCATAACGACTATTCTGAATTTTATTCTGGACATAACTTACAATTTATAAAGTGAAATCTCAGTTTCTTACCTTTGTTATAAAATTATAGTTCAAAATATTCCAATGTTTCTTGTTTACTGAAATCCAATTTATATTGAATTCTATACATTCAATTGAAATTTAAAATCGAATTTAAAACTATGGTGTCATTTCAAGCTCGTTTTATAATTAGTATAAATATATACATTCTAACTTCGATTTAAATAAATTTTAAGTCGTTATTATTTAAAAGAAATCATTTTAAATTCTTAAAATCCATTAAATTAATTAAAAATAAAATTTTAAATTGGTTCAGAAATTCCGGGTTGGTACAACAAGGCTTATAAATCAATTTAGTAATTTTACTAAGTTTGTTTTAAGTCAAATAAAATATAAAAACTAATTTTAAAATTATTCTCAATTTTTATTTAGCAAAAATAACCAATTTACATTCAATATTCCTTAAAATAGCTTAAATCAAAAAATTTAAATGGTTCTGAAATTCCAGGTTGTTACAGTACGTAATGGCTAAGCTATCTATTTCTCATATTATTGCCTCTGATCAACCAAGGATGTGTCTTAACATATCTTTCCTGGACTTGTATTTAATTATATTCTTTAGGATTTTGACTCGCAGTTGGTAATAGGAGGCTTCACTGGACTCAATCATGAATTATACGACTGAAACTCTTTCTATTGCTTGCTTTACTATAGTTAGCCCCAATTACCGCTAAGGAATTGGCCATGACATATCCGATCCATACATAATATCATGAAAAATGGATACAAACTTTTGACTGCTACTTTGTATTGGCAGTGGGTCTGAAAAAGTATCTACAAGGGTGAAATTTAGATATTTGCACCCTATCGAAATAAGGAACTATGGCGTATATGCTTGGAACAGATTCCATTTTGAGAGATTTGAAAAAGCACTATCTCGTTGAAAGGTTCCATACATCTTCCCTTTCTCAACGTATTTCTTTAGACAAAGACTCCGTTTTTTCCTCTTTTTAGATGGTAAATATTTCTCAGAACATGGAGTGTGAATCAAACCCATGTTTGAATTGAAACTAAGATACTGATGCAAGTTCTTACCTTCTGAATTAGATAGATTCATATCTGAAAGAGGCCGACAATAAGTTCTTTCAAAATTGACTATTTGTTCCTCTCTTAGAAATGTTGCAGAAATGTCTGCGATCGAGTAAATAGCTTTATGAACGACCGGATCGGATCGAATTGGAAAATGGAAAGATTTGTACAAGTTATATGTTTCATCACCACTTCATAGAAAATTGTTAGGTATGAATATATCAGATTCCTATGACTCGATTGGTGAAATAGCCTCTCTCTCCAAAAAAATATGTTTTTTTACCGACGCACAAGAAAATATTTTGTTGCGAATGAACAAGATATTGAGGAATTGTCCATATATAAGATCATTATTATGGATACGGGTCTTTTCCATAGAAAAAGGGAATCTTTTGTTACAATAGAACCAGAAGTGATGTGGATCATTCAAGAATCGAAGTCGATTTGCTTTATAAAAAGAAGATATCAATGAACTTCTATGAAATGGTTTCATGGATGGACTTTGCGAATGAGAGACGTAGTGAATGATAATTAATGAATGTTTTTTTTTTAATTCTCTAATGTTATTCATTAACATATCCAATTTCTATCACCAAAATTTAATACTATAGATGAATGCATTGTTTGTAGAACTTAGCTTTGAACCTTCGAAACAAGGATATAACAATCTAACACCCACAAGTTAAGCTTCAGATCTGAACATTATACATTCTTAGGCTATGCTCAAAATCAAAAAAGATATGAACGTCTTATGACTAATGGAAAAGTGATGATATCAAGACATTTTGACTTCAATGAACACATTTTCTCATTTGCAAATACTGAAATGATATCCACTTAAAAAGTTTGTAATGCTAGAACCTCAATGCTCTTTATACCAATACACATACTAGAATTATCAAATATAATAAAATTAGGAAGTGAAGAAGACTCTGAGTTCCAACACACAATATCTAACATTGGACCAGGTCAGGATGTAGCTGAATATCAACACACGATGTTTAATGTTAGATCAGGTCAGAACACAATTGAGAATCCCGACTGCTCTTTCTCAACCAAGCGAGATAACATCAATAATCAAAGTAATTCCGAGCGTACAAAAGGTCAATCACTTTACTCGCATTAGAATAGTGAATCAAACACCAGTCGAGGTCAGTCACTGTAACACCCCATAATTTTATAACATTAAAATCCACAAATTAAAGTATACTTAATTTTTAGAAAAGAATTAAGTGAAATGGGTTGCGCAAAGAAATATATATATATATATATTGATATATATATATAAATTAATAAATAAATAAATAAATATGCGAAAAAGTTCAAAACAGTGAATTGGGAGGGGGGAATAACCGAACCGGCCCATTTTTGAGGTCGACCCGAGCCTTGCTGGGTCGACTAGGGGTTAATCCAGGGTGTTTGGCTGTCAACCCGTGGGCCGATTCGCTCAAATGCAGATTTTGCATTTGATTGGTTCTCATGGTTCAGGGTTAATCTAATGGTCCTTAATAACTTCCTACACCTATAAATACATCCTAATGCTAACCCTAAACCTAATTAAAATAGAATAGTTACCGTCATACCATCGCCATGGAAATCAATGGAGCCGCCGCCAACTAAGAAAGAAGAAAAGCAAATTCAATTCTAATTCTCTCAACCCTAAAGCAAAGCAAAACTCTCTCTTTTCTTCTCTAAATTGTGAGTATGATGATCTTAACAAGATTATTATCATTTTAATTAGGTTGAGTTATGAATGGATTATGAGTAGATGATGTGAATTATCATATATGTTGTTGTAAACCCCTTTTGCTATCATGTATATTGTAAATCCAATGTTATGTGATGATGATATCTTATATGTTGTAAATCATGCTATGATGATGTTATGTATGTTGAAAGTTTCTCTGCTAAGTTGTGATGAATCATACATGTTAAAAAGGCCATGATGTTACCATCTATGCTAGTTAGTTCATATTAACTAAATCATCATGTTTGGGTTATGTTGATCTATATGACAAGTCACATATGCAAGTTAGATTGATTAGAAAAGTTATGAACATATGCCAAGACATCTATTATGACATCTAGAATTATGCTATGACATATGTGATATCCTATGCTAGTTCACACCATCATTATGTTGCCTAAAAACCCCATATGCAAGTTTATGTATAGATTTGGGCTATGATCAAATCATGTAAATTGAGACATTTAACAAGTTGACACCTTTTGATCCTTAACATGTGTAGTTTATGCGAGTTTCACCCCTATTATGATTAGATTTATTTTAATTGTCTATATGTTGTGATAATTTATCTTTGTGCTAGGTGTTGGACTATACAAGTCTAGCCTATATTATGCGTTGAATAAGCGAACGTATAAACGTGGGGTAGGGGTAATATTAAGGATTTAATATTAAAAAGTTGGGGTGCAATTGATATGATTTTGCATGCCATAAGTGGATGGCCATAATTGAGTCAATTATGGACATCATTAAAAGTTGACTTAATTAATAATTTGAATAGGGAATTATTAAAACTGGGGTAAAAGATTTTAAGTGTTAATCAATGCTTAGGACACGAGGTTGGACTCGTTTGTGACGTAAACATGCCCGGACCCGCCCGGCAAATTCAGTGGTCACAAATGTCAGCCCAATGTGAGAGGTCCTAGGCCTAAACTAAAGCATAACGGTTGTAAAGACACGAGGTTAGACTCTTTTATGGTGTAAGACTGCCTGGACCCGCCCGGCAAATCCAGCTGCCATAAATGCCAGTCTAATGTGAGAGGTCTTTATGAGGTTATGGCCTGAATGAATTAATAAATACTTAACCAGATAAACATGTAAGGTGGGACATGGGGGTTAAGTAGGTGCCTTGGGTGGCATAAGGAATCTAAGGGGTGCCCTTAGTGGCATGTGAAATACGATTAGTAAGACTTAACCAAACACACATGTAAATGAACATGACTAAGAGGGTTAAGTGGGATATACTAGTGACAAACTTAGGTGGGTAGCTTGTGGGGGCCCATTTCGACCAGTATCCCAAACGTATCTTTGTGGGCTCGACCCAAGTCGAGGACGGGACACGCATGCTGGGTTTGACTATAAGAGGCCAAAACGGGGAGCGGTGGCAACGCAAGTCCAACGGGTTTCATATGCGTGTGTGGACCCGGGCTGGTAGGTAAGACGTTGTTGCATCGTGTAGGTATAAGCCATGCATTCTCAAGTTGTATCGGGTTGCCACTTTAGGGGAGTGATACACCCCATTGTGGGGCCAACACGGGTATCTACTAGTAGGGAGCCGATCGAAAGTGGGTAGTGGGGTACACCTAGTGGAGATAGGGGCAGACGGCACCTATGTAGTCAGCTAGGGGTACGTAAGGCTATTTATAAAGTTTCTGTGTGAAGCAAGTGGGATCAAACAATAGGGTGACTGGTGTGGTGCAGTGTAGTAATGTGCGGTGCAGTGTAGTAATCATTCGTTAGTAATTAGGTGTGCCTTTACCGTTACCTTTAACGTTATCTTTGCTCATCCTATTATTTTTGGTTGCTTGGTCTTGCCATTAATTCACAGTCATTTCCTTATTTACCAAGCTTATGTCTTATCCTAGTTACTTTGATAATTATATTGTTGGAGTTATCGGACTTGCCAGACTTTATGTCTGACCCCCTTTGTTTCCACCTCTTTTCTTCCTTCCCCCCCCCCAGGTTCTTAGGGTGGGAAGCTTGATTTGGATCTCTTTGGGAGCACTTGGATTTGGATTGCTGAAGTAAAGCTCAACCTATCTCTTTTATGGCTATTTATGGGATTATGCTTTTTATATTATGTACTCTGATTTTGTCAAGATGGATATTATGTACTTGACTTTAGTCTTTGGGTTTTGGTGATGTAACCAAACATATTTACCTTCTGTTGCAATAAATAAAGTTTTAAATTTTCAAGTACTATTTCATATCTGTCTTGTGATTTTCTATTCTATATTCACTTAAAACGCTCCATAGAAGTTAATGCATTCCCTTTGTGAGTGACATTAATGGACATGGGGTGTTACACGTGGTATCAGAGCTTAAGGTTACCAGAATAGATAAAAATACTTTAGAAAAATAGTTATTTTTGGAAGAAGTGTTTTCAAAAACATGTTTTAATGAGAAATTTAAAGAGAAAAGTTTTTAAGAAAAACATAATCCCCAATAGCCACATATCTTTATCTTTCGAATTTTCCATTTTGAATCTTTCCTTTTTCGTTTCAGCATGGCTGAAGATCTTAATCTACCCGACGGTGTAACGATACCAGGATGGTATAGGAGGTTATTAGAGGCTAGGGCCGCTACAGGTCCAGGCGATGTTCCTCCACCACCAGTTGCACCCGTTCCTCCTCCTCCTCCTCGCGTAGATACTTTTGCAAAGACGTGCAAGGAATTCAAGGCTATGGGTGGAAAACCATTTCAAGGGTCAGAAACGTTTGTGGAAGCTAGAGATTGGCTTAAGGAGGTGGAAGAATTGCTAGAAATCTTTGAAGTAGAAGAAGAGAAGAGAGATTGATTAGCAGCTTGGTTGATGAAGGGAGAGGCCTCGTTTTGGTGGGAGGTCACTAATGGGGCGCGTCCTGTTGACTCTTAGGCGGATTTCAGACGTAGGTTCGAGGCGAAGTTTCTCTCAAGGGCGGAAGAAAATCTATATATGGAAAGGTTCTTGACATTGAAGCAAGGAAGCTCATCAGTGAAAGAATATGTCAATAAATTTAACCAGTTAGCAAGGTTTGACTTGGACTTAGTGAACCCGTCGGAGAAGAAGGCGCTGAGGTTCGTGAATGGCTTGAATGAACCATTGCAAGTGTTGGCTATGACCCACATCCCTATCAGGGCCACCTTTGAGAAGTTAGTAGAAATGGCGCTCATGCATGAGGAGAAAAGCGCTAAAGCTGATAAGGCACCCGAGAAGAAGGGGGATCAGAAGAAACCACAACAGCAAAACAAGAAGGGTGGTAAAGACAATAACAACAAGGGAAAGAAGAAATGTTTTAACTATGGGACACCAGGCCATCTCAGCAAGGATTGCCAAAAGAAAAAGAAGACTGGCTGTTTTCATTGTGGCGATGCAGGACATTTAGTGAAGGACCGCCCAAAGAAGGGGCAAAGGGCAGGAGCTACCTTGGGAGGACAGGTGCAGGCTCTTAATGCACCAGGGAAGGCTAGGGGACAAGTTCAGGCTCTCGCGGTCCCACCGCTGCAAGAACGAGGTAGAACCATTTCTGTTGAAAGCTTAGTTTTTCTGTTTGATCATCCTGTCCGTACCTTATTCGATTTGGGCGCATCACATTCGTTTATCTCTACATCATTAGTTGAAACACTGCACCTAGATACTAGTATTGTTACTGATCCCTTAGTAGTCTCAAATCCTATTGGTGGTTCGACTCATCTTTCTATGATTTGTCGGGATTTGAGAGTGTTTATCTTGGGCGTTGAGTTTGAATGCAACGCCTTTGTCCTTGGTTTCACGGGCTGTAGTTTGATTCTAGGGGTGGATTAGCTAGCCAAGCGGGGTGCCATCCTAGACTGTGAAAGGAGGGTAGTTAGACTATTGATTCGTTGTAGAAAACCCCTCATATTTCTTGCGACCCTAGGGGTTCAGTGATGCTTAGCTGCCTAGAATCTTCTGACGCATCTAACGATGATTAGGAACCTATTTGTGTGGTCCGTGAGTATGGAGACGTCGTTGATAAAGCGCAGGGTTTACCCATAGGCACGGAATAAGTTTTCGTATGTGCTTAATAGATTAAGCAAAGCCCGTTATGTAATCAGCGGTAGTTTTGGAGCAAGACTGGCAAGGACGGCCAGAGTCGGTCAAGTGCTCAATTGATTGACCATCTTACTAGTATCATCTCACGTAGGTCGTCTGAATTCGAAGGAGGTATCCCTTGGGTGTTTGTCTGATATTGGTTTAGGCCTTTGGGGCTTGCACTTGGGGGATGTCAAATTCGACTAGGATGGTCTGCGTGAGAGATGGATAGTTCTGATGATTTTACATGGGATAATATCCTGGTTTTCTCTAGAAGCAGAGAAGAGCATGCCCTATGTCTTAGGGAAAGCTTAGGGACCCTACAAGTGCACTAGCTTAAAGCTAAGTTCTCCAAGATACCATTTTTGGAGGAAGGAAGTGAGGAATTTAGGGCATGTGGTCTCGAGGGAAGGGAGATATGTTAAGGTGGATGGAGTTCTTAGCATCCTACGACTTCGAGATAGCATATACCCCTGGCAAGGGTAACGTGGTGGCGGATGCCTTAAGTAGAAAAAGGTTATCCTTAAGTCCTTTGTTTGTGGAGCGGTGAAGCATAGAATTTATTTCGATGTTTGACTTTAGACCTTCCGTTGGCTTTGTACCCGGTTTGCTAGCATCCTTGGAGGTCAGACCTACGCTTTTGGGACGGATTGGCGAGGCACAGCGAGACGACCCACAGTTGGTTGAGTTAGTAGAAGGACTCAAAGGAGGGGAGTCATCAAGTCATCTCCGTAGGTATACCCTAGACGATAAGGGTTGGTTACGTAGGGACGGTAGACTTTGTGTACCAAAAGACGATGACCTAAGGAAGACTATTCTTGACGAAGCACATCATTCGAAGATGACCATTCATCCCGGCGGGGACAAGATGTACAAAGACATGAAGAGAGTTTACTTTTGGGCCGACATGAAGAAAGACGTGGCCAAGTATGTCGCTAGATGCTTGGTATGCCAACAAGTAAAAGCGGAGCAAAAGAAACCCGGTGGGTTGCTTCACCCATTGGAGGTTCCACTATGGAAGTGGGAGAGTGTCTCGATGGATTTTGTGGATGGATTACCGCGATCGAGGAGGGGTAATACGGGGATTTGGGTTATAGTAGATAGACTTACTAAGAGCGCCCATTTCATTCCCGTGAAGAGTAAGAGGACTGCTCCATGGTTAGCTTCTGTATATGTCCGAGAAATAGTTCGTTTGCACGATGTTCCTTCTAGCATAGTGAGCGACCGCGATCCTATTTTCACTAGCGAATTTTGGAGAAGCTTACAAGAGGCGGTAGGGACTCAGTTATGTTTGAGCACCGCACATCATCCTCAGACGGACGGCCAGACCAAGAGGGTGAATCGCATTCTAGAGGATCTGTTGAGGCTATGTATCCAAGACTTTGGGGGTATGTGGGAAGAGCATCTTCCATTGGTGGAGTTCGCATATAATAACAGCTTTCAGTCCAGCATTGGTATGGCACCATTCGAAGCTCTTTATGGACGACCTTGTCATTCACCTACATGTTGGTGGGAATCTACGGATAAGATCTTACTTTGGCCCGATATGATTAGGGAGACTTCGGAGAAGATCGACTTGATTCGAAGGAGGATGAAAGCAACGCAAGATATGCAGAAATCTTATGCGGATAAGAGGAGGACAGATCTTGAGTTTGAAGTTGGGGACATGGTCTTTGTCAAAGTGTCTCCATTACGAAACGTTGTTCGCTTTGGGTCTGTTGGGAAATTAGCACCAAGGTTTGTAGGGTCGTTTCCTATTAAGGAGAGGATTGGACGGATGGCGTATAGAGTGGAGTTGCCCGAGAGACTTAGTGGTGTACATAACGTATTCCATGTGTCACATTTGAGGAACTGCTTGCACGAGACCGCGGAAGTGGTAGAGCCGAGCTTGCTTAGAGAGGTGGAGATAGAGCGTGATGCGACAATTCGACGAGCTCCTACGCGCATTCTTGGGTCGGAGATCAAGAGGTTGAGGAATCGAGAGGTCAGACTAATCAAAGTGCAATGGGGAGATGACGAGAGTAACGCTACTTGGGAGACGGAAGAGAAGATGCGTTCACGATACCCTTTTCTTTTCGAGGGTATGTCTTTTAATTTCTCCTTTATCGCTTAGCTTGTGCTTATCTTATCTTTAGTATGTCCTCTCGCTAGTATCTTTGACCTTTAGTTAGGGAAATCCTATGGTTGAAACATGTGTTTGAGACATGTTATGTATGATGGATGCAAAGTGGATGCAAGTGTTCGCTAGTGGTTGCTCATGGATGCATATACACACACTATTAGGCACCAGATCGGCTCAGTCACTTCATATTGCATATTGCATATATATGGATGTATTTAGTAAAATGGATGTTGTAACAACCCGTATTTCGATAACATGTTAAGACGAGAATCAAGGCAGAATTTAATTTTAATTTCTGAATCAAGTAAAACGGGCTATGCCATTGCGTTCGTCTCGGAAAAATACGCGAAATAGAGTCTGAGTTTTCGAGAATCGGAGTCCGTATGACCAAGTTATGGTCCAACGAAGTTTTCATAAAATTCAAGTTCAAAAATGAGTTCTAATTTCGAAAATTTGGCCTAGAAGGCTAGGTGGGAAAATTCCCGCCAGCCACCCCAAGTCGACAGGGCTGTCGACTTGGGAGTCGACATGGCATGACCCAAGTCGACAGCCCTGTCGACTTGGGTGTCGACTTATGGTGGCCGGGCAGTTTTGCCTGGTGCACCTGTTTTCTGTTTTGGCTAGGTTTTTGGGCCTGGTTCGAAATCTGATGGTTCAGGTTGATCCTAGGGTTAATCTAAGGGTCCTAACTAAACCTAATCTCTATAAATAAGCCCCTAACCCTCTCCTAAAATCCTCATTATTCATTCATGCAACTAAACTATGCCAAAATTGCTCCTCTCATGGCCTCCACTCAAAACCCTAGCCTCCATCCTCTTGCCCAAAGTTTCTATCTTTATTTCTGTGAGAGGTTTCATGATCATGTGAGTGTTAGAGAGTCTCTATGTTAGTATGAGAGC
Organism: Allium sativum; assembly: GCA_030737875.1. Classification (NCBI taxonomy): domain Eukaryota; kingdom Viridiplantae; phylum Streptophyta; class Magnoliopsida; order Asparagales; family Amaryllidaceae; genus Allium; species Allium sativum. The sequence goes on along the minus strand of CM060922.1, from coordinate 267,246,201 downwards.
TTCTCAAGTTGATTTCAAGGCTAAAGCTTTGATCTTTGTTCATCAAGATGGGGTTTTTATTGATTTGGAGCTCTCATCTTTGGGTTTTTGGATGATGGCATGCATAGGCTTTGTCTCAATCTTTAATTTAATCGATTTGTGCCTTCATAGCAATGTAAGCCCTTTCCCTACTCTTAGATATTAACTATGAAGTTAAATGTTCATGTTGCAAGTTTGGGTTTGATCATTAAGTATGATACATGCTATCATGTCATGCAAGTTTATGAAGACATTATCTTGATCTTGTGGGCTAAAAGCTACAACCTTTATGTTGAAATGTTGCATTATGCAACATGAGAACCCTCATAACCATTATGTCAACTTGCATATGAAGTCATAACCCTTATACGATGATATATGCGAGTTACTAGTCATCATTCCATATCTTTTGTCACCATGATTCGCTTATGTGCCAAGTTTGGGTTTATGCATGTTTTTGAGGCTTAAGAATGTAACATGCAAGTTAATGAACACATTTGTGCCTCATTTGCCACCATGACTAACTTGTGGCTTAATATCCATTTTTGTCATGCCTTTGCCAAGTCTCTTCTTTTAATCCATTACGTTGTTGCGAACGTATATGCGAGTTTAAAAGCGTTGGGTTATGTTATGGGTAATTTCTAATGACAAGAAAATATAACTTAAAAACATGACTTGAAATATAACATGGAAGTTGACATGTAAGTATGCTTGAAAATATGAAATTGGGAATTTACCTATTAAGTTAGGTCTACCCATACTATGGAATTGGGAATTTACCTATTGAGTTAGGTCTACCCATATTCTTAAGAAAACTTGAATATGAACATGACACTAGACTAAACATGAAAGTGACCAACTCGAGGTTGGGTTGAGTTTGCAACATAAAGCTACCCGGAACCGACCGGTCTAACTAGTAGTTGCAAACAATAGGACCCAATGTGAGAAGTTGGTCATGTTGTTCTTGAACCCGAGGTTAGACCAAGTTGTGGTGTAAAGCTACCCGGAACCGACCGGCTTAACTAGTAACCACAACAAAGTCTAATGTGAGAGGTTGAGGTGCATTAAGTAATTAATGCCACATGATAAGGTTAAGTAAGTTTCCTTAATGACACTTAACCGTATAATACAGTTAATGGATGGGGTTAAGTTAACTTAGACTTAACTAATCTAAACATGGAAATCGGATGGGGTTAAGTTAGCCTAGACTTAATTAATCCAACTTGGTAGTTTAAGGGGGTTAAGTTAAACACTTAACTAATCTAACACGATGATTTGATGTGGTTAAGTGACCTATACTTAACCAATCTAACTCGTTAATTTGATGTGGTTAAGTTAACCAATACTTAACCAATATAACGTGAAAACATGATAAGGCTAAGTCACGAATCGCTTGAATACACTTGACCGATTTGACTAAGTAAATTGATAGGGTCAAGTTAATATACACTTAACCAATCTAGAATGATAATTGGACGAGGTTAAGTCGTGAATTGCTTAATATACTTAACCAACTTGACACATGGTTTGTAGGGTTAAGTTTTGAACTTGGATACTTAGCCAATTTTGACATGATTTGTAGACGGATTAAGTCATGAACTTAAGTGACACTTAATCCATTTTATAAACCCTAGTTCAGAGAATTAGGTGGATAATCGTAATTAACAAGAATAACGGGAATAAGCTAAGTGGTAAACCTTAGTTGGAGAATAGCTAAGTAATAATTCTTAGTCAAGGAATTTTGGACCAGTTCATAGATTGGATGAGTAACCCGATACGGTAGGTCATCGTTTAAGCACACGAGTAGGAGCAAGTTATCTGATTTAGATAAAGGCTCCAGCGAACTGGGCAACGAAGCAGCGGCTTCGGGGAACGTGAGGATATTCTTGGTATCCCTCTGTGAGCTGCCAGGTGATCGCACTAGACTCATGAGAGGTTAAGGTCTGCGTTAGAAGAACCAAGAGTATGCCTTGGTTGCTATACGAGCGACCTAAAGACGGGGATGGATAGGGGATAGTTGACGATACACGGTAGTGCCCTAGATAGCATTTCGTCAGGCTACCTACCATCTTTGGTCAAGCGTGTACGTACGGAAAGGCAGAGAACACCCAAAAGACCGTAATTGCTATCTAATTATGGTTGCGGTAAGGCTAGGATTATGGGTTGGCCAGTAGTGTGTTCTCATATAGGATTTATCCTGTCTTGTCTTTCACTAGTTGAGGGAGTGGTCTCATGGGACCATAGCCACATATAGGAAAAACAGACCTTAGCATCTGCATCGGCAGATAAATCGAAAGCTCCCGACCGAGTCCTGTATTTCTTGATCTGCCCTGTGACAGGACTCGGATGGCACGATGTGATACATGTGCATACAGTCATGGAAAAACGATTCACGATGAATGCGTGGGAAAAAGGGCGCGGTTGACGGTTAGCGTAATTCCTAGTGGCCCTGGGTGGTTGAACCCAAACCGAAATACGAAAACGTGCAATAGGTAAGCATAATCACTAGTGGTCCTAGGTGGCATAAGTCCTAGTTGCACAAACGATGATTCATGTTGGGAAAGCCTAGCTAGGTCTAGGGTAACAGTCCAAACGAGCTTAAGGATCATGGAATTACATTGGAGTAGTATAGAACCTCATGGGAAAGCCCGTACGGTCTACGGCAAGGAACTGAACATTTACATGGAAAGAAACATACGAGTTGAGTAACCTATAAATGCGATATATTAGGTTGACATGAACCATTACACAACTTTTGAGTAAGGGTCATTCATGGTTAACACATGATACGGTGGGGATACTAGTATGGTAGGTGCAGAGCTAAAATACAGGATAGATACCATGGGACGTTATACGTGATAGATATCTTGGGGATATTATACTTGATAGGAACCTGACGATGGGATACCTTGTTTTATCTTGACATCGTAATTTATCATGACACCTTAATTTATCTGAGTTCAGTAGTTCATCCTGTTATTTTGATTTAGCTTATCTATCTTGTCATCATGCTTATGTTCATCTCAGTTTCTCATGTCAGTTAACTTTACTAGTTTTTATGCTGATAGTAGATAGGGCTTACTCAGTCTTTTTGACTGACCCGTTTTGTTTCGCTTCTTGTCTTCCGTTTCCCCCCAGGTTACAGGGAGGAAATACTGTTGTTTAATTCGGACTTCTTCTGCTTGAAGGTCATCATGGATGGCTTGGACTTTTCTTGGCTATGGCTACTTTACTGTTTTACTTGGGGAATAATTTTCGAAAATGTCTTTATGCTTCGTTACTATTGCAAGATAGGTTTTGATGTACTCTGATGTAAAAGGCTTTAGACCTTATTTATTCATGTTATGAAAGTTTGATTTTACTTCCGCTATTTTATATGTTCTGTCTTGTGATATTTCTGTGCATGTTTACCAATAATGCCCCTCTAAAGCTAGTGCATTCCCTTGCGAGTGACCCTAGCGGAGGCGGGGTGTTACACATGGTATCAGAGCAGAAGGTTACCAGACTAGGCAAAAGTTTTTAAAGACCTTCTGAAAACTATTTGAAAATCGTTTACAAAGAAGCATTTTTCAAGAAAATTTTCTTTTAAAAGAAAAAGGCTATTCCCCAAAGGCCATTAGCACTATCCTTGTTTCCTTAATTGAATCTCTTTTCCTTTCTTTCCTCCATCTGTAGTCACAGTGGTTTTAACTGCGACTAGTCTTTTCTATCTACGAAAGTGCTTTCCATACGATGGAGGTGGTTTTCGAGAGACCAGTGGCCGCGTTATAAGAAAGGATAGTGAGAAAGAGGATAAAGGATACGAGCTTAAGGATGAGCAACTTGTTGGTATGGCTTAGTCCTCAAAGGAGGGAGAAAGATGAACAATGAAACCCATGACGAGAGAGTTGGCATGGTAAAACGGGGCGGATAGTTAAGTATTATGGGACAAGGACAAGATCATCGGGAGGGCAATAGTATGCTCTCATTTCTAGGGTACCTCGGAAGGAGGGTAACGATTTTGTTAAAGGTTTAGCTTTTCTTCTCTATCATCCCGTTAGGACTTCGTTTTTCGTAGCATTTAAGTCTGCTTCGATAGTTGAGTCTCTGCACCTTAAGTACCAGCGTAATAGAGAATCCCATTTTTGTCTCAAAGTCCTATTGGAGAATCAGTCCATTTATACATGACTTGTTTGGATTTGAGAATGTCTATGCCAAGTGTTGAGTTTGGAAATAATGCTTATGTTTATAAGCTAGGGATGGATTATAGGGATGAAGTGGTTATCCAGTAGGGGGTGCCACTCTCGGTTTTGATAGGAGGGTAGTTAGACCTTTTGACTAGCCTTGGTAATACCCTCGAAGTATCGTGTAACCTTTTTGAGGTTCTGTCATGACTAGTTACTTAGAATCCCTTGATGCCTTTATTGGAAATTTGAAGCCCGATCGAGTGGTGTTCGCCGATAAGACGGATGGTTTACTTCATTTATGCATGGGTTATAGAGATCACCCTAGTAAGTGCGCTTGATAACCTGGTTGACATCTGTTTACTTTCAAGAGAAAGTTCTGCTACATGGAATACCTTATAGTATATAAACGAGATCTAAGATTCACTAGTGAATTTTGGAAAGCTTGCATGAGATCATGAGTACGCAGTCATGTTTGCGCCAAGTATTCTAGAAAAAGGATAAGTGCAAGTGGAACGAGAGGTGACGAAGAAATGAGTTCCAGCTCATGTTATGGAAACAGGAAATAAGAAGCTACGAAATCGCGAAGTTAAAAGACGGTCAAGGCACAATGGAATTAAGCTCAAGGAAATACGACTTTGATGGTCAAAGACTAGATACGCGCATGATATCTCTTTTTGGGAGTATATCCTTGATCCCTGTTTTCTGTAGAGATTACTTGTAGGCTATCTTTTGTGGACATCCTCTCGGTCCTATTTTCTGTTACAAACCCCGTAAGGAGTTTGTCTTGTTTATCTTCTCGACCCTGTTTCAGGGAATCCTAGGTAGAACCCTATGGATGTAAACATGTATTTGAAACATGTTATGATTGATATGGTTGCAAGTGGTTGCTTGTGGATGATGTTTTGAGTAGATGAATGATGGATGGTAGGATATGTTCTTCCCAACTTGGAGATTTCGGGGACGAAATCCTAAAAGGTGGGGAGAATGTAACAACCCGTATTTCGATAACATGTTAAGACGAGAATCAAGGCAGAATTTAATTTTAATTTCTGAATCAAGTAAAACGGGCTATGCCGTTGCGTTCGTCTCGGAAAAATACGCGAAATAGAGTCTGAGTTTTCGAGAATCGGAGTCCGTATGACCAAGTTATGGTCCAACGAAGTTTTCAGAAAATTCAAGTTCAAAAACGAGTTCTAATTTCGAAAATTTGGCCTAGAAGGCTAGGTGGGAAAATTCCCGCCAGCCACCCCAAGTCGACAGGGCTGTCGACTTGGGAGTCGACATGGCATGACCCAAGTCGACAGCCCTGTCGACTTGGGTGTCGACTTATGGTGGCCGGGCAGTTTTGCCTGGTGCACCTGTTTTCTGTTTTGGCTAGGTTTTTGGGCCTGGTTCGAAATCTGATGGTTCAGGTTGATCCTAGGGTTAATCTAAGGGTCCTAACTAATCCTAATCTCTATAAATAAGCCCCTAACCCTCTCCTAAAATCCTCATTATTCATTCATGCAACTAAACTATGCCAAAATTGCTCCTCTCATGGCCTCCACTCAAAACCCTAGCCTCCATCCTCTTGCCCAAAGTTTCTATCTTTATTTCTACGAGAGGTTTCATGATCATGTGAGTGTTAGAGAGTCTCTATGTTAGTATGAGAGCTTCTCAAGTTGATTTCAAGGCTAAAGCTTTGATCTTTGTTCATCAAGATGGGGTTTTTATTGTTTTGGAGCTTTCATCTTTGGGTTTTTGGATGATGGCATGCATAGGCTTTGTCTCAATCTTTAATTTAATCGATTTGTGCCTTCATAGCAATGTAAGCCCTTTCCCTACTCTTAGATATTAACTATGAAGTTAAATGTTCATGTTGCAAGTTTGGGTTTGATCATTAAGTATGATACATGCTATCATGTCATGCAAGTTTATGAAGACATTATCTTGATCTTGTGGGCTAAAAGCTACAACCTTTATGTTGAAATGTTGCATTATGCAACATGAGAACCCTCATAACCATTATGTCAACTTGCATATGAAGTCATAACCCTTATATGATGATATATGCGAGGTACTAGTCATCATTCCATGTCTTTTGTCACCATGATTCGCTTATGTGCCAAGTTTGGGTTTATGCATGTTTATGAGGCTTAAGAATGTAACATGCAAGTTAATGAACACATTTGTGCCTCATTTGCCACCATGACTAACTTGTGGCTTAATATCCATTTTTGTCATGCCTTTGCCAAGTCTCTTCTTTTAATCCATTACGTTGTTGCGAACGTATATGCGAGTTTAAAAGCGTTGGGTTATGTTATGGGTAATTTCTAATGACAAGAAAATATAACTTAAAAACATGACTTGAAATATAACATGGAAGTTGACATGTAAGTATGCTTGAAAATATGAAATTGGGAATTTACCTATTAAGTTAGGTCTACCCATACTATGGAATTGAGAATTTACCTATTGAGTTAGGTCTACCCATATTCTTAAGAAAACTTGAATATGAACATGACACTAGACTAAACATGAAAGTGACCAACTCGAGGTTGGGTTGAGTTTGCAACATAAAGCTACCCGGAACCGACCGGCCTAACTAGTAGTTGCAAACAATAGGACCCAATGTGAGAAGTTGGTCATGTTGTGCTTGAACCCGAGGTTAGACCAAGTTGTGGTGTAAAGCTACCCGGAACCGACCGGCTTAACTAGTAACCACAACAAAGTCTAATGTGAGAGGTTGAGGTGCATTAAGTAATTAATGCCACATGATAAGGTTAAGTAAGTTTCCTTAATGACACTTAACCGTATAATACAGTTAATGGATGGGGTTAAGTTAACTTAGACTTAACTAATCTAAACATGGAAATCGGATGGGGTTAAGTTAGCCTAGACTTAATTAATCCAACTTGGTAGTTTAAGGGGGTTAAGTTAAACACTTAACTAATCTAACACGATGATTTGATGTGGTTAAGTGACCTATACTTAACCAATCTAACTCGTTAATTTGATGTGGTTAAGTTAACCAATACTTAACCAATATAACGTGAAAACATGATAAGGCTAAGTCACGAATCGCTTGAATACACTTGACCGATTTGACTAAGTAAATTGATAGGGTCAAGTTAATATATACTTAACCAATCTAGAATGATAATTGGACGAGGTTAAGTCGTGAATTGCTTAATATACTTAACCAACTTGACACATGGTTTGTAGGGTTAAGTCTTGAACTTGGATACTTAGCCAATTTTGACATGATTTGTAGACGGATTAAGTCATGAACTTAAGTGACACTTAATCCATTTTATAAACCCTAGTTCAGAGAATTAGGTGGATAATCGTAATTAACAAGAATAACGGGAATAAGCTAAGTGGTAAACCTTAGTTGGAGAATAGCTAAGTAATAATTCTTAGTCAAGGAATTTTGGACCAGTTCATAGATTGGATGAGTAACCCGATACGGTAGGTCATCGTTTAAGCACACGAGTAGGAGCAAGTTATCTGATTTAGATAAAGGCTCCAGCGAACTGGGTAACGAAGCAGCGGCTTCGGGGAACGTGAGGATATTCTTGGTATCCCTCTGTGAGCTGCCAGGTGATCGCACTAGGCTCATGAGAGGTTAAGGTCTGCGTTAGAAGAACCAAGAGTATGCCTTGGTTGCTATACGAGCGACCTAAAGACGGGGATGGATAGGGGATAGTCGACGATACACGGTAGTGCCCTAGATAGCATTTCGTCAGGCTACCTACCATCTTTGGTCAAGCGTGTACGTACGGAAAGGCAGAGAACACCCAAAAGACCATAATTGCTATCTAATTATGGTTGCGGTAAGGCTAGGATTGTGGGTTGGCCAGTAGTGTGTTCTCATATAGGATTTATCCTGTCTTGTCTTTCACTAGTTGAGGGAGTGGTCTCATGGGACCATAGCCACGTATAGGAAAAACAGACCTTAGCATCTGCATCGGTAGATAAATCGAAAGCTCCCGACCGAGTCCTGTATTTCTTGATCTGCCCTGTGATAGGACTCGGATGGCACGATGTGATACATGTGCATACAGTCATGGAAAAACGATTCACGATGAATGCATGGGAAAAAGGGCGCGGTTGACGGTTAGCGTAATTCCTAGTGGCCCTGGGTGGTTGAACCCAAACCGAAATACGAAAACGTGCAATAGGTAAGCATAATCACTAGTGGTCCTAGGTGGCATAAGTCCTAGTTGCACAAACGATGATTCATGTTGGGAAAGCCTAGCTAGGTCTAGGGTAACAGTCCAAACGAGCTTAAGGATCATGGAATTACATTGGAGTAGTATAGAACCTCATGGGAAAGCCCGTACGGTCTACGGCAAGGAACTGAACATTTACATGGAAAGAAACATACGAGTTGAGTAACCTATAAATGCGATATATTAGGTTGACATGAACCATTACACGACTTTTGAGTAAGGGTCATTCATGGTTAACACATGATACGGTGGGGATACTAGTATGGTAGGTGCAGAGCTAAAATACAGGATAGATACCATGAGACGTTATACGTGATAGATATCTTGGGGATATTATACTTGATAGGAACCTGACGATGGGATACCTTGTTTTATCTTGACATCGTAATTTATCATGACACCTTAGTTTATCTGAGTTCAGTAGTTCATCCTGTTATTTTGATTTAGCTTATATATCTTGTCATCATGCTTATGTTCATCTCAGTTTCTCATGTCAGTTAACTTTACTAGTTTTTATGCTGATAGTAGATAGGGCTTACTCAGTCTTTTTGACTGACCCGTTTTGTTTCGCTTCTTGTCTTCCGTTTCCCCCCAGGTTACAGGGAGGAAATACTGTTGTTTAATTCGGACTTCTTCTGCTTGAAGGTCATCATGGATGGCTTGGACTTTTCTTGGCTATGGCTACTTTACTGTTTTACTTGGGGAATAATTTTCGAAAATGTCTTTATGCTTCTTTACAATTGCAAGACAGGTTTTGATGTACTCTGATGTAAAAGGCTTTAGACCTTATTTATTCATGTTATGAAAGTTTGATTTTACTTCCGCTATTTTATATGTTCTGTCTTGTGATATTTCTGTGCATGTTTACCAATAATGCCCCTCTAAAGCTAGTGCATTCCCTTGCGAGTGACCCTAGCGGAGGCGGGGTGTTACACGTGGTATCAGAGCAGAAGGTTACCAGACTGGGCAAAAGTTTTTAAAGACCTTCTGAAAACTATTTGAAAATCGTTTACAAAGAAGCATTTTTCAAGAAAATTTTCTTTTAAAAGAAAAAGGATATTCCCCAAAGGCCATTAGCACTATCCTTGTTTCCTTAATTGAATCTCTTTTCCTTTCTTTCCTCCATCTGTAGTCACAGTGGTTTTAACTGCGACTAGTCTTTTCTATCTACGAAAGTGCTTTCCATACGATGGAGGTGGTTTTCGAGAGACCAGTGGCCGCGTTATAAGAAAGGATAGTGAGAAAGAGGATAAAGGATACGAGCTTAAGGATGAGCAACTTGTTGGTATGGCTTAGTCCTCAAAGGAGGGAGAAAGATGAACAATGAAACCCATGACGAGAGAGTTGGCATGGTAAAACGGGGCGGATAGTTAAGTATTATGGGACAAGGACAAGATCATCGGGAGGGCAATAGTATGCTCTCATTTCTAGGGTACCTCGGAAGGAGGGTAACGATCTTGTTAAAGGTTTAGCTTTTCTTCTCTATCATCCCGTTAGGACTTCGTTTTTCGTATCATTTAAGTCTGCTTCGATAGTTGAGTCTCTGCACCTTAAGTACCAGCGTAATAGAGAATCCCATTTTTGTCTCAAAGTCCTATTGGAGAATCAGTCCATTTATACATGACTTGTTTGGATTTGAGAATGTCTATGCCAAGTGTTGAGTTTGGAAATAATGCTTATGTTTATAAGCTAGGGATGGATTCTAGGGATGAAGTGGTTATCTAGTAGGGGGTGCCACTCTCGGTTTTGATAGGAGGGTAGTTAGACCTTTTGACTAGCCTTGGTAATACCCTCGAAGTATCGTGTAACCTTTTTGAGGTTCTGTCATGACTAGTTACTTAGAATCCCTTGATGCCTTTATTGGAAATTTGAAGCCCGATCGAGTGGTGTTCGCCGATAAGACGGATGGTTTACTTCATTTATGCATGGGTTATAGAGATCACCCTAGTAAGTGCGCTTGATAACCTGGTTGACATCTGTTTACTTTCAAGAGAAAGTTCTGCTACATGGAATACCTTATAGTATATAAACGAGATCCAAGATTCACTAGTGAATTTTGGAAAGCTTGCATGAGATCATGAGTACGCAGTCATGTTTGCGCCAAGTATTCTAGAAAAAGGATAAGTGCAAGTGGAACGAGAGGTGACGAAGAAATGAGTTCCAGCTCATGTTATGGAAACAGGAAATAAGAAGCTACGAAATCGCGAAGTTAAAAGACGGTCAAGGCACAATGGAATTAAGCTCAAGGAAATACGACTTTGATGGTCAAAGACTAGATACGCGCATGATATCTCTTTTTGGGAGTATATCCTTGATCCCTGTTTTCTGTAGAGATTACTTGTAGGCTATCTTTTGTGGACATCCTCTCGGTCCTATTTTCTGTTACAAACCCCGTAAGGAGTTTGTCTTGTTTATCTTCTCGACCCTGTTTCAGGGAATCCTAGGTAGAACCCTATGGATGTAAACATGTATTTGAAACATGTTATGATTGATATGGTTGCAAGTGGTTGCTTGTGGATGATGTTTTGAGTAGATGAATGATGGATGGTAGGATATGTTCTTCCCAACTTGGAGATTTCGGGGACGAAATCCTAAAAGGTGGGGAGAATGTAACAACCCGTATTTCGATAACATGTTAAGACGAGAATCAAGGCAGAATTTAATTTTAATTTCTGAATCAAGTAAAACGGGCTATGCCATTGCGTTCGTCTCGGAAAAATACGCGAAATAGAGTCTGAGTTTTTGAGAATCGGAGTCCGTATGACCAAGTTATGGTGCAACGAAGTTTTCAGAAAATTCAAGTTCAAAAACGAGTTCTAATTTCGAAAATTTGGCCTAGAAGGCTAGGTGGGAAAATTCCCGCCAGCCACCCCAAGTCGATAGGGCTGTCGACTTGGGAGTCGACATGGCATGACCCAAGTCGACAGCCCTGTCGACTTGGGTGTCGACTTATGGTGGCCGGGCAGTTTTGCCTGGTGCACCTGTTTTCTGTTTTGGCTAGGTTTTTGGGCCTGGTTCGAAATCTGATGGTTCAGGTTGATCCTAGGGTTAATCTAAGGGTCCTAACTAATCCTAATCTCTATAAATAAGCCCCTAACCCTCTCCTAAAATCCTCATTATTCATTCATGCAACTAAACTATGCCAAAATTGCTCCTCTCATGGCCTCCACTCAAAACCCTAGCCTCCATCCTCTTGCCCAAAGTTTCTATCTTTATTTCTATGAGAGGTTTCATGATCATGTGAGTGTTAGAGAGTCTCTATGTTAGTATGAGAGCTTCTCAAGTTGATTTCAAGGCTAAAGCTTTGATCTTTGTTCATCAAGATGGGGTTTTTATTGATTTGGAGCTTTCATCTTTGGGTTTTTGGATGATGGCATGCATAGGCTTTGTCTCAATCTTTAATTTAATCGATTTGTGCCTTCATAGCAATGTAAGCCCTTTCCCTACTCTTAGATATTAACTATGAAGTTAAATGTTCATGTTGCAAGTTTGGGTTTGATCATTAAGTATGATACATGCTATCATGCCATGCAAGTTTATGAAGACATTATCTTGATCTTGTGGGCTAAAAGCTACAACCTTTATGTTGAAATGTTGCATTATGCAACATGAGAACCCTCATAACCTTTATGTCAACTTGCATATGAAGTCATAACCCTTATATGATGATATATGCGAGTTACTAGTCATCATTCCATGTCTTATGTCACCATGATTCGCTTATGTGCCAAGTTTGGGTTTATGCATGTTTTTGAGGCTTAAGAATGTAACATGCAAGTTAATGAACACATTTGTGCCTCATTTGCCACCATGACTAACTTGTGGCTTAATATCCATTTTTGTCATGCCTTTGCCAAGTCTCTTCTTTTAATCCATTACGTTGTTGCGAACGTATATGCGATTTTAAAAGCGTTGGGTTATGTTATGGGTAATTTCTAATGACAAGAAAATATAACTTAAAAACATGACTTGAAATATAACATGGAAGTTGACATGTAAGTATGCTTGAAAATATGAAATTGGGAATTTACCTATTAAGTTAGGTCTACCCATACTATGGAATTGGGAATTTACCTATTGAGTTAGGTCTACCCATATTCTTAAGAAAACTTGAATATGAACATGACACTAGACTAAACATGAAAGTGACCAACTCGAGGTTGGGTTGAGTTTGCAACATAAAGCTACCCGGAACCGACCGGCCTAACTAGTAGTTGCAAACAATAGGACCCAATGTGAGAAGTTGGTCATGTTGTGCTTGAACCCGAGGTTAGACCAAGTTGTGGTGTAAAGCTACCCGGAACCGACCGGCTTAACTAGTAACCACAACAAAGTCTAATGTGAGAGGTTGAGGTGCATTAAGTAATTAATGCCACATGATAAGGTTAAGTAAGTTTCCTTAATGACACTTAACCGTATAATACAGTTAATGGATGGGGTTAAGTTAACTTAGACTTAACTAATCTAAACATGGAAATCGGATGGGGTTAAGTTAGCCTAGACTTAATTAATCCAACTTGGTAGTTTAACGGGGTTAAGTTAAACACTTAACTAATCTAACACGATGATTTGATGTGGTTAAGTGACCTATACTTAACCAATCTAACTCGTTAATTTGATGTGGTTAAGTTAACCAATACTTAACCAATATAACGTGAAAACATGATAAGGCTAAGTCACGAATCGCTTGAATACACTTGACCGATTTGACTAAGTAAATTGATAGGGTCAAGTTAATATATACTTAACCAATCTAGAATGATAATTGGACGAGGTTAAGTCGTGAATTGCTTAATATACTTAACCAACTTGACACATGGTTTGTAGGGTTAAGTCTTGAACTTGGATACTTAGCCAATTTTGACATGATTTGTAGACGGATTAAGTCATGAACTTAAGTGACACTTAATCCATTTTATAAACCCTAATTCAGAGAATTAGGTGGATAATCGTAATTAACAAGAATAACGGGAATAAGCTAAGTGGTAAACCTTAGTTGGAGAATAGCTAAGTAATAATTCTTAGTCAAGGAATTTTGGACCAGTTCATAGATTGGATGAGTAACCCGATACGGTAGGTCATCGTTTAAGCACACGAGTAGGAGCAAGTTATCTGATTTAGATAAAGGCTCCAGCGAACTGGGTAACGAAGCAGCGGCTTCGGGGAACGTGAGGATATTCTTGGTATCCCTCTGTGAGCTGCCAGGTGATCGCACTAGGCTCATGAGAGGTTAAGGTCTGCGTTAGAAGAACCAAGAGTATGCCTTGGTTGCTATACGAGCGACCTAAAGACGGGGATGGATAGGGGATAGTCGACGATACACGGTAGTGCCCTAGATAGCATTTCGTCAGGCTACCTACCATCTTTGGTCAAGCGTGTATGTACGGAAAGGCAGAGAACACCCAAAAGACCATAATTGCTATCTAATTATGGTTGCGGTAAGGCTAGGATTGTGGGTTGGCCAGTAGTGTGTTCTCATATAGGATTTATCCTGTCTTGTCTTTCACTAGTTGAGGGAGTGGTCTCATGGGACCATAGCCACGTATAGGAAAAACAGACCTTAGCATCTGCATCGGCAGATAAATCGAAAGCTCCCGACCGAGTCCTGTATTTCTTGATCTGCCCTGTGACAGGACTCGGATGGCACGATGTGATACATGTGCATACAGTCATGGAAAAACGATTCACGATGAATGCGTGGGAAAAAGGGCGCGGTTGACGGTTAGCGTAATTCCTAGTGGCCCTGGGTGGTTGAACCCAAACCGAAATACGAAAACGTGCAATAGGTAAGCATAATCACTAGTGGTCCTAGGTGGCATAAGTCCTAGTTGCACAAATGATGATTCATGTTGGGAAAGCCTAGCTAGGTCTAGGGTAACAGTCTAAACGAGCTTAAGGATCATGGAATTACATTGGAGTAGTATAGAACCTCATGGGAAAGCCCGTACGGTCTACGGCAAGGAACTGAACATTTACATGGAAAGAAACATACGAGTTGAGTAACCTATAAATGCGATATATTAGGTTGACATGAACCATTACACGACTTTTGAGTAAGGGTCATTCATGGTTAACACATGATACGGTGGGGATACTAGTATGGTAGGTGCAGAGCTAAAATACAGGATAGATACCATGGGACGTTATACGTGATAGATATCTTGGGGATATTATACTTGATAGGAACCTGACGATGGGATACCTTGTTTTATCTTGACATCGTAATTTATCATGACACCTTAGTTTATCTGAGTTCAGTAGTTCATCCTGTTATTTTGATTTAGCTTATCTATCTTGTCATCATGCTTATGTTCATCTCAGTTTCTCATGTCAGTTAACTTTACTAGTTTTTATGCTGATAGTAGATAGGGCTTACTCAGTCTTTTTGACTGACCCGTTTTGTTTCGCTTCTTGTCTTCCGTTTCCCCCCAGGTTACAGGGAGGAAATACTGTTGTTTAATTCGGACTTCCTCTGCTTGAAGGTCATCATGGATGGCTTGGACTTTTCTTGGCTATGGCTACTTTACTATTTTACTTGGGGAATAATTTTCGAAAATGTCTTTATGCTTCTTTACTATTGCAAGACAGGTTTTGATGTACTCTGATGTAAAAGGCTTTAGACCTTATTTATTCATGTTATGAAAGTTTGATTTTACTTCCGCTATTTTATATGTTCTGTCTTGTGATATTTCTGTGCATGTTTACCAATAATGCCCCTCTAAAGCTAGTGCATTCCCTTGCGAGTGACCCTAGCGGAGGCGGGGTGTTACACGTGGTATCAGAGCAGAAGGTTACCAGACTGGGCAAAAGTTTTTAAAGACCTTCTGAAAACTATTTGAAAATCGTTTACAAAGAAGCATTTTTCAAGAAAATTTTCTTTTAAAAGAAAAAGGCTATTCCCCAAAGGCCATTAGCACTATCCTTGTTTCTTTAATTGAATCTCTTTTCCTTTCTTTCCTCCATCTGTAGTCACAGTGGTTTTAACTGCGACTAGTCTTTTCTATCTACGAAAGGGCTTTCCATACGATGGAGGTGGTTTTCGAGAGACCAGTGGCCGCGTTATAAGAAAGGATAGTGAGAAAGAGGATAAAGGATACGAGCTTAAGGATGAGCAACTTGTTGGTATGGCTTAGTCCTCAAAGGAGGGAGAAAGATGAACAATGAAACCCATGACGAGAGAGTTGGCATGGTAAAACGGGGCGGATAGTTAAGTATTATGGGACAAGGACAAGATCATCGGGAGGGCAATAGTATGCTCTTATTTCTAGGGTACCTCGGAAGGAGGGTAACGATCTTGTTAAAGGTTTAGCTTTTCTTCTCTATCATCCCGTTAGGACTTCGTTTTTCGTATCATTTAAGTCTGCTTCGATAGTTGAGTCTCTGCACCTTAAGTACCAGCGTAATAGAGAATCCCATTTTTGTCTCAAAGTCCTATTGGAGAATCAGTCCATTTATACATGACTTGTTTGGATTTGAGAATGTCTATGCCAAGTGTTGAGTTTGGAAATAATGCTTATGTTTATAAGCTGGGGATGGATTCTAGGGATGAAGTGGTTATCCAGTAGGGGGTGCCACTCTCGGTTTTGATAGGAGGGTAGTTAGACCTTTTGACTAGCCTTGGTAATACCCTCGAAGTATCATGTAACCTTTTTGAGGTTCTGTCATGACTAGTTACTTAGAATCCCTTGATGCCTTTATTGGAAATTTGAAGCCCGATCGAGTGGTGTTCGCCGATAAGACGGATGGTTTACTTCATTTATGCATGGGTTATAGAGATCACCCTAGTAAGTGCGCTTGATAACCTGGTTGACATCTGTTTACTTTCAAGAGAAAGTTCTGCTACATGGAATACCTTATAGTATATAAACGAGATCCAAGATTCACTAGTGAATTTTGGAAAGCTTGCATGAGATCATGAGTACGCAGTCATGTTTGCGCCAAGTATTCTAGAAAAAGGATAAGTGCAAGTGGAATGAGAGGTGACGAAGAAATGAGTTCCAGCTCATGTTATGGAAACAGGAAATAAGAAGCTACGAAATCGCGAAGTTAAAAGACGGTCAAGGCACAATGGAATTAAGCTCAAGGAAATACGACTTTGATGGTCAAAGACTAGATACGCGCATGATATCTCTTTTTGGGAGTATATCCTTGATCCCTGTTTTCTGTAGAGATTACTTGTAGGCTATCTTTTGTGGACATCCTCTCGGTCCTATTTTCTGTTACAAACCCCGTAAGGAGTTTGTCTTGTTTATCTTCTCGACCCTGTTTCAGGGAATCCTACGTAGAACCCTATGGATGTAAACATGTATTTGAAACATGTTATGATTGATATGGTTGCAAGTGGTTGCAAGTGGTTGCTTGTGGATGATGTTTTGAGTAGATGAATGATGGATGGTAGGATATGTTCTTCCCAACTTGGAGATTTCGGGGACGAAATCCTAAAAGGTGGGGAGAATGTAACAACCCGTATTTCGATAACATGTTAAGACGAGAATCAAGGCAGAATTTAATTTTAATTTCTGAATCAAGTAAAACGGGCTATGCCATTGCGTTCGTCTCGGAAAAATACGCGAAATAGAGTCTGAGTTTTCGAGAATCGGAGTCCGTATGACCAAGTTATGGTCCAACGAAGTTTTCAGAAAATTCAAGTTCAAAAACGAGTTCTAATTTCGAAAATTTGGCCTAGAAGGCTAGGTGGGAAAATTCCCGCCAGCCACCCCAAGTCGACAGGGCTGTCGACTTGGGAGTCGACATGGCATGACCCAAGTCGACAGCCCTGTCGACTTGGGTGTCGACTTATGGTGGCCGGGCAGTTTTGCCTGGTGCACCTGTTTTCTGTTTTGGCTAGGTTTTTGGGCCTGGTTCGAAATCTGATGGTTCAGGTTGATCCTAGGGTTAATCTAAGGGTCCTAACTAATCCTAATCTCTATAAATAAGCCCCTAACCCTCTCCTAAAATCCTCATTATTCATTCATGCAACTAAACTATGCCAAAATTGCTCCTCTCACGGCCTCCACTCAAAACCCTAGCCTCCATCCTCTTGCCCAAAGTTTCTATCTTTATTTCTATGAGAGGTTTCATGATCATGTGAGTGTTAGAGAGTCTCTATGTTAGTATGAGAGCTTCTCAAGTTGATTTCAAGGCTAAAGCTTTGATCTTTGTTCATCAAGATGGGGTTTTTATTGATTTGGAGCTTTCATCTTTGGGTTTTTGGATGATGGCATGCATAGGCTTTGTCTCAATCTTTAATTTAATCGATTTGTGCCTTCATAGCAATGTAAGCCCTTTCCCTACTCTTAGATATTAACTATGAAGTTAAATGTTCATGTTGCAAGTTTGGGTTTGATCATTAAGTATGATACATGCTATCATGCCATGCAAGTTTATGAAGACATTATCTTGATCTTGTGGGCTAAAAGCTACAACCTTTATGTTGAAATGTTGCATTATGCAACATGAGAACCCTCATAACCTTTATGTCAACTTGCATATGAAGTCATAACCCTTATATGATGATATATGCGAGTTACTAGTCATCATTCCATGTCTTTTGTCACCATGATTCGCTTATGTGCCAAGTTTGGGTTTATGCATGTTTTTGAGGCTTAAGAATGTAACATGCAAGTTCATGAACACATTTGTGCCTCATTTGCCACCATGACTAACTTGTGGCTTAATATCCATTTTTGTCATGCCTTTGCCAAGTCTCTTCTTTTAATCCATTACGTTGTTGCGAACGTATATGCGAGTTTAAAAGCGTTGGGTTATGTTATGGGTAATTTCTAATGACAAGAAAATATAACTTAAAAACATGACTTGAAATATAACATGGAAGTTGACATGTAAGTATGCTTGAAAATATGAAATTGGGAATTTACCTATTAAGTTAGGTCTACCCATACTATGGAATTGAGAATTTACCTATTGAGTTAGGTCTACCCATATTCTTAAGAAAACTTGAATATGAACATGACACTAGACTAAACATGAAAGTGACCAACTCGAGGTTGGGTTGAGTTTGCAACATAAAGCTACCCGGAACCGACCGGCCTAACTAGTAGTTGCAAACAATAGGACCCAATGTGAGAAGTTGGTCATGTTGTGCTTGAACCCGAGGTTAGACCAAGTTGTGGTGTAAAGCTACCCGGAACCGACCGGCTTAACTAGTAACCACAACAAAGTCTAATGTGAGAGGTTGAGGTGCATTAAGTAATTAATGCCACATGATAAGGTTAAGTAAGTTTCCTTAATGACACTTAACCGTATAATACAGTTAATGGATGGGGTTAAGTTAACTTAGACTTAACTAATCTAAACATGGAAATCGGATGGGGTTAAGTTAGCCTAGACTTAATTAATCCAACTTGGTAGTTTAAGGGGGTTAAGTTAAACACTTAACTAATCTAACACGATGATTTGATGTGGTTAAGTGACCTATACTTAACCAATCTAACTCGTTAATTTGATGTGGTTAAGTTAACCAATACTTAACCAATATAACGTGAAAACATGATAAGGCTAAGTCACGAATCGCTTGAATACACTTGACCGATTTGACTAAGTAAATTGATAGGGTCAAGTTAATATATACTTAACCAATCTAGAATGATAATTGGACGAGGTTAAGTCGTGAATTGCTTAATATACTTAACCAACTTGACACATGGTTTGTAGGGTTAAGTCTTGAACTTGGATACTTAGCCAATTTTGACATGATTTGTAGACGGATTAAGTCATGAACTTAAGTGACACTTAATCCATTTTATAAACCCTAGTTCAGAGAATTAGGTGGATAATCGTAATTAACAAGAATAACGGGAATAAGCTAAGTGGTAAACCTTAGTTGGAGAATAGCTAAGTAATAATTCTTAGTCAAGGAATTTTGGACCAGTTCATAGATTGGATGAGTAACCCGATACGGTAGGTCATCGTTTAAGCACACGAGTAGGAGCAAGTTATCTGATTTAGATAAAGGCTCCAGCGAACTGGGTAACGAAGCAGCGGCTTCGGGGAACGTGAGGATATTCTTGGTATCCCTCTGTGAGCTGCCAGGTGATCGCACTAGGCTCATGAGAGGTTAAGGTCTGCGTTAGAAGAACCAAGAGTATGCCTTGGTTGCTATACGAGCGACCTAAAGACGGGGATGGATAGGGGATAGTCGACGATACACGGTAGTGCCCTAGATAGCATTTCGTCAGGCTACCTACCATCTTTGGTCAAGCGTGTACGTACGGAAAGGCAGAGAACACCCAAAAGACCATAATTGCTATCTAATTATGGTTGCGGTAAGGCTAGGATTGTGGGTTGGCCAGTAGTGTGTTCTCATATAGGATTTATCCTGTCTTGTCTTTCACTAGTTGAGGGAGTGGTCTCATGGGACCATAGCCACGTATAGGAAAAACAGACCTTAGCATCTGCATCGGCAGATAAATCGAAAGCTCCCGACCGAGTCCTGTATTTCTTGATCTGCCCTGTGACAGGACTCGGATGGCACGATGTGATACATGTGCATACAGTCATGGAAAAACGATTCACGATGAATGCGTGGGAAAAAGGGCGCGGTTGACGGTTAGCGTAATTCCTAGTGGCCCTGGGTGGTTGAACCCAAACCGAAATACGAAAACGTGCAATAGGTAAGCATAATCACTAGTGGTCCTAGGTGGCATAAGTCCTAGTTGCACAAACGACGATTCATGTTGGGAAAGCCTAGCTAGGTCTAGGGTAACAGTCCAAACGAGCTTAAGGATCATGGAATTACATTGGAGTAGTATAGAACCTCATGGGAAAGCCCGTACGGTCTACGGCAAGGAACTGAACATTTACATGGAAAGAAACATACGAGTTGAGTAACCTATAAATGCGATATATTAGGTTGACATGAACCATTACACGACTTTTGAGTAAGGGTCATTCATGGTTAACACATGATACGGTGGGGATACTAGTATGGTAGGTGCAGAGCTAAAATACAGGATAGGTACCATGGGACGTTATACGTGATAGATATCTTGGGGATATTATACTTGATAGGAACCTGATGATGGGATACCTTGTTTTATCTTAACATCGTAATTTATCATGACACCTTAGTTTATCTGAGTTCAGTAGTTCATCCTGTTATTTTGATTTAGCTTATATATCTTGTCATCATGCTTATGTTCATCTCAGTTTCTCATGTCAGTTAACTTTACTAGTTTTTATGCTGATAGTAGATAGGGCTTACTCAGTCTTTTTGACTGACCCATTTTGTTTCGCTTCTTGTCTTCCGTTTCCCCCCAGGTTACAGGGAGGAAATACTGTTGTTTAATTCGGACTTCCTCTGCTTGAAGGTCATCATGGATGGCTTGGACTTTTCTTGGCTATGGCTACTTTACTGTTTTACTTGGGGAATAATTTTCGAAAATGTCTTTATGCTTCTTTACTATTGCAAGACAGGTTTTGATGTACTCTGATGTAAAAGGCTTTAGACCTTATTTATTCATGTTATGAAAGTTTGATTTTACTTCCGCTATTTTATATGTTCTGTCTTGTGATATTTCTGTGCATGTTTACCAATAATGCCCCTCTAAAGCTAGTGCATTCCCTTGCGAGTGACCCTAGCGGAGGCGGGGTGTTACACGTGGTATCAGAGCAGAAGGTTACCAGACTGGGCAAAAGTTTTTAAAGACCTTCTGAAAACTATTTGAAAATCGTTTACAAAGAAGCATTTTTCAAGAAAATTTTCTTTTAAAAGAAAAAGGCTATTCCCCAAAGGCCATTAGCACTATCCTTGTTTCTTTAATTGAATCTCTTTTCCTTTCTTTCCTCCATCTGTAGTCACAGTGGTTTTAACTGCGACTAGTCTTTTCTATCTACGAAAGGGCTTTCCATACGATGGAGGTGGTTTTCGAGAGACCAGTGGCCGCGTTATAAGAAAGGATAGTGAGAAAGAGGATAAAGGATACGAGCTTAAGGATGAGCAACTTGTTGGTATGGCTTAGTCCTCAAAGGAGGGAGAAAGATGAACAATGAAACCCATGACGAGAGAGTTGGCATGGTAAAACGGGGCGGATAGTTAAGTATTATGGGACAAGGACAAGATCATCGGGAGGGCAATAGTATGCTCTCATTTCTAGGGTACCTCGGAAGGAGGGTAACGATCTTGTTAAAGGTTTAGCTTTTCTTCTCTATCATCCCGTTAGGACTTCGTTTTTCGTATCATTTAAGTCTGCTTCGATAGTTGAGTCTCTGCACCTTAAGTACCAGCGTAATAGAGAATCCCATTTTTGTCTCAAAGTCCTATTGGAGAATCAGTCCATTTATACATGACTTGTTTGGATTTGAGAATGTCTATGCCAAGTGTTGAGTTTGGAAATAATGCTTATGTTTATAAGCTAGGGATGGATTCTAGGGATGAAGTGGTTATCTAGTAGGGGGTGCCACTCTCGGTTTTGATAGGAGGGTAGTTAGACCTTTTGACTAGCCTTGGTAATACCCTCGAAGTATCGTGTAACCTTTTTGAGGTTCTGTCATGACTAGTTACTTAGAATCCCTTGATGCCTTTATTGGAAATTTGAAGCCCGATCGAGTGGTGTTCGCCGATAAGACGGATGGTTTACTTCATTTATGCATGGGTTATAGAGATCACCCTAGTAAGTGCGCTTGATAACCTGGTTGACATCTGTTTACTTTCAAGAGAAAGTTCTGCTACATGGAATACCTTATAGTATATAAACGAGATCCAAGATTCACTAGTGAATTTTGGAAAGCTTGCATGAGATCATGAGTACGCAGTCATGTTTGCGCCAAGTATTCTAGAAAAAGGATAAGTGCAAGTGGAACGAGAGGTGACGAAGAAATGAGTTCCAGCTCATGTTATGGAAACAGGAAATAAGAAGCTACGAAATCGCGAAGTTAAAAGACGGTCAAGGCACAATGGAATTAAGCTCAAGGAAATACGACTTTGATGGTCAAAGACTAGATATGCGCATGATATCTCTTTTTGGGAGTATATCCTTGATCCCTGTTTTCTGTAGAGATTACTTGTAGGCTATCTTTTGTGGACATCCTCTCGGTCCTATTTTCTGTTACAAACCCCGTAAGGAGTTTGTCTTGTTTATCTTCTCGACCCTGTTTCAGGGAATCCTAGGTAGAACCCTATGGATGTAAACATGTATTTGAAACATGTTATGATTGATATGGTTGCAAGTGGTTTCAAGTGGTTGCTTGTGGATGATGTTTTGAGTAGATGAATGATGGATGGTAGGATATGTTCTTCCCAACTTGGAGATTTCGGGGACGAAATCCTAAAAGGTGGGGAGAATGTAACAACCCGTATTTCGATAACATGTTAAGACGAGAATCAAGGCAGAATTTAATTTTAATTTCTGAATCAAGTAAAACGGCTATGCCATTGCGTTCGTCTCGGAAAAATACGCGAAATAGAGTCTGAGTTTTCGAGAATCGGAGTCCGTATGACCAAGTTATGGTCCAACGAAGTTTTCAGAAAATTCAAGTTCAAAAACGAGTTCTAATTTCGAAAATTTGGCCTAGAAGGCTAGGTGGGAAAATTCCCGCCAGCCACCCCAAGTCGACAGGGCTGTCGACTTGGGAGTCGACATGGCATGACCCAAGTCGACAGCCCTGTCGACTTGGGTGTCGACTTATGGTGGCCGGGCAGTTTTGCCTGGTGCACTTGTTTTCTGTTTTGGCTAGGTTTTTGGGCCTGGTTCGAAATCTGATGGTTCAGGTTGATCCTAGGGTTAATCTAAGGGTCCTAACTAATCCTAATCTCTATAAATAAGCCCCTAACCCTCTCCTAAAATCCTCATTATTCATTCATGCAACTAAACTATGCCAAAATTGCTCCTCTCATGGCCTCCACTCAAAACCCTAGCCTCCATCCTCTTGCCCAAAGTTTCTATCTTTATTTCTATGAGAGGTTTCATGATCATGTGAGTGTTAGAGAGTCTCTATGTTAGTATGAGAGCTTCTCAAGTTGATTTCAAGGCTAAAGCTTTGATCTTTGTTCATCAAGATGGTTTTTTTATTGATTTGGAGCTTTCATCTTTGGGTTTTTGGATGATGGCATGCATAGGCTTTGTCTCAATCTTTAATTTAATCGATTTGTGCCTTCATAGCAATGTAAGCCCTTTCCCTACTCTTAGATATTAACTATGAAGTTAAATGTTCATGTTGCAAGTTTGGGTTTGATCATTAAGTATGATACATGCTATCATGCCATGCAAGTTTATGAAGACATTATCTTGATCTTGTGGGCTAAAAGCTACAACCTTTATGTTGAAATGTTGCATTATGCAACATGAGAACCCTCATAACCTTTATGTCAACTTGCATATGAAGTCATAACCCTTATATGATGATATATGCGAGTTACTAGTCATCATTCCATGTCTTTTGTCACCATGATTCGCTTATGTGCCAAGTTTGGGTTTATGCATGTTTTTGAGGCTTAAGAATGTAACATGCAAGTTAATGAACACATTTGTGCCTCATTTGCCACCATGATTAACTTGTGGCTTAATATCCATTTTTGTTATGCCTTTGCCAAGTCTCTTCTTTTAATCCATTACGTTGTTGCGAACGTATATGCGAGTTTAAAAGCGTTGGGTTATGTTATGGGTAATTTCTAATGATAAGAAAATATAACTTAAAAACATGACTTGAAATATAACATGGAAGTTGACATGTAAGTATGCTTGAAAATATGAAATTGGGAATTTACCTATTAAGTTAGGTCTACCCATACTATGGAATTGGGAATTTACCTATTGAGTTAGGTCTACCCATATTCTTAAGAAAACTTGAATATGAACATGACACTAGACTAAACATGAAAGTGACCAACTCGAGGTTGGGTTTGAAAGAAGCTATGCAGCGGTTGGATCGTATAGAATGGAGTATAAGTAGAATACTAAAGTAGCAGTAGTAAGCAGTAAATCACACAGTCGATTTATACTGGTTCGGACCACTGTCCTACGTCCAGTCCCAGACTCACTTCTGGTATTTCACTAACACTATAAACCCTCACTTCACCCGGAGGAATAGGTTCACAATTACCTGAACAGCCGAACGGGATTTCTTGCCTCAACCACTGAAGAGGTCTTCACTAATACAGAATAATTGTTGACTCTTTTGTTTTCTTGATAACACGGATTGTCGAATATTAAGTACACCCTTCCTATAGCCTTTCCTTGATGATAATCGTGAAGTATGTGAAGGATTATGGAAGTTTAAAAGTCTCGAGTATGAAAATAGATCACTTTAGAATTTAGAGAGCTTTTGTATAAGATAGAGAGAATTAGAATCAAAATCAGTTGTTGGAATAGTTAATCTTCCCTCTATTTATAGTATGTAGAAAGATGCATCTAATCATGAAAAGTTTTGCTCAAGAGTTATAAAGTAAATGGATGTATCTTTTTGTAGAAGTCGCATCCTTTCAGAATCAGACGTCTGAAAATAAAATTCAGATGTCTGTTTATTTTAAAAATCAAATCAACAAGGAAATAGTTTATTTCGGGGGCATTTCAGACGTCTGAAATATATCAACCAGACGTCTGAATATTGTATTTAAAAACATTCTGTTTCAGCAAACAGACGTCTGAAAATTTCAGACCAGACGTCTGTTTTCTGTTATCAGACTATTCCTTGCTTAATTTACATAAGAGAAGCTATATACATATAAAATGTGTGTGTGTGATCATCAAGGAAGACTTTAACATTAATATCTAAGACTAACAGACTCTTACAACATATTTAATCTTCAATTGTAGCTCTTAAATCTGTTGTTAAGTATCTTCCTGCAAGACAAAGTTAGTCAATAATAATATATATGTACATGTATAGTTGTCATAATCAAAACGCCATATAGCGAGATCCAACATTCTCCCCCTTTTTGATAATGACAACTGTATATGTAACTCCCCCTGTCAATATGTCAATATGCATATATTATCATATGTTTCTCTTTTTGATATCCATGTACTTGCAGGTTAGCGTAGAGGTTCTTTGGTACAATTGTATAGTTGTTGTCATCAAAATCCAACAATAGAGTTTCTAACATTCTCCCCCTTTTTGATGATGACAACTATACAATTTAAAAATATATTCTTTCTATAACATCTTCCTCTTATAATATCTTCCTCTATCAATATACACCTGAATTTCTCCCCCTTTGTCATTATCAAAAAGAATGAGGGAATGTAATAACTTTATTTTCTTCCCCTGAATGTGTGATATATGAAAATTTCTCCCCCTGAGTATGTGATTATTATATTTCCAGATTCCCTAATTTAACTTTAAGCTCAGTTTTTAAAGATATTAGAGATACAGAAATACCCTCCTTTTTGTTGTTGTGGTGTACCTGCAACAAATATTATATATATACTTTGGTACCCACTTTCTCTATTAGGGTCCAGGGGTTAGAGAGGAGGTAACCATACCCACAAGGGTTTAATGGTACTTTTGAAAATAAAGTTTTTATTTTTAACTACTAAATCAAAATAATCATCAATATATTTTTCTCGATTTTTCCAATTTACAGGAACCCAAATACTTAGATAATTTCTATTAATATTTCTTTTTGTACTTCTATTATAAATGTTTCTAGTCATAGAAGCATTTGAATTTCTATAGAAATTTGATCTTCGAGTTACACATGCTTTAGTACTAGCAGTTAAACTTTTGTTATACATGAAAGCATATCTAGTACTAGTTCTATGATTAGTTTTATTATACCCTAAGCCACATTTATCGTGTAAAGGTCTAGAACAAGATAAAATATCATTTAAATCATTTTGACCTTTATTAAATTTTATGAACTTATTTGTACATTTTTCAAATTTGATTCCAAAGTCGTGATTGAAATTTTCAAAAGAAGTCTTGCAATCTTTTAAACCAATTTTCTTATTTAATTCAGAATTCTCCCTTTTTAAAGTACTATTCTCATTTTCGAGACGACAAATTTGAGATCCTGAATTATTAAAAGAAGAGTGTAATTTTTCAAAATTTTCTTTCGAATCAGACATTTCATTTTGCAAAGTATTATTATTATCTTTTAAAAACTCATATTCTTTAGATAATTCTAAATTCTTTTCAGTTAAAGCTCCATTCTCTATTTCAAGAGACGAAACTAAAGAATTAGAATTATTTAAAGAATCTTCTAATGATTCATTTCTATTTTTCAAGAGATCGATTTCCTTTAAAAGAACATTGTTTTTATCTTCTAGTCGCTCATTTTCTTTTTGAAGGAAATCTTTTTGAAAAACAAGCTCTTCTAAGGTATTTTCAAAACATTTGGCTTGTTTGACTAAAAATTTTTTTTCATCTTTTAATTTGGAATTTTCTAGCTCACAATTTTTAGACTTGGCTAAAATAATTGCATTAAGTTTACCCAAACTTTTAAAATCTTTTAATAATTTTTCGTGGTCTAATAAAAGATCTTTATATAATGTATCCTCACATACCGATTGTGATCTCACTTTAGCCATTAAACATTTGCTCTCTTGCTCCGTCGCTTCTGCTTTGTTGTTCTTCCACTTTCTAATGCCTTTACTAGATTTCTTTATTGCCATTTATTATAGAATGTTGCTACGATCTCTAGAATACCAAGCTCTGATACCAATTGAAAGAGGCTATGCAGCGGTAGGATCGTATAGAATGGAGTATAAGTAGAATACTAAAGTAGCAGTAGTAAGCAGTAAATCACACAGTCGATTTATACTGGTTCGTACCACTGTCCTACGTCCAGTCCCAGACTCACTTCTGGTATTTCACTAACACTATAAACCCTCACTTCACCCGGAGGAATAGGTTCACAATTACCCGAACAGCCGAACGGGATTTCTTGCCTCAACCACTGAAGAGGTTTTCACTAATACAGAATAATTGTTGACTCTTTTGTGTTCTTGATAACACGGATTGTCGAATATTAAGTACACCCTTCCTATAGCCTTTCCTTGATGATAATCGTGAAGTATGTGAAGGATTATGGAAGTTTAAAAGTCTCGAGTATGAAAATAGATCACTTTAGAATTTAGAGAGCTTTTGTATAAGATAGAGAGAATTAGAATCAAAATCAGTTGTTGGAATAGTTAATCTTCCCTCTATTTATAGTATGTAGAAAGATGCATCTAATCATGAAAAGTTTTGCTCAAGAGTTATAAAGTAAATGGATGTATCTTTTTGTAGAAGTCGCATCCTTTCAGAATCAGACGTCTGAAAATAAAATTCAGATGTCTGTTTATTTTAAAAATCAAATCAGCAAGGAAATAGTGTATTTCGGGAGCATTTCAGACGTCTGAAATATATCAACCAGACGTCTGAATATTGTATTTAAAAACATTCTGTTTCAGCAAACAGACGTCTGAAAATTTCAGACCAGACGTCTGTTTTCTGTTATTAGACTATTCCTTGCTTAATTTATATAAGAGAAGCTATATACATATAAAATGTGTGTGTGTGATCATCAAGGAAGACTTTAACATTAATATCTAAGACTAACAGACTCTTACAACATATTTAATCTTCAATTGTAGCTCTTGAATCTGTTGTTAAGTATCTTCCTGCAAGACAAAGTTAGTCGATAATAATATATATGTACATGTATAGTTGTCATAATCAAAACGCCATATAGCGAGATCTAACAGGGTTGAGTTTGCAACATAAAGCTACCCGGAACCGACCGGCCTAACTAGTAGTTGCAAACAATAGGACCCAATGTGAGAAGTTGGTCATGTTGTGCTTGAACCCGAGGTTAGACCAAGTTGTGGTGTAAAGCTACCCGGAACCGACCGGCTTAACTAGTAACCACAACAAAGTCTAATGTGAGAGGTTGAGGTGCATTAAGTAATTAATGCCACATGATAAGGTTAAGTAAGTTTCCTTAATGACACTTAACCGTATAATACAGTTAATGGATGGGGTTAAGTTAACTTAGACTTAACTAATCTAAACATAGAAATCGGATGGGGTTAAGTTAGCCTAGACTTAATTAATCCAACTTGGTAGTTTAAGGGGGTTAAGTTAAACACTTAACTAATCTAACACGATGATTTGATGTGGTTAAGTGACCTATACTTAACCAATCTAACTCGTTAATTTGATGTGGTTAAGTTAACCAATACTTAACCAATATAACGTGAAAACATGATAAGGCTAAGTCACGAATCGCTTGAATACACTTGACCGATTTGACTAAGTAAATTGATAGGGTCAAGTTAATATATACTTAACCAATCTAGAATGATAATTGGACGAGGTTAAGTCGTGAATTCCTTAATATACTTAACCAACTTGACACATGGTTTGTAGGGTTAAGTCTTGAACTTGGATACTTAGCCAATTTTGACATGATTTGTAGATGGATTAAGTCATGAACTTAAGTGACACTTAATCCATTTTATAAACCCTAGTTCAGAGAATTAGGTGGATAACCGTAATTAACAAGAATAACGGGAATAAGCTAAGTGGTAAACCTTAGTTGGAGAATAGCTAAGTAATAATTCTTAGTCAAGGAATTTTGGACCAGTTCATAGATTGGATGAGTAACCCGATACGGTAGGTCATCGTTTAAGCACACGAGTAGGAGCAAGTTATCTGATTTAGATAAAGGCTCCAGCGAACTGGGTAACGAAGCAGCGGCTTCGGGGAACGTGAGGATATTCTTGGTATCCCTCTGTGAGCTGCCAGGTGATCGCACTAGGCTCATGAGAGGTTAAGGTCTGCGTTAGAAGAACCAAGAGTATGCCTTGGTTGCTATACGAGCGACCTAAAGACGGGGATGGATATGGGATAGTCGACGATACACGGTAGTGCCCTAGATAGCATTTCGTCATGCTACCTACCATCTTTGGTCAAGCGTGTACGTACGGAAAGGCAGAGAACACCCAAAAGACCATAATTGCTATCTAATTATGGTTGCGGTAAGGCTAGGATTGTGGGTTGGCCAGTAGTGTGTTCTCATACAGGATTTATCCTGTCTTGTCTTTCACTAGTTGAGGGAGTGGTCTCGTGGGACCATAGCCACGTATAGGAAAAACAGACCTTAGCATCTGCATCGGCAGATAAATCGAAAGCTCCCGACCGAGTCCTGTATTTCTTGATCTGCCCTGTGACAGGACTCGGATGGCACGATGTGATACATGTGCATACAGTCATGGAAAAACGATTCACGATGAATGCGTGGGAAAAAGGGCGCGGTTGATGGTTAGCGTAATTCCTAGTGGCCCTGGGTGGTTGAACCCAAACCGAAATACGAAAACGTGCAATAGGTAAGCATAATCACTAGTGGTCCTAGGTGGCATAAGTCCTAGTTGCACAAACGATGATTCATGTTGGGAAAGCCTAGCTAGGTCTAGGGTAACAGTCCAAACGAGCTTAAGGATCATGGAATTACATTGGAGTAGTATAGAACCTCATGGGAAAGCCCGTACGGTCTACGGCAAGGAACTGAACATTTACATGGAAAGAAACATACGAGTTGAGTAACCTATAAATGCGATATATTAGGTTGACATGAACCATTACACGACTTTTGAGTAAGGGTCATTCATGGTTAACACATGATACGGTGGGGATACTAGTATGGTAGGTGCAGAGCTAAAATACAGGATAGATACCATGGGACGTTATACGTGATAGATATCTTGGGGATATTATACTTGATAGGAACCTGACGATGGGATACCTTGTTTTATCTTGACATCGTAATTTATCATGACACCTTAGTTTATCTGAGTTCAGTAGTTCATCCTGTTATTTTGATTTAGCTTATATATCTTGTCATCATGCTTATGTTCATCTCAGTTTCTCATGTCAGTTAACTTTACTAATTTTTATGCTGATAGTAGATAGGGCTTACTCAGTCTTTTTGACTGACCCGTTTTGTTTCGCTTCTTGTCTTCCGTTTCCCCCCCAGGTTATAGGGAGGAAATACTGTTGTTTAATTCGGACTTCTTCTGCTTGAATGTCATCATGGATGGCTTGGACTTTTCTTGGCTATGGCTACTTTACTGTTTTACTTGGGGAATAATTTTCGAAAATGTCTTTATGCTTCTTTACTATTGCAAGACAGGTTTTGATGTACTCTGATGTAAAAGGCTTTAGACCTTATTTATTCATGTTATGAAAGTTTGATTTTACTTCCGCTATTTTATATGTTCTGTCTTGTGATATTTCTGTGCATGTTTACCAATAATGCCCCTCTAAAGCTAGTGCATTCCCTTGCGAGTGACCCTAGCGGAGGCAGGTTGTTACAGATGTATAATGGTTGTATTATCATATAGTTGCTGCATTCAGGTGGATGGTTGTGCACGCATATAGAATTAATTTGTATCATTAGGAACCTTTTGCATACATATTGGACGCATGGCACTATCATGAATTGCACTAAGGAGGTCGACTGAATCAGTAGACCGCCTAATTTTGCATTAGATATGGACATATACACACACTGTGCATATAAACATTAAAGCATTAGAAGTCTTTTAAGGACAATGGATGCTGGTTTTTGATGGTTGAGTAGATGGACGATTAGATGGTAGGATATACATTCTTCTTGACTTGGAGATTTCAGGGACGAAATCCTTTAAGGAGGGGAGAATGTAACACCCCGTAATTTTATAACACTAAAATTCACAAATTAAAGTATACTTAATTTTTAGAAAAGAATTAAGTGAAATGGGTTGCGCAGAGAAATATATATATTGATATATATATATATATATATATATATATAAATTAAAAATTAAATAAATAAATATGCGAAAAAGTTCAAAACAGCGAATTGGGAGGGGGGAATAACCGAACCGACCCATTTTTGAGGTCGACCCGAGCCTTGCTGGGTCGACTAGGGGTTAATCTAGGGTGTTTGGCTGTCAACCCATGAGCCGATTCGCTCAAATGCAGATTTTGCATTTGATTGGTTCTCATGGTTCAGGGTTAATCTAATGGTCCTTAATAACTTCCTACACCTATAAATACATCCTAATGCTAACCCTAAACCTAATTAAAATAGAATAGTTACCGTCATACCATCGCCATGGAAATCAATGGAGCCGCTGCCAACTAAGAAAGAAGAAAAGAAAATTCAATTCTAATTCTCTCAACCCTAAAGCAAAGCAAAACTCTCTCTTTTCTTCTCTAAATTGTGAGTATGATGATCTTAACAAGATTATTATCATTTTAATTAGGTTGAGTTATGAATGGATTATGAGTAGATGATGTGAATTATCATATATGTTGTTGTAAACCCCTTTTGCTATCATGTATATTGTAAATCCAATGTTATGTGATGATGATATCTTATATGTTGTAAATCATGCTATGATGATGTTATGTATGTTGAAAGTTTCTATGCTAAGTTGTGATGAATCATACATGTTAAAAAGGCCATGATGTTACCATCTATGCTAGTTAGTTCATATTAACTAAATCATCATGTTTGGGTTATGTTGATCTATATGACAAGTCACATATGCAAGTTAGATTGATTAGAAAAGTTATGAACATATACCAAGACCCTATTATGACATCTAGAATTATGCTATGACATATGTGATATCCTATGCTAGTTCACACCATCATTATGTTGCCTAAAAACCCAATATGCAAGTTTATGTATAGATTTGGGCTATGATCATATCATGTAAATTGAGACATTTATCAAGTTGACACCTTTTGATCCTTAACATGTGTAGTTTATGCGAGTTTCACCCCTATTATGATTAGATTTATTTTAATTGTCTATATGTTGTGATAATTTATCTTTGTGCTAGGTGTTAGACTATACAAGTCTAGCCTATATTATGCGTTGAATAAGCGAACGTATAAACGTGGGGTAGGGGTAATATTAAGGATTTAATATTAAAAAGTTGGGGTGCAATTGATATGATTTTGCATGCCATAAGTGGATGGCCATAATTGAGTCAATTATGGACATCATTAAAAGTTGACTTAATTAATAATTTGAATAGGGAATTATTAAAACTGGGGTAAAAGATTTTAAGTGTTAATCAATGCTTAGGACACGAGGTTGGACTCGTTTGTGACGTAAACATGCCCGGACCCGCCCGGCAAATCCAGTGGTCACAAATGTCAGCCCAATGTGAGAGGTCCTAGGCCTAAACTAAAGCATAACGGTTGTAAAGACACGAGGTTAGACTCTTTTATGGTGTAAGACTGCCCGGACCCGCCCGACAAATCCAGCTGCCATAAATGTCAGTCTAATGTGAGAGGTCTTTATGAGGTTATGGCCTGAATGAATTAATAAATACTTAACCAGATAAACATGTAAGGTGGGACATGGGGGTTAAGTAGGTGCCTTGGGTGGCATGAGGAATCTAGGGGGTGCCCTTAGTGGCATGTGAAATACGATTAGTAAGACTTAACCAAACACACATGTAAATGAACATGACTAAGAGGGTTAAGTGGGATATACTAGTGACAAGCTTAGGTGGGTAGCTTGTGGGGGCCCATTTCGACCATTATCCCAAACGTATCTTTGTGGGCTCGACCCAAGTCGAGGACGGGATACGCATGCTGGGTTTGACTATAAGAGGCCAAAACGGGGAGCGGTGGCAAAGCAAGTCCAACGGGTTTCATATGCGTGTGTGGACCCGGGCTGGTAGGTAAGACGTTGTTGCATCGTGTAGGTATAAGCCGTGCATTCTCAAGTTGTATCGGGTTGCCACTTTAGGGGAGTGATACACCCCACTGTGGGGCCAGTACGGGTATCTACGAGTAGGGAGCCGATCGAAAGTGGGTAGTGGGGTACACCTAGTAGCAGACGGCACCTATGTAGTCAGCTAGGGGTACGTAAGGCTATTTATAAAGTTTCTGTGTGAAGCAAGTGGGATCAAACAATAGGGTGACTGGTGTGGTGCAGTGTAGTAATGTGCGGTGCAGTGTAGTAATCATTCGTTAGTAATTAGGTGTGCCTTTACCGTTACCTTTAACGTTATCTTTGCTCATCCTATTATTTTTGGTTGCTTGGTCTTGCCATTAATTCACAGTCATTTCCTTATTTACCAAGCTTATGCCTTATCCTAGTTACTTTGATAATTATATTGTTGAAGTTATCGGACTTGCCAGACTTTATGTCTGACCCCCTTTGTTTCCGCCTCTTTTCTTCCTCCCCCCCCCACAGGTTCTTAGGGTGGGAAGCTTGATTTGGATCTCTTTGGGAGCACTTGGATTTGGATTGCTGAAGTAAAGCTCAACCTATCTCTTTTATGGCTATTTATGGGATTATGCTTTTTATATTATGTACTCTGATTTTGTCAAGATGGATATTATGTACTTGACTTTAGTCTTTGGGTTTTGGTGATGTAACCAAACATATTTACCTTCCGTTGCAATAAATAAAGTTTTAAATTTTCAAGTACTATTTCATACCTGTCTTGTTGTGATTTTCTATTCTATATTCACTTAAAACGCTCCATAGAAGTTAATGCATTCTCTTTGTGAGTGACATTAATGGACATGGGGTGTTACAGTCACCTGCAAACATAGGACATTACATGATTGCTCATTGCTATGGGATTTTCAAACCCAAAATTTATGCAACATCACAAGGTAATGATGAACCAGTCACATATGAAGAAGCCATCAACTTTGAAAAGTGGAAGTCAGCCATGGATGATGAATAACACACGAACCATAGTACTAAAACCAAGTGACAATTTTTTTATTGAATGTCAGTGGACTTGCAAGGTGGAAAGAAATAAAAATGGAACTATTATCAAACACAAAGCATTACTTGTAGCAAAAGGGTATACCCATATAGTTAAAGCTCCGCAATATCTCTGTTATAGCCCATAGCGCTCTTCAACCGCTACACTATTTCAATTTAGTACCGATGAACATTAGGTTTGCTTTAGCCCAGCTATTTTTCGCTACATCCCTAAATCAAGGTTTTTTGCATCTGCTTTAGCAGTATTAATATATAAAGCTTGATTTGACTAAAGCGCTTTTTAAAAAATTCAATAAATTTAGCGTAAAGAGCTAAATTTAAGGCACAAGTGTCTGGTATATGGTAACAATCAATTACACTCTTCAAATTTAGCATGCAGAACTATGATATTCCTTGATTTTGTTATATAAGATTAATTAATATTAGTTTATTGTACACATATAATGTAAGAAAGATAATTAATTAATTCTTAAATATTTGGTTTTACACCTAATGAATCTTTTTGCGCCTCCGCTATATCCCCGCTATTTCTCCGCTTTATCCTCGCTACACCTTTTTACACATCTATCGCTATAGACCCGCTAAGTGCTTTAACTGCACAGGGGTATACACGACATTCTGGATTTGATTTTATAGTGTGACGTTCTTCCATGTAGATAAACTAACCACTATCAGAGTGCTACTCATATAACACTTAGCTATAATTGGGAAATTTTACAATTGGGTACCAGCAACACATTTCTAATTGGAGAAGTACATGAGGAGGTCTATATTAAACAATCACGTGGATATTCACATGGTGGAAACAAAGAAATGGTATGAAAATTACATAAAACAACCATGGCTTAATGTAGGCACT
Organism: Allium sativum; assembly: GCA_030737875.1. Lineage (NCBI taxonomy): Eukaryota > Viridiplantae > Streptophyta > Magnoliopsida > Asparagales > Amaryllidaceae > Allium > Allium sativum. Next base: position 267,211,254 of record CM060922.1, on the reverse strand, counting down.
AAGAGTATGATATGAAAAACTAAAAGCAACCGGAACTACATCCGACTTCAAAGCGGTAAAATCAAATAATTCATTGTGCATGAAGAAAGAAAAACAAATCACAACATACATTTTGACTATATGGTTGATTACAAGTAGTAACACTTTCAACAACATAAACCAACACTTAGATAAAGTACTTTCAATTAAAGATCTGGGTGAGCTAAGTTGCTTTCTCAGAATAGAAGTGAACTTAAAATTAAGTTTAAAATTAGTCTTTTGTTAATGGAAATTCATTTTAGAATTCTAATTAGAGCCAAAATGGATTAGGCCAAGCCTCTACTAACTTCAACGATCATAATCTAAAACTATTTAAATATAGATACGAAACAATTATCAATGTAAAACAATAAAAAATTATAGTTAGTGCTCTATAATACGCTACAATAACAAGGCTTGACATATCATATGCAGGGCTGACCCTGAGTATTTGTAGGCCTAGTGCCGAAAGAAAATTTTGGGCCATTAAATTTTCTTTTTACGAAATTGAAGTTAAATCATATGTCAACTAAATTTTATTATACTCATGACATGTTTAAAAACACAACTGGTAATAAGCGGAAATAAGAAAGTTGAATAAATTTTTCTAACCTTTCTAAAGCAAATGTAACAAGCGTTGGATCTCATTCTTCCTCACTGAGCAGATCATAATGGAGATATATTATGCATCCTGACAAGAAAAAGCAGCTCTACGTAAAAAAACTCATTAAAATTAATCTAAATTTCACAAAAATTATATAGGATTAACATCATATAATAAGATACATTAAGCAAAAAAAATAAGATATTATTAATTATAAATGAAGTTAGTATATCTGTACAAAGATCATGGGCAAAACAAACATCAATTCTCATTTAAAATGACTCGTTCTTGCATTTTTTGAAGCAAAATCATCGATAATATGCTCCACTTTGATATTTTTCAGCAAATGCTTTTCAATGCTCATAATTTCTAAGCCATTCAACCTATCTTGAGTCATACTTGTGCGCAAATAAGATTTAATTAACTTCAACTTTGAGAAACTTCGCTCAGCAGAAACCACAGTAATAGGTATAGTTAACAAAACCCTGTAAGCAACCAAAATATTTGGAAACATGTCCATCTTCTTCACAAATTCCTAAACTCTGATAGAATTCCATGGAATCTCACACTCATATGCTACACTAGGAAGCATTTCCTGTAATATTTGTAATTCAGAAAGTAAGCGTTTTCCATCAATATTGCAATAATCACCATGAGTCAAGGACTTTTCAAGTTTTACACAACATTCTTTCAATCCTTCATCATCCAAAGAAATCAACGGGGAAGCATCGAACAAAAGACCAAATATAGACTCGAAATGTTCCATTTGTTAGAACCTTATCCTCAACCGAGAGAGTGCCATATCAATTAGAACAAGAAAGTAATCAATTCTAAAGTTCTCTGAAGTAGATTGTTGTTCTCTTTTCGTGTTAGGATTCTCATCAAATTGTCTATTTCTTTTAATCCTATGCTTTATTTGAAAAACAGGTTCAATGTCCATTTCATCTGCAAGTTCTTTAGCATCAATCATAGCTGACACAAACCCATTTTCCCTATATTTCTCAAAGAAAGAAACCAACCCTTTTAAACTTGCAATTGCTACATCAAGACGCATATCTTCAGATTGCAAATTTTGCTCACCAAATTGATTTTGTATAGAATTTCATGCCAAATAATTAAGCTCAATAAGAATTCAAAACTTGAAAATTCATTAGAAGCTAATTTTTCAGCATCCCATCTTATTTTTGGATCAACAGTGACTTCAGCTAGTTTCATTAAAGCATCTCTAATTTTAGGAGCTTGAGTTCTTATTGCTTTAACACTTCCAATTCGATTTTCTCATCTTGTCACACATAGGGATTTTAAAGTCAAATCATCAACATATTCAAGCAAAAGATGTAATCTTTTAGTGGAATTAGCAAACACATTATATAATGCTTGACATGCTCCAAAAAATGATTTTCCTTTCACACAAGGGTTTGCCATATCTGAAAGTACCAAGTTAAGAGAATGACAACCACAAGGCATATAAAAAGCTTTAGGATTAACATCAAGCAATCTTTTTTTAACACCTTGATGTTTTCCCCTCATATTAGAACCATTATCGTACCCTTGTCCCCTTACATCATTAGTATCTAAATCAAGAGAGCTAAGAGCAACTTCCAATTCACCAAAAAGACCCATGCCATAAGTGTTCACCACACTCAAAAACTCTAAATATATTCTTTTATTTTATTGGGTAGCTCACGACATCAACACATCTAATCACCAAAGTCATTTGTTCAATACAACTTGCACTAGGAGTACAATCAAGGATCACAGAAAAATATTTTGCTTCTTTTATTTTCTTTATTATGGCACTTTTGACACTCGATGCCAACATTTCAATCAAATCATTTTGAATTTTATGACTAAGATAATGATAATGAATGTCCTTATCTTGAATGAGTCTAAAATGATGTTCGTTACCGGATCAAACTCAGCTATTGACTCCAGAAAACCCAAAAAATTACCATTTGAATCTTCAAATATTTTTTCATGCTTTCCATGAAATGCCAAATTATTCATTGCAAGACGTTTAACTATAGCAATTATTCTGATCATAACATCTCTCCGGTGTTTAGTGTCCTTTTTTATTTGCTCTTGCAATTCTTTATCTATATTTTGATTTTTTTTTCCAGTCTAATTTGAAGTTTAGCCCAAGCTCTAAGGTTAATAAGATGTTCACGACTATCTTCGTGTTGCTTAAGTTTTTCACCCAAATGCACCCAGTCATCTACTCCAGAACTTGCTAAATTGCTTTGTGAACGGGCTTTTTTCACAACTTTACAACAAAAACATAATACTTTATCTAATTCCTTTGAGTAAACTAACCATTTTCTGTCAATAAGTTCCCCGTTTCTTAATTTCTGATCAAAATAATATGTAGGGAACCCCCTATTGTACTTATCTTTAGAAAAATTGATATTATTTTCTCTAACATGACCCTTTTCAACAGGCAAATCTCTCGTTTTATTATTTAACCCATCCCACACTCGAGGATCATAAATATTCAAAGACAAGGAACCAGGATCACTTGGATTAGTTTCTTCCCTATTTTCACTAACCATATTTTCAAACACATCAATTTCTTCTTCAATTACTTCATTTTCAGTCTCTTCATTAATCACATTCTCGTCTTTTGTAGAATTTCTTATAATTTCAGGCACTTCATTTTCAACATCAGGCACTTCTTTTTTTTCGGGTGGTTTGGCTTTTTTCCAAAGTTTTTCAAGTGATCATTTAAGGGGTTTAATCATCTCTTCTTCCTCTTTTTTTCATTTTCTTTTCTCATGACCAGGCATATGCTTTTTATTGAATATTTTCAACTTAAATTGCAACACCAAATGGGAGGGTGAGAATAATAAAACCTAGATGAATAAAATAGTCTCACAATCTTTAGCCCCACCAAGAGGACTTCACGGCTCCACCAATCTTTACTGCACCAAGTACCAGCAACTCAGCAAGCAAGTCCAAAACTGAAAAACGAAAATAATCATAGTTAAATTAATTTCAATCATTAAATCCCAAAAAGAATGAGCATAGCTAGAAGAGATTAAAAAAATAACTACACAATTTTGGAAGCCTTTGAATTTTTGATTTTGAAAGCCCTAAAATTTGGATTATAAGAGAATTTGTATACCTGTGTAGATCGAAAAGTGGTGGATAACGGTGGAAGCTTAGAGATAGATTAGACGTGGATTGCTTTAAGGTGAAGGGAGAGAAAATTTAATGAGGTGGAAAGAAGCAGAGAATGGCGAAAGCGGCGAAGACAAAAAAAATGAGGAGGAACGGGTGATTATTTCCTGATCGGGTGATTGTTTATAGGCCCCCCGACCTAATGGGCCATTTGCAGTAGCATAGTTGGCACTGTGTTAGGGCCAACGTTGATCATATGATGTTGTAATACATGCATAAACCTCTGAATGAATATTGAAAAGCAGTAAAGCGTATGTTACAATAATTGAAAGGAAATATAAATCAAAGAATTTTCTTAAAGACAATCGAGGAATTTGCTCAAAGACACATAAAACATCAACGTTCAAGGATATTCGGATTTAGGTTATGTTTCCAATCCATATGATCGAAGATCCACGATTGGGTGTTGTATCTATCTTGATGATAACCCGGTATCGTAGTACTAGTACTGTAAGAAGAAGCTGACCATTTCCGAGCCAAACACCGAAGCATAGCACTGCATCGTTGCTAATGCAACAGTCGAGATTATCTGGCATTAATCTTTTCTCAGTGAAATTGAAATTCCCTAATCAAAGCATAGTTTCTCTCAATGCTAATTAAATATTTCACTTATGAACAAAGTATATAGAGATGGACTTATACTATGTACACGTGAGAGTAATCAATGGAAAATTAGATGTGTGGGTCACGTTCTAACAACATAGAGAGCAGATATACTGATTAAACCATTAAGGAAGAAGAATTTTTTTAAGATTAAAGTTGGATTCGGAGAACAAAGAAATTGTAAAAAGCCATTGAAGAGGATTGAGAAACATTTAGCTCAAATTGATGGGCAATAAGAGTGAGCCGCTATGTTAAATCGGTCTCATTGATCTTAGGGTTTGTTAGATGAGGAGAAATTAGAGGAAGAGCACTTAATTTAAAATGAAGAACTTCTTTGAATTTCTTGCTTTCAACTTACAAAATGACCGCATATTTATATTGGTTTATATAACCATTCACCCAATAGACATGACTTTTCAATATTCTAGATACATGGTTCCAATGCAAATATTAATTATTTGATAAGTCAACATTTCAAATTATATTTCCAACACTCCCTCCTAATTTGAAATTTTCTTTCTTACTCTTTTTTGGTTGAGTGACTCGAGTATCATAGGTTGTATTTTCTTTCCAATCAAGATTTTTTCTTTCTCATTTTCATGGCTTGCTTTATCTATGTTGTTTGTGAAAATGTCAGCTGCTAGTTCAAAGGGTGATGCATTTGCATATCTAGTCACTTCATTCAAATCATTGAACTTAAGAATGGATTGGAGTGGTCCAAATATCTCTTCTTTCGCAATGACCATATCATCCTTGAAACCTGAGAGAACAATAGGTTGTATATAGTACACTTTGTTTTCAATTATCTCAACCCCATTAACAAGGGAAGCACCACCATCAACTCCTAATTTTATGTAGTGCAGGATCTTATTGAATTCTTAATCATCAATCTGAAGACTTTGCTTCACACCTTTCTTAAAAGGATCACCGACTACATGACTCAAGCCACGAGCTTTGACTTCTCCATGAACTCATCGTATATTTTTTCATGTATAAAAGTACGAGAATCAGCACAACAACATTGTCCCTGGTTAAAGAACATTGCTAAATGAGCAAGCTCTACATCATGATTGATATCAGCATCATCAAATACGACCATAGGTGATTTTCCTCCAAATACCAATGTAACAGGCTTGAGGTTGCATTTTGCAGCCATTCCGAGTACCATTTTACCGGTTTCAGTCGATCTGGTGAAAGCAAGCTTGTTGACATCCATGTGACAAGCAAAAGCTGCACCAGCTGTGGAGCCAAAACCAGGGATCACATTAAGAACACCATCAGGACCTCCTTTATATTCATCTTCCTTCTTCGCATTTTCGCAAACATCTTTTTTTATTGAATCATCATCAACCTCAGCAATGTCAGTGTCACTCATCTCGATATCCTCATTTTTATTAATGCCTTCTTCTATTTCTGCAACCTTTTTTATTTCATTGCAGCCTTCTCTTTCTTTGCCCTTTTTTGTATTTCTATTGTTGTCTTCTATGTTCGTCATCTCCACATCATCCGCTTCTGAATTGATTTGTTCACCTGCTTCCTTATCTTTGTTTGTGACATTCTCATTTTTCAAATCTTGTGCAATGTTATTCTCTTCCGCTTTGTTAGCATCGTTCTCATTTTCCAGATCCTCTTTGAGGTGTGCTTCATCATCTTTATCACTATTTTTCTCCTCCATAATATTCTTCACGTTCTCTTTGTCAACAATCAAATTGTCTTTTTCTATCAATTTTGTGTCATCCTTTGCATACAATTCTTTCAACAATTTTCATGAATCTTTTGCGGTTCTTTGTCCATAAATACGATGGTATGCTTCTTTATCGACGTTCTCACTCATCACAGCACGAGCTTGAAGATCTTTCCGTCTCCATCTTACAAATGATTTTCTTTCTTTCTCCATCATATTTCTATCTTTTGGCCATTCGTAACCACTTTCAACGATTTCCCATAACCCTTTGGGAATCAGCTCCTCTTTCTTCTTATTACTCCATTCTTCAAAATTTTCTTTTGTGAGAACAGTGAGAAGAAACAATGAAAAAAGTAGATGTGGATGCGTCATACTTTCAACCTGGCTTTGGTACCACTTTGTCAGAGGAGGAGAAATTAGATGAAGAGTGCTTAATTTAAACTGAAGAACTTCTTTGAATTTCTTGCTTTCAACTTACAAAATGACCACATATTTATAGTGGTTTACATAACCATTCACCCAATGGATATGACTTTTCAATATTCTAGATACATGTTCAATGCAAATATTAATTATTCGGTAAGTCAACATTTCAAATTATATTTCAAACAGGGGTTACAATACTAATATTGTAATTGCTCTCATCATTACAGCGGTATAAAAGCACATTCTCCACTGCTCTATTGTTTTGCTTTCAGTTTGAATTTATTTAATTACCTTGAATTAGAGGATTATAATTATTATCAGCAAGAACGGAGAAGAAGGAAGAGGAAGAGAGAAACGTTGATGTTAATGAATCATCAAACTCATTTGGGTTTCTTACCTACTCTCTGTGATTATTACTTTCCTTTTCTTCTGAAACTGGAACTGAAATTCAAATAATATAGTAATATCTCATGTATAATTTGAAATATCGATGAAGGCAAAAGCCACAATAATATTACATCTCATGCATTGCATCAGTAGTTATACCAAAAAAAAAAGAACAGAGCTACAAACTATAACAGTTAGATTGCCGCAGCTGAAGAGCAATAAATGCCAAAGATATAAGTTGCCCTCACGTCGACCCATGGCCGAACAACAAACGGCCTACACAACGATCTCCGCCATCATCCTGGCTAGAGCCAAAAGCCACTGCGGTGGTTTCCCAACACTTACAGGGAATAACATTATGAATGAATGATCTGCACCAGCTGGTAGAACAAAATAAAATAAAATGGGAAGGCCGCAAGTAGTGAGTAGTGGCCGATTTGTGTGGTCTTGTATACTCGGAGTGGAGGGGGATCTTCTGAGCATATGCTTTGCTCACTTAAAGAAAAAAAGCTTTACTTCGTTGTGTTATTTTGATTTTACATGGTGTACATTCTGCATTTTGCACTAAAAACTGTTGATGAGCTATTATATTGTTTGCTTGTCCAGAAACATGCATGGCCGGTCTTCTGTGGTTTTGGACCCAGAGTGAAGCCCTATGAATTTTTTTTTGTTTTTGTTTTTTTTTTGTTTTTAATATGCTACAGAAGAATATGATTTAGAGATATATATGGTCGGTCTTGTGAATTTGTTCATGAGGAAAACCGATCGAAATCGTAAAACTCTCCAAATGAACCTAGTCTGGTCCGCGAGCACCGCATAAGTGGCTGATGTTGGCGTATGCACGTGGTAAGCTCTGCCTCAAGAATAGAAAATAGATTTTAATTAATATTTGAATCCACGACATGACGTTCTGCTATTAAAAGGATCCAAATGAATCCAGTATATTTTAGTTAGTTTTTAGAACTGCAATTTAAAAGGATCTGCCTCAAGAATAGAAAATAGATTTGAATCCACGACATGACGTTCTGCTTATAAACATTAATCATACTGTTACCTACAAGAATTCTGCTATTTAGCTGGGCCTTACAGATGTGGGTGGAGTAGGTGGTTGGAGTGCGTAAGCAGCAGGGCATGAGAAAAAAAAATCCTGCGCCTTGTAGGGCTTCTAGCTGCATTTTGCTTTCCTAGACTAAGGCATGGTCCGCCTACGCCAAACTTTATCTGCGTCTGCCTTGCATCCATACATACATCATTCAACTTGCCGGCTCCTTACTAAAATTATTAAAACTGCATAATTAGATATACTAAATTGCATAACCAAATACTACATCGAGACTTCTTCAACTGGCTGTAGGCTTGGATATGCATTAAAGGGCTTATCATCCGTGATTTATCACACACAATAAACACAATAACTTGATGATGCTGGGCACAAATAAATATGGAACTCAAGATAATCGAGTGAAGATGATACATGATTGGAAAGTGACTAAATTGTTGGCGTAAACCAAAACTAGATGATTAGTTTAACAGTCAAAGTGTTATGTCCGTTTAGTGAAGTGTTATGTCCGTACGAAAGAATCATGTTTGTTCGTCAAGAGTCGTGTCTATTCAAAGAGTCATGTCTGTTGACATCAAAAAGTGTAAATGTTGTGTTAATTAGAAATGGTATGTAAACCACTATATTATATATATGTGGTCATTTTGTTGTATTGAAGAAAGGAAAAAAGAAAAGAAAGGAAAGTAAGTTTAAGCAAAAATTTAAGCTTTAAAATAATAATATTGTTCTCCATCCATCTCTTATTCAAATTTTATACACCTCCTTCCACCAACAAATTGGTATCAAAGCCTAGTTGAAATATGACATTTCTATTTCCGTTTGTTCCCACAAAAGAAAACTTTGAAGAATGGAGTAACAAAAAGAAAGATGTAACAACCCGCATTTTACGTGTCAAAGGATCGTAAAGTATTTTTATTTTATTCTCTGAGGGTTGGATCATTTTCATATTTTAATATGTTGGTTACGGGGTTGTGAGACATGTCCATAAATTTTACCAATTTTGTTTATGACCATTTTGCCCTTGTCAGTCTTGTACATGACATAACTTTTGACTGACGTTGAGACCTATGCCATTGAAAAGGAAATTATGTTTCTCTTTCCGTAGAATGGCCACACTAAAGATTTGGCTTAACGATTTGTGAGAAATCGCTGTTTTAAGGTTTTATGGTTAGTTGTTCAGAATTGGTAAGCCATAATGGGCTGCTTTGGTGGAGCTCATTAGTGAGCTGGTGTGAGGCTATAAATAGGGGGTAGGAGGCATGGAGAATAGTTTACTTTCTCAATTCTCTCATTTGAAGGAGCTTGTGATCCTCCATTTCTTCATTCACCTACACCTTTCCATCATTAAAATTCGAGATCTACATTAAAGAATCGAAGATCTACAATATTGGAAGCTAGATCTACATCATTTCAAGGGAGAGATCATCGAATTGAAGAGTTTTAATCAAAATTTTCACTGTCCGGATCTAGATATAAGTGTTTTTGGGTTATTTTGGAGAATTGGTGAGCGATATTTATCTCTCACACAGATTCAATTAAGTATAAGAGTTCTATAATCTTTATTTCATCATTTTCAAGTGTTTTCTCTTAGATCTACATCATGGTAAGTCTATTTTCATATGAATCACCATAAGATCTAATTTAGCAACTTAAAACCGGTAATTTATATGTTATTTCTACGCAACTTAGATCTATAATTATGTTCATATGTTCGTTTATCATGACTTTGGTGAAGTTTGCATAATTTTTATGAAAATCATCATATTCATGTTGTTAGTGATTTCATAACATGCATAGGGTTGTGCTGGATGAATTAGATGAGTATATATTTCATCGATCATGTCGATTGGCGGAGTTTTGGTCGAAATTGGACTTGGATTGGGGCTGTAAAGGCCACGGGTCGAGCATGGCTTGGGGAAAAGTCACAGGGGTCGGTCGTGCACATAGTAGAGTCGGTAGGTCGAGCCGAAATGCACGGGGTCGGGCAAGACTTGGTTAGGTCGAGCGGGCTTGGGGTCGAGTGTGCCTAGGCTCGAGCAAGGAGGGTCAGTTGCGCCCTATGGGTTCTGTAATGAACCGGATTTTTCAGTAATATAATATTTAATTTATCTAAATATAAATGTGATTAAATTAGTAGTTTAATAACTTGAATTCAGAATAAACGAGTTATTTTATATAATTGAATTGAATCTCAGATTTAATGTGGAGTTAAATTTATTTCGAAGCTTATGGAAAATTCTGTTTAAATAGAAACGACAATATTAATTTATTATCGAATAATGGAAGTGTTTTGAAATCGATTGGTATTTATTCGATTTTATTTACATGTGAAATAAGTGTTTTTACAAATGGGTTCAGAATTCGATGAAACTAGATTTTTCGGGTCCGTTACATTGAAATGTAGCAGATTAACAAATTTCATGGAAAACAGGTTTGTTATGAAGTCGTACGAGCTTAAAAGGCAAACGTGAATATAATGGATTATATTAATGAAAATATTTAAAAATATCTACCAAAACATCTCACTTCATTTGCTTATAAATAGTAAATTTCCAAGCCTAAAGACCTGAACACGTTTTCATCCTCTTCTGTAAATCGATAAAAAGATAGGCTGCCACTTCTCCAATCTTCAAATAATTAAATCCATTCCATTTCTCAACGAAATAAGTCAATGTTGGATCCGTTAGCTTGGTGGAAGGGAGATCTTCACATTTATGTGACTATTGTAGAGTTCGACATTGCTTACTGCAGTTCGGTTTTCAGCGCCGTGAAGCTAGGGCTGGAGTCGGCTTCAAGTTGGCGAGGTCAACGGTGTAGTGGTGGGTACGGGGTTGCTCGGCGTGTCATCGGGGTTTGTTTTCCATATATGAGGTGCTCTTCGATGGTTAGGAATAAACCGCGACATCAGAAGGTCAAGATTGGAGCAACAGGTCGGTTCATGAAGAGGAGCATCGAGTTCGAGGTACTGGGGATTGGTGGATGCGGATTTTGGTGGTGAAGTTATTGATGGTTGCTGCGGAGATGGTCGTTAACTGATGCGGTAGTGGACGTTGGTCAAAGGGGTGGTCAACGGAGAAATGCTGGGTTCGAAATGTACAGGGAGGAGCGGTTTTGAAATGTTTAGGGAAGATAGGAGGGTCACGTGAAATGCAGGAGAGGGTGAGGTGTATTTTAATTAAATTAATTAAGTTAATTTAGTTTTAAATCATGTTCTAACTAAATAAAACCGTACCTAGCTCATTCGAAGTCCGATCGATGAACGATCAAATGCGTTGGAATCGTTATTCCGATAGCTACGTGTTGGCAGTGGATTGGACAAGTTCTGAGGAGTTTGGAATTTTATTTGATTTCAAACGCCAGTTTGAAATTAGACAAAATAGCGTGTTATCGTCATTCGAATGGATGGTGAGTTTAACTCATGCCTATCGCAATATTGTTGTACCATATAATAATATTGAATTGTATTACATGTGTATGTGCTGATATATGAACTGTGATGCAGGGGGACAGGTTGGAGGAATCCAACAGGATTCCTCAATATTATTGTTACCGTATTTATATTCGTATGTTGTATTATGAATTGATTGTGTGTTAAACCTAACTGTGGACCCCATTGACTATATAACGTTGTTATATGTGAAATAATCGTGAAGTGAATATATTATTTTATATAATACATTCAGTTTGTCTATTTCACACAAATTGGTGTGTTTGGCATAACGAGACTGAATTGGGAAATTATACGAATAGGAACGGGAATGGGGAAACTGGAAGTGAATGATTTTATTAGATTTGAAAATGATTTCAAATTATAACACATCTGTTATAATCAATGGTTTAGAGATCACGGTATTTCACCGTATTGAATATTTATCGATAATTACATCTTTAAAGGACTATTTTAAAGATGTGGATGAATATAGAAATGGATTTGGGTTTGTCGTGACAATGTGTTATTTACATTCGTCTTGAACCCTGTTGGATTATAACATTGAAATTAATATAATTGAATGTTTAAACGAACGTTTAAAGATAATTATATTAAAGGAATAGTCTTGGGTTTGTTGTAGCAACACTTGTTTTTAAACCCTTGGAATATAGTTAAACTGGAAATATACGGTTCAATGGGTTTGAAAATACTTAGATCTTTAATAACTGATTTTAAAGATATAAACAAGTATAGAAATATTTCAGGACAAAGATAGTTAATAAGAAGTTTAACTTATAAAAGAGAAGAGGTTGTTTATTAAACAATGTTTTAACCTCTTTGATTATATTTTAAGAAATCTTAGAAATGAATTATGGATATTCTTATACCGGAGGGATAAGTATATGAATACGTTTTGATGTATTGAAGTTAGAAAGGAAATCTTGAGAATGAATTGTGATTATACTTATACTGGAGGGATAAGTGTATTAATACTTTTAGTTATTAAGACCATAAAGGAATAAGGAATTCATAGAATATATACATATGTCTTTTGTATGTATTAGTTAAAAGAAGTTTTACTAATAAAGGAATATTAATCGAGTATGAGCTTTGATTAATAAGGGAAGTCTTAATTGATAAATGAAGTTTTATTAGTTAAAAGAAGTTTTACTAATAAAGGAATATTAATCGAGTATTAGTTATTGATTATTAAACGAAGTCTTATTGACAAATGTGTTTTATTAGTTAAAAGGAGTTTTACTAATAACAGAAGTTTTAATTAATGAAAGATTAATTAAATGGGAATGGGATTAGAAGCCGTTTATATGAGTTAACCGTGCTTCAACTGTTTGTCATGCTTCGTGAGCGTGATAGTGCCTTGAATGTTTATTCATTTGTTATGGAAATTAAGCAGGGCTGTTTTCCATATACAATCGTCTATTGTGTGAATTGTAGTCAGTTAATTGACTATAGAACTTGACCTTAAATCTAACGACTGGTTTTAAGGAGACCGGGATCGGTAATTGTTCTACTTATCGAAAACCACTTCAAAACTAGTATATGGGTTCTATGTTTTGGAAGCGGTTGTGAAGTGAAGGCTGTATGGTTATTCAAGATCCGTTGAGATGCTCGAACACATATAGTGATTCTAAGATCTGTGAAGGAATATATGTGTGATTCCAAGATCTAGTGATGTACTGGAATCCATGTGTGATTCCGAGATCTATGAAGGAATCCATGTGTGATTCCAAGATCAATTGAGCCGTGGGATTCCATCTGGGAATTCTTGTTCTGTTCGAGTGATGAAGACTCGTGTGAAAGATGCCGAACGAAACCTTGACATCGGAAATGGCTAAAAACAGAGTAGGAGCACAATCTGGGGTTTGGCTAACCTATGGCAGGATATATTGACTCCATATCTAGTGTATGCTTATTATCAAATCGTGCGGGAGCTCCTCGAAGTTGCGTGCGGGAGTTGGGTATATTTGGTTCCACGTGGTGCACTCCGGTATTTTCGTGCGTGGGCCAGTTGTGTTTACCTTATGGTATATTTTATCTAGAGATATACAACGCTCGGAGGTACTTTCTGACCCTTGTGTATGGAGTTCGGATCTGTATTGAGAGATCTCCGATGGAAAATCCAATATGTGAACGTGCCTTATCGGTTTTGTTTGTATACTTAATAGTTGTCGAATGTAACCAATGTAACCATTCCTTCTACGTGAATTTATTTATATTATACACCCTAGACATTATGTATTTACAACTATACTTCTCCTAATAAATGGTTGGATATTATTGATGGGATAACCGTTACGGATATGCGCACGGCCTCTCATTGTATTGAGATATGTGTTACTTAATATTGAGTTATCTCAAGCGGTTGCTAGCCTGATCCGAGTGTTATTTTGCGGTAATGCTCGGGTCAGACCGACTATATTTGCAGATTATGTTTGGATTGCTTTGGAGCTTCAAAAGAGGAGTTGGTGATGAGGCGTATACTCGTATTCTTTTATTATTCCGCTGTGTATGATATTGTATGTATCATCAATTGTAAGGAAAGGTTGTTATAACTGTTCAGGCTGATTCATTGGGTACTCTGATTGATGTATGTATATTTTAAAGTTTTTCTGCTTTTTTTTTTGTAAAAGAGCACCGTTGTTATTATAGATTATTCGTTCCGTTGTGTGTTTATGTTATGTATCCTCTTTTTTCTTTTCTTCTATCTTCTTTCTTCTTTCTTTTCCCCTAACTATCAGACTTTATGGTACTTGATTTGAGATACATGAATACAGAGAATGTATTATTATTGATTTTCGAGAGCCGAAAAGTCGGGTCGTTACGTTTGGTATCAGAGCCTAGGTTTAGCGAACACCAAGGCTTGTATGGGGTTATAACTTACTAGAGATAGGGTTAGTAACACCCTAGACTGAGTTCTGAGAGTATATATATTATATATATATATGAGCGCATACTTGTTAGTGAATACAAAATATTTGTATTGGGTGGTTTGACTTGTAAGTCCAAATTCTAGATCTGAATCAATCGACTGATCATTGTTTTGATGAAGATTCTGAAACACTCGAGCAAGTCATTTGATTCGATATTGTTTTCGAATTTGGTAAATGAAAAAAGTTACCAAGATTTATATATTTATATTATATGAAGAAAGTTTTCATAACTAAATATTACTTATATGGATGATTTGGTTGTTAGGGAATGGTGATATTAAATTATTATCATTCGTTGGTTGATTGGTCATGCTCACTTAGGAGCGTTGACTATCATTGGTTGATTTGTAGTTGTGCCTGACCAGTTTATGGGTATCGACTAACGTGTTTGGATAAGAGTAATCTTATCCATTTTCTTGCATGGGTTAGGTAGATTTATAATTGGGGGAACATTGAAAATGAACACTTTGTGAATTCAATTTCACGATTTGACTATAAGGCATTCGGTAATGATGTTGGGTAAGAATTAAATCTGAATGGAAGTTGTTTAAATCGAATTTAAACAAGAAATTGCAAGTGTATTTTATAAACAGTGTTTATGGGTATGAATTGAAATGAGTTGAAAATTGAAGAACCTGGAATTCCGGTAAGTTTGAAAATGGTTTTCAAAGCTCAAAGAAATATTACTATTGTTTGAAAGTGTTTAAAGGATTTTAAAAGATTAGAAAAGCATTGATCTTACTCAAGTCACTGGAAAATAATGTTGACGATGACTGCAGCATCATCGAGATTTGATTTGATGATTGATAGATTTCATCTGTTAATGAAATAAAAGGTTTAAAAGTATGGAATTTGAGAAGTAAGGAGTTTAAATTAGTTTTGAATTTATTGATTCAGTTGACTTATGTAAATGTAATATATAAGTGTTTATATTCTTTGCTAATATTAGAATATGTTGGAATTTGAATATAATACACTGAATGAATTGTAAACATAGGGAAGATCAATTATGTTTATAATAAGGATACAGTAAGGAAGAATTATTGAAATATAATCGTATGGATTATGGGAAGTAGTTCAGAAGTTAAGTAAGAAAAGTCCAAATTTGTTAGCATGCTTATTTTGAGTAAGACAAATTGGTCATTTGTATGTACTTTTAAGTTATATAACGGTTAATAACTTGAAGTATTTTGATATGATTCACAAAGGAATATTAGTATAGAAGAATATACTAAGTATGAGAATGAAGTTGGATATAAGAATTGGAATATTTAGTGAGCCAATTGGAATGAGTATATAAGATTTACGTAGGCCCTTTTATTCGCTTTGTGATTTGATCCAGATTCAAGAGCATAATTTTGTGGTAGCTTATTACCATCAGAGTTGGTATTTTTCACTCGATTCTTGACGACGAAGTTAGATACAGGATTTTTTATCTGATTCTGTGATTCTCTATCGTGGTATATGGCTATGTAAGGAGAATGGCAGTTTCTAATCATGGAACCAGATCTGAGTCCGCACTAGAGTGATCAAGTGAGCGATACTAGTCTGGAAGTGAAATTGTGTGATCGAATAAGTGATTGAATTTGATACTGCATACGAATGGCTTATGTATATCGTACGGGCTTTATAAACAATTCATGCTATGTCGTTGACTTGTGTAGAATTTGGGAATTGAATCCTTAAATTGTTTGAGGTAGCATGAATGGGGTAAAGTGTTAACCTGAGGCTGTTGAGCATAAGGTGATGCTTGACGGATTGTTCATCATCCTTGTGCGATGATGGGGTTACAGAACCTGATTAATCATGAGTTATGATTGTTAGTGATTATGATGCTATGTGATAATGTTATATGATTGTTGCTTATGGATTTTCACTATTATTACCATTTGCATCATATTTGATTTTTTTTTTTTTTTTTTGCATACGGTTGCTGTGTTGTTTATCACATGTTGTAGTTATCAAGTTACTTGTTTATTTGCTTAACTCTTTTGGGTTATGTAAGTAAATACAACTTTATGGGAGTAAATGGCGCTAGTCACTTTTTGATTTCATAAGTAGAGATTTGTTTGCCCAACAAATAGGTACACATTTATGTTATTGATTGGGTTGATGGATTTTATGACCCAAATATGGGTAGCCGCTTGGCTTTTGTTTTCTTCTTGGAATGGGTGAGGCCCTGCGTGGCATTGGGGTTTTTACTGATCAAGCCGTACAAAGGAGGTGTTGACGAAATTTTCCGTAAATTTGGGGCGTTAGAAAAAAAAATTAACATGATTTGGGAAAAATAAATTTTGAAGTAAAATTAGTGGGTTTGTTTACATTCAACTTAACTAGTGATTTCGGGAGTTTAATGGGGGAAGAATGTAATGACCCGGATTTTTCAGTAATATAATATTTAATTCATTTAAATATAAATGTGGTTAAATTAGTAGTTTAATAACTTGAATTCAGAATAAACGAGTTATCTTATATAATTGAGTTGAATCTCAAATTTAATGTGGAGTTAAATTTATTTTGAAGCTTATGGAAAATTCTGTTTAAATAGAAATGACAATATTAATTTATTATTGAATAATGGAAGTGTTTTGAAATCGATTGGTATTTATTCGATTTTATTTACACGTGAAAATAAGTGTTTTTACAAATGGGTTCTGAATTCGATGAAACTAGATTTTTCAGATCCGTTATATTGAAATGTAGCAAATTAACAAATTTCATGGAAAACAGGTTTGTTATCAAGTCGTACAAGCTTAAAAGGCAAACATGAATATAATGGATTATATTAATGAAAATATTTAAAAATATCTACTAAAATATCTAACTTCATTTTCTTATAAATAGTGAATTTCCAAGCCTAAAGACCTAAGCACGTTTTCATCCTCTTTTGTAAATCGATAAAAAGATAGGCCACCACTTCTCCAATCTTCAAACAATTAAATCCATTTCATTTCCCGACGACATCAGTCAACGTTGGATCCGTTAGCTTGGTGGAAGGGAGATCTTCACATTGATGTGCCTGTTGTAGAGTTTGACACTGCTTACTACAGTTCGGTTTTAGGCGCCGTGAAGCTAGGGCTGGAGTCGGCTTCAAGTTGGCGAGGTCAGCGGTGTAGTGGTGGGTACGGGGTTGCTCGGCGTTTGTTTGCCATATAGATGAGGTGCTCTTCGATGGTCAAGAACAAATCGCGACAGCAAAAGGTCAGGATTGGAGCATCATGTCAGTTCATGAAGAGGAACATCGAGTTCAAGGTACTGGGGGTTGGCAGGTGCGAATTTTGGTGGCGAAGTTATTAATGGTTGTTGCGGAGTTGGTCGTTCACTGATGCAGTGGTGGACGTTGCTCAAAGGGGCGGTCAACGGAGAAGTGATGGGTTCGAAATGTACAGGGAGGAGCGGTTTTGAAATGTTTGGGGAATACAGGAGGGTCACGTGAAACGTAGGAGAAGGTGAGGTGTATTTTAATTAAATTAATTAAGTTAATTTAGTTTCAAATCATTTTCTAACTAAATAAAACTGTAACTAGCTCATTCGAAGTACGATCGAAGAAAGGTCAGATGTGTTGGAATCGTTATTTTGATAGCTACGCGTTGGTAGTGGATTGGACAAGTTCCGAGGAGTTTAGAAATTTATTTAATTTCAAACACCAGTTTGAAATTAGATAAAATAGTGTGTTATCATCATTGGGATGGATGGTGAGTTTAACTCACGCCTATCGCAATACTGTTGTACCATATAATAATATTGAACTATATTACATGTGTATGTGTTGATATATGAACTGTGATGCAGGGGGACAGGTTGAAGGAATCCAACAGGATTCCTCAATATTATTGTTACCGTATTTATATTCATATGTTGTATTATGAATTGATTGTGTGTTAAACCTGACTGTGGACCCCATTGACTGTATAACGTTGTTATATGTGAAATTATCATGAAGTGAATATATTATTTTCTATAATATATTGAGTTTATCTGTTTCACACAAATTGGTGTGTTTGACATAATGGGACTGAATTAGGAAATTATATGAATAAGAACGAGAACGGGGAGACTAGAAGTGAATGGTTTTATAAGATTTGAAAATGATTTCGAATTATAACACATCTGTTATAATCAATGGTTTAGAGATCATGGTATTTCACCATATTGAATATTTATCGATAATTACATCTTTAAAGGACTATTTTAAAGATGTGGATGAATATAGAAATGGATTTGGGTTTGTCTGACAATGTGTTATTTGCATTCGTCTTGAACCCTGTTAGATTATAACATTGAAGTTAATATAATTGAATCTTTAATCGAACATTTAAAGATAATTATATTAAAGGAATAGTTTTGGGTTTGTTGTAAACACTGTTTTATCAACACTTGTTTTTAAACCCTTGGAATATAATTAAACTAGAAATATACGGTTTAATGGGTTTGAATATACTTAGATCTTTAATAACTGATTTTAAAGATAGAAACAAGTATAGAAATCTTTCAGGATAAAGATAGTGAATAAGAAGTTTAACTTATAAAAGAGAAGAGGTTGTTTATTAAACAATGGTTTAACCTCTTTGATTATATTTTAAGAACTGTTAGAACTGAATTATGGATATATTTATACAGGAGGGATAAGTATATGAATACGTTTTGATGTATTGAAGTTAGAAAGGAAATCTTGAGAATGAATTGTGATTATACTTATACCGGAGGGATAAGTGTATTAATACTTTTAGGTATTAAGACCACAAAGGAATAAGGAATTCATAGAATATATACATATGTCTTTTACATGTATAAGTTGAATATATATGCTAGTATATAAAGGAATATTAATCGAGTATGAGTTATTGATTAATAAGGGAAGTCTTAATTGATAAATGAAGTTTTATTAGTTAAAAGAAGTTTTACTAGTAAAGGAATATTAATCGAGTATGAGTTATTGATTAATAAGTGAAGTCTTAATCGATAAATGAAGTTTTATTAGTTAAAAGAAGTTTTACTAGTAAAGGAATATTAATCGAATATTAGTTATTGATTAATAAACGAAATCTTATTGACAAATGAGTTTTATTAGTTAAAAAGGAGTTTTACTAATAACAGAAGTTTTAATTAATGAAAGATTAGTTAAATGGGAATGGGATTAGAAGCCGTTTATATGAGTTAACCGTGCTTCAACTTTTTATCATGCTTCGTAAGCTTGATAGTGCCTTGAATGTTTATTCATTTGTTATGGAAATTAAGCAGGGCTATTTTCCAGATACAATCGTCTATTGTGTGAATTGTAGTCAATTAATTGACTATAGAACTTGACCTTAAATCTAGCAACTGGTTTTGAGGAGACCAGGATCGGTAAGTGTTCTACTTATCGAAAACCATTTCAAAACCAGTATACGGGTTCTATGTTTTGGAAGCAGTTGTGAAGTGAAGGCTATGTGGCGATTCGAGATCTGTTGAGATGCCCGAACACATATAGTGATTCTAAGATCTGTGAAGGAATCTATGTGTGATTCCAAGATCTAGTGATGTATTGGAATCTATGTGTGATTCCAAGATCTATTGAGCTGTGGGATTCCTTCTGGGAATTCTTGTTCTGTTCGAGTGATGAAGACTTGTGTGAAAGATGCCGAACGAAACCTCGACATCGGAAATGGCTAAAAATAGAGTAGGAGCACAATCTGGGGTTTGGCTAATCTATGGCAGGATATATTGACTCCATATCTAGTGTATGCTTATTATCGAGTCATGCGGGAGCTCCTCGAAGTTGCCCGCGGGGGTTGGGTATATTTAGTTCCACGTGGTGCACTCCGGTGTTTTCGTGCGTGGGCCAGTTGTGTTTACCTTATGGTATATTTTATCTAGAGATATTTGACGCTCGGAGGTACTTTCTGACCCTTGTGCATGGAGTTCGGATCTGTATTGAGAGATCTCCGATGGAAAATCCAATATGCGAATGTGCCTTATCAGTTTTATTTGTATACTTGATAGTTATCGAATGTAACCAATGTAACCATTCCTTCTATGTGAATTTATTTATATTCTACACCCTAGACATTATCTATTTACAACTATACTTCTCCTAATAAATGGTTGGATGTTATTGAGGGGATAACCGTTACGGATATACGCACGGCCTCTCATTGTATTGAGATATGTGTTACTTAAATATTGAGTTATCTCACGCGGTTGCTAGCCTGATCTGGGTGTTATTTTGCGGTAATGCCCGAATCAGAACGAATATATTTGCAGATTAGGTTTGGATTGCTTTGTAGCTTTCGAAAAGGAGTTGGTGACGAGGCGTATGCTCGTATTCTTTTATTATTCCACTGTGTATGATATTGTTTGTATCAGCAATTGTAAGGAAAAGTTGTTATAACTGTTCAGGCTGATTCATTGGGTACTCTGATCGATGTATGTATATTTTAAATTTTTTCCGCTTTTTTGTAAAAGAGCACCGGTTTTATTATAGATTATTCGTTCCGTTGTGAGATTCTGTTCTGTATCCTCTTTCTTCTTTTCTTCTATCTTCTTTCTTTTCCCCTAACTATCAGACTTTATGGTACTTGATTTGAGATACATGAATACAGAGGATGTATTAGTATTGATTTTCAAGAGCCGAAAAGTCGGGTCGTTACAGGTGCGGTCGGTCGGTTGTGGCTTCGGAAACATTGATCCGGTCGCAAACAATTGGGTCGGTCACACAATGGGTTCGAGCACACATGGGTCGCGTCGGTCGTCTTTGCAGCAATGAGGTTGGTCATGTTTTGGAGAATAGGGTCAAGCATGGCTAGGGGGTCGGTCGCACAGTGCCATTTCTAAAAAAAAATAAAAAAATTCAGGTACGACCCAGATTTGAACAAAAAGGTCCTTCAAATGCCACGGTTGATGGTAGAAACGCTGTGTCTTGTTTCCGTGGCGATTTGTTGAATGCTATGAAGGGATAGTGGTTCTTATATTGATTCAGTGATGTGATAACTTCGAATTGAATTAAATGGGGAATGTCGAAGTGGAGAGATGTGTTCGTTGTTATTTGTAATACAACGAATGTGATGACAACTCAAAGGTGTTCTGAGTTTGTTGATGATGGTTGGATGATCGCCGTCGATGACGACTAGAGATACCGAAGGCCAAGTAATTAACGTTATCGTAGGTTCTAGCGGGCTCAAAGCATGGGTTACACGATTTTGTCGTACGGTCAAGTACCCTGGGCGTCGTGTATGGCATATACACATTTTGTCGTATGGCATGTTGTGACGACCGCTCATAACCCCTGCACTATACAAGAGGAATAATGCGCTGAAAGGTATGCACGACAGCTATGAACGATCATCAGAGTAGGTAAACACAAGCGGAACCTGTCGTAAACTCATAGCGCAAGGATAAAATATAATATATACAACATGCATTATTAGTGAAGCAGAAAAACACTAGACTTCCATAACGACTAGAAAGTGGTATCCATGCACTTGGATTCAGCAATAGTATTTATACAATTTTGCCTCACTACAGCACTCAAACAGCGAAAAACAAAAGTACAAGGTAGTAGTAAAAATAGTTGCCAGCCTCCTGCTCTCCTCCAAACAGCAATATCGCCTTCACTAAGCAATCACCTGTCACCTGCACCTAGTCTGTCCACCAAACAATCAAATGAACAACCCAAGGTGATAAAAGGAAACATAAAACCTTGAGCCAGACAACAGTCTTAGTGAGAGGTAAAACAACTAACAAACATCATCAATAAAGTATATGAGAATAGGTAGATAAACGAACTAATCCATCAAAACACCAAAGAAGTACTCACAACTTCCTTCCCCACCTCTGACAATGATAGCCTTTACAATCCATACATCCAAAGGAACAACAATTCAATCCGTGCAACCATTCATACATGGCAGTAGCAACTCAACTATCATTACAACCAAGCGTTCGAACGTTCATGACTGACTCTGGCCATCACTTCCAACCTAGCTTTGAAACCATCGTTAGTCTTATGACTGGCTAAACAATTTGCTATCAATTGTCAATGGCCATACAACGAAACCCCAGTTCTAGCTAAAGCCCTACACACCATACTACGAAATGCGTCTAAGACTTACGATGAAACCCAAGGTACTCGACCATACAACGAAATCGTGTAACCCCTGCTTTGAGACCGCTAGAACCTACGACATCGATAATTCCTCGTCCTTCTCATCTCTATTCGTTATCAATCACGACTATTCATAAGCTCAGAACACTTTAGAGCAACCACTTCACACGAAATTAATACATCCTTGAGTTGTCTCCACATTAATTGTGTACGATGAACAACGAACCAATTTACATCACTCCGAACATCCTCATCTGGACTCTTGTCAAAGCTATATAATTTATCATGAACCAACAACATCATTGATTAACCCATCACTGACCGATCCCTCATTCGACCGATCCCTCACTCGACCGATCCCTCACTTGACTGATCCCTCGCTGAATCGATCCCTCATTTGACATGCACAACCAGACATATAGGACCAGACATGTGCGAGCCAAAATGTTGGACCAGACATGTGCAACCCAAAATGTAGGACCAGATATGTGTGATCATAAATGTAGGACCAGACATGTGCAACCCAAAATGTAGGACCAGACATGTGCGACCCAAAATGTAGGACCAGACATGTGCGACTCAAAATGTAGGACCAGACATGTGCGACCTAGAATGTATGACCAGAAATGTGCGACCAGATACGTGTGACCGGAAGCGTGCGACCAGAAGCGTGCGACTAGATACGTGTGACCAGAAGCGTGCGACCAGGCACGTGTGACTAGATGCATGCGACCAGACACGTGTGATCAAAAGCGTGCGACCATAAGCGTGTGACCAGACACATGTGACCAGAAGCGTGCGACCAAAAACCTGCACTTCTCCAATGCAACCCCAATTTCGACTAAAACTCCTCCAATCGACACAATCGATGAAATATACTCATCTAACTCATCCAATACCATCATGAGCATGTCATAGAATCACCAACAACATGTATATGACAATTCTCACCAAAATTATGCAAATCACTCCAAAATCATGGTAAATGAACATATGACCAAAAATTATAGATCTAACGTACATAATCGTATGGAATAACATAGAAATTATCGGTTTAACTTGCTAAAATAGGTCATAGAGTGATTTATATGAAAATAAACTTACCAATGCATAGATCTATGGAAAAACACTTGAAATTGATGAAAACTATGGTCAAACACTTATACACTTCATTGAATCCATGTGAGAGATGCAAATAACTCGCCGGTTCTCCAAAATAAGCTAAAATCGATGTAATAAGATTCCGGACAACAAGCACTTCGCACCATACCTCTTGATACGATGAATTCCCGCTTCAATTGATGTAGATCTAGCCTCCAATGGTGTAGGTCTATGATTTCCCCTCTTCGATTTTGATTTTAAATGGTGTAAAGGTGTTAGAGGAAAGAGGAGCATAGGCCACCAAATGAGAGAATAGAGAAACTAAACCATTTCTCCTACCTCTCACCCCCTATTTATAGTTTTCACCAGCCCACTAATTGGGCCTTTCCAGATCAGCCCAATGTGGCTCTCAAAACCTGAACAGCCAACAGAAAAACCTTAGAACAGTGATTCCTCCCAAATTGCCAAGCCAATCCTTTAATGTAACCACTCTACGGAAAGACAATCATCATTTCCTTTCCAATGGCACATGTCTCATTGTCTAATTCGACCCGAGTCAAAAGTTATGTCATGTACAAGATTGTTAGGGGCAAAATGGTCACAAACAAAATTGGTAAAAATTATGGACATGTCTCACATCCCCATAAGCAACATATTAAAAGATGAGAATTATCCAACCCCTAGGGAATAAAATAAAAATATTTGGTGATCTTTCGATACATAAAATGCGGGCTGTTAATTCTCTCTCCCCTCTTTAAAAATTTCGCCCCCGAAATTCCAAGCAACCAAAACAATTCTTCATGCCTAACATTCATGAGAAGCCAATTCTATCATTCAAACTAGCAACCGTCAAGCTATGAATCCCTAGCCTTATCCTAGCACGTGGAATTCTATCAAACAATAATAAGATACAATGAAATAACGATGATACGAGATCAAAAGGTCCTACCATTGAAGAGTTCTGGGTGAGTCGCCCTCATGCTCTCTTCTATCTCCCACGTACAATCGTATCCATCTTCACTCCATTGTACCTTGATTAACTTAACTTTCTTCCTCCTAAGTTGTTTCGTGTCTTTCCCACAACACGAAGTGACTTACGAGGTTTCACAACGGCGGTTTCTACTTCTAGGTCTTCGTACTGCTCTGGAGATACCACCACATTAGAATCATGCACGAACTTCCATAGAAACGACAAATGGAACACATTATGCACACTCGACATCCTCTCGGGTAACTCCAATCTATACGCGAGCTTTCCTATTCGCTCGACTATCGGAAATGGTCCAAGGAACCTTGGAGCTAGCTTTCCTTTACTTCCAAATCGAACCACATGCTTCAATGGTGAAATCTTCACGAAAACCATATCGCCAACATCGAATTCTAAATCCTTTCAACGTTTATCAGCATAACTCTTCTGACGATCTTGGGTCGCTTTCATTCGTTGCTGAACGATCTCGATACAATTCGAGGTCCCTCTAATCATCTCAGACCCTAGTACCAACTTATCTGCAGTTTCTAACCAACATACTGGAGAATTGCATGGTCTCCCATACAACGCCTCGTATGGTGCCATCCCAATGCTCGACTGGTAGCTATTATTATATGCAAACTCAACTAGATGTAGATGGTCTTCCCATGATCCTCCGAAGTCTAACGCACAAGCCCTTAGGAGATCTTCCAAAACTCAGTTAACCCTCTCGGTTTGACCATCAGTTTGGGGATGGTAATCCGTACTTAAACACAAATCGGTTCCCAATTCTTCTTGCAAACTTTTCCAAATCCGCTCGTGAACAATGAATCTCGGTCACTCACTATGCTCTTTGGGATACCATGGAATCAAACTATCCATTTCACATAAAGTTCAGCTAATTTCGATGCCGTCTTAGTTAACATGATAGGAATGAACCTTGCACTTTTGGTCAAGCGATCCACGATGACCCAAATCCCTTCGTTTCCTGCCCTGATTCTAGGTAGTCCATCGATAAAGCCATAGATATTTGCTCCTACTTCCACACAGGAACTTCCAATGGTTGAAGCAAACCACTCAGCTTTTTTTGTTCAGCTTTAACTAACTGACAGTTCATGCACTTGGAAATGAACTTTCCAATATCTTGCTTCATACATCTTATTTCCACCAGGATGAATCGTCAACTTTGAGTGATGACATTCTCTCAGAACCTCGTCTCTCAATCCATCAATATCAGGAACAACCAGTCGTCCTTGCTTTTGAAGCTATCCCTCTCGATCGACTTCGAACTCTTCATTCTCTAGTAACAGCTTCTGGATAAACTAGATAAATTTTGCCTCACGCTTTTGGCTCTCACCAATCCTTTCGATAAGAGTAGGTCTTATCGATAAGCTTGCCAACATTTCAGGTTCCAACTCACATTGTGGCCTGAAATCGAATCTTTCCAAATACTTGAGGCTCTTCCATTCTAAAAACACCGCTCCTAAACTTGCGTGTCTTTGACTCAACGCATCTGCAACTGCGTTACCTTTGCCAGGAGTATAGGCTATACCAAAATCATACGATGCCAGAAACTCTATCCACCTTTGTTGCCGAAGATTCAAATCCTTTTAGGAGAAAAGATATTTCAATGACTTATGATTCGTGAATAACTCGAATCGAACTCCCAATAGGTAATGTCTCCACATCCTCAGTGCAAATACAATCGCCGCCAACTCTAAATCATGAGTTGGGTAATTCTTCTCATGCGGCTTCAGCCGTCGACTCGCGTAGGCCACAACCTTATCCTTCTGCATTAGCACTGCTTCAAGTCCAGTACCACATGCATCAGTGTACACCGCCATCTCTTCATTCCCACTTGGAATGGTCAACACAGGAGCGTTCGTCAGTCTCTCCTTCAGGATTCCTAAAGCTTGTTCACACTTTGCATCTCATGTGAATACTTGGTTCTTCTTCGTCAATCCTGTCAACGGTGCAGCTATCTTGGAGAAATCCTTGATAAGTCGTCAGTAATTACTAGCCAATCCAAGGAAACTCCGAACATCCGTCACATTCTTAGGTCTATCGCAGTCTTGGATTGCTGCCACTTTAGCGGGGTCAACCGCTATCCCATTACCGGAAATGACATGGCCTAAGAACCTCACTTCACTCTTCCAGAAGTGACACTTTGAAAACTTGGCTCTTAGGTGACGCTTTCACAAAATTTCCAACGCAACTCTCAAGCGTGTCTTATGGTCTTCCTCATTTTTGGAGTAAACCAGAATATCATCCATGAACACAAGCATGAACTTATTCAACTTTTGACACCTCACCTCCGTTAAGGTCACTCACTAAGGGAATGCCTTAATTCTGGTGGATCGTTTATTGTGTATAGAGCAGAAAAGTAAACAAGACAGATAAATATATTGGTACTTGGAAAACAAAAACCACTTTTATTGCAGCGGAGAAATAGTTTGGTTACATCACATCAAAAACCAACTACAAAACCAAATACACTTATTATCCATCTTGACAAATACAATAGCCATAAATAAGATAGGCTGAACTTTACTTCAGCGATCCAAGCAACTTCCAAAAAGAGAGAGATAAAGCAGTCCAAATCAAGCTCCACTAGTGTTAGTCCCACCCTGAGCACCTAGGGGGGGGGGAGGAAGAAAAGAGGTGGAAGCAAAGGGGGCCAGACATAAAGTCTGGCGAGTGCAATAACTTTAACAATATAATCATTAAGTAACTAGGATAAGGCATAAGCTGGAAAATAAGGAAATGACTGTGAACCAATGGGCATGTCAGAGCAAACAAAGGAATAAAATGAACAAAGATAACGTTAAAGGCGCACCTAATCATTATAAGATAACTACTACATTGCACCACACCAAACACCCTAAAAGTTGATCCCGCCTACCAAACTTAATAGTGATAATGGTAGTTTCGTGCACCCATAGCTGCCTTCATAGGTGCCGTATGCCCCTATCTCCACTAGGTGTACCCACTACCCCCATTCGATCGGCTCCCTAACTCGTAGATACCCGTGCTGGCCCCATAGTGGGGTGTACCACTCCCCAAAGTGGCAACCCGATACCACCAAAAATGCACGATTTATATCTACACGATGCAACAACGTCTTACCTACCAGCTCGGGGCCACACACGCACATGACCCCATTGGAATTGCGTTGACACCGCTAACCCGTTTTGACCTCTTACAATCAAACCCAGTACGCGTGTCCCGTCCTCGACTTGGGTCGAGCCCACAAAGATACTTAATGGCTTACTGGTTTGAAAAGGGACCCCATGTATGACACAAGCTTTCCACCTATGCTTGGTCCCCTCTAAGGTTTTCCCCACTTAACCCCATTCTTATTCATGTCTTCTTACATGTTTCAATCTTGGTTAAGTGCATCTAATCGTATTTCTCATGCCACCGAAGGCACCCTCTTAACTTCACATGCCACCCAAGGCACCCACTTAACCCCCCATGTCCCACCACATGTTTATCTGGTTAAGTGTTTCTTAGTTCATTAACACCGTAACCTTGTAAAGACCTCCCACATTAGACTGGCATTTGTGGCTGCTGGATTTGCCGGGCGGGTCCGGGCAGTCTTACACCACAAACGAGCCTAACCTCGTGTATTTACAACTATTACGCATTTAATTCATGCCTTTGACCGCTCACATTAGACTGGCATTTGTGGCTGCTGGATTTGCCGGGCGGGTCCTGGCAGTCTTACACCACAAAAGAGTCTAACCTCGTGTCTTAGGCGGTTTATTATTACACATCTTTATTTAACCTCAAATTGGATTAATATCCCTATTCAAATTTGCAAATAAATTCCAAATATACTTATGTCCATAATTGTCACCTAAATTATGTCCATAAATACCAATTTTTCCAATTAATGTCTTAAATTAATTATATGCCTTTTTAAGGCCATTTATGCCAACTCTAAATATGTGAATATTCAATATTACCCCCATCGTCCCCGCGTTGTTCGTTCTCTTATCATGACATATATTAGACTAGCAATTAGTCTAATGACGTAAATGGGAAGAAACAGCGCAAATTTGTATAACACACAAATTGGATCTAACTTACAAATAAGGATTTCAACATAAACTTGGTATTGTCATGAATCTAAACATAAGCCTAAAGGTGTGAACTTGCATATATGAATATAGTTTTCACCCAAAACTTTCATATACGAATACAGTTTTCACCCAAAATTTGCATAAGCCATAGTCACAAACTTGCATAAAACTATGTATGTCATAGATCTAAAACTAAAGGGGTAAACTTGCATATATGTGAATCCGATTTCTACCTAAACTTGCATATAGTCACTTTGTTTGATTCACATGTAAACTTGTATACAATTCATATAGAAACTAGCATATAATCTACACCCAAACTTGCATATACAATGATGTCAAACATGAATCAGGTTGAACATAAATGATTGGGTATATACAAAGGGATTCACAACAAAAACTATCATTATGTACAACTAGCATACATTTACAAAATATCGCATTTTTCCCAATGTTTTACAAACATAACCATATAACACGAATTATAACTCAACCTAATTAACTTGTTAATTATCTTATTAAATAAATCGAACTCACAACTCAAAGAAGGTCTTGAGTTCTGGGATCTGAGTTCTGAAATTGATTTAGCTCGCCTTTGAAGTAGACAAATTTGTTGTTGTAGTTGTTATAGACTTGAGTTGAATTGAGTTGATTAGCTTTACTTCCTCTAGTTGATGACGGCTATTCTAGGTTGCAAGGTGATAGCATGACGACCATAGTTCTAATATTGATTAGGTTTTAGGGTTTGAGTCTACATGTGTTTATATAGAATTTAGGATTAATTTAGGCCATCCGATCAACCTAGAATCAATCAAGACCATCCAGTCAAGATAGGGTGACACCTCAGCCCTAATGACTCAGCACTGAGTCCCAAAATCGTCATCTTTCAGATCTGCCCGCCGGGGGGGGGGGGGGGGGGGTAGGTCGACCCCCTGGTCGACCTGTAGGGGGAGGTCGACACTAGGGTCCTGGGCGGGAATTTTCCCGGCCAGCCCGCTTCTGACTGCTGATTTGAATTTTGAATCTATTTTCGAGCTGTTTGAATTTATTTGAATTTTCTGGAAACTTCCAACAGCCATAACTTCTTCATATGAAGTCCAATTTACGCAAACTCGGACTCTATCTCAACCAGAATTCCGAGATGAACACAATGGCGTAACCCATTTCCCTTAATTCTCACATTTTAAATTAAGTATTGTTTAATTCGTTAGCTTATGTTAATAGAAAACACGGGGTGTTACATTCTCCCCTCCTTAAAGGATTTCGACCCCGAAATCTTCAAGTTACGAAGAATACATATCCTACCATCCAATCGTCCATCTACTCAACCATCAAACACAGGCATCCATTGTCCTTAAAAGACTTCTAATGCTTCCATGTTTATATGCACAGTGTGTGTACATGTTCGTATCTAAAGCAAAATCAGGCAGTCTACTGATTCAGTTGACGTCCTTAATGCAGATTATGATAGTGCCATGCGTCCATTATGTATGCAAAAGATCCTTAATGATACATATTATTTCTACATTCGTGTGCACCCATTCATCCGAATGCAACATCCATATGGTAACACAACCATTATACATTCATTAATCTAAATAAGCACACATTTATATGCAGTATGAAAGTGATTGAGTCGATCTTGTGCCTAATGTGTGTGTATATACATCCACGAGCAACCACTGGCAAACACTTGCATCCACTAGCATCCATCAATCATAACATGTTCAAATACATGTTTACATCCATTGGCCTCTACCTAAGGATAAAGAATATGACCGAGGAGATACACTAAAAAGGTAGATACAAGCTTGAATAAACTTAAGGAAAAAGAGATCAAAGATGTACCCTCAAAAAGAAAAGGGTAGGCTGCACGTATTTTGTCCTTAGTCTCCCAAGTCGCGTCTTCCTCAGCGTCGCTCCATTGAACTTTGACAAGCTTAACTTCACGGTTGCGTAGCTTTTTGACTTCCATCCCCAAGATACGAGTTGGAACTCTCCTCACAGTCGCTTCTCGTTCCACTTCGACTTCTTTTAGTATACTTGGCTCCACAACCTCTGTCGGCTCATGTAAGTACTTTCGTAGCTGAGTGACATGAAAAACATTATGAACTCCAGCCAATCTTTCAGGTAGCTCTACTATGTAGGCCATCGTCCCAATCCTTTCGATGATAGGAAATGGTCCTACGAATCGTGGTGCCAACTTTCCTACGGACCCAAAGCAGATGACATTCCTCAAAGGAGATACTTTAAGGAACACCTTATCCCCAACTTCAAACTCAAGGTCGGTCCTTCTCTTGTCCGCGTAGGATTTCTGTCTATCTTGGGCAGTCTTCATTCTCCTTCGTATCAAGTCCACCTTCTCTGGAGTCTCTCTAATCATGTTCGGCCCAAGTATAAGTTTATCTGTGGACTCCCACCAACAAGTTGGTGATCGACATGGCCTTCCATATAAAGCTTCGAAGGGTGCCATGCTTATAGTGGCTTGGTAGCTATTGTTATAAGCGAATTCCACCAAAGGGAGATGATCCTCCTAAGATCCTCCGAAGTCAAGAATGCACAGTCTCAAAAGATATTCCAGTACTCTGTTCACCCTTTTTGTCTGACCATCGGTTTGAGGGTGATAGGTTGTGCTTAAACATAGCTATGTGCCTACAGCCTCTTGCAAACTCCTCCAAAAATCGCTTGTAAAGATAGGGTCTCGGTCACTCACTATGCTGGAGGGTATCCCATGGAGTCGGACTATCTCCTTAAGATAAATGAAGGCTAAAGACGAAGCGGTCCTCCTACTCTTGACAGGTATAAAATGAGTGCTTTTCGTGAGCCTGTCCACTATTACCCAAATACCGGTATTGCCCCTTCTTGACCTGGGCAACCCATCAACAAAGTCCATCGAGATGCTTTCCCATTTCCATTGCGGAACTTCTAGAGGATGAAGCAAACCGCCAGGCTTCTTCTGCTCCGCCTTGACTTGCTAGCATATCATGCATTTCAAAACAAATTCAGCTACATCTCTTCATGCCATTCCAAAAGAAAACTCTTTTGATATCTTTATACATCTTGTCTCCACCGGGAATGTATGGTCATCTTGGAATGGTGTGCTTCTTCCAGAACCATCTACACCAAATCTCTTGCTTGCGGGACGCATAGTCTTCCATCCCGTCTCAACCAACCCTTATCATCGATGGAGTATCTATTGAGGTGACTAGAAGTCTCCCCTCCTAATCAGCTTATCTTCCTAATCAGCTTATCTATCACATCAACCAGCTGAGGGCCTTCACGTTGCGCGGTTCCTATTGAATCCAACAAAGTAGGCCGCACCTCTAGCATTGCCATCAAGCCAGTTACATAATCAACAGAGGGTCTAAAATCAAAATTTTTTATGTACTCCAAACTTTGCCTTTCTACAAAGAGAGGACTTAAGGTCAGCTTCTTTCTACTTAGGGCGTCTGCTACTACATTGCCCTTGCCAGGAGTATAGGAGATCTCAAAGTCGTATGAGGCGAGAAACTCCATCCATCTTTACTGCCTTAGATTGAGGTCTTTCTACGAGAAAAGGTATTTCAATGATTTATGGTCAGTATACAACTCAAATTTCTCACCTAAGAGGTAGTGGCGCCAAGACTTGAGAGCAAAAACGATGGCTGCTAACTCTAGATCGTGGGTTGGGTAGTTTTTCTCATGCACTTTTAATTGCCTTCCACCATAAGCTACTACCTTCCCCTCTTGCTTCAAAACAACGCCTAGTCCCATACCGCATGCATCTGTGTATACCGTAAACATCTTTCTCCCATCTGGTAATGTCAAAACTGGGGTTGTTGTCAGAGCCCTCTTCAATCGTTGGAAAGCGACTTCGCAATCAAAATACCAAGTGAAAGTCAGGTTCTTCTTCGTTAACCTTGTAAGTGGAGCTGAGATTTTCGCAAAGTCTTTAATGAACTTGCGATAAAAGCCTGCTAGTCCAAGAAAACTTCGGACTTCGGTTGCATTCTTTGGAACCTTCCAATCCTGGACTGCAACTTCTTTTGCGGGGTCTATAGCTAACCCTTCTTTGGACACCACATGCCCAAGAAATCTTACTTCTTCCATCCAGAAGTGGCACTTGGAGAATTTTGCTTTTAACTGATGTGCACGAAGAGTATCCATGACTTCCCTCAAATGCAGAGCATGCTCTTCCTCGTTCTTCGAGAAAATCAAAATATCATCTACAAATACCACCACGAATTTGTTGAGAAATTCCCGGAACACTCTATTCATCAAATCGACGAAATAAGCAGGTGCGTTTGTCAAGCCGAAAGGCATGACGAGTCATTCGAAGAAACCGTCCGGGGTTCTGAATGCAGTCTTATCAATGCTATCTTCAGCCACTCTCAGCTGATGAAATTCGGTAGCCAGATCTAATTGGGAGAAAACTGTTGCACCTACAAGCTGATCGAACAAATCGTCTATTCTTGGAAGTAGGTGCCTATTCTTCTTGGTCAGCTTGTTTAGCTGCCTATAATCAACGCATAGGCGAAGTGAACCGTCCGCTTTGGTTGCGAACACCACTGGATCACCCCATTCAGAAATACTTCGCCTTATAAACCCTTTTTATAGCAGCTCCTTAACTTGCTTGCTAAGCTCCTTTCTTTCCCTTGGAGCCATATGCCTAACGGGTAAAGCAAAGCGTTTTGCGTTATCAACTAGATATATGCGGAAGTCTACCTCCCGCTTCGGAGGCAAGCCCTCTACTTCCTCAAAGACATCCGAGTATTCACGGACCACTCTAACAGACTGCAAATTCTCAACAAACGCGTCAAGTGATTCTAGATAACTTAGCATAACAGAAATCATGGGATTACAAGAAATTTCGAGAGTGTTGCCCAAGCGAGTCATAAGCCTAACCTCTCTCTTTTCACAATTTAGGACGACTCCATTATTGGATAACCAATCCATGCCCAAAATTAACCCATAGCCCGTGAAGCCCAAAACATAAGCATCACATCTAAACCCAACGCTAAGTATAGAAATTTCCAAATCCAAACAAATCATCGACAAATAGGCTGAGCGCCCAATTGGATTTGAAACAACTAAGGGATCCTCTACTATACTGGTGTTTAGGTGTAGTGACTCAACTAAAGCAGTAGATATAAAAGAGTGCGATGCGCCAGAATCAAAGAATGTGCGAACAGGATGATAAAAAAGATAAACTAAACTTTCAACGGAAATCGTTCTACCTCGTTCTTGCAGAGGTGGGGCCATGAGAGCCTGGACCTGCCCTTTTGCCTGCCCCGGTGCCATAAGATCCTGAATCTGCCCTCCAGAGGTAGTCCCTTCCCTCTGCCCTTTCTTTGGGCAGTCCTTAATCAGATGTACTGTCTTGCCACAGTGGAAACAACTAGTCTTCT
This sequence comes from Allium sativum, assembly GCA_030737875.1. Classification (NCBI taxonomy): domain Eukaryota; kingdom Viridiplantae; phylum Streptophyta; class Magnoliopsida; order Asparagales; family Amaryllidaceae; genus Allium; species Allium sativum. The sequence goes on along the minus strand of CM060922.1, from coordinate 267,177,291 downwards.
TATTCTTCCTACAGTCTTTGCTCAGATGGCCTAGTGTCCCATAGTTAAAGCATCTTTTCTTTCCCTTGCCATTGTTGTCTTTACCACTCTTCTTGTTCTGCTGTTGTGGTTTCTTTTGATCCCCTTTCTTTTCAGGTGCCTTATTAGCATTGGCGCCTTTCTCCTCTTCATGCATAAGCGCCATGTCAACTAGTCTCTCAAAGGTGGCCCCCATAGGGATGCGGGTCATAACTAACCCATGTAGCGGCTCGTTCAAACCCTTAACAAATCTCAGGGCCTTCTTTTCGGGTGTATTCACCAAGTCCAAGCCAAATCTCGCCAATTGATTGAACTTGTTGACGTACTCTTTCACCGATAGATTTCCCTGCCTCAATGCCAAAAAACTTTCCATGTATAAATTCTTTTCGGCCCGTGAGAGAAACTTCGCCTAAAATCCGGCCATGTATCAACTGGACGCTCTCCATTAGTGACCTCCCACCTAAACGAGGCCTCATCCTTCATTAACCAGGCAACTAACTGGACCTTTCTTCCATCTTCTAACTCAAAGATTCCAAACAACTCTTCCACCTCCTTTAGCCAATTTCGAGCTTCAACAAATGTCTCCGGCCCGTGAAAAGGTTTTCCGCCCATTTCCCGGAAGTCCTTGCATTTCTTTGCGAAAGTATCAACACGAGGAGGAGGAGAAGGAGGAGCATTTGCTGGGCCTGCGACATTGACCCTAGCTTCCAGATACCTTCTAAACCATCCTGGTATCGGTATCCCTTCTAGTATCTCGGGAATTCCAGACATACTGAAAATAAAAATGAAGAGATTCAAATGGAGAATTCGAAAGAAAGATATATGGCTCTTGGGGGTTATGCTTTTAAAATAAACTTTTCTCTTAAAAATACTTTCCTTAAAACATACTTTTGAAAGTATTTCTTTTTAAAATGCTTTTTGAAAAATAGTTTTTCAAAATATCTTATCTGTTCTGGTAACCTTCAGCTCTGATACCACGTGTGACACCCCACCTCCATTAAGGTCACTCACTAAGGGAATGCCTTAATTTTGGTGGAGCGTTTATTATGTATAGAACAGAAAATTAAACAAGACAGATAAATATATTGGTACTTGGAAAACAAAAACCACTTTTATTGCAGTGGAGAAATAGTTTGGTTACATCACATCAAAAACCAACTACAAAACCAAATACACTTATTATCCATCTTGACAAATAAGTTCTGAGTACATAAAATAAAAGACATAACCCCAACACCAAATAGCCATAAATAAGATAGGCTGAACTTTACTTCAGTGATCCAAGCAACTTCCAAAAAGAGAGAGATAAAGCTGTCCAAATCAAGCTCCACTAGTGCTAGTCCCACCCTGAGCACATAGGGGGGGAGGAAGAAAAGAGGTGGAAGCAAAGGGGTCAGACATAAAGTCTGGCGAGTGCAATAACTTTAACAATATAATCATTAAGTAACTAAGATAAGGCATAAGCTGGAAAATAAGGAAATGACTGTGAACCAATGGGCATGTCAGAGCAAACAAAGGAATAAGATGAACAAAGATAACGTTAAAGGCACACCTAATCATTATAAGATAACTACTACATTGCACCACACTAAACACCCTAAAAGTTGATCCCGCCTACAAAACTTAATAGTGATAATGGTAGTTTCGTGCACCCCTAGCCGCCTTCATAGGTGCCGTATGCCCCTATCTCCACTAGGTGTACCCACTACCCCCATTCGATCGGCTCCCTAACTCGTAGATACCCGTGCTGGCCCCATAGTGGGGTGTATCACTCCCCAAAGTGGCAACCCGATACCACCAAAAATGCACGGCTTATATCTACACGATGCAACAACGTCTTACCTACCAGCTCGGGGCCACACACGCACATGACTCCGTTGGACTTGCGTTGACACCGCTAACCCGTTTTGACCTCTTACAATCAAACCCAGTACGCGTGTCCCGTCCTCGACTTGGGTCGAGCCCACAAAGATACTTAATGGGTTACTGGTTTGAAAAGGGCCCCCATGTATGACACAAGCTTTCCTCCTATGCTTGGTCCCCTCTAAGGTTTTCCCCACTTAACCCCATTCTTATTCATGTCTTCTTACATGTTTCAATCTTGGTTAAGTGCATCTAATCGTATTTCTCATGCCACCCAAGGCACCCACTTAACCCCCCATGTCCCACCACATGTTTATCTGGTTAAGTGTTTCTTAGTTCATTAACACCGTAACCTTGTAAAGACCTCCCACATTAGACTGGAATTTGTGGATGCTGGATTTGCCGGGCGGGTCCGGGCAGTCTTACACCGCAAACAAGCCTAACCTCGTGTCTTTACAACTATTACGCATGTAATTCATGCTTTTGACCTCTCACATTAGACTGGCATTTGTGGCTGCTGGATCTGCCGGGCGGGTCCTGGCAGTCTTACACCACAAAAGAGTCTAACCTCGTGTCTTAGGCAGTTTATTATTACACATCTTTATTTAACCCCAAATTGGATAAATATCCCTATTCAAATTTGCAAATAAATTCCAAATATACTTATGTCCATAATTGTCACCTAAATTATGTCCATAAATACCAATTTTTCCAATTAATGTCTTAAATTAATTATATGCCTTTTTAAGGCCATTTATGCCAACTCTAAATATGTGAATATTCAATATTACCCTCATCGTCCCCACTTTGTTTGTTCGCTTATCATGACATATATATATATATATATATATATATATATATTAGACTAGCAATTAGTCTAATGATGTAAAAGGGAAGAAATATCGCAAATTTGTATAACACACAAATTGGATCTAACTTACAAATAAGGATTACAACATAAACTTGGTATTGTCATGAATCTAAACATAAGCCTAAAGGTGTGAACTTGCATATATGAATATAGTTTTCACCCAAAACTTGCATATACGAATATAGTTTTCACCCAAAATTTGCATAAGCCATAGTCACAAACTTGCATAAAATTATGTATGTCATAGATCTAAATCTAAAGGGGTAAACTTGCATATATGTGAATCCAATTTCTACCTAAACTTGCATATAGTCACTTTGTTTGATTCATATGTAAACTTGTATACAATTCATATAGAAACTAGCATATAATCTACACCCAAACTTGCATATACAATGATGTCCAACATGAATCAGGTTGAACATAGATGATTGGGTATATACAAAGGGATTCACAACAAAAACTATCATTATGTACAACTAGCATACATTCACAAAATATTGCATTTTTCCCAATGTTTTACAAACATAACCATATAACCCAAATTATAACTCAACCTAATTAACTTGTTAATTATCTTATTAAAGAAATCGAACTCACAACTCAAAGAAGGTCTTGAGTTCTGGGATCCGAGTTCTGAAATTGATTTAGCTCGCCTTTGAAGTAGACAAATTTGTTGTTGTAGTTGTTATAGACTTGAGTTGAATTGAGTTGATTAGCTTTACTTCCTCTAGTTGATGACGGCTATTCTAGGTTACAAGGTGATAACATGACGACTATGGTTCTAATTTTGATTAGGTTTTAGGGTTTGAGTCTACATGTGTTTATATAGAATTTAGGATTAATTTAGGCTATCCGATCAACCTAGAATCAATCAAGACCATCCAGTCAAGATAGGGTGACACCTCAGCCCTAATGACTCAGCACTGAGTCCCAAAATCGTCATCTTTTAGATCTGTCGGGGGGGGGGGGGGCAGGTCGACCCCAAGGTCAACCCCCAGGTCGACCTGTAGGGGGAGGTCGACAATAGGGTCGACCTGGGTCCTGGGCGGGAATTTTCCCGCCCAACCCGCTTCTGACTTCTGATTTGAATTTTGAATCTGTTTTCGAGCTGTTTGAATTTATTTGAATTTTCTGGAAACTTCCGACAACCATAACTTCTTCGTACGAAGTCCAATTTACGCAAACTCGGACTTTATCTCAACCAGAATTCCGAGACGAACACAATGGCGTAACTCATTTCCCTTAATTCTCACATTTTAAATTAAGTATTGTTTAATTCGTTAGCTTATGTTGACAGAAAACACGGGGTGTTACACAACTAATCTCTAAAAACCCTATTCATTAGACCCACGAAATACGCTGGCGCATTAGTCAATCCGAATGGCATCACCAACCATTGGAAGAGTCCAAATGGTGTCCTAAAAGTAGTCTTTGGTATATTATCCTTAGCCACCCTCAATTGGTGAAATCCCGTTGCCAAATCCATATGAGAAAACACTTTGGCTTCGTGAAGCTGATTGAACAAGTCATCAATCCTTGGCAACGGATACTTGTTCTTTTTGGTCACCTTATTCAGCTCACGATAGTCCACAAACAATCTTAAAGAGCCATTTGCCTTAGTTGCAAAAACCACTGGTGCACCCCATTCGGAAGTACTTCTCCGAATGAACCCTTTTCCCAAAAGGTCACGAACTTGCACCTCTAACTCTCGGTGTTCCTTAGGTGCCATTCGCCTAAGAGGCATAACGATTGCTCTAGCACCTTCGACCAAATCGATCCTAAACTTGATCTCACGATGCAGCGACAACCCTTTGACTTCATCAAAGACATCTTCATACTCATTAGCGATTAACACAGATAACAAGTCTTCTTGTGGAATCACAAGCGAATATAGATAGCTAACGAAGAAACTCTCTTCGCGGTTACACCGTACCAACACCTTTCTTCCTTCCACATCCCCGACTCTCACCTCTAACTTCTCGTAATTCACCCTTGCCACATACCTTTTGAGCCAATCCATGCCCAAGATGATCCCTAACCCAGCGAAGTTAATAACAAAGCAATCACACACAAAAGAGCAACCATGACTTGACAACACTAGACCATGGCACAACATGCACAAACTGGACGAACCCCCAATTGGATTAGTAATCGTCAATGGTCTATCACAAATCTTGGTTTCCAAACCCAAGCGACACACAAGCTTACTGCAAATGAATGAAAGTGATGTCCAGTATCAAAAAGTACGCAAACTGAAATACCATTAACATAAAGAGTACCTTGCACCATGATACCCTTTCCCTTATCCTCAACAGTAGGAGCTCTTAAAGAAGACAGCACTGCTACCAAAGAATAAGCCTTAATCATTTGCTTCCCTTAAGCTAATTCCAGACAATCCTTCTTCTTATGCCCAGGCTTTCCACACTTGAAGCATCTCTTTTCAGCTTTGGGATTTTTACAATCCTTGGAATAATGGCCCTTCTGCCAGCAGTTATAGCAAGTCACTTCGCTTTTCTGCTTCTTCTGACCATCCTTTACTTTCTTTTTCTACTTCTTCCTTTTCTTATTATCACCACCTTGTTGTGGTTTCTGTACTTCCTTGGCTGCAGTGATAACATTAGGCTCTTTAGGAAACAAGCTCTCATGACGAACAACTTTTTCCATGAGCTTATTAATTGAATCATCAAGATTCTCCAACAATGGCTTTCCAATATAAGCATCCAAACCCATGACAAACTTCTCGTTCTTCTGATAAGGTGTATCGATGTATGAACGAGTATATCTGGACAAGGCTTCGAAATCAGAAATGTAGTCAAGAACTGATCTGTCGTTTTGCTTCAACTCAACAAACTTCTTGAAGAGAAAGGATTTCAGAGTAGTGGAGGTAAACATTGCTTCGAACTTAGCTTGGAATTGCTCCTATGAAATCTCCTCTTTTGGAGTCTCAAGCATAACCAAATTCCACCATTCCATGGCCCTACTGTAACACCCCGAATTTTTAAATGACATTAAAGAGAATAAATTAAATAATAATTAATTTAATGTTTAGAATTAGAGGAAACAGACTGCACCATTGTGTCTGTCTTGAAATTCTGGTCAAGATAGACATTTGGTTTGCGTAAAACGGACACCGTATGAAGAAGTTATGAGAGTTTTAAGTTTGTATACACATAGAAATATTTTATATATACGCATGAGTAGAGGTGAGTTAGAGATGATTCCTAATCCTATCTAGAGGATTCAAATTCAAAAATTCCTTTGAGCGGCAAAATTCCCGCTCTAGGGGGTCGACCCCTCTAGAGGGGTGTCGACCTAGGGGTCGACCCACCCACAGGGTGTCGACGCCCCTAGGGCTGAGGTGGCACTCGGTTTCAGGTGGTCGGGCAGCTATATATATGTGTCATATTTCTCATATTCTCTTCATTGGGAGTCATGGAGGCCATATGCTGCTGGAGTGCGAACTGAACCGTTTCTACAACAACATACTCTTCAAATCCAATTCAGAAATTCTAGATCCGTTCTTCCTAAATTCTCTAAACATAACACTGTGAGTTTCTAAATTACTTTTAGGTTTAGATAAATAAAAGTATGCCTTGATAGACTATGAATTGGGTATGTTGTAAAGTATGATTCTGTGTTAATATGAAATTCTATCCTATGTCATGACAGATCTAATTTCCTAAATCGAATATAGTTGTGGTGATTCGATTATGATGTTTATATGGATTTTGACTTGTAACCATGTTATGACGGATGTACATCTATTAATTTGGATAATTGTGACATTACTTGGATCTAGACCTTTATGTTAATCACCTTTCACCTGTCATATTGTGATACACTGATATATGTTGGAAACTTGACATGTGAATCTACCTTTTGATCTAAACATGTTGCTATGTCACCCTAACTATGCTAGATCTAGATAATTGGACACCTAATGTTAAATCTTGATCTCATTATGCTTGCTTAAACATCATAGTGATTGCCACAAGTTACTAGTCTAATGTCCACTTTATTATGATGTTAATTACATGTCCATTTACTTTGTTATTATGCCAGTTTATGTTCATGTTTATGCCAAGACATGTTGAAACTATCACCCTTGTCATATTCCCTTTTATTATGACCGCTAGGCTACTTTATAGCCTAGATGCCTCCAAAATACGTACGAATACATTAGAGAGAAAACGGAGAAAAATGGATTATAATTGGCATGATTTATGTAATGTTTAATAGGAAATGGGACATGTAATTCAAATGGGGAAAACATATAAATAGTTACTTATAATGACATAGGTAGATTTGGATTAATTTGGAATGTTTAGTAATTTACAATTAGGAATTGTAAATTGTACTTATGACACAAGGTTAGGTAACATTAGTGGTAGATGACTGCCCGGACCCGACAGACATATCCAGCAGCCACTAATGTTGAACCTAATGTGGGAGGTCTATGTTGTATATGACGTAGTTATATACACAATTATATGATTTTTGTTTGATGACAACAAACAATTATATATATTATAAATGTGTTTGTTACTATACTGTTCTATATATACATCACAGACATGAATATAATATTTATATTTAAATAGAATACGATTGTACAGACACTCATATATTCATACAGTATTGTATTTAAATATAATATTATATTTAAAACGCTCAAACAACCACTATTTAAATATTCACTTCATATTGTACTTGTATATAAACAGAATATGATAGAAAAATTTGTTTGACTACAATAAAATAATATTTTATTTCAATCAAATTTGTTTATTACAAACATCAGTACAATTCATTTATATAAACAGCTCCTCACTACATCGCTCATCACTCTATACAATTCATATATACAATTTCATTTACACAGATTCGTATACATTTACATAGACACACTGACACTCTTCTTATTTTCAGTCTTCTGTCTTCACGGTCCTTTGTCAGTCCAGTCTTCATACCTGTCATATGAAACAAACACACAGTACACTGCAATAGAAATAATACTGAACACATGCGAATATAATTTTGAAAATTTATTTGCCTCAGAATTTCGGTGTGTTTCTCATCATTTTTCTGACTCGATCTGATTTATCTGAGTCAGTCTAGACAACTTGTGATATTCACAGTGATACACTTTAAAAAACACAAGGCAGACAACATATATATATATCAATGCAGGGACAGGAAATCTCTTCTGATGGCTGCATATACACACGTGCGCACTGCATCGCCAATCAGCGAGCAACTGAGGAGTAGCCACATGGACCGTCTCCACTCAGTGCATACATGAAAATAACTCAATGCAAAGTCAACATAGCTTAAACATGGTCGAGCCAGCAATAAAGAAGTAAAACAGCAAAGTGATAAGCATGCAGTCGATCACAACCAAGAACAACAAAACGTGGATGTGTTCAGGATGAAACAACAGCATTTTTTATGATAGGTGAAGCATGCAAGCATATAACATGTACATGTAAGATCAGTGCAAGATGCAAGTGCTCACAGCAGGTTCATAATTGAGAAATGATCACAGTCAACTCATGTCAGGTGCAAACGCATGTACTAAAACATGTTGGCAAACATACGAGATCAGATCATTCAAAAGTAGGTGGACAAACGTGGCAGATCATTTCCAGATCAAGTGCAAACATAGCAGATCAGTTCAAAAATGAATGAGAGCAAACAACATGGGAAAACCAGCTACATGGAGACTTGCATGGGGGGGTGGGGTGTGTACACACTCAACATGATTGAAGCAAGCCAAAAAGAAGTGACCAAATTGTTTCAGCATTGACTCATGTATACATACAGTGGCAACAGTTTAACACAAGTGTGTGCACAAATTCAGGTTCACAGCTACAACAAGGGTACATAATAGTGTCAAGGCAGTTCAAAAGTCCACACAGCAATCATGGCTCAAGCTCAATGGCAAGTGCTTAAATGAAGAATTCTGTTTTCAAATCAATGGCAACATTTCCAGAATTACAGCAAATATCAGTGAATAAAATGTGGAAATTTGATTTCCAGTTTTAAAGCATTATATCATATATGAAAAAGTTTTTGGCATGTAATCAACTCGGGATCTATATGAAATAAGGAATTCCAAGGTGTATAATCATTCAAAGAATCCAAACTTGGCAAGAATACAATTTTCCAGCAATTTATTTCCAGATATGCCACAATGTTTTTGGAATAACTTCATGTCGTGATAATCAAGTGTTCAAGGCAGCAAATTTATACACGCAGGAGAAAATCGTAAGGGACAAAATCACAAAAGGCCACAATCAAGTCCAGAATTCATCGAGCCAAACAAGGCAACATATTTCATCAACTAAAGCCGATTTTATCATTCAAAAAGGGAAAACTGCAAGAAATCAGACCGAATCATCTATGAAATCAGAGGGTGCAAGGGTTTTCTTTATCCCAATATAAATACGCATTATCATCACTGGCAAATCCATCGAAAACCCACAAAATCAATTCAAGCATTTCAAAGCAACAAATTTCAGAAAACTTTAGTTTAGATCGAGCCAGAGAGCAATCCCAAATCGGACTAGCAAAGCCATCGAAGAATCAAGCATCAGAGTTTTATTTCACCAACATCAGAGAATTCGATTTGGGATTAAAGAGAGAAACCCTAAAAAAATTCCGGAAGCCGCCACCATGATTTTAGGAAATGATCGGGACATAGCTTGTAAAGGGAATGGGTCGGCCAACATTATTAAAAGGGCTTAGTCTTTGTTTAATTTGCTAGAGGGAATTTTTATAGTCCTTTTTTAAATTAGGGTTTTGATTTAATTTTTGTATTGTTTTTTAATCTGTGTCGTAAAACAATTTGGAACAGTTCTAGAGTCTGTAAAATCTAGGGGGAATCAGTTAGGGATTAACTGACAGCATACTGGTGTCTGTAAAACTAGGGGAAAATCTGGTCTAGTGGATATAGACCTGTGACGGCCGGGAATTTCGCTCGATCCGAATCAGTCGTTAAACCAATCTAGACCGTTCGAAACCCCTGATCGTTTTGAGAACATGAAAAATTTAAACGTAGACGGAAGAACATTTCATTTTTATTACAACAATTCCATCAGATACAAGAATATACAGATTATAAATGAATAAATTACATTCGATAAATATCAGAGATTACAATAAATTACATAGCAGCGGAAAATAATACAAAGCACAACTGAAGGTGATATACGGATACAGAGCTTTCCGGATATCATTCCAGCTGTAAACCAGGATCCTGTGAATATAAATCTGCAAAACCAAAACTACTAGCTGCCCGTGCGGAAAATAGGGGCACCCAGAGTTTAGGTTGAAACAATAAACTCCAGGTCAGTCATGTGACTGGTGTGAGAACTGAAACAGTTATTTAAAATTTTACTTTAAAAGAGAGTGATTCAAGGGACCACGCCGTATAACACGGAACGGGTTTCCTCCCAAGAATACCAGTGCATAGAATAAACAGCGCAATGCTTTTTCGAAAAATGAAGCTATTATAAGACCCAGGTCCCATCACACAATGCAATGCAAGCCGGAGGATAGGGTTTTCCCTTATAATAGCCAAACATGCTTGGTACGTTTAAAACAAATCATTTGATACTATAATAAGTGTATAGTGTCAAAACAATTTCAATCATAAATATAAATCATAGACGGCATAAGTGCCCCATACCACTATGTCGCCATACTAGGCTCTACAAATAAAGCCGAAATACACGTATTGGAAATTGGATTTCCGTCATGAGTCGAGGCAAGGGGCAAGCTCCTCTCCGCGTTCGAGACAATCTAGCAAATGTCTCAGGACTACACACTCTGGGCAATCCTGGATCTTCAGGGCCGGTCCTCACTTACGTTAGAGGATTATTATTCCTGAACACACGTTTCCCGGTCCTTACAGACCTAAAATCGAGGCGCCTCATCCAACAACCACATAGGTGAAAAGTATATAAATGTCAGGGCTGGTAAGTCACTGACACCACCAAAGCTAGAAAGAAATGTCGTGCTCTCCCTGCAGTCCTTATCCCGTTTTTGACTCATACCGAGGTGTGAGGCTCGCGAATTCACGTTATACACAAAGCTGCCACGTAGGCCGTGCTTTGATCATCAACCACAAGACTTTGCTTTTCGAAAGAAGCCTTGATCCATGCAACTCAGCATGCCACACAGGCAGTTCATGCCATGCGATTGATATCTATCGATATATAACCTCTAAGCTCGTACGTCTCAGAGAAGGGCGTTAAGCAAGAGAATAAATTCTCCGCCGCCAAACATATATATATTTAACAGAAATCAATCAACACAGAATAAAATCCAATGTCAGACACACAATCCATTTACAAGTTCGCTCTGGGTCTGAACGAAACCGGAGGCACTTTCCTCGCATATCCATCGATCTCCAAGTACGTCCGGACGACCACCAACTGATTCCCTCATCTTGGGTGTACAGCCCAATCAAGATCATCAGTAATCACCCAAACGATGTGAAGACTTCCAGTCTTCAACCACCGTCTTCATCTTCGACATATCGTCGAATCGGTTATTCAGAATGGGTATAAACCCGGCCTTTCTGAACAACCTGCGTATATGTAAAACAAATGTTACACAAACACAACATATGCCTCATTCCGATTCATATTCTCAGGGAAAGGTTCCCATTAATTTTATCCAAGATAAATTCTTTAAATTTATTCTTTGATCTTCCTTTGGATGTCGTTTCAAACCAAATTATGGTTTTCTAAACTAGTCGAGATTAGCGAACCACACCGAAGTAATTATTTATTTTATTTCCCAATCCCAACCTATTCATCCCATGAAGCAAAACTGGTAATACTCCACATCTAACACCACAGTGTTATCGGTAAAATTAATTACCATTTCACGTTTAAATCTAATTAAAGATTTAACTATCGCTTTGGAGTAAAACTGGTGATACTCCATTCTCGCTTATTTTTAACTTTGATAATTTAGATTATCAATTCATATTTCAATCTAATTGCAGATTCATTAAAACTTCTTTTTCTGTGTTAAAGAACTAGTGTCATTTAAAACACAGTTCACGATAAACCCAAATCACATTCTATTTATTATCGGGTTAAAGAACTAGTGTTATTTAAAACATAGTTCACGATAAACCCATGAATCAATTCTATTTGAAATCCGTTTCAAATCCAATTTATTTATTTGAAAATAAACGGGTTTAATTTTAGTTCAAAACTAGTTCATTTCGATAAAAATCTATTTTATCTTTTCAAATATGGAGTTTTTCATCCCAATTTTTCCCAAATCATTTCTTATGATTTTACACAAATTATTGATATTTTTAATAATTTTATCAAGGCCTGTACAGTCGATTTCCATCAACGGCCATCGAACTGCACTTACAGCGACCTTTTCCAAATTTGATTTGGACGTATCTCCAAATCCAACCGTTAGATTTCAAATTTCTAATATTCGTTAGAAAGCTCTTTTCGATACGAACCCAATGGTTCCGGAATGTCCGTTTGAAATAAATGGTCGAAATTCACGAACTGCCGCGGCGCGTTCTATTCAGGCCATTATATTATATATATAATATATATTTCGTCGATTACTATTTAAAACGAATTTTATAAATAGTTTTGAATTCGTTTCAAAAACAATTTCAACATCCATTTCAATTCAAATCAAAATTGAATTCTTCCTTATAAATTCGTTTTAAAATTCATTTCTATTCAATTCAAATTTCAATTCAATTTGAATTCATTTCAATTCGTTTTCAATTCAATTCGAATTCGTTTTCAATTCAATTCAAATTGGTTTTCAATTCAATTCGAATTGGTTTTCTATTCGATTCAATTCAAATTGGTTTTCTATTCGATTCAATTCAAATTGGTTTTCTATTCGATTTAATTCAAATTCAATTCATTTTCTATTCAATTCGAATTCAATTCATTTTCTATTCCATTTATAAAAACGAATATAATCGATATAAATATCGTTCGCGTCAAAATAGCGCATCTCTAATCAATACGGCTTTATATATTTCAATAATTCCGTTATTCTATTCAACAAATGAATCTATATTTCTTTCAATACATGACTCTATATTTTTGTCAACACACGACTAATCTCAACGAATGAGTACTGTCCACATGTGACTATTTTTGTTATTAAAATATTTCGTTCAACACATGACTAATCTCAATGGATGAGTACTGTCCACATGAACCTTTATTTTATAAGGATAAAGATGTAAATTTTATTATCAAAATATTTCGTTCAACACATGACTAATCTCAACGGATGAGTACTGTCAACACATGAGCCTTTATTTTATAATATTCTTTATCTTCTAAATTGGAATGAGGCCCAATCAATTACCATATAGCGTTAACTATATGGATTCCATACAACACATGTATATAATAGAAACGATAAATAATCAACCATCATCCAAAGTGCACTACACTGTATAAGCATCAAATATAGATATCTAATGCTTATAACAGCCTGTCAATCAATCAATCGATATACAACTAATTATTGGGATTAGTGTATGTCATATATTATCCCAATACCCGTGTGGGGTTTCAAACAATCAAACATAGATTTTATTTGTGCAGTTGGGCGATGTGTAAAATTTATCAACCCAATCAATGTCCTTCAAATCAGTGTATATAAACAAATCGGCCGATTTGTTTATAGATATTTTTTTATTCACTTTCACGTTAAAAGTTATATTTTTAACAATAAAATATTTTATTTCAACACATGAATTTTTACTCAGTTCATTTATCAAATAAAATGATATCTTTATTTTTCTAATTTGTTTTAGAAAATTTCGGCGGCATAACGGCACGATACTAGAAACGGGACAAGGCCTAGCCTTATCCCCGGTCTAGTGAAGGCCCACGCCATTCACACATCAATCAAATCAACTTCATTTCACCAAATAATTCAATTCAACCCAAATAATCTAACCAACTACACAGCCAAACAAACAAGTCCATGGTCTGTGGACGATTGTGTCGGGTGCTACTAAACACCGTCTGCATCCTAGTATATATATATAACTAGAAAAAGAAATTGAAGAGTGAGAAGTTCTCACCAATAGCTATCCCAACTCCACGACACTTCATTTATAGAAATCTTCGTCGTTCTTGCCTTTTTGTCACCTTCGTTTCCCGTATTCTCTACATATGTAAAAATCGAATTTTTACTTTGCTATTCAATATATAAAAATCGAATTTTTACTTTGCTATTCAATATATAAAAATCGAATTTTTACTTCGTTATTCAGTATATAAAAATCGAATTTTTACTTCGTTATTCAGTATATAAAAATCGAATTTTTACTATGCTATTCAATATATAAAAATCGAATTTTTACTTCGTTATTCAATATATAAAAATCGAATTTTTACTATGCTATTCAATATATAAAAATCGAAAATTTACTTCGTTATTCAATATATAAAAATCGAATTTTTACTTCGTTATTCAATATATAAAAATCGAATTTTTACTATGCTATTCAATATATAAAAATCGAATTTTTACTTCGTTATTCAATATATAAAAATCGAATTTTTACTATGCTATTCAATATATAAAAATCGAATTTTTACTTTTTTAAAAATCTAATTTTTCTAATTTTAAAAATCCTATCTTTAATCACTAATCACTTATGTCAAAATCCAATTTTCATTCACCGATATCAGGCATAAAAACTGATTTTTTTATTATGCCATAATCTTGATTAAACACTAATTACTTTGAAATAAATAAACAAATAAGTAAAGTAAAAAGAATAAAATAGAAAGAGAGGACTTACAGTAAAATCGAGAGAGGGGGGGGGGGGGTCTTCGGTCAGTAGTAAGAGAAAAGGGGGGTGGGTAGCTCGCGTTGGTCGTAGGAGGAAGGAGGGGGGGTGCGGGCTGTGTTGCGAGGGCAGGGGGTGGGGGTGGGGTTCGGAGGTGGCGCGCCGCCACCTGGGGCACGGCGGTGGGCGGCGCTGCCCTAGGGGGGCGCAATGGCGGTTCTTCCGCCTCCGTCCTCCCTCCAATTTTTTTTTTTAGAAATGTCGATTGAACTGAAGAGTAAAAAGGGGGGGGGGCAGAAAAAATAAAGGGAAGAGGAGAGAGGGTTTTCTAAATTTTTAATTATTTAATTATTTAACTTTAAAAAGTTGACTTTTACGTACGACCTCTAAACGAGGCCCACCGCCTGTCGTGCATAGCTATTTACCCCCATTCCGAACACAATGGGATATATATCGTAGGCTGATTCGATTGTTACAATCAGTTTCCGTTAAAATCAACATATAACTCTATATAGTGAATTTGAACGCGCATTTCAATTTACTGGGGTCACATACCAACTCGAAAAATTCCCGAATAATATTTTCTGGCTTCGTATTGACGATACGGTCCTAACAAAACTAGTTTCGTCGAATTCTGAGATCGTTGGAAAAATGGCCATTTTCCAGTCGATTAAAATCAACTAAAACTGGTCAAACGCGTTTTCCGTTGCCACACTCACATATTGATTCGAAAAATTATGAAATTTGGAATCTAGCAATAATTTGACATCACGGACCCAACAAAAGTGGTTTCGTCGAAATCCGAGGTCGTTTGCAAAATTCCCATTTTTAAGGGCCGGAATTCCATAGCGACTATTCAGAATTTTCAACTGGACATATCTTTTGATTTCCGCTATGAAATTTCAATTTTTCGGATTCGTTGGAAAGATATTATCAATTAGATCCTAATGTTTTTGGTTTCACTAAAATCCGAATTGTTTTGCACCCGGTATGTTCAATTGAAGTTTGAAATCGAATTATCGAACTACCGCGCCATTTTCAATTCTATTTATAATTATAAATAATTATTTATATTCTAACGACAACGCATATAAATATATACGTTCGAATTCATTTCAAAATAAATTTCTCGTCGATATTATTTAAAATATTCAAAATTCGCTAAAATCGCCAAAATAAAAATTTTAAACTGGCTCAGAATTTCCGGGTTATTACAAGACCAGTCTAGGGTTTTGAGCGTAGGGTTAGTACAGGAGCAGGGAGTACGATTTTACATGGTATTGTAAGCGGATATGTTCTATCACATAGTAGAAACCTTAGGAATGCAGCAGTAGGCAGGGTTTTGCCGAAGCTGTGTATCTCTGTGTGTTATTTCCTTTCTACTTTTTATTTATGCTGCATTCTGTGATCTGTTTATTATATAATATCCCGTCAGATTTTTAACTCAGCTAAATACTGTGATAAACCCTATTCACCCCCTCCTCTTGGGTTAATCTAGATCCAACAGTCTAAGTACATGTTGATCCCTAAAAATCCATACGCACATTGAGTTACGAAATCTAAGCGAAAGCTACAGAACAGACACCATCAGGTTTGGTCATGCACAATGTTATCTGAGGCACTTAAACGACTCACGAAAGTAGGAAGCAACTGTACAGAACAAGATTCGAACATCAAATCCAAGACAAGTCAGTTGCCCAGCGCGACCGGGAATGATGGCACAATATATTATGAGTAGTACAACTCAATAAAGATAAAGATCGTATATCTTATAAAAGTCGCCCACAACAATGGAAGACGCTTGACCTAATACCAAAGTTCGGTCGTATGTATCAAGGTAGGATTTAAGGTCGCACGTACATTTGACAACCGCTCATGGATAGCAACTCCTATTGCTCGAATGTTCCTACTAGTCGAATGTCAACACTTTGGCCAGATATCATCTACCGGTCGGTCGTGCATTAGCTCTTAGAAACAGCGCACTTACATCTCAAATTGCAAGCCTTGGTGAGTCACCTCCAGACTAAAAGGATCGTCGCCTGCTCACTTAGGTTCAGACATAGCCGCATCAGGGAACTATGATCATCCGTCCGCCAGTCTCACAATCAAGAGAATCAGATAACCACTTATCGATTGCCAGATATAGCCACGCCCGAAGAACACCGATTAAAGTCACCTACTCAACTACTCAAAATGCTTGCTCCTATAGAGTCGCTCGCACATGACAACTGGATACAGCTGTCAACAGCTGGCTACAGCTAGGCGACAACATGTTATGAACGACCCATAGCATGCATATACAGACTTCAGATCATTTCCTGAAGGGAGCTCACCTATAAATACACCATGACTGCCAGCGTAAAGGGGATCGAATCTTTTCAACCACAAAGTGGTGCTAAATTCTATTCTCAGTCACTCCTCAAGCACTTGGAAGTAATGATCATCTTCTCCACTCGAAGTTCCATCACCTATTTGGCCATGACGTCAAGTACAACCTTGTAATTAAGGGAAACAAAGACATCTTCCTTCTCAATCATTCATCCATCCTTCTCCTCCTCAAACTCTACCATTCTCTCATAAAATCCTAGGATTGAAATGTATGAATGAGAGTATATTGAGTGGATATAGAGATGTATGAAAAAAAGAGTTTATGTATTTTATAATCCCCGTTATAAGAATGCAAGATATCTTCATAGTGGACGTAGGCCTAATATAAGGCTGAACCACTCTAAATCTTGTCTCTATTTTATCTTCCTCGCATTTTCATTTTCAATTGTTATCAAGTACGGCTCCATTTATTTCCCTACCATATTGGTGAAATACAATTTAGTACCTTTGGTGTTTAAGCCATTTTTTGGTGAAAACATTTTGGCGCCCACCGTGGGGCGATATTTGCTTCTTTCCTCATTAAGGTACGATGAGATTTTCTGAGAAAAACTGTGCTTGGAGTCATGGACATGCTGATAGGAGTCACTGACAAAGTCGACTGCCCCAACAATAGTAATAACACCATCACGTCGCCCACTACCCATTCCGGGGCAAGAGAGCCACCTGAAATTGAAGAAACTGTAACCAGGAAAGAATTGGAAGAAGCGATGACAGGATCAACGAGTCGAATAACTATTGCGAACAATGCAATGATGAAGAAACTTGACTCAATACTCGCTATTAAAGCCGCCACTTCAAAAGCCACGCTAAGTGCCACTTGTTCTTCGTTCGCTCAAACGAATTGCGATCTAGAGGCAGAATTCTCTGCTTCAAGCTCAAAACAGCAGAATTCCATTCAAAATGTGCTGCATCACGCTAATCTGGATTATGGAGAGAACAAAGCGCCTATGTATGACCACTTTGACGACACAATCGCGAAACAGATAGACAGTCCCACCATTAGAAGGGTGTTTCTTCCAAAAGAATGCCCAAATTCCTTGACTCCAAGTCACAAGAACACATCTAGACCAAAAATTGGTAAAGAAGTAGGCGCTCAATCCATGGATCAAAGCAGGGAGCGGAAATACATTTTAGGAATGGCGCGTGCAATTGTGGGGGAAAGTCTGAAGAAGAAGGATGATCGAAAAGAATGGGAATCCTTTCCGACTAAAATCCCACTCACTGAAAGGATTAAGAAGATTATATATCCACAAAAATTCGTACCTCCAACATTGCAGTCCTATAATGGGACAAGCGACCCTAATATATTCCTTTGTAAATATGACAGTAAATGAATGGGGCATGCGCTACCGATGAAATCAAGTGCTTATATTTCCTAACTTATCTAGAAGGGGTGTCTTACCTATGGTTCACAAAGCTGCCTCCGCGGTCTGTGGACGACTTTACTACCCTGGCTAAACTATTCAGCAAGCAATTCAAATCCCAGGCACCAGAATTCGGGATGTTATGGAGCTAAGTGAACTATAACAAAGACCAGGAGAGTCCATCAAAGCTTTTCTCACTCGCTTTGATGTGGCAGTGGCTGAAGTCGAGAATTTCGAACCCCGTCTAGTCCTAATGGCTCTGAAAGGGGGCATATGTAAAGAGACCTAATTGGGGCGGTGGATCAAGAAGAAGAAACCAAGTACACTTGAATAATTACTCAATAAAGATGAAAAATGCATAAGTATTGAAGACAAATCAAAATATGTACGGATAGAGAAGAAAGGAAATGCGCAAAGTAGAACTAATAGTCAGAAAAGGAGCAATGAAGGGAAAGATAGTCGGGCAAAAAAGAAACTACGCTTTTTCAAGAATTCCGAGTTCACTCCCCTTAATGATACCATTGGAAATATCTTCATGGCAACTAAGAACACCGAGAGATACCTGGTCTTGAAACAAAGGCAGGTCAAAGATGTCACTATGAAGTCAGGAAGATTTTGTCAATTCCATAAACAGCCAGGACACGATACTAACGACTATAGGCACTTGAAGTCGGTAATCGAGGGATTAATTAGAAAAAGCCATTTACAACAATATGTACAAGACCATGAATGTTGTTCCGGCTCTCCGCAAACAAAGGGCAAAAAGCTTTAAAGAAAAAAGGCTTAGACCAATCCGAAGCGAACGCTCACTTGAAGATTAGTAACCGGTGTCTTGATCATGGAGCTTTGAACTAGAACCCCCATTATTTTGCTTTACTACTCTGGTTTTATCTTATACTTAAATCGCTTTTCCCTGCTTTGTTATTCGCTATGTTCATGTTAAGTAATGGTTTACTTGCAAAAACTTTGTGCATCAAAAATTAATTATGTGCCTACCTGAGTAACATACTTATTAGTCCATGCTAAAAAACTATCTCTTGGAATGTAGGCATGGTAAAATCAATTGATCATATACATATGAACTGTGACAAGAAGAGTCTCAAGGCATATCTTAAACAAAGAAGCTTGGGAATCACAAACATCAGGAAAGATCAAATGGGATGAATAGACACATCGCCTCAAGAGAACAAGCTATTCTAAGACAAACAACTAGTCAAAAGGCTGCACCTCTCATTATGAAATATGCCGAATTCCTAGGAAACATCCATTCAAGGGATTGGCGTCAGGCTTCGGTGGAGATGTAAGAATATTACCAAATCTGTCCCACGGATAAAATTGCTAGCCCCAAAGAGGCGCCTTGTCAGGTGCAGGACACAAACTCCTTAAAACTGAAATCAAATTCAGTAGCAAGGATTAATGTCCGCATCCTAGGGGCAATGCAATAAAAAAAATCTAGGCTGGAAAACACCAGTCCTAGTATCAGAAGGACCCACAAACATGCTGGAAAGACTAGTGCAATCAGAAATCCTAGCCGCAAGGGGGTAACAGAAATCCTAGCCGCAAGGGGGTAACAGAAATCCTAACCAAAAGGGGGTATCCATTCTATGATCTTTTTGAATAACTAAAATAATCTTATCAAACAGGGCCTAGAATGGATCGAAAATTTGTAACCCAAGACCTCCCCAGGAGGCACGTATTCAAAACCAGTCTCCGAAGGGCTTGGTCCACCAGGTCAGTCAGGGGCGGGGTTGAATACAACTTAATAAAAGATAACAAACACATTTATAATAATACAGACGTGTAATAACCTAGGATAAATAACAATTTCAGGGCTTGAATAAATCGTCAAGACCACACACAAAAAAATCGGGTGTAACCATATGATTAACGGAGCGCTCGACCAAACATATAAATCAAAATAAAGGTGCAGCGTGCGACAGACTAATGCAAAGATAGCTGGAATACATAACAAAAACCACAGCACATTAAGGTCCAAAGTAGGCCATAAAAGTTGCTAACATAAACGTACAATAATAATCGAGGCTGGCTCCCGCATACACAAGCCAAACTAGAAGTATCACCCTAAATTAAAACCAAAATAACAAAAGGTAGCACACCAGCAAGACACAACATTCAAATGAGGTAAGCAATGATCTTCTCCCTGGATTCAGGAGCCTTGACGAGCTCGAGCCTGTCTTTCTCCAAAGCATGAAGTCGTTCGACATTTTCTTTATTTGCCTTCTGAAGATCTTCAACAAGAGAATGCCAAGCACCTAATTGCTTTACAATTTAATCCCTGACATTTATGATAAGGTCTTCAACCAGATTCGGACGTGCCTCCAACTGATTGAACTCAGCCAATATGAAATCCTTCATAGCATCCATTTTGCCTGCAATAATTCAACTATTAAATGGATCTATATACACATCATAGCGCGTGCTAGCTGGGCACCAACCCTCAAATTGCTCAGCAAGTTCAGGATGGCAAGGATTAGGAACACAAAGAGGTCTCTGGACAGTTGCGGGGTTTGGAGTGATAGACGAAGAAGCCACGGGTGGACGACCACGAGCAATCTGAACATCTGGGACAGGGAGTTCATTCAATGAATGATGGCCTTGAATCTCAGTTGCATCCAGGTTCTTTTTACCTTGAAGGCTCTTTTTGCTACCAGCTTTTCCCTCTTCCTAAGTCTCCTAAACATGAAGAATTCCATCCTTGGGCGACCTATTTCAAAGGAAAATCAATATGGGCTCAAATAACAGCCATAAATGATTGAGAATAGCTCGACCAAACTCAGACATGAACAGAAAAAATTTATCCACAGAATCCTGGGGCATTCCCTCGAACAACTTATAAGCAATACCAATACCAATACCAAGATGTCAAAGAGAGCCACCAGCGGTTCAGACTCTTCAAGATAATTACAGAAACAGTATCTTTGCTAGACAAAACATAGCTATTGCCAAAATCCCAAATTCATAGTTAATCCAATCAGACCACACTTAGAACACCCTGGCCTGGAAATATATAAGTACTCAAGCAAAATGAGGCAAAATAAAGGGAAAAATCACCTAAAAAGATCATGATGCTTCGGATCCAAAAGGAAGTTTCTCGAGGTAAACAGGTGCTACTACAATTACTAAGCAAGATAATAGGAAAAGGAAGCCGAAACCTTTTAAAGAAAAGTCAAGGAAAGAATAATAGACATGGATTACCTGGTAAAACCATTGGGGAAGCACAACTACAGTCGAAAGAATATCTCGAAGAAAAGAGGTAAAATAAAGAAGGTTAAAGTTAAATAAGAGGGAAGATTAAAAGGCGAACATCCAAAGAATTATCTCCACGTCAGCTTAATGCTCCCATCAAGTTCTAGCCGGCGTCCCACAATTCGACCATTCGCACAATGATGAGAAGACACGTCAGACTTCTCGCTCACAGAAAGGGAAGATATCGATCCACGACAACGGAACAATCTTAAGTTTCACACGAACAATCATTTGATGAGTCAGATTAGCCCTACCAAACAATGTTGCGATCAATCATGTCGAAGCCAGTAATTCTTCGCTAAAAATTACAAACTACGAGGGGCAAATATAGATCCCTAAAAATCCATGCGCACATTGAGTTATGAAATCTAAGCGAAAGCTACAGAACAGACACAATCAGGGTCGGTCGTGCACAATGTTATCTGAGGCACTTAAACGACTTATGAAAGATAGGAAGCAACCATGCAGAACAAGATTCGAACATCAAATCCAAGACAAGTCAGTTGCCCAGCGCGACCGGGAATGATGGCACAATATATTATGAGTAGTACAACTTAATAAATATAAAGATCGTATATCTTAAAAAATTCGCCCATAACAATGGAAGATGATAGACCTAATACCAAAGTTCGGTCGTACGTACCAAGGCAGGATTCAAGGTCGCACATACATTTGACAATCGCTCATGTATTGCAACTCCTATCGCTCGAATGTTCCTACTAGTCAAATGCCAACACTTTGTCCAGATATCATCTACAGGTCGGTCGTGCTTCAGCTCTTAGAAAGAGCGCACTTACATCTTAAATCGCAAGCCTTGGTCAGTCACCTCCAGACTAAAAGGATCGTCACCTGCTCACTCAGGTTCAGACATATCCGCATCAGGGAACTATGATCGTCCGCCTTCTCGTCTCACAATCAAGAGAATCAGATAACCACTCATCGATTGCCAGATATAGCCATGCCCGAAGAACACCAATTAAAGTCACCAACTCAACTACTCAAAATGCTCGCTCCTATAGAGTCGCTCGCACATGAAAACTGGATACAGCCGTCAACAGCTGGCTACAGCTAGGCGACAACATGTTATGAACGACCCATAGCATGCATATACAGACTTCAGATCATTTCCTGAAGGGAGCTCACCTATAAATACACCTTGACTGCCAGCGTAAAGGGGATCGAATCTTTTTAACCACAAAGTGCTGCTAAATTCTATTCTTAGTCACTCCTCAAGCACTTGGAAGTAATGATCATCTTCTCCACTCGAAGTTCCATCACCCATTTGGCCATGGTGTTAAGTACAACCTTGTAATTAGGGGAAACAAAGACATTTTCCTTCTCAATCATTCACCCATCCTTCTCCTCCTCAAACTCTACCATTCTCTCATAAAATCCCAGGATTGAAATGCATGAATGAGAGTATATTGAGTGGATATAGAGATGTATGAAAAAGGAGAGTTTATGTATTTTGTAATCCCCGTTATAAGAATGCAAGCTGTCTTCATAGTGGACGTATGCCTAATATAAGGCTGAACCACTCTAAATCTTGTCTCTATTTTATCTTCTTCGCATTTTCATTTTAAATTATTATCAAGTACAGCTCCATTTATTTCCCTACCATATTGGTGAAGTACAATTTTAGTACCTTTGGTGTTTAAGCCATTTTTTGGTATAAATAGTACACAAATACGAATCGGCCTAAGAAATGAGGTTATGCCCGACTGTGGAATAAGACTGCCCGGACCCGACCGACATATCCAACATCCACACGTTGTAGGCCAAATGTCAGAGGCTAGCCCATTATAACCATAATTGGACATGGTAATGAAATGTACTACTTAACCTAATTTAATATGACTATGGACTTAAGTTAGGGTTAAGTAAAATTGGATGGGTAGTGGTGGGTTAAGTAAATTAGAGGGGATGGGCAGGGGCAGAGCCCCATTGTATCTGGGGTAGGCACGTGCCTACCCCAGTAATTTCACAACACTATAATAGCATAAGGAGGTCCACGCTAGAGTACAAGTACTCTGTGAAAATGTTGTTCCAGCATAAGCAGGTCAACACACTTACGGAGTACAAGTACTTTGTGAAAATGTTGTTGGGTGATTTACTGTTTAAATATAAGAAAAAAGTTTCCATTTTCTCTCAAACCATATTCCATCCTGCCCCAATATGTGCTCTCGAACCCGACAACACTTTGTGCCCACTCCAATAATGTGGCCTGGGTACGCCACTGGGGATGGGTAATATGTATATATATAGGCCCACGTACTTAACCCAATAAGGTTATGTAACTAAAGACACCTAGTGGTATACATAACCAATAGATAATGTAATAGGGTTATGTAATTAAAGACACCTAGTGGTATACATAACCGGTAGATAATGTAATGAAGTTATGTAATTAAAGACATCCTTTTGGGTAAGCATAACTAGTATAGGGCTATGTAATTAAAGACACCTAAGGGTATACATAGTCAGTGGAAAACCTAGTGAGGAATACAAGACAAGGGGGAGAGCTTATATCATATTGTGTGGGACCCTTTTCAGTCAGTAACTTGGAGTTGGTATCAAGTAAGGACCTCCGTACTAGGCGGAGAAAGGGGCACGCTTACTGATTGATTGCAAGAGATCCAAACGAGGTGGATGGTGTGGGCGGCGCAAACCGACCGGGGACATGTGCATGCATGGGCCGGGCAGAGGGGGCTGAGACGACCATGACACCAGTAGATATGGTTGTGCACACACGGGTTGCCACTTTAGGAAGTGATATCTCCTACTATGGGGCCAGCACAGGATATCTACAAGGTAGGGAGCTGATCGATTAGGGTAGTGGTTAGGGTATACTTGGATGTATGACCTAAGCCTACAAGCTTATAGTGGAAGGGATCATTTCATTTCAGTTATACTAGTAATAATGCAGACTGATCATTAGTGAGGCACATACACCTTAACTTGCTTACCTAGTCACAACTATCATTTATGCAGTGATCTCTCTCTCTCTTATCCACTTTATATGCATATCATGTTGCTTTTAATTATCTACTGGCTAAAAGTAACTAGACTCGCTAGACTTTATGTCTGACCCTGTTGTTTCTCCTTCTTTCTTCCGTTTCCCCCCTAGGTTCTCAGGGAGGAAACACTCAGACTTAATCAGGAATCAGATATCATCTTGCTAGGAGCTACTTCTGAAGTATGGCTCAAGTCCTTGTCTCTACTATGGCTTAACTCTTTTTATTGTGGAAATGATGCTTTTTATTTACTTATGTACTCTGATGGTGCAAGATAGAAGTATTTTTATTGTAATGATTTTTATGACTTATGAAATTGTGGACCATCGTATTATGACTTATGTTTGAAATAAAAGTTTAAATTTTCCGCTGCTGCCTTATTTATATTTGTCTTGTAATTATTCTGTGTTTGTTTACCTATAGTGCTTCACGAAACTTAATGCATTCCCTTAGTGAGTAACTTTAACGGACGTGGGGAGTTTCATTTGGTATTAGAAATGAAGGTTACCAGATTAGATAAAAGTTTTTGAGAATTATTTTCAAAAAGGTTTTAAAAGGAAAGCATTTTCAAAAAGAAAAGTCTATTTTGAAAAACATTCCCCAAAAAGCCATATGTAGTATCCTTCGGTCCTTTATCTGATTGGGAGGTTCTTAACAATCAAACAAGGAAATTTGATGGTGAAGTAGTATGTGAACAAGTTCAACCAGTTGGTAGACACACCGCACAAAAGGTCTTTGCGGTTTGCTAAGGGGCTGAATGAGCCTCTACATGGTTTAGCTATGTCCCATCTTCCAATGGGGGCCAGCTTTGAAAAGCTTGTTGATATGGACGTAATGCATGAGGAGGACAAGGGAGAAAAGAAGGAAACAAAAACTGAGGGGACATCGCAGAATAAGAAGGTATGGCCCAAGAAGGGGCAGCAACAACAGAAGAAATGGGGAAAAGATGATAAAGGCAAGGATAAGAGAAAATGTCACAATTTTGGAAATTAGGGCCACATGGTCAAAGATTGTAAGAGAAGGAAGGCCAGTTGCTTTAATTGTGGAGAGGTCGGACACTTCTCTAAAGAGTGCCTAAAGAAAAAGGGATCGCAGGGACAAGGGCAAAGAACAGGGACTTCTGGAGGGCAGGTGCATGCTCTCGCAATCAGTGCTCCTGAAAGTGGTAGAAAAATTTCCATAGAAAGTTTATTTTCTCTTTCAAACTATCCAGTTAGAACACTTTTTGATTCTCGTGCTTCACACTCGTTTATATCTTGTTCTGTGGTTGAATTTCTGCATTTAATTACAGTATGGTAGTAGATCCCGTAGTTGTTTCAAACCCCATTGATGGTTCGGCTCATTTACCAATGATTTGTTGGGGTTTGAAAATATATATGTTAGGCATCGAGTTTGAATGCGACACGTATGTGCTCGAGTTTATGGGCTATGGGTTGATTCTAGAAATGGATTGGCTTACCACGTATGGGGACATTATGGATTGTGAGAGGAGGGTTGTTAGACTCCCAACTTGTCATGGGAAGACCCTCGAAGTTTCTTGTGACCCCCAAGGGTCTGTTATGCTTAGCTTCCTAGAGTCTCTAGATGCATCCATAAATGGTTTGCAATTTGTTCCGGTGGTTCGAGAATCCTAATGTTTTTGATGAGGTAAGAGGTTTACCTCCAAGGCGTGAGATCGACTTCCACATATATCTGGTGGACAATGCAAAGCCAGTTGCATTACCAGTGCGCCACATAGCTCCAAGAGAAAGGAGGGAGCTGAGTAAGCAAGTAGGGGAGCTACTTGAAAAAGGGTTTATAAGACGAAGCATATCTAAGTGGGGCGCTTCAGTAGTATTCGCAACTAAAGCGGATGGTTCGCTTCGTTTATGTGTTGACTATAGAGAGTTAAATAAGCTCACCAAGAAGAATAGGCACCCGCTTCCGAGGATTGATGATTTATTTGATCAGCTTGTTGGTGCCTCGGTATTTTCTTAGTTGGACTTGGCTAACGGGTTCCATCAGTTGAGGGTGGCTGAGGACAGCATAGATAAGACTGCTTTCAAAACTCCAGACGGTTTCTTTGAATGGCTAGTTATGCCTTTTGGGTTGACAAATACACCCGCATATTTTGTTGATTTGATGAGTAGGGTGTTTCAGGAGTTCTTAAACAAATTCATCGTAGTCTTCGTTAATGATATTTTGATCTTCTCTAAGAGTGAAGAAGAGCATGCCCAGCATTTGGGAGAATTTCTAAAAACTCTCCGTGACCATCAGCTAAAAGCAAAGTTCTCCAAATGCCATTTTTGGAGAAAAGAGGTGAAATTTTAGGGGCATGTAGTCTCTAAAGAAGGGATAACTATAGATCCTGCCAAAGTGGTTGCAGTACAAGATTGGCAGTTCCTAAAAATGCAACCGAGGTGAGAGGCTTTCTTGGGTTGGAAGGTTATTATAGGAAGTTCATTAAGGACTATGCGAAGATATCAACCCCTTTCACCAGGCTAACAAAGAAGAATTTGACATTTTCATAGGACATAGACTGTGACGTTGCTTTCTAACGATTGAAAAGGGCTCTGACAACAGCCCCAGTCTTGACCTTGCCCAATGGGAGTAAAGTGTTTACTGTTTACACTGATGCATGCGGTACAAGGCTTGGTGCGGTTCTGATCGCAAGAAGGGAAAATAATGTGTTATGGTGGTAGACAGTTGAGAGTTCATGAGAAGAACTACCCCACACATGATCTAGAGCTAGCTGTCATAGTATTCGCGTTAAAGACGTGGCGTCATTATTTACTTGGAGAAAAGTTTAAGTTATACACCGATCCTAAATCTCTCAAGTATCTATTCTCACACAAGGATCTCAACTTAAGGCAACAACGGTGGATGGAGTTCTTAGCTTCATATGATTTTGAGATTGCTTATACCCTCGGCAAGGGTAATGTAGTGGCAGATGCACCAAGTAGGCAGAGGGTGGCCCAGAGTCCTCTGTTTATGGAAAGAAAGAACTTGGAGTTCATATCAGCTTTTGATTTTAGACCCTCCATCGAAGTTTTGCCTGATTTTTTTGCATCCTTGGAGATACGACCGACTTTTGTAGATCAGATAGGAGCTTCGCAACAAGGTGACCCACAGATTCTAGATATCATGGATAAGCTCAGAAGAGGGGAGACTTCTAGTCACCTAGGTATGCCATAAATGAAAAAGGGTGGTTGCGACGAGATGGAAGGCTTTGTGTTCCTCAAACTGGAAGCTTGATAAAGGCATTCCTAGAAGACGCCCACCATTCTAAGATGACCATTCATCTAGGCGGTGACAAGATGTACAGAGACATGAAGAGGGTTTTCTTTTCGGCTGGAATGAAGAAGGACATGGCCGAATTTGTTTCTCAATGTTTAGTTTGCCAGCAAGTCAAAGCTGAGCAAAAGAAGCCCGGTGGATTACTTCATCCGTTGGAGGTTCCGCAGTGGAAATGGGTGAGTGTCTCTATGGATTTCATAGATGGTTTGCCTAGATCGAAGAAAGTTAATACCAGTATTTGGGTGATAGTGGGCAGACTCACTAAGAACGCTCACTTTATTCCAGTTAAAATTAAAAGGACGACATCATGGTTGGATGCAATTTATGTTCGTGAGATAGTTTGTCTCCACACAGTTCCTTCCAGCATCGTGAGCGATCGTGACCCCATCATTACCAGCGAATTTTGGAGAAGCTTGCAAGAAGCATTAGGTACACAGTTGTGTTTGAACACCGCTTATCATCCTTAGACCGATAGGCAGACGGAGAGGGTGAACATAATTCTTGAAGATCTTTTAAGGTTGTGTATCCTTGACCTCGGAGGGACATGGGAAGAGCATCTTCCTTTAGTAGAGTTTGCCTATAATAACAACTATCAGGCTAGCATCGGTATGGCACCCTTCGAAGCATGCGACCTTGTAGATCGCCAACTTGTTGGTGGGAATTTACAGAAAGATTATTACTTGGACATCCAAAAAGATTGATCTTATTCGATGGCGGATGAAGACAGCTCAAGATAGGCAGAAGTCCTGTGCAGACAAGAGAAGAACTAACATCGAATTCGAAGTGGGAGACTTAGTTTTTATCAAAGTATCACCTCTGAGGAATGTGGTTCACTTCGGATCAGTAGGGAAGTTGGCACCTAGGTTTGTGGGACCATTTCCCATAACTGAGAGGATTGGCCAGATGGGCTACAGAGTAAAGCTCCTAAAAAAATTATCTGGTGTTCATGACGTTTTCCATGTCTCTCATCTACGGAAGTGCCTGCATGACACCGCGGAAGTTGTTTTTCGGAGCATGCTGGAAGAAGTCGAAGTGGAACAGGAGGCGACAGTCCGACGAGTCCCCACCCATTTTTTTGGGTCAGAGGTTAAGAAGCTGCGCAATAAGGAAATCAAGTTGCTAAAGGTTCAATGGGGAGATAACCCAGAAGATGCGACTTGGGAGGCCGAAGACAAGATTCGTGCTTCATACCCTTTTCTTTTCGAGGGTATGTTCTTAACTCCTTTCCTAAGTTTTATCAATACTTGTTTCTGTCAATAGAATATATCTTCGACCTTTATATAGGAATCCTATGGGTGTAAACATGTGTTTGAAACATGTTATGATTGAAGGATGCAAGTGGATGCAAGTGTTTGCTAGTGATTGCATGTGGATGCATATACACACACATTTGGCACTAAGATCGGCTCAATCACTTTCATATTGCATATGGATGTGTGTGCATTTTCTTTTCTTTTATGGATGAAAATGGATGAACTGGCATATGGATGTCGCATTTGGACGAATGGGTGTGCACACATATAGAACTTATATGATACAATAGGTTTATTTGAATACATATTGGATTCATGGCACTAACATACATTGCATTAAGGAGGTCAACTGAACCAGTAGACCTCCTGATCTTTGCGTTAGTGTTGGGACATATACACACACCTTTGCATATATTCATATAAGCATTAGAAATCTTTAAGGACAATGGATGCCAGTGATTGATGGATGAGTAGATGGATGATGGATGGTAGGATATGAACTCTTCTCAACTTAGAGATTTCAGGGAAGAAATCCTTTGTGTAGGGGAGAATGTAACACACCTAATTTTTAAACAACATTAAAGAGAATAAATTAAATAATAATTAATTTAATGTTCAAAATTAGAGGAAACAGACTGCACCATTGCGTCTATCTCGAAATTCTGGTCAAGACAGATATTTGGTTTGCGTAAAATGGACACCGTATGAAGAAGTTATGAGGGTTTTAAGTTTGTATACGCACAGAAATATTTTATATATACGCATGAGTCAGAGGTGAGTCAGAGATGAATCAGAATCCTATCCAGAGGATTCAAATTCAAAAAATTCCTCTGAGCGGCAAAATTCCTACTCTAGGGGGTCGACCCTCTAGAGGGGTGTCGACCCCCCTAGAGCGGTGTCGACCTAGGGGTCGACCCCCCTAAAGGGTGTCTACCTAGGGGTCGACCCACCCACAGGGGTGTCAACACCCTGGGGCTGAGGTGGCACTCAGTTTCAGGGGGTCTAACAGCTATGTATATGTGTCATATTTCTCATATTCTCTTCACTGGGAGTCATGGAGGCCATATGTTGTTGGAGTGCGAACTGAACCGTTTCTACAACAATATACTCTACAAATCCAATTCAGAAATTGTAGATATGTTCTTCCTAAATTCTCTAGACCTAACGATGTGAGTTTCTAGATTACTTTTAGGTTTAGATAAATAAAAGTATGCTTTGATAGACAATGAATTAGGTATGTTGTAAAGTATGATTCTGTGTTAATATGAAATTATATCCTATGTCATGACCACTGTTTCAAATCTCGCAAATATCGCACAAGAGATCTCCTCCGAGATCTCGTTTTGGGCTCCTTCCGAAACGAAACAACAAATATCACTCTAAATCTCCTTTCGAATATATCGCCCGAGATATTGCAATATCGAACGATATATCTACTGAGATGAAATACTGGAATATCGTCCGGGATCCTTTTTTTTTGGTTAAAATTTAAACTTGTGCTTGAACTAGAACTATAATTAAAAAACTCAAATTTAGCCATATCAATCTTTTGTTATTTTACACTTTGCATGTTAAATGACTATATTGTATGTTCGTATATGTTTTACAATGCTTATGATTTTCATATTCGTCTTTTTACATACATGTTACTTATGAAATTATGTATTTTATGGTCTATTTATGCTGATTTGTTTTAATGTTTTGGATCCTTTTAATGTTTCTTGTCTAAAAGTATTCCTGTTTTAAGCATATTACGATTTATAGTATCAACGATCTTTCGCAAAATAAAGAATAATAAAGTTATTTTGCATTTTAAGTTACCATGTTTTTGATAGCATTCAAAAAAATCATTTTGTTAAAATAACATTTTTAACATTTCATGTACCCCGAGATTGTTCCGATATAAACTTTCAGACCCGAGATGAAAATCCGAGACGAACTCCCGAGTTAGACTCATCTCGTCCGAGATCTCCCCCGATACGAGACCGATTCTATTAAATTCCCAAGACGAAACGCGACCGATATCCGAGATTTAAAATCTTGGTCATGACAGATCTAATATAATTGTGGTGATTCGATTATGATGTTTATATGGATCTTGACTTGTAACCATGTTATGACGGATGTACATCTATTAATTTGGATAATTGTGACGTCACTTGGACCTAGACCTTTATGTTAATCCCCTTTCACCTGTCATATTGTGATACATTGATATATGTTGTAAACTTGACATGTGAATCTACCTTTTGACCTAAACATGTTGCTATGTCACCCTAACTATGCTAGATCTAGGTAATTGGACACCTAATGTTAAATCTAGATCTCATTATGCTTGCTTAAACATCATAGTGATTGCCACAAGTTACCATTTTGATGTCCACTTTATTATGATGTTAATCACATGTCCATTCACTTTGTTATTATGCTAGTTTATGTTCATGTTTATGCCAAGACATGTTGAAACTATCACCCTTGTCATATTCCCTTTTATTATTATAGCTAGGCTACTTTATAGCCTAGATGCCGCCAAAATACGTACGAATACGTTAAAGAGAAAACGGGGAAAAAGGGATTATAATTGGTATAATTTATGAAATGTTTAATAGGAAATGAGACATGTAATTCAAATGGGGAAAACATAGAAATATTTACCCAAAATGACATAGGTAGACTTGGATTAATTTGGAATGTTTAGTAATTTACAATTAGGAATTGTAAATTGTACTTATGACATGGGGTTAGGTTACATTAGTAGTGGAAGACTGCCCGGAACCGACCGGCATATCCAGCAACCACTAATGTTGAACCTAATGAGGGAGGTCTAAGTACACAAATACGAATCGGGCTAAGACATGAGGTTAGGCCCAACTGTGGAATAAGACTGCCCGGACCCGACCGGCATATCCAGCATCCACACGTTGTAGGCCTAATGTGGGAAGTCTAGCCCATTATAACCATAATTGGACATGGTAATGAAATGGACTACTTAACCTAATTTAATATGACTATGGACTTAAATTAGGGTTAAGTAAAATTGGATGGGTAGTGGTGGGTTAAGTAAATTAGAGGGGATGGGTAATATGTATATATAGGCCTACATACTTAACCCAATAAGGTTATGTAATTAAAGACACCTAGTGGTATACATAACCGGTAGATAATGTAAAAGGGTTATGTAATTAAAGACACCTAGTGGTATACATAACTGGTAGATAATGTAATGAAGTTATGTAATTAAAGACACCCTTTAGGGTAAGCATAACTAGTATAGGGCTATGTAATTAAAGAAACCTAAGGATATATATATAGTCAGTGAAAAACCTAGTGGGGGATACAAGATAAGGGGGAGAGCTTGTATCATATTGTGTGGGACCCATTTCAGTCAGTAACCCGGAGTTGGTATCAAGTAAGGACCTCCATACTAGGCGGAGAAAGGGGCACGCTTACTAATTTATTGTGAGAGATCTGAACGAGGCGGATGGTGTGGACAACACAAACCAACTGGGGACATGTGCGTGCATGGGCCGGGCAGAGGGGGCTGAGACGACCGTGACACCAGTAGATATGGTTGTGCACACTATGGGTTGCCACTTTAGGAAGTGATACCTCCTACTGTGGGGCCAACACAGGATATCTACAAGGTAGGGAGCCGATCGATTAGGGTAGTGGTTAGGGTATACTTGGACGTATGACCTAAGCCTACCAACTTATAGTGGAAGGGATCATTTCATTTCAGTTATACTAGTAATAATGCAGAGTAATCATTAGTGAGGCACATACACCTTAACTTGCTTACCTTGTCACACCTGCCATTTATGTAGTGATCCCTCTCTTATCCACTTTATACCTATCATGTTGCTTTTAATTATCTACTGGCTAAAAATAACTAGACTCGCCAGACTTTATGTCTGACCTTGTTGTTTCTCTTTCTTTCTTCCGTTTCCCCCCCTAAGGTTCTCAGGGAGGAAACACTCAGGCTTAATCAGGAATCATATATCATCTTGCTTGGAGCTACTTCTGAAGTATGGCTCAAGTCCTTGTCTCTACTATGGATTAACTCTATTTATTGGGGAAATGATGCTTTTTATTTACTTATGTACTCTGATGGTGCAAGACAGAAGTATTTTTATTGTAATGGTTTTAGTGACTTATGAAATTGTGGACCACGGTATTATGACTTATGTTTGAAATAAAAGTTTAAATTTTCCGCTGCTGCCTTATTTATATCTGTCTTGTAATTTTTCTGTGCCTGTTTACCTATAGTGCTTCACGAAACTTAATGCATTCCCTTAGTGAGTGACATTAACGGACCTAGGGTGTTTTACCTACCCTGCAGTTGCCTTGATGCAAGTTTTCTCTTTATTGCATCCTCAATATCCAAGTCTCCAAAGATAAGGACACAAGAATCCATCCACCTCTGAACCTCTTCAGCTGGCTCAGTTCCCTTGAATGTTTTTCCTCCTAGAGACGTAAAATCCTTGCACTGCTTTACAAAATATATTACTCTAGGAACTCACACTCCTACATCTACCGTTGCTGCTA
This sequence comes from Allium sativum, assembly GCA_030737875.1. Classification (NCBI taxonomy): domain Eukaryota; kingdom Viridiplantae; phylum Streptophyta; class Magnoliopsida; order Asparagales; family Amaryllidaceae; genus Allium; species Allium sativum. Next base: position 267,143,611 of record CM060922.1, on the reverse strand, counting down.
CTGGAGCGGGTACCCTTCGCATGATTGCTTCTTCCATGGCTTCAAACATGGCCAGGTAATTTGGTTCACCCCCATTTCCCCCTCCAGTATTAGCTCCCTTAGCAGCGTGTCTTGATTCTCGTTTATTCATTCTAAATTTGTTCTAAATCTGCAATTTAGAATAATTAGCCATTTTCAAGAAAAACCGCTGAAGGAAAACAACTGCTACTACCATATATGCTAGTATATATAATAAACATCCAACTGAAATCTACAAGTACGCCTCTTATACATAATTACGTCCTCGAACTTTGGCTAAAATCGTTAACTTGAGCTCTGATACCAAATGTTACGACCACCCAAAACACCTGCACTATACAAGAGGAATAATGCTGTGAAAGGTGCGCACGATAGCTATGGACGATCATCAGAGTAGGTAAACACAAGCGGAACCTATCGTAAACTCACAGCGCAAGAAGAAAATATAATAGAACATATACAACAGACATTATTAGTGAAGCAGAGAAACACTAGACTTCCATAACGACTAGAAAGTGGTATCCATACACTAGGATTCAGCAATAATATTTATACAATTTTGCCTCACTACAACACTCAAACAGTGGAAAACAAAAGTACTAAAGAGTAGTAAAAATAGTACGCCAGCCTTCTGCTCGCCTCCAAACAGTAACACCGCCTTCACTAAGCAATAACCTGTCACCTAGTCTGTCCACCCAAACAATTGGATGAACATTCCAAAGGTGATAAGAGGAAACATAAAACCTTGAGTCACACAACAGTCTTAGTGAGCTGTAGAACAACTAACAAGCATCATCAATAAAGTATATGTGAATAGGTAGGTAAACGAACTAATCCACCGAAAACACCAAAGAAGTACTCACAACTGACTTCCCTACCTCTGACAGTGATATCCTTTACAATCCATACATCCAAAGGAACAACAATTCAATTCGAGCAACCATTCATACATGGCAGTAGCAACTCAACCATCATTTCAACCAAGCATTCAAACGTCCATGACTGACTTTGGCCATCACCGCCAACCTCTCTTTGAAACCATCGTTAGTCGTATGTCTGGATAAACAATTTGCCATCAATAGTCAAGGGCCATACCGCGAAACCCTGGTTCTAGCTAAAGCCCCACACACCATACTAGGAAATGTGTCTAAGCCATACGACGAAACCCAAGATACTCGACCATACAACGAAATCGTGTAACCCTGCTTTGAGCCCGCTAGAACCTACGAAAACGATAATTCCTTGGCCTTATCATCTCTAATCGTTATCAATCACGACTATTCATAAGCTTAGAACACTTTAGAACAACCACTTCACATGAACTTAATACATCCTTGAGTCGTCTCCACATTCATTGCATACGATGAACAACGGGCCAATTTACATCACTCCGAACATCCTTATCTGGACTCTTTTCAAAGCCATATAATTGCTCATGAACCAACAACATCATTGATTTACCCATCACTGACTGATCCCTTACTAACCGATCCTTCACTGACTGATCCCTCACTGAACCGATCCCTCACTGAACCGATCCCTCATTTGACATGCATGACCAGACATGTAGGACCAGACATATGCGACCCAAAATGTAGGACCAGACATGTGCGACCCAAAATATGCGACCAAAATTGTAGGACTAGATATGTGCGACCCAAAATGTAGGATCAGACATGTGCGACCCAAAATGTAGGACCAGACATGTACGACCACACATGTGCGACCCAAAATGTAGGACCAGACATGTGCAACCCAAAACGTATGACCAGAAATGTGTGACCAGACACGTGTGATGAGAAGCGTGCGACCAGACACGTGCGACCATAAGCGTGCGACCAGACACGTGCAACCAGAAGCGTGCGACCAGAAACCTGCACTTCTCCAATGCAACCCCAATTCCAACCAAAACTCCTCCAATCGATCTATCGATGAAATATACTCATCTAACGCATCCAATACCATCATAAGCATGTCATAGAATCACCAACAATATGAATATGACAATTCTCACCAAAATTACGCAAATCATTTCAAAATCATGGTAAATGAACATATGAACAAAAACTATAGATCTGACTTACATAATCATATGGAATAACATAGAAATTATCGGTTTAACTTGCTAAAATAGATCATAAGTGATTTACATAAAAATAAACTTACCAATGCATAGATTTATGGAAAAACACTTGGAATTGATAAAAATATGATCAAACACTCATACACTTCATTGAATCCATGTGAGACATGCAAATCACTCACTGATTCTCCAATATAAGCTAAAATTGATGTAATAAGTTTCCGGACAGCAAGCACTTCGCACCAAAACTCTTGATCCGATGAATTCCCGCTTCAATTGATGTATATCTAGCCTCAAATTTTGTAGATCTATGATTTCCCCTCTTAGTTTTTATTTTTTAATGGTGGAAAGGTGTTATAGAAAGGAGGAGCATAAGCCACCAAATAAGAGAATAGAGAAACTAAACCATTTCTCCTACCTCTCACCCCCTATTTATAGTTTCCACCAGCCTACTAATTGGGCCTTCCCAAATCAGCCCAATGTGGCTCTCAAAACCTGAACAGCCAACATAAAAACCTTAAAACAACGATTCCTCCCAAACTACTGAGCTAAGCCTTTAATGTAACCACTCTACGGAAAGACAATCATCATTTCCTTTCCAATGGCACAGGTCTCATTGTCTAATTCGACCTGAGTCAAAAGTTATACCCTGTACAAGTCTGTCAAGGGTAAAATGGTCACAAACAAAATTGGTAAAAATTATGGACATGTCACGCGTCCCCATAAGCAACATATTAAAAGATGAGAATGATCCAAACCTTAGGGAATAAAATAAAAATATTTTACGATCTTCCGATACGTAAAATGCGGGCTATTATACGTGTGGGGTTTTTGCTAGAACCAGGGTTTACCGTTGGCCCTTGACAATTGATGGCAAATTGTTCCGCCAGTTATATGACAACGATGGTTTCGAAGCAGGATTGGCGGTGATAGCCAGAGTCTGTCATGCATGCTGGATGTTTTGTTTGTTCCGTCTCACGTAGATTATCCAATGTCGAAGGAGATGTTATTTGGGTTCTTGTCTGGTATTGGTTTAGGCCTCTGAGGCTTACGCTTGAGGGATGTTGAATTCGATTAGGATGGTTTACGTGGGATCTATAATTTGGATGCTATGAGTGCTATTGATGGTTGTTTCTGATTGCCATGTATAAATGGTTGTTCTGATTTCCATGGATGAATGGTTGAATGTTTGATGTAAAGGCTATCACTGTTCGATGTGGGGAAGACGGGAGTTAAGTTCTTCTCTGGTGTTGTGGGTAGATTAGTTCATTTATTTACCCATTCTCATATACTTTATTGATGATGTTAGTTAGCTGTTCTAACTCAGGGTTTTATGTTTCCCTCTTATTACCTTGGATTGCTCATCCGATTGTTGGATGGGCAAACTAGGTGACAAGTGACAGGTGATAGCTTAGTGAGGATGATGTTGCAGTTTGGAGGCGAGCATGAGGCTGGCGTATTATCTTGCCTACTATATAGTATTTGGATCTCCGTTGTTTTTTTAGAACTAGACGGTTGTGTAGAGCGGATCTACACACCCGATTAATATTATATATATAAAGATACTTAAGCGATCAACAAGCCTGATCGTTGGACAAGAAATAACATAATATGCATGCAAACTGCATGCAAGTGAAGAGCGTAGCGCCTAGCTCGAGTACACATACTGACCAACTACAAGTTCAAACAAATATATACATACGATAACAACCCAAACTAACCAACTACCAAACTGAAGAGACCACATAGCAAACCAAAACGAACACCCATATGCTGTGTCCGACAGTACTAACCAAAATACAGCCGATAAAGCGAGGGAGCTAAAAAAGTAACCGGAGCTGGAAGACGTTACCATGGTCGAGGGAACTGGCGCCGCTGGTGCAAGTCATCTGACTGAACACTGCCAACTGACTCGTCCCAAAGATGCGTGATGTCCATGATCATAGGTAGGAAAGGCTGAACCTGGTTACCTGTCCATAGATGGTAAAAATAAGTGATCTTGTTGGTTAATCCTAAAAGAGTGACAAAGCACCCATTGAAGCTTCTGTTGTTTTGTTCGTGTCATATGGTCCAAGCAAAAGCAGCGAAAAGAACGTCCAGAGTTGGGGAAGGGGGGAGTATTGCCAGTAGTTGTAGTGATGCAGTTGTGGTGAGAGATGTCCTAGGACGTGGATGGACAATGAGACCCAAACATAGAAGCTAACTCACACTCGCAGAAGAGATGATTGATGCTTTCGTTATCTAGCTGACACAAGATGCATAACGGAGAGATAGGGATTCCTTTACGGATCAGACGATCCTTAGTGTTAATTTTGCCATGCGCCAAGCTCCAAAGGAAAAAGTGGACTCTAGGAGGAACTTTAACTTTCTAGATTCTAGCGAAAGAGAACATCCTACCAGAGTCGGAAAGAAAAAAGTAGCATGATTTGACTGAGAACATGTGTGAGCGGTTTAGAGGCTAGAAGACTGAGTCTGAGGATGAAGAGAGAGGCATGGTTTGAATAATGGATAGGAGTTCCTGAAGTTCTTGTAAGGTGTAGGCCTGGAAACATGTATTGGGGATAAGGGCAGACGCACCGCGCTGCTTATCCTCCTGAATAGAAATGGTTGGATTAGGGCAGATAGAGAAAAGCTCAGGGAAGAAGTGAGTCAGGGGATAACTATAGATCCAGGAGTTAAGCAAGAGACTGCAGTTATGTCCATTGCCTACCGAGATAGCAAAAGAGATGCTTAATACGGGGCAGGGATCTGAGGACACCGAACCAGAATGGAGACGGGCGAGTGAGGGGGTGAGAGTGTAGTATAGCTAGGGGTTGGTAATTATAGTAGGAGGAGAAAATGAGGGATTTCCAGGTAGCAACACCAGGGCTGAGGCATCTCCAAATCCATTTGGCAAGGAGCACATGGTTTAAAAGGCGGATGTCCGTGATACCTAGGCCACCTGCACAGATACTTAAGCAAGTCGTCCTCCAATTGACAAGGGATTTTATAGGTCCTTCATTCCAGAGGAAAGAATGACGTACATAATCGATGTGATTGATAACTCATCAAGGAGCTCTGTGAATGGAAAGCCAATAAATAGGAAGTGCTAATAAGACGGCCTTCACCAGAACTAGCCTACCATCCACTGAGAGGGAAGAGGCCTTCCAGCGGGCAAGGTTGAGATCGATCTTGGAGGTTAAATCTTTCCAGTCACTGCGATGCAGTCTCATGGGTCTAATAGGAACACCAAGATAGGTCATCGGGAAGTGTTGAACCTTACAGTTGAGAATTACAGCCACCAAGGGACCCAGGTGAGACGAGTCACCAAGCATAAAGACCGAACTCTTGGCTAAAGTTGATAGAGAGACCATAAGTTAGCTCAAAAAGGTAGAGGATGATCTTGAGATAGTGTAGGTTTTGCGGTGTGGGAGTGGAGAAAAGAATAGAGACATCGGCGAATTGAATGTAGGCTGTGTGGGGGGGGGAGGGGTTGGAGATGATGGAGAGATGGTTATTGTGGAGTGCGAGCCTTACCATCTGGTTAAGCGAGCCAACAACAAAGATGAAAAGGAATGGGGATAGGGGTCTCCTTGACGCAGTCCTCTCTAGATTTAATAAGACCTCCGTCCATGCCATTCGTGTGCACAAAGGACATACTGGAATTGAGAATCGCCTCAATCCAATGGAACCAACACTGAGGGAAGCCCCTAGCTAAGAGGATCTGAAGGATAAAATCCCAACTGACTTTGTCAAAAGCTTTGCGGAAGTCAATCTATAACACCTCGAATTTTTAATGACATTAAAGAAGATAAATTAAATATAAATAATAAATATTAATAACTAAGGGAAACTGATTACGTCATTACGTCCGTCTCGAAATTCTAATCAGGATAGACACCTAGTTTGCGTAAAACGGATAACATATAAAGAAGTTACGGACGATAAAAAGTTCAAAATCGAAACCATTTATAACTGGCGCACTTGCCAAGTGCGCCAAAGCAATTTTGCACAGGCGCACTTGTAAAGTGCGCCCAGAAAAGTTTCTGGGTATTCGGGCCTTTTTCGAGTGGGTGACTACCCGTGACCTGACCCTATTCCATTAGGGCTGAGGTGGCATCCGAATTATGTAACCCAACAGCTATAAATATATCTCATATCCTTTGTTTTCTTCACAAAGAAACAATGGTTGCCAGACTCTGTTGGATTCTGGACTGAACTAGGGTCTCTCATCTTCTTCTAAAGCATATCAAATTCTGAGATTCAAGCATAGACTCAACACCTTTTCTATCATCTTAGCAATCCAATCACAGTGAGTTCTAGTTTCTTTTAGGTTTAGATGAATTATAGTGAATTATGAAAGACTGTGATTTGGAAACGTTGTAGACTTTGAATCTATGTTATTGTTAGATATTACGCTATGTCATGATAGATCTATTTCTCTAGATCCAAATCAATTGTGATTTTTCTACTAAGTTAATTTTATGGATCTTGGTTTGTAACTTTTATGATATGCTATGGTTCATGTTAGATCTATTCTATGAGATCTAAAATTGTCACCTTATGATTCATGTTAGATCTATTATATATGATCTAAAATTGTCACCTTATGATTCATGTTAGATCTATTCTATGTGATCTAAAATTGTCACCGTATGATTCATTATAGATCTATTCTATGTGATCTAAAATTGTCACCGTATGATTCATGTTAGATCTATTCTATGTGATCTAAAATTGTCACCTTATAATTCATGTTAGATCTATTCTATGTGATCCAAAATTGTCACCTTATGATTCATGTTAGATCTGTTCTATGTTATCTAAAATTGTCACTTTATGATTCATTTTAGATCTATTCTTTGTGATCTAAAATTGTCACCTTATTATTCATTTTAGATCTATGTTATGTGATATAAATTATCACCCTATGTTACCATGTTAGATCTAAACCAATTGGACATCTAAATTGCTAATTTAGATATTATGACATCATAGTTCATCAGTTTTATGTCCACTTTGCTATGATGACAATTTCATGTCTATGCTAGTATGTATATTCACCTTATTATCATACAAGTTTATGTTTATGCCAAGATGATCATTTTAGTTATATTCCCATTATTTTCCCTATTATCGTTTATGACTAGGCTATTGTCTAGCCTAGGCATGTTGCCAATTTTGCGAGGGCGCTAGTTAAGGAAAGGGGGAAAAAGGGATAAAAATGGCGTAATTTGAATACGAACATTTATGGATATGTAATTCAAATTATTAGGTAAAATAGGTATTGACGCCTATAAAAGGAAAGGATTAATTAATTGATTAATTAATTGAAAATGGAATGTCTAGTCATTACAATTAGGAATTGTAATTGTACTTATGACACGAGGTTAGGTTGCATTAGTGGTGGAAGCCTGCCCGGACCCGACCGGCATATCCAGCGGCCACTAATGGTGAACCTAATGTGGGAGGTCTAAGTACATAAATACGAATCAGGCTATGACACGAGGTTAGGCCTAACTGTGGAGTAGGTCTGCCCGGACCCGACCGGCATATCCAGCATCCACATGTTGTAGGCCTAATGTGGGAGGTCTGACCCATTATGAAACCATAAATGGACATGGTAAAGAATTGGACTACTTAACCTAAATTAATCCATAGGGATTGAATGAACTTAAATTTAAGTTGGGGGTTAAGTAAACATGGTTGAGGGGTGGGTTACGTAAATCTGAAGAGGGGATGGGTAATAGGCCCACAAACTTAACCCGTTAAGGTTATGTAATTAAAGACAGCTAGTGGTATACATAATCGGTGGAAATAATAAAGTTATGTAATTAAAGACACCTTTTAGGGTAAACATAACTTGTAGAAGTAATAGGGTTATGTAATTCAAGACACCTATAGGTAAGCATAATCGATTGGAAGATTAGGGGTTATGTATTAAAGTTACCTGTAGGTAAGCATAACAAGTAGAAATACATAAGGCTATGTAATTAAAGACACCTAATGGTATACATAGTCAGTGAAAACCTAGTGGGGGATACAAGACAAAGGGAGAGCTTGTATCATATTGTGTGGAACCCATTTCAGTCAGTAACCCGGAGTAGGTATCAAACAAAGTACTCCGTACTAGGCGGAGAAGGGGCACGCTTACTGACTGATTGTAAGAGATCTAAACGTGGAGGATGGTGTGGGTGGCGCAAAATGACCAGGCCATGTGCGTACATGGGTCGGGCAGAGAGGGATAAAACAACCGTGACACCTATAGATATGGTTGTGCACATTATTTCGACGAGGGGTTGCCACTTTAGGAAGTGATACCTCCTACCGTGGGACCAGCACAAGGTATCTAGGAGGGTTAGGGAGCCGATTGATCAGGGTAGTAGTTAGGATACATTTGGACGTATACCTAAGTCTACCATCTTTTAGTTGAAGGGATCATCTCTTTCAGAATATACCAGTAATAGTGCAAAGTAATCGTTAGTGAGGCATGTACACCTTATCTTGCTTACCTTGTCGCTCCTGCCATTTATGTAGTGATCTCTACCTTATCCACTTTAAATGCCTATCATGTTACTTTTATTTATCTACTGGGTAAAAGTAACTAGACCCGCCAGACTTTATGTCTAACCATTTTTGTTTTTCCTGCTTTCTTCTGTTCCCCACCAGGTTCTCAAGGAGGAAACACCCATGCTTAGTCAGGATTCAGATATCACCTTGCTAGGAGCTACTTCTGAAGTATGGCTCAAGTTCTTATCTCTACTATGGCTTAACTCTTTCAATTGGGGAATTATGTTTTTATATTTTATGTACTCTGATGATGCAAGACAGAAGTTATTTTATTGTAATGGTATTGTGGACCACGGTATTATGATTGAAATAAAAATTTAAATTTCCGTTGCTATCTTATTTATATATGTCTTGTAATTCTTCTGTGTCTGATTACCTATAACGCTTCACGGAATTTAATGCATTCCCTTAGTGAGTGACATTAACAAACGTCGGGTGTCAAACTTGGTATTAGTGCTGAAGGTTACCAGATTAGATAAAAGTTTTTGAAAATTATTTTCAAAAGGTTTTAAAAGAAAACATTTTCATAAAGAAAAGTCTGTTCTAAAAACCATTCTACAAGAAGCCATATGTAGTATCCTTCGGTCCTTTATCTAAATTTCTTCCTTTTCCCTTTTTAGCATGTTTGGGGAACAAAACATCCCTAATATCCCAGAGGGCGTCACTATACCCGGATGGTTCCATAGGTATTTGGAGGCCACGGCGCTGGCCGAAGGCCAAAGAGACGTTCCTCCCCCAGCTGCACTAGTCATTCCTCCTCCTCCTCCCCCCAAAGCAGATAACTTTACCAAGATCTGCAAGGACTTCCTTGCTATGGGAGGGAAGCCATTCCATGGGAATGAGACATTCGTGGAAGCTCGGAATTGGCTTAAGAAGACTAATGACTTATTCGTAATCTTTGAAGTGGAGGACCGAAGAAAGATTCAGTTAGTTGCTTGGCTATTGAAGGACGAAGCCTCATTTTGGTGGGAAGTCACCCATGTTGGACGTCCGATGGAAACTTGGGAAGATTTTAGACAAGGTTCAAAATGAAATTTCTTTCCCTAACTGAAAGCAGCATGAAGATGGAGAGATTCTTGGTACTCAAACAAGGAAACTTGACGATGAAAGAATATGTGAACAAATTCAACCAGCTAGCAAGGTTCGGGTTAGAGTTGGTGGATACGCCACAAAAAAGGCTTTGCGGTTTGCTAAAGGGCTGAATGAACCCCTTCATGGGTTAGCCATGTCCCATATTCCAATGGGGGCTACTTTTGAAAAACTTGTCGATATGGCCCTAATGCATGAGGAGGACAAGGGAGAGAAGAAGGAGGTAAAGGCTGTGGGGACATCGCAAAATAGGAAGGTGTAGCCCAAGAAGGGGCAGCAACAACAGAAGAGAGGAGGGAAAAATGATAAAGGAAAGGATAAGAGAAAATGTCACCATTGTGGGAAGGAAGGTCTTCTGGTTAAATACTGTAAGCGAAGGAAGAATTCTTGCTACCACTGTGGAGAGGCTGGACACTTTGCCAAAGAGTGCCCGAAGAAATAGGGAGCACAGGGACAAGGTCAAAGGGCAGGAAATTCTGGAAGACAGGTGCATGATCTCGCGACCAGTGATCTTGATAGAGGTAGAAAAAATTATGTGGAAGGTTTAATTTCTCTTTCAAACCATCATATTAGAACACTTTTTGATTCTGGTGCCCCACATTCATTTATGTCAAGTTCTGTAGTTGAATCTCTTCACTTAATTACTATTATGGTAGTAGATCTGGTAGTTGTTTCAAACCCCATTGGTGGTTCGGCTCATTTATCGGTGATTTGTCAGGGTTTGAAAATATCTGTGTTAGGCGTCGATTTTGAATGCAACGCGTATGTGCTCAGGTTTATGGGCTATGAGTTGATTCTAGGAATGGATTGGCTTACCACGTATGGTGCCATTCTGGATTGTGAAAAGAGGGTTGTTAGGCTTATGACTTGTTACGGGAGAACCCTCGAGATTTCGTGTGACCCACAAGGGTCGGTTATGCGTAGTTTCCTAAAGTCTCTTGATGCATCTATCGACGATCTGCAATCTTTTCTAGTAGTCCGGGATTTTTCCAATGTTTTTGATGAGGTTCGGGGTTTACCTCCAAGGCGTGAGATCGACTTTTGTATATATTTGGTGGATAATGCAAAGCCAGTTGCATTACCAGTGTGCCACATGGCTCCAAGGGAAAGGAGGGAGCTGAGTAAGCAAGTAGGGGAGCTACTTGAGAAAGGGTTTATCAGACGAAGCATATTTGAATGGGGTGCTCCATTAGTATTCGCAACTAAGGTGGATGGTTCGCTTCGTTTGTGTGTTGATTATAGGGAGTTGAATAAACTCACTAAGAAGAATAAGCACCCGCTTCCAAGGATTGATGATTTATTTGATCAGCTTGTTAGTGCCTCGGTATTTTCCCAGTTAGACTTAGCCATGGGGTTCCATCAGTTGAGGGTGGTTGAGGACGGAATAGATAAGATTGCTTTTAGGACTCTGGACGGTTTCTTTGAATGGCTAGTTATGCCTATTGTGCTGACGAATGCACTCGCCTGTTTTGTTGATTTGATGAGTAGGGTGTTTCGGGAGTTCCTAAACAAATTTGTCATAGTCTTTGTTGATGATATCTTGATCTTCTCCAAGAGCGAAGAAGAGCATGCCCAGTAGTTGAGAGAAGTTTTGAAAACTCTCCGTGACCATCAGCTTAAAGCAAAATTATCCAAATGCCATTTTTGGAGAAAAGAGGTGAGATTCTTAGGGCATGTGGTCTCCAAAGAAGGGATAGCCGTAGATCTCGCGAAGGTGGTTGCAGTGCAAGATTGGCAGGTTCCTAAAAATGCAACTGAGGTGAGAAGCTTTCTTGGGTTGGCTGGTTACTATAAGAAGTTCATTAAGGACTTCACAAAGATATCAGCCCCACTCACCAGGCTGACAAAGAAGAACGTGGCATTCTCATGGGATATAGACTGTGACTTTGCTTTCCAACGACTAAAGAGGGCTTTGACAACAGCCCCAGTCTTGACCTTACCTGACAGGAATAAAGTGTTTACCATTTACATTGATGCATGCGGTATAGGGCTTGGTGTGTTTCTAATAAAGAAGGGAAAGTTGTGTGTTATGTGGGTAGACAGCTGTGAGTTCATGAAAAGAACTAACCCACCCATGATCTAGAGTTAGCTGCCATAGTGTTTGCGTTAAAGACGTGACGTCATTATTTACTTGGAGAGAAGTTCGAGTTACATACAGATCATAAATCTCTCAAGTATCTATTCTCATAGAAGGATCTCAATTTAAGGCAACAGCGGTGGATGGAGTTTCTAGCTTCTTATGATTTTGAGATTTCTTATACCCCTGGCAAGGGTAATGTGGTGGTAGATGCACTAAGTAGGAAGAGGGTGGCCCTGAGTCCTCTGTTTGTGGAAAGAAAGAACTTGGAGTTTATATCAGCTTTTGATTTTAGACCCTCCATCAAGATTTTGCCTAATTTGTTTGCATCCTTGGAGATACGACTGACTCTTATGGACCAGATAGGAGCTTCGCAACAAGGTGACCCATAGATTCTAGACATCATGGATAAGCTTAGAAGAGGGGAGACTTCTAGTCACCTCAGCAGATATGCCATAGATGAAAAGGGGTGGTTGCGACGAGATGGAAGGCTTTGTGTTCCTCAAACTGGAAGCTTGATAAAGGCAGCCCTAGAAGAAGCCCACCATTCTAAGATGACCATTCATCCAAGCGGTGATAAGATGTATAGGGACACGAAGAGGGTTTTCTTTTTGGATAGGATGAAGAAAGATGTGGCTGAATTTGTTTCTCAATGTTTAGTTTGCCAGCAAGTCAAAGCTGAGCAAAAGAAGCCCGGTGGTGTACTTCATCCTTTGGAGGTTCCTCGGTGGAAATGAGAGAGCGTCTCTATGAATTTCATAGATGGTTTGCCTAGATCGAAAAAAGGCAACAACAGTATCTGGGTTGTGGTAGATAGACTCACTAAGAGCATTCACTTTATTTCAGTTAAGAGTAAGAGCACGACATCATGGTTAGCAGCAATTTATGTCTGAGAGACAGTTCATCTTCATGGAGTTCCTTCCAGCATCGTGAACGATCGTGACCCCATCTTTACCAGCAAATTTTGGAGGAGCTTGCAAGAAGCATTAGGTACACGGTTACGTTTGAGCACCGCTTATCATCCTCAGACCGATGGGCAAACGGAGAGGGTGAAAAGAATTCTAGAAGATCTTTTAAGGCTGTGTATCCTAGACTTCGGAGGGACTTGGGAAGAGCATCTTCCTTTAGTAGAGTTTGCCTATAGCAACAACTATCAGGCCAACATCGGCATGGCACCCTTCGAAGCATTGTACAGACGACCCTGTAGATCACCAACTTGTTGGTGGGAATCTATAGAAAGATTATTACTTGGACCAGATATGGTTAGAGAAACGTCCAAAAAGATTGACCTTATTCGACGGCGGATGAAGACAGCTCAAGATAGGCCGAAATCCTATGCATACAAGAGAAGGAATGACCTCAAATTTAAAGTAGGAAACTTGGTTTTTATCAAGTTTCACATCTGAGAAATGTGGTTCGCTTCGAATTAGTAGGGAAGTTGGCACCTAGGTTTGTGGGACCGTTTCCTATAACCGAGAGGATTGGCCAAATGGCCTATAGAGTAAAGCTTCCTGAAAATCTATCTGTTGTTCATGATGTTTTACATGTTTCTCATTTGCGGAAGTGCTTGCATGACACTGCGGAAGTTGTTGAGCCAAGTATATTGGAAGATGTAGAAGTGGAAAAGGAGGTGACAGTCAGGCGAGTTCCTTCCCGTATTCTTGGATCAGAAGTTAAGAAGCTACGCAATAAAGAGCTCAAGTTGCTAAAGGTTCAATGGGGAGATAACCTAGAGGATGCAACTTGGGAGACCGAAGACAAGATTCGTGCTTCGTACCCTTTTCTCTTCGAGGGTATGTTCTTAACTCCTTTTTACCAAAGCTTTATCAGTACTTGTTTCTATCATTTAAGTATATCCAATCCATAGTATTTTCAACCTTTAGATAGGAATCATATGGACGTAAACATGTGTATGAAACATGTTATGTTTGATGGATGCAAGTGGATGCAAGTGTTTGCTAGTGGTTGCCTGTGGATGCATATACACACTCATTAGGCACTAAGATCGGCTCAATCACTCTCATACTGCATATGTATGTGTGTGCATTTCCTTTTCTTTTATGGATGGAGGTGGATGAACTAGCATATGGATGTTGCATTTGGATGAATGAGTGTGCACACATATAGAGCTTATATGTTATAATAGGCTTATTTGCATACATATTGGATTCATGGCACTAACATACATTGCATTAAGGAGGTCAACTGAATCGGTAGACCGCCTGATCTTCGCATTAGTGTTAGGACATATACACTTCCTTGCTTATATTCATGAAAGCATTAGGAATCTTTAAGGACAATGCATGCCAGTGTTTGGTGGATGAGTAGATGGATGATGGATGGTAGGATACATTCTTTTCAACTTAGAGATTCGGGGACGAAATCCTTTGAGTAGGGGAGAATGTAACACCCCGAATTTTTAACGACATTAAAGAAGATAAATTAAAGAATAAATAATTAAATACTAAGAATTAAGGGGAACTGATTACGTCGTTACGTCCGTATCGAAATTATGATCAGGATAGACACCTAGTTTGCGTAAAACGGATAACATTTGAAGAAGTTACGGATGATAAAAAGTTCAAAATCAAATCTGGGTATAACTGACGCACTTGCCAAGTGCGCCAAGGCAATGAATATATGTCATATCCTTTGTTTTCTTCACAAAGAAGCAATGATGGCTGGACTCTGCTGGATTCTGAACTGAACTACGGTCTCTCATCTTCTTCTAAAGCATAACAAATTCTGAGATTCAAGCATAGACTCAGCACGTTTTCTATCATCTTAGCAATCCAATCAAAGTGAGTTCTAGTTGCTTTTAGGTTCAGATAAATAATAGTGAATTATGAAAGACTGTGATTTGGATACGATGTAGACTTTGAATCTATGTTATTGTTAGATCTTATGCTATGTCATGATAGATCTATTTCTCTAGATCCAAATCAATTGTGATTGTTCTACTATGTTATTATTATGGATCTTGGTTTGTAACTTTTATGATATGCTATGATTCATGTTAGATCTATTCTTTGTGATCTAAAACTGTCACCTTATGATTCATGTTAGATCTATTGTATGTGATCTAAAATTGTCACCTTATGATTCATGTTAGATCTATTGTATGTGATCTAAAATTGTCACCTTATGATTCATGTTAGATCTATTCTATGTGATCTAAAATTGTCACCTTATGATTCATGTTAGATCAATTCTATGTGATCTAAAATTGTCACCTTATGATTCATGTTAGATCTATTCTATGTGATCTAAAATTGTCACCTTATGATTCATGTTAGATCTATTCTATGTGATCTAAAATTGTCATGTTATGATTCATGTTAGATCTATTCTATGTGATCTAAAATAGTCACCTTATGATTCATGTTAGATCTATTTTATGTGATCTAAATTATCACCTTATGTTATCATGTTAGATCTAAACCGATTGGACATCTAAATTGCTAATTTAGATTTTGTGACATCTTAGTTCATCAGTTTTATGTCCACCTTGTTGTGATGACAATTTCATGTCCATGCTAGTATGTATGTTCACCTTATTATCATACAAGTTTATGTTTATGCCAAGATGATCATTTTAGTTATATTCTCATTATTTTCCCTATTATCGTTTATGACTAGGCTATTGTCTAGCCTAGGCATGTTTCCAACTTTGTGAGGGCACTAGTTAAGGAACGGAGGAAAAAGGGGTAAAAATGACATAATTTGAATATGAACATTTATGGACATGTAATTCAAATTAATGGGTAAAATAGGTATTGACACATATAAAAGGAAATGATTAATTAATTGATTAATTAATTAAAAATGAAATGCCTAGTGATTACAATTAGGAATTGTAATTGTATTTATGACACGAGGTTAGGTTGCATTTGTGGTGGAAGTCTGCCCGGACCCGACCAGCATATCCAACAACCACTAATGGTGAACCTAATGTGGGAGGTCTAAGTACGTAAATACGAATCGGGCTATGACACGAGGTTAAGCCCAACTGTGGAATAATTCTGCCTGGACCCCACCGGCATATCCAACATCCACATGTTGTAGGCCTAATGTGGGATGTCTGACCCATTATGAAACCATAAATAGACATGGTAAAGAAATGGACTACTTAACCTAAATTAATACATAGGGATTGAATGAACTTAAATTTAAGTTGAGGGTTAAGTAAACATGGTTGAGGGGTGGGTTAAGTAAATTTGAAGATGGGACGGGTAATAGGCCCACAAACTTAACCCGTTAAGGTTATGTAATTAAAGACACCTAGTGGTATACATAATCGGTGGAAATAATAAAGTTATGTAATTAAAGACACCTTTCAGAGTAAACATAACTTGTAGAAGTGATAGGTTATGTAATTAAAGGCACCTATAGGTAAGCATAACCGATTGGAAGATTAGGGGTTATGTATTAAAGACACCTATAGGTAAGCATAACCGGTAGAAATAAATAAGGCTATGTAATTAAAGACACCTAGTGGTATACATAGTCAGTGAAAACCTAGTGGGGGATACAAGACAAAGGGGATACAAGACACCTATAGGTAAGCATATAATGTGTGGGACCCATTCAGTCAGTAACCCAGAGTAGGTATCAAACAAAGTACTCCGTACTAGGCGGAGAAGGGGCACACATACTGACTGATTGTAAGAGATCCAAACGTGGAGGAAGGTGTGAGCGGCGCAAACCGACCGGGCCATGTGCGTGCATGAGTCGGGCAGAGGGGGATAAGACAACCATGAAACCTGTAGATATAGTTGTGCACATTATTAAGACGAGTGGTTGCCACTTTAGGAAGTGATACCTCCTACTGTGGGGCCAGCACAAGGTATCTACGAGGGTTAGGGAGCCGATCGATCAGGGTAGTAGTTAGGAGTCATTTGGACATATACCTAAGTCTACCATCTTATAGTTAAAGGGATCATCTCTTTTAGGATATACCAATAATAGTGCAGATTAATCATTAGTGAGTCATACACACCTTATCTTGCTTACCTTGTCACACCTGCCATTTATGTAGTGATCTCTCTCTTATCCACTTTATATGCTATCATGTTACTTTTATTTATCTACTGGCTAAAAGTAACTAGACTCGCCATACTTTATGTCTGACCCTTTTGTTTCTCCTTCTTTCTTCCGTTCCTCCCCAGGTTCTCAGGGTGGAAACACCCAGGCTTAGTCAGGATTCAGACATCACCTTGCTAGGAGCTACTTCTAAAGTATGGCTCAAGTTCTTGTCTCTACTATGGCTTAACTCTTTCAATTGGGGAATTATGTTTTTATATTTTATGTACTCTGATGATGCAAAATAGAAGTTATTTTATTGTAATGGTATTATGGACCACGGTATTATGATTGAAATAAAAATTTAAATTTCCGTTGCTTTCTTATTTATATCTGTCTTGTAATTATTTTGTGTCTGATTACCTATAACACTTCACAGAACTTAATGCATTCACTTAGTGAGTGACATTGACGGACGTGGGGTGTCACATAAGCTTAAGGAAAAATCCGTCCATCCTGGTTCGGTGACAGAAGGAGATGAGCTCTTGAACAGAAGCAATACAGTCATGAATGTTTCTGCCCGTGACGAAGGCAGACTGCTCAGAGCCTATCAGGGATGGAATAAAATATTGGAGGCGGTTGGAGAGGACCTTGGTGATGAGTTTAAAGGATCATTTGAGAAGGCTTATGGGTCTAAAACTGTTGGAATGGGTAGCCCCTTCATGCTTAGGAAGCAGGATGATTTTGGCATAGTTTAGGCTGTTGATGATATTAGTGTTAGAGTACAAGGCATTGGAGAGGTTAAGAATATTAGACTTCACGGAATCCCAGAAAGCGGAGTAAAAGGCCGGACTAAAGCCGTTGGGGCCACAGGCTTTGTTGACATCCATCCCCTTGAGGGCGGTCAGGATCTCGCTCTAAGAGAAAGGATTTTCGAGGGGAAGTGGAGTTTGGGTAGGGTAGACAAGTGACCAATCAGTAGGAGGAAGGGGGAGAGGACCTTTGACGGAGGAGGTTCCTGAAGAACCCGGTGAAGTGAGAGTTAATGGCTAAAGGATCTGAAGTGTGGAATTCCACCTCATCGACATGTATCTCCGTGATAAAGAGTTGCGCCTCCTGCCATTAGCATATCTATGAAAGAACACCATATTCAAATCACCTTCAGCAAGCCACTTGGATTTGGCACGTTGCCTCCACCCTAGATCTTCCTAACGGAGGGGCCTCGAAGTTCATCACGCAGTACAAAGTCTTCTAGAGTCCTCCATGCCAAGGGGGGCGGTTTCGTCCAAGATATTAAGTTCCAGAATGTCATTCTGAATTTCAGTGATGCATCTCCTAATGGAACTCCAAATATTGTTAGCCCAAGGATTGATAAGTATCCTAAGGCAGCGGAGTTTAGAAACCAGCGTGGCAGAAGGTTCGGTCTGCGAAGGAAAGTAATTCCACGCATGGTTAACGGAATCAACGAAGTCAGGCTCTCTCAAAACAGAATTGCCTGGGGGGATGGTGGACGTCCATGGTTAGAAGGACAGGGCGGTGGTCTGATAGAATTGAAGTCAGGTCAGAGACGTTGGAAAGAGGGAAAAGGTCATCCCATGTGGTGTTAAAAAGGAAGAGGTCAAGCTTAACGAGCGTGGCAGACTCCCTGTTGCTGGACCAAGTGAACCGTCTGTTATTGATGGAAGGGTCAAGAAGCACGCAAATATTGATGAAAATGTTGAAGTCAGTGGATTCTGGAGTTTGAGTTAGGGTATTGCGTTCAGACGGGCCTCTGGTTACATTGAAATCAACCCTATCAGCCAGGGACCGTTGTGGGAGGATCCGACATCAGAACACGATGCCCAGAGATCTCTCTTTTTAGACATGCCAGGGGGGCCGTAAATATTGGAGAAGAGGAAAACATTGTTGGAATGGATTCGTTTCAAGAAAATGTGAAGAGTATAATTGCTTTTAACAGTTTGGACGACAGACCACCAATTATTGTTCCAAGCAGTAATCAGTCCCCCTTAGATCCTTCGACATTAACAAAATCCCAGTTTGAAAAGGTGGAAGATAAACATGAGCCAATGAGAGAGGGTTATTCAAGCTTAGATTCTTGAATTAGAAGAACATCCAGGTGTAGGGGCTGGAGTAGAAACTTGACAGCAAATCTCTTGGAAGGGTCCACCAGCCCCCTAACATTCTAAGAAAAGATCTTCATGGGAGAGAGAAGGCTCTCTCAAATTCTAGAGTTTGCGTGTTTGAATAGAGATCTTGAGAGAGGCCTCGAAGGAACTATCTGGCGTGGCAGAGGGATCTGGGTTGGCAGAAACGGGAATCAAGGGTTCGGGAATAGAGGATTCAACAATCATAGCATCAAAATGATTATCCAGCTCCGTGGAGTAGGTAGGTACAAGGAAATGAAACTAGAACGGTTCCATCATGAACTCTCTGTTGTTCTCCCAGTGGTTTCTAAGAAACAGGTCGTTGGGGTTTAGCGTAGGATGGAAATGATCCCAATCCTCTGCTGTAATGACATAGTGGTTACCGTTGAGGTATACAGAGTATGTACATGGTAAAGTCACTGCTTTGAGCAACCTAACTCTAGCAAAGACAAACCTGAAGTCCACTTGAGCCCAACTACAGTCGTTAGCACGAAGAAAAAGCCCAATTGGGTAAATAGCGGCGGTGAGACAATCATGAAGCCTCTAAATCTGACCCAAGTAGTGGGCCAGATTTCTCTGACGATAGTAGCTGGAACTGGGTCCCATGCTTCTAGGGAAAGAACGACGCCTGTATTTTTGAGACAACGACGACTGAGGGCATCGTGGTAAAGCTTAGTTGAAGGGAACTAGATGAGTAACTCTGGTCATCGATTATGAACATGTTCCAGTCGTAATGGAGGAAGAGGTCAGAGAGGGTGGCACGGATGGAGGTGAGGGTCCAGTAGCCAACGAGGATGGAGGCTTTGACGAGGTGAGCATTATCAGCGGGAAGCGCCATTTTAGAAGAAGGAAGTGTAAAGTTGGAACTTTCTAGAGAGGTGGGAATGAATGGGGAAGGAACGGTGGATTTTATGCAAGTGGCTGATGTGATGCTGAGAGAGTGATGTACCTCGATTGCTGGCACATGCTTAGAGAGAAGTTGCGATGCGATAGACGGAAGATTTCCTTCAGAGGAATGCACAGAGGCTTTTGCAGAAATTGAAGCTGCCTTTATTTGTATGTTGTTAACCATTCATGTGCATCTTTTATTGTCATGCCTGAAAAAACCACATCTATAACAAATCCTTGCGTTCCTGCAATTTTTCTCCATGTGTCCCTTTGATGCACGATGACATCGTTGGTGGTTAACTTTCAAAAATTGAATTGTGCACGAAAAAGATTTGAAAAAAGGAAGGAGACCTCTTTTGAAAGTCGACGCCAGCGGCGGCCGATTTGTATCCAAAATTCAATTTCAATTGAATAAAAGGGTTATAGAGTCACGAAGCATAATAAAAAAAAAATTGGATCAAATCTTCCAATTAATATTAATAAATATAAGTAAAGGATATATGGATGAAGATAAAAAATATAGGTGCATTTCCAATCGTAACTAGATCTTCAATTTTTGTTTCTAATTGGTCTGGAGCTATTTTACCTTGGAAAATCATACAGCTACCTCGTGGAGAGTTGGTTGCCCCCACGAATGATATAAATACTACTGTTGCTTTAGCTTTACTCACGTCCGTGGCATATTTTTATGCGGGTCTTACCAAAAGCGAGGGGACGAGCTGGACCCACTGACTTTACGCGACAACACTGCCATGTAAGAAAGTCGCTGAGATTCAGGTGACATAGGCAGCAGCGGTGGAAGCCTGGCGGAGGTGCTGGAAGTAGCGATTTAGAGGCTGGTAGGATCAAAAGTTGTTACTGGGAGGTTGAGCCGAAAGGAGGGGAAGATGACTGTTGGCACGACAGTGGTGGGGTGCAGCTGATGAGAGACTCTGTGATCATCGGGTCTTGAAAGTTCTCTACACTTGGTTGAGCAAGACGGGATCGTGGAAGTGGCATTTAATGACTGGGAAGGAGGAGGAGGAGGATTAACGGAGGGGTGTATAGGCTACGCCGATGGTGGATCAGCGAGGTGGTGGAAACCATTAGTGGAAGCCATAAATCAATCCTTTTCACTAGTGGGTTTAATAACGGTTGCCATTTTCCATTGTTTGTTATTCTTCTTTGAGTGCTGTAGTGAGGCAAAGTTGTATAAACACTATTGTTATTATCCACGTGTATGAATTTTACTTTTTAGTTGTTATGGAAGTTTGGTGTTTTCTGCTTCACTATTAATACTTGCTGTATATGTTCTATTATATTTTATCCTTGTGTTGTGAGTTACGAAAGGTTCCGATTGTGATATCATACCTTGATTATTGTCCATAACTACCTGGCACACCTTTCAGCGCATTATTCTTTTTGTTTAGTGCAGGGGTTATGGGCGGTTGTCGCAGAAGAAGAATTGATCTCTAAAGGATTATGAGAGATCGTTGAAAGTGGCTATGAATGGCTAAAAAATATCAAAGATATGACGGACGAAGAAAGTAAACCACTTACAGATTTGAGATGGAAAGATCATCTTGATCTTCGTGCCGTGAGTGAGAACATCGATGAAGTCGCATGGAATCATATTATTGGAGAAGAATCTGTAAAAGATTCATGGGCTTTATTGAAGGAGGTTTATGGTAAAAATGTGGTGGAGAACATAAAAGAAGATAACTGAAAGAGGCTATTTCCGAAGCCAAAGCCGATGAAACAATAACTACCAATGACAGTCTGACTAAAGAAGCAACTGAATCTATACTAGATGTGGTAGTATAAAATATTCAAGTTGTTTCTATTACAACTGAAAATGAGAAACTAGTTGTCACTGAATCAAATGAAGAATTAGTGCCAGAAAACGTCTCAGAAACTGTTGTAACTGAAACTCTTGTTGTGGTTACAGTCAAGGAACTAAAAAATGCAGAGAAATTTGAAGAACAAGAAAAGAAAACTAAAGCTGAAGTGCACATTGAAGAGGTTAAGTCAACCAATGATGTGAAAGATAATGAAAACAACATGAAATATGGGGATGTTGTAAACAACCCTGAAGAAGAAACAACTGTTGAATCACTGCCCAAGGTCGACCATGCTGCAAAAGAAAATCAAGCTGCATAAATTATGTCAAAGACATGGTTAGCAGCATTGAAGATATTGGAAAAGAATATTAAATGGTTGTTCCAAAAGAGGTAAACTCTCTTTACAACAATACACCCACAGTTGAGCATAACAAGATTGAAAGAATGGAGTTAAAACACAAAAATGTTGCAGCTGAACTTAAAAAGCACGGTCTTTTAGTTCTTGATGATGCTAATGAAAAGCAACTTGTAGTATCTAATGGCAATGCAGTACCTGAAAGTGAAGATGAAGATGGTTTCCTAGTATCTTCATTTAGCACTAAAAATGAAGGTGAAGATTTCAATGAGGTATTCGCTCTTGTCTCTCGACTTGATATAGTTCGATTATTAATTTCTCTTGCTGCTCAAAATGATTGGAAGCTACTGCAAATAGATGTGAAATTGGCTTTCTTAAAAAAAAATTCTTCAAGATGATATTTATTTTCAATAACCTCTTAGTTTCATGAAGAGGGGCGAAGAAGAAAAGGCGTATAAGCTGCGTAAAGCTTTATACGGGCTGAAGCAATCTCCCTGTGCATGGTATGATCGGATCAATAATATCTTCTTGAAGAATTGCTTTGAAATGTGTCCTTTTGGACACACTCTTTACATAAAGAAGCATTCAAAAGGAGGTTTCATGACTGTGAGTTTGTATGTGGATGATCTGATTTTTATTATGACTAATGTAGGAGATGTGAAAGAAATAAAAAATGATACTGCTTTGGTTGAAAATCAAGGGAGGTTAAAGCGGATAACCTGGCAAGAGAAAAACATGAAAAAGTGGATGAAATTGCAAAAAAAAAGTGGAAGAGAATATCCCATCGGTTAAGATAATGCTTTAAAAGATGTCCTTGCAGTGAAAGAAGAAATCAAATATATCAGAAGAGATGATACATGGACGCTTCACATGTTTCCTTTATACAAACTTACAATTACTACAAAGGGATACAAGAAAAAGAAAGCTCTCTTGAATGGTTTTCCTCAAGATGTAATTTTCATTAAGCAACCTCCAGAATTCATAGAGAAAAGTGAAGTACTAACTAGTGACGTATACAAACCCCCTAAAAGACTTATGTTTTCAAGGAATGTACCAGCATTGCGGGTTCGAAGAAATTTTGGTTTAGGGGAGGCATTGTTGGTGTAAACCAGAATCAGATGATAAGTTTAAGAGTCAAAGTGTTATGTCCATTCAGGGAAGTGTCATGTCCGTTCGTCGAGAGCATATCCGTTCGTCAAGAGTCATGTCTGTTCATGAATAGTCGTGTCTATTCAAAGAGTTATGTCTATTGACATCAAAAGGCGTCAATCTGAAATGTTGTGTCTATTATAATTGGTATGTAAACCACTATATATATGTGGTCATTTTGTTGTATTAAAGAAAGAAAAAAGGAAAGAAAGGAAAGTAAGTTTAAGAAAAAAATTTAGCTTTAAAATAATAATATTGTTCTCCATCCATCTCTTATTCAAATTTTATACACCTCCTTCCTCCAACATAAATACCATTGATCAATACCGATCGATAACTTATGAATCAAATTTGATCGATAGAATCTTTAGTTCTTACTTAATTATTGATAAACATAAATTTGCATCTAGAGCGTGTGTTAGTAGCTAAAATATAAAACATTGATGGATCGATAGACATACACATTACAAATTGAGAAAAAAATGAATTTTTTGTTAAGTCTATCATTTGGTATCCGCCAATAAGCTATTGATCGGTACAGAGGTGTGTGACCAAGTCATGATCATTATTATATTTCATATTCCGGAGGATTTGATGCCAAAATTTTCTCAATCAACTTTCTATAAAACGATGATTTTTTTCTGTGACAACCGCATCATACTATCAACATCAAAGTAGCTAAATAATGCATTGTAACTGTGCTCGGTCAACATATGATGTTTAAAATAAAGAAAAACAGTATAACATGTTGCATATCTCATAGCGCATGGAAAAAACACAATATCATATATGCAACACAAAGATAATAATTAATAATGTGAACTACCATCATATCAATAACCAAAAAGTTCTACATCAATATCATATAGACTATATACAATAAATACTCTTAAAAAAACCATCTCAACAATCAGAAATTAGCAAAAGTAAGTAGCACTGCTAAGGATCCACAATGCTGCCCAGCAGGAAGCATATGAATCAATATATAGTATATAACACATAATAGCTCCACCTAGTTCGTCCTCTGAATCACTACACCATATATGAAAATTAGGTTGTATTTTAGGTCGTATCTAATGCACTTAGGCAAGACTATAAGCCGTATCAAAATATGGCGTGTTTAAATATTAGATATAGCCATATGCCTTATCAAAAGCAAAGTAAGATATGGCTCTTACCCATATTTAAAGTTTAAATAGATACGGTTGTAAAACGTTTCTCAATGCAAATAACATATAGCTTTAAGCTGTATTTAAATTATTACTAGATATGAATATAAACTGTATCTAAATTATCTATAGATATGAATATATACAAATTGATAGTAAATATCATACAAACTATGTTTGACAAATTATAACAGTAAACGAAACAATTGTACGAAATATTTCATTACATTACAATAAAGAAGATACATGTTGTTTCATTACATTACAATAAAGAAGATACATATTTTTTCATTACATTACAATAAAGAAGATATAAACTGTTTCATATATAACGTGTTTCATAACTACATTACAACAAAAAAGGTAAACTCGGTATTTTAGCAACTTCGGCGACCACTCTCCGCTTTTCAACTTCGGTGATCGACCACTTCGATCCGCAACTAATCCATTCACCAAGATGAAGGTTTAACTTTTTAGTTAAGAATTTACTGGGTGATCAACCAAGTGGATGCATTTTAGCTCACGCCCCGGGTTCAGGTAATCGTGCTAACTTATGCATTTAACTAAGCGCCAGGACTAGCAAAGGAGATAATATCAAGTGTCATATGCTGCTTCACTAAACCCTAGGAAAAAGGATTTGACACTTGATATTATCTCCTTTGCTAGTCCTGACGCTTAGTTAAATGCATAAATTGGCATGAATACCTGAACCCGGGGTGTGAGCTAAAATGCATCCACTTGGTTGATCACCCAGTAATTCTTAACCAGAAAGTTAAACCTTTAGCTTGGTGAATGGATTAGTTGTGGATCGAAGTGGTCGATCGCCGAAGTTGAAAAGTGGAGATTGTTCGCCGAAGTTGCTAAAATACCTTCAACTTGGTGAGGCTTCGTTGGTGGATCACCCAGTGAATTCTTAGCCAGAATAGACATGCATCATCTTCATCTATACTTGCAACCTAATTTGCATTAGAACAATAATGAGTCGGAATATACATATACAACACTCAAAATTGGCATAACAAGAGCACCATACAAATGGACCAGTGGTGCATCAAATTATATGCACATATAAATGAAGCATGACAAATAAATCAAGAAATATAGTGCACATATACAAGGCTGCGCATAGCAGTAGTCACAACATGCCACAATGCCACGACACAACAGAAGATGTTGTAGTAATGCAAAGTACAATAGGAATAGGTGATTCAAGACCAAGGACAATGACCAAGCATGTACATGGCAAGCCATCAAGCATGTACAGGGCAAGCCATTAAGCATGTACAAGATGACAGGTCAGACCAGCCATTCCATACAAACCAGGTGCAATGGAATTAAACACAAGTAGGCCAGGTTCAAATACTAACATAGACACATGAATAACTCAAGTGACAAATAGTGTAAATGGTTCAAATACTAACAAGATGACAGTGCATAAACACAGGGTTGATCAAGCCAATATCAAGTTTCCAACATCATGATAAATAGTGTAAATGGCACAGCACAAGTAAACGTGCAAAACATAAAATGGTTGTACACAAGCATGCCTAACATACAATATCAAGTCAGAAAATACATTGTAGAAGTGACAGGTTTCCAACATACAATACATTGTAGTAGTGACAAAGAAGACCAAATTTAGTAATTGTTCTTATCAGTCAAAAATCCTAATAGAAACCCTACCACAAGGCAGTTTTCAACTTCGATCAACATAGCAGCATGAATTCGAGCAAGAATATATGAAATATTACAAAACTGTCTGAAAATACCCAATTCAAACACAATTTATACCCAATAACACAATAGCAGCATGAATTCGAGCTAGACAAGCACATGCACATATCTATCGTTCATATTTTTGAACCAAAGCATGGAAATTCAAATTATATCCAATTTAAACCCAATTCAAATTCAAATTAAACCCGATTTAATCCCAATTTAGATTCAAATTAAACTTACTTACCTTCAGTGGCGAGGAGAAAGATGGACAGCGGTGGAATGAAGGTTCGTCGGTCACCTGAAGGCAACACAAACTGATGAGCAAGATGGATAGTGCTGGATGGTTTATTGACAAAGGAAGATGGTACGCCGAGTACCAAAACCCTAATTTGGCTTTTCGGTCACCATGGAAATTAAAAAGAGGGAAGAAGCCAGCCGAAAGTTTCGAAGTGTCAAAATAGGATGGTGCCAGAAAGAAAATAGCGGGGGAAAATTTTGACTCGAATTTCATATGGCTAAAAACCGTATCAAATGTACTGATCCGGAGATTTGCAGATGTACGGTTAGATCTTACGTGTTTGGGGAGGTGCGGATTGCCAGGAGGAAATTTGATACGGCTATGAGTAGTATCAAATTTGATACGGCTAAAATCATTATCAAATCTCCGCATCCTCATGTGCGAATTTTGCATATATAGTGTAGTGAATAGTTACTGTGTCACCAAGACCTGTTATCTATTCTATACATTTAAAAATATCTAAAATAATAAGAAGTAAAAACATAAAATCTTAGGTTTTAAAACAATCTGCAATCTTATATGCTATGCAAGAATATATATATATATACACACACACACACAAATGATAACTCGTGTTGCCAACCTCCTATCGAGAACTAATGAAAATTCCAATTTTGTTGAACTCTCATTTCATACAACCCAAAGATCCATACATGCCTCATAGCCAAAACTGGGCATTGGAACCAAAGTCACTGATCAAGCATATGCAGGTCCCTTAGTTGAACTATGGACATCCCCATAATACCCCTGCTTCGAGTACAACAAAAATAAAACAAAGTTGTCAATGATTCATTGACACTGCTATATCCATCCAATCCCTCTGCTTGCTCCGTTTGAATACTAGACCCTTCTTGCTCAATACAATCCATTTTTCTGGAACCACCATGTTCCATTTGCAACTTTTATTCTTATCGAACGACATTTTTGTAAGGGGTGATCAATCCCTTTCAGTGGAAAAACCTCAATAGGATCTTGCAATGATGTGATTGAACAAACAGATTGAAATGATTATTAATCACAGATCGCAAAAAAGGCAACAGAGAACACACAATATTTATAGTGGTTCCACTATCACGAGATAGTGTACCCCCAGTTCAATGAGGAAGAGATTTTATAAAATATTCAAGAGATTACAGAGTTTTACAGTAGAGCAAAGAAATGAAGAAATACATATGATCTGATGGTAACAACATTCTCTATGCTTCTCTTTATAAAGAGGAAAAATTACTAGGGGATGAAGTAATTGATGTAAATAAATCAATTCATGGAAGAGTAATATTCCCATTAATTTTATTGTCATATAATCGATTGATAACTTTCTCTTTTCCCCATCAATCAATTCTTTCCCAATTTAATTTCTTTCTTTTTATTCTTTAATGAAATATGGCAACAAAATAAATGGTGAATATCTCCAATATCCCTATCTCCTTAATATTCCTTTCCATTTTTTTCTTGCACAAACCGGATAACCAAATTACCAAGGATATCCCCAAAATCTAATTAATTTTGGAAATATTGTATCATGAAAATTCGAATAATCTCCACGTTGATACAATATCTCTTGCAACCAAGAAACTTCAATGTGAATACTTCCCAATGAGTTCCTGCAAAAGCGACCCCTCATTGCGCTTTATTAATGAACTCCGGCAAGGACACCGCCCACCAACAAAGTGTTGGAAACATTAAAAAATAAGGTAGACATTATGCAACCAACTTCTATCTCTTCATACAAGAAGAATACCACATATTCTCTTGACTTCAACCAAGTCACTCTCTTCCCATAATCACCTAGCACTTCATCAAGTGAATCAAGTTCGAGCAATGATCGAACTTATAGCAGGTAATGACTTCGTAAACATGTCCGCTGCATTGTCATTTGTGTGAATCTTCCGAAGACGAACTAACTTCTTCTCATTCACGTAGATAAGGAAAGACTATTTCCTCTATATGCTTAGTTCTAGAACTAAAAGCCAGACTTTCAGCTAAATGAATTGCACTTTGACTGTCACAATTCACCAAACAAGTATCTTATATGAAGCCCAAATCACACAACTTCTTCAAATAAAGTGTGTAACACCCTACATCCATTAATGTCACTCTCAAAGGGAATGCATTAACTTTCATGGAGTATTATTGGTGTATAGAACAGAATATAACAAGACAGATACATATATTGGTACTTGAAAAATAAAAACTACTTTTATTGCAGTGGAGAAAAGCTTGGTTACAACAACATCAAAAACCAACAATAAAACCAAGTACATTTAATATCCATCTTGCCAAATTGTTTTCTGAGTACATAAAGTAAAAATGCATAACCCCAACATAAGTAGCCATAAAAGAGATAAGCTAAACTTACTTTCAACAATTCAAGCACTTCCAAAAGAGAGAGAAAGAGATCCAAATCAAGCTCCACTAGCACTAGTCCCACCCTGAGAACCTTTGGGGGAGGAAGGAAGAAAAGAGGCGAAAACAAAGTGGGTCAGACATAAAGTCTGGCAAGTCCAATAACTTTAACAATATAATTATTAAAGTAATTAGGATAAGGCATAAACTGGTGAAACAAGGAATGACTGTGAAGCAAATGGGCAAGACATAACAAACAAGAGAAATATGCTGGCGTTAATCGCGCTCCTAATCACTATAGGATAATTACTATACTGCACCATTACTAGTCACCCTAAAAGTTGATACCGCCTACTGAACATAATAATCATAATGATAGTTTCGTCCACCCCTAGTTGTCTTCATAGGTGCCGCCTGCCCCTATCTCCACAAGTTGTACCCACTACCCCCGTGCGATCGGCTTCCTAACTCGTAGATACCTGTGCTGGTCCCACAGTGGGGTGTATCACTCCCCACAGTGGCAACCAGATACACTAAAGATGCACGACTTGTATCTACACGATGCAACAACGTCTTACCTACCAGCCTGTGCCCACGCACGCACATGACCCCGTTGAACTTGCGTTGCCACCGTTAACCCGTTTTGACCTCTTACAATCAAACCTAGTAAGCGTGTCCCGTCCTCGATCTAACTCGAGCTCACAAAGATATTTGATGGGTTACTGGTTTGAAAAGGGTCCCCCATGCTTGACACAAGCTTTCCACCTATGCTTGGTCCCCACTAAGATTTCCCACTTAACCCCTTCTTATTCATGTCTTCTTACATGTTTCAATTTGGTTAAGTGTTTCTAATCGTATTTCACATGTCACCCACTTAACCCCATGTCCCACCACATGTTTATCTTGGTTAAGTGTTACTTAATTCATTATAACTGTAACCTTTAAGACTCCCACATTAGACTACCGTTTGCGGTTGCTGGATTTGCCGGGCGGGTCCGGGCAGTCTTATACCGCAAACGAGCCTAACCTCGTGTCTTTACAATTGTTACGCATTTAATTTATGCCTTCGACCTCTCACATTAAACTACCATTTGTGGTTGCTGGATTTGTCGGGCAGGTCTGGGCAGTCTTATACCACAAACGAGTCTAACCTCGTGTCTTAGGCGTTTATTAATACACATAATTATTTCACCCCAATATGAATTGATTATCCCAATTCAAATTGTCAATAATTTCCAAATTAATCTATGTACATAATTGTCACCTAAATTATGTCCATACTTTTCAAGTATATAAATTATACCAATTAATGTCTCAAATTAATTACATGCCTTTAAAGCCATTTTATGCCAATTCACAATTTGTATAATTAATATTTTCCCATTGTCCCCATGTCGTTCGTATGTTTAATATGTAATATGTTAGACTCGCAAATAGTCTAACTCATAAAAAGAAAAGAAACATCACAACTTGCATAACACATAAAATAGATCTAACTTGCGAATAAGAATTACAACATAAGTTTGCATATCCAATAACTTGCATAGGCAATGGACATATAAAGCATAAATTTGCATAAACTACCATGGATTTAAATATAGATCTAAATATGAAAATTTGAACTTGCGTATATGAATATGGGTTTCACCTAAACTTGCATATATGGCTATGGGTTTCACCTAATCATGTGAATAAAGTTTTCACCTAAAAATGTGAATATAGTTTTCACCTAAACTTGCATATGGATTCCTACAACATTCATATGAATTTAAACATGTAACTAATATCACATGTTTTATGTATAAACTAACATATGTACATACTTGATTCACATAAAAACTTGTGTATAATTCGCATACATACTTGCATAAGGTTCACATACAACTAACATATGTAAAAACAGACTTGCATAAGATTCACATACAAACTAGCATATGATTTACATCCCAAACTTGCATATAAAATGAATCAAGTTAAACATATGCGATTGGACATATGAAATAGATCTACTAACACAAGTTAACAAAATTGTCATATGTTCACCAACAAATGATAACAAAGTTAAATAACATCACATGATTCAACAGACATGTTCTCATAATCCCAATTATAACTCATCATAATTAATTTATTAATTATTTTGTGAAAGAAATTGTACTCACAAAAACAGATTAGAGAAGAGAGAATTTGTTCGTCGATTGTATTAGAATTCTGACTTGCAAATCCCTAAGCTTTAGGAAGAAGAACTATTCTAGCAGCAGCATGGTGGCCAAGAGGCTAATTTAGATTAGGTTTAGGGCTTGAGTCTATGCGTGCTTATATAGAAGTTTAAATCAATCTAATCCGTTAGATTATCACAGGAGCAATCACAACCGTCCAGACTAGATAGAGTTATATATAATTGCCACCTCTGCCCTAGTGACCCAGCAACAGGTCAGAAAACACTTAGCAACATGTCAGGATCGTCTCATTTCAGATTTGCCCCGAGGGGTAGGTTGACCTGTATAGGGGGGGTCGACCCCCTGGTCGACTTGGCCTTGGGCGGGAGAGATCCCGCCCAATCCGCTTCCTTGTTTGAATTTGAATTTTGAATTTGTTTCTGAACTGTTTTAATTTATATAAAATTCCTGAAACTTCTGAAGGCCATAACTTCCTCATACGAAGTCCGATTTACGAAAACTTGGACTCTATTCCAAGCAGAATTTTGACACGAATGCAATGGCGTAACCCGTTTCCCTTAATTCTCACTTTAAAAATTAAGTATTCTTTAATTCGTTCTTTTACTAGTTACAAAAAATTCAGGTTGTTACATTCTCCTCTCCTTAGAGGATTTCGTCCCTGAAATCTTCAAGTCAAGAAGAATGTATATCCTACCATCCAATCATCCATCTACTCAACCATCAAACACAGGCATCCATTGTCCTTACAAGATTTCTAATGCTGTATGAACATATGCAAAAAGTGTGTCTATATGTTCTTATCCAATGCAAAATCAGGCGGTCTACTGATTCAACTGACCTCCTTAATGCAAATCATGATAGTGCCATGCGTCCATTATGTATGCGAAAGAATCCTAACAACACATATTACTTCTACATGTGTGCACAACCATTCATCAAAATGAAGCATCCATATGATAACACAACCATTATACATCCATCAATTTAAACATGCACACACATTTATATGCAATATGAAAGTGACTGAGCCGATCTAGTGCCTAATGTGTGTGTACATGCATCCACTAGCAACCACTCGCAACCATCAATCATAACATGTTTCAAATACATGTTTACATCCATTAGTTTCTACATAAGGATAAAGAATAGGACCGAGGAGATATACTTAAAAGATAGATATAAGCATGAATAAACTTATGGAAAAAGAGATCAAGGAGGTACCCTAAAAAAGAAAAGGGTAGGCTGTGCGTATTTTCCTCTCAGTTTCCCAAGTCGTGTCTTCCTTGGCGTCACTCCATTGAACTTTAACAAACTTGACTTCACGGTTGCGTAACATTTAGACTTCTGTACCCAAGATATGAGTTGGAATCCTTCTCACAGTCGCTTCTCGTTCCACTTCTACTTCTTCTAGTATACTTGGCTCCACAAATTCCACGGACTCATGTAAGCACTTTCGTAGTTGAGAAATATGAAAAACATTATGAACTCCAGCCAGTCTTTAGGATAGCTCTACTCTGTAAGCTATCGTCCCAATCCTTTCAATGATAGGAAATGGTCCTACAAATCTTGGTGCTAGCTTTCCTACGGACCCAAAGCGAATGACATTCCTCAAAGGAGATACTTTAAGGAACACCCTATCTCCAACCTCAAACTCAAGGTCAGTCCTTCTTTTGTCTGCGTAGGACTTCTGTCTATCGTGTGCAGCCTTCATCCGTCTTCTTATCAAGTCCACCTTTTCTGAGGTTTCTCTAATCATGTCTGGCCCAAGTACGAGCTTGTCAGTAGACTCCCACCAACAAGTTGGTGATCGGCATGGTCTTCCATATAAAGCTTCGAAGGGCGCCATGCTTATGGTGGCTTGGTAGTTATTGTTGTAAGCAAATTCCACTAAAAGGAAGATGATCCTCCCATGTCTCTCCAAAGTCTGGAATGCACAATCTCAAGAGGTCTTCCAATACTCTGTTCACCCTTTCCGTCTGACCAACGGTTTGGGGGTGATAGGTCATGCTAAAGCATAATTGTGTGCCTACAGCCTCTTGCAAACTCTTCCAAAACTCGCTCGTAAAGATAGGATCTCGATCACTCACTATGCTGGAGGGTATCCCATGGAGTCGAACTATCTTTTTAAGGTAAATAGATGCTAGGGACGAGGCATTCCTTCTACTCTTAACAGGTATAAAGTGAGCGCTTTTAGTGAGCCTGTCCACTATTACCCAAATACTGGTATTGCCCCTTCTTGACCTAGGCAACCCATCAACAAAGTCCATCGAAATGCTATCCTACTTCCACTGTGGGACCTCTAGAGGATGAAGCAGACCACCAGGATTCTTCTGCTCCGCTTTGACTTGCTGGCATATCAAGCACTTAGCGA
This sequence comes from Allium sativum, assembly GCA_030737875.1. Classification (NCBI taxonomy): domain Eukaryota; kingdom Viridiplantae; phylum Streptophyta; class Magnoliopsida; order Asparagales; family Amaryllidaceae; genus Allium; species Allium sativum. The sequence continues at coordinate 267,110,334 of CM060922.1, read as the reverse complement.
CAAACTCAGCTACATCCTTCTTCATGCCATTCCAAAAGAAAACCCCTTTTATATCTGTATACATCTTGTCTCCGCCTAAGTGTCTGGTCAGCGTAGAATGATGTGCTTCTTCGAGAACCGTCTTCACTAAATCCCTTACTTATGGGATGCATAACCTTCCATCCCGTCTCAACCAACCCTTATCATCAATGAAGTATCTATTGAGGTGACTAGAAGTCTCACCCCTAACTAGCGTATCCATCATGTCAACTAGCTGAGGGTCTTCTCGTTGCGTGGTTCCTATTGAGTCCAAAAGAGTAGGCCGCACCTCTAGCGATGCTAACAGACCAGGTACCATTTCAGAGGAAGGTCTAAAGTTAAAGTTTGCTATGTACTCCAAGCTTATCCTTTCTATAAAGAGAGGACTCAAGGTCATCTTCTTTCTACTCAAGCCGTCTGCTACCACATTGCCCTTGCCAGGAGTATAGGAAATCTCAAAATCATATGAGGCCAGAAATTCCATCCACCTTTGTTGTCTTAAGTTAAGATCTTTCTGTGAGAAAAGGTACTTTAATGATTTATGGTCAGTAAACAATTCAAACCTTTCTCCTAGTAGGTAATGACGCCATGACTTTAGAGCGAAAACAATGGCAGCTAGCTCCAAATCATGAGTTGGGTAGTTCTTCTCATGTACCTTCAATTGCCTTCCCCCATAACAAACTACCTTGCCTTCTTGCATCAAGACAACACCCAACCCTATACCGCATGCGTCTGTGTATATGGTAAACATTTTGCTCCCATCAGGCAGTGGCAGAACTGGGGCTGTTGTTAGAGCCCTTTTCAAACGTTGGAAAGCAATATCGCAATCCAAATCCCAAGCGAAAGTCAGGTTTTTCTTTGTTAATCTTGTGAGTGGGGATGAGATTTTTGCAAAGTCTTTAATGAATTTTCGGTAAAACCCCGCTAGCCCGAGAAAGCTTCGGACTTCGGTTGCATTTCGTGGAACCTTCCAATCTTGCACCGCAACTACTTTTGCGGGGTCCACAGCTATCCCCTTTTTGGATACCACATGTCCAAGAAACCTCCCTTCTTCTCTCCAGAAATGGCATTTGGAGAATTTGGCTTTCAGCTGATGTGCACGAAGAGTATCCATGACTTCCCTTAAATGCAAAGCATGCTCTTCTTCATTCTTTGAGAAAATCAAAATGTCATCTACGAAGAGTGAAGACCACCACAAAATTATTAAGGAATTCCCTGAACACCCTGCTCATCAAGTCGACGAAGTAAGCGGGTGCGTTTGTCAAGCCGAAAGGCATGACAAGCCATTCAAAGAAACCATCCGGGTTTCTGAACGCGGACTTATCAATGCTGTCTTCATCCACTCTTAGGTGATGAAACCCGGTAGCCAAATCTAGTTGGGAGAAAACCGATGCACCTACAAGCTGATCAAACAAGTCATCTATTCTTGGAAGTGGGTGCCTATTTTTCTTGGTCAGCTTGTTTAGCTCCCTATAATCAACGCATAGGCGAAGTGAACCATCTGCTTTGGTTGCGAATACTACTGGAGCACACTATTCAGAAATACTACGCCTTATAAACCCCTTTTCGAGCAACTCTTTGACTTGCGTGCTGAGCTCTTTTCTCTCCTTTGGAGCCATGTGTCTAACGGGTAGAGCTACGAGTTTTGCATTAGCAACAAGGTATATGCGGAAGTCTATCTTCTGCTTCGGAGGTAAGCCCTTTACCTCTTCAAATACATCTGAGTATCGGGCTACTCTAACAGACTGCAAGTTTTCAACAGACGCATCTAGAGATTCTAGGTAGCTTAGCATATCAGAATGTATGGAATTATAAGAGATTTCGAGAGTGTTGTCGAGGCGAGTCATAAGTCTAACCACTCTCTTTTCACAATCGAGTATGGCACCATTACTGGATAACCAATCCATGCCTGGAATCAACCTATAGCCCATGAAGCCAAGAACCAAGGCATTGAATTCAAACTCAATGCTCAAGATAGACACTCTCAAATCCCGACAAATCATTGAAAGATGAGTCGAACCACCAATAGGATTTGAGACTACTATGGGATCCGTAACTAGACTAGTATTTAGGTGCAGTGTTTCTACTAACGAAGCAGATATAAACGAGTGTGAAGCGCCAGAATCAAACAAAGTACGAACATGATAATCAAACAGAAAAACCAAACTTTCAACAGAAATGTTTATGCCTCTCTCCTATCCTGGTGCCATGAGAGCATGAACCTGCCCTCTTGCCTGCCCTGGTGCCATGAGAGCCTGAACCTGCCCTCTAGATGTAGACCCTGAGCTCTGCCCTTGCCCTTATCTTCTCGGGCAGTCTTTAATCAGATGTCCTGCCTCACCACAGTTGAAACAGCCAGTCTTCTTCTTCTTCCTACAGTCCTTGCTCAGATGGTCTGGTGTTCCACAATTAAAGCACCTTTTCTTTCCCTTGCTATTGTTATCCTTACCACCTTTCTTAGGTTGCTACTGTGACTTCTTTTGATCCCCTTTCTTTTCCGGTGCCTTATTAGCATTTGCGCCTTTCCCTTCTTCATGCATAAGCGCCATGTCCACCAGTTTCTCAATGGTAGCCCCCATAGAAATGTGGGTCATAGCCAACCCATGTAGCGGCTCATTCAAACCTTTAACAAATCTCAGGGCCTTCTTTTCAGGTGTGTTCACCAAGTCTAAGCCAAATCTCGCCAACTAATTGAACTTGTTGACGTACTACTTTACTGATAAATTCCTTGCTTCAACGCCAAGAACCTCTCCATATATAAATTCTCTTCTGCTCGTGAGAGAAATTTCATTTTGAACCAATGCCTGAAATCCATCCATGTCTCCACCGGACGCTCTCCATTCGTGACCTTCCAACAAAACGAGGCTTCGTCCTTCATTAACCAAGAAGCTAATTGGACCTTCCTTCCACCTCCTTAAGCCAATTTCGAGCTTCAGCAAACGTCTCTGATCCGTGAAAATGTTTCCCACCCATTGCCCGAAAGTCTTTGCATATCTTAGAAAAAGTATCAACGCGAGGAGGGGGAGGAGCGGCTGCAGCTCGGGGAGGAGGAATGTCTGTTGGGCCTGTGGCGGTGGCCCTAGCCTTCAGATACCTTTTGAACCAGGTTGGTACCGGTATTCTCTTTGGTATCTCGGGTAACCCAGACACGCTGAAAAGAAAAAGGAAGAGATTCAATACGGAGAATCGATGGAAAGATATATGGCTCTTATGGGTTATGTTTTTAAAACAAACTTTTCTCTTGAAAATACTCTCCTTAAAACCCATTTTTGAAAGTATCTCTTTATAAAATGCTTTAAAAAAACAGTTTTTCAAAATCTCTTATCTATTCTATTAACCTTCAGCTCTGATACCACGTGTAACACCCCACGTCCATTAATGTCACTCTCAAAAGGGAATGCATTAACTTTCATCGAGTATTATTGGTGTATAGAACAAAATATAACAAGACAGATACATATATCGATACTTGAAAAATAAAAACAACTTTTATTGCAGCGGAGAAATAGTTTGGTTACAACAACATAAAAAACCAACAATAAAACCAAGTACACTTAATATCCATCTTAACAAATTGTTTTCTGAGTACATAAAGTAAAAAGCATAACCCCAACATAAGTAGCCATAAAAGAGATAAACTGAACTTTACTTTCAGCAATCCAAGCACTTCCAAAAGAGAGAGAAAGAGATCCAAATCAAGCTCCACTAGCACTAGTCCCACCCTGAGAACCTGGGGGGGGGGGGGAGGAAGGAAGAAAAGAGGCAAAAACAAAGGGGGTCAGACATAAAGTACGGCGAGTCCAATTACTTTAACAATATAATTATTAAAGTAATTAGGATAAGGCATAAACTGGTAAAACAAAGAATGACTGTGAAGCAAATGGGCAAGACAAAACAAACAAGAGAAATATGCTGGCGTTAATCGCGCTCCTAATCACTATAGGATAATTACTATACTGCACCATTACTAGTCACCCTAAAAGTTGATCCCGCCTACTGAACATAATAATCATAATGGTAGTTTTGTGCACCCCTAGCTGTCTTCATAGGTGCCGCCTGCCCCTATCTCCACTAGTTGTACCCACTATCCCCATGCGATCGGCTCCCTAACTCGTAGAAACCCGTGCTGGTCCCACAGTGGGGTATATCACTTCCCACAGTGGCAACCCGATACCACTAAAGATGCAATATTTATATTTACACGATGCAACAACGTCTTACCTACCTGCCCAGGCCCATGCACGCACATGACCCCGTTGGACTTGCGTTGCCACCATTAACCTGTTTTGACCTCTTACAATCAAACCCAGTAAGCGTGTCCCGTCCTCGATCTAACACGAGTTCACAAATATACTTAATGGGTTACTAATTTGAAAAGGGTCCCCCATGCTTAACACAAGCTTTCCACCTATGCTTGGTCCCCACTAAGATTTCCCACTTAACCCCTTCTTATTCATGTCTTCTTACATGTTTCAATTTGGTTAAGTGTTTCTAATCGTATTTCACATGTCACCCACTTAACCCCCATGTCCCACCACATATTTATCTTGGTTAAGTGTTACTTAATTCATTATAACTGCAACCTTGTAAGACCTCCCACATTAGACTACCGTTTGCGGTTGCTGGATTTGCCTGGCAGGTCCGGGTAGTCTTATACTGCAAACGAGCCTAACCTCGTGTCTTTACAATTGTTACGCATTTAATTTATGCCTTCGACCTCTCACATTAGACTACCATTTGTGGTTGCTGGATTTGTCGGGCGGGTCCGGGCAGTCTTATACCACAAACGAGTCTAACGTCGTGTCTTAGGCATTTATTAATACACATAATTATTTCACCCCAATATGAATTGATTATCCCTATTCAAATTTTAAATAATTTCCAAATTAATCTATGTCTATAATTGTCACCTAAATTATCTCCATACTTTTCAGGTATATAAATTATACCAATTAATGTCTCAAATTAATTACAGGCCTTTAAAGCCATTTTATGCCAATTCCCAATTTGTATAATTAATATTTTCCCATTGTCCCCACGCGTTCGTACGTTTAATATGAAATATGTTAGACTGGCAAATAGCCTAACCAATAAAAACAAAAGAAACATTACAACTTGCATAACACATAAAATAGATCTAACATGCGAATAAGAATTACAACATAAGTTTGCATAGCCAATAACTTGCATAGGCAATGGACATATAAAGCATAAATTTGCATAAACTACCATGGATCTAAATATAGATCTAAACATGAAATTGTGAACTTGCATATATGAATATGGGTTTCACCTAAACTTGCATATATGGATATGGGTTTCACCTAATCATGTGAATATAGTTTTCACCTAAAAATGTGAATATAGTTTTCACCTAAACTTGCATATGGATTCCTACAAACTTGCATATGAATTTAAACATGTAAACCAATATCACATGTTTTACATATAAACTAGCATATGTACATACTTGATTCACATAAAAACTTGTGTATAATTCGCATACAGATTTGCATAAGATTCACATACAACTAACATATGTAAAAACAGACTTGCATAAGATTTACATTCAAACTAGCATATGATTTACATCCCAAACTTGCATATAAAATGAATCAAGTTAAACATATGTGATTGGACATATGAAATAGATCTACTAACATAAGTTAACAAAACTGTCATATGTTCACCAACAAACGATAACAAAGTTAAACAACATCACACGATTCAACAGACATGTTCTCATAATCCAAATTATAACTCATCATAATTAATTTATTAGTTATTTTGTGAAAGAAATTGTACTCACAAAGACGGATTAGAGAAGAGAGTAATTCGTTCGTCGATTGTATTAGAAATCTGACTTGCAAATCCCTAAGCTTTAGGAAGAAGAACTATTCTAGCAGCAACATGGTGGCCAAGAGACTAATTTAGTTTAGGTTTAGGACTTGAGTTTATGCGTGCTTATATAGAAGTTTAAATCAACCTAAGTCGTTAGATTATCATAGGAGCAATCACAACCGTCCAGACTAGATAGAGTTATCTAGAATTGTCGCCTCTGCCCTATTGAATCAGCAACAGGTCAGAAAACACTTAACAACAATTTAGGATCGTCTCATTTCAGATCTTCCCCCGGGGGGTAGATCGACCCCCAGGTCGACCCCCTAGTCGACCTGTATAGGGGAGGTCGACCTCCTGGTCAACCTGGCCTTGGGCGGGAGAGATCCCGCCTAGCCGGCTTCCTCGTTTGAATTTGAATTTTGAATTTGTTTCTGAACTGTTTTAATTTATATAAAATTCCTGAAACTTCTGAGGGCCATAACTTCCTCATACGAAGTCCGATTTACGAAAACTTGGACTCTAATCCAAGCAAAATTTCGAGACGAACGCAATGGAGTAACCTGTTTCCCTTAATTCTCACTTTAACAATTAAGTATTATTTAATTCGTTCTTTTAATAGTTACAAAAAATTTAGGGTGTTACAAAGTGCCTCCTTAACTGCCTCAACTGCAGCTATCAACTCTGCCTCTGTAGTAGAGAAAGCAACTATAGTCTGCAACCTCTCTCTCCAACTAATAGCTGTTCATCCAAGAGTGAACACATAGCATGAGGTTGACTTCCTTCTGTCTCTATCTCCTCCATAGTCTGAATCACAAAATTAGACCAAGTTGAAATCTTTATTTTTGCCCGAAAAAACAAGCCCATAATCTGATGTTCCTGTAAGATATCTAAAAATATACTTCATTGCCTCCCAAGTCGGTTTTCCCGGATTTGCCGTATATCTACTAACTAATCCAACAGCTTAAGCAATGTCAGGTCTAATGCACACCATAGCATACATCAAGCTACCCACTGCACTCGCACAAGGCACCTTTTTTCATATAGTCCTCGTTCTTTTCTGAGATGGGAAAGCCCTAGTTAAAAAGCTATATATGCAAAGGCATGAGTGTACTGATATCCTTTGCTCCATCCATGCTAAACCACGCAAGCACCTTTTGAATATATTACTTTTGAGTAAGTCTCAAAAGTCCAAGCTTTCTATCTCTTTGGATTTCCATCCCCAAAATTTTCTTTGCTTCTCCAAAAATTTTCATATTAAATTTCGCTTTTAATTTCAACTTCAACTCATCAATTTCAGCTTTATCCTTGGAAGCAATCAAGATATCATCCACATACAAAAGCAAATACACCCAATTATTATTCTTCAAATGTTTGAAATAAACACATGCATCTTTAGTACTACGATTGAAACCATGTGAAAGCATAAAAGAATCAAACCTTTCGTACCATTGTCTAGGCGAATGTTTTAGACCATAAAGAGATTTCTTCAACCTGCGTACCCAATCCGACTTTCCATCTATAATAAATCCTTCTGGCCGCTTCATGTAAATGGTTTCCTCCAAATCACCATGCAAGAAAGCGGTCTTCACATCAAGTTGTTCTAACTCCAAATCATGAGTAGCAACTATTGCAAGTAGGATTCGAATTGAAGATTGTCTAACAATTGGAGAAAATATTCCATCATACTCTAACCCCTTTCTTTGTGAAAACCCTTTGGCTAAAAATCTTGCCATGTATCTACCATCATCTTTCACCTTGAACACCCACTTGAAACCTATGGCTTGGCTTCCCTGACGTAGTGGTACCAAATTCCAATTCTTGTTCTTCTGCAAAGACTGTATCCCTCTTCCATAGCGCAATTCCACTTTGAGTTATCGCTCGACTTCATGGCTTCTTCAAGGCTCAATGGTTCATCATGAACTACATGTAAAGCATAGGCAAACTGATCATCAAGGCTCAAATTTTCATATTGCCAATCTCCATACCTAATTGGTTCTCTCATTGGTCTTTGACTGGCCCGAATGGCTATATCGCCCGACTCTCCTTCAGCTCCACCTTGAGCTCCACTTTGAGTTGAATCCCCTCTAGCTTCATGACCATTACCATCACTACTAGAGGAAAACCGTGAACTATCATGTGATGTATCATTAACTGCTCTGTCACTATTATCAATAGTAATACCTCTACTCTGGGTTTGAAAACAGGGAATCTTAGTATTTTTAGGCTTGTCATCAACTGAATCTTAACCCTCTAATAAACCTTACAAAGGTTTAAAGATTGCTGACTCAACAAAAGTCACATGTCTAGAATGTACAATTTTCTTCATAATTGGATTCCAAATTCTATATCCATTTATTCCATCTGTAAAACCAAGAAAAATACATTTGGAGGCCCTAGGCTCCAACTTATCATGTCCTGTATTGTGAACATAAACAGGACATCCAAATATACGAAAATAACTTAATAAATTGTTTTTAACTCTCCATAGCTCCTTTGGAATCTTCCTACCAATGGCCGAGCACGGAATCCAATTAATAATATGTGATGCAGTCAAAACAGCTTCATCCAAAAAAACCTTAGACATACCTGCAGCCAAATCAAGCAACGGGCCTTCTCAAGTAAAGTATTATTCATCCTCTCAGCAACCCCATTGGATCGCAGATCACCAGGTGTAGTAAAATGTCTTCTAATACCATGTTGTCTGTAGTAGTCTAGGAACTCTTTGGAGACATATTTGCCATCATTGTCGGATCTAAGAATCTTCAATTTCTTTCATGTTTGGTTTTCAACAAGAGCTAACCAAACCTTAAATTTCTCAAATACTTTCGACTTAGCTTTCATTACATACACCCAGACCTTATGCAAGTATTCATCAATGAATGAAACAAAATAATAAGCTCCACCTATAGAAGTTGTAGAGTATGGCCCCCAAACATCTGAATGCACGTAACTAAGTACCCTTGTAGAAGTATGCATGCCATCACCAAAAGAAACTCTGGTTTGCTTTGCCTTGCCAATACACACTCCATGTAAAAGTCCAACTTTTTGAAGATTTCTCCCTTGATCTTTTTCTTCTTACGAAGCAACTCTAAGTTCTTTGAAGTATGACCTAATCTCATATGCCAAAGCTTGGTAGCATCCAAACTTTTAGAACTATCGACTCCCACACATAATTCTCCATGGACAGTGGTACCCATTAGCAAATACATATTTCGCACCTAACACCCTTCATCAATACAAGTGCCTCTCTAGAAACTCTCAAACCATCTCTGACAATGTTTATCTTGCATCCCAATGATGCTAATTGTCATAATGATATCAATGACTTCTGAAAACCTGGGACATAGCGAACATATGAAAGTGTGTGAACAATCTCATCATACATGCGAACGAGAACTGAACCAACCCCGTAGACTTATATGTAGCATCGTTCCCTATAAGGTGGAACTTCTTTCTTTGGCATCGAAGGAAGAAAAATAATCCTTATTAGGATTCATGTGAAATGATGATCCAGAATCTAAAATCCAGTCAGTGGTCTGCAACATCTGATACAACTGTTGTCAATAAATCGCTACCCTCTTTCTCCATCGCAATAGATAAGAACCATCGGTCTCGGTTTTCTTCTCCAAATCTGGACAGTCTCTTCTCCAGTGGCCTGGTTTCTTACAATTATGGCACATTCCATCTTTAGACTTACTCCGCCAATGAGGCTTCCTAGAATTGGAACGCCCCCTATTATTCTTCATTTTCTTCTCTGCTCTTCCTCTATCAACAAATAAACCTGAACTACTACTTCCTCCACTACTATCACCAACACCAAACTCTTTCATTTGATCTCTCAACTCTTCACTGAGCAAACCAGTCTTCACATCATCCAATTTCAATGTATCTCTACCATAGATAAATCTGTTAGCGAAACCAGTGTATCGCTCTAGGAGCGAACACAATAGAACCATTTCTTTCTGTTCTTCATCAAATTTTAACTCAATAGACTTCATCTTCATCAATAGTTCATCAAACACACTTTTTGTGTTTTAATTGAAGAACCTTCCTTCATCTTATAAGTGAAGAAAGTCTTCAATAGGATCAGACAGTTAGTTAGGGATTTCTTCATGTAGAGGTCCTCCAACTTCTTCGAAATGCCTTTAGCTGTTGTTTCCTGACATATTTCAAAAATTACATTCTTTTCCATAGCAAGTTGAAGAGTAATAAAGGATTATTCTTCCATCTCTTCTAATTCCACTAATGAAATATCAGTAGGCAATGCATCTGTATCAAATACTACTCGATGAACGCGATTTTATATCAAAACTGCTTTCATCTTCCACTGCCACTTTTCATAATCTCCTTCACCATTCCACTTATTTACCATCAACTATGATTCAGACGCTACATAGGAGCCTCTGACGTACGGAACAACTACTAGCACTGACATATTATTTGTACTATTCTCATATCCTTCTGCCATTCTACCAAACACCTTCTTTGCGAATCTAGCTCCAATACTAGTTGTAAGGGGTGATCAATCCCTTTCAGCGGTAAAACCTCAATAGGATCTTGCAATTATGTGATAAACAAACAGATTGAAATGATTATCAATCACAGATCACAAAATGGCAATAGCGAACACACAATATTTATAAAAGTTCCACTATCGCGAGATAGTGTACGTCCACTTCAATGGGGAAGAGATTTTATTAATATCCAAGAGATTACAGAGTTTCACAGTAGAGTGAAGAAATGAAAAAATACAGATGATCTGATGATAATAACATTCTCTATGCCTCACTTTATATAAAGGAAAAATTACTTGGGGATGAAGTAATTGATTTATGTAAATAAATTAATTCATGGAAACTGATATTCCCATTAATTTTATAGTCATATAATTGATTGATAACTTTCTCTTTTCTCCATCAATCGATTTTTTCCCAATTTAATTTCTTTTTGTTTCTTCTTTCATGAAATATGGCAACAAAATAAATGGTGAATATCTCCAATATACCTATCTCCTTAATATTCCTTTCCATTTCTTCCTTGCACAAAATGGGTAACCAAATTATCGAGAATATCTCCAAAATCTAATTAATTTTAGAAATATTGTATCACCAAAATTCCAATAATCTTCGGTAAATACGTGAAATAAAAGTCACCAACCGAATATCTTCGGTACCTATTCCAAACAAGAGTTACCAACTAAAGAAATATAGTTTTTACCATAATGTTATATCACCATCCATCTCTGATGTAAATGAACCACTACCATTAACATGATCTATAAAACCTCAACAACATCCCTTAGAAGTTATATGCCAGTACGACTCACCACCATAACCCGGGACCAAATTATCATCATAACTCGGTGTTGAGTTATGACTTAGCCATATTTTTATCCATTTGTTTTCTTAGATTCCAATGCTCTGCTTCTAAATGTTATAGAAAATAACTATTCGACCATGTCAACTTGGTGTTCTCTTCCATGCATCCGACTCTAAGTTCTAGAATAAATCGTCATAACTTTCAACACTAAGCTAAATTACCTAATTAAGCCATAAGTATCCTCTGGTAGCTCTACTCGTCCTAGCCATTAAGTTGGTAAAGCACCCTAAACCATCCCTACAACTCAGATCCAACCTAACTACATAACCCAAGGATAATTCTAAACCTTAACTCCAAAGTGCATACGAGTTATCACGTGGCTTTGTGTCATGTTATAGAGTCTACCCTCCAAGTTTTGTTCAATTCTGACCAATTTTGCTTTTGATTTGCATGATTCTTCACTCTAACTTTATATGCAATCACAACACCAATGAGCAACATCAATTAATAACATCGTAACGTAGCATAACCTGAAAAGTTCATCTAATTAAGCATGCAACCCAAAGAAATAAGACAACAATTCAATCTCTAACATAACATAGATTTACACAAAATCGTGAATACATGCACATGAATATGATGAATTCGAATTAGATTCCACTTATATGCATAATTAATGTGAATTTGGTGTTAAACTAATGTTTTACTATCAATAATAAAGCATGCAAATCAACCATATAACGCTACGTTGAAGAGTGAGAACTAATAAACCATCTGACAGTTACTAAATTCAACTAATCTAACTATAGGTCTTATTTGAAAAAAAATTGAATTGCACTTCTAGTCAAACAAATTGATGATCTCCACCTTTATCTAGTCATAAGTCAATAATCTAACATGATCTAGGATGAAATTTGGATGATTCATGTATATCTAGGGTTAGTTAGGATTTTAGATCTGATTTGGAATGATAGGAATAGTTCTAGTTTATGTTCTATAACCCCTATTTATAGTATTCTATAATTAGGCTAGTAAGCTTATTGATCGGTTTCGCTGATTACACATTAATCATGGTTAGTAGTTTCTGAACTTAAAATAAGCATAACTTCCTAAACATAAGTCTGTTTTTCTATTATGATCATTCTACAAAATGAAAAACCATCATCCTAAAGCAACAAACCTAGTAAGAGACTCTAGTTTAACTCATATTGAAAGTTACAACAAAAAAATTTCTAGGTCAAAACAGAATTTTGGAAAAATCATAAGTATGTAGAATAGCATAAAGAGTTATATGTTAGAATTATAGAATCATACGATCTAAACTAAAACAAATAGAAATATTGTACAATACTCTAATACGTAAAATTTATCTCTTTATACTCTTCCCATAGGAATTTCACCCCTGAAATATCAAACAAGCCAAAGTATAAGCAATCGTAGTTATCCTATATGCCTATTAGTCACTTGCAACCCTTTTATAGGTCAACCAAACAACCATGAAATCAATATTATGAACGATCCTTCCTTAGCAGGTAGAATATTAAGCTAGCAAATATGATATAAATTCGGAAAGTAGTTATGACAAATGATGATCCTTACCGGTCAAAGAGCTCTAAACAAGTTGTCCTCACGCTCTCTTTGGTCCCTTGTGTACAATTGGCACCGCTTTCATTCTATTATACCTTAACTAGCTTTAGTACCTTTCTCGTAAGCTGTTTCATCTAATACTCAACAAGAAGAAGCAACTTACGAGACATAGAAACTTCTGGTTTCACCTCAACATCTTCTAACTGATTCTGTTTCATCATGCTCGATTCATAGCAAGAAGATATGAAAATCATTGTGCACATTGGTAATCTTTTGAGGCAAATCGACTCTATATGCTGACTTTCCAAACCTCTCTATTATTAGAAAGGGCCCTATAAATCTAGGTGCCAATTTCGCCTTTCTACTGAATTAAACCACGTTTTTAAAGGAGAAATATTTGTATCTAAGATATCTCCATTAAAGAACTCCAAATATCTTCTTTCTTATCCTCATTCCTCTTTAGCCAATCTAGAGTGACCTTTATTCATGTCGAATTATCTCGGTCTTCTTAAATTACTTCCTAATCATCTTTATCTCGAGTATCAGTTTCTCTCTACTTCCCACCAATATGAAGGGATATTACACAATTCTTCGAACAATGCTTCATACGGATCCACCTGAATACTATACTGGTAGATTTTGTTATATGCGAATTCCACCAAAGGCAGATGATATTCACATGTTCCTCCAAAATCTATAATGCATGTTCTCAAGGGATCCTTCAATATAAGATTTATCCTCTTTGTCTGCCCATCAATCTGCAGGTGATAAGCTATGCTAAGATGCAGTTCGATCCCTATTGTCTCTTGTTAGCTCTTCCAAATTCCACTAGTAAATAGCGTGTTGTTAGTACTATGGATGATAGTTTTCTTGATAACAACCTCGGGTAATTAATATTTTATATTTAACATGTACTAATCATTGTCATATATATATATATATAGTGCAAGATGATTTGTAGGATATTATTATTCAAGACCGTATAATATTAAGATTGAAGACTCAGTATAATTGATTCAAGAATATGAAAACTCATGAGTTTCAAGATTTCAAGAGTTTATAGAGTATTCGAAATAATGTAAAAAATCAGGTTGCACTAATCTGATCTCCATCCACTTTTACAAAATATATTTTCAAAATTATTCCTGTTTTCAAAATCTATTTTCAAAACAATTTCAAAAAGAATTTTCAAATCTCTTTACAAAATATTTTCATCCATTATTTTCAAAATAGGACCTTGAAAGATTTTTCGAAAAGAAATTTTTATAGCAACTACTTTGAAATTTTACACTTACTACTAGATTTTTATATTTGTACTTCACTTTATTATTATATTTTGATTTTACTACTTATACTTTCGAAAGTAATTTTGTTTTTTATATTTTCATAAATATTTATTTTGATTTTTTAATACTTCAGTTTTTATCTATTAATATATTTTGATTTTATACTTATATTTATATTTTGACATTATATTTTGTATTTTGATTTTAGTTAAGATTTTGATTTTAACTTAATAATTATGATTTAATAATTTTAGAGCTCTAATATTTATATTTTTTGTTTCATATATTTGATTATATATAGTGTTATTATATTTTTTTAATTATATTATTTTAAATATTTTAAACAAATTTGTTATGTATTACTATGTTTAATTTATACATTTACTATAATTAAATATTTTTATAGAATTTTAAAATATTACATATAAGTTTCTATTTTTGGAACAAATTCAGAAACAAATTTTACCTAGGATATGTGGATATAGGGTATTAAACATATCGACATGTAACAATAGATTTTAAAAATACAAATTTGAAAGGAAATGTCTTTTTACGATATGTCATTTCTAATAGCAATATTCCTTCACTACTATATATACTTTCTTTCAGAAAATGAGATTAACTATTTTGCTATATATCTCTTCAATTTCTTTACTCCTCTCAATAAAATCTTAAATCCTATAACTTGATACTAATGACTTATTAACTGAATCAATTTATTTCTTCTTCGATTTGATTATACATCAAAATATCTCCATATCTACCAAAACCAAAGCGCAAACCAGAGTTACAAAAGTAATTATAATCAAGACCGAAAGATCCAAGCCTGCATTCATTGTACAAACTACTAACAAAAATTAATGGTATGATTAGGTATCCCTGAATCTAATTGGGATTGATTATGCTCATCTAAAGAAACTGGGAGTGACTTGTTTGCCCGAAAATCAGATTGGGTGAGGATCTATGGCTCGCAAATCAGACTGGCCTGCCCAAAGGTCGGTATTCTAGAGGTTGTCAAATCAGGGAGCGTAATTGTTGATATTAATGAAGGTTACACACAATGTGGAACTGGAAGTAGGTTAACTTCGAACTAGTATAAAACTCCTGATGTGTTCTTTCCTTTACTACTTTTTACTTTCATTGAATTTTTATTTACTTATTTTCTGTGATCATTCTATACATATATTCACAATCATAATCGAAAATATTTCAGAAAGATTCACAATTTTAAGTAAAATTATTCCCTTCCTTTGGTGTTAGTCTAAACTTAAGATCCATAATATTATTTTCAGATGTATCATAATTTGATTTTTGAAAAGTTTAAATGGCTACCAATATTAGTAATGTCAACACTATCATTAGTCCATTTGTAGTGGGTCAGTTTACTGCCAAATCACCACTTTTTAATGGTAGTAATTGTACCTATTAGGCAGGTAGGATGAAAATTTGTTTACAATTAATATGATTATCCATCTGGAATTTTACATAAAAGGAGTACACTGAACCATAGATAAATTGTGCATAATGGACTGCTGACGAAAAGGTATTGCACAAAGTAATTCAAAGAGGACTGATGACCAAAAGGCAATTGCACAAAGTAATTCAAAGAGCATGTATATATTATTCTGTTCATTAGATAGGAATGAGTTTAATAGATCATTAGTTTGTAAGTTTGCGTATAAATTTAGAGAACTTTGCAAGTTTCTCATGAAGGCAATAGTAAAGTTTAAACAAATTAAAATTTCCATGTTAACTAATCTGTTTCAACCATTTAAATGAATCTAAATGAATTAGCTTCTAACATTCATAGTAGATTTCAAATTATAGTTCATTTACCAATTGCATTAGGCAAAAATATTTCTGGAGTGGGCCAAGTTAGTATTTTTTAGATACACTAACTCCTAATTGGGATCATAAAACTTCTGTAATTGAAGAAACTAATGATATTAGGACTCCAAAAATTGAATAGTTAATTTTCAATTTAATGTCATTTGAAACACAAACGTAGGGTAGAAAAGAAAGCAAGGAAATCAAAAGGAGATCGGTAGCATTTAATGCAATTACAAATGGATCAGACTCAGATAACGATGAGGAGTAGCACTGATCACCACACTAGAATAGACTTTTTGTAGCGTTGAAAAAACGATACCAAAATTTTTAGTAGCGTTGCAGAGGATGATGTGATATGACATGCAGCTAAAAGTCTGAAAGTTTCTGTTCCATTGTAGTAAACGTTACCAAAACTTAACATCTTTTGATTCTTTGTAGCACTTTTTTTATCAAACGAGTGCGAAGCCGTGCTTCGCACACGGATATGGCACAAATTAAGAAGTTCTATTTGTATTGACATTTAGATTTGGAAGAGCATGTTATATGAATATTAGACATCAAATTGGTGAAAGATTGATGAAAGGGAAATTTTGAAAATGTAGAGAGCAAAATTTTGAAAATTTAAAAAATTAAAATAAATAAAGGAGTAAGCAAAAGAGATTGGATGAGATATAATGTCAATTATTGCAAAGATATCTGAACATATGATGTAACTGAATAATAAACGGTTGGTATAGTTCTGATTACGGTATAATGATCATGGCATACACACAACTCTTCGAAGATTGCATGGTATTCTTAAGTAATAATACATAAAAATAGAGCATATAATTTATTGCAACTAATGTATACTTGTGCATATAAATGACGATTCATTTGTTAGCTAAGAGCATCTCTAGCAGTGCTCATTCATCTGAAAATGGAAGAAATCTCCACTCCAATTCTTAAAGTAGTAGAGATTTGAACGTGGAGAAGGAATTTAAAGAGGTTTTCCTTTTTTTGAGCGAGAGGATAAAAACGGGGAATTGATTCCCGTTTAGTTTTTAGAAGGAAAAAGGAAACCCTTACGAACTTTAAAACGGGAATCAGATTCCCATTCAAAGCTTTATTTAAGAAAAAAAATCAGCCGATTAAGGCTGAAGAAGCAGAGATTTCTGGTCTTTTTTTTTTTCTTCCTCTGGATTTTTGTATGCTGCTAAGGTCTAAGGATGCTTTAAGAGGAATTATAATAACAATACATAACATGCATAACTGCCCTTTTTAATTACGCATTTAACAGAATTGCCTTGTTTCTACCCTAATTCTGTAAACAATGGGTTTATAATGTAGCCTATGTTTATTTGGAAACGCATATAGCTTACTTATTAGTATTATCAAATGTGAATACATCAGTTCATGTTTTAACGAAAATCAGCACTTAATGAAATAACTGAGGAATTGGTACTAAGCATAGTATGCAAAATGATGCATCTAAAATTATGAAAAAGGATTTTAAAAAAAAATCAGTTCAACTGTAATAAAACTAATAAAATGAGAAACAGTTGCTCACTGCAACTTCCATGAACTGATAATAACAATAATAAGAACAAAACACAGAATAAAATACATCATAAATGAATAATACACATATTAGTATATATACAACACGTCATTAGAGGGAGAAAAATGGTAGAGCAAATCACGGCTGGCTATAACATATATTTTTAACTGTTACATATTGCTGAGCCACGTCATTTCTCTTGGTCCTGCAGCTGATTAACTTGGACTGTAAAGTAAAAATAATAATAAGCAGGGTTATTTCTTAGTAGGAAATAGTACAAAAAAATTAAGGAATAGAAAATATGCACATTAATTTTCCTAGCTAGTAGAATCCCTATTTGAGTCCAAAACAAACTAAAGAAGTAAGAAAAGTGCAATGTAAGTTTAGTAGATAAAGTTTAAATGAGCAAGAACAATTTATAATTTCATTAACAAAATGGATATGTAGATTACAATAAAGAATTATAGTGAAAGAGGCGCCATCCCATCTCAGTCAATGGTATTTACAGCATTTCCTTAACCCAAAATGAAGGTGTGCTTATGGCCTATTTTAGGATGCGTTTCTCAGCTTTATGTTTCCCAGATTGGAAAGCAAGTCAACTTTGGAAGGATGCACAAAAGCCAAACATACACAGTATGAAATGTATTAAAGACTGATCAAGATTTTTATAACAATAACTGCGCATGAAGAATTTCAAGATATATTGACATTGATGAAGTTGCATTTTCAATTCAGTAGCTTATGTCTTGAAAGCTGATTAGAATGCAATCCATTAGATGTATTGTGATGAACTTCCAAGTAAGATTGTAACTAAAGAAAAAAAATATATGAAGGGGAACAAAAGAGGTTAAACATAACACTGGATTTTACAGATGCCCCCTTATGCAATAAAATAACATATTGAATATGAGCTAATTACGTATGGTTGCATCAATCGTTGAGTACGATGACATTTGTCACAATTCATACATTAAATTTTGAACAGTAGACAATGCCAATAAAATAACATTAAATATGAGCTAATTACGTATACAATGACAATTGTCACAATTCATATATTAAATTTTGAGCAGTAGACAATGCGTAACATGTTAATAGCCTGAAATCTATTACACCTAATTCCTTTGTTTGCTTTACCTAGAAGTTTCCACTTGACGTCGTGAAATAAACCACATAAATGACATACAAAACTACGATAAACACGAAACGGTATGTGAGACATGTGTTTGCATTGTTAATCTATTTCAAAGAGGCAAAATATTGACTATTATGATATACTGAACCTAAGTTTACTGGGATCCAAGCAGTATAATAATGGAATCCCTATTAAAAAAAATGGAATCCCCATAAGAAATTTAAAATAAGTTTTTTTTTGGGAGAAAAGCAATTTACCGAGCACCAACTTTATACATGATGTCGCGCAATGAATGTTCAGAAAACAACCTCTTAAAATATAGCAAATCTTGGAATATATGTAGACGATGCAAACTATGGGTTGATCAATTGCAAAATTACTTTAATAGGTAACACTATAAATGTATGCGCTTCCTCAAAAAAATGTATACAGTCTAAATATGTATCAAAGCACTCCAGAAAATATTTTAATTTTGAAATGTATGTTAGCTAAGTTCAAACCTTGTGCGTTCTGTAAACAAAGTAAAAAGTTCTAATAAGAAAACGAACAAAATGGAAGAAAAATAGGATACTAAAGTTGTTCTCAAAATGGAATGAAAATTTGAAACAGAAGCACATTATGCCATGGAAACTAAATCTTTGGGGGAAAAAGATTAGCTGATAATGTTTTTAAAATATGTGAGAATTTTACTAATTATATTTGACCAAACCGGGCATTATTTATTGTACAACATCCTGTTAATACTCGTTAATATCCGTAGATGAAACTAGGTAAGGGCCACATCACATACATAAACCAACGAAAGAAGAACGACGACAAAAACAGTGGATGTTGTACATGACTACATGTTATATCATAAGGCCTTCATTGTAAATACATGATGTTGTGAAATTCGTACATATATGCGCTTTCATTGTAAAAAAATGTGCATACAATTTAAACCATGGTTCGAAAATTCGGCCGGTACCCCAAGATTCTGGTGGTACCGGACCGGTTTCGTTCATGGACGATCCAAAATCGACCTCAAAAATCGGTCTCGGACTACATAAAAAAAAAACTCAGCTTCATGTTGTAGAAAAATGGTACTTTACAGATCTCGAAACAAAAACACAACATCACTTTCCTTTTCAACTTCAAATCGACGATCTCGTCTTCATTCTTCAGATCGATCTTAATTTTCGATTTCCTTTTCGATTTCCTCTCGTCTTCAGATCGATCCCAGCCATCGTTGTATTACTGCCACAGAAATAGTCGATTTCCTCTCGCCACAGAAACTATTTCTTTTCCTTTTTTATTTTATTTTTTTATGTCGATGTTGCAATTAGGAAGAAAAGCGACGGCTTGGATGGTTATTTAGGGCTTATGGGAGGAATTCTTGGGCTGGGCTGTTTTAAAGTTGGTTCCTATTTTGGTTTTTTGTTAGGACTGGTAGTTCTTGGGCTGAATTTTGTTATTTTGGACTGTGCTGAAAGTATTTTAGTCCACAAGTTCAACATAAGTTTTTGTTGTCAAACTATTAAAACTGAAATTTAGACCGAAACCGAAACTAAACCGAAACTTCTGAAATTTACGAAACCATCCGAAACTAACAAAATTTCAAATGACTGAAACCGAAACCGAGTTCTTGAACCTTGATTTAAACACGTATGCAAGCACTCCAACAGATATTTGAATTTGATGCTTATGATAGCTAAGTTCAAGCCATGTGCATAGCCACTGACAACGTCTGTATAAACAAATTAAAAAATTCAAATAATAACACGAACTAAATGGAAAAAAAATAGGACAATAAAATTGTTATTGAAATCTTTCGGTGAGAAAAATTAGCCAAATACATCTATAACTGGGAGCATATAATATTTTATAGGTTTTACTTTCCACAGAAATAATCCATGATTAGTGCTTCAAAAGCGAGCTAAAAACAACATAGAAGACTAAAATAACAAACAGTGTTAAAATTGATTGAATGTAGGAAAAAGATGATAACACATATCTTGTCAAAGAGCAATGTAAAAGTGGAATAGTGACAGAGCATCCTAGAAAAAGAAAGTCTGTCTAGAGAATAAAAATTCAATTAACTGAACACATCTCAATCTGAACAGACAAATAGGGTCATAACTTTCAATAGAAGTCATTCAAGACTACTTCCCCAAAACTCGGCAAAAAAGCAGTTAGTGCTCCCAAAGTGAAAAACTAAAGGAAAGGAAAGCACATTATAATTTGTGTACGAAGTGTTTACTATTATGCCCTTCGAGTGAGGAACATAATGTCATAATTAATAGTTTAATACATTCTCATTTCAGATTAAAGTCATAGTTTGCAAATGTCTGTCCCTATGTCATTATGGTAAGCAGAATAAGGGATGAAATGAACATTTGCTATGCATATGAATAATAATTTGTTATGGTTTCCAAAAACAGCCTATCCATTGGAATGGAAAATTGAATGTATGTAAAATGTAAAGCATGTTTAATTTTAATGGAGAATTTGGGGGGCGGGGAATGATAGAAACGCAACGTGAACATTGTTTAGTGTTTTGCCATTGCTTTCATATGTGTGTATGGGAATAAACACCCGACGCCTTGTACTATTTTCTTAATCTTCTTAAACGTTCTAAAAATTCATGAACATCTCATAAATAGCAAGCTTGTGCAGAGCTCCAAAAAAAACGATCGATCAATTTAATTAATATACACCCCCTATTACAATCTAACCTAAAACAATTAGCTTGAAGCTAAAGCATGAAATTTTTTTCACAATTAGTAGTAAAAACATATCCATAAATCAATAATTGCAATCTTCACTTGGGAAGTTAATTCAAAAGCGTCACCTAAGTTAAAAATAATTAATTTTGATTTTTTGGCCAAAATGGATGCACCGAACAAAATAATAAAGGAAACTTGTTAAGAAAGCATTCGGCAATTCTCATCGTGAAAATTGAGAAATAGGAAAACCAAGAACATCGAACAAAACCTTAATTCATACCGATAGGAAAGGAACAACACGAAAGCTGTCCAAACAAAGACCAAATAAGGAACAGAGTTAGAAGTAAAAATGAATTTGTTTGAGATGAGGGACACATCGTAAACCGAAGAATCATAAGATAACGTCACTAAACAACCTAGCTTCGCTCTAATCCGACGAAACTTGGAAATGAGTGAAGGAAAACAGGAAATAAGGCACTTGAGGGAGATAAGGGAGATGCACAGTGAATATGCACAGGGAGATAAGGGAAATAATATCAAACAACAGTGAGCACAACCACATAAATGAATGGAGTACCAATACATATGTCCTCAGAATTTAGGAGCATTACATTGGAATAGCTATTACCGAAGAAACAAAACCACATACAGTGCAACAAATTCAAACCTATTAGCAGATCTATAAATCGATAAAACTAATCAAGAGCTAAAATTTTCTAAAAACTGATTTTTCCATAGTGAAAAAATATCAACCAAAGCTATGGAGAAAGAGAATAAAGAAACCAAATTGAAAGTCTACGCCATCATGAACTGAAGGAAAACCAATAAATTAACAAACTTTAAAAAAAAAATTGGTAGGAAAAGGATCCAAATAGACTACATAATTAAGTTGATATCAATCATCATTTTCCATGAATCTGAAGATATATGAAGAATATTATTATTTTTCATTATGATTCAGCCAAAGGTGAAATATTGGGAAAATATTTAGGTATCCTTATGGGACGATACAAAACAAGATACAAAACTATGTAAAAACCCAGAATTGTGTTATTCCTAATTCCTTCAAAAACATAAATCATAATAAAGAGAGTAAGCAAAACAGAATTAGTTGAAGGTAAATGGCTGGGGAGATATTCAAATTAAAGCAGAATGGTTTTCTTATAGGAAAACGAAAAAATAAAAACAAAACGGTAAAAAAGGCCCAAAAAACTGAGTATCATAAACGAAAGACCACCTTCAATTAATAATACCCTCAACGATGACCATGATTAGGACAATAAGGCATGGAATTTGTCCTATTCAGCCTCAGGGATGAAGATAAGATACAATATTGTATTCATCACAATCAAGACAAAACTTGATAAGTTTACTACTCATACGGTGGGAGACTAAATGAAATAATACATGAATTGCTGACTAAGAATGGAATAAAGAGAAGCAATGTCATTATAAACTTTTATATAAGGAAGAATATGATAATTCAATGTATAGTAAGAAGCAAAACAAATCTCTATACCGTTAGTAGAGTTTAAAAAGTATAGAAGCTCTGAGCAAACTGAAACTCAAAACATAAAGTAAAATAGCACAACATCATGATTCAAGTGTCAGGTTCATACGCATTCCTCAAAAGGAAGGGAATGCCGCAAAAGGGCTAAATTAGCAATGCAATTACTTGCCAGAGTTTTAGAGCTTGACTTAAAAATTCATGGACCAAAAATAGCATAAACACCAAATTACTAAACGAAAATGAAGATATTTAAGAGAGGGAAAGCTTAAAGGTGAAAAAGAAATATATAACTCGATTGGAATATATCGTGAAGATGGCTATAAAGTGATTCCAATCACATTGCAAGAATGACCGTGCCACCGCTATCTGATTAAATATAGAGAAAACCGAGTTCTGAGCAGAGAAAAATTGGTGTAATTACGATAACAAAACACATACATAAGAATACACACACACACACAAAGACATATGTATGTCCTATAAATATTCAGCACAAGGTAAATAAATCACACTGTAAAGTTAGAGTAATCATTATTGTCCATGAATTTGAAGATGCATAAAGTAATTTTCTATCTCACTATGTGACCATAAAAGGTAAGTCTGATATGTTCCTTAAATTAGCTGCTATTGTCATACAATCGTTGTAGACCGTAAACGTAAAATACATGCACTTAGAGCTCCCTACTTCTTAGCATAAGACTCGAGCTAAGTTTCATCAGGAAAAATCGGAATCTTTAGAATAACCAACCAATTACGACAACCCATAGAGATGATAACTCAAAGGCTTACAATGTTTTCAAAGAATGGGAAAGCAAAAAAGTTAAGAACATTATTTCTAAAACTCATTGACTAATCATAGATCAACATAATTTGGAAAACGTGATCACCAGCTAAAATGAAAAGGTTGTTTCTTTCTTCACCTCATGGAATTTCGAGAATGCGACTTCAATGAAGTTTCACGCTTCAGTATTGAGACATCAAGTGCGTTTTTCATCCAAAAGTGCTTGAAAAATAAAGTAGGCAACACACACACAAACTCGCACGCGCGGATACACACACATGCCAAGGATTAACGATATTAACATTGAAAACCTGACCTAAATGAGACTGATATGATAGAGGCGTTATTACGAAGCTAAATAAAATAGAAAGCAGATAATGACTCTCTCCTCAAAACCGTACATACAAAAGGCTGATGTCATATGTAGGCAAATATCAATTTTTAGATCAATGAAGGGGATGAGTACATGATTTTTTTCAAACATATGAGGATTCTTTTGCTATTAATCACGTTAAATTTACAAAACTATTGTTTAGATCTGTGAGCATAAATCTAACTGTTTGAGTTACCCAACATTAAAGCGAAGTCAAATGATAAGAATTTGGTTGTAACATAAAGTTTTAATGCAAAATCAGTTAATTACATATTTGGATTTGGCAAATCAACTCATCTGTTAAGGAACTGCTAACCTAGAGCCTTGAACCTCCAATTAAGAAATCATCAAAATAAGTTTTTAAAAGAAAGTTTGAAACCTCATCAGCAAAAAAATTAGACTTGAAACCATGGACATAAAAAAGTAGACAGCTAAATTAGATAAAAGGAACATCAAGCATAAGGAAGGAAGGAGTAAACTTAATGAACAACAATGATTAAAAATAAGGGAGAGAAGATGCTTACGTGTTGGGTAGAAACTTTAGGGACAACCGATATATGGGAAAAAAAATATGACGACGACTCTGGCTAGTCGGACCGGCAGATGAAGAGGAGGAAGGAAAGACAGGTAGCCAGCTATCCAATTCAGGTGGAGGCAGAAGAAGCTATCGAAGAAAGGAGGCTGTAAAAGGGGAAATACGAAAGAGACACGATTGGGAAAGGAGGGGGCGAAAGCAAAATACGATTTATTTCTGTGACCTTACATTTCTAGAAATCGAAGGAGGCCTGTGAGCTCTATATTTCGAACTCGTGACAGGAGAAATTCGTAAAGGGGGCATGAGGCGGTTCAGCTTTAGATAAGGATAGAAAATTCGGCATTGCATGTGAGAGCTTGGTTGCGAACTCAGTAATTATAATATAGTATAGATTATTAATATTTTTACCAGTTTACATTTGAATCTGTATCTTTTTAAAATGCTACTAAAAATTATTGACTGTTTGGTAGCATATTTCAAACACTGTTATTTCCCATCGATAGTTTGTACCGTTTCCAACTACCACTTATATAATATCCATATTAATATCAACAATCAGTAACATAACAATCGTATTCAAACCTATAATCAATCACATGATTATCATATTGAAACAATTAATCAATCATGTAATCATCATATTTAAATAGTTGAAAAAACACGCTAATCAAATAATCAAGTGTATCCGTAATCAATTCGATGATTGTTTTTTGATCAAATAAGTCACATACCACGAACATTCATAAATAATCGTACATAAATAGTACTGACAAAATATCATAATATACATAAAAATTAAAGCCATATTCATTGATTGGTTAATAACAATTCTTTATTGCCACAGATCTTCACTTTGGAAAAGCTAGATTCATTCACTTTTGTTATTGATTTTTTGTTATTGATGGCAATTAATTCTCTTCACATGGTAACCACTGCTAGTTTCGTTCTAGGGCTGAACATAACCCATATCCAATCCGACCCAACCCACCAACCCGACCCAACCCACATAAACCCAACCCAACTCATCCTAGTTCGGGTCGGATATGGGTTACAATTTGTAACTCATACTATATATGGGTCGGGTGTGATATTTTGTTTTACCCAACCTTATTTTAACCTGACCCAACCCTATATTAGAAAACTAATTTAATATCAGTCCACTTAAAATTAAAATAGTCTAATCCTAGTATGATGTTTATGTATTCTATAGTAAATATACAAAATAACATATTCCATGTCAAATCTAAACTAGATAAAATTTAGCAAAGATTTTTTTTAACAAGAAGTTTAATGTATTTTAAAATAAAACACTTGTTCTGCTATGTAGTGAACTAATTTCATATGATGTGTTTTACAATGAAATTATAATAAGATATTGGTTGTAATGAATCAGTTATTTTTAAATACGTTATGCCAGCTAAAATCCGATATTCTATGTTGAATATTTTAATATTATTTTAAATTTTTTTTATCAAATTCTCATTTTTTATTAGTTTCATGCAACCCAACCCTACTTAACCCGACCCAACCCATACTTCAACCCAACCCATATCCAACCTCATATAGGGTCGGATACGGGTTGAGCTGCCTTAAATCCATACCTATGCGGGTCGGATGTAGTATTTGGTCCAATCCGACCCAACCCATACTTTGTGCAACCCTATTTCGTTCAATAAGGCGACAATCTCAATCCCTATTTCATGATTCAAAGCTATTTAGACAATCGGCAAAGGAATCATACCTAAAAGGAATACTAATTATACAGATCATTCGAACAAACTAAACCAGTACAATGAAAAATTGAGCAATAAAAACTAGAAAATAGATCTGACCTGATCCTCTAGAACATGATAAAAAACGATAATCCAAACCGATTCACTTTAGCGTACTTATCTAGTAGGATAATACCTAAGAATGGATTCCTTTCCAAGTAATTAGAACATATTTCTTTTATGAATCTCTCTTTCTTTCCATCTTGCTGCCTAAAACAAGGGGATAATTATCCTAGTGTTGGTGATACATGAACTGGAGCCAGTTTGATAAATACAGATGAAGTAAAAGTAACACATAGAAATGATAATTTACCAAAGAAAAATAGTAAAACGGAAGGTGACTGTTAACTAGCATCAACGTAGAATATTTATAAGTTTGTGAAATGCCAGAAAATTTAACATGTTGTAGCTGTTTTGAAATTTTAGCAGACTTCAGATCATCAAAAAAATATGTTGAAGCAGGGTTGGAAACAGAAGTGTTATGAAGTCTACACTAACTGTACTATGTAAAGTGTGTGCCAACATTAAATCTTTTGGACGGAAATCAGTAGATGACCATGCACTTAATGTGGAACGAAGAATCTCAGCTTATATCAATAAAATAGGACATGCCAATGCCAACCTCCAAAACGATACAATTCTTGTAGGAAAATAAAATTATATGATGCTGAATATAACATACTTGAGAACTCTAAGGGATTTGACGATCTTCAGCTCCTAAATGGAGCTTTACCACCTAATGTCATTGAGGATAATATTTTTGGATCTGTATCATTTGTTATATTGTACGAAGAACACCAAAACTTTGTTTAAATCAAACTAACATCAGTATCTGATTAGGTTAAAACTCGACAATGTGTATTACTTGCACAATTCACCAAAATTCTAAATAACTTATAAGAAACTAAAAAAGTGAATTACAGTAAAATATCATGAAATGCATGAAATACTTAATCGGTACAAAGGTACGCAAAAGGTGCTGAAACAAAAACTATAGGTTATGAAATAAATATAATGTGATTTAGTAGACAAAATTAAAGACCATATTCCTTTATATGAGAGCGTAATTGCATACTTTTATAGTTTTTGCTTGGTAGATTTAAATTACAACTTAGTTATTAAAGAAATTTGCAAGATTGAAAAAATGATATTAGGATTACAAGCTTATTAACTTGTTTTTAAGTATATAGCAATAAATAAGTAGTATTTGAAAAATCATCCAACTCGACATGACATATAGCACAAATTGTTTAATGAATAACAATGATGCATGTTAGTCATATCTTTGTGGTATAACATTATATTCTATTGGCCTAATCCTCTGTCAATTGTAAGAAAGTAGATGGATTATAAGCTATCAATGTTTCATGTACCTAAACTTAGATTTCATGAAAAAATAAAACATTGCTACATAAAAAATGAGATATGTAAGTTCAATGAGTTTCTTAATTTTACAACAAGAGCGAACAATTAGAAGGGTTTTTACCTCAAAGTAGGCCTTATGGGATGGAATGTCACGACAATTTGGACATATAGATGTGATGGCAGATAGAGTTCAACGTGGAACAATGGGACCTGACAATGATAATAAGTGGAGCTCCAATCGCCTCCATCAGATGACTTAATTAGCTGCATATGGAAAATTAGGATAATTTTTTACTATTCAAGATAACTATTAAGCCAGCGCAATTATGATAATTTATTGGAGTTTCTTAAAGAAAGATATACAAATTCCATAATTATTAAAGCAAACGTCACGAGCAAAAAATACAAATTCTGACCTTTATTATTCCTTATCGAACAGCAAAATAAAATATGCGCTATTCAGGAAAAAGATCATTTCAACCCGATCAACAAAAAGAATGTCACTATCCCATCATCAGATGGCTCAAATCCAATCTCCTACTGTAGTTTGCAACTTAGATCATAGTCTTAATTTATACACTGAGACATTACCAAAAATTCATAGAAGCTCTTATATGTTGACTCAGTAGTTCATAAACTCCATTATTGAGAAATTGTATCAAGAAGAACATACAAAATTATGGCATCTCATAGTTATCAATGGCACATTCCAAATTTAACATCAATTAGAGACTCACCATGGCCATAAATGATGAAATCACAGGAAAACCTAAAACCTGACTTCAATTACATCTAGCAAACACTGCACCAGACAACAGATTCCATGGTCAGTTTTCCATCAATTGGTATCAAAGAAATCGTCACTAGCTTCTTACGATATCGGCATCCAGCAAACAAAGATTGTAGCAAAATCAAATTACATATTTTAGAACCGAATTCGGCACTATACAATGATGCAAACATAGTAACTGCTCGATTCCAAGCGGGGTAAGTCGGTCTCTGTTCAAACTAGATCTTGAAACTTCTAACTTTGACAAATCCAATCTATACGTCCATCATTCTGAGCAGCACCAGATCTAGAAAAATGACGCGAAGACTAGTTGTCGATCTGAGCATCGATGGTGGTTGGTCCAACCTCAGATCATAAGCACTTTCATAATATGGATTTTTGGTTTGTGTGAGGAGATATAAATGAAGAAACGTGAAACGGAGGCAAATGGAAATAGACCTAGAGTTATGTGGAAGGGGAAGCAAAAGGAGAAACGTGAAATGGAGGGAAATGTAAATGGAACGAAAACAATTTGCGTTTTATTTCACCGACTATATGCTAAAGGGATATTGCCCGCATTTTATTGAAATAAGTTGGTAAAAATAACATAAACTAAAGATTGCTTTTGGTTTACAAACTCTACTAATATATGCCACTAAAAGTGGCTTTTCACATAGTGGATGACAAGGAACTTCAATAAATTCTTGAGATATAGAAAGATGAACAACTTCAAAAGAAACGACAATAGAAATCATGGGAATGGAAATAATAGTCAAAATAAAATTATATGCTACAACTGTGATAAGCTAGAACATGTGCAACGATTCTATCCATATTCAGATAAACAAAAGACTACACCGAACATTGGTTCGTCTCGAAAGAGGAAAAGGACTTATATTGTAACATTAGACAATTCAAATCCAGATATTTCATCAAGAGATAGCGACTCTGGTATAGAAATAATAAGTATGTGCTTCATGGTAATATACGGTTCAGACAAAATGAAGACTGGATCTAAAACAGGTACACATTTACATTAAAAATTTAATTTATTGGTTGCTTTGTTTTTTTGGTGGCCTTAGTTGATTTGATTGATTGATTCAGGTTAAATCAAATAATTTTTAGTTAATTTATATTAATTTTAAAATAATTCTAAACCTTAAGATAAATATTTTAAAATTTAAAATATGTATTTATTTAAAATATAAAAATAAGTGTCTTAGTTATGAGAAAACTAAAACTAATATATAGTCATACACACACTCTCTCTCTCTTTTACTCGCAAAAACAGACGAAAATTTGAAAAGAATCAAACTGTATAAAAGTACACTGCCATGTCGATATGTCCCCAAACTTGATGTCGATATGTATGCCAAATTCTTTGAATTAAAATTAAGTTCAGAATTTTGAATTTCCCCTATCTTTTTACTAATTTCTATGCCATTAAGAGGCATCTTTTAGATAAAAAAATGTGCCTATGCAATCTCTATATCATATATATTCATATAATTTTATCGTCAATTCTAGTTCAAACTCTCTTTATCAAAACTCTTATCTTTATATAACTCAAACGTCTTCATCCTCAAACACTCCTACCACCATATGACTCACAAAGAATGTAAAAGCTTATCTTTACTACGACTAAGAGGTTATGAATACCTACATCTAATACATGATTATGGCAAAGTACATTCGGATAGGTTTACAATTTTAAATGATTTTTCTTCTTATGAGACAGGTTCCTTTTTCAATGATAATTTTGTTCTTTCCCTTATTGACGCAAGTCAACATGATTTCGCTCGCTATCTTCATCGTGTAAATTTTTTTATGATAATTTAAATGAAAAGTTTTTTGATGGAAATGGAAATAAAGTATGGAATAGCGTTAAAGGAACACAAATCATTTTGGTTTGTGAACTTTTAGCCTAAGTACTTGATAGTAAATTTACTAGAATCGATCATTCTACGTTTCAAATCAGTGAAACTGATAGAGAAACTTTCCATCACATATTTGAAAGCGATGAAGATTTCGAGTTCAAAAATCACATTTTTCTTCCTAAAGCAAATTTTCTTCAATCTTCTTTAACAAAAATCTATTACTCCTAGATCGGTAATAACCCGACTCTTAAAATTTGCAAAGCTCTTTTTGTTTTTTTGGTCACCATGACATAAATTGGGTGCAGGTCATACTTAAAAGTCTATCCTAGCATCATTCAATCCATCAATATGCTCTCTTTTATGAAGCTTATCCCACTCATATCTTTAATTTTTTCTATGTTGATTTAAAAAGGAGAGGAATTTTTGCCTCGAATTTTTTTCAATTGCATATATTCATCTTACGCAAATACCTATAATGTTTGAGCCTTATGAGTTACTTACCGAAGAGAGCAAAGAATCTCCCATTAAAAACAAATGGAAGCAGAAGAAGAGGAAGAAAAAGGAATTAGAATCGAGGAAGAAGTAGAAGAAGGAGAGGCAAAGGAAGAAATATCTTTAGAAAATATCGATCTTTCGGCCCGTCTAACAATCAAAGGTTTTCTTATGAATCAAAAGAAGATTGCAGAAAATCAAAAGATTCTGAAGATCCCCATGAGCAAGAAACCCAACAAAATTTTATGCAAAATGGACAATTTTTTTGGGAAGATTGGAAGGAAGCTCGATCTATCATCATCATCTCCAACTGCTACGTTCTAGCTTACCTATCTTTATTTACATTGTATTATTCATGTATCTTAGTCTGTTAAGCATTGTATTACTTATTGTTCCTGGTGCTACTTATGATCGATGTTTAGTATGAATGAAGTTCCTTTTATTTTATGTCGACCAGTTGTAGTATCCTTTGAAAATCGATAAAACGATGATATGAAACTTAAAAACTCATAAAACAAGTCAGTTTTCAAATATATCAAATATATGTTGACATGCCCAATATAACTACGTCAACATACAATGGCCAAAAACTGAAATTTTGAAATTTAAATAAATGCCCAAGTATCTTTTCATTTCAAATGAAGTTCTTCCCCTATATAGCAATCCAAACCAAAATAATTAAACTTCATTTTCTTATTTCCTTCTCATTAACACTTAAACTAAAAAATGGATTATCATATCCGTAACTTGAGTGAAAACTTGTATTAAACACTTGAATCTTTCAAGAATGCATCTCTTTTATACTCAGAAATAAAAAGCATGTAGAATTTATACAAATTCAAATGATTAAAGAGCAAGAGAGACATTTCGATACGATTCGGTGGACGTTTTCCTCTCTCTCTAAAGACAAACCTGAAGCCAACCCTGAATGTACAACCAAAGAACACGACGATTAGCGTGCTATAAGGCAAGATGCTATAAGGTAAGATGTTGTCTTCGACACGAATGGTTGGGTGAAAATTCCAAGAAATGTTTATTTAATTATTTATACTCAAATTATGAATTAGTTTGAATTAAGACATGATTGTTTGGTACTAACATTAGATTTGATTGGTATGTATTGTTATGTTTGAATGACTTAAATATATATTTATTTGGATTGGATTGAAATGCTTGATTTCATGTTAGATTTCTCTTGTTTATCATTTAGAATATCCTTATACTTAAAAGAGTAAGTCAATAACATAGTTAATATTATTATAGGTACTGGTAATTTATGCAGTTTATTCTTAAATGATGGTAGTCTTTTTGCTGATGACAATAGAGGGGAAAATATAAAATATGCATGATTGAGGAGGAGTTATTGAATTCAGGGGGAGTTATAAAAGAGATAAGAAGATGTTTTATAAAATGGTTATCATTGTTAAAAAAGGGATATTGTTAGTATCGTGGATAGTAGTTTTGATGATAACAACTAAAGGCAATCAATATTTTACCTTTAACGTGCACTAGTCATTATTCAAGATATATTTTGTGTAGTGTAAGATGTATTTCAAGATGTTATGCAAGTAATTGATATTCAAGACTATACAGTATCAAAATTGAATATTCAGAATGATTGATCCAAGAATATGAGGACTGTGAGTTTCAAGATTTCAATATACAAGTGCGAACCTGTGCTTCGCACACGGATTGAAGCAAAAAATATACAAAATTGTCTTGTAGTAGGGAAGAGCAGCTATTTATAATTTAAGCTTATTTGAAAAGCATGTAAGAAAATAAGGTCAGTTTTATGCGTTTAAAAGGTGTCATTTGCTTGATTGAACCAAAAAAATATGTTATTGAAAAGTGTTTACTGACAAAAAATGTATGATGAAGATTTGCATAGCGCAATGCATGCACATAGTTATTAACCAAATTATTAATAAACAATGCAAAAAACCCTAAATTTACGAATAATATGATTCAAGCGGCGTCCCTTTTATAGCATATGTGTTTAAGGTTGTGTGTTGATTTTATGTTGTCACAGTGCATATTAATACACTAACTAATAGATTTAGTACCAACATAAGTAATAGTCGTGCATACTTTCTGAAATAAAAATAAGAAGGCAGCATGCAATTCCATCTGATTTCAATTT
Source organism: Allium sativum (assembly GCA_030737875.1). NCBI lineage: Eukaryota > Viridiplantae > Streptophyta > Magnoliopsida > Asparagales > Amaryllidaceae > Allium > Allium sativum. The sequence continues at coordinate 267,077,459 of CM060922.1, read as the reverse complement.
GCATTGTGGTAGAGCTAGAAATAACATGTATATGAGTGGTAGACTATATTTCTATTTCATATGAGTGAAAATTTGCTGTGATGTATATGTAAATCAGGATGAGATTACTCAAAGGAAACCCTAGAAACTTGAGTACTTATAAATATGCAATCTCAACACAAAACAGTGTTACATAATACTCAAGTATTTTAATGCACATATGGAATATGGCTGGTAGACAAACTGATTTTTATATTAAAAAGGGAAAAAGAAGCAAAAATTGCTTTAACTTGGTGTTAGTTAGGTATTCTACATTTGTCTTTATCTCCTTTTGACTGCAAATCCAAATTCTTCCTCTATTTTCTTTGAGATTGCCTTGTTTGTGTATTCCCATTTTTAGTTGCTCAGCAACGCTTGGTCTGTAATGTTCAGTAGCACTTTGAGATTATCTTTTCTATGTTTCCTGTGGATAGTTCACTCATTAAAAAATTAAAGAAATCAATAGTATAAGTGTGAAAAAAAATAAAACTCTGTATGTAAAAATTAATATGGGATGCATATGACAGTAAATTTATATTGTTTTACTGTACAACTCACTCCTATAACAGAAACACCACCCTCATCAATTCTAATCTTAATCATGCTTACTTTTAATCATGCTTATGACTACATAGATGGTAACAGAGATACCACACTCATCAGTCCTAATCCATAACAAAGTTCAGCCAAACCAAGAAATCAGTTTAAAGGAAACATAATCCTAACATAAATTATTAAAATTGGAATCAAGATCCTACCTCTTTCACAGACTTATTGATGAGGCACTTGTGGATATGAGGAATGACTCCACCTCCAACAATAGTTCCCATAATCAGAGCATCAAGTTCCTCATCAGCACGGATTGCAAGCTGCAGATGGCGTGGCATTATCCTCTTCACCTTCAGACCTTTGTTGGCGTTTCCAGCAAGCTCAAGCACTTCTGCAGTCAGGTATTCAAAGATTGCGACAGTGTACACCATGGAGGTGGCTTCGACATGGCCATGAGGGGACATAGGAGATTCTTGTCTTCAATTGACTATGTATTGGAAACTGAAGACCTACTCTAGAAGATTGAGAGTTGGAGCTTTATTATCCTTGTTGGCGGCGGTTGTTTAGGCAGCGAGAAGTCCTTTTCCTCCTTTTCTAGCCATAATTCAGATCCTTAGAGAAATACTACGATTCTTTATTTTATTTTTGCTAAGTACATTAAAAACGCTTAAATTATTATTTTTGAAAATATTTAAATACACATGTTTTTTACAACGGCCAAATGACAAATCTTGACTCCTGCTAAAGAATAATTTTTGCTATGATAACAGTAATGATAAATGATAATTATAGAGAACATTTATTTACAGTATCAGCATTATTAACTTGAAAATTTCTTTTATAACCTATGCTAAGTATTACTATAGACAAATAAAAGTAGAAAAACTCTTATTTTGGTATGTCGGACGTGCTGAAAAGTTGCATTTAACCCAATATATGTCAGCATTTCTTCAAAGTCATTAACAAACACTAAAACAAACTATAGTGTGTTTATGTCCCTACCTACTTCCATATTAATGATCTCTGTAACGACCCAACTTCCGAACACATCGGAAGTTGTGCCATTAGTAAGAATAAGAATAGATAGAAGATAAAATAACAGAAACATCAGAATCTCACAGCGGAATTTTTACAAAAGATAATACTTCATAATATTATACAGCGGTACATACTACATCAGAGCATACTGAATCTAGTGATACAAGCCATTCATCGTACATTCTTAATTATACATATCATTGATGACCAAACTTGCAGACTTAAGATAAGTAGATCAGCACACAGAAAGTTCCATTCCAGCTTTCCAACTTTTATCCAATCCTGATTCACTTGTCTGTTCATAACAAGTGTTATGAATACTCAAGAGTTTAAGGGAAATATAGAAAAATAAACTCCGGGTCAGTCAGGGGACTGGTATGAGTAAAAAGTTTTAAAACATATTAAAGAAACAAGAATATCTCATAAGACCACGCCGTGAATACGGAACGGGTTTTTTACCTTATGAAATCAAAACACTTTGTATACTTTACATCAGATATTATCATAGTGTCTAGATGTTTTCACAAATAATTTAGAATCTAGAAGAATGCTTGCATCTCACATTCTCCTATATAGTATACAAATAAAACCGCTTGGCGCTTATGAAAATTGGATTTCCAACTATGACAAGGTATGGGACCAACTTCCGATGCTGTATCTCTAGAGGCGAATACACCTGCGTTCAACAAGAACATCTTGCAACCCGGCCCACACATGACCGACCACTCATTTCTCTTGAGTGTATCGAATGTATATCACCAACGGTTGGACTCAAACCACCGTTTCTCGAATGGGCAATTTCGATAGAATAAGAAACAAAAGGAATTTCTCTAGATAGGTGATTATACACCCTAATGGGAGCGACCTACAAAGCCATGATGCCTGCCCGATTTTTGTCCTTTCCTAGATGTGAGGCTTGAGGCTAGACTTACCTTTTCATCATCACTGTTTAATTTCTTTGAATGCCACATCGTCAAATCCATCGAAAATCACTAATTGAATTCCACAAAAATACTCTGGTTGTCAGGCTAAAGAAGTTTCCCTTCTGTGCCAACAACTGGTACGTTTGAAGAAAACAACGTACGTGATTCCTTTGAAATACTCTGTCAGACATTCGTCCATACAAGTTGTCCTGAGGTTGGACAAACCGAAGGCACTATTCAAGAATAGTCCTTGTATATCGCCGTCTTCAATTATCTTCGATAATCTCTGAGACGTGACGTACAACTCGAATCAAAGTGGAATTTAAAATTCCGGACTCTTCGAACGATCAGCGTATGTCTTAAAATGTCAGCTATAACTCAATATGTTTGAATTATTATTTCATATACAAAAGTAACAATCATATATTCGACTAAACAGAATCGGACCTTTCGTATTGTATATAATCCGGGTATTTGACTGTCTTCTGTGAACAACTACACACATCCTTTCATTATACAATTAGAAGGCACGTGCTCCGCAATGGTAACTAATACACTAGTATTAGTTCGTTAGTTACGACAATTATTATTTTTAGTTTATACCCTTTGACTCACTTTATAGATATAATATTTAAATCGTCGTTTTATTTCCAAATACACAGTTATCAATTTAAACTGATCAATTAAAATAGCTGATCAAATATTTTAATTACTGAGTTTTAATTATGGATCACTTTAAAATTCTCATTATGGAATTATTAATTCATTTCCCTTTTTAACAAATCATTTATTTATTTGTTATGCGTATCTCTATTTTATTCCCATTTCCATTTTATAATTTCTTTTAATCCTTTACTTTTTAATTGAATGGGCCGAGCCCAACTACAACAGCCCACCCCCTTTATATGTTTACTAATACACACATATTTATATGATTTCATGGTATTCATAAATTAAAATTTTAAACTCCCCTTTTTCTTTTATATATCTTTCTTCTTGATTTTAATTTCCTTTTTCCATTTCAACTACACAGGCCCAAATTCTTATAGCCAAATACTCTTCTTCCTTATGTGTTCTTTCCTCTTCAATGATTTAGGCCCAGCCCATTCCTAGCCCATGCATGTCTCCCCTCTCCTTAACATTTCTGTTGTTACCTCACTTATGTGCCTTGCTACTTGCTTCTATCCCCATTACAGTTTTGTGTTTACATATTGACAGTTCGTTTTAGTTGTAAATATCATAGATATATTACTCTTAGTTTAAACTTTGGCCAAAACTCTCGCACGTCTCTCTTCTCTTTGCTTTTTAGCCCCTGCTTACCTCTTCTCATTAACCTGCTTCCGCTCTTATTTATGTTCACATCCTTCTCTTTTTACTTCTTCATCCTGTTGTCGTCCTTCCCACTCCTTCTTATTTTTAACATTCTTTTTCCTGTTTCAAATCCTACTTCTTCCTACTCTTCTCACTTAATTTATTTGTACTTTTATTTCAGTCCTTACATTATATATATTTTATGCTATCCCATTTACTCAACCAGAAATTCACTTCCTCGTTACCTGTATGGTTTAAACTATATGCACTGATGCACATAGTATAGTGTGCATATGCACAACTGACACTGTCGCCCCTTCATCCTTCTGGTTATCGCCGCACATCGTTTTTGGCCCCCCTTGAATCCATTCCCCTCCACATGTAATTGCTATGAACCACAACGTCAAAACCCGATGTTCAAAAGAAATGTATGTGTATGCTTACAATATGCACGGATTCGAAATGTGCCGCAAAGAGCAGCAAGAATTTTCATACCTCTTGTGTACTAACTACTGGTTAGTTACATTTCTAGGCTAAACCCATCCTTTCTTTATTTCACTACCGTGCTCCCCTGTTATCTTGTTTCACAGTAAAGCTCTAATTACTCCACGGCACCCTTTGCTTCACACTGTCCCCTGTACTTCTTTCTAATGCCACATACTTCAAATCCGTAATACCAATGCAGGATTTCCGTCCCATTCACCTAACCGTATGTACTATAGCCTCCTCTTCTTACAGCAATTTACTTATTTAATTATAACCAGGTCGGTCCACATATTGAAACTAACGAGACTACAATCTGGATTTGCATCCTTTCATGCTTTACAGATGGTTGGAATAACATTGAAACATGAAGGCAACGTCCAACCGTACTCAAGTCTTGCTTCCAGAACAGCTTGCACATTGATACGGTATCAATATGGACATGCTTATGAATGCAACACAATCCACCAAAAGGCCTTCTTATATTCGTACTAAACCAGTCCACTGTTTGTATTAGAAGCATTGGATCCTATAGATGTCTCCAGAAGAAATGGGAAGAAAGTAATAATATAATTAGTTAGAACAAAATGATAATTATTACAAAAATTGCGTGAGGTGTCAAAATATTAGAGGAGAAGTTACAAATATTTGTCTTATTCACAGCAACAACCTTTGCCTATATATTAGAATGAGCATGCTTGTAATTAGCAAGTCGAAATGAAATGAGAAATTCTGCTCCCTTATCTTCCACTTTTCCTAATGAAATTCTTCTTCTTCCCCTTTATTTTTGCTGCATTTATCATGACTGCATCACTGGTGCTTTCACTATTGCAACTCCATGGCCTTCCGATAGCCATCAAGATGACAACTGCACTGCATTCTCTCCTAGCTCACACTCTTTCACCCAATATGCCCTCCAACAAATCAGTCGCACAAAAGCCTCATGGATTCCACCTAATACCCCAGCTCACAACCCATCTTCCTTTAATCCTGACGCTGCTTCTCCCATGGCACTCCCACCACCCTCACAATCACAACAACGCCCACATCATTTTACAGGAACAACAGAGCATTCACTGCTACATCCACTAAAGTTATCATTCATTTTCAGTTTAGTTCCGGGTCCGCCTATACCTGCACCATCCTCGTGCTGCCTTGTACCACCATCTGTCTCCTTCTCATGCTCTTTCCCTGCCGATTACTCTACCTGCTTCTTTCCCGGAGAGAACATGGTCCCTGACCTCTTCTCCCAACTCCACCTCTCCAACCCCAACCCCGACACAAAACTTGAAACCCTCTCCCCTAACCTTTGCCTCACTGTTACATCCAACGACAGATCTGTAAGTAGATCTAACTCCATCATCGAAATCTCTATCGACAGCGTCCAAATCACCCATCCAAACCTGTTCAATGCCGCAAAGTTCATTATACATGGCGTCCAGCGTTTCATCTACCCTTATTTCCCCTTCTCATGCATCAACAAAAAATTAACGGGTCAACTCCACTCACCGGCATCAGTCTCTTCGATAATGCTTCTTGACATGGATAACTCCTCCCAGGCCACCATCCATCAAATCGACAATATTCTTCATCACCATCAAGCCTCCATCGACATCATCAACATCACCATCTTATCTCAAGTACCCAATCTCGCCTCTCAACAAATCGATGCAACTGAAATCAAGTTAATTCTCCGACAACTTTCCTATCTTCTCGTCGAAATCTTCACCAAACTCCCTTCTTCCCAACTAGCACCACCACCTCCTCATTTTGCTTCCTACCTCTTGAAACTCGACAACTCGACAAACCGCAAATACGAATTCGACTTCAACTTCCTCTCTGTTGCCACGCAAACTTCCCTCTCCAGCAACATTGAAATTCTCAACTTCGCCATCACAACTCTCAGCAGAACCGTCCAGCCAGCTACACCCTCTTCCTCGGCAGTCTCAGCTCCATCGTCCTCTCCTACTTCCCTTTTTGGCGTCACCTCTTTTTCTGCAACACCATCTTCTTTATCTCTTCATTCATTTTCGCTATCAGATTCGTCTTCTAATGCAACAACATCTACTGCTTTCGCTGCATATACTCATGTTGCTGCCACTGCACTCCCCTTTCCTCGTCCTCTGCCCATTATATCAGTCGCTGCCCCTCTCATCATGGGCCTCTTCTCCAACCTTTATCCCTTTAAACTCAACTTCAATACCAAACTAAATACCCTCCCACCCAGTTGCTGCTTCGTCATCACATCCGTGGTCATATCCGAGGCCATATCCAACCCGCTTTCGACCTGGAAAACCCTCATTGTCGACCTCGTCAATGATAGCCCCAGTTATGCCATTTCTTCCCACATTCGGAACCTTAACTTCAATGTCCTCTTTTCTTTTCGTATCAACATCCTCTTTACTTCCAAAAACATTTCCTCCAACAACACATCATCTGTTTTCAACGACAACAAATATAGCCTCCTCTTCTCCATGCAAAGTATCACCGACCTTGAGGACAAGGTCGATTTCGAGGGGTTGGTAATGATACGGTATCAATATGGACATGCTTATGAATGCAACACAATCCACCAAAAGGCCTTCTTATATTCGTACTAAACCAGTCCACTGTTTGTATTAGAAGCATTGGATCCTATAGATGTCTCCAGAAGAAATGGGAAGAAAGTAATAATATAATTAGTTAGAACAAAATGATAATTATTACAAAAATTGCGTGAGGTGTCAAAATATTAGAGGAGAAGTTACAAATATTTGTCTTATTCACAGCAACAACCTTTGCCTATATATTAGAATGAGCATGCTTGTAATTAGCAAGTCGAAATGAAATGAGAAATTCTGCTCCCTTATCTTCCACTTTTCCTAATGAAATTCTTCTTCTTCCCCTTTATTTTTGCTGCATTTATCATGACTGCATCACACATGCACTCAAGTGCATTCATGCACACTATCAGCCAATCATGATACGCAGAGCTTCATCATTGTATGTGAACGGATCACACCAGGTCAAGGGTCAATTGATTCTTATGTTTTTGCCTTAAACCAACCGGTAACCACCTGCGTTTTGGTTAGAGATGCAGGACGTTCACATTCCGATGATCTGCATGTGAAAGTGACGGGACGCTATTGCAAACAGCTCGGCGTCGGGGAGGTTGGGTGAGAGAAACCGAGAAGGGATACAAGACTCGGCGACTGTATAGGAGAAACAGATGAGAGCTTCGAAGAAGTAGTAGATGACAAACAAGGAACTGTTTTATGTGCTACCTGGATCGACACAAGATACATTACTTTGCGACAATATAATTCCACTTTTATTTACGACAAAATATTTATATGGTATGGCAAAACATAATTATACCGGAAATTTGAGTAGCCAAAATTTAAGTTCTTGTTTAAATACACAGTCTGATAGACTGATAGCATAGTTGTTGAGACAAACAATGATTACATAGCTCCACATCCAACAAACATCCATTGTTTGAGTCATTTGTGGTATAACATAACATGAACAAGTGGATGACCATAAATAAACTTGTATCATGTAATTTACATTTCGAAAAGGGTCAAATGTAAAAAGTTTACCCACAGAATTGTTAAAAAAAAAATTATGTGGAGGGAGAGAAACAAATTGGAAGAAAGTAGAATATTTTAAGGGAGGAGAAAAAAATATTTTATTGCTTGATTCTTTTTTCTTGATTGATCATTGATTGATACAACATATGAGAGAGTATCTATATATAACATGACAGTGTTCTACACTCTTCTCTCTCTAGATAATTCTATTGCTTATTTTGATAGACCAAAATTTATTATCATTTATTTGATTTTGGCCTTTCCTAAAACAAGAATAGAATTTATTACATAATTGTCATTTACTTATAGAACCAAATTTATTTGTTTCCATTTAAAACCAAGTTTACTTTTCAACATCCCCCCGTAAACTTGGTTTTATTACTCCAAGCAAATCTCTCAACCTGATAAAATCTTCATACTTTAGCGGCTTGGTGAAAATATCAGCAATTTGATCATTGGACTTCACGTACTCTAGCTGCACTTCCTTTCTAGTGATGCACTCTCTAATGTAGTGATAGCGTGTGTCAATATGCTTGCTTCGATCATGAAAAACTGGATTTTTGGCCAAAGCAATTGCTGATTTGTTATCCACGAAAATCTTGGTTGGCTCCTTTTGTTGCAAATCTAATTCTTTTAGCATGTTCCTTAGCCAAATTGCATGGCAAACACATGAAGTAGCCGCTACATACTCCGCTTTGCATGTAGAGAGCGTGACAATTGGTTGTTTTTTCGATATCCATGTGAAAGCTGTGTCTCCCATGTAGAACACAAAACCACTTGTGCTTTTCCGGTCGTCTATATCTCCACTCCAATCGCTATCACTATATCCAACAAGATCATAATTATCAGAAACAGAGTAGTACAAACCAAAGTTTGTTGTCCCTTTAACATAGCGAAGAATCCTCTTTGCTGCTTTCAAATGTGTTGTAGTTGGATTCTCCATGTATCGGCTTACAACTCCAACCGCATATAGAATGTCGGGCCTTGTGCACGTTAAATATCTTAAGCTGCCAACCAAGCTCTTAAAAAGTGTAGAGTCTACCTTTTCTCCTTCTTCGTGTCTTGATAATTTGATTCCGCATTCAATTGGCGTGCAAACTGGATTTGAGTCTTCCATCTTGAACTTTCTCAATATTTCCTTAGCATAGCCTTCTTGAGTGATTAGAATGCCTTCATCTTCTTGTTTTACTTCAATGCCAAGATAATAAGACATGAGCCCAATATCAGTCATCTCAAACTCCTTCGTCATCTCTTTCTTAAACTCTTTAAACATGCTTGCATTGCTACCTGTGAAAATCAAGTCATCTACATACAAACATACAATCAATGTATCACCATTTTGGATCTTAATATAGAGTGCATGCTCATATGGACATTTAATGAAGTTTCTCTCTTTCAAATACTTATCAATTCGAGCATTCCAAGCTCTTGGAGCTTGTTTCAATCCATAAAGTGCCTTCTTTAGTTTCAAAACTTTGTCTTCTTCTCCCTTGACTTCGTAGCCTTGTGGCTGCTCGATATAAACTTCTTCTTCAAGGACTCCATTTAGGAAGGCAGACTTCACATCCATTTGATGTATCTTCCAATTGTTTTGAGCTGCTAAAGAAATTATCAATCTTACAGTTTCTAATCGAGCAACTGAGCAAATACCTCTTCATAGTCAATGCCAGCTCTTTGAATATAGCCTTTTGCTACCAATCTTGCTTTGTATCTCTCAACTTCTCCTTTGGCATTTTTCTTTACCTTGTACACCCACTTGACACCAATCGCCTTGTGTCCTTTTGGAAGTGAAGCTAGCTCCCATGTGTCATTTTTCTTGATCGCCTTAATTTCTTCGTCCATAGCATCTCTCCAACTCTTCTTTTGCAAAGCTTCTTGAAAATTTATGGGCTCACAATCTGCAAAAAGACAAAAAAGAGTAATATTGTCTTGGTTTTCTGTTACATCATAAATTTCTTGAAGGCTTCTAAAACGAGGAACCCTTTCACTTGAGCTCCCATCTTCTTGACAATTTGTTGCTGGTGAGGCTAGTGGGGAAGTAGGCTCTTCACTTGATTGCTCGATCCTTGGTTGTTGCATCTCATCTTCTTCAAAATATGGAAAGAAGTTGTAATTCTCATCATACGATCTCCAATCCCATTCTCCTTCTTCATCGAATACAACATCTCGACTAATTATTATTTTCTTCGTATCAGGATTATAAAGTTTATAGCCTTTTGAATTTGTGTCATAACCAATAAAAATATATTTTTCACTTTTATCATCCAATTTGCTTCGCTTTTCATTCGGTACATGTACATGAGCTATGCTTCCAAAAACTCTTAGATGAGAAATGCCAGGCTTCCTTCCGCTCCATGCTTCTTGTGGTGTCTTCCCCCACACACTTCTTGTTGGAGATCGGTTTGATAGATAAACAGCGCATGCCACAGCTTCCGCCCAAAATTCCTTTGGTAGTCTCTTACTTTTGAGCATGCTCCTTGCCATTTCAACAATTGTTCTGTTCTTCCTTTCTGCTACTCCGTTTTGCTGAGGAGATCTAGGCACTGTTAGTTGGCGTCGAATTCCATTATCTTCACAAAATTTCAGAAATTCTCTTGATGTGAATTCTCCTCCACGGTCAGATCTCATGGCTTTTATCATAAGGCCACTTTCCTTCTCAACATGAGCTTTGAACTTCTTGAAGTTCTCAAATACTTCTGATTTCTCCTTCAAAAAATACACCCACGTTTTTCTTGAAAAATCATCAATAAAAAGAAGGAAATAATTACTTTTACCTAGCGAGCTTGGCATGATTGGTCCACACACATATGTATGTATGAGTTCTAATGGTTTCTTGGCCCTTGAGTATGACTCCTTTGGAAAGCCCATTTTGACTTGCTTCCCAAGTAAACATCCTTCGCACAGTTGATTGGGATGATTTATGCAAGGCAATCCTCTCACCATTTCTTTCTTAAAGAGCAATTCCAATCCTTTGAAGTTAAGATGTCCAAAACGAAGATGCCAAAGCCATGAGACATCTTGGTAGCACGCCTTAAGACATTGAGCGACACCATGTTGAATGTTGAGCACAAACATTCTATTTTTTGACATTGGTACTTTAGTAATGAGATTGCTTGTACTGTCTCTTATGGAAAGGCTTTTATCCTTTAATTGAATATCATAACCTTTCTCTAAGAGTTGTCCTAAGCTCAAGATGTTACTTTTCATGTTTGGCACATAGTAAACATTAGAAATAAATTGATGCTCTCCATTCTTCAATTTAATAAGAACATTACCTTTGCCTTTCACTGCTACCTTTGATTCATCTCCAAACGCCACATTGCGCTTTATTGTTTCATCAAGCTCCACAAACATATCTTTTCTTCCGCACATATGGTTGCTTGCGCCGCTATCTAGATACCATTGATTGTCCTCCCCTTTTTCATTTTCTTTATGGGCCAATAATAATGTGCCATCTTCTACAATTCTTTCTTCAGCATAATTGGTCTTCTCTTCAACTTTATTGTTTCTTGGAGCTCTACATTCAGAAGCATAGTGTCCAAATTTGTTGCAATTATAGCATTTGATCCGTGACTTGTCACTCCTTGAATTTGAGTTGCCTCTCCCACGACCTCTAGTTGTGCTTTCTCCTTTTTGATTATTGAAGCTATGGTTATTGTCATGGTTGGGCCTCCAACCTCGTCCATATCCATAGCCACGTCCTCTTCCTCGTTCTTGACCACGGCCCCATCTTTGTTGGCTTTGATTACTTTCTTCCTTTTTTGAATCAATTCGTGTCTTAAGAACATGCTCTACGGTCTCTTCCTTCTTCTTTTTCTTTTCTTCATAAGCCTGCAATGAGCCTAAAAGCTCCTCTATAGCCATGGCCTCCAGGTTTTTTGTTTCTTCAATGATGGCGACAATATGTTCAAACTTTGAATTTAATGATCTAAGAATCTTCTCCATGATTCTGACATCATCTAATTTTTCACCATTTCTTTTCAAGTTATTAGTAACAACTAAAACTCTTGAAAAATAATCAGAAACAAGTTCACCTTCTTTCATATGTAGAGATTCAAAATCTCCTCTTAATGTTTGAAGACGCACCTTTTTGACTTGATCTGCCCCCTTGTACGATACCTGAAGCCTTTCCCATGCTTCTTTTGCTGATTTTGCTTCCGAAATCTTTTCAAAATTGTCATCATCCAATGCTTGATAAATTAGACTAAGAGCCTTCTTGTCTCTTGTCCTCAAGTTTTCCAATTCATCCTTTTGGGTTTGGGATAAGCTATCTTCGTCTTCTGGTTCAGTATAGCCTTTCTCAACTATCTGCCATACACGATTTGCTCCAAGGAGGGCCTTCATTCTTAAGCTCCAATTATCATAGTTGGTCTTGGTAAGCACTGGAACTGGAACGGGAACGTTGTTATTCGCCATCTCTTAGGATCTTCAAGCTCTGATACCACTTTGTTAAAAAAAAAAATTATGTGGGGGAAGAGAAACAAATTGGAAGAAAGTAGAATATTTTAAGGGAGGAGAAAAAAATATTTTATTGCTTGATTCTTTTTTATTGATTGATCATTGATTGATACAACATATGAGAGAGTATCTATATACAACATGACAGTGTTCTACACTCTTCTCTCTCTAGATAATTCTATTGCTTATTTTGATAGACCAAAATTTATTATCATTTATTTGATTTTGGCCTTTCCTAAAACAAGAATAGAATTTATTACATAATTGTTATTTACTTATAGAACCAAATTTATTTGTTTCCATTTAAAACCAAGTTTACTTTTCAACAAGAATATACTGTCATTAGTTTTTTTCTAATTTTATTTACCTAATGTTCTCTGTCCCTTTACTCCTCAAACATTTCACTAATATAAATTATATTTTTGTCACTTAACTTCCACTCTAAAACATGTTTCACGCCAACTCTGGTTTGCATATCCACTGTAGTTTCCGACAAATGTTTTTGCTAAAATTTTGTCCAAAGCTTTCAAAGTGAAAAAATTGGCAAGATATGATTTAAGCATCCGCATGTTTTATTTATAAAGTATCTGGCTAATTCCAGTTTTATTAATTAATTTTATCGAATTATGTTAATGTTATCAGGTTTATTCTTCATTTGTTTTCATTAGCCTCTTCTTCTTTTCTTCTTTCAGTAATGATAATACTAATAGTGTTCTTAATAAAATAGTGAAGTTGGCAAATTTTGAACATTATATGAACTCCTTTTCTCGCACACATTACTGCTTAGTTAAAAGCAACCATATTCTGTATCCATGCATATATTTTTTCTACTTTTAGTCCATGGCAAATTTAAATAAGAACTGACAATGTTTATTAACCATTCATGTTGTATGATATGATGCAGCCACTAAAACCAGCGCTTCTCCTTTCCATTAATTCGATCCCAACAGAACGTCTACTGTTCTTCTGTTTTCAAGCAACATACTTTGTGCAACACACATCAAACACTTTCAATCTTTACTCTTTGCTAACAAAGCATGCTTTATTCATTATACTAAAATCTTTGCAATATAACTTATACTATATGCTACTGATAATTAGATGTGAGTATGTACTAAGCATTATATAATATACTATCAATGGTGATCAAAACAGAGAAGGTTTGAATTTAGTTTACTCACCTTGAAATGCTTAAAAACCTTTAGCTTTCTTTCTCCTTTACTGACCTTATTCAAGTGCTTGGTGTTATGAAGGAAGTGTGTGTGCTTATGGTCTTATTTATAGTGGTGGAAATTACTAAAATATGTGCATTTAAAAACTCTTTTTGAAAGGGAGAAAAATCAGTTTTCAGATTTGATTTTGACAAAATGAAAGACAACACAAAAAGAAAAATCTTTTTCTTATCGAAACAAAGTACCATCTTCTCATATGCACATGGCTTAGATCAACCCTACTTCACAATGAAAACACTTGCACATCCTCTTTTCCTATTTGTTTTCTATGAATTGTCACAATAAATGCCTATGATCTCATCCATGTTCTTCACATTCTTTCTTGGTTTTTAAACAAAATTTAGTATCCTCTCTAGCATCATATAGGCTCAGATTTTTTATTGGGTTTCTACCCCAAGATCTACTCATAAAAATTTGATTTAACATAAAAATATAAAGTATCTTATTTGCCTTCCAAGGCTATACAAAATCTGAAAATCTTGTACACTTTGATCTCGGCCATGTGATGATATTGCATGGAAAAATCTTATAAAATTTGTATGCTTTAGTGTTTAACTAGTGTAGGTGAGGTCCTTAGTGTATGCAAGATTTTGTGAATCTTTGGCACATGGGTTTTGATAAAATAAATCATGCTTTGAAAAATGTAAAGAGAAATTACATTTCAGAAAATCACATGCAAAAGATTTAAAACTGAAAAATACATAAATCTAAGATGATTTTGTCATGTGAAAGATATGCTTCTTGATCCTCTTTTCTAGTCTAGTACTAGTGAAGGTGTTGTCTTTGAAGTATTGTCTACGAATCATGAAAATATGTTTGCAAATGGTATTTCATGTCTATGTTTATGAACATGTAAATTCTTTTGAACTTGCTTTGGTAAAATGGTTTTGGTATGACTTAAATTCAAGAGTTAAAGGTTTTCAAACCAAATTTTGCAAAAACTCAATTCTTAAATACTTTGAAAAAAATGAACAAACATGTGAATAAAATGGCATTGTAAAACTTGCTATATATAAGTGTTATTCTACATATACATGTAAAATTAATTTAAACAAACGCTAACAAATACATGCTATCATACATAAATGTCTAAAAATGAATTTTAGTAAGTGCTGTAATATATGTATCTATAAATGCTATTATTCACAGGTTAATATGTTTTGAAATTTCAAAGTCTAGATTTTAAATCGTATTTGTGAATACGTACTCACGATTAATTAACATCTGTCAGTGATATAAAAACCCTGGACATTATAATCTACCCCCCTTATAAAAATTTCGTCCTCGAAATTTGTAACAGTAGATTAGAGTTATCGACACACATCAATAAATATTTAACACACATCAGCAATTTCCTAAAAATTCTCTATCCAAATTCCCTTTCTTATTCATCAGTCAATTCACTTAACTCTATTCCCACAATCTTCATTCACTTAGTTAATCATCTCTATTTTGGGATTCACTGATTTTATTTCACAAATCGACCAGTTCATATCCCCTGAGTTCGTATCTAATAAATACTTAAGTCCAGACTTAATTCCAGGAAATCCAAATTCAATTTAAAATTCTATCCCGATTTCTGGTATCAGTATGATTGGATATTATTCCAATTTAATCCAACCATATTTAATTTAACATAAGGCTAACCTTGGTTAATTAACTCCTTTTATCTTGCTGGACTGGTACAACTTCCTCCACAGTTTCTCCATGATCCTGGGATCCAGTATTACGACCAGTAGTAGTGGAAGTTCCACGAGCTCGACCTCTTCGTCCTCGGTTACTCATCTTAATCACAGGTCGTTAATCCAGACTTGATTGGATATAACTAACTTAGGTATACCATCCAAGTTGATTTATTTTTAATTTATTTTAAATTTTCAAAAATACGCTCTCTCACACTCACCCAAAGCCTAGGTAATCAGTAACCTAAGCTCTGATACCAACTGTAATGACCCAATTTTCGAACACATCGGAAGTCGTGCCATTAGTAAGAATAAGAATAGATAGAAGATAAAATCACAGAAACATCAGAATCTCACAGCATAATTTTTACAAAAGATAATACTTCATAATATTATACAGCGATACATACTACATCAGAGCATACTGAATCTAATGATATAAGCCATTCATAGTACATTCTTAATTATACATATCATTGATGACCAAACTTGCAGACTTAAGATAAGTAGATCAGCACACAGAAAGTTCCATTCCAGCTTTTCAAGTTTTATCCAATCCTGATTCACTTGTCTATTCATAATAAGTGTTATGAATACCCAAGAGTTTAAGGGAAACACAGAAAAATAAACCCATGGTCTGTCAGGGGACTGGTATGAGTAAACAATTTTAAAGCAGATTAAAGAAACAAGAATATCTCATAAGACCACGCCGTGAATACGGAACGGGTTTTTTACCTTATGAGATCAAAACACTTTGTATACTTTTAATCGGATATTATCATAGTGTCTAGATGTTTTCACAAATAATTTAGAATCAAGAAGAATGCTTGCATCTCACATTCTCCTACATAGTATACAAATAAAACCGCTTGGCGCTTATGGAAATTGGATTTCCAACTATGACAAGGTATAGGACCAACATCCGATGATGTATCCCTAGAGGCGAATACACCTGGGTTCAACCATAACATCTTGCAACCCGGCCCACACATGACCGACCACTCATTTCTCTTGAGTGTATCGAATGTATATCACCAATGGTTGGACTCAAACCACCGTTTCCCGAATGGGCAATTTCGATAGAATAAGAAACAAAAGGAATTTCTCTAGATAGGTGATTATACACCCTAATGGGAGCGACCTACATAGCCATGCTGCCTGCCCGATTTTTGTCCTTTCCTGGATGTGAGGCTTGAGGCTAGACTTACCTTTTCATCATCACTGTTTAATTTCTTTAAATGCCACATCGTCAAATCCATCGAAAATCACTAATTGAATTCCACAAAAATACTCTAGTTGTCAGGCTAAAGAAGTTTCCCTTCTGTGCCAGCAACTGGTACGTTTGAAGAAAACAACGTACGTGATTCCTTTGAAATACTCTGTCAGACATTCGTCCATACAAGTTGTCCTGAGGTTGGACAAACCGAAGGCACTATTCAAGAATAGTCCTTGTATATCGCCGTCTTCAATTATCTTCGATAATCTTTGAGACGTGACGTACAACTCGAATCAAAGTGGAATTTAAAATTCCGGACTCTTCGAACATTCAGCGTATGTCTTAAAATGTCAGCTATAACTCAATATGTTTGAATTATTATTTCATATACAAAAGTAACAATCATATATTCGACTAAACAGAATCGGACCTTTCGTATTGTATATAATCCGGGTATTTGACTGTCTTCTGTGAACAACTACACACAGCCTTTCATTATACAATTAGAAGGCACGTGCTCCGCAATGGTAACTAATACACTAGTATTAGTTCGTTAGTTACGACAATTATTATTTTTAGTTTATACCCTTTGACTCACTTTATAGATATAATATTTAAATCGTCGTTTTATTTCCAAATACACAGTTATCAATTTAAACTGATCAATTAAAATAGCTGATCAAATATTTTAATTACTGAGTTATAATTATGGATCACTTTAAAATTCTCATTATGGAATTATTAATTCATTTCCCTTTTTAACAAATCATTTATTTATTTGTTATGCGTATCTCTCTTTTATTCCCATTTCCATTTTATAATTTCTTTTAATCCTTTACTTTTTAATTGAATGGGCCGAGCCCAACTACAACAGCCCACCCCCTTTATATGTTTACTAATACACACATATATTTATATGATTTCATGGTATTCATAAATTAAAATTTTAAACTCCCCTTTTTCTTTTATATATTTTTCTTCTTGGTTTTAATTTCCTTTTTCCATTTCAACTACACGGGCCCAAATTCTTATAGCCAAATACTCTTCTTCCTTATGTGTTCTTTCCTCTTCAATGATTTAGGCCCAGCCCATTCCTAGCCCACGCATGTCTCCCCTCTCCTAAACATTTCTGTTGTTACCTCACTTATGTGCCTTGCTACTTGCTTCTATCCCCATTACTGTTTTGTGTTTACATATTGACAATTCGTTTTAGTTGTAAATATCATAGATATATTACTCTTAGTTTAAACTTTGGCCAAAAGTCTCGCACGTCTCTCTTCTCTTTGCTTTTTAGCCCCTGCTTACCTCTTCTCATTAACCTGCTTCCGCTCTTATTTATGTTCACATCCTTCTCTTTTTACTCCTTCATCCTGTTGCTGTCCTTCCAACTTCTTCTTATTTTTAACATTCTTTTTCCTGTTTCAAATCCTACTTCTTTCTACTCTTCTCACTTAATTTATTTGTACTTTTATTTCAGTCCTTACATTATATATATTATTATATATTTTTTATGCTATCCCATTTACTCAACCAGAAATTCACTTCCTCGTTACCTGTATGGTTTAAACTATATGCACTGATGCACATAGTATAGTGTGCATATGCACAACTGACACCGTCGCCCCTTCATCCTTCCGGTTATCGCCGCACATCGTTTTTGGCCCCCCTTGAATCCATTCCCCTCCACACGTAATTGCTCTGAACCACAACGTCAAAACCCGGTGTTCAAAAGAAATGTATGCGTATGCTTACAATATGCACAGATTCGAAATGTGCCGCAAAGAGTAGCAAGAATTTTCATACCTCTTGTGTACTAACTACTGGTTAGTTACATTTCCGGGCTAAACCCATCCTTTCTTTATTTCACTACCGTGCTCCCCTGTTATCTTGTTTCACAGTAAAGCTCTAATTACTCCACGGCACCCTTTGCTTCACACTGTCCCCTGTACTTCTTTCTAGTGCCACATACTTCAAATCCGTAATACCAATGCAGGATTTCCGTCCCATTCACCTAACCGTATGTACTATAGCCTCCTCTTCTTACAGCAATTTACTTATTTAATTATAACCAGGTCGGTCCACATATTGAAACTAACGAGACTACAATCTGGATTTGCATCCTTTCATGCTTTACAGATGGTTGGAATAACATTGAAACATGAAGGCAACGTCCAACCGTACTCAAGTCTTGCTTCTAGAACAGCTTGCACATGCACTCAAGTGCATTCATGCACACTATCAGCCAATCATGATATGCAGAGCTTCATCATTGTATGTGAATGGATCACACCAGGTCAAGGGTCAATTGATTCTTATGTTTTTGCCTTAAACCAACCGGTAACCACCTGCGTTTTGGTTAGAGATGCAGGACGTTCACATTCCGATGATCTGCATGTGAAAGAGACGGGACACTATTGCAAACAGCTCGGCGTCGGGGAGGTTGGGTGAGAGAAACCGAGAAGGGATACAAGACTCGGCGACTGTATAGGAGAAACAGATGAGAGCTTCGAAGAAGTAGTAGATGACAAACAAGGAACTGTTTTATGTGCTACCCGGATCGACACAAGATACATTACTTTGCGACAATATAATTCCACTTTTATTTACGACAAAATATTTATATGGTATGGCAGAACATAACTATACCGGAAATTTGAGTAGCCAAAATTTAAGTTCTTGTTTAAATACACAGTCTGATAGACTGATAGCATAGTTGTTGAGACAAACAATGATTACATAGATCCACATCCAACAAACATCCAATGTTTGAGTCATTTGTGGTATAACATAACATGAACAAGTGGATGACCATAAATAAACTTGTATCATGTAATTTACATTTCGAAAAGGGTCAAATGTAAAAAGTTTACCCACAAAATATACTGTCATTAGTTTTTTTTCTAATTTTATTTACCTAATGTTCTCTGTCCCTTTACTCCTCAAACATTTCACTAATATAAATTATATTTTTGTCACTTAACTTCCACTCTAAAACATGTTTCACGCCAACTCTGGTTTGCATATCCACTGTAGTTTCCGACAAATGTTTTTGCTAAAATTTTGTCCAAAGCTTTCAAAGTGAAATAATTGGCAAGATATGATTTAAGCATCCGCATGTTTTATTTATAAAGTATCTGGCTAATTCCAGTTTTATTAATTAATTTTATCGAATTATGTTAATGTTATCAGGTTTATTCTTCATTTGTTTTCATTAGCCTCTTCTTCTTTTCTTCTTTCAGTAATGATAATACTAATAGTGTTCTTAATAAAACAGTGAAGTTGGCAAATTTTGAACATTATATGAACTCCTTTTCTCGCACACATTACTGCTTAGTTAAAAGCAACCATATTCTGTATCCATGCATTTTTTTCTACTCTTAGTCCATGAAAAATTTAAATAAGAACTGACAATGTTTATTAACCATTCATGTTGTATGATATGATGCAGCCACTAAAAATAGCGCTTCTCCTTTCCATTAATTCGATCCCAACAGAACATCTACTCTTCTTCTATTTTCAAGCAACATACTTTGTTCAACACACATCAAACACTTTCAATCTTTACTCTTTGCTAACCAAACATGCTTTATTCATTGTACTGAAATCTTTGCAATATAACTTATACTATATGTTACTGATAATTAGATGTGAGTATGTACTAAGCATTATATAATATACTATCAATGATGATCAAAACAGAGAAGGTTTGAATTTAGTTTACTCACCTTGAAATGCTTAAAAACCTTTAGCTTTCTTTCTCCTTTACTGACCTTATTCAAGTGCTTGGTGTTATGAAGTTTGTGTGCTTATGGTCTTATTTATAGTGGTGGAAATTACTAAAATATGTGCATTTAAAAACTCTTTTTGAAAGGGAGAAAATCAGTTTTCAGATTTGATTTTGACAAAATGAAATACAGCACAAAAAGAAAAATCTTTTTCTTATCGAAACAAAGTACCATCTTCTCATATGCACATGGCTTAGATCAACCCTACTTCACCATGAAAACACTTGCACATGCACATCCTCTTTTCCTATTTGTTTTTTATGAATTGTCACAATAAATGCCTATGATCTCATCCATGTTCTTCACAATCTTTCTTGGTTTTTAAACAAAATTTAGTATCCTCTCTAGCATCATATAGGCTCAGTTTTTTTATTGGGTTTCTACCCCAAGATCTACTCATAAAAATTTGATTTAACATAAAAATATAAAGTATCTTATTTGCCTTCCAAGGCTATACAAAATCTGAAAATCTTGTACACTTTGATCTCGGCAATGTGATAATATTACATGGAAAAATCTTATAAAATCTATATGCTTTAGTGTTTAACTAGTGTAGGTGAGGTCCTTAGTGTATGCAAGATTTTGTGAATCTTTGGCACATGGGTTTTGACAAAATAAATCATGCTTTGAAAAATGTAAAGAGAAATTACATTTCAGAAAATCACATGTAAAAGATTTAAAACTGAAAAATACATAAATCTAAGATGATTACTTGATCCTCTTTTCTAGTATAGTACCAGTGAAGGTGTTGTCTTTGAAGTTGCCTTTGAATCATGAAAATATGTTTGCAAATGGTATTTCATGTCTATGTGTAACGACCCGGATTTTTGGCTAATTTATTTTAAATATTTAGTATGGTTTAAATATTGAATTTATAATATAAATGGTATTTTATTCGGTTATCGACTAAATAATCGAAATACGATTTATTTTGATAGTCATCGAAATACGAGAATTTAAAATAATTCAATTCGAAGTTGGAACTTAATCAAAACAATTCAGATGATCTGTATCAGTTGTATTTGACGGTAATAAAAATATTTTATTTTCAGAAAATTGAATTTTCCTGAGTTTAAATTATTTATATAAATTTAATATGGCTATTTTATATATACGTTCAAATTAAATTTCAGAATATATTCTGTTGAGTTCAAAATAGTGTAATTACGTTGAAACGTCGGTCGGTAGATTTAAAATAGCGGTTCCTGATGTTGAGTTATGAACCCCGATATATTTTTAGTGGATAAGCACGAGATCAAATCGATATCTGTTTAAAATAAAGTAAAAATCTCTTTAAGTCAAATCAAATTAAATTAAACTATATTTAAAATCAAAATCAAATCAAAAATTGATTCACATCAGTTCGAGCCACCCTAAGACTATACCAGGGCCGACCTAAATTTTGTACCAACGCAAACCTATCTCTCTCGAGCTGTATACTCTGTCTCCCAACTTCGTTACAAAGGCAAGCGGTCATTTAATGGCTATTGTACTTATTGCCCCGTCTCACTCTTATAAAACCACCTTGAGCCTTCGTATTTTTCCATTCAGGAACCAAAAGCAATAAAAGCCTTCGCCCTCCTCCTTATCCTCTTGTAAAACATTCAGTCCATTTTTCCTCTGTAAATCGTGAAAACCAAATCAGTTCCTCCTAAAATATAATCGAAATCCAAGTCGCAAGTCTAGCTGGGAGACTGCCTGAGGAGCGACTTCGTTTTGGAACCTATCGCGATTCCTTTTTGGAAGCTTGCGGATTCTTTGGGAACTTCGATGGGATAAGTTACGCGATCTGAAAGAGGCGCTGAGGGTTTCTGGAAGGTCGACACAGGTGGAGTTCAATTGTTTGAGGTTGAACTGGAGAATTGGGAGGGTGCGATGATAGATTGGCACTGGAGTTGGAGTTCGAACTGTGTGGTAATAGAGTTCGATTTTGGAGCCGTTGAATTCGATGGGGCGTTGATTTTGTGAAGGCCGAGGTTGGTTTTGGGAAAGGCGTTGAAGTTAAACTAGAGTGATGTTGGAATTCGAGGGTATGGAAGTTGAAATGGGTGTTGCGATGGTTGAGGACGAACGAGAAATCTAAGGGTTCGGCAGTGTGTTTTCTGGAACTGTGAGGACTGCATTGTGTTTTGGGTCTGACAGTTGTAGTTTGGGGAAATTTGGTCCCTCTTGTTGAAGGATGGTGCTCTTGTGGTAATACAGGAGGAGGAATTTGTGGAGTGTAATGATCAAAATGAGGACAGTGGTGTTGAGATCAATTTGGGTAACAGAAATAGCAAATCTGCAGTGACCATGAAATGTTTGAGGAAATGTCATAATGAAGCATTGCTGTTTGGGGCTGACTGTTGATAGGCTTTGAGGAGTTAATCGACATGTTGCTTCGTCGACTAGCCGAATGATATACAAAGGCAAAGGTATATGTTTTCCAAAAATACAAAGGATAATTTATTTAATTATGTGTCAGGTTAAATAAAATAATTGGTTAACTGTTAAATAGAAATAAATAATCATAGGTAGAGACTTCATTCGAGATGGTTCGTGGATGCAACATTTTGGTTTTTATACGGATATTCAGCAAATGAAATCACGGTGAGTAAATCTCACTCACCTTTAGAATTATTTTTATTTCATTAAAAATAATTGTTTGTTGCTTGTGTGAATGTTTTCTAGTTGTTATATATATTAGTTATTTAGGCTATATATATATATATATATATATATATATATATATATTGGGTTGATTGATTGGTTGGATTCCCGCAGTCTCATTAGCGGATGCCCGCAGTTTCATAGCGGATGATTACCCTATACGCCCCACGCTATGATTAGTGGATGACCTTCTATACCACGATATTCTGCCACGAAGCAGAATGAGTATTATTTATGTACTAACATCTGTGGATGCAGGTAAACAGGTTGGAGGAATCCAACTGGATTCCTCAAAAATATATTATCTGTTTGTTTGTCGGTTTCATATATATTCTCATATATGATGTGTTAAAAATTCCGTGATTGATAATGGATTGTTTCGGGGTGTTTAAATATCACTGGGGCTCGAATATTGATTTATAAAAATATCGGAAAAGGATAATAGAGATTTGAAAATGGAATTCTATTTTTATAAATAGAATTTGAATTTTTAATGAAGTATAGAAAATATTAACTGTTTTTAAATATATAAAACAAGTGAATTTATAAACTTGGTTTATAAATTAAAATACGGGATTTGAATTGGATTTATAAACTTTATTTATAAGTTTATAATGTGAAAATTTAAGGGAAGTTATATACGTTGTTTATAAATTAAATAATACGAATAGAATTTGAATATGAGAAATTAGAATGAAATTTGAATATTTGAATTCAAAGGAATTAAAATAAAATTTGAATTCAAAGGAATTCAAATAAAGAAAATTCGAATAGAGGTTTTGATATAAAATTTGAATAAAGAAATTCAAATAGAGATTTGAATGTAGAATTTCAAAATAGAATTTGAAATAAACTTTGAAAATAGGATTTTCGAAGTAGAATTGGAAATAGAATTTCAAAATAGGATTTCAAAATAGGAAATCCAAATGGTTTTGAAATGGAATTTGAATTCAAGGGAATTCAAATGGATTTGAGTGGAGAAATTCAAATGGGATTTAAATAATGGGTTTTAAATAAAGAGGATTCAAATATAAGAATTTAAATAGAATTTGAATGGAGTTTAAATATAAGAATTTAAATAAAACTCAAATGGAGTTTAAATATAGGATTCAAATAGAATCCAAAAAGAATTTGAATAAGAGGAATTCAAAGAGAATTAAAAGGTGGCATTTGAAATTCAAATAGTATTAGAATGGAGTTTTGGATATTTGAATTTAAAATAGAAATTCAAAATGGAGTTTGATTATTTAAATTCAAGTATGAATTTCAAATATAACAATTCAAAAGGGAGTTGATTATAGAAATTAATGTGGTATTTAAATTCAAGGAGATTAAAATGTGGTATTTGAAATCAAGGAAATAAAATATGGTATGTGAATTCAAGAGAATTAAATTTGAATATTAGAATTCAAATGGTGTAAAAAAATGAGTTTGAATATTAGAATTCAAATGGTGTTAAAGAATGAGTTTGAATATTAGAATTCAAATGGTGTTGAAAATGAATTTGAATATTAGAATTCAAATGGAGATGAAAAATGAAATTTGAATATAGGAGATTCAAATTGAATTCAAATAGAATTTAAACTATGGGATTTGAATATGGAATTCAAATGTAAATTAAACTATGGACTTGAATATATTAATATATATCAGAATGGAGTTGAATTTCATTCAAACGAAGTTTAAA
This sequence comes from Allium sativum, assembly GCA_030737875.1. Taxonomy (NCBI): domain Eukaryota; kingdom Viridiplantae; phylum Streptophyta; class Magnoliopsida; order Asparagales; family Amaryllidaceae; genus Allium; species Allium sativum. The sequence continues at coordinate 267,052,856 of CM060922.1, read as the reverse complement.
TATATATATATATATTAAATATAATTAAAACGAGCTCGTCGCAGCGCTGCAGTTCGTAAATCGGCGTTTCGAACTTCAATTAAGTATACAGGACTCAATTGAAGTCGGAATTCTTTGAAACAAGAATCGTCAGGACTGGTTGAATAATAGTTTTCTAATGGAAGAGAAAAATCTGGATTTCGTCGAATAGATTTTGAGTTATGTCAAAAATCAAATTTTTAAAAGCGCAGCGCCAGCAACCATTAAAACCATAATGGATTTTATATAATAAATATAGGGATTTTTAAGCAAATAAAAATCCGAATTTCCATTTAAAAACCTGGTCTTGAGTTAGAAGATAAAGGTGAACTCAAGCAAAGCAAGTAAAGTGATTTTTGAAACAATAATCATATTTTTGATTATTGGATAGAATTAACTAAGTCAAAGAAAATTAGTTAATCGAGTGTTGAATTGAAGTCGAACCTTGAAAGGCGAATTTGGAATTGTAAATATATATTCGAAATCGAATATAGAACCTAAATTGAAATTTGAATTCAATTAGTTGATAAGCAAGTTGAAATATATTTGAAACGTGTTATATTCAAATATACAAGCGAAATAGGCAAAGAGATAGTTAACGAGTTAATTTAACGAGTGGAGTCAAAACGAGTGTATGGGGTTGAAATAAATTGGACAGGGATAAACACACAGGAGACAGGTATGGGATAAAGTGATGAAAGGTATATAATTAGTGTGCTTGACAAAAAGGTACATGTTTAATTTCCATATGAGATTTTATGCGCCGTAACGGCAAGCCGCTTGGCTTTTTCTTTTTCTTTTTGAGATGAGAAGTTACCGGGAAGCTATTTGAAATTTCCCGATGCTCCCGATACAGGGGAGGTTATGGCGAATTTTTCCGGAAATTTAAGGATTTAGAATATTTTAAAGATATTTTGATAGTTAGAAATCATTGTATCGACGTATAGAATTCGATAGGTAAGTGAATATAAAAATCGAATATTGTAAACAAAAAGGGAAATCTATAAATTAGAAATAGAAAGCGAACTTTATACATGTTTTAAAATGAATAATTGGATTGTATAGTGTGTTTATTCGAGGTAAGTGGTTTTGCCGTTTGAAGTTTAGGATGTTTTCAGTTAAGGTCTGAGAGGTAATTTTACCCCAACTTGATTGACCTCATTTTTAGTGGATAAATAGCAAGATCCAGTCTCGAAGAGAAGTGTTTGAAAAAGAGTTAGTTGAATAAAATATTTTAGGTTGTTGTAACGATGTTTTACACAACATTCGTTTTAAACCCAAGTGATGGGATTTTGGAAATATAACAGTAAATATTTCCTGAGTATAATTAAATAGTCGGGATAGAGATAAGTGATTGGAATTGTTTCCAATTGCAAATAGAGATATTTTCTAATATATAGAAAATAAAAGGGGTTGATATTGGGAAACGTTTTCCAAATGGCATGAGATGCCAAGATGATTATTGAAAATATTTGGTTAACAAATATTGATAAGGAAATGGAGAAGAGATTTAATTAATGAAATATTAATTAAAGAGCCCAGTGATTTGTTTGATATGTTGGATGAACACTTGTTTTTATTCGATAGTTAAATCACAGACTATCGAAGTTTTTACCATCGTTGTCAATATGGAGAGTGCGGTTGGATTATTATCCGTAAACCACTCTGTATTGGCAGTAGCGTTGCGAATCAGATTATATGAAGATAATCGAAGATGGAGTAAAGTACAAGGGCTTTTTCTATCAAATAGAAATAGTGCCTTCGGTTTCGTTCAATCCCAGAACGAACGTAAATGGACGAATGTCTGACAAAGTATTTCCAATGATCAAATGGGTTGGTCTGTATAAATATATATGGTTGCAACGGATTTATTCCCTTAGCATAACATCCAGAATATTTGTGCAAACTTAACTAGTGATTAACGGATCTGACAATGTGGCATTCAAAGTGATTGTGCTATCAATGAATGGTAAGTATTCGTAGCCTCAGGCCTCAACAACCGGGAAAGGACAAAAATCGGGCAGGCAGCATGGCTATGTGGGTCGCACCCATTAGGATGTATAATCACCTATCTAGAGGTTCATTTAATTTCTTATTCTATTCGATGCTGTCCCAATCGGGAGACGGTTGCTGATCCCAACCGTTGGTGATATACATTCGATACACTCAAGCGAAATGAGTGGTCGGTCATGTGTGGTCCGGGTTGCAAGATGTTCTTGTTGAACCCAGTGTATTCCTCTCTAGAGATACACTAGCGGAAGGTGGTTCCATACCTTGTCATAGTCGGAATCCAATCTCCAATAAGCGCCATGCGGTTTTTGATTTTTATAATATATATGTGGAGCGTGAGATGCAAGCGTTCTGCTATTTGGTTATTTACTTGATGTAGACATTATTATAATATCACTGGATTTTCGTATCAAAGTGTTTTGGGTTATAGTAAGGTAAAAACCGTCCGTGTTTATGTGTGGGCTGGTCTTACTATTACCTTTTCTTTTGAAAGGATTTTTAAAGTTAAACAAGTGGTTGGAGTTTACTCACACCAGTCCCATGACTGACCCAGAGTTTATTTTGTTTGTTTTTCCTAAACTCTTGGGTGCCCAAATTTGTACGGGCAGTCAAGTGTTTCAGGCTTTTACAGATACACTTGGAGGAGCTTGAAGCAGGAGGCTTCAACGTTAGTTATTTAGAGTTACTTCCGCTGTACCAAATGCTGTATTGTACTCTGATGATGGTATGTCTATATGATATAAAGTTTTGTACTTCAAAGCTTATGTTATATAATATATTTTTTCGTTCCGCTGTGAGATTCGTGTTTACCTTGATTATGCTCAGTTGTGTTCTTCTTCTTCTATTCTATTAGTTCTATCTTATCTACTCTCACCTTCTAACTTCTTTCTATTAATGGTTCGTATTTCTGTGTTATTTGGGTTGGACGTGTGGTGTATTTAGTCAACTCAGATAGCTCGGATTTGCGAGTCGTTACAGTTGGTATCAGAGCTTAGGTTGAGCGAATACCTAGGCTTGTGTGGCATGTGCTCATTAGAGATAGGGTCAGTAGTACCCTAGAATGAGTTGAGTATATATATACGAGAGAGCGTATTTGTAAATTGATATAAAAAATTGTTTTATATTGTGTTGGCTTGTCTGTTGGGTAATTTATGAATTCTGGTCGAATCGTGGGACGCCACGACGTCGATAGGAGTTTCTAAATACTTGAACAGAAGATTGAACACGATATAGTTTTAAAATGGGTAGATGAAATAATTTTACCCAAAATTCTATTTTGATATATAACTAATAATTTTCTGAAATTATTATAATATATGGATGTGTTGATTGTTAGGATTATAATCAAACGAGATTATAATATTGGAATGGTTATTTATAACCAAAATAGAATTTGTATAGAAAATTAAATATACAAATGAGATAAATTAGAATTAAATTCAAACCAGAATTAAGAATTCAAAATCCTGGGAAGTTGAAAAATATTTTTCAAAAGTATATTAAAATAATATAGCTTTGTTTTGAAAGGGATTTTTTAATAAAAATCATTTTTAATGGGTTTTGAAATTGTTTAAGCACTGAACTCACTTCGGTGGCTAGGAAATAATTCTGGTGATGGTCGCGACATCATCAGTGTTCATTTTCGAGTTCTAAGTGACGAATGACTACCTTAGAAAAGTTTTGATGGGAATTTGTTTGAAAGAAAACAAGTTTAATTGAAAAATTCAAATATTTTGAATTTGAAAAGATTATAATTATATGTACATGCTTAAGTAATTTCAAAAGGATTTGAAATGAAAACCCTGGGATTTGAATTCTGGAACTGAAATTTAATTTAAGCTAGTTAAATGGATTGAAGTGAATCAATCAACTAGAATCAATTTGAATAGGTTTAGTGGAATATAGATTGGATATAAATGGATTGATCGTAGATCATTCGAATCAAATGTGTGAAGACCAAAAGTTTTGGTTGGAGTTAATTTGTTGAAATATGAGGACTGGAGTTTCAACTTAAGTGAGATTTTGAAAAGTGATGGATTTGTACCATTTTTCCTACCTTAGCAATTTCGAGGACGAAATTATTTTAAGGGGAGAAGAATGTAACGACCCGGATTTTTGGCTAATTTATTTTAAATATTTAGTATGGTTTAAATATTGAATTTATAATATAAATGGTATTTTATTCGGTTATCGACTAAATAATCGAAATACGATTTATTTTGATAGTCATCGAAATACGAGAATTTAAAATAATTCAATTCGAAGTTGGAACTTAATCAAAACAATTCAGATGATCTGTATCAGTTGTATTTGACGGTAATAAAAATATTTTATTTTCAGAAAATTGAATTTTCCTGAGTTTAAATTATTTATATAAATTTAATATGGCTATTTTATATATACGTTCAAATTAAATTTCAGAATATATTCTGTTGAGTTCAAAATAGTGTAATTACGTTGAAACGTCGGTCGGTAGATTTAAAATAGCGGTTCCTGATGTTGAGTTATGAACCCCGATATATTTTTAGTGGATAAGCACGAGATCAAATCGATATCTGTTTAAAATAAAGTAAAAATCTCTTTAAGTCAAATCAAATTAAATTAAACTATATTTAAAATCAAAATCAAATCAAAAATTGATTCACATCAGTTCGAGCCACCCTAAGACTATACCAGGGCCGACCTAAATTTTGTACCAACGCAAACCTATCTCTCTCGAGCTGTATACTCTGTCTCCCAACTTCGTTACAAAGGCAAGCGGTCATTTAATGGCTATTGTACTTATTGCCCCGTCTCACTCTTATAAAACCACCTTGAGCCTTCGTATTTTTCCATTCAGGAACCAAAAGCAATAAAAGCCTTCGCCCTCCTCCTTATCCTCTTGTAAAACATTCAGTCCATTTTTCCTCTGTAAATCATGAAAACCAAATCAGTTCCTCCTAAAATATAATCGAAATCCAAGTCGCAAGTCTAGCTGGGAGACTGCCTGAGAAGCGACTTCGTTTTGGAACCTATCGCGATTCCTTTTTGGAAGCTTGCGGATTCTTTGGGAACTTCGATGGGATAAGTTACGCGATCTGAAAGAGGCGCTGAGGGTTTCTGGAAGGTCGACACAGGTGGAGTTCAATTGTTTGAGGTTGAACTGGAGAATTGGGAGGGTGCGATGATAGATTGGCACTGGAGTTGGAGTTCGAACTGTGTGGTAATAGAGTTCGATTTTGGAGCCGTTGAATTCGATGAGGCGTTGATTTTGTGAAGGCCGAGGTTGGTTTTGGGAAAGGCGTTGAAGTTAAACTAGAGTGATGTTGGAATTCGAGGGTATGGAAGTTGAAATGGGTGTTGCGATGGTTGAGGACGAACGAGAAATCTAAGGGTTCGGCAGTGTGTTTTCTGGAACTGTGAGGACTGCATTGTGTTTTGGGTCTGACAGTTGTAGTTTGGGGAAATTTGGTCCCTCTTGTTGAAGGATGGTGCTCTTGTGGTAATACAGGAGGAGGAATTTGTGGAGTGTAATGATCAAAATGAGGACAGTGGTGTTGAGATCAATTTGGGTAACAGAAATAGCAAATCTGCAGTGACCATGAAATGTTCGAGGAAATTTCATAATGAAGCATTGCTGTTTGGGGCTGACTGTTGATAGGCTTTGAGGAGTTAATCGACATGTTGCTTCGTCGACTAGCCGAATGATATACAAAGGCAAAGGTATATGTTTTCCAAAAATACAAAGGATAATTTATTTAATTATGTGTCAGGTTAAATAAAATAATTGGTTAACTGTTAAATAGAAATAAATAATCATAGGTAGAGACTTCATTCGAGATGGTTCGTGGATGCAACATTTTGGTTTTTATACGGATATTCAGCAAATGAAATCACGGTGAGTAAATCTCACTCACCTTTAGAATTATTTTTATTTCATTAAAAATAATTGTTTGTTGCTTGTGTGAATGTTTTCTAGTTGTTATATATATTAGTTATTTAGGCTATATATATATATATATATATATATATATATATATATATATTGGGTTGATTGATTGGTTGGATTCCCGCAGTCTCATTAGCGGATGCCCGCAGTTTCATAGCGGATGATTACCCTATACGCCCCACGCTATGATTAGTGGATGACCTTCTATACCACGATATTCTGCCACGAAGCAGAATGGGTATTATTTATGTACTAACATCTGTGGATGCAGGTAAACAGGTTGGAGGAATCCAACTGGATTCCTCAAAAATATATTATCTGTTTGTCTGTTGGTTTCATATATATTCTCATATATGATGTGTTAAAAATTCCGTGATTGATAATGGATTGTTTCGGGGTGTTTAAATATCACTGGGGCTCGAATATTGATTTATAAAAATATCGGAAAAGGATAATAGAGATTTGGAAATGGAATTCTATTTTTATAAATAGAATTTGAATTTTTAATGAAGTATAGAAAATATTAACTGTTTTTAAATATATAAAACAAGTGAATTTATAAACTTGGTTTATAAATTAAAATACGGGATTTGAATTGGATTTATAAACTTTATTTATAAGTTTATAATGTGAAAATTTAAGGGAAGTTATATACGTTGTTTATAAATTAAATAATACGAATAGAATTTGAATATGAGAAATTAGAATGAAATTTGAATATTTGAATTCAAAGGAATTAAAATAAAATTTGAATTCAAAGGAATTCAAATAAAGAAAATTTGAATAGAGGTTTTGATATAAAATTTGAATAAAGAAATTCAAATAGAGATTTGAATGTAGAATTTCAAAATAGAATTTGAAATAAACTTTGAAAATAGGATTTTCGAAGTAGAATTGGAAATAGAATTTCAAAATAGGATTTCAAAATAGGAAATCCAAATGGTTTTGAAATGGAATTTGAATTCAAGGGAATTCAAATGGATTTGAGTGGAGAAATTCAAATGGGATTTAAATAATGGGTTTTAAATAAAGAGGATTCAAATATAAGAATTTAAATAGAATTTGAATGGAGTTTAAATATAAGAATTTAAATAAAACTCAAATGGAGTTTAAATATAGGATTCAAATAGAATCCAAAAAGAATTTGAATAAGAGGAATTCAAAGAGAATTAAAAGGTGGCATTTGAAATTCAAATAGTATTAGAATGGAGTTTTTGATATTTGAATTTAAAATAGAAATTCAAAATGGAGTTTGATTATTTAAATTCAAGTATGAATTTCAAATATAACAATTCAAAAGGGAGTTGATTATAGAAATTAATGTGGTATTTAAATTCAAGGAGATTAAAATGTGGTATTTGAAATCAAGGAAATAAAATATGGTATGTGAATTCAAGAGAATTAAATTTGAATATTAGAATTCAAATGGTGTAAAAAAATGAGTTTGAATATTAGAATTCAAATGGTGTTAAAGAATGAGTTTGAATATTAGAATTCAAATGGTGTTGAAAATGAATTTGAATATTAGAATTCAAATGGAGATGAAAAATGAAATTTGAATATAGGAGATTCAAATTGAATTCAAATAGAATTTAAACTATGGGATTTGAATATGGAATTCAAATGTAAATTAAACTATGGACTTGAATATATTAATATATATCAGAATGGAGTTGAATTTCATTCAAACGAAGTTTAAATATATATATATATATTAAATATAATTAAAATGAGCTCGTCGCAGCGCTGCAGTTCGTAAATCGGCGTTTCGAACTTCAATTAAGTATACAGGACTCAATTGAAGTCGGAATTCTTTGAAACAAGAATCGTCAGGACTGGTTGAATAATAGTTTTCTAATGGAAGAGAAAAATCTGGATTTCGTCGAATAGATTTTGAGTTATGTCAAAAATCAAATTTTTAAAAGCGCAGCGCCAGCAACCATTAAAACCATAATGGATTTTATATAATAAATATAGGGATTTTTAAGCAAATAAAAATCCGAATTTCCATTTAAAAACCTGGTCTTGAGTTAGAAGATAAAGGTGAACTCAAGCAAAGCAAGTAAAGTGATTTTTGAAACAATAATCATATTTTTGATTATTGGATAGAATTAACTAAGTCAAAGAAAATTAGTTAATCGAGTGTTGAATTGAAGTCGAACCTTGAAAGGCGAATTTGGAATTGTAAATATATATTCGAAATCGAATATAGAACCTAAATTGAAATTTGAATTCAATTAGTTGATAAGCAAGTTGAAATATATTTGAAACGTGTTATATTCAAATATACAAGCGAAATAGGCAAAGAGATAGTTAACGAGTTAATTTAACGAGTGGAGTCAAAACGAGCGTATGGGGTTGAAATAAATTGGACATGGATAAACACACAGGAGACAGGTATGGGATAAAGTGATGAAAGGTATATAATTAGTGTGCTCGACAAAAAGGTACACGTTTAATTTCCATATGAGATTTTATGCGTCGTATCGGCAAGCCGCTTGGCTTTTTCTTTTTCTTTTTGAGATGAGAAGTTACCGGGAAGCTATTTGAAATTTCCCGATGCTCCCGATACAGGGGAGGTTATGGCGAATTTTTCCGGAAATTTAAGGATTTAGAATATTTTAAAGATATTTTGATTGTTAGAAATCATTGTATCGACGTATAGAATTCGATAGGTAAGTGAATATAAAAATCGAATATTGTAAACAAAAAGGGAAATCTATAAATTAGAAATAGAAAGCGAACTTTATACATGTTTTAAAATGAATAATTGGATTGTATAGTGTGTTTATTCGAGGTAAGTGGTTTTGCCGTTTTGATGTTTAGGATGTTTTCAGTTAAGGTCTGAGAGGTAATTTTACCCCAACTTGATTGATCTCATTTTTAGTGGATAAATAGCAAGATCCAGTCTCGAAGAGAAGTGTTTGAAAAAGAGTTAGTTGAATAAAATATTTTGGGTTGTTGTAACGATGTTTTACACAACATTCGTTTTAAACCCAAGTGATGGGATTTTGGAAATATAACAGTAAATATTTCCTGAGTATAATTAAATAGTCGGGATAGAGATAAGTGATTGGAATTGTTTCCAATTGCAAATAGAGATATTTTCTAATATATAGAAAATAAAAGGGGTTGATATTGGGAAACGTTTTCCAAATGGCATGAGATGCCAAGATGATTATTGAAAATATTTGGTTAACAAATATTGATAAGGAAATGGAGAAGAGATTTAATTAATGAAATATTAATTAAAGAGCCCAGTGATTTGTTTGATATGTTGGATGAACACTTGTTTTTATTCGATAGTTAAATCACAGACTATCGAAGTTTTTACCATCGTTGTCAATATGGAGAGTCCGGTTGGATTATTATCCGTAAACCACTCTGTATTGGCAGTAGCGTTGCGAATCAGATTATATGAAGATAATCGAAGATGGAGTAAAGTACAAGGGCTTTTTCTATCAAATAGAAATAGTGCCTTCGGTTTCGTTCAATCCCAGAACGAACGTAAATGGACGAATGTCTGACAAAGTATTTCCAATGATCAAATGGGTTGGTCTGTATAAATATATATGGTTGCAACGGATTTATTCCCTTAGCATAACATCCAGAATATTTTTGCAAACTTAACTAGTGATTAACGGATCTGACAATGTGGCATTCAAAGTGATTGTGCTATCAATGAATGGTAAGTATTCGTAGCCTCAGGCCTCAACAACCGGGAAAGGACAAAAATCGGGCAGGCAGCATGGTTATGTGGGTCGCACCCATTAGGATGTATAATCACCTATCTAGAGGTTCATTTAATTTCTTATTCTATTCGATGCTGTCCCAATCGGGAGACGGTTGCTGATCCCAACCGTTGGTGATATACATTCGATACACTCAAGCGAAATGAGTGGTCGGTCATGTGTGGGCCGGGTTGCAAGATGTTCTTGTTGAACCCAGTGTATTCCTCTCTAGAGATACACTAGCGGAAGGTGGTTCCATACCTTTTCATAGTCGGAATCCAATCTCCAATAAGCGCCATGCGGTTTTTGATTTTTATAATATATATGTGGAGCGTGAGATGCAAGCGTTCTGCTATTTGGTTATTTACTTGATGTAGACATTATTATAATATCACTGGATTTTCGTATCAAAGTGTTTTGGGTTATAGTTAGGTAAAAACCGTCCGTGTTTATGTGTGGGCTGGTCTTACTATTACCTTTTCTTTTGAAAGGATTTTTAAAGTTAAACAAGTGGTTGGAGTTTACTCACACCAGTCCCATGACTGACCCAGAGTTTATTTTGTTTGTTTTTCCTAAACTCTTGGGTGCCCAAATTTGTACGGGCAGTCAAGTGTTTCAGGCTTTTACAGATACACTTGGAGGAGCTTGAAGCAGGAGGCTTCAACGTTAGTTATTTAGAGTTACTTCCGCTGTACCAAATGCTGTATTGTACTCTGATGATGGTATGTCTATATGATATAAAGTTTTGTACTTCAAAGCTTATGTTATATAATATATTTTTTCGTTCCGCTGTGAGATTCGTGTTTACCTTGATTATGCTCAGTTGTGTTCTTCTTCTTCTTCTATTCTATTAGTTCTATCTTATCTACTCTCACCTTCTAACTTCTTTCTATTAATGGTTCGTATTTCTGTGTTATTTGGGTTGGACCTGTGGTGTATTTAGTCAACTCAGATAGCTCGGATTTGCGGGTCGTTACACTATGTTTATGAACATGTAAATTCTTTTGAACTTGCTTTGGTAAAATGGTTTTGGCATGACTTAAATTCAAGAGTTAAAGGTTTTCAAACCAAATTTTGCAAAAACTCAATTCTTAAATACGTTGAAAAAAATGAACAAACATGTGAATAAAATGGCATTGTAAAACTTGCTATATATAAGTGTTATTCTACATATACATGTAAAATCAATTTAAACAAACGCTAACAAATACATGCTATCATACATAAATGTCTAAAAATGAATTTTAGTAAGTGCTGTAATATATGTATCTATAAATGCTATTATTCACAGGTTAATATGTTTTGAAATTTCAAAGTCTAGATTTTAAATCGTATTTGTGAATACGTACTCACGATTAATTAACATCTGTCAGTGATATAAAAACCCGGGACATTACAATCTCGTTCTTCGCACATAGGTCAAAGGTAATTTCTATGTAATTACCAGTGAATTAAAATAAAAAATAGGAGTTAATTCCGAGGAAGAACGGAAAGCCCGTTGAATCATTCACTTAATCAACAGAATTCTTGGATGATTAATATAAATAAGAAATATGGTATATACCAAGCTTAAATTCAGTAAAAAGCAACACATAATTTGTATTGTTTACGCTGCTATAGGACGAACATATGTTAAAAGCTTAAATTATAGACTTTGGGAACTAAAACATCAATTTTTTTGGCCCGAGAACACAACGAAGGAGATGATATTCAAAGCATAAAAGTGAGATCACATAAAAATAGAGATAAATATTATACAATTGGGGATGTATAGAATAACTGTATGCATAGAGAGAGAGAGAGATATTACATTTGGTTCACATACAAACAAATGGGAAGAATCAGTATTACGATAGTGTTGATGATGGACCTGAACTGAAATGATACAATTTGCAAGCATAATGGATAAATTATTATAAAGAATATATATGGTGTAAACTCTATCAAAGACGCTTACATATGGTAAATAACATGTCCAATTGTTATTCCACTCTAGGCTGAAAGTTGAAAAATGTACTTGAAGTCTGGCAGTTGAAGAAAACTGTCTCATTATGTGTAAATCAAAGAGGGAAAAGCTTTGAAAACTGAATTTATATAAAGGTAGAATGCAACACGAAGTAAAATGTTATAAAACTATATAACATTAGCCTGGTTTGGGTCTGGCTGGAATATAATCGGAACTAGGTCAGAAGGAACCAACAATTTTTATTGTGTGTCTTATAAAAATAACATATATGTTTACATCTAGTGTTGTGGGAAGAAAAGGTGTTTAAAAGCATTCATTGCAACAATTAACTTTATTTGTTTATGTCGATGAAATATACATGTAATATACTAATTTTGAGATGTTAGATTATGTTCTGGTATTGTCGATGACATAAAAAGAAAATGTAATATAGGAAATATGGGTTAAAATAACACCGATCAAAGTTATATTCCATATCATGTGCATCATAATAAAACCTCTAAAAAATATGCTTTTTTTCCATTGACTAATAATAATTTAACAGGAAAAGTTCATTTCAGTTTCCATTTTAATTTACACAAAATTAAAGTTATTCAACTAATCAACATCTCAACAAAATTACAATTGAAAATGACGTTGTTCAATTAGAATAATAAGTACATTATGTAGGCAACCATTGTATGCCTTTCTTACAACTTATTTTTTTGGCATATATTCCAAGTGAATGAGGCGAAATATTTTTCTCAATACGCAAACAGTCTTTTAATCTATTTGCACCCTTTTCTATTTTATTTTTATAGCTCTTTATGAAATTATCCATCCATAGATATCTAATGTTTCTCACCTCTAGTTTTTCTTATCAATGTCAATAGTTCTCTAGATTTATGCCTACAAAGATATAGATAGCCAATCATGCTTTATTTTGGTTTACTGGCATATACATGGTTTTTTTTAATTCATAACAGAAACTGTCATAGCAACAAATGAAGTCTTGTTGTACGAAATCTAAATATAGGTGTGAAAATGAATTTAGTTAACTTAAAATATGGGTTAAACATCAGCAAAAATCATCATTTTTAGGTAAATAGCATACAAAGAATGTATAAATAAAAAATAAAAGCATTTTGCATAATAATATCCTAAATAGTTTAGCAAAACCTTCGTAGAATATATATTACTCAAACATGGCATTTAGAACTATTCATACCATATGATTATTTTACATCATATTGAAGAATCATATGCTCATGAAATAGAACAGTAAAATTTACATTGAATGTAAATTCTTTTGAAACGAATCAATTGACTTTAATTTAACTCTAATCACTTTTGACAAACACAATAAAATTTAAGTGCAATTACAGTCATAAATAATTGGAATGATGGAATGAAAATACAGATGATGTCCAACAAACCGACATTAATAAATTCAAATTTAAATGCAGTTGTTTTATGTTGTTTGGCTTTTAGTCTAAGAGTCTAAGAGCAAATCAATAAAAGCAATCACATACCTTTTAAGTCCATATACAACAATAACTTGGTATTTGGAATTCTGAATATGAAAGAACCCACTTTGAAGGATATATGATTTTGTTCAAGGAGCTTCAATTCAAAATCCTAAGCTTCAATATTAGAAAATTGAGTTAATATAATTGTATGTAGGTGTAGACAAAATTAACTATATACAGGAGAAGTTATCGACATCAATAATTTGGATACGTAAAATGAAAAAAAAATCTAGTGTAGTAGGAAAATCAAATAATTGGTTTTCAACAGTATCTAAAACTCATTGCTAATTAAATCAACCAAGGTAGGGACTGCATATGAAATTATGCAAAAGAGCAGGAAAGTTAGGGAATCTAAAGGAACTTTCATGACAAAGGAATTCTTCAAATGCCAAAATTACAATGTATAATTAATAAACACAAAACATGGATTAGAAAGTTAACCTTCAATGTCGGTATGGAATACAAACCTGTAAGTCCGCTTTTACTTTTAAAGGAATCCTTAAATGGATTTTTGCATAATTATAATCTTAAATAAATTTACTGAAATACAAAATTCAGCTACTTACTATGTTTGGATGTGGAAGGATGGCTGCAACTGCCATACCTAGTTCAACCAAATTACCATTAAGTTTCGTCATTGTCTTATCAGTTTCCCACCTTAACACCTTAACACATCCAAAAAATATGATAAGTCATAACTTTTTGAAGAATAATTGAATACTTTATCGGTATTAGAAAATAAGATAAATCAAAACCATTAGACCAATAATTTAGTACTTTCTAACCGGGAGAGTGATGAAAGGATATGTCAACCTATGCTGCTTTTGGATCCTGGCGGACCTGGCCTTTGCTAATTTGAAGTGTGTTACCATTCCAAGTGAAAATTTAACATGAAAAATGGAAAGAAAGGCAGGGGATAATATTTAATCAAGAGAAAGGAGTTGAAAGTATTTCATTCATTTCTTTATGCACCCATTTGGAAGTTTAAACTTCTATTTCAATAGCCACATACACTGGAATATATAGCAGACAGATATCAAAAATCCACTAACCGCCGAAAGTAAAACCATGATTTTTTTGGAAAATGCAAGGATTTTACAGATTATGGGATGAAAGAAATTTAATTGACTTTATTTTATTTTTTCGGAAATGCGTAGTGCCTTCTGAAAATTTAAATGTGTTATAAGCAAAAGAAAGCCTTTGTACTTATCATTTTTTTGAAAGGGATATCAACTTTTTCGATGAATTTGGTATATGGATTGTGAATCACAAAAGAGCCACAATAAAGTGTAAACTCTTATTAATATAGTAATACATGCTTATTAAATAGAATCTGAGCATATGCTAGGTAAACAAAAGAAACCACAAAAGCCATACTCAAAATCATTAAATAGGTAAATACATTGAGCCTGAGTATAGTAACTTAATAAATATGCATAGAAAACTCACGCATAACATAATAAAGGCTCACACACATGGATCCCACTAACACATGTACCTACATGAAGTACAATTCTATAAAAGAAAACATGCTGGCTATTTCTACAAGTACTACCGACTGACGCAACTTAAATTAAAATAGTAATATATAAAAATATATTTATGTACAACCACCCCTTTTCAATTCATGATACTCAGAGTTTTCGACCTATTCACTGATCTTGGAATATAGTACAACCACCATGAACCCATAAAAGATTAAACAAAAGTAAGATGACAATCTCACATCCACACATATATACTTATACACAGAGCTATATGAAAATAATAACACACATATAGGAAATAGCAGCTCAACTTTCTCCTAGCAGCAGCTCAATGACGCATACAAATATGGGTAATAGCATATTTTATATATATACTCAACACGCGTATGCTCATGCAAATGAATTATACAACAGGTGTAAGACTATGAACTCACACGTGCATGCATACACACACGTGTGTGTGTGTGTGTGTGTGTGAAGAACAAAGTTACAGTACAACATAAGCTATTGAATGTTTGGGTTAGCAGTTTAATTTTTTTTTTTACACCATTTAGCACTATTATGATATCTTCAAATACTAATTCACTGGCTCCAAAGTTTGGTTCAGAAAATATTATGAGACAACAATAGTAGCAAGGCTATTAATTGTTGTATCAAAGATTGAAGCAAATAATAATAAATCCAAATGTGTTCATCAATTTACATTAAATTTGAAGTACATAAATAGTTAATGTGTTTTTTATTGAATAATTCATGTGTCATGGAATATAAGCTTAAAGTATGATGTCTGCACCCATATACACATGACTTATATATGTAATACATGCGCAAACATAAGGATAGACACAGACCATATAAGTTACTGAACATGATACAACAACAAAAACAAACGTGATACAAAGCACTGGAAGCACCAGAAGGTTAGCTATATATTAAACTAATAGCAATAGTTTAATCAACTGAAATGCCTAAGAAGCAACCTGGAGCGAATAATCTTCAACGGCAATAAACTCAAAATTGCATCTGAATAGAAGTGGATCTGGGCAAGAAACAACAGTATATGTATAAAACATAGAAAATTCGAAATTAGAATCAATAAATTTTTTGCTAGCAACGAGTACCTGCGATCGAACATTGAATCAAACCCAAAATATTGATGTCTGAATTGAGCCATTGGTATAAAATCTAAAAATAACATTTGAATTGACAACTCTACAGTCCACACTCTGACGAAAACGAAAATAGTATGTTATAACCCAAAATTGTAACAAATACTGCTATTAACTCAAAACCACATTTGAATAGAAGTTGATTTGGGGAAATTATTAAAAAAAATGTCTGTATGAAATCTAAAAGTTTCCAAACAATGGAGAAATTGAACTTAGTAATAGGTACCTGCGATTGATCAAACTTGGGAGCAAACCTAAAAACCAACATCTGAATTGAAGCCCGATAAAAAACTTGCTAATAAATCGGGTGGGAGTCGCATATTAAGGGTGATGTAATTAGAAGACGGCGATTGTGGCTTTCTTATCCTGAATCGTGGAAAAGACACGAAGAGGACTGCAAATATTTTGGAAGCCATTATTTTGTGAGGCCGGAGTTTTATGGAATGGACGGGGTAAGGGCAGATGGGAATAAAATGGACGGTTCATTTCGTAGATGCTAGATTGCCTCTCGTTGCTGCTGGCACATAATTTTAAGACGATGGGCTGGAAGGGGAAAGATGGAAATAGGGTAAGATCTGGAATGCGTAGGAATCAGTTAAGTAGTAGGTTTCGAGAAGAAAAAATCCGGAAAGGTCAATTGAGACGGCTCAGCTTTAGATAAGCGCCGAAAATTCTGGGTGGCTTGTGAGAGCTCCGTTGCTAACTCAGTAATTATAATATAGTATAGATTATAGAGCCTTAGAAATTATGTTAAAACTCAGGTTTTACTTATCTGATCTCCACCTATTTTTACAAAATGATTTTTTCAAAATACTCTTGTTTTCAAAATTATTTCAAAAATAATTTTCAAATCTCGTTACAAAATTTCTCAAAATTCCTTTGTTTACAAAATAGTCCTTCTAAAGATTTTTCATAAACAAAATTTTATAATAACTTATTTTGAAATTTTACACTTACTATTAGATTTCAATGTTTATATTTCACTTTATTATTATACTTTGACTATTATATTTTGATTTCATTACTTATACTTTTAAAAGTAATTTTGACTTTATACTTCCATAAATACTTTCTTTGATCTTTTAATATTTCAATTTTTATAAATAAATTTATTTTGATTTTATACTTATATTTATTTTGGTATTACATTTTAGATTTTGATTATACTTAGGATTTTTTATACTTTTAGGTTTTGATTTTAACTTCATAATTATGATTTAATACTTTTATAGTTTTTGTATTTATATTTTTAGTTTTATATATTTGATATACATAGCTTTATTATATTTTTACCTAAATTATTTTAAATAATTTTTATAAGTATTACTATGTTTAAATTATACATTTACTATGATTTAAAACGTTTAAAAAGTTTTAAAACATTATACATAAGTTTTATTTTCAAAACAATATAAAAAACAAACTAGTTTTATTTTGTGAGTAAGACATGTCGGCATAGGGGTATTATACATGTCGATATGTAACAGTATATTTTCAAAATTCAAATTTGAAAGGAAATGTCTTTTCACAATAGTTGTTTTTAATAGACATATTTCTTCACCACTATATATACCCTTCTTCCAGAAAACAATATTAACTAGCCTCCTCCATATTTCTTCACTCTTTTTACTCCTTTCTTTGAATTCTTAATTCTTACAATTATATACTGCCAATTTATCAACTAAATTAAGTTGTTTCTTCTCTAATTTTATTCTACATTGAACGTGTTTTTTTATTAAAAAATACTGATAGCTATTCCTTCTGTTTAACATAGATAAAAAATGGCGACTGACTTCATTTCTCAGTCCAAATCTACTCGTAAGAAAAATTATTCATCGATTCTGATAATAGATCTGCAGATCCACTAAATGCTAATCACTCAGTTGCATGAAGATCGATTTCGTTCCAAATCAGTTAGAGAAACAATTCGAAGCCCAGATCTTGAATCGAAGCAAGATTTACTAAATCTATTTATGAGAGATGTAATGACCCGTAATTTGGCAGGAGAATAATTAACTAATTTAATTATTAAATATCGATTTAATGATATCAATAACTGGAATTAAATAATATTTATATTTAATTAATATAAATAATAGGATAATATACTTCCAGAATAGTCGAAAATAGTAGAATTCACAACACGATGTGAACTGGATCTTATATAAACTATAATTCAGTTTGGAGTTGAATTATAATAACGAATATATTGAATCAATGACAGTTGAACGTATAGTTTATAATATATTTATAAACGAGCTCGCTGCAGTTCGCTATTTGGCGATTTGAACTTCAACTGAATGTACAAAGTTTAAATCGGATTTCTGTGAAACAAGAAACGTGTGGAGCTGGTGGAGTATATCTTTCTGATGGAAGAGAAAAATCTCGATTTCGTCGTGTAGATTTTGATATATGTCCAAATCAAATTTTGGAATAGTCGCTATAGAATCGTTTATCGACCGTATCGGTTTACTCGATATAAATAGAGATCGAGTTTGAATTTAGACAAGGTTCTTTTGGGAAATAGCGATAATTTAATTTTTAGAATTTTACTGTAATTTTTAATTAATTTAATAAGCAACTTTTTATTTGGAGTATTTGGCACCCTGTATCGACATTTCGGGGTTTCACAATATGAGTCCATCTACCGTTATTATTACATTTTTGGGACCAGAGCACGTCACTCATTTAAATTGTATTTTTGTTTCCGTCCATAACAGTCTCTACGCGAACAGAATATTTCATAGTACGGTACACTATGTTTTTAACTTAAAACAAACTAAACTGAATGGTTAACTGGTCAAACGAACTCGAAATTCAGCGAAACAAGTTTCATACGAAACCTTAGGAATAGGTCTAGTGAAACGTCAAGGCCTCATATTTTTAGGATTTTTTCTGTAATTTTAAGGAATTATTGCTCGGTGTTTTTCATCGATATTTTCTAAAGGATTTTCGCAAACGGTGTCGGAATTCGACGAAACCTATCCCATTGGATCCGGAATGTGTTTTTATGTTAGGATTAGCTTTGTTTGTCAAAAATGGAAATCATACGAATTTAAAATGGATCGAAATGAAATGGAAAGGGAATATTCCATGGAATATTCCCTGTCCACAAAATCTCTTATAAAAGAGACTTAACGCTCTTCGTTAAAACCTAATTTCCTTCATAAATTTGTAGCCGCCGGGTTCTGCTTCTTCAAAACATGAAAATGAAAGCTTCAAAAATCAAAATAAAACCGAATCAATTTCTATAAATTACAATAGTGATATGGTTGAATTAGCAAGAGGGAGAACTTCGATCTGATGTACGTTTGTATACGTGCGATGCGAGTATTTGGGGGTACTGGGTTTCTCAGCGCGACTTAGGGTTCGGCGATGGGAAGAAGGGAGTGCGGTGAGTTCGAGAGTATGAAAGGGAGCGGGAGTTGGACAGTTCAGATATGGGAAATAGCGTCCATGGTTGGATGCTGAAAAATGTTTGAAGTTGTTGAAAGAAAAACATATTTGCTCACGGGTGCTATGTGGACGAAGGGACTGGACTGTTCGGCGCATCATAATTGGACAGACCAAGTTATCACCAAAGAGATGGGGAGTGGAGGACAAGGCACTGGTCCAGGTTTTAATTTGTGTGGAGAGATTTTGGAGAAAATGGGATCAAAGAAAGGAATAACGACCATGTTTATTGAGTTGTGTTTACTGGAGTTCAAAATCCATCGGTGAAGAAGGGGTATTGAGAGGGCTGGGTATACGGGTGTGCTTCAAATCATTTTGGGCCAGGATGGAATGGTAAAAGCCCACAAGAAAATTCAATTTAAGTTAATGTTATTCAAAATAGTGTTTTACATTGTAAATTCAATATCATGATCATACGGTATCGAAATTCAGTGAAACAAGATCCGTTAGGATCGTATGGACGGTGGCTACACGCTGGAACTGACTGGAAGTGGATTGGAGCTCGTTCGAATTTATGGCGAAATAAATTATTTGATTCAAATCAAATAACAGTTTATCGTTCTTTAACGATGAACTGCAAATGTGAGTAAAACTCACCAACTCTGAACAGTTATATTTTTATAACGTATTTTTAGAACTGTTAATCGTCTGTTGATTGCTGTGTATTGATTTTGTTGATTGAACTGCTAGTCAGTTAGTTGAAATTATCGATAACGATATATATATAAGTCGTTAATCGAATATTGATTCTGTTTATCAGAATATTTTATACTCGTGTTGTTTAACATCTATGATGCAGGGGAACAGGTTGGAGGGACCCAACTGGGTTCCTCAATATATAGAATACTGTTTTATTTCATATACTGTGATGTATGATGTGATATATAATCTGTTGTTGATTAAGTGTGTTTGGATGATATTGATCATTGACATTTGGTATTTGAAATACTGTAAGAAATATTTGAACTTTTATCCATTGTTTGAGTTGAGTAAATTTCAAAGTGTTGATTTGATGTTGGTTTCGGCCTTCGGGATTAACACTAAGAAGTTTATTCACTTATCAATTTATAATGAGGATCTAATGAATAAAAGTGAAGTAATAGAGGAATATTTATTTGGAAAATAAATAGGGTTTAAAAGAAAATCATTACAAGTGATAAAACGCTGTTATAAGAAAATCATTACAAGTGATATAACGCTGTTATAGGGAAATCATTATAAGTGATTAAACGCTGTTATAAGGGAAATCTTTATAAGTAGGAAAACGCTATAAAAGGGACATTTGTAAAGTGAAGAACCGTTACTAAAAGTAAATCTTTATAAATGGATAAACGTTATTAAAAAGAGTTAACCAGTTAGAGTTAATCAGTTAGAGTTAATCAGTTAGAGTTAACCAGTTAGAGTTAATCAGTTAGAGTTAATCAAATAGAGTTAAACAAGATTAGAAACTGACTAGAGATTTGTAAGTTGAATCGTTTTCTGAGTATCGATCTGATGTTGGTTTCGGCCTTCGGGGTCTATACTTAGAGAATTGTTCTCTTACTAGTTTACAGTTAGGGACTAATAGTTGTGGAATGGTAGTGATGCGTGAATGAGGATTGGAAATGTTTTTCCAAGGTTAATAACGTATATTTTCTAATCATAGAAAATAAGGAAATATGAATACATATATATACATATATTTATATGTTGGATGATTGGATCGATAATTCCATTTGGAAATAAGATCGTTGTTTGTACACCGACATGTTTTTCATTTGATAGTTAAATCACAGACTATCAAGTTTTGACCATATTTACGTTGTTAATATGGAGAGACCGGTTGGATTATTATCCGAAGAACCACTCCGTATTGGCATAACCACTTCGAATCAACTATGCTGAATATATTGAAGACAGAGTAAAGTGCAAGGGCTATTGTATAAGTCTTAGATAACAGTGCCTAAGATGGTTGTACTGAATAGTGCCTTCGGTTTCGTTCAGTCCCAGAACGAACGTATATGGACGAGTGTCTGACAGAGTATTTCCAAAAATCGAATGGGTTGGGCTGTACAAATATATATATGGTGGCAACGGATTTATTCCCTTAGCATAACATACAGAATATTATTGTAAACCAATTAATGATTAACGGATTTGATAATGTGGCATTCAAAGTGATCGTATAAATGAATGGAAAGTAAGCGTAGCTTCTAGCCTCACATCCGGTAAATGACAAAAATCGGGCAGGCAGCATGGCTAAGTCAGTCGCTCCGAAGTAGGGTCTATAATCACCTATCTAGAGAATATTCATTTGCTTCTTTAATCTATCAATGCTGTCCCATATATATATATATATATATATATATATATATATATATATATATATATATATATATATATACGGGAACGGTTGCTGATCCCAACCGTTGGTGATGTACATTCGATACACTCAAGCGAAATGAGTGGTCGGTCATGTGTGGCTGAGTTGCAAGATGTTCTTGTTGAACTCCAGTGTATCGTTCCTAGAGTACACTAATCGGAAGGTGGTTCCATACCTTGTCATAGTTGGAAATCCATTACCCAATACGTGCTTGCGGTTTTGATTGTATACTATATTTGTAGAACGTGAGATGAAAGCGTTTCTGCTAGATTGTTATCTAATTGTATTTAGACATTATTATAATATCAGAATGATATTGTTTACAAAGTTGTTGGATTCTCATAAGGGAAAAACCCGTTCCGTTATGCGGCGTGGTCTTATGAGATATCATTTACTTGTTCAAACTATTTTAAACTGATTTACACATACCAGTCCCATGACTGACCCGGAGTTTACTTTGTTGTTTTTCCTAAACTCTTGGGTGCCTAAATTTGTACGGGCAGTCAAGTAGTCGGGATTTGCAGATACATTGAAGAGCTGGAGCAGGAGGCTTCAGGATTCTATAGCTATTATTATTTCCGCTGTTGTTGTAAGTGCTGCACTCTAATAAGTGCTATTGTATATATAACTGTTTGTATTTCAAAAGTTATGTTATATTTTATTCGTTCCGCTGTGAGATTCGTGTTTACGCTGATGATGATGTTCTTCTTCTTCTTCTATTCTACTAGTTCTATCTTATCTATCCTCACCCTCTATATTCTTTCATTAACAATTCGGTGATTTTCGATCCTTGGATGTTCGATATGTGTTGTATATCGGATAACTAAGATCATCGAAAACCCGGGTCGTTACAAGAGATCATTTTGACTCTCAGCCTAGCAACTTAAAGGTAAATTTTACGCACACTAGGTCTTCGTTAGAAGCTATTTAATGAATTTAAATCTCATCAAAGTGCGATCCAACTAACTTATTATGAGCCAAAAATTATAGAAAACGTTAGGCATGCATTAATCAGTGAAAATTTGGTTAAAACAGCGAGAGATAAATGGGCGAATTCAATTGTCTTTTATGTTTATGGTAAAAAAGCTTATTATAATTACCTTAAAGACTATATTGATATAATTACCTTAAAGACTATATTGATAGAAATTGGGGATAAAAAGGTAATTATAATCTGTATTCTAGAGACAATGGGTTTTATATCATCAAGTTTGAACTAATTAAAGATTGTGATAGAGTGCATTCCAGTGGTCCATATTTTTATAACAAGAGATAGGTATTTATGAAAAAATATGTTCTACGAATGAAATTAGCTAGAGAATTTCTGAACTCAATTCCAATATGGGTTAAATTTCCTAATCTGGACTTAGATTTTTGGACAATTGAGGCTATGAGTAGGATAGCTTCTACTCTGGGTTATCCTATTAGAATTAATACAGTTACTGAGGATATTTCTCGAATCTCATTTGATAGAGTTTTAGTAGAAGTTAAAATAGACTTTAAATTCCTTGCAATGGTTCCTATACATTGATTTGGTTTGGCAAAAATTTCGGTATGAGTGGAAACCGGATGCATGTACTAATTGTAAAGTATTTGGACACTCCAATACTGCATGCAAATCAAATAGAGTATAGATTCCCAAAAGATATTGTCATACTTGATAATAGAATAGATGTAGAAGTGGCTGTTAATGATAAAGATGGACTTAGGCAAAATAATCAAGTAAAGGATTTAGGAGGAAAGGCAAATGTTGAAAGAACAAAAAATAAAAGTGTTAGTAATAAAATAACAAGGCCTGACCTTCATATAGCCCAGAAATACGGTGCGAATAATATCAACCCTTTTAGTATTCTGGCGAGAGAAATAGACGGTTTGCAGGAAATAGTTTCGACTGATGATATAGTTGGGATATCAGCTAATGACATGGGTAAAGATAATATAGAGGTTATTCAAAAATCTGAAATCAAAAATTTGGAAGATAGTGTAGATTACAGTGAGTTTTAAAACGGTGATGATGATGTAAGTAAGCATATTCTTATGAATGAGCCCAATAACTCATACGGTTCTTATAGTTCTACACATAGCTTCAAAAAGAGGAGACTATTTAAACCCAGTAAAAACAAAGAGATTAATAAGCTAGTTTATGATGAACCCTTGGTAGAGAAAACCCAGACTGGAATAAACTTATGCAAGAAATTCAAAATCGACCCAAATCCAGAAAAGCGAAAGGAGGAGGAAGAAATCTAGGTGGATCTAAAAATGGAGAAGTTACTAAGAAGTTATCGAATTTGGCTTTCTTTCTTTTGTTAATGGTTGGGTTTATGATTTTTTCCTTCTTGAGGTTGTGTAGTTTTCGTTACCGGAGTCAGCTTTGGTTCAGTTTGTATATTTCCTGTTTGGGTGATCTTGTTCCTGGTAGTTGAGTGAAGATGTTTGGTTATATTTGCTCAAGACGGGAGTATGCTGGTGGAATTATTGGAACAAGTGGTGCTGTCCATTTGTTTTCGATGCTGGCACTTGATCCTTTGAAGTTTGGTCTGTTAGAGTATATTTTGACTGTTTTGTTTAGTGTAATGTTGTGTATCTTTGTAGTGTGGACTGTTGTTCGTCGATTATGTTGCTATGTCATGTTTTTTGAGTTTGAGTTGGCTTCTTCTATCGTTTGTACATTATTCGTTGTACGGGTTGTTTTATTTTGGGCTAACTCAAACTGTTTGTAACCATCTTTTATGTAATTAAGTACCCTATTTTCAAAAAAAATATTCTACATCAAGCTCTCTTCATTTCTACCTAGATCAAAGTGCAAATCAGATTTATAGGAGAAATTGTAGTCAAGATAGAAAAATCCAAGTCTGCATTCATTGTACAAATTGTACGAAATTTGTAAGGATGTGACTAAGTAATTATGAATCTAGGTGGGTTTGATTGTACCCATCTAAAGCAATTGGAAATGACTGGTTTGCTCAGAAATCAAGTTGGGTGAGGATCCGTGGTTTGCAAATCTAATTGTCTTACATAAAGGTCGGTGTTCTAGAGGGTGCCTCCTTATAGCCATGAAATCAGGACGTGTAATTGTTAATATTGATAAAGGGAGTATGCTATGCAGAACTGGATGTAGAGTAAATATGAACCATTATAAAAATTCTTGGTGTGTTCTTTTCTTTATTGCATTTTATCTTTATTGCATTTCTATTCACTTATTTGATTCTGTGATCATTCTATACATATACCCATTTTAACTTTATTGCATTTTACTTTTATTACCTTTATTGTATTTCTATTCACTTATTTGATTCTATGACCAGTCTATACCTTTATTGCATTTTTATTTTTAAGTAAACACTATTCAACCTCCTCTAGTGTTAATCTAGCGATAAAATCCATAATTCACATCACTTTCATGGGTCATTATCGCTCATAATGGTCGTTGGCATATCACAAAATCTCCATTTCACATACAACTAGGCCATCTTAGGTGTCATTTGGCTTGACTTACCTTGCACTCTTGGTAAGCCGATGTATTGGCCCGCAAATCCGTACTATCTGAGTCGACTAAATACCATACACTTTCAACCCATATAACACATAATTACGAATCATTATGGGTTAAAGAAGGAAAAGATAGAAGAAAAACATAAATAACAACACAGAATATCACAGCGGAACGAATAAAATATATTATATAACATAACTTTTGAAATATAAAATTTTGTATCATATATACATACCATCATCAGAGAACAATACAACATTTGATACAGCGGAAAATAACTCTAAATAACTAACGGTGAAGCCTCCTAATTTAAGCTCCTCCAAGTGTATCTGCAAAAGCCTAAAACACTTGACTACCCATACAAATTTGGGCACATAAGAGTTCAGAGTAAAATAAACAAAACAAACTCTGGGTCAATCATGGGACTAATGTGAGTAAACTCCTACCATTTTGTTTAACTTTGAAAAACCATTTGAAAGAAAGGGTAATCGTAAGACCAATCCACACATAAATACAGATGGTTTTTACCTTATGATAACCAAACCATTTTTGATATCAGAATCCGATGATAATATAATAGTGCCTATCAAATAAATAACCAAATAGCAGAACGCTTGCATCTCATGCTCCACATACACAATAGAAAATCAAAAAACCGTAGGGCTCTTGTTGGAGATTGGATTCCAACTATGACAAGATATGGGACCACCTTCCGATCAGTGTACTCTAGAGGGCAAACACTGGGGTTCAACAAGAACATCTTACGACTCGACCATACATGACTAGCCACTCATTTAGCTTGAGTGGATCGAATGTATTATCACCCGTCACCAAACATAATACCTTGAAAAGAGCGTCTTATGTGATCCGTTAAGCATACTCTATCAGACATTCATCCATACAAGTTGTCCTGGGTCTAGACAAATCGAAGGCACTATCATGTAAACAGAACAACCCTTGCATTTTACTCCGTCTTCAATTATCTTCAACATAATCTAATTCGCAATGCCTCTGCCTATACGGAGTGGTTTTTGGATAATAAACCGAACCGGTCTCTCCGTATTAACAACGTTGGTCAAAAACTTCGATACTCGTTTATCTAACCATCGAAGAAAAACAACATCCATCCAAATTTTCATCTGGAAATATTACTGAATAAACATCCAACAATCACTGGCCCTTTCTAATATTTCATTAGTTAAATCATTTCCGAGATTCTTTGTAACACCCCGTATTTTTCTATTCACGTTATAATAATGAATCCTAGAATACTTAATTTAAAATGTAAGCATTAAGGGAAATGGGTTACGTCATTGTGTTCATCTCAGAATTATGGTTGAGATAGAGTCCGAGTTTACGTAAATTGGACTTCGTATGAAGAAGTTATGGCTGTCGGAAGTTTCCAGAGATTTCAAATAAATTCAAACAGTTCGAAAACGAGTTCAAAATTCAAATAGAAGCCGGAAGCGAGCTGGGTGGGAAAATTCCCGCCCAAGCAGGTCGACCAGGGGGTCGACCCTAGTGTCGATCCCCCCTAGAGGTCGACCTGGGGGTCGACCTTAGGGTCGACCTAGGGGTCGACCTGGCCCCCGGCCAGATCTGAAATTTGAACGACTGCTGACTTGCTGCTGAGTCACTAGGGTTTCTGGATGGTCCTGATCAGGTCTGAGTGGCTGTGATTAACCCTAGGTTCATCTGACGGCTATAATCAAACTGAAATTCTATATAAAAAACTCAATGCCTAACCTAAAAACACACAGAAAAATAAATCTAGAACTGAAATGCCGTCAGTAGAAGACTTGGAGTAGCCGTCACCATTTCCAATTCAAAGACGAGTTAAAGAACCTGAATCAAGAATCAAAATTAAAACTAGTTTAATTCAACGATCTTCATCAAAGGCGCGCATCTCCAATTTCAAAATTCAGATTTCAGAACGTAAGAATTTCTTTTAGTTTGTAAGTTAGTTGTTACGCAGATTTAAACATTCGTTCGCTTGAATCATGACATGTTTAATTGGGATATAGAATGATGCTTATGTATAAGATTTGGTCCTCATGTATTTTAAAGTATCGTTTTAATTAATCATGTCTACATACTTATGGCGATGAACATGTTGTATATTTCATGTCTATATGCTTGGGTGATGTACAACATTGTATATTATTACGATTGGGTAAAGAACTTATTATGCCAACAAAACGGTGAAACATGTCATGTTGAAATTTGATGGTTATTTGCAAGTCTAGGATCTAAATCACATGCCTACATGTAGATTAACATTCACGAATAGTTAGAACCATGTCAATTTGAATCTATTTATGTTGCAAAAAGTTGGAATTGCAATCCTCTTATGTTTAACACACATAAGTTATCATGCTAAGTTGCAATTTAAAAATGGTTAGAGTAGCTTTCTTATGTTTTGACATACATAAGTTAGTATGTTAAATTGCGGTTTAAATCTTGTTTACATGACTCAGTCACAAGTTCACCTTTACCTGTTTAGTTGAGATAATGATACATCTATGCCAAGTTACATGTGATAAGTTTAATGTATGCTATTTTATGTTTATGTCATGTTCCTTGATTTTTACCCCTTTTTGTTTATGGGTTTGGGCTAATTTGTTAGCCCAACATTTTATGTAATTCATAAATACGTTCTACGGGGATATCGATGGGGAAACATGAAAATTCATGGCATAGGATTGTTTGTAAAATGGTATACTTGATATACCATTTATTATGAGCAATATTTGAAAAGATAATTATGGCATGAGTAAATTAAAATTAATTTACATAAAGAAATTTGACATATATAGAAAAATATGAATTTAGAAAAGACGAATATGCCTAACCCGAGGTTAGACTGAGTTGTGGTGTAAATCTACCTGGAACCGACCGGCATATCCAGCGACCACAACAAGACCTGTCTAATGTGGGTGGTTAGTGCATCAAGCCCAAAAAGAACCCGAGGTTAGACTGAGTTATGGTGTAAATCTGCCCGGAACCGACCGGCACATCCAGTGACCACAACAAGACCTGTCTAATGTGAGTGATTGGTGCTTTAATAAATTAAAGCTAAGTCAGGATTGGTAGGGTTAAGTAAATTAGGAAAACACTTAACCGATTCAACATGTTAACTAAAACGAATGGGCTGGGTTAGGTAAACTTGGACATTTAACCAAATAAACATGTTGATTAGAAAACCCTAGTAATCGGGGTCTCATTTCAGCAGTAACCCACATAGATGTATCATGGTACCATGAAACTAGGCAGGGTGGGGCACGATTACTGGGCTGAATTATAAGCGGTCAAAACATCGGCGGTTGGTGGGCCAGTGTAGGTTCCGACGGAGTATGGGCGTGCACGTATTCCGGAGTGGAAAAAAATCAGGCACTGGGCATCAGTAGTGTACATTGTGCATCTTGAATCATGTCGGGTTGCCACCAGAGGGACTGATACACCCCATGGCAGGACCAGCACAGGTGACTACAATCAAGCTGGACCGAAGGACACAGGACTTGAATACATGCGAGTAGGAGCCGATCATTTAGCGGATCATTTGTTGTAAACACATGGGCTGGTTGAACCAATGGTTAAGTAGGTGCAGAGACTATAGTAATGGGTGCGATCACACGTCCCTCTTATCTTATATTAGGGTATTGTCCTATGTTCTGTTATCACTGTCATGATCCCTTTTCTTGTTTAAATACCAGTAACCACTGAACTTACCAGACTTGTTGTCTGACCCGTTTTCTTTCGTCTTCTTTTCTTCCGTCTTCTTTTCTTCCGTTCCCCCCCTTAGGTCCATAGAGAGGAAATACTCCAGCTTAATCAGACTCTTTACAAGCTTCAAGAAAGTAGATATATGACTTGGAATCTCTTGCCTTGGCTATGGCTTTGGATATGATCCTTGGGGATTTATGCATTTTTACTTTTTGGTTTATGCTTCTTTATTGAATAATCAAGACAGAAATTATGGAGTAATATTTTGAAGTTGGTTTGAGACAATTTGATGTAATGCTTTTGTATTGAACTACGTATGAAATAAATATTTGGATTCCGCTGCTTAAATTTATCTGTCTTGTAAATTTTTCTGTGTCTTGTACCTTTAACTCTCCACCAAAGTTAAGGCATTCCCTTTGTGAGTGACCTTAATGGAGGTGGGGTGTTTCATTCTTTCTAATATCTTTTCTTCAATATTATCACAACGTTTTAGCGTGTTCAACATTTGGAAAACGCCCCGTATCCCATCTTCTTTTATTTTCTGTACTTAGAAAATATTTTCTATTTATGATTGGAATTCATTTCCAATTACTTCTCCCTTTCACAACCATTCATTTATATACTTAGGAAATATTTATTATTGTATTTCCAAAATTCTACTTTGGTTAAAACGACTGTCATGTAAAACATCGTTACAACAACCCAAAATATTGCTTTCAACTAATTCTCTTTAAACATTAATCTTCGAGACTGAATCTTCCTATTTATCGGTTAATAACGAAATCAATCAAGTTGGGGTATAATTTACCTCTCAGACCTTGACTGAATAACATCTTAACTTCAAAACAGACAAGACCACTTATCTCGAATAATCAATACCATATATAACCAATTATCCATTTTTCAATGTGCATACATTCTCTTTATATTCTTTCCAGATTTTAATTTATAGAATTCCTTTTCATTTATAATATTCTATTTTAAGTTCGTTTCCTTGTCGAATTATATATATATCAATATATTGATTTCTAGTTATCAAAATTTCTTAAAAATATTCTAACTCCTTAAATTTTTGGAAAATTTCGCCAGCATTTCTTTTGCACGGCTCAATCGGTACAACTACAACATGCCTCTCTATGCCCTTTCTATTCAAAAAGAAAATCAAAAAGCCAAGTGGCCCGCCCAACAGCTCATAAAATCTCATTTGGAATTTAAACATGTATCTTTTTGTCAGGCACTCAAATTATAAATTTTCATACTCTTCGTCTTATGCCTATCTCACATATATCCAACAATTCACAATTTATTTCTAATAATTCAACTCCTTTTGCTTTCCATTTGCTAATTAATTTTCTAACTAGCTTCTTTTCTTAATCTGCTTTTCATTTGAACATATCACGTTCAAATACATTCGTATTCACTTAAACCCAATTCAAACTCGATCTACTTGCTCGCTTCTAAATTCTAATCCAAGTTTCATATTTGAATTCCTAATTTCAACTAATAAATTCAATTCACTTAAACAAAGGTAAGCTCGATTCAAAACTCTATTAACTAATTTCTTTTCGAAATTAGTTAACTTCATTCCATAATTAAAAATATGATTTTTGTTCCAAAAATCAATCCATTTACTTGACTTGAGTTCATATTTATTTTATAACTCAAATCTGAATTTTTCTAATGAAAACTCGGATTTTCATTCACTCAAAATCCTTTCATTTAATTTAATAAACCATTATGGTTTAAAAACGATTATAGCGCCATTTTTCTGAAAATTTGATTTTGATATAACTCAAATTCTATAAGACGAAATCCAGGTTTTTCTCTTCCATTAGAAAATTATCATTCAATAGGTCTGAACGTTTCTTATTTCTTCGAATTCCGACTTATATTGAGTTTTATATACTCAATTGAAGTTCGAATAGTCACATTACGAACTACCGTGCTGGGGCGAGTTCGTTTAATTAAATTTAATTTATGCATTTAAACTTCGTTCATTAAATAAATTTCAATTCTATTTCTTGATATTTTAAATCAAATCTCCAAATCTAACTTAAAATAACCATGTTTCCCTTCATCCACAGATGTTAGATAACATAAATAATACCTATCCTACTTCAATTCAGGATATCGCGGTATAGAAGGTCATCCACTCGATATATCGTAGGGTGATAGGGTCATCCTCTAATGGTACTACAGGAAATATCCAATATGTATGTATGTGTATATATATATAATAGCCACAACCACCAAGCCTAAATATAACTAATATACATTATAACCACAATTCATCAATAATTATCCAATGCATCCAAACAGTCAACAAACAACATATAAAAATTATTTTAAATTAAAATTTGTTTGTAATAAAATTATAAACGTATTCCAAAGAATGAGTTTACTCACCTTGATTTTTATTTGGCGAATATCCATTTAAAATGCCGTATCGTCTCGGCTATGCATCTACATGAATGAATTTATCTGCACCTATGATTATTTAAATTTTATTTAACAATTAAATGATTTATTTATTTAAATCAACTGCTAAACTAAATAAATAAATTATTCTAAGATTTTTAACTTATGTAAAATCGTATACCTCGCTGCCTCGATCGACTACAAAGCAACTCAGCAATTCTCTGATCCATGCCAATTGAAAACAGCCCCAAAAACTATGGCAAACCATTAAGACATTTCATCAAACGCTTCATAGCTAATTGCCATTTTCATCTCCTATAGTCAACTGCATGTTATTGCACCATACAAACCGACACCAAATTCACCAGTATATCATCCAGTCATTCGCACCACTGCTCACTTCAAACCATCACTGTCCAGACCTCTCCTCCACTCTACCATAAACAACTCGGCCCCAATCGAACCAATACCCTAAACCACTTACTATCGAAACCCTTCTTCCTTAATTCATCACTAAGATATGCATCCAACTCAACTCCAGTTCATCCCTCAAAATCAGAGGGACGAACCTCTACTGTAATGTCTGCCACTACCATCCCCAAAATCAAGGTCGAACTCCTCATTTTTCCCCACTGCAGATTATGACTACCCCATTAGTAAAACAGACTCCACCAAATCGCACCAACTCCGACTTCTCAGTGTTGATCCTACCTAAAAATCGCAGCACCTGTCTTCTTTTCTATCGCGCACCTCACCAATACCCATGACCAAATCAGTTTGAAACCAACGTCGACGAGCTTTAGGGTGACTCACAAATTTCAAGTCGCGATTTTCGATTTCCCCATATTTTCGAATCGCGATTCCCGTACTCTTTTTTTAATAAATTCAGAGGCTTTATTTTCGATTTGACTGGAAAAGGGGGATGAAAATGAAAGCGATGATTTCAGGTTTTTGAATTAAAAAATGGATTACGAAGGCACGGGTTTTAATTTAATTGGAAAAAGGAACAAAAGAAAATGGTAGAAGGATAAATTTATTTTGAGTTCCAAAAATGAAAAATACCAAAGGCAATGACTTAATATATAGATGCGCGAAAGGGAACAAAACGTACACCATTTAATTTCTGTTTCTTTGATATCGAAGATGGAAGGTAGAATTTTGTGCTCGAGAAACTTAGGTCTGCTCGAATTTAATGTATAGGTCGGCTGAGGAGATTATATTTATATTTTTTTGATTTGATTTCAATCTTATTCGTTTAATTTTATAATAATATATTTTGCGGTTCCGAACTTCAATCGAGATGCAAAACCGACGTTCCTAGGGTTTAACCATTATTTCGAACACAGTGGAACAAGTTCAGAAGCCTAATTTAATTGTATGGATAAGGTAACAATTTAAATCGATGATTTAAATTTAATTTCAATTCAATTATTCTTGTTTTCGGATTACAATAATTCAATATACTCGAAATTAAACCGTATATCGATTATTAAGCTGATAAATTCCATATTAAAATTCATTTATATTTTCAATTAAACATTTGAATTAATTTAAATGTTTAACATTTAATGACCAAAAATCCGGGATGTTACATTCCTTCCCCCTTAAAAGAATTTCCGTCTCAAATTCAAAACATTTGAATTTTCAGAAACAACTTGTTTTCTCAAATAATTTCCTTTGGAAATTTTACCATGGTAGCAATCCATCACTTAGAAACACGAAAATGAACATTGATGTTGTCCGGATCATCAACAGAATTATTTTCCAGCGACTGAAGTGAGTTCAACGCTTTATCGCTTTCAAAATTTATTCAATATGATTTTTATTCAAAAATCCTTCCAAAACAAAGATTTATTATTTTAATATACTTTGGAAAAATATTTTACAACTTTTTGGGATTTAAAATTCCAATTCTGGATTGAATCCAATTTAATTTCATCTCATTTGTATATATTATTCATATACAAATTCTATTTGATCATATATAACCATTTCAATTTTATAATCTCATAGTAGCAACCAACTCATCCATATATAAATAATTTTAGAAAATTATTCACATTTATGTCAAAATATAATTTTGGGTAAAATTATTTCATTTACCCACTTTAAACAATATTATGTCGAGTTATTCTGTTTAAGTGTTTAGAAACTTCTATTAACGTCGTAGCATCCCACGATTCAACTAGAATTCATAAACCACTCAACAGACAAGCCAACACAATATAAAACAATTTTTACATCGACATAAAAATATGTGCTCTCATATATACAATCAAACTCATTCTAGGGTACTACTAACCCTATCTATAATAAGTAAACCCCCACCAAAGCCTAGGTATTCATTCAACCAAAGCTCTGATGCCAACTGTAATTGCCCCGCAAATCCTTGCTATCTGAGTTGACTAAATGCCATACACATCCAACCCAAATAACACAAAATTACGAATCATTATGGGTTAAAGAAGGAAAAAATAGACGAAGAACAGAAATAACAACATAAAATCTCACAACGCAATGAGTAAAATATATAATATAACATAACCTTTAAAATATAAAATTTTGTATCATATATACATACCATCATCAGAGAACAATACAACATTTGATACAACGAAATATAACTCTAAGTAACTAACGGTGAAGCCTCCTGCTTCAATCTCCTTCAAGTGTATCTGTAAAAGCCTGAAACACTTGACTGTCCGTACAAATTTGGGCACATAAGAGTTGAGGGTAAAAACAAACAAAATAAACTCTGGGTCAATCATGGGACTGATGTGAGTAAACTCCAACCATGTTGTTTAACTTTGAAAAACCTTTTGAAAGAAAGGTTAATAGTAAGACCGATCCACACATAAATACAGATAATTTTTAACTTACGATAACCAAACCATTTTTGATATCAGAATCCTGTGATATTATAATATTGTCTATTAAATAAATAACCAACTAGCAGAATGCTTGCATCTCACGCTCCACATACTTAGTATAAAATTAAAAAACTGCAGGGCTCTTATTGGAGATTGGATTCAATTTATGACAAGGTATAAGACCACATATCGATCAGTGTACTCTAGAGGGGATAAACTGGGGTTCAATAAGAACATCTTACAACCCAACCACACATGACCGGTCACTCATTTAGCTTGAGTCGACCAAATGTATTATCACCTCCGGTAGTCAGCCGCCAACTGTCCGTAAGGTACATAAGCGAAAGAAGAACAAATGAATATTTCTCTAGATCAGTGATAATACACCCTGCTTGGGAGCGACCCAACTAGCCATGCTTCCAGCTCATTTTTTTTTCAATTCCCGATTGTAAGGCTTGAGGCTACGTTTACCTTTTTAGCACATCTGGCCACCATTCACCTTGAATGCCACATAGTCAAACCCGTCAAATCACTATTTGATCTTCCCTAAAATATTACGGGTATAAAAGGCTAAAAGAAACGAATTCCTCCGCCACCAAATGTAATACCTTGAAAAGATCAACTTATGTGATCCGTTAGGCATACTCTGTTAGTTAGACATTTGTCCATACAAGTTGTCCTGGGTCTGGACAAACCGAAGGCACTATCCTATAAATAGAACAACCCTTGCATTTTACTTCGTCGTCAATTATCTTCAGCATAATCTAATTTGCAATGTCTATGCCGATACAGAGTGGTTTTCGGATAATAAATCTAGCCGGTCTCTCCGTATTGACAACGATGTTCAAAAATTTCAATAGTCGGTTATTTAACTATCGAAGAAAAACAACATCCATTCAAATTTCCAACTGGAAATATTATTTACTAAACATCCAATAATCACTGGCCCATTCTAATATTTCATTAGTTAAATCATTTCCTAGGTTCTTTCCAATATCTTCTCTTCAATATTTTCACAACGTTTTAGCCTCTTTAATATTTGGAAAACGCCCCATATCCCATCTTCTTTTATTTTCTATATTTAGAAATTATTTTTTTATATCTAGAAAATATTTTCTATTTATGATTGGAATTCATTTCCATTTAATTCTCCCTTTCACGACCATTCATTTCTATACTTAGGAAATATTTATCATTATATTTCCAAAATTCCACTTACTTGGGTTAAAACGACTGTCATGTAAAACATTGTTACAATAACCCAAAATATTGCATTCAATTTAATCTCTATAAACATTAATCTTCAAGACTGAATCTTCCTATTTATCAGCTAATAATGAAATCAATCTAGTTGGGGCATAATTACCTCTCAGACCTTGACTGAATGACATCTTAACTCCAAAACAGATAAGACCACTTATCTCGAATAATCAACACCACATATAACCAATTATCCATTTTCCAAACCTCCATACGTCTCTCTTTCTATTCTTTCCAAATTTTAATTTATAGAATTCCTTTCTATTTGTAATATTTTATTTGAAGGTCGTTTCCTTATCAAATTATATATATATATATATATATATATATATATATATATCGGTATATTGATTTCTAGTTACCAAAATTTCTTAGATATATTCTAACTCCTTAAATTTCCGAAAAATTTCGCCGGCATCTCCTTTGTATAGCTCAACCGGTAAAAAAACCAAAAACCCAAGTGGCTTTCCCAATAGGCTCATAAAATCTCATATGGAATTTAAACATGTATCTTTTTGTAGGGCATTCAAATTATAAATCTTCATACTATTCTTGTCTCACACATATATATCCATTCACAATTTATTTCTAATCAGTTCAACACCTTTTGCTTTCCATTTACTAATTAATTTTCTAATTAGATTCTTTGTTTAATCTGCTTTTAATTTGAACATATCACGTTCAAATATATTCGTATTCACTTAAACCTAATTCAAACTCAATCTCCTTGCTCGCTTCCCAATTCTAATCCAAGTTTCATATTCGAATTCCTAATTTTAATTAACAAATTCAATTCACTTAAACCAAGTTAAGCTAAGTTTCATATTCGAATTGCTAATTTCTTTTGAAATTAGTTAACTTCATTCATAATGAAAAATCTGATTTTTGTCCCAAAAATCAATCCATTTACTCGGCTTAAGTTCATATTTATTTTATAACTCAAATCTGAATTTTTCTAATGTAAATTCGTATTTTTATTCACTCAAAATCCTTTCATTTTATTTTATAAACCATTATGACTTAGAAATGATTATAGCGCTGTTTTTTTGAAAATTTGATTTTGATATAACTCAAATTCTAAAAGGAAAAATCCAGATTTTCTCTTCTATTAGAAAATTATCATTCAATAGGTCCGAACGTTTCTTGTTTCATCGAATTCCGACTTATATTGAGTTTTATGTACTCAATTGAAGTTCGAATCGTCAAATTATGAACTACCGTGCTGGCGCGAGTTCGTTTTAATTAAATTTAGTTTATACATTTGAACTTCGTTCATTAATTAATTTTCAATTCTATTTCTTGATATTTTAAATAAAATTTCCAAATCTAACTTAAAATAATTTCGATTATCCAAAATCGTAAATTTATTTACAACTCGATTTATATATTAAATCCCAACTTCCTTGAAAGTAAATCATTTTTTATAAAATTCGATATTATAAAATTCCAATCATAAATTCATTGAGGATTTATCTCAATTCAGTTTACATTCCAAATTCCGAAAAAGGGTTATGGTTTAAAAACAATGTCCTTTGCATAGTGAATTAAATAAATAACTATAGGACCAAACATAATTGACCGCAAATCAGCAAGCATCCGACCTCTAAAGCGTTAATATTAAAGACTAACTTAAAATGACATTCATTAATGGTGATTGCGATATCTTCACTGTCTTGATTTGTGAAGCAGTACCGTAGTTTGGTAAGCTTTTACAAATTTGTAAGACAGAAGGCTGCAAAATATTTGTATGTAGTTAAACTTAGTTGCTAAGTTCCTTTCAGATGCAAGGATGCCAGTCTTATTAAATGAAAAGCCATGAGGTGATATATACATGAAGGAACATATATCAAACTTTACTTTTTAGTTAAGAAATAGTGTACCCATTACGTAAACTCCGTTCATTTATGGACCATTATTGACAAAACTGATAATATTGTGGTGTCGAGCAATGTTCAATGATCCCTAAAATATAATAAAATAGACAATTTAACTTATACTGTGAAACTATAAAAATGCTGATATAGGCTGTAAAATACTTCAAACCAAAAAGTTGTTTATTATTCCAATTAAAATTACAGAGAAATTCTATATACTAAATTAACAATACGTCGTAAAAATCTTATCCAAACTTTAAACCAATGATTTATTATATTTAATAAATTGTTATGGCTTATAAACGATTCCATAACGACTTTTTGTAAATTTGATTTTGGACATAACGTACAACCTATAAGGCAAAATCTCAAATTTTCACTTCCATTAGAAAAATACAGTTCAACAGATTTGCACGTTTCTTGTTTCAAAGAAATCCGACTTAAAATGAATCATGTATATTCACTTAAAGTTCAAAATGAAATATTACGAACTACCGTGATGTTACAAGCTCGCTTATAATAATATTATAATTTATACGTTCAATCGTCATTTAATTAATAAATTCGTTATTATAATTCAATTCTAAACTAAATATCTTATATTATCTAATTTACATAATATTGTAAAATCAACTAATTCCGATCATTCTGGAATTAAAATTTTTATTCCACTATTTATATGAATTAAATAATCAAAATTATTTAATTCAAGCAAATTAAATTATCAAACCACTATCTAAAATAAATAAATAAATAAATTATTATATCGTTAAAAATATGGGATGTTACAATTGAAGTAGCTTTGTGTAGAAGAAGATGGTTTGCAAATCGGAGCTTGTATGTGGAAGATATGGCGAAGGAGGCAGGAAGTAGTGAGCTGGGAGCAGTTTTAGACATTTAGGAATAGGTGTCAGACATTGGCAACCCGTCTATGCATAACTTGAGAAGAAATTCAGACATATGGGAATAATTCTAGACATTTGGGAAGCCACTCAGACGTTTGGAAAGAAATACATACGTCTTTAACAAACCACGGAGTATCCTGAAGGTGATTCCAGATGTTTGTAATTTAGGGCCTGGCGTCTATAACATGACTTAGGCTGATTTCGGGCCTAGGAAGCCAGGTTTGATTTATGAATATGCAAGTTCATTTTGGACATTTTCCTAGGTTTCTACACAAGTATATAAGTTATTTTTCAGGTTTGAAAGGGGATGATTGATTAATCCATCAAAACAATGCTTTAGTCCTTCATTAATTACGGTTTTCCAATTCTATTTGTTTCTTCAATTCTAATCTCCATAAACATATATTCTCTATTGAATATTGGGTCATTGTAATCAATCTTTGTACTCTTCTCATTTGGTGATAATAAAAGCCCTCTCTCAAGTAGATGCACACTAACAAAATCGTTAGTGGAACCATTATAATTTTTGGTGTGATTAAGTTTATTGTTACCGTTATTTTATATTGCTTGTTTTGTGTTTGTGATCGGATTTGAATCATTAGGGGTTGGTTTGATCATAGATTGGTTATTCGCGCACTATCTAACATGATCTAGCTTGTCTTTCTGCTGCGTTAGGGATTAGATTGAGTGGTCTCAATCATGTGTTTTCACCAACATTTCGTATCAGAGCATAGGTTTTGTTAGGTGGTTGTTGAAATGTAGGAATCAGGTTTAAATAGTCCCTCTATTGTTGGTTCAAGTAGAATAGCATTATATGTGCGTGGATCATATGCAGCATCAGGATCACAATTAGTTATAAACTAGTGGAACGACGATAATGATTTTGAAAAGTGGAAATGGAAGATGAAAGCGGTTCTAAGGAGGAATCATGTGCATTGGGTAGTGTTTGATACACATTTGTTGTCTTTGGACATCTCGGATATTGAGGGAGAAGAAATGGAAGAGTGGGCATCTACTACACTTCAACTTGCAATGGGAGTGAATATTACTCCGAAATTAGCGGTGAGATGACCGCTAAGGTATTTAGGAGAAGTTGGAGGAGTTATACATGAAGAAGTCAATCACCAATCGTTTGATCTTGTTGCGAATGTTTTTCTCCTGTAAGATGAAAGAAGGAAATTTGCTTAAAGAACATTTGAATGTGTTTGATGATTTGCTAATGAAGATGAAGGCGATAGTTTTGAAGATTGTGGAAGAGCAGAAGGCAATGATATTGTTGTGTTCATTGTCAGACCATTATAAGGGGTTATCAAATAGTTTGATCTATAGCCTGAATACATTAACATCGGATGATGTCAAGACGAGTCTTCTTAGTGAGGAATTGAAAGATCTAATGAAGGAGTTGAGTGTGAGAAGTAGTAGTGCCGATAATGGTTAAGCTTTGTTTGTAGAGAAGGAGGAATATGTAAATATGAAGAAGGGGGGGCATTCCAAATCTAGGAATCCTGGTTGGAGAGGGAAGTCGAAGAAAAGGAAAGGCAAGTTTGTCATAAGGGAGTAAACTAAAGTAACATTCGATAAAGGAAAACATGCTTCGAGAGGAATTCTTAAGTATGTGCACATGGATGTTTAGGGCCGGCACCGGTGGCCACTACACCATAACGGTCATTTGACAACCCTTTTTTTTCAATTGCCAACACTTATTTGTGTTGCCGGGTAATAACAATAATAAGCGTTGCTATGCTTAAAAAGTGTTGTTAAAAATACATAATTATAATTTTTTTAGTTACAACACTTACTTGTGTTGGTAGGGTTAATTTCTAAGGGTAAAAACGTAAACTGGCATCCTAAACCCTATTTTCCCTTTCTCATTTGTTTGGCCAACGCTTTTGCAAACAACGGCCGCCAAAATCAATAATCCAAATCCCGATTTCAGAAGAAAAAGAAAAAGAAAAAACGCAGCATGTTGAGGATTAAGAACTTCAAATCCGTTCCTCTCTAATCGAAAATTGGGGATCTTTGTTCAGCTTTTGCTCGCATTATACTTGCATTCAACTCGCGATCACTCCTTCAAGTATAAATTTTGTTTGATTTTTGCTTTTTCGATTTCACATATAAATTTCGTTTATCTGGTCTTTTTTGATTTCACATATAAATTTGCAGTGGAGTTGGCTTGTAACAACCCGTATTTTTCGATAACGTGTTAAGACGAGAATCAAGGCAGAATTTAATTATAAATTCTGAATCAAGTGAAACGGGCTGTGCCATTGCGCTCGTCTCGGAAAAATACGCGAAATAGAGTCCGAGTTTTCGAAAATCGGAGTCCGTATGACCAAGTTATGATCCGACGAAGTTTTCAGAAAATTTCAAAGTAAAAACAGATTTCAATTTCAAGTTTGAATTTGGAAATTTGGGCCAGTTTGGGCCAGGCGGGAAAATTCCCGCCAGAGCACCCAAGTCGAGAGCCCTGTCGACTTGGGAGTCGACTTGGTTGGACCCAAGTCGACAGCCCTGTTGACTTGGCTGTCGACTTGGTCCAGCCGGGCAGTTCTGCCTGGTGCACCTATTTTCTGTCTTGGCTAGGTTTTTGGGCCTGGTTCGAAATCTGATGGTTCAGGTTGATCCTAGGGTTAATCTAAGGGTCATAACAAATCCTAATCTCTATAAATAAGCCCCTAACCCTCTCCTAAATCCTCATTATTCATTCATGCAACTAAACTATGGCAAAATTGCTCCTCTCATGGCCTCCACTCAAAACCCTAGCCTCCACTTCATTTCTATGAGAGGTTTCATGATCATGTGAGTGTTAGAGAGTCCCTATGTTAGTATGAGAGCTTCTCAAGTTGATTTCAAGGCTAAAGCTTTGACCTTTGTTCATCAAGATGGGGTTTTTATTGATTTGGAGCTTTCATCTTTGGGTTTTTGGATGATGGCATGCATAGGCTTTGTCTCAATCTTTAACTTAATCGATTTGCGCCTTCATAGCAATGCAAGCCCTTTCCCTACTCTTAGATATTAGCTATGAAGTTAAATGTTCATGTGCAAGTTTAGGTTTGATCATTGAGTATAATACATGCTATCATGACATGCAAGTTTATGAAGTCTTCATCTTGATCTTGTGGTCATAAAGCTTTGGCCTTCATGTTAAATGTTGCCTTTTGGCAACATGAGAACTATCATACCCCTATGATAGCTTGCATATAATGTCATATGCGAACTTCTAGCCTTCTTTCTATGTCATTTATCATCATGATTCGCTTATTTGCCAAGTTTGAATGTTATGCATGTTTTTGAGGCTTAAGAATGTAACATGCAAGTTAATGAACACATTATGTCTCATTTGCCACCATGTTCAACTAGTGGCTTTATACCCCCTTTTTGTCATGCCTTTGACAAGTTTCTTCTTTGAATCCATTATGCGAGTTTAAAAGCGTTGGGGTCACATTATGGGAAAACATAATGACATGAACATGATTTGGGTAAATGGGTATAAACATGACAACATGTAACGTTAAATATGACATGTGTTTATACTTGAAAACATGACTTGAAATATAACATGGAAGTTGACATGTAAGTATGCTTGAAAACATAAGTTTGGGAATTTACCTATTAAGTTAGGTCTACCCATTGGGAATTTACCTATTAAGTTAGGTCTACCCAATTGCTTGAAAACTTGTAATATGTGTTGGAAACATAATGGACATGACACTTAGATAATATAAGTGTGGCCAACTCGAGGTTGGGTTGAGTTTGCAACGTAAAACTACCCGGAACCGACCGGCCTAACTAGTAGTTGCAAACAATAGGACCCAATGTGAGAAGTTGGTCATGTTGTGCTTGAACCCGAGGTTTGACCAAGTTGTGGTGTAAAGCTACCCGGAACCGACCGGCTTAACTAGTAACCACAACAAAGTCTAATGTGAGAGGTGAAGGTGCATTAAGTAATTAATGCCACATGATAGGGTTAAGTTAATTTGATTAATGACTCTTAACCAAATATAAAATGGACAAATGGGTTAAGTAATTTGATTAGGCTAATGATACTTAACAAAACATGACAAGGTTGGGTAGGTTAAGTAACTTGATTTGCCTAATGACACTTAACCATTTTTATACGACTAGTGGACGGGGTTAAGTTAACCAACACTTAATCAATCCAACACGATAATTTGGTAAGGTTAAGTAAGTTTTCTTAATGACGCTTAACCGAAAAATACAGTTAACGGATGGGGTTAAGATTAGACTCAACTAGTCTAAACATGGAAATCGGATGGGGTTAAGTTAGCCTAGACTTAATTAATCCCACTTGGTAGTTTAATGGGGTTAAGTCAAACACTTAACTAATCTAAACATGATGAATTGATGTGGTTAAGTGACCTATACTTAACCAATCTAACTCGTTAATTTATTGTGGTTAAGTTAACCAATACTTAACCAATATAATGTGAAAACATGATAAGGCTAAGTCACGAATCGCTTGAATACACTTGACCGATTTGACTAAGTAAATTGATAGGGTCAAGTTAATATATACTTAACCAATCTAGAATGATAATTGGACGAGGTTAAGTCGTGAATTGCTTAATATACTTAACCAACTTGAGCATGGTTTGTAGGGTTAAGTCTTGAACTTGGATACTTAGCCAATTTTGACATGATTTGTAGATGGGTTAAGTCAAGAACTTAAGTGACACTTAATCCATTATGTAAACCCTAGTTCTGAGGATTAGGTGGATAACCGTAGTTAACAAGGATAGCGGGAATAAGGCTAAGTGGTATAACTAAGTAATGATTCTTAGTCAAGGAAGTTTGGACCAGTTCATAGATAGATGAGTAACCTAATACGGTAGGTCATCGTTTAAGTATACGAGTAGGAGCAAGTATCTGATTTGGATAAAGGCTCCAGCGAACTGGGTAACGAAGCAGCGGCTTCGGGGAACGTGAGGGTATTCTTGGTATCCCTCTATGAGCTGCCAGGTGATTATACTAGGCTCATGAGAGGTTAAGGTCTGCGTTAGAAGAACCAAGAGTATGCCTTGGTTGCTATACGAGCGACCTAAAGACGGGGATGGATAGGGGATAGTCGACGATACACTGTCGTACCCTAGATAGCATTTCGTCAGGCTACCTACCATCTTTGGTCAAGCGTGTACGTACGGAAAGGCAGAGAACACCCAAAAGACCATAATTGCTATCTAATTATGGTTGCGGTAAGGCTTGGATGTGGGTTGGCCAGTGTTGTGTTCTCATACAGGATTTATCCTGTCTTGTCTTTCACTAGTTGAGGGAGTGGTCTCGTGGGACCATAGCCACGTATAGGAAAAACAGACCTTAGCATCTGCATTGGCAGATAGATCTAAAGCTCCCGACCGAGTCCTGTACTTCTTGATTTGCCCTGTGACAGGACTCGGATGGCACGATGTGATACATGTGCATACAGTCATGGAAAAACGATTCACGATATATGCGTGGGAAAAAGGGCGCGGTTGATGGTTAGCGTAATCCCTAGTGGCCCTAGGTGGTTGAACCCAAACCGAGATACGAAAACGTGCAATAGGTAAGCATAATCCCTAGTAGCCCTAGGTAGCATAAGTCCTAGTTGTACAAACGATAATTCATGTTGGAAGACCCTAGCTAGGTTTAGGGTAACAGTCCAAATCGATCTTAAGGATCATGGAACTATGTTAAAGCAATATAGAATCTCATGGGAAAGCCCGTATGGTCTACGGCAAGGGACTAAACTTATACACGGAAAGGAATATATGAGTTGAGTAACCTATATATGCGGCATATTAAGTTGACATGGACCATTATACGACTTTTGAGTAAGGGTCATTCATGGATAACACATGATACGGTTGGGATACTAGTACGGTAGGTGCAGAGCTAAAAGACAGGATAGATACCATGGGATGTTATACGTGATAGATATCTTGGGGATATTATACTTGACAAGAACTTGACGATGGGATACCTTGTTTTATCTTGACACCGTAATTTATCATGACACCTTAGTTTATCTGAGTTCAGTAGTTCATCCTGTTATTTTGATTTAGCTTATCTATCTTGTCATCATGCTTATGTTCATCTCAGTTTCTCATGTCAGTTAACTTTACTAGTTTTTATGCTGATAGTAGATAGGGCTTACTCAGTCTTTTTGACTGACCCGTTTTGTTTCGCCTCTTTTCTTCCGTTTCCCCCCCAGGTTACAGGGAGGAAACACTGTTGTTTAGTTCGGACTTCTTCTGCTTGAAGGTCATCATGGATGGCTTGGACTTCTCTTGGCTATGGCTACTTTACTGTTTTTACTTGGGGAATAATTTATGAAAAAGTCTTTATGCTTCTTTAACTATTGCAAGACAAGTTTTTGATGTACTCTGATGTAAAAGGCTTTAGACCTTATTTATTCATGTTATGAAAGTTTGATTTTACTTCCTCTATTTTATATGTTCTGTCTTGTGATATTTCTGTGCATGTTTACCAATAATGCCCCTCTAAAGCTAGTGCATTCCCTTGCGAGTGACCCTAGCGGAGGCGGGGTGTTACACGTGGTATCGGAGCAGAAGGTTACCAGACTGGGCAAAAGTTTTTAAAGAACTTCTGAAA
Organism: Allium sativum; assembly: GCA_030737875.1. Classification (NCBI taxonomy): domain Eukaryota; kingdom Viridiplantae; phylum Streptophyta; class Magnoliopsida; order Asparagales; family Amaryllidaceae; genus Allium; species Allium sativum. Next base: position 267,008,072 of record CM060922.1, on the reverse strand, counting down.
ACTATTTGAAAATCGTTTACAAAGAAGCATTTTTCAAGAAAATTTTCTTTTAAAAGAAAAAGGCTATTCCCCAAAGGCCATTAGCACTATCCTTGTTTCCTTAATTGAATCTCTTTTCCTTTCTTTCCTCCATCTGTAGTCACAGTGGTTTTAACTGCGACTAGTCTTTTCTATCTACGAAAGTGCTTTCCATACGATGGAGGTGGTTCTCGAGAGACCAGTGGCCGCGTTATAAGAAAGGATAGTGAGAAAGAGGATAAAGGATACGAGCTTAAGGATGAGCAACTTGTTGGTATGGCTTAGTCCTCAAAGGAGGGAGAAAGATGAACAATGAAACCCATGACGAGAGAGTACCTTTGGCATGGTAAAACGGGGCGGAAAGTTAAGTATTATGGGACAAGGACAAGATCATCGGGAGGGCAATAGTATGCTCTCATTTCTTGGGTACGTCGGAAGGAGGGTAACGATCTTGTTAAAGGTTTAGCTTTTCTTCTCTATCATCCCGTTAGGACTTCGTTTTTCGTATCATTTAAGTCTGCTTCGATAGTTGAGTCTCTGCACCTTAAGTACTAGCGTAATAAAGAATCCCATTTTTGTCTCAAAGTCCTATTGGAGAATCAGTCCATTTATACATGGCTTGTTTGGATTTGAGAATGTCTATGCCAAGTGTTGAGTTTGGAAATAATGCTTATGTTTATAAGCTATGGATGGATTCTAGGGATGAAGTGGTTATCCAGTAGGGGGTGCCACTCTCGGTTTTGATAGGAGGGTAGTTAGACCTTTTGACTAGCCTTGGTAATGCCCTCGAAGTACCGTGTAACCTTTTTGAGGTTCTGTCATGACTAGTTACTTAGAATCCCTTGATGCCTTTATTGGAAATTTGAAGCCCGATCGAGTGGTGTTCGCCAATAAGATGGATGGTTTACTTCCTTTATGCATGGGTTATAGAGGTCATCCTAGTAAGGGCGCATGATAACCGGGTTGACATCTGTTTACTTTCAAGAGAAAGTTCTTCTACATGGAATACCTTATAGTATATAAACGAGATCCAAGATTCACCAGTGAATTTTGGAAAGCTTGCATGAGATCATGAGTACGCAGTCATGTTTGCGCCAAGTGTGCAAGTGGAACGAGTGGCGACGAAGAAATGAGTTCCAGCTCATGTTATGGAAACAGGAAATAAGAAGCTACGAAATCGCGAAGTTAAAAGACGGTCAAGGCACAATGGAATCAAGCTCAAGGAAATGCGACTTTGATGGTCAAAGACTAGATACGCACATGATATTTCTTTTGGGAGTATACCCTTGATCCCTGTTTTCTGTAGAGCTTACTTGTAGGCTATCTTTCGTGGACATCCTCTCGGTCCTATTTTCTGTTACAAACCCCGTAAGGAGTTTGTCTTGTTTATCTGCTCGACCCTGTTTCAGGGAATCCTAGGTAGAACCCTATGGATGTAAACATGTATTTGAAACATGTTATGATTGATATGGTTGCAAGTGGTTGCTCGTGGATGCGTGAATACACATTAGATACTAGCTCGACTCGGTCACATTTCATATTGCATATGCACGAGTATTTATACTTGTTTATGGATGAAATCGAATGTATTATCATGCGGTTGTTGCATTTGAATGAATGATTGTGCACGCATATAGTATCTATATGACTAGGACTATTTGCATACATGTTGGATTCATGGCACTATACATATTCTGCATTAGATCACTCAGGCCTGATCATTTACATTAGATAAGTGCATATACACACACCTTTTGCATGTATTCATACAGCATTAGAAATCATCTAAGGACAATGGTTGCTTGTGGATGATGTTTTGAGTAGATGGATGATGGATGGTAGGATATGTTCTTCCTAACTTGGAGATTTCGGGGACGAAATCCTAAAAGGTGGGGAGAATGTAACAACCGTATTTTTCGATAACGTGTTAAGACGAGAATCAAGGCAGAATTTAATTATAAATTCTGAATCAAGTGAAACGGGCTGTGCCATTGCGTTCGTCTTGGAAAAATACGCGAAATAGAGTCCGAGTTTTCGAAAATCGGAGTCCGTATGACCAAGTTATGATCCGACAAAGTTTTCAGAAAATTTCAAAGTAAAAACAGATTTCAATTTCAAGTTTGAATTTGGAAATTTGGGCCAGTTTGGGCCAGGCGGGAAAATTCCCGCCAGAGCACCCAAGTCGAGAGCCCTGTCGACTTGGGAGTCGACTTGGTTGGACCCAAGTCGACAGCCTTGTCGACTTGGCTGTCGACTTGGCTGTCGACTTGGTCCAGCCGGGCAGTTCTGCCTGGTGCACCTATTTTCTGTCTTGGCTAGGTTTTTGGGCCTGGTTCGAAATCTGATGGTTCAGGTTGATCCTAGGGTTAATCTAAGGGTCCTAACTAATCCTAATCTCTATAAATAAGCCCCTAACCCTCTCCTAAATCCTCATTATTCATTCATGCAACTAAACTATGGCAAAATTGCTCCTTTCATGGCCTCCACTCAAAACCCTAGCCTCCACTTCATTTCTATGAGAGGTTTCATGATCATGTGAGTGTTAGAGAGTCCCTATGTTAGTATGAGAGCTTCTCAAGTTGATTTCAAGGCTAAAGCTTTGACCTTTGTTCATCAAGATGGGGTTTTTATTGATTTGGAGCTTTCATCTTTGGGTTTTTGGATGATGGCATGCATAGGCTTTGTCTCAATCTTTAACTTAATCGATTTGTGCCTTCATAGCAATGTAAGCCCTTTCCCTACTCTTAGATATTAGCTATGAAGTTAAATGTTCACGTGCAAGTTTGGGTTTGATCATTGAGTATAATACATGCTATCATGACATGCAAGTTTATGAAGTCTTCATCTTGATCTTGTGGTCATAAAGCTTTGGCCTTCATGTTAAATGTTGCATTTTGGCAACATGAGAACTATCATACCCCTATGATAGCTTGCATATAATGTCATATGCGAACTTCTAGCCTTCTTTCTATGTCATTTATCATCATGATTCGCTTATTTGCCAAGTTTGAATGTTATGCATGTTTTTGAGGCTTAAGAATGTAACATGCAAGTTAATGAACACATTATGTCTCATTTGCCACCATGTTCAACTAGTGGCTTTATACCCCCTTTTTGTCATGCCTTTGACAAGCTCCTTCTTTGAATCCATTATGCGAGTTTAAAAGCGTTGGGGTCACATTATGGAAAAACATAATGACATGAACATGATTTGGGTAAATGAGTATAAACATGACAACATGTAACGTTAAATATGACATGTGTTTATACTTGAAAACATGACTTGAAATATAACATGGAAGTTGACATGTAAGTATGCTTGAAAACAAAAGCTTGGGAATTTACCTATTAAGTTAGGTCTACCCATTGGGAATTTACCTATTAAGTTAGGTCTACCCAATTGCTTGAAAACTTGTAATATGTGTTGGAAACATAATGGACATGACACTTAGATAATTAAGTGTGGCCAACTCGAGGTTGGGTTGAGTTTGCAACGTAAAACTACCTGGAACCGACCGGCCTAACTAGTAGTTGCAAACAATAGGACCCAATGTGAGAAGTTGGTCATGTTGTGCTTGAACCCGAGGTTAGACCAAGTTGTGGTGTAAAGCTACCCGGAACCGACCGACTTAACTAGTAACCACAACAAAGTCTAATGTGAGAGGTGAAGGTGCATTAAGTAATTAATGCCACATGACAGGGTTAAGTTAATTTGATTAATGACTCTTAACCAAATATAACATGGACAAATGGGTTAAGTAATTTGATTAGGCTAATGATACTTAACAAAACATGACAAGGTTGGGTAGGTTAAGTAACTTGATTTGCCTAATGACACTTAACCATTTTTATACGACAAGTGGATGGGGTTAAGTTAACCAACACTTAATCAATCCAACACGATAATTTGGTAAGGTTAAGTAAGTTTTCTTAATGACGCTTAACCGAAAAATACGGTTAACGGATGGGGTTAAGATTAGACTCAACTAGTCTAAACATGGAAATCGGATGGGGTTAAGTTAGCCTAGACTTAATTAATCCCACTTGGTAGTTTAATAGGGTTAAGTTAAACACTTAACTAATCTAAACATGATGAATTGATGTGGTTAAGTGACCTATACTTAACCAATCTAACTCGTTAATTTATTGTGGTTAAGTTAACCAATACTTAACCAATTGTAACAACCCGTAAAATGCGAGCCAGTTTGAAAATTTTATTTTGGCAATTTTAGCGAATTTTGATTATTTAAAATGAATTATTTTAAATAATATCGGCGGGAAATTTATTTTGAATAGAATTCGAACGTGTATATTATACGCGTCGTCGTTAGAATATAAATAATTATATATAATTATAAATAGAATTGAAAATGGCGCGGTAGTTCGATAATTCGATTTCAAACTTCAATTGAATGTACCGGGTGCAAAACAATCCGGATTTTAGTGAAACCAAAAATAATGGAATCTAATAGTGAATATCTTTCCAACGAATCCGAATAATCAAGATTTCATATCGGGAATCAAAAGATATGTCCAGTTGAAAATTCTGAATAGTCGCTATGGAATTCAGGCCCTTAAAAATGGACATTTTGCAAATGACCTCGGATTTCGACGAAACCAGTTTTGTTGGGTCCGTGATGTAAAGTTATTGCTAGGTCTCAAATTTCATAATTTTTCGAATCAATATGTGAGCGTAGCAAAGGAAAGCGCGTTTGACCAGTTTCAGTTGATTTTAATCGACTGGAAAATGGCCATTTTTCCAACGGTCTCAGAATTCAACGAAACAAGTTTTGTTAGGACCGTATCGTCAATACGAAGCTAGAAAATATTTTTCTGGAATTTTTAAAGTTCGTATGCGGCCCCGGTAATTTGAAATGTATGTTTAAAATTCAATATAGTGATTTAAAAGTAAATTCAACGGAAACTGATCAAAGTGATCGAATCAGCTTGCGATGCATATCCCATTGTGTTCGGAATGGGGGTTAAACGCTATGGACGACAGGTGGTGGGCCTCGTTTAGATGGCATATGTAAAAGTCAACTTTTAAAAATAATAAAATAATAAAAAAAAATAATAAAAAAAAACCTTTCCCCCTTTTTAACCGTTCTGGCCCCCCCTTCATATTTTCAATCGAACAAAGGAAAAAAAAAATCCGGATCTTCGGATCTCGATGGCGATGGACGCCCTCCCACCGCTCCGTTCCCCCCCCCCCCGATGCCTCCGTCCGCCCCCTTACCTCGAGCGCCTCTCCCTTCCTTCCTCTCTCCTCCTTCCAAATCCTCTGCTCAAACTGCGATGACCTCCATCACCCAATAGAGCGGGCCACGCTATAGGAGCACCAGACTTCGAATTGGCCGCCTTCGACGGAGCAAGAAGCCAGCGCAGAGCCGAGTTAGGTGGGGGACTCCGACCATGCTCCGGTCCCTGGAATTCGCGAAGACGGTGGTTCAAGGTCGAACCTTGTTCAACGCAGGCAGGAGCGTGAAAACCAGAAAGAAAACAGTGAGCTCATGTTATTTTCAATTCAGTTTTATTCTATGTTAACAGCTTATTTATTTTTCAGTTTTATTCTGTTTTGACAATGAATTTACTTAAGAATTTTTAACAATCAAAAGAAAGAATTTTTAACATTCAAAAGAAAGAATTTTTAACATTCGAAAGAAAGAGTTTTTAACATTCGAAAGAAAGAATTTTTAACATTCAAAAGAAAGAGTTTTTTTACATTAAAAAGAAAGAGTTTTTAACATTAAAAAGAAAGAGTTTTTAACATTCAAAAGAAAGAATTTTTAACATTAGAAAGAAAGAATTTTTAACATTGAAAAGTAAGAACTAGGATTTGATTTTGAAAATATGACTTAGAATGTTGTTTTGAAAAAATACCGCAAAGTTTTTGAAATAAAATTAGCAAAGTTTTTGAAATAAAATTAGCATAATTTTGTGAAAATATATATCACATTGTTTTTAAAATAAAATAGATATAATAGGATTTTTATATATTGAACTTCGATAGAAAAATATGATTTTTATATATTGAACTTCGATAGAAAAATAGGATTTTTATATATTGAACTTCGAATAAAAATAGGATTTTTATATATTGAACTTCGAATAAAAATATGATTTTTATATATTGAACTTCGATAGAAAAATAGGATTTTTATATATTGAACTTCGATAGAAAAATAGGATTTTTATATATTGAACTTCGATAGAAAAATAGGATTTTTATATATTGAACTTCGAATAAAAATATGATTTTTATATATTGAACTTCGATAGAAAAATAGGATTTTTATATATTGAACTTCGATAGAAAAATATGATTTTTATATATTGAACTTCGATAGAAAAATAGGATTTTTATATATTGAACTTCGAAATAAAAATATGATTTTTATATATTGAACATCGAAATAAAAATATGATTTTTATATATTGAATAACGAAGCAAAAATGTGATTTTTAAATATGTAGTGGCTATGGGCAACGAAGATGCGATAGCGTTGAAGATTTCTATCAATGAAGTGCCGTGGAGCTAGGATAGCTATAGGTGAGAATTTCTCACCTTTCAATTTATTTTTCTAGTTATATATATATATATATACTAGGATGCAGACGGTGCTTAGTAGCACCCGACACAATCGTCCACAGACCATGGACTTGTTTGTTTGGCTGTGTTGTTAGTTAGATTGTTCGGGTTGATTTGAATTGTTTGGTGAAGTGAAATTGATATGATTGATGTGTGAATGGCGTGGGCCTTCACTAGACCGAGGATAAGGCTAGGCCTTGTCCCGTTTCTAGTATCGTGTCGTTATGCCGCCGAAATTTTCTAAAATATGTTAGAAAAATAAAAATATCATTTTATTGAATAAATGAATTGAATAGAAATTCATAGGTTGAAATAAAATGTTTTATCGTTAAAAATATAATTTTTAACGTGAATAAGAAAATAGTGAAGTGAATAAATAAATATTCATTTACAAACCAGATGGTTTGTTTATGTACACTTATTTGAATGACATTGATTGGGACGATAAATTTTACACATCGCCCAACTGCACAACTAAAATCTGTGTTTGATTGTTTGAAACCCCACACGGGTGTTGGGATGAAATATGAATTTCACTCATCCTGATTGATTAAATATGTCGATCGATTGATTGACAGGCTGTTATAAGCGTTGAATATCTATATTTGATGCTTATACAGTGTAGTGCACTTTGGTTGATGGTTGATTATTTTCAATGTTATTATATACATGTGTTGTATGAAAATCCATATAATTAATTTTATATGGTAATTGATTGGGCCTCATTCCAATCGTGAAAATAAAGAATATTTTGATAATAACAAATATTTGAAATAGAATATTTGAAATAGAATATTTGAAAATAGAAATTCATGAAGCCGTGTTGATTAGATTGACACCATTTTGACGTAAACGATATTTATATCGATTTTATTCATTTTAAAATGAATATTGAAAAGTAATCTCGAAATCGAATATTTTGAATTGAATTGAATTGAAAACGATTTCGAAATGAATTGAATTGAAAACGATTTCGAAATGAATTGAATTGAAAACGATTTCGAAATGAATTGAATTGAAAACGATTTCGAAATGAATTGAATTGAAAACGATTTCGAAATGAATTGAATTGAAAACGATTTCGAAATGAATTGAATTGAAAACGATTTCGAAATGAATTGAATTGAAAACGAATTCGAATTGAATTGAAAGTAAATTGAAATGAATTCAAATTGAATTGAAACTTGAATGGAATAGAAAGGAATTTTAAAACGAATTTATAAAGAAGAATTCAATTTTGATTTGAATTGAAAAGAAAGTTGGAATTGCTTTTGAAACGACTTTAAAACTATTTATATAATTCGTTTTAAATAGAAATCGACGAAGTATATATTATATATATTATATATATATAATATAATGGCCTGAATAGAACGCGCCGCGCCGCGGCAGTTCGTGAATTTCGACCATTTATTTCAAACGGACATTACGGGAGATCCGACCGTCGGATTCTCCTAAAACCGGAACCGTTGGGTTCGTATCGAAAAGAGCTTTCTAACGAATATTAGAAATTAGAAATCTAACGGTTGGATTTGGAATTATGTCCAAATCAAATTCGAAAAAGGTCGCTGTAAGTGCAGTTCGATGGCCGTTGTTGGAAATCGACTGTACGGGCCTTGATAAAATTATTAAAAATAGTAATAAATTGTGTAAAATCATAAGAAATGATTTAGAAAGAATTGGGATGAAAAACTCCATATTTGAAAAGATAAAAATAGTTTTTTATCGAAATGAACTAGTTTTGAACTAGAAATATAATTCTATTTATTTTTAAATAAATAAATTGAATTTGAAAAGGGTTTTAAAAATAACCAGAATTTCCAATGATTGCATTGGAGTGGATTTGAATCGAAATTGTCTTCGGAATATTTCGATGTTGGAATTCGTGATTATACAGGTGTTGTTATGGAAATTTGAAAGATATATATTTATATCGTTATTTCCAATACGACATTTGTTAGTCGTAGGATTTGATATTGAATATAAGCCGATATATTTTCTATTCAGAGCCTTGTATTGAATATCAAATGTGATTTGGGTTTGTCGTGAATGGTGTCTTCACTAACACTGTTCTTGAACCCAGTTGAGAAAAGATTAAATCTTTTTATTTAGATTTAATGAAGTGTACCAATTAAATGATATTTAATTGGAATTGAATTGATATTGATTTTTGGGTTTATCGTGAACAGTGTTTTAAATAACACTCGTTCTTTAACCCGATAATTAATGAATGTGATTTTGGGTTTATCGTGAACCGTGTTTTAAATGACACTGATTCTTTAACCCAGTAGAAGATTAAAACTAAGTGGAGTTTTAATGAATCTTTAATTAGATTGAAATGATCGAAAATGGAGTATCACCAGTTTTGCTCCAGGCGATAGTTAAATCTTTAATTAGATTAGAACGTGAAATGGTAATTGAATTTACCGATAACACTGTGGTGTTAGATATGAAGTATTACCAGTTTTACTTCATGGGATAAATAGGTTGGGATTGGGAAATTAAAACAAATGATTACTTCGGTAAGTTTCGTTAATCCCGGCTAGTTGAATCGAAATTCAAAAGAATAGATTAAAGAATAAATTCAAGGAATTTATCTTGGATAAAATTAATGGGAACCTTTCCCTATGAATGTGAAATTTAGAAATTGACTGTCGGTTAGCCAAACAGAATGGTTTTCTGGATATTGATCTGATGTTGGTTTCGGCCTTCGGGGTTATTATTTGGGGAATTATTCTCTTGATTAATTTACGGTTAGTGACTAATGAATTGGAATGAGGCGTATGTTGTGTTTGTGTAACACTTATTTAAAATATACGCGAGTTATTCGAAAAGACCGGGTTTATCCCATTCTGAATAACTGATACGACGATAAGTCGAAGATGAAGACGATGGTCGAAGACCGGAGGTCTTCACGTCGTTTGGGTGATAACTGATGATCTTGATTGGGCTGTACACCCAAGAAGATGGAAACAGTTGGTGATCGTCCAGACGTACTTGGAGATCGATGGATATGCGGGGTACTAGGTGCCTCCGGTTTCGTTCAGCCCCAGAACGGACTTGTAAATGGACTGTGTGTCTGACATTGGATTTTAGTCTGTGTGATTGATCTCTATTAAATATATATCTGTTTGGCGGCGGAGAATTTATTCTCTTGCTTAACGCCCTTCTCTGAGACGTACGAGCTCAGGGGTTATATATTGATGGATATCAAACGCATGGAGTGAATTGCCTGTGTGGCATGCCTAAGTGGCAATTGATCGAGGCTTCTGTTGAAAAGCAAAGTCTTGTGGTGATGATCAAAGCAAGGCCTTTGTGGCGTAGCTTTGTGTAACGTTTACCTCGCGTGTTTCACACCCGGTATGAACCAAAAACGGGAGACGGACCTCAGGGAGGGCATGCGTTTCTTTCTAGTTAGAAGTGGCGTCAGTGGTTTTACACGCCCTGACGAGTTTGACTTATGTGGTTGTTGCTGTTGCGAGGCGCCTCGGTTTGATCGGACGATTCGGGTCCGATGGAGTCATTTAGTTGGCTCACCTACGCCCCAAAGGGCGGGGAAACGCAGTGTTCAGGCATTTTAATCCACATCGGTGGACCGACCCTGTCGCTCCAAGGGACGATGCGTTCTGTTCCTGAGACACGGGCTAGAGTGTCTCGAATCGGTTGAGGACTATCTTTTGCCTCGGTTCATAGATGGAAATCCAATTTCCAAATACGTGACATTTGCGGTTTTATTTGTAAACCTATATATGGCGACATGATATATGGTACCCATGCCGCCTATGATTGATACTTATGATTTGAAGTTGTTTTATACACTATGCACTTATTATAATAGTATCAAATGATTTGTTTTAAAACGTATAAAGCATTCTTTGGCTGTTATAAGGGAAAACCCTATCCCCCGGCTTGCGTTGCATTGTGTGATAGGACCTGGGTCTTATAACAGCTTCATTTTTCTTTATTTAGCATTGCGCTGTTTGTTTTATGCACTGGTATTCTTGGGAGGAAACCCGTTCCGTGTTATACGGCGTGGTCCCTTGATTTACCTAACTTTTAAAATAAAGAATAATAACTGTTTTAGTTCTCACACCAGTCACATGACTGACCTGGAGTTTATTGTTTTAACCTAAACTCTGGGTGCCCTTATTTTGACACGGGCAGCTAGTAGTTTTGGGTTTGCAGATTTATATTCACAGGATCCCGGTTTACAGCTGGAACGATATCCGGAAAGCTTTGTATCCGTATATCTCTTCTAGTTGTGTATTTTATTATTTTCCGCTGCGATGTATTTAAATGTAATTTAAATCTCTGATATTTCTGTGTAATATTTATTCATTTATACTCTGTATATTCTTGTAATCTGGTGCATTGTTGTAATATACAGTGAAATGTTCTTTTATATGTGTTCTATTGTGGCTTGTTCTCGAACTATCCGACACTTTCCTTTACGGGGAAGTTACAGGTTTTCACAGTTGGTATCAGAGCTTTGGTTTACAAAGCTCAGAGAACAAGACACATTAGAACCGTATGAAAGAATTCATCAGATATTGGATTAGTAATATCCAATTAGAATGACTCGTTAGAGATGGGATCAGTAGTATCCTAGAACGAGTGTGAAGAGTATATTTTTGAAAATTAAAACAAATTTTTGTTTTGAAAATTTAAATCAATTATACGTATTTGATTATTTATTTATATTGATTAGGACAGTCCAATATATAAAGATTTCGCGTATGCGCCTAGCTAGCGTCTATTCGAAGTTTTAATATACTGGATAGATATAGAATCACACTCTAGTCGCCCGGGGGTGATTCTGATGATTGATATATCATCATCAGAGCTTATATTCGAGTGACGAACGTGTAACATCTATATATTTCCTATTGACTGGTGTGAGAACCAAAATTAGATAGGGCTAATTGTTGTGATTTGGCATCAAAAATCTGATTTTAGACTATATATCAAAAGTATGAATTTGAAACATTAAATTCACTAATTGATTGATGTTTGTGTTGTTTGTTTATTTGTTTGCTAATTTTTAGCCATTTAGCCTAATTGAACCGAATATTGAACTGTATTGAAAATTGGTCGCATCTGCTTGCATATACATGTATATCATTGAACAGGTCATAGCAAGGAGGCTAGAGCCGAAGAATAAAATTTGTTTGCCCGACAAATAGGTACATGTTTACTACATAATTTCCTGATTTGTTTGGGTGATGATGATTTTGTGAGCCTATTGGCTAGCCGCTTGGCTTTTTCTTTTTCTTTTTGAGATCTGAAGGACCGGGGAAGCTATTTGAAATTCCCCGATGCTCCCGGTGCAGGGGAGGTTATGGCGAAATTTTTCGAAAATTTAGGGTGTTAGCCAAATTTTTGAGATTTTGGAAATTCTCAGAAACTGAAAAGTTGGAGAATGAAAGCCAGATCGAGCGTAGAGTTGATTAATCAAACCACTTTCGACTTTGTTCCTTTTCGGGGACGAAAAGTTTTAAGTGGGGGAGATTGTAACAACCCGTAAAATGCGAGCCAGTTTGAAAATTTTATTTTGGCAATTTTAGCGAATTTTGATTATTTAAAATGAATTATTTTAAATAATATCGGCGGGAAATTTATTTTGAATAGAATTCGAACGTATATATTATACGCGTCGTCGTTAGAATATAAATAATTATATATAATTATAAATAGAATTGAAAATGGCGCGGTAGTTCGATAATTCGATTTCAAACTTCAATTGAATGTACCGGGTGCAAAACAATCCGGATTTTAGTGAAACCAAAAATAATGGAATCTAATAGTGAATATCTTTCCAGCGAATCCGAATAATCAAGATTTCATATCGGGAATCAAAAGATATGTCCAGTTGAAAATTCTGAATAGTCGCTATGGAATTCACGCCCTTAAAAATGGACATTTTGCAAATGACCCCGGATTTCGACGAAACCAGTTTTGTTGGGTCCGTGATGTAAAGTTATTGCTAGGTCTCAAATTTCATAATTTTTCGAATCAATATGTGAGCGTAGCAAAGGAAAGCGCGTTTGACCAGTTTCAGTTGATTTTAATCGACTGGAAAATGGCCATTTTTCCAACGGTCTCAGAATTCAACGAAACTAGTTTTGTTAGGACCGTATCGTCAATACGAAGCTAGAAAATATTTTTCTGGAATTTTTAAAGTTCGTATGCGGCCCCGGTAATTTGAAATGTACGTTTAAAATTCAATATAGTGATTTAAAAGTAAATTCAACGGAAACTGATCAAAGTGATCGAATCAGCTTGCGATGCATATCCCATTGTGTTCGGAATGGGGGTTAAACGCTATAGACGACAGGTGGTGGGCCTCGTTTAGATGGCATATGTAAAAGTCAACTTTTAAAAATAATAAAATAATAAAAAAAAACCCTTTCCCCCTTTTTAACCGTTCTGGCCCCCCCCTTCATATTTTCAATTGAACAAAGGAAAAAAAAAATCCGGATCTTCGGATCTCGATGGCGATGGACGCCCTCCCACCGCTCCGTTCCCCCCCCCCCCCGATGCCTCCGTCCGCCCCCTTACCTCGAGCGCCTCTCCCTTCCTTCCTCTCTCCTCCTTCCAAATCCTCTGCTCGAACTGCGATGACCTCCATCACCCAATAGAGCGGGCCACGCTATAGGAGCACCAGACTTCGAATTGGCCGCCTTCGACGGAGCAAGAAGCCAGCGCAGAGCCGAGTTAGGTGGGGGACTCCGACCATGCTCCGGTCCCTGGAATTCGCGAAGACGGTGGTTCAAGGTCGAACCTTGTTCAACGCAGGCAGGAGCGTGAAAACCAGAAAGAAAACAGTGAGCTCATGTTATTTTCAATTCAGTTTTATTCTATGTTAACAGCTTATTTATTTTTCAGTTTTATTCTGTTTTGACAATGAATTTACTTAAGAATTTTTAACATTCAAAAGAAAGAATTTTTAACATTCAAAAGAAAGAATTTTTAACATTCAAAAGAAAGAATTTTTAACATTCAAAAGAAAGAATTTTTAACATTCGAAAAAAAGAGTTTTTAACATTCGAAAGAAAGAATTTTTAACATTCAAAAGAAAGAGTTTTTTTACATTAAAAAGAAAGATTTTTTAACATTAAAAAGAAAGAGTTTTTAACATTCAAAAGAAAGAATTTTTAACATTAGAAAGAAAGAATTTTTAACATTGAAAAGTAAGAACTAGGATTTGATTTTGAAAATATGACTTAGAATGTTGTTTTGAAAAAATACCGCAAAGTTTTTGAAATAAAATTAGCAAAGTTTTTGAAATAAAATTAGCATAATTTTGTGAAAATATATATCACATTGTTTTTAAAATAAAATAGATATAATAGGATTTTTATATATTGAACTTCGATAGAAAAATATGATTTTTATATATTGAACTTCGATAGAAAAATAGGATTTTTATATATTGAACTTCGATAGAAAAATAGGATTTTTATATATTGAACTTCGAATAAAAATAGGATTTTTATATATTGAACTTCGAATAAAAATATGATTTTTATATATTGAACTTCGATAGAAAAATAGGATTTTTATATATTGAACTTCGATAGAAAAATAGGATTTTTATATATTGAACTTCGATAGAAAAATAGGATTTTTATATATTGAACTTCGAATAAAAATATGATTTTTATATATTGAACTTCGATAGAAAAATAGGATTTTTATATATTGAACTTCGATAGAAAAATATGATTTTTATATATTGAACTTCGATAGAAAAATAGGATTTTTATATATTGAACTTCGAAATAAAAATATGATTTTTATATATTGAACATCGAAATAAAAATATGATTTTTATATATTGAATAACGAAGCAAAAATGTGATTTTTAAATATGTAGTGGCTATGGGCAACGAAGATGCGATAGCGGTGAAGATTTCTATCAATGAAGTGTCGTGGAGCTAGGATAGCTATAGGTGAGAATTTCTCACCTTTCAATTTATTTTTCTAGTTATATATATATATACTAGGATGCAGACGGTGCTTAGTAGCACCCGACACAATCGTCCACAGACCATGGACTTGTTTGTTTGGCTGTGTTGTTAGTTAGATTGTTTGGGTTGATTTGAATTGTTTGGTGAAGTGAAATTGATATGATTGATGTGTGAATGGCGTGGGCCTTCACTAGACCGGGGATAAGGCTAGGCCTTGTCCCGTTTCTAGTATCGTGCCGTTATGCCGCCGAAATTTTCTAAAATATGTTAGAAAAATAAAAATATCATTTTATTGAATAAATGAATTGAATAGAAATTCATAGGTTGAAATAAAATGTTTTATCGTTAAAAATATAATTTTTAACGTGAATAAGAAAATAGTGAAGTGAATAAATAAATATTCATTTACAAACCAGATGGTTTGTTTATGTACACTTATTTGAATGACATTGATTGGGACGATAAATTTTACACATCGCCCAACTGCACAACTAAAATCTGTGTTTGATTGTTTGAAACCCCACACGGGTGTTGGGATGAAATATGAATTTCACTCATCCTGATTGATTAAATATGTCGATCGATTGATTGACAGGCTGTTATAAGCATTGAATATCTATATTTGATGCTTATACAGTGTAGTGCACTTTGGTTGATGGTTGATTATTTTCAATGTTATTATATACATGTGTTGTATGAAAATCCATATAATTAATTTTATATGGTAATTGATTGGGCCTCATTCCAATCGTGAAAATAAAGAATATTTTGATAATAACAAATATTTGAAATAGAATATTTGAAATAGAATATTTGAAAATAGAAATTCATGAAGCCGTGTTGATTAGATTGACGCCATTTTGACGTAAACGATATTTATATCGATTTTATTCATTTTAAAATGAATATTGAAAAGTAATCTCGAAATCGAATATTTTGAATTGAATTGAATTGAAAACGATTTCGAAATGAATTGAATTGAAAACGATTTCGAAATGAATTGAATTGAAAACGATTTCGAAATGAATTGAATTGAAAACGATTTTGAAATGAATTGAATTGAAAACGATTTCGAAATGAATTGAATTGAAAACGATTTCGAAATGAATTGAATTGAAAACGATTTCGAAATGAATTGAATTGAAAACGAATTCGAATTTAATTGAAAGTAAATTGAAATGAATTCAAATTGAATTGAAACTTGAATGGAATAGAAAGGAATTTTAAAACGAATTTATAAAGAAGAATTCAATTTTGATTTGAATTGAAAAGAAAGTTGGAATTGCTTTTGAAACGACTTTAAAACTATTTATATAATTCGTTTTAAATAGAAATCGACGAAGTATATATTATATATATTATATATATAATATAATGGCCTGAATAGAACGCGCCGCGCCGCGGCAGTTCGTGAATTTCGACCATTTATTTCAAACGGACATTACGGGAGATCCGACCGTCGGATTCTCCTAAAACCGGAACCGTTGGGTTCGTATCGAAAAGAGCTTTCTAACGAATATTAGAAATTAGAAATCTAACGGTTGGATTTGGAATTATGTCCGAATCAAATTCGAAAAAGGTCGCTGTAAGTGCAGTTCGATGGCCGTTGTTGGAAATCGACTGTACGGGCCTTGATAAAATTATTAAAAATAGTAATAAATTGTGTAAAATCATAAGAAATGATTTAGAAAGAATTGGGATGAAAAACTCCATATTTGAAAAGATAAAAATAGATTTTTATCGAAATGAACTAGTTTTGAACTAGAAATATAATTCTATTTATTTTTAAATAAATAAATTGAATTTGAAAAGGGTTTTAAAAATAACCAGAATTTCCAATGATTGCATTGGAGTGGATTTGAATCGAAATTGTCTTCGGAATATTTCGATGTTGGAATTCGTGATTATACAGGTGTTGTTATGGAAATTTGAAAGATATATATTTATATCGTTATTTCCAATACGACATTTGTTAGTCGTAGAATTTGATATTGAATATAAGCCGATATATTTTCTATTCAGAGCCTTGTATTGAATATCAAATGTGATTTGGGTTTGTCGTGAATGGTGTCTTCACTAACACTGTTCTTGAACCCAGTTGAGAAAAGATTAAATCTTTTTATTTAGATTTAATGAAGTGTACCAATTAAATGATATTTAATTGGAATTGAATTGATATTGATTTTTGGGTTTATCGTGAACAGTGTTTTAAATAACACTCGTTCTTTAACCCGATAATTAATGAATGTGATTTTGGGTTTATCGTGAACCGTGTTTTAAATGACACTGATTCTTTAACCCAGTAGAAGATTAAAACTAAGTGGAGTTTTAATGAATCTTTAATTAGATTGAAATGATCGAAAATGGAGTATCACCAGTTTTGCTCCAGGCGATAGTTAAATCTTTAATTAGATTTGAACGTGAAATGGTAATTGAATTTACCGATAACACTGTGGTGTTAGATATGAAGTATTACCAGTTTTACTTCATAGGATAAATAGGTTGGGATTGGGAAATTAAAACAAATGATTACTTCGGTAAGTTTCGTTAATCCCGGCTAGTTGAATCGAAATTCAAAAGAATAGATTAAAGAATAAATTCAAGGAATTTATCTTGGATAAAATTAATGGGAACCTTTCCCTATGAATGTGAAATTTAGAAATTGACTGTCGGTTAGCCAAACAGAATGGTTTTCTGGATATTGATCTGATGTTGGTTTCGGCCTTCGGGGTTAGTATTTGGGGAATTATTCTCTTGATTAATTTACGGTTAGTGACTACTGAATTGGAATGAGGTGTATGTTGTGTTTGTGTAACACTTATTTGAAATATACGCGAGTTATTCGGAAAGACCAGGTTTATCCCATTCTGAATAACTGATACGACGATAAGTCGAAGATGAAGACGATGGTCGAAGACCGGAGGTCTTCACGTCGTTTGGGTGATAACTGATGATCTTGATTGGGCTGTACACCCAAGAAGATGGAAACAGTTGGTGATCGTCCAGACGTACTTGGAGATCGATGGATATGCGGGGTACTAGGTGCCTCCGGTTTCGTTCAGCCCCAGAACGGACTTGTAAATGGACTGTGTGTCTGACATTGGATTTTAGTCTGTGTGATTGATCTCTATTAAATATATATCTGTTTGGCGGCGGAGAATTTATTCTCTTGCTTAACGCCCTTCTCTGAGACGTACGAGCTCAGGGGTTATATATTGATGGATATCAAACGCATGGAGTGAATTGCCTGTGTGGCATGCCTAAGTGGCAATTGATCGAGGCTTCTGTTGAAAAGAAAAGTCTTGTGGTGATGATCAAAGCAAGGCCTTTGTGGCGTAGCTTTGTGTAACGTTTACCTCGCGTGTTTCACACCCGGTATGAACCAAAAACGGGAGACGGACCTCAGGGAGGGCATGCGTTTCTTTCTAGTTAGAAGTGGCGTCAGTGGTTTTACACGCCCTGACGAGTTTGACTTATGTGGTTGTTGCTGTTGCGAGGTGCCTCGGTTTGATCGGACGATCCGGGTCCGATGGAGTCATTTAGTTGGCTCACCTACGCCCCAAAGGGCGGGGAAACGCAGTGTTCAGGCATTTTAATCCACATCGGTGGACCGGCCCTATCGCTCCAAGGGACGATGCGTTCTATTCCTGAGACACGGGCTAGAGCGTCTCGAATCGGTTGAGGACTATCTTTTGCCTCGGTTCATAGATGGAAATCCAATTTCCAAATACGTGACATTTGCGGTTTTATTTGTAAACCTATATATGGCGACATGATATATGGTACCCATGCCGCCTATGATTGATACTTATGATTTGAAGTTGTTTTATACACTATGCACTTATTATAATAGTATCAAATGATTTGTTTTAAAACGTATAAAGCATTCTTTGGCTGTTATAAGGGAAAACCCTATCCCCCGGCTTGCGTTGCATTGTGTGATAGGACCTGGGTCTTATAACAGCTTCATTTTTCTTTATTTAGCATTGCGCTGTTTGTTTTATGCACTGGTATTCTTGGGAGGAAACCCGTTCCGTGTTATACGGCGTGGTCCCTTGATTTACCTAACTTTTAAAATAAAGAATAATAACTGTTTTAGTTCTCACACCAGTCACATGACTGACCTGGAGTTTATTGTTTTAACCTAAACTCTAGGTGCCCTTATTTTGACACGGGCAGCTAGTAGTTTTGGGTTTGCAGATTTATATTCACAGGATCCTGGTTTACAGCTGGAACGATATCCGGAAAGCTTTGTATCCGTATATCTCTTCTAGTTGTGTATTTTATTATTTTCCGCCGCGATGTAATTAAATGTAATTTAAATCTCTGATATTTTTGTGTAATATTTATTCATTTATACTCTGTATATTCTTGTAATCTGGTGCATTGTTGTAATATACAGTGAAATGTTCTTTTATATGTGTTCTATTGTGGCTTGTTCTCGAACTATCCGACACTTTCCTTTACGGGGAAGTTACGGGTTTTCACACCAATATAATGTGAAAACATGATAAAGCTAAGTCACGAATCGCTTGAATACACTTGACCAATTTGACTAAGTAAATTGATAGGGTCAAGTTAATATATACTTAACCAATCTAGAATGATAATTGGACGAGGTTAAGTCGTGAATTGCTTAATATACTTAACCAACTTGAGCATGGTTTGTAGGGTTAAGTCTTGAACTTGGATACTTAGCCAATTTTGACATGATTTGTAGACGGGTTAAGTCAAGAACTTAAGTGACACTTAATCCATTATGTAAACCCTAGTTCTGAGGATTAGGTGGATAACCGTAGTTAACAAGGATAGCGGGAATAAGGCTAAGTGGTATAACTAAGTAATGATTCTTAGTCAAGGAAGTTTGGACCAGTTCATAGATAGATGAGTAACCTAATACGGTAGGTCATCGTTTAAGTATATGAGTAGGAGCAAGTATCTGATTTGGATAAAGGCTCCAACGAACTGGGTAACGAAGCAGCGGCTTCGGGGAACGTGAGGGTATTCTTGGTATCCCTCTATGAGCTGCCAGGTGATTATACTAGGCTCATGAGAGGTTAAGGTCTGCGTTAGAAGAACCAAGAGTATGCCTTGGTTGCTATACGAGCGACCTAAAGACGGGGATGGATAGGGGATAATCGACGATACATGGTCGTACCCTAGATAGCATTTCGTCAGGCTACCTACCATCTTTGGTCAAGCGTGTACGTACGGAAAGGCAGAGAACGCCCAAAAGACCATAATTGCTATCTAATTATGGTTGCGGTAAGGCTTGGATGTGGGTTGGCCAGTGTTGTGTTCTCATACAGGATTTATCCTGTCTTGTCTTTCACTAGTTGAGGGAGTGGTCTCGTGGGACCATAGCCACGTATAGGAAAAACAGACCTTAGCATCTGCATCGGCAGATAGATCTAAAGCTCCCGACCGAGTCCTGTACTTCTTGATTTTCCCTGTGACAGGACTCGGATGGCACGATGTGATACATGTGCATACAGTCATGGAAAAACGATTCACGATATATGCGTGGGAAAAAGGGCGCGGTTGACGGTTAGCGTAATCCCTAGTGGCCCTAGGTGGTTGAACCCAAACCGAGATACGAAAACGTGCAATAGGTAAGCATAATCCCTAGTAGCCCTAGGTAGCATAAGTCCTAGTTGTACAAACGATAATTCATGTTGGAAGACCCTAGCTAGATTTAGGGTAACAGTCCAAATCGATCTTAAGGATCACGGAACTATGTTAAAGCAATATAGAATCTCATGGGAAAGCCCGTATGGTCTACGGCAAGGGACTAAACTTATACACGGAAAGGAACATATGAGTTGAGTAACCTATATATGCGGCATATTAGGTTGACATGGACCATTATACGACTATTGAGTAAGGGTCATTCATGGATAACACATGATACGGTTGGGATACTAGTGCGGTAGGTGCAGAGCTAAAAGACAGGATAGATACCATGGGATGTTATACGTGATAGATATCTTGGGGATATTATACTTGACAAGAACTTGACGATGGGATACCTTGTTTTATCTTGACACCGTAATTTATCATGACACCTTAGTTTATCTGAGTTCAGTAGTTCATCCTGTTATTTTGATTTAGCTTATCTATCTTGTCATCATGCTTATGTTCATCTCAGTTTCTCATGTCAGTTAACTTTACTAGTTTTTATGCTGATAGTAGATAGGGCTTACTCAGTCTTTTTGACTGACCCGTTTTGTTTCGCCTCTTTTCTTCCGTTTCCCCCCCAGGTTACAGGGAGGAAACACTGTTGTTTAGTTCGGACTTCTTCTGCTTGAAGGTCATCATGGATGGCTTGGACTTCTCTTGGCTATGGCTACTTTACTGTTTTTACTTGGGGAATAATTTATGAAAAAGTCTTTATGCTTCTTTAACTATTGCAAGACAGGTTTTTGATGTACTCTGATGTAAAAGGCTTTAGACCTTATTTATTCATGTTATGAAAGTTTGATTTTACTTCCGCTATTTTATATGTTCTGTCTTGTGATATTTCTGTGCATGTTTACCAATAATGCCCCTCTAAAGCTAGTGCATTCCCTTGCGAGTGACCCTAGCGGAGGCGGGGTGTTACATGGCTTGTCAAGACCAGCGGTGTATTAAAAGGAGATAGCGGATGATGAAGAAAGTGACGGAAATTGGGATTTTTTTTTGGTTGCTGAGATTGCGGTGGAGTGTTATATCTCATCTCACTTTAGTTTTAGCTTTATACAATTCAGTTTTGACTTCTGGTTTAATGTTTTACAGACATTGGGTTTCAGTTTCTTATAAGTTCTAATTTCTGTAAAACTCTCTTTGTAGCTGCAATCTGAAATCTCAGTCGAATGTTCTTTAAGAATAATTTATTACCATTTAGGAATAAAGAAATTAGATTTTTCAATTTTGGTAAGACACTTAGAAAAGGAGCTAACTTTGCCTTTTTATTAAAGAAGTGCTGCTAGCTTACAACTTCGAATCTCAAACGTTATATGCGAACGAAAAACAAAAGCAAAGAAAATGGCATCAGCAAGAAACAACAGTATTGTTGTTTATGACAAAAAACTTCATTGCATATGCTAGTTTTTTATTAGATCATTAGTTGTTATTTATATAGAGTGTTGAATAGAGTATTGTAGGACTGTTATGCTGTTACATAAATATGTTCAAATCATTTAAATTTTATACACATTTACCTTGCTAAACCTGTTCATCGACACACATTGCCACACACTGACACACATTGCCATACTATGTCATGACATAAAAGACAGAAATTTACTAAGATGACCGGCTCAGTATTACTGAGCCTAAGGCGCAGTTAAACTGCGCCGAATGGCTCAGTATTACTGAGCCGATCGGCTCATTAATACTGCGCCGATCGGCTCAGTAATACTGAGCCGTTTAGCGCAGTTTCACTGCGTCGATCGGCTCAGTAATACTGAGCCGTTCGGCTCAGTTTAACTGAGCCGAATAGTTCAGTGTTACTGAGCCTAAGGAGCAATGAAACTGCGCCCGTTCGGCGCAGTTTCACTGCGCTATAGGCTCAGTAATATTGAACCGTTTGGCTCAGTTAAAATGCGCCTTAGGTTCGATAATATTGAGTTGATCTTCAAGCTTAGTTTTGTGTACAAATTTATTGTGCTTGGTTCAATATATTTGCATAAGGTTCCAGTGGTTGAAGTGTGTAGATTCATCTATTTACATGTATTTATTTCAATGTCAGGCTTGACTATAGGAACTTTCTAAAAATAAAATAAAATCAATCACTCAATTATTTATGGAGGTGATGGGTTTGAGTGATATATTATTTGCGCATGTAGGCAAAGTTACATGCAAAAAAAATTGGTTCAATTGCAAATTGTAGGCAAAGTTTCATACATTTTATTTGTGCATGTGAATATGTCACAACTTTTGCTATTGAAGACAGGAGGCCAAATAGTATACTCAGGACCTCTGGGAGACAACTATCAGAAAATGATTGAATATTTTGAGGTTTGTATTTTCCAGAACCCTCGTTTTATTTTCAGAAATATTTATATTAATGAACTGTTGTTTGCACGGCCAGTCAATTCCTGGAATCGTAAAAATCAGAGACCAATACAATCATGCAACATGGATGACAGATTTCTCCGATGCCCTATGCATATAACACTATTGTCGTGAATGAGTTTTTCTTGCCTACGTGGATGGATAAATTTGTAAGTCACTTGCTATGTTTTGTTGATAAATTGTATAACATGGGGCCGTAAGATTATAAAAAATACCCAGTCTTCCTGCCAATTACTAACCACTTTATCACTTCAAATCTTTATTATATATTGCCATAGAGTCAAATATTGAAGCAATTTGTAATTGTCAGCACTTGAATACTATACATTGTGTGAAACACCCACCAAAAATTAATGACATATCCTCTTCCACTTCCTTATTTCTCTCATTTACGAGGATTGTTGCTCTGTTCTTTTTCACCATCCAGGGAAACTCGTGCATCAGCTTTGTAAACAAGTCTTCATATGCTAGGAGTAGAAAAACTTAGCAAAGAGGGTGTTCAAAAAATGCAATGGGAGACTTTAGAGTCCAAAATTGGGAGTTGGATTCATTACATGATAATCGCGGTTAGGGCTTTATTTAAATGTATTTCCATGTGGGTGTGTGTGTGTGTGTGTGTGTGTGTCAGATTTATATAGGTAGGTTGACATTTTATGAATTTGAAATAGGTAAAATTGTTGTTCGCTGCTGAAAGAAAAATCTATGATCAGATATTTGATGGAATCAGTATTGTTGTAAAGGGTCAATGCTTTACCTAGGGTATGTAAGACGGACATTTCAGACATTATTTTTGTGGTATCCTAGTAATGAAATGAAAACTTGATTTCAATTTCTCATATTATCTTTTAGCAGATGGAAAGTTAACTGGAGGTATAAATCAACAAGGCATAGCTTATTATAACAGTCTCTGTATTGCTTTTAAGCATGTTGATTTCGAACGGTCTTTGTATTGCTTTTAACTGTAAGCAAATAAAATTATCAAACCTTGTATTTTTGCAGGGAGGACTTCAAAAATTATGCCAATGTATGTTTTGCAATGTTTGGAGACAAAGTGAAGAATTGGATCATGCTACATGAACCATGGACTTTTTCAATACGCGGATACTCAAGTGGCGTTCATGCTCCTGGTCGATGCTCAAGTTGGAAAAATAGTTTGTGCAGCATGGGAAATTCAGGAAATGAGCCCTATATCACAGCCCATCATCAATTGTTAGCTCATGCTGCATTTGTTAAGTTATACAGAGATAACTAGCAGGTAAATGTTCCATGGCCTTTTACGTTCGTCTAAGATTTCTTTTTCATTCAGATAGTTTCTGTTTCAAACTTGAGCAATTAGATCAATTCTTTGCCATCTCAATTAAGTATGTCCATTAAACACAACTCTATACTAAAATATCTTTCTTAATAGACTCTTATAAATTATTTATTATGATATTTAACCCACTGCCCATTTTATAACTCAAGTCTCAAATTCAGTTGCAGACATTCAATATGGATCCGAAGTCTCGGAAGATTCTGCAGCACCTACATGGTTTTTCTTTGGATAGGTGATGCATTACATAGTCTGAGGACCAATTTGGTTGACCCTAATAATGTTCTACAAAGTTGGGATCTAACACTTGTCAATCCATGCACATGGCTTCATGTTACATGTAATAGCGATAACAGTGTCGTTCGAGTGTAAGTATTTCTGTTGTGTTTTATTCGATTATGGTCTTAAAATATCAAATTTTTTTCTGTATATTTTTCGTAGTGATCTTGGAAATGCCAATTTATCTGGTCAATTGGTTGCTCAACTCGGTCAGTTGACAAATTTGCAGTATCTGTAAGTGACTCATCCTATTTTATCAGCAAATTAAAGTTGTTTACCTGTGATTTTTTTAACATCAGGTGTAGTTTTATTTTATATCAAAACCATGTATAATGGAAGGTCCATAATCCTGTGGCGACCTAATATAATTATTCAGTTTGGTGACACTACAATTTATGAGGTATAATCTCATTGTCTATTCATAATTCACTGAAATAGACTGTAGTTTTTGTTTTTATTTCACATGTTACATGCTCATTTATTTTTCATAAAAGAATCAATTAGTTATTAGGATGGCCTTGTAATTTTGTTACTATCTGGTTTTATTAAAATTCCTCAAGTTCTAGAGCCCTTTCATCAAATTATTGACTTTATTTTTATTCTGTTTTTAAAATATTCATACTGAACTTTAGTGTATTACAATCGTGGACTGGAGGATTTTACAGTAAGTAACTGATATATGCCTTATATACTGTTATCGACAGATATTTTTTAATGTGTTTTACTTGAAACATAGAGCTTTACAGCAACAACATAAGTGGAACAATTCCAAACGATCTTGGGAACTTGACAAAACTTGTGATTTTGGATCTGTATCTAAATAGCTTCAACGGAACGATACCTGACTCATTGGGGAATCTATCAAAATTACGCTTCCTGTAAGTACTTTCATCATTTATCGCATACAGTGTTTTAACTGACAAAGATAGTTTGTTTGTTTGTTTGCACTGAACCATCTGGTTGCACATTTTCTACAATGTTCAAACAGCTATATATTAGATTGAACCCAGTAGTTTATTAGTAAATATAATAGATTTGATAAATAAAGTTAAGTATTTTGAATATTTAAAATGACGTATATATGTATGTGCGTATCAAAAAAGGTTTTCAAAATGGGATTTAAATCAATTTTGATGTGGTCACATTGATAGATGCATTATAGTTCAATGCCTTAAAAGAATTTAGTTAACTTACCCAACAAAAACACAAATAAATGCCAAGCCAAATAATTGGTATTAAAATTATCTTATGTAAATTGTTTATAGAATGTTATATTAATTATTGTTGTCAACTTTGATCTTTCTTGTAGGCCTTAGCAAATCCAAAAGCAAATATTTCACGAACGACAATTTGGAAGGCTGGACATAAAAGAAATTCGAGAGAAGTACTACCATGTTTTGTATTCGGTATTTGTAGAATTTCATTTATCTATTGACTTAATTATGTATCGAATTAAGCAACTTAGTTATGTATTATACTTGTATTGTTAACTGATATTAATTCAATGTCGTTACTTAATTATGAATGTTGTCTATTGGTATTCATAGAATTATACTTTTTAAATTGAGAATAATATCTATTTTGGATTCATATTAAATATCGTCTATATTATAATCATGTTAGTTATTGTGAGTGAAAATCTTGCAACATGTATACGTGTTGCAAACAAAAATATTGCAACATGTATAAGCGTTGCAAACAAAAAACTACCAACGCTTATAAGCGTTGCGAATGAAAATATACCAACGCATATAAGCGTTGGGAGAGAAAATCTACCAACGCTTATAAGCGTTGGTACTACATTGCCACCCCCCGTAGCAACACTAATAAGCGTTGCTGAAATTGTTTGCAACGGTTATACTCGTTGGTAATCACCTGTTTTGGTGTAGTGGGCTTCCTTGGGAGGAGTAGGTATTATATTTCCTTCATAGATGACTTTTCTCGTAAAGTTTAGGTATATGTAATGAAGGCCAAGTTGAAGGCATTTGCTAAGTTCAAAGAACGGAGAGCTCTTGTTGAGAATGAGAGTAGTGGGTCTTTGAAGGTTCTTAGGTCCACAATGGTGGGGAGTATGTTTTTGGAAAATTCTTGGATTATTGCAAGTATCATGGTGTTCGGAGGCATTTTACTACACTAGGAAATCCTCAATTGAATGGGGTTGCGGAAAGGATGAAATGTACTCTACTTGAGAGGGCTCGATGCTTGAGATTGACATCAGTTTTTTCTAAGGGATTTTGGGCTAAAGCATTGTCAATTGCAGTGCATATTCTGAGACGAATTCCATGCTCGACTATTGGTAACAAAATTCTGGAGGAAGGGTGGAAGGGAAAGAGCATTGACTTTAGTTATCTTCGTATCTTTGGATGTCCAGTCTATGTGCATGATTCAAGTGATAAATTTGAGCCTAGATCTTTCAAGGGGATTTTGCTTAGTTATGAGGATGGAGTGAAAGGCTATCGGATTTGGAACCCGAAAACGAAGAAGGTTAGATTATCTCATCATGATACTTTTGATGATTCAGCTATGTTTAAGGAGAATGATGGCTCATCGGACGTTCCGAATTTTGTTTATCGTGAATCAAAGGGGAAGGGGGTCATTACCACATTTTGTCCCAGGATGAAAGGGAGTAGAGTTGTTGGAGATGCTTGTAGGGAAGAAGCTATTGATGGAACATCACATAGTCCACATGATGCCTCTAGTAGTGTTGGTGATGTACATGCGCCTAGAGAGGATTCGACTCAAGGTGGATTCGAAATAATTCTAGGTGATGGTATTGCTACTCGAGTTGGTCATCGTTCTATAAGGCCACCTGAGAGGTATGGTGATTGGAACTACCTAATCTTTTCTGATAGGTTGGACTATGCGCTTCATATAGTCCAAGATGAACATATGGACCTTGATGATGTCACAAAATCAAGTGATATTTCAAAATGGATTTGTGCCATGGAGGAAGAGATGCAGTCGTTGATGAAGAACGAAACTTCGGTTTTGGTTCCACTTCCTAAAGGAAACCGGGAAATTGGTTGCGAATAGATATACAAGGTGAAGGACGATGGAAGATACAAAACTAGGCAAGTGGAAAAGGGGTTTGCATAAAGGAAGGAAAAGGAGTATGATGAAGTATTCACACTAGTTGTGCGCCATACTTTTATCCGGATATTACTTGCTATAATTGCTATTCACGACTTGGAGTTGGAGAAACTTGATGTGAAAACTACCTTTTTGCATGGTCACTTGGATGAAGACTTCTACATGGAGCAACCAAAAGGGTTTATGGTAGATAGTAAGTCAGACTTAGTGTGCAAGTTAAAGAAATCGCAGTACGAGTTAAAGCAATCGTCTCGGCAATCATACAAGAGGTTCGATCATTTCATGCTTGAAAGTGGCTTCCATCGAAACATCAAAGACGCTTGTGTATATTTCAAGAAGTTGGAAAATAATTCTTGGGTGTATTTTCTTTTGTACTAGACGATAAGCTCACAGCTTCAAAGGAATGGCATAAATCAACAAGTTAAAACCGAGAATGAAAGCGGAATTCGAAATGAAAGGCTATGGGGAGGCTCAGAAGATATTGGGCATGGAAATTGAAAGGGACCGAAATCGTTTTGAGTTGAAATTGACTCAAAACGAGTATATAAAGAAAGTGATTTTCCAGTTTTGTATGGAGAATGCAAAGGCATCGAATACACCTTTACCTTTGCATGTGAAGCTTTCGAGTCATGGATTGCTTATCAAAGAGAGAGAAAGAAAAGGCTTATATGGAAAAGGTAACATATGCCAGTGTAGTTGGTAAATTGATGTATGTCATGGTTTGTACACCACCCAATATTATAAATGTTGTCGGGGGTGGTTAGCCGGTTCATGGCTGATCTGGGAAAATCGCATTAGGAAGCGGTCAAGCTTATTTTGAGAAACTTGAAAGGTACAACATCTCATGGACTTGTCTTTGCAGGTGTAAGGAAAAGAGTTCAATTTGGTTGATTATTGAGATTTAGACAATGCTGGTGATAGGGATCAGAGAAAGTCAACTTCCAGATATCTGTTCACACTTGGTGGCATGGCCAAAATTTATTGATCAAGATTGCAAACCGTAGTTGCTTTATCTGCTACGGAGGCGGAGTTGATAGCCGTGGTGGAGGCGGCAAAGGAGGCACTTTATTAGAAGCGTTTGTTGTGTGACTTGGGGTTTGAACACGAGAGCATCGATGTTCATTGTGATAGCCAAAGTTGTGGCATACCACGTCCATTAATGTCACTCATTAAGAGAATGCATTTAGTTTCGTGAAGCGTTATAGGTAAACAGAAATAGAAATATTACAAGGCAAATATAGAATAGCAGCGGAATTTAAAACTTTTATTAAGTAGATAACATCGTGGTTCAGAACATGGTTACATCATAAGTCTGAAATGCATAAAACCCAGTACATCATTAAAACTTCCTCTTGTACTAAAATCGTCGGAGTACAATAATATTGAAAAGTACATAATTCCCCAAAAACATAACCATAGTAAAGAAGATAAGAAATCGAGCAATGCATCTAAGCAGCTCCAAGCAGATGAAAGCAGAATCGTGATCAAGCTTGAGTATTTCCACCCTGAGAACCTGAGGGGAGGGGGAACGGAAGAGAAAGAATAGGAAACAAAATGGGTCAGACATAAAGTCTGGTGAGTCTAGTTACTTTTAGAATATAAATAAGTAAAAGCATCATGACATGCATATAAATTTGATAAGAGATAACAACATATAAGGCAGGTATGACAAGGTAACAAGATAGAATAAGTAGCGCTTCCCTAACACTTTTCTTTCTCTGCACCAATACTATTATAACCAGAATGAGATGATCCCAACAACTTCAAGATGGTAGACTAAGGCGTACTTCTAGTGAGAGGTTTAACCTCGTACAATCAACAGGCAGTCCAACTAAATATACCAGAGTTACCCTTAAGGGTATTAAAGGGTCCTAAACATACCAGAGTCTAGATGTGCCCTAAATACTACCCCAATCGATCGGCTCCCTACTCCATAGATACCCCGTGCTAGCCCCACAGTAGGATATATCACTTCCTAAATTGGCAACCCTTCGTTTTTAGGATGTGCACAGCCATATCTGCAGGTGTCATGGCGTCTTAGCATCCTTTTCCGGACTCTTGCACGCACATAACTCCGTTGGTATGCGCCGCCCACACCGTCCCCCATGTTTGGATCTCTTACAATTAGCCCAGTAAGCGTGCCCCGACTCCAACCTAGTTCGGAGTACTCGTTTGATACCTATATATGGGTTACTAACTGAAATGGGTCCCATACACAAGATGATACAAGCTCCCCCTAGGCTTGTATCCCCACTACTAGGTTTTCCACAGGTTATGCCATACCAGAGTAAAAAGATTGCATGTCATACCAGAGTAAAAGATTGCATGCCATACCAGAGTAAAAGATTTCATAACCCCACAGGTTAAGTTTGTGGGAATATATATATAAATATTACCCAATCCAAGTTATGTCCCAATTTTAACGTTTTCCCCTCGTTCCCAATTTCACGCGTTCGCATATTTCAGCGGCATACGTAGGCTCGAAAGTAGCCTGGCTATAAAATAAAAGGGAAAAGAAGAAGGAAAGAGAACAGAAATGATCATAATAACAAGATTGGCATATGATGGCAAAAATAGGCATAGCAACTAATAAGCATATAGTGACAAAATTGGGCATGGTGACAAGATAGGCATATAGGAACAGATCTGATGAACATGTGATAATAGAACTATTTAGGCATAGTGTCATGATCATAAACAGGCATGATGAGATCTAATTAGTGAATTAGATATACAAATAATGGCAGATCTGACATGATTCAACCGTCACAAGCTTAGATCTAATTCATAGTTATGTCAAAATTACTTAGATACACAGGTTATGGTAGATCTGATGTAATTCAAATAGTCATA
Source organism: Allium sativum (assembly GCA_030737875.1). Taxonomy (NCBI): domain Eukaryota; kingdom Viridiplantae; phylum Streptophyta; class Magnoliopsida; order Asparagales; family Amaryllidaceae; genus Allium; species Allium sativum. The sequence continues at coordinate 266,977,906 of CM060922.1, read as the reverse complement.
GGCTTAGATCCAATTTATAGTCATGTAAAGAATAACTTTTAAGTATTTGCATCTAAAAATAACGTAGATTCACTGTGATTGGATCTAAGAAATAGAAGAGGGATTGCAGATGTTGAATCATAGATCTCCAAACTTGAATGACTTGATTGTTGAAGAAGAAAAGGCTAATTTTAATCTGGACAGAAACAACATCTAGTTCTCCATTGTTTTTGTGTGGAAAAAACAATGAGAATGGGTTCTTGTTTGTAGCTTAGGGTTTACGAATCTGGTCAGAAAACAAGCCCACATACGCAGAAATGTACTTCGCCCAGATCTGGGGGTGTCGACACCCCCTTACGGTGTCGACCCATGGGTCGACACCCCTAGGGTATGTCGACTCCCAACGGGTCCAATTCCCTCTCAGACTTCCTGCTTCTGATTTTGAACTTATTTGAATGGTTTTGACTTGTTATGTTTGTGTGTTTGTGTATATATATATATATATACATATATATATTATGCGTATACAAATATCTTCTTCATATGGTGTCCGTTTTACGCAAATTTGGTGTTTATCTTAAGCAGAATTCCGAGACGAACGCAATGGAGCAGTCCTTTTCAATTAATTCTAAATATTTAATTAAGAATTCTTTAATTTATCACCTTTAGTGTTATTAAAATTACGGGATATTACATTCTCCCCTACTCAAAGGATTTCGTCCCCAAAATCTCTAATTTAAGAAGAATGTATATCCTAACATCCATCACCCATATACTCATCCACCAATCGCAGACATCCATTGTCCTTAAAAGATTTCTAATGCTTATATGAACATATGCAAAGGTGTATGTGTATATGTCCCTATACTAATGCGAAAGATCAGGCGGTCTACTGATTCAGTCGACCTCCTTAACGCAATGTATGTTAGTGCCATGAATCCAACATGTATGCAAATAATCCTATTTTATTAAGTAATTTCTATATGTGTGCACAATCATTCATCCGAATGCAACATCCATATGATACACCAACTTTCATCCATTAGAAGAAGAAAAATGCACACACATCCATACGAAGTATGAGAGTGATTGAGCCGATCTAGTGCCTAATGTGTGTTTATATGCATCCACGAGCAACCACTAGCAAACACTTACATCCATCAAACATAACATGTGTCAGACACATGTTTACATCCATGGGATTCCTACCTAAAGGTCGAAGATTCGACCGATAAGATATACTTTAAATGATAGAAACAAGCATGAATAAAAGCTTTGGAAAGAAAGTTAAGAACATAACCTTGAAAAGAAAAGGGTATGAAACGCGAATCTTGTCTTCAGTATCCCAAGTTGCATCTTCTTGTTATCTCCCCATTGAACTTTCATCAACTTGACCTCTTGATTGTGTAGCTTCTTAACTTTTGATCCAAGAATACGGGTAGGAACTCGCCTCACTGTCGACTCCCGTTCCACCTCTACTTCCTTAAGCATACTTGGCTCAACTACTTCTACGGTATCATGCAAGCACTTCCGTAAATGAGAAATATGGAAAACATCATGAACGCCAGATAGTCTCTCTGGTAGCTTTACTCTATAGGCCATTTGGTCAATCCTTTCTGTTATGGGAAATGATCCTACAAATCTTGGTGCCAATTTCCTTACAGATCCAAAACGAACCTTCCTTAATGGTGATACCTTAATGAAAACCATGTCTCCCACCTCAAACTCAATGTCATTCCTTCTCTTACCTGCATAGGACTTCTACATATCTTGAGCTATCTTCATTCGCCATCTAATAAGATAAGTCTTTTCGAAAGTTTCTCTAACCATATCCGGTCCAAGTAGATTTCTTTCTGTAGATTCCAACCAACAAGTCAGTGATCTACAGAGTCGTCCGTACAATGCTTCGAAGGGTGCCATGCAAATACTAGCTTGATAACTGTTGTTGTAGGCGAACTCTACTAAATGAAGATGTTCCTCCCATGTCACTTTGAAGTCTAGGATACACAGTCTTAAAATATCCTCCATGTGACGGCCGAGAATTTCGCTCGATCTGAATCAGTCGTTAAACCGATCTAGACCGTTCGAAACCCCTGATCGTTGAGAACAGGACAAAATAGAACGCAGACGGAAGAACATTTCATTGCTATTACAACAATTCCATCAGATACAAGAATATGCAGAGTATAAATGAATAAATTACATTCGATAAATATCAGAGATTACGATAAATTACATAGCAGCGGAAAATAATACAAAGCACAACTGAAGGTGATATACGGATACAGAGCTTTCCGGATATCATTCCAGCTGCAAACCAGGATCCTGTGAATATAAATCTGCAAAACCAAAACTACTAGCTGCCCGTGCGGAAAATGAGGGCACCCAGAGTTTAGGTTAAAACAATAAACTCCAGGTCAGTCATGTAACTAAAACAAATATTTAAAACTTTACTTTAAAAGAGAGTAATTCAAGGGACCACGCCGTATAACACGGAACGAGTTTCCTCCCAAGAATACCAGTGCATAAAATAACAGCGCAATGCTAAATAAAGAAAAATGAAGCTGTTATAAGACCCAGGTCCTATCACACAATGCAACGCAAGCCGGGGGATAGGGTTTTCCCTTATAACAGCCAAAGCATGCTTGATACGTTTAAAATAAATCATTTGATACTATAGTAAGTGTATAGTGTCAAGACATTTCAATCATAAATATCAATCATAGGCGGCATAGCTACCATCTACTATGTCGCCATACTAGTTCTACAATTAAAACCGAATCACACGTATTGGAAATTGGATTCTGTCATGAGTCGAGGCAAGGGGCAAGCTCCTCTCCGCTTCGAGACACTCTAGCAAATGCTCAGGACTACACACTCTGGGCAGCCACTTGGATCGGTTGGGCCGGTCCTCACTTACGTTAGAGGATTGGCAATTCCTGAACACACGTTTCCCGGTCCTTACAGACCTATAATCGAGGCGCCTCATTCCAACAACCACAAAGGTGAAAAGTATAAAAATGTCAGGGCTGGTAAGTCACTGACACCACCAAAGCTAGAAAGAAACGTTGTGTTCTCCCAACGGCCCGTATCCCGTTTTTAACTCATACCGAGGTGTGAGGCTCGCGAATTCACGTTATACACAAAGCTGCCACGTAGGCGTGCTTTGATCATCAACCACAAGACTTTGCTTTTCAACAGAAGCCTTGATCATTGCATCTTAGCGTGCCACACAGGCAATTCATGCCATGCGACTGATATCCATCGATATACAACCTCTAAGCTCGTACGTCTCAGAGAAGGGCGTTAAGCAAAAGAATAAATTCTCCGCCGCCAAACAAATGTATATTTAATAGAAATCAATCAACACAGAATAAAATCCAATGTCAGACACACAATCCATTTACAAGTCCGTTCTGGGTCTGAACGAAACCGGAGGCACTTTCCTCGCATATCCATTCATCTCTAGGTACGTCTGGACGATCACCAACTATTTCCATCCTCTTGGGTGTACAGCCCAATCAGGATCGTCAGTAATTACCCAAACGATGTGAAGACTTCCGGTCTTCGACCATCGTCTTCATCTTCGACATATCATCGAATCGGTTATTCAGAATGGGTGTAAACCCGGTCTTTCTGAACAACCCACGTATATTGAAAACAAATGTTACACAAACACAACATACGCCTCATTCCAATTCATTAGTCACTAACCGCAAATTAGCAAGAGAACAATTTCCCAAACATTAACCCCGAAGGCCGAAACCAACATCAGATCAATACCCAGGAAACCATTCTTCTTAGCCAACCTACAGCTAGTTTCTAAATTCCACATTCTTAGGGAAAGGTTCCCATTAATTTTATCCAAGATAAATTCTTTAAAATTTATCCTGTAATCTTCCTTTGGATGTCATTTAAAACCAAATTATGGTTTTTCCAACTAGTCGAGATAAGCGAACCGTAACGAAGTAATTATTTATTTTATTTCCCAATCCCAACCTATTCATCCCATGAAGCAAAACTGGTAATACTCCATATCTAACACCGTGGTGTTATCGGTAAAATTAATTACCATTTCATGTTCAAATCTAATTAAAGATTTAACTATTGCTTTGGAGCAAAACTGGTGATACTCCATTCTCGCTCATTTTCTAAATTTGATAATTTAGATTATAGATTCACATTTCAATCTAATTGCAGATTCGTTAGAACTCCTTTTACTGGGTTAAAGAACTAGGTGTTATTTAAAACACAGTTCATGACAAACCCAAATCACATTCTATTTGTTATCGGGTTAAAGAACTAGTGTTGTTTAAAACACAGTTCACGATAAACCCAAATCACATTCTATTTGTTATCGGGTTAAAGAACTAGTGTTGTTTAAAACACAGTTCACGATAAACCCACAAATCAATTCTAGTTCAACTCAAATCAAATATATTCAGAATGCTGATTATTTAAAACCCCTTTTTAAATCTAATTTATTTATTTAAAAATAAAAACCCGGGTTTTAAATTGAGTTCAAACTAGTTCATTTCGATAGAAATTCATTTTTATCTTTTCAAATATGGAGTTTTTCACCCCAATTTTCCCAAATCCATTTCTAATGATTTTACACAAATTATTACTATTTTTAATAATTTTATCAAGGCCCGTACAGTCGATTTCCATCAACGGCCATCGAGTTGCACTTACAGCGACCTTTTTCGAATTTGATTTGGACGTATCTCCAAATCCAACCGTTAGATTTCAAATTTCAAATATTCGTTAGAAAGCTCTTTTCGATACGAACCCAACGGTTCCGGTTTTAGGAGAATCCGATGGTCGGATCTCCCGTAATGTCCGTTTGAAATAAATGGTCGAAATTCACGAACTGCCGCGGCGCAGCGCGTTCTAATCAGGCCATTATATTATATATATAATATATATAATATATATTTCATCGATTACTATTTAAAACGAATTATATAAATAGTTTTGAATTCGTTTCAAGAACCATTTCAACTTCCATTTCAATCCGAAGCAAAATTGAATTCTTCTTTATAAATTCGTTTTAAAATCCATTTCTATTCAATTCAAATTTCAATTCAATTTGAATTCATTTCAATTCGCTTTCAATTCAATTTGAATTCATTTTCAATTCAATCCAATTTCAAAATCATTTTCTATTCGATTCAATTCAAATTGGTTTTCTATTCGACTTAAATCAAATTGCTTTTATATTCAATTCATTTCGAAATCGTTTTATATTCAATTCATTTCCGTTTTCTATTTGAATCAAATGCATTATATATTCAATTGAAATCAAATTCGTTTTATATTTCATTTAATTCAAATTTCATTTCAAAACATGCGATTTCGAAATCGCTTTTCAATATTCATTTTAAAATGAATAAAATCGATATAAATATCGTTCACGTCAAAATGGCGTCAATCTAATCAACACGGCTTCATATACTTCTATTTTCAAATATTCTATTTCAAATATTTCCTTTTCAAACATTTCTATTTCAAATATTTCGTTTTAAATATTTCTATTTCAAATATTTCGTTTCAAATATATCTATTTCAAATATTACGTTTTCAAATATTACGTTTTCAAATATTTTTACTTCAAATATTTCTATTTCAAATATTTCTATTATTAAAATATTTCGTTCAACACATGACTAATCTCAACGGATGAGTACAGTCAACACATGAACCTTTATTTTATATTGATAAAGAAGTAAATTTTATTATTAAAATATTTCGTTCAACACATGACTAATCTCAACGGATGAGTACAGTCAACACATGAACCTTTATTTTATATTGATAAAGAAGTAAATGTTATTATTAAAATATTTCGTTCAACACATGACTAATCTCAAGGGATGAGTACAGTCAACACATGAACCTTTATTTTATATTGATAAAGAAGTAAATTTTATTATTAAAATATTTCGTTCAACACATGACTAATCTCAACGGATGAGTACAGTCAACACATGAACCTTTATTTTATATTGATAAAGAAGTAAATTTTATTATTAAAATATTTCGTTCAACACATGACTAATCTCAACGGATGAGTACAGTCAACACATGAACCTTTATTTTATATTGATAAAGAAGTAAATTTTATTATTAAAATATTTCGTTCAACACATGACTAATCTCAACGGATGAGTACAGTCAACACATGAACCTTTATTTTCTAAATTGGAATGAGGCCCAATCAATCACCATATAATATTAATTATATGGATTTTCATACATCACATGTATATAATAGCATTGAAAAATAATCAACCATCAACCAAAGTGCACTACACTGTATAAGCATCAAATATAGATATCTAACGCTTATAACAGCCTGTCAATCAATCGATCGACATATTAAATCAATCAGGATGAGTGAACCTCAATTTTCATCCCAACACCCGTGTGGGGTTTCAAACAATCAAACAAAGATTTTATTTGTGCAGTTGGGCGATGTGTGAAATTTATCGTCCCAATCAATGTCAGTCAAATCAGTGTACATAAACAAACTGTCCGGTTTGTAAATGAATATTTTATTTTATTCACTTCACGTTAAAAATTATATTTTTAACGATAAAACATTTTATTTCAACATATGAATTTCTATTCAGTTCATTTATTCAATAAAATGATATTTTTATTTTTCTAACTTATTTTAGGAAATTTTGGCGGCATAACGGCACGATACTAGAAACGGGACGAGGCCTAGCCTTATCCCCGGTCTAGTGAAGGCCCACGCCATTCACACATCAATCAAATCTATTCATTTCACCAAACAATTCAATTTCAAATCAAATCATCTAACTAATCTATGCAACCAAACAAACAAGTCCATGGTCTGTGGACGATTGTGTCGGGTGCTACTAAGCACCGTCTGCATCCTAGTATATATATATAAATAGAAATGAAATTGAAAGGTGAGAAATTCTAACAGATAGCTATCCTAGCTCCATGGCACTTCATTGATAGAAATCTTCATCGCTATTGCATCTTCGTCATCTTCGTTGCCCGTAGCCACTACATATATAAAAATCACACATTTTTATATTTGCTGATGTCTTTAAAATAAAAATCATATTTTTATAATCGATTCCTACATTTAAAAATCGAATTTTTATTCCGTTATTCAATATATAAAAATCGAATTTTACTACTATGTTATATAGATAAAAATTATATTTTTATCACGCTATTTTCCATATAAAGATTTCTCCTTTTCTATAATAAAGATTTCGCCTTTATAAAAACATAGACTTCGCCTTTTCAAATTTAAAGATTTCATCTTTATAAAAATCTCATTTTTATTTTTCTACACATATAAAGATGATATTTTTAATATTCCTATCATGTAAAAATTATATTTTTAACTTTCTACCTAACCAAAAATCATATTTTTACATCTTCTATATAGTAAAGATTATATTTTTAATACTTTAAAAATATAAAAAATCATATTTTTATTATCTATACTATATAAAAATTATATTTTTACCTCGATAAAAATCGTATTTTTATTTCGATAGTTTCATAATAGAAATCTACATCTTTTCCATATGAAAAATCTCTTCTTTTCTATTTTAAAAATCTAACTTTGCTATTTTAAAAATCTAACTTTGCTATTTTATATAAAAGAAATAAATAAATTAAATTAAAACAAATAAAACTTACTGTTAATCGTCGAATCAGGATGGAGGGCAGGTGGTTGAACGTGGCTCGAGGTCGTCGCAGGGGCTTCATCGGGAGAGAGGGGCGCGGGGGTTGACTGGGTGGAGGCGGAGGGCGGTGGGGAAGCTAGGGAGGTCGGCGGCGAGCTCACTTTGGGGTACGGGGCTTCCTTCGATCGCGGATGGATCTGCTGGGGGGGAGCGCGGACGCGAGGTGGAGGATAGAGCGGAGGGAGGTACGACGGAAGAGGGGGGAGACGCGCCCGACGATGCGGCGACGGAGGGTGGGGATGGAGGCGCGACGAGGGGTTTAGGGCTACAGCCCTTTTCTTCTATTTGATTTCGAACGTGTCTGAATAAGTGGGAAAAGGGGTGTTAGAGAATATTTATTTATTTATTTATATTTTATTTTTATTTTCTCCCTCTAAAAGTTGACTTTCCATTCACACACCAAACGAGGCCCAACGACTGTCGTCCCTAGCGTAATACCTCCATTCCGAACACAATGGGATATGTATCGTAGGTTGATTCGATCGTTTCGATCAGTTTCCGTTAAAATCCACATATAACTCTATATATTGAATTTGAACGCGCATTTCAATTTACCGGTGTTACATACTGTCTCTAAAAATTCCATAAAAATATTTTCAAGCTTTGTATTGACGATACGGTCCTAACAAAACTAGTTTCGTCGAATTCTGAGACCGTTAGAAAAATGGTCAATTTCCAGTCGATTAAAATCAACTGAAACTGGTCAAACGCGTTTTCCTTTGCCACGCTCACATATTGATTCGAAAAATTATGAAATTTGGAATCTAGCAATAATTTGACACTGCGGGCCCAACAAAAGTGGTTTCGTCGTAATCCGAGGTCATTTGCAAAATTCCTATCTTTAAGGGCCTGAATTCCATAGCGACTATTCAGAATTTTCAACTGGACATATCTTTTGATTCCCGCTATGAAATCTCAATTTTTCGGGTTCTTTGGAAAGATATTCTCCAATAGATCCTAATGTTTTTGGTTTCGCTAAAATCCGGATTGTTTTGCACCCGGTACATTCAATTGAAGTTTGAAATCGAATTATCGAACTACCGCGCCATTTTCAATTCTATTTATAATTATATATAAATATTTATATTCTAACGACGACGTATATAATATATATGTTCTAATTATATTCAAAATAAATTTCTCGTCGATTTTATTTAAAATAATCCATTTTAAATATTCGAAATTCGCTAAAATTGCCAAAATAAATTTTTTAAACTGGTTCAGATTTTCCGGGTTATTACACTCCAGGACTCGACTCACCCTTTCTGTCTGTCCATCGGTCTGAGGGTGATAAGCGATGCTCAAACACAACTGTGTACCTAATGCTTCTTGCAAGCTCCTCCAAAATTCACTGGTGAAAATGGGGTCACTGTCATTTACGATACTGGAAGGTACTCCATGAAGACGGACTATCTCACGAATGTAAACTGCGGCCAACCATGTTGCCATCCTCTTAATCTTAACTGGAATGAAATGAGCGCTCTTAGCAAGCCTGTCAACTACAACCGAAATGCTAGTGTTTCCCTTCCGTGATCTAGGAAAACCATCAATGAAATCCATAGAGATCCTCTTCCACTTCCACTGTGGAACCTCCAAAGGATGAAGTAAACCACCGGGCATCTTTTTCTCATCCTTGACTTGCTGACAAATCAAACATTAGGAAACAAACTCCACTACATCTTTCTTTATCCTAGTCCATAAGAAAACCCTCTTCATATCTCTATACATCTTATCACCACCTGGATGAATAGTCATCTTAGAATGATGGGCTTCCTCTAGGACTGTCTTCAACATATTCCCAACTCGGGGAACACAAAACCTTCCATCTCGTCGCAACCATCCTCTATCGTCTATGAAATATCTATTGAGGTGACTAGAAGTCTCCCCTTTACTAAGCCTATCCAAGATGTTTGAAATTTGTGGATCCTCTCGCTATTAAGCTCCTATCCAATCCATAAGAGTAGATCGCACCTCTAGTGATGCCAATAAACAGGCAAAAACTCGGTGGAGGGTTAAAGTCAAAAGTCGATATAAACTCCAAGCTTTTCCTCTCCACAAACAGAGGACTTAAGGCCATCCTCTGCCTACTCAGTGCGTCTTCCACCACATTACCCTTGCCAGGGGTATAAGCAATCTCAGAGTCATAAGATGCTAGGAACTCCATCCACCGTTATTGCCTTAAATTAAGATCCTTCTGCGAGAACAAGTACTTGAGAGATTTGTGATCGATGTACAACTCGAACTTCTCTCCAAGTACATAATGATGTCATGTCTTAAGTGTGAATACTGTGGAAGCTAGCTCTAAGTCATGGGTAGGGTAGTTCTTCTCATGAACCCTTAGTTGTCTACCTCCATAACATACTAGTGCTACCCTTCCCTCTTGCATCAGAACCACACCAAGCCCTGTACCACATGCATCAATGTATACTGTAAACACTTTGTTTCCATCGGGGCAAGGTCAAGACTGTGGCTGTTGTCAGAGCCCTCTTCAATTGCTGGAAAGCAACATCACAGTCTGCATCCCAAGAAAATTTCAGATTCTTCTTTGTTAGCCTGGTGAGTGGGGATGATATCTTTGCGAAGTCCTTAATGAACTTCCTATAACAACTACCAATCCAAGAAAGCTTCTCACCTCCGTTGCATTCGATGGGATTTACCAATCTTGAACTACAACTACCTTCGCGGGATCTACTGCTATCCCATCTTTAGAGACCACCTGCCTTAGAAATCTCACTTCTTTTATCTAAAAATGACATTTGGAGAACTTCGCCTTAAGCTGATGCGCACAGAGAGTTTTCAAAACCTCCCTCAAATGTTGGGCAAGTTCTTCCTCGCTTTTTGAGAAAATTAAGATGTCATCAACAAAGACCACAATGAACTTATTTAGAAACTCCCGAAACACCCTACTCATCAGATCAACAAAGTAGGAGGGTGCATTCGTCAACCCCAAAATAGGAGGGTGCATTCGTCAACCCAAAAGGCATAATGAGCCACTCGAAGAAACCATATGGAGTTATAAAAGCGGTCTTGTCTATACTGTCCTCAGCCACCCTCAACTAATGAAACCCTATGGCCAATTTTAACTAAGAGAAAACAGATGCACCAACAAGCTGGTCAAATAGATCATCTATCCTTCGGAGTGGGTGCCTATTCTTCTTGGTGAGCTTATTCATCTCTCTATAATCCACATATAAGTGAAGTGAACCATCCGCCTTAGTTGCGAATACCACTGGAGCACCCCATTCAGATATGCTTCGCCTAATAAACCCTTTCTCAAGTAGCTCCCCTACTTGCTTGTTGAGCTCCCTTCTTTCTCTTGGAGCCATGCGGCGCACATACAATGCAACTGGCTATGCACTGTCTACCAAGTACATACGAAAATCAATCTCGCGCCTCGGAGGTAAGCCACGAACCTCTTTGAAAAACATCAGGATACTCACGGACTATTGGTATAGATCGCAGATCATCGATAGATGCACCAAGTGACCCTAGGAAACTAAGCATGACTGACCCCCTAGGGTCACATGAAATCTCGAGGGTCCTACCATGGAAAGTCAAAAGTCTAACTACCCTCCTCTTACAATATAGAATGGCCCCATACATGGCTAACCAATCCATCCCCAGAATAAATTCATAGCCCATGAAACCAAGCACATATGCGTCGCACTAAAACTCGACACCTAACACAGATATTCTCAAACCCCGACAAATCATAGACAGATGAGACGTACCCCTAATGGGGTTGAGACAACAACGAGATCAAAAACCATACTAGTACTAAGGTGAAGAGACTCAACCATAGAATCAGATATAAAAGAATGTGAAGCGCCCGAATAAAAAAGAGTTCTAACAGGATGATTGGAAAGAGAAATCAAACCTTCAACGGAAACTTTCCTACCTCTGTCTGGCGCACTGGCCACGAGAGCATGCACTTGCCCTCCAGAAGATCCTGCCCTTTGACCTTGTCCTTGCTTCTTCGGGCACTCCTTAGAAAAGTGTCCGACCCTTCCACAACTGAAATAAGCATTCTTCCTTCTTTTGCAGTCCTTAATCAAGTGACACTCTTATCCACAATTATTACACTTCCTCTTATCTTTAGCCTTGTTGTTCTTTCCGCCTTTCTTTTGTTGTTGTTGTCCTTTCTTGGGTTATACTTTCTTAATTTGTGTTTCCTCAACCTTAGCTTCTTCCTTTTCACCTTTATCTTCCTCATGCATCAATGCCATATCAACAAGCCTTTCAAAAGTTCCCCCCATTGAAATATGAGACATAGGCAACCCATGAAGGGGTTCATTCAATCCTCTAGAAAACCACAAAGCTTTCTTATGCGGGGTATCTACTAGCTATCTACTAGCTCCAACCCAAAACTTGCCAATTGATTGAACTTGTTAACATACTCTTTGATAATCATGCCTCCTTTCCTAAGCGCCAATAACCTTTCCATTTGCATACTTTTCTCATCATGAGAAAGAAACTTCATTTCAAACCTCTACCGAAATCATCCCAAGTCACCACTGGACACCCTGCTTGCGTCACTTCCCACCAGAATGAAGCCTCATCTTTCAGTAGCCAAGCAGCTAACTGAACCTTCCTACGATCATCAACTTCAAAAATTCCAAACAAACCTCCGTCTCTTTAAGCCAATTGCTTGCCTCTATGAAAGTTTCGGCTCCTCGGAATGGCTTTCTACCCATAGCACAGAAATCTTTGTAGATCTTAGAGAAATTATCTTCTCGTGGAGGAGGAGGATGAGCAATAGCGGGTGCAGCTGGGGGAGGAACGTCTGCTTGACCACTGACAGGTGTCATGGCCTTTTGATACCGACGGAACCAGCCTGGCATCGTAATGCCCTCAGGAATATTAGATTCACCAGACATGTTGAAAAGAAAAGGAAAAAGGGATTCAAACAAAGAATCGAAAGATATTACATATGGCTTTGGGGAATATGTTTTTCAAAACAGACTTTTCTTTTGAAAATGCTTTGTTTTAAAACCTTTTTGAAAATAGTTTTTAAAATCTTTTACCCGATCTAGTAACCTTCATCTCTGATACCAAGTGTGGCACCCCACGTCCTTTAATGTCACTCGTTAAGAGAATGCATTAAGTTTCGTGAAGTGTTATAGGTAAACAAAAACCGAAAAATTACAAGATAGATATAGAATAGCAGCGGAAGTTAAAACTTTTATTAAGTAGATAACATCGTGATTCAATACATGGTTACATCATAAGTCTGAAATGCATAAAACCCAGTACATCATTAAAACTTCTGTCTTGTACTAAAATCATCAGAGTACATTCGTAATGAAAAGAGCATAATTCCCCAAAAACACAACCATAGTAAAGAAGATAAGAACTCGAGCAATACATCTAAGCAGCTCTAAGCAAAATGAAAGCAGAATCCGGATCAAGTTTGAGTATTCCCACCCTGAGAATCTAGGGGGGAAACAGAAGAGAAAGAAGAGGAAACAAAATGGGTCAGACATAAAGTCTGGCGAGTCCAATTACTTTTAGCATAGTGGAAATTTGCGTTAAGGGCTTACTAGTCAGGCCCAATTATTTTCTAAGACACAGGTTTTAAATTATTATTTTCTAGGACAAAAATCAAAACGCACGTCTTCATCTTCTCAAACAACCATCATATCTTCTGAAATCAGGTGCTCGTGGAAATTATGTCAAAATTAAGTTGTCGTTTCTCATCCAATCAATGAGCTCATTGGCTTTTTTTGGGGAAAAAAATTAGGCGTTAGTTTCTTTTGAAATCAAATTCAACTTTAATTATGGGAAATCGTGAGGCGATTTTGTTCACTTGGATTGGCTGATCGATTTTCTCTGTTAAATTGCTTGTTCTTTGGTGAGTCTCTATTTTATTTGGTATTTTTCATTGTCATTTCAATGTTTTATGTCGTTGTTGATGCTCTTGTATATTTCTTATCAAGGGAGGCAGTTTTGATCTATTAGAGATAGGTTTCGTTTGCTATAGTTGGATTAATGAACTCTGAAAGGTATTCTTCTGATAAAACAAACACTGTGTATTTAGCCTGGTTGCATCATTCACTTTAAATTATGATTTTTGTATTTATACTATAACTTCATATTTGGCTTTAGCAATCAAACCAGTTATTTTTGTCAGTCAATTCTGTTTGTACTCACTTTGGTAGTGAAATTGGATTTGAAATAATACTAGTTGACGACGCCTTTTCTTTAGATCTTGGTGAATTGTGATCTGTAAAAGATAAATAATTTTATCTATTTTCAAAAAGTAGGAAAGAAAATGATAAATGGATGAGATTCTTTACAGAAAATTATAAGTGGGACAGAAAATGATAATTGATTTCATTGATAACTGCATTTCAATGTATATTTACAAATGAAGCTCAATCTTTTTATATTAAAAAAGATTGCAATGCATAGGTACAAATGTTTAATATATAGCCATGCTCCTTATTATTATAAGATAACCCTCAAACATTTTGCATTGTTTTTAATGTTGTATGTATATTTGACCCAAAACAAATACTGTAAAAGATTTAATGTTATTTAATTTGATGTACCGGATGTTACTGTATACAGGACTTAAAAAAGATAAACGCAATTATCTTTTAAGATAAGGAATCAAATAACATATTAACTTGTACTTACATATCATAGTTACTACTACATGTTAAACATATTTATAATATTTTTTGTGATTTTAAGTTATTACATAAGGTATACAAATGATTTAAACAATATATAGAAAAGATAAAAACATATATGTTTTAGATATTTGAACTTAAGTCTTCTTATTGTATGCATGAATCATTTTTCATATCTTTGAAATTTGTACTTTTCTAGTGTAGACTACACATTCAAGCAACAAAATTAAAAAAGAAAATGAAAGAAATGATGAATTTTCTCTAACAAATTTATTTTTCCTTTTTTTACATGGTGTTCACAATTTTTGTTAAATGATAAATGCAATTATCTTTTTTCAAACTGCAATGTAGCCTGTATTATGTTTTCATTTTGTTGGTGTCACTTGCTACATATTTGCGGGTTGGGTTTCTGTATTGAGGCTAATGTTAATATGAATAATGTAAGGACCAAGTAATATAAAGAAAGTATCATTGTAGTGTTTTATTTTTGAGAGTTTTTTACATTAAAACTTAATGTTGTGCATAGGAGTACGATGCATTAGTGCGTCTTCTTAGTGTTTGTTCACACATGCATGAGTGTTTTATTTTTGACAGTGTTTATGGTTTTTGGTTTAACTGAAAGCTATGACAAGATATTTTCAAGTTTGTAAATTTAAAGACTGACAGAAAATATATAATGCAAATATTGAGCAATGATCTTATGTGCAATTCATTAGCACAAATATATGAGCTTTTTTTCTTCCTTATATCGTAGGTTTTATGATTTTCAAGAATATTAACGGTATGTGATTGCTGTTTTTGTATAGTCCTGATAATGTTTGTTCTAATAAAATAACAGATGTTATAGGACAGAAAAAGACAATTGATTTTATACTTTTCTCTATGCCATAAACGGCCTGAAGCAACGAATTTATTTTTTCTTAATAATCATATGGCCTATTGTAGTTGATTTGTCCATCTTCAAGTTCAATGACCACTCCATCAATTTCTACTTCAACTTCAACAATACCAGTGGGAAGTAAGCTTTGCCACCACAGAATCCCACCAAAGACGAGGACTGTGAAGGCAGGGTTGAATGCAGGAAAGAAGTTTTTTGGTTGCTCCATGTGGCCTGTAAGTATAAATTAAGTATTATTTGTTGCAATGTGAAATGACCCAAATTCGCCCTTATGGGAAAGCCCGGATTGAGTTGAGAACATGACAAATCAGAACACAAACAATAGAACATTTCATTGCTTATTACAACAATTACATCAGAGTACAAGAATATAACAGAGTATGAATAAATAATATACATCAGAAAAATAAAATAATATCAGAGGGTAAAATACATTACATAGCAGCGGAAAAATAATAATACATAGCAAAAATGAAAGAGATACACGGATACAAAGCTTTTCGAATATAGCTCTAGCTGTAATCCAGGATCCTGTGAAAAGAAATATGCAAAACCAAACTACTAGCTGTCCGTGTGGAAAATATGGGCACGCAGAGTTTAGGTAGAAACAATAAACTCCGAGTTAGTCATGGGACTGGTATGAGAACTAAAACATTTATTAAATCTTTACTTTAAAAGTTGGGAAATCACGGGACCACGCCGTATAACACGGAACGGGTTTTCTCCACATGAATGTCAGTTTAAAATAAACAGCGCAACGCTTTTTGAAAAATGAAGCTATTATAAGACTCGGGTCCCATCACACAATGCAACGCAAGCCGGAGGATAGAGTTTTCCCTTATAATAGCCAAACATGCTTGGTACGTTTAAAACAAATCATTTTGATATTACTATAAGTGCATAGTTGTTTCATAAAACAATTTCAATATAAATGTATCAATCATAGACGACATAGTACCCCATCCTACTATGTCGCCATACTAGTTCTACAATTAAAACTGAAAAGTCACGTATTGGAAATTGGATTTCCATCTATGAGTCGAGGCCAGGGATGGCTCCTCACCGATTTGAGACACCCTAGCAAATGCCTTAGGATTACACACCGCGGGGCAACCCTTGATCTTCAGGGACGGCCCATACATACTTTAGTGGATTGGTTATTCTTGAACACATGTTTCCCGGCCCTATCGGACCTATCCATCGGCCCCGTAGTGACTGATATATCTGAGGCGCCTCGCTATCCATCATCCACATAGGTAAAAATATAAATGTCTGGGCTCCATACCATGACACCACCCATAGCTAGAAAGAAACGTCGTGCCCTCCCTTTAGTCACAATCCCATTTTGAACTTATACCGAGGTGTTAGGCTCGCGAATTAACGCTATACACAAAGATATGTTATTTAAAGTCGTGCTTTGATCATCAACCACAAGACTTTGCTTTTCAACAAAAGTCTTGATCATTTGCATATCAGCATGCCACACTAACAATTCACGCCATGCAACTAATGTCTATCAATATATAACCTCTAAGCTCGTACGTCTCAGAGAAGGGTGTTAAGCAAGAGAATAAATTCTCCGCCACTAAACAGATATATATTTAATAGAAATCAATTAACACAGAATAAAATACAATGTTTGACACACATCCATTTACAAGTCTGTTATGGGTCTAAACAAAACTGGAGGCACCTTATTCCTCGTCCCATATGTCCAATACAGGAGAGAGGTCCTCGCATATCCGGTCGATTTCCAAGTATGTCTGGACGATCACCACTTATTACCTTTTTTTGGGTGTATAGCCCAATCAAGACATCAGTAATCATCCAAACGATGTAAAGAACTCCGGTCTTCAACCACCGTTTTCATCGTCAACTTATCGTCGAATCAGTTATTCAGAATGGGTATAAACCCGGACTTTCCGAATAATTAACTTGTGTATCTCATAAACAAGTGCTACCCAACCACAACATACGCCTCATTCCAATCCAGAATATTCATTTATTCAAATATTCACATCTTTAGGGAAAGGTTCCTAATAATTTTATCAAAGATAATTTCTTTTAATATTATTCTTTAATCTTCCTTTGCATATAAATTTCCAAGAGATTCATTTATCTTTTCACAATTCTAAACCAAATTAAGGTTTATAAACTAGTCGGGATTATCGAACCATACCGAAGTAATCATTTCTTTTATTATCCCAACCCCAACCTATTGATCCTATGGATTAAAACTGGTAGTACTCCCTATCTAACACCATTGTGTTATCGGTAAAAAATAATTACCATTTCATGTTCAAATCTAATTAAAGATTAAACTATCGCTTGAAGCAAAACTGGAGGTACTCCATTCTCGATCATTTCCCAAATTTGATATTTTAAATTATCACATTCACATTTCAGTCTAATTAAAGATTCATTAAAACTCCATTTAGTTTTAATCTCATAGATCATTACTCAATGATTATTTAACTTTAGGGAAATCAAACATGTCACATTGGCAATCTACACCGTACCATTGATTTCTGTCAATATATAACCTCTAAGCTCGTACGTCTCAGAGAATGGTGTTAAGCAAGAGAATAAATTCTCCGCCACCAAACAGATATATATTTAGCAGAGATCAGCAATACAGTTTGAAATACAATGTTAGACATGTAATCATGTCTTTAACTAGGTTAAAAAATCAATGTCATTTAAAACAAAGTTCACGATAAACCCAAAATCACATTACATTAACCATGAAATCTTCATGGAAAACAAATCAATATATAATCGATATTAATTTCCGTATCCAACCAATAATATAAATGGAATAACGACGAAGCCTTTTGAATTCCATGTACATAAACAGTCTTCCTCCACAGAAGCTCACTTCGATTAACACCAAATTGATTTCCATTCAATTCCAATTTAATATATTAAATTGGAAAACTTTACTTTGAAAATTTTCCATTAAATATTAATAAAAATATTTGTATATTCCAAATAACATTTCATTGTTAATTGGGTTAAAGAACGAATGTCGTTAAAAACACAATTCACAATAAACCCAATTCACATTCCATCTTATTCCAATTACTAAATATAATTGGAAACTCTAATAATCTTAATTAAAAGATTTATTCTTTTCACCACAGGGTTTATGAGCAGTGTTATTTAAGACATCATTCACGACAAACCCAAAATCCAATTTGATATTAAATATAAGGCTCTAAACAGAAATTATATCGGCTTACATTCAATATCAAATTCTGGAACCAACACATATCGTATGGGGAATAACGATATATATATATATATATATATATATCTTCCAAATTCCTCCACAATATCCGTATAGTCATGGAATCCAATATCGAAATCTCCCGAAGATGATTTCTATTCAAATCCATTCCAATTTATATATTGGAAATTTTTGGTTTTATTAAAACGCTTTATATATCCAATTTATTTATTTAAAAATTATTGGATTATCTTTCTAGTTAATAACTAGTTCAAATTGATAAAAATGTATTTTTATCTTTGCAAACGTGGAATTTTTCATCCCAATTCTTTCCAAATCATTTATTATGATTTTATGCAAATTATTAATATTTTTAATAATTTTATCAAGGCCCGTACCTTCGGTTTCCAATAACGGCCACCGAACTGCATCCATAGCGACCTTTTCCAAATTTGATTTGGACATAATTCCAAATCCAGCTGTTAGATTTCAAATCTCCTATATTCGTTGGAAAGCTCTTTTCGATACGAACCCAATGGTTCTAGTTTTAGGAGAATCTGATGGTCGGATCTCCCGTAATGTCAATTCGAAGTTTAATGATCGAAATTCGCGAACGGTCGCTCTGCGGCGCATTCTATTCAAGCCATTAATATAATATATTTATATATATAATGTATTTCGTTCAAAATGTATTTTGTAAGTTCATTTTAAAAACGATTCCCACTTTCACTTCAATTTTAAATCAAAACTGAATACTCCTTATCATTATAATATTTAAATGATAATATTTTCAAAATATTAAATTTTGAAATCAATTCCTTATCGATATTCATTATAAAAATGAATAAAATCAATACAAATATCATTCGTGTTGAAATGGCACAAAACTAATCAACACGGCTTCACATACTTCAATATTTTTGTGTCCGTCCAAATTCAGATATCAAATTCACATTTTAATCCTTTACTGCATATTATTTTAAAATATTCGTTATTCCTGAATTCGAATCAGACTCAATCAATTACCATATAATTTATTTATATGGATTTCATACAACACATGTATACAATAACAATGATACACAATCAACCATTATCCAGAGTGCATTACACAACTGCATAAGCATTAAATATAAATAATTAACGCTTACTACAGTCTGTCAACCAATCGATTGACATACAACTAAACAATTGGGATTAGTGTATGCCAAATATCATCCCAATACCCGTGTGGGGTTTCAACCAACAAATACTGAATATTATTTGTGCAGTTGGGCGATGTGTAAAATTTATCGTTCCAATCAATATCAGTTAAATGGGTGTACATAAACAAATCGTCTGATTTGTAAATGAATATTTATTTTTATTTCAGGAGAACTTTCTGCCATTCATGTCTACGTTAAAAATTATTTTTTTAACAATAAAATATTTATTTCAACACTTGACTATTTTATATAGTTCATACGTTCAATAAAAATGATATTTTTATTGTTCAAACATTTTATTCAACACATAAACATTTTACATAGTTCATATACACATTAAAAATTATATTTTTAATGAACAAGTATTATTTCAGAAAATTTCGGCATTATAACAGCGTGGTATTAGGAGTAATGTCTAACATTACCCCTCTCTTGATACTGGCTCGCGCCATACACAATAATCACAACCAATTCAAACAATTCCACAATCAATTTACAACCACAATCCAAATTTCCATAATACAACCCAAACATACAACTATAGTTTGTACAATAAATAGTGTCGGGGGCTACTAAGCCCCGTCTGCAGTGAGAAGGGGTTCTCATATTGGGATCCACTCCGCCGTTATTTTCTAACGCTCTATTTTGCTATTTTGGTTCCAGAATTTGCAAACGAGCTCCAATCTTCACGCCATCGTTTTACTAGCTTAAACGCGCCATTCTGGACAACTTTCGCATAGTGGCCTTTCTTCCGAAAATGCTCCATTTCGCCAGAATTTGCTAAAAGACGGTATTTGGACTGCTAACTTTGGACGCGTTTTCCGGGCGGCTCCGCTTTCCAAAATATGGCTTCCGTATACCCAAATCGAAGAGAAAATCATGCTCTTCGACTTTGGAAGTGTGGAGTTTTGTTCAAAAGCGCATGGTTGGGGAGGTATTGGCTAAAAGAGGTCAGGGGCTTAACTGTAAAACTGAAAATGTAAAAAAAAAATATTTTTAAAAAGGGGAGGGGGTCCACTGTAAAGACCCGGGCTTTGCCCGACCCGATCGATCGTAAAATCGACCAAGACCGTTCAAATCCCGAATACTTTAACTTTGGGAATACAACAATCATCAGAACGAAACAGCAGACTTTTATAAACAGTACAAAATGTTTACATCAGAGTACAGAATATCAGAGTACATCGAATAAAAATAATTGCAGCGGAAGATAAATTTTACATTAATTTATAATACATTGCAGCTGAACAAAACTAATACAGCGGAAGTCTTTTCTATATTCTGGACACAGCTTTATGCTTCAATCCAGTATCCTGCTCAAGAGATAAACCTGTAGACAAACTACTCGACTGCCCATGTGGAAAAGAGGGCACCCGAGTTTGCAAAGGTGGAAACAAATAACGGGTCAGTCGTGGGACTGGTGTGAGAATTCTTAACTAACATAACTACTAATAATAGGGCAAATGCAAGGACCACGCCGCTAACGCGGAACGGGTTTACTCCAATGGATTGCTGTGCATAACAATAAAGTAAATCGTCAAATAACGCAATGCTTTTTAGAAAAATGAAACCACCATAAGACTCAGGTCCTATCACACAATGCAACGCACACCAGAGGATAGAGTTTTACCTTATGGTGATTAAAAGATGATAAATACGTAAAAACGATATTATTATTAGTGTGTATATGTTTTAAAACATTTCAAAGTAAATGTATCAATCCTAGGAAGCATAGGTACCATATATTATGCCTCCGTACTAGTAATACAATCAAAACCGCAAGGGTCGTATTTGGAATTTGGATTTCCATCTGAGTCAAGGCTAGGGCGGAGCTCCATACCGATTCGAGACACTCTAGCTAATGTCCCAGGATTACCCGCAGTTAACCCTTGGAAATGGCAGGGCCGGTCCTCAAATACAGCTTAGAGGATTGGCAATTCCTAAGCACACGTTTCCCGGTCCTATAGGACCTATCCGAGGCGCACCTCATTCCATCATCCACATAAGTAAAATGTCAGGCCGTGATAAAACCCAAACACCACTTCTAGCTAGAAAGAAACGTGCTGCTCTCCCTGCGTTCCCTTCGCCCGTTTTAGACTCTACCGGTTTGTGAGGCTCGCGAAGTTACGTCATAACCACAAGGCCTGCTTTTCAACAAAGCCTTGATCATCTTCATCTTAGCGTGCCACATTGTCAATCCATACCGTGCCATTGATCGTCCATCAATATATAAACGGGTGTTAAGTAAAGAATAAATTCTTCACCACCAATCATTTATATATAGACAGAAAATCAATAACATGATATTAACGGAGTACAACGTCAGACACACAATCCATTTAAAACTTATGCTCTGAGTCTGAGCGAAAGTCAAATCCGTACAAATCAACACTACGTCCGGACGGCAACCACTGTAGCCCCTTCAAGGTAGCTACTCCAATCACGGGCATCAGCCGTCGTCGTCCATTCGATGTGAAGACCGTCGGTCTTCTATGGTTGTCTTTAAATCTTCAATTTTTAAACGTCGTTTAAATTGTTTGGAATGAGATAAACTCGGACTTCCCAAACAATTCTCGTGTATATATAAGTTGGAAATCATTTCATATCGTTTGATTTTAAATTTATATATATATATATAATTATATATAATTCCTCCATCTATTTCATCTTACTATATTTTCCTAACAACCAATCTTCTAATTTATATGCAATAACTCACCACACCAAACAATGGTTTCTTTTATTAATGTTCTTCAATTTCCATACATATCCTACACACAAAAATGTATTTTGTGTATCATTCCAATTACAACCAAAAATGAATATTTTTGTACGTCCTTCATAATTTAACAAAAAATGAGTGTTTTTGTGTCATTTCAATTCCTAGCCAAAACGAAATATATTTCGGTGTTAACTTCATTTCTATACGAACGAATATATTTCTTACCTCTTTCAATGCAAAACAAAAAAAAAATGATTTTTGCTATTTTATATTGGCAATGCAAATTTCCTTCTTAGGTGACGTCATGCAAATATAATTTTTTTATATAAAATATAATATCATACCTTAATTACATAATAAGAATGTAATTCTAATTTACAGTGCAAATCCTCATTTATAGTTACATATATAAAAGTGTAAATTTTATTCGCTTACCACATTTCATATCATAGTTTCAAATAAAAGTGTAATTTTAATTAATAAAATGTCCTTCTTATCCTAAATAACCTCTTTTAAACAAAGGGACATGTTTATCTAGTTTAACACTTCTAATATAAGTGACATGCCAATCATATAATTACATAAAAAAATGTAATTCTCATTTCTTTTTATTTTGATCACATGAAATGTAATTTCCTTTAACAAAACTTGTCTGTACAAAACAATGTCAACTTAATTTTTAACAAATGAATATTTTGTCATCCTTTTTCGTTTGATCAAAATGCATATTTCTTACTCTTGACAAATGAGTATCTTGTCATCCTTCTATTTTCTATCTTTCTTTTATATTTGACAAAATGAATGTTTTGCCATTCTTTTTATCTATTTTTATAAAAATGAATCTTTCTTTTATTCTATCCATATAAAAATAATCTCTCTTTTTCCAATGACATATACAACTATGAATGTACATGTTAACAAACCTTCCATTACAATTGACATATAAACTGAATGTATATGTAAACAAATTTTACTTCATTTCTCTCATTACATATAAAAGTGAATTAATATATACACGCAAGCTTATTTCATCTCTCTCTTTACATATAAAAAGGAATTTGTCGCTATTCTTTACCTTAACAAAAATTGAAGTTGTCATACTCTTTACATTAACCAAAATAAATATATTTCAATTCATATGCAATGCTATGCAACGTTAACAAAATAAATATATATCATTCATATGCAATGCTATGCAGCGTTAACAAAATAAATATATATCATTCATATGCAATGCTATGCCATTAACAAAATAAAAGTATATCATTCATATGCAATGCTATGTCATTAACAAAATAAAAGTATATCATTCATATGCAATGTTATGCAACGTTAACAAAATAAATATATACCATTCATATGCAATGCTATGCAACGTTAACAAAATAAATATATATCATTCATATGCAATGCTATGCAATGTTAACAAAATAAATATATATCATTCATATGCAATGCTATGCAACGTTAACAAAATAAATATATATCATTCATATGCAATGCTATGCCATTAACAAAATAAAAGTATATCATTCATATGCAATGCTATGTCATTAACAAAATAAAAGTATTTTCTTTTATTACATTAAATAAAAATGAAATTTCTATTGTCATTCTTCTTCAATTGTCAAAATGAATCTTTTGATATTTTAATCTTTCTTCTACATTTACAAAAATATGATTTTTGTCGCTACTTCAATATATTGACAAAAGTGATTTCATCGCTACTTCAATTATATTGACAAAAGTGAATTCATCGCTACTTAATTATATTGACAAAAGTGATTTTTGTCGCTACTTAATTATATTGACAAAAGTGAATTCATCGCTACTTAATTATATTGACAAAAGTGATTTTTGTCGCTACTTAATTATATTGACAAAAGTGAATTCATCGCTACTTCAATTATATTGACAAAAGTGATTTCATCGCTACTTCAATTATATTGACAAAAGTGAATTCATCGCTACTTAATTATATTGACAAAAGTGATTTCATCGCTACTTCAATTATATTGACAAAAGTGATTTTTGTCGCTACTTAATTATATTGACAAAAGTGAATTCATCGCTACTTCAATTATATTGACAAAAGTGATTTCATCGCTACTTAATTATATTGACAAAAGTGAATTCATCGCTACTTAATTATATTGACAAAAGTGATTTCATCGCTACTTCAATTATATTGACAAAAGTGATTTCATCGCTACTTAATTATATTGACAAAAGTGAATTCATCGCTACTTCAATTATATTGACAAAAGTGAATTCATCGCTACTTAATTATATTGACAAAAGTGAATTCATCGCTACTTCAATTATATTGACAAAAGTGAATTCATCGCTACTTCAATTATATTGACAAAAGTGAATTCATCGCTACTTAATTATATTGACAAAAGTGATTTTTGTCGCTACTTCAATATATTGACAAAAGTGATTTCATCGCTACTTCAATTATATAATGTAACATCTCCGTTATATATATACACAATATAAATATATGATTTTTATGGTTTGCACAAATTTTTCTTTTACAAACATGAATATTATACATTTTATATATTAACTAAAATGTTTGTCTTCGTCGTGCACACAAAATCATGTCAACATAAATACGCACAATCATCACAAGCAATCAACATGGAAATAATCGTACATGCAGCAACAACATGAATTTCATACGATATGAATATAGTTTTTGCAGTGAATTAAATAAATAAATAATTTTATTTTAAAAATAGAATCCTCACATTGATTTTTGCTGAAAATTTGACTGTCTCGAATTCAGCTCTGGTCTGCGCCATCACGAAGAGCTCGGAAAGACGAGTCCAACGCAATTTACGGTTCGTCAATCGGGCCTCGTACGAGAGAGTTATGATTTATTAAAGTTGGACATAATTAAATAGTTAATTAATATTCGTGAAAATACCTAAAAATTTCACTGTCTCAGAATTGGACAAAATTAGTGTCCACGCGTCCATCTCGTCGCCACGATCCCAACGCACCTGAAATCGTCGATTTTCGACTTCGTATGAGTGAGTTATGCAATTTTAAAGTTCTGGAAATTAATTAAATAATTTAAAAATAAAATAGAAAATACCCTCAGCCCGTTGACCGCGAAACACTATTCACCGCAGAACTTTGACCGCCATTTGTCGCTGCTTCAGGCCACCTGACGCCACGGGACCACCTCCAACGTCTTCGTCTTGGCGAGACGCACCACCACCAGAAAGAGCCGCCCCTAAAGCTTCTCCGATCATCGGGAAATCGCCTGCGAACGATTTCGCCTCGCGGGTCCCACAGGCCGCCTCACTCCAAACTGCCTGAAATTTGGCGAGCACCTCCACCTCACGTAGACGAAGAACTTCCGTGTTCGTGACTTCGTCTAATTCTTCCTCGATTCACGGGAATTTCTTGATTTACGTTTTGAGCTTCTGAATTTCGAAGACAGCGAGCTTTAAGACGAGATTCCGGCGAATCCGAGCGCTGTTTGAGAAAACCGACGACACCATTAGCTTCGTATCGTCGAGACCTTCGAGTGGACATATAATTTGCTATGGTTTGAAGAGATTTTATTTTCGACAAATTTTAGAGGAAGAGAGAGCCGCCATGGAAATTGAGAAATATGATGGAAAAGAGAAGTGGCTGCTGTGTATTTCGAATTTCAGCCCTAAATTCTGAGGAAAAAGATAATATATACTATGGGTTTAATTTTGGTTTGGCCCCAAATATCATTACGTGTCCAATTACTAAATTTTCAACTATTTTCTTCAATTCAAAAATTTTTATAAATACATGCTGATTTCAAAATTAATAAAATTTTAAACATAATTATTTCAGGTCATTACGAATCCAACGAACCTGATTTCGTAATTTTCCGAGTCCGTATGAATTTATTATGAATTTCCGAAGTCTGAAAATATGCTATTTTTCACTGTAAAAATTATACCGGCCACAAAATAATTCCAAAAATTATAAATTTTAGAAATTAACCTTATTTTAATATTCCGAATCCATAGAAACTGGTCTCGTCGAATTCGGAGTTCGTTTGCAAAAATTCCATTTTTCAGGCGTATATTTTTAATATTTAAAAATACCAAAAATAGTGGAATTTTTCCGAAATTCAAAAATATAAGTTCTTATAGTCATTTTTATATGTAAACAACATTCTGAAACCAATGGAGATGGTTTCGGGTCCTAATTCCTTATTCTGCAAAAATTTTATGTTTCGGGCCTTATATATAATATATACGAATTCTATAGCGTTTTTCTGAAAATTTAATTTTCTCATAACTTACAATTTATAAACTGCAATCTTAATTTCTGAAACTCTTTGGAAAGATATTTTCAATACGGTCCTAGCGTTTCTTGTTTCGTCCAATTCCGATTTATATTTTATTTAATTTTTCAAAGTTGGAATTTCAAATCTGAAATTACCGCGCCGTTTTCAGGCTCGGAATGGATTTAATATAAATTTCAAGTTCGCGCTCGAAATAAAATAAGTTTTTCATCGTTATTATTTAAAACAAATAATTTTAAATATATTCATTCATTAAAATTTCTTAAAATAAAATTTTAAGATTAACCCCAAAAATCAGGGCTGTTACAGTCGCCCCCACTTAAAATCTTTTCGTCCTCGAAAAGGAACTAAGGTAAAAGTTGTTTAATTAACTAACTAAATTTTAATTTCTCTTATTAGTTTCATTTGTTGACTAACTTATCAAATATACATACTCTTTTATATATATTTAAAAATCTTATTTTCAAAAATAGATTATTTAATCAAAAATACGCTAATCATAAGCTTATCACTCTGAACTCATTCTAGGGCATTACTAACCCCATCTCTAATGAGTTTTCTCATTCTAGGATACTGCTGATCCTATCTCTAATGAGTATTCTTATTGGACATTACTAATCCAATTCTCTGATGAGTCTTTTGTTCAGTTCTAACGAGTTGTACCCTAAAGATTTGAGCTAACCAAAGCTCTGATACCAACTGTAAAGACCCGGGCTTTGCCCGACCCGATCGATCGTAAAATCGACCAAGACCGTTCAAATCCCGAATACTTTAACTTTGGGAATACAACAATCATCAGAACGAAACAGCAGACTTTTATAAACAGTACAAAATGTTTACATCAGAGTACAGAATATCAGAGTACATCGAATAAAAATAATTGCAGCGGAAGATAAATTTTACATTAATTTATAATACATTGCAGCTGAACAAAACTAATACAGCGGAAGTCTTTTCTATATTCTGGACACAGCTTTATGCTTCAATCCAGTATCCTGCTCAAGAGATAAACCTGTAGACAAACTACTCGACTGCCCGTGTGGAAAAGAGGGCACCCGAGTTTGCAAAGGTGGAAACAAACAACGGGTCAGTCATGGGACTGGTGTGAGAATTCTTAACTAACATAACTACTAATAATATGGCAAATGCAAGGACCACGCCGCTAACGCGGAACGGGTTTACTCCAATGGATTGCTGTGCATAACAGTAAAGTAAATCGTCAAATAACGCAATGCTTTTTAGAAAAATGAAACCACCATAAGACTCAGGTCCTATCACACAATGCAACGCACACCAGAGGATAGAGTTTTACCTTATGGTGATTAAAAGATGATAAATACGTAAAAACGATATTATTATTAGTGTGTATATGTTTTAAAACATTTCAAAGTAAATGTATCAATCCTAGGAAGCATAGGTACCATATATTATGCCTCCGTACTAGTAATACAATCAAAACCGCAAGGGTCGTATTTGGAATTTGGATTTCCATCTGAGTCAAGGCTAGAGCGGAGCTCCTTACCGATTCGAGACACTCTAGCTAATGTCCCAGGATTACCCGCAGTTAACCCTTGGAAATGGCAGGGCCGATCCTCAAATACAGCTTAGAGGATTGGCAATTCCTAAGCACACGTTTCCCGGTCCTATAGGACCTATCCAAGGCGCGCCTCATTCCATCATCCACATAAGTAAAATGTCAGGCCATGATAAAACCCAAACACCACTTCTAGCTAGAAAGAAACGTGCTGCTCTCCCTGCGTTCCCTTCGCCCGTTTTAGACTCTACCGGTTTGTGAGGCTCGTGAAGTTACGTCATAACCACAAGGCCTGCTTTTCAACAAAGCCTTGATCATCTTCATCTTAGCGTGCCACATTGTCAATCCATACCGTGCCATTGATCGTCCATCAATATATAAACGGGTGTTAAGTAAAGAATAAATTCTTCACCACCAATCATTTATATATAGACAGAAAATCAATAACATGATATTAACGGAGTACAACGTCAGACACACAATCCATTTAAAACTTATCCTCTGAGTCTGAGCGAAAGTCAAATCCGTACAAATCAACACTACGTCCGGACGGCAACCACTGTAGCCCCTTCAAGGTAGCTACTCCAATCACGGGCATCAGCCGTCGTCGTCCATTCGATGTGAAGACCGTCGGTCTTCTATGGTTGTCTTTAAATCTTCAATTTTTAAACGTCGTTTAAATTGTTTGGAATGAGATAAACTCGGACTTCCCAAACAATTCTCGTGTATATATAAGTTGGAAATCATTTCATATCGTTTGATTTTAAATTTATATATATATATAATTAGATATAATTCCCCTATCTATTTCATCTTACTATATTTTCCTAACAACCAATCTTCTTATTTATATGCAATAACTCACCACACCAAACAATGGTTTCTTTTATTAATGTTCTTCAATTTCCATACATATCCTACACACAAAAATGTATTTTGTTTATCATTCCAATTACAACCAAAAATGAATATTTTTGTACGTCCTTCATAATTTAACAAAAAATGAGTGTTTTTGTGTCATTTCAATTCCTAGCCAAAACGAAATATATTTCGGTGTTAACTTCATTTCTATACGAACGAATATATTTCTTACCTCTTTCAATGCAAAACAAAAAAAAAAATGATTTTTGCTATTTTATATTGGCAATGCAAATTTCCTTCTTAGGTGACGTCATGCAAATATAATTTTTTTATATAAAATATAATATCATACCTTAATTACATAATAAGAATGTAATTCTAATTTACAGTGCAAATCCTCATTTATAGTTACATATATAAAAGTGTAAATTTTATTCGCTTACCACATTTCATATCATAGTTTCAAATAAAAGTGTAATTTTAATTAATAAAATGTCCTTCTTATCCTAAATAACCTCTTTTAAACAAAGGGACATGTTTATCTAGTTTAACACTTCTAATATAAGTGACATTCCAATCATATAATTACATAAAAAAAAATGTAATTCTCATTTCTTTTTATTTTGATCACATGAAATGTAATTTCCTTTAACAAAACTTGTCAGTACAAAACAATGTCAACTTAATTTTTAACAAATGAATATTTTGTCATCCTTTTTCGTTTGATCAAAATGCATATTTCTTACTCTTGACAAATGAGTATCTTGTCATCCTTATATTTTCTATCTTTCTTTTATATTTGACAAAATGAATGTTTTGCCATTCTTTTTATCTATTTTTATAAAAATGAATCTTTCTTTTATTCTATCCATATAAAAATAATCTCTCTTTTTCCAATGACATATACAACTATGAATGTACATGTTAACAAACCTTCCATTACAATTGACATATAAACTGAATGTATATGTAAACAAATTTTACTTCATTTCTCTCATTACATATAAAAGTGAATTAATATATACACGCAAGCTTATTTCATCTCTCTCTTTACATATAAAAAGGAATTTGTCGCTATTCTTTACCTTAACAAAAATTGAAGTTGTCATACTCTTTACATTAACCAAAATAAATATATTTCATTTCATATGCAATGCTATGCAACGTTAACAAAATAAATATATATCATTCATATGCAATGCTATGCAGCGTTAACAAAATAAATATATATCATTCATATGCAATGCTATGCCATTAACAAAATAAAAGTATATCATTCATATGCAATGCTATGTCATTAACAAAATAAAAGTATATCATTCATATGCAATGCTATGCAACGTTAACAAAATAAATATATACCATTCATATGCAATGTTATGCAACGTTAACAAAATAAATATATATCATTCATATGCAATGCTATGCAATGTTAACAAAATAAATATATATCATTCATATGCAATGCTATGCAACGTTAACAAAATAAATATATATCATTCATATGCAATGCTATGCCATTAACAAAATAAAAGTATATCATTCATATGCAATGCTATGTCATTAACAAAATAAAAGTATTTTCTTTTATTACATTAAATAAAAATGAAATTTCTATTGTCATTCTTCTTCAATTGTCAAAATGAATCTTTTGATATTTTAATCTTTCTTCTACATTTACAAAAATATGATTTTTGTCGCTACTTCAATATATTGACAAAAGTGATTTCATCGCTACTTCAATTATATTGACAAAAGTGAATTCATCG
Organism: Allium sativum; assembly: GCA_030737875.1. Taxonomy (NCBI): domain Eukaryota; kingdom Viridiplantae; phylum Streptophyta; class Magnoliopsida; order Asparagales; family Amaryllidaceae; genus Allium; species Allium sativum. The sequence goes on along the minus strand of CM060922.1, from coordinate 266,947,029 downwards.
CTACTAAATTATATTGACAAAAGTGATTTTTGTCGCTACTTAATTATATTGACAAAAGTGAATTCATCGCTACTTAACTATATTGACAAAAGTGATTTTTGTCGCTACTTAATTATATTGACAAAAGTGAATTCATCGCTACTTCAATTATATTGACAAAAGTGATTTCATCGCTACTTCAATTATATTGACAAAAGTGAATTCATCGCTACTTAATTATATTGACAAAAGTGATTTCATCGGTACTTCAATTATATTGACAAAAGTGATTTTTGTCGCTACTTAATTATATTGACAAAAGTGAATTCATCGCTACTTCAATTATATTGACAAAAGCAATTTCATCGCTACTTAATTATATTGACAAAAGTGAATTCATCGCTACTTAATTATATTGACAAAAGTGATTTCATCGCTACTTCAATTATATTGACAAAAGTGATTTCATCGCTACTTAATTATATTGACAAAAGTGAATTCATCGCTACTTCAATTATATTGACAAAAGTGAATTCATCGCTACTTAATTATATTGACAAAAGTGAATTCATCGCTACTTCAATTATATTGACAAAAGTGAATTCATCGCTACTTCAATTATATTGACAAAAGTGAATTCATCGCTACTTAATTATATTGACAAAAGTGATTTTTGTCGCTACTTCAATATATTGACAAAAGTGATTTCATCGCTACTTCAATTATATAATGTAACATCTCCGTTATATATATACACAATATAAATATATGATTTTCATGGTTTGCACAAATTTTTCTTTTACAAACATGAATATTATACATTTTATATATTAACTAAAATGTTTGTCTTCGTCGTGCACACAAAATCATGTCAACATAAATACGCACAATCATCACAAGCAATCAACATGGAAATAATCATACATGCAGCAACAACATGAATTTCATATGATATGAATATAGATTTTGCAGTGAATTAAATAAATAAATAAATTTATTTTAAAAATAGAATTCTCACATTGATTTTTGCTAAAAATTTGACTGTCTCGGATTCAGCTCTGGTCTGCGCCATCGCGAAGAGCTCGGAAAGACGAGTCCAACGCAATTTACGGTTCGTCAATCGGGCCTCGTACGAGAGAGTTATGATTTATTAAAGTTGGACATAATTAAATAGTTAATTAATATTCGTGAAAATACCTAAAAATTTCACTGTCTCAGAATTGGACAAAATTAGTGTCCACGCGTCCATCTCGTCGCCACGATCCCAACGCACCTGAAATCGTCGATTTTCGATTTCGTATGAGTGAGTTATGCAATTTTAAAGTTCTGGAAATTAATTAAATAATTTAAAAATAAAATAGAAAATACCCTCAGCCTGTTGACCGCGACACACTATTCACCGCAGAACTTTGACCGCCATTTGCCGCTGCTTCAGGCCACCTGACGCCACGGGACCACCGCCAACGTCTTCGTCTTGGCGAGACGCACCACCACCAGAAAGAGCCGCCCCTAAAGCTTCTCCGATCATCAGGAAATCGCCTGCGAACGATTTCGCCTCGCGGGTCCCACAGGCCGCCTCACACCTCCAAACTGCCTGAAATTTGGTGAGCACCTCCACCTCACGTAGACGAAGAACTTCCGTGTTCGTGACTTCGTCTAATTCTTCCTCGATTCACGGGAATTTCTTGATTTACTTTGAGCTTCTGAATTTCGAAAACAGCGAGCTTTAAGACGAGATTCCGGCGAATCCGAGCGCTGTTTGACAAAACCGACGACACCATTAGCTTCGTATCGTCGAGACCTTCGAGTGGACATATAATTTGCTATGGTTTGAAGAGATTTTATTTTCGACAAATTTTAGAGGAAGAGAGAGCCGCCATGGAAATTGAGAAAAATGACGGAAAAGAGAAGTGGCTGCTGTGTATTTCGAATTTCAGCCCTAAATTCTGAGGGAAAAGATAATATATACGATGGGTTTAATTTTGGTTTGGGCCCAAATATCATTACGTGTCCAATTACTAAATTTTCAACTGTTTTCTTCAATTAAAAAATTCTTATAAATACATGCTGATTTCAAAATTAATAAAATTTTAAACATAATTATTTCAGGTCATTACGAATCCAACGAACCTGATTTCGTAATTTTCCGAGTCCGTATGAATTTATTATGAATTTCCGAAGTCTGAAAATATGCTATTTTTCACTGTAAAAATTATACCGGCCACAAAATAATTCCAAAAATTATAAATTTTAGAATCTAACCTTATTTTAATATTCCGAATCCATAGAAACTGGTCTCGTCGAATTCGGAGTTCGTTTGCAAAAATTCCATTTTTCAGGCGTATATTTTTAATATTTAAAAATACCAAAAATAGTGGAATTTTTCCGAAACTCAAAAATATAAGTTCTTATAGTCATTTTTATATGTAAACAACATTCTGAAACCAATGGAGATGGTTTCGGGTCCTAATTCCTTATTCTGCAAAAATTTTACGTTTCGGGCCTTATATATAATATATACGAATTCTATAGCGTTTTTCTGAAAATTTAATTTTCTCATAACTTACAATTTATAAACTGCAATCTTAATTTCTGAAACTCTTTGGAAAGATATTTTCAATACGGTCCTAGCGTTTCTTGTTTCGTCCAATTCCGATTTATATTTTATTTAATTTTTCAAAGTTGGAATTTCAAATCTGAAATTACCGCGCCGTTTTCAGGCTCGGAATGGATTTAATATAAATTTCAAGTTCGCGCTCGAAATAAAATAAGTTTTTCATCGTTATTATTTAAAACAAATAATTTTAAATATATTCATTCATTAAAATTTCTTAAAATAAAATTTTAAGATTAACCCCAAAAATCAGGGCTGTTACATCCACGGCGGTCGTTAGTGGCCGAGGAGGTGCGCAGGTGGTTGCTGGAGGCTGGCGCAGGCGGTGGTAGGGGTACCGTGGCTGATGGCGGCTGATTTGGGTTAGGGTTTCAGGTTTGGGAGCTTTGGGATTCATGTAGGTGGCGGTGTAGAGGAGAGAGGGGAGGAGGGGCGGTGGAGGTTGGCGCGGCGAAGGGCAGTGGCCAGGCGACGACTGCGTGGGGCTAGGGCTGAGCGATGGGGTGCTTTTGTTTTTTTTATTTTTAACTGTGAATGACGGGTGAGAGAAAGGTAGACTGTTGGCCCGTTATTAATATATATGTATATTTATTTATTTATTTTTAATTTTAAATCTGAAAAGTTACTTTTTAATTCGAACTCCAAATTGAGCCCAACGACTGTTGTCCCTAGCTAAATACCCCGATTCCGAACATAATGAGATATGTTTCGTAAGCCAATTCTACTATTTCGACCAGTTTTCGTCAAAATTAAAATATAAATTAATATAACATTAAAAATTAATTTCAACGTACATTTTAATTTACCAGGGCCACATACTGACTCTAAAAATTACAGAAAAATAATTCTAGCTACGTTTTGACGATACGGCTCTAACAAAACTAATTTCGTTGAATTTGGAGACCGTTTGAAAATGACATTTTTCTGGTCGATCCAATTCAACTAAAATTAACAAGATACGTTTTCTTTTGCCATGCTCACAGAATAATTCCAAAAATTATGAATTTTGAAACATAACTATAATTTGACATTCCGGATCCAACAAAAGTGGTTTCGTTGAAAACGAAGGTCGATTGCAAAATGGTTATTTTTAAGGGCTTTATATTAAATTAAAAAATATATAAATTCCACAACGACTATTTCAAATTTTAAACTGGACATAACTTATAACTTATAAAGTGAAATCTCAGTTTCTTACATTCGTTAGAAAGATATAGCTAAATAGATTCAAATATTTCTTGTTTCATCCAATTCTGACTTATATTGAATTTTATATATTAAATTTAAATTAGAAATTGGATTTTCAGGCTCATTTTATAATTAAAATAAATTTATACATTCTAACTTCGATTTAAAATAAATTTTTAGTCGTTATTCTTTAAATTAAATTATTTTAAATATTCAAAATCCATCAAAATAGCTAAAATAAAAAATTTAAATTGGTTCTGAAATTCCCAGTTGTTACAATCTCCCCCACTTAAAATCTTTTCGTCCTCGAAAAGGAACGGAGCTAAAAGTTGTTTAAGCAACCAACTCAACTTTCATTTTGGCTTTCATTCTTCAACTTTTCAGTTTCTAAGAATTTTCAAATTTTCCAAAAATTTGGCTAACACCCATAATTTTCACAAAAATTCACCATGACCTCCTTTGTACAAGTTGATCGGTAAAACCACAACTTTTCTCACAGAGCCCTCATCAATCCAAAAGAAAAAGCCAAGAGGCTAGCCAATTGACTCATAAAATAATCAAACCGAAGAAATACAGTAAACATGTACCTATTTGTTGGGCATACAATTTTATTCCTCTTCTTAACTTCCATGCTATGACCTGTTCATTATATACACATGTACATATATGCAATTCCAATCAATTTTCAATTCAGTTCAATATTTGACTTGATTTGGCTAAATTTACCTTCCATTCACACATTGGTTTGATCATTCCAATATTTTAATTAGTCAAACTAATAATCACAAAACACAACCAGCAATCAATTAGTTGATTAAATTTTCAAACATATATCTTTCTATATATACTTTAAAAATCATATTTTTAGTGCCAAATAACAACAATAACCCTATCTAATTTTATTCACACACCAGTCAATTGGAAATATATAGATATCACACTTTCGAAACTCGAACATAAATACTGATGATGTCCGGACATCACTAGAATTATCCCCGGGCGTTTAGAGTGTGATTCTATATCCATCCAGTATATTTGAGACTTCGTATACACATGGATCAGACATATATTAAATCTCTATACACCCGATATTCCAAAAAAAAATATACTTAAATACGTATAATAAGGTTTAAATTTTCAAAATAGAATTTGTTTTCATTTTTATTTTACTACTGATCCCATCTCTAACGAGTCATTCTCATTGGATATTACTAATACATTCTCTGGTGAATTCTTTCATTCGGTTCTAACGTGTCTTGTTCTCGAGCTTTGTAAAACCAAAGCTATAATACCACGATGAAACGACCCAAACTCGCCCTTACAGGAAAGCCCGAATTGATTTGAGAACACAAAAAATCAGAACACAAACAATAGAACATTTCACTTTTTATTACAACAATTACATTAGAGTACAAGAATATAACAGAGTATGAATAAATAATATACATCAGAAAAATAAAATAATATCAGAGGTCAAAATACATTACATAGCAGTGGAAAAATAATAATACATAACACAACTGAAAGAGATACAAAGATACAAATCTTTCTAAATATAGCTCCAGCTGTAATCCAGGATCCTGTAAAAAGAAATCTGCAAAAACAAACTACTAGCTGCCCGTGTGGAAAATAAGGGCACGTAGAGTTTAGCTAGAAAGAAACGTCGTGCACTCCTTGCAGTCACGATCTCGTCTTTGACTCATACCGAGGTGTGAGGTTCGTAAATTAATGCTATACACAAAGCTATGTTATTTAAAGCCGTGCTTTGATCATCAACCACAAGACTTTGCTTTTCAACAAAAGTCTTGATCATTTTCATCTCAGCATGCCACACTGACAATTCACACCATGCAACTGACGTCTATCAATATATAACCTCTAAGCTCGTATGTCTCAGAGAAGGGTGTTAAATAAGAGAATAAATTTTCCGCCACCAAACAAATATATATTTAATAGAAATCAATTAACATAGAATAAAATCCAATGTCAGACACACATCCATTTACAGGCCCTTCTGGGTATGAACGAAACCGGAGGTACCTAATTCCTCCTCCTATATGTCCAATACAGGAGAGAGGTCCTCGCATATCCGGTCGATCTCCAAGTACGTCTGGACGATCACCGCTTATTACCTTTTATTGGGTATACAGTCCAATCAATACATCAGTAATCATCCAAACGATGTAAAGAACTTCGGTCTTCAACCACCGTCTTCATCGTCGATTTATAGTCGAATCAGTTATTTAAAATGGGTATGCACCTAGAATAACCCGCGTATCTCATAAACAAGTGCTACATAAACAAAACATATGCCTTATTCCAATCTAGAATATTCTTTTATTCAAATATTCACATCTTTAGGGAAAGGTTCCCATTAATTTTATCAAAGATAATTTCTTTTAAAATTATTCCTAATTCTTCCTTTGGATATCAATTTCCAAGAGATTCATTTATCTTTTCACAATTCTAAACCAAATTAAGGTTTATAAACTAGTCGGGATTATCGAATCATACCGAAGTAATCATTTCTTTTATTATCCCAACCCCAACCTATTGATCCCATGGAGTAAAACTGGTAGTACTCCATATCTAACACCACTGTGTTATCGGTAAAAATTAATTACCATTTCACTTTCAAATCTAATTAAAGATTTAACTATCGCTTGGAGCAAAACTGGTGGTACTTCATTCTCGATCATTTCCCAAATTTGATATTTTAAATTATCACATTCACATTTCAATATAATTAAAGATTCATTAAAACCCCACTTAGTTTTAATCTCATAGATCATTACTCAATGATTATTTAACTTTAGGGAAATCAAACATGTCACATTGGCAATCTACACCGTACCCTTGATTTCTGCCGATATATAACCTCTAAGCTCGTACGTCTCAGAGAAGGGTGTTAAGCAAGAGAATAAATTCTCCTCCACCAAACAGATATATATTTAGCGGAGATCAACAATACAGTTCGAAATACAATGTTAGACATGTAATCCTGTCTTTAACTAGGTTAAAGAATCAATGTCATTTAAAACACAGTTCGCGATAAACCCAAAATCACATTCCATTAACCATGGAATCTTCACGGAAAACAGATCAATATATAATCGATACCACGTATCCAACCAATAACATAAATGGAATAACGACGAAGCCTTTTAAATTCCATATATATTAACAGTCTTCCTCTATAGAAGCTCACTTAGATTATTGGCAAATCGAATTCCATTCAATTCCAATTTAATATATTAAATTGGAAAACTTTACTTTCAAAATTTTCCATTAAATCTAATAAAAAGATTTATATATTCCAAAATCACATTTCACTGTTAGTCAGGTTAAAGAACGAATGTCGTTAAAAACACAGTTCACAATAAACCTAATTCACATTCCATTTTATTCCAATTACTAAATATAATTGGAAACTCTAATAATCTTAATTAAAAGATTTATTCTTTTCACCACGGGGTTTAAGAACAGTATTATTTAAGACACCATTCACGACAAACCAAAAATCCAATTTGATATTAAATATAAGGCTCTAAACAAAAATTATATCAGCGTACATTCAATATCAACTTCTGGAACCAACACATATTGTATGGGGAATAACGGTATATATCTATCTTCCAAATTCCTCCACAATATCCATATAGTCACGGAATCCAATATCGAAATCTCCCGAAGATGATTTCTATTCAAATCCATTCTGGTTTATGTATTGGAAATTTCTGGTTTTATTAAAACCCTTTATATATCCAATTTATTTATTTAAAAATTATTGGATTATTTTTCTAGTTAATGACTAATTCAATTTGAGATAAATGTATTTTTATCTTTACAAACGTGGAAATTTTTATCCCAATTCTTTCCAAATCATTTATTATGATTTTATGCAAATTATTAATATTTTTAATAATTTTATCAAGGCCCGTACAGTTGGTTTCCGATAACGGCCACCGAACTGCATCCATAACGACCTTTTCCAAATTTGATTTGGACATAATTCCAAATCCAACTATTGGATTTCAAATCTCTTATATTCGTTGGAAAGCTCCTTTCGATACGAACACAACAGTTCTGGCTTTAGAAGAATCCGACGGTCGGATCTCCCGTAATGTCAATTCGAATTTAATGGTCGAAATTCGCGAATGGTCGTTGCGCATTGCGTTCTATTTAAGCCATTAACATGTGTGTATATATATATAATAGATATAATGTATATTTCGTTCAAAACGTATTTTATAAATTTGTTTTAAAAACGATTCCCACTTTCACTTCAATTTTAAATCAAAATTGAATACTCCTTTTAATTATAATATTTAAATGATAATATTTTCAAAATATCAGATTTTGAAATCATTTCCTTATCGATATTTATTATAAAAATGAATAAAATCGATATAAATATTGTTTGCATTGAAATGGCACAAATCTAATCAACCCGGCTTCACATACTTCAATATTTTCGTGTCCATCCAAAATCGGACATCAAATTCACATTTTAATCCTTTACTGAATATTATTTTAAAATATTCGTTATTTTAAAATATTCGTTATTACTGAATTGGAATCAAACCCAATCAATTACAATATAATTTATTTATATGGATTTCATACAACACATGTATACAATAACAATGATACACAATCAACCATCATCCAGAGTGCATTACCCAACTGCTTAAGCATTAAATATAAATAATTAATGCTTACTACAGTCTAAATATCATCCTAATACCCGTGTGGGGTTTCAACCAACAAATACTGAATATTATTTGTGCAGTTGGGCGATGTGTAAAATTTATCGTCCCAATCAATATCAGTTAAATGGGTGTACGTAAACAAATCGTCCTATTTGTAAATGAATATTTATTTTCATTTCAGGAGAATTTTATACCGTTCATATATACGTTAAAAAATATATTTTTAACTATAAAATATTTATTTCAATACTTGGCTATTTTATATAGTTCGTACGTTCAATAAAATTGATATTTTTATTGTTCAAACATTTTATTCAACACATGAATATTTTATATAGTTCTCATACACATTAATAATTATATTTTTAATGAACAAATATTTATTTCAGAAAATTTCGGCATTATAACGGCGTGATATTAGAACCGGAGTAATGTCCAGTACTACCCCTCTCCTGATACTGGCTTGCGCCATACACAATAATCACAACCAATTCAAACAATTCCATAATCGATTCACAATCAATTTTACAACCACAATCCAAATTTCCACAATACAACCCAAATATACAACTATGGTTTGTACAGTAAATAGTGTCGGGGGCTACTAAGCCCCGTCTGCAATCTAGTATATATTTAACTGTAAAATAAATTGAGTGAGAAGGAGTTCTCACATTGGGATCCACTCCGATGTTGTTTTCTAACGCTCTGATTTGTTGTTCTGGTTCCAAAATTTGCAAACGAGCTCTAATCTTCACGCAGTCTGTTTTGCTAGCTTAAACACACCATTCTGGACAACGTTTGCCTAACGGTCTTTCTTCCGAAAATGCTCCATTTCGCCAGAATTTACGAAAAGACAATATTTGGACTGCTGACTTTGGACGTGTTTTCTGGGCGGCTCCGCATTCCAAAATATGGTTTTCATGTACCCAAATCGAAGAGAAAATCGTGCTCTTTAACTTTGGCGGTGTGGAGTTTTGTCCAGAAGCGCACGGTTGGGGAATTATTGGCTAAAAGAGGTCAAAGGCTTAACTGTAAAACTGAAAATGTAAAAATTTGATTTTTAAAAAGAGGAGGGGGTCCATGGCGGTCGTTGGTGGCCGAGGAGGTGCGCTGTTGCTGGTGGTGGTGGAGGCTAGCACAGGCGGTGGTAGGGGTGCAGTGGCTGGCGGTGGCTGATTTGGGTTAGGGTTTCTGAGAGAACCCGTAACTTCCCCGTGAAGGAAAGAGCGGATACTTCGAGAACAACACACAAAAGAACGCAGACGGAAGAACATTTCATTGCTATTACAACAATTCCATCAGATACAAGAATATACAGAGTATGAATAAATATTATACAACAAAGAATATCAGAGATTTAAATACAGTATTGCAGCGGAAAAATAATACAAAACACAACTGAAAGTAATACACGGATACAGAGCTTTCCGAGCATCGTTCCAGCTGTAAATCAGGATCCTGTGAATATAAATCTGCAAAACCAAAACTACTAGCTGCCCGTGTCGAAAATGAGGGCACCCAGAGTTTAGGTTAAAACAATAAACTCCAGGTCAGTCATGTGACTGGTGTGAGAACTTAAACAGTTATTTAAAACTTTACTTTAAAGATAGTAATTCAAGGGACCACGCCGTGTAACACGGAACGGGTTTCCTCCCAAGAATACCAGTGCATAGAATAAACAGCGCAATGCGTTTTCGAAAAATGAAGCTATTATAAGACCCAGGTCCCATCACACAACGCAACGCAAGCCGGAGGATAGGGTTTTCCCTTATAATAGCCAAACATGCTTGGTACGTTTAAAACAAATCATTTGATACTATAATATGTGTATAGTGTCAAAACAATTTCAATCATAAATATAAATCATAGACGGCATAAGTGCCCCATACCACTATGTCGCCATACTAGGCTCTACAAATAAAGCCGAAATACACGTATTGGAAATTGGATTTCCGTCATGATTCAAGGCAAGGGGCAAGCTCCTGTCCGCTTCGAGACACTCTACCGAATGCTAAGGACTACGCACACTGGGTAACCCTTGGATCGGCTGGGCCAGTCCTCTCTTACGTTTGAGGATTGGCAATTCCTGAACACACGTTTTCCGGTCCTTACAGACCTAATATCGAGGCGCCTCATTCCAACAACCACAAAGGTGAAAAGTATATAAATGTCAGGGCTGGTAAGTCACTGACACCACCAAAGCTAGAAAGAAACGTCGTGTTCTCCCAACGGTCTGTATCCCGTTTTTAACTCATACCGAGGTGTGAGGCTCGCGAATTCACGTTATACACAAAGCTACGCCACAAAGGCCGTGCTTTGATCATCAACCACAAGATTTTGCTTTTCAACAGAAGCCTTGATACATGCAACTCAGCGTGCCACACAGGCAATTCATGTCATGCGATTGATATCTATCCATATATAACCTCTAAGCTCGTACGTCTCAGAGAAGGGCGTTAAGCAAGAGATTAAATTCTCCGCCGCCAAATAGATATATATTTAACAGAAATCAATCAACACAGAATAAAATCCAATGTCAGACACACAATCCATTTACAATTTCGTTCTGGCCTGAACGAAACCGGAGGCACTTTCCTCGCATATCCATCGATCTCCAAGTACGTCTGGACGACCACCAACTGATTCCCTCATCTTGGGTGCACAGCCCAATCAAGATCATCAGTAATCACCCAAACGATGTGAAGACTTCCGGTCTTCGACCACCGTCATCATCTTCAACTTATCATCGAATCGGTTATTCAGAATGGGTGTAAACCCAGCCTTTCCGAACAACCCGCGTATATTAAAACAAATGTTACACAAACACAACATATGCCTCATTCCAATCCATTAGTCATTAACCGTAAATCAGCAAGAGAAAATTTTCCCAAATATTAACCCCGAAGGCCGAAACCAACATCAGATCACTACCCAGGAAACCATTCTTCTTAACTAACCTACAACTAGTTTCTAAATTTCAATTCTTAGGGAAAGGTTCCCATTAATTTTATCCAAGATAAATTCTTTAAAATTTATCCTTTAATCTTCCTTTGGATATCATTTCAAATCATGTTAGGGTTTTCCAAACTAGTCGGGATTAGCGAACCACACCGAAGTAATTATTTATTTTATTTCCCAATCCCAACCTATTCATCCCATGAAGCAAAACTGGTAATACTCCATATCTAACACCATGGTGTTATCGATAAATTTAATTACCATTTCACGTTCAAATCTAATTAAAGATCTAACTATCGCTTTGGAGCAAAACTGGAGAGACTCCATTCTCGCTTACTTTCTAAATTTGATAATTTAAATTATCAATTCACATTTCAATCTAATTGCAGATTCATTAAAACTCCTTTTTCTGGGTTAAAGAAGTAATGTCATTTAAAACACAGTTCACGATAAACCCAAATCACATTCTATTCATTATCGGGTTGAAGAACAAGTGTTATTTAAAACACCGTTCACAATAAACCCACAAATCAATTCTAATTCAATTCCAATTTATTTATTTTAAAAATAAATGGGTTTTAATCTTAGTTCAAAACTAGTTCATTTCGATAAAAATCTATTTTTATCCTTTCAACTATGGAGTTTTTCATCCCAATTTTTCCCAAATCATTTCTTATGATTTTACACAAATTATTACTATTTTTAATAATTTTATCAAGGCCCGTACAGTCGATTTCCAACAACGGCCATCGAACTGCACTTACAACTACCCTTTCTAAAATTGATTTGGACATATCTCCAAATCCAACTGTTAGATTTCAAATTTCTAACATTCGTTAGAAAGCTCTTTTTGATACGAACCCAACGGTTCCGGTTTTAGGAGAATCCGACGGTCGGATCTCCCGTAATGTCCGTTCGAAATAAATGGTCGAAATTCACGAACTGCCGCGGCGCGGCGCGTTATATTCAGACCAATATATTATATATATAATATATATTTCATCGATTCCTATTTGAACCGAATTTTATAAATAGTTCTAAATTCGTTTCAAAAACAATTTCAACTTCCATTTCAAATTCAAATCAAAATTGAATTTTTCCTTATAAATTCGTTTTAAAATTCATTTCAATTCAATTCTAATTCATTTTATATTCAATTGAATTCAAATTTGTTTTCTATTCAATTCAATTCAAATTCGTTTTCTATTCAATTCAAATTCGATTCGTTTTCTATTCAATTCAAATTCGATTCGTTTTCTATTCAATTCAAATTCGATTCGTTTTCTATTCAATTCAAATTCGATTTGTTTTCTATTCAATTCAAATCAAATTCGTTTTCTATTCAATTCAAATCAAATTCGTTTTCTATTCAATTCAATTCAAATTCGTTTTCTATTCAATTCAATTCAAATTCGTTTTCTATTCAATTCAATTAAATTCGTTTTCTATTCAATTCAATTCGAATCCGTTTTCTATTCAATTCAGTTCGAATCCGTTTTCTATTCAATTCAAATCAAATTCGTTTTCTATTCAATTCAAATCAAATTCGTTTTCTATTCAATTCAGTTTGAATTCGTTTTCTATTCAATTCAGTTCGAATTCGTTTTCTATTCAATTCAGTTCGAATTCGTTTTCTATTCAATTCAGTTCGAATTCGTTTTCTATTCAATTCAATTCAAATTCGTTTTCTATTCAATTCAATTCAATTCAAATTCGTTTTCTATTCAATTCAAATCAAATTCATTTTCTATTCAATTCAATTATAAAAACGAATATAATCGATATAAATATCGTTCGCGTCAAAATAGCGCATCTCTAATCAACACGGCTTTATATATTTCGATAATTCCGTTATTCTATTCAACAAATGAATCTATAATTTTGTCAACACATGGCTAATCTCAAAGAATGAGTACTGTCCACGTGTGACTATTATTGTTATTTAATATATTTTATAAAAATTATGGTATCTATCGTTTGATTTCAAATCAGACTCCACCGTGAAGTAGTTCTAATTTTAAATATGATGAAGATGTAAATTTTATTGTTAAAATATTTTACTCAACACATGAACATCGTCAACACATGACTATTTTTATATTCAACACATGAATTTCCTTTTATAATATTCATTATTTTCCCGATTGGAATGAGGCCCTACCATATAACGTTAATTATATGGATTCCATACAACACATGTATATAATAGCAACGATAAACAATCAACCATCATCCAAAGTGCACCACACAACTGCATAAGCATCAAATATAAATAATCGATGCTTACACAGTCTGTCGACCAATCGATCGACATACAATTAAATAATTGGGATTAGTGTACGCCAAATATCATCCCAATACCCGTGTAGGGTTTCAAATCAACAAACACAGATTTTATTTGTGCAGTTGGGCGATGTGTAAAATTTATCGACCCAATCAATATCAGTCAAATCAGTGTATTAAACAAATCGGCCGATTTGTTTATAACTATTTATTTACTCACATTCACGTTAAAAATTATATTTTTAACGACAATTAATTTATTTCAACCATCTACAATTTATTATCGATTTCACATCAATGTCACAAACAATTTTCACAACACATCAATCAAACATACAAGCCATCCATGGTCTGTGGATGATGGGTGTCGGGTGCTACTAAACACCGTCTGCATCCTAGTATATATTATAATATAACTAGAAAAAGAAAATTTAAAAGGTGAAAAGTTCTCACCAAAGCTATCCAAACTCCACGACACTTTTATTGTAGGAAATCATCACTGTTCTTGCCTTTTGTCACTTCCGCTGCCCGTAGTCACTACATATATAAAAGTAATATTTTTATAACTCTACAATATAAAAGATTATATTTTTATAACTCTACAATATAAAAGATTATATCTTTATAACTCTACAATATAAAAGATTATATTTTTATAACTCTACAATATAAAAATATCGCCTCTCCTACTTAAAAAAAAAATGTCGCCTTTCTTCATTTTCTCCTAACAAAAATCCTACCTTTTATATAGTAAAAATCCGACCTTTTACTATATTCAAAATCCGTTCAGTTTAAAGATCATATAAATTTCATAATTATAAAACAATAAAATATATAAAAACTAAATTAGCTAAAATTAAAAAGAAACTCACTGTTTTAAGTGAAGAGGGAGGAGGGGGGGTTTGCCTGCGTCGCTGGAGGTGGGGGAAGTCGCGGCCTCGCTGATGGTGGCCTTGGTGGCATCGACGTCGGCTTCAGGAGGTTGGGGGCTGCTGGGTTCTCATGCTCGCAACTGGAGGAGGTCGGATTGGCGTTCAGGCGGGGGAAGAGGAAGGAGGGTAGGCGGCTGTCAGGAGGAGGGGGGTTTGCCTGCATCGGGTTCAAATCGAGTTGGGGGGCTCGAATGGTTCGATCAGGAGAGGGGGACGATGCGAAGAAGGGGGAGAGGAGCGTCGGCTTCTGGCGATCGTGGCAAGGGGGAGCGACGGGCTGGTGGTCCACCTAGAGAGCCATCGCGATTTTCTTTTTAGGGTTTTTTTTGTTTTGAAATGAACGGCAAAGAAGAAGGGGGCTAAGGAGATAAAAGGGTTTTTATATATTTAATTATTTTTAAATTTCAAAAAGGTAACTTTTATTTTCGAACTCGGATTCGAACCCACCGACTGTCGTCCCTAGCGTCTTACCCCCATTCCGAACACAATGGGATATGTATCGCAGACCAATTCAACCGTTACGATCGGTTTCCATTGAATTTAAAATATAACTCTATATATTGAATTTGAACGCACATTTCAATTTACCGGGGTCACATACTAACTAGAAAAATTCCAAAAAAATATTTTCTAGCTTCGTATTGACGATACGGTCCTAACAAAACTAGTTTCGTCGAATTCCGAGACCGTTGGAAAAATGGCCATTTTCCAATCGATTAAAATCAACTGAAACTAGTCAAACGCGTTTTCCTTTGCCACGCTCACATATTGATTCGAAAAATTATGAAATTTGGAATCTAACAATAATTTGACATCACGGATCCAACAAAAGTGGTTTCGTCGAAATCCGAGGTCGTTTGCAAAATTCCCATTTTAAGGGCCTGAATTCCATAGCGACTATTCAGAATTTTCAACTGGACATATCTTTTGATTCCCGCTATGAAATTTCAATTTTTCAGATTCGTTGGAAAGATATTTTCAAATAGATCCTATGTTTTTGGTTTCACTAAAATCCGGATTGTTTTGCACCCGGCACATTCAATTGAAGTTTGAAATCGAATTATCGAACTACCACGCCATTTTCAATTCTATTTATAATTATATATAATTATTTATATTCTAACGACGACGTATATAATATATACGTTCGAATTCTATTCAAAATAAATTTCTCGTCGATATTATTTAAAATAATTCATTTTAAATGTTCAAAATTCATTAAAATTGCCAAAATAAAAATTTTAAACTGGCCCGCATTTTCGGGTTGTTACATTCTCCCCCACTTAAAACTTTTCATCCCCGAAAAGGAACAAAGTCGAAAGTGGTTGGATTAATCAACTCTGCGTTCGATCTGGCTTCCATTCTCCAACTTTTCAGTTTCTGAGAATTTTCAAATTCTTCAAAAATTTGGCTAACACCCTAAATTTTCGAAAAATTTCGCCATAACCTCCCCTGCACCGGGAGCCACGGGAAAATCCCGAAATTGCCATACAGGCCTATGATCTCAAAAAGAAAAAGAAAAAGGCAAGCGGCTAGCCAATAGGCTCATAAAATCATCATCACCCAAACAAAACAGTAAATTATAGTAAACATGTACCTATTTGTCGGGCAAACAAATTTTATTCTCTACTCTAGCCTCCTTGCTATGACCTGTTCAATGTAAGTACATGTATATGCAAGCAAATGCTACCAATTTTCAATACAATTCAATATTTGATTCAATTTGGCTAAATGTTTCAAAATTAACTATTCAACAATAATCAAACAACACAATCAGCAATCAATAAGTTGATTAACGTTTCAAATTCATAATTTTGATATATATACAGAAAATCACATTTTTGATGCTAAATCACTACAAATAAATCTATCTATATAAGTTTTGGTTCTCACACCAGTTTAATGGAAACATATAGATATCACACCTTCGTCACTCGAAAATAAATGATGATGATGTTTCGAACCACCATCAGAACATCTCCGGCTACTAGAGTGCGGTTCTATATCTATCCGGTATATTAAAACTTCGAATATACGTTCATGACGCGTATATGCAAAATCTTTATATATCGGATTGTCCAAATTCAAAGTAAATAAATATTCAAATACGTATAAAGCGATTTAAATTTTCAAAACAAAATTGTTTTCATTTGAAAAATATACTCTTCACACTCGTTCTAGGATACTACTGATCCCATCTCTAACGAGTCATTCTAATTGGATATTACTAATCCAATATCTGATGAATTCTTTCGTATGGTTCTAATGTGTCTTGTTCTCGAGCTCTGTAAACCAAAGCTCTGATACCAAATGAGAGAACCCATAACTTCCCCGTGAAGGAAAGAGCGGATACTTTGAGAACAACACACAAAAGAACGCAGACGGGAGAACATTTCATTGCTATTACAACAATTCCATCAGATACAAGAATATACAGAGTATGAATAAATATTATACAACAAAGAATATCAGAGATTTAAATACAGTATTGCAGCGGAAAAATAATACAAAACACAACTGAAAGTAATACACGGATACAGAGCTTTCCGAGCATCGTTCCAGCTGTAAATCAGGATCCTTTGAATATAAATCTGCAAAACCAAAACTACTAGTTGCCCGTGTCGAAAATGAGGGCACCCAGGGTTTAGGTTAAAACAATAAACTCCAGGTCAGTCATGTGACTGGTGTGAGAACTTAAACAGTTATTTAAAACTTTACTTTAAAGATAGTAATTCAAGGGACCACGCCGTGTAACACGGAACCCGTTTCCTCCCAAGAATACCAATGCATAGAATAAACAGCGCAATGCTTTTTCGAAAAATGAAGCTATTATAAGACCCAGGTCCCATCACACAATGCAACGCAAGCCGGAGGATAGGGTTTTCCCTTATAATAGCCAAACATGCTTGATGCGTTTAAAACAAATCATTTGATACTATAATATGTGTATAGTGTCAAAACAATTTCAATCATAAATATAAATCATAAACATCATAAGTGCCCCATACCACTATGTCGCCATACTAGGCTCTACAAATAAATCCGAAATACACGTATTGGAAATTGGATTTCCGTCATGAGTCGAGGCAAGGGGCAAGCTCCTCTCCGCTTCGAGACACTCTAGCGAATGCTCAGGACTACGCACACTGGGTAACCCTTGGATCGGCTGGGCCGGTCCTCTCTTACGTTTGAGGATTGGCAATTCCTGAACACACGTTTCCCGGTCCTTACAGACCTAATATCGAGGCGCCTCATTCCAACAACCACAAAGGTGAAAAGTATATAAATGTCAGGGCTGGTAAGTCATTGACACCACCAAAGCTAGAAAGAAACGTCGTGTTCTCCCAACGGTCCGTATCCAGTTTTTAACTCATACCGAGGTGTGAGGCTCGCGAATTCACGTTATACACAAAGCTACGCCACAAAGGTCGTGTTTTGATCATCAACCACAAGACTTTTCTTTTCAACAGAAGCCTTGATCCATGCAACTCAGCGTGCCACACAGGCAATTCATGCCATGCGATTGATATCTATCCATATATAACCTCTAAGCTCGTACGTCTCAGAGAAGGGCGTTAAGCAAGAGAATAAATTCTCCGCCGCCAAACAGATTTATATTTAACAGAAATCAATTAACATAGAATAAAATCCAATGTCAGACACACAATCCATTTACAAGTTCGTTCTGGGCCTGAACGAAACCGGAGGCACTTTCCTCGCATATCCATCGATCTCCAAGTACGTCTAGACGACCACCAACTGATTCCCTCATCTTGGGTGTACAGCCCAATCAAGATCATCAGTAATCACCCAAACGATGTGAAGACTTCCGGCCTTCGACCACCGTCATCATCTTCGACTTATCGTCGAATCGGTTATTCAGAATGGGTGTAAACCCGGCCTTTCCGAACAACCCGCGTATATTAAAACAAATGTTACACAAACACAACATACGCCTCATTCCAATCCATTAGTCATTAACCGTAAATCAGCAAGAGAAAAATTTCCCAAATATTAACCCCGAAGGCCGAAACCAACATCAGATCACTACCCAGAAAACCATTCTTCTTAACTAACCTACAGCTAGTTTCTAAATTTCAATTCTTAGGGAAAGGTTCCCATTAATTTTATCCAAGATAAATTCTTTAAAATTTATCCTTTAATCTTCCTTTGGATATCATTTCAAACCATGTTAGGGTTTTCCAAACTAGTCGGGATTAGCGAACCACACCGAAGTAATTATTTATTTTATTTCCCAATCCCAACCTATTCATCCCATGAAGCAAAACTGGTAATACTCCATATCTAACACCATGGTGTTATCGATAAATTTAATTACCATTTCACGTTCAAATCTAATTAAAGATCTAACTATCGCTATGGAGCAAAACTGGTGAGACTCCATTCTCGCTTACTTTCTAAATTTGATAATTTAAATTATCAATTCACATTTCAATCTAATTGCAGATTCATTAAAACTCCTTTTTCTGGGTTAAAGAACTAATGTCATTTAAAACACAGTTCACGATAAACCCAAATCACATTCTATTCATTATCGGGTTGAAGAACAAGTGTTATTTAAAACACCGTTCACGATAAACCCACAAATCAATTCTAATTCAATTCCAATTTATTTATTTTAAAAATAAATGGGTTTTAATTTTAGTTTAAAACTAGTTCATTTCGATAAAAATCTATTTTTATCTTTTCAACTATGGAGTTTTTCATCCCAATTTTTCCCAAATCATTTCTTATGATTTTACACAAATTATTACTATTTTTAATAATTTTATCAAGGCCCGTACAGTCGATTTCCCACAACGGCCATCGAACTGCACTTACAGCGACCCTTTCTGAAATTGATTTGGACATATCTCCAAATCCAACCGTTAGATTTCAAATTTCTAACATTCGTTAGAAAGCTCTTTTTGATACGAACCCAACGGTTCCGGTTTTAGGAGAATCCGACGGTCGGATCTCCCGTAATGTCCGTTCGAAATAAATGGTCGAAATTCACGAACTGCCACGGCGCGGCGTGTTCTATTCAGGCCATTATATTATATATATAATATATATAATATATATTTCGTCGATTCCTATTTGAACCGAATTTTATAAATAGTTTTAAATTCATTTCAAAAACAATTTCAACTTCCATTTCAAATTCAAATCAAAATTGAATTTTTCCTTATAAATTCGTTTTAAAATTCATTTCAATTCAATTCTAATTCGTTTTATATTCAATTCAATTCAAATTCATTTTCTATTCAATTCAATTCAAATTCGATTCGTTTTCTATTCAATTCAAATTCGATTCGTTTTCTATTCAATTCAAATTCGATTCGTTTTCTATTCAATTCAAATTCGATTCGTTTTCTATTCAATTCAAATCAAATTCGTTTTCTATTCAATTCAATTCAAATTTGTTTTCTATTCAATTCAATTCAAATTCGTTTTCTATTCAATTCAATTCAAATTTGTTTTCTATTCAATTCAATTCAAATTCGTTTTCTATTCAATTCAGTTCGAATCCGTTTTCTATTCAATTCAAATTCGTTTTCTATTCAATTCAATTCAAATTCGTTTTCTATTCAATTCAAATCAAATTCGTTTTCTATTCAATTCAGTTCGAATTCGTTTTCTATTCAATTCAGTTCGAATTCGTTTTCTATTCAATTCTGTTCGAATTCGTTTTCTATTCAGTTCAGTTCGAATTCGTTTTCTATTCAATTCAATTCAAATTCGTTTTCTATTCAATTCAAATCAAATTCATTTTCTATTCAATTCAATTATAAAAACGAATATAATCGATATAAATATCGTTCGCGTCAAAATAGCGCATCTCTAATCAACACGGCTTTATATATTTCGATAATTCCGTTATTCTATTCAACAAATGAATCTATAATTTTGTCAACACATGACTAATCTCAAAGAATGAGTACTGTCCACGTGTGACTATTATTGTTATTTAATATATTTTATAAAAATTATGGTATCTATCGTTTGATTTCAAATCAGACTCCACCGTGAAGTAGTTCTAATTTTAAATATGATGAAGATGTAAATTTTATTGTTAAAATATTTTACTCAACACTTGAACATCGTCAACACATGACTATTTTTATATTCAACACATGAATTTCCTTTTATAATATTCATTATTTTCCCGATTGGAATGAGGCCCTACCATATAACGTTAATTATATGGATTCCATACAACACATGTATATAATAGCAACGATAAATAATCAACCATCATCCAAAGTGCACCACACAACTGCATAAGCATCAAATATAAATAATCGACGCTTACACAGTCTATCGACCAATCGATCGACATACAATTAAATAATTGGGATTAGTGTACGCCAAATATCATCCCAATACCTGTGTGGGGTTTCAAATCAACAAACACAGATTTTTATTTGTGCAGTTGGGCGATGTGTAAAATTTATCGACCCAATCAATATCAGTAAAATAAGTGTATATAAACAAATCGGTCGATTTGTTTATAACTATTTATTTACTCACATTCACGTTAAAAATTATATTTTTAACGATAATTAATTTATTTCAACCATCTACAATTTATTATCGATTTCACATCAACGTCACAAACAATTTTCACAACACATCAATCAAACATACAAGCCATCCATGGTCTGTGGATGACGGGTGTCGGGTGCTACTAAACACCGTCTGCATCCTAGTATATATTATAATATAACTAGAAGAAGAAAATTTAAAAGGTGAGAAGTTCTCACCAAAGCTATCCAAACACCATGACACTTTTATTGTAGGAAATCATCACTGTTCTCGCCTTTTGTCACTTCCGCTGCCCGTAGTCACTACATATATAAAAGTAATATTTTTATAACTCTACAATAAAAAGATTATATTTTTATAACTCTACAATATAAAAGATTATATTTTTATAACTCTACAATATAAAAATATCGCCTCTCCTACTTTAAAAAAAATGTCGCCTTTCTTCATTTTCTCCTAACAAAAATCCTACCTTTTATATAGTAAAAATCCGACCTTTTACTATATTCAAAATCCGTTCAGTTTAAAGATCATATAAATTTCAGAATTATAAAACAATAAAATATATAAAAACTAAATTAGCTAAAATTAAAAAGAAACTCACTGTTTTAAGTGAAGAGGGAGGAGGAGGGGGGGTTTGCCTGCGTCGCTGGAGGTGGGGGAAGTCGCGGCCTCGCTGGTGGTGGCCTTGGTGGCATCGACGTCGGCTTCAGGAGGTTGGGGGCTACTGGGTTCTCATGCTCGCGACTGGAGGAGGTCGGATTGGCGTTTAGGCGGGGGAAGAGGAAGGACGGTAGGCGGCTGTCAGGAGGAGGGGGGTTTGCCTGCGTCGGGTTCAAATCGAGTTGGGGGGGCTCGAGTGGTTCGATCAGGAGAGGGGGACGATGCGAAGAAGGGAGAGAGGAGCGTCGGCTTCCGGCGATCGTGGCAAGGGGGAGCGACGGGCTGGTGGTCCACCTGGAGCGCCATCGCGATTTTCTTTTTAGGGTTTTTTTATTTTGTTTTGAAATGAACGACAAAGAAGAAGGGGGCTAAGGAGATAAAAGGGTTTTTATATATTTAATTATTTTTAAATTTCAAAAAGGTAACTTTTATTTTCGAACTCGGATTCGAACCCACCGACTGTCGTCCCTAGTGTCTTACCCCCATTCCGAACACAATGGGATATGTATCACAGGCTAATTCGACCGTTACGATCAGTTTCCGTTGAATTTAAAATATAACTCTATATATTGAATTTGAACGCACATTTCAATTTACCGGGGTCACATACTAACTAGAAAAATTCCAGAAAAATATTTTCTAGCTTCGTATTGACGATACGGTCCTAACAAAACTAGTTTCGTCGAATTCCGAGACCGTTGGAAAAATGGCCATTTTCCAGTCGATTAAAATCAACTAAAACTGGTCAAACGCGTTTTCCTTTGCCACGCTCACATATTGATTCGAAAAATTATGAAATTTGGAATCTAACAATAATTTTACATCATGGATCCAACAAAAGTGGTTTCGTCGAAATCCGAGGTCGTTTGCAAAATTCCCATTTTTAAGGGCCTGAATTCCATAGCAACTATTCAGAATTTTCAACTGGACATATCTTTTGATTCCCGCTATGAAATTTCAATTTTTCGGATTCGTTGGAAAGATATTCTCAAATAGATCCTATGTTTTTGGTTTCACTAAAATCCGGATTGTTTTGCACCCGGCACATTCAATTGAAGTTTGAAATCGAATTATCGAACTACCGCGCCATTTTCAATTCTATTTATAATTATAATATATACATTCGAATTCTATTCAAAATAAATTTCTCGTCGATATTATTTAAAATAATTCATTTTAAATGTTCAAAATTCATTAAAATTACCAAAATAAAAATTTTAAACTGGCCCGCATTTTCGGGTTGTTACAGTTTCGGGGTTTGGGAGCTTTGGGGTTCGAGTAGGTGGCGGTGGAGAGGAGAGCGAGGGGAGGAGGGGTGGAGGAGGTCGGCGCGGCGAAGGGCATTGGCCAAGCTGCGACTGCGTGGGGCTAGGCCTGAGCGACGGGGTGCTTTTTTTTTAATTGTGAACGACGAGTGAGAGAAGGGGAGAGGGTTGGCCCATTATTAATATATATATAATTTTAATTTTAAATCCGAAAAGTTACTTTTTAATTCGAACTCTGAATCGAACCCAACGACTATCGTTCCTAGCTAAATACCCCCATTCCGAACACAATGGGATATGTTTCGTAAGCCAATTCTACTATTTCGACCAGTTTTCGTCAAAATTAAAATATAAATTAATATAACGTTCAAAATTGATTTCAACGTACATTTTAATTTACCGAGGCCACATACTGACTCCAAAAATAAATAAATCTACCTATGTTTTGACGATACGATCCTAACAAAACTAATTTCATCGAATTTGGAGACCGTTTGAAAAATAGCCTTTTCTGGTCGATCCAATTCAACTAAAATTGACAAAACACGTTTTCTTTTTCCACGCTCACATATTAATTCCAAAAATTATGAAATTTAAAACCTAATTATAATTTGACATTTCGAATCCAACAAAAGTGGTTTCGTCGAAAACGGAAGTCATTTGCAAAATGACTATTACTAAGGGCTATATATTAAATTAATATATATATATATATATATATATATATAAATTCCACAACGACTATTTCAAATTTTAAACTGTGTCATAACTTATAATTTATAAAGTGAAATCTCAGTTTCTTACATTCGTTAGAAAGATATAGCTTAACAAATTCAAATATTTCTTGTTTTGTCCAATTCTGACTTATATTGAATTCTGTATATTAAATTGAAATTAGAAATTAGAAATCAAAATTTCAAACTACCACGCCATTTCTAGCACGTTTTATAATTAAAATAAATTTATACGTTCTAAAATCGATTTAAAATAAATTTTTAGTCGTTATTATTTAAAATAAATCATTTTAAATATTCAAAATCCATTAAAATAGCTAAAGTAAAAAATTTAAATTGGTTCTGAAATCCCGGGTTGTTACACATTGTCGATTATCGTATTTTTCAGTGACATTTTAGTTAAGAATTTAACATATGTGTAGAATGACGATTGTGGGTATTTTATGTGACATGATGAAGTGTATGAAATAAATAGTAATGCTAAAATGGAAGATACCACTATTAAATTGATGGAAAAAGAAAATATTATATCGTAATTGCTCATATTACGGAAGACACTTGAAGACAAGCTGCTAAAATGGAAGATACTACTGTTAAAGTAGAGATGGCCTTAATGTGCATTAAATATGGAAAGCACGAGAAAGGAGAAAAATTCTTTGCAAGAGCTTTAGCTATGTCCTGGATCATGTTTGGGATTATTTTGTGCTTACTTTTGGTAATGTAGTGCAGTGAAGTACAGTTTTTCTTATTTATTTATTTTTTTCATATTTCATCTTTTCGGAGTTGATGAATTGTGATGTGTAATGTTGTATGTTTTGAAACAAATCTACGAATGGTGTTTTATTATGAGTACTATGGTTATGCTGATTTAGAAGAAAGATAAATGATTTTATCTTTTATTGATAATATTTTCTGTTTACCTGAATTTAGTGATGATATTGTTATGGCTTATATTGAAAACTTTATGATGAATTTGATTATCAATTTGTACTGTCTGATGGTGTTATTCACATAACTGAGCATGAGTTTGTAATATGTAATATGTTTTTATTTTTATTTTTGAAGAAAGATAAATCATTTTATCTTTTGTTGATATTATTTTTAAGGCCGTGACATACTATGTTATTAAAAGTATATTGTATCTATAATAAGGTATTGAATATTTAAAAGTATATTGTATCTATATGAGGATATTGTATCTATAAGAGGATATTTTATCTATAAGAGGACGTTGTTGGTAATTATTTTAAAAAAGATAAAATGATTTATCTTTTTTATTTTAAATGCAACACAGTTTACATAAGTTAATAAGTAAAAGAAAACCAGTTTTATCATTTTAGCAGTACATCAGTTTTATATATCATACAACTTCATTGTAAAACCAACCCTAAGTATAGCTTTGTATCAGCTGTAAAAACATAAAGATAAATCATTTTATCTTTTTAGTAGTAAAAGAAAATTTATATCTGAAACAGTGATTTAGTTAAATATATTTATGCAGTTTGAACATACTGAAGCAGTGATATTACAATGCAGCTTGAACATACTGAAGGAGTGCTGATAAAAATGGAAGTTTTACAATAATTTTCATAATCCAACGCAATACAACATCAAAGACTACAGTACATAATCCAAATATTAACAAACACAGACAATCAACATACATATACAATCAACATACACAGACAATTAATAGTCATTAACGAAGTATCGAAAAAGAGTACAAACAATTATATCCATCATGTCTATAATGATCTTGTCCATTGTTCACCGTTGTAATGATCAAGAATTTTGAACCAATTTGAAATTGGAATTTTTAATACTTAATTTGAATTTTCTGAACATAAAATAAGTTTGAGAACATTTAATAATTTTGATAGGTTAAACAATAGGTTTTATTTGAATTATAACATTTATAAATGGAAATGATTATTAATAAGTTTGGATTTACTGATATTATTTGTCGTTTGATCGGATTTGTCAAAAGATAACATAAATCAATAGCATTAATATTATGCGTTGCTCTTTGTTTTCATAATGTTTAAGGTAAATGCTACCAAAAACACATTCCTTTTCCTTTTTACAAGTGTTAAGACACTTGTAATTTTGCATGCAACATTCCATGCATAAAATACATATGTCCTATGATGTGTCACTCTCTCCTTACTCCTCTTTTCCTATAAATACCACCCCTTCCTTCCACTTTTTCATTCATTCTCACTTCTTTTCTTTCCACTTCTTCTTAAAGCTTATGGCCATGGTTTCCATGGCATAAGTCTTCCTCTTTTCCACCACCACCTTACCAAAGTTCGTCATTCTCCTCCTCCTCTTATAATATAAAGAGAGATTAGTGTATATTATATATATTTGGTGAAGAAGACGTTGCGCTGAAATACTGTCCGACGGTTCACTTAGCTAGGCTGGCCTACCATGAAAATTTGGAAAGCTGTAACACCCCACCTCCGCCAATGCCACTCTTGCAAGTGCACTGGCTTTGGAGGGGCGTTAAACGAGGTAAACATGCATGCAGATATCACAAGACAGAACATATAAGTAAAACAGAGTAGTAAAGCAGCGGATAAAACTAACATTTCAAAACCATAGTCAAGTTACATCAAAGTACTTGGTCATTATTTTCCCACAAAACAAAGTCTAGAACATAAACTGAAAACTGGAAAAAAAAACATAAAGTAACTATCCCCAAAGTAGAATAAAGCCATAGCATGCTCAAGTCCAAACCGTACATGAGCTATCCAGAAAAGCAGCTAAAGATCCAGCTAGGTACCAGTGTTCCCACCCTGTAAACCTGGGGGGGGGGGGGGGGGGTGGGAATGGAAGAAAAGAGGCAAAAGAAAACGGGTCAGTCAAAAAGACTGGTAAGTCCTATCTACTATTAGTATAAAAACTAATAAAGTTAACTGGTCATGTAAAGCAGAGATGAAACATAGGGTGATAACTGGCATGGTGAAAAGATAGATCAAGTGTGGCATCGCATATACAAGGTTAAGTTGCACCAAGTGTGTACTAGTAATCCATGTCAAGTATAAACAAGAAGTGATCCCTTGGCCCAATCTTGGCCCAATATCCCGAGATGACCTAGATCAAGGTCCAACAACACGGTCTAGTCGATCGGCTCCCTAAAAGCCTAACTCGTCAAGTGTCGGTGTCGTACGGCCCAATCACGAAGTGTAGTCAAACTGTGCTAGGTCCACCCTAGGGTGTATCAAGCCCTAGGGTGCCAACCACGGACACAAATCAAGCACGCACAGTCTAAACCTACTGGTGCCCGTGTCTGCTTTTTCAACTTCGGACTATGTGCACGACCATAGTCCGCCTGAACCTACACCGGCGCACCTACTCAGCCGTCGTTTTGGTCGCTTACATGTCAGCCCAGTAATCGTGCCCCACCCTAGCCTAGTCCTTAGGGTATCATGATACAACCAAGAGGGTTACTGGTGAAAAGGACCTCGTAACTAGGGTTTCCTAACGGGTTAAATGTGGTTAACCCGATCCAATCAAGCATCAAGTTGGTTAAGTGTACCCAAGGTTCATGACTTAACCCTATCAACCCATCGTGTTCATGTTGGTTAAGTGTTACGTGGTCCATGACTTAACCCTATCATGTGGCATTAATTAATTTAATGCACCTTAACCTCTCACATTAGACCTTGTTGTGGTTACTAGTTAAGCCGGGCGGGTCCGGGTAGCTTTACACCACAACCTAGTCTAACCTCGGGTTTAAGCACAACATGACCAACTACTCACATTGGGTCCTATTATTTGTAGCCACTAGTTAAGCCGATCGGTTCCGGGTAGATTTATGCTACAAACTCAACCCAACCTCGAGTTGGCCACACTCATATTTTCTAAGTGTCATGTCCATCATTATGTTTACAAACATAATCACAAGTCAATGTTCATGTCATATTTTAAAACCATGTTTTCATGTCATTAATATTACCCAAACCCAACGCATTCTCATCGCATGTACGTTTCGCATAACATAACATATATCAAAAAAGGGAACTTGGCAAAAGCATGACAAAAAGGGCATAAGGTAATAAGGTTGGCCACAAGTTAAACATGGTGGCATATGGGGCATAAATATGTTCATTTAACTTGCATGTTACATTATAAGCCTCAAAACATGCATAACATTCAAACTTAGCGAATAGGTGATACATGGTCCTAGACGACATAGAATGATGACTAGAAGTTCGCATATAACATTATATGCAAGTTATCATAAAGGTTATGAGAGTTCTCATGTTGCATAATGCAACATTTCAACATAAAGCTTATAGCTTTTAGCCCACAAGGTCAAGGTGATAGCTTTACAAACATGCATAGAATAAATCTATGCATAACATGTTAGAATCAAAGCACATATCATACTTAGGCCCAAACTCAGACTTGCAACATGTCATATTTAACTTCATAGTTAGAATCTAAGAGTAGTATAGGGCTTACAATGCTATGAAGGCTTATAAAATAAAATAAGATTGAGACAAAACCACTAGCAACTCTAAAAACCCCAAATGAATACAAGCTCCAAGAAGCTCATTTGATTATATGAAGAAAGATCCTTGTTTTAATGAAGAAAGATTGAACTTTGGCCTTGAATCAAGCTTTGAAACTCTCAAACAAGCTTAGGAACTCTCATATGAATGAAGATGGAGGCTATGACAAGAGGGTGGAGGCCATGATTAAACATTTTGGCATAGTTTAGTTGTAGGATTGATTTATGATGATTTAGGCTAGGTATTAGGGTCCTTTTATAGAAGATTAGGTTAGTTTAGACCATAGGGTTAACCCTAATTCAGATCTGGGCCATCAATTCACGTCACTAGCCTCCAAACATGTCTTGAGAAACAAGTCAGGTGCACCCAGGCCAGACTGGCCGACCACCCAAGTCGACAGGGGTGTCGACTGGGCAGTCGACACAGCCTGGGGTGTGTCGACTCCCAAGTCGACTCCCCAGTCGACTTGGGGTGGCGGGAATTTTTCCCGCCTGCCCAGCTGAATTTGAATTTCTGAATTCAAGTTTGAACTTGAAATTTTCCGAAAACTTCGTCGGGCCATAACTTGGTCATACGGACTCCGATTTTCGAAAACTCGGACTCTATTTCGCGTATTTTTCCGAGACGAACGCAATGGCACAGCCCGTTTCCCCTGCTTCAGATTTTATCATTTAATTCTGCCTTGATTTATGTTATAACTTGTTATTCAAAATATGGGTTGTTACATCCTCCCCACCTTAAAGGATTTCGTCCCCGAAATCTCTAAGTTAGGAAAAACGTATCCTACCATCCATCATCCGTCTACCCAAAACATCGTCCACCTGCAGTCAATGTCCTTAACAAATTCTAAATGCTGTATGATTATATGCAAAGGTGTGTGTATATGTACTTATCTAATGTGAAAATCAGGCGGTTACTGATTCAGTAAACCCCTTTAATGCAAAGTATGTTAGTGAAATGAGTCCATATGTATGCAAAATCCTAACATAATTTATAATTTCTACATGAGTGCACATAACATTCATCCATATGCAACATCCACGTGATAGCATAACAAGTTTCATCCATGAATAAGTATAAGCACTCATGCATATGCAATATGAAAGTGTGTGAGCCGATCTTAGTGCCTAATGTGTATCATGCATCCACGAGTATCCACTTGCAAACACTTGCAACCACTTGCAAACATCAAGCATAACATGTTTCAAATGCATGTTTCATCCAAAGGGTTTCTACCTAAGGTTCTCGTGACAAGGTTAACAAGATAAACATGGATAGCGAAAGAAAGATATGCTAAAAAGGAAAAGAGACCGAGAATGTACCCTCAAAAAGAAATGGATAAAGCCCACGCATCTTCTCCTCGGTTTCCCAAGTTGCATCCTCTTCGGCTTTACTCCACTGAACTTTCACCAATTTGACTTCTCGATTTCTTAGCTTCTTGATCTCCGTTCCCAAGATACGAATCAGAGCTGTCCTCAGGGTTGCCTCTTTCTCTACCTCCACGTCTTCAAGAATGCTTGGTTCGACCACCTCAGCGGACTCATGTAGGCACTTTCGGAGATGCGAGACATGAAAGACATTATGCACTCCGGCCAGCTTCTCGGGCAATTCCACCTTATAAGCCATCTTTCCAATTCTTTCTATGATAGGGAAGGGTCCTACGAACCTTGGTGCCAGCTTCCCAACTGCTCCAAAACGTACCACATTACGCAAAGGAGAAACCTTCACGAAAACCATATCCCCAAATTCGAATTCCAAATCTGTTCTTCGCTTGTCAGCATAGGATTTCTGTCTGTCTTGGGCCGCTTTCATCCGTCTTCTCACCAATTCAACTTTCTCGGATGTGTCCCGTATCATATCGGGCCCAAGTATAAGCCTATCCGTTGTCTCCCACCAACAAGATGGTGACCTACACGGCCTCCCATACAGAGCTTCAAATGGTGTCATCCCTATGCTAGCTTGATAGCTATTATTATAAGAAAACTCTACAAGAGGGAGGTGGTCTTCCCAAGTACCACCAAAGTCAAGAACACAAAGCCTCAAGAGATCTTCTAGCACTCTATTCACCCTTTCAGTTTGGCCATCTGTCTGGGGGTGATAGGCTGTACTTAGATTTAATCGCGTACCCATCGCTTCTTACAAACTATTCCAGAAATGGCTAGTGAAGATTGGGTCACGATCGCTAACTATGCTAGAAGGAACTCCATGCAATCGCATTATCTCTCGAAGATAAATAGATGCTAGCCATGATGCGGTCCTCTTACTCTTTACTGGAATGAAATGAGCACTCTTCGTAAGTCTGTCAACTATAACCCATATGCTAGTATTCCCTTTCCTTGACCTAGGCAATCCATCCACAAAATCCATAGAAATACTTTCCCACTTCCATTGCGGGACCTCCAATGGATGTAATAGCCCACCAGGTTTCTTCGACTCGGCTTTCACTTGTTGGCACACCATGCACATTGAAACATACTCTGCCACATCTTTCTTCATTCCAGCCCAAAATAAAATGCGCTTCATGTCCCTATACATCTTATCTCCTCCAGGATGTATAGTCATCTTCGAGTGATGCGCTTCTTCGAGAACTTTATGCACCAAGTCTCCTACTTGTGGAACACATAGCCTTCCATCACGCCTTAGCCAATCCTTGTCATTAATAGTATATCTAGCAAGGTGACTAGACGTCTCACCACGAATCAACTTGTCCATGACCTCGACTATCTGCGGGTCTTCCTTCTGCGAAGTACCTACTTGATCAAGAAGTATAGGTCTAAGTTCAAGGGATGCTAACGAACCCGTCATCGACTCAACAGCTGTTGTGAAATCAAAGGTTGCCAAGAACTCTAGGCTCCTCATCTCAACAAACAAGGGACTCAAAGTCAACCTACTTCTGCTTAATGCATCTGCCACAACATTACCCTTGCCAGGGGTATAAGATATCTCGAAGTCATAAGATCCCAAGAATTCCATCCACCTTTGCTGCCTTAGATTCAGATCTTTCTGCGAGAAGAGGTACTTAAGCGACTTATGATCAGTATATAATTCAAACCTTTCACCTAGAAGATAGTGGCGCCAGGATTTGAGTGCAAAGACGATCGCCGCCAACTCCAAATCATGAGTGGGATAGTTCTTCTCATGAACTTTAAGTTGCCTACCCCCATTACATATCACTCTTCCTTCCTGCATCAGAACAGCACCTAGCCCCGTGCCACATGCATCGGTGTACACGGTAAACATCTTACCACCATCGGGTAATGCCAAAATTGGAGCTGTAGTAAGGGCCCTCTTGAGCCTTTGAAAAGCAAGCTCACACTCTAAGTCCCATGCAAAGACTAAGTTCTTCTTCGTCAACTTAGTAAGAGGGGCTGAAATCTTAGCGAAGTCCCTGATGAACTTCCTATAGTAGCCCGCCAGACCGAGAAAGCTTCTTACTTCGGTTGCATTCCTAGGAGTCTTCCAGTCTTGAACTGCAACCACTTTCGCGGGATCCACCGCTATGCCTTGCTTAGAAACTATATGTCCAAGAAACCTAACTTCCCTTCTCCAAAAATGGCATTTGGAGAACTTGGCTTTCAACTGATGAGCTCTAAGCGTATCCATCACTTCCTTGAGATGTCTGGCATGTTCTTCCTCATCCTTTGAGAAGATCAGAATATCATCCATGAAGACAACCACGAATTTGTTAAGGAACTCCCTGAACACCCTACTCATCAAATCTACGAAGTAGGCGGGTGCATTAGTCAAACCGAATGGCATGACAAGTCATTCAAAGAATCCATCTGGAGTCCTAAACGCAGTCTTATCAATACTATCCTCAGCCACTCTAAGCTGATGGAATCCGGTGGCTAGATCGAGCTGAGAGAAAACAGAAGCACCAACAAGCTAGTCAAAGAGGTCATCAATCCTCGGTAACGGGTGCCTATTCTTCTTTGTCAGCTTGTTCAACTCTCGATAATCAACACATAGACGAAGCGAACCATCCCCCTTAGTAGCGAAAACCACAGGAGCACCCCATTCAGAAATGCTTTGCCTAATAAAATTCTTCTCAAGTAACTCCTTGATTTGCTTACTGAGCTCTCTTCTTTCTCGTGGGGCCATGTGCCTAACGGGCAATGAAACTGGCTTGGCATTATCAACAAGATAAATGCGAAAATCTATCTCTCGTTTAGGGGGTAACCCCTTAACCTCTTCAAAGACATCAGGATATTCTCGGACCACCCTTACAGATTGCAGATCATTGATGGACGAGTCAAGAGATTCAAGATAACATAACATGACGGGATCTCTAGGGTTACAAGAAATTTCTAGGGTATTACCGAGGCGAGTCATGAGCCTCACCACCCTATGCTCACAATCGAGAATGGCTCCATAACTGGACAACCAATCCATGCCCAAAATCAACCCATATCCCGTGAATCCGAGAACATAAGCATTACACGTGAATTCTATGGTCAAGATAGAAATCTTCAAATCCACACAAATCATAGATACATGGGCAGAACCCCCAATTGGATTTGAAACACTAACGGGATCCTCAACTAGACTAGTACTTAGGTGCAAACTTTCAACAAGATCAGAAGAAATAAAACTATGTGATGCGCCAAAATCAAATAAAGTGCGAACTGGATAATCAGAAATATAAACAAGGCTTTCTACAGAAATACTACCTCGGTCCTGAACTGGAGCAGTGTTGAGAGCATGCACTTGCCCTCCAGAAGGTCCTGCACGCTGAGTCTGTCCTTGTCCTTGCCCTTGTCCTTGCTTCTTGGGGCAATCCTTGCTAAGGTGTCCAGGCTCTCCACAGTGAAAGCATTCGCCCAACTTCCTCTTCTTCTTTCTGCAATCTTTGGCTATGTGCCCAACAATCCCACAGAAGTTGCATTTTCTTGGGTCCTTTGCCTTGTTATTGTTGGCCTTATTGCCCTTGTTGTTCTTGTTGTTCTGATTGCTCTGATTTCCTCCCCACTTAGAGTCCGTCTTCTTGGTTTGAGTCTCATTAGGATTGACTTCTTTCTTGCCATTCTTATCATCTCCTTGAAGCAATGCCATGTCCACTAGGCCTTCAAAAGTGGCCCCCATGGGTATATGAGATAGGGCTAAACCTTGTAATGGCTCATTCAACCCTCGTGCAAAGCGTAAAGCCTTCTTCTGGGGAGTATTAACCATGTCCAAACCGAATCGAGCAAGCTGGTTAAACTTATTCACATACTCCCTCACTGTCATGTCCCCTTGCTTCAAAGATATAAACTTCTCCAATTGCAGATTTGCCTCAGCAGATGATAGAAACTTAAGCCCAAACCTCGTCCTAAAGTCGGCCCAAGTCTCTATAGGCCTAGTAGCATTGGTGACCTCCCACCAATAAGCAGCTTCTTCTTTCAATAGCCATGCTACCAATAAAACCTTTCTATGGTCTTCCACATCATAGATAGCGAAGAGATCTTCAGTTTCTTTCGACTAATTTCTCGCCTCCACAAAAGTCTCCGTCCCAATAAAATTCTTGCCACCCATCGCCTTAAAGTCTTTGCAAACCTTTGCGAAATCTGTTTGTGGATGCTGAGGAGGAGGAGGAGGAACCTCAGTTACGGTGGGAGTATTTGCTGGGCCCGCATCGTTGGCCCTAGCTTCCAAGTACCTCCGGGACCGTCCGGGAATGGTTACTCCCTCGGGAAGGTTAAGATCGGCCATGCTGAAAAAGGAAAAGATAGATTAAGAACGAGGAAACAAAGGATAGTGCTAATGGCTTTTGGGGAATAGCCTTTTAAAATAAACTAGGCTTTTCTTGGAAAATACTTAATTGGTTTTGAAAATAGTTTTCAAAAAAGGTAAGTTTTAAAAACCCTTTTTGCTCAAATCTTGTAAACCTTATGCTCTGATACCAAATGTAACACCCCACCTCCGCCAATGCCACTCTTGCAAGTGCACTGGCTTTGGAGGGGCGTTAAACGAGGTAAACATGCATGCAGATATCACAAGACAGAACATATAAGTAAAACAGAGTAGTAAAGAAGCGGATAAAACTAACATTTCAAAACCATAGTCAAGTTACATCAAAGTACTTGGTCATTATTTTCCCACAAAACAAAGTCTAGAACATAAATTGAAAACTGAAAAAAAAACATAAAGTAACTATCCCCAAAGTAGAATAAAGCCATAGCATGCTCAAGTCCAAACCGTACATGAGCTATCCAGAAAAGCAGCTAAAGATCCAACTAGGTACCAGTGTTCCCACCCTGTAAACCTGGGGGGCGGGGGAACGGAAGAAAAGAGGCGAAAGAAAATGGGTCAGTCAAAAAGACTGGTAAGTCCTATCTACTATTAGTATAAAAACTAATAAAGTTAATTGGTCATGTAAAGCAGAGATGAAATATAGGGTGATAACTGGCATGGTGAAAAGAAAGATCAAGTGTGGCATCGCATATACAAGGTTAAGTTGCACCAAGTGTGTACTAGTAATCCATGTCAAGTATAAACAAGAAATGATCCCTTGGCCCAATCTTGGCCCAATATCCCGAGATGACCTAGATCAAGGTCCAACAACGCGGTCTAGTCGATCGGCTCCCTAAAAGCCTAACTCGTCAAGTGTCGGTGTCATACGGCCCAATCACGAAGTGTAGTCAAACTGTGCTAGGTCCACCCTAGGGTGTATCAAGCCCTAGGGTGCCAACCACGGACACAAATCAAGCACGCACAGTCTAAACCTACTGGTGCCCGTGTCTGCTTTTTCAACTCCGGACTATGTGCACGACCATAGTCCGTTTGAACCTACACTGGCGCACCTACTCAGCCGTCGTTTTGGTCGTTTACATGTCAACCCAGTAATCGTGCCCCACCCTAGCCTAGTCCCTAGGGTATCATGATACAACCAAGAGGGTTACTGGTGAAAAGGACCTCGTAACTAGGGTTTCCTAACGGGTTAAATGTGGTTAACCCGATCCAATCAAGCATCAAGTTGGTTAAGTGTACCCAAGGTTCATGACTTAACCCTATCAACCCATCGTGTTCATGTTGGTTAAGTGTTACGTGGTCCATGACTTAACCCTATCATGTGGCATTAATTAATTTAATGCACCTTAACCTCTCACATTAGACCTTGTTGTGGTTACTAGTTAAGCCGGGCGGGTCCGGGTAGCTTTACACCACAACCTAGTCTAACCTCAGGTTTAAGCACAACATGACCAACTACTCACATTGGGTCCTATTGTTTGTAGCCACTAGTTAAGCCGGTCGGTTCAGGGTAGATTTATGCTACAAACTCAACCCAACCTCGAGTTGGCCACACTCATATTTTCTAAGTGTCATGTCCATCATTATGTTTACAAACATAATCACAAGTCAATGTTCATGTCATATTTTAAAACCATGTTTTCATGTCATTAATATTACCCAAACCCAACGCAT
Organism: Allium sativum; assembly: GCA_030737875.1. Taxonomy (NCBI): domain Eukaryota; kingdom Viridiplantae; phylum Streptophyta; class Magnoliopsida; order Asparagales; family Amaryllidaceae; genus Allium; species Allium sativum. The sequence goes on along the minus strand of CM060922.1, from coordinate 266,911,231 downwards.
TCCCATCGCGTGTACGTTTCGCATAACATAACATAGATCAAAAGAGGGAACTTGGCAAAAGCATGACAAAAAGGGCATAAGGTAATAAGGTTGGCCACAAGTTAAACATGGTGGCATATGGGGCATAAATATGTTTATTTAACTTGCATGTTACATTATAAGCCTCAAAACATGCATAACATTCAAACTTAGCGAATAGGTGATACATGGTCCTAGATGACATAGAATGATGACTAGAAGTTCGCATATAACATTATATGCAAGTTATCATAAAGGCTATGAGAGTTCTCATGTTGCATAATGTAACATTTCAACATAAAGCTTATAACTTTTTGCCCACAAGGTCAAGGTGATAGCTTTACAAACATGCATAGAATAAATCTATGCATAACATGTTAGAATCAAAGCACATATCATACTTAGGCCCAGTCTCAAACTTGCAACATGTCATATTTAACTTCATAGTTAGAATCTAAGAGTAGTATAGGGCTTACAATGCTATGAAGGCTTATAAAATAAAATAAGATTGAGACAAAACCACTAGCAACTCTAAAAACCCCAAATGAATACAAGCTCCAAGAAGCTCCTTTGATTATATGAAGAAAGATCCTTGTTTTAATGAAGAAAGATTGAACTTTGGCCTTGAATCAAGCTTTGAAACTCTCAAACAAGCTTAGGAACTCTCATATGAATGAAGATGGAGGCTATGACAAGAGGGTGGAGGCCATGATTAAACATTTTGGCATAGTTTAGTTGTAGGATTGATTTATGATGATTTAGGCTAGGTATTAGGGTCCTTTTATAGAAGATTAGGTTAGTTTAGACAATAGGATTAACCCTAATTCAGATCTGGGCCATCAATTCACGTCACTAGCCTCCAAACATGTCTTGAGAAACAAGTCAGGTGCACCCAGGCCAGACTGGCCGACCACCTGTAACACCCCGTAATTCTGCGACATTAAGATTCTCAAATTAAAGTATAATTAATTTTTAAAAGAAAAATTAAAAGAAAAAGATCCATGCAGTTGTTTAATTGTAACTAACATGAAAAAGAGAAGTAAGGAGAGAACAATAATTATTATTGTTCTAAGACTTATTAACAAAAGCCTCTGTAGCTCAGTTGGTTAAGGCATTGGATTTGTAGCATGGAGATCGGGGGTTCGAACCCCGGCGGCGGCATAATTTTTTATCTTTGTTTTAGAGAGGGCCAACTGAACATGCAAATATATGTACGTATACAAATTCAAAATTTGAAAGGATAAGAACGTACATATAAGGAAATAAAGAATATATATATATATACATATGAGAATATAAATATATATATATGCAAAAATATATGTATACGAAAGATAAAATTCAAGATAAGGCTACAGTCAATGAAATATGGCAACATCATTTGAATTTTGAAAATAAAATGAAAGTTGTGCGTATATATATACGCGTAAAATGGTCGTTAGAGGAATTGTATACATATAAGAATATTTCATGTGAATAAAACAGTTAAATAAATTCCAGAAATTCAAAAGTTTGAAAATCAAACTTTTACGCCAAAATAGCTTGTGGGACCCAATGCTGACTCAGCACTGCGTGTATGATAAGGTTTGGCTAGATTCATCTACGTACCTGGACTGTTTTCTTAACTAGGTTCAATGCTGACTCAGCGTTGCGTGTATGATAAGGTCTTGAGCAGCTATATAAACAGCCCTAGTCTTCATTCTCTTTGCACCAATTCTCTTCTATCCTTATGTTGCTAAGATTCATGGCTTCTTCCCCTCCTCTAAATTTTCTTAAATAAATAAAATAAAATATGATTCAAGACGAGGAGATGCTGCTAAAAGACTTTTAAGGAGGATTCAAATCAAAGTTTCAAGTGAAGAATTCAAAGGCTAGCTCAAACAAGTTTCAAGCAACGACGCACGAATCATAGCCACGCTTTCCTTCTTTTCTAGATCTATTTTCTGTAAGTTGGTTATTTCTAGATCTGAATATTTTGTTTTATTTGTGACATGAAATTAAAGGAATAAAGGAATATGCCAAATCTCTCTCTCTCTCTCTCTCTCTCTTCGAATCTGTGTTTATACACTTGGACTGAATTAAGAACTATTATGATTCGAGGACAAATAAGACTGTAACCGTGACTATGACTATAGAACTGTGGCCTTTGAAAGCATATGCCTTTGGACTATGACATAAGCCTTTGATTTTGGGACATATAAACATTGCCTATGACAATGACTTATGACTATGGGAATTATTTTCCTTTTGGACTATGAACATCGCATATGACTATGGACATTTCCTATGGCTGTGACTGTGACTACAAGGATTATTTCCTTGACTAGGCCTATACCTTTGATTTGGACATAAACTATTGCTTATGACATAATGAGGACAATTGTGATTTTGACACCCATGATTCATGATTAGGAAAATATTGCTTTAGTTTGGTGATTGTGAAATTGGGTCTAAACCCAATTATTTATTCTACCTGTTCCTTGTTTTTTTCTTTGGTTTTAAGACAGTGGGAATTTACCTATTAAGTTAGGTCTACCCACGTTCTTGAACCTATTTTGCCCATTCTTTGGTTTTAAGACAGTGGGAATTTACCTATTTAGTTAGGTCTACCCATATTCTTGAACCTACATTGTTATCCAAACCTTTTTATGCCAATTATTCCTTCTTGTCATTTTGATTCATTCCCTTTTTATCTACGAATCTAGATTTATTTATAATCTAGGTTGAATCATGATTATTCGAACGGTGGGAATGCGATTTGGGGAAAAACATGGAAATGAATATGAACGTAATTGTAAACTTGGAAATTGGCATAATTTGGAATATGTATTATGACATGCATATTAAAATGAAAACGGGGAAATTTGACATGGATTAGGGAATATGTGATTTTGACATATTAAATTTAGCGTTAGTAAGTAAGCTAAATTTTAGGCATAAAGTGTAAACTAGAAAAATAATTCTAGTTTTGCCATAAATTGTGAATTAGGATGTTAAACCAAGATTGGGTTAATTAAGGTTGATTTGGAATAAGTATATTAGCACAATTTTGAATTTATTCATAATTGTGAGCAATTGTCATGTTTAGAATAAATTATGGTTAGCGACACTAAATTTGGTATAATTTACATACCAAAAAGTATAAATATGATAAATAAGAGAGAATGGGCCATAATAATAAATGTGACAATGTACATTAAAAGAGTAGTAATGAAATAAGTAAATTAGGAGTAATTTACTTATAGAATTCGTCATAAATGTTAAATTGTTCATTTACCACAAAATATGTAACTTGGTTAAGTTTTGGCCATAAATTATAAACTAGGATATTTAATCTAGTTTCGGCAATGAAATAGGAAATGGCCTAAATTGCATGTTGGGTTAGGACTTGGGCCTAGAATATAAGTATACTAGTAGGCTTGACAAATAAATATAGGCCAAATTTGTCTAAAAAGGGGAAATGGGCTTTTGAAATAAATTGTTAACAATTTATAAACAAAAGAAAAGTATTTTGATAACATCCCTTTTTGTAACACATAGACCAGAAGGTTCTAGGGTGACAGAGAGGATAGTGTCTAGGCTTGGGTTTGGAAAATACAAGTTTCCTGCCCTCCCTGGCTATCCCTAACTGATCCGAAGGACGGGATGGTTGTTTTCAAAACCAGATTTGGAAATTAATCAAAAACCCTTTGAACTTAGAAAACATGAATATGCCTAACCCGAGGTTAGACTGAGTTGCGGTGTAAACCTGCCCGGAACCGACCGGCACATCCAGTAACCGCAGCAATATCTGTCTAATGTGAGAGGTTGCGGCTTTAATTTATTAATTAAAGCTAGAAAAAGAATGGGAGAGTTAAGTCCATAGGAACACTTAACCAACCTAACATGGTTAAGCTAGAATGGGAAGGTTAAGGAACACTTAACCAACTTAGCACAATTAAAGCTAGAATGGGAGGGTTAAGTCCATGGGAATACTTAGCCAAATTAACATGTTGACTAGACTAGAAGGTGGGGTTAAGTAAAGTTAATACACTTAGCCAATTTAACATGTTAATTAGACTAGAGGTTGGGGTTAAGTAATACACTTAGCCAAATTAATATGTTAACTGGACTAGACCATAGGGTTAAGTAAACTTGAACGCTTAACCATCAGAATATGATAAATGAATAGGGTTAAGTAAAAAGCATGAAGGGATAACACTTAACCAGTGTAATAGGATAAGGGAAGAGGGTTAAGATAGCTTGAATCGACTAAAGACACTTAACCAACCCAACCTGGCGAGAAAGAAAACTAAGTAGTAGACCTCAGTTGAAAAAGGGACTAAGTAGTAAAACTTAGTTAAGAAAACAAGGAATTTGGAAACTAAGTGGTAAACCTTAGTTAGTAGAACTAAGTAGTAATTCTTAGTATAACACGAAGGAGCAGACATCCATCTGGTTTTAATAAGGCTCCAACGAATTGGGTTACGAAGCCCGAGGCTTCGAGGGGACGTGAGGGTACTCTTGGTATCCCTCTGTGAGGCTGCAGATGATCATCCTGGGCTCACAGAGGTTAAGGTCTGCGTTAGAAGAACCGAGGGTATGCCTTGGTTGCAATATATATATATATGGCAACCTAAAGACTAGGATGGACCGGCGTGATTCGGCGAGAAAACGGTAGCCCTGTGATAGCAACTCGTCGTCTACCATCCATCTTGAGTCAGTCGAGATACGTGAAGCGGAAAGGCGGAGAACTCCAAAAGACCATAATTGCTATCTAGTTATGGGTGAGGATGGCCATAGGATAGTGGGGCACCGGGGGCCGGCGTATAGTTCTCATTTTACAAAGGGTGCCTTTCATTAGTTGAGGGAGGGGTCAAGTGGGACCATAACCACTGGAATAAAAACAGACCTTAGCATCTGCATCGGCAGATATCTGAAAGCTCCCGACCGAGTTCTGTATTCCTTGATTTTCCCTGTCACAGGACTCGGACTGCACATTATAGGACATGTGCATCTAGACAAGCGATAACGATTCGCGATACATGCGTGGGGAAGTATAGGAACATATACCACTCTAGGTAGTGTGTCTTAGATTTGGGGGCATCGTTCGACAGGTAGCGTAATCCCTAGTTGGACTAGGTGGCATAAATCCGAGAAGCGTTCAGCAGATAGCGTAAACTCTAGTTAAATCTAGAAAGCACCTGATAGAAAACCCTAGATTTGATCTAGGTAATAAATAATGAATGTATGCCGGAAGGCAATGGAAAATACAGGGATTGGGATCACGTTATCGTTACTAGTTGGGACACTAGGTAGGTGGTGCAGAGATATAGAAATCAGTATAACAAGGAAATAGCGAAGCGGCGAAGTATTAGAGCGAAGCGGCGAAAGTATTAGAGCGTATCCAGTTTATCTTATCTTAGCATATCTTGTGATTACCTTGTCCAATCTTGTTGACCCTATCGTCATGGTGTAATCTTGTATTCAGTTAATTCATGTCGTTTTGTTTTCCAGGTTCACATGCTAGAAGTTACTGAACTTACTCAGGCTTTATGTCTGACTCTGTTTTTCTTTCGTCTTCTTTTCTTCCGTTTCCCCCCCAGGTAGTAGAGGAGGGAGTAGTATAGCTCAGGTTAAGTTGGACTATCACTCTTTCCCAGCTTGAAGATTTATCGAAGTCTGCTTGGATTCTCTTATCAGATGCTATGGCTGGCTCATGCAAAAATTGGGGAATATAAATGTTGTTTTATGCTTCTTTATTTTGTAAGACAGATGATACTCTGATATTGTAAAGAAATCATTGTACAAATTATTTTATCAATAAAGCAAAGTTTTATCTTCCGCTATTTAATTTCTGTCTGTCTTGTAATTTATCTGCATCTTTTACCCTAAATGCTCCACAGAACTTAGTGCATTCCCTTTGTGAGTGACACTAACGGATGTGGGGTGTTACACGTGGTATCAGAGCTGAAGGTTACCAGATCAGATAAAAGATTTGAAAAATTATTTTCAAACGGTTTTAAAAGAAGTATTTTCAAAAGAAGAGATTTGTTTTAAAGGCATATTCCCCAAAGCCATACGCACTATCTTCTCTTCCTCTGTTTGAATTCTTGTCTCCTTCTTTCTTGAGTCTCTGGGGCTCCTGGCTTTCTGGGAGGTAACCTCATCGAAGGGCAAAGTAGTGCCCGGCTTCCATCCATAGCCATAGTTGTTTCATCTACGGGCAGTTTTCTTTCAAAGCTTATAAGGTTTTCCGGACGATGGAGGCAGTTTTCGAGAGATTTGTCAACATGACTACACACGGAAGGGGATGAGGAGTTTGGCTAAGGAGCATAACCCTAGGATGAGGAATTCATGGATGTAGACTTAGCACACGAAGGAGGAAGAAATTATAAAGCCTAAGACAAGAGGAAGTATCTTTACTAGGGTATGATAGGGCATATACTTAAGGACAAGGGCAAGAACGAGGACGAGATTTTCAGAAGGACAAGTACATGCTTTCGCCACCAAGCGTACCTAGGAGAAAGGTAGTCCGGTTGGAAGAGTCTAGTTTTCTGTTCGTGCTATTTCCTTAGGTTCTAGCGCTTCTCATTTGTTCATATCCACTTTCATAGTTGGGTCTCTGCACCATAGTACTTGTATAGTAGAAAGATCCCACTAGAGACTCAAATCCAATTGGTGGTCTGACCAGTTTATTTTTTTGTTAGTAGGGATTTGAGAATAGCTATCGAGTTTGCTTATGTCATCTCACGTAGATCGTCTAAATTCGGGGGAGATATTCCTTGGGTGCTTGTCTGATATTGGTTTAGGCCTTTGGGGCTTGTACTTGAGGAATGTCGAGTTCGACTAGGATGGTTTGCGTGAGAGATGAATAGTTGTGACAGGCGCTCTAAAAAGCGCGTAGTGATCTTTCAACCCTTATAGTTATGGCATGGTGGATAAGGGAGAGACCTCTAATCATACACTTGGTACCGTGATTGACATCTGTTTATTTTGGAAATGGAGGTTAGGAACTTCACAATCGTGAAGATAAATTGTTTAAGATACAGTGGAGTAAAGCTCAAGAAGGCTAGATACTAGCAACATGCCCTTTTTCCTTAAGGGTGCATCCTTGATTTCTCTGTTTAGGAGCTTTACGCGTAGTTGTTTCTCTCTTTCCAAAGTATATCCTCTAGGTCGTATCTGCAATCCTTAGGTAGAAGCCAATGGATGTAAACATGTATTTGAAACATGTTATGGTTGAATGGTTGCAAGTGGTTGCTTGTGGATGCATATGCATACGTATTAGGCACTAGATCAAGTTCGGACGCTCTCATATTGCATTTACATATATGCATTTGTTTATAAGTTGAACTTGATATGATATCATATGGACGTTGCATATGGATGAATGGCTGTGCACGCATGTAGTATTTACATGACTAGGGATGTTTGCATGCATGATTGGACGCATGGCACTAACATGATTTGCATTAAGGAGGTCAACTGAATCAGTAGACCGCCTGATTTTGCATTAGATAGAGACATATACACACACTATGCATATGAACATGAAAGCATTAGAAATCTTTTAAGGACAATGAATGCCTGTGATTGAATGGTTGAGTAGATGGGTGATTGGATGGTAGGACACATTCTTCCTAACTTGAAGATTTCGGGGACGAAATCCTTTTAAGTGGGGGAGAATGTAACACCCCGTAATTCTGCGACATTAAGATTCTCAAATTAAAGTATAATTAATTTTTAAAAGAAAAATTAAAAGAAAAAGATCCATGCAGTTGTTTAATTGTAACTTACATGAAAAAGAGAAGTAAGGAGAGAACAATAATTATTATTGTTCTAAGACTTATTAACAAAAGCCTCTGTAGCTCAGTTGGTTAAGGCATTGGATTTGTAGCATGGAGATCGGGGGTTCGAACCCCGGCGGCGGCATAATTTTTTATCTTTGTTTTAGAGAGGGCCAACTGAACATGCAAATATATGTACGTATACAAATTCAAAATTTGAAAGGATAAGAACGTACATATAAGGAAATAAAGAATATATATATATATACATATGAGAATATAAATATATATATGCAAAAATATATGTATACGAAAGATAAAATTCAAGATAAGGCTACAGTCAATGAAATATGGCAACATCATTTGAATTTTGAAAATAAAATGAAAGTTGTGCGTATATATATACGCGTAAAATGGTCGTTAGAGGAATTGTATACATATAAGAATATTTCATGTGAATAAAACAGTTAAATAAATTCCAGAAATTCAAAAGTTTGAAAATCAAACTTTTACGCCAAAATAGCTTGTGGGACAAAATGCTGACTCAGCACTGCGTGTATGATAAGGTTTGGCTAGATTCATCTACGTACCTGGACTATTTTCTTAACTAGGTTCAATGCTGACTCAGCGTTGCGTGTATGATAAGGTCTTGAGCAGCTATATAAACAGCCCTAGTCTTCATTCTCTTTGCACCAATTCTCTTCTATCCTTATGCTGCTAAGATTCATGGCTTCTTCCCCTCCTCTAAATTTTCTTAAATAAATAAAATAAAATATGATTCAAGACGAGGAGATGCTGCTAAAAGACTTTTAAGGAGGATTCAAATCAAAGTTTCAAGTGAAGAATTCAAAGGCTAGCTCAAACAAGTTTCAAGCAACGACGCACGAATCATAGCCACGCTTTCCTTCTTTTCTAGATCTATTTTCTGTAAGTTGGTTATTTCTAGATCTGAATATTTTGTTTTATTTGTGACATGAAATTAAAGGAATAAAGGAATATGCCAAATCTCTCTCTCTCTCTCTTCGAATCTGTGTTTATACTCTTGGACTGAATTAAGAACTATTATGATTCGAGGACAAATAAGACTGTAACCGTGACTATGACTATAGAACTATGGCCTTTGAAAGCATATGCCTTTGGACTATGACATAAGCCTTTGATTTTGGGACATATAAACATTGCCTATGACAATGACTTATGACTATGGGAATTATTTTCCTTTTGGACTATGAACATCGCATATGACTATGGACATTTCCTATGACTGTGACTGTGACTACAAGGATTATTTCCTTGACTAGGCCTATACCTTTGATTTGGACATAAACTATTGCTTATGACATAATGAGGACAATTGTGATTTTGACACCCATGATTCATGATTAGGAAAATATTGCTTTAGTTTGGTGATTGAGAAATTGGGTCTAAACCCAATTATTTATTCTACCTGTTCCTTGTTTTTTTTTCTTTGGTTTTAAGACAGTGGGAATTTACCTATTAAGTTAGGTCTACCCACGTTCTTGAACCTATTTTGCCCATTCTTTGGTTTTAAGACAGTGGGAATTTACCTATTTAGTTAGGTCTACCCATATTCTTGAACCTACATTGTTATCCAAACCTTTTTATGCCAATTATTCCTTCTTGTCATTTTGATTCATTCCCTTTTTATCTACGAATCTAGATTTATTTATAATCTAGGTTGAATCACGATTATTCGAACGGTGGGAATGCGATTTGGGGAAAAACATGGAAATGAATATGAACGTAATTGTAAACTTGGAAATTGGCATAATTTGGAATATGTATTATGACATGCATATTAAAATGAAAACGGGGAAATTTGACATGGATTAGGGAATATGTGATTTTGACATATTAAATTTAGCGTTAGTAAGTAAGCTAAATTTTAGGCATAAAGTGTAAACTAGAAAAATAATTCTAGTTTTGCCATAAATTGTGAATTAGGATGTTAAACCAAGATTGGGTTAATTAAGGTTGATTTGGAATAAGTATATTAGCACAATTTTGAATTTATTCATAATTGTAAGCAATTGTCATGTTTAGAATAAATTATGGTTAGCGACACTAAATTTGGTATAATTTACATACCAAAAAGTATAAATATGATAAATAAGAGAGAATGGGCCATAATAATAAATGTGACAATGTACATTAAAAGAGTAGTAATGAAATAAGTAAATTAGGAGTAATTTACTTATAGAATTCGTCATAAATGTTAAATTGTTCATTTACCACAAAATATGTAACTTGGTTAAGTTTTGGCCATAAATTATAAACTAGGATATTTAATCTAGTTTCGGCAATGAAATAGGAAATGGCCTAAACTGCATGTTGGGTTAGGACTTGGGCCTAGAATATAAGTATACTAGTAGGCTTGACAAATAAATATAGGCCAAATTTGTCTAAAAAGGGGAAATGGGCTTTTGAAATAAATTGTTAACAATTTATAAACAAAAGAAAAGTATTTTGATAACATCCCTTTTTGTAACACATAGACCAGAAGGTTCTAGGGTGACAGAGAGGATAGTGTCTAGGCTTGGGTTTGGAAAATACAAGTTTCCTGCCCTCCCTGGCTATCCCTAACTGATCCGAAGGACGGGATGGTTGTTTTCAAAACCAGATTTGGAAATTAATCAAAAACCCTTTGAACTTAGAAAACATGAATATGCCTAACCCGAGGTTAGACTGAGTTGCGGTGTAAACCTGCCCGGAACCGACCGGCACATCCAGTAACCGCAGCAATATCTGTCTAATGTGAGAGGTTGCGGCTTTAATTTATTAATTAAAGCTAGAACAAGAATGGGAGAGTTAAGTCCATAGGAACACTTAACCAACCTAACACGGTTAAGCTAGAATGGGAAGGTTAAGGAACACTTAACCAACTTAGCACAATTAAAGCTAGAATGGGAGGGTTAAGTCCATGGGAATACTTAGCCAAATTAACATGTTGACTAGACTAGAAGGTGGGGTTAAGTAAAGTTAATACACTTAGCCAATTTAACATGTTAATTAGACTAGAGGTTGGGGTTAAGTAATACACTTAGCCAAATTAATATGTTAACTGGACTAGACCATAGGGTTAAGTAAACTTGAACGCTTAACCATCAGAATATGATAAATGAATATGGTTAAGTAAAAAGCATGAAGGGATAACACTTAACCAGTGTAATAGGATAAGGGAAGAGGGTTAAGATAGCTTGAATCGACTAAAGACACTTAACCAACCCAACCTGACGAGAAAGAAAACTAAGTAGTAGACCTCAGTTGAAAAAGGGACTAAGTAGTAAAACTTAGTTAAGAAAACAAGGAATTTGGAAACTAAGTGGTAAACCTTAGTTAGTAGAACTAAGTAGTAATTCTTAGTATAACACGAAGGAGCAGACATCCATCTGGTTTTAAGAAGGCTCCAACGAATTGGGTTACGAAGCCCGAGGCTTCGATGGGACGTGAGGGTACTCTTGGTATCCCTCTGTGAGGCTGCAGATGATCATCCTGGGCTCACAGAGGTTAAGGTCTGCGTTAGAAGAACCGAGGGTATGCCTTGGTTGCAATATATATATGGCAACCTAAAGACTAGGATGGACCGACGTGATTCGGCGAGAAAACGGTAGCCCTGTGATAGCAACTCGTCGTCTACCATCCATCTTGAGTCAGTCGAGATACGTGAAGCGGAAAGGCGGAGAACTCCAAAAGACCATAATTGCTATCTAGTTATGGGTGAGGATGGCCATAGGATAGTGGGGCACCGGGGGCCGGCGTATAGTTCTCATTTTACAAAGGGTGCCTTTCATTAGTTGAGGGAGGGGTCAAGTGGGACCATAGCCACTGGAATAAAAACAGACCTTAGCATCTGCATCGGCAGATATCTGAAAGCTCCCGACCGAGTTCTGTATTCCTTGATTTGCCCTGTCACAGGACTCGGACCGCACATTATAGGACATGTGCATCTAGACAAGCGATAACGATTCGCGATACATGCGTGGGGAAGTATAGGAACATATACCACTCTAGGTAGTGTGTCTTAGATTTGGGGGCATCGTTCGACAGGTAGCGTAATCCCTAGTTGGACTAGGTGGCATAAATCCGAGAAGCGTTCAGCAGATAGCGTAAACTCTAGTTAAATCTAGAAAGCACCTGATAGAAAACCCTAGATTTGATCTAGGTAATAAATAATGAATGTATGCCGGAAGGCAATGGAAAATACAGGGATTGGGATCACGTTATCGTCACTAGTTGGGACACTAGGTAGGTGGTGCAGAGATATAGAAATCAGTATAACAAGGAAATAGCGAAGCGGCGAAGTATTAGAGCGAAGCGGCGAAAGTATTAGAGCGTATCCAGTTTATCTTATCTTAGCATATCTTGTGATTACCTTGTCCAATCTTGTTGACCCTATCGTCATGGTGTAATCTTGTATTCAGTTAATTCATGTCGTTTTGTTTTCCAGGTTCACATGCTAGAAGTTACTGAACTTACTCAGGCTTTATGTCTGACTCTGTTTTTCTTTCGTCTTCTTTTCTTCCGTTTCCCCCCCCCCCCAGGTAGTAGAGGAGGGAGTAGTATAGCTCAGGTTAAGTTGGACTGTCACTCTTTCCCAGCTTGAAGATTTATCGAAGTCTGCTTGGATTCTCTTATCAGATGCTATGGCTGGCTCATGCAAAAATTGGGGAATATAAATGTTGTTTTATGCTTCTTTATTTTGTAAGACAGATGATACTCTGATATTGTAAAGAAATCATTGTACAAATTATTTTATCAATAAAGCAAAGTTTTATCTTCCGCTATTTAATTTCTGTCTGTCTTGTAATTTATCTGCATCTTTTACCCTAAATGCTCCACAGAACTTAGTGCATTCCCTTTGTGAGTGACACTAACGGATGTGGGGTGTTACACCACCCAAGTCGACAGGGGTGTCGACTGGGCAGTCGACACAGCCTGGGGTGTGTCGACTCCCAAGTCGACTTGGGGTGGCGGGAATTTTTCCCGCCTGCCCTGCCCAGTTGAATTTGAATTTCTGAATTCAAGTTTGAACTTAAAATTTTCTGAAAACTTCGTCGGGCCATAACTTGGTCATACGGACTCCGATTTTCGAAAACTCGGACTCTATTTCGCGTATTTTTCCGAGATGAACGCAATGGCACATCCCATTTCCCCTGCTTCAGATTTTATCATTTAATTCTTCCTTGATTTATGTTATAACTTGTTATTCAAAATATGGGTTGTTACAAAAGCTGTTCGGTGAGAACTCTTTAACCATGGTTTATATATTTAATTAGTAGCTAGACTAACTTAAATATAGTGATTGGTTAATGATGATTGATATTTGTTGTGATGGATGATGGATGCGAAGTTTAGAACACACACTATTAAGCGTTAGTGTTATAACGCTTGTGCACAATTATGATTTATTGAATCATGTTGATGATGGTTGCTATGGATGCTTAAATGGTTGTTGATGTTTTTTTGCACACATTATGACACAACAATTATGGTATCACATTGGTGATCGAAAAATCTCCTTCATAATTAAAAGAAATATCATTATTGAAATTGAAGGTTAATAATTGGAAAAGACCATATGAATGAATTCATATATATTGTTAAAGTCTTTTAAATGAATAAATAAATATCGGAACATTCTAGGATGACAGAGAGTATAGTGTCTAGGCTTGGGTTTGGAAATGAAGTTTCCTGCTCTCCCTAACTGATCCGGCGAATGAGAAGGTTAATTTGAAGTTATTTGAATTTAGAAATGAATTGGAATATATGAAAGTTGAATTTTAGATCCAAAATAATTTGGAAAGTAAATTTAAATGATTTTAAAAGGGTTATATGAGGATATAATTGTTTTCTAAGATATTTTGAAGTATCGTAGAATAATGGTTATTATGGTTAAAATAGAGCTTGTTGCATAACGGCAATTTACGTATTTTAGATGCAAACTTTAAACGCTTATAACTTTTGCAATCTTAATCGGATTTCCATAAAATGAAAAACATTTGATTTCCATTAACAAGAACTTTCAAATGAGTGAAAGCAGATTTTAAATTCGAGTTATAATTTTCAAGTTATGTTTGAAACTGTTTTGGAAAGGATCGATGCAAGAACAATTGTTGACCATAACTATAAACAACTATTTTTAAATGTTTTAAAATTATGGAAAATTTTTTGTAAAATCATTACAAATTATTTAAAAGTGTTTTGAATTGTAAATTTTAAGTTTTGGCTAAGATAAACGATGTTTTTATCAAAGTAGTTAAGATAACTGTTTTGTAACGCTTTTGAAGCACTATTGTAACGCTTTCTTTGAAAACAACCTATTTTGAAGTATTTAAAACGCGAAATGTTTTCCGAACTATAAGTAATCATTTGTAAATGATTTGTTGAATGTTTTGAAAGGTTTAAAAGTATTGAAAATAATTTGTTTGGAATTTAAATTGATTTATTTAATAATTAAATGTGTTTTTCAATTTTAAATAATTGGATATGGTTGGAGATAAATCTTTGGATGTTTGATATTGATCCGGTAGATGATGATTCTTACTATTTTAGGAATTTAAAAGGTAGTTCACCATTATTCCGCTTATAGTGTGAGTTGGATATCGAGATTAATATTTAGTATAAGTTGATGGTATTTCTATCCAGATCTAATGTCAAAGAGTTGGATAAATCTTTTAATTAAGATACGAGTTTCCTAAGTTGGATAGAGATAATCTTCAGATATTTGATATGAAATTCTGTGGTGTAAATGTATACTATTTTAGGAATTTGGAAGATATTTTTATGTCGTTATTCCACTTATAATATTCGTTGAGTATGATAATTTATATCGAATATAAGTAAATACAATTTCTGTGTAACTTATGTTCAATATCAATTGATTTGGGTTTTGTCATGAATCATATCTTCAATAATATCATTCTTGAAACCCCATGAGATTGAGTTATGGAAATTCATATCGTAATTTGAGGATTTAATCAGATCTTTGATTTGAGGAAATTAAAAGTGAGGAATTGGAAAGAAAGTATAATCTTTTAGTTAAGATTAAAGAATGGAATGTTGGAAAATCAATTTAATTGGAAACTATGGTTGAAACGTGGATTAAGGATTTTCAAAGGAAACCGGATTTTGATAACGAGTTATCAAACGGAAAACTAATTAAGGCTTTAAGGCTAAATCATCTTTGATTTAATGGATGCGTTTTAAAAGAGAAAGGTTAAATATGGATTTTGTAATTATTTGAGAACGGGTTTAAAGAAGTTTAATTTTGACAAAATCCAAGACGGAAGAAGATTGGTAGAAAGCCTGTGTGTTCTATAATTGTATTTTTATAAATTGCGCCTATTATTTGCAAAGACCGGCATCGGATGTATGTCTGAAAACCATTCCAAGTAATAATACGACATTGTGGAGCAATTGAAGACATTGGAGACGACATTGAAGACTGGGACCCTTCATGTCGTAAGGACGACTTGTTGAATGTCTCGAATGGGTCGCTACCATTTGCAGATGGATTTTATATCAGTTAAGTGGCAAGAAGCCCGAACGCATGTGAAGGAATTCCGGATTGTTGTTTCGTTCAGACCCAGAACGGAAATGTATGGATTGTGTGTCTGACATTGTAATTGACCGCGTAGCACTGATCTTTGTTAAATATATATCTGCTTGGGGCGGAGAATTTATTCTCTTGCTTAACACCCTTCTCTAAGACGTATGAGCTTAGAGGTTATATATTGATGGAAATCAGTGATGCGTAGTGTATGGACAATGTGGCATACTTAAGTTATGAGATGAGCTATGGATGATCAAAGCATGGCTTATTTAAGCGTAGCTTTGTGTATATCATGACCTCGACGAACCTCACACCCCGGATTGATGGTAAACTGGTGGTCAGATTTTTATGTTCGTTTCGCATGTTCGGTGCACCGGGATGTGATGATGAAAGGGTACTACGAAGTCCCCAGTCTGGGACGCTATTTGTTGGGTACTCTGATTCATGTATGGTGGGTTAGTATAATGGAGTCCAAGTCTGGACGTTATCCGCGAGTACTAGGATGATGCGCGCAAGAAATTTTTGAGCCCACGAATGATGTTTCGTACCAGGAACCATCATGTTGGAAACCCAATCTCCACTACGAGCCCGTACGGTTTTGATTTTATAGCCTGCAGGTTACCGGCAGGATTGTCAGTATAATGGGATGGGGCATTATGCTAGCTAGGATTAATACATTTATTTGCGAAAAGGTTTTTCACACTGTATATAATAGTAAAAGAGGATTTTCACGTATGAATGTATTTTTGGTTATCATAAGGAAAAACTTGCCCATCTGGTGTGCGCTTGCATTGTGTGATGTGGGACGAGCTTATGATAGCTTCATTTTTCAAAAAGTCATTGCGGATTTCTATGCACTGGTATCCACATGGAGTAAACCCATTCCGCATTAGCGGCATGGTCCAGTGAATTACCTAACTTTAAAATAAACCCTAAAAACAACTGTTTTGAGTTCCCACGACTGACCTGGAGTTTATAGTTCCCTCACCTAAACTCTGGGTGCCCTTAATTTTTACATGGGTAGTCTAGTAGTTTGGTTCGCAGATTTAGCCTTGGAATTAGTTGGAGCGGGATTTTGGTGTTAGCTGGAGCTATATGTTTTGGAGCATTCGCATTCTTCCGCTGAGTTAGTATCTCCTCCACTGTGAAATCATTGTACTCTGATGTATTCCTTGTAACTCTGATGTTATATTATGGTAATGATATGAAAAGTTCTGTTATTTTTGTGCAAATATGTTAGTACCCATAGCAATCCGTCTTGATGAATGGTTTAAGTTGGTTTAATTACCAGCGAGAATCGAGCAAAAAGTCGGGTCGTTACAACCGTCGAGCATTATGAACTACAAACAAAGTGGTTATCTTCAAGAAATGACTTATCCTTTGTCGAGCAGATTTTTTTAATCGAATATTGTGGATGCAATACTAGCTCTTATGTGATTAATTTCTTCCTGAGGCATGGTTGAAAGAAGACATCTATCTTGAGACAGTTTAGAAATGTTCATAATCACATATATTCCGCAATCATATCTATTGTAAGAAATATAAATCCTTTATAAGATGGTTAAATTTAAAATAATTTTACAATTCTTATTACAAAATTTTTATATATATATATGTATTAGTTAGTGTTTAAAAAAACAAAAATTATTAAAAAATATAATTGTATTTATCTTATTGCATATTTTAATAAAAAACTAATATATATTTATTTTATACTAGCAAAGATTAATATTATTATAATATATTTTAATATAGTACTAAGACATTTAGTAAATAAGTTTTTCTTTTTAAAAGAATGTAGTTTTATGTATTTATGTATAAGATAAAAAGTAGATTTTGAAAAAGATAAAACTATTTATCTTTTGGTATTGTTGATTATATATGGGGGAAAAAATAAAATAAGTTGATAAGATAACTAAATTTATTATTTTTTAAACTTCATTTATAATATAAGTACTTAAAATAATATGCATGTATTGTAAACTAATAAATATACAAACTAACTTTTTTTTAAAGTTGAAATTATGTTTTTGTATGCATATTTTTTACAAAAACTATAATAAATTAGACAATATAGCAATTATATAGTATTACCCATTGCGCTGTTGAGCACATTCTCCTACTTTAAGGACAAATGATTTTTTGGTATTCTCCATAGTTTAGTCCTTCTGAAGTTTCTTGTTTATGTCATTAACTAATTTTGTTGTATATAATAATAAGAATATTTATAAATTTAGTTAACGTAGAAAAATTAAACATTCTAAATGGCTTACGATTTTGAAGACGCTTTTTTTATGCCTACTGGTAAATCTTCCATTTTCACATCTGTTTGACAAAGAATCATACAGTGTCCATTCTGAAAATTCTAGATCAAATGTTAAAAGTAGTCAGTGTGAATTTTCATGGACTGCAAATAAGAGTATATCACATTGTGAATCTTGTAGTGCTGCTGTCAATGCTGGAATAAACGAATGAATTTTGACATTTTCTATGCCAATTGCAGCACTTTTCTATAAAAAGAAAGCAATATTGTAGTTATACAAAACAGATTTATTAATGAATCATTACATATATGTCAAGAATAATGATCTTACTGTCATTGTGGTATTAAAGTAAGCTACATTTGAATTGATATCCCATAGTTTTGCTATTTTAAACTAGTACCAATCAATTATCTGCACAGGCAGTATATTAGACTAGTTGCAATAATAAACATATACAATAAAGCAATTTTATATTGTGTTGATATGTTAGTAATGGAAAATTAAGTGTGACAGAAACTAAAGTTTAATGACATAAAGATAGTAAAACACATGGAAATTATCATAATATATGTGCATTTTTTCTTGTAAGTTTTAATTTTTAAAATGATAAATATGTTTATATTTTTTATAATGATAGAAATATAAAAAACATATGATCAATTGAACTTATTTGTTTGAAATTATTGTAAATTCTATTACTCAAAATCATATAAGAACATCTCAAATGATATGAATTTATTATCTATAATATCTGTATGAAAACATTTAAAAAAAAAGATATATGTTTTTATCTTTTTAAAATGCTAAACGTAATAAAATTATGTGATTAGTTGAGCTTCTATGTTTCATTAATTAGAATAACTATCATATGTGTACAAATCCATCAGTGTCACAAGTCGAATAATATAAAATACTTACCTGGCCAGAAACAAATTCACCGAAAATCAGTTCTTCAATCATATCCTTACTAATGACAATACTGTTCTCGTCGTTTGAACTGTAAATTCTACACTATAAAGTAAACAAGTTATAATTTAAGAAATTTGTTTTTAGTAATTTATAAAGTATATAATTTAAAAAGTATTTAAGCTTACTTAACATCACCAACTTTGTTGAAGTAATTTGTTATGAACTTCTTTTCGTCATCAGGCGATTCTTTAAAAATCTCATAATTTTCTATTTTCCTTTTTCTCATTTTAGTACTTTTTGGTGTGTTGAGAGTATCGACCTCTATAGGTACGGTTCTTGGCTTTCACACTTTCGCCTTATCTTTTTCCATTTCTCTTTTTCTATTTTTTCCCTTTCTTCAATTTCTTCAGGATCATTATGTTCTACTTCTTCTTCTTTATCCTCCTTTTCTTCACCATCCATTTTCTCATATTCTGTTTCTTCAATTTCTTTGTTTTCCTCATGTTCTAGTTCTTCGTCTATATCTTCCTTTTCTTCACCATCATTTTTTTCACATTCTTTTTCTTCAAATTTGTCGGTTTCATTATGGTCTAGTTCTTCTTCTTTATCTTTGTTTTCTTTATCATCCTTTTTCTCACATTCGTTTTCTGGAATTTCAGTCAAATTGTGGTCATAATTTAACAAACTTTCCAAATCCTTTCTCCTCTTTTTTTCGACTTGTAATTTTTTCCTTTGGACTGAAGCTTTTTTTCTAACTGCTCAACTTTTCTTTTTATCTTTGCAATTTCTTTAACTTTGCCTTCGACTTGTGTTAGAAGACAGCTTTCTTCGTTATCTTTGTTTTTTGACCTCTTCCAACGTCTTGATCACTTTCAGTAGAAGTTTTTTTTTTCATCTTTCATAATTTTGTTGAATCTCTTTGCAAACTGAAAAAAATAAAATTAGGAAAAGCATGATGTTACTTCATATTGTTGATTAATTTGTTATGTGCAATTTTTTTGTCTTCTAGGTGAAAATACGCAATATTGATAAATATGCATAAGACTAATCAGAGGTACAGCTATTAACAATAGGAAATAATTAAAAAGATAAAAGTTTATATCTTTTTCAGTATATGTTAAAAATTATGTTTTTTAATTTAAAAATAACAGTAAAATGACATAATCAACAAGGAAGTTCAAAAAAAATTACCTTTTCTGGCTTGATGGATTTAATTGCTATGTTATTCAACAACGATAAATCCCATTTTACTATTCTTGGCCTTTCATTTCCACATCTCTCTTTAACCTTTATGATTTGTGTCCTTTCACAAAGCCAATACTATCAAAAAAGTAAAAGATGTTAATTTTTGATATTAAGTAAATTCAATGTATATTATTAAATATAAAATACATGCCAATAATGTCATGGAGCATTCGGGCATATTTCTCGGGTCTTTAGAAAAGTTTTCAACATTTTTGGGCACGTGAGTGTGAATAGATTTTGCCCAAGAAATGGAATTTATGTTCTTTAAATTCAACAATTCGGGAATAAATCCCCATTGTAAGTAAAATTGGTTGTTGGGGAAGAAGAATGTGATAATTAGCAATAAAAGAAACAATTTCTCTAAATCTTCATCTCCCTTCCTTTTTTCAATCATTATGTTGATTCTGTTACTCAAAATTTTCTTATTTATTCTCTCATTTCCCTCAAAATGTCGATTTAGAAAACTTAAGTACTCCTCATCCAAGTTATTCTTACTAATAACTTCAATTGGGAATACATTCTTTCTGGCCAATGGAATTCCCAGTATTAAACAAATATCCTCTTCAATCAGGTTAAGACTAGCATCTCCTATTTTAAATCTTTCTCTTCTCTATCATATGATGTAATGACTTCATTTAAACTTTGTGCACTTTTTCTAAAATCCTTTCTTTTTATTTTACCATCCAAAAATATATGAAAGAAATTCTTGAAAGGTGTTCTATTTATATATGACATTGCAGCAGAAGAGAATACATTTTTTTCCTTTATTTTAGTCATCACCTTGAAGAATGCATCTAAATTACACCTATAATTTGCCTTATATTTTTCTCACCCCTTTTGTGACGACCCCCAAACTCCGTACCGACGGTGTCAAGGGTAATCTTTGGAATATAACACATCAACAGATAATAGCAGGACATAATTAAATAAATAGACCAGATAATGCATAATAGAATACACTGGATAAACATAATCATCACAGGATCATACTTAGTACAAATACAGTTCAGCTATACATAAATGTCTACAGCGAAAAACAAACATAATATGTACAATATGAGCTGAACAACATAAAAAGAGATAAATGATAGAATCCATCTTCAGCTCCAGCTATCCAGAAAGAGCCTGCTAAAACCTGAATACAAAGCTGCCCATGTAGAAAAAGGGGCACCCGAGTTTGCAAGTGAAACAAACTACGAGTCAGTCATGGGATTGGTATGAGAAATCTACTTAACACATTTTATAATATGGCCAATCCCAGGACCACGCCACTTTCGCAGAACGGGTTTACTCCATTGGTTTGTCAGTGCTTTAATATAGGTAATTCTTTTAAACATCGCAATGCTTTTTATAAAAATGAAGCTGATATAAGACTCAAATCCCATCACACAATGCAACGCAAACCGGAGGATAAAATTTTACTTTATATCACCCAAGATAAGCTTAATACGTGTAAAGTAAAATCACTTAAAGTGTAAACATCGTCGTTTAATTCTAAATCAGACTCCAACTGTAAAATAGTAAGAAAACGATTCCCTAGGTATTAACCCCGAAGGCCGAAACCAACATCAGACCAATACCCAGGAAACCACCCATCTTAGCTCGTTTCCAGTTAGTTTCTATTTTTATATACAATCATAAATATCAATCATAGACGGCTGGGTATCATATATCATGTCGCCATATATAGGTTTACAATCAAAACCGCACGATGTCGTATTTGGAAATTGGATTTTCGTCATGAACTAAGGCAAAAGATAGTCCTTACCGAATTCGAGACGCTCTAGCCCGTGTCTTAGGAACAGCCGCAACTGCACCTTGGATCGTCAGGGCCGGTCCACACGGAGTGGATTATAATGCCTGAACAATGCGTTTCCCCGCCCTATGGGGCGTAAATGAGCCAACGAATGACTCCATCGGTCCCGGATCGACCGATATAACTGAGGCGTCTCGCAATAGCAACAACCACATAGGTGAAAATAGTATAAATGTCAGCCAGTTTAAGCACTGACACCACCTCTAGCTAGAAAGAAACGCACGTCCCCCCTGAGGTCCTCTCCTGTTTCTGGTTCATACCGGGGTGTGAGGCTCGCGAATTCACGTTATACACAAAGCTATGCCACACAGGCCGTGCTTTAATCATCAACCACAAGACTTTGCTTTTCAACAGAAGCCTTGATCACTGCATCTAAGCATGCCACACAGGCGATTCACACCATGCAACTGATGGTTATCAATCACACAGAATGAATCCCAATGTCAGACAAACAGTCCATTTACAAGTCCGTTCTGGGTCTGAACGAAACCGGAGGCACTATATACCTCGCATACCCATTGACCTCCACGTATGTCTGGACGATCACCACTCATTATCCATATTTCGGGATGCCTTCCAATCAGGACATCATTTATCATCCAACCGAGGTGAAGATCTCCAGTCTTCAACCACCGTCCTCATCATTGACTTCTTATCGTCGATTCAGTTATTCAGAATGGGATAAACCCGGTCTTTCTGAGCAACTCGCGTATATAATAAACAAATACAACATACGCCTCATTCCAATTCATCATTCACTAACCGTAAATTAGTAAGAGAACGATTTTCCAAAAATTAACCCCGAAGGCCGAAACCAACATCAGATCAAAACCCAGGAAACCATTCGACTTAGCTAACCTTCAGTTAGTTTATAAATTTCATATTCAACCATCAAATATTCAATAAACCGGGTAAATTCGGATTATTTCCATTCATATCGTTTATAATATTTTATAACGATTTATCGTTATTTTTATTTATTTAAAAATAGCCAATTTATTCAAATGACGCTTCAGGCCATAACGCGGCCCTGGCGCTGTTTTTCTTCAGATTTGATTTACACATATATGAAAATCTAACCATTGGATCTTCACAAATTTTATATCATTAGAAAGATCTTTTCAAAACGAATCCAATGGTTCCAGTTTTGGGAAAATCCGACGGTCGGATCTCCCAGTACACTCGTTTGAAGTTTCGATTTCAAAATACGAACTACAGCGTCGTTATTCGATTTAATTTAATTATATTTATATATATATATAAATATAATCGATTCTGGCGCTGTTTTTCTTTAGATTTGAATTAAACATTCCAGACAATCCAACCGTTGGATCTTCACAAAGTTGGTGTCGTTGGAAAGATATTTCCAAAGCGAACCCAATGGTTTCAGTTTCGGGAAAATCCGATGGCCGGATCTCCCACACTAATCGTTTGAAATCACGGTTTCAAAACACGAACTGCAGCTTCGTTATTCGATATATTTTAATTATATATATATATATATAATTGATTCTTCGATTTCAAAACCATATTCCTTTCATACATTTGATAAAAATGATATTTTTATCCAACAGACATTTATTTCGACACTTCACTATTTTTAACCATTCATGTATATAATAAAAATGTGATTTTTATTGTAAAACAATTTATTTCAAAACACGACTATTTTATATAGTTCATGTAGATGATAAAAATATGATTTTTATTATAAAACAATTTATTTCAAAACACGACTATTTTATATAGTTCATATAGATGATAAAAATATAATTTTTATTATAAAACAATTTATTTCAAAACACGACTATTTTATATAGTTCATATAGATGATAAAAAAATATGGATTTTATTATAAAACAATTTATTTCAAAACACGACTATGTTATATAGTTCATATAGATGATAAAAATATGATTTTTATTATAAAACAATTTATTTCAAAACACGACTATTTTATATAGTTCATATAGATGATAAAAATATGATTTTTATTATAAAACAATTTATTTCAAAACATGAATGTCGTTCAACACATGAATTTCTATTCAACACATGAATTTCTATTCAACACACGAATTTCTATTTAACACACGAATATAGTTTGAACCCATGAAAATAATTCTAACACATGAATATTATTCAAAATTTCGACAGCATAACCGGGGCCGTCCCTAGTACGACTCCTCGCTCTACCTTAAAGCCTCGCAGCTTTTGACAATGGGGATTTCATGCATCTAGTTCGCACACAGGCGGCATGTTTATATTTTTTCTTTTCCACAAACTAATCCTATGTGGTTTCAACCAAATAATTCTCAACCACAAACGGGTATTTTTCAACCACAATCAATCAATTTCAACCACAAATAATTCTAATCAACCATTCGTTATCAACCAATTTTCACACCAATCACAACCAATAAATATCGTCCATGGTTTGTGGACGAGGGGCGTATATATATATATATATAAGAATATTTCACTTCTATTTCAACACATATATAATTTTTACAACGCATATATAACTTATACATCGAACATACAACTTATACAACGCTTATACATGAGGTGTACAACGCTTATATAACTCATACATCGACTATATAATTTATACATCGTCGTTTTCCATATCGTTTATAATTCTAAAATCTCATATTGGGTTCCACTCCACCAAAAATAACAGAAGGCTCAGAAAAATATCCGGTCTCTTCTAGAATGTAGAAGGCGTCCGCACGACTCCACTGTCTCTTGTTTCACCGAATTTCGTCAACATAGCAAAAAGATATGATTTTACAGTGAAATCAAAAACCGTAGCGCTTTAAGGTGCTATTGAATAGTTTAATATAATTCAGTCGTTACCTCTCAGAACTAGTTCAAAACTAGGTATTGATTTTTCGCGAATTCTGTGAATCGATAGGACGATAAGGCTATGCAGCATCGAAGGGGGATGAAGGGCGCTCAGGCGCGTGGTGGAGGGGTCCCACTCGGTGGTCCCTGCTGATGGCGACGGCGGTTTAAAACCTCCGACTTCCTGGAGGTGATTCTCGATACACGCGCAACAATACGGGGTGCTCCAGGTATGGATTCGAAGCCCTCGAAAATCTGTACAGAATTCTCAACTGGGTCGAGGTGTTTAGTGGAGAGGATTGGAAGAAATCGGTCTGGGAAGTTTTGAAAGGTTTCCGTCGTGCGTTCGGGGGAGGGAGAGAGAGAAAGCGAGGAGAGAGAGTGTGCGTTGACCAATAGGTTTTTTTATATATTTATAAATTTTAAAAATCCAAAAATATCCCTTATCTCATACGAACTCCAATCCAACCCCAACGATTGTCGTCCCTAGCTAAATACCCCCATTCTAAACACAATAGGATATGTTTCGTAGGCCCATTCGACTATTTCAGTCAGTTTTTCTTCAAATTAAAATATAAAACATTCAATATTTGATTTGAACATACATTTCAATTTTCCGGGGCCACATACTGATTCTAAAAATTCCCGAAAAATAAATCTAGCTATGTTTTGACGATACGGTCCCAATAAAACTAGTTTCGTCGAATTCTGAGACCGTTTGAAAAATGGCCCTTTTCTAGTCGATCCAATTTAATAGAAATCGACCAAACACATTTTCCTTTGCCACGCTCACATACTAGCTTCAAAAATTATGAAATTTGAAACCTAGCAATAATTTGACATCCCGGATCCAACAAAAGTGGTTTCGTCGAATTCTGATGTCGTTTAAAAAAAGGCTATTTTCATTGGCTATATAAACTCTATAGCGACCTTTCTAAAACTTCATTCGGCCATAACTTTTGCCTCCCGCTATGAAACTTCGATTTTTCAGATTCGTTAGAAAGATATTCACTAATAGATTTAAATATTTTTGGTTTCACTAAAATCTGTTTTATTTTGCACCCGGTACCATCAGTCAAAGTTTGAATTCAAATTTTGAAACTACCACGCCATTTCAGGCCTTGCTTATAATTAAAATTACTTATATTCATTTTCAAACATCAATTCAAACACACTTTTCATCGTTATTATTTAAAATTCACTAAAATAGGCAAATTAAAATTTTCAAATTGGTTCAGATTTTCTGGGTTGTTACAATCTCCCCCACTTAAAACTTTTCATCCCCGAAAAGGAACATAGTCGAAAGTGGTTTGATTAATCAACTCTACTTTCAATCTGGCTTCCATTTTCCAGCTTTTCAGTTTCTAAGAATTTTCAAATTCTTCAAAAATTTGGCTAACACCCTAAATTTTCGAAAAATTTCGCCATAACCTCCTTTGTACGGGGAGGGGTTTGGAAATTTATTGGGTCGTATTAGGTACCCAATAAATCCTAATAAGCATGCACATATTTATAGTGATATATTCCGGTGTCCACAGGGGAGTTTGTATAGATCATAACTCCAGAGATTAAATTCTCGTCACCCTATAAATGGTTTTTGTGCCTTAATGACCAGGGAGACGTGTTTATTGTCATCTCCAGACCCGTGTGGGGTTTTTATTAATCTGGCAATTTACAGTTACATTTTATATGGTCCATATCAGTCATCGGTTCAACCTGTAATATATAGTCATCGCCATACAAGCCTCTCGCTCGTATGGTAAATCTTCAACCTCGTCACACAAGCTCCAAATGCTTATGTGGTATATGATGAAGTATGCATATCTTCACGAAGTATGCCATGTACTGTAGTTTAAAATTAATTGTTACTAGCCTATGGCGACGTTTATTATTACACACAGAACAACCAGCACTCCTCATCCAATGGCATTCACAGGAGTTGATATAATAATAAAATCGCGCAACCAACTCATTAAGGTTTACCTATTTGTCGGGCACGCAAATAATTTCTTTACTCAACAGCTAATCCATTTACCTGCTGAAACATATATAATGCACATGTATATATTTCTATCTATCTTTAACTCAATTCAATGTGTGATTCAATCGAATAAATTCTACCATTCATTCTCTTATTGATTAAATTAACTATCGTTCTAATAATTTAATTAACCATATCCACTATCACACAACACAAACAACAAGCAATTTGTTTTTAACTTTTCAAAATCATACAAATCAATTCATACACTCTTTTGAAAACATTCAGACTATATAATTAAAAAGTTCACATCAATGCAAAGAAAACAACAACAAAGTAAAGAACAGAATGGAAATGCAAAATATGGTAGATGTACCTTGCACCAGAGTCAATCAGAGATATCCACCCTGCACATAAGATAGGCTTTCTTAATGCTTTCCTCTGTTTCCCAAGTACAATCTCGCGGATCTCCACTCCATTGCACTTTGACTAAGTGAACCTTTTTGTTCCTCATCTCTTTGGTTTCTTTGCCAATGATCTTTAGCGGCTCTCTTCTTACAGCCAACTCTGGAGTAATTTCTATATCCCATTGCGCTGCTTCTTCCACGATCAAGTATGGGTCGTGGACATGCTTTCGAAGTTGAGATACGTGAAATACATCATGTACTCCAGGCAACCAATCAGGCAATTGAATTCTATAAGCGAGGGTTCCAATCCGTTCTACTATAGGGAATGGACCAATAAATCTGGGCGCCAACTTCCCAGTTTTGCCAAATCGAATCACTCCTCTCATCGGAGAAACCCTTAGATACACATAATCACCAACAGAAAAAGCCAGATCTCTTCTTCTCGAATCAGCATAGCTCTTCTGTCGGCTTTGAGCGGCGAGTAATCATTTCTTACCGAAATCGACTTTGTCTGCAGCTTCACGGATCATATCGGGTCCCAATACAAGTCTATTATCAGGTTCTACCCAACAAGGAGGAGATCGGCACGGTCTACCATACAATGCTTCGAATGGTGACATTGTTAGGCTCGCTTGGTAGTTGTTGTTGTATGTGAACTCAACCAAATGCAAATGGTCTTCCCATGATCCACCAAAATCAAGAACACAAGCCCGCAATAAATCTTCTAGTATACGATTCACCCTCTCAGTCTGACCATCTGTTTGACGAGGATAGGCGGTTCTTAGGTTCAGCTTCGTTCCCAGTTCTACTTGAAATGCCTCCCAGAATTTGCTAGTAAATATTGGATCTCTATCACTAACTATACTGATCAACACTCCATGTAGCCTAACAATTTCCTTGAAATATATCTGCGCCAGACTCTGAGCAGTTCTGTTCGATCTGACAGGTATGAAATGGGTGGTCTTCGTGAAGCGATCTACGATCACCCAAATACTGTCATTTCCTTTTCTGGTTCTAGGCAAACCATCTATGAAGTCCATGGAAATATGCTCCTTGTATCAGATAAGAGAATTCATCACATAACCGCTCAGTTGCTTCAGGAGGAGTAAATCTTTCACTGAAAACCTCTTTGAATCTATCCCAGGTGATATCACCTTCTGGATTATCCTTAATAATCGAATCCCACCAGAACAAAGCTTCTTCTTTGAGTGCCCAAGACGCCAGTAATATTTTCTGGTCATCTCTTAACTTTAAACTTTAAAAGATCTTCTCATCAGAACAAATCCAAGCTTGCGTTTCCATAATGGATTCTTTGCCTAAGAATGGTGATCCACCCAGATTTCAATACCTCTTTACTAGAGCCTCAATATCTGGGTCAGTATTACTAATTCTGTTTCTAGCACTAATTTCCTAGTACTTCTGCAAATAGCAGATCAAGTGTCAGGTCAACAAAAAAGATATTTCAAAACATAGAGACATATACTTCAAATGTAAATGTGTCTATTGGGGGGTATTTCATTTTGCTTTACTCATACTAGGATATTACTGATCCTATCTGTAATGAGTTATTCATCGTAGAATACTAGTGGTTCTACTTCTGACGAGTTCGTTAATATGTTATATTCCGGCACTAAGCTTAACCAAAGCTCTGATACCACGTTGTGACGACCCCAAAACTCCGTACCGACGGTGTAAAAGGTAATCTTTGGAATATAACACATCAACAGATAATAGCAGGACAGAATTAAATAAATACACCAGATAATGCACAATAGAATACACTGGATAAACATAATCATCAGAGTTACACAGTATACAGGATCATACTTAGTACAAATACAGTTCAGCTATACATAAATGTCTACAGCGGAAAACAAACATAATATGTACAATAGGAGCTGAACAGCATAAAAAGAGATAAATGATAGAATCCATCTTCAGCTCCAGCTATCCAGAAAGAGCCTGCTAAAACCTGAATACAAGGCTGCCTGTGTAGAAAAAGGGGCACCCGAGTTTGCAAGTGAAACAAACTATGAGTCAGTCATGGGACTGGTATGAGAAATCTACTTAACACATTTTATAATGTAGCCAATCCCAGGACTACGCCACTTTCGCGGAACGGGTTTACTCCATTGGATTGCCAGTGCTTTAAAACATGTAATTCTTTTAAACATCGCAATGCTTTTTATAAAAATGAAGCCAATATAAGACTCAAGTCCCATCACACAATGAAACGCAAACCGGAGGATAGAGTTTTACCTTATATCGACCAAGATATGCTTAATACGTGTAAAGTAAAATCACTTAAAATGTAAACTTCATCGTTTAATTCTAAATCAGACTCCAACTGTAAAATAGTAAGAGAACGATTCCCTAGGTATTAACCCTGAAGGCCGAAACCAACATCAGACCAATACCCAGGAAACCACCCATCTTAGCTCGTTTCCAGTTAGTTACTAATTTTATATACAATCATAAATATCAATCATAGACGGCATGGGTACCATATATCATGTCGCCATATATAGGTTTACAATCAAAACCGCACGATGTCGTATTTGGAAATTGGATTTCCGTCATGAACCATGGCAAAAGGTAGACCTTACCGAATTCGAGACGCTCTAGCCCGTGTCTCAGGAACAGCCGCAACTGCACCTTGGATCGTCAGGGCCGGTCCACATGGAGTGGATTATAATGCCTGAACAATGCGTTTCCCCGCCCTATAGGGGCGTAAATGAGTCAAAGAGTGACTCCATCGGTCCCGGATCGACTGATATAACCGAGGCGTCTCGCAACAGCAACAACCACACAGGTGAAAATAGTATAAATGTCAGCAAGTTTAAGCACTGACATCAACTCTAGCTAGAAAGAAATGCACGTCCACCCTGAGGTCCTCTCCTGTTTCTGGTTCATACCGGGGTTTGAGGCTCGCGAATTCACGTTATACACAAAGCTATGCCACACAAGCCGTGCTTTGATCATCAACCACAAGACTTTGCTTTTCAACAGAAGCCTTGATCACTGCATCTGAGCATGCCACACAGGAGATTCACACCATGCAACTGATGGTTATCAATCATACAGAATGAATCCCAATGTCAGACACACAGTCCATTTACAAGTCCGTTCTGGGTCTGAACGAAACCGGAGGCACTATATACCTCGCATACCCATCGGCCTCCACGTATGTCTGGACGATCACCACTCATTATCCATATTTCGGGATGCCTCCAAATCAGGACATCAGTTATCATCCAACCGAGGTGATGATCTCCGGTCTTCAACCACCGTCTTCATCATCGACTTCTTATCGGCGATTCAGTTATTCAGAATGGGATAAACCCGATCTTTCTGAGCAACTCGCGTATATAATAAACAAGTGCTACACAAACACAACATATGCCTCATTCCAATTCATCATTCACTAACCGTAAATTAGTAAGAGAACGATTTCCTAAATATTAACCCCGAAGGCCGAAACCAACATCAGATCAAAACCCAGGAAACCATTCGACTTAGCTAACCTTCAGTTAGTTTATAAATTTCATATTCAACCATCAAATATTCAATAAACCGGGTAAACTTGGTTTATTTCCATTCCATATCGTTTATAATATTTTATAACGATTTATCGCTATTTTTATTTATTTAAAAATAGCCAATTTATTCAAACGACGCTTCAGGCCATAACGCGGCCGTGGAGCTGTTTTTCTTCAGATTTGATTTACACATATCTGAAAATCTAACCATTGGATGTTCACAAATTTTATATCATTAGAAAGATCTTTTCAAAACGAATCCAACGGTTCCAGTTTTGGGAAAATCTGACGGTCGGATCTCCCAGTACACTCGTTTGAAGTTTCGATTTCAAAATACGAACTGCAGCGTCGTTATTCGATTTAATTTACTTATATATATATAATCGATTTTGGCGCTGTTTTTCTTTAGATTTGAATTAAACATTCCAGACAATCCAACCGTTGGATCTTCACAAAGTTGGTGTCGTTGGAAAGATATTTCCAAAGCGAACCCAACGGTTTCGGTTTCGAGAAAATCCGATGGTCGGATCTCTCGCACTAATCGTTTGAAATCACAGTTTCAAAACACGAACTGCAGCTTCGTTATTCGATATATTTTAATTATATTTATATATATATATATATAATCGATTCTTCGATTTCAAAACCATATTCCTTTCATACATTTGATAAAAATGATATTTTTATCCAACAGACATTTATTTCGACACTTCACTATTTTTAACCATTCATGTATATAATAAAAATGTGATTTTTATTGTAAAACAATTTATTTCAAAACACGACTATTTTATGTAGTTCATGTAGATGATAAAAATATGATTTTTATTATAAAACAATTTATTTCATAACACAACTATTTTATATAGTTCATATAGATGATAAAAATATAATTTTTATTATAAAACAATTTATTTCAAAACACGACTTTTTTATATAGTTCATATAGATGATAAAAATATAATTTTTATTATAAAACAATTTATTTCAAAACACGACTATTTTATATAGTTCATATAGATGATAAAAATATAATTTTTTATTATAAAACAATTTATTTCAAAACATGACTATGTTATATAGTTCATATTGATGATAAAAATATGATTTTTATTATAAAACAATTTATTTCAAAACACGACTATTTTATATAGTTCATATAGATGATAAAAATATGATTTTTATTATAAAACAATTTATTTCAAAACATGAATGTCGTTCAACACATGAATTTCTATTCAACATACGAATTTCTATTCAACACACGAATATAGTTTCAACACATGAAAATAATTCTAACACATGAATATTATTCAAAATTTCGGCAACATAACGGCAGGGTAGTTAAAACCGGGGCCGTCCCTAGTACGACT
This sequence comes from Allium sativum, assembly GCA_030737875.1. Lineage (NCBI taxonomy): Eukaryota > Viridiplantae > Streptophyta > Magnoliopsida > Asparagales > Amaryllidaceae > Allium > Allium sativum. Next base: position 266,879,490 of record CM060922.1, on the reverse strand, counting down.
CCTCGCTCTACCTTAAAGCCTCACAGCTTTTGACAGTGGGGATTTCATGCATCTAGTTCGCATGCAGGCGACATGTTTATTTTTTTTCTTTTCCACAAACTAATCCTATGTGGTTTCAACCAAATAATTCTCAACCACAAACGGGTATTTTTCAACCATAATCAATCAATTTCAACCACAAACAATTCTAATCAACCATTCGCTATCAACCAATTTTCACACCAATCACAACCAATAAATATCGTCCATGGTTTGTGGACGAGGGGCGTATATATATATATAAGTATATTTCACTTCTATTTCAACACATATATAATTTTTACAACACATATACAACTTATACATCGAACATACAACTTATACAACGCTTATACATGAGATGTACAACGCTTATATAACTCATACATCGACTATATAATTTATACATCGTCGTTTTCCATATCGTTTATAATTCAGAAATCTCACATTGGGTTCCACTCCACCAAAAATAGCAGAAGGCTCAGAAAAATATCCGGTCTCTTCTTGAATGTAGAAGGCATCCGCACGAGTCCACTGTCTCTTGTTTCACTGAATTTAGTCAACATAGCAAAAATATATGATTTTTATAGTGAAATCAAAAACCGTAGCGCTTTAAAGTGCTATTAAATAGTTTAATATAATTCATCCGTTACCTCTCAGAACTGGTTCGAAACTAGGTATTGATTTTCCGCGAAATCCGTGAATCGATAGGACGATCGGGCAATGCAGCATCGAAGGGGGACGGAGGGCGCTCAGGCGCGTGGTGGAGGGCGCCCACTCGGTGGTCCCTGCTGATGGCGGCGGCGATTTAAAACCTCCGACTTCCTGGAGGTGATTCTCGATACACGCGCAACAATACGGGGTGCTCCAGGTATGGATTCGAAGCCCTCGAAAATCTGTACAGAATTCTCAACTGGGTCGAGGTGTATAGTGGAGCGGATTGGAAGAAATCGGTCTGGGAAGTTTTGAAAGGTTTCCGTCGTGCGTTCGGGGGAGGGAGAGAGAGAAATCGGGGAGAGAGAGTGTGCGTTGACCAATAGGTTTTTTTTATATTTATAAATTTTAAAAATCCAAAAATACCCCTTATCTCATACGAACTCCAATCCAAACCCAACAATTGTCGTCCCTAGCTAAATACCCCCATTCCGAACACAATGGGATATGTTTCATAGGCCCATTCGACCGTTTCAGTCATTTTTCTTCAAATTAAAATATAAAACATTCAATATTTGATTTGAACGTACATTTCAATTTGTCGGGGCCACATACTGATTCTAAAAATTCCCGAAAAATAAATCTAGCTATGTTTTGACGATACGGTCCCAACAAAACTAGTTTCGTCGAATTTTGAGACCATTTGAAAAATGGCCCTTTTCTGGTCGATCCAATTTAATAGAAATCGACCAAACACATTTTCCTTTGCCATGCTCACATATAGTTTCAAAAATTATGAAATTTGAAACCTAGCAATAATTTGACATCCCGGATCCAACAAAAGTGGTTTCGTCGAATTCTGAGGTCGTTTGCAAAATGGCTATTTTCACGGGCTATATAAACTCTATAGCGACCTTTTTGAAAAATCATTTGGCCATAACTTTTGCTTCCCGCTATGAAACTTCGAATTTTCAGATTCGTTAGAAATATATTCACTAACAGATTTAAATATTTTTGGTTTCACTAAAATCCGTTTTATTTTGCACCTGGTACAGTCAATCAAAGTTTGAATTCAAATTTTGAAACTACCGCGCCATTTCAGGCCTTGTTTATAATTAAAATTAATTATATTCATTTTCAAACATCAATTCAAACACACTTTTCGTCGTTATTATTTAAAATATTTATTTTAAATATTTAAAATTCACTAAAATAGCCAAATTAAAATTTTCAAACTAGTTTAGATTTTTCGGGTTGTTACACCTTTTTTCCACTTTATATTGATCAGCATCATCTTCAGTGTTGGTGTCTGAGTTGTAGTCTAAATTAGCATATAAGCATCCTTCTAGAGGAGAGTAGTTTGATTCATGAAGATCTAGATGTGAATCAAGAATTATTTTTTCGGCTTCAGTGAAATTGGTTGTATGAACCTGTTATACCAAATTAATAAAGGGAAGTAATGTAAATTTATATACAGAAGAATATTTCTATTTAGCTTTTGGTTATGCATGCAGGAAAACAATTAAAATAAGTTTAGATTACCACATGAATATAATAATTTTTAAAATAAAGATAAACATATTTATCTTTTTACACAATTTATATGTTTTTTCACAATATAATATACATAATTTATCTTTATCATTTGTTATATAATCATATATTTTATGTTAATAAAATTATTGTATAGGAATATAATGATAATATAGTCTAACTACTGCACTTAATAGTATAAAATTTTGTTTACTTACTATAGGAGTATGAGGAGGTGTTGTATTTTGCAATGTCTAGCTGTGTATATCACAAAAAGAATCTGGATGATTCCTTATATTTGAAAACTACTCTCCTTTAATGTCGTTAAAGATACATTGATGTGTATCTTCGAAAGCTGTTTTTTGATTAGCATACATTGAATTTCTTGTACACATTTTTCCTGCATCGAAATATCAATTTAGTTATTGGACAAATTGTTTACTATAAATATATATGCATACTAAAATAAATGATCAACCATAAATAATTAGGTTGGCTATACTATTTATTAGCAATAAAAGTAATTAAAAATCGCTTTTTGTTTAAAAAGATAAATACATTTATATTTTTTTTCCTACTTTTATATTATTAAAAAACACAGCTATACAAATGATAATCATTTTTTAAAAAGAAGTATTATTTAAGATTCTACCAAATTTTATATTATGAAGTTATTATTTATTTGTTTTTTTTAAATAAAATCTGTATAAAAATATAAACTAGTTTTTTTTAAACCAAATACATTTGTAGATTTAATTTTTTTTAATAAAGATATTTTTTATTAAAAAATTTTCCTTAGTAATTTAACAAAACTTCTTTAGTAACTTGTATATCTGATTATTTAAAGACAATAATAATTTAAAATACAATATCTGTATAGAAAGGTAAACTTGTTTATCTTTTTAAACCAAATACATTTCTAGCTTCAAAAATAGTAATAAAGATAGTTTTTATTAAATATTTCTTCCTTAGTAATTTAACAAACTTCTTTTATAACTTGTATATCTGATTGTTTAAAATTAGTAATAATTTAAAATATAATATCTTTTTATACAAGTTTATCTTTTTAAGCCAGATATATTAGCTTTAAATTTTTTAATGAAGATAGTTTTTATTAAATTTTACTTCCTTCGTAATTTAACAAAACTTCTTTAATAACTTTTATATTTGATTATGTAAAGACAATAATAATTTAAAATGCACTATCTATATAGAAAGACAAATTTGTTTATCTTTTTAAACCAAATACATTTCTAGCTTCAAAAATATTAATAAAGTTATTTTTTTAATATTTCTTCCTTAGTAATTTAACAAAAGTTCTTTTGTAACTTGTATATCTAATTGTTTAAAGTCAATAATAATTAAAATACAATATCTTTATAAAAAGATAAAATTGTTTGTCTTTTTAAACCAAATACAATTCAAGTATCAAAATTATTAATAAAGATAGTTTTTATTAAACAACATAATAAAAGATAATGATGATTATATAATATCATCTCTCCTTACAGCCAAAAATTACATATAATTACTATTTTGGTATAAAGTAATCATAAATATTGTATCAGCTGCGATTTATTTAAATATATTTATGTAGTTTGAACATACTAAAGCAGTGATGTTACAATGCAGTTAGAATATACTGAAGCAGCGCAGTTAAAACTGGAAGTTTTACAATAATTTTCATAATATAAGTTCTCTATTTTGGTATAAAGTAAGACAAGTCTATACTAAACGCTTAGGTGTAGTTTAGTTAAACTTAAAAATTACACATAATTACTTAAAAGATAAATGTTTTTATCTTTTGAGTAATGAAACAGTCAAAAACCGTGAGTAATAATAATTGAACAAAATATGGAGTTACAATCACACAAAAAACAGAAAAATAGTAGAAAAGTAGGGATTTCTAATGCTTAGATGCTTCGGTTAATGTTGAATGCTAAAAAATGAAAAAGTAAATTCTGACCTGTTGAGTATTAGCGATTTTATGATTTTACCTTGTTTCATAATGTCGACTTGTATGAAAAGATCAATTAGTTTGAGAAGACCGAACTTGGGATTTAGGGTTTTAGGGATTTGGTGTTTTTGTGATTGTCGATTGCTTTAGTTTTTTTTAATCGCCTGTTTTGAGAAATAGAAGACGAAAATGGATGCGTGTTTTTTAATTTGTCCTGGAAACTAATATTTCATGGCCTGTGTCCTAGAAATTAATTGTTTAATTAAAGGAAGACCTTAATGTAAAATTCCCCTTTAGCATATAAATAAGTAAAAGCATCATGACAGGCATATAAAGTAGATAAGAGATAACAACATATAAGGCGGGTATGACAAGGTAACAGGATAAACAGGACAGAATAAGCAGCGCTTCCCTAACACTTTTCTTTCTCTGCACCAATACTATTATAACTAGAACGAGACGATCCCAACAACTTCAAGATGGTAGACTTATGCGTACTTCTAGTGAGAGATTTAACCCCATACAATCAAAAGGCATCCCAACTAAACATACCGGAGTTACCCCTAAGGGGATTAACGGGCTCCTAAACATACCAGAGTCTAGATGTACCCTAATTACTACCCCCAATCGATCGGCTCCCTACTCCGTAGATACCCTGTGCTGGCCCCATGGTAGGTTGTATCACTTCCTAAAGTGGCAACCCTTCGTTTTTAGGATGTGCGGAACCATATCTACAGGTGTCACAGCGTCTTAGCCTCCTCTGCCGGACCCATGCACGCACATGACTCCATCGGTATGTGCCGCCGACACCGTCCCCCACGTTTGGATCTCTTACAATCAACCCAGTAAGCGTTCCCAGACTTCGACCTAGTTTGGAGTACTCGTTTAATACCTATATATGGGTTACTGACTGAAACGAGTCCTACACACAAGATGACACAAGCTTTCCCTAGGCTTGTATCCCCACTATTAGGTTTTCCCTAGGTTATGCCATACTAAAGTAAAAAGATTACATGCCATACTGGAGTAAAAAGATATCATGCCATACCAAAGTAAAAGATTTCATAACCCCATAAGTTAAGTTTGTAGGCCTATACATATAAATATTACCCAATCCAAGTTATGCCCCAATTTTAACGTTATCCCGTCATTCCCAATTTCACACGTTCGCATATTTCAGCGGCATGCCTAGGCTCGAAAGTAGCCTAGCTATAAAATAAAAGGGAAAAGAAGAAGGGAAGAGAACAGAAATGATCATAATAACAAAATTGGCATATGAAGGCAAAAATAGGCATAGCAACTAATAAGCATATAGTGACAAACTGGGCATAGTGACAAGATAGGCATATAGGAGCAGATCTGATGAACATGTGATGAAAGAACTGGTTAGGCGTAGTGTCATGATAAAAAACATGCATGATGATATCTAATTAGTGAATTTGATATACAAATAATGGCAAATCTAGCATGATTCAATAGTCACAAGCTTAGATCTAATTCATAGTTATGTCAGAATAACTTAGATACACAGGTTATGGTAAATCTGATGTGATTCAAATAGTCATAGTCTAAGATCCAATTTATAGTCATGTCAAGAATAACTTTTAAGTATTTAGATCAAAAAATAACATAGACTCACTGTGATTGGTTCTACGAAATAGAAGAAGGCAGATGTTGAATCACAGATCTCTAAACTTGAATGACTTGATTGTTGAAGAAGAAAAGGCTAATTTTAATCTGAGCAGAGATAGCATCTAGTTCTCCATTGTTTTTGTGTGAATAAAACAATGAAAATGGGGTCTAATTTATTGCCTAGGGTTCATGAATCTGATCAGAAAACAAGTCCATGTAACAACCCGGAAAATCCGAACCAATTTAAAAATTTTATTTTAATTATTTTGGCGGAAAATTGTGGCAGAATTTGAAAATTCTATTTTTAAATAATTTAAAAGCCAGTGAAAATAGCCAATTTTCAAACGATCTCTGTTTTCGACGAAACCACTTTTGTTGGAATCGGAATATCGAATTAATGCTAGGTTTCAATTTTTAGAATTTTCCGAGCTAGTATGTGAGCGTGGCAAAAGAAACTGTGTTTTGACAGTTTCGGTCAAAATTAATCGGCTTAGAAATAGCCATTTTTCAAACAGTCTCAGAATGAGACAAAATTAATTTTGTTAGGACCGTATCGTCAAAAGAAAGCTAGAAATAATTTTTCTGGATTTTTCTGAGTTCAGATGTGGTCCCGGTAAATTTCTGTATACGTTTAAATTTAAAAATAAATGAATTATATTTTCAATCTGAGAAACGGGGACCGAGACGAACTCCTGGGCCTGCGGGACATATTCAGATGGATCCGGAATGGGGGTAATTAGGTAGGCTAGATAGTCATTGGGCTGAAAATATGAAGTTTTGCTAAACGGGCTTAATTGGGCTTAATTAATAATTTAATTAATTAAATAACCCTAAAATATACCGTATAAAATACGGGTTACTGTTCCTCATCGTTCTCAACCCCAAAGCAGCCGCCTACCTTTCCTTACCTTCTCTCTTCGAATTCTCCCACCACACTTCGAATCAGAACGCAAGCTATACACCGTTTCGAAGCTCTCCACCTCCTCTTTCTTCTCCGACCAGTAGCACACCGCCTCGTGGTCCGTAGCTCGCGGAATCGGGCCTCAAACCCGCCGCCTTTGGCACGCCGCCGCTGCCACCTCAGCCCACCGCAACCCCCCATACTCCCGGCGCACGTCGGCCTCTCCAACCCGGTCATTTTCCAACAAACGGTGCCTTAAACCATTGACTAAATATCCGGCAAAGTGGATTCAAAGTTTTGAACCCAATTGCAAAACTCACGGCCAAATATACAGGAGAAGGAAGAAAGGTTTAAGCCTAATCACCTTAGTTATTTATTTAATCCAAATTTAATTATCAATTTGTTTTTGTCATAACTTCTTCGTTCGGATTCGAAATCTGAAAATTTCAGAAGTTTTGTGATCATACGAAAGGGATCTACGCATCAGAACTGAAACGGAGGATTTCTGAGCTGTTGGAATTTTTAGCTTATTCGCAATGACTGTGAGAATCTATATTTCAATTTAATAATAAATTAAATTATTTAATTGCGATATAATATATATATATATATACAGTTATGGCTCAGATGTGTTTGTGTGAACGTATTTGTGATGTTTGATTTTATGTATGAAATGAATAGTATAGATTTATGTAATTGACAACAGCCCTATGCTATACACTTTGTCATAATTAAATTGACAAATCTTCTATTTAAAATAAGGTAAATGTGTTATCACCATCCATATGTTATCATCATAGTTTAGAGTTGAATTGATTCACTTTCCAATTCAAATATGATTGTTATCACCATTGAGTAGAGTTGGATTGATTTTCTTTTCAATTCAATTGTATTGTCACCACCTATTCTGTTATCACTATTGTGTAGCGTTGAATTGATTTATTTTTCTATTCAAATACGTTGACAACATTTGTATGTTAAAACCTCGTTCGGATTTGGATTGATTTACTTTTCAATTCAAAGTAAAAAGAACAAAGGATTTTATTTTGTTGCATCCCTCGATGCAAACAAAAACAGTCAAAAATAGAAAGTCACCAAAGATTATATTTTGTTTACATTTTTCAATGCGAACAAAATATTAAATAAATAAAGAAAGAGAAAAAAAAGAAAGTTTACTTTAAATAAAAGAAAGGATTATATTTGTTTGCATTCACAAATGCAAAAAAATTACCAAAATAGAGATTATCAAAAAAATCCACTTTTGTATTGATTTACGTTCTTAAAATGTAAATCAAACTTGAGACAAAATTTAGTTTCTTTTATTTTACATTATTAAAAGGTAAGTGAAACTTAAGACAAAAATTTACTTTTGTATTTATTTACATTCTAAAAATGTGAATAACATTTGGAAAAGAATTTCTTTTTATTTATGTACATTCTTAAAATGTACATAACACTTGAAACAAAGTTTACTTTTATTTTAATTACATTCGCATTAACCTTGTAAACAAAATGTGCATAACACTTAATTACAAAGTTTACTTTTATTTTAATTACAGTCGCATTAAAAATGTGCATAACACTTTGTACATTGTGGATAAGACATGAAAATAAAAGCTCACTTTTTATTTTCACTATGTACATTGAAAATTGGGTTTGAAGTATGAATTGCAACAAAATCTTTTTTTTTTTTTTACACCTACATAATGTAAATAACAATGGTAATAAAGTTTTTTATTTATTTATTTATTTTATCAACACTTGAAGATAAGGTTTACTTTTATTTTATGTACATTTGCATAGTGTAGATAACACTTGAAGAAAAGTTTACTTTTTATTTTTATTTACATCCCCATAATGTAAATAACGCTTAAGGAAAAATTTACTTTTTATTTTATTTACATTGCCACAATGTAAATAACCTTTGGAACAAAATTTACTTTTTATTCCATTCACATTTCTACCCCGTAAATGATATTTGGAACTAAACTTTCATTTTATCTTATTTACATTTCTACAATGTAAGTGACATTTAGAATAAAAATTTACTTTTGTATCATTCGCATTCACAATGCGAACAAAAGATTAAAAATATAAAATTATTCTTTTGTTGCATCCTCAATGCAAACAAAAGATTTAAAACAAAACTTTATCCTTTTGTTTGCATTCTCAATGCAAACAAAAGATTTAAAACAAAAGTTTATCCTTTTGTTTGCATCCTCAATGCAAACAAATGATTTAAAAATAAAAGTTTATCCTTTTGTTCGCATCCTCAATGCAAACAAAAGATTAAAAATAAAAGTTTGTCCTTTTGTTCGCATTCTCAATGCAAACAAAAGATTTAAAACAAAAGATTAAAAATATAAAATTATTCTTTGTTCGCATCCTCAATGCAAACAAAGGATTTAAAACAAAAGTTTATCCTTTTGTTTGCATCCTCAATGCAAACAAAAGATTTAAAAATAAAAGTTTATCCTTTTGTTCGCATCCTCAATGCAAACAAAAGATTAAAAATAAAAGTTTATCCTTTTGTTCGCATTCTCAATGCAAACAAAAGATTTAAAACAAAAGATTAAAAATATAAAATTATTCTGTGTTCGCATCCTCAATGCAAACAAAAGATTAAAAATAAAAGTTTATCCTTTTGTTCGCATCCTCAATGCAAACAAAAGATCAAAAATAAAAATTCATCCTTTTGTTCGCATTCTCAATGCAAACAAAAGATTTAAAACAAAAGATTAAAAATATAAAATTATTCTTTTGTTCGCATTCTCAATGCAAACAAAGATTAAAAATAAAAGTATATCCTTTTGTTCGTATCCTCAATGCAAACAAAAGATTAAAAATAAAAGTTTATCCTTTTGTTCGTATCCTCAATGCAAACAAAAGATTAAAAATATAAGTTCATCCTTTTGTTCGCATCCACAATGCAAACAAAAGATTTAAAATAAGAGATTGTCCTTTTGTTCGCATCCACAATGCAAACAAATGATTAAGAATTAAAAATTTACTTTTGTTCGCATCCACAAATGCGAACAAATCATTGTAATAAGGAATTGGCTTTTTGGGTTCGCACCCACCAATGCGAACAAGACTTTAGAGTTAAAAAAAAATCACTTTTGATTCGTATGTACAATGCGAATCAAATGTTAGAAATAAAATTTACTTCTTTGTCCGCATTCATAATGCGAGTAAAACACGATTTATAAAGAATACACATGGCTAAAACACTGCATATATTAGAATTTATGTGCAGCATTGGAATCACAATTTATAACATCACATATATTAGAATTTATATGCAACAATAAAAATAGCGATAAATCGGTATAAATAAATATTGATAATATTATATGATTTAAATAATAACAATACGATAAATTATTTGAAAAGCCCGAGTTCAACTCATTTCAAATAATTTTACGGCGTTCAATTCAAAATATCAAAGACGGCGTTTGAAGACCGGTGATCCTCACGTCGAAAGGATGGCTACTGATGCCCGGCGTTGACTAGCTATCAATAAAGGGTTAATAGTGGTAGTTGTCCGGACGCACTTGTTGGTTGTCCGGATATGCGAGCACCTCGGTGACTCCGGTTTCGTTCAGTCCCAGAACGAACTTGTAAATGGATGTGTGTCCGACATTGAACTTCATGTTGTGTATTTAAGTTGATATTTATTAATGTATACTTGTTGGTGGTAGAGAATTTATTCTTCACTTAACACCCTAGTATATATTAACACTTATCAATCGCATGGCGTGAGTTGTCAGTGTGACACGCCAAGATGCTATCGATCAAGGCTTTTGTTGTAAAGCAGAGCCTTGTGGAATGATCAAAGCACAGCCTAATTTGGCATAGCTTTGTGTATAACGTTACTTCGCGAACCTCACACCCCGGTTGAGTCTAAAACGGAGCATAGGAACGCAGGGAGTGCACACGTTCTCTTTCTAGCTTATAGTGGTGTCAGGGACCTACCAGCGCTGACATTTTACTTTTGTGGATGATGGAATTTTCGAGGCCTCGGTTTATTTTTGCGGTCACCAACGACCGTATTATAGGTTCAATAGGACTGGGAGGCGTGTGTTCAGGCATAACTAATCCACTAAAGTATTTGTGGACCGGCCCTGCAGGACCCAAGGGTTCGCCAGCGTCCGAATCCTGAGGCATTTGCTAGAGTGTCTCGAATCGATCAAGAGATTGTTCCTAGCCTTGACTCGTGATGGAACCCAACTTTCCAATACGTCCCACGCGTCTTTGATTGTATTACTAGTATGGCGACATGATATCATGGTACCCATGCCGTCTAGGATTAATATATTTACTTTGAATTGTTTATCGAAACATATACACACTATTAATTGTACCGCTTTTTACGTATTTATCATCTTTTGACTGTTATAAGGAAAAAAACTATCCTCTGGTTTGCGTTGCATTGTGTGATGGGACTTGGGTCTTATAATGGTTTCACTTTTCAAATAAAGCATTTCGTTATTATATGTTTCACTCATATATCTGTTTAGTTACCTATTATGCACGACAATTCATTGGTTAAACCCGTTCCGCGCTAGTGGCGTGGTCTTTGAATTTTCCTTTTTACTATTAGTATTCTAGTTAGAATTCTTATACCAGTCCCATGATTGACTCGTAGTTTGTTTCACCTTTGCAAACTCGGGTGCCCTCTTTCCACACGGGCAGCCAATTGACAGGTCTTTAGGTAAGGGTATCTTCTGGACTAGAGCTTGCTGATGAAGATGATGAAGAACCTTATCATTCTATCTTTTATTTTGCTTCTTAAGTATTTGAGACATTTAGTATTGATGTACTTTGGGAGATTGAGACTTTATTTCTTTCCCTATTTTAGACATCTGTTTTGCTAAGTTGTATCCTGTACTGCGTATTCTGATTTCTGAGATGTTATGCTGTGATGACATTTACATTTCCGTTGTAATGGTTTTTATGTTCTGTGATCTGTTATTGTTTTAATTATGTTATAGTCCTACGATTATCCTTATTTCCGTTCCTCAGAAGTTTGGGTCTTCACAGTCAACATACGCAAAAATGTACTTCGCCCGGATCTGGGAGGGTGTCGACATAGGCGTCGACACCCCCTTATGGTGTCGACCCATGGGTCGACACCCCTAGGGTATGTCGACCCCCAACAGGTCCAATTCCCTCCCAGACTTCCCGCTTCTGATTTTGAACTTATTTGAACGGTTTTGACTTGTTATGTATATATATATATATATATATATATATATATATATATATATATTATGCGTATACGAACTTCAAATCTTAAATCTTCTTCATACGGTGTCTGTTTTACACAAACTTGGCGTCTATCTTAAGCATAATTCCGAGACAAGCGCAATGGCGCAGTCAGTTTCACTTAATTCTGAATATTTAATTAAGTATTCTTTAATTTATCATCTTTAGTGTTATTAAAATTACAGGATGTTACAAAAGCGCTATCCATTTGGCGGAAAACTTGGCATTTAGCTCACGGACTAAGATCGTAGAAGTTAGAAAGTCATTCTTGGTAGCTATGGATGAAGATAAGAAAGTATATCTTGGGAAAGTGCACACAAATGACAATGTGACAGATATGTTCACTAAGACATTCCTGGTTGGGAAATTCGACCATTGCTCGAACTTGATTCGCATAGAGAAGTGCTTGGTGTAACTAGGTGGCGAGAGAGAAGCTTAATTGGATGAGAAAGAGTAGTGGTGCAAGATTGGCTTTCTATCTTCTTGTAAGCACTATTTGACACTCCTAAGTACTTTAGTCTTTATTTGAGATTGTTTTGAGTGCTTTCAACACTTTATTAGCGGGTATGAGCCAACGAAGTGCAATGGGGTGACTTTGTCGGAACTCATTGAGAAAGCATTCAAGCTTGGGTCAAGGTAGAAGTGGTGATAGTTGGTGCTATCGATTGTAGATGATAGTATGGTACCATTGGTACTGGAGATAAATATATTCTTGTGGTGGAGTGTTAAATTTTGGAGACACTATATGATGGAATTGAAGAGGATGGAAGTAGCTTCATGTAGAAGAAGATGGTACGCAAATTGGAGATCGTACGTGGAAGATACGACGATGGAGGAAAGAAGTGGTGAGCTGGGAGCAGTTTCTAATGTTTAGGAAGAGATGTGAGACATCTTAAACCTGCCTCTGCATAACTTGAGAAGCAACTCGAGTGTTTAGGAATAATTCCAGATGTCTGGAATGCCATTCAAACGTCTAGGAAGAAATCAAAACATTTGAAAGGAGCCAGGGAGTATCCTAAAAGTGATTCCAGACATCTGAAATTCAGGGCCAGACATCTGAAACAGTGAAACACACCACCTCCGTTAAGGTCACTCACAAAGGGAATGCCTTAACTTTGGTGGAGGTTTATAAGTAAAAGTCACAGATAAACACAAGACAGATATAAACACAAATATTTTAAATAGCGGAAAACAAACAAGCTTTTATTTCATCAATACGTGCTCATACAAAACATTTCCATAATTGTCTCAAAATACTTCCAACATTACAACCTCATTACTGCCTTGATTATTAAAGAAGCATAAAACATAAATATAGTAACAAAAATCCCCATAGTGATATCCAAAACCCTACATCTACGGTCTTGAAGCTTGCAAAGAGTCTGACTAAGCTGGGTTGTTTCCTCCCTATGGACTTGGGGGGGAAACGAAAGAGAAGAAGACAAAAAGAAAATAGAGTCAGACATAAAGCCTGAGTAAATCTAGTGACTCTTCAGTATGTGAATAAGAAAAAGGGCATGATAGATATAAACTGAAAACAGGAAAGTATCACAAGCTAAGGAAGTGTAGTTTAGAATCGAATGTACTATCGCACCCATACTATACTGCACCTACTTGGTATTTATTCCGACTGGCACCCTATGCTGAGGGTGAAATGATCCCATTTCTAAAGATGCACCCTATGCTGAGGGTAAAGTGATTCCGCTTCTAAAGATGCACCTATGCTGAGGGTAAAGTGATCCCCTTATTTTAAAGATCAGCTCTTACCCGAAAAATCATCTGTGTCTTACGGCCCCCAGAAATTGTAGATACCTATGCTGGCCCCGCCATGGGGTGTATCAAGTCCCATGGTGGCGACCCGACACAGACCTTAGAATGCATAGGTTATACTACTGGTGCCCCCAGTGCCCTGTTTGTCTGCTCCGAAGTGCGTGCACGCCCGCACTCCGTTAGAACCCACACTGTTGCACCCACCGCCGTCGCTTTGACCGCTTACAATCAGCCCAGTAATCGTGCCCCACCCTGCCTAGTTTCAGGGTACCATGATAACTAATTGGGTTACTGCTGAAATGGGTCCCCGTTACTAGGGTTTTCTAGTCAAATATGCTAAGTGGTTAAGTGTCTGTATTTACCTAACCCAACCCATCAATTTCATTAACATGTTGAATTGGTTAAGTGTTTTAGTTAACTTAACCCTACCATATGTCCTTAGCCTTTTAAAGCACCGACCACTCACATTAGAGAGATATTGTTACGGTTACTGGATGTGACGGTCGGTTCCGGGCAGATTTACACCATAACTCAGTCTAACCTCGGGTCCTTATTGGGCTTCATGCTTAACCACCCACATTGGATAGGTATTGTTGTGACTACTGGACAGCCGGGCGGGTCCGGGCAGGTTTACGTCACAACTCAATCCAACCTCGGGTTAAGCATACCGTGTTTTCTAAATTTACATATTTTATCACTTCTCAATTTATATGTAAATGTCATGTCCTTTATTCTTGGGTATAACAATTCATACCGCTTAAATGTCATTGTCGTTGGCATGTGCCAAACATGCCAACATATATTTTCATGTTTTACACCCAACGTTATTACCCCCGTTTGTACGTTTGCAACATTATAACAAATGTTGGGCTCAACACAATTCAGCCCAACTTTATAAACGTGAGAAAAGGGGAAATCAAGAACATGTAATATTTTACGATACATAAAGGTGTGTGGCGCATGAACTTGCAATTTAGCGATTCAACTAACATAAATTATGGGTCATGTGAACTTGCATTCAAATAGGCATATAACTAAATAGGTGTCACATAAAATGGCATATTTAGACTTATACAAACTTGGGTTTAAACATGTTTAACTTGGCATAATGTCAACCACAAAACTAACATGTTGTATATTCACCAAAATACCCAATTTTAACATCTAATCATATAGCCTATTTCAACATGAAACTTGCATAGTTTATGTAACCCAAACGGTACTTAACATAGATCCAATTATACTTGCAAATAAACATAAGAATGTGTTCCTAGATTTTGAGTCATGTAGGCATAAAAGGTCTCAAATCTAGAACATGTTTACATAAGCCTGTATATAGTCCATGCCATAGACATAAACATAAAGGGATCAAATTCTAGTTTTTGCCACAAACTTGCAAGTGCCATTATTTTCATACACAATTGTCCAATAGGCTTGCATCAATTAATTTAGGCCACAAATATCAATACACAAATCATGACAGAATCATTACAATACACGGAATTCATATCATTATTATACAATAACACAATTCTATTTTCATTTACATCGAATCACGTCACAGTTTTATTCATATTCTGAAAGATCACTATACTTACAACGAATGCAGAATCTTGAATTCTGGATTCTCAGTTCTGAAATTGAGATGTGTTCCTTTGGGTAGATTAACGTTGCGTTGAATAATTTGATTAAGCTTTAGTTCTCTTCTTAATTTGACTCGTCTCTAAGCTCCTCTCTCTTGACAGCTATGCTCAATTCCTTCCTGACAGCTTGACGACTCCAATCTTATTATTTTTGTGAATATTAGTTGAGACTTAGGGTGTATATATAGATTTTTAGATTGTTTTGAGCCGTCAGATGAAGACAGGAGGAATCTAGACCATACAAAGTCCAAAGAGCCAATCAAGAGGTGACATGTCAGCCCTAATGACACACCGAGCCACATAAATTCGAGCCAGAGCCAGACTCATCAGCCAGGTCGACCGGGTAGGTCGACTGTAGGTCGACACCCAGGTCGACACTATGGTCGACCTGGGGGTGACCAGGTCGACACCCAGGTCGACACTGTGGTCGACCTGGGGGTGACCAGGTCGACACCATGGTCGACCTGGTCCCTGGGCGGGAATTTTCCCGCCCAACCTAGTTTGAGCTTATTTTTCAAATTTTTGAACTTGAAACCGAGCTGTTTGAATTTTAAATTTTATTCTGAAATTTCCGAAGGTCATAACTCCTTCATACGGAGTCCGATTCACGCAAACTCGGACTCTATCTCAAGCAGAATTCCGAGACGAACGCAATGGCGTAACCCGTTTCCCTTAATTCTTTCATTTAGAATTAATTACACTTTAATTTGTGAAGCTTAATGTTATAGAATTCACGGGGTGTTACATTCTCCCCCTCTTAAAAGGATTTCGTCCCCGAAATCTTCAAGTTAGGAAGAATGTATATCCTACCATCCAGTCGTCCATCTACTCAACCAACAAACACAGGCGTTCACTGTCCTTAAAAGACTTCTAATGCTTCATGATCATATGCATAGTGTGTGTGCATGTCCTTATCTAATGCAGAAATCAGGCGGTCTACTGATTCAGTTGACCTCCTTAATGCGAATCATGTAAGTGTCTTGAATCCATTATGTATGCAAATTTTTCCTACTCATAATTCTACATGAGTGCACAACTTATTCATACAAATGCGACAACCATATGACAGCATATCAAGTTTCAACCATACACAAATGAGAATACATATATGCATATGCAATATGAAGTGACTGAGCCGATCTAAAACCTAGGGTGTGTGTGTATATGCATCCACGAGCAACCACTAGCAATCACTAGCAACCATTTGCATCCAACATCCATAACATGTTTTCAAATACATGTTTGCATCCATTTGTTTTCTACCTAAGGAGTTAGGAAAAGGACCGAGGAGATATACCTAAAAAGATAGACAAAGCATAACTTAAGGAAAAAGAGAGATCAAAGACGTACCCTCAAAAAGAAAAGAGTAGGCAGCGCGTATTATGTCCTCAGTTTCCCAAGTCGCGTCTTCCTCAACGTCGCTCCACTGAACTTTAACGAGTTTGACTTCGCGGTTGCATAGCTTTTTCACTTCAGTTCCTAAGATGTGGGTTGGAACTCTCCTCACAGTTGCTTCACGTTCCACTTCGGCTTCTTCTAGAATGCTAGGTTCCACCACTTCCGCAGACTCATGCAAACACTTCCGGAGGTGAGAAACATGGAAGATGTTGTGAACTCCGGCCAGTCTCTCGGGTAGCTCTAATCTATAGGCCATCTTCCCAACCTTCTCGATGATAGGAAATGGCCCTACAAATCTTGGTGCTAACTTTCCTGTGGATCCAAAGCGAACGACGTTCCTTAAAGGAGATACCTTAAGGAAAACCCTGTCCCCAACCTCAAACTCAAGGTCGGTCCTTCTCTTGTCTGCGTAGGATTTTTGTCTATCCTGGGCTGTCTTCATCCTTCTTCGTATTAAGTCCACTTTCTCTGAGGTCTCTCTGATCATGTCTGGCCCAAGTATAAGCTTATCTGTAGACTCCCACCAACAAGTTGGTGATTTGGACGGTCTTCCATACAAGGCTTCGAAGGGTGCCATGCCTATGGTAGCTTGGTAGCTGTTGTTGTAGGCAAATTCCACTAAAGGAAGGTGATCCTCCCATGTCCCTCCAAAGTCAAGAACGCAAAGTCTTAAAAGATCCTCTAGAACTCTATTCACCCTTTTCGTCTGGCCATCTGTTTGGGGGTGATAGGCCATGCTCAAACATAACTGTGTGGCTGCAGCTTCTTGCAGACTCCGCCAAAACTCGCTTGTGGAGATTGGGTCTCGGTCACTAACAATGCTGGAGGGTATCCCATGGAGTCGAACTATCTCCTTAAGGTAAAGAGACGTTAGAGATGAGGCAATCCTTCTACTCTTGACAGGTAAAAAGTGGGCGCTTTTTGTAAGCCTATCCACTATTACCCAAATGCTAGTATTGCCCCTTCTCGACCTAGGCAGCCCATCAACGAAGTCCATTGAAATACTATCCCACTTCCACTGTGGGACCTTTAGAGGATGAAGCAGTCCTCCAGGCTTCTTCTGTTCCGCCTTGACCTGTTGGCACATCATACACTTAGAAACGAAATCTGCCACGTCCTTCTTCATGCCGCTCCAAAAGAAAACTCTCTTCATGTCCTTGTACATTTTGTCTCCGCCTGGGTATATTGTCATCTTGGAATGATGTGCTTCCTCAAGAACCTCCTTTACCAACTCCCTTGCTTGTGGGACGCATAGTCTTCCATCGCGTCTCAGCCAGCCTTTATCATCGATAGAGTGCCTATTGAGGTGACTAGAAGTCTCACCCCTAATTAGCTTATCAACCACTTCAACTAGATGAGGGTCATCACGTTGTGCAGTCCCTATTGTATCCAAAAGAGTAGGGCGCACTTCAAGAGATGCTAACAAACCCGGTACGAAATCAGAGGAGGGCCTGAAGTTAAAATTGGATATATACTCCAAGCTTTGCCTTTCTACAAAGAGCGGGCTTAGGGTCAACTTCTTTCTGCTCAAGGCGTCTGCTACTACATTGCCCTTGCTCGGAGTATAGGAAATCTCAAAGTCATACGAGGCAAGAAACTCCATTCATCTCTGTTGCCTTAAGTTAAGATCTTTCTGCGAGAAAAGATGTTTCAACGATTTATGGTCAGTATACAGTTCAAACTTCTCACCTAGGAGATAATGGCGCCAAGACTTAAGTGCAAAGACGATGGCGGCTAACTCAAGATCGTGGGTTGGGTAGTTCTTTTCTTGAACTTTCAATTGCCTTCCACCATAAGCTACTACCCTCCCTTCTTGCATCAAAATAGCGCCTAGCCCCGTCCCGCATGCATCTGTGTATACTGTGAACATCTTGCTTCCACCTGGCAGAGTCAGAACTGGGGCTGTTGTAAGAGCCCTTTTCAAGCGTTGGAAAGCAAACTCGCAATCCAAGTCCTAAGCGAACGCTAGATTCTTCTTTGTTAGCCTTGTGAGTGGAGCTGAGATTTTTGCAAAATCCCTAACGAACTTACGGTAGAAACCCGCCAGCCCTAGAAAACTTTTGGCTTCGGTTGCGTTCTTTGGTGCCTTCCAATCTTGCACCGCAACTACTTTCGCGGGGTCCACGGCCAACCCTTTTTTGGACACCACATGCCCAAGAAACCTTACTTCTTCTCTCCAAAAGTGGCATTTGGAAAATTTTGCCTTCAGCTGATGTGCTCGGAGAGTATCCATAATTTCTTTTAGATGTTGAGCATTCTCTTCCTCATTCTTTGAGAAGATCAAAATATCGTCTACGAAGACAACCACAAATTTGTTGAGGAATTCTCTAAACACTCTGCTCATTAGGTCTCCGAAATAAGCGGGTGCGTTTGTCAAGCCGAAAGGCATGACAAACCACTCGAAGAAACCGTCTGGGGTTCTGAATGCCGTTTTATCAATGTTGTCTTCAGCTACTCTTAGCTGATGGAACTCAGTTGCCAGATCAAGTTGGGAGAAGATCGACGCACCTACAAGCTGATCAAACAAATCGTCGATTCGGGGAAGAGGGTGCCTATTTTTCTTGGTCAATTTGTTTAACTCCCTATAGTCGACGCAAAGGCGAAGCGAACCGTCCGCTTTGGTTGCGAACACCACTGGAGTACCCCATTCCGAAATGCTCCATCTAATGAACCCCTTTTCGAGAAGTTCTTTAACTTGCTTACTGAGCTCCTTTCTCTCCTTTGGAGCCATGTGCCTGACAGGTAAAGCTACAGGCTTTGCGTTATCCACAAGATACATGTGGAAGTCTATTTCCCGCCTCGGAGGTAAGCCCTTCACCTCCTCAAAGACATCCGGATATTCCCAGACTACTCTAACTGACTGCAAATTCTCATCAGAAGCATCAAGCGACTCTAGATAACTAAGCATAATAGCATTCAAGGGATTACGAGAAATTTCTAGAGTGTTACCAAGCCGAGTCAAGAGTCTAACTACTCTTTTCTCACAATCAAGAATGGCACCATTACTGGATAACCAGTCCATGCCTAAGATCAAACCATATCCCTGAGAAGCCCAAAACAAAGGCACTACATCTAAATTCAACACTTAGAATAGAGATTTTCAAATCCAAGCAAACCATCGACAAATAAGCCGAGCCCCCAATTGGATTTGAAACAACGAAGGGATCTTCTACCATACTAGTGTCTAGGTGCAGAGATTCTACTAAAGAAGATGAAATAAAGGAGTGTGATGCACCAGAATCAAAGAGAGTGCGAACTGGATGATCATACAAATAAACTAAGCTTTCTACAGAAATATTTCTACCTCATTCTTGTGGAGGTGCCACCAGCGCGTGAACTTGTCCGCCTGAGGTGGATCCAGTCCTCTGTCCCTGCCCCCGCTTCTTTGGGCAGTTCTTAGCTAAGTGTCCAGTCTCACCACAACTGAAGCATGCTCCCACCTTCATCTTCTTCTTTCTACAATCCTTGAGTATATGCCCAATAATGCCACAGAAATAACATTTCCTTTTCTCACGTGTCTTGTTATTATTGTTGTGGTCCTTTCCTCCTTGACCATTATCCGTCTTCTTGTTCTGCGATTCTTCCGCTTGCTGTTTCACGTAGAGGAGGAGGAGGAGTAAAAGCATCTGCAGCTGGGGAGTAAGGTCCCCAGACATGCTGAAACGAAAAGGAAAGATTCAAAACGAAGGATAGATAGATAGTGCATATGGCTTTTGGGGGATTATGCCTTTTAAAATATCAAAACTTTTCTTGAAAATGCTTCTTTAAACTTCCTTTCGAAAATAGTTTTCAAAAC
Organism: Allium sativum; assembly: GCA_030737875.1. Lineage (NCBI taxonomy): Eukaryota > Viridiplantae > Streptophyta > Magnoliopsida > Asparagales > Amaryllidaceae > Allium > Allium sativum. The sequence goes on along the minus strand of CM060922.1, from coordinate 266,858,920 downwards.
TTCTTATCTAGTCTGGTAAACCTATGCTCTGATACCAAGTTTAACACCCCACCTTCGTTAAGGTCACTCACAAAGGGAATGCCTTAACTTTGGTGGAGGTTTATAAGTAAAAGTCACAGATAAACACAAGACAGGTATAAACACAAATATTTTAAACAGCGGAAAACAAACAGGCTTTTATTTCATCAATACGTGCTCATACAAAACATTTCCATAATTGTCTCAAAATACTTCCAACACTACAACCTCATTACTGTCTTGATTATTAAAGAAGCATAAAACATAAATAAAGTAACAAAAATCCCCATAGTAATATCCAAAGCCCTACATCTACGGTCTTGAAGCTTGCAAAGAGTCTGACTAAGCTGGGTTGTTTCCTCCCTGTGGACCGGGGGTGGGGGGAACGAAAGAAAAGAAGACAAAAAGAAAATAGAGTCAGACAAAAAGCCTGAGTAAATCTAGTGACTCTTCAGTATGTGAATAAGAAAAAGGGCATGGTAGATATAAACTGAAAACAGGAAAGTATCACAAGCTAAGGAAGTGTAGTTTAGAATCGAATGTACTATCGCACCCATACTATATCTCTGCACCTACTTGTATTTATTCCGACTGGCACGCTATGCTGAGGGTGAAGTAATCCCGTTTCTAAAGATGCACCCTATGCTGAGGGTAAAGTGATTCCGCTTCTAAAGATGCACCCTATGCTGAGGGTAAAGTGATCCCCTTATTTTAAAGATCGGCTCCTACTCGCAAAATCATCTGTGTCTTACGGCCCCCAGAAATTGTAGATACCTATGCTGGCCCCGCCATGGGGTGTATCAAGTCCCATGGTGGCGACCCGACACAGATCTTAGAATGCATAGGTTATACTACAAGTGCCCCAGTGCCCTGTTTGTCTGCTCCGAAGTGCGTGCATGCCCGCACTCCGTTAGAACCCACACTGTTGCACCCACCGCCGTCGCTTTGACCGCTTACAACCGGCCCAGTAATCGTGCCCCACCCTGCCTAGTTTCAGGGTACCATGATAACTAATTGGGTTACTGCTGAAATGGGTCCCCGTTACTAGGGTTTTCTAGTCAAACATGCTAAGTGGTTAAGTGTCTGTATTTTCCTAACCCCACCCATAAATTTCATTAACATGTTGAATTGGTTAAGTGTTTTAGTTAACTTAACCCTACCATCTGTCCTTAGCCTTTTAAAGCATTGACCACTCACATTAGACAGATATTGTTACGGTTACTGGATGTGCCAGTCGGTTCCGGGCAGATTTACACCATAACTCAGTCTAACCTCGGGTCCTTATTGGGCTTCATGCTTAACCACCCATATTGGATAAGTATTGTTGTGACTACTGGACAGCCGGGCAGGTCCGGGCAGGTTTACGTCACAACTCAATCCAACCTCGGGTTAAGCATACCGTGTTTTCTAAATTTACATATTTTATCACTTCTCAATTTATATGTAAATGTCATGTCCTTTATTCTTGGGTATAACAATTCATACCGCTTAAATGTCATTGTCGTTGGCATGTGCCAAACATGCGAACATATATTTTCATGTTTTACACCCAACGTTATTACCCCCGTTTGTACGTTTGCAACATTATAACAAATGTTGGGCTCGACACAATTCAGCCCAACTTTATAAACGTGAGAAAAGGGGAAATCAAAAACATGTAATATTTTACAATACATAAAGGTGTGTGGCGCATGAACTTGCAATTTAGCGATTCAACTAACATATTATGGGTCATGTGAACTTGCATTCAAATAGGCATATAACTAAATAGGTGTCACATAAAATGGCATATTTAGACTTATACAAACTTGGGTTTAAACATGTTTAACTTGGCATAATGTCAACCACAAAACTAACATGTTGTATATTCACCAAAATACCCAATTTTAACATCTAATCATATAGCCTATTTCAACATGAAACTTGCATAGTTTATGTAACCCAAACGGTACTTAACATAGATCCAATTATACTTGCAAATAAACATAAGAATGTGTTCCTAGATTTTGAGTCATGTAGGCATAAAAGGTCTCAAATCTAGAACATGTTTACATAAGCCTGTATATAGTCCATGCCATAGACATAAACATAAAGGGATCAAATTCTAGTTTTTGCCACAAACTTGCAAGTGCCATTATTTTCATATACAATTGTCCAATAGGCTTGCATCAATCAATTTAGGCCGCAAATATCTATACATAAATCATGACAGAATCATTACAATACACAAAATTCATATCATTATTATACAATAACACAATTCTATTTTCATTTACATCGAATCATGTCACAGTTTTATTCATATTCTAAAAGATCACTGTACTTACAACGAATGCAGAATCTTGAATTCTGGATTCTAAGTTCTGAAATTGAGATGCGTTCCTTTGGGTAGATTAACGTTGCGTTGAATAATTTGATTAAGCTTTATTTCTCTTCTTAATTTGATTTGTCTCTAAGCTCCTCTCTCTTGACGGCTATGCTCAATTCCTTCCTGGCAGCATGACGACTCCAATCTTATTTTTTTGTGTGAATTTTAGTTGAGACTTAGGGTGTATATATAGATTTTTAGATTGTTTTGATCCGTCAGATGAAGACAGGAGGAATCTAGACCATACAAAGTCCAAAGAGCCAATCAAGAGGTGACATGTCAGCCCTAATGACACACCGAGCCACAGAAATTCGAGCCAGAGCCAGACCCAGCCAGGTCGACCGGGTAGGTCGACTGGCAGGTCGACACCCAGGTAGACACTATGGTCGACCTAGGGGTGACCAGGTCGACACCATGGTCGACCTGGTCCCTGGGCGGGAATTTTCCCGCCCAGCTCAGTTTGAGCTTATTTTTCGAATTTTTGAACTTGAAACCGAGCTGTTTGAATTTTAAATTTTATTCTGAAACTTCTGAAGGTCATAACTCCTTCATACGGAGTCCGATTCACGCAAACTCGGACTCTATCTCAAGCAGAATTCCAAGACGAACGCAATGTCATAACCCGTTTCCCTTAATTCTTTCATTTAGAATTAATTACACTTTAATTTGTGAAGCTTAATGTTATAGAATTCATGGGGTGTTAGAAACGGGACCTGGGCTGACTTCGAGATTGGGAAATTAGGTGTTGATTTGTGAATCTGCAAGGGCACTTTGGACATTTTCCTGCGGTTTCTACACAAGTATATAAGCTATTTTTAAGGTTTGAAAGGGGACTATTTGTTAAGCCATCAAAGAACGGGTTTAGTCCTCCATTAATTAGGGTTTGGCAATTCTAATTGTTTCTTCAATTCTAATCCCCACAAACATATATTCTCTATTGAATAATGGATCATTGTAATCAATCTTTTGTACTCTTCTCATTTAGTGATAACAAAAGCCCTCACTCAAGTGGATGTAAACTAACAAATCGTTATTGGGACCACTATAAATGTAATACCCCATTAAATTCATAAGTATTAATAATAAATAAATAAATAAATAAAAATAAGCAATTAAATAGAATGGCTGGAAAATGAGATTTTTGCAGCTTAAGGAATTTGGCTATGTAATTCTTTTATTTGGATTAGTGGCAAAATTCTGAATCATTGTCATATATAATATGCTGACAATGGTTAATGTTTGAAGAAGTTATGAATAAATGAATTTGAACGGTAAACGCAGAAAATATGTATACACAATTAAATGGATAATATATATATATGTGTCCAAGATATTCAAAATCAAAGGGAGAATTTGGAATTTGAAATGAAGATAAGATCACGAGGACAAAGTATATTGTATATATGTTACAAGATAAGGTGATTAAGGAACGTATTAATTAAATTTAACACCTCAGCAAAGCTTCTTTATTAGGCGTTCCAACATCCAAGGATTCGAACGCTCTGTCGACTGCTTGGCAGCTGGGCAGCCTAATAAATCTATGTGGTTAGGTATTTTTTAGTGATATACAAAAATAAAAGGGTTGAATTAATTCTAATTAATCCAGTGGTCTATGCTCACATGCGCAACTATAAATAGCCCCTCATTCACATTATGAAACCCAAAACATGCTCTATCCCTGCCTCCATGCTGCCTCTCCGCCATTACTGAATTCCGGAGAAAAATAAAAGCAACGGTTAAGGATTTCTTCTATTCCTCCAATCCTATTCTTAATCTCTCTCTAGTCTAATTCATATAAGTTTAGTATTCTAGAATTCGGCATATATAAATATATATATATATATATATGTATATATGTATATATATGAGATTCTAATACATGTCTCTTATATATATAATTAAGAGGATTATTGGAGCACGTTTGACCGCAAAGATTAAAGCATAGATTTAGATATACTACAGATTTCTCTTTGTTCTGCCTAGATCTGTGAGTGGAATATCGTTTACTTAAGGCATATTCATGTTTTATTAGATTATCTTGTTGAAAGATATGCCTAGGAGGAATTGGAATTCGATAATAATAAACATTAAAATCCACAAATCCTCTATCTTGTATTTACGTATGAATTGTCATGATTATTTGGGTTTTGTGGACTTTTTTATTTTGATATTGGGTCAAAGATGAAAATGGGTGTTGCTACTATAGTTTCTATTTTGTATAATTCACCTTTATCAAACAATTGATTATAACCTAAAAGGGTTTAGATTTGGGTATTTCATGATTTGATGAGGTTTGGATTCTATTTTGAAAACAAACGTATTCATACTTGAAATATGTCAAATATAAACGTTTTTATGTGCATAATACCCAAAAAGGGATGAATTAGACAAATTGGAAATTGTAAAAATACACGTATAAATGTATGTAATACTCTAATTTTAATCTAGTATTGAAATCATTCCAACAAGCCTAGGATGCAAGTTGAAAGTTTGTATGAATGTATATTTTACAACCACTTCTATATGTTATCTTGTTATTATGCCATCATGCCTAAGTTGTAGCGGTAAAAGTATGGAAAAACTAACTTGTATACCTTGATTTGGAAAATTTGACAATTGCTACCTCGTTAGAACGTTTCCTCGTTTATACGATATTTACGTTAATTAGGTGATATAATTTTTTTACTTATATTAGCGTAATCAACGTAATTAACATTGTATTAGTGTAATAAATGTGATTAGGTTATAATTTGAATTTACAATGTCCCCATAATAAATATATAATTGATTGCTTGTGTGTGCGTATGTATAATGGATTTATATATATATATATATATATATATATATATATATTGACACATAGACATGAGGTTAGTTGCCATTTGTACGAATGTACCCTAATCACGAGGTTAATCCAACTTATAGAAGTCTTCCCGGAACCGACCAGCATATCTAACATCTACAGTTGTACGGCTTAATGTGAGAGGTCTAGTGTGTGTGTATATAACTATATATATATATATATATATATATATATATAAGTCTATTGGGTGTGAAAATATGCAGGTTTACTACGCCTAGGGAAGGTCTTAAATGGCCGACTCTTTTTTTTTTATCTAGTTTGGGTCTTAAGTGGTTAGGACTAAGATCCCTCCGAATGTTTATTCCTTGGAGAGGAACCAAAGTCATGGGACCCACCCTTATTAGATTTGAAGTAAATCTTTGGGTCCTCCTTCTCTAAAAGTGGTTATGCATAAACGGTAACGGAGTAGGGTAGTTCACGGGGATGTCCAATTCCTCTGGAAGCTTGTAAGGGATAAACTAGGGACAAGTTGGTATTTGAAAGATATATGGCCAATGCATGCTAACCAACTGTCTAAAATAAGTCTTAAGCTACATGAGTATCCTATCGTAATATAAGTTAAGTAGTAATGTTCGCAATACTACTTCTCATATTACAAGTGAGAGTATAGATCGAAGAACACTAACATATTAGGACAGGGTCTTAAAGGGCTAGGGGTCTGCCTTAGGGTTATAAGAGATCGTAAGAATCCACCTTTAATAGGGCAATAAGTAACCAAGAATGCCACCTCGTTGGGTCTTTACCATAAAAACGATAATGAGCGATTGACTTAGATATCCACCCTATTGGTTAGACACTTGGTGTTGTGTGAATCTTGTATGCTGCGTAGACATACCTTAACATATGTAACCTGCTAAAAATATAGGGTATGGACATCAAGTAACACCATATTTCAGTCAAACAGAACTTTATGTTCTAACCCCTCTCCTTAACATCTCCAATAGGTCAGTAGATGGGGTAAAAGCTATGGATGAAGTCATGATTGAAGCTGGTGAAGAAGAAGAAGTTGTTATGCTATTATTAGTAGTTGTCGCTTTACTTCTTTTGGAAATAGGTGAGAATGAACCATTTGATGTACCCATTAAATAGATGTAACTGTGTCTATTGTATTCCTGTGATTTTTAAATAAATGGTACATCTTATTTCAGTATTATATTTTCTTTTTCTGCTATGTGAGATTTCCATTCGAAGTATTTGTGTATATATATATATATATATATATATATTCTATGCAAATGTAATCCTTACAGTAACCAACGACCCGTTTAGAATGGCTCTAAGTTTCGATGGGCCTTTTTTGGTCGAAATTTAGTCCCATTCCGGGCAGGTTGTTACATTTTGTATTAGGGCATAGATTACCAGATTATATGGGAATTATAAGTATGAAAGGCGTAATTGTATTTGAAAAAGAATTTTCAAACTCTCTCTCTCTCTCTCTCTCTATATATATATATATATATATATATATATATATATATATAATATTTACCCCAATAAGCATACGCATTTACCAGGCATCTTTATCGTTTTCTTCCTTTTTCAGCTTAAATACTATCTCTGGAGTATCCACTAAAGGATTCTCCCTTTTCTTTTCAAATAGTAGAATGGTTGAAATCCCAACTGAGCAGGGTAACCAGGCAAGACCCCGCTACTTGCCAGAATGGTTTCAACAGTATCTCCGTACTGTTGAACAGGTCCTTGTTGCTAATCCTACCCCAACGGCTCCTGCAGCTCCTGCCACTGAGGTAGCCTTTGACTTTTCCCGCCTTTGTAAGACTTTCACGCAACTTGAAAGGAAATCGTTTTCTAGGAAAGAAAGCTTTACTAATGCCCAGTCTTGGCAAATGGACTGTGAAAGGATTTTCGAAGCTACCGGCTGGGCAAAAGAGGATAAAAGGAGAATTGCGGCCTGGCATTTGAAGGATTAGGCCATTGAGTGGTGGAACTTAATGTCGGTGGAAAACGAGGGCCGGATATTTATGTGGGCCGAATTCACACCCCGTTTTGAAGCAAAATTTCTGCCAAGGAAATAAATGACTATCCATCTAGAGAAATTCATCCACCTCAAGCAAGGAAGCTTGAGCCTGCAAGAGATTTATCCAAATTTACCGAATTATGTAAGTTTGGAAGAGGATTGGTAGATACCCCCATGAACAAAGCCCTTAGATTTGTTAAAGGACCGAACTCCCCATTGAAGGAAAACCTATTAGCCTAAGTAACGTTTGGGGTAACTTTTGAAACCCTAGTTGAAATAGCTATCCTAGGTACGAATGAAAGCGCCAAGGAAGATAAAGAAGGGGAGAAAGAAGAAAGCTCCAACAAAAATAAGGAGGAATGCTGGAAAATCCAGAAGAAGAACAAATTCAAAAAGGATGCAAAGACTTGTACGAGGTGCAACCGCAAGGCCTATGAGGCCAAGGATTGTGGGATCTTATTCTAGAAAAAGGAGTTTAAGGGAAAAGGTTACAACTGCCATGAAGAATAGACTGCCCAAAGCTCAAGGTCATCAAGAGTGGCCAGAACTATGCAATAGAGGAAACACTTATTCAAATCCGCAACTAAAAGACCAAGGGAAGCCCGCACTTGAAGGTATAACCTCTGTTTTAGGAAATTCAGTATACACCTTGTTCAATTCCAGAGAGACCCATTCTTTTATCTCCAAGCGATTAGTAAATCTGTTGAACCTTTCCATATTTATCTCTGATAGTCCGATAGAGGTTGAACCCTGTCGGAGGATCTAAGTACCTTGAGCTATCTTGTAAAGACCTAGTATTGGAGGTCGATGATGTAGAGTTCCATTGCAAAGCGTATGTGTTGGATTTTATAGGGTATGACCTTATCCTAGGTATGAACTGACTATCGTTTTATGGGTCTGTCCTAGATTGCGATAAGAGGATCGTTTGTCTTAGAAGCCGAGGAGGACATAGTTTGAATATTCCTTGTAATGTTAGGAACAAGGACAAAGCCTTATTGTATTCCTTATCTCCTAGTTCTGAAGGACCATCTTCGATCCTTATAGTTTGTGAGTTCTTGGATGTTTTTGAGGAGGTCACGGGACTTCCACCCCGCAGAGAAATCTCTTTTCGTATTGACCTAGAGAAGGACGCTAGACCTGTAGCAGCACCCTTAAGGCACGTGGCACCCAAGGAAAGAAGAGAGTGGGATAAGCATATTTCAGGATAATTACAAAAAGGTTTCATTCGATGAAGTACCTCAGAATAGGGTGCACCTGTTGTATTTGCCACCAAAGCAGACGGATTTTTAAGACTTTGTGTGGACTTTAGGGAAATTAATAAAGTGACCAAGAAGAATAGGTACCCTTTACCTAGAATCGATGACCTTTTTGACCACTTGGGAGGAGCCCGAGTATTTTCCCAACCAGACCTTGCTACTAGATTTCACCAGTTAAGAATTTCGGAGGACAGCAAGGACACAACTGCGTTTAGGATGCTGGACGGATTGTTCCAATGGGAAGTTATGCCCTTCGAATTTACGAATGCACCTGCCTTCTTTGTTGACCACATGAGTAGGGTATTTAAGGGCATTCTAAATAAGATTGTGGTAGTCTTCGTAGATGATGCCCTTATATTCTCAAAAAACCATAAAGAACATGAGGATCACTTGAGACAAGTGTTAGGGATATTAAGAAAGAACCAATTAAAAGAAAAATTCTCGAAGTTCCATTCTGGAGGGAAGAAGTAAGATTTTTAGGACATATTATGTCAAGTGAAGGCTTGACAGTAGACCCCACAAAGATCGAGGCAATCAAAGAATAGAGGATACCTCAAAATGCTACAGAAGTGAGAAGCTTCCTTGGATTGGCCGGATATTATCAGATTTTTATTAAAGACTTCGCCAAGATTGCTACTCCTTTAACCCAATTAATGAAGAAAATTTTGGTGTTCTCTTGGAGTAATAAATCTGATATAGCCTTTAAGAAATTATAGGAAGTATTAAATAGCGCACATGTCCTAATTATACCTGACAGTTCAAAATTGTTCACCGTTTACACCGACACATGTTGGACTGGTTTAGGAGCAGTCCTTACACAAGAAGGAAGAGTAGTTGCCTATGCTAGTAGACAACTCAAGGATCCATAGAAAAGATATCCAGTAGATGACCTTGAGTTAGTCGTAGTAGTGTCCGCTCTTAAAATGTGGAGGCATTATCTTTTAGGAGAGAAATTTGAACTCTTTAATGACTATAAATCCCTAAAGTATTTATTTTCTCAATGTGACCTAAACTTAGGAGAACAACGATGAATGAAATATATTGCCTCATTTGAATTTACGATTCAATATACCCCAGGCAACGGGAATGTTGTGGTGGATTCTTTAAGTAGTAAACATGCGACTTTAAATGCGATCTCCAAATGGAAACAATTAGAGTTCCTCACAAATTTTAATTTGCAACGCTCATCTACCACTTTTAATGGTTTTCCTGGGGTTACGATAATTAGACATACCCTAAGAGAAAGGATCCAAATCGCACAAGACTTTGACGAGGAGCTAAGAAACATAAAGGAGAAAGTGGGAAAGAAGGAGACCTTTCCTCATTCGGTTAGGTATTCGAACAACAATGATGGGAGTTTACCTTGGGATGGACGACTTTACGTCATTAAAGATGAATGGTTGAGGAAAGAAATTCTAGAAGAATGCCATAGGTAAAAATTTACCATACACCCTGGTGGGGATAAAATGTACAAGGATACGAAGCGGAATCTCCATTAGGAAGGAATGAAGAGAGATGTAGCTGAGCTTGTGGCCAAATGTTTAACATGCCAAAAAGTAAAAGCATAGGAAGGGAAGCCCGGAGGATTGGTGTTACCTTTAGAGATCCCTACGTGGAAGTGGGAACATATTTCCATGAATTTTGTAGATGGATTTCCTAGAAGACAAAAGGGTAATGAGGCCACTTGGGTTGTGGTAGATTGTCTAACCAAAAGCGCGCATTTTATACTAGCCCAAAAGACAAGGACTGCAGCCTCGTTAGCCTAATTATATGTCATAGAGTTTTTCAGACTACATGGCATCCCAATGAGTATCGTGAGTGACAAAGACCCCTTATTCACGAGTGAATTTTGGAGAAGCCTACAGGCAGCATTGGAAAGACCCTCAATCTAAGCATAGCTTATCATCCATAGACTAACGGACATACAAAGAGAGTAAACGGAATCTTGGAAGACTTGCTCAGAGCTTGCATCATCGACTTTGGAGGAGTTTGGGAGCAGCACCTACCGCTCGTAGAATTCACGTACAATAGTAGTTTTCATACGACGATTAGTATAGCCCCTTTTGAAGCTCTTTACCAGAGGTCATGCAAATCGCCAACTTGTTGGTGGGAAAATACTGACAAGGTTATACTTGGACTATACTTCGTCCGTGAATCCACGGGGAAGATATCTTTAATTACGAATAGGATGAAGGCAGCCCAAGAATGTCAGAAATCGTACGTCGATAAGCGAAGGAGGGAACTTGAGTTTAATGTTGGAGACTTGGTATTCATAAAAGTATCCCCTCTTAAGAAGACTGTTCAGTTTGAGGAGACGAGGAAGTTGGCTCCCTGGTTTATTGGGCCTTTTAATATCATCGAGAAGATAGGATATTTGGCTTATCGAGTGGATCTCCTAGAGCATCCATCAGAGATCCATAATGTTTTTCATGTATCTCATTTGAGGAAATGCCTTCATGATTCTGCTATCAGACTCAAGCTTGATGAAAAACTCAAGTTGGAGTTCAGGGTGCACCGTGCTAATTCAAGGATTGTAGAGCACGGAATCAAGAGACTCTACAACAAAATTGTTCGCCTTGTCCGAGTACAATGGGGAAATGACCCCGCGGAAAGCACATGGGAGACCGAGGATAAGATAAGACAGACTCACCCAGAGCTTTTCTCGGGTAATTTTTCCTTAAATTTCATTTATGGATGCATCATGATTGCTAGATTGGATGTTAGGGAAAGGATGCAACACCATTGCACCGAGCACTCATGTAGAAATATATGCATATTCAGGTTGCTTGCATACAAATTGCATTATTTACTACACCTACATGCTAGGGTAGAGCTCACTTTAGTGGGTCTTCAGTTCATAATCACTGCGAGTCATGGTGTTTGCGGATGAGTTATAAATAACATAGGTGTAAAACATAGATGTTTTGAGCGAGTTGTATTTTTCGCCCCTTAAACAGATTTCGGGACGAAATCTATTTTAAGGGGGGAAGAATGTAACATCCCATAAAATTCACAAGTATTAATAATAAATAAATAAATATAAGCAAATAAATAGCAAGACTAGAAAATGAGATTTTTGCAGCATAAGGAATTTGGCTATGAAATTCTTTTATTTGGATTCGTGGTGAAATTCTGAATCGTTTTCATATATAATATGCTGAAAACGTTCAATGTATGAAGAAGTTATGAATAAATGAATTTGAACGGTAAACGCAGAAATATATATATACACAATTAAATTGATAATATATATATATATGTGTGTGTGTGTGTGTGTGTGTGTGTGTGTCCAATATATTCAAAATAAAGAGGGAGAATTTAAATTTAACACCTTAGCAACACTTCTTCATTGGGCGTTCCATCCTCCAAGGGGGCGACCGCCACCTCTTAAGGGGTGTCGACCGCCGGTCGACCGCTTGGTGGCTGAACATGCCAATAAATCTATGTGGTTAGGTTTTTTTAGGGATATATAAAAATAAAAGGGTTGGATTAATTCTAATTAATCCAATGGTCTATGCTCACACACGCAACTATAAATGGCCCCTCCTATCACATTATGAAACCCCAATCATTCTCTATCCCTGCCTCTATGTTTCCTCTCTTCCGTTACTAAATTCGGAAGAAAAATAAAAGAAAAAATTAAGGATTTCTTTTATTCCTCCATTCCTATTCTTAATCTCTCTCTACTCTAATTTATATAAGTTTAGTATTCTGGAATTTGGCATAAACATATATATGGGATTCAAATACATGTCTTATATATATAATTTGGGGGATTATTGAAGCACATTTGACCGCAAAGATTAAAGCACAGATTTAGATCTACTACAGATTTCTCTTTGGTCCGCCTAGATCTGTGAGTGGAATATCGTTTACTTAAGGCATAATTCATGTTTTTATTAGATTACCATGTTGAAAGATATCATAGGAGGATTTGGAATTCGATAATAATAAACATTAAAACCTCCAAATCCTTTATCTTGTATTTACGTATGAATTGTCATGATTATTTGGGTTTTGTGGAATTTTTGATTTTGATATTGGGTTAAAGATGAAAATGGGTGTTGCTACTATTGTTTCTATTTTGTATAATTCACCTTTATCAAACAATTGATTGTAACCTAAAAGGGTTTAGACTTGGGTATTTCACGATTTGATTAGGTTCGGATTCTATTTTGAATCCAAACATATTCATACTTGAAATATGTCAAATATAAACGTTTTTAAGTGCAAAATACCCGAAAAAGGGGTGAATTTGACAAAGTGGAAATTGTGAACATACATGTATAAATGTATGTAATACTCTATTTTTAATCCAGTATTGAAATCATTCCAACAAGCCTAGGATGCAAGTTGAAAGTTTGTATAAATGTATGTTTTCCATCCATTGCTATATTTTATCTTGTTATTATGCCATCATGCCTAAGTTGTAGTGGTAAAAGTATGGAAAAACTAACTTGTATACCTTGATTTGGACAAACTGACAATTGCCACCTTGTTAGAATGTTTCCTCGTTTATACAAATATTTACGTTAATTAGGCGATATAATTATTTTATTTAGATAAACGCAATCAATGTAATTAACGTTGTATTAGCGTAATAAATGCGATTAGGTTAGAATTTGAATTTGGAATGTCCCCATAATAAATATATAATTAGTGGCTTTTGTGTGCGTATATATAATGGCTTTATATATATACATAGTGAGACATAGACACGAGGTTAGTTGCCATTTGTGGTAGAAGCCTGCCCGAAACCGACCAGAAAATCCAGTAACCATAATTGGGCAAACTAATGTGAGATGTCTAGGTGCTATGGGCCATTCAAAAACTTAGTATCCTAGACACGAGGTTAAGCCAACTTGTAGTAGAAGTCTGGCCATAACCGACCGACATATGCAGCATCTACAAGTGTACGGTTTAATGTGAGAGGTCTAGTATGTGTATATATATAACTATATATATAAGTCTATTGTGTGCGAAAATAGGCAGGTTTACTATGCCTTGGGAAGGTCTTAAGTGGCTGACTCTCTTTTTATCTAGTTTGAGTCTTAAGTGGTTAGGACTAGGATCCCTCCGAAGGTTTATTCCTTGGAGAGGAACCAAAGTCATGGACCTACCCTTATGAGATTTGAAGTAAGTCTTTGGGTCCTTCTTCTTTAAAAGTGGTTAAGCATAAACGGTAACGAAGTAGGGTAGTTCACTGGGATGTCCACTTCTTCTAGAAGCTTGGAAGGGCTCAACTAGGGAAAGGATGGTATTTGAAAGATATGTGGCCATTGCATGCTCACCAACTGTCTAAGGGAAATCTTAAGCGACATAGGTGTCCTACCTTTATATCAGTTAAGTGGTAACATTCGCAATACTACTTATTATATTACAAGTGAGAGTATAGATCTAAGAATGTTAACGTATTAGGACAGGGTCTTAAAGGGATAGGGGTCCGCCTCAGGGTTATAAAAGATCATAAGAACCCACCTTTAATAGAGCCATAAGTGACTGAGAAAGCCACGTCGTTGGGTCTTTATCCATAAACACTAATGAGCGATGGACTTGGATATCCACCCCTTTGGTTAGATACTTGATGTTGTGTGAATCTTATGTGCTGCGTAGACATACCTGACATATGTAACCTGCTAAAAATATAGGGTATGGACATTAAGAAACACCATATTTCAGTCACACAGAACTTTATGTTCTGACCCCTATCCTTAACATCTCCAACAGGTCAGTACATGGGATAAAAGCCATGGATGAAGTCATGATTAAAGCTGATGAAGAAGACGAAATCGTTATGCTATTATTAGTAGTTATTGCTTTACTTATTTTGGAAACTTGTGAGAATGCACTATTTGATGTACCCATTTAACAGATGTAACTGTGACTGTTGTATTTTTGTGATTTTTAAATAAATGGTACATCTTATTTCAATATTATATTTTCTCTTTTCGATGTGTGAGATTTCCATTTAAAGTATCTGTATATATATTCTGTGCAAATGTAATCCTTGCACATTTCACATTTTATTCTTGCAGATCAATGGCGACCCCCGAAGTTTCCTTGAATCCTGCTAAACCTAATTTGCGGCTGCCATCTCCTCTTGATCTCCCTACCTCCCTCCTCTACCAGATCCACCCCCTCATGTTAACCAGCCTCCCTTTCCGCCACCTCAACCTCCACCCCATTCTCCATCGCTCCGAATAGCTAGGTGGACATCGCTGTTTGCGACTAAGCCATGGAATGCAGGTTATTTCGAGCCTCCCCCCTTAACTCTGAAGTACGACGGTTCTTGGCTAATACCGACAACGGAGATAATCGAAGCCAGTGTCAAAGAGTGGTGTGACTTTTTAGCAGGCTTTTTTCTTGATGCACCTTTGTCTTACACAGCGGTGGTCTCTCATATGCTCAAAAAATGGAAACCAAGAGGAAAAATAAAGGTAAAATCAAATGGATCTTTATTCTTCTTTCAAGTTTTAGATCTGGAGGACAGGAAAAGAATATTGGAAGCAGAGCCAATTGTTATGAAGGGTAAAGTGTTTAGTATTAGAAACTGGGATGTTAACATGGGTCTCTCCGGTAAAGGCATCAGAAGTGTGCCAGTTTGGGTTAAAATGACCAATGTGCCGATGGTGGCATAGCTAAAGGTAGGGATATGCTGGCTTGTATGGATCAAGCCACCGAGAGCCTAGACTGGCTTGGCTTTGCAAAATGCCTTGTCGAAATTATGCCTGAGAGTGAAATGCCTGACAAAATCCCTGTTCTTCTGCCAAATGGAACTGAGCACAATGTCAATGTAAGCTACGTGTGGTGGCCTGATAGCTACAGTGTCTGCAAGGCCTTTGGACCTGAACAATCGAACTTCCCTACGTGTACATGCAATGAAGCAACCAAGGAGAATCATAAGAATAAAAGGTCTGGGAATGTGGCTTACGATCAAAGAAATGAACAACAGAAAGAAGCAGATACAGTTGGCAATACCGCTGCTATGCGAAGGAAACAACATACAAACACTGTGAGTACCAACAACAATGAAAGAGGTGACTTTATTAACAAAAATATGCATTGGCAGAGAGTTGGAAAGGTTACTCAAAACCTAAAACTGTTGTGAACTCTGGCCTTAGGACTACAAACAGTTTTGCAGTATTAAACACTAATTTCACTGGAGAGACAAACATCTGTGCACAAGATATCGAAGAGGGTGAAATGGTTGATGGTCATTTAAATGGTGGTTTTGATAAGTCTGATGAAATTGGCAATGGAAAGGAAGGAAACTGTGTGGACAAAGAAGCAAACAAAGTAAAAGGCAATACCAATGTCCAGCAAACTGATGTGGAGACAGAGTTTAATCATGATGACTTGACAAGTGTGCAAGTTGCTACTGGTAGCGGCAATGTATTGCAATTGATTATAGATGATATCTCAGATTTCGAGCAAACAATGGCTTCTAGAGGCTTCAATGTAAATATCCCATTCAGCGGAATTGAAATTCAGGTGTGCAAAGAGTTTGGTTTTAAACCAGGCTTCTTGCATGGCAGTTCACCTTTAAACAAGACGCAGCAAAGGATAGCTACACTGCACCCAGTACACGAATAGCATGGTGAAGCTGCTAGTAATGAGACGTAGTCTAACTATGTAAATGGTGAAACAGATGGGGATCTTGATGGATTTCTGCTTAACAATTTTGACATTTCTAGTGCAGCTACAATAGCGAAGGAGAAGCAAACAAAATCAAAGGATAAGAAGAAAATCAATATAGAGCAATCAGTGCAGGAAACAATTGAGAAGCTTGGAACTGAAATTGATAGTGGGAATTTCGATAACCATGATGTTCCTGTACTGGGTCCAGTGTAGCTGTCCTTTGTTGCGTCTTGTTTAAAGGTGAACTGCCTTGCAAGAAGCCTGGTTTAAAACCAAACTCTTTGTACGCTTGAGTTCCAATTCCACTGAATGGGATATTCACATCGAAGCCTCCAAAAGCCATTGTTTGCTTGAAATCTAAGACATCATCTATAATCAATTGCAATACATTGCCACTACCAGTGGCAACTTGCACGCCTACCAAGTCATATGATTAAACTCTGTCTCCACATCAGTTTGCTGGACATTGTTATTGTCTTTTGCTTTGTTTGCTTCTTTGTCCACCCAGTACAGGAACAACATGGTGAAGCTGCTATTAACGAGACACAGTCTAACTGTGTAAATGGTGAAACAGATGGGGCTCTTGATGGATTTCTGCTTAAATTTTTTGATATTTCTACTGCAGCTACAACAGCGAAGGAGAAGCAAACAAAACCAAAGGATAAGAAGAAAATCAATATAGAGCAATCAGTGCAGGAAACAATTAAGAAGCTTGGAACTGAAATTGAAAGTGGGAATTTCGATTCTTTCATTTGTAATGAGAAGAGAAAACTTATGGAGATGATGGCCAAGAACTTCTCAGCATTGCAATATAGGAAAGCAGGGAATGCCAACGGTACAAAACCAAACTTGAACCCATATGCACACATTCCACCGCCACCGGGCTATAAAGCCAGACCTCCTGACCCTGTGGTGGTTAACCCTTCAGCCCCCTCATCTAGTTGCAGTGCTGGGAGATCCCCATAAACACGTAGCATGACTAGACCAAGGGTAATGTTCCGTTTGTTAACGGTTAAATGCAGTTTGTAAACTCAGTGCTTTCTGCACTATGCAGTTTAATGTATTGAATTTATGTATTGGTAGTCATATGACAATGTACTTGTGTTTCTCCCCTGCGTGGGAACATGAACTATGTAGTTGATATGCACTATGTATATCACCCATGTGTGTTGTATCTTTTATTTTTCTTTAATAATAAAGTGTTACAGAACAATATAAAAATCGGTCAGCCTCGCAAAAAAAATATGTAACCTTACAGGAAACAACCACCCGTTTAGAATGGCTCTAAGTTTCGATGGGCCTTTTCTAAGTCAAAATTTAAGTCCATTCTAGGTGGGTTATTACGATAAATATTTGTGTGATTTAGTTTATTGTTATCGTTCTTTTATATTGCTTGTTTTGTATTTGCGTCGGATTTGAATCATTCGAGGTTGGCTTGATCATAGATTGGTTGTTTGTACACTATCTTGCACGATCTAGCTTGTTTTTCCGTTGCGTTAGGGATTGGATTGAGTGGTCTCAATCGTTTGTTTTCCCAAAAAATCTTTATATCCTAAAGAACTTTGAATCAAATTATGCGTATGAAGTCAAAATTCTTTCAATACAAGTGTAGTGACCCGAAATTTCCGGTCCAATTTGAGCTGACCAAATAACACAAGTCCAACCCCAATTACACTGGAAAATCAGAAAAATAATAGAAAGAAAACAGAGGGTGAGGAAAGATAAGATAGAAACTTAGAATAGAAGAAGAAGAAGAAGAACACAACATCAGAGTAACACGAACCTCACAGCGGAACAAATAACATATAATATATAACATAACTTTGAAATATACATCTGTACTTGAATATACATCATTGTCAAAGTACAGTACTTACAACACAACGGAATAATAATAGTTATATAATCCTGAAGCCTCCTGCTTCAGCTCTTCAAGTATATCTGTAAAATCCTGACTACTTGACTTCCCATACAAAATTGGGCACCCAAGAGTTTAGGGAAAAGAAAACAAAATAAACTCCGGGTCAGTCATGAGACTGGTATGAGTAAAACAGTTTAAACAGTTTGAACAAGTAAACGATATCTCATAAGACCACGCCGTATAACGGAACGGGTTTTTCCTTTATGAGAATCAAAAATATCTTTATATCAAAAACTTTTTGATATTATAATAATGTCTATCAACCACAATATAATAATCATCTAGCAGAAACAATTTCATCTCACGTTCTACATATATGATATACAATCACCACTGCAAACACGTATTGGGTAATGGATTTCCAACTATGACAAGGTATGGAACCACCTTTCGCTAGTGTACCTATAGAGAGGAATACACTGGGTTCAACAAGAACATCTTGCAACCCAGCCACACATGACCGACCACTCATTTCGCTTGAGTGTATCGAATGTATACCACAAACGGTTGGGATCAACAATCGTTTTCCGAATGGGACAGCATCAACAATAGAATTTTTTGAAGTAAATGAAACTCTAGATCAGGTGATTATACACCCTAATAGGTGCGACCTACATAGCCATGCTGCCTGCCCGATTTTTGTCATTTACCGGTTGATAAGGCTTGAGGTTATGCTTTATCATCACATCAGATGCACTTCGAATGCCACATTGTCAGATCCATCCAAAATCATTAATTTGACGTCTACAACCATACATTACGTGTCAGCTAAAAGAAGTTTCCTTCTCCGCTTCCACTCTTGGTATGGTTGAAGAAATCAATGTACTGACCTTTCTGGAAATACTTTGTCAGACATTCATCCATACAAGTCATCCAAGAACAGGATGAACCGAATGCACTATTCAGTACATCCATCTTAGGCACTGTTATCTAAGACTTATACAATAGCCCTTGCACTTTACTCCGTCTTCAATTATCTTTGGCATACATGATTCGCAACGCTTATGCCAATACAGAATGGTTCTTTGGATAATAATCCAACCGCTCTCTCCATACTAACAACGTTAAAATGGTCAAAAACTTCAATAGTCGGTGAGTCAACTATCAAAGAAAAATACGTGTGCAAACAACGATATTATTTCCAGATGGAAATTCTATCAAATCAGTCATCAATCATATATATATATATATTCATATTTTCCTTATTTTCTATGTTTAGAAAATATACGTTAATGTTGGAAAATATTTCCATAACTTATTTACGTATCACTATTCTTCTACAACTATCAGTCTCTGATTGTAAACTAGTATAAGAACAATTCCCTAAGTACCAATCCCGAAGGTCGAAACCAAATCAGATAGACACTTAAGAAACCATTCAACTTAACAAGTCTCCAGTCAAATTCTGATTTAGCTTAACTCTGTTTCTTAATTCCTTATACATGAACATTTCCTTTTCTAATTCATATTTCCAATTTCAATATTTGATTACGTTTCTGATTCTATTTGGAAAACATTGGAATTAAACAGATGTTTAAATCAACATCGCGACGACAACTCAAACCAATATACTTATTTACTAAAATCACTTAACCACTTTCACTCTCGAACCTTAACCATTTCTAAATTAAAAACGAAGCCAATCAAGTTGGGGTATAACTACCTCTCAGACCTTAACTGAACAACATTTCAAATCTCGAAATAAGGTAAGTTCATCTTTTAACTCTTTAACACTTCCTTACGTAACTTCCGGATATAATTTACGAGTCCAACTCCTTTACAGAATCATTTGATTATAATAGTGGTGTTATAATTTCCTGCCTCTGAAATATAATAACTTTAATCTAACTCTCATTTCCTAACTCGAATAAATAACAAACAACTAATTTATCAACTCCTATTTGGTTAACTCTTATTCTATAACTCTTATTCGAATAACTCCAATCTAATAACTCTTATTCGATTAACTCTAACTCTATTTAACTCTTGCTGGATTAACTCTTATTCGAATAACTTGCATCCGAATAACTTATATTTGATAATCTCTCTTCTTCGAATAGACTATATTTGATTTACTCCTGTCGAATAACTAGATTCAATTAACTCCCTTCAAATGTCTCTGATTCGATTAACTCACTTCGAATAACTACATTCGATTAACTCATTTCAACTCTATTCGAATAAACTAAATTCGATTAACTCCATTTGAATAACTCTAGCTCGATTTAACTCTATCGATTAAACTCTAACTGATTAACTCTAACTGGTTTAACTCTATGGTTTAACCAAACTGGTTAACCCTAATGGTTTTACTCTAATCGGTTAACCCTAACTGATTAACTCTGTCCTTATTCAGTTTCAAACATCGATGTTGAAATCGATTTTTACTTCTTTATATAAGTCCTGACTTATATATATATATATATATATATATATATATATATATATATATATATATATATATATATATATATATATATATATATTTACCCAAAGATAAATATTTCCTTTATTAACCTTATTTATTTATCCTAAGTATTTCCTTTATTAATATCTTATTTATTTATCCTAAGTGTTTCCTTTATTAATATCTTATTTATTTAACAAATAAATGTTTCTTTTATCTTTTCTATTTATTTAACAAATAATTATCTCATTTATAACATTCTATTTATTTCCTATAAATAAATATTTCCATTTAATCTATTTGTAACTGTTTTACAAATATTTCTCTTTCTATTTGTTTTGCAAATATCTTCCTTTGTATTTGTTTTACAAATATATTCCCTTTATATTTGTTTTCACAAATATATTTCCTTTATATTTGTTTTACAAATAAATTTCCTTTATATTTGATTTCACAAATAAATTCCTTTATATTTGATTTGATTTTAAAATTACTTTCTTTTAAAAAAATCCTTTTCCTTTTATATATAAAATCCATTGATTTTATATAAATAATTTATTTTCAAAATATGAAAATCTCCTTTTTACATCCCAATATTTCTTATGGTATTTAACGTACCATATAACAATGATCGGTATCATTCAAATAGATAAAATCATCAACAGATTTCATATCACATCATATAACACAATATATGAACAGAACAGTATTATAAATATTGAGGAGTCCAGTTGGACCCCTCCAACCTATTTCCCTGCATCATAGATGTTAAATCATATAATTAACATCAACTTCATTTCAATATGAAATGTTCTGATAAACAACATCAACATATATTCAACGGTTTATATATATATATATATATATATATATATATATATATATATAATTTCAACTAACCGACTAGCAGTTAAATCAACCAAATCAACACACAACAATCAGTCATCATTTATCAGTTCTAAATGTACGTTGTAAAAATAGAACTGTTCAAATTTAGTGAGATTTACTCACATTGAACTGTTATCGTTAAATAACGTTTAACTGTCTTTGATTCAGACACGCAATTTATTTCGCTATAAATTGTAGCGCGCTCCAATCCACTCCTAGTCAATCCCATTGTGTAGCCACCGTCCACACGAATCTAATGTGATAAACGGTTCAAAAATCTGATAAAATATGAGCGAGATATTACGTTTATAAGTTTATATGTATTTTTAAATAGGTTTAATTAAACAAGTTGATTATTGGGCCTTACCATTTTATTGAAGACGACCCATCTTCATTTTTTGTAACAAAGCCCAGACCCCGTCTTCCAATATCCATCCGAAATAACAATACATAATCCCCATATAAAAATTCTCGAACTCCTGCTCCTCTGTATAAACGAAAATCTTAATCACCTCTCCTTTCTTTTTTATTCTTTTGATTTTTACGTGGTTACCACTTCCTCTAACTGGCCTTTCGTTCTTCACCATTTCAGAAAATTCGGTGCTCCTCCTATTGAATGCAACATTTCCGAAAACTTCCCCACCATAAAGACATCCCGCCTCCTCATGTGAACGCCATGGCCGAAATCCGTCCTTCGACTGCTCCATCCGCCACGTCATTAACTCATCATACCTTCACAACTGTTGTATCTACAAACTCCCCCTTCCATCCAAGTTCATGCCGTGTTAACAGAAACTCCAAACACCTGCTTTCAGTCCGAGTGTCCAACGCTGCCTTGCAGCCAAGGGTTTGGTCCCTTAAATTTCCGAACACTGCTCTCTCTACACTTCAAAACGCGTGCTCCAGTTTCATTTATACTTTGCCATTTTCACAACTCTTCACACGTCCCACCCTTCACATTCTGTCTCTTCCGTACTCACTCTTTTCTCTCTTTTTTCTTTTTTTGAAGATTCACATTGTGATTTTAGAAGTGAACGAGAATTTGGTTTTTCGCTGTGTGTTTGTGGTGGCTCGTTTTTGAGTAGAAGAGGATTAGCGAGGTTATTTGATTTATAAAAGTTTGTTTTTGAGGGTGCTTTCTTTCCACATTTCCCCTTTTGTTTGTGGTTGAGAGATTTGAAAACGTGGTCTTCTTTTGGCCTTGGTTTGTCTTGAGGAAATAAATGAGGAATGTTTATTTAGGGTGCACCATTACGTAACACTTTGCTCAATTACGTACTGCTATCGACAGAAATAAAAACACCATCGTGACGAGCGAGGTGTCCCGACTCCAGAAATATAAAAATATCGGTAGGTTAACTCATATTAGAAAACCCCAAAATATTGATATAGGTTCAAAACACTCCAAATAAAAAGTTGTGTATTTAATTAATTGAAAATTACAGTAAAATTCTAAAAATTAAATTATCACTACGTCTGAAGGGATTTGTCCAAATTCGATACCAATATTTAATTATAATTAAATATATCATTATGGCTCACAGCGATTTCATAGCGACTATTTCAAAATTTGATTTAGCCATAACTTACAATCTACACGACGAAATCCTGATTTTTCTCTTTCCTTAGAATAATATAGTTCAATAGATTCCTACGTTTCTTGTTTCACAGTAATCCGACTTAAAACGGACCCTGTACATTCAGTTGAAGTTCAAATCGCCAAATAGCGAACTACCGCGCCATTTCGAGCTCGATTATAAAAATATTATAATTATACGTTCAAACTGTCATTTATATAATATATTCGTTATTATAATTCATTTCTAAACTGAATTATATACTTTGGATTGTCCAGTTCACATTATATTGTCAATTCACTATTTTCGACTATTTCGAAATTAAATATATTATTCTATTATTTATATTAATTAAATATTCACTATTATTTAATTAAACAACCTTATATTCTCTAATTCACTATATAAATAATTAAATAAATTAATTATTATATCGCTGAAAATGCGGGTCATTACATTCTTCCCTACTTAAAATAATTTCGTCCTCGAAATTGCTAAGATAGAAAACAAACCATATTAACTGATTAGAACTTATTTATTCACTTCTAAATCTTCAGTTTCAACTGGACCAATTTAAATTTAATTAAAATATTAATTAATTCTTATTATCGAAAATTTTCAAAAATTCTGAAAATTTTCTAACTCCCTAAAGTTCTGAAAAATTTCGCCAACACCTCATTTGTATTGGTCAATAGGTCAAACTCCAACTCGCCTCTCTAGGCCATCTCCAACCCAAAAGAAAATCAAACAGCCAAGCGGCTTGCCAATTCGGCTCATAAATCTCATACTTATACCAAATATAAAATGGTACCTTTTTGTCGGGCATATCAACTCTATCACTTTCACCTGTTATCAGTCCACATATGCCAACGTCGTCTCAACCAATTTCCAATCAGTTTTTATTTTCAACACAACCATTCGCTTTTATTCAAACCGAATCTCATTTCGAATTTCTATCCCATAAATCCAAATTTCTCGATATCCTTCTAATCCAATTCAACTCCAATTTGCTTTTGAAATTTTCAATTCAATTTCCACTTAACTGGCTTTAATTCAAATTCCAATTTGTTGTCACAAGTATTATTTAACTTGTTTTTATTTTAAACAATCTCTTCCTGGGAATTTTCAAATAGCTTACCCTTTTCAAAAGTCAAATATTCCTTTTCAGGATTCAAAACAATCTTGTTTCCTCAAAACAATTCAAAAACAAAATCTATGGTAGTAATCTGTCACTTAGAACTCGAAAAATGAACACCGATGATGTCATGATCATCATCGGAATCTATTTCCCAGTTATCGAAGTGAGTTCAATACTATATCATTTTTCAACACTCATGCTTTAAACGCTCTCATTTTGAAATCAACTTCAAAATACCATTCATAACGCTAGTAAAACAATTTAAAATCTCCCAAGATCTTAAATTTTCCTTATATTTAATCCAAATCCATTTATCAATACTTATTCAAATTTCCAGAGTTTAATTTCAATTCTGATTTGAATTCAGATTCAATTCAATTCATAACACTTATACGAATTCTACTTGGTTATTTATATAACCATTTATTTATAATCTTACTCGATTATAATAACAGCCAATATATCCAATATATTATGATCTTTTCAATATAAATCCTTTATATCAAAAATTTAATTTGGGTAAAATTACTTCGTTTACCCTTTTTCAAAACATACCATGACGGTTTATCGTATTTGAGTGTTTATAAACTCCCACCGATACAGTGGATCAAACTGATCGACCAGAACTCATAAACAACTCAACCAATAAATCTCCATAATATAAAACCATTTTTATATCAAATAACAAATACGCTCACTCGTATATATACACTCAAACTCAATTTAGGGTATTACTAACCCCATCTCTACTGAGTCACGCCACAGAGCCAAGGTAAATACTTAACCTTAAGCTCTAATACCAATTGTAGTGACCCGAAATTTCCGGTCCAATTTGAGATGACCAAATAACACAAGTCCAACCCCAATTGCACTGGAAAATCAGAAAACTAATAGAAAGAAAACAGAGGGTGAGGAAAGATAAGATAGAAACTTAGAATAGAAGAAGAACACAACATCAGAGTAACACGAACCTCACAGCGGGACGAATAACATATAATATATAACATAACTTTGAAATATACATCTGTACTGGAATATACATCATTGTCAAAGTACAGCACATACAACACAACGGAATAATAATAGCTATATAATCCTAAAGCCTCTTGCTCCAGCTCTTCAAGTATATCTGTAAAATCCTGACTACTTGACCGCCCATACAAAATTGGGCACCCAAGAGTTTAGGGAAAACAAAACAAAATAAACTCCGGGTCAGTCATGGGACTGGTATGAGTAAAACAGTTTAAACGGTTTGAACAAGTAAACGATATCTCATAAGATCACGCCGTATAACGGAACGGGTTTTTCCCTTATGAGAATCAAAAATATCTTTATATCAAAAACCTGTTGATATTATAATAATGTCTATCAACCACAATATAATAATCATCTAGCAGAAACGCTTTTATCTCACGTTCTACATATATGGTATACAAACACAACCGCAAGCACGTATTGGGTAATGGATTTCCAACTATGACAAGGTATGGAACCACCTTTCGCTAGTGTACCTCTAGGGAGGAATACACTGGGTTCAACAAGAACATCTTGCAACCCAGCCACACATGACCGACCACTCATTTCGCTTGAGTGTATCGAATGTATATCACCAACAGTTGGGATCAGCAACCGTTTCCTGAATAGGATAGCATCAACAATAGATTTTTTTTTGAAGTAAATGAAACTCTAGATCAGGTGATTATACACCCTAATAGGTGCGACCTACATAGCCATGCTGCCTGCCCGATTTTTGTCATTTACCGGTTGATGAGGCTTGAGGTTACGCTTTATCATCACATCAGATTCACTTCGAATGCCACATTGTCAAATCCATCAAAAATCACTAATTTGACGTCTACAACCATACATTACATGTCAGCTAAAAGAAGTTTCCTTCTCCGCTTCCACTCTTGGTACGGTTGAAGAAATCGATGTACTGACCTTTTTGGAAATATTCTGTCAGACATTCATCCATACAAGTCATCCAAGAACAAGATGAACCGAAGGCACTATTCAGTACATCCATCTTAGGCACTGTTATCTAAGACTTATACAATAGCCCTTGCACTTTACTCCGTCTTCAATTATCTCTGGCATATATGATTCGCAACGCCTATGCCAATACAGAGTGGTTCTTTGGATAATAATCCAACCGGTCTCTCCATATTAACAACGTTAAAATGGTCAAAAACATTAATAGCCGGTGAGTTAACTATCAAAGAAAAATACGTGTGCAAACAACGATATTATTTCCAGATGGAAATTCTATCAAATCAGTCATCAATCATGTATATATATATTCATATTTTCCTTATTTTCTATGTTTAGAAAATATACTTAACGCTGGAAAATATTTCCATAACTTATTTACGTATCACTATTCTTCTACAACTATCAGTCTCTGATTGTAAACTAGTATAAGAACAATTCCCTAAGTATCAATCCCGAAGGTTGAAACCAACATCAGATAGACACTTAGGAAACCATTCAACTTAACAAGTCTCCAGTCAAATTCTGATTTAGCTTAACTCCATTTCTTAATTCCTTGTACATGAACACTTCCTTTTCTAATTCATATTTCCAATTTCAATAATTAATTACGTTTCTGATTCTATTTGGAAAACATTTCCAAATTTTCCTTACTTGGAATTAAACAGACGTTTAAATCAACATCACGACGACCACTCAAACCACTATACTTATTTACTAAAATCACTTAACCACTTTCACTCTCGAACCTTAACCATTTCTAAATTAAAAACGAAGCCAATCAAGTTGGGGTATAACTTCCTCTCAGACCTTAACTGAACAACATTTCAAATCTCGAAATAGGGTAAGTTCATCTTTTAACTCTTTAAAACTTCCTTACATAACTTCAGGATATAATTTACGAGTCCAACTCCTTTACAGAATCATTTGATTATAACATTGGTGTTATAATTTCCTGCTTCTGGAATATAATAACTTTAATCTAACTCTTATTTCATAACTCGAATAAATAACGAACAACTAATTTATCAACTCCTATTTGGTTAACTCTTATTCTATAACTCTTATTCGAATAACTCTAATCTAATAACTCTTATTCAATTAACTCTAACTCTATTTAACTCTTGCTGGATTAACTCTTATTCGAATAACTTATATTTGATAATCTCTCTTCTTCAAATATACTATATTTGATTTACTCCTGTCGAATAACTAGATTCGATTAACTCCCTTCGAATGTCTCTCATTCGATTAACTCACTTCGAATAACTAAATTCGATTAAATCATTTCAACTCTATTTGAATAAACTAAATTCGATTATCTCCATTTGAATAACTCTAGCTCGATTTAACTCTATCGATTAAACTCTAACCGATTAACTCTAACTGGTTCAACTCTATGGTTTAACCTAACTGGTTAACCCTAATGGTTTTACTCTAACCGATTAACCCTAACTGATTAACTCTGTCCTTATTCAGTTTCAAACATCGATGTTGAAATCAATTTTTACTTCTTTATATAAGTCCTGACTTATATATATATATATATATCTATTTATCCAAAGATAAATATTTCCTTTATTAACCTTATTTATTTATCCTAAGTATTTCCTTTATTAATATCTTATTTATTTATCCTAAGTACTTCCTTTATTAATATCTTATTTATTTAACAAATAAATGTTTCTTTTATCTTTTCTATTTATTTAACAAATAAATATCTCATTTATAACATTCTATTTATTTCCTATAAATAAATATTTCCATTTAATCTATTTGTAACTGTTTTACAAATATTTCTCTTTCTATTTGTTTTGCAAATATCTTCCTTTGTATTTGTTTTACAAATATATTCCCTTTATATTTGTTTTCACAAATATATTTCCTTTATATTTGATTTCACAAATGAATTCCTTTATATTTGATTTCACAAATAAATTCCTTTATATTTGATTTCACAAATAAATTCCTTTATATTTGATTTGATTTTAAAATTACTTTCTTTTAAAAAATCCTTTTCCTTTTATATATAAAATCCATTGATTTTATATAAATAATTTATTTTCAAAATATGAAAATATCCTTTTTACATCCCAATATTTCTTATGGTATTTAACGTACCATATAACAATGATCGGTATCATTCAAACATATAAAATCATCAACAGATTTCATATCACGTCATATAACACAATATATGAACAGAACAGTATTATAAATATTGAGGAGTCCAGTTGGACCCCTCCAACCTGTTTCCTTGCATCACAGATGTTAAATCATATAATTAACATCAACTTCATTTCAATATGAAATGTTCTGATAAACAACATCAACATATATTTAACGGTTTATATATATATAATTTCAACTAACTGACTAACAGTTAAGTCAACCAAATCAACACACAGCAATCAGTCATCATTTATCAGTTCTAAATGTACGTTGTAAAAATAGAGCTGTTCAGAGTTAGTGAGATTTACTCACATTGGACTACTATCGTTAAATAACGATTAACTGTCTTTGATTCAGACAGACGATTTATTTCGCTATAAATTGTAGCGAGCACCAATCCACTCCAACTCAATCCCGTTGTGTAGCCACCGTCCACACGATTCTAACGTGATAAACGGTTCGAAAATCTGATAAAATATGAGCGAAATATTACGTTTATAAGTTTATATGTATTTTTAAATAGGTTTAATTAAACAAGTTGATTATTGGGCCTTACCATTTTATTGAAGACGGCCCATCTTCATTTCTGTAACAAAGCCCAGACCCCGTCTTCCAATATCCATCCGAAATAACAATACATAATCCCCATATAAAAATTCTCGAACTCCTGCTCCTCTGTATAATCGAAAAGCTTAGTCACCTCTCCTTTCTTTTTTATTCTTTTGATTTTTCCGTGGTTACCACTTCCTCTAACTGGCCTTTCGTTCTTCACCATTTTAGAAACTTCGGTGCTCCTCCTATTGAATGCAACATTTCCGAAAACTTCCCCACCATAAAGACATCCCGTCTCCTAATGTGAACGCCATGGCCGAAATCCGTCCTTCGACTGCTCCATCCTCCACATCATTAACTCATCATACCTTCACAACCGCTGTATCTACAAACTCCCCCTTCCATCCAAGTTCATGCCGTGTTAACAGAAACTCCAAACACCTGCTTTCAGTCCGAGTGTCCAACGCTGCCTTGCAGCTAAGGGTTTGGTCCCTTAAATTTCCGAACGTTGCTCCCTCTACACTTCAAAACGCGAGCTCCAGTTTCATTTATACTTTTCCATTTTCACAACTCTTCACACATCCCACCCTTCACGTTCTGTCTCTTCCGTACTCTCTCTTTTCTCTTTTTTTTTTTTTTTTGAAGATTCATGTTGTGATTTTAGAAGTGAACGATAATTTGGTTTTTCGCTGTGTGTTTGTGGCGGCTTGTTTTTGAGCAGAAGAGGATTAGCGAGGTTATTTGATTTATAAAAGTTTTTTTTTGAGGGTGCTTTCTTTCCACGTTTCCCCTTTTGGTTGTGGCTGAGAGATTTGAAAACGTGGTCTTCTTTTAGCCTTGGTTTGTCTTGAGGAAATAGACGAGGAATGTTTATTTAGGGTGCACCATTACGTAACACTTCACTCAATTACGTACTGCTATCAACAGAAAGAAAAACAACATCGTGATGAGCGAGGTGTCCCGACTCTAGAAATATAAAAATATCATAGGTTAACTCATATTGGAAAAACCCAAAATACTGATATAGGTTCAAAACACTCCAAATAAAAAGTTGTGTATTTAATTAATTAAAAATTACAGTAAAATTCTAAAAATTAAATTATTAGTACGTCTAAAGGGATTTGTCTAAATCGATACCAATATTTAATTATAATTAAATATATCGTTATGGCTCACAGCGATTTCATAGCGACTATTTCAAAATTTGATTTAGCCATAACTTACAATCTACACGACGAAATCCTGATTTTTCTCTTTCCTTAGAATAATATAGTTCAACAGATTCCTACGTTTCTTGTTTCACAGAAATCCGACTTAAAACGGACCCTGTACATTCAGTTGAAGTTCAAATCGCCAAATAGCGAACTACCGTGCCATTTCTAGCTCGATTATAAATATATTATAATTATACGCTCAAACTGTCGTTTATATAATATATTTGTTATTATAATTCAACTCTAAACTGAATTATATACTTTGGATTGTCCAGTTCACATTATATTGTCAATTCACTATTTTCGACTTTTCGAAATTAAATATGTTATTCTATTATTTATATTAATTAAATATTCACTATTATTTAATCAAAGAACCTTATATTCTCTAAATCACTATATAAATAATTAAATTAATTAATTATTATATCGCTGAAAATGCAGGTCATTAGAACAAGTTGCTGAGGTGGATTCTTTGTTGTGAGTCAACTAATTGGTTTTTATTCCAATGGAAATCCGTCCTTTTCTATTTTTAAGTTTCATTTTAATGAAAAGATAAGTAAAAGGAAAAACCATGATGTATTCTCATAATTCATTATTTTTATTTTAATCACTGGTTTGGAAGATACATATGGATTCTTGAACAATTGTCATTATCCTAGGGAAACCTATCAATGTAACATGGTGGAGCCTATTTGTTGATTCTATTAGAGGATAATTTCAATACATGCTTAGGTACAATTTTGAAAGTCCCCTTAGGGTTGTTGTCACTGAATGATATTGATTGGCTGGCTAATTTGTTAAGGAACTAGTCTGTTTTGATGTATCTATAATCAAAAGAGATCGAACAGGACATATTATGAAGGAAGCAAAAGTAACAGATGGATGGATCTCAGCAGCAACATCTTGGGTAGGAAATCGGTCTATTATCATATTCTCTTTAGCACATTTATATTAAAATCTTTTGTAGCAATTATAAACCGTGTTTACTTTGTTAAACTGTTTTATATCTAAAAGCAATACATTTTGTACATTTAATTTATTCAATAATACGAGAATTTCATTTCTTTGATTCTATTGCAAATCTTACATGGTATCAGTGCTACACAACCAAAAGGCAATTCATTGAAATTTCTCAAAACTCAAAAACATCCAATCTAAATCTTCTCAAACAAAAAGTTATGCCATGTCAAAAACCATCAGAGTTTTCATCACCAGTTTTGGCCGCCCAGTGGCTGTATCACTAGTTTTACCTGAGACTTATTACATCATCATCTAATAGAGTCCATTCTTGCCATCATCAAATCATCAAGAAATCGAGATTTCTTATCAATTTGATCATACCAGTGTGGGCTCTCCTCAATTTGAAGTGCCTCGTGATAGCTCTTCCTGTCAAAAGCATCATTCAGTAAAGAAACTAGGATGCATCTTCTTGTTTATGCCATTTCCCCTTACAATTTGCTTTCTTGATCTCTTGTTCATTGCCTTCCCGATTTCTTGAAATGGCTGAAGGTGATGTGGAATATTATCTATCATCACAACAACAAACTACCACCGATCAGTTACCAAATGTTGATGGAAGTATAAAAACCATCATCAATCCTCAAAGCCATCTCATCACAAATCAATTGGATGAAAACTACTTATTGGTAATATGAAACTGAAACAAATATTGATCTGAATGATTTCATCAAAGCTAGGCTACTCAGTGCTTGGATGTTATCATCCATATGATCAAACTTTATACCATAAATTGTGGGATGTAAATTTACACATGATATTTGGTCAAAGATAGAACAAATTTTTAATCATCAATAATCTGTCAAGATTATCCACTAAATGAGACAAATTTAAAATTTAAGAAAAGACAATATTTCAATGAGAGAATACTTAGCAAAAGTGAAATCATTTTGTGATCTTCTTGAAGCTACTGGTAATAAAGTACCAGAAAATCAACAAGTTTTACATATTATGTATGATTTAGATGACTATGAAGCAGTGGCAGCAGTGATCCTATCCCTACCAACTATATCGAGCTTGGAGTATGTCCGTTCTACTGTCCTTGCTCATGAAGGGAGGATAGAACAAAAAAAATACAACACTGATATGTTAGTAAACTTCATTACCAATCTCAACCAAGAAACAAAAATTTCAAT
The DNA here is from genome assembly GCA_030737875.1 of Allium sativum. Classification (NCBI taxonomy): domain Eukaryota; kingdom Viridiplantae; phylum Streptophyta; class Magnoliopsida; order Asparagales; family Amaryllidaceae; genus Allium; species Allium sativum. Next base: position 266,826,788 of record CM060922.1, on the reverse strand, counting down.
CATAACTTTCAAAGAGATGGCCAAAATTCAAGAGGTAGAGAAGAGGTAGTAGATATAACAATAATAACAACAGATCAAGATGTCAAGTATATGAGAAAATTGGACGCACTGCAAATAAATGCTACTTCAGGTTTGATAGTCGTGTCAACACCAGTCAAACAACAACAACTCTTTATCAAATCCAAGAAATCATATCACTATCATGGCAAATATGGAAACTGATTCAAGGTACAAAAAGGACAATGGAAAGAGTCAAGCTAATGATACAACAAGAGTGGATGACACACAAGATGAAGCATGGTATCCTGATAGTGGTGTAACAAATCACGTAACAAATAACCTTGAAAATCTGAACATTGGCAACAAACAGTACAAAGGTAAAAAGTTTATATGTACGGAAAATGGTCAATCTATCAAAATTAAACATATTGGAGTTGCTTGCCTAATAGGTGAAAAACAACATCTATTAAATAATCTATTAATGGTACCACAAATCAAGAAAAATCTTCTTTCTCTCGGTTTGCAAGTGACAATAATGTGTATTTTATGTTTTACCCTAAATATTGTTTGGTTAAAGACATACTAACTAATGATATACTTCTGCAGGGTGAAAAGTGCAATGGATTATACATATTTAACCTTTTCAAATCCAAAGAACCAAGAACTAGAGATCCACGTAATCATTCTGGACATTCTAAATGTAGTAAATCTATAGCAATTTTTCTGAACTAAAGTTCACCTAAATGTTATGAAAGATGTTGGCATGGCACTACAAAGTGGGTCATCGTAGTAAAAACATTGTAAAACAAGTATTGAATGCCAATAAAGTGAACATTGAGAATGTTGCTTTACCTTGTGTTTTTGTACTTTTTGCTGGATGGGGAAGAGTCACAAACTTGCTTTTAATGATTCTATAACAGACTATCATAACCCACCTGACTTGGTTGCTACAGACCTTTGGGGTCCATCTCTAGTTAATTCTGATTTGGATTTTGATACTATATCTCTTTAGTTGATGCTTATACTAGGTACACCTGGATATATATTTTCAAAAGAAAATTTGAAATTTACAGGGTAGTCATGCAATTTATAAGTCAAGCTGAAAGACTCACAAATCATAAGCCAAAAATGTTGCAATCAAATGGGGGAATAAAGTATAAACCACTTAGTGAATTTTTCCATAGAAACGGAATAATTCACAAAGTGATATATCCCTATACTTCTGGAAAAATGACTTGGTGGAAAGAAAACATAGACATATTGTAGAAATTAGTCTTACATTATTAGCTCATGCATCTATACCTTTAAAATTCTGGTATGAATCATTCAACACAACAATATATCTAATTAATAAACTACTGACTAAAGTGTTGAATGGCTCATGTCCAGCTAAAAAACTACTGGTGTAAAATTAGATTAATTGATGTTAAAAGTATTTGATTGTCTGTATCTTCCCTACCTAAGGCTATATAATTCACATAAGTTAGAGTTCAGGTCTTCCCGTTGTACCTTTTTGGTTATTTAACTAATAAAAAATGTTACGAGTATTTGACCAGCAATGGAAAAATAATTATTTTAAGACATATTCTGTTCAATGAACAAGTATTTCCATTTGCTATTAAAACAATCGATGTGAAGACCCGTAACTCCCCCGGTAAGGAAAGCCCGGATTACTTTGAGGACAAGCCACATCGGGACGCAAACAGAAGAACATTTCATTGTTAATTACAATAACTCCATCAGATTACAAGAATATTACAGAGTATGAATAAATATTACATTCGATAAATATCAGAGATTACAATAAATTACATAGCAGCGGAAAATAATACAAAACATAACTGAAAAGAATATATGGATACAGAGCTTTCCGGATATCGTTCCAGCTGTAAATCAGGATCTTGTGAATATAAATCTGCAAAACCAAAACTACTAGCTGCCCGTGCGAAAAATAGGGGAACCCAGAGTTTAGGTTAAAACAATAAACTCCAGGTCAGTCATGGGACTGGTGTGAGAACTAAAACTGTTACTTAAAACTTTACTTTAAAATAAAGTAAATCAAGGGACCACGCCGTATAACACGGAACGGGTTTCCTCCCAAGAATACCAGTTCATATAACAAAACAGCGTAATGCTTTTTGGAAAAATGAAGCTATTATAAGACCCAGGTCTTATCACACAATGCAACGCAAGCCGGGGGATAGGGTATTCCCTTATAATAGCCAAACATGCTTGGTACGTTTAAAACAAATCATTTGATACTATTATAAGTGCATAGTGTATAAAACAACTTCAAATCATAAGTATCAATCATAGACGGCATGGGTACCATATATCATGTCGCCAATACTAGGCTCTACAATCAAATCCGCAAAGTGACGTATTGGAAGTTGGATTTCCATATGTGAACCGAGGCAAAAGGCAGTCCTCTACCGAATTCGAGACTCTCTAGCCGGAGCCTCAGGACAAGTACTCAGTCAAGCCCTTGGATCGTCAGGGCCGGTCCACCGATGTGGATTAAAATGCCTGAACACTGCGTTTCCCACCCTTTGGGGCGTAAATGAGACAAATGACTCCATCGGCTCCACACAGTCACTGATATATCCGAGGCGCCTCGCAACAGCAACAACCACACAGGTGAAAATAATATAAATGTCAGGGCTGGTAGGTCACTGACACCACCCTAGCTAGAAGGAAACGCATGCCCTCCCTGAGGTCCTCTCCTGTTTCTGGTTCACAACCGGGGTGTGAGGCTCGCGAATCAACGTTACACAAAGCTATGCCACACAGGCCGTGCTTTGATCATCAACCACAAGACTCTGCTTTTCAACAAGAGCCTTGATCAATTGCCACTTAGGCATGCCACATAGGCAATTCACTCCATGCGATTGATATCCATCAATATATAACCTCTAAGCTCGTACGTCTCAGAGAAGGGCGTTTATCAAGAGAATAAATTCTCCGCAGCCAAACAGATGTATATTTAATAGAAATCAATCACACAGAATAAAATCCAATGTCGGACACACAGTCCCTTTACAAGTTCGTTCTGGGTCTGAACGAAACCGGAGGCACCTGGTACATAGCATATCCATCGATCTCCAAGTACGTCTGGACGATCACCAACTGATTCCCTCCTCTTGGGTGTACAGCCCAATCAAGATCCTCAGTGATCACCCAAACGATGTGAAGACCTCCAGTCTTCGACCACCGTCTTCATCCTCGACACCACGTCGAATCAGTTATTCAGAATGGGATAAACCCGGTCTTTCTGAATAACTCACGTACATAATAAACAAGTGTTACACAAACACAACATATGCCTCATTCCAATTCAGAATATTCTTTTATTCAAATATTCTTATACTTTGGGAAAGGTTCCCCTTAATTTTATCAAAGATAAATTCTTTAAATTTATTCTTTAATCTTCTTTTGAATATCAATTCAAATTAATCGGGATTAGCGAACCACACCGAAGTAATCATTTATTTTATTTCCCAATCTCATCCTATTCATCCCATGAAGTAAAACTAGTCATACTTCATATCTAACACCACGGTGTTATTGGTAAATTTAATTACCATTTCATGTTCAAATCTAATTAAAGATTTAACTATCGCCTGGAGAAAAACTGGTGATACTCCATTCTCGATCACTTCAATCTAATTAAAGATTCATTAAAACTCCACTTAGTTTCAATCTTCCCAATAATCACTATCAATGATTATTTAACTTGGGAAATCACATCCTATCTTTAACTGGGTTAAAGAACCAATGTCATTTAAAACGCGGTTCACTATAAACCCAAAATCACATTCCATTAATTATCGGGTTAAAGAACAAGTGTTATTTAAAACACCGTTCACGATAAACCCAAAAATCAATTCAAATTCAATTCCAATTAAATACCATTTAATTGGTACACTTCATTAAATCTAAATAAAAAGATTTAATTTTTTTCTCAACTGGGTTTAAGAACAGTGTTAATGAAGACACCATTCACGAAAAACCCTAATCCCATTTGATATTAAATACAAGGCTATAAATAGAAAATATATCGGCTTATATTCAATATCAAATTCTACGACCAACAAATATCGTATTGGAAATAATGATATAAATATATCTTTCAAATTTCCATAACAATATCTGTATAATCACGAAATCCAACATCGAAATATTTTAAAGACAATTTCGATTCAAATCCATTCCAATTCAATTATTGGAAATTCTGGTTATTCTCAAAACAATTTCAAATCCACTTTATTTATTTTTAAAAATACATGGAATTATAATTCTAGTTCAAAACTAGTTCATTTCGGTAAAAATCTATTTTTTTTTTCTTTTCAAATATGGAAATTTTCATCCCAATTCTTCACAAATCATTTCTTATGATTTTACACAAATTATTACTACTTTTAATAATTTTATCAAGGCCCGCACAGTCGATTTCCATCAACGGCCATCGAACTGCACTTACAGCGACCTTTTCCAAATTTGATTTGGACATAATTCCAAATCCAACCGTTAGATTTCTAATTTCTAATATTAGTTATAAAGCTCTTTTTGATACGAACCCAATGGTTTCGGTTTTAGGAGAATCCGACGGTTGGGTCTCCCGTAATATCCATTCGAAGTCAATGGTCGAAATTCGCGAACTGCCGCGGCGCGGCGCGTTCTATTCAGGCCATTCTATATATATAATATATATATTGTATATATTTCGTCGATTTCCTTTTAAAACGTATTTTATAAATCATTTTAAATTCGTTTTCAAAACGATTTCAATTTCATATTCAATTTCGAATCAAAATTGAATATTCCACATCATCGATATATAAATGATAATATTTTTCAAAACGTTATATTTTGAAATCACTTCCTTTTCAATATTCATTATAAAAATGAATAAAATTGATATAGATATCGTTCACGTCAAAATGGCGCATATCTAATCAACATGGCTTTATATATTTCAATAACATTGTTATTTTATTCAACAAATGAATATTTTCTTCAACACATGAATTTATATTTTTATTCAACACATGAATTTTTATTCTGTTCAATACATGAATTTTTGTTCTATTCAACACATGAATATATATTTTTATTCAACACATGAATATTTATTCTATTCAACACATGAATTTTCTTTTATAATATTCCTTATTTTCCCAATTGGAATGAGGCCCAATCAATTACCATATAATGTTAATTATATGGATTCCATACAACACATGTATATAATAGCCACGATAAATAATCAACCATCATCCAGAGTGCACCACACAACTGCATAAGCATTAAATATAAATAATTAACGCTTACAACAGCCTGTCAATCAATCGATCGACATACAGCTAATTATTGGGATTAGTGTATGACCAATTTCATCCCAACACCCGTGTGGGGTTTCAAATCAACAAACACAGATTTTATTTATGCAATTGGGCGATGTGTAAAATTTATCGTCCCAATCAATATTAGTCAAATCAGTGTATATAATCAAATCGTCCAATTTGTTTATTACTATTTATTTTATATACACGTTAAAAATTATATTTCTAACTATAAAATATTTTCCACTATAAAATATTTTATTCCATTCCACATCACACAATAAAATTTCACAACACAGCTATCAAACAAACAAGTCATCCATGGTCTGTGGACAATGGGTGTCGGTGCTACTAAGCACCGTCAGGTCATGGCGAAATTTTTCGAAAATTTAGGGTGTTAGCCAAATTTTTGAAGAATTTGAAAATTCTCAGAAACTGAAAAGTTGGAGAATGGAAGCCAGATCGAACGTAGAGTTGATTAATCAAACCACTTTCGACTTTGTTCCTTTTCGGGTACGAAAAGTTTTAAGTGAGGGAGATTGTAACAACCCGAAAATCTGGGCCAGTTTAAAATTTTTATTTTGGCAATTTTAGCGAATTTTGAATATTTAAAATAGATTATTTTAAATAATATCGACGAGAAAATTTATTTTGAATGGAATTAGAACGTATATATTATATACGTCGTCGTTTGAATATATAATTTTATTTATAATTATAAATAGAATTGAAAATGGCGCGGTAGTTCGATAATTCGATTTCAAACTTCAATTGAATGTACCGGGTGCAAAACAATCCGGATTTTAGCGAAACCAAAATTAATGGAATCTATTCGTGAATATCTTCCCAACGAATCCGAAAAATTGAAATTTCATAGCGGGGATAAAAAGATATGTCCAGTTGAAAATTCTGAATAGTCGCTATGGAATTCAGGCCCTTAAAAATGGGAATTTTGCAAACGACCTCGGATTTCGACGAAACCACTTTTGTTGGATCTGTGATGTCAAGTTATTGCTAGATTAGAGGCGGTCGCCCACGCCATCGCTGGCGGCGGCGCGTTGATCGGGGGGGGGGGGGGGCGACGGGTTTGATCGGTTTTTTTTTATTTCTTTCGAATGAAAACTGAAGTCAACGGTTGGGGGTAGGGGTAGGTTAAGGAGAAAATATATTTTTATATTTAATTTTATTTTTAAATCCAATAAAGTTACTTTTTCGTTCGAAGCCCAAATCGAACCCAATGATTGTCGACCCTAGCTAATTACCCCCATTTCGAACGCAATGGGATATGTTTCACAAGCCAATTCTCTCGTTTCGATCAGTTTTCGCTTAAAACTAACATATAACTCTATATATTGAATTTGAACACGCATTTCAATTTACCGGGGTCACATACGATCTCTAAAATTCTCGAAAAGTATTTTCTAGCTTCGTATTGACGATACGGTCCTAACAAAACTAGTTTCGTCGAATTGTGAGACCGTTGGAAAAATGGCCATTTTCCAGTCGTTTAAAATCAACTGAAACTGGTCAAACGCGTTTTCCTTTGCAACGCTCACATATTGATTCGAAAAATTATGAAATTTGGAATCTAGCAATAATTTGACATCACGGATCCAACAAAAGTGGTTTCGTCGAAATCCGAGGTCGTTTGCAAAATTCCCATTTTTAAGGGCCTGAATTCCATAGCGACTATTCAGAATTTTCAACTGGACATATCTTTTTATCCCCGCTATGAAATTTCAATTTTTCAGATTCGTTGGGAAGATATTCACGAATAGATTCCATTATTTTTGGTTTCGCTAAAATCCGGATTGTTTTGCACCCGGTACATTCAATTGAAGTTTGAAATCGAATTATCGAACTACCGCGCCATTTTCAATTCTATTTATAATTATAAATAAAATCATATATTCTAACGACGACGTATATAATATATATGTTCTAATTCCATTCAAAATAAATTTTCTCGTCGATATTATTTAAAATAATCTATTTTAAATATTCAAAATTCGCTAAAATTGCCAAAATAAAAATTTTAAATTGGCCCAGATTTTCGGGTTTTTACAATCTCCCCCACTTAAAACTTTTCGTCCCCGAAAAGGAACAAAGTCGAAAGTGGTTTGATTAATCAACTCTACGTTCGATCTGGCTTCCATTCTCTAACTTTTCAGTTTCTGAGAATTTTCAATTCTTCAAAAATTTGGCTAACACCCTAAATTTTCGAAAAAATTCGCCATAACCTCCCCTGCACCGGGAGCCACGGGAAAATCCCGAAATTGCCATAGAGGCCTTCTGATCTCAAAAAGAAAAAGAAAAAGCCAAGCGGCTAGCCAAGCGGCTAGCCAATCGGCTCATAAAATCATCATCACCCAAACAAAACAGTAAATTATAGTAAACATGTACCTATTTGTCGGGCAAACAAATTTTATTCTCTGCTCTAGCCTCCTTGCTATGACCTGTTCAATGTAAGTATATGTATATGCAAGCAAATGCGACCAATTTTCAATATAGTTCAAAATTTGGTTCAATTAGGCAAAATGGTTCAAAATTATCAAACAAATAAACAAACAACACAAACATCAATCAATTAGTGAATTAGAGTTTCAAATTCATAATTTTGATATATACACAAAAATCATGTTTTTGGTGTCAATTCACAACAATGTATTCTAGCTATATTAGTTTTGGTTCTCACACCAACCTAATGGAAATATATAGATATCACACCTTCGTCACTCGAAAATAAATGCTGACGATGAGTACTCAACCATCAGAATCATCTTCGGGCCACTAGAGTATGATTCTATATCTATCTAGTATATTAAAACCTCGAATATACGTTCATGACGCGTATATGCAAAATCTTTATATACTCGATTGTCCAAATTCAAAATAAACAAATATTCAAATACGTATAAAACGATTTAAATTTTCAAAAAAAAATTGTTTTCATTTGAAAAATATACTCTTCACACTCGTTCTAGGATACTACTGATCCTATCTCTAACGAGTCATTCTAATTGGATATTACTAATCCAATATTTGATGAATTCTTTCGTATGGTTCTAATGTGTCTTGTTCTCGAGCTATGTAAACAAAAGCTCTGATACCAAACTGACACGACCCGAACTTCCCCGTAAAGGAAAGCGCGGATTGCGTTGAGTACAAGACAAATCAGAACGCAAACGGAAGAACATTTCATTGTTATTACAACAATCCCATCAGATACAAGAATATACAGAGTATAATTGAATAAATTACATTCGATAAATATCAGAGATTACAATAAATTACATAGCATCGGAAAATAATACAATGCACAACTGAAGGTGATATACGGATATAGAGCTTTCCGGATATCATTCCAGCTGTAAACCAGGATCCTGTGAATATAAATCTGCAAAACCAAAACTACTAGCTGCCCGTGTCGAAAATAAGGGCACCCAGAGTTTAGGTTAAAACAATAAACTCCAGGTCAGTCATGTGACCGGTGTGAGAACTAAAACAGTTATTTAAAACTTTACTTTAAAGGAGAGTAATTCAAGGGACCACGCCGTATAACACGGAATGGGTTTCCTCCCAAGAATACCAGTGCATAGAATAAACAGCGCAATGCTTTTTTCGAAAAATGAAGCTATTATAAGACCCAGGTCCCAACACACAATGCAACGCAAGCCGGAGGATAGGGTTTTACCTTATAACAGCCAAACATTCTTGGTATGTTTAAAACAAATCATTTGATACTATAATAAGTGTATAGTGTCAAAACAATTTCAATCATAAATATAAATCATAGACGGCATAAGTGCCCCATACCACTATGTCGCCATACTAGGTTATACAAATAAAGCCGAAATACACGTATTGGAAATTGGATTTCCGTCATGAGTCGAGGCAAGGGGCAAGCTCCTCTCCGCTTTCGAGACACTCTTGCAAATGTCCCAGGGCTACGCACTCTGGGCAACCCTTGGATCTTCAGGGCTGGTCCTCTCTTACGTTTGAGGATTAGTTATGCCTGAACACACGTTTCCCGGTCCTTACAGACCTAAAATCGAGGCGCCTCATCCAACAACCACATAGGTGAAAAGTATATAAATGTCAGGGCTGGTAAGTCACTGACACCACCAAAGCTAGAAAGAAACGTCGTGCTCTCCTTGCAGTCCTTATACCGTTTTTGACTCATACCGAGGTGTGAGGCTCGCGAATTCAAGTTATACACAAAGCTACGCCACAAAGGCCATGCTTTGATCATCAACCACAAGACTTTGCTTTTCAACAGAAGCCTTGATCCATGCAACTCAGCGTGTCACACAGGCAATGAACGAAACCGGAGGCACTTTAACAGAATAAATTCTCTGCCGCCAAATAGATATATATTTAACAGAAATCAATCAACACAGAATAAAATCCAATGTCAGACACACAATCCATTTACAATTTCGTTCTGGCCTGAACGAAACCGGAGGCACTTTCCTCGCATATCCATCGATCTCCAAGTACGTCTGGACGACCACCAACTGATTCCCTCATCTTGGGTGCACAGCCCAATCAAGATCATCAGTAATCACCCAAACGATGTGAAGACTTCCGGTCTTCAACCACCGTCTTCATCTTCGACTTATCGTCGAATCGGTTATTCAGAATGGGTATAAACCCGGACTTTCCGAACAACCCACGTATATTAAAAACAAATGTTACACAAACACAACATACGCCTCATTCCAATTCAGCAGCCACTAACCGCAAATTAGCAAGAGAACAATTTCCCAAATATTAACCCCGAAGGCCGAAACCAACTTCAGATCAATATCCAGGAAACCATTCTTCTTAACTAACCTACAGCTAGTTTCTAAATTCTACATTCTTAGGGAAAGGTTCCCATTAATTTTATCCAAGATAAATTCTTTTAAAATTTATCCTTTAATCCTCCTTTGGATGTCATTTCAAACCAAATTATGGTTTTTCCCAAACTAGTCGAGATTAGCGAACCACACCGAAGTAATTATTTATTTTCCCAATCCCAACCTATATATCCCATGGAGAGAACTGGTAATACTCCATATCTAATACCACGGTGTGCTATCGGTAAAATTAATTACCATTTCACGTTCAAATCTAATTAAAGATTTAACTATCGCTTTGGAGCAAAACTGGTGATACTCCATTCTCGCTCATTTTCCAAATTTGATAATTTAAATTATCAATTCACATTTCAATCTAATTGTAGATTCATTAAAACTCCTTTTACTGGGTTAAAGAACTAATGTCATTTAAAATACAGTTCAAGACAAACCCAAATCACATTCTATTTATTTATCGGGTTAAAGAACAAGTGTTATTTAAAACACCCTTCACGATAAACCCACAAATCAATTCTATTTAAAACCCATTTCAAATCCAATTTATTTATTTAAAAATAAACGGGTTTAATTTTAGTTCAAAACTAGTTCATTTCAATAAAAATCTATTTTTATCTTTTCAAATATGGAGTTTTTCATCCTAATTTTTCCCAAATCATTTCTTATGATTTTACACAAATTATTACTATTTTTAATAATTTTATCAAGGCCCGTACAGTCGATTTCCATCAACGGCCATCGAACTGCACTTACAGCGACCTTTTCCAAATTTGATTTGGACGTATCTCCAAATCCAACCGTTAGATTTCAAATTTTTAATATTCGTTAGAAAGCGCTTTTCGATACGAACCCAACGGTTCCAGTTTTAGGAGAATCCGACAGTCGGATCTCCCATAATGTCCGTTTGAAATAAATGGTCGAAATTCACAAACTGCCACGGCGCGGCGCGTTCTATTCAGGCCATTATATTATATATATATAATATGTATAATATATATTTTGTCGATTTCTATTTAAAACGAATTTTATAAACCATTTTAAATTCATTTCAAAAACAATTTCAACTTCCATTTCAATTCAAATCAAAATTGAATTCTTCCTTATAATTCGTTTTAAAATTCATTTCTATTCAATTCAAATTTCAATTCAATTTGAATTCATTTCAATTCGTTTTCAATTCAATTCGAATTCGTTTTCAATTCAATTCGAATTCGTTTTCTATTCGATTCAATTCAAATTCGTTTTCTATTCGATTCAATTCAAATTCGTTTTCTACTCGATTCAATTCAAGTTGGTTTTCTACTCGATTCAATTCAAATTGGTTTTCTATTCGATTCAATTCAAATTGGTTTTCTATTCGATTCAATTCAAATTGGTTTTCTATTCGATTCAATTCAAATTGGTTTTCTATTCGATTGATTTCAAATCAGACTCCAACCGTAAATTAGTAAGAGAACGATTCCCTAAATATTAACCCCGAAGGCCGAAACCAACATCAGATCAATATCCAGGAGACCACTCTTCTTATCTATTTTCCAGTTAATTTCTAATTTTATATATGATAAAGATGTAAATTTTATTATTAAAATATTTCGTTCAACACATGACTAATCTCAACGGATGAGTGCTGTCAACACATGAACTTTTATTTTATAATGATAAAGATGTAAATTTTATTGTTAAAATATTTCGTTCAACACATGACTAATCTCAACAGATGAGTACTGTCAACACATGAACCTTTATTTTATAATATTCTTTACCTTCTAAATTGGAATGAGGCCCAATCAATTACCATATAAAGTTAATTATATGGATTCCATACAACACATGTATATAATAGCAACGATAAATAATCAACCATCATCCAAAGTGCACTACACTGTATAAGCATCAAATATAGATGTCTAACGCTTATAACAGCCTGTCAATCAATCGATCGATATACAATTAAATAATTGGGATTAGTGTACCCAAATATCATCCCAACACCCGTGTGGGGTTTCAAATCAACAAACACATATTTTATTTGTGCAGTTGGGCGATGTGTAAAATTTATCATCCCAATCAATATCAGTCAAATCAGTGTATATAAACAAATCGGCTGATTTGCTTATAAATATTTATTTATTCACATTCACGTTAAAAATTATATTTTTAACGATAATTTATTTATTTCAACACATCCACTTTTATTATCGATTTCACATCAACATCACAAACAATATTCACAACTCATCAAACAAGCATACAAGCCATCCATGGTCTGTGGATGACGGGTGTTGGGTGCTGCTAAGCACCGTCTGCATCCTAGTATATATATATATATATAACTAGAAAAAGAAATTTAGAGTGAGAAGATCTCACCGAAAGCTATCCCAATACCACGACTCTTCTTTGTAGAAATCATCGCTGTTCTTGTTTTCCGTCACTTTCGTTGCCCGTAGTCACTACATATATATAAAAATCACATTTTTATATGTTGCTATGTATATAAAAATTCTATTTTCACACTGCTACTATATAGACAAAAATTCTATTTTTACATCGCTACTATATAGATAAAAATTATATTTTTATATCGCTACTATATAGATAAAAATTATATTTTTATCACACTATATAGATAAAAATTCTATTTTTACACCGCTACTATATAGATAAAAATTATATTTTTATATCGCTACTATATAGATAAAAATTATGTTTTTACATCGCTACTATATAGATAAAAATTATATTTTTGTCACACTATATAGATAAAAATTCTATTTTTTTCACGCTATTCTTCATATAAAGATTTCGCCTTTTCAAATATAAAGATTTCGCCTTTTCAAATATAAATATTTCGCCTTTTCAAATTTAAAGATTTCGCCTTTTTATTCTCTATTATATAGAAATAATATTTTCAATACACTACTTATATAAAAATAGTATTTTTATATCTTCTACTATATGAAGGTCATATTTTTAATACTCTTCAATCATAAAAATTATATTTTTATTATCCCTATGATATAAAAATCATATTTTTACACTAAAGATCATATTTTTAATTCTATAAAATAAATTAAAAACTGAAATAAAACTCATATTGGTTGAAAGGGGCTCGCTAAAGCGTCGGAGAGGCACGGGGACTAAATAGCAAGCTTGGAACTTGACAAAAATATAGATTCATTTGTTGAATAGAATAATGGGATTATTGAAAGAAGCGGAGAGGAGAGGCGGTGGCCCACGCCATCGCTGCCGGCGGCGCGTTGATCGGGGGGGGGGGGGGGGGGGCGACGGGTTTGATCGGTTTTTTTTTTTATTTCTTTCGAATGAAAACTGAAGTCAACGGTTGGGGGTAGGGGTAGGTTAAGGAGAAAATATATTTTTATATTTAATTTTATTTTTAAATCCAATAAAGTTACTTTTTCGTTCGAAGCCCAAATCAAACCCAACGACTGTTGACCCTAGCTAATTACCCCCATTCCGAACGCAATGGGATATGTTTCACAAGCCAATTCTCTCGTTTCGATCAGTTTTCGCTTAAAACTAACATATAACTCTATATATTGAATTTGAACACGCATTTCAATTTACCGGGGTCACATACGATCTCTAAAATTCTCGAAAAATATTTTCTAGGTTCGTATTGATGATACGGTCCTAACAAAACTAGTTTCGTCGAATTCTGAGACCGTTGGAAAAATGACCATTTTCCAGTCGTTTAAAATCAACTAAAACTGGTCAAACGCGTTTTCCTTTGCCACGCTCACATATTGATTCGAAAAATTATAAAATTTGGAATCTAGCAATAATTTGACATCACGGATCCAACAAAAGTGGTTTCGTCGAAATCCGAGGTCGTTTGCAAAATTCCCATTTTTAAGTGCCTGAATTCCATAGCGACTATTCAGAATTTTCAACTGGACATATCTTTTTATCCCCGCTATGAAATTTCAATTTTTCGGATTCGTTGGGAAGATATTCACGAATAGATTCCATTATTTTTGGTTTCGCTAAAATCCGGATTGTTTTGCACCCGGTACATTCAATTGAAGTTTGAAATCGAATTATCGAACTACCACGCCATTTTCAATTCTATTTATAATTATAAATAAAATTATATATTCTAACGACGACGTATATAATATATACGTTCTAATTCCATTCAAAATAAATTTTCTCGTCGATATTATTTAAAATAATCTATTTTAAATATTCAAAATTTGCTAAAATTGCCAAAATAAAAATTTTAAACTGGCCCAGATTTTCGGGTTGTTACAGTCTGCATCCTAGTATATTTTTCAACTAGAAATTAAAATAAAAGTGAGGATTTCTCACCGAGAAGCTAAACCCAACGCCACAACTCTTCACATGTAGGAAATCTTCATCGTGCTTCCAACACAGCCTGTTTCACGAAGTTTATATTAAAAATCACATTTTTATACTGCTACCATATAGATAAAAATTCTATTTTTATAACGGTATTCATATAATAAAGACCATATTTTTGATTCACTACATGTATAAAAATCAAATTTTTATATTGTCTAGTATACAAAAATCATATTTTTATTGTTCTACATAAACAAAAATTATATTTTCAATGCTAACTTCATATTAAAAATCACATTTTTATATTCTCTAGTATATAAAAATCATATTTTTAGTTTGCTACATATATAAAAATCGAATTTTTATATAATTAAAAATATCATCTTTATATTTTACAAAATCGCATCTTTATATTTCTCAAACACTTGTTATTTTATTTTTAAAACACTTGTCATTTTATTTTTAATCACATTTTTAAACCAATGCTCTTCACAAAAAAACTTGATTTTTTATATAATGTTTTATATAATAAACTGATTTTAAATTATGTAATTATTTTCTTTTTCTAAATTTTCAGATTTTAAAACCATGTACTTACTAAATAAAAATAAAATAAAATAAAAATCACCTTAATCTCCTTCCCGTTTTAAAACCCCTGCCACCATCGATTGAAAAAAACCCGGCCGCCGCACCTCTACAGATGATCGGAGGCGATCATCTCCCCCCCGACGCGGCTTGGCGACGGCCTCCCCCCTGCTGAACCACGTTGAATTCGAATGCCCCCAGAGGCGTGGAAACTCGCGCAAACGGCGGGCCTTTAGGGCGGAAATTCAATCATCACGGGCGTCATAAAAAAGATCACCACCTGTAGATTGGTAGTTCGTGTTGAGCTGATCGAAATTGCAGTGGAAAATTTTGGATTTATCGCTTGATGGAGGAGATCGGGAGAGGAGTGGTTTTGGGCGATTTTCGCCGTCCATCGTTAGTAGCGGCGGGATTTTTATTTGGTTGACCGCTCTTTAGAGTTTGAACAGGCCTAAGTTGACCTAGGGTTTAATGAAGATATTATATATATATATATATTATATTCTTTTACTTTGAAAATTATCCCTTTATGATCCCGAACTTCAATTCAAACCCAACGAATGTCGCCCCTAGCTAATTACCCCCATTCTGAACACAATGGGATATGTTTCGTAACCCAATTTGGCTGTTACGATTAGTTTCCGCTAAATTTAAAATATAAATCATTATATTTTAAATTCAAACAAACATTTTAAATTAACGAGGTCACATACAGTCTCTAAAAATTCCAGAAAAATTATTTCTAGCTTCGTATTGACGATACGGTTCTAATAAAACTAATTTCGTCAAATTCTGAGACCGTTTGAAAAACAACCGTTTTTCAGTCGATTAAAATCAACTGAAACTGGTCAAATGCGTTTTCCTTTGCCATGCGCACATATTGAATTCAAAAATTATGAAAATTGGTATCTAGCAATAACTTGACATCCCGGATCCAACAAAAGTGGTTTCGTCGAAAACCGAGGTCTTTTGCAAAATTTCCATTTTTAAGGGCCAGAATTCCATAGCGACTATTCTGAATTTTCAACTGGACATAACTTTTGATTCCTGCTATGAAATTTCAATTTTTCGGATTCGTTGGAAAGATATTCTCAGTTAGATTCAAATATTTTTGGTTTCGCTAAAATCTGGTTTATTTTGAATCCTGTACACTCAGTTGAAATTTGAAATCGAATTTTTGAACTACCGCGCCATTTTCAATTCCTTTTATATTTAAAATAAAATATTTATGTTCTAACGACGATTCAAATAAATATATACGTTCTAATTCTATTCAAATTAAATTTCTAGTCATTATTATTTAAAATAAATCATTTTAAATGTTCAAAATTCATCAAAATTGCCAAAATAAAATTTTTAATTTGGCTCAGATTTCAGGGTTATTACAATCTCCCCCAACTTAAAACTTTCATCCCCGAAAAGGAACGAAGCCGAAAGTTGTTTAACTAATCAACTCAACTTTCACTATTTTCTTTACGGCTTAAGTTCTTCAACTTTTCAGTTTCTAAGAATTTTTAAAAAAATTCAAAAATTTGGATAACACCCTAAATTTTCAAAAAAATTCGCCATAACCTCCCCTGCACCGGGAGCTTCGGGATATTTCAAATAGCCTCCCATGGCTCTCATCAATCCAAAAAGAAAAAGAAACAGCCAAGCGGCTAGCCAATCGTCTCATAAAATCATCAAAAACCTAATAAATTCGTAAACATGTACCTATTTGTCGGGCAAACAATTTTATTCTTCTGCTCTAGCCACCTTGCTATGACATGTTCAATGTAAGTACATGTACATGCATGCATATGCAATAAATTTTCAATACAATTCACGATTTGGTATAATTTGGCTAAATGGTCCAAATTTAAATTAATCAAACAGTAATCAAACAACACAATCAGCAATCAATTAGTTGATTAGCTTTTCAAATTCATAACTTTGATACATAGTCCAAAAATTAGATTTTTGGTGCCAAATCACAACAATAAGCCCTATCTAGTTTTGGTTCTCACACCAGTCAATTGGAAATATACAGAAATCCCACTTTCGTCACTCGAACATAAATTCTGATGATGTTTCGAACCACCATCAGAACATCCACGGGCGATTAGAGTGTGATTCTATATATATCCAGTATATTAAAACTTCGAATACACGTGGATCATACGTATACGCAAAATCTTTATATACTTGATTGTCCAAATCAATATATAAAAATAATATTCAAATACGAATAATTGGTTTAAATTTTCGAAACCAAAATTTTTTCAATTTAAAAATATACTCTTCACACTCGTTCTAGGATACTACTGATCCTATCTCTAACGAGTCGTTCTCATTGGATATTACTAATCCAATCTCTGATGGATTCTTTTGTATGGTTCTAATGTGTCTTGTTCACCGAGCTCTGTAAACCAAAGCTCTGATACCAACTGTGAAGACCCGTAACTTCCCCGGTAAGGAAAGCCCGGATTACTTTGAGGACAAGCCACATCGGGACGCAAACAGAAGAACATTTCATTGTTAATTACAACAATTCCATCAGATTACAAGAATATTACAGAGTATGAATAAATATTACATTCGATAAATATCAGAGATTACAATAAATTACATAGCAGCGGAAAATAATACAAAACACAACAGAAAAGAATATACAGATACAGAGCTTTTCGGATATTGTTCCAGCTGTAAATCAGGATCCTGTGAATATAAATCTGCAAAACCAAAACTACTAGCTGCCCGTGCGAAAAATAGGGGCTTCCAGAGTTTAGGTTAAAATAATAAACTCCAGGTCAGTCATGGGACTGGTGTGAGAACTAAAACAGTTATTTAAAACTTTACTTTAAAATAAAGTAAATCAAGGGACTACGCCGTATAACACGGAACGGGTTTCCTCCCAAGAATACCAGTGCATATAAAAAAATAGCGCAATGCTTTTTGGAAAAATGAAGCTATTATAAGACCTAGGTCCTATCACACAATGCAACGCAAGCCGGGGGATAGGGTTTTCCCTTATAATAGCTAAACATGCTTGGTACGTTTAAAACAAATCATTTGATACTATTATAAATGCATAGTGTATAAAACAACTTCAAATCATAAGTATCATTCATAGACGGCATGGGTACCATATATCATGTCGCTAATACTAGGCTCTACAATCAAAACCGCAAAGTCATGTATTGGAAGTTGGATTTCCATATGTGAACCGAGGCAAAGGATAGTCCTCTACCGATTTCGAGACTCTCTAGCCCGAGCCTAAGGACGAGTACTCAGTCAAGCCCTTGGATCGTCAGGGTTGGTCCACCGATGTGGATTAAAATGCCTGAACACTGTGTTTCCCCACCCTTTGGGGCGTAAATAAGCCAAATGACTCCATCGGCTCCACACAGTCACTGATATATCCGAGGCGCCTCGCAACAGCAACAACCACACAGGTGGAAATAATATAAATGTCAAGGCTGGTAGGTCACTGACACCACCCTAGCTAGAAGGAAACTCATGCCCTCCCTGAGGTCCTCTCTCGTTTCTGGTTCACAACCAGGGTGTGAGGCTCGCGAATCAACGTTACACAAAGCTATGCCACACATGCCGTGCTTTGATCATCAACCACAAGACTTTGCTTTTCAACAAGAGCCTCGATCAATTGCCACATAGGCATGCCACACAGGCAATTCAATCCATGCGATTGATATCTATCAATATATAACCTCTAAGCTCGTACGTCTCAGAGAAGGGCGTTAAGCAAGAGAATAAATTCTCCGCCGCCCAACAGATGTATATTTAATAGAAATCAATCACACAGAATAAAATCCAATGTCAGACACATACAATCCCTTTACAAGTTCGTTCTGGGTCTGAACGAAACCGGAGGCACCTGGTACCTCGCATATCCATCGATCTCCAAGTACGTCTGGACGATCACCAACTGATTCCCCCCTCTTGGGTGTACAGCCCAATCAAGATCCTCAGTAATCACCCAAACGATGTGAAGACCTCTGGTCTTCGACCACCGTCTTCATCCTCGACACCACGTCGAATCAGTTATTCAGAATGGGATAAACCATGTCTTTCTGAATAACACGCGTATATAATAAACAAGTGTTATATAATAAACAATTGTTACACAAAAACAACATATGCCTCATTCCAATTCAGAATATTCTTTTATTCAAATATTCTTATACTTTGGGAAAGGATCCCATTAATTTTATCAAAGATAAATTCTTTAAATTTATTCTTTAATCTTCTTTTGAATATCAATTCAAATTAGTCAGGATTAGCGAACCACACCGAAGTAATCATTTATTTTATTTCCCAATCTCAACCTATTCATCCCATGAAGTAAAACTGGTCATACTTCATATCTAACACCACGGTGTTATCGGTAAATTTAATTACCATTTCACGTTCAAATCTAATTAAAGATTTAACTATCGCCTGGAGCAAAACTGGTGATACTCCATTCTCGATCACTTAAATCGAATTAAAGATTCATTAAAACTCCACTTAGTTTTAATCTTCCCAATAATTACTATCAATGATTATTTAAATTGGGAAATCACATCCTATCTTTAACTGGATTAAAGAACCAATGTCATTTAAAACGCGGTTCACTATAAACCCAAAATCACATTCCATTAATTATTGGGTTAAAGAACAAGTGTTATTTAAAACACCGTTCACGATAAACCCAAAAATCAATTCAAATTAAATACCATTTAATTGGTACACTTCATTAAATCTAAATAAAAAGATTTAATCTTTTTCTCAACTGGGTTTAAGAACAGTGTTAATGAAGACACCATTCACGACAAACCCAAATCCCATTTGATATTAAATACAGGGCTCTGAATAGAAAATATGCTGGCTTATATTCAATATCAAATTCTACGACCAACAAATATCGTATTGGAAATAACGATATAAATATATCTTTCAAATTTCCATAACAATATTTGTATAATCACGAAATCCAACATCAAAATATTCCGAAGACAATTTTGATTCAAATCCATTCCAGTTCAATTATTGGAAATTCTGGTTATTCTCAAAACCATTTCAAATCCACTTTATTTATTTTTAAAAATAAATGGAATTATAATTCTAGTTCAGAACTAGTTCATTTCGATAAAAATCTATTTTTATCTTTTCAAATATGGAAATTTTCGTCCCAATTCTTCACAAATCATTTCTTATGATTTTACACAAATTATTACTATTTTATCAATGCCCGCACAGTCGATTTCCATCAACGGCCATCGAAATGCACTTACAACGACCTTTTCCAAATTTGATTTGGACATAATTCCAAATCCAACTGTTAGATTTCTAATTTCTAATATTAGTTAGAAAGCTCTTTTCGATACGAACCCAAGGTTCCGGTTTTACGAGAATCCGACGGACGGATCTCCCGTAATATCCATTCGAAGTTAATGGTCGAAATTCGCGAACTGCCGCAGCACGGCGCGGCGCGTTCTATTCAGGCCATTCTATATATATAATATATATATTATATATATATTTCGTCGATTTCCTTTTAAAACGTGTTTTATAAATCGTTTTAAATTCGTTTTCAAAATGATTTCAACTTCATTTTCAATTTCGAATCAAAATTGAATATTCCACATCATCGATATATAAATGATAATATTTTTCAAAATGTTATATTTTGAAATCACTTCCTTTTCAATATTCATTATAAAAATGAATAAAATCGATATAGATATCGTTCACGTCAAAATGGCGCATATCTAATCAACACGGCTTTATATATTTCAATAACTTTGTTACTCTATTCAACAAATGAATATTTTCTTCGACACATGAATTTATATTTTTATTCAACACATGAATTTTTATTCTATTTAACACATGAATTTTTATTCTATTCAACACATGAATATATATTTTTATTCAACACATGAATATATATTTTTATTCAACACATGAATATTTATTCTATTCAACACATGAATATTTATTCTATTCAACACATGAATTTTCTTTTATAATATTCCTTATTTTCCCAATTGGAATGAGGCCCAATCAATTACCATATAATGTTAATTATATGGATTCCACACAACACATGTATATAATAGCCACGATAAATAATCAACCATCATCCAGAGTGCACCACACAACAGCATAAGCATTAAATATAAATAATTAACGCTTACAACAGTCTGTCAATCAATCGATCGACATACAGCTAATTATTGGGATTAGCGTATGACCAATTTCATCCCAACACCCGTGTGGGGTTCCAAATCAACAAACACAGATTTTATTTGTGCAGTAGGGCGATGTGTAAAATTTATCGTCCTAATCAATATCAGTCAAATCAGTGTATATAAACAAATCGTCCAATTTGTTTATTACTATTTATTTAATATACACGTTAAAAATTATATTTTTAACTATAAAATATTTTCCACTACAAAATATTTTATTCCATTCCACATCACACAATAAAATTTCACAAGACAGCAATCAAACAAACAAGTCATCCATGGTCTGTGGACAACGGGTGTCGGGTGCTACTAAGCACCGTCTGCATCCTAGTATATTTTTCAACTAGAAATTAAAATAAAAGTGAGGAGTTCTCACCGAAAAGCTAAACCCAACGCCACGGCTCTTTACATGTAGGAAATCTTCATCGTGCTTTCAAAGCAGCCTTTTCACGAAGTTTATATTAAAAATCACATTTTTATAACTTCACTATATATATATATATAAATCACATTTTTATACTGCTACTATATAGATAAAAATTCTATTTTTATAACGGTGTTCATATAATAAAGACCATATTTTTGATTCACTACATATATAAAAATCACATTTTTATATTGTCTAGTATATAAAAAACCTATTTTTATTGTTCTACATAAATAAAATTATATTTTCAATGCTAACTTCATATTAAAAATCACATTTTTATATTCTCTAGTATATAAAAGTCATATTTTTAGTTTGCTACATATATAAAAATCGAATTTTTATATATTAAAAATCTCATCTTTATATTTTACAAAATCGCATCTTTATATTTCTCAAACACTTGTTATTTTATTTTTAAAACACTTGTCATTTTATTTTTAATCACATTTTTAAACCAATGCTCTTCACAAAAAACTTGATTTTTTATATAATGTTTTATATAATAAACCGATTTTAAATTATGTAATTATTTTCTTTTTCTAAATTTTCAGATTTTAAAACCATGTACTTACTAAATAAAAATAAAATAAAATAAAAATCAGCTTAATCTCTATTTCGTTTTAAAACCCCTGCCACCGTCGATTGAAAAAAACCCGGCCGCCGCACCTCTACAGATGATCGGAGGCGATCATCTCCCCCCCCCCCCCCCCCGACGTGGCTTGGCGACGGCCTCCCCCCTACTGAACCCCGTTGAATTCGAATGCCCCCAGTGGCGTGAAAACTCACGCAAATGGCAGGCCTTTAGGGCGGAAATTCAATCATCATGGGCGTCAGAAAAAAGATCACCACCGGTAGATTGGTAGTTCGTGTTGAGCTGATCGAAATTGCAGTGGAAAATTTTGGATTTATCGCTTGATGGAGGAGATCGGGAGACGAGTGGTTTTCGGCGATTTTCACCGTCCATCATGAGTAGCGGCAGGATTTTTATTTGGTTGACCGCTCTTTAGAGTTTGACCAGGCCTTAGTTGACCTAGGGTTTAATGAAGACATTTTATATATATTATATTCTTTTACTTTGAATATTATCCCTTTATGATCCCGAACTTCAATTCAAACCCAGCGACTGTCGCCCCTATTTAATTACTCCATTCCGAACACAATGGGATATGTTTCGTAACCCAATTTGGCAGTTACGACCAGTTTCCACTAAATTTAAAATATAAATCATTATATTTTAAATTCAAACTAACATTTTAAATTACCGGGGTCACATACAGTCTCTAAAAATTCCAGAAAAATTATTTCTAGCTTCGTATTGATGACACGGTTCTAACAAATCTAATTTCGTCAAATTCTGAGAACGTTAGAAAAACGGTCATTTTCCAGTCGATTAAAATCAACTGAAACTGGTCAAACGCATTTTCCTTTGCCACGCTCACATATTGAATTCAAAAATTATGAAAATTGGAATCTAGCAATAACTTGACATCCCGGTTCCAACAAAAGTAGTTTCGTCGAAAACCGAGGTCTTTTGCAAAATTTCAATTTTTAAGGGCCAGAATTCCATAGCGGCTATTCTGAATTTTCAACTGGACATAACTTTTGATTCCCGCTATGAAATTTCAATTTTTCGGATTCGTTGGTAATATATTCTCAATTAGATTCAAATATTTTTGGTTTTGCTAAAATCTGGTTTATTTTGAATCCTATACACTCATTTGAAATTTGAAATCGAATTTTCGAACTATCGCGCCATTTTCAATTCCTTTTATATTTAAAATAAAATATTTATATTCTAACGACGATTCAAATAAACATATACGTTCTAATTCTATTCAAAATAAATTTCTCGTCGTTATTATTTAAAATAAATCATTTTAAATGTTCAAAATTCATCATAATTGCCAAAATAAAAATTTTAAATTGGCTCAGATTTCCGGGTTATTACAATCTCCCCCACTTAAAACTTTTTGTCCCCGAAAAGGAACGAAGCCAAAAGTTGTTTAACTAATCAACTCAACTTTCACTATTTTCTTTACGGCTTAAGTTCTTCAACTTTTCAGTTTCTAAGAACTTTTCAAATTTTTCAAAAATTTGGCTAACACCCTAAATTGTCGAAAAATTTCGCCATAACCTCCCCTGCACCGGGAGCTTCAGGATATTTCAAATAGCCTCCCATGGCCCTCATCAATCCAAAAAGAAAAAGAAACAGCCAATCGGCTCATAAAATCATCAAAACCCAATAAATTAGTAAACATGTACCTATTTGTCGGGCAAACAATTTTATTCTTCTGCCCTAGCCTCGTTGCGATGACCTGTTCAATGTTAGTACATGTACATGCATGCATATGCGATAAATTTTCAATACAATTCACTATTTGATACAATTTGGCTAAATGGTCCAAATTTAAATTAATAAAACAATAATCAAACAACACAATCAACAATCAATTAGTTGATTAGCTTTTCAAATTCATAACTTTGATACATAGTCCAAAAATCAGATTTTTGGTGCCAAATCACAACAATAAGCCCTATCTAGTTTTGGTTCTCATACCAGTCAATTGGAAATATACAAAAATCCCACTTTCGTCACTCGAACACAAATTCTGATGATGTTTCGAACCACCATCAGAACATCCACGGGCGACTAGAGTGTGATTCTATATATATCCAGTATATTAAAACTTCGAATACACGTGGATCACACGTATACGCAAAATCTTTATATACTTGATTGTCCAAATCAATATATATAAATAATATTCAAATACGAATAATTGATTTAAATTTTCGTAACCAAAATTTTTTCAATTTAAAAATATACTCTTCACACTAGTTCTAGGACACTACTGATCCTATCTCTAACGAGTCGTTCTCATTGGATATTACTAATCCAATCTCTAACGAATTCTTTTGTATGGTTCTAATGTGTCTTGTTCTCCAGGCTCTATAAATCAAAGCTCTGATACCAATTGTGAAGACCCGTAACTTCCCCGGTAAGGAAAGCCCGGATTACTTTGAGGAAAAGCCACATCGGGACACAAACAGAAGAACATTTCATTGTTAATTACAACAATTCCATCAGATTACAGAGTATGAATAAATATTACATTCGATAAATATCAAAGATTACAATAAATTACATAGCAGCGGAAAATAATACAAAACACAACTGAAAAGAATATACGGATACAGAGCTTTCCAGATATCGTTCCAGCTGTAAATCAGGATCCTGTGAATATAAATCTGCAAAACCAAAACTACTAGCTGCCCGTGCGGAAAATAGGGGCCACCAGAGTTTAGGTTAAAACAATAAACTCCAGGTCAGTCATGGGACTGGTGTGAGAACTAAAACAGTTATTTAAAACTTACTTTAAAATAAAGTAAATCAAGGGACCACACCATATAACACAGAACGGGTTTCCTCCCAAGAATACCAGTGCATATAACAAAACAGCGCAATACTTTTTGGAAAAATGAAGCTACTATAAGACCCAGGTCCTATCACACAATGCAACGCAAGCCGGGGGATAGGGTTTTCCCTTATAATAGCCAAACATTCTTGGTACGTTTAAAACAAATCATTTGATACTATTATAAGTGCATAGTGTATAAAATAACTTCAAATCATAAGTATCAATCATAGACCGCATGGGTACCATATATCATGTCGCTAATACTAGGCTTTACAATCAAAACTGCAAAGTCACGTATTGGAAGTTGGATTTCCATATGTGAACCGAGGCAAAAGATAGTCCTCTACTGATTTCGAGACTCTCTAGCCCGAGCCTCAGGACAAGTACTCAGTTAAGCCCTTGGATTGTCAGGGCCGGTCCACCGATGTGGATTAAAATGCCTGAACATTGCGTTTCCCCACCTTTTGGGGGCGTAAATGAGCCAAATGACTCCATCGGCTCCACAAAGTCACTGATATATCCGAGGCGCCTCGCAACAGCAACAACCACACAGGTGAAAATAATATAAATGTCAGGGCTGGTAGGTCACTGACACCACCCTAGTTAGAAGAAAACGCATGCCCTCCCTAAGGTCCTCTCCCGTTTCTGGTTCACAACCGGGGTGTGAGGCACGCGAATCAACGTTACACAAAGCTATGCCTCACAGGCCGTGCTTTGATCATCAACCACAAGACTCTGCTTTTCAACAAGAGCCCTGATCAATTGCCACTTAGGCATGCCATACAGGCAATTCACTCCATGCGATTGATATCCATCAATATATAACCTTTAAGCTCGTACGTCTTAGAGAAGGGCGTTAAGCAAGAGAATAAATTCTCCACCGTCAAACAGATGTATATTTAATAGAAATCAATCACACAGAATAAAATCCAATGTCAGACACACAATCCCTTGACAAGTTCGTTCTGGGTCTGAACGAAACCGGAGGCACCTGATACCCCGCATATCCATCGATCTCCAAGTACGTCTGGATGATCACCAACTGATTCCCTCCTCTTGGGTGTACAACCCAATCAAGATCCTCAGTAATCACCCAAACGATGTGAAGACCTCCGGTATTCGACCACCGTCTTCATCCTCGACACCACGTCGAATCAGTTATTCAGAATGGGATAAACCCGGTGTTTCTGAATAACTCGCGTATATAATAAACAAGTGTTACACAAACACAACATATGCCTCATTCCAATTCAGAATATTCTTTTATTCAAATATTCTTATACTTTGGGAAAGGTTCCCCTTAATTTTATCAAAGATAAATTCTTTAAATTTATTCTTTAATCTTCTTTGGAATATCAATTCAAATTAGTCAGGATTAGCGAACCACACCAAAGTAATCATTTATTTTATTTCCCAATCTCAACCTATTCTTCCCATGAAGTAAAACTGGTCAAACTTCATATCTAACACCACGGTGTTATCGGTAAATTTAATTACCATTTCACGTTCAAATCTAATTAAAGATTTAACTATCGCCTGGAGAAAAACTGGTGATACTCCATTCTCGATCACTTCAATCTAATTAAAGATTAATTAAAATTCCACTTAGTTTTTATCTTCCCAATAATCACTATCAATGATTATTTAACTTGGGAAATCACATCCTATCTTTAACTGGGTTAAAGAACCAATGTCATTTAAAACGCGGTTCACTATAAACACAAAATCACATTCCATTAATTATCGAGTTAAAGAACAAGTGTTATTTAAAACACCGTTCACGATAAACCCAAAAATCAATTCAAATTCAAATTCAATTCCAATTAAATACCATTTAATTGGTACACTTCATTAAATCTAAATAAAAAGATTTAATCTTTTTCTCAACTGGGTTTAAGAACAGTATTAATGAAGACACCATTCATGACAAACCCTAATCCCATTTGATATTAAATACAAGGCTATAAATAGAAAATATATCGGCTTATATTCAATATCAAATTCTACGACCAACAAATATCGTATTGGAAATAATGATATAAATATATCTTTCAAATTTCCATAACAATATCTGTATAATCACGAAATCCAACATCGAAATATTTTAAAGACAATTTCGATTCAAATCCATTCCAATTCAATTATTGGAAATTCTGGTTATTCTCAAAACAATTTCAAATCCACTTTATTTATTTTTAAAAATACATGGAATTATAATTCTAGTTCAAAACTAGTTCATTTCGGTAAAAATCTATTTTTTTATCTTTTCAAATATGAAAATTTTCATCCCAATTCTTCACAAATCATTTCTTATGATTTTACACAAATTATTACTATTTTGAATAATTTTATCAAGCCCCGCACAGTCGATTTCCATCAACGGCCATCGAACTGCACTTACATCGACCTTTTCCAAATTTGATTTGGACATAATTCCAAATCCAACCGTTAGATTTCTAATTTTTAATATTCGTTAGAAAGCTCTTTTCGATACGAACCCAACGGTTCCAGTTTTACGAGAATCCGACGGTCGGATCTCCCGTAATATTCATTCGAAGTCAATGGTCGAAATTCGTGAACTGTCGCGGCGCGGCGCGTGCTATTCAGGCCATTCTATATATATATATATATATATATATATATATATATATATATATATATATATATATATATCGTCGATTTCCTTTTAAAACGTATTTTATAAATCGTATTAAATTCGTTTTCAAAACGATTTCCACTTCATATTCAATTTCGAATCAAAATTGAATATTCCACATCATTGATATATAAGTGATAATATTTTTCAAAACGTTATATTTTGAAATCACTTCCTTTTCAATATTCATTATAAAAATGAATAAAATCGATATAGATATCGTACACGTCAAAATGGCGCATATCTAATCAACACGGCTTTATATATTTCAATAACTTTGTTATTCTATTCATCAAATGAATATTTTCTTCAACACATGAATTTATATTTTTATTCAACACATGAATTTTTATTCTATTCAACACATGAATTTTTATTCTATTCAACACATGAATATATATTTTTATTCAACACATGAATATATATTTTTATTCAACACATGAATATTTATTCTATTCAACACATGAATATTTATTCAATTCAACACATGAATTTTCTTTTATAATATTCCTTATTTTCCCAATTGGAATGAGGCCCAATCAATTACCATATAATATTAATTATATGGATTCCATACAACACATGTATATAATAGCCACGATAAATAATCAACCATCATCCAGAGTGCACCACACAACTGCATAAGCATTAAATATAAATAATTAACGCTTACAACAGTCTGTCAATCAATCGATCGACATACAGCTAATTATTGGGATTAGTGTATGACCAATTTCATCCCAACACCCGCGTGGGGTTTCAAACCAACAAACACAGATTTTATTTGTGTAGTTGGGCGATGTGTAAAATTTATCGTCCCAATCAATATCAGTCAAATCAGTGTATATAAACAAAGCGTCCAATTTGT
Organism: Allium sativum; assembly: GCA_030737875.1. Taxonomy (NCBI): domain Eukaryota; kingdom Viridiplantae; phylum Streptophyta; class Magnoliopsida; order Asparagales; family Amaryllidaceae; genus Allium; species Allium sativum. Next base: position 266,798,073 of record CM060922.1, on the reverse strand, counting down.
TTATTACTATTTATTTTATATACACGTTAAAAATTATATTTTTAACTATAAAATATTTTCCACTATAAAATATTTTATTCCATTTCACATCACACAATAAAATTTCACAACACAGCAATCAAACAAACAAGTCATCCATGGTCTGTGGACAGCGGGTGTCGGGTGCTACTAAGCACCGTCTGCATCCTAGTATATTTTTCAACTAGAAATTAAAATAAAAGTGAGGAGTTCTCACCGAGAAGCTAAACCCAACGCCATGGCTCTTCACATGCAGGAAATCTTCATCGTGCTTCCAACACAGCCTTTTTCACGAAGTTTATATTAAAAATCACATTTTTATAACTACACTATATATATATAAATCACATTTTTATACTGCTACTATATAGATAAAAATTCTATTTTTATAACGGTGTTCATATAATAAAGACCATATTTTTGATTCCCTACATATATAAAAATCACATTTTTATATTGTCTAGTATATAAAAAACATATTTTTATTGTTCTACATAAATAAAAATTATATTTTCAATGCTAACTTCATATTAAAAATCACATTTTTATATTCTCTAGTATATAAAAGTCATATTTTTAGTTTGCTACATATATAAAAATCGAATTTTTATATAATTAAAAATCTCATCTTTATATTTTACAAAATCGCATCTTTATATTTCTCAAACACTTGTTATTTTATTTTTAAAACACTTGTCATTTTATTTTTAATCACATTTTTAAACCAATGCTCTTCACAAAAAACTTGATTTTTTATATAATGTTTTATATAATAAACTGATTTTAAATTATGTAATTATTTTCTTTTTCTAAATTTTCAGATTTTAAAACCATGTAATTACTAACTAAAAATAAAATAAAATAAAAATCACCTTAATCTCCTTCTCGTTTTAAAACCCATGCCACCATCGATTGAAAAAACCCGACCGCCGTACCTCTACAGATGATCGGAGGCGATCATCTCCCCCCCTGACGCGGCTTGGCGACGACCACCCCCCTGCTGAACCCTGTTGAATTCAAATGCCCCCAGAGGCATGGAAACTCGCGCAAACGGTGGGCATTTAGGGCGGAAATTCAATCATCACGGTCGTCAGAAAAAAGAACACCACCGGTAGATTGGTAGTTCGTGTTGAGCTGATTGAAATTGCAGTGGAAAATTTTGGATTTATCGCTTGATGGAGGAGATCGGGAGAGGAGTGGTTTTGGGAGATTTTCGCCTTCCATCGTGAGTAGCGGCGGGATTTTTATTTGGTTGACCACTCTTTAGAGTTTGACCAGGCCTTAGTTGACCTAGGGTTTAATGAAGATATTTCATATATATTATATTCTTTTACTTTGAAAATTATCCCTTTATGATCCCAAACTTCAATTCAAACCCAACGACTGTCACCCCTAGCTAGTTACCCCCATTTCGAATACAATGGGATATGTTTCGTAACCCAATTCGACTTTTACGAACAGATTTCGCTAAATTTAAAATATACATCATTATATTTTAAATTCAAACGAACATTTTAAATTACCGGGGTCACATACAGTCTCTAAAAATTCCAGAAAAAATATTTCTAGCTTCGTATTGACGATACGGTTCTAACAAATCTAATTTCGTCAAATTCTGAGACCGTTTGAAAAACGGCCATTTTCCAGTCGATTAAAATCATCTGAAACTGGTCAAACGCGTTTTCCTTTGCCACACTCACATATTGAATTCAAAAATTATGAAAATTGGAATCTAGCAATAACTTGACATCCCGGATCCAGCAAAAGAGGTTTCGTCGAAAACCGAGGTCTTTTACAAAATTTCCATTTTTAAGGGCCAGAATTCCATAGCGACTATTCTGAATTTTCAACTGGACATAACTTTTGATTCCCGCTATGAAATTTCAATTTTTCGGATTCGTTGGAAAGATATTCTCAATTAGATTCAAATATTTTTGGTTTCGCTAAAATCCGGTTTATTTTGAATCCTGTACACTCATTTGAAATTGAATTTTCGAACTACCGCGTCATTTTCAATTCCTTTTATATTTAAAATAAAATATTTATATTCTAACGACGATTCAAATAAATATATACGTTCTAATTCTATTCAAAATAAATTTCTCGTCATTATTATTTAAAATAAATCATTTTAAATGTTCAAAATTGCCAAAATAAAAATTTTAAATTAGCTCAGATTTCCGGGTTGTTACAATCGAGACTTCACAAAAGGTTTATAATCAAATTTCTCTTTTTCTAATATAACTTTATATCAGGAAAACATCAAAGAAAATCAGCATGAATCAGGTCTACAACTTGTTGTGCCTGAAATCAGACCAGTTCATGAACATAGCGATTTAGCTGAACCATCAATATATCATGATGAGAATGATGGTGTCACATAACCCACTCAACATAATCAAGATGAAGAAACTTCATATGAAGGTCAAGAAAGGGTGACTAAAAGTACAACTGCACTAGCAAGCGAACGACCAAAGCATCATATGATAACAAGATCAAAACGGGGTATCTTCAAACCAAAAGTATAAGAAATTGAATTAGAAAATAAAGAACCAAAAATATGGAACAAGCCATGCAATGTCAAGTGGAAAACGATATGGAGGAGGAACTCAGTGCACTTAAAAGAAACAGGACATGGGACCTAGTTGACGCACCAAATGATAAAAAAATAGGATGCAAGTGGACATACATGATCAAGAAAAACTCCAATGGTACAATCAAGGTTTTAAATCTCGGATATCGGTCGCGTTTCGTCTCGGGGATTTTATGGATTTGATCTTGTATCGGGGGAGATCTCGGACGAGATAAGTCTAACTCGGGAGTTCGTTTCGGGTTTTCATCTCGGGTCTGAAAGTTCATATCGGAACAATCTCGGGGTACATGATATGTTAAAAATTGATATTTTTACAAAATGATTTCAATGAACATCATTAAAAACATAGTAACTTAAACTTGAATTGCAAAATAACTTTATTATTCTTAATTTGCCAAAGATCATTCATAATCAAAATAGTAATATGCTTAAAATAGAAATATTGTTAGACATAAAACATTAAAAGGATCCAAAACATTAAAAAATCAGCATAAACAGACCATAAAATACATAATTTCATAGGTAACATATATGTAAAAATGACGAATATGAAAATCAGAAGCATTGTAGAACATATATGAACATACAATATGGTCATTTAACATGCAAAATGTAAAATAACAAAGGATTATCATGGCTAGATTTGAATTTTTAATTATTGTTATAGTTCAGGCACAAATTTAAATTTTAAACAAAAAAACTAAGATCTCGGGCGATATTCCAGTATTTCGTCTTGGTCGATATATTGTTCGATATTACAATATCTCGGGAGATATATTCGAAAGGAGATTTAGAGTGATATTTGTTGTTTTGTTTTGAAAGGAGCCCAAAACGAGATCTCGGGCGATATTTGCGAGATTTGAATTAGTGGGTACAATACAGAAGCATATGGCAAAACTGGTGGCCAAAGGCTACACACAACAACATGGACTTGATTTCACTGAAACATTTTCTCTAGTGGTCAAGCCCACCACCATCAAAGTTGTTCTAACCATAGCTCTTCATAACAACCGGAAAATCAATCAGCTAGATGTAAATAATGCATTCCTAAATGAGGTACTTGAAGAAGAAGTCTACATGCAATAACCCTATGGTTTTAGCACCAGCAACGAAAACTTAGTATGTAAACTAAACAAGACCATATATGGGTTGAAACAGGATCCAAGGGTTTGTGTAACAGACTCAAATCAGCCTTATTTGAGTTGAACTATTAACCAACAAGATCTAATAACTCTCTCTTCACTAATTTTCTTGACAACATCATAGTATACATATTAATTTATGTAGATGATTTTAGTGCAACAGGTAACAATGATGAAGACATCAACTACTTAATCAAGCAACTTGACGGTCAATTCTCTATCAAAGACCTGGGAGACCTAAGCTACTTTATGGGTATAAATGTCAGAAGAAAGTCAAGAACAAAACTACATTTACATCAGAAAGAATACATATCAAACATACTCAACAAGACTGCAATGAATCAGGCCAATCCTCTACCTACTCCCATGATAAGCAGGTTAAACTTGTCAAAGAATCATGGTAAAGTAATTGGAAATGAAAAGCAGTATAGAAGCATAGCAGGCGCACTCTAATATTTCCCTATAATAAGACCAAATGTAGCATTTGGTGTAAATAAAGCATGCCAGTACATGCAAAAGCCTTTCATGAATAATGGAAGGAAGTAAAACGATACTATGATCTCTAAGAGGAACAACAAACTAAAGTATAACAATAAAAGCTAGTAAAGACTTGAACATAGCTGGTTTTATGATGTTAACTAGGCCAGTGACCTAGATGATAGGAAATCAACAACATGATGCTACATTTACATGGGTTGAAACCCTATTTCATAGTAAGCAAAGAAGCAGACAACAATATTTCGATCGAGTACTGAAGAAGAGTTTAGAAGTATTGCAAGCACCATTACAAAGATCATCTCGATCGAATCTCTACTCAAGAAGAGTTTAGAAGTATTGCAAGCACCATTGCAGAGATCCTGTATATTCGATTGAAGTTCAAAACTCTATATTACGAACTACAGCACTATTTCGAGCTCGATTTATATTATATATAAATTATAGCGTTAAAACTTTATTTTAAATAACAAATTAAATATTAAAATCCATTAATATTACAAATAAAATAGTTAAAATAAATAAATTAAATAAAATATTAGGCTGCCAAAGATACGGGGCGTTACACTATGCAATGCCCCGACATACTTTGTGGACTTGATGAACCGGGTATTTCGAGAGGTATTGAACAAATTTGTGCTTGTCTTTATTGATGACATTCTTATCTTCTCTAAGACAAAGGAAGAGCATGTAAAGCATTTGGAAATTGTCCTGGAAATTTTGAGAAAGAATATATTGAAGTCCAAATTTTCCAAATGTCATTTCTAGAATAACGAAGTAAAATTTCTTGGACATGTGTTGTCGGAGAAAGGAATCTCAGTAGACCCAAGTAAAATTGTTACCATCCAAAGATGGAAGCAACTGAAGACCCGTACAGAAGTCAGAAGCTTTCTTAGATTAGCCAGTTATTATCGGAAGTTCGTAAAAATATATTTCAAAGTTGCCTTATAATTTGACGAATCTAACCAAGAAGCACGCCAAGTTTATTTGGACTCCAAAGTGTAAAGAAGCTTTCCAGGAATTAAAGGAAAGGGTGATCACTGACCCGATTATAGATGGAAACCAAGATCTAATCGTCTGTACATATGCTTCTAGATGAGAAGTTGGTGCAATACTGATGCAGAAAAGAAAGGTAGTTGCTTATGCGAGTAAGTAGTTAAACCACATGAGAAGAAGCATGTTACTCATGACTTGCTTGAAGTTGTATTCACCTTGAAGATTTTGAGACATTATCTGTTAGGTGAGAAGTTTGAACTCTATACTGATTATAAATCACTGAAGTATCTTTTTTACCCAGAAGGAATTGAACATTAGACAACAACGTTGGTTAGAGTTTCTAGTAGCATATCATCTAGATATTCTCTACACTATAGGAAAAGCCAATTTTTTGCCAGATGCGCTCAGTAGAAAGAATGCTATTATTGCTCATCTGATAATTACATCCACACTGACTGAGAAGGTTTCTTTTCAATAGAGGGATGAAAAATTTATTCAGAAAATCAGTAAAAGAATTCAAGAAGGTGAAGTCTCGAATTTCAAGATTGATGATTAAGGAGTTCTGAGACTGAAAGGCCGATTTTGCGTGCCGAATATCCCAGAGCTTAAGAGAGAAGTATTGGGTGAGTGCCATAAGTCTAAGCTCAATATTCATCCAAGAGTTCATAAAATGTATTGAGACTTGAAGCGTACATTTTGATGGAAACCGATGAAAAGAGAAATCTCGATATACGTTAGCACGTGCCCAACTTGCCAACAAATTAAAAGTGATTAACAGTAGGTCGTTGGATTACTTCAACCACTGGAAATTCTTGAGTGGGTGCGGGGACCAGATATCCATGTATTTTGTTGACGGTTTGCCTCGAACCAAACAAGGTAATGAAGGAATCTGGGTTATAGTTGATGGTTTGACAAAGAGAGCTCATTTTCTTCTCGTAAGATCAACCAGGGCAACTGATAATCTTGCTCAGTTGTATGTGTAAGAGATAGTTCGACTACATGGAATACACAACAGTATTATTATTGATCGAGATCCGATATTTACTAGTAAGTTCTGGGAAGCATTTCAGTCGGTATTGGGGACGATGTTGAGCCTTAGCATTGCTTATCACCCCCAAACATATGGGCATACTGAAAGATTAAATCGAATTTTAGAAGACTTGCTAAGAGCTTGTATCCTTGATTTTGGAGGATCATGGGAAGATCACTTGCATTTTGTGGAGTTCTCTTATAACAACAACTTCCAGGCAAGTATTAAGATGTCGCCTTTTGAAGCATTGCATGGACGCTTGAAAATCTCCTATATGTTGGATTGAGTCTGAGAATCGACTTGTATTAGGTCCGGACATGATCCTTGAAGCTGTAGATAAAGTTGACTTTTATTAAGAAGAAGTTGAAAGTTGTACAAAGCAGACAAAAAATTTATGCTGATTCCATAAGAAAGGATTTAGAAATTGTAGTTGGAGATCAGGTATTCCTGAAAGTTTCTCCACTGGGAAGAGTTATCTGATTCGGGAAAACTAGGAAGTTATCGCCTAAGTATATTGGTCTATTTCTGATATTAGAAAGAATTGGAACCCTAGCTTACAGGATTCAGTTACCAGAATGGTTATCCGGAGTGCATAATGTTTTTCACGTTTCTCATCTTCAGAAGTACGTGCATGATCTTGATTTAGTTTTTGAAGTGGCAACACAACAGGACTTGGAAATCACACCAAATTTAGTAGTTCCCAGAGAGCCTTTGAAAATATTCGGCAAAGAGATAAAGGAACTAAGAAATAAGAAATTGAAACTAGTCAAAGTGTAATGGAGAAGTGATCCAAGAGAATGTACAGGGGAAACAGAGGGCAATATTAGAAAGTCTTATCCTAATTGCAGGGTAGATATCTCGAATTAGGTCATTTGAGAGGTAAATTAATATCTTAGATATAATTTCTATTTCATCCTTATTTTCATCAAATTTCAGGGACGAAATTCTTTTAAGTGGGGGTAAATGTAACGACCTGAAATTTTGGAACCAGTTTTAAAAATTTAAATTCAAGTTCAAATAGTTTATATAAGAATTTTCAGTCAATTTAAAATTCGATATTTTAAAATTATTCTGATAGCCTAGAAAATAATTTTTTTGCAAACGATCTCAAAATTCAACGAAACCAATTTTAAAGGATCTGGAACAACAAAATATGGTAGGATTCCAAATTTCACATTAAACGAAGTTAGTATGTGACCATGCGAGATTTAAGTGCAAATCAGTCGATAATTTGAACTCGAACTGAGCTCAAACTAGCAAATTTTGAGTAAACAGACTCGGAATTCAATGAAATCCACTTCTTTGGAACCGTATCTAAAAACCATAGAAGGATTCCTAATTTCGTCGAAAACGGAATCAGTATGTGGTCACACGAGTAGATAACGAGCAATAAACTAAACGCATCATAAGTTTGCATTCACACCTTGAACCAGTTATCTCTAAGGTATGTTTTCTTTGAGTTTTCATGCACCTAAGACACTCATGTGCGCTTTCTCCCCATCTCCAGATGGATGACAACTCCGAGATCCATGGCAACAAATTTTGCCTATATATACAAGCCTACTTTCTACCATTTTTCACTTTACTTCGCTTTCTTTTCTTGTTGTCCCTCCATTCTTCCCATCTACCGCGTCCCCCCTTCAGCCCCATGCTACCCCGACCTCCCCCACCCGCCACCAGCTACCTCCGCCATCGTGGGTCCCCCTCCTCCCCTCTCCATTTAAACCCAAAACAGCCCACCCCTTATGTAACAACCCGGAAAATACGAGCCAATTTAAAAATTTTAAATTGGTCATCTAAAGAAATTAGAGCAATTGAAATAGAATATTTCAATAAAATAAAGAGTTAGAAATGGTGCGGCAGTTTGAAAATTTGAATTCAAACTTTGACTGACTGTACCGGGTGCAAAACGAAACAGATTTTAGTGAAACCAAAAATATTTAAATCTGTTTATGAATATCTTTCTAATGAATCTGAAAAATCAAAGTTTCATAGCGGGAATCAAAAGTTATGGCCAAATGAATTTTCAGAAAGGTCGTTGAAGAGAATATATAGAACTTGAAAATAGACATTTTGCAAACGACCTCGGAATTCGACGAAACTACTTTTGTTGGATCCGGGATGTCAAATTATTGCTAGGTTTCAAATTCCATAATTTTTGAAGTTAATATGTGAACGTGGCAAAGTAAAATGTGTTTGGTCAATTTCTGTTAAATTGGGTCGACCAGAAAATGGCCATTTTTCAAACGGTCTCAGAATTCGATGAAACTTGTTTTGTTGGGACCGTAACGTCAAAACATAGCTAGATTTTTTTTTTGGAATTTTTTGAATCAGTTTGTGGCCCCAGAAAATTGAAATGTACGTTCAAATCGAATATTGAATGTTTTATATTTTAATTTAAAGAATAACTGGCTATAGTAGTCGAATGGGCCTACGAAACATATCCCATTGTGTTCGGAATGAGGGCATTTAGCTAGGGGCAACAGTTGTTGGGTTTGGATTGGAGTTCGTACGGAGAAACACTATTTTAAAAATTAAATAAAGCACGGGCCAATCATATTTTTCCATCATAATTTAATTTTATAAAAAATAAAAAATAAAAACCGTTACTCGCGCTCGACGGCGAACCCCCATCCTGACCATTTTCCGGCAAAACCGCTCACCCTTTCACCTCGATCCAGTTCAACTTTTTGAAGCCCTCTTCCTCCTCTTCAAATCCATACCTGTGGCACCCCTCCTCGTCTCGTATTTCGTGAGAACGACCTCCCCGATGTTTCAGCCTTTCCTCCACCACCATCGCTAGGGGCGATCGAGCCTGACCGCGACCCCGCCCCTAGGCGCGCTTCTCGGAGTGCTACGACGTGGTGCCACTCGATTTTAGTATAGTGCTACGGATTTTGGGAAAAATCAAAACCTAGTTTTGAAGGCTCGAAGAAGGTAACAGTTTAATTTGTTATAAACTGTTCAATAGCACTTTAAAACGCCATGGTTTACGATTTTACAATAAAAATCGTATCTTTTTCTATGTTGACGAAATTCGATGAAACAGGAGACATCGGGACCGTGACGACGCTCTCTACATTCTAGAAGTGTCCGTGGATTTTTCTGAGCTCGCTACTATTTTTAGCAAAGCAACAAACCAATGTGAGATTTCTAAATTGAAATGTGAATGGAAATGCATTGTATAAGTTATATAAGCGAAGTATAAATTATATACACGTTGTATACCTCATGTACATGTGTTGTAAAAGTTATATGAGCGATGTATAAATTATACATGCATTGTATAAATAATATTCATGTGTTGAAATGGAAGTGAAATATACTTATATATATACTCCCCTCATCCACAAACCATGGACGATAATTTTTGATTGTGAATTGGCGTGAAAAAATTGGTGAATAATGCGAATGGTTGATAGAAATGTTTGTGGTTGATATTGTTTGATTGTGGTTGAAATATACCCTTTTGTGGTTGGAAAAATACCCATTTGTGGTTGAAACAAAATTAAAATAGGTTGTGGAAAAGAAAAACATACTCGCCTGCGTGTGAACTAGATGTATGAAATCCCCATTGTCAAAAACCGCGAGGTTTTAAGGTAGAGCGAGGAGCCGCACTCGGGACGGTGCCGGTTTTAAATACTCTGCCGTTATGCTTCCGAAATTTTCAATAATATTTATGTGTTAGAATTATTTCATGTGTTGAAACTATATTCATGTGTTGAAACTATATTCATGTGTTGAAATCATATTCATGTGTTAAATAGGCATTCATGTGTTGAATAGAAATTCATGTGATGAATAAAATTCTTTGAAAGCTAAAAATAACGCTTTGTCACATATATAGAATATATAAAATATTCATGTTTTAAATAAATTGTTTAATAGTAAAAATCACATTTTTATTATATATATAAACTATAGAAAACATTCATGTGTTGAATAAAGGACTAGAATGATAAAAATCATATTTTTATCGTATGTGTGAAGTCGAAAATATTCATGTGTTGAATATGTGGAGTGAACAATAAAATCTACATTTTTATTGTGAATATGAAGTGCTAAAAATGTTCATGTGTTGAATAAATATTTTTAATGATAAAAATATCATTTTTGTCATGTATATGACTCGCTAAAAATACACAAGTGTTGAAATAAATATTTGTTTCCAATGAATATTATTTTTAACATGTATGTGAACTAAAATAGTCATGTGTTGAAATATATTTTTGTTCGCTAGAAATATTATTTTTAGCTTAGTTTCGCACATAAATATATACATGTGTTGAGCAGGGAAATGGATTAACTGTTGAGTAAAGAATTTATTTGCGTGCCCGACAAATAGGTAAACCTTAATGAGTTTGATGTGCAATATTATTATATCAACTCCTGTGAATGCCATTCGATGCCGAGTGCTTGTTGTTCTGTGTGAAATAATAAACGTCGCCATAGGATAGTAACAATTAATTTTGAACTACACTACATGGCATACTTCTTGAAGATAGGCATACTTCATCATATACCACATAAGCATTTGGAGCTTGTGTGACGAGGTTGAAGATTTACCATACGAGCGAGAGGCTTGTACGACAGTGACTATATATTACAGGTTGAACTGATGACTGATATGGACTATGTAAAATGTACCGGTAAATTGCCAGATTAATAAAAAAAACCACACGGGTCTGGAGATGACAATAAACACGTCTCTCTGGTCATCAAGGCACAAAAACCATTTATAGGGTGACGAGAATTTATTCTCTGGAGTTATGATTTATACACACTCCCCTGTGGACACCGGAATATATCACTATAAATATGTGCATGCTTATTAGGATTTATTGGGTACCTAATACGACCCAATAAATTTCCAAACCCCTTCCCGTACAAAGTAGGTTATGGCGAAATTTTCTAAAATTTAAAGGCGTTAGTGAAATATTTGAAGTGAAAATGATATTGAACTCGTCGAATAAATTATATTTATATGTATATATAAATATAAATTAAGTAAAACGAATCGAGCTTCTGCAGTTCGCGTTTTGAAATCGTAACTTTAAACGATTATACCGAGAGATCCGACCATCGGATTTTGATGAAACTGGAACCGTTGGGTTCGCTTTGGGAATATATTTCCAATGATATAAACTTTGTTGAGTTCCAACGGTTAGATTTTCATATATGTGCAAAACAAATTTGAAGAAAAACAGTGCCAGTGCCTCGGCACGACCTGAAACGTCGTTTAATTAAATAGGGCCATTTTTAAATAAATAAAAATGGCAATATATCGTTATAAAATATTATAGACGATATGTAATGGAAATGAACCGATTATACTTGGTTTGCTTGTCACTTGATGGTTGAATGTGTTTGACATGAAAATTATACTAAAGAACTAAAATGTGAATGTCGAATAATTTAACCATGGGAAGAATTGATTTGAAATCTAAATATATGTGAATTATTTGAAAAGGCCGAGTTAATTCTCATTTCAAATAATCGATCGACGATTGGAAGTCGAAGAGATGAAGACGGTTCAAGACCGATGAACTTCACATCGGATGGATGGGCGCTACTGATGCTCATGATTGGAGTAGCTACCTTGAAAGGGCTGAAGTGGTAGCCGTCCGGACGTATTTGTTGATTGTACGGATATGTGAAGAATTTGGTGCCTTCGATTTCGTACAGACCCAAAACGAACTTGTAAATGGACTGTTTGTCTGACATTGGATTTTGTTTTGTGCTGATTGATCTCTATTAAATATGTATATGTTTGGCGGCGGAGAATTTATTCTCTTGCTTAACGCCCTTCTCTGAGATGTAGGAGCTCAGAGGTTATATATCGATAGAAATCAGTTGCATGGAGTGAATTGCCTGTGTGGCACGCCTAAGTGGCAGATGATAAAGGCTTCTGTTGAAAAGCAAAATCTTGCGGTTGATGATCAAAGCACGGCCTGAGTGGCGTAGCTTTGTGTATAGCGTTGATTCGCGAGCCTCACACCTTGGTATGAGTCAAATACGGGATAAGGACCATTGGGAGAACACGATGTTTCATTCTAGCTACGGTGGTGTCAGTGACTTACCAGCCCTGACATTGATATTATTTTCACCAGTGTGGTTGTTGGAATGCGAGGCGCTTCGATTATAGGTCTGTAATGACCAGGAAACGTGTGTTCAGGAATTGCCAATCCTCAAAAGTAAGAGAGGACCGACCCAGCCGATTCCAAGGATCGCTGTGTGTGATCCTGAGACATTTGCTAGAGTGTCTCGAACGGAGAGGAGCTTGCCCCTTGCCTCGACTCATGATGGAATCCAATTTCCAATACGAAATTATGGATTTGATTGTATTACTAGTATGGCGAAATGATATATGGTACCCATGTCGTCTATGATTGATATTTATGATTGAAGTTGTTTTTGAAACATATATGCACTAGTAATAATATCAAACACTTTTGTTTTATACGTATCAAGCATTTTTTGGCCATTATAAGGTAAAACTCTATCCTCCGGCTTGCGTTGCATTGTGTGATGGGACCTGAGTCTTATAATGGCTTCATTTTTATAAAAATCATTGCGATGATTTAATAATTTACTTTATTTCATGCACTGGCAATCACTGGAGTAAACCCGTTCCGCGAAAGTGGCGTGGTCCTATGATTTTCCTTATTATTGTTGTTTAATTAGTTAATTAGATTTCTCATACCAGTCCCATGACTGACTCGTAGTTTGTTTCACCTTGCAAACTCGAGTGCCCTTATTTTCGCACGGGCAGCCTAGTACCAGGTAGCAGGACATATTTTGGCTTTGGCACTACAGCAGAAGTGCATCTTTTGGATGATATGGCGAGGCTTGACTTCTCAGTGTTTTGACTATTGATTTCCGCCATTATTATCTATGTATATGATTCCTCTTCTGGCGATGTAGACTGATATTTCTTTTATGTACTCTCATGTGTATATGTACCGCCTATGGCGATGTAGACTGATCATGTACTTTTATACACTAAGTTGTATCCTACACTGTGCTCTCTGATGTTGTGACATATTATGATTCCGCTGTCATATTTATGTAAACTATTTTATTTGCTGCTTTTGCTATTATTTGTACTCTGCTAATGATGATTAATGTGTTATATTCCAATGATTATCCTTAACACCATCGTACGGGGTTTTGGGATCGTCACAGGTGGTATCAGAGCTTTGGTTAACCTTAGTTCTGGAATTTAACACATTAAACACCTCGTCAGAATAGAATCAGTAGTGTTCTAAGGCGAGTAGCTCATTAGAGATAGGACTAGTAATGTCCTAGAATGAGCTAAGCAGAATAGCAAAAATAATCTGATCAGTGCATCATTGTCTTTCCTTAAGTTCTTCTGCTGTACCATATATTAAAATTATCGTTTCTTTGGGCTGACTCTTTTCTTGATTATATAGAACTTGATAGATGGCTACCCGAGCAGCAGCACCATAGGAGGCCGAGGTAGAGGACGAGGAGATGTCCCCACTGCAGAAGGGCCTATGGTACAACCACCAGCCGCTCAGCCATTCGAGCTAGACCGAGTGGCGTAGAGATACAAAAATCTCGAAGGCAAAACCTTCTCAGGAACAGGCACAGTGATAGACGTCTTAGCATGGTTGAAAACTTGCGAAAAGATCTTAGGTGGCTTAAGACTAGGAGATCAAGATAAGACATTTATGGGTGCCTGGCTTTTACAAGATGAATCAGAATTATGGTGGGAAGCCATCACCGCTGAGGACCAAAATGTATTGAGAACTTGGGACGAGTTCAAGGAGAAGTTCATCCCAGAACAAGCGATGGAGCGTATGCACGATGAATTGGCCAATCTTCAACAAGGAGACCTCTCCATGCAGGACTACCTTAATAAGTTCACGTAACTATCTCGTTACACCCCAGAGCTTATCACGACTGAAAAGGCGAAGAACAAAAGGTTCATACATGGGCTAAAGCATAAGTATCAAGATAGAGCCATGAGCCACATCAAACTCGCATTTGCAGACTTAGTGGAAATGGCCTGTAATTATGAAGACTTGGACCAAAGGAACCTCGATCTAGACCGCGCCAAGAGTCAAGCGGGAAACAAATGCAAGACTTCTGTGAACCAACCTGAGTCCAGCAACGCAGCATCAAATCAGCAAGCTAGCAAGGCACCCAAGGGAAGCTGTTTTAATTGTGGTAAGATGGGACACTACTCTAATGTGTGCATAGCTCCAAAGCGGCAGAGGACCAACTCACAAAGCTCAAGCCAGAACTCTCAGAATTCTAGATCATGCTTTAACTGCCGCCGAACAGGACATCTCGTCAAAGATTGTCCATTACTTAAGAAGGCAGAAGTTGCTCATGTTTATGACAGGGCGAACCCGCCAGCTGCTTCAGATGGAGCAGGCAAACCCGTTGTTTTGCTAGGTACCCTTACAATTAAAATTATTCCTATTTCTGTACTATTTGACACTGGTGCATCACATAGTTTTATTGCTAGTAACACTGTTAACAAGTTAAAGTTAAAACAAAGAAAGCTTAAAGAATCGGTTAGAGTTCATAATCCAATAGGGGGTTCTATTATTCTCAGTTCATATTGTAAAGTACCTGCTTCTTTTTCTCGATACCGGTGTCCTTTTGATCTAGTCGTTATGGATTTTCCTAAGTTCGATATCATTCTTGGGCTAGATTGGTTAACGAAATATGAGGGCAAAGTTAGATGTGCTGAAAGAATCATTAAAGTTGAAACGAAGCTTGGATATATTACTATACCATGCCATGGTTCAGATCCAGATAGAAAAGAATTTTGGTCTGCGCTAGAAGTTGTTCCCACTTCATTAGAAAATATTCCTGTTATTAAAAACTATGCGGATGTGTATGAAGAAGTCGAAAACTTACCTCCGCAAAGAGAAATTGAATTCAGAATCGATCTAATTCCGAATGCCAGACCAGTGGTACACCCAATTCGAAGAATGACCCCAAAAGAAAAGGAAGAATTAGGCGATCAAACTCATCAACTGCTATGGAAGGGTCTGATCAGACCTAGCTTTTCCAGTTGGGGTGCAGCTGTAG
Source organism: Allium sativum (assembly GCA_030737875.1). Classification (NCBI taxonomy): domain Eukaryota; kingdom Viridiplantae; phylum Streptophyta; class Magnoliopsida; order Asparagales; family Amaryllidaceae; genus Allium; species Allium sativum. Next base: position 266,782,730 of record CM060922.1, on the reverse strand, counting down.
TGTTTGTTCATAAGTCAGACGGTACTCTCCGATTGTGTGTTGATTACCGAGACCTCAACAAGCAGACGCTCAAAAACAAATATCCATTACCCTGCATCGATGATATGTTAGACCAATTAAATGGAACGAGAGTATTTTCCAGAATGGACCTAGCTACGGGTTTCCATCAACTGAGAATTGCCGAAGAGTGTGTTCCTTTGACAGCTTTCAGAGGTCCAGACATATTTTACGAGTGGTTAGTAATGTCGTTCGGCTTATGCAACGCTCCAGCATATTTTGTCGATCTAATGAATAGAGTGTTCAGAGAAGTTCTGAATAAATTCGTTTTGGTATTCATCAATGATATTTTGATCTACTCCAAATCAGAAACCAAACATGAAAAACATTTAGAACAAGTATTGGGGATTCTGAGAAAGAACGTCTTCAAAGCTAAATTTTCTAAATGCATCTTCTGGCAAAATGAAGTGAAGTTCCTTGGCCATGTCGTGTCAAAGGAAGGAATTTCTGTAGATCCGAGCAAAATTACAGCAATTCAAGACTGGAAACAGCCTACTACACCCACAGAAGTCCGAAGTTTTCTTGGGTCGGCTAGTTATTATCGAAAATTTGTTAAGGATTTTTCGTAGATATCCGGTCCATTAACAAAGCTTACAAAGAAGCACGAGAGATTTAAGTGGACTTCCGACTGTGAGGAAGCTTTCCAGGAACTGAAATCAAAATTGGCAATCGCTCCAGTATTAACCATTATCGATGGCAATCAGGATTTGACGGTATGGACGGATGCTTCTATTAGAGGTCTTGGTGCAGTATTAATGCAAAGAGGCCAAGTAGTCGCTTATGCAAGCCGTCAGTTGAAACCGCATGAGAAAAATTATGTAACTCAAGATCTTGAGTTGCTAGCCATCGTCTTTGCTTTGAAAATCTGGAGGCATTACTTATTAGGTGAGAAATTCGAATTGTTTACAGATCATCAATCATTTAAGTATCTGTTCACCCAGAAAGATCTAAACTTGAGACAGCAGCGTTGGCTAGAATTTCTCGTAGCATATGATCTAGATATCTTGTATACGCCGGGAAAGGCTAATGTAGTAGCTTATGCGCTCAGCAGAAAGAATGAAATCATCACCAGTCTTATCGTTACGTCTTCATTGATTGACAAGATTTCAGTCCTCTAGAAAGATGATGAATTTATTCAGAGAATCAGTCAGATGATCAAGGAAGGTGAACCCACAAGTTTCCGGATTGATGACAAGGGAGTTCTTAGGTTAAAAGGCAGAATTTGCATCCCGAATATTCCAAAGCTTCGAAGAGAAGTCATGGATGAATGCCATATGTCCAGACTTAGTATCCATCCCAGTGTGAGCAAAATGTATAATGATATCAAGCGCACGTTCTGGTGGAGGGCAATGAAAAAGGACATTTCTTTATATGTTAGCAGGTGCACTAGTTGTCAACTAGTCAAAAGTGACCAACAAAAGCTGGCCGGATTGTTGCAACCATTGGAAATTCCGGGATGGAAGTGGGAACAAATTTCCATGGATTTCATAGATGGTTTGCCCAGAACCAAGAAAGGTAATGACAGTTAGATCGTTTCACGAAGACCGCCCATACCTGTCAGATCCAATAGAACCGCCCAAAGTCTAGCACAGATTTATTTCAAAGAAATTGTTAAGGTGCATGGAGTTCCCATCAGCATAGTCAGTGATAGAGACACAATATTTGCTAGCAAATTCTGGGAGGCATTCCAGACAGAATTGGGAACAAAACTGAACCTAAGCACCGCTTATCACCCCCAGACAGATGGCCAAACTGAGAGGGTGAACAGAAGTTTAGAAGATTTAATGCGGGCTTGCATTATTGATTTTGGCGGATCGTGGGAAGATCACTTGCATTTGGCTGAATTCTCATACAACAACAACTATCAGGCAAGCTTGAAAATATCGCCATTTGAAGCATTATACGCTAGACCGTGAAGATCTCCCGCATGTTGGGTAGAACCTGGCAACAGACTTGTATAGGGACCCGATATGATTCGAGAAGCATCAGATAAAGTTGATTTCATCAAGAAACGATTGAAAACTTCTCAAAGTCGGCAGAAAAGTTATGCAGATTCTAGAAGAAGAGATTTAGCATTAACTGTTGGTGATTATGTTTATTTGAAAGTTTCTCCGATGAGAGGAGTAATCCGATTCGGTAAAACTGGGAAGTTGGCACCCAAATTTATTGGTCCCTTTCCTATACTTGGACGAATTGGAACTCTTGCTTATAGGGTTCAATTACCTGATTGGTTGCCTAGAGTACATAATATGTTTCACGTATCTCAACTTAGAAGACATGTGCATGATCCAGATCTTGTTGTAGAAGAAGCAGCGCAACAGGAGTTGGAAATTACTCCAGAATTAGCAGTCAGAAGAGAGCCGTTAAAAATTGTTGGCAAAGAAACTAAAGAGCTAAGGAACAAGAAGGTTCATTTAGTTAAAGTGCAGTGGAGTAGTGATCCTAGAGACTGTACTTGGGAGACTGAGGAAAGCATTAAGCAAGCTTACCCAAAATGCAGAGTGGACATCTCTGACTAACTCCGATGCAAGGTACCTTTACAATACTTTGCATTTCCATTTTTGTTTCCTACTGTACTGCTGTTTCCTTTTCGGGGACGAAAAGTTTTAAGTGGGGGATTGTAACAACCCGGAAAATATGAGCCAATTTAAAAATTTTAAATTGGTTATTTTAAAGAAATTAGAGAAATTGAAATAGAATATTTCAATAAAATAAAGAGTTAGAAATGGTGCGGCAGTTTGAAAATTTGAATTCAAACTTTGACTGACTGTACTGGGTGCAAAACGGAACAAATTTTAGTGAAACCAAAAATATTTAAATCTGTTTATGAATATCTTTCTAATGAATCTAAAAAATCGAAGTTTCATAGCGGGAATCGAAAGTTATGGCCAAATGAATTTTCAGAAAGGTCGCTATAGAGAATATATAGCCCTTGAAAATAGACATTTTGCAAACAACCTCAGAATTTGACGAAACCACTTTTTTTGGATTCGGGATGTCAAACTATTGCTAGGTTTCAAATTCCATAATTTTTGAAGTTAATATGTGAACGTGGCAAAGGAAAATGTGTTTAGTCAATTTCTATTAAATTGGGTCGACCAGAAAATGGCCATTTTTCAAACGGTCTTAGAATTCGACGAAACTAGTTTTGTTGGGACCGTATTGTCAAAACATAGCTAGATTTATTTTTCTGGATTTTTCGAATCAGTTTGTGGCCCTGACAAATTGAAATGTACATTCAAATCGAATATTGAATGTTTCATATTTTAATTTAAAGAATAACTGGCTATAGCAGTCGAATGGGCCTACGAAACATATCCCATTGTGTTCGGAATGGGGGTATTTAGCTAGGGGCAACAGTCATTGGGTTTGGATTGGAGTTCGTATGGAGAAACACTATTTTAAAAATTAAATAAAGCACGGGCCAATCATATTTTTCCATCATAATTTAATTTTATAAAAATCTCAAAAAATAAACCGTTACTCACGCTCGATGGCGAACCCCCTTCCCCCGTTCCCGACCATTTTCCGACGAAACTGCTCATCCTTTTACCCTCGACCCAGTTCAATTTTTTGAAGCCATATTCCTCCTCTTCAAATCCATACTTGTGGCACCCCTCCTTGTCTCATATTTCATGAGAACAACCTCCAAAAAGTTTCAGCCTTTCCGCTGCGGCCCCCATCGACAGAGGCGATCGAGCCTGACCGCGACCCCACCCCTAGGCGCGCCTCTCGGAGTGATACTATGTGGTGCTACTCGATTTCAGTGTAGTGCTACGGATTTTGTGAAAAATCAAAACCTAGTTTTGAAGGTTCGAAGAAGGTAACGATTTAATTTATTTTAAACTGTTCAATAGCACTTTAAAGCGCTATGGTTTATGATTTACAATAAAAATCGTATCTTTTTGCTATATTGACGAAATTCGATGAAACAGGAGACATCGGGACCGTGTCGATGCTCTCTACATTCTAAAAGTGTCCGTGGATTTTTCTGAGCTTGCTACTATTTTTAGCAAAGCAACAAACCAATGTGAGATTTCTAAACTGAAATGTGAATGGAAATGCATTGTGTAAGTTATATAAACGAAGTATAAATTATATACACGTTGTATACCTCATGTACATGTGTTGTATAAGTTATATGAGCGATGTATAAATTATACATGCATTGTATAAATTATATTCATGTGTTGAAATGGAAGTGAAATATACTTATATATATATATATACTCCCCTCGTCCACAAACCATGGACGATAATTATTAATTCTGAATTGGCATGAAAAATTTGGTGAATAATGCGAATGGTTGATATAATTGTTTGTGGTTGATATTGTTTGATTGTGGTTGAAATATACCCATTTGTGGTTGAAAAATACCCGTTTGTGGTTGAAACAAAATTAGAATAGGTTATGGAAAAGAAAAACATACTCGCCTGCGTGCAAACTAGATGTATGAAATCCCCATTGTCAAAAACCGCGAGGTTTTAAGGTAGAGCGAGGAGCCATACTCGGGACGGTGCCGGTTTTAAATACCCTGCCGTTATGCTGCCGAAATTTTCAATAATATTCATGTGTTAGAATTATTTCATGTGTTGAAACTATATTCATGTGTTGAAACTATATTCATGTTTTGAAACCATATTCATGTTTTGATTAGACATTCATGTGTTGAATAGAAATTCATGTGTTGAATAGAAATTCATGTGATGAATAAAATTCTTTGAAAGCTAAAAATAACACTTTATCACATATATAGAATATATAAAATATTCATATTTTAAATAAATTGTTTAACAGTAAAAATCACATTTTTATTATATATATAAACTATAAAAAAAATCATGGATTGAATAAAGGACTAGAACGATAAAAATCATATTTTTATCGTATGTGTGAAGTCGAAAATATTCATGTGTTGAATACATGGAGTGGACAATAAAATCTACATTTTTATTGTGAATATGAAGTGCTAAAAATGTTCATGTGTTGAATAAATATTTTTGATGAAAAAAATATCATTTTTATCATGTATATGACTCGCTAAAAGTACACAAGTGTTGAAATAAATGTTTGTTTGCTATTAATATTATTTTTAACATGTATGTGAACTAAATAAAATAGTCATGTGTTGAAATTTATATTTTTGTTCGCTAGAAATATTATCTTTAGCTTAGTTTCACACATATGTATATACATGTGTTAAACATGGAAATGGATTAACTGTTGAGTAAAGAATTTATTTGCGTGCCCGACAAATAGGTAAACCTTAATGAGTTGGATGTGCAATATTAATATATCAACTCCTGTGAATGCCATTAGATGCGGAGTGCTTGTTGTTTAGTGTGAAATAATAAACGTCGCCATAGGATAGTAACAATTAATTTTGAACTACACTACATGGCATACTTCTTGAAGATAGGCATACATCATCATATACCACATAAGCATTTGGAGCTTGTGTGACGAGGTTGAAGATTTACCATACGAGCAAGAGGCTTGTATGGGGGTGACTATATATTACAGGTTGAACTGATGACTGATATGGACTATGTAAAATATACCGGTAAATTTCCAAATTAATAATAAAAAACCACACGGGTCTGAGATGACAATAAACACGTCTCTCTGGTCATTAAGGCACAAAAACCATTTATAGGTTGACGAGAATTTATTCTCTGGAGTTATGATCTATACACACTCCCCTGTCGACACGGGAATATATCACTATAAATATGTGCATGCTTATTAGGATTTATTGGGTACCTAATACGGCCCAACAAATTTCCAAACCCCTTCCCGTACAAAGGAGGTTATGGCGAAATTTTCTGAAATTTAAAGGCGTTAGTGAAATATTTGAAGTGAATATGATATTGAAATCGTCGAATAAATTATATTTATATATATATATATATATAAATTAAATAAAACAAATCGAGCCCCTATAGTTCGCGTTTTGAAATCGTAACTTTAAACGATTATACCGAGAGATCCGGCCGTCGGATTTTGACGAAACTGGAACCGTTGGGTTCACTTTGGGAATATCTTTCCAACGATATAAACTTTGTTGAGATCCAACGGTTAGATTTTCAGATATGTGTAAAAAAAATTTGGAGAAAAACAGCGCCAGTTCCTCGGCACGACCTGAAACGTCGTTTAATTAAATAGAGCCATTTTTAAATAAATAAAAATGGCGATATACCGTTATAAAATATTATAGACGATATGTAATGGAAATGAACCGATTATACTTGGTTTGCTTGTCACTTGATGGTTGAATGTGTTTGACATGAAAATTATACTAAAGAACTAAAATGTGAATGTCGAATAATTTAACCATGGGAAGAATTGATTTGAAATCTAAATATACGTGAATTATTTGGAAAGGCCGAGTTAATTCTCATTTCAAATAATTGATCGACGATTGGAAGTCGAAGAGATGAAGACGGTTCAAGACCGACGATCTTCACATCGGATGGATGGGCACTACTGATGCTCATGATTGGAGTAGCTACCTTGAAAGGGCTGAAGTGGTAGCCTTTCGGACGTATTTGTTGATTGTACGGATATGTGAGGAACATGGTGCCTCCGGTTTCGTTCAGACCCAGAATGAACTTGTAAATGGACTGTGTGTCTGACATTGGATTTTGTTCATTGCTGATTGATCTCTATTAAATATATATCTGTTTGGCGATGGAGAATTTATTCTCTTGCTTAACGCCCTTCTCTGAGACGTACGAGCTCAGAGGTTATATATCGATAGAAATCAGTCGCATTGAGTGAATTGCCTGTGTGGCACGCCTAAGTGGCAGATGATCAAGGCTTCTGTTGAAAAGGAAAGTCTTGTGGTTGATGATCAAAGCACGACCTGAGTGGCGTAGCTTTGTGTATAGCGTTGATTCGCGAGCCTCACACCTCAGTATGATTCAAAAACGGGATAAGGACCGCTGGGAGAATACGACGTTTCTTTCTAGCTACGGTGGTGTTAGTGACTTACCAGCCCTGACATTGATATTATTTTCACCTGTGTGGTCGTTGGAATGCGATGCACCTCGTTTATAGGTCTGTAAGGACCGGGAAACGTGTGTTCAGGAATTGCCAATCCTCAAAAGTAAGAGAGGACCGACCCAGCCGATTCCAAGGATCGCTATGTGTGATCCTAAGACATTTGCTAGAGTGTCTCGAACGGAGAGGAGCTTGCCCCTTGCCTCGACTCATGATGGAATCCAATTTCCAATACGAAATTACGGATTTGATTGTAATACTAGTATGGTGACATGATATATGGTACCCATGCCGTCTATGATTGATATTTATGATTGAAGTTGTTTTTGAAACATATATGCACTAGTAATAATATCAAACACTTTTGTTTTATACGTATCAAGCATTTCTTGGCCATTATAAGGTAAAACTTTATCCTCCGGCTTGCGTTGCATTGTGTGATGGGACCTGAGTCTTATAATGGCTTCATTTTTATAAAAAAGCATTGCGATGATTTAATAATTTACTTTATTTCATGCACTGGCAATCACTGGAGTAAACCCGTTCCGCAAAAGTGGTGTGGTCCTATGATTTGCCTTATTATTGTTGTTTAATTAGTTAAGTAAATTTCTCATACCAGTCCCATGACTGACTTGTAGTTTGTTTCACCTTGCAAACTCGGGTGCCCTTATTTTCACACGGGCAGCCTTGTACCAGGTAGCAGGACATATTTTGGCTTTGGCACTACAGCAGGAGTGCATCTTTTGGCTGATATGGTGAGGTTTGACTTCTCAGTGTTTTGACTATTGATTTCTGCCGTTATTATCTATGTATATGATTCCGCTTCTGGCGATGTAGACTGATATTTCTTTTATGTACTCTCATGTTTATATGTACCGCCTATGGCGATGTAGACTGATCATGTACTTTTATGCACTAAGTTGTATCCTATACTGTGCTCTCTGATGTTGTGACATATTATGATTCCGCTGTTATATTTATGTAAATTATTTTATTTGCTGCTTTTGCTATTATTTGTACTCTGCTAATGATGATTAATGTGTTATATTCCAATGATTATCCTTAACACCATCGTACGGGGTTTTGGGATCATCACACCTCACCAAATAACCCATACTTGGGCCCAATCATCCCCACCAGCGTGCGCAGCAGCACCCGGGCCCCACCTCCTCAAACCTCGTTTTCCTTGAAACCCTATTTCATTCGCTCCAAAAACCAAAGATAACTCCACTTTATTCGTTCTTATTTCCGAAACCCAAATAGCGTCGAACCTCTGTCAAAATTTTTCCAAAAAATATTTGGTGACGCTGAAAGGCTGTTGAAAGTGTTCGATATCTCTAGGATATCCTACAGTCAAAGTTAGATGGAGTGGAAACTTAGGTGAGAAATAACGAGTTAAAATAGATTAGTTAACTATTAACTATATATTGGTTTATGTTTGTGATATTGATTTAGTTGTATAATGACTTATGATTGATTATCTGAGTTCATGTTATGATATGGAAATGTTTGAGTTAGAAAGATTTGTTTTTTAAGTGAAATATACATAGTCACTTGCATATATGATCCATAGAATTGAATTTGTGGTCATTGAAATGGTATGAACTTTAAATGGTCATTGAAATAGAAATTGACTTGATTGTGGTTATTGGATATAGGTATAAACCCCATCGATGTTGAATACATATGTTAGTTGATTGTTGATTATGTATTACAATTAATCTATTGATTGGCAAAACCATATAAGCGCTAAATAGTTTAAAGCATATATGGTTCCTATTATATCACAATAGTTGTGATTGAATGTTATCATAGTTATTGATAATATGGTATGTGATTACCATAGTTGATATGGCCAATATTTTTTATTATTGGCTCATTGGTTAAGTCTTCATTCATAAAAGTGACTTTAATAAATATTTTATTAATATAATAATGGTGAAAAATAAAAGTCAAAATTTGATGTCCAATTTTGGATGGACACGAAGTTTAATTCATTACGATGAACATTTGCAAAAGATAGAAATTATTTTGGAGAAATTAAAAGAAGGTTATGGCCTGTGGAAGTTTTTATTTTAAAATGAATAGTAACTTAAAAAATGAAGTTCGGTTAGGGTATTTAGGAAAGGTTTTAAAAGAATTTTCTTTACAAAACTATATTATTTATTTTTATAATGAATGTCAGGAAATTTTGGGTTTAAAATAATGAAGTTTGAAAAATAATTTTGTTTTAATAATAAAATAATAGTCATTTAATATAGATGTTGAATTTTAAAGTGAAAAATAGAAAATATAGCTTTCGAAAATTATTTTATATATTTTATAAAATAAATAAACTACTTTAGAAGTGATACGATGTAGTTTATAATATACGTCGAAATGCAGTCAGAATAGGACTCGTCGCGCAGCGGTAGTTCGCGAATTTCAATCTGTAATTTCAAACTGACATACCGGGAGATCCGACCATCGGATTTTCCCGAAACCAAAATCATTTGATTAGAAATGAAAAGACCTTTCAAATGATATGTAGAGTTTTAAAATCCAATGGTTAGATTATTATATATGTTCAAATCAAGATTGAATAAAAACAGCGTGAGTGTAGTTTAATGACCTGAAACGTCATCAGACTGGAATGGCCTATTTTTAAATAAATAAAAATAGGGAAAAATTATTATAAACTATAATAAATGATTAGAAAGAGGTTAGAACCAGATATATATGGTTTTGAATTATAAGAATCTATTAATTTGAAATGTGCTATTTTGCAACGGTTTTTAAGAAACATTTAGAGACAAGGGTTTTTAGTTCACAAACTGAATACAAACCTTTGGTAAACCTTTTTATAAGGTTAATAGAAATGAATAGAGGATTTTGGAAGCCTAAATAGCTTAGCCAAATGTGAAAATAAGACTTAATCTTATGAAATGATTTCCAATTAAAGGGGACTTAGTTTGTGGGTTAATAATCCGAAAAGATTTAGTTTTAGTGCTAATTATTTCGAAAAGACTAGTTTTAACCCATTTCGAATAATTATATGACGATTAAAATTCGAAGATAGTGGAAGATCAGAAATCTTCATATCGAAAGGGCTTCTTATCGATGACTTGGATATGGGTTGCTCCCGTCAAGGGGTTATAGTGGTAGTAGTCTGGACATACTTGTTGATTATCCGGATATGCAAGGGCCTCTCTCCTTAGTTGGACGAGGAATAAGCTGCCTTCAGTTTCATTCAAACCCAGAATGGACTAGTAAATGGAATGTATATCTGACGTTATATTTTACAACATAACCGATTGGTTTCTATTGACGTTATATCAGTTGGTAGTGGAGGATTTATTCTTTTAGCTTAACACCCTCCTTTGAGACATTTGTACTCAGAGGGATATATATTAATAGACATTGATCATATGTTGTGAATCACCAATGTGACATGCTAAGTGTTGCAGGTAGATAGATCAAAGCTTTTGTTGAAAAGTAGAACTTTCCGGACGAGACTCTAGGGCCTTACACCCCCGGAATGAGCCGAAAACAGGATAGTGTACCGTAGAGATTTAATGTTTCCTTCTAGCTGAATAGGGTTGCCATGGTATGGATCCCAGGCAAGTTTACTAATGTGAATGATAATTGAGGCGCCTCGAATGATGGTCAAGTACGATCGGGGAACATTATGCTTAGGAAAGATTCCAATTAGCCGCATAGAGTGTTGACCGACTCTATCGATCCGAAGGACTCAATAGTAGACTCCTGGGATATATGCTAGTATTCTGAATGCGGTTAAGGAAGATCTTTTGCCTTGGTTCATAGTCGAAATTCAATTTCCAATACGATACTTCGTGTTTTTAGTTGTAAACTATATAACCAACATAATGGGATGGGGCATTATGCGAGCTAAGATTTATACATGTATTTGCAAAAGTTGATTTTGACACTTGGACATTAATGATGATATTTTTATCAAATGATTTTCTCATATCAAGCATGTTTGACCATTATGAGGTAAACCTCTATCCTACGGTTTGCGTTGTAGTATGTGATGGGATTTGAGTCTTATAATGGTTTCATTTTTCTCAAAAGCATTTTGAAGTGTTGTGCAGGATTCATGTGGAGGAAACCCGTTCTGTATTACACGGTGTGGTCCCGTGATATGACTTATTTTTAAATAAGTTAATAATAACTGCTTAGATTTTCTTATACTAGTCCCATGACTGACTCGTAGTATTATTTTCCCTTGCAAACTCAGGTGCCCTTATTTCCACACGGGCAGCCCAGTAAACAGGTTGTTAGTTAGACCACTTTTGTAAGCTATGCCTTCATATCTATGGAAGCTATCTGGAAAAGCTGGTTTTGGATTTGGAGCTGGAGCAGGAATAAAATTGGACTCTCCTTAGTAATCCGTCATGATAACATATCTGTAATTCCGCTGTGTATCTATTTTCTTACTATCATTATAATATATGACATTTGGATCCGCTGGGATGTAGCGACTCTGAAATGTCATTTGATGTAATATGATGAATATTCTGATGTCTAATTCAACATGTAAATTTTGTTGTTATATTAATGTGTTATATCCTAAATGCCATCTGTTCTTTCGGGAATCGGGAGAATGGTCTATCTCATTCATGTTAACTACGTACACTTTTCTTATGTTGCACTTACACTATTCACATGTGTGCATGCGATGTTTTCATCATTATGTACAAATATTAAGTAAAACTAAACTAATTTTAACCAGCTATAGTAGTACGAAGAAATTTTTAGAAGTAAAATTTAGGAGAGTTTCAAATAAATTAGACTACGTAGATCCAACAAAGATCAATATAAATTTTTTCAAATTTACCTTGATATCATGCTTTCGAATGGACTGGTTTCTTAAGTATGTAATATACGGTCTTATATTTCTCATAACATACATGATTCTTCCCACTATATAAGAGTATCCAAGATGATAAATACCATCACCATCGATTTTGACCTAATTTTGATTTAAATGTTTTAGTGATTTTGGAAGGGTTGTATTATATCATTTAACAATTCAAGTATTTTGGAAATGTAACGTGATTGTGATAATTTATATCCCTATGACATTCTTAGGAATTTAACAACTAAAATAACATCAGCCACTCTTACTTCTTCCATATCAAGTTAGAGATCCTGTATACGTTTTATTGTGGACCTATTACTAATTGTTTCAATAAATCATTAATGTTAAGACAAATAATAACATATCGAACATATTTATGCTTTACAAATGTAGACACATTTATCTGATTCGTTTATTTGAGATCCATTTGATAGCATAGTTACATCAACTTTTTTATTCCATGGTATTGCTACTGGTTTAGGGCCATAATCAAATTTTACTAGCCTGCACACCTTGTTTCATTTTTAGGACTTAGGAAACCGGATTATTGCATGTATATTACTTCTACAACATTCAAAAATGTAGTTTCTACATCCATTTGATATATTTCGAAATTTAGTATAGACGCAACTATAGTGAGCATCCTAATGATGTTACTTTAGTTATTTGTGTGCACATTTTGAAGTAATCTAAATCTTTCTGTCTAAACCTTTGAATATAACTCATGTTTCGTACTTGTCTATCGAACCATCTGTTTTTATTTTATTCTTAAAGATCCATTTGAACATGATATTTAGTCCCATTAGGTAGATCTTAGTTTCCCTGTCTAATTTTGTGATTATATTTCATTGTTAACGGCTTTCTTTCAATAAAGAACATCGGGAGTGACATTATTAACCTTTGTGTTGAAATTTTATTTTCTATTATATATGTGTAGAATTCCAGTTCAAAAGTTTTAGTAACTTTATCATTTGCTCCCCTAGTTTCAACAGTTTCCTACGTTGAGGGTATTCCATTGATACTTTGATTTCAACATTATCTTCAAGATTTTCTGTTCTTATTGTGTCTTATTGACACTTTTTATAAATAGTTTCGACAATGGTTCTCAATGGGTAAATATGTTGAAAGAATATTGCATTAAAGGTTCAATTGTGGTGTTTTCACGAATGTCATCTATAACAAATTTTAGACATCTAAAATCAATATGCACTACTATTGTGAACATATTTAATGAATATGTAATCCTCTATCAAAGGAGCAATTTTAAACTTTTTGGATTTAGGTGTTTCTACCTTTGCAAAACACCCTCACACTTTTAAATATTTAAAAGACGGTGGTCTGTTTTTTCACAACTCACGTAAAGACTTCGACTTTTACTTGTGAGGCACTTTGTTCAACATATAATTAGATAAAATGTTGCAATGCCCTAAAAGTCATCATGCAAACCAAAACTAATTAGTAAGACATTCATAATTTCTTTAAGAGTATGGTTTTTGTATTTCTCTATTCCGTTTAATTAAGAAGAATATGGTGCGGTTGTTTGATGGATTATACTATTTAGTGCACAACATTCTTTGAATGGGAATTCATATTCACCTCATGTATCGCTTCTTAGTACTTTCATGTTATGTAGTCGATTTTCATCCTTTTCCTAGTACAATCATCAATGAATGCAATAAAATACCCTTTCGCTCCATGTGGTTGATACATTTTTAGATCAAATACATCTATATGTATTAAATCTAAAGGTTTGTTATTCCTTCCAAAGTGAAGAAAGAAAGTTCTAGTTATTTTTTATTTAGTATACATCTCACATTTATTACCTGAATTTATTTGCAAACTTAGGTATAAAAATTAAGTTGACCAATTTGAATAATGTATTAAAGTCCACATGACCTAATTTAAGATGACATATGTTTGAAGAGTCAACAATATAAGTAAAATGTTCATTTTAATCCATATCAGTCTTTGATACAATGGTGGTTACATTTACTTTAAATAAACCATCACCCAAATAACTCTTTCCTATAAACAATCCATTCTTTGACAACACAAACTTAACAGTCGCAAAAATGAGTTTGAAGCCATATTTGCGAGTGAGGACCACAAAATAAGATCTTTGCGCATTTTTAGGACAAGAAGAATATAACACAATGTAAGTTCGTTTCTAAAAGTTAATTTCAGCATGATCTTTCCTTTTCCTTCGATCTTTTAAGAGATGAGTATCCCTTGAACAATAGTTCATTCTCAGTGGTACATTTGTAGGTTATAAACATCAACTAATTTGCGTTTATGCGCTAAGTGGCTTTTTTGTCTATGAACCATTCTTTTGAGTTACTAATTTGGTTGCATTCGGACACCATTATGCACTAATCCATATCGGAAATTCCATTAGAAAGTTATTCCATGTGCACTTCCTTTCTCAAACTTCTTGTTGAGTCCGTGATATTCGGCCGCTTTGTGGCCTTTCTTTCCATAGCTTTGACAAGTTTTCGAGTTTTTTTTGGCTTTTTAGGGGCATGCTCACTTTTTTGAATGTCATTTTCTTGATCACATTAGCCCTTCCTATCATGTTATATAAAGTCTTTTTCTCATATTTTATGTTATCTTCCTCCATCCTCAATTAAAACAACAATTGTTTCATAGAAAATTTTCTTGTGTTTGTAATTAAAGGTAGTTTTTGAAGTACTCCCATGCTGGAGGAGACTTCTCCATTGCAGAGGCTATCTTAAGGGATTTACCTAGAGTTATCCTTTCATTATGCAGTTTATGAATAATGAACTATATTTCTTGAATTTGGCTAATTTAAGTTTTGAATGTATTATTTTTAATCTAAGTAATTTTATTTTTATGAACTTATTTATAATACGTCTTTGGTTATTTACTTTTTATCTAAAGCTAAACGATTTCGGAAGTCTTTGTGATACAATAAACACCATGCAGAGTATTTTCGAGTCTCTCATTTTGTGCATGATTCTTAGTCCTTCCATGCATAGCTAGTGATAATCGATGTTTTAATAGTCTCTTTTTCTACTACAACTTGAACATCTTTGATCAACACATTTTTCAATCCTAGCAGAGTGTTTTCAAGTCTCTCATTTTGTGCATGATTCTTAGTTCTTCCATGCATAGCTAGTGATAATCAATGTTTGAATAGTCTCTTTTTCTACTACAACTTGAACATCTTTGATCAACACATTTTTCAATCCTAGCATGATTAAGTAGAACATCTTTAGTTGTCAGCACTTAAAATCCATCCCAGTGCATTTTCTGATCTTTCTCCATGAGACAGAGTGACAGTTGGAACCATAATTTCACTTTAGTTGTTGGTCACAGTTGGCATGGAGTTTTCATCGCTTTCCCAGGATATTTTTGTCTATAAGAATGGCCAAAAATCAATATTGATTTAAGATTGTTAGAGTACGAGTTCAAGAAGAAGTTTAAAGTCACTCACTGTGATGATGATCCGTTGAGAGTTCAGGAATGTCAAAGTCCAGTAGAAAATACTAGTCCATTAAAATAATATTGCTCCCTCTATGGTATTGAAGGTTCCGGGTAATTTACTTCCCATGATAAAATGAACTTGCTTTGAAAGCAGCCTTACAAGTCTAGAGCGAAGAAGAACGCAAAAGAAAAAGAATTAGAATAGTATGAAGAAAAAATGTTGGAATATATTTTTGATTTTTTCTATCTCAGTTCAATTTTTTTAATGCATACATGTAGCGTTGGATAGTCGTGTTCTTTAAACTTGATATGTGTACTTAGAAAAAAAATGAAATGACTTATAAACAAATTGCAAGTGGTTTGTCCATGCTATGAGAGTGAGCACCGATTCGACTCTATAGGCGGGGTATGGCCTATAATGACTTACCAAATTGACTTCTGGACTTTGTGAATGACTCAAACTACTGCGGTACTTCATGTTCAAGTGGTGGTGCAAGGAATTAATAGCTTATTCAAAGGACTATCTAAGTATGGAGCAAAATAAGATGGATATTCAAGAGATTGAAGGGCTTGAGTTGAAAACGGCTGGAAAGTGCATCAAATGACTCAATTAGACAATAAAAGTAACTTGCAAGCAGGGTTGGGCAAATCTCATTATGGTATTAAACTTAGCACCAACCTATCATTATAGGTTGGGCAAATCTCATTATGGTATTAAACTTAGCACCAACCTATCATTATAGGTTGGCCTTGAGTTATCTCTTTGACTCAAGCTGGCTTGCTTTTTCTTATGCGGTTTCTACTTATTTTGTTGACTTCACTTCTATCGGATCTCAACCCTATGCTGCCTAATTATTCTATAAATACACATCTACCTGCTAATATATAGGAAGAGATCTTCTCTCTGGCGTATTGGTACACCTCCATTAAACTACTATGTGGACTTGAAGTTGCCATTACGATTTTTGACATTTTATCTCTTTCAAACTTATTCAAATTCATCGTGACTTAGATCTAGGAAAAAACTATGTAACACCGCGTTATCCAAGACCGACACCACAACCCTGCCGATGTTGCAGTCATCTCTAGTGTCAGCTTTTGATGATAGAAAACAAGATGTTAATAAACCACAACATCAGTAAACACGAGAATATGAAAAAGTTTACTAAACATTCATTGATAAACATTCCATTCATATCACCCTTTCGTATAACCTATTCATAGAATATATAAATAGTTACAAAATATACTCCGAGATCAACATTTGATGATACCCGCTTGGTTGATCAGAGTTTAAATACATAGGCAATAACAACTTTGTCAATACACACATCAAAACAAAACAAACAACATTGCTCCTAAATAGCTACAGCCTCCTGCTCACCACTGGAAGCTCACCTGAAAATGCTAACTCTCAGCCTACTCAAATGAGCACCCGAGAGTTAAAAGGGAAAGCAAAAAATTCAGGTCAATCAATGGGCTGATGTGAATAATAATCCATTCTACCGGAAGCATAGATATCTAGCAGGATCACGCCGCGTTGCGGAATGAATTTTCCCCTCGCTCATATCAAGCTACCTTCAGAAACATCCCCGAAACACCTATACTTCGGTGGTTAGTACAAAACCACAATAATACAATTGACTTTATAAATGTGCAACATGCAACACACAATAGATTCCCCGCCCCCATTATTCTAGACTTCCCATCCTTACGGTTTCAATGCATCCTATCATTTTCATTCTTTTAATTTGATTCCCCTTCCACGTTTCGCAAGGTTACCGTGTTAGAAGCGAAACCGAAGCACCTCCCATATTGAATTAAGCAATAGGTCTTTTCCTTTGGTATCCACACTGCGCAACTCAAGGTAACCCCTTGCTAGGCAATGAAACCACCCTTTTTCATTCAGCTGACTTCTATCGTGCGCAAAACAATAGAGTCATCCCTTCATATTCATTTGACTTTCGTATTACACGAAGTAACAAAGCCAGTTTCATATTATAACTTCCATGCTATACGAAGGAATGGAATTCCTCCTTTTGATCCCCCTTCCATGCTTCGTAAGGTGACCGCCTACTAATAACGAGACTGAAGGCTTATTCTTTTATTTAATTTGTTCCCCCAATTCCCTTCTCCTATTGGTTCTCCTAATGTTTAACTAGTGCCCCCAATTTATTTCACTCATTGGTTCCTCCTCTGTTCACACAAATGCAAATGTCGTATCCATGGTAACCCGTCAATAACATGTGCAACTTTCAGTTGTGAAATACCAAATTTAATAAACATTTATCTTTGAAAGGAAACTCCCTTTCAGCTCAATAAGACAATTGTCTTTTACTCCGAAGGCAAACCCTTCTGGCATTATTCAATACTTATCATCGAAAGGCAACCCCTTCTGGTTTCATAGAACAAACAATCGTTTGCTTTGGAGGCAACCCCTATGACATCGTACAGTTTTCCCCGAAAGGTTCCACTTTTGGATCCTCGTAATCAAAAAATCAACCAAGACCTGGCGCAAAAACTATAACGGTAGGGGTATAGAGGCAGAAATCTATAACTCCTTTACACGACGTGAAATAAAGCTCCGTTATTGACATTGTCGATGCTGACAACCATTTAGGCAAAGCCTTGAATCCTTTATTAAAAGATTCTCTTTTGGCCCGTTAATCACGTCCAAGGAAATATTTAGGAAAACAAGTTTATAAAGGCATATCATCGTAGGCAACAACTTCAAGGATTTTGGACTCCCGTTCGGTTCCCCCAAAAGACGTAATGTTCTTATTCAAAACAGTTCTTTTTAAAAGAGTACCCCCTTTTGTCCCTACCGAAAGGGCGAAGGAGAAGGCCACTTGTGGAGAAGTTAACTTTCAAAGTGTATAAGTATCAACACCAAAGCTTCTCCGTAAGGTAAGAGGCGAGTTTCTGGTACTTCCTATACCATACATATGATATTCCAAGTATCCATCCCAATTGGAAGGTGGCTTCCGAGAGTATCAGAACGTTGCTTCCGAAAAGGCAATAACACTGGTAGTATTTACAGATATATTGACTTATTTTCTTATAAAGTACTACTTTATACTTACTCTACTATATTTGTCAAATTCTCATTGGTTTATAAATTAAAATACTGATCGTGTACAGTCTTTTTACACTACCTTTATATCGTCCATGTATAAAATTATTATACAAATACTTTAATTATTTTAATTGACATGCAAGCTCTCCTTAAGAAATTCATACAACCATGAAAAGTTATGAAATTTGGAATCCATCTCTAAAATCATAAAGCAAAAATCATAAAGCAAAAATCATATCAAAAGTCCATGACATTCGGAGATTTATAACTATAGGTTTTACCCTAATACCTAACCATTTTCATGTGTATAAGAAACCATATAAACATGTCAATCATAGCTACTGATTTTCCACCAATTAGCATCATACAAATCATGAAAATCCATCGTGAACAAACATAACTTTCGACTATTTCCCCAATGATCGAAACACAAGGGTAAGAGTATCATTCAACTTGATTAGTTGAGGTAGTGAGATTTGTTCATGAACTTTTCAAGCCCTAAATCCTAATTTTTTCTCTTTTATTCTTCCCTGGCTTTAATGGTCGACCACCTTAAGTTTTCTTTTAAACTTGATATGTCGTGTACTCTATGTTCTCCTTTTGTTTTTGCTCCTCCTTGTTTCTTTGTAATCGTCTTCGGTGTAACAATAAAGTGCTAGGGGACCATTCAACTCCGTCAGCCTTGCAAAAAAAAAAAAAAGGCGAAATAAAATGTGGTAGGATATGGGTAAATGTAGGGACTAAAAGTTTACCCCTTCCCCCCTCTCATATTTCCTTCCTTAAGCATTTCTTCCATTTCTAAGGTCAACCTACTAGTCAATTTATTAAACACAAATCTCATTTCTCCCTTTATCACGTTATTCTCGTTTAATTTAAACAATTAAATTCATGATTAATATTATCTAAAATTAGAGGTATTACAAATTAGTTGTAAGCTAGTAACTAATAATAAAAACCCTATCGAAGTGGGCGTTAGCCGAAGTACGCCGAACAACCAAAAAAGTTCTGTGTGTTTTATCTTGCTTTCTGCTTCTTGTTTACCTTTTATCCGGACTGGTGTTTTACTTTTGATTTCGGTTGTTAATTCAATCTTCGGATTAACAGTTAGACCAAGAACAATCAAAATAATTTGATTAAGTAAACTTAAGGTCGTTTGATTTCATTTTGAATTTTGTGTTTTCAGCGTACATTATAAATCTTGAAAAACATAAAGATTTTTTTTTAAATTCTAAAGCAATAAAAAGAAGAAGGGACAACGATGAGATAAAACATATTTTGAACTTGTTTTATTTGATGAGAACATGGATTTCTATTTTATATGTTGACGTAATTTTATAGATTGTTTGTCTTTCAGAAACACGCATAGAACCAATAACAATGAAAACCAAACCAAACCAACCAAATTAAGTTTGGTTGGTTCGGTTGGTTATCCGATTAAACCGAACTAAAAATACTTCTACACTTTATTTTTGAATGTTTACTATAATTTGAAATAAATTATAAATATATGATTAAAGTATTATTATTTATGATTTTTACGCTTTCTAATATCAAATTTGACGCAATTTTTTAATTACCTTTTTAATAGAAACCCAAAACTAAAAGTTGGGCCTTATTTTAATGAAGTATCCACGATGTAATGTGTTAGCCGGCTGGTTGCCGGGTAAAAGGTTTAAATGGGATAATACTATTTACTTTGGCTCCATCTATTTACACCCCTCCAGTTGCTCTTCCCACCCCGAATATTTCAAAATAAGAGTTCCACCCTGGTTTTTTCTTTACCCACCTCATTTATTATAAAATTGCCCTTTTCTTTTTTGCTTACTTCCTTTCTCTTCTAATTACTTTCTATATATCACTGCTTTGAACATTTTTAAGTTTTTCTATGCTCAAATACAACGCTATATATACTGTTTTAATGTTAATTTTAGCGTTATTTATATCTTTTGACAACAGTCATCGGTTAGTTTTTCCTTTAGTTCTCACGTTTGTATTGCTCATTGTTTTTTTTCTTTGTGTTGACTTTCAATATTGTCGGTGGAATTTGTGGTTGACTAACTATTTTTTTTCCTAAAAAAAAAAAATAGTTTCAACAATTTATGCATAAAGTTAATTATAACATAAGTGGAAACACGATAGAGAAAATTTTAATTTGTTTAAGGGTAAAAGTGACATTAATTAATTTTTTGTTATCACTGGGGCGTGGAAAGCAATTGGAGGGTGCAAATAGATGACCCATTTAGTTTTGGTTTGTAAATGGCGTACCCTTGAAATACTTTTTCCTTCCCTTTCTTCTTGTTCTGTTCCAAACCAAATCATTGCGCATATTAACTTACTAATTGCTTCCGATGGCTGCTCAACCCGCAAGAGCTCGTGCTGATTATGATTATCTGATCAAGCTTCTGTTGATCGGTGATAGTGGTACATTTTTTTCCTGTTCGTTTCATGGACTGTGCCATTTGTTAAGTGCGCAATGCAACTGATCCGGATCTTATCGAAATTGCATTCTTGATTTGTCTGGTAAAAATGTGTTCGATTTTGACTAAAAAAGTGTTTGAATTGGGGATTTGGGAATATGCTTCGATTTTTGATCTGGTAAACTTTATGATCTAGAGATATTGAGATTCAAGACATTAGAGTATGGTGTTTGATTTAACTTCGTTCTAGAAGACAATTTAATCATGTAGCATATAGCTACTCAATTCAGAATAGTTTATTTCAGCACATGAGATTTTATGCATCAGTTGTATCCCCCTTATAAGTGTGTAATCTATGTTGTTTGTACGACAACAATTTGGCAACTATTTAAGTTCTCATTACTACATTTAATATCCACAGTGGCGAATCCAGCATTATTTGTTGGATGGGGATGTGACGAGACTTTGTTTTTACCCCTCATTTCTTTTTACTGTTTCCATGATGAAATTGTTACAGGAGCCGGATAACAATTTGGATAGTGAAAATTATGTTTACTTGTCAAAAATGCCAAGAAAATAAAACCTTGACCTTTATCACTACAAGAATTTAACCCTTGAAAGTTTCGAAAATGTAAATCAGCCTTCCGAATTAAAAAAAAAAACAGATCCTTGTTTTCTCTTGCATTTTTTTATAATGCAATGTTGCATGTTTAACATCGTAATCAACCAAGTACTGCTTCATTCATTACAGTGTTAAAATGAATTTACGTAAAGATTTTTAATTAATATGTTTTTGCTAAAATATCATGGCTTATGTTTATAAAAACGAT
Source organism: Allium sativum (assembly GCA_030737875.1). NCBI lineage: Eukaryota > Viridiplantae > Streptophyta > Magnoliopsida > Asparagales > Amaryllidaceae > Allium > Allium sativum. The sequence goes on along the minus strand of CM060922.1, from coordinate 266,761,039 downwards.
ATACTTGATACATATAAATTATACAAACATACAAATTTGAAATGCTTTTAATTACGCATTTCTGGTTTCAAGAAGCTTGCGTTTTCGAAGTGTAAGCAACTTAAATCGTCTTTATTGCAACCAATTTGAAATTTTGAATTTGGATTTAGGATGTAGATTGCTAATTTTTAATTTTGGTGGAATTTGTGTGTGATTTTAATTGCGTGAACTTCAAAGTGTTGGAGAATGGAGTTTTGATGACAACAACCTTATTTCAATTATCATTGATTATAAAATATATACTAACACTTTTGTATAGAATATATATGTATACACATATGCAGGAACTATATACAGGAAATATTACTAAAGACTGTATAGTTTCAAGATAATAGAGATCCAAATTTCAGAGAAATATCAAGACTCATGAGTATTCAAGATTTCAAGAGTTCAAGATTAATATAGTTATAGAGTCTAGATTCTGTAAGACTCTAAATAGCACTCCAGGTTCAATATTCAAATTCCGATTTTCAATTTCTATTTTCTATCCTTAATTCTCTCTATCTTTTTTTTAATCTTTTCAATTTTTTCTTTCTTATTGATCTTTGTTTTTCAAACTTAAGTTATATATATTTATATTTTTATACTTTACATTTAAATAGTTTAAAACCTTATAATTTTATAAATATGTTTATATAGTTTAATTTTATGTTTTCATATGATTTTCTACTTTATAATATTAATTTACAACACTCTATTTTTATTCAAGAATTTCCAGAATTATATTTATATCAAAACTTTTGAAAAATGTTTTAAAATTCAAAAATATACTAGAGTATGTTGACATGTAGAAAACACTATGTAGACATGTAATCGTCAGAAATTCAAATTTGAAAAGAAGTGTCTTTTCATTATTTGAAACATTTCAGAAACATTACAACCTTTCACACACTATAAAAAGGGCTTGAATTCGATTTTTTAAACATATCTTATTCTCCACTTACACTCTCTTTAATTATATAATTATTCTTAATCATTTTTATGATTTCTACACTTATACTCTGCCGAATTCAATTCCGTTTTAATCAAACTTCTTCTCTCTACACTATCTTCTCATCTCTCTCTGAATCAAGTGTTATTGAAGAGTTATAGGGATGTTCGTAATTGCTTGGGTTGAGTAAAGTAGGAATCAGTGTGTTCCTTGTAGCCGTGAAATCAAGGAAGTAGGAATCAGTGGTTTCCTTGTAGCCGTGAAACCAAGGAAGTAGAAATCAACGGTATCCCTTGAGCCGTGAAATCAAGGAGGTTGTACTTGACTATTGGAATAATAATAAAACTCTGCGTAATCCAGCGTTATGCGGGACTGGATGTAGGAGCAATCCGAACCAGTATAAAATCCAGCGTGTTCTTTCCTTTTTTGCATTTTTATTTCTGTTGATTTTGCATTTGTGTTTGAATCTGTGTCTGTGATTGTGTTTGTGGTGTTTGATTCGTTCTATTATTCACATAAGCTTTAGATTTTATTTTAATTTTAACAAACACTATTCACCCCCCTATAGTGTTTGTTTTGCCTTAACGATCCATTCCGCAATCCCTAACAATTGTATTCAGAGCAAGGTTTTTCAAAAAGTTCATTTTTTGATTTTTGAAAATCTTAAATGGCAAATTTCGAACACTAGTTTAAATTTATGTATTGCATCAATTTTAGATGAGTCTGCATTCAGTTTTATTGAAAAATCAAGTTACTATGATTTGATTTTTGAAATTTGAAATTTTTGATATACGGATGTTACAAAATCATCATGATATTATTCTAGTTAGTTATTTTGAAAAGTCATTTGATTATTTGAAGTCATTTGAATTATTTGAAAAGTTACTTGATTCTTTGAAAAGTTGTTTTGTTTTACAGGAAAAGATGTGTTATATGGCTACTGGAAATTCAAATTCTGAAAAGATGGGTGATGTGGCTGTTGGTAATTCAAACTTCGAAATGGTGGCTATTGAAAATTCAAATTCTGAAAAGAAATCAAAAAGAGGAGAAGAGTAATGACGGTTGGTGAAGATGACATCAAGAAGAAATGAATATATATATATATATATATATATATATATATATATATATATATATAAATCAGCAAAGAAATGGGTATCAGATCAAGTTACAACTTTGGATTTTCATCTACTACTTATTTTCATATTGTACTTCTCTTCATTTGCTTCGTAATGCCGCTGGTTTCATGTGAATCCGTCAAGAATTGATCAAGTAATATCAAATGAAGTTTTGGTGAATAAAAGAGAGAAGGAAACCAAAATTACCGAAAATAATCTTGCATCCACAGGTTAGACTATTTTGTCCCAAATCCTTTTCCAGATTGCAGTTCTCGTTCTCGCGGTCGTTTTGATGGGTAGATCATCAAATTCCGATAGAAATTGAGTGAGATATGACGATTCGAAGTTGACTATCCAAAACAGAAAAACTGTTACGGGATTTTCTGTTTTTCTCTTACTGTTTCGACTTGCTATCCCCCAAAACCATCCAAATTCATCTCCGAACTATTACTAGATCGTAGTCCTTGGATTCCTCTTCGATTTACCGTTGATTTCGTCTAATTCCATCAAGAAACGAAGAAGTTATGCCTCTTGAAAGTTTGATTGAAATTGGAAAACGAGAAGAAGAAGAGGAGGAGAAATGGTTATGAAGAAAACATGACTTTTGGGCCTTTATATAGTAATTGGAGTGTCCATTCATTCAAAATTCAAATTCAAATTTTGGCGCCAAGATGATTAAACTACTAAATCTTCGATATCTTTCTCATATGGTGTTCAAATTCTGCAAATGAATATACTATCACGACCAGAAAAACGAGCCCGTCACAATAGAGCAAATTTCATCATCAAATTCTTGAAGATGTAAATGTGTGATTCATGACAATGGAAGAACAACAAAACGAAAGATTGCAAAAATAAGTACGCCTTAATTAATTTTTTAAATTTTTTGGTTGAGTGAATGCTTTGATTGTCTTGTTTGTTTGCTTTGTTTAAATTTGAAAATTTAAAACTCAAATTTGAATTTTAAATTTTGAAATTCAAAATATTAATAATAAAATAAATTTTGGATGTTTGTTAGGATTAATATTATTTCAGGAAATAGCTAAACCTGAAATATAAATCGATAGTATAAAACCAAGAAGTAAAAACAGTATGTTTTTTTTTCCACATGCATGTTGACATACATAATTAATCATGTCGACATAATGAAATTCAAATTTTGAATTCCAAAAGTTTAAACTTTCAAACTTCCCTTCATTTTTTTAAAAAAAATTAGAAAATGGCAGTTCAAACTCTAGTTATTAACTTTGTTTGCCTACTTATTTTCTTATATCTTGTTTCAAAATATATATATTAAAATATATAATTTAATAAAATTATATAAAAATGTTAATATGATATACAAAGTTAATATAACTTTTGATATTATTATAAAATATAAATTTATTCATCTTTTATATAGTTTAAACATGCATAGTTTAACTTATATATTATTCTTATGATTTCATAACAATTTTGGGTTACATTATCACAAATACTATTTGTAACTTAATACTTATTTTGACTTCCTATTAAGATTTATAAAACTTGTATATTTAACTTAATATAAAAAAAATACATCATTTTTTTTAAAGTAGTTTAAATATAAGAAGCTTTATAGATTACTTTTTAATGTTTTTATAACTATAGATTTCTTCTAAAGTATAAATGGTTTTTTAGCAAATAAATATGTTTTGGTTTCTAAAGTTTAAATTTAAAATTGATTTGTATCAAAATATTGATGTATATCTCATAAATTAAATTGTAAGTTCTTTTTAAATTAGTTTTATATATACTTATGAATATATGTTTAAATAGATTACTTTATATTATACAAATTTTGTATTCTCTTTAGATAGATCTTCAATTTTTACAATATTTACCCTACTAATATTATTTAACTTCATGATTTTTCCTGAATATTTTACTACTTATCATGAATATTTTTTTAAACTCCTATCTTTATTATTCTTTTAATCAATTTCATTGATATAATTGACCTAAGTCTAGAAATTAACATTATCTTTGTTTGATTCAGATAATTTATAATAGTTAGATAATACTTTGAATATATTTTACCTAAATAGATATTATCACCAAATCATTTTGTATACTATTATTATACATCTTATTTCATATCATTCGTCATTATAAATTACAACTGCATTTCATATTGTTTTGCATATGACATACATTTCATACTACATTATAATCAGCATATTTTACACACTGCATTACATATTCAAACTCCTCATAACAAGTATACTATATAGGGAATTAATTATCTTATATATATATATATATAGAATTATTAATTAAACACACAACATATTTACTTTGATTTAATCGACTTTATTGAATTGTTTGACTTAATTGACTTGGTTGAATTGTTTGACTTAATTGACTTGGTTGAATTGTTTGACTTAATTGACTTGTTTGATTTGGTTGACATAAATAAATTGACTGGCTTGTTTGACATGATTGGATTTCATTAGTGGTGTGTTAGAAATATACTTATGCATTTTAACTTATATCATAGAATTATTTCTTAGTCTAAATTAAAGTCTTATTATAGTTTTAAGGGAAATAGAGTATAGGCTAGGTTTAGTCTTATATTAGATTAAGGGGGACTTTTATAGTTTCTAGGATTACTTGAAGGTCCAAGAAGTATTTATTAACATATATTATTTAATTTGGTTGATTGCTTGAATTGTTTGAATTAATTGCTTAAATTGTTTTGCTTGTTTGGATCGATTGTTTGGATTGATTATAAATATTGATTGGATTGTCCTATTTATCATTCTTCTATTAGACTAGTATAGTCATAATTTTAGGGGGATTTATAATCTTTTAGGCTTAGAATCATAGAGTTCGAGGGAGATATAAGGATATCATAGAATCATGGATAATTATATAGAATATTATAATAGAATATGTATAGATAGATATAGGATTTAGGGGGAGTATTCTATGATTATACATTTAGAAATCAGCGGGAGTACTTTACTTTAGTATATGAATTTTTTTGGATAGTTATACAATTTTGGGGGGGGGGGGGTAGTTTTAGATTTTCTTTTTGATAATGCCAAAGTGGGAGAAATTATAAAATATAGGCATAGTTTATAGGATTCTTATAGACAGGGGGAGTATTAGAAGGATCATCATCAACAGGTAAATACAAGTATGATATTTTATAAACTAAGGTTGTCATCATCAAAAAAGGGGAGATTGTTGGAGAATGGAGTATTGATGACAACAACCTTATTTCAATTATCATTGATTATAAAATATATACTAACGCTTTTTGTATAGAATATATACACACATATGCAGGAAATATTACAAAAGACTGTACAGTTTCAAGATAATAGAGATCCAGAATTCAGAGAAATATCAAGACTCACGAGTATTCAAGATTTCAAGAGTTCAAGATTAATATAGTTATAGAGCCTAGATTCTGTAAGACTCTAAATAGCACTCCAGGTTCAATATTCAAATTTTGATTTTCAAACTCTGATTTTCAATTTCTATTTTCTTTCCTCAATTCTCTCTATCTTATTTTTTATCTTTTCAATTTTTTCTTTCTTATTGATCTTTGTTTTTCAAACTTAAGTTTTATATATTTATATTCTTATACTTAGTATTTATATAGTTTAAAACCTTATAATTTTATAAATATGTTTATATAGTTTAATTTTATGTTTTCATATGATTTTCTACTTTATAATATTAATTTACAACACTATAGTTTTATTCAAGAATTTCCAGAGTTATATTTATATCATAACATTTGAAAAATGTTTTAAAATTCAAAAATATACTAGAGTATGTCGACATGTAGAAAACACTATGTCGACATATAACCGTCAGAAATTCAAATTTGAAAGGAAATGTCTTTTCATATTTGAAACGTTTCAGAAACGTTACAACTTTTCACACACTATAAAAAAGGTTTGAATTCAATTTTTTAAACATATCTTATTCTCCACTTTCACTATCTTTCATTATATAATTATTCTTAATCATTTTTATGATTTCTACACTTATACTCTGCCGAATTCAATTCCGTTTTGATCAAATTTCTTCTCTCTATACTCTCCTCATCTCTCTCTGAATCAAGTGCTATTGATGAGTTATAAGGCCGTTTGTAATTGCTTGGGTTGAGTAAAATAGGAATCGGTGTGTTCGTTGTAGCCGTGAAATCAAGGAAGTAGGAATTGGTGGTTTCCTTGTAGCCATGAAATCAAGGAAGTAGGAATCGGTGGTATCCGTTGTAGCCATGAAATCAAGGAGGTTGTACTTGACTATTCGAATAGTAATAAAATTCTGCGCAATCCAGCGTTGTGCGGGACTGAACATAGGAGCAATCCGAAGCAGTATAAAATCCGGTGTCTTCTTTCATTTTTTGCATTTTTATTTCTGTTGATTTTGCATTTGTGTTTGAATCTGTGTCTGTGATTGTGTTTGTAGTGTTTGATTCATTCTATTATTCACATAAGTTTTAGATTTTGTTTAAATTGTAATAAACACTATTCACAACCCCCCCTTCTTTTTAGTGTTTGTTTTGTCTTCACGATCCATTCCGCAATCCCTAACACAAAGCTTAAGTCACAATATAAAAAACAAAAGGGTGTTTTTACCTATTATGATAAACAATAAGAATGTTATCCAAATAACTCTATTTTGATAAGGGGAATGGTTGGTTAGGGAAGGGATATTTTTGCCGAATAGAGCTATAGATTGGGTAATACTGTTTTTGTAATAGTTACTGATCAAAATATCCACATGGATTTATGTTTATTATTTAACAAAATAAACCAAAATTAAAATTTGAGTTGAAATTTTAAGTTGTAAAGCTTGAGGTAAAATAAAATAAAATAAAATTTTAATCTGAAGTCTAAGATATCAGTTTTTTGTACCTTTATAGATCTCAAGTTTTACGGATATAATATTCTAAAAATAATAATTAAATAGTTTGCAACTAAGATTATTTTTAATAAATATTTGGGATTGGATGACCTTTCAAGTTTAAAAAAAATGAATTTTATTTTGTTGATGAAAAGGAACTATTTTTATCAATTTTTTAAAAGGGTAAAAATGTTATTTTAATTATTTTTACTAGGGAAGGAAGAATCTTGTTCGATCGCCTTGTCAGTTAAATTTTCCCTTCAAAACAATACTTCCGTTATGCTCCTTATTCAAAGTATTTTCTCTTTAGTGCCTTTGTCCAAAGTGATTTCCCCATCCAAAAAAGAAAAAGAAAAAAAGATTATGTCATTTGACATACCTTATGCTGCCTCTTATCTTTCTGGTAAATAACGATCTTCCATTTCCAATGAAAGGCGGTTACTTTCTGCTTCTTTTTCTGCATCTGGAAATTCTTTTATATCCGTGATTTTAAATTACCATAAAAGTATTTCAATATGATAAACATGTAAGCTTAAGTAAACGGCACTTAACAAATGAGAAGCAACCACATGAAAGTATGAAACTACAACATGAAACAAGAGTAATTTCATAATAGTTGCACGAAGGCTGGAACTATAAAAAAGAAGTCGCCTCCCTACACCACATATAATAATGATGATATAGGTTATTATCCTTAAGACAATTAGAAATGTTAACGGGGGTTTTAATTGCTGGAGTTGGCGATTCTAAATTTCCAGTCGATTGTTACCAGTCGACTGATGTGTTTTTCCAGTCGATTGGATTGACTTTTTCTGGAACAATTGGACTTGAATATTCAGAGGCAAATTTGTGTTCAAGGTGTTTTGAAGTTTCCACCATAGATCTCAGCATATCTTCCATCCAATGGTTGTGATTATATTAGACTATATAAATAGGCTTGCATGGGGTTCATTGTGTGTGGAGAAGACTTATTATGATATGGTTTTGGGTGCTGTTCTCAATTTTAAAGCTTTTCTTTATAATCTTTTGGATGAATTAATAAAATTTATTGGGAGAAAATTATTCGTGTTTTGTTCTTCTTCACTAGTCATCTCTTCTCACATCTGATTGTCTAGGGATCCTTGAAATAACCATAATGGTTATTTCAGATTTGTTAATAGTTAAGCAAAAACATATTTTCCGCCTCTCATATCAACTATGCATTTTAATCAAGGTTGAAGGATTGTGTGATGCATCAACGTTCACATTTGGTTATGATTTTTTATTTGTTTGTTAATCGTGATATGTAGATTTGAGTAAGACTAGCCCTGAGTTTGACGCTAAGAGAACTTATAAATAAAGTTTGTGATCACGTTACAACAAAGCTTTAAAAGAATAATAAAAAATATGTACAATACAAATAAAGATAATTTATTTGAATATATTACATAGTTTATATTCAAGGAACAATAAATTTGAATGAAAGGAAAAATAGTTTATCTGAATATATCAAATAGTTTATTTTCAAAGAATAATGATTTTGGATGAAAGGTGATCAAGTGAGGGGCTAGATAACTGAAGATGCTAAAAGTACCTTTTGGATTACGAAATGAAGAATGAAAAAATGAACCGGAGGATCAAAATTAGTAAACTTGTAATATTACAATTAAGTTTACATAAAAACTCATGGAAAAAAAAAAGCTCTGGAAACATATAATTCAAATGCTCTATGATGTTAATTAAGTAAGTGAGACGTTCAGAAATAGTCATGTACATTTATCTAATCTTCTTACTCATACAAAACCCTATTTCATATGAGCACAATTCATTGATTTATTTAATTCAGCGATTACCCAATTTCAGAATGTGGAAAACAACAGTAACATTATCGAAAATCTGGAATATTTCTCTTTCATCTATAAAACAGGGACCCGATCCCATTAGATTTTGGGGACTTGAAGCATAAGCTTGCCTTTAGTGTTGCAGATATCTCGCACGTTTACTAGATACTAGCTGCTTTTTCTCGCCATAATTTTGCGACTACAGCTATAACATTGGTAGTTTTAGGACTAGCGGGAGGGCACGGTTCAAGAGATCAGGTTGCTCTAGTTGATTTCAGTTTTGTTGTCTACTAAAGGGAAAAACAAAATCTCAAACGAAAAATAAAATTATAGTTCTTTACTATATAACCATATGTAAAACATAAATGATGCGAACGCAATTTCATAGAGCATGAAATCAAAATTCAAATTTTACTGAATAAACAAATACCTTTTTATTTTATTTTTTGTGTTGAATGAGTGAATATTTAAACTAAAGAAATGTCTATCAGTTTAGCAGCACCCAAACAAAATATTATAAGAACCAAAGTTTTATCAAGATTTGATTGTGGATATGCCATGAATTTCCTATTGAATCTAGTTTCTTGTTTCTTTTTATCCAAATTTATTTCTCTCTCTTAGATAAGCATTCGCAGTATTGAGCATTCACGGTACGAACACCAGCTACAAGATTTTGTGGAAGGTTGGCTATATAGTTGAATTTGCCCATGCCTACCCTTGCGACCTACGTATGCACTACATAAATTCACATTTAATCCCCTTTCAATCAAAGAGCCTTTTCATACAAGTATCTAATTTCTAGTTCTGGTATGCAACATTCAATGCAGAACCATCTTGCCAAACTTTGTTAGTGCCTTAGTTACGTCAACTACTTGTTCTAAGAGATGTAGTTTCAAATTTCAACTATAAAATTTGAATTTCCTATATCTCTTCCTTTATGGCTTGTTTTGAGTTAAACCAGAAACTGGTTGTAAAGGTTGATCAAGTGCATTTATATTTGATGCATTTATGGGTCCTACCTTTGATAATAAAGGAAATATGCACATTCAGACGAGCTGATTTGGGAGTAGAGAAGTCCTAAGGCAGTGGTGAGATATATGCATTGTGTGTGTTCTCCGCATGAGTGTGTACATGTGTGTGTATATCCAACTCACAGAATTGTTACTTTCATATGCAAGACTGCTGATTCTCAGTACTCCATTAAATCTGAATCAGAAGGAATAATTGGCATTAATTTTTTTCATAGATCTGTCCAGAATGTGGAGTTTATGTCATTGAAAATTTGTACAGAATATGTTGTATAAATCGTTGGAATTCTTCTAATCCAGTGAAAACTATATGCAAGATACTTTATACACTTCAAACCAATTATTTTTTTCTAATGAGCCTTTTTACCCTTCTTTTCCAAATATGTTGGAAACTATGAAGTACTGTTTTAAGAAAAATCATTTGCTTGTCTTCATATTAACACCAAGGTAATTGCCATCCATCTAGGTGCACATGAAACTATGAATTCAGTGCGCAAAATTACCCTCTTTGTAGTAGGTTACCAGACCATCATTGTCTTTTCTTTTTCGCCGACCTATGGGGATATTTATCGGTGGACTGTTTTATTAGACTGATTAAATTTGTAATCTTATGTTCTAAATAATGTATTGAAGCTTCTTAAAATACTTCATTTTAGATAAGGCCATAAGGGGATGTATTATCTGAGGGACATGTCAATGCATCATGCTTTGGCGTGGTCTTTTTATTTGATGAACTTATGATTAAATGTAGGTTGAAGAAAATACATTCTGCATTACTTAATTGAAATTCAACACCTAACACATTCCAATTAATGTCCTGAAGTAAAACTGCTTCTCTTTCTTCAACTCCATAGAAAATTTGATTGTAGATCTTCAAAATTGTAGTATCAACAATTTGATCGAAATACACGTATTTCTGATCATAATTCTTTGTTCTTGTTTTCTTCGATGTATTCTCGATCATTTATTGTTTATTTCCGGTATTTAAATTTACCAAAATTAGCTTTATGATTTTTTTTTACCACAGGTTTAATGTGAAGGAAAATGTATTTATAACTAACGAATTACGGGTTCAAAGGGGAGAAAGAGGATGCTAAATGGAACAACAATAAAAAAAAATTCAAGTTTTTATATAATTTGTTTACCGTCCATTTGTTTTAACGGGTATCATTGACTTCCCTTATCTAAATCCCGGTCCTTTAATGGTCCCATTCTGCCTTCATCTCCATCCTTTAAAGCATTGCTCCGTGCTTGTCAAATTTGTCTTCAATTAGAATGTGCCAAGGAACTTATGCCCGGCACCCCTCCTCTACTTCCGGAGTTAAAGTCATAAAGGTCCACAAAACCATAATTAACATTCAATTAATCAAAGGATTGCACGTTTTTTAGGATCACATAACTCGATTTATGACTTGAGTTATGGCACCCCTCCTCTACTTCCGGAGTTAAAGTCATAAAGGTCCACAAAACCATAATTAACATTCAATTAATACAAAGGATTGCACGTTTTTTAGGATCACATAACTCGATTTATGACTTGAGTTATGGAACATCAACATTGTTCTTAACGTTTGGGTGGCTTTTCAGTTTTTAGTTGGTGCCTTTTGCAATTTTGTATATGGGTTTGTCTTTGACCTTATTGCAGCTGCCACGTAGTTTCAGATAATTGCCTAATTTATTCTACTTTTTTTTAATTTACTGGCAGTATTAAAGTTTTATTTATTCATTTATTATTTTCTTTCTTTTTTTGGTTAACTCATCTTGGGCAATAAACAACACATATATATTGCTCTTGGAAATTAGAAAGAAATACTAATACGTTAGGTTTGGTTTTCATTTGTTGCAGGGGTTGGCAAGAGTTGCATTCTTTTACGTTTTTCAGATGGCTCCTTTACAACCAGCTTCATTACCACAATTGGGTGTGCCCTAACAATTCAACTTCTAGCCAAAATATCAGATTACACAAAGCGATGCATATTTGTATGAACTATGTTTCTTACGTGATATGCTTGTGTGTAGCATTGACTTCAAGATAAGAACAGTTGAACTAGATGGCAAAAGGATTAAGCTACAAATCTGGGATACTGCTGGTCAGGAGCGCTTCAGAACCATAACAACTGGTATTTTGCAAATACGTCTTGAACATTATAACTGTTTCTTTTTAGTCGGTTTAATATCAATGCAATTGACTGTTTTATGCATTTTTTATTCTTCTGTTCAGCATATTACCGGGGAGCGATGGGTATTCTGCTTGTTTACGATGTTACCGATGAGTCCTCTTTTAACAGTAAAGAGCCTCACTTATCTAAGTTACCCTTATTAGTGCTATGTATACAGTTTTTGTTATATTTGTAGCAAAATTATTTCATTTAACCTTAATAATGTGCAGACATAAGGAACTGGATTCGGAATATTGAACAACATGCCTCTGACAATGTCAACAAAATTTTGGTTGGAAACAAGGCTGATATGGATGAAAGCAAGAGGGTATATTTCTCACATTTCCTTTTTATGTTCTACAGATTATAGATTTTTGGTATCTTTATTATTTTCATGAAGACCTTTCTTTTTAATTGTGGCCAAAGTTTTGTAGCAAGGTGTTTAGGAAGGAAATGATAATGGATGTATAGATTCGCAGTTGACTTGTCATCTTTGAACACATGACAATTGGAGGGGAATTCTTTTAGACCCGATCGTCTGTCATTCCTACCTTAACAGCATACGAGTCAATCCTAACAAACCTAAATGTCATTTGGGTGTTAATGAATGATTCTTGCAGTTTGATGCAAGTATGTAGTATGTATAATGTGAATTCAACTTCTGTATTCATTCTCAATAACTCTTTTGTGATCATTATCTTGCTAATTCCAACTTCAAAGGTATTTCCCCCTTCCTTTGCAGGCAGTACCTACTTCAAAGGGCCAAGAACTTGCTGATGAATATGGAATCAAGTTCTTTGAGACTGTAAGAGTTTCCTTTTCATTAGAAATGTGGAGTTAAATTATTTTATTACTTTTGTTGAACTCTGCTACCACTCGGCGAAATCCACCTCATGGTGGTATACTTTGGTTAAATGTACAATTGCAGAGTGCCAAGACAAATCTCAATGTAGAGGAGGTTTTCTATTCAATTGCAAGGGATATCAAGCAAAGGTTGGCTGAAACTGATACCAAAGCCGGGGTAAGCTGTCAAACTGCTAGTGTTAGCAAATACAGGATATCTTCTATAACTTGTTATGGTAATGATGAAAGTATACTGACGCATGAGTTAATGTTGATCGAAAAATGATATATTTGTCCTTTCATTTTCATTGTAATATTATCTTACATTGCACTTCCAATGTCAGGATAAGGCGATTAAGATTGACAAACCAGACGAAGCTGCCGGCGAAGTGCAACTAGCAGCAAAATCGTCTTGCTGTGGCTAGATCAAGAATTACACTACAAAGACTCCAGTCAATGGAAGTGATGTTAGGAATTTGATTTGTTTTGTTTAGTGAGCAGATGTGAGCGATGTGATGTCATAGGCAGCAAGTGATATTTCCCTTCAATGTTCGTCTGTTTTTTCTTCTCTTTTTAGCCTAGAGCATCTCCAATGCATATATTAAACCAAATGACATATAGATAATTAAACATGTTACTCATTTTCTAATCTCCAATGCTAATGTTAATGCTATGTGTGACATGATGTGGTAATTTTTCCGTTAGACATTGTGAAATGAGTTGTCTAGTTTTAAATATTGTATTTCACAACGTTTTGTGACACATATACAATTTTTAATATTTTAACATGTTTGCATTGGAGCAACTAAAACAACTTTATTGTAGTAGATAATAGTTTTTTAATAAATTAGTTCTACATTGTCTAATATTCGGTGTCACATAGGAATTACATTGTGGAGGATTGCAAATGATCTTCTTATTAGTGTTTGTAGAAAGTGATTGTGCGTGCTTTTGGGACAAGCATACCGCTCTGAGGAAAGCGGCAGCTGAAATTACGTTCGACGTATACATCAATGCTTTTTCCAGACGCGTTTTCCCACTTGAAGTTGAAGAGGAAGTTGTGAACTAATATTTTTACAATTAAGCGTGTTCCAATACTTTACTTTTAGTTTGAAAATTATACTTGTTAACTAAATCATTAAATAATCAATTTAAGACACGTTAGTTACTTCCTCATATGTACACTAAGATTTGGTATGTCAACTCAAGACATACACCCGAGATGCATCTCTCTCCTTTGGGATATCCTCCGATTTTAGATAGCTTGTTTGAACACTCTAAGAGAAAACGTGATCGAAATTCGAGATTAAAAAGCTTGCTAACATCTTCATTTCATTCATTTCTGTTTAGAAAAAACAATCTTTACAAATGACTTTCTTTAGCAAAAAAACAATCTTTTTCCTAGAATCCCATGATTTTCATGTTATTTGAAGAAATTTGCATTGACGAATTCTTAACAACTTGAAATATTTTGAATTTGTTAGAAGATTACTGATAAATTTGACGCATTGTAAAAAACGACTCAAGTACTAACTACCTGCTTGCTCAAAACAAGCACGATAGTAATAAAAAAGAATTCATGAAGTAGAAGAAATTATACACCAAAACTAGAGTGGCTTGGGATATCCAAAGGAATACAGTGGTTGGTGACGATGATTGATGGGCTAATCAAGTTGGGTATTATTTTATATTTTGTAACCAAATTTTCTTTCTAGTTGTTGAATGATTATTATTTTATTATTTTTTATCAAGAGCTTGGTGATATTGTTCTAAATGGAGATTTGCACCAATACCTAATCCTAGCTATTTGGAGCTAATATTTAAAACGTGCCAGTGGAAGAAATGTCATACTCTACGCGTAGGTTGATCTTGCTAAAACTAAAATGGATGATAAAATGCAACCTAAGTTTCAATGCATGACATCAAATCCCACTCTAGATTTTGTTCGAGAAGAGAAGCACATACCTTAAGAACGGGTCGATCCTTTGGCTTTCCAACTATTTCAACATTATTAGCCAAATGACTTCTCTCAACATGAACTTAACATCGATGTTGATATGGGTAGCCTTTTTTTTTTGTAGGTCGTCCTATCATTGTTCATTTCATTGCTGGACTAACCGAAGGTACACACAAATATATTCTACGACGATATCCAAAAGATGATGGAAAAGAGGAACGAAATTCAAATCGTCAAGCTCTTCTAAAGGTAGAGATAGTCCTCACTGTAAGCTGGCAACTGTTATGTACTATCGGGATTGGTGTATGAAGTTGGACCGATATAGCATTACAGATATAACAAAATTATCTATCAATAGGAATTTTCAAAGAGGCATATTAATGTTGGACATGGATGATGAAGCATGTAAGTGGAAATAGAGTTGAAGATATTACGAGAGCGTCGTTAATTTCGTGCTATTTGTTTATGTTTTTTCAGTTTATATTTGATGAATTAGAAGTAAATTTCTAGAATTTGAAGTTGAGATTAATTTGTAGAATTAATTCTAAAAAATATAATTTAATTAATTAATAATTAAATTTATTATTTAACTAGTACAAAATAAATAATTATTTTTGGATTACTCAACATTTTTTTACATTCTGTTCAACATCTAACCAACCTTTAATAAAAAACGTTGTCCATTAACACCTAAGTAAGGGATGTCATCGGGGCAATTATTAATATGTTATATAGGTCTAAATCATTGACCAATCTTGTTTAAAATCAAAAGTATTTTCTTTTGTATTATATACTCGGTATAATGTGGCTGTATTACTTAATTAATTTAGTTAAAAGTTTATCTAATAGAAAATTCATAAACAACATGTTTCGTGATTTAGTTACAAAGCGATGCAAAAGTGAGTAATTTATCACAATAAAAAAGAGTATACTATTTTAAATGTTTCTGACCAATATGCGTCGAGATTTGGATATTGATATATCTGTTGAGATTAAAGTGCGTAACACTCTCTATATGTTGGATAGTGTATTATCCATGACTGTTAGGGGTCATCAAGTAATTATGTACTGATAGTTCTTGGATAACCATGAAACGAGTTACTCGATAGTTTTCTGTTAATTAATATAACTAAGACCAAACAGAAAATATCGAAGAGATTGAATTACACAATTCTCTCGACTTAAAAATATTTCAGTATGAAATTTTTGCCTTGATTATAGTCAAATCATGACATGACCTCTATTGAGTTACTAAAGCTAGGTCGAATGGAAGTATTGGAAGTGAAGCACTACACAAGAGATGATTCATCTTCTCATTTATAAAAGGTTAGTATCACAATCAACTCAAGTCAATTTTGTTAGAGATAATGATAAGATATGTTGCTTGTTAGAGATAAGGATAAGATATGTTGCCTTTATTTGGTATTGCATTGATTACCGTTTATATTTGGTATTGTATTGATTTGGGTCTATATTTGGTACATAATTATTTATTATAACTAACCCAAATATATGCTTTAGAATATGCTTATCTAGAATGCTCTTTTAGATAAGAACACACCATGTATAAATAGAGTCAAGGTCTAGCATTATAAATCAATTAAACATCTTTTGTAATATCAATCAAGTAATCAATAAAAATGTAGCCTTCTATTTGTTTTACTATTTGATCTCTCTCCTCTCTATATCGAATTCTAACATGGTATCAGAGCTTGGTTATATAGAGAGATAGAGAGAGAGAGTTGTTGTTAACAAACTTAATATCAAAGTCTATGGGAAAAACATTTCGGTTAATAAATATTTTATTGAACCTAAGATTTTTGTGTTTAGGCTAATAGAGTTAAATACGAAAGATTCTTATCCAAAGTGATGTTGCTCTAACGAAGAGAATTTACGCAAATAAATATCACAACCGGATAACGCTTAATAAACTAAAATTGGGTTTTATCGAAGCTAATAAGCAATAAATTTGACCAAAACAACGCACCACCTATTAAGTGACCTGTAAACGTGAACACTCGAATAGTTCGATGTTAATTGCTGATCAAATTTACACATGACGAGTCACACAATCGATATGATGAATTTTCCTCAGACCAAATGATTTTAATTCGTTTATAACTGTTATAAGTTAGTCAATATTCATGAAATATTAATTATAAAATTTTGCGTATGACTTGAGAAATAAATATTATTGTATGTTTATAATAGTTACAAGTATATTGACCAGTATATGACATCGATAATAAATTAGATTATATTTAATTAATAATATTTATTCAGACTTGAAATGAGTTTGAAACCCATGAAATGGGCAAGAAATTTCGACCTTGATGTTGGTGGAGGCAAAAAAAAAGGGTAGTGGTATTTTAGATGGATGGCATGAATTTAAGGAGAAAGCTTAAGAGATATGATTCAGCTTTCTCCATATTTCTTTATAAAAGGACTTCTAACCCTAATTCATATGGTTTTTTTGGGCTATCAACTCATATCATTGTTGTCTTATACCACCTACACAAAAGGTCAACCAAAGCTTGTCTCAAGTCAATTTCAGACTATAACTATTGGATGTTAATGGTCTATAGATCAAGGATTAAGAAGTTGCTGAATTGAGATGAGTTCTAAGGAGGGATATTCATCATAGCAAGGTATATTTCAAGGAATAGGTTTTGGTATGTTTTCTTATTTTGCATGACTTATATTTCATGTATAGTAATTAATTGATTTAGTATGCCCGTGTGTGTATCAGTTATATTGTTAGTTAAGTGAGATTCTTGTATGTATGAATTTCGTCACATGTTGAATGGTTATCTGTATGTGGGTATAATATAAAAACCTTTCTATTTTAGATCTAATGTATACACAATTGAAATAATTTATTTTAATTTTTATTAATTAATTTTATTTATATGTCATATTACATAACCTAAATAACCTATAATCACATCATTATAGCATGTTAAAAATTGATCTTATTTTCATATAATACACCTAATATAATTTTAGTAACAGAAAAATAATATTTTAATAGTTATATACTATTTTTAATAATTTTAAACTCAAAATATAGCTGAAATAAGTCATATAAAATAACATATGATTCAAAAATTCTATTTTAAATATAATAAAATTTCTTAATCATCATATTAACCTTAAGCCTAATTCTAGAATTTAGAAATCAAATTTATTATTTTTTAAAAATCATTTATAAAAGCAAAATTTATTAAACTATAAAAATATGATTTTGACTTAGAAAATTATAGAATTTTTTCATGATCTTATAATACCATATATGAATTTCAAATATTTGAAATTTGAAAAATATGTTATGAAATCATTTTATTATTATCTTAACCTTATTGGCTAATATATAAATATATATATATATATATAATGAAATAATTTTTATGTTATGTATTAGATCCAAAATGTTATCATATATATATATATATATATATATATATATAATTTTACATATATAAAACTTTGTTTGCTCTTTAAAAATGGCGGAACCTCTCCCGCCGGACGATACATCAATTAATCCCCCAAATTCAAAATCGAATTCAAATCAATCTAAGAATATCAGATCTGATTCAGATCATGTTGATCTCTTATCCGAAGATGATTTGGAATCTCTCCATTTTGTTCAACCATCAAAAGAAGGTGTACTTATTCCTGAAGAATCATTTAAAGCTTCAGCGGATTCATGGCGGAATACGATTGTTCTTCATCCTGTTGATTTTAAGCTTACCGTTGTTAAGCTTAAGGAATACATTGTTAAAGTATGGAAGCCTAAAGGTACTTTTAGAATCCATATTGCTCCTGGTTTCTATTATACAGTTCAATTCGATGAAGTGCTTGATGTTTTGTCGGTCTTGAAAACTTCCACTTATTCTTTCTTTGGAAGACTTCTAATGGTTTACAGATGGTTCCCTGGTTATATTTTTGAGGATTACAATGTTAGTAAGGTTCAGATCTAGATAAGACTTTTGAATTTAGATATGGAAATGTGGACGAATTCGAGCTTCTCTAGAATTGCTAGTTTTATTGGCATTCTATAACGACCCAGAAAATCTGAACCAATTTAAAAATTTTAAATTGACTAAAATAGTGGATTTTAAATATTTAAAATAAGTATTTTAAATGATAGCAATGAAAAGTGAGTTGAATCGACAATTGAAAACGAATATAATTAATTCTAATTATAAACAAGGCCTGAAAAGGCGCAGCAGTTTCAAAAATTGAATTCAAACTTTGTCGGACTGTACCGGGTGCAAAACAAAATGGATTTTAGTGAAACCAAAAATATTTAAATCTGTTAGTGAATACCTTTCTAACGAATCTGAAAAATCGAATTTTCATAGCGGAATGCAAAAGTTATGGCCGAATGAATTTTCAGAAAGGTCGCTAAGGAATTTATATAGCCCGTGAAATTGGCCATTTTGCAAACGACCTCGGAATTCGACGAAACCACTTTTGTTGGATCCGGGATGTGAAGTTATTGCTAGGTTTCAAATTTCATAATTTTTGAAGCTAGTATGTGAGCGTGGCAAAGGAAAACGTGTTTTGGTCAATTACAGTTAAATTGGATCGACCAGAAATGGGCCTTTTTGCAAACGGTCTCAGAATTCGACGAAACTAGTTTTGTTGGGACCGTCTCGTCAAAACATAGCTAGATTTATTTTTCTGGAATTTTTCGAATCAGTTTGTGGCCCTGGCAAATTGAAATGTACGTTCAAATTAAATATTGAATGTTTTATATTTTAATTTGAAGGAAAACAGACTGAAACAGTCGAATGGGCCTACGAAACATATTCCATTGTGTTCGGAATGGGGGTAAAACGCTAGGGACGACAGTCGTTGGGTTTAGATTGGTGGTCGCGTCAGAAAACCCCTTTAAAACTTCCCCGACCAATCAGAATTTTTATATAAAAAAAAATTCCTTTTTTCTCTCCCCGACGAACGACGGAAACCGCTCATAACCTTCCCGTCCATTTTCTGATCAATCCACTCACTAATATCAAGAGCTCCAGTTGAAGATTTTGAAGAGCTCGAGACAAGCTTCAAATCCATTACTGGTTTCGATTTTTTCGTGGAGTATTGGGGGAGAATCGGGCTCGGGAAGTTTCGCCGTTCGAAGCCCCGCCGCCGCCGTTACAGTGCATCGGACGCCGCCGCACCCCCTGCGCACGTGCGCCCCTCTTCCCTCTTCGTCGCTGCATCGGCCGATCCTCCTATCGATTCACGGTTTGATCGAAAATTGCAACCCTAGTTTTGAACCTTTCAGCTGAGGTACGACTTATTTTATTTTCAACTGTTTTAACACCTTTAAACCGTTGCAAACTTTGAAAAATCGTATCTTTTTCGTTTCTTGACGAAATTCGATGAAACAGGAAACATCGTGACCGTGTGGATGTCTTCTACATTTTAGAAGAGACCGCATATTTTTCTGAGCCTTCTGCTATTTTTGGTGGAGTGGAACCCAATGTGAGATTTCTAATTTATAAACAATATGGAAAACGACGATGTATAAATTATATAGTCGATGTATGAGTTATATAAGCATTGTACACCTCTTGTATAAGCGTTGTATAAGTTGTACGTTCGATGTATAAGTTATATATGAGTTGTAAAAATTATATATGTGTTGAAATAGAAGTGAATTGCTATATATAAATATATAAATATATATATATATATATATATATATAAATATATATATATATATATATACGCCCCTCGTCCACAAACCATGGACGATATTTATTGATTGTGATTGGTGTGAAAATTGATTGATAGCGAATGGTTGTTTGGGATTGTTTGTGGTTGATATTGATTGATTGTGGTTGAAAAATACCCATTTGTGGTTGAGAAATATTTGGTTGGAACCACATAGGATTAGTTTGTGGAAATGAAATAAATATATACATGCCGCCTGCGTGCGAACTAGATGCATGATCCCCATTGTCAAAAACCGCGAGGTTTTAAGGTAGAGCGAGGAGCCGTACTAGGGACGGTCCTGGTTTTAACTACCCTGCCGTTATGCTGCCGAAATTTTGAATAATATTCATGTGTTTGAATTATTTTCATTTGCTGAAACTATATTTATTCGTTGAATAGAAAACCTTCATGTGTTGAATCGATATTCATTAGTTGAATTGAAATTCATGTGTTGAATGGTATTCGTGTTATAAATATAAAAATCACATTTTTATCTATATATAGAAACTATAGAAAACCTTCATGTGTTGAATCGATATTCATTCGTTGAATTGAAATTCATGTGTTGAATGGTATTCGTGTTATAAATATAAAAATCACATTTTTATCTATATATAGAAACTATAGAAAACCTTCATGTGTTGAATCGATATTCATTCGTTGAATTGAAATTCATGTGTTGAATGGTATTCATATTTTGAAATAAATTTTTTCATAAAAAAAATCACCCTTTTTCACCTATATAAACTATATAAAATAATAATGTTTTGAAATGAATTGTTTTACAATAAAAATCACATTTTTTATTATATACATGAATTGTCGAAATGTGAAGTGTTAAAAATAGCAACTCGTTCAAATAAATATGCATGAGTTGAAATATTCATTAATTAGCTAATGAGGTGATTTTTACCTATGCATGCAACATTAGAATGAATGGTGTTTTTAAACCAAATGGAATCAAATATGAAGTTGAGTGGGAAATGATAAATGATAAGAACTGTATACATGTACATGCATATTTATTGAACAGGTTATAGCAAAGGGGCTAGAGAAGAGGAATAAAATTTTTGTGCCCGACAAATAGGTACACGTTTACTGTTTTGTTTGGGTGATGATTTTATGAGCCTGTTGGCTAGCCGCTTGGCTTTTTCTTTTTCTTTTTGACATGAGACACCCGTGTGGCTATTTGGGAATTTTCCCAGCCCCTCCCGTACAAAGGAGGTTATGGCGAAATTTTCCAAAATTTAAAGGCGTTAGTGAAATATTTGAAGTGAAAACGATATTGAAATTGTTGAATGAATTATATTTATATAAATATATAAATATAAATAAAATTAAAATGAAACGTGGCCGTGCAGTTCGTGTTTTGAAACCGTGATTTCAAACAACTAGTGCGGGAAATCCGACCATTGGATTTTCCCGAAACCACAACCGTTGGGTTCGCCTTGGAAATATCTTTCCAACGGCACCAACTTTGTAAAAATCCAACGGTTGGATTGTCTGGATTGTTTAATGCAAATATGAAGAAAAACAGCGCCAGAAACGATTATATATATATTATATAAATATAATTATATTTAATCGAATAACGACGCTGCAGTTCGTGTTTTGAAATCGAAACTTCAAACGATTATATCGGGAGATCCGACCGTCGGATTTTCCCGAAACTGGAAACGTTGGATTCGTTTTGAAAAGATCTTTCTAATGATGTAAATTTTGTGAAGATCCAACGGTTAGATTTTCAGATATGTGTAAATCAAATCTGTAGAAAAACAGCGCCATGGTCGCGTTATGGCTCGAAGCGTCGTTTTGAATAAATTAGATATTTTAAAATAAAATAAAAATAGCGATAAATCGTTATAAAATATTATAAACAATATGGATGTGATTTAGAAATTAACTGAGGGTTGGCTAAGTCTAATGGTTTCCTGAGTGTTGATCTGATGTTGGTTTCGGCCTTCGGGGTTAATATTTGGGGAATCGTTCTCTTACTGATTGACGGTTAGTGACTAATGAATTGAAATGATGCGTGTATATGTTAGTGTTGCACTTGTTTATTATATACGTGAGTTGCTCAGAAAGACCGGGTTTTTCCCATTCTGAATAACTGAATCGACGATAATAAATCGAAGATGAAGACGATGGTCGAAGACCGTAGATCTTCACCTCGTTTGGATGGTAACCGAGGTCCTGATTGGGAGGCATCCCGAAATATGGATAATGAGTGGTGATCGTCCAGACGTACGTGGTGATCGAAGGGTTTGCGAGGTATTTAGTGCCTCCGGTTTCGTTCAGACCCAGAACGGACTTGTAAATGGACCGTGTGTCTGACATTGGATTTTATTCTATGTTGATTGATCTCTATTAAATATACATCTGTTTGGCGGTGGAGAATTTATTCTTTTGCTTAACGCCCTTCTCTGAAATGCACGAGCTCAATGGTTGTATATCGATGGACATCAGTCGCATGGCATGAATTGCTAGTGTGGCATGCCTAAGTGGCAAATGAACAGGGCTTCTATTGAAAAGAAA
Organism: Allium sativum; assembly: GCA_030737875.1. Taxonomy (NCBI): domain Eukaryota; kingdom Viridiplantae; phylum Streptophyta; class Magnoliopsida; order Asparagales; family Amaryllidaceae; genus Allium; species Allium sativum. The sequence continues at coordinate 266,738,001 of CM060922.1, read as the reverse complement.
AGTCTTGTAGTGATGATCAAAGCGCCGCCGGAGAGGCGTAGCTTTGTGTATAACGTGGATTCGCGAGCCTCACACCCCGGTATGAAACAGAAACGGGAGAAGGACCTCAGGGAGGGCATGCGTTTCTTCCTAGCTAGGGTGGTGTCAGTGACCTACCAGCCCTGACATTTATATACTTTTCACCTGTGTGGTTGTTGCTATTGCGAGGCGCCTCGGTTTGATCGGACGATCCGGGTCCGATGGAGTCATTCGTTGGCTCGTTTACGCCCCAAAGGGCGGGGAAACGTATTGTTCATGCATAATAATCCACATCGGTGGACCGGCCCTGACGATCCAAGGCTTGCCTACGTGCTTGCCTGAGGCTCGGGCTAGGCAGTCTCGAATTCGGTAAGGACTATCTTTTGCCTTGGTTCATGACGGAAATCCAATTTCCAAATACGTGACTGTGCGGTTTTGATTGTATACCTATATTTGGCGACATAGTGGCATGGGACGCTCATGTCGTCTATGATTGATAGTTATGATTTGAAATTGTTTTCAAAACATATAAACACTAGCAATAATATCAAATGCCTTTGTTTTATTCGTATCAAGCATATTTTGGCCGTTATAAGGTAAAAACTCTATCCTCCGGTTTGCGTTGCATTGTGTGATGGGAACTGAGTCTTATAATGGCTTCATTTTTATAAAAAGCATTGCGATGTTTAAAAGAATGATTTGTTTTAAAGCACTGGCAATCCAATGGAGTAAACCCGTTCCACGAAAGTGGCGTGGTCCTGTGATTAGCCATATTATAAATGTGTTGAGTAGATTTCTCATACCAGTCCCATGACTGACTCGTAGTTTGTTTCACTTCAAACTCGGGTGCCCCTTTTTCTACACGGGCAGCCTTGTATTCAGGTTTAGCTGGTTCTTTCTGGATAGCTGGAGCTGAAGGTGGATTCTATTATTTATCTCTTTTTATGCTGTTCAGCTCCTATTGTATATATTTTTGTTTATTTCCGCTGTAGACATTTATGTATAGCTGAACTGTATTTGTACTAAGTAAGTTCCTATATACTGCGTAACTCTGATGATTACTTTTATCCAGTATATTTTGCTGTTCACTATCTGGTGTATTTATTTAATTCTGTTCTACTGTTATCTGTTTCTGTGTTATATTCCAAGGATAACCTTTTCTCCGTCTATACGGGATTTGGGGTCGTCACAACGTGGTATCAGAGCTTTGGTTAAGCTTAGTTCTGGAATATAACATTTTGAACGAACTCGTCAGAAATAGAACCAGTAGTGTTCTAGGACCGGTAACTCTATACAGATAGGATCCGTATTATCCTAGTATAAGTAAAGCAGAATGGAATACACCCCAGTAGACACATTTACATTGAAGTATTTGTCTCTATATTTTGAAATATCTTTTCTGTTGACCTGACACTTTGTCTGCTAATTGCAGACGCACTAGAAAATGAGTGACAGGAACAGAAGAAATAATCGTATGGCTCGACCAGCTAATGAGCCAGTTGTGCTCCCGCCGCCAGAATCCGATATAGAAGTTCTATTCAAGAGATTTCGAAATCTGGGTGGATCGCCATTCTTAGGCAAGGAGTCCATTATGGAAACACAAGCTTGGATTCGTTCTGCAGAGAAAATCTTTGAGGGTTTAAAGCTGAGAGACGATCAGAAAAGATTACTGGCGTCTTGGGCACTCAAAGAAGAAGCTTTGTTTTGGTGGGATTCAGTTATTAAAGATAATCCAGAAGGTGATATCACCTGGGACAGATTCAAAGTGATTTTCTTAGAAAGATTTACTCCTCCCGAAGCAACCGAGAGATTATGTGATGAATTTTCTTATTTGATACAAGGTGATATGACCATCCCAGAATATCATAAGAAATTCAACGAACTTGCTCACTTTGCCCCTCATTTGATTCAAGATCCAAAGAGGAAAAATCTGAGATTTATTCATGGCCTGCAGAGGAGATATCAGAATAGTGTACTGAGGAATGTGAAGCTTCCTTTTTCTGAAATGATTTATATGGCTTATCAGTATGAAGATCTTCATAAGAAAGGAATGTTGCGCGACGAAGAAGAAGTTTGTTGTAGTGACAAAGGAGAGTCGGAAACTGATATTCCTGAAGCCAGTATGAGGTCTGAGGGAAGTAAGAAGCCCAGTGCCAAGAGGAAAAGGGCCAGATCTGAAAAGGAACCAGCCACGACGGCCGCCTGCTCTAACTGCAAGAAACCAGGGCATTTGACCAGAAGTTGTAAATCCTCGAAGAAGCGAAAGGAGGGTGGGTATAAATCCAAGAGCAAGTTTCCTGTGACTCGGGAGTGCAATCTTTGTCATCAGGCCGGCCATATAAAGCGAGATTGCTGGCTGTTAAAAAAGACCAAAGAGGCTCAGGTAAATGAAGTGGCCGAAGTGCCTGCATCTTCGTCTGCTCAGGAAAGGGCCGATGTTTTAGAAGGCACGCTAACTGTCAAAGATATTCCAGTTAAAGTACTGTTTGACACAGGCGCGTCACGAAGCTTTATAGCAAAGGATGCAGCTAAGAAACTGGACTTAAATTTGAAAAAGCTCAAGGAACCAATGACTGTCCAGAATCCGGTTGGGGGTTCCATTGATCTCAGTTGGGTTTGTGGAGTGCTGGTTTCTTTCTCTCGTTATCGATTTCCTACCATCGCAGTCGTCATGAATTTTAAAGAGTTTGATCTTATCTTGGGGTTAGACTGGTTGACCAAATATGAAGCTGAAGTTAAATGCACCGACAGAGTCGTAAAGGCGAGGATTAAATCAGGTGATTATATAACCATTCCCTGTGAAGGTCAGAATGTTAATAGAAAAGACTTTTGGGCAGCTTTGAATGTTTCTCCAGCCCAAATAGAAAATATCCCTGAAATCAAAGAAAATATTCCCGACCTAGTGAAAGATATTCCTGTCGTCAAGAACTATGCGGATGTGTTCGAAGAAGTTGTTCGCTTACCTCCGCAGAGAGAAATAGATTTCAAAATTGCTTTGATTCCTAATGCAAGGCCGGTAGTTCACGCTATTCGAAGAATGTCCTTGAAAGAGAAAGAGGAATTAGATAATCAAACATGACAGCTAGTATGGAAAGGTCTGATCAGGCCTAGTTTCTCTGATTGGGGAGCAGCAGTGGTTTTTGTCCCAAAATCTGACGGTACTCTACGTCTATGTGTGGATTATCGAGATCTGAATAAACAGACAATAAAGAACAAATATCTATTGCCGCGGATTGATGATTTGTTAGATCGATTAAATGGAGCACAAGTATTTTCACGAATGGACCCAGCTACAGGTTTCCATCAACTTCGAATTGCCGAAGAGTGTGTTCCAATGAAAGCATTCAGAGGTCCCGGCTTATTCTACAAGTGGTTAGTAATGCCGTTCGGCTTATGTAACGCTCCAGCTTACTTCGTCGATCTGATGAACAGAGTGTTCAGAGGGGTTCTGAATAAATTTGTTCTAGTTTTTATTGACGATATTATAATCTTCTCTAAGTCAAAGGCCGAACATGAAAAGCATCTGGAACAGGTTCTAGAAATTCTGAGACGGAATGTATTAAAAGCCAAATTTTCCAAATGTATCTTCTGGCAAGATGAAGTAAAATTTCTAGGCCACGTCGTATCGAAAGAAGGAATTGCTGTGGATCCAAGCAAAATCACAGCTATTCAGAATTGGAAACAGCCCAGTACCCCCACTGAAGTCCGCAGTTTTCTCGGATTGGCTAGCTATTACCGGAAGTTCGTTAAAAACTTTTCGAAGATATCTGGTCATTTAACGAAGCTTACAAAGAAGCACTCTAAATTCAAATGGACTCCAGAAAGTGAGGAGGCTTTTGAAGAGCTAAAATTAAGACTAATGACTGCTCCAGTGTTAACCATCATCGATGGCAACCAGGATTTGAAAGTCTGGACTGATGCTTCTAGAGAAGGCCTTGGCGCAGTGTTAATGCAAAGAGGCCAAGTGATTGCTTATGCTAGCCGTCAACTGAAGCCGCACGAGAAAAACTATGTCACTCATGATCTTGAGTTATTGGCTATAGTATTCGCTTTGAAAATCTGGAGACATTATCTTCTGGGTGAGAGATTCGAGCTGTTTACAGATCATTAGTCGTTAAAGTATCTGTTCACCCAGAAGGACTTGAATCTGAGGCAGCAGCGTTGGCTGGAGTTTCTTGCAACATATGACTTTGAAATCATATACACTCCAGGGAAAGCCAATGTCGTGGCCGATACGTTAAGCCGAAAGAATGAAATGATCGCCAGTTTCATCATTGCGACGTCTTTGATTGACAAGATATCGGCTCTCCAAAAAGACGACCAATTTATCAAAGGAATGAGTCAGCGAATTCGTGAAGGCAATGCTTCAGATTTCCAGCTCGACAGCGAAGGGATTCTGAGGTTAGAAGGACGAATATGTGTTCCAGAAATTCCGGAACTCAGAAGAGATGTGCTTGATGAATGCCACAAATCTAAGCTCAGTATCCATCCGGGTGTGAGTAAAATGTACAACGATATCAAGCGCACATTCTGGCGGAAGTCGTTAAAAAGAGACATCTCGATATATGTTAGTCGATGCCCTACTTGCCAGCTAGTCAAAAGCGATCAACAGAAATTGGCTGGACTGTTACAACCAATAGAAGTTCCTGGTTGGAAGTGGGAACATATTTCTATGGATTTCATTGATGGTCTGTCCAGGACCAGAAAAGGAAATGACAGTATTTGGGTGATCGTAGATCGCTTCACGAAGACTGCCCATTTCATACCTGTCAGATCAAACAGAACTGCTCATAGTCTGGCGCAGATATACTTTAGGGAAATAGTTAGACTACATGGAGTGCCGCTCAGTATAGTCAGTGATAGAGATACAATATTCACTAGCAAATTCTGGGAAGCATTTCAGGTCGAACTGGGAACGAAGTTGAACTTAAGCACCGCTTATCATCTTCAGACAGACGGCCAGACTGAGAGGGTGAATCGTATTTTAGAAGATCTATTGCGGGCTTGTGTTCTAGATTTCGGTGGATCATGGGAAGACCATCTGCATTTGGCTGAATTCTCATATAACAACAACCACCAGGCGAGTCTGACAATGTAGCCATTCGAAGCATTATATGGTAGACCGTGTCGATCTCCTGCTTGTTGGGTCGAACCTGGGAATAGACTTGTGTTGGGGCCAGATATGATCAGAGAAGCTGCCGACAAAGTCGATTTTATTAAGAAGCGATTACTCGCCGCTCAAAGCCGACAAAAGAGCTATGCCGATAGAAGAAGGAGAGATATATCCTTTGCTGTTGGCGACTATGTATATCTAAAAGTATCGCCGATGAGAGGAGTAATCCGGTTCGGTAAAACTGGAAAGTTGGCGCCCAAATTCATTGGTCCGTTTCCTATTCTGGAACGGATCGGGACTCTCGCTTATAAGGTCAAATTGCCTGATTGGTTGCCTGGAGTCCATGATGTATTTCATATATCTCAACTTCGAAAGCACGTTCATGATCCAGACTTGATCGTGGAAGAAGCAGCTCAACAGGACATTGAAATTACTCCAGAATTAGCTATGAGAAGAGAGCCGCTAAAGATCATCGGCAAAGAAACCAAAGAGCTGAGGAACAAGAAGGTTCACTTAGTCAAAGTGCAGTGGAGTGGAGATCCGTGAGATTGTACTTGGGAAACTGAGGAGAGCATTCAGAAAGCTTATCCTAGATGCCGAGTGGATATCTCTGATTGACTCCGGTGCAAGGTATATTTACCATACTTTACATCACCATTTAATTCTCTATTCTATTGTTATTTTCTTTCCATGGATGTGCACTTTTAACTCTATAGTCTAAATGATCTTTAAAGAATATAGGAATTAATTTGTAAGGTATATTTTTGAAAGGTTGAAACAATTGGATTGGTTGTTGTGTTGTGTGATGGTAGATTTATCAAACCACTTTCGACTTTGTTCCTTTTCGGGGACGAAAAGTTTTAAGTGGGGGATATTGTAACGACCCAGAAAATCTGAACCAATTTAAATTTTTTAAATTGACTAAAATAGTGGATTTTAAATATTTAAAATAAATATTTTAAATGATAGCAATGAAAAGTGAGTTGAATCGACAATTGAAAACGAATATAATTAATTCTAATTATAAACAAGGCCTGAAAAGGCGCAGCAGTTTCAAAAATTGAATTCAAACTTTGTCGGACTGTACCGGGTGCAAAACAAAACGGATTTTAGTGAAACCAAAAATATTTAAATCTGTTAGTGAATACCTTTCTAACTAATCTGAAAAATCGAATTTTCATAGCGGAAAGCAAAAGTTATGGCCGAATGAATTTTCAGAAAGGTCGCTAAGGAATTTATATAGCCCGTGAAATTGGCCATTTTGCAAACGACCTCGGAATTCGACGAAACCACTTTTGTTGGATCCGGGATGTGAATTTATTGCTAGGTTTCAAATTTCATAATTTTTGAAGCTAGTATGTGAGCGTGGCAAAGGAAAACGTGTTTTGGTCAATTACAGTTAAATTGGATCGACCAGAAATGGGCCTTTTTGCAAACGGTCTCAGAATTCGACGAAACTAGTTTTGTTGGGACCGTATCGTCAAAACATAGCTAGATTTATTTTTCTGAAATTTTTCGAATCAGTTTGTGGCCCTAGCAAATTGAAATGTACGTTCAAATTAAATATTGAATGTTTTATATTTTAATTTGAAGGAAAATAGACTGAAATAGTCGAATGGGCCTGCGAAACATATTCCATTGTGTTCGGAATGGGGGTAAAACGCTGGGACGACAGTCGTTGGGTTTAGATTGGTGGTCGCGTCAAAAAACCCCTTTAAAACTTCCCCGACCAATCAGAATTTTTACAAAAAAAAAAGAAAAATTCCTTTTCTCTCTCCCCGAAGAACGACGGAAACCGCTCATAACCTTCCCGTCCATTTTCTGATCAATCCACTCACTAATATCAAGAGCTCCAGTTGAAGATTTTGAAGAGCTCGAGACAAGCTTCAAATCCATTACTGGTTTCGATTTTTTCGTGGAGTACTGGGGGAGAATCGGGCTCGGGAAGTTTCGCCGTTCGAAGCCCCGCCGCCGCCGCTACAGTGCATCGGACGCCGCCGCACCCCCTGCGCACGTGCGCCCCTCCTCCCTCTTCGTCGCTGCATCGGCCGATCCTCCTATCGATTCACGGTTTGATCGAAAATTGCAACCCTAGTTTTGAACCTTTCAGCTGAGGTACAGCTTATTTTATTTTCAACTGTTTTAACACCTTTAAACCGTTGCAAACTTTGAAAAATCATATCTTTTTCATTTCTTGACGAAATTTGATGAAACAGGAAACATCGTGACCGTGTGGACGTCTTCTACATTTTAGAAGAGACCGCATATTTTTCTGAGCCTTCTGCTATTTTTGGTGGAGTGGAACCCAATGTGAGATTTCTAATTTATAAACAATATGGAAAACGACGATGTATAAATTATATAATCGATGTATGAGTTATATAAGCGTTGTACACCTCTTGTATAAGCGTTGTATAAGTTGTACGTTCGATGTATAAGTTATATATGCGTTGTAAAAATGATATATGTGTTGAAATAGAAGCGAATTGCTATATATATATATATATATATATATATACGCCCCTCGTCCACAAACCATGGACGATATTTATTGATTGTGATTGGTGTGAAAATTGATTGATAGCGAATGGTTGTTTGGGATTGTTTGTGGTTGATATTGATTGATTGTGGTTAAAAATACTCATTTGTGGTTGAAAAATATTTGGTTGGAACCACATAGGATTAGTTTGTGGAAATGAAATAAATATATACATGCCGCCTGCGTGCGAACTAGATGCATGATCCCCATTGTCAAAAACCGCGAGGTTTTAAGGTAGAGCGAGGAGCCGTACTAGGGATGGTCCTGGTTTTAACTACCCTGCCGTTATGCTGCCGAAATTTTGAATAATATTCATGTGTTTGAATTATTTTCATTTGCTGAAACTATATTTATTCGTTGAATAGACAACCTTCATGTGTTGAATCGATATTCATTCGTTGAATTGAAATTCATGTGTTGAATGGTATTCGTGTTATAAATATAAAAATCACATTTTTATCTATATATAGAAACTATAGAAAACCTTCATGTGTTGAATCGATATTCATTCGTTGAATTGAAATTCATGTGTTGAATGGTATTCGTGTTATAAATATAAAAATCACATTTTTATCTATATATAGAAACTATAGAAAACCTTCATGTGTTGAATCGATATTCATTCGTTGAATTGAAATTCATGTGTTGAATGGTATTCATATTTTGAAATAAATTGTTTCATAATTAAAATCACCTTTTTTCACCTATATAAACTATATAAAATAATAATATTTTGAAATGAATTGTTTTACAATAAAAATCACATTTTTTATTATATACATGAATTGTCGAAATGTGATGTGTTAAAAATAGCAACTCGTTCAAATAAATATGCATGAGTTGAAATATTCATTAATTAGCTAATGAGGTGATTTTTACCTATACATGCAACATTAAAATGAATGGTGTTTTCAAAACCAAATGGAATCAAATAAGAAGTTGAGTGGAAAACGATAAATGATAAGAACTGTATACATGTACATGCATATTTATTGAACAGGTTATAGCAAAGGGGCTAGAGAAGAGGAATAAAATTTTTGTGCCCGACAAATAGGTACACGTTTACTGTTTTGTTTGGGTGATGATTTTATGAGCCTGTTGGCTAGCCGCTTCGCTTTTTCTTTTTCTTTTTGACATGAGACGCCCGTGTGGCTATTTGGGAATTTTCCCAGCCCCTCCCGTACAAAGGAGGTTATGGCGAAATTTTCCAAAATTTAAAGGCGTTAGTGAAATATTTGAAGTGAAAACGATATTGAAATTGTTGAATGAATTATATTTATATAAATATAAATAAAATTAAAACGAAACATGGCCGTGCAGTTCATGTTTTGAAACCGTGATTTAAAACAACTAGTGCGGGAAATCCGACCATTGGATTTTCCCGAAACCACAACCGTTGGGTTCGCCTTGGAAATATCTTTCCAACGGCACCAACTTTGTAAAAATCCAACGGTTGGATTGTCTGGATTGTTTAATGCAAATATGAAGAAAAACAGCGCCAGAAACGATTATATATATATTATATAAATATAATTATATTTAATCGAATAACGTCGCTGCAGTTCGTGTTTTGAAATCGAAATTTCAAACGATTATACCGGGAGATCCGACCGTCGGATTTTCCCGAAACTGGAACCGTTGGATTCGTTTTGAAAAGATCTTTCTAATGATGTAAATTTTGTGAAGATCCAACGGTTAGATTTTCAGATATGTGTAAATCAAATCTGTAGAAAAACAGTGCCACGGTCGCGTTATGGCCCGAAGCGTCGTTTTGAATAAATTAGCTATTTTAAAATAAAATAAATATAGCGATAAATCGTTATAAAATATTATAAACAATATGGATGTGATTTAGAAATTAACTGAGGGTTGGCTAAGTCGAATGGTTTCCTGAGTGTTGATCTGATGTTGGTTTTGGCCTTCGGGGTTAATATTTGGGGAATCGTTCTCTTACTGATTGACGGTTAGTGACTAATGAATTGAAATGATGCGTGTATATGTTAGTGTTGCACTTGTTTATTATATACGCGAGTTGCTCAGAAAGACCGGGTTTTTCCCATTCTGAATAACTGAATCGACGATAATAAATCGAAGATGAAGACGATGGTCGAAGACCGGAGATCTTCACCTCGAATGGATGGTAACCGAGGTCCTGATTGGGAGGCATCCCGAAATATGGATAATGAGTGGTGATTGTCCAGACGTACGTGGTGATCGAAGGATTTGCGAGGTATTTAGTGCCTCCGGTTTCGTTCAGACCCAGAACGGACTTGTAAATGGACTGTGTGTCTGACATTGGATTTTATTCTGTGTTGATTGATCTCTATTAAATATACATCTGTTTGGCGGCAGAGAATTTATTCTTTTGCTTAACGCCCTTCTCTAAAACGCACGAGCTCAGAGGTTGTATATCGATGGACATCAGTCGCATGGCATGAATTTCTAGTGTGGCATGCCTAAGTGGCAAATGAACAGGGCTTCTGTTGAAAAGCAAAGTCTTGTAGTGATGATCAAAGCGCCGCCGGAGAGGCGTAGCTTTGTGTATAACGTGAATTCGCGAGCCTCACACCCCGGTATGAACCAGAAACGGGAGAAGGACCTCAGGGAGGGCATGCGTTTCTTCCTAGCTAGGGTGGTGTCAGTGACCTACCAGCCCTGACATTTATATACTTTTCACCTATGTGGTTGTTGCTGTTGCGAGGCGCCTCGGTTTGATCGGACGATCCGGGTCTGATGGAGTCATTCGTTTGCTCGTTTACGCCCTAAAGGGCGGGGAAACGTATTGTTCAAGCATAATAATCCACATCGGTGGACCGGCCCTGACGATCCAAGGCTTTCCTGCGCGCTTGCCTGAGACTCGGGCTAGGCAGTCTCAAATTCGGTAAGGATTATCTTTTGCCTTGGTTCATGACGGAAATCCAATTTCCAAATACGTGACTGTGCGGTTTTGATTGTATACCTATATTTGGCGACATAGTGGCATGGGACACTCATGTCGTCTATGATTGATAGTTATGATTTGAAATTGTTTTCAAAACATATAAACACTAGCAATAATATCAAATGCCTTTGTTTTATTCGTATCAAGCATATTTTGGCCGTTATAAGGTAAAAACTCTATCCTCCGGTTTGCGTTGCATTATGTGATGGGAACTGAGTCTTATAATGGCTTCATTTTTGTAAAAAGCATTGCGATGTTTAAAAGAATGATTTGTTTTAAAGCACTGGCAATCCAATGGAGTAAACCCGTTCCACGAAAGTGGCGTGGTCCTGTGATTAGCCATATTATAAATGTGTTGAGTAGATTTCTCATACTAGTCCCATGACTGACTCGTAGTTTGTTTCACTTTCAAACTCGGGTGCCCCTTTTTCTACACGGGCAGCCTTATATTCAGGTTTAGCTGGTTCTTTCTGGATAGCTGGAGTTGAAGATGGATTCTATTATTTATCTCTTTTTATGTTGTTCAGCTCCTATTGTACATATTTTTGTTTATTTCCGCTGTAGACATTTATGTATAGCTGAACTGTACTTGTACTAAGTAAGATCCTATATACTGCGTAACTCTGATGATTACTTTTATCCAGTATATTTTGATGTTCACTATCTGGTGTATTTATTTAATTCTGTTCTGCTGTTATCTGTTTCTGTGTTATATTCCAAGGATAACCCTTGTCTCCGTCTATACGGGATTTGGGGTCGTCACACATTCCTATTAGATCTGGTTCAAATACAGTTTCTAAAAGAATCACAAGATATGCCAGAATCCTTGTTGAGATTGATTTAGATTCCATACTTGAAGAGAGTATCCCAATTAAGTTGTTTAATGGTTTGGTGAAGACAATTGCAGTTGAATATGAATACATACCTCATAAGTGCCTCAGGTGCAAGAAATTTGGTCATAGAACTCTTATTCATGAGCCATCTAATATATCTTCATGGTCTTCAGATCAAACTGAATCTGACTCTCATGCTAGCTAGACTTCTAATGCTGAAAGTTCCCATTCTAACTTTGAGAATTCTGATGATCAGATGCAAAATGAAGATATTGATGCTGAGCTGAATACTAATGCAGATGACTTGAATTTTATTAACAAGGAGTTGCCTGATTTATTAAATCAAGTTGCAGATAATCTTAACAATAGTTCAGCTTCGAATGAACAATGCGATGTTTTAGAAGGTATTACAAAAATTGCAGAGTATCTAGCTAATCTCAAGGGTAAGAAGAAGGTTTCTTTCATTACTCCTCCTAAAAGGCCATTGAGGAGCAATGCTCCTGTTAAATGACGATCTAAATGTGGAATGTCAGAGGGATGAATACATCAGATCGGATGTCTGATGTATTATCCTTACTGACAAAGTAAAAACCAACAATTGTTGGTTTGGTTGAAAATAAGATCAACTCAAATAGATTACCAGTTTTTAGTAGAAGATTGCCTAGAGGTTGGGACCTTATGCCTCGTAATGTTACATCATATTATGGTAGAATTTTATTAATCTGGGATTCGAATGTTTGGTCTATTAATGAAATTTCTGGATCTCATCAACATTTAACTATTCAAGTAACTAATGTTGGGGGATTGTCTTTTGTTCTTTCCATTATCTACGCTAGTAACAGCTTCAATGAGAGACAAACTATGTGGCAACATATCATTCAAGAATCAGGTTCTATCAATAAGGAATGGATTTTGATAGGTGATTTTAATAATGCTACTTCTCATCTAGATAAACAAGGAGGATTACCTATCCCATTTCAACAGATCAGAGCTTTGAATAATTGTCTTACTCAAGCTGGTTTAATAGAAATTAAGGCAACTGGATTCAATTTCACATGTTGACGGAGAGGATTGGCAAATAACATTGATAAATTTTTTATCAATCATCAATGCCTCCAAAACTTTACTTGTATGAATGCTCTTGCTCTTTCTCATCAATCCAGTGATCACAATCCACTTTTGCTAGACTTTACTGTTAATGATTCCGTCAAAGGCTCTCCTTTTAGATATTCAAATGAATGGCATCTCAAAGATGGATATGAAGATTGTATTCAAAGAGGTCTGTAGGTCAATGTTAATGGTTTGGCTAGTTTCAATTTCTTGCAAAAACTGTATGCTTGCAAGGCAGAATTGAAGAAATGGAATAAGACAAGACCTAAAGACAATGAGTTATTAGCTAATGCTGAAGCTTTATTCAAAGAAAGAGAGTAATCTTGTGACTTAGATCCAGATAACATTATTCTTTATGAGAGCGTGCCGGAAGCTAGGCAAGCTTTATATGTTCAAAAATAGATTAAATCATGGAGCTACAAACAAAAAGCCAAGGTTTCATGGTTACAAGATGGGGACACCAATTCAAAGTTTTTCCGTTCAAAGATGTCTGTTCATAGGCATGTTAATAATTTGAAGGCCTTATTCAAAGCTGATGGTTCTCTGTTGTATAAGTAGGGGGAAGTTGCTGCTGAAGCTATCAATTACTTTGGAAATCTGTTTAATGGTGAAGATATTTTAGAGTTTCCTTCATTTCAGCCAATAGCTACAATAAATTTACATGGCCAGCAGAGATTACTTCAACCTATCACTCTTGATGAAGTAAAAAAAGCCATTGATTCTGTTCACATAGACTCGAGTCTTGGTCCTGATGGACTCAGCTCCAAATTCTTCATGTTGCATTCGGAGGCAATTAAGTTTGAGCTTTTAGCTGCAATGCAAGACATATTTGAATCTGGCAGACTTCCAAAAGGTATCAATCACACGTTCATTACTTTAATTCCTAAAGTAGAAAGACCAACTGAGATTTCACAATATTGACCTATATCTTGTTGAAATATGTTTTATAAAAATTTTAGTAAAATACTTTGCAACAAGATTAAATGATATTTGTCTCATCTCATATCAGAAAATCAATGTGCATATATTCCTAATCGTTATATAGGTGATAATATTATGTTAGCTCATGAGCTCTTAAGAGATTTTAAGAAAAGAGGAGTTAGCAAATTTTGTGTGAAAGTTGATTTGCATAAAGCATATGACATAATTAATAGAAGATTAATCTGTTTTCTTATGACCAAGATGGCTTTTCCTGCACATCTCATAAATGTCATATATGAATGTATTTCATCACCTACTTTCTCAATCATCATTCAAGGAATTCCTAATGGCTTCATCTCTTCTAATCGTGGGTTAAGACAAGATGATCCACTCTCCCCTTATCTCTTTGCTCTAGCCATGGAGTATTTTAGTTTTTGTATGAATGAAATGGTCGCTCTGAAGAATTTCAATCCTGTGCATAATTTTGAACCAGTGGTCTCTCATTTGTTGTATGCTGATGATCTCATGATATTTGGTAAATGCTTATCACAACGTGCTATTTCTTTGAATGAATGCTTTGACAGATTAAGAAAATTTTGTGGATTATCTGTTAGTAAGCTTAAATCAAAGATATATTTTAGTCTGTCTACAAAATTTACAAGGGAAATATCTTCTATATTGGGTTTTCAGGTTGATTATTTGCCAGTTAAATATTTAGGTGTCCCATTATCCTCAAACTACTTACACTACAGTGAATGCCAAGCTTTACTTCATAAAATTCAAGTGAAAATTCAGTCATGGGATGCCAACTTTCTCAGCTATGCAGGTCGAGCTGAACTTATACAATCTATTGTAATTCCTACCATCATATATTGGCTTTCTGTTTATCAAATCCCAGAGCATACCATTTCCAAGCTTCATGCTATGTGTTCTGATTTTTTCTGGGGTGGTTCATCACATAAAATTAGTTGGGAGAGGTTATGTCTGCCAAAATCTGAGGGTGGCATTGGTATGAAATCTCTTCATGATTTAAAGAAAGCTTCTTGCATAAAGTTAATGTGGAAATTCCTAGATGGTTCATCACTGTGGAGCAAGTGGATGAAGAACAAATATTGCAATGGTAAATTCTTTTGGAGCATGCATCATGATAATAACTCGTCTTGCACATGGAAGTCTATTCTAAGGCTAAGGACTCGTGGTGAACAATTATTTTGTAAAGTGATTTCTACTGGAAATGATACTGATTTATGGTTTGAACCGTGGATAAATTCAAAATATTTGGTGGACATATTGGGTTTTTCCAGATTTTATAATATTGGAAATAACAATGAGAGAGTATCATCTTTAATTATTGATGGTCGAGTTCATGGAAGACTCCATGCAGCAACAAGAGAAATTCAGAGTGAAATTGATTCTATTTTTGTTAATACTGAGGCTAGTCATGATTATTATGAATGGAAGGATGGTGGCTTGTTTACATTTCACAAAGCTTGGAATCATGTTAGAAATAAACAGCAGGGTAGACCTTCTTTTAAGGTTATCTGGCATTCTAAAAATGCAAGGAGGATGTCTCTCATTTCGTTCTTGGCAGTTTTGAATAAACTCTCAACTAAGGATAGGTTGATGAGGTTCGGATTAATGGATGTAAAGGTATGTGCTCTCTGTCATAATTGTGATGAATCAGTGAATCATTTATTCTTTGCGTGTGAGTATTCAAATTACATTTGATTGCTGTGACTTTCAAAGTTGGGATTATCTACAAGTTCTATTGGTGATTTGGAATTTGAAGCTGAAAAGATCTTGCATATATGCAAAGATCATGATCAAACTTTGGATCTGGCCTGTGCTGTTTTCACGACTGTTGTTTATCATGTTTGGCAAGAGAGAAATCTAAGGATATTCAGTGATAAAAACTTTCTAAGGAGGTTCGTTTGAAGTTGATTGAGAGAGACATTTTCTAGTTGGTTAACAATAATGGCAATTCATTTAGTAGCTCACAAATGAAAGTCGACTTAATGAAGAAGTGGGGTATTGACTTACATGATTCTGGATGATGTTGTTTTTGTGGTGGTTTGTTGTAGTTTGAGTGTTGTTTGAGATTGTTATATATAGAAATAAAGAATACCAATTTTCAAAAAAAAAAATTTTTACATAATTTTCATAATTATATAAAATATACATCCAAATAAACATGCATATTAAAATTGCAAGTATAGTTATATATAATTATACATATGTATATATATATACACATATTACTGTGAAATATACATATGTATTATATTAAAAACATTTGTATATTATATACGTATACATATATACATATGTATATGTATAAGTATATTTGTGTATTATATTTAAATATATATATCTTATTTAATACATACATATATTAATATTCTGCAATTATGCAAAAAAAAAAATTATAACACATAAGTAAACATTTATGTTGTTTTAATACTTACTTAAATAACAAGTATATGTGTGTGTACGCGTGTGCGTGTGTGTGTATAAAGAGAGAGAGGAAGGTTCAATGGCACCTCAAACAGTGGAGCACCGCTTTGGCCTCCCTCTTTTCCACCACACATTCTCTCACCTCCCACTAACTTAAACTAATATAAATGAAAGGTGGAATTCATGGGGACCAAAAGGGTGCTGCATTTTCAAGGTGCCATTGAACTTTTGTCATATATATATATATATATATATATATATATAAAACATAAAATATATGAGACAACGTCTTATTTGCAATCGAAATCTCAACATTTATAAATGACCATATTATACCTTGCACTGATTGTTATGTCACGCGTGCACACGGTACAAACATACATATATGTTTATGATACATATGTCATTATGTCTAATTAAACATAATTTAAATGAAATTCAATCCATTATTTATAAATTTAAATGAAATAAAAGATTTTTTTTAAGTTGAACTTGGAAACATGCTATGTAAATTAGACTTTATTGGCACAATATAGATCCAATAGAGGATTTTTTTTCTTGAAATGAATCTGTATCTTCTATTATGGGTTAACTAAGTTACAACAATAGTGTTACAACAAAATAGCCTATACAGTCTAATTAGTCATGTTAGGTTAACTAATTAAACCCACAAACTAGTTAGTAGAGTGTTTGGAAATGTACTGTTAAGGATTGAGTTTGAGTAATCAAATACTCGATCTACTTGACTATTAGCTTGGCCCGAACAAAGATGTGCACCCAAAATACGACTCTAATAGGAAACCCCAATTTGAATTGGGCCTTCGACTAATTTTCAAAATTATTTGAAAACTAAAATGTAATATTTTATTAAAATAAGATGTATATATATTATAAAATTTATAATATAATAATATTTCTCAAAATGTTTGAAACATAATGCATGATAATTTAAAAAAAATTAAATTTATTAATTAGATTAAGAAATTATATAATTTAAGTAATAAAATTATATATGCTTGTATCATGTATTATGATACATGTCATGATATTTATAATGTTTGAAATAATGTAAATATGCATGTATGTATATTGATTGATTTTTGAAATTAATATAATTTAATTAAAATTATTCAGTTCAATTAATTAATCAAAGGTTGAATAAATAAATAAGTTAATTAAATAAATGATATGAATATGTATGATATACGTGTAATGTTATAAAAGGTTATAGTATGTAATAAATACTTAATATAAATGTTTTAATAAAATAATATAAAATTAATTAAAAATGTTAATTAATTAAAAACTAATTACATATGATTTAATTAATATAATATCAAACATAAGATTAATACACAAGTAAAATGTATAAAAAGTTATATAATAGTAAAAATTATATAATGTAAAATTTAAATATGGAACATCAAGAAACCCTAAATACACTTAAGGAACAAGCGCATTACTGATGTCAGAAATGGAAAACAACACCCAAGGTGTAATTTCTACACTTCACAAGCAATTAGAATCTAGGAAAAAGTGGTAGCTACAACTATAAAAAGCAAGTAAAGACAACAATTTATAGTGTTTCGGCCTAGAATTGGCCTACGTCCATTTTAAATAGAATTCTCATTATCACCATTGAAATTACAAGGTACATAATCTCTCTAACTTCACTCATTTTCTCTCTTTTTACAATACTCTCTCTACTTCTCTTTTACTTTTGATTCACTCAAAGCCGCAAAGGAAATGATGAGATCTCTTAGAATGCGATGGTTGTTGGAGTAGATCTTCAACAACTTGAGCACTTGGATGATTCTAGCAAATCCATGGTGGTTGAGATGTTGGATCTAGATCTGGAGGAAGATTAATGGAGGTTTAAATGAGTTAGAGGGGTTTAGAAATGAATTGGGAAGCACTTCATAGAGAGAAAATTCGGTCCCTTTAATGGTGAAAGAGTGGAGGTATTTATAGGAGTGATTATGAGGTGGTAAGGTCTGAAAATGGAGTATGCAGGCAATCAGGTCGTCGGAACGACCTGCTTCATAGGTCGGTTACGACCTAAGCTCAACCATGTTCCCCAAGACACGACCTACCTCCAACGATCTAATATCTTGAGTCAGTGACGACCTAACAAAGAACAACCTATATGGGAAGACCCGAGATGAATGTCCTGACGTTGCACTTATACTTTCTGATCTGACTCAAGCCTTAGGTCGGTTAACGACCTATTATTATTTGAAGAAGCATGATCTGTTTCTTTTGAGGATCAACGACTTATAACTTAGCGACTTGGCGATGCTTTTGCTGACGTGGCAACAACGACCTGAAGCTTAGTGATAAAAAAATGACCTGACTTAGGAGGCGGTGTACGACCTGAGCTTGAGAGTTCGAGGACGGCTTAACACTTGGACCATGTCTATGCATTATATTCGAGCCATATTTTTATGGGTTAACATCTGCCCCTCGAAGTTTGTATTATTATAGAATAATATGGGCTTCAAATCATTGTTGATGTAGATACATGTTTATAAACAGTTTGCATTTTTAGGTCATTTATGGGCCTTTCTAGTAGATTGTAAACGCCCAACAGTGCTCTAGGCTTTAAAACTCTCTTTAGACCGTTCGCGTCCTCCTATATTCTCTTACCGGTGGAAGCTTCGTTAATGGTGATCGGCTTCTGATTCAAGGGAAAAAATTCAATCTTCCAATCACCTACCCGAGTTCATCGTTTGTCGATCGGATTTCTTCACATTGTCGTTGGTCAAAGTTTCAGGCATCTTCAGACCCAATCGTCGTCTTCCTCAAATTCGATTCAATGCCTGTAATCGATTCTACAGATCATAATTACTTCGCCATTGCTGAATTTATTCTTGCATCAAGTTTTTAATCATCTCCGATTGTCGACAACAACGCAGGTGATTTGATTTTTGGTTTTTGATGTTGAACTCGGCTTTGGGTTTTAGGGTTTAAACTATGAATTTGGGAATTTGGTAATCTTTGTTATAATCGTGATTTGCTGTAGACCTTTGAACAAGCTTGTGCATCATGAAATAGTTTGTATTAATTTGCAAATTCGTGCATTATTCTATGCTTTCTAGCATTATCATGTCGTGGTAATCTTTATCCATGCCACTCATTGCATGTAGACTATATGTCATCTTACACTTTGTTTGAGTTGAGTTTTTTTCAATCTGAAATGACCAACTTGATGATATAAGAACTCTTGGGTTGATAGAATTAATGTGATGACTGATGTACAATGAATCAATACTTCAGCTACTTCAGAGTCTTGGTTGTAGCGCAATGGAGACTTTAGATCGCTATTCAAATCCTTAGATCGTTGAATACGGCCTAACTTCTCAGACCATTGAGCGAACTAAAGCTTCGAACCTTTAAACGATCTAAAGCTTCCTTAAACCGGTGAACGATCTAGTGCCTTCCAACCGAAGTACGACCTAGATCAATGGATTTGTGGGCGACCTAATTCCCTTAGATCGGCTTGAGATATTCCCCTTAGACCGTTGGATGACCTGGGCTCTCCCGAACTAGCTGACGACCTAATACTTTGAACTACTTGAGCTTAAGACCGCTGAGACGACCCATGATCTAAGGCTATGAAGTAGTTGAACGATCCATGTGATTAAGACGGAGAACTCTCTAGTACCCCCCAACAGATGTGCGATTAAGACCTTTGATTGTTTATGTGACCTAAGGTATCAGGTCATTTGAATGGCCTAGAGCTTAGGTCGTTACACAATCTAAGGGTTTATTTCACCGAGCGACCAGAGTCTCGATCTAAGGTTTTGAAATTTGAAGCTTGCTTTAAAGTTTGTTACATTTAAGCACTCTGGAATTTGAACAACAAACATTTATGTTTTAAGGGTTAAACATCTTCATGCCCTGTTTCCTGTCTTTCAATAACAACAAGAAATTGTATGTTTTGGACTTATACATCGTCATCGCGTCCGTTTCAATAACGGATTAGTTAATAAAGCATATCACGATAAATTTCAGGATTTAAACCAGATGGCGCATTTACACAAGCTTATTTCGTTTCATAGTTTATAACTTGTTAATCTTTGCTTGCATACACATAGCACTCTAGTTTAAGTTAGTAGCGGCGCTCGAGATCAACTAATCGACATAAGCCAGATTGTGGATTTCAGGTCTCGCTTTATGTATAATTTGTATGACTCTGCACGACACTTCATTTTTAAGGAGTGTGTGCCTGTGATATGTTTATGAATAAGATTGCTTGTGTAGAATGACTACAAGGCAACAATCTCGCCTTCAAACTAGAGGGACATCATCATCTGCACAAGTTGATACCTCTACAACTGCACCTAACGTCATAACAACTACAACCCCCAACTTGGCTCCTGATCAACCATTTCCAGTGCCTCACCCTCTGAGTGCTCCGCCTTCAAAAATATATTCTACCACTATTAATCAAGACTTATTTGAACAGTTATGCGGTCAGTATGGTATTCATGTCATTGATGAAATATTGTCGGGTGAGGGCGTATTCGCTGATCAACCACGCACTGGATACGTAGCCATTAATCGTCATATGCTGACGGGTAGCGTCCTTCAATCCTTTCATAGAAACGATCTTGAATCATATGGCCATTGCTCTTTTACAACTTCACCCAAATGGCTACACCATTTTGTTAGGGCTCTATATGCTTTTTATGCAAATGAAGGGGCGTGAGCCTACATTTCAATGTATCTGCTATTTATTTTCATTCAAAAGGAAAACAGTCACCTTATGCATCATACACATTGAGGGTGCACGGAACCGAAAACTTGTACTTGGCTTGTCGGAGAGTGTTTCAGGATTCTTGACTCAATCTTTCTTTGTTCATTGTCCTGAGAATTTTTGTGGGAATTGGAAAGAAGGAGGTGAGCATATTTGTAAAGAACTTTTCCAATTTTTCTTAAGTTTCGGTTACTTGAACTTCTTTCATTTGATTGCAGTTGTTCCGGCTCTAGTTAAGGACAATAAATATTCTGCCCCTTTTAAGGCTGTCTATGAGACTTTAAAAACCGTCGATGAATTAAAAAGAGGCCGAAAACACTTAATCACGGAGGAATTTCTTCGCAAGTACGAATTACTCCATCCTTTAGGGAGGTTCCTACCAAAGCAGGATCTTCCAATCCTAAGACAACACTTATATCATTAGATGTTGGTGCTTCTAGAGGGGATGGTGCATCACAAAGTCAAACTACTGAATCCTCATTAAAGAAGTGCTCGAACCCTGCTAGTGGTAGCAAAACACCCTCTAAATCTCAAATGCCTTCGATCGAAGAAGAAGAATTTACATAACGTAAAGGCAAAAGTCTTATGAAAGAAACTGAGCAGATCGAGGAGGTTAAGACCACTCCTGGAGATGATTTAAACATTGAACAATTTATTTAGGATCCCATTATTCTAGATACCCGTGAGGAGAGTTCTGAAGATACTTTTAAGAATTTGAGTGACCTCTGTACCGCAGAAGATCTTGCCCCGAGTGACATTGTGACCTCGGACCTGGCAGCCTCGGTTACAAAAACTGGAACTGAGATAGTTGTAGCTCAAACTCCTCCATCGCGGAGAACATTTTCTGACATAGGGTTTCCGTTAGCTTCACCACCAAAGAGCGGTTCGTTATTAAGCGCGCGTTAGATAATATATTATATGCGCTATAAGTTCCTAATGCTTTGTATATGCCTTACAATCTGCCCGAGTACTTTCTAATCTAAGTATTGAAATCCAGCTTTGCCTTATTTTAGCTTCAGACATGAATCGTCCATTTATGAAGAGCTTTAAGCACTAAACCAGCTATTATAATCTAAGGCATCTCATACAGTCTCATTATCCACAACACTCACAGCAATCCCAATACTCCCAACACTCGCGATATTCTTATCAGCCTCAACAAACTCAAGGTTACATAGAAACTGACGAACAAAGGAGGTGGAGGCTCGAGGAGCAGCATGAAAAAGAGGACCGGGACTAAAGATCTCACGATGATCGTGATTGTGATCGATATGATGGTCGTCATGAGCGGAGTGGACGGGAAGAAGAGGAAAGCCGAAGGAGAAAGAGAGACAGGGATGGTGAGGGCAGGGATGATCCTCAAAAGTGTCCCAGATTGAATAAACCTCCCATCCCTGCTACTCAAACTACTTCCGGCTATCTACCCCTTGCTACACTGTCTATTACTCCCCCTCCTGCCGATATTCAGACGATCATACATAGGCGCCGCTATGAACCCGAACTAGCAAACACCACACTTGCTGAATGATTCAAAAATTGGTGTTTGAAAGGAATGTTCTTTGATTTAGACATATATCCTCCTGACAGGAAAGATATACTTAAAGAGTTGGATGCCATGAAAGGAAATATCAATAAGCAGATGGATGTTGTCAAAGGTCAGCTCAAGACGCAACTAGACGCGTTCAGGTGTCGAGTTGATAAGCAACTATCTTTATGGTAGGAATTACCGGTTTAAGTTTGCTAAATTAGATCATAGAGTGATTCATAAGAAAATGGACTTATCAATGTATAGATCTATAATAAAACACTTGAATTTGATGAAAAACATAATCAAACATTCATATACTACATTGAATCTGTGTGAGAGATGTAAACCACTCACCGATTCTCCAAAACAAGCTAAAATCAATGAATTAAGATTCTGGACAACAAGCAATTCGAACCAAACTCCTTGATCCGGTGAATTCCCACTTCAATTGATGTAGATCTAGCCTCCAATAGTGCAGATCTTCGATTTCCTAAGCTTAGATCTCGATTTTAATGGTGGAAAGGTGTTAAGGAAGGAGTAACATGGGATACCAAATGAGAGAATAGAGAAAACTAAACCATTTATCATGCCTCTCACCCCCTATTTATACCCTCCCATCAGCCCACTAATGGGCCTTCCCAAATCAGCCCATTGTGGCTCTCAAAACCTGAACAGCCAATTGAAAAAACTTAGAATAGCGATTCATCCCAAACCGCTGAGCCAAATCTTTAATGTAACCACTCTATGGAAAGGCAATCATCATTTCCTTTCCAATGGCATAGGACTCACTAACTGATTCGACCTGAGTCAAAAGTAATACCCTGTACAAGGCTGACGGGGGAAAAATGGTTACAAACAAAATTGGTAAAAATTATGGACATGTCTCACATCCCCATAAGCAACATAAAAAATTATGAAAATGATCCAACCCTCAGGGAATAAAATAAAAATATTACGATCTTTCGATACGTAAAATGCGGGCTCTTACAGCATTCTACAGTCTGGGACAGTCATTTATATAATATGCAAATCTATGTTTTATCCAAGAGGGACGTTCAAATTGTTCAAAGCAACATATATGTCATGCTATAAGTAACCTTGAGTGGAATTAAGTCGTTCACATCATAGAACCAAGTTGCAAGACCATGCATGTCGTGGTAGTGCAAGAGATTTGTTCCAGAAGCAATCCAGGCATGTCGCTGATTTCCATGTCACTGAGATGCATGTCGTTGGCTCTCTCAATTCATACCGCGATTTTAGTCAATCCAATGTGGACACTTAAGACGCATATATGTTAAGGATAGCAAAACGTTTATAATGTGCATGTCCAAGTCGTGAGCCAGCTGTCATCAGATGGGTTAGGAAGGTTAAGTGTTTCATGTATATAAAATCAAAGGGGCGGTGACAATAAGAGGGCATGCCGCTTCTGTATAGGACTTAAATATGAAATGATATAGAGATAAGATGCCAGATGTAAAGTAAAAGAAAAGCTTAGGTGGTTATCAATTTACATCATGCCGCATATTGCCATTTTAACCCATGACGCTCCAGTTAGGCCGCACTATTAATTCGTGAAGAAGCCCATGCCGCATTTTTAATGTCGTATACCTCAAAGCCGTATGACGTGAGACCAGGACCATGTCGCATGACAGCTAACGACTGCTGTAAAGCCGAATTACCAGCTGTATACACATATTTACAAGTGTGCCACTACCCCAAAAACACTTCTATAAATACCCGACTACACCATACTTGAAAGGGACCCAATTCTTCTACCTCGAAGGGCCGCCAAATCATTTCTCTAACACTCCAAGCTTCATTTCAAGCTTCATAATGGCTTCCAAATATCAAATAACTTCTCTCCAATAATAAGTGGATCTAATCTTCTTTATACGCCATGAGAAGTCGCTCTAACTCAATTCAAGTGATCACCAACCATTATTAATCCTCTCTAAAGCTCGGATCTAATAGAAAATTCATATGGAATCAAGGAGGATAACCTAAACGCCTAAGTGGTTGAAAATCCACAAGATAACTAACACACTTCGTGAGATCCAACCTATTCCTCCACGAATTCAAGTGGGATCTAAAGCTAAAGGAGAGTAAAAAGTAGAAGATCGTTATGAGAAAGAGAATGAGTGATATAATTGAAATGTATGAGGCAATGAACTCTGTAAATTTCTCCATGATAAATAAAATGCTTCAATAGTGGACGTAGGTCTAAATTGAATGAATCACTGTAAAAAAATTCTTTCCTTTTACTTTTTGCTCTTTGTTTTGAATTACGTGGATCAATTTTCTAATCAAACCATTTGGTGAAGTGTTTCCATAGCACCTTTGGTGTTGTAGACCAATTTTGGTTTCAACAATATTCTTCCCTCATCTGAATATTTGTTGCTATTGCGTCTTTTGTCTTTTTATGGGCCACATTCAGATGTTCTTTAAATTCTCCAATCCCTTTTTCTCTCGCCTTGATCCTATCTTGATTGGCGATGGCTTCAAACTTCAGCTCGGCTCAGCTATCCCAACGTTAAATTTTTCGACCATACTAGATAGTTTCAAGTTGTAATTAGAGACAATCTTGTATTGGTTATACACATCAAAAATCATGTCAAATGTTTCCTTATTAATTGATCGTGGATGAGGTGCATTTTTGGTAAAGAAACAAGTTCATCAATTCTCAGGAAAATTCTTTTGCAAGTACGCTTTCTGCTCTTGCGGATCATTTCACCATACTCCAACACCGTCTCAACTTCTTTGCCTTTTCTTCTGTCTCCCTACTCTGACTTCTTCGTATCGTTGAGCCTCCGCTAGGTTTGTCTCTGCTTGTGTCTTTGAGTAGAAGCAGTGGGGGCAAGCTTTTAGGAGGGGGAGGTAGAGTATCTGCAGATAGCCTCAAACTCCTAGATTCCGCTGTCTTTTTCGACTTGGTAGGATTTTTGACAGCAAGAAGGGACTCAAAGCATCCAGGATAGGGATCTCCTTGGTGATAATCAAATGCATGCTTGCGACGCGATACACGTCCTTCAGCATCCTTAAAGTTTCTCCAACTCTGAGCCATCTAGATCGAGCATGTGGCAGATCCTATTATTTTCAAAATAACTTTTGATCTAACCTTAAAAGAAATTATCTCTTATGTTACCGTTTGTATTTGTAGGATTAATAGAGGCAAGCAAAATTTTTGATTCATCATTCTGTAATCCTTGAAATGTCGTGAAATAGAAGCATTTCCAATCGCTTTGTTGTATACTGCGTCATTATAAGAAAAATAATAAAGAACTCGATACTCATTCTTCATTTATATAAATAAAAAAACACTCTCTATTTTTCCATAAAATAGAATGTTGTTTTTCAAAAGGGATCAATAATACTTATTTATCGACCATTTGGCACTCTGGAAATTTATTAAACATTCTTTTGATTGAGTTTCCATAAAATGATCTATACAACATGATACGGTGCAGAAAATATGGTAGTTGTGATTTATCTTCATGGAAATTATGTTATGGGATTGGTATGTTTTGCTTCAACTCATAAATTATATTACTTTACATAGAGTTTTATTTTGTTTGTATGTTGGTTTTGAGGTTTTCTTTATGATAGCTGGTTAAAATTTGGAATTTATTTTATTTTGAGAAGGACTACTATGAAGTAAAGCTATGAGAATTTTACATTTTCAACGCATGATCGTTAGATTTCATTGGTATTTGTGAGTTTGAACCGCATATGGACATTACAGAAGTGGTTAATCATCTGACCAGAATATAACACGGTCATCAAAGAGATATATAACAATCAATCACATATTGAAATTTGGATTATAGCGGTTTTCGATGATTCTAGAATGAAATCATTGGTAAATGCTGTATTAAAGTTTGAACATAGTAGGTAGGGGAATCCAACTTTTCATGCCTCTTCAAGTGTAACTAAACCATGCAAGTATTCAAATTTCAAATGGCGGATCTTGGTAATTAATCAAGTTATGGGGAGATGAAGTTATTGCATGTGAATATGTGGTCGCTGTGGTTTGGACCTGAAAATATAGAAATAATTTACATTGATCTTGAGAATTGTTCACATCTTAATAGTCATAGCATATGTATTATCATGGAAACTAAATGTAACGTGTTTACACTGGTATGTATTGCTTGTGTTATATCAAAAAGCTACGATATATGCTGCTCTAATCATAATAATGTTAACTTTCTTGAAAAAATAACAGTTTGAGCTGATTTGATTAATCTTTTCATCCTCCGAGGATGACAAAAAACTTGGGTTGAAATCACCTAGACTCAAAATTGGCTGGTCCCCTAGACAAACCAATCAGGACCCCCCCCTGATTTCAACTTTTTACAGTTAAACCCACATTCTTCTAGCGTTAAACCGCAAAAGGGTTGAAATCAAGAGATCCCGATTGGTTGGGTCTAAGGGACCAGCCAATTTTGGGTTCAGATGATTTCACCCTGTAAAACTTGGTTAACAAATTCAATTAGCAGTTTCTAACATGTCCTTTAGGTCTGAGTCCATAATGATTTGACCATAGATTCTTATAAATTTAGACATAGTACAAACTATCTTAATAAAGGTAATGAATTCGATTTATATATATCAATTCACTTCAATAAATGAAGCTAACGGTAAGCGGGCTAGAAGTTATTTTCATAAACTAAATGGATTTATTTTGGTGAAAATTAGGCTCATATCCTTAAAACTAAAATTAAATAAGCTCACATCCTCCCCTTCTAAAACATCTAAATCTCATTCCTATTTTTAAACAACGGCTAATATGTTTCCAACACTGCCCTTTTCGCAATTAAAGGTGCGATTAACGTGGTCCTAAATCCACGTTATACAGATATAGTATATCCAGAAACATATTTTTCTATCTCCATGGCGGCGTTGTCATCGATCAAAAAAATTGATTTTGGATGCATCGATTTAAAATTCAATTTACTTAGGAATTTTTCAGAGATTTAATTAGATCGTTGCTTGATTTACATAATGGATGTTGCTTCTTCAAGGTAATTTACACTTTTTATTAAAAAAAATCGTATTCGTGTGTTATTTTTTTTGGATAATTATATTGAATTATTCTGATCAAGTTTTGTCAATGGATCTGCTTTCTATAAGTCTAAATTCAGTATATATTTTTCTCATATATATTATATTGGCAGAATCTGGAATAACTTAATAGTCGCAAGTTCTAAATTTTTGCATCTGTTGAATGCAGAAATTACTGCAATTTGAGCCTATAAAAAGAATTTCTGCAAAAAGGCAATGGAGCATCCCTATTTTGATGGCTTGGACAAAGAAAACCTGTAACTCAAGCTTCTGATTGTTATCCAATGTTGCTTCACTCGAGCATTGAAGTGTGTACAACTAATGAGTTTAGTGATTATCATGCACTGTCTTCCTTGTATTTTGATGTTTGTATGGTTTTTGTGGAATTATCTGGTTAGTTCCCTTTAAATTTGGATTGACGACAGTTGATTATGTTGCAAAAATTGAATTCTTGAATGTAATGAATTACTACTACTATTGCATATGAATAATGATTACTGCAATACAATTCTCAAATTTTGTTTCTCTTAATGCGTTAGCAGATTACGAAGTAGTACCAGTTTAGTGGAGTTTTGTCAATGGATAATTTAGTTATTGTATAAAGTTTTAGAGTTGTTATTGATCATTCAGCCGTATTTATGAATTTCTCAATATATTTGTTCTTTTATTTTGAATACGTGTATAAAAGTGTGCAAATATTGTGAATTTTAGCATACAATTATGCAACTATTTGGTAGAATACGTGCTTACCTGTGTTTTGCATTTATTTAGGAAAGTTGTGTGTGAATGTGCATATATTCTTTTTATATGCATTCAAATATGCAAATCTTTTGAATATCTGTTTGTATGCATGTTTGACGAAAAGGTTGCATAAAGATTATCTGTTTGTTTGCATGCCGGTTGATTAGTTGCATACAAATATACATATATTTTTTGATATATTCATATTACAGGTGGTCTGCATCTTTTTTTGTATAAAAATGTTCGCAAATATTCTGAAATTTAACATATAAGTATGTAGCTGTTAATGTTATATGCATACATGTATGATTCTATTTATAATTATTTGAACATGTTTATGTAATTTTATTTGATGAATGTAGATTAGGCTTATTAATGTTGATTTTTTTATTAATGTTGATTTTATAAGTATGACAGCATCAGCTATTTTATTAATACTGCAAATATTTGCTGTTATGTAAGCAATTATTAGAAAAAAATGCATAAATGTATGTAAGTATTCAAAAAATTACACATTACAAACATTTAGAGCATTTGCATATATGTATGCAACTAATAATAAAACTTTCATATAGGTATGAAAGTATCCTAAATATTCTGGCAATTCAAATATGCAGAACATTTTGCCTTGCAAAAAAAATATACGGAACATTTCATATTGTTTGCAAATAATTATGCAAGTATTTCGAATAAGTGTACAAAAGTAAGCAAAATTTCATAATATCACTTAAAATCAGAAGAAATTAATTCAGTACATAAAATTCCCTAGTAATTCTGTCTAGAAACTACATAAACATGTTTGCGTAGTTCGAAAACAGAATACCAATCAACATTTTTACAAGAAATCAAAACAGCATATTTTCAAAATTTTAATCACTTGGACGTTTGCATTCAATAGCAGGTACGTCTGTGTGCGGTGATCATCTACAGCCCAACTATAACGTTTTCAACTGAGAATCTTGTGAGCAAGCACAGGTCGTTGAGCATTAACAGCGTCACCACTGTATATTTCATCATCTTTATCGTTTTCTCTGTCCTCCTTTCTTTGTTTCATTATATTAATAATGAACATTCCACAATCGACGCTGTAGAATTGTAAAAAGTTGTCAATTTGTTTGAATAATTGTTTTTTATATGAAAACATGCATACAAATATGCAAGCATTGTCAATATCTGCATACAATATAACATATACAACTTTCTGAACATCTACTTAGAAGTATGATAATATTTAGGAAATCTGCATACAAGTATTCTAATATACATTCCTAATTTTCCTAATAAGTGCATTCAAATATGCAACTATTTTGAATAGATACACACGAGTGTGAAAATATTCTGAATAGATACAGACTAATGTGAAAGTATTTCTGAATTGATGCACAGTAGTGAGCAAATATTCTTAATAGATGCATACTAGTGTGCAAGTATTCTGAATACATGAACACTAGTGTGAAAGTATTCTGAATAGATGCATATGAATTATGATCAATTTACATAACATATCATGCAATAGTACTTAATAACAGCAGCCAATAATGCAAGAATTCTTAATTAAAAGCATACAATCATGCAATATTCCTTAATATTAGCATACAATCATGCTAGAATTACTTATACAAGCATAATCGCAATCAGTAATACTTAATAAGAGCATACAATCATTCTATAATAAGAGGATACAATTGCAATCAGTAATACAGGAAACAAGCACGCACATTATTTCGTTCAGTCTTATTTCAGTATGTACTACGCAGAGATTATCAATGGTCGGAGATGAAATAAAAAATTAAGAATTAATATCTTCTTTCTCGCCATTTCTTGTAAATCGTTGCTGAATACGACAAATAATTTGCATATTTTTTTGAGATCTAGATTAAAACGATGAAGATCGGTTGAGGATTTTAATTTTTCTCGTTTATCGATTGAGGTAAAAAAACGATCGGCTGTGGAATTAGGTTTTGGAGTGAGATTTAAGGAGCTATATGACTGATTAAATGATGACGCATCATTGTTGGAGGGTTTCTTAATTGCGAAAAGGGTAGAATTGGATTTTTATCAATAGAATTTCAAAAATAGGGATGTATTTTATATTCTTTTTATCAGCGATTTTTTTTATATATTTTGAAACTTAATAGGGTCCTGTAAAAAACGCACCCTTTATTTTGATTGTCCTAAATGCAATTTTCTTCTTTTAATATCTTTTCTACACATAGTGTTTAAACCGAAATTAGTTCAAACACCAAAAGGTGCTATGGAAGCACTTCACCAATCGGTTAGAAAGAGACCACAATCGCAATAAGTATGTAAAAACACAAGGATTTTTATAGTGGTTCGATCTAGGAGAGATCTACATCCACTTTGAGAGAAATTTCCATTATCACATACGAATTTATGAAGTTTAAACACTCTCCCAAAACATTAGTTTTCATCCTTACAAACTCTTCTCTTAATCTAATCAAAATGCCAAGGAGATTGAAAGAAACTTCTAAGTATGGAAATTATGGGAGTAGATCTTTGATCCTTCAAATACTTGGATTGATTTCCATGACTTAATGATGGATTTGATGTTTGATCTTTGATTCAGAGTGACTGGGGTTGTTGGAATCACTTGAAATGGTTGAAGAAATAGTTGGGAAGCCCTTCTAGATCATAAAATTCGGTCCTCCTTAAAGTGGTGTGCATGGGGTATTTATAGGAGTGTGTATAGAGTGATGGAAGCTAAAAATAAGGTGTACAGGAAGTCATGTCGCTCGGCATGACATGAACCATGTCGTTCGGGTGACAGTTGTCAATAGCTTGGAAAAAGATAGCTGGCTGGAAGCGTTATGACTAAAGCAGATCGACATAACTCAGGCGGTGTGGCATGAACTGATGCGGGACGACATGACTAATGACGAGATGACTATGGCTTTGAGTTGCGCTTCTAGCCTTCAGACGACGTGAAGCACCGCGCCATGATATGGGGGAGACATGGAGATTAAGTGACTTAGTTTTGGTCTGGCGTTATGGATGGAGTACGACATGGCTTGGGGAAGGCTTGGTTCCCTGGAACGACTTGATGAGCGACGATATGGCTTAGGATAGGCATGGCTTAGGAATGACATGGATTCCTCAAAGCGACTTGGGGAGGGACGACATGACCTGGGGACAACACGGATTACTTTTCCTCCTTGAGGCATGAACTTGGAACGACAAGGCGGGTTCATAACGACTTGGGAGAAGAACGACATGAATACAGAAAGGAACATTAATCCCATATTTTTATGGGTTAACATTTGCCCCTCGAAGTTTGCATTATTGAAACCTCAATACTTCCGATGTTGTTTGTTAAATGCTTTTACCAAGTCGCCAATTGTTATCTCCGAAGAATCATTCTGTTCCTGCATCCATGTCGCAAGTCGTCAGCTCCCCAAAACCATATCGTAACCCGCCTTGGGTCCTTATGTCGCTCTGAGCCTTTCAACCGTGCTGGGCTTCATAATCTCTTTAACTCGGCCTAAGTATCTTCCGTGCTTTTATATTATCCTCCAACCGCCTGTCTAATCACATTCCATTCATATCTGAAGCTTTTATTTCTTTAATGGTGGCTGTTTTTCAAAGAGAAAATATTATCTTTCTCGAACAATTCATCTAACATCATTAGCGTCGTTGCTGATCAGTTCTTGATGATACTCAAGCTTCAATAAACTTAGTTGAATTATTAGCCAAAGCCGACTTGATCCAGCCCAGCGCCAGCTACTAAATTTGTGGTGTTCTTCCATCATTGACTACTCAAAGGCCATCGCAAGTATCATTTGCTCTAAGTCAGGTTCAATCCTTATTCTACTTCCTTCGATTTTAGGATTTGTATGATACTTGTGAAATTCTTGGGTTGTATTGGATATTTCAATTCGAATTTGTGTTGAGATAATGTGAATTGAATTTGGATTGGATTGTAATGGGTTTGAAATTGTATATGTGGGGTTTGAAATATTAGGACCCCTTAAAATTTGATCAGCTTAATGCACATAACATGCTTGCCAAAATGTTTGAGCCACAAAATTTGATGACTTACTTGCATATTTTGGATTCAATTGTTTTAGCTTGCTGAAATGGTCTTGATAATGTTCAAAATTTTGATCGTTGATGATTAAATCCGTTTGTCTTTATCACATGTATTGTTGATGCAGCTTATATCTCCATGTCGCAAAAATGACATAGAACCCCGAGTCGATTAAGTCGTATAACTTTCCCAATTCCAAGTCATAGAAATAAAATGAGTATTTTAGACCTTGATCCTCTTGAATCTTGGATTAGCTGAGTGGTCTGTGTTCCAACTTGCGAATGTAGATTTAGGCCAGTTGCACATTATCATTTGAACTTATAACTCATCTCAAAATCCCAAGTCGTTGTAGTGACATGCGTCATCGAGTCGTAACAGAAAATCTTGAGATTCAAGCCGTATGAGATTCCGTGTCGTTTGATCATTTTTAGCTCTCAAGTCGTTAGAACGACTTGAGGTTTTAAGGGTTTATGAACGACTTGACTTTCCGACGGCTTGGATTCATTGAAGTAACGGTACGACTTGGTTAACATGCTACTGGGCAACCATAAAACAGATTGGGCCTTCAACGACTTAAGCTTCCGCAAGTTGAGTCTTTTAACGATTTAGTTTTTCATGACTCAAGTGTGTAACGACTTAAGTCCATTGCGAATTAAGCGTCATAAGTCGCTTAACCACCTGAGTCTTTTGTGGCTTAAGACCTAAATGACTTTAGTGCTTAGAGACTTAAGCTTTTAATGGCTTGAGTCTAGATGGCTTAAGTCTTGGTATAACTTAAGCCTTGTCATGTCGTGAGTTGTGCTACGACATGATTCCTCTAGCGACTTAAGTATCGAAAAGCTTCAGCTTTGAGCAATTTAATGGTTAGGCTGACATGAAATTTCGAACTTAGATTGTTAGTAAACTTTTTGAGCATCCCAGAAATTGTATGATCCACGGTTTCTTTTCTAGAAGTTAGAAATTCTTCTGACATATGTTTGTGAATGGAGTATGTGTGTATAATGACTTCTAAAAAGAGTTCTCGCTTTCGCACCGAAGGAACCTCCTCTTCTGCCCCCGAAGCCACTGCTACTTCGGGACAAGTTTATGTACCACACTTTCCAGAACTTCGACCTATTAGTGCTAGGGAACAAGAAAGGAAGTCAACCACTCTAAATCAAGATCAATGTGAACAACTATGTGGACAATATGGAATCCCTATTACTGATGCGATATTGCCAGTAGAGTGCGTATTTGTAGACAGACCCTCGCCCGGGTACGCAGATGTGAATCGACACTTGCTAGCAAGCGGTGCTATTCTTCCATTCAACCCTTTCTTAGAGAGAATCATCTGTCCCTCGCTCCCTTCCAGTTCCACCCTAATGGTTACATTGTCCTGTTAGTGGTTTATATCCTTGCCATGGACAAAGAAGGACGTGAACCTACCTTCAACGAAATCCGTGACCTATGCTCTTTCAAAGTTAGGAAAGACACTCCTTCCATTATGCATGCTGAAGGTGCCTGAAATCGAAAACTTATTCATAACTTGCCAGATAGCATTTTGGGGTTCTTAAATCAATTTTTCTTTGTTCGATGCCCTGAAACCTTCCATGGGAATTGGACCGAAGGAGGTAAACAATTTATTTTACAAAAACGCACTTTCAATCCTTCCTTCAATCTTAATTGTTGAAATCTATTTTGTTATTTTTTTGTTCTCCCAGCTCCTATCAAAGACAAAGATTGTGCTCCCTATAAGCCTCTTTATGAATCACTTCATTACATCGGCTTATTAGATAGATTCAAGCAATATGTGATAATGGAAGACAACCTTCATAAGCACGGGTTACTCCATTTTTATAGGAAATTCTATTCCAAAGGACCTTCAACTCCCAAACCTAAGCCGGCGGAACCAAACTTGGTGCTTCTGGCGATGATAATGAGGCCCAAGGCCAAACTGTCGACTCCTCACTGAAAAGTGCTCTGAACATGTTGGTAGTAGTAAGTCTCCATCTAAAATGGCTCTTAATGAGGATGAAACATTTAACCAGCATGAGGGTAAGGGTCTTCCGACTTCAACTAAACAAGTTGAGAAAGAAGGTACCACCCCGAATCCTGTACCAGAAACTGAGCAGATCGAGAAAGATGAAAGAGATGGCAACATTTCAAATTATGCACATGAAATTAAACAAGTTGGGGAAGGTTAAACTGCACTGGAGATTGATCCAAACACTGAGGCGATGGTTGAGGACCCTCTTATTCAAAATGTGACAGAGGAAGGCTCCACAGGTACCTTCGAGGGTTTAGGGGACCTTAATTCAGCTAAGTATCTTAGACAAGGTGATAATGTTACCCAGTTATTTGATCCCCCAATCGCAATTACATGGGCTAGGATAATTGAGGCTCCCATCTCCAAACCAGGTTAGTTGCTAAAATCTTTAGGAATTTCCTTAGTTACCACTAGAAAAACTCATTGTGAGTAGTAGTGCTTTAGAAAACATTTCTAATATGCACACACTTCTTAAATTTTTTGTAACCTTCATCACCTTACGGTTTGAGTGCTACAAGATTTTCTTATCTTTTCTCAGGTTCAGAAATGCATGGGAAACATTTGTCAGATTTTAGGAAGAAAAACACTGCATACAACCCGAAGCACTTCTTACAACCCTATCCTCCACGATAATCACAACATTCCAAGTAGGATTATCATCCCTAACCTCCACAGTCCTCTCATAAGCCTTCACACGCATCTGAAAATGAATTTTATAATGAACAGAGATGAAAGATGCGTGAGGAGGACGAGGAAGAAAGGAGGAGACGAACTTGACTTAGAGATGACGATGAAGATGTTCATGATGAAGGAAGCCGCGGAGAGAAGCGAGGCAAAAAAGAACAAGGGAAGGATGGTTCACATAAACGTCCTCGATTGGACAAACTTCCTTTGTCACCCGACTAGTTCCATCTTCCGGCCCTCCCAGTACTTCTGCTGAAATTCATTCAATTATTCAGAAGCCCCGTTATGTGCCCTAGCTAGACAACATTTCTCTGGCTGGACGATTCAAGGGCTGGAATTTGAAAGGGATACTTTTAGATTGAGGCGCAAATCCAACCGATGTTGATGACATAGCCGAGGAAATAGAAACCGTAACAAGTCAAACGCATACCCAGCTTAACACCGCTAAAATTCAGCTCGACACGAAGCTAAATATTGTCAAGGACTGTGCTAAGAAACAGTTGAGTAGATGGCATAAATTTGGCGACGAACTCCAAAAGCATAATAACGCTAATCTTGCCAAGATTACTACTTTGGAGAGTGACAAGGCCAAATGGGAAGAAGTTTTAGATTCTTGCGATCTTACTATTGCATCCCTCACTAAAAGAAATGTAGAATTAGAGGGATTAGATGCCGAGAACAAGAAGCTCAGGGAAGAACTTGAAGCTGCTAAGCAAAAGGAAAAGGAAGCCCTAACTGCCAAACACAATGATGAAATTACATTGTCTGTGGAAAAGGATTTCTCTAAACAATATCAAGACGAAGCTGCCCAACTTAGAGAAACTATCAATTCCTTGAAAGCTTCCAATCACATAATAAAGGCCAAGGTTGAGACTCTGGAGAAGGATAAAAAAGCTGTTGAGGAAACTCTCAAGAGGGCCATGGACGAAGCTAATGCTGACATGTTCAGATTTTATGTTTTCAATGTCATGAGCCGAGGGAGTTTGCATTATTTAGGGGACAACTTTCCAACCACATTAGCTCTTGTCTGGGAGCAAGTTCTTAAAATCAATGATGGCGATCCCAGCAAAGAAGATCTTGTCAATGACATCTTAGATGAGAGATCCAAGAAAGCTTTAGCTGAAGGAAAAACTCGGTTGGCAAGTGATAGGTTGGTACTTCCTGGGAGCGGGCCTAGAATCAAACCACTATTGATCTTCCTGTTGACCCTGCAAATATTGAAGCTTCCAGCTCACAGATTCCTGTGAACTCTTCTGTTACCTTGATAGAAAAAGAGAAACACTGAAGAGCACATTGTTACAAAGAATATTATTGAAGAACATGATGGAGATGATGAAGGTGATGATGAAAACATAGACAAATGGAGAATTGAGCACAGAGACGTCCAAGAGAACCTTTTGGATATAGGTAAAACCGAAATTGATTTCACTGCGCTGTATATAGATTCCTTCTTTAGTTCACCTGGATCCCTTGCTTTTTACACTTTTTGCTCCCATGCTCTAGGTTTAATCTCACCCCTATCTTCTCTTGCTGGCAACAACAACAACTGAAGATGTTATAACTGACTCAACTTTGATGGTAGTTCCTCTTGCTTCTGTCATTATTTCTCCATCTGTTGACATGTCTTTACTTGCCATTACAGCCCCTGGATCACATGATGCTAAAATCAGTGCGCTTTCTTACTTAGAAGATGTTGATTACACCCTTAGTGATGATCCTGGAGCCACGGAAACAGATGAAAGCCCAAAGGACACTGCCAAAGTTCGAGGAAAGAAGACAGCCAAGCCCTCATCATCTTCGAAGCGTAAGAATAAGAAGCGTGCCCTTTAGAAGACAAGAGTTATTACTTTATCTTCTCAAGAAAACCCAAGTGATGCAGAAAACACTCCACCTCCTCCTCTCAACAAGCAAATTCTAGGATCAAGTGATAAGAAGAAATAGTTCTCAATACCATTTTATTTTTCTTCCTGACTGCTCCTTTTATATGTTTCATTTAGGTCGGTTGTATATGCAGGTGCCGGTCCCCGCTCTTTACTTTATGTTACTCTATGCTAGAAACTTCCGTACTAGACTTATGACTTTGTGGTTTGACTTTGTGTTGTTGTGATGGAAATGTGTTCTGTGTTATGCTCGTTGTACTTAAGCTTTTGCTCAAGCTTTGTCGTACTTTATTGCTTTGCATTCCACACTTGTCGACTTTATATACTTTCAACACAAGTTTTCTATATCACAAGTCATATGTTGCTGCAATACCTGGTATTATAATGACCTTGTGGTACTTTTTTTAATTGCTTATTTTTTTCTTTTTTATAGCCACAGATCATTATTAACTGGATTTACCTGACTAATTTTACTGAACTCTCTCGATTTTGACTGAGGGAACATTTGAGACTCCTTTTCCGTGACTAACCACTTTTCGTGTCTACCACTATATTGGAGTTCTCGAGTTTGCCTTAGTCATTTCAATGGATTCAACTTTATTGATTGGAGTAATCCTTGTAAATGCCAAGCCTTTAGTTTAAAGTTATGATGAGCTTATGGTATGTTTAAGTGAGCATTATTGAATTTCTTTAATGCGGTGCTAATGCCCCCATACCAAAACTCGTCACAGACTTTGAAGGTTGGGCGCGATATTTGTGATCAACTAAATTTGGAATCCCCTGGTCATGTGCTTTTCCTGTTACATTTTGAAATTTCCTGGCTTGTCCATGATCCAAGGGTTTTCGATCTAGTCAATCAGGCTCATACCTATTAGTAGAGAGGAATTTTTGTCGTTGTGCTCCTGCTTGAGGGGTCTTATATTTTTGGTATATTCAATCATGTTTCTCGCTAACCTGGAAATCCAGGGCCTTCGGAGATTAGATTTGAACACATGCCCCAGGAGAGGTCTTGGTTCTTTACGCCTTCGATGTGGTCTTTGTATATCTGTTATTCGTTGTGACTAAATAATTCGGTAACTTATAGAATTTGCCGGACACCTTTGAAAAGGTTTTGGGTCTGTCACTAACCGAATTTGGAAGATCCAGCTTATGATCGGATGCCCCCGAAGAGGTCTTTAGAAGCCCAGGGTTTGTTGTAATCGGGCCATGTTTAAATGGCGTTGATGATCGATAGGGTCCCCCTCGGGGAGGTCTTTGGTTTAAAAGACCAATGTTTGTCGCAATCGGGCCATGTATTAATGGCACTAACGATCAATTGGGTTCCCCTCGGGGAGGTCTTTGGTTTAAAAGCCCATTGTTTGTCGTAATCGGACCTTGTTTAAATGGCACTAACGATCGACTAGGTTCCCCTCGGGGAGGTCTTTGGCTTGGAGTTACATCGTTTTACGGGGCGGACGCTAGTTCATTTATTGGTTTTACCATGATTTTTTAGAACTAGGGTCCTGGACCTTGCAGTTAAGAAGGTGCCCCTACGGTGAAACTTACAACTTTGTTTGTAATCTAAACGCCGCATCGTTTGACCGTTCAGTTCCCGGTGTCCCTTATTTGCAATTTTGTGCTCCACACCTTCGTATTTGTTGCAAATCATGTTTTGAGCATTGAACAATGGGCGCTTGAGCTATCCCAATCAGGATGTGATGTAACGATCACCGGGCTTTACTAGATTATGGATGCGTCGACTTTCTTTTAAGGGACCTGCAATCAAAATCGAATTTTAGCAACTTATAAACAAGAATTAGCAAATGTACGATTTAGGTAAGTACAACAATTTCCTTTATCAATATGTACAAAACTTGCGACAACGTTGCATGATATTTACAATGCATGATGTTTACAACTTTTCAAGATATGTGAAAGAAACATTAAGCAAAGTAGTGACGGAGGTGTATGCTATTCCAGGCTCTGGGAAGTCGAATTCCTCCGTCGTTTTCAGTTTGAAGGTGCCATATGAGAATTTTCGGCTACATACGGTCCTTCCCAATTGGGTCTGAATACTCCATTTTTTGTCATAATTCTCTTCAGGACAAGGTCCCTGTTAGAAACTATATTGTTGTATTTTGATGGCAACAACTATACAATTATATCAAAGAACTTCTGAGCTAACTTGCAGGTACATGGGTATCAAAAAGAGAAAAGAAAATAAGTTCAACATGAAGATACACAGTACAAAAGAGGATAAAAGCGTATACATGAAGGTTGCTAATCAATTATGTAGTGTTCAAGCATTTGAATATCTATTATGGTGATTGAAAATCTATTTGGACTCTAATGATGGAAGAAGATAAGAAGAAACAGACTCAAGAGCTTCAGAAGAATGCATATCACAAGTTGAGTGTACATAAAGTCATTATAGTCTAGAATTGTTAAAGCCCCACAAATTAACTTCAAATCACCTAAAATTTCTACATAACATCTAATATATCATAAAGCAATTTTCATAATTTTTTGGAATTTTTTATTGCAAGAAAAACGATAAAAAAAGTCAAAAAATGATGAATATAGAAGGCTGTTTGGGCAGAATTTTTCGCAGCAGAAAACCGTAGCATTTTGTCCAGAAATGCTATTAAAGGTTATAACGGCTATATTCCGAAACGCTATGAAAGGGTTACGGCTATATTTTGAATAGACATATGATAGCGTTTTTGGGACAAATGCTACTGTTCCGTGCTGTCTTAAGTGCTGTAAATAACGGCTAAATTTTATAAAAAGACACTTCGTTTTTCACCAAATCTTTTCAGTTTTTTGATCTTTCAGAAGAGTTGTGACTATTCTAATGACATCCCTTCATCATTATATAAGCCCCAAACATCTCCATTGATTTTACAAGAATTACTTTGATGAAATTTATTGATTTTGCTCTAAAATTGCTCTACAACTATTATTTTCTCAAATTCTATCAAAGCGATCGATTATTTTCATTCCCATCCTTTATAATCGATCTACTATTAATCCTATCCTTTGCACATCCATTAAAATACCATTTGTGAGGGCTATAGGAGTGTTGTACTATATTGTGACTACTCAGTGTTGTTTGGAACACATTCAAATGTCAAAAACCTTTGTAATTGTGAAGTCCTCTTCAGTGTTTGAGGCAAGAAATCCCGTTCAGTGGTTCGGGTAATTGTGAACCTATTCCTTCAGGTGAAGTGAGGGTTTTAGTGTTAGTGAAATACCAGAAGTGAGTCTGGGACTGGACGTAGGACAGTGGTCCGAACCAGTATAAATCGACTGTGTGATTTACTGCTTTCTACTCCGCTATATAGATATTATATCCTATTCTCCATACTACATGATCCTATACTACTGCATATACACTTTCAGTTGGTATCAGAGCAAGGGATTATATTGATCGTCACAACATCATAGAATAATGGCTAGAAAGAGATATAGTCGAAATACAGTAAGCAACAAGTCCGGTATAAGTAAAGCTACAATAAATGAGGACAACAAAAAGGTACTTTCTGATTTACAAATTTTATTGAAAAATGGTGATGATTTAGGAAAATTAAATTTTATTATTCTAAAGAAGAAGAAATCTGTCGAACTTGAATGTGAAAAATTAAGATAGGAAAAAACTGATTTAGAAAATCAAAACGTTACTTTGAAAAATAATTTTATGAATCTTAAAGATTTTAAAGACGAACAATATACCATATTCGAAAAAGAAAAAGAATTTTTTTTTCAAAAGAAATTTGTGAGTTGAAAAGACAAAATAATTTATTACAATCATCCTTAGATAATTCAGAATCTCGAATTAGCCGTCTTGAAAATGAGAATAGTATATTGAAGAAGGAGAATTCTGAATTAAATAAGAAGATCGATGATTTGAAAAATAGCAAAACTTCTTTTGAAAATTTCAATCGCGACTTTGGAATCAAATTTGAAAAATGTACAAATAAGTTCGCAAAATTTAATAAAGGTCAAAATAATTTAAATGATATTTTATCTTGCTCTAGACCTTTACACGATAAAAGTGGCTTATGGTATAATAAAACTAATCATAGAACTAGTACTAGATATGCTCTCATGTATAACAAAAGTTTAACTGCTAGTACTAAAGCACATGTAACTCGAAGATCCAATTTCTATAGAAATTCAAATGCTTCTATGACTAGAAATATTTATAATAGAAGTACAACAGGAAATACTATTAGAAACTATCTAAGTATTTGGGTTCCTGTAAATTGGAAAAACAGAGAAAAATACATAGATGATTATTTTGATTCAGTAGTTAAAAATAAAAAAATTATTTTCAAAGGTACCATTAAACCCTCATAGGTATGGTTACCTTCTATCTAACCCCTGGACCCTAACGGAAGAAGTGGGTACCAAAGTATTTATATAATATTTGTTGCAGGTACACCACAACAAAAAAAGAGGGTATTTCAGTATCTCTAATATCTTTAAAAACTGAGCTTAAAGTTAAATCAGGGAATCTGGAAATATAATAATCACATACTCATGGGGAGAAATTTTCATATATCACACGTTCAAGGGGAGAAGATAAAGACAAGACGATGATAATGCAAGATTCTATCATCAATCAAAATGGAGGTGAATGCTGATTCAAGAATTTTTTTTATGTGATATTAAATTGTGTTTTTATATTCAAATCTATCCTCAAATATCACACAAAAAAACAATATATATATATATGAATATGAGAAAAGGAAAAAATATTTATTTCCTCATTCTTTTTTATAATGACAAAGGGGGAGAAACTCATGTATATATTGATAGAGGGAGATGTTATACTTAAAGGGAGCTTTGGTAATAATAATATTTTATAGAATGAATATATATTTGTAAATTGTATAGTTGTCATCATCAAAAAGGGGGAGAATGTTGGAAACAATATTGTTGGATTTTGATGGCAACAACTATACAATTATATCAAAGAGCTTCTGAGCTAACTTGCAGGTACATGGGTATCAAAAAGAGAAAAGAAAATAAGTTCAACATGAAGATACACAGTACAAAAGAGGATAAAAGCGTATACATGAAGGATGCTAATCAATTATGTAGTGTTCAAGCATTTGAATATCTATTATGGTGATTGAAAATCTATTTGGACTCTAATGATGGAAGAAGACAAGAAGAAACAGACTCAAGAGCTTCATAAGAATGCATATCACAAGTATATATTTTATAGAGGGAGATGTTATACTTAAAGGGAGCATTGGTAATAATAATATTTTATAGAATGAATATATATTTGTAAATTGTATAGTTGTCATCATCAAAAAGGGGGAGAATGTTGAAAACTATATTGTTGGATTTTGATGGCAACAACTATACAATTATATCAAAGAACTTCTGAGCTAACTTGCAGGTACATGGGTGTCAAAAAGAGAAAAGAAATTAAGTTCAACATGAAGATACACAGTACAAAAGAGGATAAAAACGTATACATGAAGGATACTAATCAATTATGTAGTGTTCAAGCATTTGAATATCTATTATGGTGATTGAAAATCTATTTGGACTCTAATGATGGAAGAAGACAAGAAGAAACAGACTCAAGAGCTTCAGAAGAATGCATATCACAAGTTGAGTGTACATAAAGTCATTATAGTCTAGAATTGTTAAAGCCCCACAAATTAACTTCAAATCATCTAAAATTTCTACATAACATCTAATATATTATAAAGCATTTTTCATAATTTTTTGGAATTTTTTATTGCAAGAAAAACGATAAAAAAGTCAAAAAATGATGAATATAGAAGGCTGTTTGTGCAGAATTTTTCGCAGCAGAAAACCGTAGCATTTTGTCCAGAAACGCTATTAAAGGTTATAACGGGTAAATTCCGAAACGCTATGGAAGGGTTAACGGGTTTATTTTGAATAGACATATGATAGCGTTTCTGGGACAACGCTACTGTTCCGTGCTATCTTAAGTGCTGTAAATAACGACAATATTTTATAAAAAGACACTTTGTTTTTCACCAAATCTTTTCAGTTTTTTGATCTTTCAGAAGGGTTGTGACTATTCTAATGACATCCCTTCATCATTATATAAGCACCAAACATCTCCATTGATTTTACAAGAATTACTTTGATGAAATTTATTGATTTTGCTCTAAAATTGCTCTACAACTATTATTTTCTCAAATTCTATCAAAGCGATCGATTATTTTCATTCCCATGCTTTATAATCGATCTACTATTAATCCTATCCTTTTCACATCCACTAAAATACCATTTGTGAGGGCTATAGGAGTGTTGTACTATATTGTGACTACTCAGTGTTATTTGGAACACATTCAAAAGTCAAAAACCTTTGTAATTGTGAAGTCCTCTTCAGTGTTTGAGGCAAGAAATCCCGTTCAGTGGTTCGGGTAATTGTGAACCTATTCCTCCGGGTGAAGTGAGGGTTTTAGTGTTAGTGAAATACCAGAAGTGAGTCTGGGACTGGACGTAAGACAGTGGTCTGAACCAGTATAAATCGACTGTGTGATTTACTGCTTTCTACTCCGCTATATAGATATTATATCCTATTCTCCATACTACACGATCCTATACTGCTGCATATACACTTTCAGTTCCCAATTTTGAAGGTTCTCCGTTTGACTTTAGTATTAAAATGTATGGCTGTCCTTCTCTAATGAGCAGCAATTCTGAGTTATGCTTCTTTCCTTTTCTCTTCAAGCAAATCGAGTGCTTCGAGTTGCAGCTTCTCATTCTCTTCTTGATTAAAATGGATTCTTCGGTGAGTGGGAACTTCCAGCTCTACCGGGATCATGGCCTCGGATCCAAATGCAAGCGAGAACGGAGTGTGCCCAGTCGCAGTTTTGTGAGTTGTGCGATATGCCCATAGTGCAAGAGGAAGCTCATCTTCCTAACCACCCTTAGTTTTTTAAAGACGTTTCTTGATGGTTGACTTTAGAAGTTTATTGATCGCTTTGACTTGCATGTTGGCTTGCGGGTGAGCAACGGCTGCAAAACTTTTCTTGACTTTGTATTTAGCACAAAAGTCTAAGAATTCGTTGCTCACGAATTGAGTTCCGTTATCGATGATTATTTTTTGCAGTACCCCGAATCTGCAGATGATGTTCTTCAGGACAAAGTTGATCACCTTTTTCAAAGTAATAGTAGCCAGTGGCTCAGCTTCAACCCACTTTGTGAAATAGTCAACATCTATTATTGCATACTTTATACTTGAGTTAGTTGTAGGCAATGCTCTAATTAAATCTATTCCCTAGACAAAAAATGGCCTTGGGCTGACCATTTGAGTTAGTTCTGTGGGAGCTGCTCTCAGAATCTTTGCATATCTTTGGCACCTATCACACTTCTTAGCATAGGTCATTGCATCCAGGTTCACATCGGGCCAGAAGTAGCCATATCGCAGAATTTTCTTGGCTAGTGTTTGACCGCATGTGTGACCTCCACATTCACCTTCATGTAACTCTGCCAAGATTGCTCTGGACTCCTCTTTGGTTACACATCGCAGCAGAGGCGTAGAGAAGCCTCGCTTATATAACCTTCCATCTTGGATAAGGTACAAAGGATCTTTGCGCAATATTTTCCTCCTCTTTTTTGGTTCATCTGGAAGCGTTCCGCTAAGGATGTATTCCTTGATTGGGTTCATCCAGGATATAGGCTCTTCGACAGTCTTCATGATCCAATCGACATATGTTTCTTCAGTGGTAGGAGTTGAAAGGACTTCAAAAGGTATCAAACCGAACAACTGCGCATCTGCGAAACTGGCATACTTAGCAAGAGAATTTGCCTTTGTATTTTCTTCCCTGAGAATATGAGATATCGTGTAGTAGTCGAGATCGTCACGAAGCTCAAAAGCTTTAGAAAGATAAGTAGGAAGGTTTCCAACTTTGGTTTGGAAATTTTTTTGGACCTGACATACTACCAGCTGCGAGTCGCTAAGAATTTGCAAGGTTTTCAGATTCAACTCTTTTGCTGATTTC
Organism: Allium sativum; assembly: GCA_030737875.1. Taxonomy (NCBI): domain Eukaryota; kingdom Viridiplantae; phylum Streptophyta; class Magnoliopsida; order Asparagales; family Amaryllidaceae; genus Allium; species Allium sativum. Next base: position 266,693,366 of record CM060922.1, on the reverse strand, counting down.
AATCCTGTTATCAATGCTTCATACTCAGCTTCATTATTGGTTTATGGGAATTCCAATCTTAGGGCATATTGTAAGGAGTGGCCTTCATGAGTTTCCAGAATTATCCCTGCCCCCGAGCAGTAATCATTCCTAGATCCATCAATGAATAACTTCCAGTTAGCCACTGCCTCTGCCTCTCCTGGTTCTTCTGTTTCTTCCCCCTATCCATGAACTTGGCGATAAAATCTGCTAAGGCATACCCATTAATAGCTTTTCGAGGATGATAAGTGTATCATATTGGCTAAGCTCTATGTTCCACTTCAATAGTCTTCCCGAAGTTTCTGGGCGGAAAAGGATTTATCTTAGCGGCTGGCTGGTGAGAACTTTTAAAGGATGAGCTTGGAAATATGGCCTTAGCTTCTTTGAGGCAATAAATAGACAATACGCAAGTTTCTCTGACATGGGATAGTTTAGTTCTACCCCAACAAGTCTTTTACCGATATAGTAAACTGGCCATTGAACCTTGGCATCCTCTCGGACGAGTGCAGCGCTTAAAGCATGAGATGAGACAGCCAAATACAGGAATAGTTCCTCCCCATCTTTAGGCTTCGACAACATTGGTGGTGACTCTATGTGTTTGATCAACTCTTCGAAGGCTGTCTGGCATTCAGGAGTCCATTGGAAATCCTTCTTTTCTTTCTTCAAAGAATCTAAGAGTGGAATGCACCGATCTATGGTCTTTGAGATAAATCGGTTAAGCGTGGCTACTTTCCCGTTTAGGCTTTAAAGCTCTTTCTTCGTCCTAGGAGCACGCATTTCTCGTAGGGCTGTGACTTGAGAAGGATTGGCTTCAATGCCTCTAGCTTTGACCATTAACCTGAAAAACTTTCCTAATGCGACCCCGAATGAGCATTTTAGTGCATTTAGCTTCATCCCACATTTTCTGAGGATATGGAACAGTTCAGCTAGATTTTCCAGATGATCATCAGCTTTCTTTGATTTTACCAGCATATCATCCACATAGACTTCCATTGTATTCCCAATCTGGGAATTAAACATGGAATTCACAAGGCGCTGGTATGTTGCTTCTGCATTTTTCAGTCCAAACGGCATGACTTTGTAGAAATACAAGCCTCTATCTATTATGAAACTCGTCTTTTCCTCATCCGTCTTATGCATGATAATCTGATTGTATCCGGAATACGTGTCCATAAAAGATAATAGTTCGTGCCCTGATGTTGCCTTAACAAGTTGATCAATTCTGGGCAGAGGAAAATTGTCCTTAGGACATGCCTTGTTGAGGTCTGAATGGTCTATGCACACCCTCCACTTGCCGTTGGACTTTAATAAGGACAGGATTGGAAGCCTAATCAGGATACGTGGACTCACGTATAAAGTTATTTTTGAACAACCTATCCACTTTTTCTTTTAAAGTTACAGATCTTTTAGGTCCTTCAATTCATCTTTTTTTCTTCATTGGAGTTAAACTTGGATTAACATTCAATTTATGCACTATTACATCAGATGAAATTCCATACATATCAGAATGTGTCTAAGCAAAAACATCCAAATTCACTTTTAAAAATAAATTTAATTCTTTCTGCAACTTCAGGCCCGGCTGAGAACCTATTTTCAATACTTTGTCAGGGTCTTTATCATGCACTAGAATTGAGATCGTGGCTTCAGCTGGTGCTGCTTTATTTTCCCCCTCATTGGCTTTCCTAGGGTCCATTTCTTTCTACGCTCCGCTGTGCTCGCCAGTGTGATGGCCCCGCCCTAGTTGCTATAAGGGGAGTCATGAATGTGGAGCGATGTCTCCACATTCTTCTTTGTTTCCTTCTTCCTAGCTTAAGCCAACTCTGCCATGTAACATTCCCTTGCCGCCTTCTGGTCGCCTTTATCACATCGACTCCATTTTTGGTAGGGAATTCCATGGTCAAGCACCATGGAGCCATTGCTATCTTGAACGCGGCAAGAGCTGGTCTTTCGAGGAAGGCATTATAGGCTGAAAGCTCATCAACTATGAAAAAATCTTTATTCATGGCAACCTTCTATTCTCCTTCTCCGAGCTCGACGAGCAGGTTGATGACGCCAATTGACTAAGTGGGTTTCCCCGTGAACCCATGGATCTTATTCTGGCAAGCTCTCACATCACCCATAGAAAGATTCATCTTATTGAACGCGTTAATGAAAAGAACATTAACAAATGCACTGCTATCTACCAAGACTCTTCTGACTATGATTGAACCTAAACCAATGGTAACGACCATAAGATCAACTGTTGCTGTTAGAAATCCTTCTGAGTCTCTATCTCTGAACACAACGTCGTCACATAAAGTCTTTGGCATTTTTACGGGAAAGGCATTGTTCATGACCATGAGTTCTTCTCCTTTCAGAAGGCTTTTCATTTCTTCAGTATACTTCACGATGTCCCCCCCCCCCCAGCTTCTTCCGGTTGGGTGGGGTCCACCTGAAATTGTGTTGATGATTGGCCTTGGAATAACAACAACTGGAGTACTCTAATTTTGTTTAGGTTGTCCCACAGATGTTCCTTGCCCTTGAGCGGCTTGAGTACTCTGCAGGTTTTTCATGTATTGCTGGAGCTTGTTCTTCCTTATTAACTCCTCAATTAATCTCTTCAAATGTTTGCATTCATTCGTATTGTGACCTGGTTGGTTGTGAAACCGGTAGAACCTACCTGACTTTATTGTAGCATCATTGACCTTTACTTTCCCTGGCGTTGGATATTCCTCGGTATCCTTAGTCTCCATGTAGATATTTTCTACGGTGTCATTGAGAGGAGTCAGCTCAGAATTCTTAAAGAAGAGGAGTTTCTTATTAGCTCGATTATTCTTTCCACCCTTGCCCCTTTTTTGACCACTAGGACTATTCTCTCTACCTTGCACATTAACATCCTTCTTCTCAGGTTGTGCACTACCTTTAGGAGCATCCAGGGCATAGGCGGGATCCTCATTGACACTCATGTATTCCTCAGCTTTATCGAATAATTTCTCGAGTGTGGTTGGCTTCTTCTTCTTGATCCATCGCCCAAACTTGGTCTTCTTGCATATGGATCCCTTCAAAGCCATCAGAACCAAGCGGGGCTCATGATTTCCGACTTTGGCAGCAGCTGCATTAAAGCGAGTGATAAAAGTCTTGATGGATGCCCCTGGCCTTTGCTCTAGCTCATTCAATTCCATAATATCCCGGACCTTGGTTGCTACGAGCCTGAACTGCTTCCGGAACAGTTCGGCCAAAGTAGCAAAATCATCCACAGACTCTGGTAGCAGCTTTGTGAACCAAAGAGAAGCCACCCCTTCTAGATAAGTTGGGAAGTATAGGCACTTAAGCTTGTCTGTGGCACATCCCCTATCCATATGTTGGCCATATTTGAGCAGGAGCACATTGGGATCGCCCGTCCCATTATAATGTTGCACCATTGGAGGTTTGAACTTGTTTGGGTATGGGGCCATTCTGATCCTTTCAGTGAGTGGGGTTTTGGTAGGAGAGAACCCTCACTCCTTCTCATCATCCCGTTTCTTCAAGATTTTCTCCATGATCTTGTGAACCATCTCCAATATGCGCTCCTCTTCATTGTACTGGTCCATGGGGTGGACGCCATCCTCCTTACCGGATGATTGCCTAGGCAAACGATCACGGTTTGGATTTTGGGGACCTAGGCCTTCCTCTTGGGGAGGTGCCCCTTTGGTAGAACCAAGCACTTGTCGAGAGGTTGCTTTATCAAAATGGTTGCGCATGGGTGGTTTTGCTTCTTTACGATGAGGATCATTAGGATCTGCAACCTCCTAGACAGAATTTTCCCGATTTGGACTTGAAGAAAAGGAGCCTGCATTTTCCGTATGGGCAGTTTGAGCAGTTTGTTTAGAACGTGCAACATTCATGGTAACTTTTGTTGTTGTAGCTTGAATGTCAAACATGGATTCTAACTTTTTCAACATAGCATTGTTTGCGATATCCATTTGGCTTGTTAGTCCCGCAACAACTTCGTCCAACTCTTTCCTTGTTACAACTGCTCCCGCTCTGGAAGATTCACCAACTTCGAAGTGGTTGGTGTAGCATTGTCAATGAGGTTATCGGTCCCTTCGACAGTCTTATTAGTGACTTTCTTCGGTCTACCTATGATTTATACAAGGCCTTGAACTTAGTAGAAAATTTGTCAAATAGCTCGGACTTTAGATTCAGATAATCTATAGGAAGAACGAGCTCTAACCTTCACCTTCGCGAATGACTTAGAGAAAGGAAGTGCGAATGGGCCCCACGGTGGGAGCCAAATATTTAAACCGAAATTTGTTCAAACACCAAAAGGTGTTATGGAAGCACTTCACCGGTCGGTTAGAAGAGACCACAATCGCAATAAGTATGTAAAAACACAAGGATTTTTATAGTGGTTCGATCTAGGAGAGATCTACATCCACTTTGAGAGAAATTTCCATTATCACATATGAATTTACAAAGTTTAAACACTCTCTCATTACATTAGTTTTTATCCTCACAAACTCTTCTCTTGATCAAATCAAAATAGCCAAGGAGATTGGAAGAAACTTCTAAGTACGACAATTATGGGAGTAGATCTTTGATCCTTCAAAGACTTGGAATGATTTCCATGACTCAATGATGGATTTGATGTTTGATCTTTGATTGAGAGTGATTAGGGATGTTGGAATCACTTGAAATGGTTGAAGAAATAGTTGGGTAGCCCTTCGGAATCATAAAATTTGGTCCTCCTTAAAGTGGTATGCATGGGGTATTTATAGGAGTGAGTATGGAGTGAGGGAAGCTGAAAATAAGGTGTACAGGAAGTCATGTTGCTCGGCATGACATGGATCATGTCGTTCAGGTGACAGTTGTCAACAACTTGGCAAAAGATAGCTAGCAACGGCCTAGTAACAGGTGGAAGCGGTATGACTAAAGCGGAACGACATAACTCAGGTGGCGCAGCATGAACTAATGCAGTACAGCATCACTGGTGACTAGATGACTATGGCTCTGCACTGCGCTTCTAGCTTTCGGACGACATGAAGCACCGCTCCATGATATGGGGGCGACATGGAGACTAAGTGATTTAGTTTTGGTCTGACGTTATGGATGGAGTACGACATGACTTGGGGAGGGTTTGGTTCCCTTGGAACGACTTGATGAGGGACGATACGGCTTAGGAATGGCATGGCTTAGGAATGACATGGCTTTCTCAGAGCGACTTGGGGAGGGACGACATGACCTGGGGATAGCACAGATTACTTTTCCTCCTTGCAGCATGAACTTGGAACGACATGGAGGGTTCATAACGACTTTGGAGAAGAACGACATGAATACAAAAAGGAACATTAATCCCATATTTTTTATGGGTTAACACATAGAATATGAAAACATTTCATTAACTTATGTATTTATTTATTTTTCAATATTAGTTAGAATTAGAAGCTATTTTATGTTAAATATTAACTTATTTGTGCTAGTTTGATTCTAAGTATTATGTATTACTTTATTTTTTTTCCTAATGGAATTTTTTCCACTTCTATTGGAAAAAGAAATAAAATGTAATTATAATGAATATTAAAACTGTTTTTGTTATATGTTTATCCCAAGGTCAAACAAAAACAAAACTTGTTTTGTTTACTGACCATTGTAAACAACAACCTTTGTAGAAGGATTTTGGTCAGTTATTTTTTGGGTACTTTTGGCATAGCTCCTTGTTAAAATTTAAAATACATGAAAAGTCATTCACTAAATTTTAGTGTAAATTAGGCCATGTTTTTTTATCTTAGATTGTTGTAGACATATTAACAGCATATCATAAAATTTGCTAACATATCAACAAATTTTATACATATCAGCAACTTTTCTGTACACGGTGTAAAAGCTGCTAATATATCAGCAACTATTTACGAAAGTTGCTGAATTTCAGCAACAATTTTTCATTTTTCTGTACACTGTATAAATGTTGACATATCAACAATTATTTATAAAAGGTGCTGACATATCAGTAATAATTTTTCCTTTGTTTCTATAAAACAAGGGGCAGATTTACAATGAAACTTTACCAATGAAAGTTGCTGATATATCAGCAATTATTTATAAAAGTTGCTGACATATCAACAATAATTTTCTTTGTTTCTAGAAAATAGGAACCAGATTTACAATGAAACTTTGACAGAGATTGACTTTACAATATGAAAGTATAATTGGGATGCCTTCCTAATTTTCATGATGCATCAAACGCATCTGAAACAACAACTGGCCAAAATCACCACTTTTTCCTTATTGGAGAAACTGATATGTTGACGTCAAAAATATCGAACGTCAATGACTCGGTTCTTTCCCCTCCATCCTGTTTCTTTACCTTCCATTTTTCTTTTCTTCTTCTCAACAAAATCCTTATATTATTCGTTGATACGACATAAGAATTTGGTATTTACTTACACTACACACACATACAAATTATATATTTTTTCGTTAATTATTTTGAATGTCAAACCGATAAAAGCACAATTCGTCCTTCGAATTTACGGGGATGTTGTTGCTTGCGTTAAAAATCCTAAAGAAGGAGAAAATTTTAATTTTGGTGAAGCGTTATACGTTATTACATATAATACATATTTATTCAATACCCTTAACAATGATGGTGTAAAAGATTGGTTGACGCATACGATAAATCTCATAGATGTTTCTGTAAATTACAAATATTTTCTAATCCAAAGTGGTGGTGGAAGCAAACATAATTGTAAATATAACTGTATTTCTATTGTATTATTTCTACATTTTATCAACGTATTTATTGATATATTTTAAGTTTTTAACTAATATGCATGTATTTTAGTTTTCGTACGGTTATTTCATTTTAGTTAAACAAGTATTACACAACAAAACAAATAGTAATTAAATATAAATTAATCAAAACAAAATACTCCGCTTAAATATTTCGCATAAATGCAATGCTTAAATGTTTCGCTTAAATGCTCGGTTTATAGTTGCAAATACATAACTCGCTTAACTTCCTGCTCGCTTGAATACTCCGTGCTTTTATGCAATTCATGTGACCATTAAAAATACAATCTTGAGAGTACCAACTTCAATGCACGTGTGTAGGAGTATCATCTTTGCTGCTTGGATTGAAAAGGACAATCAGTAATACATTTACCTCTCGTTATTATGATCTCATTCTATAGTTGAGTATCAAATAAATAAACTTGGTAAATGCGAAGGATGGCATAGGTAGAGTTCTTTTTCTTTAATGGGCTGCGTGACTGTTCATTCAAACAAAACGTTATAATTTTATCCGTCCGTCCGTCCGCATTCGATACCGTCTGACGCGAATAAAATTCAACCAACTTATCTTACTCTCGTAAAAAGAACTCCATTTTCTCTCATCAAATTTCCCCTTCTCAACTCCATTACGATCCTTCAATTTACCTCCTTTCAATTCAACAAAAAAAAAAAAAAAAAACCATAATTTGAGTTGATAACATCACATATAACAAATTATGAGTCGAAGTTGGTGTGCATGGGTCTGCTCTATTATTTAATAACCGCGAGAATCATCACAAGAATGATACTTGATCCAACTTTTAGTAAATAGTAAGGGTATGTTTGGCGCAAGCGAAAGCGGAGAATTTGAGCGGAGAATCTTAGCGGAGAATGTGTTTGGCGCGTTAAGCGGAGAATTTGAGTGGAGTATTTTATTTTTATTTTGTAATTTAATTATTTAATTATTTAATGATTAAAATTTAACAATATGATTAATGCAAAATAACACACTTAACCAAACATATCATTTCAGTACATAATAATATTCCATAACAGTTCAGTACGTAATAAAAAAACGAAAACAAAACAGTTCAGTACATAATAAAAAAACTAAAACGTACAACAAACTACTGGCGCCTGCGGAGCCATGTAATGTGATAATCCATGTACCCCGCCAACTCCATATCAGGTAAGGTCTCCACCACCTCCAAGATAGTCCGATCGAGGCGAAAAATCTCAATGATCTCCCACTTGTCGACATTAACGATGGGCTAGAGAAGGTCATAGCATCAGTCCACCGCCACGGAGAAACGCTCTGTCTGAACGAAGGTCGGTTCTGGAGGAGGTGCCCTACTAGATGTGGCGCGCGTCGACTGCCTCCGTGCAGACGGCTGCCTCCGTGCAGACTGAACCTGCGGTGGACTATCTGCATCGGCCGGGGCGAAGGGCTGTGGAGCAGGGGGAATCTGATACATGCATGTGTCTGTACCAATGCAGCCCCCAAAAAGCTGGTCCTGCTCCTGAAACTTCAAAGGCGGCTGTCTCCTAAACCTCTGGTACATGTGTGTAGTCCCATGCCATCTATCGTCTGATCCATCCAAGCGGTCTTGCGAAGCATCCCAAAAACCGCCATGTATCTGTAAAAGAGCATTCCAAGAAGTCTAGACCCTCTTCAGATTATCCTACTTGTTTTTTATTTGGGTCTGAGTCAAATCGTTTTCAAACCTCTCGCTGAATTCAATCTGCACAGCGATCAGGAATCTATTGGTTCCTCGAAGATGAATGTTACTGAGACAAATATCTATGAAAGTCTCAGTTCGATCTGCTGGCCAAGTAGCATTGGAGGCGTTAGAAGAGCTAGAACCAGAAGCAGAAGAATGTGCCATTTGACTGGAAAAACTAATTTAAAATAAAAATAAAAAATAACATAAACAGAAAATAAAAATGGGAAAAAAATTACCTGAAGGAAGCAGAAGGAGATGGAAGCAGGGAGAAGTGAGGAGAAAGGGAGAGGGGGGTCAGTCGCTCGAGAGTCAACGGCTCAAATTTGAGCCATTGGGTAACGAACATGTCCGACGCGTCCAACGCGTCCGTTACCCAAACGTTCCGTTATCCACAAAAGAACAGGCCCTAACTGCAATACTATTCCAGTCTGCGTCAAAGACATGACACTAGCACGTTCCTTTATAGTCCCTAATTCGTGATGATGTAACCTTAATCCTGAGTTTTGCAGAAAAAATGTGTTGATTCACTGAACGAAAACAGACGAATTCCGTTAAACTCGTGAAATTGCTGAGTTATTTCTTGAGTTTTAAAAAAATCACAAATTTGTGGAGTTGTCCTATTACAAAAATAAAATTAAAAAATACCCTTTCACCACAAACTGTACTTTAAAACCACCATGCACTGACTTTACTACTATGACAAAAACATTTTTTTGTCAAAATGTCAAAATAGTGTAATTTAGGGAAAATAGTAAAATTTAGAGGGTAACGTGGTAATTTAATATATGGAGCCTTCTGAAATCAAAAAATCACGCCTGAATGTATTATTTGACAACAATTTTTTTTGTTATAGTAGAATTTTTGGGGATTTAAAGACCAGAAAAGCCAGGGAACATGAAAGTAAAAATAAAAAATAGGAGGAATACATTTTCACCTAAATTCTTTGGGGTTTTCTAGCATTTTTGATCTTACAAACCTTTTGTTTTTATTATACCCTCTGCTTCTTTGGTTTTTTTCTCCCGTGTATGTTCAAGTAGTTGATTCACGTTATGTTCACGCAAACCATGCAAGACAAAATGTACCTAAAGCAAAAGATACACGACTATATAAAATTACACAACCTACCCCTTCTGCCGTAACTGTCACAGCATCCATGTTTCAGATGAAGTCTAATGCATCTATTCTGTCCTTATACGTAATTTGTCAACTGAATCAGTTGTACATGAGCTTAAATCAACAGAGATTTCATTTAATGCAGGTATTTTCTGGTAAAGCCGTCCTGGGACTCCTAACATAGAATTTAACACAAAATTGGTAACTGTCACTAGCCTCCAGTACTAGAAAGCAAGAAATATTTCATATTTAACCATGTTGTCAATATTGATATATTCCACACTTGTTTGAGATAAGCTTTTGACATTATATACATAAAGTTCACAAGGAATCGGTTTTCTTATGTAAAAAATATGTCATCTTAGCTCCCAGGATGTTATTAACTTTGGCACTATCCCTGAATCTCCATCTTATTTCAGTTGCTTATAAGAATCAATCACTCATAGTGTTCAGTTAGAAGAGTGCAGTACTAAGCTACTAGTACAAGTTACTTATTTATCAGTCAACTATCAAGCCTAATGGATTGTTGTGGTCATCTTATTCAATTCATATGCACATAATACACCAAACCATCAAATCAGTCTAGTGTTAAGATATCTCAATAGATGAACATCACATGTGGTTGTTGCTCTGTGTCGTCTCTGCATTTGTCGTCGATATCTCAGTAAGTGATGGATGGATAACCCTCTTATTTGCAAGTAAAGAGAATAGTATAAACAAGTTACTTGTTTGGTTATGACATGTCAATCAAGTGATGACATTTCACAAGAGTACATGCATTTACCAAAATGAGCTGTTGCCGATCTAGTTGTGCTTTGCTTTGCACGTATATATGCTTAATATTGACAGGAATGAAATGGCATAGATACTTGGATAGTGTTTCTCGACTTCCTTATTTGACCACCTTTTTTGTTTTTGTTTTTTGCTTCTTTATTTTTTGATGCGATTGCATGTACTGAAGCTAAGATCTGCGCTTTGCTTAAGAACAAAAATAAAGGAATATTAATCTTATCACTTTCTTTCTACTTATGTTTTTACTGTCTGGATTAGAGTGAACAGTCGTTTTCGGTTTCAGGTTGCATGACACAAAACAAATGTACTCTGAAGATATATTCTCTTTAAATCTCTTGGAATATTTAGTGATGATGCAATTTGTGGTGTGGCAGAATATGTAGCTTTTATTACCAATACACTTAATTTGGCTCATGTTATTTTGGAGTTTATCTTAGATCCCTATATTCTCTCTGTAGCTTTAGCTTATGGAGTATCTCACCTTTAGGACTAACGTTTGCTAGTTTCATATTCATTCCATTCGTTATATTACCATTGTTCCTTATGTGCACCAAATACTGGTAGCGGTGGTAAATTTGATATAAAACTTTTGCTTTTTTGACTTTCATTTAAATTGCTAGTCAATACATACTTCCTTCTTCACGTTTTCTCTTTTGTTACTGTGGGCAGTTAGTGACCGATATATATAGATCTAGGTTAAAAATATAACATATTTCACCACAGCTTGTTTTTATTCCTGCTCGATACTTGCAGTTCACAACTGGAGCAAATGATAGAATAAGAATTTAGGACTTATCTGTGACAATTATGTACTACTTTGAGTATATTAGGAATCTACTTTAAGTACATTTTTTATTTCTTTAGATTATCCAAATTAAATTATAATTTCCTTTGCATTGTTAGTGCTTTTAATTTGTACAACATTGTCCTTGTGAATATAGCTGAAATGCGCAGAGTCCGAACGCGTAATTTCTTAGAGTTACAAGCAAAATACAGTCTTTTGAATTTTAAAAATATAAGTTAAACTGTAATCTTCAACGAGTTAAAAGATTAGGATTGCCTTATTGTTACTCAAAATTTTCACTAGTAAGAAGGCACATTAATCATGATACAAATTTCAGCTTGATCAAGCTCGATCTAGGCCGACTACATCTAAGTCAGCTTGTAAGTTATACACTATTGTAAGCAAACTGATTAATGTTCTCACATGTGATGGTAGTCGGTACACGAGGTCATGCCCGCATCGATCGGGTTCTTTGCTCAATTGCACGCCAAGCCGAGTGCTAGTAACCCCGCACAGTGCGGCAACCTCGACAGTTAGTTCGTTCGTCAATGTAAGATGCAAGTTTGACTTCGCCTATCTGTTATTGGTCGACCGACTCTCTTTGGCCCAGCCACAACCCATCAACATGTTAGTCCCGATGCTCAAACATCACTCTCTCTCTCTCTCTCTCTCTCTCTCTCTCTCTATATATATATATATATATATATATATATATATATATATATATATATATATATCTCTTTTGGCTATCTCCCTCTCTACATAGTTCGAGATTTTAACTTTTTAGAAGTTATTGATCTATTCATTATTTATATAATCAATAGAGTCAAAACAATTTTTATTCTTTCGATTATCCAAATTAAATTATAATTTCTTTAACATGCTTAGTGTGTTTGATTTATACACATTGTCTTTATGAATATATAGCTGAAATGTGTATCTTAGAGTCTAGATACGTAATTTCTTAGACTTTACAAGTAAAGTACAGCCATTTGAATTTTACAAGTTTGACTTCGTCTACCTCTTATAGGCGGATTGACTCTCTCTGGCTCAATTGTAAGTTATACACTATTGTAAGTTATGCAAGTTTGACTACATCTAAGTCAGCTTGTAAGTTATACACTATTGTAAGCAAACTGATTAATGTTCTCACATGCGATGGTAGTCGGTACACGAGGTCATGCCCGCATCGATCGGGTTCTTTGCTCAATTGCACGCCAAGTCGAGTGCTAGTAACCTCGCACAGTGCGGCAACCTCGACAGTTAGTTCGTCCGTCAATGTAAGATGCAAGTTTGACTTCGCCTATCTGTTATAGGTCGACTGGCTCTCTTTGGCCCGGCCACAACCCATCAACATGTTAGTCCCGATGCTCAAACATCACTCTCTCTCTCTCTCTTTTGGCTATCTCCCTCTCTACATAGTTCGAGATTTTAACTTTTTAGAAGTTATTGATCTATTCATTATTTATATAATCAATGGAGTTAAAACAATTTTTATTCTTTCGATTATCCAAATTAAATTATAATTTCTTTCACATGCTTAGTGTATTTGATTTATACACATTGTCTTTGTGAATATATAGCTGAAATGCGTATCTTAGAGTCTAGATACGTAATTTCTTAGACTTTACAAGTAAAGTACAGCCATTTGAATTTTAAAAATATACGTTGAACTATAGTTTTCAACGAGTTAAAAGATTAGGATTGTCTTATTCTTACTCTATTTTTTTCACAAGTAAGAAGACACACTGATCATGATACGAATTTCATCTTGATCTATGTCGACTAGATCCAAGTCAACTTGTAATCTAGACATAGCTGAAAGAAAATCGATTAATGTTCTCATGTGTGATGGTAGCCGAAATACCAGCTTATGCTTGCATCAGGTTATTGACTCGATTGCTTGCCAAGCCTAGAGCTGGTGACTCCTCACAACGCAGTAACCTCGACAACCAACTTGTCCGTTAAGGTAAGATGCAAGTTTGACTTCGTCTAACTCTTATAGGCGGATTGACTCTCTCTGGCTCGGCGGTCGCAACCCAACAACATGTTAGTCCCCTTGCTCAAACATCTCTCTCCCTCTCAGCTATGTCCTGTTGAAAAAGGAAAATAATACACTTGATTTGTTTCCCATTATTTTTTAGAGTATTCTTGTTGAGAGAGCTTTTGAAATTGCTATTATTTAGGAAAATATATTTTTCCATATATATTTAGATATATTCCTAAGATATTGCAAATATAAAATGATCCATTGGATGCTATACATATGTAACAATTGGGAATTTCACTCGATCCGAATCGATCGCTAAACCGACCAAGACTGTTCGAAACCCTGGATTGCTTTGAGGACAAGACGAATCTGAACACAAACAGAAAAACATTTCATTGTTTATTACAACAATTCCATCAAAATACAAGAATATACAGAATATGAATAAATATTACGCATTTTGACAAATATTAGAGATTTAAATTACATTTAAATACATAGCAGCGGAAAAATAATACAACACACAACTGAAAGGAATACACGAATACAGAGCTTTCCGAATATCACTTCAGCTATAAACCAGGATCCTGTGACTATAAATCTGCAAAACCAAAATTGCTAGCTGCCCGTGTGGAAAATAGGGGCACCCAGAGTTTAGGTTAAAACAATAAATTTCAGGTCAGTCATGTGACTGGTGTGAGAACTAAAAACAGTTATTAATCTTTATTTTTAAAGTTAGGTAAATCAAGGGACCACGCCGTATAACATGGAACGGGTTTCCTCCCAAGAATGACAGTGCATAAACAAACAGCGCAATGCTAAATAAAGAAAAATGAAGCTATTATAAGACCCAGTTCCCATCACATAATGCAATGCAAGCCGGAGGATAGAGTTTTACCTTATAATAGTCAAAGAATGCTTGATACACTAAATTTCATCTTTTATTATTACTATAAGTGAAGAAAACAACTTCAAATACAAATGTATCAATCATAGGCGGCATGGGTACCATATATCATGCCGCCAATACTAGGCTCTACAATCAAAACCGAAATATCACGTATTGGAAATTGGATTTCCGTCATGATTCGAGGCAAGGGGCAAGCTCCTCTCCGTTCGATACACTCTAGCAAATATCTCAGGACCACACACAACGATCCTGGATGCTTCAGGGCCGGTCCTCTCCTACTTTTGAGGATTGATTATTCCTAAACACACGTTTCCCGGTCCTATCAGACCTATATCCGAGGCGCCTCGCATTCCAACAACCACACAGGTGAAAAATAATGTAAATGTCAGGGCTGGTAGGTCACTGACACCACCCATAGCTAGAGAGAAATGTCGTGTTCTCCCTACAGTCTAATCCCCTTTTTTGACTCATACCGAGGTGTGAGGCTCGCGAATTAACGTTATACACAAAGCTATGCCACAAATGTCGTGCTTTGATCATCAACCACAAGACTTTGCTTTTCAATAAAAGCCTTGATTATTTGCCACTTAGGCATGCCACACAGGCAATTCATGCCATGCGACTGATATCTATCGATATATAACCTCTAAGCTCGTACGTCTCAGAGAAGGGCGTTAAGCAAGAGAATAAATTCTCCGCCGCCAAACAGATATATATTTAATAGAAATCAATCATATAGAATAAAATCCAATGTCAGACACACAACCCATTTACAAGTTCGGTGACGCCCCGCCCTGCACCAACCGACATTTACTCCAAAAGTGCGCTGTACACATGTCCAGTTAGCACGGAATGGGTCGTCAGAAGGAAAGGGAAGAAGGAAATGAACATACAAGAACCTGTAGAATGTCTCACAACGCATAGAATAAAATATAATAATAACATACTTGACATAAAACAGGTGAGACAGTGCATAAGCTGAAAACCAGAACTAAACATCATGGCAGCGGAAATCCAAAATACAGCTTATTACAACTTTTCAAACTGTCTCAAAGCAAAAGTAAGATAAATGAGGTACACTACTAATGCCCAAGTAGCGACCACCAACGACACAGGGAGAATGTGCATATATATATCATACGTGGAAGCCTCCTGCCCGTCTCCGAATCAGCTACTCGCGCATCACCAGCTAACCTGTCTCTAGTCTGCTCGTGTGAGCACCCAGAGTAATAAGAGGAGACATAAAACTCTGGGTCAGACATAAAGCCTGGTATGAGCGATAAGCATCTAAAGTGAACAATAACAGGTAGACTAAAACATACCTGAACCTGGACCTGCAACCAAAGAGTTAGCACTACATACTGTACAACACTCTAGGGTGCCATATCAAACGGTATAAAGATACGGAGGTGGGGGAGGTGTGCATGTCATAATGATGGCAACAATCAAACATAGCATCCATCCTCACATCTCTCACTCAGTGCGTAAAGCATACGATATTCACCACGTCGATCACCCAACCTACCTTGCTACGATCACTCTGCCCCATGAAGTCATAAATGGCTTCACTGCACTGATAACGTAGCCACTAATTCCTCGCTATGTCCACTTACCCCATGGAGTTATTCACCCCATCTGCGCTGGCTCATAGCCTTACCAATCCTTACTATGTCCACTTGCCCCATGGAGCGGTTCACCCCATCTGCGCTAGCTCATAGTCTTACTGCGCATCACCTTGCCCCTCAGGTCATAATGACCCTACTGCACTGATAACGTAGTCTTGCTACCATCACCTTGCCCCTCAGGTCGTAATGACCCTACTGCACTGATAAGTAGCCCATAATTCATTTTTAGTGGTGAATCGAAGTTATCAACGTCGACAACTCCTTAGCACACGTCCCGCAGCAAAGTCCAACCACGAAGTGAACTCATCGGTTCCCAACTGGATCCTGAGCTCTAACTTCCCATATTGGACTACCTTTGCATCTCGGGTTATTTGTCAAATACTGGGTCGGGTGGGGTCCTCTTCAAGCCATTGGTTCGGATCGGGTGTCCCCCATCTGTTCGGGTCGGGTCTTCTTCTGGTGCGGTTCGGGTCGGGCGTTTCTCCTTGGTTCGGGTCGGGTGCTTCACTTCGGGTCGGGTCGGGTGCCACCTCCTCTCCAGTTCGTGCTTCCGCTCCGATCCGCCTCTTCATCCTTCACGTGCTACGATCCGATCCATCTTCGTGCTTCCACTCCGATCCGTCCTCCTTAATCCGATCCGATCCCAGTTCAGTTAGTGTGGCCTTCCTTTTTGCCAATTTTCTCAAGTGCCAGGTTCCGATCCGATCGAATTCCTTGCTCAATTCAACATGTCCGATCCGAGCCCCATATCCGATCCGATCCGAACCCTGCACTGTTTTCTGAAACTGTTCCAGCAAGTGTTTACGCCATTCGACGACGTTTTCGACCATTCTAACTATTGAAATCAATCACAAAGCATATCATACAGTCATAGCAACATGCATAATCAACCACAAATATCACAACATCAACATGATAGGTTAAAATGGATCAAACATACCCAAAATCCCATATTTCCCCCTAAGCATGTTTAGGTGAAACTAATGATAGGATTAACAAAACTTAACCAAATTAACCCAAATTCATATCAGAGGTCTAAAACATCATTTAGGAATTTATGAACATTTTTCACGAATTTTATCATGCTTAAATTCACTAATTAGCACTAATTACCCTTAACTAGCCATAATTAGTGTAAAACTATGCAAATCACTCACCTTAGCCACAAATAAACTAAGATCTGAAATAAATCTCTGATTTGATGCAAATCCCAACCCTAAACAGCAGTTCCAATGTTGATTTGGTGTAGATCTCCCTTGATTAGATGTTGCTAAGCTTAATCCTTGACCAAAAGATGATTTGGAGGTGATTTAGAGGTTAGAGGCCATTTTTAGGGTTCCTTGGTGATAAGTGGAGGCTAGAAAACTGAAATGGAATGATCCTCTATCTCATTTCAGCCTCCCCATAACCCTAATCCCGAAATGGGTTATGGGCCTACTCACTAATCACCCGATTTGTCCCGGTTAAGCAGTTTTTCACCTTCCAAACCTTATTTCAGCCATATCTCCCAAACGGTAAGTCCGTTTGACTATTATGACCACTCTACGGAAAGGTAAACCATCAAACGAATCCAATGGAAGTGGTTTTATGTCAAAATTCCTTTTCGATCAAAAGTTATGGCCAAAACAGTACCAACTAGGGGCAAAATGGTCATTTAAAAATCAACAAAAATCATGAACATGGGAAATGACTCTAATGGATGTTTCCCAAAGTTACATGACCATACGACTTCATATGAGAAAAAATAAATATTCTACGATCCTATAATGTGTAGAATACGGGTCATTACACTCTCCCCCCCTTAAGAAATTTCGCCCCCGAAATTCCCTAATACAAACACACACATAGGTCCCGCATGCCTATCAACCATAAAACAACCATCAAACATGCAAAACAAGTAAAATAAGTCTATCCTAGCATGCAGAATAACTAAATCACAAAGTAAATCTTACCAGGCAAAGAGTTCTGGATACGCCTTCCTAATGCTCTCCTCTGTCTCCCAAGTACAATCATTCTCGTCCTCGCCCCACTGAACCTTGACTAGCTTCACCGCCTTCCTTCGAAGTTGCTTCATATTGTGCCCCACAATACGAATCGGCTTGCGGTTCCCAACCGCCTCGGGTTCTACTTCGAAGTCCTCTAACTGATCAGGTGAAATAGTCATATCGGAGTCATGAACGAACTTTCTTAGTTGGGAAACATGTAATACATTGTGAACTCCTGCCATTCTCTCTAGTAAGCCAACTCTATATGCCAAATTCCTGACTAGTTCAAGAACAGGGAATGGGCCAACAAATCTTGGTGTCAACTTGCCTCTCCTGCCAAATCGAATCACGCTCTTTAACGGAGAGATCTTAACAAACACCAAGTCACCAACGGAGAATTTCAAGTCTCTTCTCCTCTTATCAGCATAAATCTTTTGCCTATCTTGGGCATCTTTCATTCGTTGCTGAATGATCTTAATCTTATCCGAAGTTTCTCTCACCACATCTGGTCCAAGCACAAACTTCTCGCCAGTCTCTATCCAACATGATGGTGAGTTGCACGGTCTTCCGTACAAAGCTTCATATGGAGCCATACCGATACTGGATTGGTAGCTATTATTATATGCAAACTCTACTAGATGCAAATGGCCATCTCACGATCCACCAAAGTCCAATATACAAGCTCTCAAGAGATCTTCCAATATACAATTCACCCTCTCCGTCTGACCGTCGGTCTGAGGATGATATGCGGTACTGAGATGTAACTCTGACCCTAGAGCCTCTTGTAATCTCTTCCAAAACCCACTAGTGAACAACGGGTCTCGGTCACTCACAATGCTTTTGGGTACTCCATGAAATCTCACTACCCACTTCATATACAATTCTGCCAACTTGGCTGCCGTTCTGGTCGATTTGACTGGTATAAATCTTGCACTCTTAGTCAATCGATCCACAATTACCCAAATGCTATCATATCCCGATCTAGTCCTTGGTAGGCCATCGATGAAATCCATCGAGACTTGCTCCCATTTCCATTCGGGAATCTCTAATGGTTGCAACAAACCACTAGGCTTCTTTTGCTCAGCTTTAACTAGCTGGCAATTCATGCATTTGGATATAAACTTCCCAACGTCTCTTTTCATCCCTTCCCAGTAGTAAGTCTGCTTCATGTCTTGATACATCTTATTACCACCGGGGTGTATAGTCAGTTTTGAGTGATGACATTCTCTAAGAACTTCATCTCTCAAACCATTCACGTTGGGCACAACTAGTCTTCCATTCTTCCGAAGCCATCCATCACGATCAAGCCCATACGCATTTATCTCCTCACCGTCGATGTCCATCTCTAACTTGGAGATGATTTCCAATAGATTAGGATCGTCCCTCTGACTAGAACCAATCCGCTCTATCAAAGTGGGTCTGATCGCTAAACTAGCTAGAATGACTGGATCCAATTCGCACCTTGGTCTGAAATCAAACCCCGCGATATACTCCAGTTGCTTCCATTCAAGAAACATTGCCCCTAAGCTGGCATGTCTCCTACTCAAGGTGTCGGCTACCGCATTACCTTTCCCAGGTGTGTATGCGATATCAAAATCATACGAAGCCAAGAACTCTAACCATCTCTGCTGACGGAGATTCAAATCTTTCTGAGAGAAGAGATATTTTAACGATTTATGATCGGTAAACAACTCAAATCTTTCTCCCAAGAGATAGTGTCTCCACATCTTCAGCGCAAACACGATCGCTGCCAATTCCAAATCATGGGTAGGATACTTCTTCTCATGCGGCTTTAGCTGTCGACTAGCATAAGCCACAACCCTACCTCCTTGCATCAATACTGCACCCAGTCCGGTACCACAAGCATCCGTGTATACCGTCATCTCTTCATTCCCTTTAGGAATGACTAACACTGGCGCACACGTCAACTTCTCTTTTAGACTCTTGAAGGCATCCTCACACACTTCGTCCCAGACGAAGGACCGATTCTTCTTAGTCAATTGAGTCAACGGTGCTGCTATCTTGGAGAAGTCCTGGATAAACTTACGATAATATCCAGCTAATCCCAAGAAACTTCTTACATCTGTTGCATTCTTGGGCGTAGGCCAATCCTGTACCGTAGCCACCTTCGCAGGGTCCACGGCAATACCACTCTCTGAAACAACATGACCCAAGAATCTTACTTCCCTTCTCCAAAAATGACACTTAGAGAATTTCGCTTTCAATTGGTGTTTCCTCAACACCTCCATCACTATCCTCAAGTGCCCCTTGTGTTCCTCCTCTGTCCTTGAATAAACAAGGATATCGTCCACGAACACAAGAACAAACTTATTCAACTGATCTCTGAATACTCGATTCATAAGATCTACAAAGTAGGCTGGTGCATTGGTCAACCCAAATGGCATGACCAACCACTCATAAAATCCAGACGGCGTCCTAAATGCCGTTTTCGGGATACTCTCATCCGCTACTCGTAGCTGATGAAATCATGTCGCGAGGTCCAACTGGGAGAACACTCTAGCTCCTTCCAGCTGATCAAACAAATCATCTATCCGCGGTAAAGGATACTTATTCTTCCTCGTCACCTTATTCAACTCGCGATAGTCCACACACAAACGAAGGGAACCATCTGCCTTAGTGGCAAACACAACTGGGGCTCCCCACTCGGAGACACTCCTTCTAATAAATCCCTTCTTCAAAAGATTGCTGACTTGCACCCCGAGCTCTCGCTGCTCCCTTGGTGCCATACGACGAAGTGGCATCACTACAGGTCTGGCATCTTTCACTAAATCAATACGAAACTCAATCTCTCGGTGTGGTGGAAGTCCGGTCACCTCCTCGAAGACGTTCGGATACTGGCCAACCATGGGCACATCTGACAACTCATCCTGCGGGATGTCGAGGGAATTTACAAAACTAGCCATAACCCCATCACTAGGTAGACTACCAAACACTACCCTCCGCCCATCATCCGCCCTCACTGTCACCAAAAAGCCCTCACAGTCTACCACCACCCCGTATCTTTGGAGCCAATCGACTCCCAATATAATGCCATACCCAGTAAAGCCCAAAACAAAGTAATCACATACAAACATACATCCATGACTCGATAAGACCAAATTCCTGCAAATCATACTAAGGCTAGTCGAACCACCAATCGGGTTCGTCACAACCAATGGTCTATCGACTATCTCGGGTTCCAGTCCCAACCTATCTACCAGGTCACTAGATATGAAGGAACGGGAAGCCCCAGTATCAAACAAAACACGAACTGGTACATCATAAATAGAAAGCATACCTTGAATAACAACATTCTTTCCTTTCTCCGTCGCAGTTGGGGCATTCGACGAAGAAGGAACAGCATCAATAGCATATGCTTTCACAATCTGCTTCTCCTTAGGAGGTTGCAGACACTTATCCTTGAAATGTCCCACTTGACCACAGTTGAAGCACTTCTTATCCACTGGCTTGGCCCGACAATCTTTAGCATAATGGCCCTTCTTTCCACAGCTGAAGCACTCAACATCCTTCTTGCTCTTTTTCTGGCCACCTTTAGATTGGTCCTGCTTCCTCTTATTCTGAGAGTTATTCTTGCCTCCACCGCCTGCTTGCGGCTTTGGCCCTTCTGCAGATGCAGCCTCGGTCTTTGACTTAGGGTAAAGGCTCTCTGATCTCAAAGCTTTCCCCACAATCGATTCAAAAGTCTCATCGATGTGATTGATAAGCCTTTCCCCCAAGTATCCATCCAAACCAGTAATAAACTTCTCATTCTTCTTTTCAGGAGTGTCGATAAGAGACAGTCCATACTTCGACAAAGTGTCGAACTCAGCAATATAATCAGAAACTGCCCTTCCGTTCTGCTTGAGTTCCAAGAACCTCTTAAACAACACTGACTTTTGGGCAGCTGGAATAAACTTCTCGCTAAAGCGAGCCTTGAACTGATCCCAAGTAACCTGATCTTCTGGAGTAGCGGTTCTAATGGCATTCCACCAATTCATCGCTCTCCCTTGCAGCTGACGGGACGCTAGCCTTCTCTTCATCGCATCCTCAAGACCCAAGTCATCGAAGATACGGTCACAGCTATCCATCCAGTCCTGAACATCCGTGGCTGACTACGTTCCGTGGAACGGCTTTCCACCAAGATTAGTGTAATCTTTGCACAACATGGCGAAATCGACCCTAGGCGTCTGCACTACTAGGCCAACACCAACTCCGGGATTGGGAACTGCCCCTTGCACTTCTCTAAGCATGTCTCTCATGAGGTTAGTAAACATCGCCCTCATGTCAGCGGCATTCCCCTGGTTGGTCCCTCTACCAGCACCCCTCGTGTCTCGGCTCATCGTCAATCAGAAAAAGGGAAATGATTAACGACCCCATAGTGGTGCTAGTGCAGTGCGACTTCATTCATTATAGTACTAATAGTATTTATATATAGCTTTTGAAAACCAAAGTAATTACAAATACGCGCTCTCATATACGTACTATCTCTCCCTAGTGTCTTTCCCTAGGTTAACTACGCAACCTAGAGCTCTGATACCAAGTGTGACGCCCCGCCCCGCACCAACCGACATTTACTCCAAAAGTGCGTTGTACACATGTCTAGTTAGCACGGAACGGGTCATCAGAAGGAAAGGGACGAAGGAAATGAACATACAAGAACTTGTAGAATGTCTCACAGCGCATAGAATAAAATATAATAATAACATACTTGACATAAAACAGGTGAGACAGTGCATAAGCTGAAAACCAGAACTAAACATCATGGCAGCGGAAATCCAAAATACAACTTATTACAACTTTTCAAACTGTCTCAAAGCAAAAGTAAGATAAATGAGGTACACTACTAATGCCCAAGTAGCGACCACCAACGACACAGGGAGAATGTGCATATATATATCATACGTGGAAGCCTCCTGCCCGCCTCCGAATCAGCTACTCGCGCATCACTAGCTAACCTGTCTCTAGTCTGCTCGTGTGAGCACCCAGAGTAATAAGAGGAGACATAAAACTCTGGGTCAGACATAAAGCCTGGTATGAGCGATAAGCATCTAAAGTGAACAATAACAGGTAGACTAAAACATACCTGAACCTGGACCTACAACCAAAGAGTTAGCACTACATACTGTACAACACTCTAGGGTGCCATATCAAACGGTATAAATATACGGAGGTGGGGGAGGTGTGCATGTCATAATGATGGCAACAATCAAACATAGCATCCATCCTCACATCTCTCACTCAGTGCGTAAAGCATACGATATTCACCACGTCGATCACCCAACCTACCTTGCTACGATCACTCTGCCCCATGAAGTCATAAATGGCTTCACTGCACTGATAACGTAGCCACTAATTCCTCGTTATGTCCACTTGCCCCATGGAGTTATTTACCCCATCTGCGCTGGCTCATAGCCTTACCAATCCTTACTATGTCCACTTGCCTCATGGAGTTGTTCACCCCATCTGCGCTGGCTCATAGTCTTACTACGCATCACCTTGCCCCTCAGGTCATAATGACCCTACTGCACTGATAACGTAGTCTTGCTACCATCACCTTGCCCCTCAGGTCGTAATGACCCTGCTGCACTGATAAGTAGTCCATCATTCATTTTTAGTGGTGAATCGAAGTTATGAACGTCGACAACTCCTTAGCACACGTCCCGCAGCAAAGTCCAACCACGAAGTGAACTCATCGGTTCCCAACTGGATCCTGAGCTCTAACTTCCCATATTGGACTACCTTTGCATCTCGGGTTATTGGTCAAATACTGGGTCGGGTCGGGTCCTCTTCAAGCCATCGGTTCGGATCGGGTGTCCCCCATCTGTTCGGGTCGGGTCTTCTTCTGGTGCGGTTCGGGTCGGGCGTTTCTCCTTGGTTCGGGTCGGGTACTTCACTTCGGGTCGGGTCGGGTGCCACCTCCTCTCCAGTTCGTGCTTCCGCTCCGATCCGCCTCTTCATCCTTCACGTGCTACGATCCGATCCATCTTCGTGCTTCCACTCCGATCCGTCCTCCTTAATCCGATCCGATCCCAGTTCAGTTAGCGTGACCTTCCTTTTTGCCAATTTTCCCAAGTGCCAGGTTCCGATCCGATCGAATCCCTTGCCCAGTTCAACATGTCCGATCCGAGCCCCATATCTGATCCGATCCGAACCCTGCATTGTTTTCTGAAACTGTTCCAGCAAGTGTTTACGCCATTCGACGACGTTTTCGACCATTCTAACTATTGAAATCAATCAGAAAGCATATCATACAGTCATAGCAACATGCATAATCAACCACAAACATCACAACATCAACATGATAGGTTAAAATGGATCAAACATACCCAAAATCCCATATTTCCCCCTAAGCATGTTTAGGTGAAACTAATGATAGGATTAACAAAACTTAACCAAATTAACCCAAATTCATATCAGAGGTCTAAAACATCATTTAGGAATTTATGAACATTTTTCCCGAATTTTATCATACTTAAATTCGCTAATTAGCACTAATTACCCTTAACTAGCCATAATTAGTGTAAAACTATGCAAATCACTCACCTTAGCCACAAATAAACTAAGATCTGAAATAAATCTCTGATTTGATGCAAATCCCAACCCTAAACAGCAGCTCCAATGTTGATTGGGTGTAGATCTCCCTTGA
Source organism: Allium sativum (assembly GCA_030737875.1). Taxonomy (NCBI): domain Eukaryota; kingdom Viridiplantae; phylum Streptophyta; class Magnoliopsida; order Asparagales; family Amaryllidaceae; genus Allium; species Allium sativum. The sequence goes on along the minus strand of CM060922.1, from coordinate 266,669,053 downwards.
TTAGATGTTGCTAAGCTTAATCCTTGACCAAAAGATGATTTGGAGGTGATTTAGAGGTTAGAGGCCATTTTTAGGGTTCCTTGGTGATAAGTGGAGGCTGGAAAACTGAAATGGAATGATACTCTATCTCATTTCAGCCTCCCCATAACCCTAATCCCGAAATGAGTTATGAGCCTACTCACTAATCACCCGATTTGGCCCGGTTAAGCAGTTTTTCACCTTCCAACCCTTATTTCAGCCATATCTCCCAAATGGTAAGTCCGTTTGACTATTATGACCACTCTACGGAAAGGTAAACCATCAAACAAATCCAATGGAAGTGGTTTCAGGTTAAAATTCCTTTCCGATCAAAAGTTATGGCCAAAACAGTACCAACTAGGGGCAAAATGGTCATTTAAAAATCAACAAAAATCATGAACATGGGAAATGACTCTAATGGATGTTTCCCAAATTTACATGACCATACGACTTCATATGAGATAGAAATAAATATCTACGATCCTATGATGTGTAGAATACGGGTCATTACAAGTTCGTTCTGGGTCTGAACGAAACCGGAGGAACCTTATTCCTCGCATATCCATTGATCTCCAAGTACGTCTGGACGATCACCAACTGATTCCCTCCTCTTGGGTGTACATCCCAATCAAGATCATCAATAATCATCCAAAGAACGTGAAGACCTCCGGTCTTCAACCACCGTCTTCATCTTCGATTTATCGTCGAATTGGTTATTCCATATGGGTATAAACCCGGCCTTTCCGAATAACCCGCGTATATAATAAACAAGTATTAAACAAACACAGCATACGCCTCATTCCAATTCAGGATATTCTTTCACTCAAATATTCACATTCTTAGGGAAGGGTTCCCATTAATTTTTCAAAGATAAATTCTTCTAAATTTATTCTTTAATCTTCCTTTGGTTATCATTTCAAACCATGTTAAGGTTTTCCAAATTAGACAGGATTAGCGAACCACACCGAAGTAATTATTTATTTTGTTTACCAATCCCAGCCTATTCATCCCATGGAGCAAAACTGGTAATACTCCATATCTAACACCACGGTGTTTTCGGTAAATATTAATTACCATTTCACGTTCAAATCTAATTAAAAATTTAACTATTGCTTTGGAACAAAACTGGTGATACTCCATTCTCGATCATTTCAATCAAATTAAAGATTCATTAAAACTCCACTTAGTTTTAATCTTCCTACAAATCAATATTAATGGTTATTCAATGCTAAGAAGTTAATCTTATCTTAACTGGGTTAAAGAACCAATGTCGTTTAAAAACACGGTTCACGACAAACCCAAAATCTCATTCCCATGTTAATCGGGTTAAAGAACAGGTGTTATTCAAAACACCGCTCACAATAAGACCAAAAACCAATTTAAATTCAATTCCAATTAAATACTAATTAACTGAACAATTTCACTAAATCTTAATTAAAAGATTTATTCTTTTCTAAACTGGGTTCAAGAACAGTGTTATTTATGACACCATTCATGACGAACCCAAAATCCCATTTGATATTAAATACAAGGCTCAGAATAGAAAATATATCGGCTTATATTCAATATCAAATTCTGAAACCAACAAATATCGTATTGGAAATAACGATATAAATATATCTTTCAAATTTCCACAACCATATCTATATAATCACAAAATCCAACATCGAAATATTCCGAAGATAATTTCGATTCAAATCTATTCCAATTCGTATATTAGAAATTTTGATTATTTTAAAACCACTTCAAAATCCAATTTATTTATTCAAAAATATTGGATTATAATTCTAGTTCATAACTAGTTCATTTCGATAAAAATATTTTTTTATCCTTTTTAAATATGGGATTTTTCACCCCAATTCTTTCTAAATCATTTATTATGATTTTACACAAATTATTGATATTTTTAATAATTTTATCAAGGCCCGTACAGTCGAATTCCAATAACGGTCGTTGAACTGCACTTACAGCGACCTTTTCCAAAATTGATTTGGACATAATTCCAAATCCAACCGTTAGATTTCTAATATTCTTTGGAAAGCTCTTTTCGATACGAACCCAAGAGTTCCAGTTTTAGGAGAATCCGACTGTCGAATCTCCCGTAACGTCAATTCGAAGTCAATGGTCGAAATTCACGAACTACCGCGGCGCGGCGCGTTCTATTCAGGCCATTTAATATATATAATATATATTTCCTCAATTTCAATTTTAAACATATTTTATAATTCGTTTTCAAAACAATTTCAACTTCATATTCAATTTTAAATCAAAATTGAATATTCCATATCATTAATATATAAATGATAATATTTTCAAAACGTTATATTTTGAAATCACTTTCTTTTCTATATTAATTATAAAAACAAATATAATCAATATAAATATCGTTCGCGTCAAAATGGCGCAAATCTAATCAACACGGCTTTATATATTTCAATAACTTCGTTATTCTATTCAACAAATGAATATTTTTTCTCAACACATGGATATATATTTTATTCAACACATGAATATTTATTCATTCTTACTTACAATAAAAATGTGAATTTTATTGTATAAATATTTTATTCAACACATGAGTATCATCAACACATGACTATTTTTGTTATTTTATATATTTGATGAAATTGTGATTTTATATCGTTTAATTCTTAATCAGACTCCAACCGTAAATTAGTAAGAGAACGATTCCCTAAGTATTAACCCCGAAGGACGAAACCAACATCAGATCAATACCCAGGAAACCACTCATCTTAACTAGTTTCCAGTTAGTTTCTAATTTTATATATTATAAGGATGTAAATTTTATTGTTAAAATATTTCGTTCAACACATGATATGTTTCAACGCATGAATATTCTCAACACATGAGTATCGTCAACACATGACTATTTATTCTATTCAACACATGAATCTTTATTTTATAATATTCTTTATTTTTCAAATTGGAAAGAGGCCCAATCAATTACCATGTAATGTTAATTATATGGATTCCATACAACACATGTATATAATAGCAATGACAAATAATCAACCATCATCCAAAGTGCACTACACAACTCTCTGTCAACCTACCGATTGACATACAACTAAACAATCGGGATTAGTGTACGTCAAATATCATCTCAATACCCGTGTGGGGTTTCAGTCAACAAACACAGATTTGTATTTGTGCAGTTGGGCGATGTGTAAAATTTATCGTCCCAATCAATATCCTTCAAATGGGTGTACATAAACAAATCGTTCGATTTGTAAATGAATATTTATTTATTCACGTTAAATTTATATTTTTAACGATAAATAATTTATTTCAACACATGAATATATTTTTATTCATTCCACATCACAATCAATTTTCACCACACACCAAAATCAAACAAGTCGTCCATGGTCTGTGGACAACGGGTGTCGGGTGCTGCTAAGCACCGTCTGCATCCTAGTATATATTTTTAACTAGAAAACAAGGACTAAAGTGAGAAGTTCTCACAGAGGGTTCCACTCCGCCATTCTATATTTCTGAAATTCAGAACAATCTGGATTTGCCCGCAATGCCAACGTAGTCTTCTCTACGCTGTTCATATTAAAAATCACATTTTTATTTCAATGCTATAAAAATCACATTTTTATTTCAACATATATATATATAATAAAAATCAGATTTTTATTTCGCTACATATATATAAATCATATTTTTATATTTCCTATTATATAAAAATTATATTTTTAATCCACTACTCATATAAAAATCGAATTTTTATTTCGCTACAACATATATAAAAATCGTAATTTTATATTCTCTATCTTATAAAAATCATATTTTATAATCTCTACTATATAAAAATCATATTTTGATAATCTCTACTACATAAAAATTATATTTTTATCATCTTTACTATATACAAATCATATTTTTATAATCTCTATTATATAAAAATTATATTTTTATAATCTCTACTATATATAAATTATATTTTTATCATCATTAAAAATCAAACTTTTTATAAGCTAATAATTCAAACTTTTCTATGTTAAAAATTCAAACTTTTCTATGTTAAAAATTCAAACTTTTCTAGGTTAAAAATTCAAACTTTTCTATGTTAAAAATTCAAACTTTTCTATGTTAAAAATTCAAATTTTATCATTTAAAATCACGTGTAAAAATCACCTTTTGTTCCTAATGTAACACACGTTAAGATCACACCATTATTTACATAAAAAGATAGCATTTTTCTTTACATAAACAAATAGAAATGAAAGTAAATGCTCACCACAATCAGAGGATGCTCGGTTGGCCAGCAACAGCGAGATGGTGGTGTCGGCGGAGAGTTTCAGCGGGTTTCCACGCGTAGAAAATATAAAAAATTACATTTTTATGGAAGAGGGGGCCTCGGGGTCGGAGATGAGGGTAAGGGAGGCGGCGCTGGGCTTAGGGAGGGGCGGTGGAGTCTTGGTTGGCCGGCGGTGGTTGTGCAGGAGGCAGAGGCAACGGGTTTAAAGGGTGACGTGGTTTTGGGTCGGATTGTTGTTGGTTTTGGGTGGCGGTGGGGAGAAAGGAGGGGCGGAGCAGGTGGGGTGGAGGGCGACGGTCCCCCCGGTGGCAGCGCCGGAGGTGCTCCAGCCCCGGTGGCGGCGGAAACCCCCCCCACCAGTCGCGTTTTTTTTCTTTTTCTTTTTTCTGGTAATGAACGATTTGAATGGAGGAGGTTGACTTAGAAAGAGGGAAGGGAGGGGCTTTATAATAATTTATATATTTTATTAAATTTTAAAATCCAAGAAGTAACTTTTTTTTTGAACTCCAATTCGAGCCCACCGACTGTCGTCCATAACTAATTACCCCTATTCCGAACACAATGGGATATGTATCGTAAGCTGATTCGATCATTTCGATCAGTTTCCACCAAAATCAAAATATAAATCTATATATTGAATTTGAACGCGCATTTCAATTTACCGGGGCCACATACGAACTCTAAAAATTCCTCAAAAATATTTTCTAGCTTCAAATTGACGATACGGTTCTAACAAAATTAATTTCGTCAAATTCCGAGACCGTTTGAAAAATGGCCATTTCCTGGTCGATCGAAATTGAGTGAAACTGTCAAAACACGTTTTACTTCTCCACGCTCACATATTAATTCAGAAAATTATGAATTTTGAAACCTAGCAATAATTTGATGTCCCGGATCCAACAAAAGTGGTTTCGTCGAAAACGAAGGTCGTTTGCAAAATTTCCATTTTTAAGGGCCAGAATTCCATAGCGACTATTCTGAATTTTCAACTGGGCATAACTTTTGATTCCCGCTATGAAATTTTGATTTTTCGGATTCGTTGGAAAGATATTTTCCGATAGATTCAAATATTTTTGTTTTTGCCAAAATCCGGATTATTTTGAATCATGTACGTCCATTTGAAATTCGAAATCGAAATTTCAAAATACCGCTCCATTTCCAATTCCTTTTATAATTAAAAATAAATATTTATATTCTAACGTCGATCTATATAAATATATACTTTCTATTTCTATTCAAAATAAATTTCTCTTCGTTATTATTTAAAATAATTCATTTTAAATATTCAAAATTCATCAAAATTGCCAAAATAAAATATTTAATTGGCTCAGATTTTCCGGGTTATTACAATCTCCCCCACTTAAAACTTTTCGTCCCCGAAAAGGAACGAAGCTGAAAGTTGTTTAACCAATCAACTCAACTTTCATTATTTTCATTATGGCTTAAGTTCTTCAACTTTTCAGTTTCTAAGAACTTTTCAAATTCTTCAAAAATTTGGCTAACAGCCTAAATTTTCGAAAAATTTCGCCATAACCTCCCCTGCACCGGGAGCATCGGGATATTTCAAATAGCCTCCCATGGCCCTCACCAATCCAAAAGAAAAACCCAAGCGGCTTGCCAATCGGCTCATAAAATCATCAAAACCCCAAGAAATACAATAAACATGTACCTATTTGTCGGGCAAACAATTTTATTCCTCTGCTTAGCTTCCCTACTATGACCTGTTCAATGGATACACATGTATATGAGTGCAATTCCAAACAATTTTCAATATAGTCCAATATTTGGTTCCATTAGGCTAAATGGTTCAAAATTCCAATTAATTAGAACAATAATCAAACAACACAATCAGCAATCAATTAGTTAATTAACGTTTCAAATTCATAATTTTGATATATATACAGAAAATCATCTTTTTGATGCCAAATCACAACAATAAACCTATCTAGTTTTGGTTCTCACACCAGTCTAATGGAAATATATAGAAATCCCACTTTCAAAACTCGAAAATAAATACTGGTGAAGGCGCGCCATCATCAGAATCATGTCCGGGCGACTAGAGTGTGATTCTATATCGATCCAGTATATTTAAGGCTTCGTATATACGTTCATGACGCGTATATGCAAAATTTTTGTATACTCGATTACCCAAATCAATACAAATAGAATATTCAAATACGTATAAAATGATTTAAATTTTCTAAACAAAACTTGTTTTCAAATTTTTTATTTCAAAAATTTCACTCTTTACACTCGTTCTAGGACACTACTGATCCCATCTCTAACGAGTTATTCTCATTGGATATTACTAATCCAATCTCTGATGAATCCTTTCGTTTGGCTCTAATACGTCTTGTTCTCGAGCTCTGTAGACCAAAGCTCTGTTACCAAATGTAATAATTGGGAATTTCGCTCGATCCGAATCGATCGCTAAACCGACCAAGACCATTCGAAACCCCAGATTGTTTTGAGGATAAGACGAATCCGAACACAAACAAAAGAACATTTCATTGTTTATTACAACAATTCCATCAGAATACAAGAATATACGGAGTATGAATAAATGTTACACATTTGACAAATATCAGAGATTTAAATTACATTTAAATACATAGCAGTGGGAAAATAATACAACACGCAACTGAAAGGATTACACGGATACAGAGCTTTCCGAATATCACTTCAGCTATGAACCATGATCCTGTGACTATAAATATGCAAAACCAAAACTACTAGCTGCCCGTGTGGAAAATAGGGGCACCTAGAGTTTAGGTTAAAACAATAAACTCTAGGTCAGTCGTGTGACTGGTGTGAGAACTAAAAACAGTTATTAATCTTTATTTTTAAAGTTAGGTAAAAATAATTTCGATTCAAATCCATTCCAATTTGTATATTAGAAATTCTGATTATTTTTAAAACCACTTCAAATCCAATTTATTTATTCAAAAATATTGGATTATAATTCTAGTTCATAACTAGTTCATTTCGATAAAAATATATTTTTATCCTTTTTAAATATGGGATTTTTCACCCTAATTCTTTCTAAATCATTTATTATGATTTTACACAAATTATTGATATTTTTAATAATTTTATCAAGGCCCGTACAGTCAATTTCCAATAACGGTCTTCGAATTACACTTACAGCGACCTTTTCCAAATTTGATTTGGACATAATTCCAAATACAACCATTAGATTTCAAATTTCTAATATTCTTTGGAAAGCTCTTTTCGATGCAAACCCAACGGTTCCGGTTTCCGGAGAATCCGACGGTCGAATCTCCCGTAACGTCAATTCGAAGTCAATGGTTGAAATACACGAACTGTCGTGGCGCGGCGCGTTCTATTCAGGCCATTTAATATATATATATATATATATATTATATATTTCCTCGATTTCAATTCTAAATGTATTTTATAATTCGTTTTAAATTTGTTTTCAAAACAAATTCAACTTCATATTCAATTTTAAATCAAAATTAAATATTCCGTATCATTAATATATAAATGATAATATTTTCAAAACGTTATATTTTGAAATCACTTTCTTTTCTATATTCATTATAAAAACGAATATAATCGATATAAATATCGTTCGCGTCAAAATGGCGCAAATCTAATCAACACGGCTTTATATATTTCAATAACTTCGTTATTCTATTCAACAAATGAATATTTTTTTCTCAACACATGAATATATATTTTATTCAACACATGAATATTTGTTCATTCTTACTTACAATAAAAATGTGAATTTTATTGTATAAATATTTTATTCAACACACGAATATTCTCAACACATGAGTATCGTCAACACATGACTATTTTTGTTATTTTATATATTTGATGAAATTGTGATTTTATATCGTTTAATTCTTAATCAGACTCCAACCGTAAATTAGTAAGAGAATGATTCCCTAAGTATTAACTTGAAGGCCGAAACCAACATAAGATCAATACCCAGGAAACCACTCATCTTAACTAGTTTCCAGTAAGTTTCTAATTTTATATATTATAAGGATGTGAATTTTATTGTTAAAATATTTCATTCAACACATGATAAGTTTCAACGCTTGAATATTCTCAACACATGAGTATCGTCAACACATGACTATTTATTCTATTCAACACATGAATCTTTATTTTATAATATTCTTTATTTTCCAAATTGGAATGAGGCCCAATCAATTACCATATAATATTAATTATATGGATTCCATACAACACATGTATATAATAGCAATGATAAATAATCAACCATCATCCAAAGTGCACTACACAACTGTCTGTCAACTTACCAATTGACATACAACTAAACAATCGGGATTAGTGTACGTAAAATATCATCCCAATACCCATGTGGAGTTTCAGTCAACAAACACAGATTTTTATTTGTGCGGTGGAGCGATGTGTAAAATTTATCGTCCCAATCAATATCCTTCAAATGGGTGTACATAAACAAATCGTTCGATTTGTAAATGAATATTTATTTATTCACATTCACATTAAATTTATATTTCTAACGATAAATAATTTATTTCAACACTTGAATATATTTTTATTCATTCCACATCACAATCAATTTTCACTACACAACAAAATCAAACAAGTCGTCCATGGTCTGTGGACAACGGGTGTCGGGTGCTGCTAAGCACCGTCTGCATCCTAGTATATATTTTTAACTAGAAAACAAGAATTAAAGTGTGAGAAGTTCTCACAGAGGGTTCCACTCCGCCATTCTATATTTCTGAAATTCAGAATAGTCTGGATTTGCCCGCAATGCCAACGCAGTCTTCTCTACGCTGTTCATATTAAAAATCACATTTTTATATCAACACTATAAAAATCACATTTTTATTTCAACATATATATAATAAAAATCAGATTTTTATTTCGCTACATATATAAAAATCATATTTTTATATTTCCTATTATATAAAAATTCTATTTTTAATCCGCTACTCATATAAAAATCGAATTTTTGTTTCGCTATAACAGATATAAAAATCATATTTTTATATTCTCCATCTTATAAAAATCATATTTTTATAATCTCTACTATATAAAAATCATATTTTTATAATCTCTACTGTATAAAAATCATATTTTTTATCATCTTTACTATATAAAAATCATATATTTTTATAATCTCTACTACAACAAAATTATATTTTTATCATCATTAAAAATCAAACTTTTTATATGCTAATAATTCAAACTTTTCTATGTTAAAAATTCAAACTTTTCTATGTTAAAAATTCAAACTTTATCATTTAAAATCCCGTGTAAAAATCACCTTTTTATTCTAATGTAACACACGTTAAGATCACATCACTATTTACAAAAAAAGATCGCATTTTTCTTTACATAAATAAATAGAAATGAAAGTAAATGCTCACCACAGTCGGAGGATGCTCGGTTGTCTAGCAACAGCGAGATGGTGGTGTCGGCGGAGAGTTTCATCGGCTTTCCACACGTAGAAAATATAATAAATTACATTTTTATGGAAGAGGGGGCCTCGGGGTCGGAGATGGGGGCGAGGGAGGCGGCGATGAGCTTAGGGAGGGGCGGTGGAGTCTTGGTTGGCCGGCGGTGGCTTGCAGGAGGCGGAGGCGGCGGGTTTAGGGGGTGAGGCGGTTTTGGGTCGGACTGGGGTTGGTTTTGGGTGGCAGTGGGGAGAAAGGAGGGGCGGAGCAGGTGGGGAGGAGGGCGGCGGTCCCCCCTGGTGGCGGCGCCGGGGGCGCTCCAGCCTTGTGGCCGTGGTGGCAGAAACCCCCCAGTCGCGTTTAGTTTTTTTCTAGTAATGAACGATTTGAACGAAGGGGGTTGACTTAGAAAGAGGGAAGGGAGGGGCCTTATAATAATTTATATATTTTATTAAATTTTAAAATCCAAGAAGTAACTTTTTTATTTGAACTCCAATTCGAGCCCACTGACTGTCGTCCATAACTAAGTACACCCATTCCAAACACAATGGGATATGTATCGTAAGCTGATTCGATCGTTTCGATCAGTTTCCGCCAACATCAAAATATAAATCTATATATTGAATTCGAACGCGCATTTCAATTTACCGGGGCCACATACGGACTATAAAAATTCCCAAAAAATATTTTCTAGCTTCATATTGACAATACGGTTTTAACAAAACTAATTTCGTCAAATTCCGAGACCGTTTGAAAAATGGCTATTTCCTAGTCGATCGAAATTGACCGAAACTGTCAAAACACGTTTTACTTCGCCACACTCACATATTGATTCAGAAAATTATGAATTTTGAAACCTAGAAATAAGTTTACATCCCGGATCCAACAAAAGTGGTTTCGTCGAGAACGAAGGTCGTTTGCAAAATTTCCATTTTTAAGGGCAAGAATTCCATAGCGACTATTTTGAATTTTCAACTGGGCATAACTTTTGAATCCCGCTATGAAATTTTGATTTTTCGGATTCGTTGGAAAGATATTTTCCATTAGATTCAAATATTTTAGGTTTTGCCAAAATCCAGATTATTTTGAATCTTGTACATTCATTTGAAATTCGAAATCGAAATTTCAAACTACAGTGCCATTTCCAATTCCTTTTATAATTAAAAATAAATATTTATATTCTAATGTCGATCTATATAAATATATACTTTCTATTTCTATTCAAAATAAATTTCTCATCGTTATAATTTAAATTAATTCATTTTAAATATTCAAAATTCATCAAAATTGCCGAAATAAAAAATTTAAATTGGCTCAGATTTTCTGGGTTATTACAACATAGAAGAGCTCTCTCCTCATTCGTATCAAGCGAAAATAAAGAGAAATAAAAGCAATCAATAAAAGCAATAAAAAATTCCTTTTTTCCTTCCTCCTCCAAAATTTCCAACAAAGTGGTATCAGAGCTAGAAGATCCTTTTAACAAAAGAAAGAAAAAGGTTGAAGATCCTAAAAGATGACGAATAACAGCGTTCCCGTACCAGTTCTAATGCTTACCAAGACCAACTATAATAATTGAAGCTTAAGAATGATGGCCCTCCTTGGAGCACATGGTGTATGGCAAATAGTTGAGAAAAGTTACATTGAACAAGAAGACGAAGGTAGACTATCTCAAACCCAAAGGGATGAATTGGAAAACTTGAGGACGAGAGACAAGAAGTCTCTTAGTCTAATTTATCAAGCATTGGATGATGACACTTTTGAAAAGATTTCAGAAGCAAAGTTAGCAAAAGAAGAATGGGAAAAGCTTCAAATATCTTACAAGGGAGCTGATCAAGTCAAAAAGGTGCATCTTCAAACATTAAAAGGAGAATTTGAATCTCTGCATATGAAAGAAGGTGACCTTGTTTCTGATTATTTTTCAAGAGTTTTAGTTGTTACTAATAATTTGAAAAGAAACGATGAAAAATTAGATGATGTCAGAGTCATGGAGAAGATTCTTAGATCTTAGATCCCATATTGGCGCCATCATTGAAGAAACAAAATTTTTGGAGACCATGGCTATAGAGGAGCTTTTAGGATCATTGCAAGCTTTTGAAGAAAAGAAAAGGAAGAAGGAAGAGACCATGGAGCATGTTCTCAAGACACTAATTGATTCAAAAAAGGAAGAAAACAATCAAAGCCAACAAAGGTGGGGTCATGGTCAAGAACGAGGAAGAAGACATGGATATAGACATGGACGAGGTTGGAGGCCTAACAATGAAAACAATTATAACAGCAATAATCAAAGAGGAGAAAGTACAACCAGAGGTCGTGGGAGAGGAAATTCAAATTCAAGAAATGACAAGTCACGGACCAAATGCTATAATTGTAACAAATTTGGACATTATGCTTCTGAATGTAGAGCTCCTAAAAATAATAAAGTTGAAGAGAAGACCAATTATGCTAAAGAAAGAATTACAGAAGATAACACATTATTATTGGCCCATAAAGAAAATGAAAAAGCGGAGGACAATCAATGTTACCTAGATAGTGGTGCAAACAACCATATGTGCGGAAGAAAAGATATGTCCGTAGAATTTGATGAAACAGTAAAGGGCAATGTGGCATTTGGAGATGAATCAAAAGCAGCAGTGAGAGGATTGCCTTGCATAAGTCATCCTAATCAACTGTGCGAAAGATGCCTACTTGGACAACAAATCAAAATGGGCTTTCCAAAGGAGTCATATTCAAGGGCCAAGAAACCATTACATCTCATAGATCTCTAGGTAAAAGTAATTATTTCCTTCTATTTATTGATGATTTTTCGAGAAAAACGTGGGTGTATTTTTTGAAGGAGAAATCAGAGGTATTTGAGAACTTCAAGAAGTTCAAAGCTCATGTTGAGAAGGAAAGTGGTCTTATGATAAAAGCCATGAGATCTGACCGTGGAGGAGAGTTCACATTAAGAGAACTTCAGAAGTACTGTGAAGATTATGGAATTCGACGCCAACTAACAGTGCCTAGATCTCCTCAGCAAAATGGAGTAGCAGAAAGAAAGAACATGACAATTCTTAAAATGGCAAGGAGCATACTCAAAAGTAAGAGACTACCAAAGGAATTTTGGGCAGAAGCTATGGCATGCGCTGTTTATCTATCAAACCAATCTCCAACGAGAAGTGTGTGGAGGAAGACACCACAAGAAGCATGGAGCGGAAGGAAACCTGGCATTTCTCATCTAAGAGTTTTTGGAAGCATAGCTCATGTACATGTACTAAATAAGAAGCGAAGCAAATTGGATGATAAAAGTGAAAAATATATTTTTATTGGTTATCACACAATTTCTAAAGGCTATAAACTTTATAATCCTGATACGAAGAAAATAATAATTAGCTGAATGTTGTATTCGATGAAGACGAAGAATGGGATTGGAAATCGTATGATGAAAATTACAACTTTTTTCCATATTTTGAAGAAGATGAAATACAACAACCAAGGATCGAATAATCAAGTGAAGAGCCTACTTCCCCACTAGCCTCACCAACAACAAGTTGTCAAGAAGATGGGAGCTCAAGTGAAAGAGTTACTCGTTTTAGAAGCCTTTAAGAAATTTATGATGTAACATAAAACCAAGACAACCTTACTCTCTTTTCTCTATTTGTGGATTGTAAGCTTATAAACTTTCAAAAGGCTTTGCAACAGAGAAGTTGCAGAGATACCATGGACGAAGAAATAAAGGCGATCAAGAAAATTGACAAATGGGAGAAAGCTTCACTTCCAAAAGGACACAATGCAATTGGTGTTAAAAGGGTATGCAAAGTAAAGAAAAAGGACAAAGAAAAGGTTAAAAGATACAAGACCAAGAATTTCGTGGATAACAAATCAGCAACTGCTTTGGCCAAGAATCCAGTCTTTCATGATCAAAGTAAGCATATTGATACATGTTATCACTGCAGTAGAGAGTGTGTCACTAGAAAGGAAGTGCAGCTAGGGTACGTGAAGTCCAATGATCAAATTGCTAATATTTTCACCAAGCTGCTCAAGTATGAAGACTTTATCAAATTGAGGAATTTTCTTAGAGTCACAAATCAAGTTTAAAGGGAGTGTTGAAAAAGGAAAATAATAAACTTGATTTGTTTCCCATTTTTTTCTAGAGTATTCTTGTATTGTTGAGAGAGGTTTTGAAATTGCTATTATTTAGGAAAAGATATTTTTCCATATATATTTTTTGATATATTCCTAAGATATTGCAAATCTAGAATGATCCATTGTATGCTATAAATAGAAGAGCTCTCTCCTCATTTGTATCAAGCAAAAATAAAGAAAAATAAAAGCAATTAAAAAATTCCTTTTTTTCTTCCTCTTCCTCCTCCAAAATTTCCAACATGTCCCTCTCGGCTAGTTCGAGACCTATCAATGGTAGGGCCGAACTGATTAATTTAATTTCCCTAAACAATAATTTTTTCTACCAGTAAAGCACAAAGTAGTAAAAATAAAGGCAAACTGGGAAATAAAGGAATCTAACCCTAGTCCCTTTGCTATAAACCATTGTCAATTACTAATTGGACAAGTTGTTAGTTGAAGTATGTAAATAATATAAATTATATTTAGGCAATTTCATAAAATATTTGATGCCCTTACTTGTGTCGCTGCATGTCCTAGGCGGTTAGCTTGTCAACCTTATTGTAACACCCCGTGAAATTCATAAGTATTAACAAATAAATTTAATAATTAAAACAAGCGATTAAATGATATGGCTGGAAAATGGAATTTTTTTTAGCTTTAGGAATTGGCTACAAAACTTTTTTTTGATTCGTAGCGAAATTCTACATCGTTTTCCATATATAATATGCTGAAAACGATTAACATATGAAGAAGTTACGAACAATTGAATTTGGACAGTGTACGCAGAAATTATATGTATTTATAATTATGTAAATATTATATATATTTCTAAATAATAATTTAAAATAAATAAATAAAAAGAGGGAAATTCAAGTTTTGAAATTGGAGATAAGAAATTATTAAGAAGACAGATAATATTGGGCATAAGGAAAGATGTAACTAAAATTAATTGCGTTATTTTATGTGTTTGAATTGATAATATCTAAGGGATGAACTACATATTTGGACAACAATAACTATCCCTTAGGTGCATTTGAAATCCAAATAAATCGATAAAGACAAGGGGACAAAGGATGTATTACATATGGAAAAGTATTGGTAGTAAAAGCAAGCAATTAAGCAAATAAAGAACGTAATTAATAAAAATGAACAACCCAATAAGGCTATGTAATTAAGGCTTTTAACGAGGTTATGTTTATATGGATGATTCGGATTAATTTTTTAATAAATCCGTCGGCTTCTGCTCACACGAGCATAAATAATCCTTTAAACAACACACTAGAAACCATAATTATTCTAAACCTCTGCCTCCATGCTGCTGAATTCCATAGAAAAATAAAGAGAAAAGGGTGAAGGTTCTTCTACTTCTCTACCTCCATACCTATATCTCTCTATTTCAATTTATATAAGTTTAGGAAGTTGGAATTTAGCACAAAAAATATATATAAGAATCTAATTATATGTTTCTTATATTTATATTGTTAGGAGATCAATCAGTGCCCGCTTGAACGTTGAGAACCATCACAAATCTAAAGATTTCTATCACATCTCCACTTGATTTGTGAGTGGAATCTAGTTTTTCTTGAAGACATATTCATATATTATCAGTTTGCTATATGAATTGTTATGCCTATGAAGATTTGGCTATGCGATAATAAAACATGATAAATCCTCAAATCTTCTACTTTGTAATCATGTAGGGAATTGTCAGGTTGTATTGGTTTTGTGGAATTGTGATTTTGTATTGAATTAAAGGTAAACAAGAGTATTGTATTATTATCTAAATTTTATGCAATTCACCGTTATTATCATTTGATTTAAGCCTAAAAAGGTTGGGATTTGAATTGTTTCATATTTGAATTTGGTTTGGATCCTAATTTGGGTGTAAACACATTCATAAATTGGAATGCGAACATTTTTGGATGCATAACACCACAAAAAGGGTAAATTGGGTGGAATATAGATTATAAATAGTGAACATATGAATTACTCTACTTTTAATTTAATATTGAAACCTTTTCTACATGCCTAGGATACAAGTTGTAATTGTTATGAATGTGTATGTTTTCCGTTACTACTATTTGCTATATGTTCATTTTGCCATCATGTTATGTTATAGCGATAAAATATGGAAAGACACCTAAACTTGTACGCCTTAATTTGGATAAATGACAATTGCCATTCCGATTAGAACGTTTCCCCGTTTACACATAAATTAACGTTAATTAGGCGATATTATTATATTACTTATTTAAACGTAATTGACGATATATTAGCGTAATAAATGCGACTAGATTATAGTTTGAATTTGAAATGTCCCCTTAACAAATATACATCTATATTTGTTTGCTTGTGTGTGCATATAAATAGAATATATATATATATATATATGACACATGAACACGAGGTTAATTGCCATTTGTGGTAGAAGCCTGCCCGGGACCGACCTGCATATCCAACAACCACAAGTGGGCCCAACTAATGTGAGATGTCTAGGTGACATGGGCCATTCATAAACTTAGTACACTAGACACGAGGTTAAACCGACTTGTAGTAGAAGCCTGCTCGGAACCAACAAGCATATCCAACATCTACAAGTATATGGGTTAATGTGAGAGGTCTAGTGTGTGTATATATATAACTATATATTTATATATATATATACATATATATTGATATGTGAAAACAAGTAGGCTTACTACGCCTTAAGAAGGTCTTAAGTGACAAACTCATCTTTTATCTAATTTGGGTCTTAAGTGGTTAGGACTAGGATCCCTTTGAAGGTTTATTCCATGAAGAGGAACCCAAATCATGGTACCTACCCTTATTCATATTAAGGTAAGTCTTTGGGTCCTCCTTCTTTAAAAGTACTTAGGCATAAAACGGTTAACGGAGTAGGGCAGTTCACGGGGGATGTCCACTTCCTCTAGAAGCTTATAAGGGCTCAACTAGGGACGGATTGGTAATTGAAGGATATGTGGCCGTCGCATGCTCACCAACTGTCTAAGGGAAGTCTTAAGTGACATAGGTGTCCAACCGGTATTATCAGTTAAGTAGTAATGTTCGCAATATTACTACTCATATTACAAATGAGAGATTAGAATTAAGTACGTTAAGCGCTAGGATGGGGTTTTTAAAGGGCTAGGGGTCCTCCTAAGGGTAATAAGAGATTATAAAAATCCACCTTTAATAGGTCCATAAGTGACCGAGAATGGGTCTTTGCCCTAAATACACTAATGGGCGGTTGACTTGGATATCCACCCCATTTGGTTAGATATTTATGTTTGTGTGAAATCTTGTGTGTTGCATAGACATACCATGACATAAGTAACCTGCTACAAATATAGGGTATGGACATTAAGTAACACTATATTCCAGTCACACAGAAATTGATGTTCCGACCCCTTCTCCTTAACATCCAACAAGTCAGTAGATGGGTTAAAACCATGGATGAAGACCTGACTAAATACAACGGAGTAGATAAAGTTATTATGATATTACTAGTTGTTATTGTTGTGCTTCTTTTGGAATCTTACGAAGATGGACTATTTGATGTACCTGTCGAATAAATGTAACTATGACTATGTATTTCTGCGATTTTGAAATAAATGGTACATCTTATTTTTGGTATTATATTTTCTCTTTTCGATGTGTGAGATTTCCATTCGAAGTATATGTTATTGTTATCTATGTAAATGTAATCCTTATAGGAATCAGTGACCCATTTAGAATGGCTCTAAGTTTCGATGGGCCTTTTCGGGATCGAAATTTAGGTCCATTCAGGGCGGGTTGTTACATTTGGTATCAGAACATATGTTAGCCGATTATAAGGGAAATATACGTATGAGAGGCGTATTTGTGATTTGAAAAAGATTTTTCAAACTATATATGTATAATATATTTTATCCCAATAAGCATACACATTTATACTATGCATATCTATCGTTTCTTCCTTTTTCAGCTTAAATACTATCTGAGGAGTATCCACTAAGGGATTCTTCCTTTTCTTTTCAGATTGTAAAATGGCTGAAAATCCTAAAGCAAGGCAACCAAGGAAGACCCCGTTACTTGCAAGAATGGTTCCAACAATACCTTCGTACAATAGAGCAGGTCCATGTAGCTAATCCTGCCCCGGCGGCTCCCGCAACTCCTACCGCTGATGTGGCCTTTGATTTTTCTCGCTTATGTAAATTCTTTACAAATTTTGGAGGGAAACCATTTGCTGGAAAGGAAGGCTTTTCTAACGCCCAATCTTAAGTTATGGACCATGAAAGAATATTTGAGGCTACTGCCTAGCCCGATGAAATAAGAAGAAGGATAGCGGTCTGGCATTTGAAGGATGAAGCCTTAGAGTGGTGGAACTTAATATCAATGGAGAACGAGGGTCGGATCTTCACATGGGACGAATTCAAGACCCGTTTTAAAGCGAAATTTTTGCCAAGGGCAGAATTGACCATTCATCTAGAGAAATTCATCCACCTCAAGTAAGGAAGTTTGAGTCTGCAAGAATACGTATCCAAATTCACTGAATTATGTTAGTTTGGTAGCGGATTGGTAGACACCCCCATCAACAAAGCCCTAAGATTTGTGAAAGGACTGGACTCCCCGTTGAAGGAAACCTTATTAGCCCAAGTAGCAGTTGGGGCGATTTTTGAGACTCTAGTTGAGACAGATACCCTTTGCATGGTTGAAAGCTCCAAGGAGGATAAAGAGGGTGAGAAAGGAGAAAGCTCCAACATGAATAAGAAGAAAGAATAGTGGAAAAACAAGAAGAAAAAGAACTTCAATAAGGATGAAAAGACTTGCGCGAGGTGCAACCAAAAGGGCTATGAGGCCAAGGATTGTAGGGTCTCACTGGGAAAGAAGGAGTTCAAGGGAAAATGTTGCAAATGCCACGAAGAAAGACATATGTCCAAATACTGCCCAAAGCTACCAAAAGTGGCAAGAACTATGCAATTGAAGCAACCCCAATTCAAAGCCGACCCCTAGGAGACAAAGGGCAGCTCGCACTTGAAGGTATAATCTCTAATTTAGGAAATTCAACATACACCTTGTTTGATTCTGGATCTACCCATTCTTTTATCTCCAAGCGATTAGTAAATCTATTGAACCTTTCCGTATCTATCTCGGATAATCCGATGGAGGTGGCCAACCCTATTGGAGGATCTAGGTATCTTAATCTGTTGTGTAAAGACCTAGTATTGAAGGTCGACAATATCGAGTTCCATTGCGAAGCATATGCATTGTATTTTATGGGGTATGACCTTGTCTTAAGAATGGACTGGCTATCATTTTATGGGGCCATCCTAGATTGCAATAAGAGATTCGTTCTTCTTAAGAGCCGAGGAGGATCCAGTCTAAATATTCCTTTTAATGTTAGAAACATGGATAAAGCCTTATTATATTCCTTGTCTCCTAGTTCTGAAGGACCATCTTCGGTCCCTATAGCTTGTGGATATTTTTGAGGAAGTCACTGGACTTCCGCCCCACAGAGAAATCTCCTTTCGTATTGACCTAGAGAAGGACGCTAGACCTGTAGCACTGTCCTTGAGACATATGGCACCCAAGGAAAGAAGGGAGTTAGATAAGCAGATTTTAGAGTTGTTGCTAAAAGGTTTTATTCGCCGAAGTACCTGATAATAGGGTGAACCTGTTGTATATGCCACCAAAGAAAATGGATCTTTCATACTTTGTGTGGACTATAGAGAACTTAATATATTGCCCAAAAAGAATAAGTACCATAGGTAACAACCCGGAATTTCAGAACCAATTTAATTTTTTTATTTTAGCCATGTTAATGGATTTTGAATAATTAAAATGATTTATTTTAAATAATAAAATTTATTTAAAACTAAGTTAGAACGTATAATTTTATTTTAATTATAAAACGAACTGGAAATGGCGCAATAGTTTCAAAATTCGATTTTAAGTTTCAATTGAATGTATATGATTAAAATAAACCAGATTTCAGTAAAACCAGAAATATTTGTATCTGTTTAGTTATATATTTCTAACAAATATGAAAAACTGAGATTTCATAATATAATTTGAAAGTTATGTCCAATTTGAAATTTGAAATAGTCGCTATGGAATTTATATATACATTTAATATAATATAAAGCCCTTAAAAATAGCCATTTGGAAAACACCTCCGTTTTCGACGAAACCACTTTTGTTGGATCCAGAAAGTAAAATTATTGCTAGATTCCAATTTTCAAAATTTTTGGAATTGATATGTGAGCGTGATGGATTTAAACGTGTTTGGTACATTCAGTTTGAATTCAGGGTGCCTTTTTTTACAAGTCCCTATTTAGTTTCAGAATTAGGCTCACATCCGGTCATAGTATATAATATAAACCCGCCCCCTATTTTTGAATTCTCGCCTCCTTTTTTATAGGATCCGCATCCTACTTTCATGGTTCTGCCTGCTACTTATTTTGTTACGCCTCCTGCATTTTCTTTCAAAAAAAAGTGCAGCAGTGACAAAAAAAACTCTAAAATTTGTGAATAATAGCAGAAGTCCACGCCAAGAAAAAAAAAAGTTGCATATATGTATGCGATTATTGCCAATACTTGCATACATATATGCAATTATTGCATAAAGGAAATTTTGCTAATGGTTTACCTACAGGTATGTTGCACACATGTGTGCATGTTTCGGATTTACTTGCACACTTGAATGCAAATAAAAATGAACTGAGTTGCACTGTTATAAAATATTGCATATTTTTATGCAAGAATGATGCAATACTTGCACATAAATATGCAAAAAAATCAAACGCGGATGCAACACTGGAATACTTTCAAATATATATATGCAAGAAATTGGAATTCTTGCATAACATTATGCATTTAACTGCATTTTTCGCTGTTTTTTGCGTGTTTTTTGATTATTTTTTTGAGCGATTTTTTTGTCGATTGCAAAATTTATTTCAATAATAATTTTCGTATTTTTTATTCATTTTTTCACTACTTTTGAAAAATAGGGAGCTAATTTGCAAT
This sequence comes from Allium sativum, assembly GCA_030737875.1. Taxonomy (NCBI): domain Eukaryota; kingdom Viridiplantae; phylum Streptophyta; class Magnoliopsida; order Asparagales; family Amaryllidaceae; genus Allium; species Allium sativum. The sequence continues at coordinate 266,648,218 of CM060922.1, read as the reverse complement.
AAACTTATGACCAGATGTGAGCCTAATTAAGTTTGCTTTTAGGGATGTATGCCTAATTTTCACTTGAATTTAATCGATTGGAAATTGGCCATTTTTCAGACAACCTCCAAAAAATAGTTTTGTTAGGACCGTATCGTCAAAACATAGTTAGATTTATTTTTCTAGAATCTTTGGAGTTAATATGTGACCTCGGTAAATTAAAATGTACGTTGAAATCAATTTTGAACGTTATATTAATTTATATTTTAATTTTGATGAAAACTGATCGAAACGGTCGAATTGGCTTACGGGACATATCCCATTGTGTCTGTAATGGGGGTATTTAGCTAGGGCGACAGTCGGTGGGTTCGATTTGGAGGTCGAATGGAAAGTGTTATATATATTTTTCTCAACCCAAGATTTCATAAATAAAAAATAAAAAAACAAATCCCGTTTCTCCCCCAAATCAAACCCGTCGCCCCCCAATCTTGTTCAGTGCCGCCTCCCCCACACCACCGACGGCCATCGCGCACCCCTCATGCCTAAGTCGCCCCTCCGGCCTCCTTCACCTCCGATCCCTCATCACCAATGGTCGCCCCTCTCTCACCCCACCCCCCCTCTTCTAAACCCCAAACCAATTGAAACGACCGCCGTCGACCATCCTGGCCTACCACTAGATCAGCGCCTCCCCCTGTCGCCACCAGCACCCCACGCCGACCATCCCCAGCCACCACCTCCGGCCATGGGTCCCCTTTTTTCTAAAAATCCAATTTTTAATAATTTCAATGTTTGCAAATAACACCCTGAGTTTCTATAGCCCGTATCTCCCAAACCAAGCCCCTATGGCCAAAACTCCACCAAAATCGAAGTGCACGATTTTCTCTTTGATTTGGGTATATGGAAGTCAGATTTTGGATCGCGGAGCTGTTCAAAAAACGCATCCGAAGTCTACTATCCAAATACTGTCTTTTCGCGAATTCCGGCGAAATGGCACATTTTTGGAAGAAAGACCACTAGGCGGAAGTTGTCCAGAATAGCGCGTTTCAGCTAGAGAAAAAGACCGTTGAAGATTGGAGCTCGTTTACAAATTTTGGAACCAGAACAGTAAATCAAAACGTCAGAAAAGCACGGCGGAGTGGATCCCAAAGTGAGAACTCTTTCTCACTCAAATTATTTTACAGTTAAATATATACTTGGTTGCAGATAGGGCTTAGTAGCCCCGACACTATTTATTTGTACAAACAATGGTAGTTTGTTTGTTTGGATTGAATTTTGGGGAAAATTGACTGTATTGTGGTGAAATTAATAGTATTGTGGTTTGTGGACTGGATTGATTATTATGTATGGCGCGAGCCAGTATCAGGAGAGGGGTAATGCTAAACATTACTCTGGTTATAATATCGCGTCATTATAATGCCGAATTTTTCTGAAATATTTATTCATAAACAAATATAATTTTTAATGTGTATATGAACTATATAAAATATTCATTTGTTGAATAAAATGTTTGAACAATAAAAATATCATTTTTATTGAATGTATGAACTATTGAAAATATTCATGTGTTGAAATAGATATTTTATCGTTAAAAATATAATTTTTAACGTATATATGAATGGCATAAAATTCTCCTGAAATGAAAATAAATATTCATTTACAAATCGGACGATTTGTTTATGTACACCCAGTTAACTGACATAGATTGGGACGATAAATTTTATACATCGCCCAACTACACAAATAATATTCGGTATTTGTTGGTTGAAATCCCACACGGGTGTTGGGATGATATTTGACATACACTAATCCCAATTGTTTAGTTGTATGTCAATCAATTGGTTGATGGACTGTTGTAAGCGTTAATTATTTATATTTAATGTTCATGCAGTTGGGTAATGCACTCTGAATGATGGCTGTATTGTTTATCATTGTTGTTGTATACATGTGTTGTATGAAATCCATATAAATAACATTATATGGTAATTGACTATGTCTGATTTCAATTCAGGAATAACGAATATTTTAAAATAATATTCAGTAAAGAATTAAAAAGTGAATTTGACGTCTGATTTTGGATGGACACGAGAATATTAAAATGTGTAAAGCCGTGTTGATTAGATATACGCCATTTTGACGCGAATGACATTTATATCAATTTTATTCATTTTTATAATTAATATCAAAAATGAAATGATTTCAAAATCAGATATTTTGAAAAAATTATCATTTAAATATTTTAATGATAAAGAGTATTCAATTTTGATTTAAAATTAAAATAAAAGTGGAAATCGTTTTAAAACAGTTTATAAAATACGTTTTGAATGGAAATCGATGATTTATATAAATATATATATTATATATATTTAATGGCCCGAATAGAACGCGTCGCGCAACGATCGTTCGCGAATGTCGACCATTAACTTCGAATTGACATTACAGGAGATCCGATCGTCGGATTCTCCTAAAATCGGAACCGTTAGGTTCATATCGAAAAGAACTTTCCAATAAATATAAGAGATTTAAAATCTAACGGTAAGATTTGGAATTATGTCCAAATTAAATTTGGAAAAGGTCGCTATGGATGTAGTTCGGTGGTCGTTATTGGAAACCGACCGTACAGGTCTTGATAAAATCATTAAAAATATTAATAATTTGTATAAAATCATAATAAATGATTTGGAAAGGATTTGGGTGAAAAATTCCACGTTTGTAAAGATAAAAATATATTTTTATCAAAATGAACTAGTTATTAACTAGTATAATAATCTGATGGTTTTTAAATTTATAAATTGGATTTAAAATGGTTTTAAAATTACCAAAAAAATTTCCAGTGAATAAACTGGAATGGATTGGAATGGAAATAATCTTCGGAGTATTTTGATATTGGATTCTGTGGTTATACGGATATTGTTATGGGAATTTGGAAGATACAAATATCGTTATTCCCGATACGATATCCGTTAGTTTCAGAATTTGATATTGAATATAAGTCGATATAATTTCTATTCAGAGTCTTGTATTTAATATTAAATTGAATTTTGGGTTTGTCGTGAATGGCATCTTCATTAACAACGTTCGTAAACCCAGTTGGGAAAAGAATAAATCTTTTAATTAAGATTTAGTGAAGTTTACCAATTAATTAATATTTAATTGGAATGAAAATGATAGTTGATTGTGGGTTTATCGTGAACTGTGTTTTAAACGACATTCTTTCTTTAACCCGATCAACAGTGAAATGTGATTTGGAATATATATAAATCTTTTATTATGATTTAATGGAAATTTTCCAAAGTCAAGTTTTCCAATTAAATATATTAAATTGTGATTGAATGGAATTCGATTTGGTAATAATCGAAGTGAGCTTATGCGAAGTAAGACTGTTAATATATATGGAATTTAAAAGGCTTTGTCGTTATTCCATTTATATTATTAGTCGGATACGGAAATTTATATCGATTATATATATTGATCTGTTTTCCATGAAGATTCCAAAATTAGTGGAATGTGATTTTGGGTTTATAGTGAACTGTGTTTTAAATGATATTGGTTCTTTAACCCAGTTAAAGATAGGGTTACATGTCTAACATTGTATTTCGAACTGTATTGTTGATCTCTATTAAATATATATCTGTTTGGTGGCGGAGAATTTATTCTCTTGCTTAACACCCTTCTCTAAGATGTATGAGCTTAGAGGTTATATATTAGCAGAAATCAATGGTACGTTGTAGATTATCGATGCGGCGTGTTGGATTTCCCAAAGTTAAATAATCATTAATAATGATTTTTGGGAAGATTAAAACTAAGTGGAGTTTTGATGAATCTTTAATTAGATTGAAATGTGATTGTGATAATTTAAATTACCAAATTAGGAAAACGATTGAGAATGGAGTATCACTAGTTTTGCTCCAAGCGATAGTTAAATTTTTAATTAGATTTGAACGTGAAATGGTAATTAAATTTACCAATAACACCGTAGTGTTAGATATGGAGTATTACCAGTTTTGCTCCATGGGATGAATAGGTTGGGATTGGGAAATTAAACAAATAATTACTTCGGTTAGGTTCGCTAATCCCGACTAGTTTGAAAAGCCTTAATTTGGTTTAAATTGGGAAAAGAATATTGGAATAAAGAATATTCTGGATTGGAATGAGGCGTATGAGGCGTTTTTATATCACTTGATTATTGATTATAAAATACACGGGTTATTCGGAAAGATCAGGTTTATGCCCATTCTGAATAACTGATTCGATGATAAGTAGACAGTGAAGACAGTGGTTGAAGATTAAAGGTCTTCACATCGTTTGGATGATTATTGATGTCTTGATTGGGCTATGCACCGAAGACAAGGTTATAAATGGTGATCGTCCAGATGTACTTGGAGATCGACCGGATATGCGAGGACCTCTCTCATGTATTGGACATATGGGACGAGGAATAAGGTACCTCCAATTTCGTTCAGACCCAGAACAAACTAGTAAATGGATGTGTGTCTGACATTGGACTTCGTTCTGTATTGATTGATTTCTATTAAATATATATTTGTTTGGTGGTGGAGAATTTATTCTCTTGCTTAACACCCTTCTCTGAGACGTACGAGCTTAGATGTTATATATCGATAGACATCGGTCGCATGGCGTGAATTGTCAGTGTGGCATGCAAAGATGCAAATGATCAAGACTCTTGTTGAAAAGCAAAGTCTTGTGGTTGATGATCAAAGCACGACTTTAAATAGCATAGCTTTGTGTATAGAGTTAATTCGCGAGCCTCACACTTCGGTATGATTTAAAAACGGGATAAGGGACCTAAATAGGACATGACATTTCTTTCTAGATATGGATGGTGTCATGGTATGGAGCTCAGACATTTATTATATTTTTACCTATGTGGATGATGGATAGCGAGGCACCTCAGATATATCGGTTACTACGGAGCCGATGGATAGGTCCTATAGGACAGGGAAATGTGTGTTCAGGAATAACTAATTCTCAAACGTAATGGAGGACCGTCCTTGGAGGATCCAAGGATTCATTGCAGGGGACCCTGAGGCATTTGCTAGAGTGTCTCAAAGCCGGCGAGGAGTACATCCATTGCCTCGACTCATGATAGAAATCCAATTTCCAATACGTGACATTTCAGTTTTAGTTGTAAAACCTAGTATGGCGACATGATATATGGTACTCATGCCGTCTATGATTGATACATTTATATTTGAAGTTGATTTTGACACTATACACTTATAGTAATATCAAAACGATTTTTTTTAAATGTACCAAGCATATTTGGCTATTATAAGGGAAAACTCTATCCTTCAGTTGGCGTTGCATTGTGTGATGGGGCCTGAGTCTTATAATAGCTTCATTTTTCGAAAAGCATTGCGCTATTTATGAACTGTTTTATGCACTAATATTCATGGGAGAAATTCTGTTCCGTGTTATACGGCGTGGTCCCTTGATTTACTTTATTTCTAAAGTAAATTTTTAAATAATTGTTTTAGTTCTCACACCAGTCCCATGACTGACCTGGAGTTTATTGTTTTAACCTAAACTCTAGGTGCCCTTATTTTCCACATTGGCAGCTAGTAGTTTTGGTTTTGCAGATATTTCTTTCCCATGATCCTGGATATACAGCTGAAGCTATATTCAGAAAGCTCTGTATCCGTGTATTTCTTTCAATTGTGTTATGTATTATTTTCCCGTTGCTTTGTAATTGAATCTCTGATATTTTTCTAGTGTATATTATTTATTCATACTCTGTTATATTCTTGCACTCTAATGAAGTTATTGTAATAAGCAATGAAATGTTCTATTGTTTGTGTTCTGATTTGTCGTGTTCTCAACTCAATTCGGGTTTTCCCTTACGTGGAAGTTTGGGTCATTTCATACCCTTTACCAAGAATCAATGACTTTTTTGACCACTTGGGAGGAGCCCGAGTATTTTCCCAACTAGACCTTGCTATTGGATTTCACCAGTTGAGAATTGCGGAGGACAGCAAAGGCAAAACTGTGTTTAGGACGCCAGGCGGATTGTTCCAATGGGAAGTTATGCCCTTCGGATTACCAATGCACTCAATTTATGTGTAAACCTCATGAGTAGAGTGTTTAAGGGCATTCTAAATAAAATTGTGGTAGTCTTCGTAGATGATATCCTTATATTTTCAAAGGATCATGAAGGGAAAGAGAAACACTTGAGACAAGTGTTAGGGATATTAAGAAAAACCAACTGAAAGCATAATTCTCGAAGTGTCATTTTAAGAGGGAAGAAGTGAGATTTTCAGGACATATCGTGTCGAGTAAAGGCTTGGCCGTAGACCCTGCGAAGATCGAGGCAATCAAGGAATGGAGGATACCTCGAAATGCTACAAAGTAAAGAAGTTTCCTTGGATTGGCCTATATTATAGGAAATTCATTAAAGACTTCGCAAAGATTGATATTCCATTAACCCAATTGACGAGAAAGAATTTGGTATTCACTTGGAGTAATAAAAGTGATATAGCCTTTAAGAAATTAAAGGAAGCATTAACTAGCGCACCCGTCCTAATTATACTTGACAGTTTAAAGTTTTTCACCGTTTACACTGACGCATGTGGAACCAGTTTAGGAGCCGTCCTTATGCAAGAAGGAAGAGTAGTTTCCTATGCTACTAGACAACTCAAGGATCCAGAGAAAAGATATTCAGTTCATGACCTTGAGTTAGTCGCAGTAGTGTTCGCCCTTAAGATATGGAGGCATTATCTCTTTGGGGAGAAGTTTGAATTGTTTACTGACCATAAATCTCTTAAATATTTATTTTCTCAACGTGACATAAACTTGAGACAATAAAGATGGATGGAATATATTGCCTCATTTGACTTTGCGATTCAGTATACCCCAGGCAAGGGGAATGTTGTGGCGATGTTTTAATTAGGAAACATGGACATTAAATGCGATGATAGAATGGAAACAATTAGAGTTCCTCACAATTTTAATTTGCAACCCTCACCAATCACTTCCAATGGTTTACTTGGGGCTATGATAATTAGACCTACCCTAAGAGAAAGAGTCCAAAGTGCACAAGACCTTGACGAAGAGTTAAGAGTAATAAAGGAGAAAGTGGTAAAGAGAGAGACCTTTCCTCACTCAGTTAGGTATTCGATCCATGATGATGGCAGTTTACTCTGGGATGGATGAATTTACGTCCCTAAGGATGAAGGGTTGAGGAAAGAAACTTTAGAAGAGTATCATAGGTTGAGATTGACTATACACCCAGGTGAGGATAAAATGTACAAGGATATAAAGAGGAATCTCCATTGGGAAGTAATGAAGCAAGACGTAGACGAGCTCGTGGCCAAATGTTTAACATGCCAGAAAGTCAAGACAGAGCAAGAGAAGCCCGAAGGACTGTTGTTACCTTTAGAGATCCCCATGTGGAAGTGGGAGCATATTTCCACGGACTTTATAGATGGACTTCCTAGAAGCCAAATGGGTAATGAGGCCATTTGGGTTGTGGTAGACCGTTTAACCAAAAGCGCCCATTTCATACAGTCAAGAAGACAAGGACTGCAGCCTCGTTAGCCCAATTATACGTCAAAGAGGTAGTCAAACTTCATGGTATTCCATCAAGTATCGTGAGTGATAGAGATCCCTTATTCACAAGCTAATTTTGGAGAAGTCTACAAGCAATATTGGGGACGACCCTTAACTTAAACACAACTTATCATTTGTAAACCGACGGACAGACAGATAGTGCAAACAGAATCTTAGAAGACTTGCTCCGAGCTTGTATCATCGACTTTGGAGGACTTTGGTAGCAACACCTACCGCTTGTGGAGTTCACGTATAATAATAGTTTTCAAGCGACGATTGATATGGTCCCTTTCGAAGTGTTATACGGGAGGCCATGCAAATCGCCAACTTGTTGATGGGAAACAACCGACAAGGTTATACTCAGACCAAACTTCATCTGTGAATCCACAGAGAAGATATCTTTGATTAGGCAGAGAATGAAGGCAGCCCAAGACCGTCAGAAATCGTATGTCGATAAGCATATGAGGGAGCTAGAATTTAATGTTGGAAACTTACTGTTCATGAAAGTATCCCCTCTTAAGAAGATTGTTCGGTTTGGAAAGACTGGGAAGTTGGTTCCCAGGTTTATTAGGCCTTTTAGTATCATCGAGAAGATAGGATATTTGGCTTATCGAGTGGATCTCCCAGAGCGTCTATCGGGAATCCATAATGCTTTTCATGTAGCTCATCTAAGGAAATGCCTTCACGATTCTGCTATCAGACTCGAGCTTGATGAAATTAGGGACATTGTGAAACTCGAGTTGGAGTCCAGGTGCCTCGTGCCACTGCAAGGATTGTAGAGCACGGAATCAAGAGGCTCCACAAAAAATCTGTTCGCCTCGTCCGAGTACAATGGCGGAATGTCCCTACGGAAAGCATATAAGAGACCGAGGATAAGATGAGACAGACTCACCCAGAGTTTTTCACGAGTATTTTTTCCCTCAAATTTCCATTTATGGATGCACCGTGATTGCTAGATTAGATGTTAGTGAATGGATACAACACCATCGCACTAAGCACTCAAATAGAAATACATGCATATTTAGGTTGTTGCATACATGCTGCATCACTAATTACACCTACATGCTAGGGTAAAGCTCACTTTAGTGGGTCTGTTGTTCATAATCACTGCAAGTCATGGATGCTTATGGATGAATCATAAATAACATGGGTGTACAACATGGATGTTTCGAGCGAGTTGTATTTTTCGCCCCTTAAACAGATTTCGAGACGAAATGTATTTTAAAGGAGGGGGGGAGGGGAGAATGTAACACCCCCATGAAATTCATAAGTATTAACAAATAAATTTAATAATTAAAACAAGAAATTAAATGATATGGCTGGAAAATGGATTTTTGCAGCTTTAGGAATTTGGCAACAAAACTCTTTTTTTAATTTGTGGTGAAATTCTACATCCTTTTCATATATAATATGCTGAAAACGGTTAACATATAAAGAAATTATGAACAATTGAATTTGGACAGTGTACGCAGAATTTATATGTATATATAATTATGTGAATATTATATATATTGTCCAAATAATAATTTAAAATAAAAAAATAAAGAGAGGGAAATTCAAATTTTGAAATTGGAGATAAGATAATATCAAGGGGACAGAGAATATTGCATATAAGGAAAGATGTAATTAGAATTAGTTGCGTTATTGTATGTGTTTGAATCGATAATATCTAAGGGATGGACTACATATTTGGATAACAATAACTTTCCCTTAGGTGCATTTGAAATCCAAATAAATAGATAAAGACAAGGGGACAATGGATGCGTTACATATGGAAAAGGATTGGTAATAAAAGGCAAGCAATTAAGCAAATAAAGAGTGCAATTAATAAAAATGAACAGCCTAATAAGGCTATGTAATTAAGGTTTTTAAAGAGGTTATGTTTATATGGATGGTTCGGATTAATTTTTTTATAAATCCGTCGGCTTCTGCTCACACGATCAAGTATAAATAATCCCTAAAACAACACACTAGAAACCATAATTATTCAAAACCTCTGCCTCCATGCTGCTGAATTCCATAAAAAAATAAAGAGAAAAAGGGTGAAGGTTCTTCTACTTCTCTACCTCCATTCCTATATCTCTCTATTTCAATTTATACAAGTTTAGGAAGTTGGAATTTAGCACAAACAATATATATAAGAATCTAATTATATGTTTCTTATATTTATATTATTAGAAGATCAACCAGATCAGCCTTCTTGAACAATGAGAACCGTCGCAGATCTAGAGATTTCTATCACATCTACACTTGATTTGTGAGTGGAATTTAGTTTTGCTTAAAGGAATATTCATATATTATCAGTTTGCTATATGAGTTGTTATGCCTATGAATATTTGGTTATTCCATAATAAAACATGAAAAATCCTTATATCTTCTTCTTTGTTAGGAAATTGTCATGTTGTTTGATTTTGTGGAATTGTAGTTTTATATTGAATTAAAGGTAAACATGAGTATTGTATTATTATCTATATTTTATGCAATTCACGATTATTATCATTTGATTTAAGCCTAAAAGGTTAGGATTTGAATTGTTTTATAGTTGAATTGGGTTTGGATCCTAATTTGAGTGTAAACGCATTCATAAATTGGAATAAGTCAATTGCGAATATTTTTAGTTGTATAACACCAAAAAAGGGTGAATTGGGTGAAATATAGATTGCAAACATATATGTGTGAACGTATGAAATACTCTACTTTTAATTTAATATTGAAATCTTTTCTACATGCCTATGGTACAAGTTGTAATTGTTATGAATGTGTATGTTTTCCATTACTGTTATTTGCTATATGTTCATTTTTGCCATCATGTTATGTTGTAGCGGTAAAATATGGAAAGACTTAAACTTGTATGCCTTAATTTGGATAAATGACAATTTCCACTCCGATTAAAACGTTTCCCCGTTTACATGAAAATTAACGTTAACTAGGCGATACTATTATATTACTTATTTAAATGTAATTAACGTTATATTAGCATAATAAATGCGATTAGATTATAGTTTGAATTTGAAATGTCCCTTTAACAAATATACATATATATTTGTTTGCTTGTGTGTGCATATATATAGAATGACTTATATATATATATATAAATAAATAAATGACACATATACTCGAGGTAGTTGCCATTTGTGGTAGAAGCCTACCCGGAACCGACTAGCATATCCAGCAACCACAAGTGGGCCCAACTAATGTGATATGTCTAGGTGTCATGGGCCATTCATAAACTTAGTACACTAGGCACGAGGTTAAACCGACTTGTAGTAGAAGCTTGCCCAGAACCGACCGACATATCCAACATCTACAAGTATATGGGTTTTTGTCAGAGGTCTAGTGTGTGTGTGTGTATATCCCAAGTTGGTGTGTGAAAACAAGTAGGCTTACTATGTCTTAAGAAGGTCTTAAGTGACAAACTCACATTTTATCTAATTTTGGTCTTAAGTGGTTAGGACTAGGATCCCTCCGAAGGTTTATTGGGAGGAACCCAAGTCATGGGACCCACCCTTATTAGTATTAAGGTAAGTCTTTGGGTCCTCCTTCTTTAAAAGTGGTTAGGCATAAAACGATTAACGAAGTAAGGTAGTTCACGGGGGATGTCCACTTCCTCTAGAAGCTTATAAGTGCTCAACATGGGACAAATTTGTAATTGAAGGATATGTGGTCATCACATGCTAGCCAACTATCTAAGGGTAGTCTTAAGTGACATAAGTGCCCTACCGGGTAATATTAGTTAAGTAGTAACGTTCACAATACTACTTCTCATATTACAAATGGGAGATCATACTTAAGAATGTTAACGTATAGGACGGAGTTCTTAAAGGGCTCGGGGTCCGCCTCAGGGTTATAAGAGATTATGAAAATCCAACTTTAATAGGGTCATAAGTGACCGAGAATGCCACCTCGCTTGGTCTTTACCCTAAAGACACTAATGAGCGATTGACTTGGATATCCACCCCATTGGTTAGATATTTATGTTTGTGTGAAATCTTGTGTGTCGCGTAGATATACCTTGACATATGTAACCTGCCAAAAATATAGGGTATGAACATTAAGTAACACTATATTCCAGTCACATAGAACTTGATGTTCTGACCCCTCTCCTTAACATCCAACAACTTTGTAGATGGTGTAAAACCATGGATGAAGTCCTGACTGAAGACGATGGAGAAGATGAAGTTACTATGATATTATTAGCTGTTATTGCTGTGCTTCTTTTGGAATCTTATGAAGATGAACTATTTGATGTACCTATTAAATAAATGTAACTGTGACTATGTATTTCTGTGATTTTAAAATAAATGGTACATCTTATTTTTGGTATTATATTTTCTCTTACTGTTGTGTGAGATTTCCATTTGAAGTATATGTTATTTTATATGAAAATGTAATCCTTACAGGAACCAATGACCCGTTTAGAATGGCTTTAACTTTCGATGGGCCTTTTCTGGGTTGAAATTTAGGCCTATTCAAGTCGCGTTTTTACACTTATCATTATGTCAAGCCTGATCAAGGGTGGCTCGCCATTGATCCAACTTCAATACTCTGTCTCCTCTCACCTATCTCAGCATGTCGTTGGCTCTCATCAATTCCTCGTTCTATTTTTATCTCAGTAGAACAATTCGATCGGTTCTGCCATCTAGACATGCGGGAGTAAAGCAATAAAAGTTATAGCCAAATGTCCCTATTTTTAACAAGAAGCCTATTCCATTTTCTATAAGCATACGGAAGCGCATGCAAATTTGATGCAAGTCAAGGCAAAGCATACTTCAAGTATAGTCCTATGACATTCATCTTAGCCATGCAATCCTTTCTTTCATCAGTTATCCTAATCAAGTCCTTCTAACGAAGTCAACGATTATACATGCTTCATGTAACGACCCATATTCTACGCATCGAAGGATCATAGAATATTTATATTATTTGCATAGAGGTCGCATAGCTATATTAACTTTGGAAAATGACTATTAGGGTCATTTCTTATCATCACTAATTTTGTCGGATTTTAATACGAAAATGTTACCCTTGGCGAATCTTGTTTTGTCCATAACTTTTGGTCAGTAAAGAACCTAGATTTGAAACCAATTCCTTTAGATTTAGATGAAGGTTTCCCATAGTGATCGCATTAAATAGACGGAATTACCATAGAAATGTCCGAAATAAGGTTTGGAGATGATTAAACATCTTAAAATGGGTTTTGGTGGGTCATTAAGGGGTGGTCCAAGATTAATTTTGGGACTGGAGTATGCGAGGGCCGAAATGAGTTGGAGAATCTTCTCCTACTCATTACTTAACTCCAAAAATAGATTCCCAACACTTCTAATGGCCTCCATCTTCTAAAATATAACTAAACCTTACTTGAGTTAGCCTAAACAACATATTAAGGGGAGATCAAGTATAATCAACATCAAGTCTGATCAAAAGCTACTGCAATACATTGAGTACCAAGCCAAATCTTGTCTAACTTGGATATAAGACATTTCAGGTGATTAAGGTGAGCAAATAGTATTCTTACTCACTAATTAGTGCAGATGAGTATGTAAACACATTGTAAAAATATGGAAAATTACTTATAATTTGTTATTAATCATATGATGACACGTATATAGATTTGGGTGGTTTGGACATAATTTGTGAAACCCGAAATTTAAGGGGCTAAGGGAAATGTATGCTTATTTTGGTGTTTAATCTTGCTTGATTTATCTAAATGTTGTTTTAATATGTTTGGTATGTTAGGACATTACCTATGAATGCTAGAATGGATGCAAACACCATCGAATGGTGAAATAAGATGCTAGAAATCATTTAAGGGGTGTTGTAGATTCTAGTTCGTCTAAGTCTGTTTCGGCCATCGAGCCGGATCGACACGAACTTGGATCGACACGATATTTTGTGGGTACGACAAGGAAGGTATGAGGAAGCCTTAGCCAAAATTTCAAGTCTTTTGGAGTTTCATAGACCAAGATATGGTGCTTTAAAATCTGGTTTGGCATAAGGAAAGAGCTGCGGTTCGGCTAGGAAGAAGTTGGCTTTGGCTAAAAAGTAGAAGGGGAGAAAACTACAGATGCACCATGTCAATCCGGATCTGGGTCAGTCAAGTGGCCAAGTCCGGACCAACTATGCCTATCTGGATCTCTACCCACCGAATGACCTAGTTTGTATCAACCATGTCGATCCACCATCCCGTCCGACTAGGTCGAACACGAGTTGAGTCGATCTAGGGAAATGCAACGTGATGGAGTCCCAAGCGGTGGAGCATTCATGGCATGGTGATTCTTCATGATGATGATTTCACTCTTCTGAAGACGAACTCCTATATGATTAGCCTAGTCTGAGACGTAAGGAAAGTCTGAATGGAGAGTTACCTCTAAGGCTCCAGATGGGAACTATTGAGGTGACTTGCAAGCTGGATATCGCCGCGGATATCTATAGAAAGGGATCATCAATGCAAGAGGCTTATGAGAGTACTCATGATTTAGCAGTAGTGAGCGTGTGCGCTACTTGAAACATGATCGGGTCCCTTTCTCCAGGTTCAGAAGATTTATTTCAGGTTCGAGAATTCTGTGACACATGGGACCAAGTTCAGGTCCTTATTTAGGAGTACCATAAAAGCCAAGTGTAATCATATATCCAAGGCATTGAGTGGGTGAACGTGAGGATAGATGTTATGTTTGGATGCTTGTCATCACCCTATCACGCACACTTCCACGTACATTCAGTATTGCGATTAACATAGAGTAGTGTAACACCCCATAAAATATACTCTAAGTAAACATAGATAATTAAACCAAATAATAATAAATTAATAAAATATTAATAGACCAAAATAGGAATTTTTAAAAATTGGGAATTGGGCCTTGAAAGTATGACTATCATTTTCGTGGCGAGATTTTGATCCATTTTCATATTTTATTTGCTGAATACATGAAAACGGAGTATATATGAAGAGTTTATTAATAAAACAATTTATAAGTAAATCATTTACACACAAGATTTGAAACTAAAATTGAATGAATATCAATTTGGAATATAAATATAAATTAATTGGCCTAAAAGAATATTCCATAAGTATTTGAATTGTGTGTAGATATATACATATAGAAGGGGACAAGAATAATAAACATAAGGAAAGAATCAATGTTATAAATTTAGAAATCAATAAAAAAACATCGTTACAAGAGATACCCTCTTCAATCACTGGAAAGCATCCTCACAGTCTATAGTCCAATAAAATGTCAAATTCTTCTTCGTCAGTCTAGTGAGTGGGGCTGATATCTTCGCGAAGTCCTTAATGAACTTTCTATAATAGCTAGCTAAACCAAGAAAACTCCTCACCTCCGTTGCAGTCTTTGGGATCTACAAATCTTGAACTGCAACTACCTTCGCGGGATCTACCACTATCCCATTTGAGAGACCACATGCCCAAGAAATCTCACTTCTTTTCTCCAAAAATGACATTTGGAGAATTTTACCTTAAGATGGTGCACATAGAGAGTTTTCAAAACCTCCCTCAAATGTAGGGCATGCTCTTCCTCGTTCTTTGAGAAAATCAAGATGTCATCAACAAAGACCATAACGAACTTATTTAGAAACTCCTGAAACACCCTACTCATCAGATCAACAAAATAGACGGGTGCATTCGTCAACCCAAAAGGCATGACGAGCCACTAGAAGAAACCATTTGGAGTTTTAAAAGCAGTTTTGTCTATATTGTCCTCGGCTACCTTCAACCGATGAAACCCCATGAACAAGTCTAACTGAGAGAAAACAAATGCACCAACAAGTTGTTCAAACATATCATATATCCTCGGAAGTGGGTGCCTATTCTTCTTAGTGAGTTTATTCAACTTCTACAATCCACACATAAGCGAAGTGATCCGTCCGCCTTAGTGGCAAATAGTATTGGAGCAGCTCATTCAGATATGCTTTGCCCAATAAATCCTTTCTCAAGTAGCTCCATTACTTGCTTATTGAGCTCCCTTCTTTCTCTTGGATCCAAATGACACACAAGCAATGCAACTGGCTCTGCATTGTCCACCAAGTATATATGGAAATTAATCTCGCGCCTCAGAGGTAAGCCCCGAACCTCTTCAAAAACATCAGGATACTCACAGACTGTAGGTGCAGATCGTAGATCATCGATAGATGCATCAAAAGACGCTAGGAAACTAAGCATGACAGACCCTTTAGGGTTATGAGAAATCTCGAGGGTCCTCCCATGGCAAGTCAAAAGTCTAACGACCCTCCTCTCACAATCCAAAATGGCACCATACATGGCTAGCCAATCCATCCCTAGAATCAAACCGCAGCCCATGAAACCAAGAACATGTGTGTCGCATTCAAACTCGATGCCTAACATAGATATTCTCAAACCCCAACAAATCATAGACAAATGAGTCGTACCACCAATGGAGTTTGATACAACAATGGGATCCAAAACCATACTAGTACTAAGGTGCAGAGACTCAACCACATAATCAGATATAAAAGAATGTGAAGTGCCAAAATCAAAAAGAGTTCTAACAGGATGATTGGAAAGGGAAATCAAATATTCAATGGAAACTTCCCTACCTCTATCTGGCGCACTGGCCACGAGAGCATGCACCTGCCCTCCAGAAGATCCTGCCCTTTGGCCCTGTCCATGCTTGTTCGGGCAATCCTTAACAAGATGTCTGACCTCTCCACAATGGAAACAAGCATTCTTCCTTCTCTTGCAATCCTTGATCAAATGACCCTCGCGTCCACAATTATGACATTTCCTCTTATCTCGAGCATTGTCGTTCTTTCCGCCTTCTTTTGTTGTTGTTCTTTCTTGGGCCACACTTTCTTGTTTTGGGTTTCCTCAACCTTAGCCTCTTTCTTTTCACCTTTATCTTCTTCATGCATTAATGCCATATCAATGAGTTTCTCAAAAGTTTCTCCCATCGGAATATGAGAACATAGCCAACCCACGGAGGGGTTCATTCAATCCTCTAGCAAACCTCAAAGCTTTCTTCTGCGCGGTATTTACTAGCTCCAAACCAAACCTCGCCAATTGATATAACTTATTAACATACTCCTTGACAGACATGCCTCCTTGCTTAAGTGCCAAAAACCTTTCCATTTGCATACTTTTGTCGGCTTGAGAAAGAAACTTCATCTCGAATCTCTATCATAAATCGTCCCAAGCTTTGACTGGACGTACCGCCTATGTCACTTCCCACCAAAACGAGGCCTCATCCTTCAGCTGCCAAACGGATAACTGAATCTTCCTACGATTGTCAACTTCGAAAATTCCAAACAAATCCTTCGTCTCTTTAAGCCATTTACTTGCTTCTACGAAAGTCTCAGTTCCTCGGAATGGCTTTCCGTCCATAGCATAGAAAACCTTGCATATCTTAGAGAAATTATCAGCATGTGGAGGAGGAACAGCGGCTGCAGTTGGGGGAGGGGCGACTTCTTGGCCTCCGGCAGGTGTTGTAGCCTCCAGATACCTACGAAACCAAGTCGGTATCTGCACGCCCTCAGGAATATTAGGTTCTCCAGACATGTTGAAAAGAAAAGGAAAAAAGGATTCAAATAGAGAATCGAAAGATATTCCATATGGCTTTGGGGAATATGTTTTTCAAAATAGACTTTTATTTTTGAAAATGCTTTCTTTTAAAACCTTTTTGAAAACAATTTTCAAAATCTTTTATCCGATCTGGTAACCTTTAGCTCTGATACCAAATTTAACACTCCACGTCCGTCAGTGTCACCCTTTATCAGAATGCGTTGAGTTTCGTGAAGCGTTATAAGTAAAAAAATATAAACATCACAAGTCAGATATAAAATAATAGCGAAATTAAAAAAATTATTAAATAGAAAAGCTTCGTGGTCCAAACTCGATTACGTAATAAGCCCGAATTACTGAAAACTCATTACATCAACATAAAACTTCTGTCTTGTACAAAAATTATCATCAGAGTACAATAATACATAAAAAGAACATAATCCCCGAAATATAGCCATAGAAGAGAAGATACGAAATTAAGAAGTACATCTAAGCAGCTCCAAGAAGAATGAAAGAAGAATCCAGGTCAGGCTTGAGTATTCCCACCCTAAGAACCTGAGGGGGAACGGAAGAGAGAGAAAAGGAAACAAAATGGGTTAGACATAAAGTCTGGCGAGTCTAGTTACTTTTCGCTTATAAATAAGTAAAAGTATCATGACAGCCATATAAACTGGAGAGAGAGAGAGAGAGATAACAGTGTCATAAGGTAGATATTACAAGGTAAACAAGATAAACAGAATAGAATATATCACGCTTCATTAATACATTTCTCTGCACCAATACTAGTATCAAAGAAGAAGATGATCCCAACAAGTACAAGATGGTAGACTTAGGTGTACTTCTAGTGGGAGGTTTTACCCCCATACAATAATAGATAGCCCAACAGAACTGAAGGGTGTTACCCCCAATGATAATAATGGGCTCCTAAACAAGCAAGACTAAACTACCCTAATTACTACCCCCAATCGATTGGCTCCCTAACTCGTGGATACCCTGTGTTGTCCCACCAGTAGGATGTATCACTTCTTACAGTGGCAACCTGTTGTTTACAAGATGTGCACAAATCATATCTATAGGTGTCACGGCATCTTATCACCCTCTATACAATTCGGACCCATGCACGCACATGACCCGGTCGGAATGTGCCACCCACACCGTCCCTTAGATGGACCTCTTACAACCAACTCAGTAAGCATGCCCTGACCCCGACCTAGTTCGGGGTTCTCCGTTTGATACCTAGATAGGTTACTGACTGATACGAGTCCCCCACACCAGATGATATAATCTTCCCCCTAGGATTGCATCCCCACTACTAGGATTTCAACAAGTTTTTCCTATCGTTTAAATCAAGATTGCATAATCCCAATAGGTTAAGTTTGTCGAGTTTATACGTATAACCCGTCCCCACACATTTAACAAGATTAAATTAACCTCCCACTGATTCAAGCAAGCTTACTTAACCCTTACTTAAGTTGACATGTTCATGTAACCCTCACAGATTCAAACAGTTTAAGTATTACAAGTTTATTACCATTTATTCAATTATGGTTATTAATGCGCTAAAGCTCCTACATTAAGTCTACCACTTGTGGATGCTGGATATGCTGGTTGGGTCCGGGCAGACTTCTACCACAAGTCGGACTTAACCTCGTGTCTTAGCACCATTACGTGTACGTTTATGCACTTAGACCCCTCACATAAGATTCACCACTTATGGAAGTTGGATATGCCGGGCGGTTCCGGGTAGGCTTCTACCACAAGTGTAATTTAACCTCGTGTCTAAGCACGGTTACAGTTTCTAGTTACTGAAAATCTAGTCATGTTCATTACTAACCAAATTTTCATGTTTATTATGCCCCAAATCCCCGTTTGATCTACAATACAAGTTATGCCCTAGATTAAGGTTTAGATTAAGATATAGATTATGCCCCCAAATCCCAAGTTTTGGCCCAAGGTACAAATAATGCCTAAAAATTCCCAATCATGTTTTACAATATGAATTATGTTCCAAATTATCATTCCCAATTTCGTGCGCTCGTGTATTTCAGCGATAGGCCTAGGCTCGAAGGTAGCCTAGCTATAAAAACAAAAAGGGAAAGAGGGAGAGAAGAGAACAAGAATATGAATAGTAAATAAAACTGACATGTGATGATAGAATTGGTCATACTAACATAATAGGCATACAACGACATGATTAGGAAAACTAACAGAATAAGCATACGGTGACATGATTAGGCAAACTAACAAAATAGGGATATCATGAATAGGCATATAAGATCTAAGCACTAAATTAGGTATACAAGTAATGGCAGATCTGTTGTGATTCAGACTACTAACAAGCATAGGCTTAGATCCAAACTTATAAACATGTCAAGATTACATTTTAGGTATTTATATCTAAAAGAAACATCTCACTGGGATTGGATCTAAAGAACAGAGGATTGATTGTAGATGATGTAGCACAGATCCTTGAATACGTATAAATTGTTGTTGAAGAAGAATAAGATAGTTCAAACTGAGTTGGTGCAGCGCCTCGTTGTCTCCATTGTTTTTGGTGAATAAAAACAATGAGAATGAGGTCCTATTTATAGCCTAAGGACAACGAATCTCGCTCAGAACTATGTCCAGGTGCCGGGCAGAAATCTGCCCAGATCTCGGTGGGGTTGACCCATGGGCGACACCCATGGGGAACAGGGTCGACCCCTAATGGGCCGATTTCCTCCCTTCCCCGCGTTATTTGATTTTGAATTCTGGATATTACTTATTTATATATAAATGGCTTATATGTATATAAACTTCAAATCCTAATATCTTCTTCATACGATGTCCATTTTACGCAAAACTTGGGGTCTATCTTAGCAGAATTCCGAGACGAACGCAATGGTGCAGTCCGTTTTACTTAATTTCCAATATTTAATTAAGTATTCCTTACATTATAGTGTTCTTTAAAATTACGAGGTGTTACAGTAGGGGTCCACTCAAACCCCGTCGGCTCTACCAAAAAAAGTGTTAACATTTTATTTTCAATTATGTAATTTTTATGACATAGGAATTAAATCATTTAAATGACACTATTTTAAATATGTAAATTTCCAAAGGCTTATAAAAAATTATTTTCTATGCATATAGATATTCTATAAAATAATTACACTTACACTTTTTATTTTCACATAATTTTCCCCATAAACTCAATTTTACCGTTATATTTACTTACTATAAGAATTTGAGCATATACCACATGCATATAGGCTTTTAATAAAAGATTTGTATAAATATAGTGTTTTTAGGATTTTTAGTCTTTATTATAAAATTTATTATTTCCCACTACATTTATTTGTGAAGTCAAAATTTATTCCAATCATATATATATATATATATATATTACGAACAAAATTTTGCTTTGAGTGTATATATATGTGTGTGTGTGTGTGTGTGTATATATATATTCAAATATCAATATTTGAGTTTAACTTAACTCTCACCATTTCAAGCAAAATCCTCCAAAATAATTTTTTCTACCATTTACACCATAATTGCAAATTAATTACCACCAATCCTCTTATTTATTCATTTAAAATGATTAAATATCACTTTTCCCTACAATAAAATTCCAAGAATCATTTTTAAACACCAACTCAGCTAGTTAAGTCAAATTATTAATTTATATGGAATATTTAACTTGATTATCACATTATAATTCATATTATAAGCTATTAATAATCATAGCAGGTAATCGTCAAAAACTATGGTTGCTACACACATTCGGCTGATGGGGAAGCATGGAAGTATGTTGACTAGAAATATCTTCATTTTGCATCCAAGAGCCGTAATGTTAGACTTGATTTATGTATAGTTGGATTTTCACCATTTTCTCAATTTGGTTCTAAATAATCGTACTGCCCTATAATTGTCACACCTTATAACTTACCTCCATGGATGTGTATGAAAACTTCATATATGTTTCTCACAGTTGTCGTCCTTGGTCCTAATGATCGGACATAAAGAATCGATGTTTATTTACAACCTTTGACTGAAGAATTAGAAACAAGTGGTATGAAGGAGTAGAAACATATGATATTTTCAGAAAAAGCTTTCGCTCGTTTGCTTCTTTATCGTGAACATTTAGCAATTTTCCTGCGTATACAATGCCGTTAGGTTGGAGTATGGTCAGTCGTCTAACTTTTCCTTATTGCATAGAAGAAACACAAATATTTTCTTTATCTCATGGAAAGAAAATTCCGTAGTTTGACTGTCATCGATTTTTTCTTCATATAAGTTATCTTATTATAAGAGATTAAATAAATTTTACAGCCAATAGACATGGGACTTTGCGACCACCTGCGGTTTGATCAAGCGAAGATATTTATGAACTTGTAAAGGATTATCCAAATATACATAAAATCGGAGAACAAATTGAAATTCAAGGTAAATTATCGGTTCATAATTGGTGCAAACAAAGCATATTTTAGGAGATTCCTTACTGAAAAAAATCTTCTAATTCTTCATAATATTATTATAATGTATAATAAAAAATGTGTTTGATAATGTATTTAACACAATTTTGAAAGTTGTGGTGAAGATGAATGATGATTTGAAATCAAGACGTGATATAGAAGTAATATGTAATCGTCCCGAGCTTCATATAAAGCCAAATAATACAAAAAAAAAAGCGTGCTATGAGTTATACAATAATCACGTTAAAATACTATTAAAATGGGTGGAAGGATTAAGATTCTCGGGTGGTATATCTTCTAATCTTTGTAGATGTATCAATTATAAGAATGATAAACTTAACGGGATAAAAATCATAATTGTCATGTTATGATGGAAATTTAGTTACCCACCGATTTCAAAGAACTATTACTCGTAAAAGTTTAGATGGTTGCAACAGAACTCTAGTATGTTTTATATAAAGCTTTGTTCTATTACATTAAAAGTTGATCGTCTACGTAAACTTGAGAAAGACTTCTCTATATAGCTCTACAAACCGAAGAAAATATTTCCTTTGGGTTTTTTCAATGTAATTGATCATTTACCTATCCATCTTTCATTCGAAGCACATCTTCGAGGGTCTGTGCAATATTATGAATGGATGTATCCATTTGAAAGGTATATTGATATTTATTTCATTAAATATTAATTTAATTAATATATAATTAATTTGAAATAATTCTTAATAGATACTTAAATCATCTAAAGAAAAAAGTGAAATAGATTGCTCGAGTTGAAGGTTCGATTTGCAAGTGAACTTATCATTTGAAAGTGCTACGCGTAATGATAAAGGCATTGACCAAGATGATTGTCATGCGGCTTTATCTATTTTTAAAAACCATGGTCCGACCTCCTGGTAAATGTGTGGAAGTATGGTTGAATAATATAGATTACTATGTAGTATGCATATATATTCTTCTCAATTGTGCTGAAGTTGCACCGTTTGTTAATAATGTACTTATATTTGTCTTAATGCATTTATATCATCTACATGTGCGTATATACAAATATACACATGTGTATCGTAATTACAATGCAATATTTGTTCTATAATTACAGTGTTTATGAATCACAATAGACATCGATAAAGATTTCACTACTTGGTTTGCTAATTTTGTTTTAGATACGACAAATTGTGTGGTAGATGGAGGATTTAAACATTTAGCCATGGGACCAAAAAGGAAAATTAAGACCTATCTAATGTTCTTCGTCAACGGATATAAATTTAATACTGAAGAATATGATACTAAAAAAATAACTAACAATATTGGTGTATTTGTTAAAGGTAGTGATGATCCGAATGATCGTATAAATGATTTTTATGGCGTGCTAACCCAAGTTTTGCAATTGATATATTTCACAAGACCCGCAGAAGAAGTATTTTTGTTTAAATGCAACTGGATCAGTAGTGTTTCAGGTTCTGAAATCAACATGCTACCAAAATACAATTTTATAGAAATAAAACATACTTCGTGTTATTCTAAGTACGATCCTTTTGTATTTACCAAACAAGCTCTTCAAGTTTATTATGCTCCTTAGCCACCTCTAAGAAGAGATAAGATAGATTGGTCAGCTATTTTTAATACAAAGGCAAGGTTTACATTTGATGGACATGATATTCTTGACGAACAAGCTTACTAAGCAGATATTGAGGAAAAATAGATGAATAATAATAACTGATGATCATACCAATTTGGACCTCTAAACGATGAATCAAATGCATATAGAGGAACAAAATATATAGCACAAAATGGAGTTTGAATCCGAAAGTTACGAGGACTGATCAATAGTCTACATTTTGAGAAGGTAAATTATGTTTTTTTCACAGTTATACCATTTTCATTGATAATGATAGGTTACGCTAATATGATATGTATCACGTAGTCCTTTTATGTTCTTTCATAATGTATGTCTGTAACGGGTACTATATATATATCATCACGTAGACGTACATCTTCTCATTTTGGGTCACCCTTAGCTTCCTCTCAGAGAGAGAATGGTCTTCTTCCAGTAGCTGGCGATGGCAGTAGCCTATCACAGGAGCTAATGCGTCCTATGTTGTGGTTGTAGCCCGAAACTAACGGATGGTACGTATTAAGTTTCAAAATAAAATTTCGTTTCTGTACAACCTATTATACATATATATACACAATAGTCATGAAATAATAAATATTTTTCTTTTTGCTTAACACAACGGTTTTGAGCCAGAGCCATTTACCATGGTTCTTAGTATCCTGGGATGGACATATATGAGTTGCATGACAGTATATTGGCCGAAGTGGTCGAACAATCCAGATAATGTGAAATGGACCATTTGGCAGGACTTTTTGGTATGTGTGAATTTACAAAATTGTGATATATTAATTATTACGTTATATACTCATGCACACTGATTCGTTGTATATCATACTTCTTAGGTTTAAATATCAATTCATGTTTACAAGGAACACTTTATAGGACATTACCATGTTATTTATAAACCACTTTATATGTTGTTATGTTATATATACAACACTTTATATAATGTCATATTATTTATAAAATACTACCGTGTTTATAAAGAACTCGTTATATCAATTCATGTTTATTCCATTTATCAAAATGTATAATCTTATTTTCTCAAACATGCAGGGTGCAGTGGACCTTTAAGAGGCTGATCTTACTCTCGTACAACGCTATTGGAACCACAAAATCGCAAAGAACTATATGAAAATGATAAATGACCTCAAAAAAGGAAAGAGGAAGCCAATTTAAATGGGCGCTGCTGTGTGGGATGATTTTGTCAGATGATGGGGAAATGAGGAGTTTCAGGTAAATTTATTGCATATTCAATTTAAATTGTTTATGTGCAATTAATACATTAATTAAAACTGTAAAATGTTTTTTTTCAACTTAAATTTACAGAGGATTCTAAGAGGAATCTGACAAATAGAAGTAAAAAGCACGTCACACATCGCGGTGGTTTCAAGTCATTCCAACATCACCGCGAGGACTTAGTAAATTTACTAATTAAGATAAACAATTATTACATTTTAGATTTTAAGTTCCAAGTTGTTAAAAGATAGATAATATAACAATATATAATATATACTTATTTGTGCATATTTCAGGAGAGGGAGTGCAGTGTGTCCTATGTCTTATTGGAATGTTTTCACGAATACTCATGCGATGAGTCAGACCGACGATTCAAGCACAGTTTCATACACTTGAGACCATGATGACAAAGCAAATGTCGCATACGTAAGTATAACATAGTTAACTAAAAGTTATAAGTTAATTAAAATAATTTTATCTAAATTTAATTGTATTTTGCATAACAGCATAAGTTCCAGCAAACATAGGTACAACTACTCGAGGACATTGGACAAGCTGATTTGACTATGACAAAGAGGTTGTCATTTTAAAGGCTGTCATGGATCCATCGACCTGCAACAAACACTATGGATTTGGGAACCAAACGACAATTTTAAATTAAATTTTAAAATAATTATTCTGCTACATTTTCAAAACGGTTGCTATGTTTACACATGATCTTAAATAATTTTAATTTATATGATTCCTTCAAACAAGTTACTGTTTTGAATTTGCTAAATGTTACACCAAGATTTTCTCTTTATGTCTTTATGTTTAAGTTAAAATTGATTGGAATAACACTCCATCTAGATTACTAATTTAATATAACAAATATTGATCATAGTAAACATATATTATATTTCCTATAATAATTTAACGAAAGCTGAAATTTACGTGAATTATAATTATGATGTTGGAAATACCAATAATTCAAATTTGATTACATGCTAAGCCGACTCAGAAGGCATATTGGAGGGCTCAAGACAAAGCGGAGAGTGCACAGCTATGACCCCAGATCGCTGAGCTTGAGGAGTGTGGTCGTCGCCATGACGCGCAGATAAGCAGCTGAACTAGTGTTTGATGGAGTTCATAGAGTAGTACAGACGGTTTCCTTCATCTCGTGTTTCTGGAGGGGACAATGTGTGATTTGATGTATGATTTGCTATGTTTTGTTGTTTTGTACATATACGCTTCGAGTGAGTTAAGATTTGGTTGGTACATTGTGATGAACTGTATATATTACTACTGGTTTGGATGAGTTTATGTTGGCTTGGAAGATACAGGTTTGTTGGATGTTATATATATTGGACTATGTTGTGTATATTGGATTGTATAATTTGGATTTAAAATCACGTTTTGGCATATATGTGAGTATTGTTGTTGTATATATATGCTCAAAATGGAACTATTATGATATATATGTAATTTTGGATGGCTGGAAGTAAGCAGGTCTAAATTCTCACCAAAAATACCCATATTTTCAATGACCATCAATGGCTTACAGGTCACTTATCACCAACGGCTTTCAATGATTTTTTCCAACGTTTTCTAATAGTTTCCAACGGCTAATTGGTCAACAAGTTCTGTCACGTGCTCATATTTACCGTTGGAGGCCGTTGGGAATACCCCGTTGGAAAGAATTGAGAAACATTAGTATGTATACTAATGGAGTTTCCAATGGCTTTCCAACGGCTGCCAACAACTCGTTACCATTGGAAACCGTTGTTCTTCTTGTAGTGATAGTTCATTAACATGGTAGTTTATCCTTTCACATTGAAGCCGTTTCAAGCTGTTTGTGCATGTCAGTATTTTTCCACCTTTTCTTTTAATGGGCATAAAACCATAGTATTATCTATAGGGCAATTTATATATATTCAATCAAGTACTTACTAAAACATTAGGATTTATTTTTGTAATTAAATTTTAAGCTTAATTTAAATTAGATGTGAAACCTAAAATGTGCGTCATGGTAAATTTACCATATTTTCTTTATCCAATATATGTTTTTGACATTTATATATGAATTTGGGATAAAAAAGTGAATATTTGTTGCATATCCTCATTTTGAAACTTATCGTAAAGCGACTCCTTGTCTAAGTTTTATTATAAAGTGGGTCCTTGTTTTACTGTAGTAACGTATTTTTATGTTTTTTTGCGCTGCCGTATAAAACAAATTCAAAAAATTGTAAACATTCACGGAAGTATTCTACACAGTTTTTTTTGGCTAAATGTCAGCAATTTTTGGGAATAATTGCAGACATTTTAGCAATTTGGACCATTTCTCGATTTGTTCATGTTATCCTTACGCAAGGGGCCATGTTAATCTTCTCTGTATCGTTCCAATTTACCGGATGTCCCCAAAAGGACACAATTTAGCAATTATTCACACAATACATTAATATGCTGAAAGGCAGATGAATAATTGGAGCAATGCCTACAATTATTCACATATAACTGTTGATATATCAACAATTATTCACACAATACATGCATATAAAAGATGGATGAATAATTGCTGATATATCAACAACTATTTTACAGTTGATGTAATTAAATTTAAAAGTTGCTAATATATCAATAAATATTGTATATAGTTGCATCATTTACAGTAATTTACTGGAGATGAAATATTTTTAATACGCACGCAAATCAGAAAAGTTGCAAGAAAATCTGCAACTTTTTGAAATAATTGCTGCAATGTCAGTAATTATACGGAAAATTGCTGAAAAATTCTGGAGCGTGCACATTTATTATTATTTTTGGTTTTTATATCAATATTTTTGTTGTTTTAATGCATGAATACGATAATGATTATATATGCGTTAAATCAAATTTTGAAATTTCGTAAATTTTTACGTTTATTTACGAAAAAATAGGGATCTAATTTATAATGTTTTTAGATAGAGAGTTTTTTTTTTTTTTTTTTTTTTTTTTTTTTTTTGTAGTTTGAAACTTAATAGGGACCCGTCCCCCAAAAAAATCTAGCTAGCTCAATAGGAAAAAATCGGTTCTCCAAATTCCCTGTTTTATGTATGAATTTGGAATAAAAACAACTAACCGACTTAAGGCAAAAATATGATTTTCCATATTCCTTCATATGTATAAAAAAATTATTCAGCTTTATGTAGAATTACCAAGACATCTTTTAATTAATCATTTACTTTTATTGCAAGAGACGTTATAAAGTTCTCGTAATGTTTAAATAATTTGCAATGAAATCAGAAAATTATCCTTTAAAGTAAAATAAATCAAATTGTAAATATAAATAGTAATGGAGTTGGGAGCAATAACAAAATATTCACTATTTTTCTTTGATGAAGTTTTAAGGTAGTAAAATTTTATTGTTTTATGTACTAAAATATTTACCATTTTCAATCAACAGTATACAGTTATCGGTGTATCAGTGATCATTTTAAGCTACAATGTTGGTGGTTATTTTCAGTTTAACAATAGTATCAGTATTATAGTGGTTTTGTTATTTACGTAACAGTTAATTACCATTATCATAACAGTCCAAAGAAAAATTCATCATTGCCTAGTACTAGTTGTTGGCAACCCAAGGATGATAATGTTAGCCCACAGTAACATTAAGGAATTTAAATTAAGAATGGATGCTCTTTGTAATGATGAATATTGGAGAAGCTCTGATACCAATTTGTAGAAAATTGATTGGAAAGAATTTTTAAAAAATTAATTGGAGAGGAAGAGATAAAGAAGTTTTGGGAAGACAGAGATTTTATTGCTTCTTTTTTTCTTAATTTCTTGATTGATAAAATACATTCCCTTATTTATACAAATAACATTCAATTAATAGTAAGATTTTGCCAACACATCATCCTTATCTTTATCCTCATCACAAGAATATTCGAGATAAGGACCAAATTAACAGTAAGAATAATCTTGATGGAGACCAAGAAGAAGACGATAGCGAGGGCCATGACACAAAGGAGAAAAAAGAGAAGAAAAAAGAGAAAGAAATGAAGGACAAAAATGAAGAAAATGAAGATGAAGGCAAAGAGGCAGAGAAGAAGAAGGAGAAGAAAAACAAAAGGAGAACAAAGGAAAACAAGAAGAAGATGAAAATGCAGATGATGATGCAAAGCAAGTTTGAGAGATTTTACAAAGCTCATTCATTGGAGAAGAAGATGAAAAAGTTGAAGAAGAGAAAGAAAAGAAGATTCTTAATGGAGACCATGAAGAAGACGATAGCGAGGGTCACGACACAAAGGAGAAAAAAGAAATGAAAAAAGAGAAAGAAATGAAGGACGAAAATGAAGAAAATGAAGATGAAGGCAAAGAGGCAGAGAAGAAGAAGTAGAAGAAAAAAACAAAAGGAAAAGAAAGGAAAACAAGAAGAAGATGAAAATGCAGATGATGATGCAAAGGAGAAGAGAGAAGGGAAAGAAAAGAAGGATAAGCACAAAAAGGATGAACATGAAGAAGTGAAGGATGAAGAAGAAAAGAAGGGTAAAAGTAAAGGAGTTGAAAATGAAGTGATTGAAAGTTATCTTCCTATTGCGGATGAAGAAGTGAAAAAGAAAATGAGAGTTGCTTCACCTGATGATAACTATGTTTTAGGTGAAGACTATGTCAAAAATGAAAAGAGTAACTCAAAGTCTGGTGAAAAGTCAATGGAGATTGGTCATACTATCGAGGAAGATCAAATTGCTAAAGCTACTGTTAATGGGCCAGATTCAGCTGTAGAAGTACAACCGCTGATGTTGGAAAAAGAGCATGATGGTTCCAAGATGCGAGTAGCTGGAAAATTTGATTGCAACGCTTAGGTTGTGGAAAAAGAAGAGACAGATAATGATATTTCAAAGATGGATATCGATGAAGATACAAATCATGGAGTAAAAGGTGCGGTTGTTGTTGGCAAGTTTTTGAAGCAGGATCAAGCTGACGCTGGATATGATGCTGCTAAAGGTGGATATGTTGATATGGTAAAGGCTGGTATTATCGATTCGTTAAAAGTGATCAGAAATGTATTAGTAGATGTTGCGAGTATTTCTTCACTAATGACAACTACAGAAGCCGTGGTGGTAGATCAACCCGAAGATAAGAAAGCAAAAAAAGAAGAGGAGAGAAAGAAAAGGGAAGAAGAGGAAAGGTTGAGAAAAGAGGAGGAGGAACGTAGAAGGATAGAAGAGTTTGAGAGATTAGCTGAGGTGGCAAAAAGAAAAAAAAAAAGTGAACGAAAAGCTTGAAGCAACCGACAAAGCCATCATTGAAATTAAACAATCCAAGATCGAATTAAAGCACACCAACAAATTGCAAAATAATGGAAAGATAATTGAGATCTTCTATTCAGCGGTGGAAAATTCTGGTTATTCCGCACGAGGTGTAGCTAGAAAATGTACAGTGCGTATGCATGTGGTGCATGATATGTTGATATCCCCACAGAAGAAGAATACGATTAAGAAAGTCTGGATAATATCATTTTTTTTTTTTTTTTTTGCCAAAGCACGTGAGATATAAATCAATCAAAGTCTAGATGTTCTCAGAAGCTTGAAGTTTAAAGAAAATTTCAAAATGATTAAAAATTGGGTTTTAAAGGAGCTTGTGAAAAATGGTGACATTAATGTTGAGTATTGCAAAACAGGTGATCAAATGGCTGACATTTTTGACAAAGACACTTAGCGCACAAGTCGTCAAAAGAAGTGCAGAAGATTTGAGAATAAAAAGAAAGTTTAATTTAGGGGAGACATTGTTGAAAATAAATTAAATTGTAATTAATGTTGTCTTAATTGTAGTTTAATTTATTTCCAACATGTAAACCATTTTAAAATTGCTTATTGAATTTTTTGTTAGGTTTTGGTTATATCCAGCTGTATAGAAATTTTTCGAAAATCTTAACACGAATAAAGTAAAATTCAATTGACAATTAGGTGCTGTCAGATTCATTCCAGGGGACTTCGATAACAATTAGTAAGGTACATTTGTCATTTTATATAAAGGTGGCTTATGCTAGTTTGGGGTTATGCTAAAAAATCTGACACAACAGCTGTGGCAAGTACATGTTTCATGCTTGTCATTGAGACGATTTCAATTTGTTTATTTTGTTTTGCATAATTGTATTTAATTAATTAATATGCATTTTGTGTAAAATAAACTTAACCAAAGTACGTTTGATTATTAGTTTCCCCAGTGTGTGCAAGCTGCACCTAATATGTACTGTTGTAGAAACTAGTAGAGACTTATTCATGCTGCAGTAGAAAAACATTTATCAATTAACACAAAAATATAATTTGTCTCGCCAGTGATAGACTGATCTATACTGATCAAACTCGTATCCAAGTAGTAATACATGCAAAAGAATGAAATAAAATGTACGTTTAAAAAAGAATAATGTAAAATTGTTAAATTCTGTCATTAACATCTTACAACAATCAGTTTCATGCCAAACAAACCAATAGAAGTAAAATCTGAGAAGACGCAAAGAACAGAAGTATTTATGT
The DNA here is from genome assembly GCA_030737875.1 of Allium sativum. Classification (NCBI taxonomy): domain Eukaryota; kingdom Viridiplantae; phylum Streptophyta; class Magnoliopsida; order Asparagales; family Amaryllidaceae; genus Allium; species Allium sativum. The sequence continues at coordinate 266,617,342 of CM060922.1, read as the reverse complement.
AAGACATGTATAATATTTGTATATAGAAAAAAAAAAAAAGAAAAAAAAACCATTGTAATTCAATGTAAACAATCAACCATATGAATATTTTCAACAATTTCATTGATCCCATAATCCCTAAAACACTCCATGTCTTCATCGTCTTCTGGCGGCAAATTCAAGTCTAACCATAGTTTCTTCTTTTGATCCTCTCCTTTTGACGATTCCTCGCGATTTATACTACTATTATTATGACTATTATTATGATTAAGAGTATGAAGATCACCTCTGTGCCTTCTCATATGTCCACCTAAAGCCTGACCAATGGCAAACTCAAGCCCACAAACGGAACATTCATGAACTTTCGGCTTATTATCACTGCCATCGGTTTTATTATCCTCGTTAGCTTTCGGCTTTTTGTGGCTTGCTCTATGTCCGCCAAGGGCCTGAAACGACTGGAACTTTCGGCTACATGTCTTGCATTCAAATACTCTATTACTATGATTAGTTACATATGAAGAGTTGTTGCTGGAAGCTTTGTCGCCAGAGAGGAGCATGAGCACTCCTGCCATGTCTATTTGCTGATCTCCTTCCATTAGTCTGAACCTCTTTGTCATATGTATTTAAAAGCAACTTTATATTTAGGTAGAGAAATGGAATGATATGAAGTAAGAAATGTGAATGAGAGAGTTTAGGAAGTAAGGACTTGTATTTATAGTAGCCATTCATTCCTAAGTTGAAGAATATTCATGTGTTAGCTAATGATCCAATATAATAAAACTGTTAGGTGCTATATGGTGTGTAGTAGCTAGTAAGTTTAATGTGATGACTTATAAAGTGGCTGTGTTTTTTTATCATTTGCCTTGAGCATTTCGTGCATGTATACTTAGTAGTGTATAAGACATGTGTTCTCTGTTAATTGGACAACAGAAAATTCACATGTATTTGCTAGTATGTACAACTAGTATTTAGATTCAGTCACTTAATATTCTTTACTTTTTTTTCTTTCTTTTTCTTTTTCCTTTATGTATATTTGGATTATTACATAAAAAAATATTCAATTTGGTTAAGAGATATTCAGGGATATTAAAAGAATAAGATATTCTAATGGCTTCTGAAATATTTTGATTTATATGGTAATATACACATAGTATAGCATAATGTAAGCATGATATATAAATGACGACTCAAATACGTTGTTAAAAAATCCTTCTTTCTCAGGAACATTTTTAATCTAGAAACTTTATCTTATATATTCAACATTATCATCTAGTACATAGAAAAAGTGAGTACATATACCTTTGAGGAGTCAGCAAAACGAAAAGAGGTAGGTGTTACTAATCAGTTCATATTATGTACAACTGTTAGAAATATTCGTATGTCTTATTCGAAAATTGTATGTACTCATGTGTCGTCACTCGAGACGTGTTTACTTCGTGCATCAAAGTTTGGCTGCACTTCGTTTCATACATTACTTACTTTTGCCGTTATTCCTTATCACAAGCAAAGCAGATTATATGTATAATCTCTCATTTTCTAACTAATATTTAATTTAATGACATCATTTGAGTGTAATCATGTTGTTCTAATCTAAGTTGATCACCTCATGATATTTTCACTATTTCTTTGATTTACAGTACAATTTTTTTATTCAATAATGCCAAATATATTAACATATCATATGCAAAGAAAAGTAGACGTCAAAACTCAAAATTGTTATGGTCAAAATATATGTTCCTTGCTGTAACATTCTTTCTCCTGTTATTCTGAAGACGTTTCTCCTAAATTTTTGATGTTAATCTCATCTGTCTGCATGTACATATAGATCAAACTGCAGAAATAGATGGCATTATATTTCACCACAAGTTATTCTCTATGATTAAAAACAAGTACAGACATCACATATATATGGGCAATGGAGTAATTTGACTTATCTTGGTGTTATATGCTAAGGTGGTGTAGCTAGTTTGATTAATTATATAGGTTAGTATTACGTAAAGATAAGATGAGGGATAGATGTCAAAGAAGCCAAAAGTCATGACTTATCTTAGCTTGATACATGCTTAATATCATAATCTAGTAGTAGTGAGTTGGGTAAGATGTGTATTCCATATGTTTGGGATTAGTATACTATATCAGCCGGTACATATGTGATGCCAGCATGCATCGAATATTAGTAACCATAACTAGTATTACAACGAAAACGGATAAGTTTGCATATGGTATAAATCATTGTTTTTAAAGACCCGACCCAACTCAAGCCAAAACCACGGTTAAACTTCAACATCTAAGAGCAATAACTTCAAAAATAAAATAACTTTTCTACATACGTGACTTTCGGTTTAATCTTAAAATTTTAAAGAAAACTCTACATCGACATTTTTGAATCACACGGTTTTTCAAAGTCTAAAGAATAAAAAAAAACACTATAGCTTCACTTTTATTTTTTTACATAATTAATTGAATAAATAATATCATAACCTTATCCACTTAATTATTAGATCATCTAATCAATTTTTAACGACATATGTTTTACGAACCATTGTTCAACTAAATCCTTTTTATCTTGAAAAAATGAGAAAAATTATAATTTCGTGTAGAAAAAATTATTTCAAAAAATATTTATTTATTAAATGTTCAAAAAAATTTGTTTTGAAGTTCAATATATTAATTATAATTTGTTAAATTTTATATTAATTAAATAATTTTACATTTAAATTGGAAAAATAGAAAATAACGATTAATGCGGTTCTTTAAACCATTAGAATTGCTCTTGCACTCACATGGTTTGACTGATAATTCGGTCTTCGAAATTATGTAATAAATTATAAAAATGAGCCATACTATAATGGAAAACCAAAATTTAGGAGTTCACTTAATAAGGAATTTGTCATCAATCAATCTCACTGTATACTTTATGTTACGTGCTAAGTTACTTTTCATTTTATTGCAAATTAATATGTGATGTATTGATTATTGAAGTAGAAAAATTCTCTGCGTTATGCAGCAGAAAAAAAGATCATAAACTAAAAAAGTCACATGCATACCAACATAAACAATCAATACCTAGACTATTCAGACAAATAGAAAGTCATAAGTTTATATACAAAAACACATTATTCTCACATCCAACTACTGTTTTAATATTAATAACAATTAATATAGTCAATAAGAAATGCTAGTGATTCAAGTCATTGCATGGACTTAATAATCCACCGCATTTTTTAGTAAGAGAAGCGCACATCCACTGCATGATTTTAATGACCAAAACCTTGCTGCCGTCCACACCATATATAGTTGTATACAATATATAGTTATGGACACATATAACTTTTACTTCTTCCAAGTTAATTCTACAAGGTTCGCTTTTGATTATAACTTATAAGGTGTATATACATAATGTAATATGGTATAAATTTGGTACTTTAATCAAAACTTAGTTTAAATACTAACTAACTATGCACAACTAATGATTGATTAAGGAGAATATATGTTATAGTAGTGTTAGATAGAATGTTTTCATGTGAAAATATGTTAGTAATATGCTAACTAGTGGTTTAGAAAACAGCTAACATGCCAGCTTCATTTTGAAAGGAGGCATGATTCTGCACCATGTGCAGCAACAACTAACGCTCTAGCTACTTAATTATTAAGCACTAATGATGTGTTTAGCAGTTTAACTAAGATTTTGGTCAACTGGTACTGTTACTCTTCAAATATAAAACTACTAACAGTCTATTAGTATGCTGATATCTTTTGCTAGTCTACTGGTCAGTTTGTTCTGGATTTTGCTTAGAAGTTAGAACATCCTAATCACAGTGAGTGAGTTTACTGTTTACCTTTATATGCCTTACATACATCTAATGTAGTTATGTAGCCCAAGTGTTCAAATCATAACTCAATTAGTATTAACTGTTCAGATTTCGGTTGTTTTCTGCATAATATAAATTATACATTGACACTGTATACCTTGGGCGACTGGGCGTCTATCCATCAAAAATAAAATTCCAAATATAACTGAAAGTACAGATTTAGGAAGAAACTTAGGAATGAAGCTTTAGTACTATGACGCGTGAAATTAATTGAGGTTGATCAGTTGAACTTTCCTTGCGTGAAGACAATTCATGCTTACTGTTTCTTGATATAGAACAAACTAGTGGTGTGAGTCTTATTTTTTGTTTCAACGATTATATGCATTTTAAATGAAATCGTTTAATGTTTCTAAACCAAATGTTACATAAAAACATTATATAATATATATCTATACCAGATACAATCAAACAATTAAAAAAAAAAAAAAAAATGTAAATAGTATGGCACACACGTTATTACAACATAACTACCAAAAAACAAAAAACAAAAACCTTCAGTAATCAGTAGTTGGAAGGCGATCGCGGTCACCGCCAGCATCAATAAAAAAGGCATCATAAACCAAAGCAGCAAATCCAGCCCCAACAAAAGGCCCAATCCAGTAGACCCAATGCCCAGCCCAGTTCCAGCTGACCACTGCAGGCCCAAATGCAACCGCAGGGTTCATGGAGGCCCCATCAAAAGCCCCACCCACCAATATATTAGCCCCAACAATGAACCCTATAGCTAAAGGTGCAATTATCCCAATATCACCCTTCTTCGGATCCACAGCCGTGGCGTAAACAGTGTAAACAAGCCCAAACGTCATCACTAACTCAAACAGTAACGCATTCATAGCGCTCACTTCAGCTGATAGTGAAAACGCTGCAACTTCCTATAACATTTAATTATAACACACAAAATTACAATGTATAAAGAAAATATGTGTGTGTGACAGTCGTATAACTGGATTTCAAATAAACTTTACTGTTGTGATATGAATATATGATATGATGCATTACCATTCCACCTGTTGCGGATTTCAGGAGAATGCAGGCGACGATGGATCCTAACAACTGAGCGATCCAGTAAAGGATTGCACGTAGAAGAGTGATGTTTCCACATACAAAGGCGCCGAAAGTAACCGCAGGGTTTACATGACCACCTGAAATATTTGCTCCTACAGAGACGGCTACGAACAGAGCGAATGCATGCGCTAATGCAGCAGATATCAGGCCAGGAACAGTTGGTAATCCTCCATACGTTATCTTGTCTGCATTCATTTTTCAGTTACATGTTATACATGTCTATGTTACAAATTTGAAAGGGGTTGGCCATGAAGAATGTGATGACTTTAATTACCAAAGGCCATTTCAGAACCTTGGCCGGCGAAGACGAATATGAGCATGGAGATGAACTCTGCAAAAGCTGCTTTTAGGGCCACTGGGTTGCTCGCTTCACCGGGTTCGCCTACTGCCATTTTACTCATTGGCATTCTGAGTTCACAAGGAATGTATGAAGATTATTGTATGTTTCTGCTCCTCTTTTGTGTTTTTTTTTTTTTTTTTTTTTTTTCTAAAGGACGAAGAAGCCGTGTGTTGCGTTGATGTGGCTGATATATGAAGATAAGTAACCGCTTAGGAAGCGGGAGTTGCATTTTTCTGTAATGGTTGTCCGGAACTGTAGCTATGAGGCAGTTGTATCCACGTACATGAGTTCAGTAGACTTGGTAAAACACTAGTGCGAATTTAAAACCGTTCTATGGCGGGCCAGATATCAAATCCGAACCCAGCACCATAAAACCCACTTTCTTTGCTTTTGGTTTCGTTTCTTAGAGCACAGCCAACAATGGCTTATGTTACTAAACAAGCCACGTAGCAATCAGGTATGGCTTGTTCAGTTATCCGTGGCTAGTCTGTGGCTGGTTTGCAGCTCGTTCGTAGTTGGTTCACTGGACAAGGGTTGGTGCTTATAACGACAAAGTGTTTGCCGTTATAAGTTTATAACGGCAAACTCTTTGCCGTTATAAGTTTATAACGGCAAATAGTTTATCGTTATAAACTTATAACGGCAAAGAGTTTGCCGTTATAAACTTATAATGGCAAACACTTTGTCGTTATATTACATAGCTGTTGCACCCCAACAGCTAGTGCATATCCTCCCATATATACAAACCTACCTCCTTCTTCTTCCACACAACCACTCCACCTTCTCAACTTCAACTTCTTCAACAACAAAAAATGTCTTTTTCTGCACCCAACGAACCAGAAAAAAAACTGCAAATAGGAAACCCATGTCCAAACCGCACTCGCCATCATATGCCATGCAACGGTCAATCCAACAACATCAATCGTTGCAGCCATCTCACGAATATGGCTACTCGCCGTATTCAAATTATCCATACCGATCACCGTACCAACCGCTCGCTCCTCCTAATTTTCCTCTCATCCATTCTACCGCCCCGGCACAGTTTTACCAACAACCGCCCGTGGTAGGCGTGTACGACGATCATTCGTCGTATATGTCAATGATGATGCAGACCGATCAAAGTCAACAACCTCACCTAACTCTGCAACAGACCGAGGTTCGTGACCGCGAATGTATGCAAAATCTGCAAAGCCATTTTTCGTATGGGTATGTCTCTCCTACCAACGAAGAAAATGTTGAAACTTCAACGGAGGAGGCGAAGGAGGAAGATGCAAATGAGGATGCCAATGCTATAAATTTTGAAGAATGTAATCAAGAATACGTTGCACCTATCAGTCCCGAATATAACCAAAAGAAGACGAAGTGGAAGTCTTTAAGCGTCATTTTCAGTAAACAACGCCAAACCGAAGTTGAATCGGAGCCGGATCCCGAAATAGAAGATATTGAGGATGAACATGCTGAAGGGGAAGGAACAGCAGCGGATGGAAGAAAAAAACAATGTAAGTTTACTTCTGAGCAGTACGTTTCACTTGCTAAATCGTGGATACGTATTTCACAAGACAACATTGTTGGGAATAATATGAAAGGTCGGAAATTTTGGGAAAGAGTTGCAGAGTTTTACAATTCGTTGGAAGCGAGGAATAGAACATGTGGACCACTTAGAGGCGGTTATAGAGTTATGAATGCCGCATGTCAGAACTACCTGGCAATACTGAAAAGCTTGCAGAACAGACAGCAAAGCGGTGCTGCACCTTATGACGTTGTAAGTACCAAAGATTACTTTTAAAAATAACTTACTATACTATGGTTGATTAGTTAGAAATGTCATACACTCATACAATTTTGACTTTGTGTTACAGATTGAAGAGTCACGAAAGGCCTACCAACAAAAGCATGGACTTCTATTTAAATTTCATGACTGTTTCGAGCTTCTATCTAGTTTGCCGAAGTGGAAGAACCCAAGCAACTTCATGTTTGAGCAGCAAAACAAAGCTAGAAGGATGAACTACTCTGATTATAGTCCAGGAAGTGACCCGAGTTCGCAAGAAAGAAACCCTTTATTTGGAACTAGTGACGGACGACCTATTGGCAGAGCCAAGTCAGTTCAGCTGGAGCAACGCGGTGCAGAGTTATCTAGATTTATGGAAACAATAGAGAATTCAGCTAAGGAGACAAGAGAGCATAGAGTTCGATTTTCGGTGCAAAGAAACCGCAGCGACGAAGAGTTCCAAAAGGTAGTTAGGGATGATCGAGAGCTCCGCAGACAAGCACATACGGAGAAACAAGCCATGCTACGAGAAAAGCAGGAGGAGAAGAAAGCAATGGTACGAGAAAAGCTGGAGGAGACGAAAGCTATGCTGCGAGAGAAGAATTATATTAAAATGATTACATGTGATTTTAGTAAGCTTTCCCCTCTACAACAAGAACTATTAACCGAGCAGCTTGGAGAGTACAGAAAAAATAAAGGAAGCGGAAGCGGCTCGTATAAGGACTAGCTATGTATGTTGGGTTAAGTTGTAATATGATTGCGAACTGTTGTAGTATTTATGTACTGGTTGGTGTTTATGTACTAGCTATATATGTTGGGTTGAGTTGTAATATGATTGTGACCTTTAGTAGTATTTATGTAGTAGTTGTTGTTTATGTACTAGCTGTATATGTTAGGTTGAGTTGTAATATGATTGTGACATGTTTTTAGTATTTATGTACTAGTTGTTGAAATAATGATACAATCTACAATATGATTGGAAACAAGATTTATTGACCCAACTACACACTGATACATAGTACACGACTACACACTGATACATAGTTCACGACTTGAATTGACCCAACACTGAGGAGATATTTAAGTTACTACTTAAGTTCTTGTACCAACTAATGATTCCGACTATTCCTTTCTTTATGCGCTCACAAATGTTCCACCAACTGGTCATGCAATTGGAAGTGCACAGATTGATCTTCAATGTGTTGAACCATATCAACATATTCTTCCATTAAGTTTACATCTTTATGTGGTTTTGCATTTGACTCCGTAAACATGTCAGGATAATTAGACTTTTGATTCTTATATCCGCCTCTTTCAGACTCCACAATCATGTTATGTATTATTATACAAGCATACATGATTTCTGAAAGCACTTTTGCATCATGAAAACGAGTAGGATTTCGTAAAATATGAAATCGGGCTTGTAAAACACCAAACGTACGTTCGATGTTCCTTCTGTAGCTGGCTACTTTTTCAGTGAAATAACTTTCTTTGTCATTTGATGGTACTCTGTATCCTTGCATCAAAGTTTTCCACTTTGGGTATATTCCATCCACTAGGTAGTATCCAGTTTTGTGTTCGATATTACCAACTTTATATGAAACATCTGTTGACAGTCCGTTAGCAAGTTCTATGATTGTTTTAAAACATTAATATCATTCAATCAACCTGGGACTCCAAAAAAAGCATGCCAAACCCATAAATCTTCTGTTGCTACTGCTTCAAGGATCATTGACGACACTTTCTTATGTCCGATGAAAATTTCTTTCCATCCCGTTGGGCAGTTTTTCCAAGGCCAATGCATGCAATCTAAACTTCCAATCATACCTGGAAATCCTCTAGCTTCTCCCCTGCGTAGTATCCTACTTATATCGTTTGGTCCAGGCGTCCGTAGGTACTCCTTCCCGAACTGTTCAACAACTGTTTTACAGAATTCTTTCAGACACTCTATTGTTGTTGATGCTACGATTCTAAAATATTCATCCATTTGGTCGCCAGATGTTCCATAGCTTAACATCCTCAACGCCGATGAAATTTTGATGTGGGGCGAGTGGCCGATTTCTTGTGCTCCATTCAGTCTATAAGTGAAATATGATTTTGACTGTTGAAGTTTAAGATAATTTTTTGAGAAAATTGTCGGACTCATACGATAACGACGGCAGAACAAAGTTATATCATAGGTTGAATTGTCGATGAAGTAATCCCTCATTAGTCTTTCATGTCCATCATTGTAGTCTCTCTTATACCGCCGGTCAATCCGGCCATGCATACTACCTCGACGGTTGTTCATTGAGCCTTCAACAAAATAATTGGAATACTCAACCATTGCGTGCTGTTCCAGCTCCTCCTCCGTCTCTTCCTCCATTTCTAGTTCGGAATCGTCAGTTTGATTCATGACTTCATAGTAATGGTAGTATAGATTTGGATCCATTGCTTGCTTTTTTATAAATTTAGTTTCGTTGTTCTCCCTGAGTGTAGACGTAGGACAGATATATATAAGCAAGGATGGTTGGCATAATATCTCTGTCATTGAGTAGTCAAATCGGACAGTTGTTGTGATGTGAAAGGTTGGCAATAATGGTTGGCAATACCTGTAGGCAATACATGTAGGCACGAATGGTTGACAATAATGGTTGGGATAATATCTCTGCACTGAGTAGTCAAATTATTCTAGCTATATTTTTTGGAAATAATGGTTCCGACATAATGGTTGGGATAATAATGGTTCTGTCATTGAGTACTCAATTCGGACAGTTGTTGTGATGTGAAAGGTTGGCAATAATGGTTGGCAATACCTATAGGCAAGAATGGTTGGCAATAATGGTTGGGATAATATCTCTGCATTGAGTAGTCAATTATATCTCCAATATAATAAACTCGATAATAAACTCGATATAAAATCAATTATATCTCCAATATAATATTAACGACAACATCATAGCTTCAGTGTTCACCATCATGGCTACGGTGTACGCTACAGGAGAGTAATTTGTCACAGTAGAGTAGGATAAGGAGATACATTAGTTTATAAAGATACAACAATAAGCATAAAGATACAATAGTTTACAAAGACACAACAACTGACGATAGTACATGCGAACTAGCTCAATCAAAGCATGGAGTAAGAATTAGCAACTTCATTACACTGCATTTTACGTTTAGTCTTACGGGAGTCACATGATGTTCAATCATAACTGGTCATTATCACTTCGAACACGTCTATTCTCTCGTTCGAGTTCGTTATCATATGCTATTCCGCGAGGACACAAAGGTTGGTCTATCCATTCCATGTAATTGCAACCATTTGGATAGGCTGGACATCGCTGCATGCGCCGACCTATATTGTTGCCCTCTGCTCGAACCACAACTTCAACCGCGTACCCGCAGTAGCAACGAACTGGATAGGAAACAACTACATGTTCGTGCAGTGGTACACGAAAGAACTCTGCTTCCTGCGTTGACTGAGTGACCGCCTGTTCAGATGATACTTGAACAGGTGATACTGGCGTTTCATGTGGAGGTTGAACGTTCATCTGTTCGTACGATGGTTCAGTTTACGGTCTCATTTGGTTTAGGAACTGGAATTCGTCTTCAAGCTCCTGTAACCTCATGTCTTCGTACGCCTGTTCCTCAGAATCTGTAGATGATGACCATGAAGACATTTTCAGTGAATGCTAATAGAAGGATGTGCTATAAGAAGGGGAACGAAGTTGTTTGAGTGCGGGAAGGTGTGAGTAAGTTACCATATGTATATATAGCTGCAAGATTGGTAATGGTGTAAACGGTCACTAGCTACACTTTGATTTATGTTTTGTGATTTTCAAAGCTTGTGTCGGCAGCGAAAAAAAAGACTGATGTAACCGGTCACTGGTACGACTGTAGGGAACACTGTACGGAATCTGCTTTTGATTAATAAAGCATATCAAGGACGACCCAACCAGGACAAAGGACTAAGGACTGCACTATAATCCGTAAACTCTCAAAAAAGAGTGACATGACTCAACTCTGCCAGAAAACATGACTGCACTATGCGAACTGTGCAAGACTTGACCAGTCAATGCACTACAGTTGGTTGACCCGCTACAGATGGTTACAAAGCGTATAAACTCCGCTACAGGTGTCTATTTAATTTGATGTTCGTACGTAGAATATGGAGTTATCTGCAGACCTTGTTACATTGGTGTGTTTTTTAAGAATTTTGCATTTCTATACGAGAAGACGACAATCTTGTTCAAGATCAAATTCAAACGTTAATACATTCCAAACAACACTTACAGGAACTAGAACAACAGAACATAGCAACATCAAATACAAACTACAATAATAAAACTTCGTTCGAAGAAGAACTAAATGCTAATGATTTCTGAGATAGCCAACTCTAGTTGCCTCCGCAACAATCTTGTTCAAACGCCTTATTTCGGCTTGTGCTTCCAGTGCATATTGAAGTCCACGTTGGCACATAGGGGAGTCTATCCACTGCATAAAATTACAACATTGAACATCATTGGGGTAATACATATGGTCTTCGAAGGCAGGACATCCGAAGAATCGGCGTCCAACATTTTTTTCAGTTTTGGCAACAACAATAACCGATTCATCTCCATAACAACAAATAGGGTAAGCTCCACTGGGTAGTGTTGGACCGTTAGGATGTAGGGGCTCGTTTTCTTATCCTTCGTATACAATCTGCTTACCATGTCTTTGATTTGCTACAACTTCGCGCAATCGAGCATTCAAATTTTTTTGTTCTCAGCTTCCCTGATTTACACAGAACTTCTGCTCCTTCACCAAATTCCACCGTAGGCTAGTTGTGTTGCATACTATTCCTGGACCGTTTAAACGCTTCATAACAATTATTCATTGTTTCATCGTCAATCTCCAAGTTGTCCATAGCTGGAATTGAAAACAAAACCTATAAAAAATTGAAATGAGTACAAAGTGTATGGAATTTTTGTTCTATTAGAGATATAAAACTGGTGCATATATATTGCTGCGATTGAACACAAAGCAGGGCTATATTTATAAAAAGAAATGTTTCAATTCCCAACATAGACACAAAGTAGGTGATACCCGGGACAAATTTATTGTAGTGATACAACGACTAATTAATAAAGTGAAACAATCACTGAAAATGGTTAATGCACCCGAGGACGACCCCTGTATTTTAACTCCTAACACTATAATCTGAAAACTTGTATCGAATTGTTTAATGCACCTGGGAACAACCCTTACGCATAGGTTACACAAGTGATAATAATTTATAAATATGATAAATTACACAAATGGTAGATTAGACAAACAATAGGTTTCATGAATAAAATCAGCGTACATACCCTGAACGTTACACAACTATTGGTTACATACTTCGTTCGAACTTCAGTGAAAGTTTTCAACAAAAATAATGCATAACGATAACGATACAGTACATATTACGCATAACATAAAATATTTAAATCCTAATTTAATCCACGTTGCAGGTGATAATTTGCATTACTTAGGTCGTTTACTTGATTTCGCGGCTTTCTTATTTCTTCCTATAGTTCCAAAGCTTACGTAATTGTTCGACGGGGAAAGCGATCATCTATCCACTGTCCAAACTCGCATCCGTTGGTACATACTAGACAAGTATAATATCGACGTCCAACATCGTTTCCATGACGGACGACTAATTGTTGTGCTTTAAAACCACAAAAGCATACAATATTTGCGGATTGCACCTCGCCTTGTTCAACCGTGGCTCTAACACGAGGAATTACAAGGTTAGACCTGCGGTCACGTTGTCGAGTTCGATTGTCTGGTTGATGTCGTATTTCCATTTCATGCATTCCTGCTTCAAGTTCTAATTGTCGCACCTCGTCATTGTGTCGCTCTTCCATTCGATATACCACTCAATTGGTTCTGTAGGTGTGGACGGATTAGGGTTTGAGGGTCCAGAGAGAAGGTCCGTGTAATTGTAAGAAGATGGATACGAAATTGGCATGTTTCTTAGTTGAGATATAATTTTGACTCTGTATGGATGGGTATTACTGAACCAATGTTAGATATATATAAAGGAGGAGATTTAGTTACCACTGCATACGGAACTTACTTCCTGTTTTCAAAAGATATGGAATGTGAAAACCAATTGACAACGGGTAATGTTTACGTTGGACTGTGCACTGTATACTGTGCACTGTTTACTGAATATTGTGCACTGTTTACTGCATACTGTTTGTTGTATAATGTACACAGTGCACTGTTTACTGCATACTGTTTGTTGTATAATGTACACAGTGCACTGTATCCTGTAGCTACGTTGGAAAATGCATTCTTAACTCTAGGAAAAGAGTGACATGACTACACTCTGGTCTGAAAACTTTAGAAAAAGAGTGACAGGCCTACAGTCTAGGAAAAGAGTTTGCCTATACAAAAATATAACGGCAAACTGTTTGCCGTTATATTTTATAGCCGTGGCACCACAATGGCTACTGAAACGGTCGCATTCCCTCCCTTTATATACCAACCTATCTCCTCCTTCTTCCACACAACCACACCTCCTTCTCAACTTCATCTTTGACAACCAAAAAATTGTCTTCATCTGCATCTAAGCGAACCGGAAAAAAAACTACAAGCAAGAAACCCATGTCCCAAGCGCACTTGTCATCATATGCCATGCAATGTCCAGTCCAACTCCAGCAATTGTTTCAGCCATCTCACGAATGCTGATACTCGCCGTATTCAAACGACGATGCCTCTTCCGTTCATCAAAGATCTGGAAAAGAAATTGTACTTGAAGGGAAGGTTTCTGAGCCACTACGGACGATTGGATCCAACTCTATTTGCCATTGTGGACAAGAATCGGTCGTAGTTGTTGACGAGACCGAAACAAATGCCGGTCGTCAATTTTTCGGCTGTCAAGCCTACAATGACCACATAAACTATCCTGATGAAATTGATTTTTGTTGCTTTAAGCAGTGGATTGACCCTCCCATGTGCGAACGTGGACGTCAGTATGCACTGGAAGCGCAAGCAGAAATAAGACACTTGAGCAACATTAATGCCGGTAAAACTAGAGATGGTCCTTTCCCTAGGCCATGGTAGGTGTATGTGTTTGAATTTGATGCTTGTGTGCTCAATTTTTGTAGTTTGTATGATTATGGTTTGGCATTTCTTTCTATTGTTCTAGTTGTCGTTGTTGCAGTTGTTATAATTGCTGAATTGTTGTAGTTGTTATAATTGTCAAGTCATGTAATCTTCTAAGTTATTGAAATGGTTAATGCACCCGAGGACAACCCCTATTTTTTAACTCCTACATATACACAAACTTGACACTATGACAAAACAATTCAGAATAATGTTTCCAAAGCCTGCTACAGTCAATGAAATGACTTGACACTGAGCCCTCTCGTACATGCCAAAATAATGTTTGTTGTGATGTGAAAAGTCACTATAGGGAATCTAACATAATATCACGAGCTTAATAGTACATGCTAAAATTAACTGTAACTGTTGGTCATACATTACCCTTATAAGTACTGCATATTTGATAATCCATCTCATACCTTTTAAGCTTCAAGCAGCACCGTTCCAGGCTCAAGTGAGAAAATTTATTTCCTTGTTTTCGTAAAGGCAACATTTATTATCAACAAACTTTGTACTTCTAGTAACTCTACTTATTCTACTGATGCATAGGTTACATGAGCGATTCAGAAATAAGTGATGAACAAATGGGAAGGATTTTTGATGAGTACGAATGGAACTTAGTCAACGATAACGAAGTTGGATTAGTTCAGGATATACAAATTGAAGAGGTGCCTGTCGCGATTCAGCATCTAGCGGTTACAGCTCCGCATCCTTCTCCAGTAAATAAACGACCTAGTAATAGTGCTCAAACATTGAATTCTCCTACTCGAGACTTTTCTTCCAAGGATTTGTTGGCCCTCGTAAAATCCTATATTGAGGTTGAAAAGAGAGATGAGTTACTAATGCAAAGTAGAGGGGGATTAACATATGAAGAAAGATGGGCAATGATCACAAGGCTATACAATACCCATCGTTCCTGGCCCACTAGACGAACATCGGTTGAAATCCAAATGGCTAATCGTCATTTTGCAAATGCTTGTGATCGGTACACACAGATTATCGAAACGGTTGAAGACGAGAACATATTTAAAACCAATCAAGCAACATATGATTCTCGTTACCTTTTCGAGTATAGTGAGAAATTTGTTGGTTACGAAGCGTATAAAATCCGCTACAGTTGGTTGACCCGCTACGGAACTGAGTAGGCTTATGGTATTATGATTTTATGGTTGTTTTACTATCTACTTAATTTGATGTTTGTACGTAGAATTTGGAGGTATCTATAAACCTTGTTATGTTGGTGTTCTATTTAAGAATTTTGGATTTCTAAACGAGAAGAGGGCAATCTTGTTCAACATCAAATTCAAACGTTAATACATTCCAAACAACACTTACAGGAACTAGAACAACAGAATATACCGTCTCTACAAAAAAACAGTCTCTACACATAACCAAATACAGTCTCTACACAGAAACATAATCAGAACGTACACAAAATACATCGAAAGTACATAATCGTGTTAGTCAACAAATACAGAACGCCTACTCAAACAATAGGAACATACAACTGACAACTGCGAAAACGTAATACATCGAAAGTACATAATAGTGGTAGTGAACAAATACAGAACGTCTACTCAAACAACAGGAACATACAACTAACAACTAGGAAAACGTAATACATCAAAAGTACATAATAGTAGTAGTCAACAAATGCAGAACGTCTACACAAACAATATAACCATACAACTGACAACTGCGAAAGTACATAAAAGTGGTAGTAAGTCAGTCGTCCGAGTAATCTGAATGTGTACGTGGACGTGTGCGGAGCCGATGAGGTCTCTCATCATCACCAACATCTGGAGGCTGACTCGACCCAGCACTAGACCTATGGTGGTAATACATCTGCAAGTCCTGCAATCTCTTGCGCTCTGCCTCAAGCTGGGCCTCTAAATGCGCCTGATGTTGTCGTGCCTCCTCTACAACACGACGCAGCTCACCATCATAGTAATCTAGGCTACACCTATGCTCTATGTAGCCCGTATGCCTAAACCCCATCTGCATATCATACAGATCATGACATTATATCTGTGTAGGGTCCGGGTAATCGTGGTGGGCCGGAGGATGATACACGTCAACATAACGATCTGGTCCAATGGTAGGCACTGCCATGGTCCAACCAAAATGACTGGCGGTCGCCAGCTGCACGAAAACTCTGGCTGGGTTGGGTAATATCCTCGACAACAGGTGGACGTATGCCGTGTCGTATAGCAAATGGCCCTACTAAATCAATCGATGCTGCATGTGTAATCATGTCTGAAGACCCGGTGAAAAACCTGCGCCAGAAGCCAAGGTATGACTCCCCGGTAATAACAAAGATCTCGGTCGTCCACCAGCCTGCTGCCCTGGCTATATCTAGCTGCTCCGACGGGTAAATCATACACCGATAAGTATGTGGATATGGATCATCGGGAATAGCGTCGAAGTCATACAACTGTCTCCAGCACCTCTCACCAAGAAACCAATAAGCACCTACCATCGAGGGATAAGATATAAGTGGAAATCTCCGTCCGGCAAGCAACCTAGTAATCTGTATGATATCAAGACCAACTGATGTACTCTGCTCAAATGGATGCCATATAATCTGATCCCTATACATCCTCAGCTCGATCTGGTTGTGGGCAACTGAATACACATGGCATGACTCATTCTCCCTGGACCCCCGGTTGTCCGCAGTCCAAAAGCATATACGGGGGAAAAAGGTCGACGGGTCTGAAGTACGGGTGACAAAATGAAAGTTCCTAGAGTACTCAAAATACCAGTACTGTAACAACTCCCAGAATCCATATAAAGAAACCTGAGAATTAGGGATGGTGCACTGCATGTCGAGACATCTGTATAGGTATGCAAGGATAGCTGTGCCCCAATCATATAAAATCGCCTCATCGGCATTTAACTCAGCCGCGACCACAACAAACCCGACAGGCAAACTACTGCTCGTAGAACTAAAGAATAGGTTACCCATAAGGTATAACGCCGCACGGATGGCGCTCACTCTGATAGCGCCTTCTGCCTGATACGACGCATCAGAAACGTCAAAATGAGGCAGAAGATCATGAAGAAGTGCACGATCACGTCATCGACCATCATCAAAAGGCAGTGGGGGATAAGCATCTACTCCAATACTAATACCGGTAAGCATGGAGAAATCAAGCGGTGTAAGTCCTAACTCACCACAAGGAAAGTGAAATGTGTGGGTGGTTTTGTACCACCGTAGAGCAATGGCCGCACACAATTGAACATCAGCATTTATAACATGGTTTATTCCTAAAATTGTAAAGCGCACAATAAGATAAACTAGGACTAATAAATTATCCACTTGTTTCATTAAAAGGTCTTTAATATTACCTAGGAAAAAATGAAATCCAAGAGCATGTAACAGTGCTACGACCCCCTCCTTACCCACCAACTGTGCATGATAATATCTATGTATGGTCGCTAATGAACCACGTGAACATATATTCCGCGACTGCCAACAGTTCAACAAAATGTTATACTATCTACTCAATGTTTAATACTCAAAGAATATTATTTAAATAATACTAAAAATACTTACAGGCAAACTCGACTGCGTGTTAATGTGTTCTTCGCCTTCCGGAAGAATGCGAAAGTTGGATAGCACAGGAAGCTTCGCGGCGCTGAGGTTCTGATCTAGAAAACCATCGAGATCGGCCTGTCTAGCGGAAACCGATCCCACACCCCTACGCGCCCTGCCTGCTCGTCCGCCCCTACGACCGCCGCGTCCATGACGGTCGCCTTACTCGTGCGCCCCTACGTCCTAGTTCTCCATGTTTTCGGCGGCTGCAAGCAAGTCTTCTATTCCGGACACGTACTGTGCGACTTGTTGTTCGCCACTACCCCCTGCACCATTCCCGCCTACGCCACCACCCCCGGTGCCACGATCGTCGCCGTGCATGAATTTTTTGGCGAATTTTTTTAGTAATCTAGACATATTTTCGAATGAATATCTCAAATATGGTAGTTAATTTGGTTAAAAGCTGACGGATTGGTGAATTGGTGGTAAAATTTGGGTGAAAAATGGAGTATGAAATGGGGTTTTCGGGTTTGAAAATTGGGGAAGGAGAATGAAGAGGAGGGCGGCGGCTTGGGGGGTTTTCTGGTTTGGTTTATAACGACAAACACTTTGCCGTTATAATATTATAACGGCAAAGTGTTTGCTGTTATAAGCTTACAACGACAAAGTGTTTGCCGTTGTAATCTTATAACGGCAAACACTTCGCCGTTGTAAACCGCTCCATCACTAGCCCGCGGCTGGTTTCCCCCTTCTGGTTGCTCGGCTCGTTGGACCGGTTGAAAAACAAGAGAGAGAATAACTGAACAGAATGGATTGTTGGTTATGGTCTTATGTCTTATCTTCCAAAACCCTAAATCTCAAATGCTTGTCGCCCTGAAGAAGGTTAGATAGCTTGACCGAGAAATGGCGCATCGTGCATCAATGCTCTGGTCATTATACTGGGTTCTCGGGGTTTTTTCCTTCAATATTTCAGGTTCTGATTTGTTTATTATGCAGAACAATGGTGTCGCAGTTGGTTAAGCAGGAATGAATTGAAACAGCTGTTGCAAGGTGACTTCCGAATTATGCATTTCGGGAGTTTGCCTAATTAAGCTCAAGTATTGATTGATGTGTTTTTCATAAACTTGATCAGGCTAAGAGAAGCTCAACTAAAGAAAGGAAGAAGACAAAAAGTTGGGAATAACTTCCCGCTTAGTCACCAACAAATATCTATTTTTAGTTAAAAAAAAAGAAAAAAAAAGAGAGCAAACGTCTGTTTTTATTTTTAAAAAATAAGTAAATATGAATGCAGCAAACGGCAATAAAAAAGCAAGCTTTTATTACAAAATATTAATATTTAAACGATGTCCAGAAAACCTATTAATTAAGCACTAAGAAGGTTCTTAAATATAGTTTTTTTAATCCATACTCATTGGAAAAAGGGAAGAACCATCGTTTTCTTTTCTTCTTCACACTCAAACTTCCACCGCTGGAGCATGACGAAAAAAAATAAAAGTGAAAATCATCTTTATTTGTTCCTCCTTGAACGCTTGTCAGTAACAAACACTACTAGAATGGATAGTTATTTCGTAGATCATATCACTTTAAACGGTTCACAAAATTTCGATGGCATTTCTTTTGCGTTCCTTGTGTACATGCACGTGTGTACGATACAAGGAACACGGGGGAAATGCTGTCAAAATTTTGTGAAATCGTTTAAAATGATATGATTTACGAAATATAATTACTATTGTGTTTGTAATGGGAAGTAGGATGACCGACCATCAAAGAAGAAACATAAGCGTCAATGAACCAATAGTTATTTATTTTGAAATAAAGTTTGTAGACAAATATAAAATTAACGATTACTTTTTATTTAAAGTACGAAAAAAGACCAATTACTTTAATGATCGGAGCTGGATGTATCAAAAAAGGGAAATTAGTGATGCAATAAGCGAACATTTTGAAAATGGGGTAAAAGTGTTCATTGAATTTGCGTAAGTAATATCAGAAACAGTAGAGAAATTCATTGTCCATGTAGTAGATACAAATTGTTGAACTATTTAATACCGCGTATGGTTAAGATTCGTTTACGCCAATCGGTTTTCTACCCAATTATCTGTTGTGGGACAGGAAGAAATTGTAGCCCCTAATACTCAAGAACAGTCGACGGAGGTCAATAGCGTTGAAGTTAGCAAGAATCTCATAGAAAATATGGTCGAAGATGTTGTACGATCAATGTTCCCTACTGTTCAAATTGGTATTGACAATGATAACATCGAAGAGGAGCCAAATGTTGAAGCTAAAAAAATATATGATTTATTGAATAATGCTAAAAACCCCTTTGGAATGGATGTGAAAGTGGCACTCAATTATCGGTAACTGCAGAATACATTGCAATGAAATCAAAATACAACCTTACGGAAGCTGGATTTACGGTTGTTGTTCAAGCGGCTAAACACCATATGCCATCCGATAATTTAATATGCAAAAATTATTATGAAGTGAAAAAACTTATGTCGTCTTTTGATTTGCCATATCAGAAAATAGATACATGTTTAAAGGGTTGCATGTTGTATTAGAAAGAAGACAACAATATTAGAAAATGTAAGTTTTGTAATCAAGAAAGATATAAACCAAGAAAAAGAATGGAAAAGAAGTTCCGTACAAGCGTATGCATTATTTACCCATCACCCCTAGACTTCAAAGATTATATGCATCATCTGTAACAGCGCAGCATATGGATGGCACAGTGTGGGAACACCTCAAGAAGGTACGTTGACACACCCATCGGATGGAGAAGCATGGAAATATTTTGACAAGAAATATCCCGATTTCGTAGCGGAGAGCCGCAACGTTAGACTAGGTTTATGTACAGATGGCTTTGCACCGTTTTCTCAGTTTGGTTCTAAATATTCATCTTGGCCTATAATACTCACACCTTATAATCTACCCCAGTGGATGTGTATGAAAACTCCATACATGTTTCTCATGGTTGTCGTCCCTGGCCCTGATGATCCGACATAGGGTACTGATGTTCTCTTACAACCGCTAATCGAAGACTTGAAAATATTATGGAATGAAGGAGGTGAAACATATGACGTATCAAAAAAGAAAAATTTTCAGATGTTCGCTTCTTTGTTATGGACAATTAGTGATTTTCCTGCATATGCAATGTTTTCGGGTTGGAGTACGGTCGGTCATCTTGCTTGTCCTTATTGTATGGAAGAAATACGAGCATTTTCGTTACCGTACGGAAAGAAAATTTCATGGTTTGATTGTCATCGATGCTTTCTTCATGTTAATCATACTTTTAGAAGAGACAGAATTTTTTTTTACGTCTAATAGACGTTAGGCTTTATGGCCACCGGCGGTTTGATCAAGCGAGGAAATATATGAACTTGTAAAAGATTATCCAAAGATACATGAATTCGGAAAACAAATTGATATTCAAGGTAAATCGACGATTCATAATTGGTGCAAACAAAGTATATTCTGGGAATTGCCTTATTGGAAACATGCATAACGAGAAAAACGTATTTGATAATGCATTTAATACAGTTCTGAATGTGAATGGCAAGACTAAGGATGATCTGAAATCCAGACGTGATACAGAGGAAATATGTAATCGTCCTGAGCTTTATATGAAACCCAATGATAGTAAAAAACCAAAGAATGCTATGAACTAGACAACAACTAAGTTAAAGTACTGCTAAAATGGGTGGAAGAATTACGGTTTCCCAATGGAATTTCCTCTAATCTTCGTAGATGCGTCGACTATAAAAACGTAAGGTTGAGTGGAACGAAAAGCCATGATTGTCATGTAATGATGGAAAATTTATTACCCATCGCTTCGAAGAATCGTGACCTGAAAAGGTTTGGAATGTAACAATAGAACTTAGCTTATTTTACAAGGAGCTTTGTTCAACTACTTTAAAAGTTGATCGTCTACTTAAACTTGAAGAAGAAATCCCTGTACTGCTCTGCAAACTGGAGAAAATATTTCCTCTGGCTTTCTTTAATGTAATGGAGCATTTACCTGTTCATCTTCTAAAGAAAGCACGTCTTCGAGGTCCTGTTCAATATGGATGGATGTATCCATTCGAAAGGTATTATTATACTAAGTATTCAAATGTTAATTTAATTATATTTAGAACTAAATATTGAACCGAACTATTTTTTATTAGGTACTTTAATCATTTAAAAAAAAGCGAGACAAAAAACTCGAGTTGAAGGTTCTATTTGCAAATCATATATCGAAGAAGAAGCCTCTTTTTTTCTCTCATTATTTTAATCATCATGTGAACTTATCATTTGCAAGCGTTCTGCGTAATGCTGAAAGGATTGAATAAGATTCTTCTTCTGAATCAACATTATCTATTTTTAAACAACATGGCCGACATGTTGGAAAATATGTGGAAATATGGCTAAATGATAAAGATTATAATGTAGCATACACATATATTCTTCTTAATTGTCCTGGAGTTGCCCCTTTTGTCAGGTAATCAATTTTTTTTTAAGTTTTACTAAATTTATGTTAAATGTGTTAATAATAATGTAACATATAATGTTTGTGTTAGCAGTATTTATGAACCACAAAATCCAAGCGACGATTTAAGCAAAGATTTCAGTATTTGGTTTAGAAACTACGTTTCTGATCTCACAAATAATGTGCTCGATGAAAGAATAAAACATTTAGTCTTTGGACCGAAAAGAAAAGTCAAAACATATCCAATAATTTTTTAGTGGGTATAAATTCAACACCAAAGAATACGGTGCTGAAAAATTAACAAACAGTACTGGTGTGTTTGTTAAAGGCAGTGAAGATCCTAATAATGATATAAATGATTTTTATGGCGAGTTAACTCAGATTTTGCAAATGACATATTTTACAAGGCCCGCAGAGGATGTTTATTTGTTTAGATGCAACTGTTCAGCAATGTTCCGGGTTCTGGTATTAACGTGCATCCAAAGTATAATCTTGTAGAAATTAAACATACTTCACGTTATCAAAAGTACGACCCTTTCGTACTAGCCAAACAAGCCCTACAAGCTTATTATGCCCCTTATCCGTCTCTAAAAAGGGATAAAGCATATTGGTCTACAGTTATTAAAACCAAGGCAAGATTTACGTTCGATGGACAGAATATTCCTGATGAACAAGCCTATCAAGTAGATCTAGAGGAAAATGTTGAAATAACAATTGCATACGATCAAATGGATTTTGGAACTTTAAATAATGAGGCAAAAGTATTAGTCGATGCATTTGAGAGTGTAGAGGAAAACGAAATAGAACCCGAAACTGATCCTGAATCAGAAAACGACAAAGAAACTGATGAAAACTGAGTAAAATTTGGCAATTTTCACAACTATTCACATTAAATTTACCTATGTTTAATATTGCATTTTCACAACTATTCACATTACATTTACCTATGATTTGTATATGTATCAATGTGGCAGTTATATTATGTTTGGCTCTCAATGACGTGGTGGTTGGAATAGTGACTTCAAGAATTTGACGGTAATAAATTAACGTTTAAATATACAGTGTTATAATATGCTAAAATAACATTTTTACTATTCATTCTATTTACAGACTCGACAACCTAAGAAGACCCAATACAAAGAATAAATTAAAGAGCTTAGAATAATGATTGAGCAACTACGTGACCAGAGTCGTCTTCAGACTATGCAATTGGAACAGCTAAATCATAAGTTTGCGAAGTATGTGCACCTTCATGATAGTCGTCCTTCGTCATATGCTGATTCCGGAAGCGATGCTTAAGGTACGTTGTATATTTTAGCATTGAGTGGGTAAGGATGATACTTTTGATATGTTTAGATGGTTTGTGGACATGTAACTTTGTTTTGTTTATATTAATGTTTCTTTGATATATCTTGGTTATTTATATCATTATTGGTATAAATTTGTTATATATATGTGGAATTGATTGGGATTGGATTGGAAGTGGATTGGAATTGGATTGGATTGGAAATGTAGTGGAAGGAAGGTATATGCTTGCTAGATTAAAAAAAATAACCCAGTTTTACCAACGGTTTCTAAGGTTTCCAATGGCTACTTGGTTATTGTTTTATAACGGTTTTCAATGGAGATAAGCCGTTTGAAGTCGTTGGTATTACTGTTGGAAATATTCCGTTGGATCCGTTGGAAGTTGTTGGAAGTCATGAATGCTATTCCAACGGCCGCCAATGGCTAGAAGCCGTTGGAATAGCCCTGTATTCCAGTACTGAATTGTTTCTTACTGATAGGAACTGTTAACCCCGTTGTGAAAATGCGGTTCAAATTTATGAAGTATTCACGAACATTGGCTCGCGGCTCAATTTGGCTTGTGGTTTCATTTAGCATGCGACTCCATTTGGCTTGTACGCCTCCCTTAGCTCGTCGGCACCCTTTAGCCCATTGAACCTCCTTAGGTCGCTGAACACCTGTAGGTCGTTCAGACTCAACATGCAGGACACGTTAGCTCGTTGGACCGTCCACATGCAACTTTTGACTCATAAATGCTTTTAGCTTGCATGAGCTTTTAGATCGCATGAGCAGCTCGTAACAATTAGGTCACTCCATACCTTTAGGGCGTCCACCTTGGATCATTGAGCATGTTAGACCGTACCTTTAAATCATGTATACTCAAAGCAACCCATGACATTGAAAACAACATATAACTCGCTTGCATTATAACATGGTGACATGAGACATGTGAATGAACTAGATGGGAACATAAATATGAACTACATTCTATATATCATGTGTGGACTAGTTACAGTACAATATCTGAATGTATAACAAGCTGGCATGGAAAAATACAGGAGAACCAGGGCCATTCTTCGTGTTAACATAGTTCAAATGAATAGTAAAAGGATGAAATATATGGTGTCTTTGTATGCATGCAATGTTGTGGAGTTATATAAAAAAATATAATGAAGCGGTGAATGCTGGATTGTAACAATCTATGTTGATCGTGAGCACCAAAGTAATATTTTAGTGTAGACCAGAATGTCACTTTAATGTAATGTCGTTTGGTTCCAGCTAAAAAGGGGAACACGTGGCACTCATTGAAAGAAGTGACAGGCTGTCATCACGTGGAGTAATTCAAATATATGAAGCCGACATTATTTTTAGACCATGCATCACAGTTATGTATAATTGTACACTTTTGGACCGCTGGCTTCATTCTTTAGCCCGCATGTACCTCTTAGATCGTTCCCTCCTTCTTTAGACCATGGAAGCAAGTGTGGGCAACAGTGCATCTTTAGACCGCACCACTTAATTATAGCATTGCCACTCGTTTCTAACCACAACTATAAATACCCCTCTTCTCCATCATTAAGAGGATCGAATTCCATTCCTACCACGAAGTGCCGCCAAATTTGTAGCTCTCCTCCAACTTCATTAATGGCCTCCAAGGATCTAATAACTTCTCTCCAAGTTCATATGGGTCAAATCTCATTCAAGCTCCATTAGAAATCTCTCCAATACAATTCAAGGAATCTCTAGTCTTCTCCAAATTCGGATCTAATGCAAAATTCCTATCAAATCATGGAAGAGCATCAAAACGCCTAAGTGATTGAAGATTCATACATTCAACATCACAAAGCTATATATCTCTCTAGTTTCTTTGCTAAATTCAAGTGAATTTAAATCATAAAGAAAGGAAAAAGAGAGATGAATGTAAAAAGATAATTCATGTGTATTGTAAAGCGAATAATCATAATGAGAAATGATTGAAAAGTGGACGTAGATTCATTTTGGATCGAACCACTGTAAAAATTCCTTTGTGCACTTACTTTTATGCTCTTTATTTTGTGATTACGCGATTCCATATTCTAATCTAACCACTTGGTGAAGTGCTCATATAGCACCTTTGGTGTTGAAATCGAATTTCGGTTTTAATATTTGGCGCCCACCATGGGGCCGCGTTCGCATCTCCTTTCTCACTTCATTCAAGCTCAAAAGCCTTGCCTTGGAATTCTAAATCCACTCCTATCATAAATTCTACAAGTCAAAGATCATGGCCAAATCAAAAAAGACCGCGAGTAATGCCAGCAAAGAAAACGACAATGTTGCTAATAATGAAACTACTCCACTCACCAACCACTTCGAAGTTGGAGAAAATTCAATATCCGAAGCCAGAGTGACTAAAGCCGAATTAGATGCCGTCGTTGCTAACTTGAGTCAACGCATGGATGCTTCCAACAAAGCTTTAGTGGAAGCTAATAAAACTTTGTTGGGTACTAATCAAGCTTTAATGGATAAAATGAGCGCTCTCCTAAATGCTCAAGAAAATCTTGCTCCTCCTCAGAAAATCCATGTCAACCTTGAAGAGAATGCAAATTCATCAGCCTTCGATCCTCATGATGACCACTTGGAAGGATTTGTTGGCAAAGACAACGCTAATGCTGAAGACTCAAAGTTGAATGCTATAAACCATTCCGATCGAAATAACCGATGAGTTACAAGTCCCGACAAGGGGGCACCTTCCCATAGTAGAAGTAAAAGACCTAGATCCTCTAAACGTGACCGCTCGCCACGACGAGCATCCGAAAAAGAGATCGAAGTCCGCTCTCCGGAACAACACAACTCGAAGGAATATATCGCGAATATGGTAAAGCAAATCATGAAAGATAACATTCCTCGCAAGGATAGTGAAAAATGGGACTTCTCTCTCGGCAAAAATCCATTCACAAAGAGGATATGCAAGGCCGAATTCCCCAAAAAGTTCACTTATCCTACTTTGCCTCCGCATAACGGAAATTCCGATCTGAATCACTTCTTATGCAAATACAAGTGGCATACGAATGCAGCCAAGGCAACGGACGAGATCAAATGCTTGTGCTTCCCTCTCTATATAGAAATTGTCGCATCGTGATGGTTCACAAGACTGCCACCCAAATCCATCGGCCAATTTAGTGATTTGACTCTGAAATTCAAGGAACAGTTCAGATTGCAAGCTACCAAGGCTAAGGACGTTATTTCTCTTACACCCATGAAGCAGAATCCAGGAGAATCTGTCAGAGCTTTCCTCAAAAGATTTAATGATGTTGTATCCGAAGTAGGGAATCCCGAGCCCCGCATGTTCTTGATGTCTCTAATAGGCACCATAGACGAGAATAACAAATTTGGTAAATGGATTAAAATGATGGAGCCAATCATGCTTGAGAAATTCTATAAAAAGGCCGAGGAATACATGAGATTGGATAACAATCCTGCACCTCTTTGGATCATAGATTGAAACCAACCTCTTGAAGCTCCTAAAAACGTTGCTACCCAGTACAATCAGAAAAATCTTGGAGGTCAAAAAAGAGGAAGCAACGGGAAAGAAAATCGAGACGGTAGAAAGCCTCGCTTTTCCAATCCATCAGAGCTAACATCTTTAATATACACTTCAGAAAACAATTTTGCTGCAACTAAAGACACCGAAGATTATCCAATCCCTAAACCTCAGAAAATAAGCGACCATCAAGCAAACTCTGGAAAGTTCTGCCGGTTCCATAATCAGCCAGGCCATAACACCAATGAGTGTAGGCATCTAAGGTCACCGATCGAAGAGCTGATTAGGAAGAATCGTCTGCAGCAATATGTGAAAAATCCACAATCCTCAAACGTTGTTCCGATTCCCCAGGGCCAGAGGGGAAAAAGCAACGAAACTCTTGTTCAGACCATGCCAAGGCTTATCGTCAACTAATGACCATTGATTGTGCTTCAATTTCAATGGCTCAGAATAAGCGATTAACATCACCACCGCTTTACTTCATGCTTTATTTCCCGCTTTAGTTCATGCTTTACTTTGTGTTTTACTTTCTGTTATATTCAAAACTTCATTTAAATAGTCTGCAATATTCTGCAAATGATGCACTAAACATTAGCTCTGTGACTAAGAGCATATCTGTTTGAATGAATTCCAAACTTGCAAAATTATGTGTCAAATCAAAACTCATTTAAAAGATGATTTCATATTGCAGGCCACCTGTCAAGCGCTTGTCCTTGTAACATCACGACCCTAACAACACTACTTCAAGTGCCAAATTCAAATGCTGCAAATATCAACATACACAAATGCGAAAATAGAAAAGCACCGCCTTGAAAAATGAATGGGAAAAGTCACAAAGATTCAAGCAACGAACAAGCGCCACGACAAAGAAACAAGAATGTTGTGACTTCCGTCAAAGGGGCACTCCCCTAAATGAGAGTTTCAAAGCTTCAGTTCCTAATCTGAAATAGCCTGCAAAGTCGAGCATCTGACAAAGGAATTGAGACAATCCTGATGTTGGAAGTACCAACATCAAGCCGGAAGGACCGAGAAACACGCTGGAAGGACTAGTACCAAGTCGGAAGGACTGACAAACCTGATGTTTGAAGTACCAACATCAGGCCGGAAGGACCAGCAAAACAAGATGGAAGGACTAGCACTAACCAAAGTCCTCTCTTGGGGCACCCAACTGATCGTCAGAATCAGGAAGTACCTGATGTAATAACGACAAACATTGGGGTTCTAAACAAAGACCTCTCCGGGAGCACCCAATTGATCGTCAGAATTAGGAAGCACCTGATGTAATAACGACACACATTGGGGGTTCTAAATAAAGATCTCTCCGGGGGCACCCAATTGATCGTCAGAATCAGGAAGCACCAGATGTGATAAAGAAAAACATTGGGGTTCTAACCAAAGTTCTCTATGGGGGCACCTAATTGATCGTCAGAATCAGTAAGTACCTGATGCGATAACGACAAACATTAGGTATTAAACAAAGACCTCTCCGGGGACACTCAATTGATCGTCAGAATCAGGAAGCACCTGATGTGATAACGACAAACATTGGGTTCTAAACAAAGACCTCTCCGAGGAATCCAATTGATCGTCAGAATCAGGAAGCACCTGATATGATAATGACAAACATTGGGGTTCTAACCAAAGTGCTTGCCACCCAATTGATCATCAAAATCAGGAAGTACCTGATGCGATAACGACAAACATTGGAGTTTTAAACAAAGACCTCTCCGGGGCACCCAATTAGTCGTCAGAATCAGGAAGCACCTGATGTGATAACGACAAACATTGGGGTTCTAACCAAAGTCCTCTCCGGGGGCACCCAACCGATCGTCAGAATCAGGAAGCACCTGGTGTGATAATGACAAACATTGGGGTTCAAAACAAAGACCTCCATGGGGGAACCCAATTGATCGTCAGAATCAAGAAGCACCTGATGTGATAACGACAAACATTGAGGGTTTTAACCAAAGTCCTCTCCGGGGGCACCCAATTGATCGTCAGAATCAGGAAGTACCTGATGCGATAACGACAAACATTGGGGTTCTAAACAAAGTCCTCGCCGGGGGCACCCAACTGATCGTCAGAATCAGGAAGTACCTGATCCGATCACTACAAATATTAGGTTATAATTAGAGTCCTTTCATTCCTTCTGAACATACCAATGCTTGGATTAATTAGTGTAATTGAGTGATGAAAGTCTCCAATTCCTAAATTAACCAAGATGGATTAAAGGTGGAGTTTGGATCTTGACTAATTAACTTGTGTAATGTTTGAAAATCTCAGATATGACAAGTGTTGAATTTTAGCCCAAGCAGGGGCATGAATGTCAAAGCTTCTCAAAGGGGAAGCATGAAAAAAATCGCAAATACACATTTCCCAAACGAGGAATGTCGTGTACCATCATATAAGTCATTAAAACGATAACGCTTGAAATCTACAATCGACTTTAGTAGGTTAGTTGGTATTAAGTGCCAATGCGAATTAGAATTAGAATATCATGTTTGTGCAAACAATATTCAACAAGTTATGAACCATTGAATAAAACAATCCTATGCAAACACTTTATACATTTCAAGATAAAATTAGATTTCTAATGATTAAACTAACAAGCTATCAATGTGGACGGTCGATGGTGAAGTGTAAGTCCAAAATCGTACAATCGCGTGCTTTGATTACAGAACAAGTGGCATGAAGCATATGAATTCAACGCATGATCCTCCATAGCAAACAAAAAGCCATAACTGGATCTCAATGCAAAATATATCAATAACGATGTTCATTTCGAAGCTCGCATTTCCCACAAGCAAGAAATACAAGCTTCGAGGGGAAAATGTTAACCCCGTAGTGAAAACGCGGTTCAAATTTATGAAGTATTCACGAACATTGGCTCGCGGCTCAATTTAGCTTGTGGTTTCATTTAGCCTGCGACTCGATTTGGTTCGTACACCTCCCTTAGCTCGTTGGCACCCTTTAGCCCGTTGGGCCTCCTTAGGTCGCTGAACACCTGTAGGTCGTTCAGACTGAACATGCATGACACGTCAGCTCGTTGGACCGTCCATATGTAGCTTTTGACTCATAAATGCTTTTAGCTTGCACGAGCTTTTAGACCGCATGAGAAGCTCGTAACAATTAGGTCACTTCATACCTTTAGGGCATCCACCTTGGATCATTGAGCATGTTAGCCCGTACCTTTAAATCATGTGTACTCAAAGCAACCCATGACGTTGAAAACAACATATAACTCGCTTGCATTATAACATGGTGACATGAGACATGTGAATGAACTAAATGGGAACATAAATATGAACTACATCCTGTATATCATGTGTGGACTAGTTACAGTACAATATCTGAATGTATAACAAGCGGGCAAGGAAAAAATACAGGAGAACCAATACCATTCTTCGTGTTAACATAGTTCAAATGAATAGTAAAAGGATGAAATATATGGTGTCTTCGTATTCATGCGATGTTGCGGAGTTATATAAGAAAACATAATGAAACGGTGAATGCTGGATTGTAACAATCTATGTTGATCGTGAGCACCAAAGTAATATGCAACAAGGGATATGCAGAAAGAAAAACAGCTCAACCATGGTTTTCAGGTCGTCAAAACCGTTTAGGTCGTTCAACATCTTGTTGGGTCATAGATCGTCAACTCCACCTTATTTAGGTCGTCTTACCAAGACCGCCAGCTCCAGAGGCTTTTAGGCCGCGCATGGGAATGACTTCAAGTTGTTCCAGTATAAAAAGTTCAAGCTATTATATGCTTTTAGGTCGTTGGGCCATTTGGAATCTTTTAGGTCGCTCGCTGGAATTAAAATTGGATCCTGAGTTATATTTTAGTGTAGACCAGAACGTTACTTTAATGTAATTCCGTTTGGTTCCAGCTAAAAAGGAGAACACATGGCACTCATTGTAAGAAGTGACAGGCTATCACCACGTGGAGTAATTCAAATATATGAAACCGCTATTGTTTTTAGACCGTGCATCACAATTATGTGTAATTGTACACTTTTGGATCGCTGGCTTCATTCTTTGGCCCGCATGTACCTCTTAGATCGTTCCCTCCTTCTTTAGACCGTGGAAGCAAGTGTGGACAAAAGTGCATCTTTAGACTGCACCACTTAATTACAACATTGCCAGTTGGTTCTAACCACAACTATAAATACCCCTCTTCTCCATCATTAAAGGGGGGTCGAATTCCATTCCTACCACGAAGTGCCGCCAAATTTAAAGCTCTCCTCCAACTTCATTAATGGCCTCCATGGATCTAACAACTTCTCTCCAAGTTCATATGGATCAAATCTCCTTCAATCTCCATTAGGAATCTCTCCAATACAATTCAAGAAATCTCTAATCTTCTCCAATCCTCTGTAAATTCAGATCTAACGCAAAATTCCTATCAAATCATGGAAGAGTATCAAAACGCCTAAGTGATTGAAGATTCATACATCCACCATCACAAAGCTAGAGATTCCTCCAATTTCTTTGCTAAATTCAAGTGAAATTAGATCATAAAGAAAGGAAAAAGAGAGATGAATGTAAAAAGAGAATTCATATGTATTGTAAAGCGAAGAATCATAATGAGAAATGATTGAAAAGTGGATGTAGATTCATTTTGGATCAAATCACTATAAAAATTTCTTTGTGTTCTTACTTTTATGCTCTTTATTTTGTGATTACGCGGTTTCATATTCTAATCTAACCACTTGGTGAAGTGCTAATATAGCACCTTTGGTGTTGAAATCGAACTTCGGTTTTAACAGGAACAAATCAGTTTGGCATGCAGGAATGACTAGAACTCGTATTGTAATGTCCCTCATTCTAAGGTCTGAAACTAAGCACTACAGATACCGCAATCATCTATAATATTAATTTCTAGCGACCGAACATAAACGCACTATTGATATTGGTGCGCATGAACATAAACTAAAATTTAATATTAATTCCATCAATTCCAAAATAGATTTTACATTTCATATTCATGTATTACATAATCCATAACGTTTTCCAGCTTTCGGATAAAGTATAAATCTAAAATATTTCTAATGCAACATAGGAAGATGGCCCCGATTGATCAGAGTACTAATATAATATTTATTACAATATCAACATAAGTTCAACTAACACAACAGAATAAAAATCAGCTTATAAGATAATTAACGATGTCTCATATCTCTGTCAGGTTTTTTCTTTTTACATCAAACTTTAACAACACTAGCATATAAACTACATCTCACATGAAACAATTAAATCAAATAATACCATACTTGGTATGTGTGCGAAGCATGGGACACTCACTAGTAATATAACATAAAACAACTGGTCTGAGCATCAGTTATCGACATTGTTATCATTTGTACTCTCTTCATCGCTTCTTTTCTTATTGTATCCTTCGATTAATTAAGTTTTGGGTTAATCTTCTTTATCATTTTCTTCTTCTTTTTCTTCATCTAAGTCTTTATGGAACATGAACTTGGTTGATTTGTTAAACAATAAAGCCTTGCCCACAACATCGAAATGATAACGGAGCTCAAGGGAAATAACAATTGCTTCTCACATATTCAACAATCCTATTTTCAATTAAAATACACAAGTAGATTCTCAAAATCAAAATCGTATTAAAAAACTGAAGGACTTGTTGATTAAAATATTCATTCTCTACATATTCATCCTTCTCTTACTAACACCGACCCCACTTTGTCACATTTTCGTAATGCCAATCCACTATATCTTAATGTAGATGGCTTCATTTTGGTGAAAAATCGTGAATGTCAATCTGCTCCACCCTTTTCTATGAATTATTCTTTGGCTAATTTTTTTTGAGAAAGGAGCACTTCAATGATCAAAGAAAACCCTCTTCCAATCAATGATCGAACTCACAAAGAAAACCATCAACATGATCAGAAATGTAACAACCCGAAAATCTGGGCCAGTTTAAATTTTTATTTTGGCAATTTTAGCGAATTTTGAACATTTAAAATAGATTATTTTAAATAATATAGACGAGAAATTTATTTTGAATGGAATTCGAACGTATATATTATATACGCCGTCGTTAGAATATAAATAATTATATATAATTATAAATAGGAATTGAAAATGGCGCGGTAGTTCGATAATTCGATTTCAAACTTCAATTGAATGAACCGGGTGCAAAATAAACCGGATTTTAGTGAAACCAAAATTAATGGAATCTAATTGGGAATATCTTTCCAACGAATCCGAAAAATCGAGATTTCATAGCGGGAATCAAAAGATATGTCCAGTTGAAAATTCTGAATAGTCGCTATGGAATTCAGGCCCTTAAAAATGGAAATTTTGCAAACGACCTCGGATTTCGACGAAACCACTTTTGTTGGATCCGTGATGTCAAGTTATTGCTAGATTCCAAATTTCATAATTTTTCGAATCAATATGTGAGCGTGGCGAAGGAAAACGCGTTTGACCAGTTTTATTTGATTTTAATCGACTGGAAAATGGCCATTTTTCATATGGGCTCAGAATTCGACAAAACTAGTTTCGTTAGGACCGTATCGTCAATACAAAGCCAGAAAATATTATTCGGGAATTTTTAGAGTTAGTATGCGACCCCGGTAAATTGAAATGTGCGTTCAAATTCAATATGTAGAGTTATAAGTTGATTTTAATAGAAACTGATCGAAACGGTCGAATCATCTTATGGTACATATCCCATTGTGTTCGGAATGGGGGTAAAACGCTATGGACGACAGGCGGTGGGCCTCGTTTAGAGGTCGTATGAAAAAGTCAACTTTTTTGTAAATTAAATAATTAAATAAATTAAACTCTCTCTCTCCCCCTTAAACTCCTCTGGCCCCCCATTCGATTTAAATCAGAAGAAAATGAAATGAAAAAAAAAACGATGGAAACCCATCGTCGATCCACGCAGCCGCCGCCTCCGGCGGTTCCACCTCCATCGCCTTCCCTCCCCGCAGTCGCCGTCCGCCACAGCCCCCCTCCGTTCTTCCTCCTCTCTCCGCTGATCGAACCCCCCACCCCCCACCCCCCCCCCCCCACAAACCCAATCCCGTCGTTGCTAAAGACCACCGAAGGCTCCGAGCCCGATCCCACTGCCAGCCTATCGCCGTCCGCGCCTTCTCAGCACCCCGACGCTCCGACGAACCCCAGCGATGCTCCGGTCTCCTCCCCGCTTCGAGCAGTGAGTTTTCGTTTTTAGTTTATTGATTTTATTTATTATTAAAAACTGAATTTTTATGTTATTAAAAATATAGATTTCTTGAATTGGCAAATATATTTTTCTTAGATGGGAAGATAGGATTTTTTTTTCATTGTTGTTAAAAATAAAAAGTTAGGAACTTTAAAAAAATAAAGTTATGAACTTCAAGGATTTTTAGAAGATAAAGATTTGATTTTTAATGTAAAGAAAGGTTCGATTTTTAAATGGTGAAAGATGAGATTTTTATATGAAGTAAGGCGAGATTTTTATATATTGAATAGCGAAGTAAAAATTCGATTTTTATATATTGAATAGCAAAGTAAAAATTCGATTTTTATATATTGAATAGCGAAGTAAAAATTCGATTTTTATATATTGAATAGCAAAGTAAAAATTCGATTTTTATATATTGAATAGCAAAGTAAAAATTTGATTTTTATATATTGAATAGCAAAGTAAAAATGCGATTTTTATGTAGAGAGGAGCATTATAAAAATATAATCTTTATTATATGAACACCGTTGTAAAAATAGAATTTTATCTATATAGTAGCAATGTAAAAATAGAATTTTTATCCATATGGAGTGATTATAAAAATATGATTTTTAAATTGAAAGTGAACAAATAAAAATGTGTTTTTTATTTTAAAGACAACAGTATAAAATTGTGATTTTTATATAGGTAGTGGCTACGGGCAACGAAAGTGACAAAAGGCAAAAATGGCGAAGACTTCTATACAAGAAGAGTCGAGATGTTTGGATTAGCTATTAGTGAGAACTTCTCACCTTTTAAATTTTCTTTTTCTAGTTATATATATATACTAGGATGCAGACGGTGTTTAGTAGCACCCGACACCCGTCATCCACAGACCATGGATGGCTTGTATGCTTGTTTGATGTGTTGTGAAATTTGTTTGTGTTATTGATATGAAATCGATAATATAAATTAATGTGTTGAAATAAATTAATTATCGTTAAAAATATAATTTTTAACGTGAATGTGAATAAATAAATATTTATAAACAAATCGGCCGATTTGTTTATATACACTGATTTGACTGATATTGATTGGGATGATAAATTTTACACATCGCCCAACTGCACAAATAAAAATCTGTGTTTGTTGATTTGAAACCCCACATGGGTATTGGGATAAAATACGGCATACACTAATCCCAATAATTAGTTGTATGTCGATCGATGGATCGACGGGCTGTTATAAGCGTTAGATATCTATATTTGATGCTTATAGAGTGTAGTGCACTTTGGATGATGGTTGATTATTTGTCGTTGTTATTATATACATGTGTCGTATGGAATCCATATAATTAACTTTATATGGTAATTGATTGGGCCTCATTCCAATTTAGAAGATAAAGAATATTATAAAATAAAGGTTCATGTGTTGACAGTACTCATCCGTTGAGATTAGTCATGTGTTGAACGAAATATTTTAACAATAAAATTTACATCTTTATCATATATGAAATTAGAAATTAACTGGAAAATAGATGAGATGAGAGGTCTCCTGGATATTGATCTGATGTTGGTTTCGGCCTTCGGGGTTAATGCTTAGGGGATCGTTCTCTTACTAATTTACGGTTGGAGTCTGATTTAAAATTTTAACGATTGAAATCAAAATTTTATAAAATATATTAATTAGCAAAAATAGTCACATGTGGACAGTACTCATCCGTTGAGATTAGTCATGTGTTGAAATATATATACATTTGTTGAATAGAATAATGAAGTTATTGAAAAATATAAAGCCGTGTTGATTAGAGATGCGCTATTTTGACGCGAACGATAATTTTATCGATTATATTCGAATTGAATCGAATAAAAATAGAATTTGAATTGAATCGAATAAAAATAGAATTTGAATTGAATAAAAATAAGAATAGAATTCGAATTGAATTGAATAGAAAACGAATTCGAATTGAATTGAATAGAAAACGAATTCGAATTGAATTGAATAGAAAACGAATTCGAATTGAATTGAATAGAAAACGAATTCGAATTGAATTGAATAGAAAACGAATTCGAATCGAATTGAATAGAAAACGAATTCGAATTGAATTGAATAGGAAGTTGAATTTGTTTTGAAAACGAATTTAAAACGATTTATAAAATTCGTTTTAAAAGGAAATCGACGAAATATATATATAATATATATATATATATATATATATATATATATTGGCCTGAATAGAACGCGCCACGCCGCGGCAGTTCGTGAATTTCGACCATTGACTTTGAATTGACATTACGGGAGATCCGACCGTCGGATTCTCCTAAAACCGAAACCGTTGGGTTCGTATCGAAAAGAGCTTTCTAAATAATATTAGAAATTTGAAATCTAACGGTTGGATTTGGAGATACGTCCAAGTAAAATTCAAAAAAGGTCGCTGTAATTGCAGTTCGATGGCCGTTGATGGAAATCGACTGTACGGGCCTTGATAAAATTATTAAAAATAGTAATAATTTGTGTGAAATCATAAGAAATGATTTGGGAAAAATTGGGATGAAAAACTCCATATTTGAAAAGATAAAAATAGATTTGTATCGAAATGAACTAATTTTGAACTAAAATTAAAACCCAACTATTTTTAAATAAATAAATTAGATTGAAAGGGGGTTTTAAATAATCAAAATTTCTAAAATATTTGAATGGAATTAAATTAGAATTCATTTGTGGGTTTATCGTGAACGGTGTTTTAAATAACACTAGTTCTTTAACTCGATAATAAATAGAATGTGATTTGGGTTTATCGTGAACTGTGTTTTAAATGACATTAGTTCTTTGACCCAGTAAAAGAAGTTTTAATGAATCTGTAATTAGACTGAAATGTGAATTGATAATTTAAATTATCAAAATTGGCAAATGAGCGAGAATGGAGTATCACCAGTTTTGCTCCAAGCGATAGTGAAATCTTTAATTAGATTTGAACGTGAAATGGTAATTAAATTTACCGATAACACCATGGTATTAGATATGGAGAATTACCAGTTTTGCTTCATGGGATGAATAGGTTGGGATTGAGAAATAAAATAAATAATTACTTCGGTGTGGTTCGCTAATCTCGACTAGTTTGGAAAACCATAATTTGGTTTGATATGACATCCAATGGAAGATTAAAGAATAAATTTTAAACAATTTATCTTTGATAAAATTAATGGGAACCTTTCCCTAAGAATTGAAATTTAGACACTAGCTGTAGGTTAGTTAAGAAGAATGGTTTCCTGGGTATTGATCTGATGTTGGTTTCGGCCTTCGGGGTTAATATTTGGGGAATTGTTCTCTTGCTAATTTACGGTTAGTGACTAATAAATTGGAATGAGGCGTATGTTGTGTTTGTGTAACATTTGTTTATAATATACGCGGGTTGTTCGGAAAGGCCGGGTTTATAACCATTCTGAATAACCGATTCGACGATATGTCGAAGATGAAGACGGTGGTCGAAGACCGGAAGTCTTCACATCATTTGGGTGATTACTAATGATCTTGATTGGGCTGTACACCCAAGATGAGGGAATCAGTTGGTGGTCGTCCAGACGTACTTGGAGATCGATGGATATGCGAGGAAAGTGCCTCCGGTTTCGTTCAGACCCAGAACGAACTTGTAAATGGATTGTGTGTCTGACATTGGATTTTATTCTGTGTTGATTGATTTCTGTTAAATATATATCTGTTTGGCGGCAGACAATTTATTCTCTTGCTTAACGCCCTTCTCTGAGACGTACGAGCTTAGAGGTTATATATCGATAGATATCAATCGCATGGCATGAATTGCCTGTGTGGCACGCTGAGTTGCATGGATCAAGGCTTCTGTTGAAAAGCAAATTCTTGTGGTTGATGATCAAAGCACGGCCTACGTGGCGTAGCTTTGTGTATAACGTGAATTCGCGAGCCTCACACCTCGGTATGAGTTAAAAATGGGATAAGGACTGCAGGGAGAGCACGACGTTTCTTTCTAGCTTTGGTGGTGTCAGTGACTTACCAGCCCTGACATTTATATACTTTTCACCTATGTGGTTGTTGGATGAGGCGCCTCGATTTTTGGTTTGTAAGGACTGGGAAACGTGTGTTCAGGAATTGCCAATCCTCAAACGTAAGAGAGGACCGGCCCTGAAGCATCCAGGGGTTACCCAGAGTGTGTAGTCCCGAGGCATTTGCTAGAGTGTCTCGAAGCGGAGAGGAGCTTGCCCCTTGCCTCGACTCATGACGGAAATCCAATTTCCAATACGTGTATTTTGGTTTTATTTGTAGAGCCTAGTATGGCGACATGATAGATGGTACCCATGCCGCCTAGGATTGATATTTATGATTGAAATTGTTTTGACACTATACACTTACAATAGTATTAAATGATTTGTTTTAAACGTACCAAGCATGTTTGGCTATTATAAGGGAAAACCCTATCCTCCGGCTTGCGTTGCATTGTGTGATGGGACCTGGGTCTTATAATAGCTTCATTTTTCAAAAAAGCATTGCGCTGTTTATTATATACACTGGTATTCTTGGGAGAAAACCCGTTCCGTGTTATACGGCGTGGTCCCTTGAATTACTCTCTTTTAAAGTCAAGTTTTAAATAACTGTTTTAGTTCTCACACCAGTCACATGACTGACCTGGAGTTTATTGTTTTCAACCTAAACTCTTGGTGCCCCTATTTTCCACACGTGCAGCTAGTAGTTTTGGTTTTGCAGATTAATATTCACAGGATCCTGGTTTACAGCTGGAACGATGCTCGGAAAGCTCTGTATCCGTGCATTACTTTCAGTTGTGTTTTATATTGTTTTTCCGCTGCTATGTAATTTATTGTAATCTCTGATATTTATCGAATGTAATTTATTCAATTATACTCTGTATATTCTTGTATCTGATGGAATTGTTGTAATAACAATTAAATGCTCTTCCGTCTGCGTTCTGATTTGTCTTGTTCTCAAAACGATCAGGGGTTTCGATCGGTCTAGATCGGTTTAACGACTGATTCAGATCGAGCGAAATTCCAGGCCGTCACAGTTGGTATCAGAGCTTTGGTTTACAGAGCTCGAGAACAAGACACATTAGAACCATACGAAAGAATTCATCAGATATTGGGCTAGTAATATCCAATTAGAATGACTCGTTAGAGATAGGATCAGTAGTATCCTAGAACGAGTGTGAAGAGTATATTTTTCAAATGAAAACAATTTTGTTTTTAAAATTCACATCGCTTTATACGTATTTGAATATTTATTTATTTTGAATTTGGACAATCTAGTATATGATTATTTTGCATATACACATCATGAACGTATATTCGAAGTTTTAATATACCGGATGGATATAGAACCGCACTCTATTAGCCCGGAGATGTTCTGATGGTGGTTCGAAACATCATCAGCATTTATTTTCGGGTGACGAAGGTGTGATTTCTATATATTTCCATTTAGACTGGTGTGAGAACCAAAACTTATATAGATAGATTTATTTGTTGTGAATTGGCATCAAAAACATGATTTTTGACTATATATCAAATTTATGAATTTGAAACGTTAATCCACTAATTGATTGATGTTTGTGTTGTTTGATTATGGTTTGCCTAATTGAATTTTTAACCATTATGCCTAATAGAATCAAATATTGAACTGTATTGAAAATTGGTCGCATTTGCTTGCATATACATGTACTTACGTTGAACAGGTCATAGCAAGGAGGCTAGAGCAGAGAATAAAATTTGTTTGCCCGACAAATAGGTACATATTTACTATAATTTACTGTCTTGTTTGGGTGATGATGATTTTATGAGCCGATTGGCTAGTTGATTGGCTTTTTCTTTTTCTTTTTGAGATCAGAAGGCCTATATGGCAATTTCGGGATTGTCCCGTGGCTCCCGGTGCAGGGGAGGTTATGGCGAAATTTTTCGAAAATTTAGGGTGTTAGCCATATATTTGAAAATTTGAAAATTCTCAGCAACTGAAAAGTTGGAGAATGGAAGCCAGATCGAAAGTAGAGTTGATTAATCAAACCACTTTCGACTTTGTTCCTTTTCGGGGACGAAAAGTTTTAAGTGGGGGAGATTGTAACAACCCGAAAATCTGGGCCAGTTTAAAATTTTTATTTTGGCAATTTTAGTGAATTTTGAACATTTAAAATAGATTATTTTAAATAATATAGACGAGAAAATTATTTTGAATGAAATTCGAACGTATATATTATATATGCCGTCGTTAGAATATAAATAATTATATATAATTATAAATAGGAATTGAAAATGGCACGGTAGTTCGATAATTCGATTTCAAACTTCAATTGAATGTACCGGGTGCAAAATAAACCGGATTTTAGTGAAACCAAAAATAATGGAATCTAATTGGGAATATCTTTCCAACGAATCCGAAAAATCGAGATTTCATAGCGGGAATCAAAAGATATGTCCAGTTGAAAATTCTGAATAGTCGCTATGGAATTCAGGCCCTTAAAAATGGAAATTTTGCAAACGACCTCGGATTTCGACGAAACCACTTTTGTTGGATCCGCGATGTCAAGTTATTTCTAGATTCAAAATTTCATAAATTTTCGAATCAATATGTGAGCGTGGCGAAGGAAAACGCGTTTGACCAGTTTTAGTTGATTTTAATCGACTGGAAAATGGCCATTTTTCATATGGGCTCAGAATTCGACAAAACTAGTTTTGTTAGGACCGTATCGTCAATACGAAGCCAGAAAATATTATTCGGGAATTTTTAGAGTTAGTATGCGACCGCGGTAAATTGAAATGTGCATTAAAATTCAATATGTAGAGTTATATGTTGATTTTAAAGGAAACTGATCGAAACGGTCGAATAAGCTTATGGTACATATCCCATTGTGTTCGGAATGGGGGTAAAACGCTATGGACGACAGGCGGTGGGCCTCGTTTAGAGGTCGTATGAAAAAGTCAACTTTTTGTAAATTAAATAATTAAATAAATTAAACTCTCTCTCTCCCCCTTAAACTCCTCTGGCCCCCCATTCGATTTAAATCAGAAGAAAATGAAATGAAAAAAAAACGATGGAAACCCATCGTCGATCCATGCAGCCGCCGCCTCC
Organism: Allium sativum; assembly: GCA_030737875.1. Lineage (NCBI taxonomy): Eukaryota > Viridiplantae > Streptophyta > Magnoliopsida > Asparagales > Amaryllidaceae > Allium > Allium sativum. Next base: position 266,576,114 of record CM060922.1, on the reverse strand, counting down.
GGCGGTTCCACCTCCATCGCCTCCCCTCCTCGCAGTCGCCGTCCACCACAGCCCCCCTTCGTTCTTCCTCCTCTCTCCGCTGATCGAACCCCCCCCCCCCCCAAACCCAATCCCGTCGTTGCTAAAGACCAGCGAAGGCTCCGAGCCCGATCCCACTGCCAGCCTATCGCCGTCCGCGCCTTCTCAGTACCCCGACGCTCCGACGAACCCCAGCGATGCTCCGGTCTCCTCCCCGCTTCGAGCAGTGAGTTTTCGTTTTTAGTTTATTGATTTTATTTGTTATTAAAAACTGAATTTTTATGTTATTAAAAATATAGATTTCTTGAATTGGCAAATATATTTTTCTTAGATGGGAAGATAGGAGACTTTTTTTCATTGTAGTTAAAAATAAAAAGTTAGGAACTTTAAAAAAATAAAGTTATGAACTTCAAGGATTTTTAGAAGATTAAGATTTGATTTTTAATGTAAAGAAAGGTTCGATTTTTATATGAAGTAAGGCGAGATTTTTATATATTGAATAGCGAAGTAAAAATTCGATTTTTATATATTGAATAGCAAAGTAAAAATTCGATTTTTATATATTGAATAGCGAAGTAAAAATTCGATTTTTATATATTGAATAGCAAAGTAAAAATTCGATTTTTATATATTGAATAGCAAAGTAAAAATTCGATTTTTATATATTGAATAGCAAAGTAAAAATGCGATTTTTATGTAGAGAGGAGCGTTATAAAAATATAATCTTTATTATATGAACACCGTTGTAAAAATAGAATTTTTATCTATATAGTAGCAATGTAAAAATAGAATTTTTATCCTTATGGAGTGATTATAAAAATATGATTTTTAAATTGAAAGTGAACAAATAAAAATGTGATTTTTATTTTAAAGACAACAGTATAAAATTGTGATTTTTATATAGGTAGTGGCTACGGGCAACGAAAGTGACAAAAGGCGAAAATGGCGAAGACTTCTACACAAGAAGAGTCGAGATGTTTGGATTAGCTATTAGTGAGAACTTCTCACCTTTTAAATTTTCTTTTTCTAGTTATATATATACTAGGATGCAGACGGTGTTCAGTAGCACCCGACACCCGTCATCCACAGACCATGGATGGCTTGTATGCTTGTTTGATGTGTTGTGAAATTTGTTTGTGTTATTGATGTGAAATCGATAATATAAATTAATGTGTTGAAATAAATTATTTATCGTTAAAAATATAATTTTTAACGTGAATGTGAATAAATAAATATTTATAAACAAATCGGCCGATTTGTTTATATACACTGATTTGACTGATATTGATTGGGATGATAAATTTTACACATCGCCCAACTGCACAAATAAAAATCTGTGTTTGTTGATTTGAAACCCCACACGGGTATTGGGATAAAATACGGCATACACTAATCCCAATAATTAGTTGTATGTCGATCGATGGATCGACGGGCTGTTATAAGCGTTAGATATCTATATTTGATGCTTATACAGTGTAGTGCAATTTGGATGATGGTTGATTATTTGTCGTTGTTATTATATACATGTGTTGTATGGAATCCATATAATAAACTTTATATGGTAATTGATTGGGCCTCATTCCAATTTAGAAGATATAGAATATTATAAAATAAAGGTTCATGTGTTGACAGTACTCATCCGTTGAGATTAGTCATGTGTTGAACGAAATATTTTAACAATAAAATTTACATCTTTATCATATATGAAATTAGAAATTAACTGGAAAATAGATGAGATGAGTGGTCTCCTGGATATTGATCTGATGTTGGTTTCGGCCTTCGGGGTTAATGCTTAGGGGATCGTTCTCTTACTAATTTACGGTTGGAGTCTGATTTAAAAATTTAACGATTGAAATCAAAATTTTATAAAATATATTAATTAACAAAAATAGTCACATGTGGACAATACTCATCCGTTGAGATTAGTCATGTGTTGAAATATATATACATTTGTTGAATAGAATAACGAAATTATTGAAAAATATAAAGCCGTGTTGATTAGAGATGCGCTATTTTGACGCGAACGATAATTTTATCGATTATATTCGAATTGAATCGAATAAAAATAGAATTTGAATTGAATCGAATAAAAATAGAATTTGAATTGAATAAAAATAAGAATAGAATTCGAATTGAATTGAATAGAAAACGAATTCGAATTGAATAAAAAACGAATTCGAATTGAATTGAATAGAAAACGAATTCGAATTGAATTGAATAGAAAACGAATTCGAATTGAATTGAATAGAAAACGAATTCGAATTGAATTGAATAGAAAACGAATTCGAATTGAATTGAATAGAAAACAAATTCGAACTGAATTGAATAGAAAACGAATTCGAATCGAATTGGATAGAAAACGAATTCGAATCGAATTGAATAGAAAACGAATTCGAATTGAATTGAATAGGAAGTTGAATTTGTTTTGAAAACGAATTTAAAACGATTTATAAAATTCGTTTTAAAAGGAAATCGACAAAATATATATAATATATATATATTATATATATAATGGCCTGAATAGAACGCGCCGCGCCGCGGCAATTCGTGAATTTCGACCATTGACTTCGAATTGACATTACGGGAGATCCGACCGTCAGATTCTCCTAAAACCGAAACCGTTGGGTTCGTATCGAAAAGAGCTTTCTAACGAATATTAGAAATTTGAAATCTAACTGTTGGATTTGAAGATACGTCCAAATCAAATTCAAAAAAGGTCGCTGTAAGTGCAGTTCGATGGCCGTTGATGGGAATCGACTGTACGGGCCTTGATAAAATTATTAAAAATAGTAATAATTTGTGTGAAATCATAAGAAATGATTTGGGAAAAATTGGGATGAAAAACTCCATATTTGAAAAGATAAAAATAGATTTGTATCGAAATGAACTAATTTTGAACTAAAATTAAAACCCAACTATTTTTAAATAAATAAATTAGATTGAAAGGGGGTTTTAAATAATCAAAATCTCTAAAATATTTGATTGGAATTGAATTATAATTCATTTGTGGGTTTATCGTGAACGGTGTTTTAAATAACACTAGTTCTTTAACCCGATAATAAATAGAATGTGATTTGGGTTTATCGTGAACTGTGTTTTAATTGACATTAGTTCTTTGACCCAGTAAAAGAAGTTTTAATGAATCTGTAATTAAATTGAAATGTGAATTGATAATTTAAATTATCAAAATTAGCAAATGAGCGAGAATGGAGTATCACCAGTTTTGCTCCAAGCGATAGTTAAATCTTTAATTAGATTTGAACGTGAAATGGTAATTAAATTTACCGATAACACCATGGTATTAGATATGGAGAATTACCAGTTTTGCTTCATGGGATGAATAGGTTGTGATTGGGAAATAAAATAAATAATTACTTCGGTGTGGTTCGCTAATCTCGACTAGTTTGGAAAACCATAATTTGGTTTGATATGACATCCAATGGAAGATTAAAGAATAAATTTTAAAAAATTTATCTTTGATAAAATTAATGGGAACCTTTCCCTAAGAATTGAAATTTAGACACTAGCTGTAGGTTAGTTAAGAAGAATGGTTTCCTGGGTATTGATCTGATGTTGGTTTCGGCCTTCGGGGTTAATATTTGGGGAATTGTTCTCTTGCTAATTTACGGTTAGTGACTAATAAACTGGAATGAGGCGTATGTTGTGTTTGTGTAACATTTGTTTTTAATATACGTGGGTTGTTCGGAAAGGCCGGGTTTATACCCATTCTGAATAACCGATTCAACGATATGTCGAAGATGAAGACGGTGGTCGAAGACCGGAAGTCTTCACATCGTTTGGGTGATTACTGATGATCTTGATTGGGCTGTACACCCAAGATGAGGGAATCAGTTGGTGGTCATCCAGATGTACTTGGAGATCGATGGATATGCGAGGAAAGTGCCTCCGGTTTCGTTCAGACCCAGAACGAACTTGTAAATGGATTGTGTGTCTGACATTGGATTTTATTCTATGTTGATTGATTTCAGTTAAATATATATCTGTTTGGCGGCGGAGAATTTATTCTCTTGCTTAACGCCCTTCTCTGAGACGTACGAGCTTAGAGGTTATATATCGATAGATATCAATCGCATGTCATGAATTGCCTGTGTGGCACGCTGAGTTGCATGGATCAAGGCTTCTGTTGAAAAGCAAAGTCTTGTGGTTGATGATCAAAGCACGGCCTACGTGGCGTAGCTTTGTGTATAACGTGAATTCGCGAGCCTCACACCTCGGTATGAGTTAAAAACAGGATAAGGACTGCAGGGAGAGCATGACGTTTCTTTCTAGCTTTGGTGGTGTCAGTGACTTACCAGCCCTGACATTTATATACTTTTCACCTATGTAGTTGTTGGATGAGGCGCCTCGATTTTAGGTCTGTAAGGACCGGGAAACGTGTGTTCAGGAATTGCCAATCCTCAAACGTAAGATAGGACCGGCCCTGAAGCATCCAGGGGTTACCCAGAGTGTGTAGTCACGAGGCATTTGTTAGAGTGTCTCGAAGCGGAGAGGAGCTTGCCCCTTGCCTCGACTCATGACGGAAATCCAATTTCCAATACGTGTATTTCGGTTTTATTTGTAGAGCCTAGTATGGCGACATGATAGATGGTACCCATGCCGCCTAGGATTGATATTTATGATTGAAATTGTTTTGACACTATACACTTACAATAGTATCAAATGATTTGTTTTAAACGTACCAAGCATGTTTGGCTATTATAAGGGAAAACCCTATCCTCCGGCTTGCGTTGCATTGTGTGATGGGACCTGGGTCTTATAATAGCTTCATTTTTCGAAAAAGCATTGCGCTGTTTATTGTATACACTGGTATTCTTGGGAGGAAACCCGTTCCGTGTTATACGGCGTGGTCCCTTGAATTACTCTCTTTTAAAGTAAAGTTTTAAATAACTGTTTTAGTTCTCACACCAGTCACATGACTGACCTGGAGTTTATTGTTTTCAACCTAAACTCTGGGTGCCCCTATTTTCCACACGGGCAGCTAGTAGTTTTGGTTTTGCAGATTAATATTCACAAGAACCTGGTTTACAGCTGGAACGATGCTCCGAAAGCTCTGTATCCGTGCATTACTTTCAGTTGTGTTTTATATTGTTTTTCCGCTGCTATGTAATTTATTGTAATCTCTGATATTTATCGAATGTAATTTATTCAATTATACTCTGTATATTCTTGTATCTGATGGAATTGTTGTAATAATAATGAAATGCTCTTCCGTCTGCGTTCTGATTTGTCTTGTTCTCAAAACGATCAAGGGTTTCAATCGGTCTAGATCGGTTTAACAACTGATTCGGATCGAGCGAAATTCCAGGCCGTCACAAGAAATGACCAAATTTAGGGGGTATTTCATCGAATTTAATTTGGAGTTTATTGGTTCACATTCTCTTAATGGCAAGTCAATAATTGCTTCAAAATAGATGGTTAGTAAGAGGGTTGGAAATAAATGGAACTTGTTGGTTCTTGCATATGTGTTTAGAAATCGACTGGCATATCATAACTTCAAAGCTTATATTTCAAGAACTTGTAGCCCGACACATAATTTTTAAATTTACGCTTATGGAAATGCATTCAATAAAGACATCTTTGGAAAGGCAAAGCTTGTTGATTCTACAAATAATATAGAGGATTCTGAAATGGTTTCTGAAGCTAATCCAAATTGCTTAAATTCAAAACTCTACATAGTAGGAATGCTTTAAATAATATTTTCTGTGGAAATTGCAAAAAGAATTCCATATTTTCAGACTATTATTTAATTGATGGTGTTTTCCCCTTAAACTCCCTTCCCAGTGGTGGCCATGGCTCCTCCAATTTCAAGTCAGCAAACATATTTTTTTTTTACTAAAATTGATAAGGGTTACCGCACTCCCAGTAGTGTTTTTGAAGGAATCAACCATTTCGAAGCGACAAATTGCTATAGGAATCAACTATCTGTCTCAACCTCATCTTGACCGACTGTCACTAAAGTTATCCTAGTATTTGTCCAACTTAGGCTGATCTTTGTATATTTGACTTTCATTAAATGGTTGACTCGGGTGTGCCTAATTTGTCAAAATGTCAAATTGGCTGTTAAAACTAAACAACCGGTCTATTCAAGTTTAGCTCCTTTCAAACTACCCGTCTCTCTTAGATTTTCTAGATGGACTAAGAACCTTATGGTTTTGTGAGCTCTCCAATAACATATATAATTGCATCACTTATTGTGCTTACCATATTTTTGGTCTTACCCTAATCCTTCCGTACGTAATGGAATGTTGGACCAATTCAGTTAGAGGCGATAGCTGAAGTATATGGGGCGACCCTACACTAGTCCTATTCATCTAAGTCATTGCTATCATCTTCTCATCTATCTAATGGTAATAGATTATCAATTAAGTAAAAGACAGGGTTGAATACTTTATAAAACATTTCCTTTAAAAACAAGTCTTTATTATTCAATCCCTTTGAATATCATCTCTTTAAAATAAGGAAATTCAATAACCATTTATAGCTCAAAACATTTATGTCAAATATATGCTTTAAAATCAATGTTGATGATATTCAAAATCTTGGAAGTAAACATATTTCAAAATATGTGGCCTCAAATACAAAACCATTTAAAACAAGTATTTTCTAAAGATCCTTTGAACACCCTTCGAAACCATTTAAAACAAGTTATAAAACGACTTTTGTTAGAAGCAAGTCAAAGTGGTTCAAAATATAAAAAGTATTTAGGGATTGTAGGCAAAATATGAAACTATTAGGATTGAGCCAATACATATTCGAAACGATATAAATAGGATTTCGAGCCTATATGGCTTTGAAACTAAATATTTGATAACTTTGTATTTTAGACTATGTAACATTGAAGAGATTTAAATATTTTAGATGTGCTTTCAAATAAAAATAAGGCTTCGATCCTGAAAACATTGGGCTTTGAAAATAATTAGCACAAACTCTTTAAATCCTTTTTTACAAAACAACAATATATATAAAAAAAACTGGAGAAAAATGGGCTTTTTTCCATTGGCTCACAAAAACAGAGCATCAGTGCTCATCACGCAGACGAGCCTATGGAACAAAAATAAAACAATAAGCAAGACTAGCCAATAAAGCTACACAAAATATAGTCTAGTCCACAGCAGACGGAACAAGAGCAAAAATAACACTCAAACAATGGGTCGATCCCCTATAGCAAACCCACGCCAAAATAACCCAGAAAACCAAACAGAACAAGGCAAACCATAAAGAGTCGACTGGACCAAACAAGAAGAAAGCTCAACCCAAAGACCAGTCCCTCATCCTCGATCAAACAAAGCCCTCTACCTCCAACCAGTATGAATCGAAGCATATGCGATAGGGGAAGACACCTAGTTCCAACTCAAAAACCTTCCTGAAAACCCACCTGGCCCAAAGCAAAGCACAAGAGTGCCGCTACCAAAACCCGAATCCGAGAAAGACATCCTAAAACATCTGCATTCCAGGCCCAAGTGCCTGACCCAGAAAACCTTCCTAGTGACCAGTAATAGAAAAATGCTAAACTAAACTCCTCTATACGATAACTTGGAAAAAATCACCCTACACCAGAACCAGGACGGGATCCCTAGATAGTAGAGAAAACACAAGCCAAGGATAAAGAAAGAGGACAGTGGTTGCCCATGAAAGGTCTACCTCTGAATGCTAAGAAGACATGATCTAAAACTTTCCAAATGATGGGAAGAGGAACATAGGCGAGTCATTAAAAACCACCTTATTCTTGGAATACCAAATATGCCAGTAGATTAAACAAGGAATAGACCTCGGTATGATCGACCTAAGATCCCTACCAAGCCCCTTAACCCACCAAGAATGAAATCGGTCTAAAAGAGAGGGAAGACCCCCTTATAAACCAACCAAGTCCCCAAAGTGGGACCACGCCACACTAGCACACTCATTCTCTAAGAATAAGCGTGTAATCGACTTGATCGACCCAGATATACAACACCGACAGCGAGAGACAAGAGGGGTACCAATTCTTATAAGGTCAAAAACGTTAATCACTATCCAGTTTTTGTATCATACCTACCTAGAGACAAGTGGGTAATAGTAAAAAGCAAGAGACAAGTACCAATGATGAGCGATAGCGAGGGACAAGTGTCACTGAATGGAAAATAAATGCAATTACCCAGTTTTTGTAAGCTTAGTCCCTAAAGGAAGATATTCTTGCATCCTCGATACACTTATCTAGAGTGGTACTGTGATGAGCGATAGCCAGTGCCTAGTCATTGAATGGAATCCAAATTTCAATAAGTGTTTTATAGTTTTAGTTATCATGTTGGAACATGAGATGCAAGAATTCGAGCTATATTAATATTTATTTGTCAATTGTAGGCATTAATCTATTATCATTGAATTTTGATATAAAGTGTTTTGGTTATCGTAAGATAAAAACCCGTCCGTGTTTATATGTGACGTTCTCTTATGAGATACTCGTAAATTCAAAGTTTTTATAACTTAAACAATAAAGTTTCCTGTGACCTGAGTTTCCTCGTGCTGGTTTACCAGACTGATCTGGGTGTTATTTCATTATAATGCTTGGGTCAGACAAAGTATATTTGATAGGTTAGTTTATATGCTTGGAGCTTAGGATAGAAGCTAGAGTCCAGGACGTACTTCCATATATTATTACTTCCCCTGTGATAATGTTCTTGATGTTATATGAGTTGTTCAGACAGATTGTTATAGATGTCCATGTTCGGTTTAGTCGTTTACTCTGATGTTGTATATGTATACTAAATAAAAGTTCTTTCAAAATATTAAGACTTATTATACATTATATGTTATCCACTGTGATTGTGGGATTCTGTTTTAATTTCTTTTTCTTTAATCCCTAATTATTCAATTTTCGGGCACCTAGATGTTAAGCACGTGAATACCGTAGTTGTATTTGTGTTGACTTCTGACGATCGAAAGTTCACATCATTACAATAATCGTTTTATGAGCGGATCTTCCATAATGGAGTATTTCATAGTATTCTCTACAAATTACATTATATTTTTGCATTCTCTCCTTATTGGAAAATAATATGTTCTTTACAGTCACAATATTACTTTAATGATCTTTTAATTCTTTATCTATAACCTATAGTCCTATGATAAATTTTAGTTATTTTCAATACTTGGATGCCTTATAATTAAATATAAACAATATTTCCATAGTGGTAGAAGTTATAGGTGTTTCAATGACACTTTTTCTTATATAGTTCTACCAAAAAAATATTATCATTACCTGAAGTGAATCTTTTGCAGTAGTGACATCCAAAATATTCAAACTATCATATTTTATGATCTCCAGCTGATCTGATCTTTTATTTATAAGCATACCTTTTATTGTGTTCCTTAAAGATATTTAATAACCATTTTGATTACTGATTGGTGATCCTCTTTGAGTATCAGTAAGATATCTACCGAATAATTCATGCAACATCCACAGGTGCATATATTTTAGTACACATTAGAATTCACACAAATGTATAAGGAATCTTTTGCATTTCTTTAGTTTCAAAGATGTTAGTTTTGTCTCTTTTGGTAATAGAGAATCAACTAGATCACAGTTTGCACCCTCAAACCTTTTAAGCACTTGTCTGCCTTATTTTTTGTGATAATGCAAATATCACATCGTGATTATAAATAGCACATTTGAATCCCAAATATAAAAGAGTAATTCTTCAGTTGGTTACTTAAGTTATTTCATCAATGTCTCCATTAAGAAACACGAATTTAATCTCTATTTGATATTGCTCAAAAGTACATAATGCAATAACATCCAAAGTCATTCTAAAGAGTTGTTTACTAAATCTAAAGATAATTTTGCTTTATATAAATCAAATTACTATCTAAGAATAGTCTTTTCAATAAAAGCGCTTCATATAATTCCATAATAGACACTTAATCCCTTTTGGCTTTGAATAATTATTCATAACCAATGATCCAGTTACTTAAGTTAGAGAGAAGTTTCAAACTTTGTTTTCCATACATATTTACACTATATGTTTATATATTAAATCCATATTTTAAATTAGTATCTTGTGTGAATTGAGGTGAGTCCATAGAATCATCTTCAGCGATCCATTATTAATCTTTATTGAGAAATACTACATTGTTGTCTGGAATATCATTTCTTCCCTAAAATGTGGATATTCTTAGCAATTTTGCACTTTTAGGTTGTTGAATTTTTTTTATTGAAACAATAACCACTACAAGAAAAACCGCGTATAGTAGTGGCAGTATCAGCTTCTAATCCGTCGCTATATTGGCCTTAGCGACGGACTTCCTGCATAATACTATGGTCGGTGTAAAAAACATGACGGTAATTGTGTTAGATTTTTACGACTGAATTTAGCATGAGTTTTCTGATAGTTTTCCGTCATTTTATTAATTATATAATTTAAATATAATTTTATTTATTAATTTAATTTTAATTTATTTACCGATGGATAAGTAATTTATAATAAATTATTATTTATAAAAGACGTTGGTAAACCCTTACTAATTTCCAAAGGATTAGCGATGAAAAATAAATTGGGGGTAAACTTAACCTTGTTTTTTTTGTTGGTAGTCTGCCGCTATTCCCCTTCTGATCTGCATATATATACACACACACGCACATATATACATATATACACACACATATACATATACATATATACACACATACACACATATATTCATATAAATACATATATATATATATATATACAACAAACATCATTCAACTATGAACACTGAAATAAATAACATATTGAAAAAACAAAGATAAATTAGCCAACAATATTAATGTAGAACTAAAAAGAACATTAATAATCAAATACAAAAAAACCACAACATCCATAATCTTTCATCAATCCATACACCAAGCTGAATTATGAACAACAAAACTATTCAGTTGGTGTTAAAATTATCCCAAATACAAACACATATTGTCTATAACCAAATTACCATACTAAAACCACATAATCCTAAATACAAACACATATCATCTATAACCATACTAAAACCACACAATGCCATATTTACACACAAAAAATTCTAACTAACATACCCAATCAGCTTACGAAGACGACGATGACAAATTCGTAAGCAAACGCAAAACCGAAGGCGAATGGGAAACTGTAACGTTCAAGCTGATGTATATGCAACGCTGTAGCTACAAATTTTGAAAAGTCAACCTCCCCATCTGTGTTTGCGTCAATCTGTTCAATAAATCTATGAAAGAATGATCAAATTTCCAGTTAAAATCCTAGAAAGAACTACTGAGCATAAGTATAAATGTAATCAAAATATACGCTATAAGGATAGAAGTATGTTTTGATGATATGTAGTAATTAAAATACATGAGTAAGATCTACAAACCTGTAAACAGTGAATCCCATTGCCATATGTACCAAATAACTAATTGTGTAAAATAACTAATTGTGTAATCAAATACTTTTGAATCAAACATAAATAATAATAAAAAACTCTCAGGCTACCAACCAGTGTTATTAAGGTGGAATTAGATGAAAGTATCCAACGACAACAACAACGAAAATAATGTTTATTGATCATAGAATTTATAGACTGAACGAGCTCTACTGTCATAAAATTAAATATAACAACAGTATATAATTCATTTTACACATAGATTTTCTTTATGTATATTTAAGATGCCTAAATCAAGAATAAGAAATTGTCAAATGTTTTATATTGCAGAAATCTCAAAATCTGAAAACGCTAAAGGTAAAAAAGCATACCACCAAACCAACAGCTGCTTCTTGAAAATGCAGAACCTTGTCGATCCTCCATTGATCCAAATAGATCAACCATAGCACTCAAATCAAATCGGAGTCCAAGTAGATGACTCGATTTACATTAGCCATAGCAAGAAAAATAACAAAAATTTAGACATACATCTAAACAATAGTATGCCAATTATATTATATCACCTAGTTGCAACTAAAAACTACTACATATCCTGCATCACAAGCCTGAATCATCTAGCCGCAACATCACTTTCTAGCAAGGACCACTAGCGAAAGACACATCCTAGCTTCACATGCCAAGGGTACGGACAACAAAGTGTTTCCAGAAGGAAATACCACCTCCAAACACGTTGGGAAATCACTAGAAACGCCACAGGCAAATGCCTATGACACACAGTCACCAAACCAAGGACTTGCAAATGACAAGGTCACCATATATTACTTCCTGTAAATGACCAGATCCAATATGCAAAGAACTATGACTGACAGTACAACCACAGGCATGCGGTAAGACAATTTGTACAATTCATAACAATAATTCCAACAGGTGGCTTTCCTATGTTAACATTTATGTGTTGAATTCCAACTCAACTTGCAATAAGAAATACAGACTTTAGGTTTAAATGAATTAAACAATTGTTGAATAAACAGACATACCCGGATGGAAGAAAGGCACGCAGTGGTGATGAAAGCCAGGATGACAAACCTTTGTCCAACGATCTGGTGCAACAATAAGATGACACTATGATGATAAAACAAAATTGTATTTCATTAACTAGAAACAAATTTTTTGCTAAAAATAATCCAGGCCTTATTTAACATAGTAGACAATAATTTTTCATCAGAATAGAAACGAAATTGTCATCTTCTTCACGAGAACAATTAACTAATACTTATTTTGTTAAGAATCCAGTTTACACACCATATACATTATAAAGAAGAACAATGGTGTGATGAAATTTGTCTGAGAAATTAGCATGTAGCCAAATCAATAAAATGAACTTTATCACTACAAATTAACGTAAGATGATGATACTATAAGGAAGGGAGCAGAAGCACAGTGGCCAAACCAGAGTACCGTAAGACAAAACAACAACACCATAATGAAACGCACAACTAAAGATAAAACGCAAACCTTTGAGAAACAAAACACACTGCAAACCCAGCTTGAACGAAAACAAGACGACCCAAAGCTCGCTATCTCCTCACATCACCTAGTGACAGTCTCATTTGGAGGAGGAAGTAAAAGCAAGATCAAATTTGTAGAAAATCGCACAAAAACAGGCAGCTGCGCTAGATCCGATCTCAGAGTATCATCCATGTTAGTTTCGCAGGCGAGTGAGAGTGGTGAAAACGGATCTGTTGAGCGTAGGTGGTGAGTGCAAGATACAAGCTTTGCAACACACCGCAGGAAAGAGGAAAGTTTGGTTAAAAGAAATTGTGAAGGGCGATGGTGCGATTTAGGATGGAAGAGGAGAAATAATTTAGAAAATGAGGCGGTTGAAAGGTTTCATTGGCCTAGTCCCCATTTTCCAAGGGAGCTGCTGCTTCTGCAATAATATGATGATTTAGGAAAGAGTACAGGAGAGGTCAGACATATGAAAGTAAAATTCAATACGAGAGATGCTTTGAAGCCAAATTTTCACGTTTCCCGCCTAGATTTTGATCCGCCTGAATTTGGTTTTTTTCATTAACGTGAACGAGTAGTTTTTCATTGGCCATTATCAAAATTTTATCAAAGCTTTTAAAATTAACTATTATTAATCATAATTAATAAGTAAAAACTTATATTAAATATAACGTGGATTTCTTGATAACTATCTTTTATTAAAATACTAAATATTACTTGCTAATAATAGCTATTATTGCCTTGCCAAAAAAATAATTATTATTATTAATCATTACTCATTTCTTCTTAGTTATAATTGAATAATTATGATAAAAGTTAAATATTATGTATAAGTTACTAGTTAACCATTAAATATATAACCACAATTATTAAAAAATAACTACTATTTATTAATTACTAAGTATTAATTATTCAAAAGTAATTATTATTTTATAAAGTTACAGTTGAATATTAATTATTCTTAAATACTAATATTATTAAATAAAATATTAGTTATTACTAATATTAAATAGGAATTTATTACAACTTTTTTTGTAGTGTTGAATACTAATTAATAATCAATCAATATTGAGAGTAATTATTTATTTTTGTGGTTATTAATTATGTATTAATCTATTTTATTAATTATATTACTTCTTATTTATATTTTATAGTAATTAATAATTAATCAATACTAACTATTGAATATTATTTAATTTTAATAGTAATTATTTATTATTAATATATTATTAACATAAATTATTTAAAATTTATATTACTTATTAATTAGTAAGTGAAATCACAAGTGTAAACATTTTATAAATAATAAATATTAAAGTCTTTTTCAAATCTCTTGAAAAGCTACTGCAAAAATAGCATCAAAATTTTAACAATGGTAAACAGCCTCTATCTGCAATGGAATTTAGTTTTAAATTTTTTATGATGGTAAAGTGCCGCAATTTCCAATGATTTAGCGATAGAAATTAGATTCGATGGTAATAATTTAAATAAGTTGACATATAAAATCTAAAATATTATCCCTTATAAAGTCCACGAAAATCCATCACTAATTTGCGATGGAATTTTCCGCTGCTAAAATTCTGCCGCTATATACAACATTTCTTGTAGTGAACCGTAACTTGAAGAAAATTTTCTTTAATACTGTCATACCGTGGTTCTAATTTACTTCTTGTTAATGAAAGGGTATAAATCAAATACATTACTATAAGAAGTAGCTATAGTTGAGTCAAAAATAATGATTCTCTTTAAAGACAATGTTTCATACTTTATTGAAAATTTTATTTACCACTGTTTAATTATTGTTCTTAATTCATTTTTATTGTTAATGGATGAAACAAATTATCTGAAGAAGTAACTATAGTTGAATCAATGATAACGGTTCTCTTTAAATACAATCATCATACTTTATTTCTCCCTCCGAATTTGACATCCTCAAAAAACCGTTACATTTCCCCTCTTTAAACTTTATTTTGCGTGGGTTCATAAAATTATACTTTTAAAGTCGCTTAGAATATCCATAAAGTATTTTCTATCTTTTGTCTCATTCTAGAATTACTTAGTAAGCTAAAACATATAATTATATTAGCTACCAGAATAAAATTTGAGATACCATAATAAAAGTTATTTAGCATAAGTAGACATATCTTATACACTAGACACTAGGAGTTTTAATTCCATAAACATTTGAATTTATTTATAAATCAAGATTATTATTTTTAATGGACAATGATGGCCTAATTTTTTTTGAATAGAAGGATATATATATATATATATATATAACAAAAAGGAGAATTCAGTCATCCTCCAAAGGCTCACAAAAACAGATCTGTAGAAATGGCTACATGATCTGTCCACACACAAACATAAACAATACAGTACTACAAACAATGCAGACGAAATACAAACAGAGAAGAAAACACTGCATAAGTTGATGACCATCAGAGCCAACACCGAAGCAAAGACGAATGTCGACTGCCATAACAAGGAAGCTACCTAAATTGCTTAGCCCAAAAGATAAGGGCGAGGAAGCTGGAAAGGATAATCTACTCTGTAGAGTTGGATTATTAGCGCATGCCTAGCCGTCCGAAAGTTCCTAATCCAAATTAGATGCTTCAGGCACCAACAGACCCAAAGACTGGCATTTCTGTAAAAACCTGTAAATCGGGTCCTGCAGCACTAGCAAACAAAATTAGAACTTAAAGGGGGTTGGGAGGTGTAAGGATAAGACAGTAGGACAGATCCCGCTAACTTAAATGTAGAAGATTCAAGCAATCCCCTCCCAGGTGGTAGTTAGTACCAATGTAATATCGAAGGTATGAGCCAGCCATCTCGAGCGGGAACCAATAGAACATCTAAACGGTCTACACGAAAAGCAAGGAACACATCGGATGATGGAAGAAGGGTCCATAGGCAATTCCTCAATAATTGCCTTATTACGCGAGCACCAGATATGCTGGTAGATAAGACAAGGAATTAGCCTAAAAAGGATAGAGTGAACAAATTTACCTGAGATTCCGGCCCACCAGTATCTCAGTAAATTAGTCAAAGAAGACGTATGGATTACCCCGAATACCAACCAAATTCCCGAAGTAAAACAAATTTAGGAATAAAATCAAAGAAAAACAAGTGAGCTATGGATTCCATATCACTAAATCCACAACTCCTGCTGTAACACCCCACGTCCATTAATGTCACTCACAAAGGGAATGCATTAACTTCCATGGAGGTTATAAGTGAATATAGAACAGAAAAATTACAACAAGACAGATAATAAGTAGTACTTGAAAACTAAAGCTTCATTTTATTGCAGCGGAAACATGTTTATTACATCACAAAACTATTAATCAGAGTCAAGTACATTATCCATCTTCATAAAACAAAATACATAATCCCATTACACAAATAGCCATTAAAGAAGATAACAAGCTGGACTTTACTTCAAGGGTCCAAGCTTTCCAAAAGAGAGAATAAGAAATCCAATTAAACTCCACTAGAGCTGGGTCCAACCTGAGGACCTGGAGGGGGAAAAGGATAGAAATGGAGGGGGTCAGACATAAAGTCTGGCGAGTATGATAATTCTAACAATACTATTATCAAAATACCTAGACTAAGGCATAAGCTGGAAGACAAATGTCTATGAACTATTTGGAAGATAAAGATAGCGTTTAAGATAACGTTAAAGATAACGGTAAAGGCATACCTAATTACTAACGAATAATTACTATACTGCACCGCACATTACTACGCTGCATCGCGCCAATTACTACACTGCACCGCACCAGTCACCCTAAGGTTGATCCCACATGCTTCACACAGAAACTATATAAATAGCCTTGCGTACCCCTAGCTGACTACATAGGTGCCGTCTGCCCCTATCTCCACTAGGTGTACCCCACTACCCTCTTAGAAATTTTATAAGTAACTTCGTGTACTCCTAGCTGACTACATAGGTGCCGTCTGCCCCTATCTCCACTAGGTGTACCCCACTACCCACTTTCGATCGGCTCCCTACTCGTAGATACCCGTGCTGGCCCCACAGTGGGGTGTATCACTCCCCTAAAGTGGCAACTCGATACAACTGAGAATGCACAGCTTATATCTACACGATGCAACAACGTCTTACCTACCAGCCCGGGTCCACACACGCATATGAAACCCGTTGGACTTGCGTTGCCACCGCTCCCCGTTTTGGCCTTTTATAGTCAAGCCCAGTATGCGTGTCCCGTCCTCGACTTGGGTCGAGCCCACAAAGATACGTTTGGGATACTGGTTGAAATGGGCCCCCACAAGCTACCCACCTAAGCTTGTCATTAATATATCCCACTTAACCCTCTTAGTCATGTTCATTTACATGTGTGTTTTGTTAAGTCTTACTAATCGTATTTCACATGCCACTAAGGGCACCCACTAGATTCCTCATGCCACCCAAGGCACCTACTTAACCCCCATGTCCCACCTTACATGTTTATCTGGTTAAGTATTCCTTAATTCATTCAGGCCATAACCTCATAAAGACCTCTCACATTAGACTGGCATTTATGGCAGCTGGATTTGCCGGGCGGGTCCGGGCAGTCTTACACCATAAAAGAGTCTAACCTCGTGTCTTTACAACTATTATGCTTTAGTTTAGGCCTAGGACCTCTCACATTGGGCTGACATTTGTGACCACTGGATTTGCCGGGCGGTTCCGTGCAGGTTTACGTCACAAACGAGTCCAACCTCGTGTCGTAAGCATTGATTGACAACTTTCAATCTTTTACCCCAGTTTTAATAATTCCCTATCAAATTATCAATTAAGTCCACTTTTATTGATGCCCATAATTGACTCAATTATGGTCATCCACTTATGGTATGCAAAATCATATCAATTGCACCCCAACATCTTATTAAATCCTTAATATTACCCCTACCCCACGTTTATACGTTCACTTATTCAACACATAATATAGGCTAGACTTGAATAGTCTAACGCACAGCAGAAAGCCAAATTAACATATAGACAATAAAATAAATCTAATCATGATAGGGGTGAAACTTGCATAAATTACACATGTTAAGGATCAAAAGGTGTCAACTTGTTAAATGTCACAATTCACATGATATGATCATAGCCCAAATCTATACATAAACTTGCGTATGGGGTTTTTAGGCAACATAATGATGGTGTGAACTAGCATAGGATATCACATATGTCATAGCATAGTTCTAGATGTCATAATAGATGTCATGGCATATGTTCACAACTTTTCTAATCAATTTAACTTGCATATGTAACTTGTCATATAGATCAACATAGCCCAAACATGATGATTTAATTAATATGAACTAACTAGCATAGATAATAACATCATGGCTTTTTACATGTATGATTCATCGCCACTTAGCATAGAAACTTTCAACATACATAACATCATCATAGCATGATTTACAACATATAGTATATCATCACCACATAACATAGGATTAATAACATACATGATAGCATATGTCAATTCACATCATCTACTCACAATCCATTCATGACTTAACCTAATTAAAATGATAATAATCTTGTTAAGACTATCATACTCACTATTATAGAAGAAAGAGAGTCGAATTAGCGCTCTTTTGATGAAGAATCGTTGTTAGGGTGGGTAGTTCTGATTTGGTTGCTGTTCTTTATCTTTAATTTGATGGCGGCTGCTCTAGGTCTCAAAATATCAGCATGACGGCCATGGTCTTTGTTTATTTTCTGATTTAGGGTTTGTGTATAGGGGTCTTTTTATAGAGTTATAATTTAATTTAAGCCATCGGATATTCTTAGGGTTAATCAAAACCATTTAATTATGATAGGGTGATGAGTCAGCCCTAATGACTCAGCAAGGAGTCAGAATGGACTCAACAACACGGGTCAGCCTGAACCAGAAAGCTGTGCAGGCTTCAGCCTCGGCCTGGGCGCACTTGGCAGGTGCGTCAGTGTAAATATGTACTGGCGCACTTCCCAAGTGCGCCAGTGCATTTTTTTTCTTTCTTTGCCACCAAACTTCGTTCGTCCATAACTTTTTCATCCGGTACTCGTTTTCCGCAAACTCGGACTCTATCTCCACTAGAATTCCGAGACGAACACAATGGCGCAACCCGTTTCCCACAATTCTCACATCTGAAGTTATTCTTTAATTTGTAAATATTAATATTATCAGAATTATGGGGTGTTACATTCTCCCCTCCTTAAAGGATTTCGTCCCCGAAATCTTCAAGTCAAGAAGAATGTATATCCTAACATCCAAACAACCATCTACTCAACCATCAAACACAGGCATCCATTGTCCTTATGGACTTCTAATGCTTTCATGTTTAAATGCACAGTGTGTGTATATGTCCCTATCTAATGCAAAATCAGGCGGTCCACTGATTCAGTTGACCTCCTTTAATGCAAACCATGATAGTGCCATGCGTCCATTATGTATGCAAAAGTTCCCTAATGCTACATATTATTTCTACATGCGTGCATAACTGTTCACCAAAATGCGGTATCCATATGATAGCATAACCATTATACATTCATTTTACTAAATACAACCATTTATATGCAATATGCAGTATGAAGTGACTGAGCCGATCTAGTGCCTAATAGTGTGTGTATATGCGTCCACGAGCAACCACTAGCAAACACTTGCATCCACTTTGCATCCATCATACATAACATGTCTCAAACACATGTTTCAACCATAGGATGATCCTAACTAAAGGTCAAAGATACTAGCGAGAGGATATACTAAAGATAAGATAAGTACAAGCTAAGAGATAAAGGAGAAATTAAAGGACATACCCTCAAAAGGAAAGGGTATCGTGAACGCATCTTCTCTTCCGTCTCCCAAGTAGCATTGCTCTCATCATCTCCCCATTACACTTTGACTAGTCTGACCTCTCAATTCCTCAACCTCTTGATCTCCGACCCAAGAATGCGCGTAGGAGCTCGTCGAATTGTCGCATCACGCTCTATCTCCACCTCTCTAAGCAAGCTCGGCTCTACCACTTCCGCGGTATCGTGCAAGCACTTCCTCAAATGTGACACATGGAATACGTCATGTACACCACTAAGTCTCTCGGGCAACTCCACTCTATACGCCATCCGTCCAATCCTCTTCTTAATAGGAAACGACCCTACAAACCTTGGTGCTAATTTCCCAACGGACCCAAAGCGAACAACGTTCCGTAATGGAGACACTTTGACAAAGACCATGTCCCCAACTTCAAACTTGAGATCTGTCCTCCTCTTATCCGCATAAGATTTCTGCCTATCTTGCGCTGCTTTCATCCTCCTTCGAATCAAGTCGATCTTCTCCGAAGTCTCCCTAATCATATTGGGCCCAAGTAAGATCTTATCCGTAGATTCCCACCAACATGTAGGTGAACGACAAGGTCGTCCATATAGAGCTTCAAATGGTGCCATACCAATGCTGGACTGAAAGCTATTATTATATGCGAACTCAACCAATGGAAGATTGTCTTCCCATGTACCCCCAAAGTCTAGGATACATAGCCTCAACAGATCCTCTAGAATGCGATTCACCCTCTCAGTCTGGCCGTCCGTCTGAGGATGATATGCGGTGCTCAAACATAACTGAGTCCCTACCGCCTCTTGTACGCTTCTCCAAAATTCGCTAGTGAAAATAGGATCGCGGTCGCTCACTATGCTAGAAGGAACACCGTGCAAACGAACTATTTCTCGAACGTATACGGAGGCTAACCATGGAGCAGTCCTCTTACTCTTTGCGGGAATGAAATGGGCGCTTTTAGTAAGTCTATCTACTATAACCCAAATTCCCGTATTACCCTTCCTTGATCGCAGTAACCCATCCAAAAAATCCATCGAGACACTTTCCTACTTCCATAGTGGAACCTCCAATGGGTGAAGCAACCCACCGGGTTTCTTTTGCCCCGCTTTTACTTGTTGGCACACCACGCATCTAGCGACATACTCGGCTATGTCCCTCTTTATACCAGCCCAAAAGTAAACTCGTCTCATGTCCATGTACATTTTGTCCCCGCCGGGATGAATGGTCATCTTTGAACGATGTGCTTCGTCAAGAATAGTCTTCCTTAGTCATCGTTTTTTGGTACACAAATTCTACCGTCCCTACGTAACCAACCCTTATCATCTAGGGTATACCTACGGAGATGGCTTGATGACTCCCCTCCTTTGAGCTTTTCTACTAACTCAACCAACTGCGGGTCGTCTCGCTGTGCCTCGCCAATCCGTCCCAAAAGCGTAGGTCTGACCTCCAAGGATGCTAGCAAACTGGGTACGAAGTCAACGGAAGGTCTAAAGTCAAATATCGAAATGAATTCTAAGCTTCACCGCTCCACAAACAAAGGACTTAAGGATAACCTTTTTCTACTTAAGGCATCCGCCACCACGTTACCCTTGCCAGGGGTATATGCTATCTCGAAGCCATAGGATGCTAAGAACTCCATCCACCTTAACATATCTCCCTTCCCTAGAGACCACATGCCCTAAATTCCTCACTTCCTTCCTCCAAAAATGGTATCTTGGAGAACTTAGCTTTAAGCTAGTGCACTTGTAGGGTCCCTAAGCTTTCCCTAAGACATAGGGCATGCTCTTCTCTGCTTCTAGAGAAAACCAGGATATTATCCCATGTAAAATCGTCACAACTATCCATCTCTCACGCAGACCATCCTAGTCGAATTCGACATCCCCCAAGTGCAAGCCCCAAAGGCCTAAACCAATATCAGACAAACACCCAAGGGATACCTCCTTCGAATTCAGACGACCTACGTGAGATGATACTAGTAAGATGGTCAATCAATTGAGCACTTGACCGACTCTGGCCGTCCTTGCCAGTCTTGCTCCAAAACTACCGCTGATTACATAACGGGCTTTGCTTAATCTATTAAGCACATACGAAAACTTATTCCGTGCCTATGGGTAAACCCCGCGCTTTATCAACGACGTCTCCATACTCACGGACCACACAAACAGGTTCTTAATCACCGTTAGATGCGTTAGAAGATTCTAGGCAGCTAAGCATCACTGAACCCCTAGGGTCGCAAGAAATATGAGGGTTTTTCTACAACGAATCAATAGTCTAACTACCCTCCTTTCACAGTCTAGGATGGCACCCCGCTTGGCTAGCCAATCCACCCCTATAATCAAACTACAGCCCGTGAAACCAAGGACAAAGGTGTTGCATTCAAACTCAACACCCAAGATAAACACTCTCAAATCCCGACAAATTATAGAAAGATGAGCCGAACCACCAATAGGATTTGAGACTATTAAGGGATCAGTAACAATACTAGCATCTAGGTGCAGTGTTTCAACTAATGATGTAGAGATAAACGAATGCGATGCGTCCGAATCGAATAAGGTACGGACAGGATGATCAAACAGAAAAACTAAGCTTTCAACAGAAATGGTTCTACCTCATTCTTGCAGCGGTGGGACCGCGAGAGCCTGAACTTGTCCCCTTGCCTGCCCTGGTGCCATAAGAGCCTGCACCTATCCTCCCGAGGTAGTCCCTGTCCTCTGCCCCTTCTTTGGGCAGTCCTTCACTAGATGTCCTGCTTCACCGCAGTGAAAACAACCAGTCTTCTTTTTCTTTCGGCAATCCTTGCTGAGATGGCCTGGTGTCCCACAGTTAAAGCATTTCTTCTTCCCCTTAGCATTGTTGCCTTTGCCACCCTTATTTTGATCCCCTTTCTTCTCGGGTGCCTTATCAGCTTTAGTGCCTTTCTCCTCGTGCATGAGTGCCATGTCTACTAGCTTCCCAAAGGTGGCCCCCATAGGGATGTGGGTCATAGCCAACCCTTGCAACGGTTTATTCAATCCATTAACGAACCTTAGAGCCTTCTTCTCCGGCGTGTTCACTAAGTCCAAGCCAAACCTTGCTAACTGATTAAATTTGTTGACATATTCTTTCACTGACGAGCTTCCTTGCTTCAATGTCAAGAACCTTTCCATATATAGATTTTCTTCCGCCCTAGAGAGAAACTTCGCCTCGAAGCTACGTCTGAAATCCGCCCAAGAGTCAACAGGACGCTCCCCATTAGTGACCTCCCACCAAAACGAGGCCTCTCCCTTCATCAACCAAGCTGCTAATCGAACTTTCCTCCCTTCTTCTACTTCAAAGATTTCTAACAATTCTTCCACCTCCTTAAGCCAATCTCTAGCTTCCACAAACGTTTCTGACCCTTGAAATGGTTTTCCACTCATAGCTTTAAATTCCTTGCACGTCTTTGCAAAAGTATCTACGCGAGGAGGAGGAGGAGGAATGGGTGCAACTGGTCGTGGAGGAACATTGGCCGGACCTGCGGCGGCCCTAGCCTCTAACAACCTCCTATACCATCCGGGTATCGTTACACCGTCAAGTAGGTTAAGATCTTCAGCCATGCTGAAACGAAAAAGGAAAGATTCAAAATGGAGAATTCGAAAGATAAAGATATATGGCTATTTTGGATTATGTTTTTCATAAAAACTTCCTCTTTAAATTTCTCATTAAAACATGTTTTTGAAAACATTTCTTCCAAAAATAACTATTTTTCTAAAGTATTTTTATCTGTTCTGGTAACCTTAAGCTCTGATACCACGTGTAACACCCCACGTCCATTAATGTCACTCACAAAGGGAATGCATTAACTTCCATGGAGGTTATAAGTGAATATAGAACAGAAAAATTACAACAAGACAGATAATAAGTAGTACTTGAAAACTAAAGCTTCATTTTATTGCAGCGGAAACATGTTTATTACATCACAAAACCATTAATCAGAGTCAAGTACATTATCCATCTTCATAAAACAAAATACATAATCCCATAACACAAATAGCCATTAAAGAAGATAACAAGCTGGACTTTACTTCAAGGGTCCAAGCTTTCCAAAAGAGAGAATAAGCAATCCAATCAAACTCCACTAGAGCTGGGTCCAACCTGAGGACCTGGAGGGGGAAAAGGATAGAAATGGAGGGGGTCAGACATAAAGTCTGGCGAGTATGATAATTCTAACAATACTATTATCAAAATAACTAGACTAAGGCATAAGCTGGAAGACAAGTAAATGTCTATGAACTATTTGGAAGATAAAGATAGCGTTTAAGATAACGTTAAAGATAACGATAAAGGCATACCTAATTACTAACGAATAATTACTATACTGCACTGCACATTACTACACTGCACCGCGCCAATTACTACACTGCACCGCACCAGTCACCCTAAGGTTGATCCCACATGCTTCACACAGAAACTATATAAATAGCCTTGCGTACCCCTAGCTGACTACATAGGTGTCGTCTGCCCCTATCTCCACTAGGTGTACCCCACTACCCTCTTAGAAATTTTATAAGTAACTTCGTGTACTCCTAGCTGACTACATAGGTGCCGTCTGCCCCTATCTCCACTAGGTGTACCCCACTACCCACTTTCGATCGGCTCCCTACTCGTAGATACCCGTGCTGGCCTCATAGTGGGGTGTATCACTCCCCTAAAGTGGCAACCCGATACAACTGAGAATGCACGGCTTATATCTACATGATGCAACAACGTCTTACCTACCAGCCCGGGTCCACACACGCATATGAAACCCGTTGGACTTGCGTTGCCACCGCTCCCCGTTTTGGCCTCTTATAGTCAAGCCCAGTATACGTGTCTCGTCCTCGACTTGTGTCGAGCCCACAAAGATATGTTTGGGATACTGGTTGAAATGGGCCCCCACAAGCTACCCACCTAAGCTTGTCATTAATATATCCCACTTAACCCTCTTAGTCATGTTCATTTACATGTGTGTTTGGTTAAGTCTTACTAATCGTATTTCACATGCCACAAAGGGCACCCACTAGATTCCTTATGCCACCCAAGGCACCTACTTAACCCCCATGTCTCACCTTACATGTTTATCTGGTTAAGTATTCCTTAATTCATTCAGGCCATAACCTCATAAAGACCTCTCACATTAGACTGGCATTTATGGCAGCTGGATTTGCCGGGCGGGTCCGGGCAGTCTTACACCATAAAAGAGTCTAACCTCGTGTCTTTACAACTATTATGCTTTAGTTTAGGCCTAGGACCTCTCACATTGGGCTGACATTTGTGACCACTGGATTTACCGGGCGGTTCCGGGCAGGTTTACGTCACAAACGAGTCCAACCTCGTGTCCAATAAGCATTGATTGACAACTTTCAATCTTTTACCCCAGTTTTAATAATTCCCTATCAAATTATCAATTAAGTCCACTTTTATTGATGCCCATAATTGACTCAATTATGGTCATCCACTTATGGTATGCAAAATCATATCAATTGCACCCCAACATCTTATTAAATCCTTAATATTACCCCTACCCCACGTTTATACGTTCGTTTATTCAACGCATAATATAGGCTAGACTTGAATAGTCTAACGCACAGCAGAAAGCCAAATTAACATATAGACAATAAAATAAATCTAATCATGATAGGGGTGAAACTTGCATAAATTACACATGTTAAGGATCAAAAGGTGTCAACTTGTTAAATGTCACAATTCACATGATATGATCATAGCCCAAATCTATACATAAACTTGCATATGGGGTTTTTAGGCAACATAATGATGGTGTGAACTAGCATAGGATATCACATATGTCATAGCATAGTTCTAGATGTCATAATAGATGTCATGGCATATGTTCACAACTTTTCTAATCAATTTAACTTGCATATGTAACTTGTCATATAGATCAACATAGCCCAAACATGATGATTTAATTAATATGAACTAACTAGCATAGATAATAACATCATGGCTTTTTACATGTATGATTCAACATACATAACTTAACATGATTAAGACATAACATCATCATAACTTAGCATAGAAACTTTCAACATACATAACATCATCATAGCATGATTTAGCATAGAAACTTTCAACATACATAACATCATCATAACATGATTTACAACATATAGTATATCATCACCACATAGCATAGGATTAATAACATACATGATAGCATATGTCAATTTATATCATCTACTCACAATCCATTCATGACTTAACCTAATTAAAATGATAATAATCTTGTTAAGACTATCATACTCACTATTATAGAAGAAAGAGAGTCGAATTAGCGCTCTTTTGATGAAGAATCGCTGTTAGGGTTGGGTAGTTCTGATTTGGTTGTTGTTCTTTATCTTTAATTTGATGGCGGCTGCTCTAGGTCTCAAAATATCAGCATGACGACCATGGTCTTTGTTTATTTTCTAATTTAGGGTTTGTGTATAGGGGTCTTTTTATAGAGTTATAATTTAATTTAAGCCGTCGGATGTTCTTAGGGTTAATCAAAACCATTTAATTATGATAGGGTGATGAGTCAGCCCTAATGACTCAGCAAGGAGTCAGAATGGACTCAACAACACGGGTCAATCTGAACTAGAAAGCTGTGCAGGCTCCAGCCTCGGCCTGGGCGCACTTGGCAGGTGCGCCAGTGTAAATATGTACTGGCGCACTTCCCAAGTGCGCCAGTGCATTTTTTTTCTTTCTTTGCCACCAAACTTCGTTCGTCCATAACTTTTTCATCCGGTACTCGTTTCTCGCAAACTCGGACTCTATCTCCACTAGAATTCCGAGACGAACACAATGGCGCAACCCGTTTCCCACAATTCTCACGTCTGAGATTAGTTATTCTTTAATTTGTAAATATTAATATTATCAGAATTACGGGGTGTTACACCTGCAGCGGGACACACGAGAGATGCTAATCCTCTGGAGCTTCTCGTCTACCGGTAGCCCATCATGTAAGGTCCTTCACATAAACAAAGAAACCTTTGGTGAAATACAGACATCCCAAATGAAGGAAAAGAGAGGTAGACGTGGAGTTGGCGTTCTCGCGGAACTCCAAGCCACCCTAATCGAAAAAGGATTGTCGTCTCATTCGGCTCCACTACCATGTGAATCCGAAAACTCCTTCACGGATTGTATCCGTTTCCACGTCTCACTAGCATAAGACGGGACAACGGAGATACTTTATTTGAGAAAAGAGCACACAATGTGTTATCTTACTCTTTCTTATAGATAGTCCTATACTAGATGAGAATACTCTTGATTTTGGGGGACACTTTAGTCAAATATACTAGTTGAAAAATTAACAAAATAAAGATTGATTTTATATGCTTATAGCCAAATATCATCCATAGTAAATTCAAATAATTGTTTTTTTTTAAGATACCTAATATACGTAAATTTCAAGTCTTTGAACAATAATATCAAATGTAAGTGACACTCTTGTTGTAATAATCAAACATCGATAATAAATCTTAGTAAAAATAACAATCTTCCTTTGTAGCAATTAGTTATTCACTTGTAAAACCTTATAATTGTCACGCATTTATCGTCACATGTGTAAGTGATTCGAATAAACATTAGTCTTCCTTTGGGCCATCTAATACTCACATAAATTATTACACATAAATATCAAACATTGTTACCAACCATCAAAGTAAGAGAGGTCATTTTAGTGATATGTTATTTCAATTAGTTCACTATGAATATAAGATATTTACAGTTGCAAAGAGACACCAAAAAATATATTTGAATTTATTTCTTAGTCTGTGTATAATGTACCTTAAGTGCTATAAAGCACTCAAAAAAATTCTTTAGGTCTGTATAATAGTTAAAATTCCATAAAATATTAGGTAGTGTTTGATTTATTTTGTGTTTTGGATTTTCAATGTTATTTCGAAACATGCAAAGATTTAAAAAGGATAACGGAGGTAACGGACCAAATGCATGTAGTAGATTATTTAGGGGACGGAGAGACAAGTTTACTACCGTTCTTCCATCATTTCTCAAAATACGGAAAATAATAAAAAGTTGTTTTCTTTGACGTTTATTGATGGTACAGAATGATTTGAATAATTTAGAACCATTTATGCAAGAAAGCATGAATATGGCTCCTTGGTTTATATAATGCATTTGGATACTTTGGAAATTTCGAAACAAGCATGCTTCTTTGAGATATTTGTGTAGATCTTATTATTGATCAGTAATACCAACCTAGATCTGAGATGGAAAAAATATTATAGTTTATAATGATGAACAGTACTTGCACCAATATGCCATGTTTTCGACAGTTCATCATTTGTCAGCGTAAGCAGTAGTCCACATGCTAAAGTTTGATGGTAGGATAAACGTCTATATCTAATTCATGTAAGTCTATAATTGCCTGTACTTTATATGACTGGTGTTACAGAATACAGATGTTGTGATGGTAAATACCTAATTTGTTTGCCCGTAGACGTTTTTTAAAACAAGTTATTAAAATCTTTTTTTTAATATACCCATACTGTTTTATACAAGATTTGTCATTCAACAAATAGATTTTAATTTATTGGTTACAAAATTTGCAGCTTAATAAGCCTTTTTCAGCATCAAAGCATAAAAATACGTACTGTTTGGCCTCTTTGATCTTTGAAGTTATTGACAACATGAAGTTTAACATAGAAAACAAATCACCAGTATTTACCTAAGAGAGCATAGTCATAGCATATAGTAATGCAGTCAGAGAAGTTCCTTCATTTCATAAGTAGTATAGTAAGATTTTACTGGTTCGTTGTGATCAGTTTGTGGTGTCTATTGCTACAGCTTTCAGAAATGAAGATTTAAGGATGCAGGGTTAATGAATAGTGGAATAAAAGCATTTTTGGAAAGGCAACTGCAAGTGAGTAAGAGAGCCTTTGAGCTGTATCCCTTTACAATCAAAGGGAAGGTTAAAAATTAAATAACCTCAGATGCATGGTATATATAAGAGTATAATTTAATCGACAGAGGCAGGAAAAGCAGTGTACGTTAATTTACAACCAGTCCTTGAAGACAGCTTCATGCAATGAATTCTGACTATATATTCAGTCAGAAATAGGGTAACTAAATTTAACCTTTGAAACTTATCTGCATACAAATAGTTCCAATTTTTTTTTTTAATGTTTGGAAATGGACGTCGGTATTATTGTAAATGAAGATGAGCCAAATATTGTTAACTTCATCAGATATACATAACCGTGTAAGTAACATAACAAAAATTGAAGTAATTGTGTACAACATGAAATTGAAACTGCCTGAACCGTAGAAGACAGATGAAGCTTTTTATAATTCGGAAGCAACATACGGATTGTAGTGCATCTACCGTTTTAAACCATCAAGTTCTCATACAGCCGCATAATTCATCGTCAATTTGAGGACAAATATGAGTGCGGTTCCTCAAAGCATACATATGTGTCATCCTTGATTTTGGAGAGAAGTGAAAAAAAAAAAAAAAAAAAAAAAAAAGGAAAAAAAGCCATATGAACTAAAAAAAGAAAGAAAAATACAACAGTTAAGGAACTGGAAGATGATAGACGGTGTAGTCAGGTTGTTTTGAACAGAAGAAAGGGTTGAAGCGAATAAGTTCCATTGAGAAATCAGTTTCACTTTATTACGAGATAAGTGCAAAAGGAAACTGTGAAGATAAAAGAAGTACGGTTATGTTGGAATATAATTTGAAATGGTATTTTGCCAAGCTATTAAAAATGGAAGATTTCTAGAAAGGTTTTAATATTGCTGATTAGGAAAAAGATAATTATTCATTAATGAGAGGTTTTAATGCTGCAAATCTAGAAAGATGTATTGTATGTTATAAATAAGAGTTTGTCTAATTTGTATGCATGTATGAAGAAAGAATTAAGAAAAGAAAAAAGTAATAAAGCAATTAAAAAAGTTTTCCTCTTTTTCAATTATTCCTTTTTCTCATTAATCTATTCCTCTTCCTCCTCAAAAATTCTAACAAAGTGGTATCAGAGCAATTAAAATAGCTAACAAAGTAGTATCAGAGCCTAGTTGAAAGTATGGCGCATCCGCATCTATTTTTTCCATCGTTTCTTCTCACTGTTCTCACAAAAGAAAATTTTGAGGAATGGAGTAATAAGAAGAAAGAAGAGCTGATTTCCAAAGGGTTATGGGAAATCGTTGAAAGTGGCTGCGAATGGCCAAAACATAGAAATATGACGGAGAAAGAGAGAAAATCATTTGTAAGTTGGAGAAGGAAAGATCTTCAAGCTCGTGCTGTGATGAGTGAGAACATTGATGAAGAAGCATATCGTCGTATTTATGGACAAAGAACTGCAAAAGATTCATGGAAATTATTAAAAGAATTGTATGCAAAAGATGACACAAAATTGATAGAAGAAGACAATTTGATTGTTGACAAAGAGAACGCGAAGAATATTTTGAAGGAGAAAAATGGTGATGAAGATGATGATGTACACCTCAAAGAGGATTTGGAAAATGAAAACGATGCTAACAAAGAGGAAGAGAACAACATTGCACAAGATTTGAAAAATGAGAATGTCACAAACAAAGGTAAGGAAGCAGGTGAACAAAGCAATCCAGAAGAGAATGCTGTGGAGATGACGAACATACAAGACAACAATAGTGATACAAAAAAGGGAAAAGAAAGAGAAGGTTGCAGTGAAATAAAAGAGGACGCAGAAATTGAAGACAAAAGCAATAATAAAAATGAGGATATCGAGATGAGTGACCCTGACGATGCTAGGGTCGATGATGATTCAATAAAAAAGGATGCTTGTAAAAGTGAGAAGAAGGCAGATGAATATAAAGAAGATCTTGACGGTGTTCTTAATGTGATCGCTGGTTTTGGCTCCACAGCTGGTGCAACTTTTACTAGTCACATGAATGTCAACAAGCTTGCTTTCATCGGATCGTCTGAAACCAGTAAAACGGTACTCGGAATGGCTGCAAAATGCAACCTCAAGCCTGTTACATTGGGACAACATTGTTGTGCTGGTTCTCGTACTTTTGTACATGAAAAAATATACAATGAGTTCGTGGAGAAGTCAAAAGCTCGTGGTTTGAGTCGTGTAATCGGTGATCCTTTTAAGAAAGGTGTGGAGCAAGGTCTTCAGATTGATGATGAGAAATTCAATAAGATCCTGCATTACATAAAATTAGGAGTTGATGGTGGTGCTTCCCTTGTTAATGGGTGTAAGAGAATTGGAAGTAAAGGGTACTATATCCAACCCACTGTTTTCTCAGATTTCAAGGATGATATGGTCATTGTGAAAGAAGAGATATTTGGACCACTCCAGTCCATTGTTAAGTTCAATGATTTGAACGAAGTGATTAGATATGCAAACGCATCACCCTTTGGGCTAGCAACTGGCGTTTTCACAAGCAACATTGATAAAGCAAACTATGAAAAGGAAAAAGGAAAAAAGAGCTTGATTGGAAAGAAGATACAACCTATGATACTCGAGCCAGTCAATCGAAAAAGAGTAAGAAAGAAAATTTCAAATTAGGAGGGAGTGTTGGAATATAATTTGAAATGGTCTTTTGCCAAGCATTAAAGATTGAAGATTTCTAGGAAGGTTTTAATATTGCTGATTAGGAAAAAGATAATTATTCATTAATGAGAGGTTTTAATGCTGCAAATCTAGAAAGATGTATTGTATGTTATAAATAAGAGTTTGTCTCATTTGTATGCATGTATGAAGGAAGAATTAAGAAAAGAAAAGAGTAATAAAGCAATTAAAAAAGTTTTCCTCTTTTCCAAATATTCCTTTTTCTCATTAATCTATTCCTCTTCCTCCTCAAAAATTCTAACAGGTTAAACCGTAAAGTCGTGTAGTTGCAATGACGTTAATCCAGGAACTTGAAGTAAGCATGAACGCGCTGTTGGAAGAATTAAGAGCAAGTCTCTCTATCCAAAATCCGTTGTATTTCTTTATTCAACCAGTTAGAATTTCCAATTTTTATCTTTTTACAATTAATTAAAAAAAAATGAGGGTTTAATTATAAAAAGGTGAATATCAAGGGTCATGATTGGTTAAATATAAGAGGACAGAGAATCTTGGATACATGGAATTTCTGTTCGAAGAATAAGTGTCAAAGTTAATAAATATCACTTAAAAGAATTAGTCTAATATGTGTGTCTTATTTTTGTCCTATAAGAGGTTGTGTGGCTATCTCAGTGTCTTAGTTTAGGGAGTGTTGAGACAAGTCCCACATCGGAGAATTTATAAAATAAATAATGTATAAATATTAAGAGTTCATCCTTTACATTATTAACTGGTTTTAGGAACACTTGTTTGTTCTCTAGTATTCTACATAGAAACAACGACCTCATAATATATATATATATATATATATATATATATATATATATATATATATATAGACACACACACACACATGAAATATGACACAAATTGCTCGATGTGGGAAAATTCTAAAAGAGAGTATTAGAATATTTTATTTTAATATTTAAAGCTTTGTATTTCTCATCTTTCGTTGTAAGAAATAACAATGTAGTCGTTTTGTGTTTTACCGTTGTCTCTCTCTTCCTCCTCTTTATATCAAATTCTAACATGGTATCAGAGCTAGGTTAGTGAGAGAGGATAGATAAATCTGCAGAGAGCCAAAAAAAGGTCAATTTTTAAACAATTCAAGTTCCCCTGAAAATCTCCTGTCGTGGTCAATATCCAGATCAAAAATTACTGAGACGAGGACCTAATAATTTAATCAGTTTGAGACAGTAAGGCTAGGGTTGCAGATATAGCCTTTCAATATCAAGTCGGGTTGCCAAATATTTTGCGACTGTAAGGAATTGCTGATTATTATGGAAGCCTTGTTTTACATATGTCAACTAAAGAGGTGTGCCACATTGCTGTATAAAGATGTCAACCAAGAAAACATGAACTATGGAAACATGTTCATGCAAGTCAGCAAGCAAAAGGAGAGGGTGCAACTTTCATGCTTCAGATCGTAGCTTATAGGTCTAAATTAAGCAATCTCAACTATAAGAAAATACGTTATTTCCGACGGCTAAAAACCGTCGGCAGTCGTCGGAAGCCATCGGTTTCCGACGGCCATCAATAGCCATTGGAAATCGTTGCTTACGATATGCCAATCAATTATTGTAAGCCGTCAGATACCGTTCGGGATTCATATACCTGTAAATCGTCGGAAAACCTGCACAATTTTTTTTGTATTTCAGCTGCTATTTAGTCTTCCAGAGCACACCATCATCTCAAACCAACTATTTGCATTCCCAACACATAAAAATCATCAAAAACACAACATATCAAACAAAAAATCATCAAAATAAATAAATACATCAAGTCTACCATCACAGTAATATACAATACATCAAGTCTACCACATCAACACTACCACAACAAATCTACCGTCATAATGCATACAAAGTATCAAACCATAGTCATAACACCCCAAGTTGAGATTTGCAGAATAATGTCGAAAGAATATTTCTTAGAAGAGAAATGTGTAAACAGAACAGTGTTTTAGAATAATGTAATACAAGTACATTATATAGCGGAAGAGAAAACAGAAATGGGTTGAGCCCATGTACAGGCCCAAAGCAAATAAAAAGAATATAAGTTAAAGTGTCTCAGCCGTTACTCTTATTACTCCCCTTCAATCCCTACGAGGGTTAGGGTTTGTCACAAAGTAAGAATAACGGCCTCCATCATGGCGATTCAGGCAAAATCAACAGATCAGATGATGAATCGAAGAATCAATTACTTGTAGACGTTCTTCAGCACTACTGTAATCAAAGCGAGAAAGTAATCCGTCTTCTATTATGGCGCGATTCAAGTTTCACAACGGATCTGAAGAATCAGCTACTTGTGGATGTTCTTCAACTCATCTTCGAACAATAAAGAGGAAACAATGAGGAATATATACCAACCTCTGTGTTTTTTTACTCGAATCAGGTTCATCGACGTTCAATTCATCTCGGAGTCGACAGAAATTCACCTTGGACAGAGGTTTAGTAAGTATGTCTGCTTTTTGGTAAAACGATGTTATGTATCCAACCTTTAATTTACCATTTATCACCTGCTCTCTGATAAAGTATAAATCCAGTTCTATGTGCTTAGTTTTAGAGTGTAAAACAGGATTCGATGTAAGTGAAATTGCACTCACATTATCACACCAAATTATAGCAACTTTGTTAGGTTTAACTTTGAGTTCACTGAGTAAGGATTCAATCCACATAACTTCTGCTGTTGTGTTTGCAACACATCTGAATTCTGCTTCAGTGCTGGACCTTGACACATTATTTTGTTTTTTTGCACTCCAAGATACAGGATTGTTTCCCAAAAATATACAGTAACCAGAAGTAGATTTTCTGTCATCATGATCAGTACCCCAATCAGCATCTGCATAAGCGTTGACATTAAGATTTTTGCTAGACTTTAGAATGAGCCCATGATTAATAGTCCCTTTCAAATATCTAAGAATCCTCTTAACAGCTTTCTAGTGACTGTCTAAAGATCTTTGCATATACTGACCCACTTTGCTGTAAGCAATGTCTGGTCTTGTAATGGTAGCATACTGCAAAGCTCCAACTATGCTTCTATATAACTTTTCATTCTGAATGTCTTCACCTTGATATTTAGAAAATTGACTGCTGGACACCATTGGAGTAGGTAAAGATTCAGCTTTAACCATGTTAGCCCTGAACAAAATTTCTGAAATGTATTTTCTTTGGTTGAGATGCATTTCTGAAACATTTGTTCTTTTAACTTCTATACCCAAAAAGTAATCCAAATTTCCCAGATCTTTGATAGAAAATTCTGAATTAAGTATGTCTGTTATATTATGTCTGTTATATTTTTGATTTCAGCTACACAGTTACCTGTAATGATAAAATCATCAACATAAATAAGTATATATGTAGTAGTAGTAGCAGTAAACTTAGTGAAAATTAAGTTATCAGATTTTGTTGGCCTGTATCCATATTTGACAAGTGTTTCTTTCAACTTGTCAAACCAAACCCTTGGAGCTTGTTTGAGTCCATAAATAGCTTTGTTCAACTTGCATACTAAATTTCTGCCATCATTTTTAATAAACCCTTGAGGTTGTTCCATATATACTTCTTCCTGTAAAATACCATTCAAAAAAGCATTATTCACATCCAATTGCTTGATGCTCCAATTTCTATATAAAGCAATAGTTAAAATAATTCTGACTGAAGAGGGCTTTACAACAGGTGAAAAGGTTTCTGAAAAATCAAAACTATACTGTTGTGAATACCCCTTAGCAACTAATCTTGCTTTATATTTTGAAATTGAACCATTAGCATTCTTTTTGAATTAAAAAACCCATTTACACCCAATAATATTTTTATTATTGGGTTTTTCAACAAGAGTCCAAGTTTTATTTTTAATAAGAGCATTATACTCTTCATACATAGTTGTTTTCCATTCATCTACCTGATTAGCATCTGTATAAGAAATTGGTTCATCTTGCATACTTACAGTGTTTAAGGTTTTTGGTTTAAAAATACCACACTTGGCTCTAGTCATCATAGGATGCATATTGACATTGTCTCTAACTGGTTGACTTTGATTGTTGTTCCCTGAAGACTCTGCTTCTTCTAATTCACGATTATTGTTACCAGTATCATTATCACTATCACTATTACTTCTTTGTGAATGTTCCTGCAGATTGCTTCCAATATCTGGCATATCAGAATTCTCTTGACCTGGTCCATCATTGATGGGCACTGTGTGTTGAGAGTGAATGTTGTTGTCATTCTTCTTTTGAGAAGATGACACAACATTTTCTATCTCCTCTGGTATGTCAGGTATATATAGCCTTGGATTTATGACTTTTGCAGTAGTTTTAATATTTGTTTGACTGAATGGGTACACTTCTTCATTGAATCTAACATGCCTTGACACATATATTCTACCCTTGCTATCTAAACATTTATAACCTTTTTGATTATTACAATACCCCAAAAATGTGCAAGGAGTAGATCTAAAATCTAATTTATGAGTGTTGTAAGGCCTTAAGTTAGGAAAGCATTGACAACCAAAGACTTTTAAATATTTATAGTCTGGTTTAACCTTGTGTAACACTTCATGTGGGGATTTGAATTCAAGTACTTTTGTAGGAAGTAAATTAATTAAATGTACTGCTGTGTTAAATGCCTCTGGCCAAAATTTTAATGGCATAGAGGCTTGTGCAAGCAAGGTTAAACCGGTTTCTACAACATGTCTATGCTTTCTTTCAATAATGCCATTTTGTTCTGAGGTATACGGACAAGTAGTTCTATGGCTTATACCCTTTTTCTCAAAGAATGCTTTCAAAGGTAAAAATTCCTTTCCACCATCAGTCTGAAAAATATTTACATGATTACCAATCAAGTTTTCAATCTTATTGATAAACTGAATAACTGTACTGCAGGTGTCTGCCTTTGATTTTAGCATATATATCCAAACATATCTAGAATAAGCATCAATAAAGGAAATATAATACTTATAACCATAATCAGAACTTATAGGTGCAGGACCCCACAAATCAATAGCAATTAATTGAAGAGGTCTAGTGTAACTGGTTTGAGAATCTGGAAATGCAAGTTTATGACTCTTTCCCATTTGGAAAAAGGTACACATATATGAAATAGGAATTTTGCACATAGAAAAATCATTATTACACATAACATGCTTGACATTTTTTAAACTAGGGTGACCTAGTTTACTATGCCACAAACTAAACTCTTTATATTCATTAGAATCATTCTTGACTATCAGCATACATGTTTTTCTATCTAACACAGATGATCTAGGACTAGAAACATTAAATCTGTACAGTCCCTTATATTCATTACCCTGCAAAATAATTTCCTGTGTTAGAATATCCTAAACAATGCAAGCATTAGGATAAAATTCAAAGAACACATTGTTGTCCTTTGCAAATTGGGAAACACTCATTAAGTTTTTCTCGATAGATGGAACCCTTAAAAGATTTTTTAGAATTAATTGTTTTGGCCCATCTAAACTTGCATTTCCAGTATGTGTAATGTGCACAGTTTTACCATTTCCTACAAGTAAATTCTGCATACCTTTGTACTCTTTATTCCCCAAATTCAGATTGTTTAGGTTGTTAGTCACATGATTGGTTGCCCCAGTATCAGGATACCAGCTATCATCATTAATATCATCAATAGTTGCTGTAGAATCAGCATTAACACTTTCAGCTTTACTTTTGCTGTTATCTTTCTGCACATTAACCAAATTAACACTAGAGTTGTTGCCAGTTTGTGATGGATTAAAATTTGAATTATATCTAAAATAGCACTTGTTAGCACTATGGCCAAACTTGTCATAAATCTGACACCTAACTCTACTGTTGTTATTTCTGCCTCTACCCCTGCCTCGATTAGTTTGACCACCTCTTTGCATATTTGGTTGATTTCTTGAAGTGTTACCTTGATTCTTTCCTCTACCATATGAAGTATAATTGATAGATAGATCAGAATTAATAGTTTTCTTGTGATCTATTCTCCCCTCATGAGCCAATAGTGTTGAATACACATACTGTAATGTGGGTGTAGGATCCATTGAAAAAATAATTGCTAAAACTGCTTCATAATCATTATCCAACCCACTGACAATTGATAGCACATGCTTAGATTCTAGAATTTTTTGACCTGCTGAGTTTAACTGATCACATATATTCTTTACCTTTAGTAGATATTCATTCATGGATGAATCACCCTTTCTTATGCTATGAAGTTGTCTTTTACAATGCATAATACGAGCAGAAGATTGAGCAGAAAAATTTCTCTCAATCGTTGGCCAAACATCTT
This sequence comes from Allium sativum, assembly GCA_030737875.1. Taxonomy (NCBI): domain Eukaryota; kingdom Viridiplantae; phylum Streptophyta; class Magnoliopsida; order Asparagales; family Amaryllidaceae; genus Allium; species Allium sativum. The sequence goes on along the minus strand of CM060922.1, from coordinate 266,538,548 downwards.
GAGCAGATTTAACACCAATAAGTTGAGGCAGAATTGTTGCTCCAATGGATGACATCATCCATGAGCAGACAAGACTATCTTGTCTTTGATATGCCAAGAACTCAGGATTTTGAATGAGTTTTTCTTCACTGTCACGAACAAATTTAGATGGAACAATCTTTGTTCCAAATATGTAATCTTCAAGTCCATAACCTCTGACAGCTGTTTCTATTTGTAATTTCCACAACAGGTAATTTGATTCATCGAGCTGGACTGAGATAAGTTGGCTTTGAGGTTTAATGATGGCTTTCATCAGATCTTGAACCGGATCTTTCTGATTTTGAGAGACAGAAGCCCTATTGCTGGAAACATTAGTACTGGATTCATCACCTTGATTACCTTGATTAGGAGGATTAGTCATGGTTGAATTCAGACGAGAAAGCTGCAAAAACAGTTTATGAAATCTGAATTGGATAGTCTTTGAATTGAGATTTTAAAGAAATGCTATATTTGATCACTATAGCACCTTAAGAACTTCAATGATGAGTTTTCTTGAATGAATTTCTGATGATTTTCTGATGAACAGATACTAATAACTCTGATAAGTTCCTCTGGACGTTTTTTTTGACCAAATGCAATGGTTTCTTTAAAATCTTGATCGATTGTCTGATTATTCAGATTATTTATCTCCAAACTTGAACAGGGAGAACTGATGCAGCCAGTATTTGAATTAGGCGAGGCACAGTTCTTCTTGTTTGAGAAACAACTCTCAGGTGATAAGATGCAAATCTTTGATGGGAGGCGTCCAAATGATGAAACCTCTCTGATGGACAAATATGATCTCAGAAAAACCTTGTCTGAGAATCAACAATGATCACGAGTTAAACTGATGCTGTTAAGCACACTGTGTAGCTCTGATACCAAGTTGAGATTTGCAGAATAATGTCGAAAGAATATTTCTTAGAAGAGAAATATGTAAACAGAACAGTGTTTTAGAATAATGTAATACAGGTACATTATATAGCGGAAGAGAAAACACAAATGGGTTGAGCCCATGTACAGGCCCAAAGCAAATAAAAAGAATATAAGGTAAAGTGTCTCAGCCGTTACTCTTATTATCCCACAGTCATAGCAACCCACAGTCATATATCCATGCCCCAACAAAAAAACATACCTAACAATCCATCACTGCTCATCTTCTATGGAACAGGCTGAAAAGGGGAAGCGGTCGTACTGCTGCGCGAACTCGGCTAATCGCTGATCTAGTAGCTGAGTCATCTCAATGGCTTGGCGACGATTCTGGTCCTCAAGCTTCACCATCCTAGCTCTCAACTACCCAATCTCTACAGCGTCTATAGCAGCTCTAGCCTACAGACCCCGTCCCTGCTGACTGCTAGCCTGTAGCAATTACTTAAAAAAAAATTAATCATGTGCGGTTATATTAATAAACTGTAACTCGTAAAAGTTATTTTATTTCTAAATTAAAAATTAAATTAAGGGAAAATTGTTTACCACTTGACTTCTGAAGCCATAACGTCTGTTCCACGTAGGTGGATCCATCACTGACTGGAATATAAAGTTCTCCTCGTCATCGTGAGCTGCTAATGTCCAACCTCAGCTAGACGTTTCTACTGCTGCTTCATAAACTTCTCATGCAAGACCAAATAAAAATGAAGATAAAATTAATATCATGATATCTTATTTTATTATAATTTAGCAATTACTGTAGATACTTCTACATGAAATGAAATCTTACATGACATTTCCTAGATTTGTCATCGTGCCATGTGTACGTAATGTTCCTATCTGCATCGACATGCTCGATGGTATGCGTACGAGTGAATATGTCCATATATGAAACTGGACTCATCCCCTCTGCCTCTTTAATTTAATTTTTAACATACAATAAATACACATTCAAAATTACATAGTGTATTAATTTTTATAAGTCGCATTTATAAAATATACCAACTCATACCGATACTTCTGAAATGACTTCGATTCTCCTCAATGCGTGACTGGATTTTTATTTCGATTTGCAGAGTTTCTTTCTAACTCTGTCTGTACATTCAAAATTTGATACATTACTTATCGAATAAATATTTTTTATATTTAAAAAAATTAGTACACTTACGTTCGCCTCATCACTCTCCCAATACCTAAGAAATCCATCCCACACGGTTGCTTTCATCCAACTAGGTTTTTTCATGTTCTTCTCCATTGTTGATACACAATCCTTATAATTCTTTCTCATTTTCTGCATCTAATATGTCCGAACCAGCTGTAAGTCATGTGTCTGTATATCCACCCCAGCCTGTATTTCACGTTAAATAAATTGTAGCGGTAAAATATATGCAGTATATCAATGATTAAAAAAAATTAAAATGGAAAAATATATATAAGAAAATACTTACAAGGACGTCCTGCCAAATGACCTCCTGTATGCGAGGTGGGAACAGATCCAACTTCGGCCAACATGCCGACATCCGAGCCCTATATGCTGCTCTCGAAGCGTCTAAAATGACCTTCGAAGCCTGAAGATCGAAAATCTTGTGATAAATATGATATACATAAGTGTATAGTAAAAAAAATTAACATGATAAATAAAGTTTAATTTTTACCATGTACTCGTAGACACCAAGGAGACAACTGGACGCTGTGAGGGCTGCGATTAAGAACCTTCTCCTGAAGAATTCCCTTTTGATGACATACCTGTCACATACAGATCAGTTTAAAGGATAACAATAACATCATATTCAAATTTATGTTATAGTTAACTTACATAAACGATATAAGCTGCTAAATAAATGACATAAAACAAAATAAAATTGTTTAAACCTGTATTTGATTGGGTCTCATATTCCAAGGAGTAACATATTACATTGCAGTTTTAAGATAAATAAATAGGAAAAACTGCATATGACATAAAAGATGTAAATAATGATCACAATATTCTAATCTCGGATTCTACGATATCTTCCACCGCACTCTCGAACGCTTCTACCATAACATTTGATTCATCGATCAAAGGTCCAAAATATGCATGATTGTCTTCAAATTTTTTTCATTGTTCTGATCGAATTATGCCTGATAGGCTCCTTCGTTTGGAATATTCTTTCCATCGAATGTAAATCTGGCCTTTATTTTAAAAACTGTCGACCAACCTGCATTATCCCTTTTTAGAGACGGAAAATGAACGTAATAAACTTGAAATGCTTGTTTGAATAGTACAAAAGTATCATACTTGTAATAGTGCGATGTATGCTTTATTTAAATCATATTATAATCCTTGTGCACATTAATCCAAGAACCTGTAACACTACTAAACCAATTACATTTAAATAGAAACACCTCTTCAGCGAGTCGTGAGAAATATGTCAGTTGCAAATTTTTTGTTAAAATGTCATAAAAATCATTTATGTGATTTTCTGGATCGTCACTGCCTTTAACGAATACACTTGTATTGTTCATTAATTTCTCAACATCGTATTCTTTGGTGTTAAATTTATATCCATTAACAAAGTATATTGGATATGTCTTGACCACTCTTTTTGGTCCCAGTGCAAGATGTTTCAACCCTTCATTATCATCATAAATTCTGGGTTCGTAAACGTAATTTGTAAACCAGCCAGAAAATTCTTTACTGAGATCTTCGTTTGGATGTTCACGTTCATAAATGTTGAATATATAAATAAAATATTATATTAGATTACACACACCCAAGCATGTAGAAATGAATGAAGCACTAATTGATATTTCAGATTACCTAACAAATAGTGCAACTTCAACACAATTTAAAAGAATATAAGTGTGTGCTACATGAAGATCTTTATCGTCTAGCCATACGTCTACACATTTTCCAGAAGGTCGATCATGTTGTCTAAAAATAGACAATACTGTTTTAGATGATTCTTGTTCGTTTTCTTCGTCATTTCAAGGAATACTTTTAAATGATATATTCACATGATCACTGAAATAATTAGAAAAAAGAACGAAGCTTCTTCTTCGATGTATGACTTACATATCGAACCTTCAATTCGTGCTTTTTGTCTCACTTTTTTCTTTAGATGATTCAAATATCTATGCAAAATCAATTTACATTATTTCATATTTTAAGTGCAATTAAATTAATAGGTAACATGTTTATATTATGGATACATCTATCCATATTGGATGGGACCTCGAAGACGTGCTTTAGTTGGAAGGTGAACAAGTAAATGCTCCATTACATAAAAAAAAGCTAACGAAAATATTTTCTCTAACTTGCAGAGCAATATAGGAATATCAATTTCAGGTTTACATTAATGTTCCACTTTGAATGTAGTCGAAAAAAGCTCTTTGTAAAACACTCTAGGCTCCGTTACTACCTTCCAAACTTTTAGTGGCAGTTGAACATAACAGGAAGTAAATGCTCCATCATAATGTGATAGTCGTGACTTTTCATTCCGTTCAATTTAAAGGTTTGATGAAATTCCATCAGGAAATCTTAACCCTTCAACCCATTTTAACACAACTTTAACTTGATTATTATCTAATTCATAATATGCTTTGAATTTTTATTATCATTTGGTTTCATATGAAGCTTGGGACGTTTGCATAATTCTTCTATATCGCGCCTTGATTTCAACTCATCTTTAGTCTTCCCTTTGACATTCAAAGTTGTGTTAAAGACATTATCAAATACATTTTTCTCATTGTGCATCACGTCAACATTATGACAAAGCAGAAGATGTTTACAATACGGCAACTCCCAAAAAATAGACAGTTTGCACCAATTGTGAAAAATCAATTTGCCTTCAATTTCTGTTTGGACTCAGGTTTCATGTTTCTTTGGATAATCTTTAACCAATTCATATATGTATTTGGTAGATCATATCGTTGGAGGTTGTCTAGTTTCTACTTTGTTAACTAAAAAGTTTTTTTTGTCTACTCTGAAAGGACGATTTACATAGAGAAAACATTAGTGGTAATCAAACTATGAAATTTTCGTACTATGCAGTACGGAAAACGCTCGTGTTACTTCCGTGCAATATGGACATGTTAGACGATCAGCAGTACTCAATTCTGAAAGCATTGCATAAGAAAAAAATCATTATAATCCACAACAAAGAAGCAAACATACTAAATTTTTTCTTCGTTGAAACATCGTATGTTTTTACTCCTTCATTCCACAATGATCTTAATTCTTCAACCAACTGTTGTAAATAAACATCAATTCCTTGTGTCAGATCGTGGGGGCTAGGAACAACAACAGTAAGAAACATATATTGCGTTTTCATACACATCCATGAAGGTAAATATTAAGGTATGATGATAATGGGGCTTGATGAAAATTTAGAACTAAATTGATAAATGGTGAAAAACCATCCGTACGTAATCCTAGTCTGATATTATGACTCTTCACTGCAAAATTAGGATAAATTTTATCGAAAAGCTTCCATGCTTTCCCATCGGTCGGATGGGTCAACGTACCTTCTTCCTTCGATCTCACCTTATGCCATCTCATATGAGATCTAGTTACAGAAGATGCATATAATCTTTGAAGCCTTGGAGTAATAGGTAAGTAATGCATAAGTTTGTATGGAACTTCCTTTCCCTTCTTCTTTCTTGGTTTATATCTTTTTTGATTACATATTTTACAATTTCTAAGGTTTACGTCATCTTTCCAAAACAACATGCATCATTTTAAATGTATCTATTTTCTGATAAGTTAAACCAAATGCTGGCATAAGTTTTTAAACTTCGTAGTGATTTTCATACATTAAATTATCGGGTGGCATGTGCCTTTTTGTAGCTTGTACAATGACTGTAAAGACTTCTTCAGTGATGATGTATTTTGACTTCATGACAATGTACTCTGCGATTACCGACAGCCGAGTTCCGCTTTTACAACCATACCAAATAGGTTTCTTAGCATTATCCTACAAATCATAAATTTTCTTGGCTTCAATACTCGGTTCTTCAGCATTTTCGTCATCGTTGTCAACTATAACCATAGGAAACATTGATCGTGCTGCATCTTCGACCATATTTTCATTATGGGTCGTACTAACATTTTCACTAACAACACTTTCTACCTCAATCTCTACAGACGTATTTGCTACAACTTCTCCATGACAATCCCAAAAATAATACTCAGGTACGAATCCGTTTTTGCACAAATGGACTTTCATAATATTGGATAACAAATACCTCAGATGTAAACACTTGCTACACGGACAACGAATTTCAGGATCGCTTCCATTGTTATTTAAGCGAATTCAACAAAGACATTTATAACATTATATAAATCTTCTTTTATTGAATCTCTTTGTCCTCTTCTTTGGTACATCCAACTCCTCCAATCAACAAAATAATCAATCATTTTCCCTATTCAATAAATTAGTCCTAGGTTCAAAAATAAATGTTTATTTTCAAGAATACAAATTCGAAAAAAATTGTTTTTATGGTCGCACAATGCATGTATATATAATGGTTGAAAACAAATAACAACTACATTAAGTTAAAAATAATTTCAAATCTGCCACATTTTTTTTAATGCAAATTTTTTGCATGGTCAGACATCCTACTTCTCATTATAAACACGTTAAACATTTACATTTTATACTACTTCATCCAAAATGATTCAAAAAAAATTTCGGCAGCATTTCCCTTTTGTTTCCTGCATTGTACACAAATCCATGTACGTAGGAAACCAAAAGAAAAATTAAACTAAAATTTTGTGAATCGTCTGAAACAAAATAGTATACAAAATGTAGATGCTCACTGCATTTATAACGTGTCCAATACAAGGATAAGTCCAAAAAATATTGTACCAGATGAATATAAATGGTCACTTTTTAATTTGACAAAAACGACTATTTATATAACGATCATGTACAACACTCGTCAGACGGGGTCGAAAACACTCTAGGAGATATTAGCCAATTAGGTATGTGCATTTTACTATAAAAATGCAATTTACTACAACAAAAAATATTTGATTTTAACATATTTGCTCGACATATCAATCAACTTAAAGCTAATTTACAATTATTGTCGTTTCAATAGGCTCAACTTGAATTTGGACTCATGTTTTTTTGATGCATAAGTCAAATGTGCACAATGTACTATTCCTAGTTCGTGCATTTAGTTTTTCCTATATTAACTAACATAGTAGAAGAATCACATGTGCACAACGGTGCACATATACACAAATATCCACAATTGTACAATGGCAAAAACCACGCTTGGGGGACATATGCACAAATAACCAAATATTGCACTTTAAATTTTCAATTTCAGTATATCACATGAAATACACACATAATAGGATGTTATAACCCACTACAATAATATTGGAACCAATTGCAATCATCAGATAACCCTAATTTTTAATTTACACAAATATAGGTTTAGGTAAAAAAAAAATTTAGGAAAAAAGATTTTATACCTCAAATTAATTGCTCCGGAGGTTTGAATGGAAGCCCGGGATGTTCCTACGTGAATAAATTGATGTTTGGAGGCTAAAAAAGTTGAATTTGGGGGTGGTAGGGTTTTAAAACCCATAGCAGTTTTTTATTTTTGGGGAGGAAAAATGGGGAAGAAAGTGATCGGGTGGAGGTTTATCCCGAACATTTCTAACGGTTTCCGACGGCCACCTACGGGCCGTCAAAATCCGTCGGAAATTAGCCATCGCTAGGCGTCTTCCCCTTGTCAGAAATAGCAACGGTTTTTGTAGCCTTGCATCTGCATTTGACATGGTCTAATCAAATTTTGTTGGAAATATAGCAGCCAATTTCTTATGGAAATGCATATAAATACCCTGCATAAGATCCTTCACAAATGTGGGCTGTGTATGTTGTTGGTACCATCATTGTTTGGTGGAGCGATGGTTTGTGGTAATGAGTTGTAATAGGAAAATCAAATCTTGGAGATGATGGCTTGCAAGTGTATTTTCCTGAGTGGATAGAGGAGCATATAGGTCAGGATAGATGAAGTAGACTTGTTCATTATTATCTTGAGGATAGTGATGGGAAATCATATTTAGCGATCATTGGAACTGAGAGGAGTTTAAGACATATGCTTTATGTTCCATTTGAAGATTTTCATGCAAATTACGGGGCAGAGAAATGAGGTATTTTACTTCAAAAAAGGCGGTAAAAAAAGTTACTAGTTGGCTTGACTTGTTTACAGGAAAACGAAGCTCCTACGGATCACCACAAGCAACCCCTTTGACTGCTAGTGTTACATTTCGTGAACCAAGTAACATTGGATCGTACCAACACAAATATCTGGAACTTGTCACGAGCTCAAGTAAGAAAATCTTAAACGTAGAATGGTTTGGTAATTCATGGAGTCATGGCAAACAGGTGAGGCACTACCAAGCTTTCCATTCATAATGGAATCACAATGTTTTCTAACTCCTTTGTTCTCATAATGGATGAAAATAAAAACTGATGTCTTTCTTACCTTGAAGACATGTAGAGCGGAAGAAAATCAAGGTTCGATGGTTTCATCAAACCAGAGAGGCCACTTGCAAAATACCTCTTGCAGTTCCTCATTCATGTGAAGTGTTCTTCATGCCCTTCTCACAGGTCATTAATGCAGAATGTGTAGATGATATTGCTATGGTTTTAACTCCTGAACATTATGAAAAATGTTTAGCAATGCTTTCATGCTCATCTTCACTAGGAATTTGACTTTGTTTTCGTCAGGTTACTGCATGTGAAATGTAGAACTTTTTGATGGTAGGGAAAAATGGATGTAATGGTGAAACGAATGGGAGAGTTTTGTGTTTGGTTTCGCAGTGTATGGAAGTAGCAGTGAGTTGTACTGATTCAAGTATTTCTGACTGTGATCGAGTTGTTTAGTGTTTATTGCGTATAAGGTGGAAGCTGAGTATGTGACGATGCAGATTTGCTATTGTGACTGGAAGAGGAGATGGTTAAAGAGTGATAGAGCTAAGCAAGGAGGAGGTGATCAAGTTATAAGTGGAGTGCTTTGTTGGTTTGTGCTTGGTGTCATCTTGATGAAGTGGGAATGTGTATATTTTTTAGGTGTTATTGATGGTTTGCAGGTGTGATGATGGTTTTAGCAATGTGTAGTTGGAGTAGGTAGCAGGTGTGTTAATCTGCAATTTTGGTTTGATATAAGGAATAAGGATGGTGCAAACAGTTCCGGGAATGTAGTAGTTTGAATTTGTGGATTGTAGGTGATAGTAGCAGAAGTTTGCAACTTGTAGATATAGGGTGCAGGTTGGTAGATGCAATTGCAGCAAACTGGAAGTGATGCAATGCTGGTTTAAGGACGACAGTTTTGGGTTTGGTTGCAAGCAGTGGCGAGATGTCTATTGATTTGGTTGTTATAAGTGGTTGATCAGTTAAACAAAGGGGAGATGTTGATGCCTATGTAGAAATAGTTTCGTAATATTGAAACAACAGAGAAATGAAACGGCTGAGATGTAATGAAACAGAAGTTGTGATGCTAAAATTGTGGTGCAGTTTTGACGAGGTATGTTTGATCGTATTGGCAGGTTAAGGAGTGTATGTGTTGTTGTGCTGCTTCAAGTGATCAAGTTGATGGTGAAGCTATTGTACAGGTGGTGGTTTGTGAAGGTTGGTGATTGAGTTCAGGTAGTTGGTTACTTTCTCATGCACAGGTGATTGTTGTTGATTTATGAAGAAGAGTGTAGTTGATGAAGTTGCTTATTTGGAGCAGTCGAGTTTGCTGAAGTATGTGCAGGTATGGATATGAAGATGAACACGAAGAAGGGTAGGGTGTCTCTTATGCGGTTGGATATTTGTGAATGCTTAAGAGAACTGTTTGGTGCAATGCCTATTTGAGAATATGTATATGTCTACAAGTGACGTAGATGATTCTGTGAGTGAAGAAGACTTGGTTTGGCGTCATCCAACAAGCAAGTGAGAAAGATTCGCATCTCTCGCTTATTAGAGGGATGACAAATGACAGATACCATGATGTCAAGGGATGGTACATATGCAGAGACCAAAAAGATCCCTCAAGGAAAACCAAGAGTAGTTGCTGATGATTAAAATATCAGTCAATGCGAAACAGTTGAGCATGTACAACCAGGTAGAGATGAAAATTGTGGTGGAGTTCATCTATGTAAGGAGATGAAGAAATTGAAAACTGGAGTTAGTGTTTTTGAGTTGCAAACTGAATATTAGCACATTCAGTTAAAGGGAGGGTGTTAAAGTTGATAAATATTCTTAAAGAATTAGTCTAACACGTGTGTCCTGTTTATGTTCTAGATGAAGTTGTGTGTCTATCTTATTGGATTTAGTTTAGGAAGTACTAGGATATTTTATTTCTATATTTAAAGCTTTTTATTTCTCATCTTTCACTATAAGAAAGAACAATGTATTCATTTTGTACTTTATTGTTGCCTCTCTCTTCCTCCTCTCTATATCAAATTCTAATAATAGGTGACAAAATATCTTAGTGCCCCTTCATGGGGGAATTTGGTAACCAGATAAGTTAGCTGGATAATGATGCAGATGAAGAAACCACTGTCGTTATGATGCGCCATAGCGGATTGAAATAATTGGTGAGAAAAGGATAACGCTGAGTCAAGGAGCAAAAAAGAAGGTATAAAAGGAGGAACCTTTCAAGTGTTTCAGTTCTAATAGTGGTGAAAATGAAAGAAAAAGAGGAGTGATGAAATAAATAGGAGAAAGCAAACATGGTCTAAAAATGCGACATTTGAATATGTGGTTTTCCTTCCTTGTTTAACTGATAGATAATCAGAATTACTTTGAAACCCGAAAGATAGACTAGGGAAAATGAAATAAATTGTTATGACCACATGATTTGCTTGACTTCCTTATTTTCTGCCTTTCAATTCCATATCCGCACTTTCCTGACCCTTTTTTTTGGGTTCTCTAGCATCTTCCATAGATAATAGAGACCAAAATATTAGATCAAACAAGTCATTTTCAAAGGGACTAAAAGCAATGGTTTAAACTGTGGGAATGTCATCGATTCAATTTGCTAATCTCTAAATTGTGTATATAGCTGATACTGAAACGTCCAAAAAATCGGGCAAGATGGTCAGAATAACATTTTTGTTTATTTCTTTGGAATGCAATTACGAATAAATATCAAGTAGTAAAATGACATTAGTGAGTATGACATACAAATTTATGTGAACCGCTACATAATATGAGCTATCAAGATGGTTTAAGATGGACCACCAACTGTTTGGTTTAAACAAAGAATTTATCTTCATCAACAACCATAGTAAATAAAAGGACCTTAAATAATAGTTTATTAACCCCATTATTGAAAACTAGATTATTCTTTTACAATAAATATTACGACTTCACAACTTTAACTACTACGGTTAGTAGTTTTCAAAAATGTCTACTCAACCATCTACTAATGTAGAATAATAGTAGTAGAGTTTAATTTTTCTTTTGAAATGGTAAATACAGCAAAAATGAAATATGAATGTTTTGAATTTCCTATGGTTATGGTATAAACCTGTAGTTGTTTTCAAATTAATCACTATTGACACAAAAATGGTTTAATGCTCCCAAGTCTGTAAGTAGGAAACTAAAAACAAAGAAAATAATGTAAGTGAGAATACACACGATTTATAGTGGTTCAGCTTGAATATGCATAGGTCCACTTTATGTTTTCACTAGCTTTACACTAACTTAATTATAATTACATATGGTAGGACTGCCTAAATCCAGAGTATAGTAGAGTAACTTAAATAAAAAGTTTAAAAAGTGAAAGAAGAAGTCCTCTAGATGCCTCCCAAGGTTGTATTTATATAGAGGTTCATATCTAGTTCAACATGGAGCATGATTGGAGTGGTGGAGACTGTTATGTAGCGAGGTTGAAGCAAAGCACGTTTCCTTCCGCATAAGGCGCATGCACATAAGTTGGCACATACATTCTTGTAACAAAAGGAATCTCTATTGTTATGTGTCTTTCAACTCATATTTGTACTCCACTCCTCTAATTTATTCCATGATGTGGGACTACGTATTCAAACCACCATTCCTACCTTAACAGCATGCAAGGCAATCCTAACAGTCTCTCCCTTGGCTTGCATCCTATGAGTAGCTTTTTAAGAGCATTGTATTGCCTACATGACCTAATCTATAACCTTCGGCTTTGATAACACCGTTATGTGACGACGGTCAAAACAAAGCCCCCTTCCTTCCGCATATGGCACAACATATGAGTTGGCACACACATCCTTGTAACAAAAGTAATCTTTGTTGTTACGTGCCTATCAACTCATATTCTTACTCCACTTCTCTAATTTATTCTATGATGTGGGACTATTTATTCAAACCGATATTCCTACTTAACAACATGCGAGGCAATCCTAATAGAGGACGTAGCGAAGTGGCGTGAAGTAGTGAAAGACGTGGACCACGTCAGCCACGCATTCTATCCTAGTTCGACATATGTCATGCCATATCGAACGATGGAAACGGTGGCATGACTTCATCTGATCGAGCCATGGAGGCCGAACTAAAGGAATATCGAACTATGGGAGTGCTTCACATGTTTTACTTCGAAGGCCGAACCGAAAATTTCGCATGCTTTGTTGGGAAGGCTGAACCGAAGTACCACCTTCCTTTTAAGTTTGCTATAGTCGATCCACAGCACTGCGCCTTTGTTGAACCGATGCTAAACCAAACCGGTTTAACTTGTCTTTGAGTATCTGGGATTTAAATTCTGTTGCATTTGAATTTTAAATGGTCTGGTTGTGAGAGAACAAGTACGTGATTGCCTTGTCAAAAGGCTAGTAAACATTTTGCCATCCAAAGTGCGTCGCGTTATAGACAGAATGCGTTTTGAATGAGTTGAAATGTGTACTCTTGACAGTGTCACTCCCAGAATGATAACCATTTTCATAGAAATGATAATGCAAAAACGTCGTGTCCTTTTGAATAGTCACGACGCTTGATTTTTTGTCCGCATAAATAGCCAAGAGAACATTTAATTGTTCCTAGCTGCATTCGTCGGACCAAAATCTTCTGATTGAGAATCCTAACGGTCGCAGGTAGCTATCCAAACCCTGTTGAGTTAAGAAGTTGAGTACACTTGTCATTCAGTCATGTATGTCGAGTTGTTGGCTCCCACATGTGATTGTACACGCGTAGATTGTTGCTATATAGCATCAATCTCCATGCAAGTCGAGCACGTTGTCGAGTCGAGTCGTTTTCTACACGTTAGTCGACACGTGAAACTCCCAACTATGTTGAAGGAGTGTTGGGTTTTCTTTCTAACTCTTTTTTTATTATAATCCTATTTGGATGCCGGACCGGATGCATCTCATCTCAGTTCGGCTAGGCTGAACCGGGTGATAGTTGTTCTCGGTTCGGCATTGCCAACCCAAATTATACACCTATCACTTCAGAGGGAAGGAGAATAGTCAAATCTTTTTCCCTATAAATTCCTGTCCCACCTCCTTTCTCCCCTTCTTTGTCTTTTCGCTTTCGCTGCAACCATCAAACCCAACTTTTAACTTTCGAGCTCCATCTTTCCTTAACCCACGTGTTATATCTGTGACTTCTTTGAAATTTCACCAGATCCCATCTTAAATCCTCAACCTCTAATCAACTTGAAACAATGCAGGTTATTTGATTTTATGTTGTCATTATTTGTGACCAAGTCATGATTGATACTGACGGAGGTGGATGGGAGCTTCATTGAGGCTGGTTAGATCGTGAAGGAAGAAAAAGAGGTAAGAGGCATGAAGATGTGATGGAAAGATAACATTGTGGTTTTAGGTGGAGATGACGATGGTTTAGTTTGGTGTAATGGGATTTCTATGGAGTTAGGAAGGAGAAACGATGGCATGGAGAAGAGAAGAGGAAAAGAATTAATGAAGAGTGGGGTGCAAAGGCTCAGTTCGACATTGTGGGATTAGCAAGTTGTGGGATTATTAAGTTACGGGAAGGTCGATACCTACTTGGCCGAACTGGATCTAGCCGAACTAAATTTTGCTAAGTTACTTGGTCATGAGTACGTCCTGAACTTAATGATTTATGAAGACGATTACGACGCAATCCCATGCATAAAATGGACATTCAGACTAATTAAACATGCGGACTTCCTAACAGTTAGGATTAACGCATGTATGGACATCTGGATATTAGGACTAGAGCATGTGAACATAAACTGCCCAAATAGTAAAGCATCATCTTCAATGAAAAACTAATCTGCAGTCGCACGTGATCAAAATTTGATTAAACGATCAGAAACGACTGTCAATAAAGTAATCATTTACGACATGCTAGGAATGTCCATTTTTAGTTGGTGCATATGTCTTCACATCATATTGCACACACCATACTAGTTCACACATGGGGGTGCAATTTATTCACTCTAACTGGTGATGTTTCTTGAGTAGTACAACACTATGAGTCGAAGATATTTTACAAGAGCATCCTAAGTTGGAGCTAAGAATGATGTAATTTATAAGGATCCAGATACAGAGTCATGTTACGCTGGTGAGTCTAACAGTGACGAGTCTCAGTATCGAATCCAAGCATATGGTGAGTCGTTAGCAATTCCACTAGCGGAAAGGTAGGTTGTTGTCGCATGTGGAGCTAATGTTGTAGAAGTTGCTCTTGCTCCTGATATTATTCCTTGAGTTGCCTTTCTCAATAATCCCATTGACTCTTGTCCTTCAATGATAGATTAATCTAAATTGAAAAGGCTTTACGTCAAGCATGGAATCCTATTCAATCAAGTTCAGGTGCCTGCTATTCTACAAACACCGCACAATCCTCCGAAAGGGTACGTGGCTTGATCTCGCCATATGTGCATAGTCGGTCATGTCCCTTCATTCAATCCATTTCTCTGGGCCATTCTTTTACACATGGGCTTCGCGCTGATGTAGCTAAACCCAACAGCATATGCCTACTTCATGCCCTTCACATTCTATACTCTGAGCATCTTCATCAGGAGCCTACCATCAATGATGTGTGACTGTTCTTCAACTTCTAGCACCGCAAAGATACTCCATCGTTCACTTATTTTAAAGTAACAGTGAACAGGAGTGTCATCATGGATGGGTGGGGTAAAATGAGTGATGTAAAATTTGATTGGTTTTCACTCCTCATCAACAGGGTTTCACCAGGTGGTGATTTGAAGGTAGTAAGTTTCCATATAAGTCGTTTGCTTCTAATTTGGCTTTGACTTCATCTATAACTTCATATTTCATTTGGCAGAGACAATGGATAGGCCTAGCGGCCAAGTGTATGCATCAAGGTTAGGCGACTAGAGAGCGATCCCTAAGGAATAGATGTGAGTGCGAAGATGCATAAACGATGAGCTTCTACACCGATTTAATTTGTTGCGCATCGATAGAAATGCCACAGTCGAGGGCGGGAGCGCATCTGCTCAAGGAGCTGTGTCCCCAATTGAGGGGCTGTGGCCGATGAACCCCACGGCGAAGTCCACGTAGGAGGTTCCATCGAGGAAGCAGGTGAAATCACAAGTCACTTGGCCCTACCTAAAAAGGAAAAAGACAAGAAGATACCACCTTCTGATGCCAAGAAAGGAAAGGCCTAGAAATCTGCATCAAAAGGCATTTCGTATCCCAAGACTTCGGCCCAAGACACTGTATATCCTTGCAAGGATGGCTCTATCAAGGATTTACGTGATCTGGAGCCGTTGTCTGATCAATATGAATTCACAGATCAAAATCTGTAGATATTCTTTCCCACGTCTAAAGGGGAAAACGTCCCATTGGAACAGGGGAAATTACGCTAACGAGCAAGGCATGGACATCGGGTTCGTTGGAGGGATCACTGGGACACACAACACGCACACTACATGTCACAACACTTATCCAATGTATGATTTCCTATTTCTAACATGTGCTTAATATGTTTTGCAGATATAATGTCAAGGGCATATGATTGCAGGTGACTTGGTCGCAACATAGAGAAGAGTGGGATCCCACTAAAGTATTCTTTCGATCAGGAATGAGAGTATAGAAAGGATCAAGAAAGAAAGTGATGGGAGAGAGAAAGGAGTCACCAATACTATAAGACACTACTCATATTCTTATTCTTTATTCTGCTGCGAGACTAGTAGGCCTAGAAGTCAAAAGGATACTTGCGAATGTGAAAAGTCGATCGTTAAGGCTACGATACCTCCAAAAGGTTCATCAAGTAAGCCTCATTCAAATAAACATTTGAAGCCGAAGGATAATGGCAAAGAGAAGCCGATATTCATCTTCAACAATCATAAATCCAAAGCTACCACAGTCACATAGCCTATCGTGCTTGAACCATTTGTGTAGGAATGAAAGACGGAGCCCCATGCTCAATTTCTGGATTATTACTTCAGTAGAACGCACATTCTTCTTTCTTTTCATCCTATTCCTGGAGAATCAAAGAGCAGCTCAAAAGGAAAATTGAAGATATATGTGGACAGTATAAGAAGACAAGCACATACGCGAAGAAGCTTTCCAAAATTATTAAGAACCTAGAGCTTGACATTGCTAATATGAAACATGAATGGGATTGCGAAAAAATTCTTTGGCCGCTATGGAAAAGGAGCTTGCATAAAATAAGGCTAAGCTTAAAGTTGCTGAGGCTAGTGTTGAAAAATATAAGAAACAATACAATGATTTCAATGACCGCTTGTACAAAGAACTTGACACAGCTAGGTTGAGAGAGAAATCCATTGAGGATGAATTAAAAGCCGTGACTTGAGAAACTTGGATTTAGAATTCAGCTGCAATATCCTGAAAGTCGAAAAGAGCTCTCTTGAGAAAGGGAATGTGGTGTTAAAGGCCAAACTTGGTGATGTCGAGGCATGAGTTAAAAGGTAGAGGATATCGCTCACTCGGTATTAAGTAAGCTTCCAACTCCAAAATTAAACATGACATAGATTTAAAGGAGTCGATGGATTAGCTAAGCTGGGATAAGAAGGCAAAGGAGGAATTCGATCCTCTAATTATGGGTTTCTTTCCTCGAGTCTACCGATATTGCGACTTATGTTTTTTTGAGGACTATCCCCCAACTCTGGCCGACGCCTGGACTGAGGAGAGGCATTCCTCAGAAGAAGTTCTATGGATTATGAGGAATTTACGAAGCATTTTATAAGGCATAATCAATCTGAAATTCTAGATGATGAAGGGAGGTTGTTGAAAGAGGCAGAAGATGTCGTTAGGCTTCAAGCGAAAGGCAAATCCATAATTGTAGGAAGCTTTGGGTCTTCTTCCACCATGATTCTGAGTTGTTGAGGGATACAATCCCAATTTCCTAACTCCTAAGGGTTTCCTCCAAACTGTATCATATATGCTCTTAGTGCTTCTTGACTCACTGGTAGTGACATCGCCAAAGGTATACCTTTGACTTACCCGCAATTTAAGTGAGTTCTTTTTGTGTGCCAGTGAGCTATGGAGGCGGTAGTCGAGGCAACCACAGTTCCAAAGGACTAACAGCTATCACTCTTCCTATTGCAGGTACCCATTAAGTCAATACTTCTCTTGAAAGCGAGTCAAAGACTTCTTACAAACCCCAGGTGCCCATGCTGAAGATCCCAAGAATAAAAAAGAGATTATCATTGCTTTGAAAGGCTTAGATGGTAAAGGGTCTCAACCTAAGGGCGATGAAGATGTCATTTACATAGGAGAGTTTTGGAAGACAAGTAAGATGAGCATGGAGATCCGTAGGCACTGAACCAAGGTAAGCTCCTCACTATGAAAGTAGAGACAGGGGTTATTGCTTTAGATCCCTTACAAGTAATTTCTCCTTTCCCAACTAGCCGCATAAATTCCGAAATTTCCAAGATGAATGTATTTGTTGAGGAAGTTAAGTCACCCCGAAGTAGAGAACCAAGAACCTAAGAAGAAATTCGATAAGCCCGGGAAAGCAACGAGGGGTCTGGGACTGATAACCCTCTAAATACAAAATCATGAAAGAGTCTAATTTAGAGAAGCTTAAAAGAAGTCTGTGGGATCGACACCAAAGGACAAATAAGCACGTCTGCAATTGTAAACTTCTTTGGATTTGGTGGCCAAAGTCTTGTGCAAATACGTCCTTCGACTTTTGTCATGTTGCTTGTACAAACCTGTAGTCGTAAATACGATAGTATTTTTAAAAAAAATGGGAAGTATTTTTGCTTTCCATTCAACGTACTTGCGAGTTTATCAAACTACACTTAAGTGTTAGTCCGTAGGTGGTGTATACTCCCAATTAACTACGAGTCATGCGCTGCGTTAGGGGCGTGCTTGAAGTTAAATTTTAGTCTGAAATTATGCCTCCAGTCTCAGTGAGGCTAAGTTTGAGTAATCGAATGTCTGGTCCTTTAGTTTTATACTCTTTGGGCAGTATTCATGTTGGAGTTATAGGTAAAGGGTCTTAAATATTGGCGCACTATTCATATAAACCTAGCGTTTATATTCTTTCTCAAGTCACTGAGAGTTAAAGTAAATTAAGCAGATGGCCGTTTCACATTCGATTTGGCATCATTCCTCTACTTTACTCTTAAAGCGAGGACCATAAATCGAGTATTTGACTTACGCTCAGATTTGGTTAACTCTTGTCTGACTAGTCGCCGAATTGAATATGCTCGTCGAGTCGTGAGCAACAAAACGTCGTTAGTTGACTTGTCACACCTTTCATTCAAGTGTTAGCGTAAGCTAGTCTAATCACAGCTCTTAGCCACATAATTACAAGCAGTCGTCGAGAGTGGAAGGAGCTTTTATTTATGATGCAGTGGCAGCCGACGAGTCATGCCTTATTACATTATGTGAAAGCAATGTGCTATTTACAAAAATAGCAATAAATAAAAACTTAAGTGAAATAATGTCGTAGATGTTGGGAATTCCATGCTACTGGGAGTCGGTCGCCATCAACAGTCATTAACATGGAAGCTCCATTTTTAAGTTCCTATTGAATGACGTAAAGTCCTTCTCATTTCGATTCCATGTGGATATGGCCAGAAAAGATGCGCTTCAGGACAAGGTCGCCAATTTTAAAGGTTCTAAGTCAAACCTTTGTGTTAAAATATGGTGCAACCCGATGTCTATGTGCAATAACTTACAAGTCAACCTTCTATCTCTTCTCATTAATCATGTCAAGCAACTTCAAGAGGGCTATCTTGCTAGTCAGGGGATCATAGTAGGCAGTTCGATAAGAGGGGACTTCGAGCTTGACAAGTATGTGTTCTTTAGAGCCATAAGCTAATGCAAATGGAGTCTGACCAGTCTCTGACTTATGGGTCGTTCGATATACCCAAAGGGCTAATGAAAAACCATCACCCACTTGCCTCTAGCCTTTTCCAATATCTACTTCAGGGTGGACTTTATGATTTTGTTCACTGCTTCGTCCTGTCCATTCGATTGTAGGTGAGTGGTTGTTGTATATTTCTTCTTAATGTGATATCGTTGACAGAAGTCTTTGAATTCTGGACTATCGAATTGAGTCTTGTTATCATTTATGATGGTCTTGGGAAGTCCAAATCGACATATGCTGTTTCTGACGACGAAAATAATCACCCGTTTAGTCGAAATTGTGGTTAACGACCCATTTTCTTCCCGCTTAATAAAATTGTCAACTGCCACAATTGCATATTTAGTTCTTCATTTGGAAATCGAAAGGCTACCGAAGATGTATATTCTCCATACTGTAAAAGGCCATGACTGGCCAGTTGGATGAGCTGGGTGGGTGGAGCTCTTGGAATCCTAGCAAACATTTGGCACTTATCGTAGCGTTGTGAGTAATCGGCTGTAACTCGGTTGACGGTAGGACAGATATAGCCATACCTGAGTACCTTCTTTGCCAAATTTTGCCTCCTGGTATGGTCACCGCACTCCCCTTCGTGAATTCTTGCAATAGCCATTTGGCATCGTCTTGGGCTGCACACCAAAGTAAAGGCATGAAGAACCCTTTTCTATACAACGTATCCCTCTGAATGATTTATCTCGTGGTTCTGTGCAGGAGGAATATTTTAATGGGATTCATCCAAGATTTCCTTTCAGGCTTAACAATTAGCACCCAATCGACTTACACTTGATCAATGTTTGGGATGCTTAAAGTCCGTATCGGGACCAACCCTACTTGCTTTAGGTTCTATGAACTAGATAGGTTGTCCAACGAGTCAGCTCTCTTATCCTGATCATGTGGAATGTGTGACATACATTAACATACAAGCACAACTAACAATTCTTGAACCCGGTCAAGGTACGAGGCAAGTCGTGCCTCTTGGCTTGGAACTCTTTTCTGACCTGGTATACGAAAACTTGGGAGTCGCAGAAAAATTGAATTGAATTCACCTATATCTCCTTTGCAAGTTTAAACCTGGCAATTAAGGCTTGGTACTTGGCTTCATTGTTGGTTCCAGGAAAGTGTAGCTTCAAAGCATAATAAATCGATCATCCCTCACAAGTCGACAAGACAATTCTGACGTCAGAATGACGATCGTTACAAGCTCCATCTTTGAATACCTTCAATATGGCAGCTAGCAGTTAAACATCTTCAATGTTGTCAGTTAGATCTGTGAACTCTTTGATGAAATCCGCCAATGCTTGTCCTTGGATGTCCCTTTGTGGAATGTAGGAAAAATAAAACCGACTCAGTTCAATGATCCATTTAAACAGCCTCCTAAATGCCTCAGGTTGCTGAAGGACCTGTCTTAATGGCTGGTCAGTGTATACCTTGATGGGATGAGCCTAAGATAGTGACGCAACTTACTTAATACTATCATAACGTCGTAAGCCAGCTTTTCAATCTTCGGAAAATTATGTTAACCCCTGTTAGTATTTTACTCACATAGTAAATCGGTCGTTGGATTTGATTGCCTTTGTATATGAGCGTTGGACTGATGATATATAGGTATACCACCAAATACACAAATCGGTCTTCGTGTTCAATCGACTTTGACACTATAGGAGGCCTTTCTAGGTGATTCAATAGGTTTTGCAATGCCTCGACGTAGTACTATGTCCAAGCAAATTTACACTTCCCTCTCTTTATCAGGTCAAAGAAAGGAATGCATTTTTCGGTCACTCTGAAAGAGCAACCACCTTTCCATTCAGGCTCTACACGTCTCTAATCTTACGGGGCTTTTGAATATTTCGGATGGCTTCTATATCCTACAGGTTGACTTAGATCCTTTAAGAATTGACGATAAAATCCAAGAATTTCCCTGATGCAACACCAAAAGAGCATTTCAAATGGTTGAGTTTTTTTCCCATACAGGCGGAAATACTTAACATCTTCATTAAGTTATCCACATGGTTGGCCGATCATGATTTTACAAGCATTCCATCTAGGTAAACCTCCATCGATCTCCCAATCTGATCCTTGAGCATGCGATTCACCAATCATTGATACGTTGCTTCGGCATTCTTCAGCACGAATGGCATGACCACTAACAGTGCATCCCAAGGTATGTAATGAAACTGGCGTGCTCCTGATTTGGCATATGCATCGGAACCTGGTTGTAACCAGAGTATGCACCCATCAAGGAAAGAAGCTCATGTCCAGTTGTCGAATCCATAAGCTGATCGATCCTGAGAAGTGGGAAGTTATCTTTGGGACAAGACTTGTTCATCTCGGAAAAATCAATACATGTCCATCACTTTACATTAGACTTCTTCAAAAGGACCAAGTTTGATTCTCTGTTAGGGAACAGTGAATCACTGATGAATCCATTATTTTTGAGCTTCTTGATTTCTTCCTTCAATTATACTATCCAACGGACCCTGAGCATACGCCTTTTCTACTTCACCGGGGTATATATCGTGTCCATGATAGGTGAATGGCTTATAATGGTCAGCGATATCTCACACATGTCAGCATGGATCTAGGAAACACGACAATGTTTGTGCGGAGAAAATTCGTCAATTCCCACATTCAGAGGGTTCCGAGATGGGATCCAATTTTCAATACCTTATTCCTCATTATCAATTGGGATCGCCACCGTTGTCTCATTGGATGCCACCCTTTAGTATCATGGCTCTTAGTCCTTTCCAGGATTGAAGACTTTGAATTGGAAGTTGTACTGTCCGAACTAGGATTTTCCATATATTATCTATGCGACGACACCATTAACTCGAAGGGAAGCATCTCTGGTCTTTCCCTTCTCCATGTTGTGGGCATCCTTCCACTCAGCTATGTAGCACGCCCATCCTACTACCTGGTCTCCACGTACAATTCCGACTCCATTCTAAGTTGGAAATTTCAAGAACCGACACCGAGGAGCGATGCATGCTCAAAGTTCAATAAGGCTAGTCGACCCAAAAAGCGTTGCATGGAGAGATAATATCCAACATAACAAATGGGAGGATCTACACTCTTCTACGATCTCCCTTACCAAACTCTACCAGTAGTTCAACAGTACCTACCGGTTCATCATTAGACCCCCTGAAACCAAGATTTTAATTCTCACTCATCTCACTCAAGATAGAAATCCAAGATTTTACCCAAGATCCGAGATTTGATAGCATTTTTAGTTATATATGCTTTAAATATTCCCCATTTTGACCAAGATTTCCTCCAAAATATGAGATTTGAAACCTGGATTAAAACTATGTATTTTTGCATTACACGGCTTTAAATCCTTAGCCTCCAGCATCACTGGTTTAGGCTTTCTTAAATAAAATATACAGAATTCCCGCAGTCAACAAGGATCTTCCATACCAGAGAAGAGCCATTCAAGGCCGAAATCATCATAAGGTCAATAAATGGGGCCTTCACTCCATCTGCATCTCTATTTTGGAAGATGGCACCATCTGTCATCATCATTCGTTGATTTACCAGAACCGCTTTATCTACAGTGTTGCATTCCTTAACCTTTACATGCTTCACTACATTGACATACTACATCATAGTACATAGACTAAAACCGGACAGATGCAGTCCTCCTAATAGTGTTGATAATATTACCTAATTTTTAGAAAATGGCAGCTCGAAGAGCCGTCTGACCTTGTTGGTTGGGGTCCAAAATCCCCTGCCCCGTCCCTCGAGGCTACTCTATACTTATCAAATTTCCCATCATGAATTATTTTCACCATAATGTCCTAGAGATGACGACATTCATTTGTCATGTGGTAGTATGTCATAAAACTTCTCGGTTTATCTCTTTTTCTCCATAGACCCTCTTACTGCAAGCATTTTGTACTATATCATGTTACATATATCCAACTACACATTTTTTAATGAAAAATTCAATGACGTGTAATTATCAAAAGTCTGAAATTTGGATCGCTTCTTAGCATCCCTTTCTGACCACGACATCTCCATTTTTGTCTTTGCGCTAGTTACCACTTATAATGTTCTGGTTCTAAACATTAATCTGAACTTTTCTAGAATTGTCTCAATGTTGCTTCACTTCCACATTGCTTTGTATTCCCTCATTCATAGAGTCGTCGATTCTCCTTTTTGGATTCTCTCTGCTTCCTCAATGCATAGGAATTGGTTGGCATTTTCATAGAACTAATCCAAAGTTGATGGAGACTTCCCATTAGCCATGTCCCAAATTTTGTATCGGGCTCAGCGCCATCAATCAATTTAATGAAAAGAGTTTCTTCGTTCGGTTTCCTAAATTCAGTGATGACTTACAACATTGTTGAAGTGCTCAGGATAGTACTTAAGTTACTCCTCTTGAGCTTGATTTATGCGAGAGAGTCATGACGTGTTTCGACTTGGCATGAAAACGGAATTGATTCATGAATTTCCTGCTCAGATCGTTGAATGAGGGTATAATCTTGGTAGTAGTCTCATAAATCACATAAGGGTTACGCCGTCTAGGTAGATCATAGAAGCTTTATATTTTATATCATTAGAGGCTTTGGTTGTCTCCATATACCATCGATATCTCATCAAAAGATGTTCACAGTCAGTCTTCCCTGAATAATGAGATATCTGAGGCAGTTGAATCTACGAGGAAAGTCAGAATTCAAGATGTCATCCGTAAAAGGGATATGGCTACGGTTAATTCCCCAAACCTCAGTTATTATAGCCTCGACTATCATTCATAATCTTCCAAATCATGACTGTCAAGTCTGGAGTGGTAATGAAAGGTCCATATTCTGATTCATCATCGTTCTTGGGCTCCTCATCTCCCTCGCAGGAAACGTCGCATGTGCCACCATCTGGGGAGCATTTCCCTAACCTCTGATGTCCTGGTCAATCACAAAAAGCAAGGGGGAAGTACAACAACTTGAGATGGTCCTAGAGAGTCGCGATCATGCAACAAAGCAGTTGCATGAACTTTTTGAGAAGAGGTTACCCTCAATTCATCATTACCTAGTACAGTATGGCCCAGTCGAACCTGTTCAATATGAGCAGATGTAATGACCTGGAATTTTAGACCATTCAAATCGACAATGATCCTCAAATGTTGACTTAAACAAAAAAAAATACAGATAGTTATTGGGTTTAATATTAGAAAAAGAAGAAATAAGAAAACAAATACAAAATCTCGCAGCAGAAGGACAAAATATAATAAATAAATAACAGTTCATGAAGCTGTTAAAAACATACATTTGATTATACACTTACAACGATTATCAGAGTTAACTGTTATACAATATACCAATATTTGCAGAGGAATAATAATAAATACGTTTGTTGAGCTCCATCTTCATCTTCATAACTATGTCTTCAACAACTGAAAAACTCAGGCTGACCCGAGCTCAAATGAAAAGACAAAAACACTCGGATCAGAACTAAAATATTCTCATATTAGTTAAATCAAATTAATGTGACAATATGAGAGCAATAACTTAAGAGATGTTATGGGTATTTCCATCTCCTAAGGATCTGTTAAACTGGATACTATATAATACAATACACTATTATAATAGTGTCTATGGTTAAATATAACATATTTAAACAACGCAAGTAGGATTACATTTTTACCTTTACACCGTTTATAATACCATAGTCTATACAGATACTGTAAAGTCCACCATAATCCAGTGGCTATCAGAGGGCAATCCATAGGTACGGTACAAATCAAAGTTGTAGGGGCTCGATTAGGATAATATGACAAGGCACACGAGGAATGCCCAGAGTAGGAATATACTTGTTGCACGCCCGGACTGGTAGTAACGCATAGCCGCGAATACCGCCCACCTCGAATAATACTCCCAAATCAAGGATGCGCATCAAATCAAATCAGTCTAACCGTGGGACTATAGTAATAAAGGAAGAAGTGTTGCCGATGGAGGTAGCTAACCCCACCTGGTCCGGTATAGCCATGTTTTAGTCATTTTAATTATGATCCGAAGGTCAAGGACATCCATCATCGTTCTCTTACTTCATTCCAGTAGCGTTCGCCAAACCAACCTATTCTGGAACTCAACCGCATACACAGTTGTTAAAGTGGCTTTCAGTATTGGCAAAGAGTATGACAATATCTGATTCTGATCTCTTTAACAACCAAACATTTACATTTTTCACATCGGTCGGTTCTTTTACATTTCAAAGAGATTCATACTTCATATCAAAATATCATATTTTCCTTAAAACACGTTTTAATAGTAAAAATAGAATATTTCACATTAAAATCTCCATTTAAAATCAAACTTAAAATCTTGAAACAATTCCAACTTAAAATAATTTTGATATTGAAATAGTTAAAGACATATTTAAAATAGTTTGGATATATAATTAAAACAGTTTTAAAATAAATAATTTGTATTTAAAATAGAAATTTCAGATTTAGTAAAATCTATAGTTCAAATATTAAAATAGTTTATAAAATAAATAGTAAATTATTAAAATGGTCTATTTAAAATAAGTAATAAAATAAAATAGTTATAAGGTAAATAGTTTATAAAGAAAATGATTATTATAAATTAGTTTACAAAATGGTTTAAAATACTATAGTTGGAATTAGAATCGATTCTTCAAAAATTTAACCAAACTAGAAATCATATTCCAATTTCAAATTAATTTGACTAAATTTAGATATTTTAATTCAAAAGGATTTGTCTTTCCATTTATATTTCAATTTGATTCAACGGTTCGATTTCAAATAATTATGTTTAATAACTTGATTCAAATAATTGAATTTCAATTATAATTCTCACTTTGAATTATTTGTTTATAAAAATCTCGAGTTCACAATTCAGTTATTACTATAAATCAAGTTAATTCAAAGTAAATACCAAAGATGGATAAATAATTCAATTTCGATAAATTTAGTTCATATTCAATCCAGTTTTAACTTCAGTTATCCACATTTACGAATTCTTTAAAATTTTAAATTTTCAAAGCTCAAAGTTCAAATTTAGAGAAAATCAATTAATAATATCATTTATTTTGTCTTTAAAACAATATTCCAAAATTCAAGGTTAAAAACAATTTTTATTTAACTAACCGGTGTTCGTATATAATTTTCTGTCCTATGGACAAGTAATACTTAAAACTTAATTTTAGCATTTTGGGAAAGGATATATATAATTTCAATCCAAATCAAGGTATATATATTTATCATTTCAACCTACGCTCTTAATTCATTTTAATGATTGATCCCGGGTTTATTTGATTCCCGTAACATCTAGGGTAAATGTTTGGGATTAATCAACAAAAATCAGTAAGCATATATAACAATGTAAACAACAAGATGAATTACATACCAATACATTAAATATATAAATTCAAGGCATCCATCAAAATCAACACATCTAAACAGTTAAATATAATATCAATTACTAGTCATTAGGTATGAGGTTTTTGAACAAGAAATTAAAATTCTAATTGTACAATTTATGTTGATAAATTAAATTTATACTGTCTATTTAGATTAACATAAATAATCAATTTAAAAAGTAAAACAACAAGCAAACAATCATCCCATAACACAAATTTAATTTAACTAACAATCAAATACTTTAGTTAGGTATGAGTGGGTTAAATCACTCACCTTTGATTTCAAACGATATCAAAATTCAAATTTTAGCCCATAAATCAACAGTCTCAGAATCAGTCCACGACAGCTCCACATTGTTTGCAATTTCGATACGATCCTAACGGATCTAACCACACATCAAACTGAATTCGTATGGAAAAGTTATGAATGTTTAAGTGTTTGAAATTCAAATTTATATTAAATAATAAAATAAAACATCACCTACTAAATCACTGCCACCTCAGCGTTCTCTCTCTACCCTTCTTCTTCATCCACGCAACAGGAAAACTCATTCAACAAAAAACCTGTAACGACCCAGCATTTTCGGACCCGAAAATCGATATAAATACCTTTACCGTATCTCATACCGATCCTCCAAGCACCAAAAAACACTGAATAGTTTAGAAAGAATTTAGAGGGTGAGATAAGAAAGAAAGAAATTTTAGAATAGAAGAAAGAAGAAGAACATCACATCAGAACTCACAGCGGAACAGATAAAATATAATATCAAATATACAAAAGAATTTTGTATACATACCAATCATCAGAGTTTAACATATAACTACACAGCGGAATTAGCTTTATATAACTAGTGGTGAAGCCGCCTGCTTCCAGCTTTTGAGACTCCAAGCGAACCTAACCTGTACATATGCTTGGTCTGACCCGAGCACATTTGATTTAAAACAAAATACACCAGGTCAGTCTGGAATACTATCAGTGATAAATTCACAGAACACACACACTGGTTTAACTTTGGAAAATCCTTTCTGAAACAAAGGATAATAGTAAGACCAGTCCACACATAAATACGGACGGTTTTTACCTTATTATAACCCAAACCATTTCTCAAAATCATAGTTTGTTCTGATATTATCATAATGTCTAAATACAAGTAATTATCAATCTAGTGGAACGCTTGCATCTCACGCTCCACATATATAGTATACAATCAAAACCGCTGGCGCTTATTGGAATTTGGATTTCCATCCTTGACAAGGTATGGGACCACCTGCCGATAGTGTATCTCTGGAGGCGAATACACTGGGTTCAACAATAACATCTTGCAACCCGGCCCTCACATGACCAACCACTCATTTCGCTTGAGTGTATCGAATGTATATCACTGACGGTTGGGCTCAAACCACCGTCTCCCGATAAGGGACAACATCGAACATAGATTAAGAAGCAATAGGAATTTCTCTAGATAGGTGATCATACATCCTAATGGGAGCGACCCACATAGCCATGCTGCCTGCCCGATTTTTGTTATTTCCGGTTGATGAGGCTTGAGGTCAGAACACATCAGGTCATCATATACTTTGAATGCCACATCGTCAGATCCGCCAGATCACACTGATTGACGTCCACAAGCATACTCTAGCTATCTGGCTAGAGAATGACCATTTCTCCGCCATCGGCTATGGTACGTTTGGAGAAATCAATGTATGTAAATCCTTTTGGAAATACTCTGTCAAACATCCGTCCATACAAGTCATCCAGGAACAGGATGAACCGAAGGTACTCTCCTACTGCATCTCATATAGGAATCACCCCAAGGATCAGTAGCGAGAAGTCCTTGCAACCTGTAGATTCCAACCACGACAGAACCACAGTTTATCTCTGGCCGCTAAACCGGAGATTTTTAGCAGTCCTTCCGCTTATGAAAATCCACAGTCTTCAATGCTCAATCACGATCATCTTCTGATCTCTACACGTATTTGTTGGTCGGATTGGTTTTCGAATATAATTCGATCCCGGACTTTCCATACCAACAATCGTATTGGTCAACTTCGATAATCGGTGTTTTAACTATCGAATAACGATAGTGTGCATACAACGGGTTTTGCTGATTCAACACTTAACACAACTTGACCCCTTTTAAAACATACTTAACGATATAAACCAAATTTTCTATGATAAACTCTGATTGATTTACTTTGATTGATTAACTCTAATTTGACTAACTCGACCTATTTAACTCGACTAGACTAACTCGACTTGATTACTACTATCGATTAATTAATACTTGACTTAACTCCATCCGCTCGAATCTAGATCGCAGCGATCACAATGGTTACGCCTGATTCCCTCAGGAAACATCCGACCACCGTAGGCTATCTGCAGCCCTGCGAATTACGCTAGCAGTCGTACGCAATGGAAACTTCCCTAGATAACTTGGTTTGACTAACTCTAACTATATTCGATCAACTCTAATTGACTAACAAATGTTTACTATAATTTGAAAACAACATTCTTATTTCTTTTGAACTCATATCATAATATTATTTAATTTCCAAAACCTTACATCAGAGTTTGATATTCTCGTATAGGATAAAACCAATCTCAACACTTCACTCGTTCCAAACTAATACTATTCCTTGATAATAGTGAAGCTGTAACACCCCACCTCCATTAAGGTCACTCGCAAAGGGAATGCCTTAACTTCAGTGGAGCGTTTTGAGTGAATACAGAACAGAAAATCACAACAAGACAGATATAAAGCAGTACTTGAAAATTTAAAACTTTATTTATTGCAGCAGAAGATAAATATGTTTGGTTACATCATCAAAAACCATAAACCAAAGTCAAATACATAATATCCATCTTGATAAAACAAAGTACATAATCCCACTACTACAAATAGCCATAAAGAAAATGATAGGCTGATCTTTACTACGGCAATCCAAATCCAAGTGCTCCTAAAGAGATCCCAATCAAGCTCCACTAGTACTAGTCCCACCCTTAGAACCTGGGGGGGGGGGAGGAAGAAAAGAGGTGGAAACAAAGGGGGTCACACATAAAGTCTGGCGAGTGTGATAACTCTAACAACGTAATTATTAAAGCAATATGATAAGATATAAGCTGGAGAATAAGGTAATGACTATGTGAACCACATGGGTATGGCAAGGCAATCAAGAGAAACAAAGAAAACGTAAATGGCGCTTCCTAATCTATATAGGATAATTACTATACTCTACCGTACTGTACTAATACTAACTGCACCCCTACTAGTCACTCTAGAAATTTGATCCCTCTTGGTTAAATAGAACGATGATAGCTTCGTGTACTACTAGATGTACCCACTATCCTCCATGTTTGACTGTATATCTCTAGTTGCTATCATAGGTACCCAGCGTGTACCTATCCCTACTAGATGTACCCCCTTCAATAAGTAATAATGGTAATTCTATGTACTCCTAGCTGACGTCATAGGTGCCGCCTGCTCCTATCTCCACTAGGTGTACCCCTTAGTAATTATTAATAATAGTGGTAGCTTCGTGTACCCCTAGCTGACTACATAGGTGCCGTCTGCTCCTATCTCCACTAGGTGTACCCACTACCCTACCCCATTCGATCGGCTCCCTAACTCGTAGATACCCGTGCTGGCCCCACAGTGGGGTGTATCACTCCCCAAAGTGGCAACCCGATACCACAAATAATGCACGGCTTATACCTACATGATGCAACAACGTATTACCTACCAGCCCGGGTCCACCCACGCATATGAACCCGTTGGACTTGCGTTGCCACCGCTAACCTGGTTTGGCCTCTTAAAGTTAAGCCCAGTACGCGTGTCCCGTCCTCGACTTGGGTCGAGCCCACAAAGATACGTATGGGTTACTGGTTGAAATGGGCCCCCATGACTACCTAAGCTTGGTCCCCTCTAGTATTTCCCACTTAACCCACCTCTTATTCATGTTTCAATTACATGTTTTAAATTTGGTTAAGGGTTTCCATTAGTAATTTCACATGCCACCCAAGGCACCCACTTAACCCATATGTCTCATTTACATGTTTTACCTTGGTTAAGTGTAACTATTCGTATTTCCTCATGCCACCCAAGGCACCCACTAGATTCCACATGCCACCCAAGGCACCCACTTAACCCCCTCATGTCCCACTACATGATTATCTGGTTAAGTGTTTCTTAATTCATTAAGACCGTAACCTCATAAAGACCTCTCACATTAGACTGGCATTTGTGGCAGCTGGATTTGCCGGGCGGGTCCGGGTAGTCTTACACCACAAAAGAGCCTAACCTCGTGTCTTTTCAATTGTTACGTATTTAATTTACGCCTAAGACCTCTCACATTAGACTGGCATTTGTGGCAGCTGGATTTGTCGGGCGGGTCCGGACAGTCTTACACCACAAAAGAGCCTAACCTCGTGTCTTAGAAGATTAATTACTCCTAATTAATCATTCCCCAATTTGAATTACTTTCCCTATTCAAATTATCAATCAATTCCAAATTTAACGATGTCCATAATTGACTCAATTATGTCCATCCATTTATGGTATGTAAAATCATACCAATTTTCACCACAATTATATTTAATGCCTTTTAAGGAATTTATGCTCATCTATTTATGGTATATAAATTATACCAATTTCATTACTAATTAATTTTATTCCTTAAAATTAATTACATGCCTTTTTAGGCCATTACATGCCAATTAAATCTTTTTAATATTATCCCCTTCGTACCACCGTCATTCGTTCGCTCAACATGACATATTCATATTAGACTAACAATTAGTCTAATACTTAAAAGAAAGAATAAACGTCACAAATTCACATACACACAATAATAGATCTAATTTGCATCAAACTTGCAATTAAGAATTTCAACATACTTGCATAGTCTTTGTACTATCAAGGATCAAAAATCATAGATCTAAAAGGTGTGGGGTTGCATGTATGAACATAATTTTACACCCAACTAGCCTAAGTAATTATCACAAACTTACATAAACGGTGTATGTCGTCAACCTAAACATAAAGGTGTCATCTTGCATAACTATGGATCCAATAAATGTGTTAATTTGAGTAAACTATGGATCCACATAAAGGTGTAAACTTTCATAACTAGGCATGTTATAGATTCAACATAAAAATGTCAACTTGAATATGGATCTAAACTTTAAAGGTGTGAACTTGTATATATACATATGAATCCAATTATCACTTAAACTTGCATATGAACATAATACCTATACGAACTAGCATATGTTCCGCATCCATATTCGCATAAAAACTAATGTTATAAACCTAGGTGGTTGGATTATAAAAAGGGATTCATTAACACAAGTTAACATCATGAACTACTAGCGTATATTTTAGATCCAAACTAACATAACATCATATGCAAAACTTGCATAACATCATATATAAAACTTGCATAACATCATATGTGAAACTTGCATAACATCATATATAAACTTGCATAACATCATATGTGAAACTTGCATAACATCATATATAAAACTTGCATAACATCCTATGTGAAACTTGCATAACATCATATGTGAAACTTGCATAACATCGCATATAAAACTTTCATAACATCACATAATATGAATCAAGTTAACATACACGATTAAACATATGAATTAGATTCACAACCACAACTTATAATCCAACATATATCATGTAACACCCCGAATTTCAGTTAACACTGATATTCACTAATTACAGAATTAATAATTTCAGATGTGAGAATCAAGGGAAACGGGTTACTTCATTGTGTTCGTCTCGGAAAAATACGCGAAATAGAGTCCGAAATTTTGTAAATCGGAGTCCGTATGACCCGGTTAAGGCCTAAAGAAGTTTTCGGGAAATTTGAATTTCGAAACATGCAGAAATGGGGGCCAGGCGGGAAAACTCCCGCCCAGCCAAGTCGACTTGGCTGTCGACAGGGCTGTCGACTTGCCTGTCGACATGCCTGTCGACTTGGCAGTCGACAGGGTGGTCGACTTGCCCTGTCGGCTGATTCTGGCCTGGGTGCACCTGGTTGAGTTTTGGGCTAGGTTGGAGGGCTTGGGACGAAATCTGACGGACCTAAACTAACCTAGGGTTAATCTAAGGGTCTAAAACACAACCTAATCCTATAAATACACCCTAAGACTACCCTAATCCATACTAAAAATAGAATTTATGCCATCATGCCGCCAAAATGCAACTTAGAAGGAGCCTCCACTAATTTGTGAAGAGGATTGCAAGCTAATCAACTACTAATCCACCTCTACTTCAACTCTAGCAACAATCTAAGGAGCTAATCTTGGAGTTTGTGAGTTTCTATCACTTTAATAACCAATTGCTAAACTAAGCAGATGAGATATGATGAGATCATATGGTTTTGCTTGCGGATCAATGGGTTTTAGGTCATATGTTATGATGCTAGTTTGCTAATCACTATGCTTAACACTTATTCATGATGACACTATGTTTATGCAAGTTAAGTGTTTGGGTTTATGCATGTTAAGTGGTAGATTTTATGCATACTAAGTGTTTGGTTTTATGCATGCTAAGTATGTGGCTTTATGCAAGTTAAATGCTTGGTTTTATGCTAGAATCATGTGTGAAATAAGTGACATGACATGCAAGTTTAACCTATGAGTTTGGATCTATAATATGCATAATCTATGCAAGTTGTTTGGATTAGTGATATGCATAACATATGCGAGTTTACCTTTGTATGTCATACATAAATATGCAAGTTTGTCTCTTTTTATGATATGCATAATATATGCAAGTTTGCCTCTAAGTATGGCATGTTATGCAAGTTCATATGCAAGTTATGATGCAAGTTCATATGCAAGTTATGATGCAAGTTCATATGCAAGTTATGATCCAAGTTCATATGCAAGTTATGATGCAAGTTCATATGTAAGTTATGATGCAAGTTCATATGCAAGTTGTCTCTTTTTATGATATGCATAATATATGCAAGTTTTCCTCTATGTATGACATAAGTACATGTGCAAGTTCATCCCTTTTAGACCTATGACATGTATGCAAGTTGACACTTTTATGATAGGTCTATGACATGAACATTTAAGCAAGTTACCATCTTTATGACATGTGATTCATGCAAGTTTGGGTTGGTTATTTATGCAAGTTGGGTTTATGGTCATATATGCAAGTTGACACCTTTTAAACCCATGATAATGCTAATGATATGCTAAGTTGAACCCATTGTGTGTATGATGAATCTTCTCTTTTGAAGTATGTCATGTTAACGTATTTACGTGGGGACGATGGGGTAAAAAAATTAATGAACACATAAAATTGTGTGAAGTGGGTATGATTAAACATACCACAAAGTGGATGGACATAATTGGGAATTTACCTATTGAGTTAGGTCTACCCATATTCTTAAATATTTGTAATTAATTAAGGACAATTAATGCAAATTATGGGGGTGATTAATTAGGTGTAATTAATCGACTAAGACACGAGGTTGGACTCTTTTGTAGCATAAGACTGCCCGGAACCGACCGGCAAATCCAGCGGCTACAAATGATTGGCCCAATGTGAGAGGTCTTAGTCATAAACTAAATACGTGACAAGTGTAAAGACACGAGGTTAGACTCTGTTATGGTGTAAGGCTGCCCGGAACCAACCGACATATCCAGTTGCCATAAAAGACAGTCTAATGTGAGAGGTCTTTACAAAGGTTACGATCTTAATTAATTAAGAAACACTAAACCAAATTAGCATGTAGTGAGGCATGAGGGGTTAAGTGGGTGCCTTGGGTGGCATGTAGTGACTAGTGGGGGTGCCTTGGGTGGCATAAGGAAACTAGTGGGTTGCCTTGGGTGGCAATAGAAAATACGATTAGAATACTTAACCAAAGTGGAACATGTAATTAAACATGATTAAAGGGTTAAGTAAGTGCCTTGGGTGGCATGTGGGAATCAAGTAAGTGCCTTGGGTGGCATGTGGAAATCTAGTGGGTGCGTGGCAATTGAAATATGATTAAATGACAAGCTTAAGTAGTAGCTTGTAGGGGCCTTGAGTGGCAAATGAAATATGATTAGATGACTTAACCAAACCTTAACATGTAAGTGGGCATGATTATAAAAAGGGGTTAAATGGGATGCACTAGATAAAATGACAAGCTTAAGTAGTAGCTTGTGGGGGCCCATTTCAACCAATATCCCAAACGTATCTTTGTGGGCTCGACCCAAGTCGAGGACGGGACACACATATTGGGCTTGACTGTAAGAGGCCAAAACGGGGTAGCGGTGGCAACGCGAGTCCAACGGGTTTCATATGCGTGTGTGGACCCGGGCTGGTAGGTAAGACGTTGTTGCATCGTGTAGGTATAAGCCGTGCACCATTGATTATCGGGTTGCCACTTTGAGGAGTGATACACCCCACTGTGGGGCCAACACAGGTATCTACGTTAGGGAGCCGATCGCTTGGGGAGTAGTGGGTACACCTAGTGGAGATAGGGGCATACGGCACCTATGTAGTCAGCTAGGGGTACACGAAACTACTGGGTAAATTTTCTAAGTCCTTGGGAGGGATCGACCTTTAAGTAGGAATGACTGGTGTGGTGCAGTGTAGTAATTATCCTTGGGTGGGTAGATGCGTCTTTACGGTTATCTTAATTCATCCTAAGTCTAGTTGGTTGCTTAGTGTAGCCATTTATCCCCAGTCGTTACCGTATATCAAGCTCATGTCTTACTCTGGTTACTTTAATAATTGTATTGTTAAAGTTATAGGACTCGCTCAGACTTATGTCTGACACCGTTGTTTTTATCTTTTTCCCAACCCTCAGGTTATCAGAGTGGGCCTAGCACTAGTGGGCTTTGATCAGACTGCTTTATTACTCTTTTGGAGCTTGGACCGTGGATGTAAAGCTCAGTGTATCTTTTCTATTATGGCTATTAAGTTATGTAGTGGGATTATGTACTTTTGTTTTATCAGGATGGATATTATGTACTTGACTCTTGTTTATGGTTTTGGTGTAACCAAACATGTTTT
The DNA here is from genome assembly GCA_030737875.1 of Allium sativum. NCBI lineage: Eukaryota > Viridiplantae > Streptophyta > Magnoliopsida > Asparagales > Amaryllidaceae > Allium > Allium sativum. The sequence goes on along the minus strand of CM060922.1, from coordinate 266,502,943 downwards.
ACTTTCTGCTGCCATGAAATGATGTTTTAAATCCTCAAGTATTACTTATATCCGTCTTGTTGTAATTTTACTGTTCTATATTCACTTAAAATACTCCACCGATGTTATGGCATTCCCTTAGTGAGTGACCGTAGCGGGTGTGGGGTGTTACAAGTGGTATCAGAGCTTAAGGTTACCAGAACAGATAATTTTTTTTTAGAAAAACTATTTTCTAAGAATATTTTGAAAGGAGTATTTTCAAAAACATGTCTTTTAAGAGAAAAGTTTTTGAAAGAAAAGCATAATCCCCGATAGCCATATCTTTATCTTTCGAATTCTCCGTTTTGAATCTCTTCCTCTCTCGTTTTGAGTTTCCCCTCCGCGTATAGATGATCTTTCTAAGATAGATAAGAATGGAAAACCACTTCAAGGGACTTGGACATTAGTCGGACTAGAAGTTGGTTCAAGAAGGAGGAGGACTTGTAGGTACCTATTGGATAGACGATGGGAGGAAGGCTCAAATAGTTGGTTTTTAATGAAGGACGAAACCTCATTTTGATGGGAGGTTACGAGTGGAGAATGGGAAGAAGAGGGCTAGTAGTTATCCTTTTGGAGGAATAGGACACCTTATTAGGATTGTCCAAAGGGGCATGGGCAAGGTATGGAATCTCCTGGAGGGTAGTTGTATTCCCTCACTGCTAGTGTACCAGATGGGGAAAGGACCGTCTAGGTTGGAATTTGGATTTCTTTATTATCCGGTTCGAACTTTATTTGATTCTGACGCATCGAGTTCGTTTATCTCATCATTGTTAGTTGAGTCACTGCACTTAGACACCAGTTTAGTTGATGATCCCTTAGTTGTTTCAAACCCAATTGGGGCTCCATGATGTGTTTGGGTTTGAAAGTTTCTATACTTAGCGTTGAGTTTAGATGTGATGCTTTTTGGGCTTCACGGGCTATGGGTTAGTTTTGGGCATGGACTGGTTATCCAATAGGGGTGCCGTTCTTGATTTTGAAGGGAGAGTTGTTAGGCTTATGACCCGCTTGGGTAACACTCTCGAGATCTCTTGTAATCCCATGGAATCTGTTATGCTAAGTTATCTAGAATCGCTTGACACGTCGGTCGAGAGTTTGCGATCTGTTAGAGTGGTCCGGGAATACTCGGATGTGTTTGAGGAGGTGAAGGGCTTACCTCCGGAGCGGGAGATTGACTTCCGAATATATCTGGTAGACAATGCCAAACCAGTATCTTGGCCAGTATGCCACATGGCTCCTCGTGAGAGGAGGGAACTCCATAAGCAAGTAGGCGATTTGCTTGAGAAGGGGTTCATAAGACGAAGTATATCGGAGTGGGGTGCTCCAGTAGTTTTGCCACGAAGGCGGATGGGTCCCTCGGACTTTGTGTAGGCTAAAGAGAACTAAGTAAACTCACAAAGAAGAATAGACACCCATTGCCGAGGATTGATGATCTCTTTGATCAGTTAGTTGGCGCCTCAGTATTTTCGCAGTTGGACTTAGCCACGGGGTTTCGTCAGTTGAGAGTGGCTGAGGATAGTATAGAGAAGACTGCCTTTAGGACTCCGGATGGTTTTTATGAGTGGCTGGTGATGCCATTTGGTTTGACAAACGCCCCCGCATACTTTATTGATTTGATGAGAAGGGTGATCAGGGAGTACCTAAATAAGTTCGTGATGGTCTTTGTAAATGACATCTTGGTCTTTTCTAGGAGCGAAATAAGTTTTCGTATGTGCTCAATAGGTTGAGCAAAGCCAGTTATGGGATAAACGGTGGTTTTGGAGCGAGACTGGCAAGGACATCCAGAGTTGGACAAGGGCTTAATTATTTAGCCGTTTTTACTAGTATCATCTCACATAGGTCGTCTGAATTCGAAGGAGGTATCCCTTGGGTGTTTGTCTGATATTGGTTTAGGCCTTTGGGGCTTGCATTTGGGGGATGTCGAGTTCGACTAGGGTGGTCTGCGTAAGAGATGGACAGTTGTGATGATTTTGGATGGGGTAATATCCTGGTTTTCTCTAAAAGTGGATAAGAGCATGCCCTACATCTTAGGGAAGTGTTGGAGACTCTTCGAGCGCATAGTCTTAGGACAGCAAAAGTGGATGGGATTCTTAGCATCCTATGAGTTTGAGATAGCGTATACCCATGGCAAGGGTAACGTGGTAGCGGACGCCTTAAGTAGAAAAAGGTTGTCCTTGAGTTCATTGTTCGTTGAACGACGGAGCTTAGAGTTTATTTCTATGTTTGACTTTAGACCTTCCGTTGACTTTGTACCCGGTTTGCTAGCCTCCTTGGAGGTTAGGCCTACTCTTTTGGGGCGGACTGGCGGAGCACAGCGAGATGACCCACAGTTGGTTGAGTTAGTAGAGAAGCTCATGAGGAGGGGGAGTCGTCCAGCCATTTGAGTAGGTACACCCTAGAGGGTAAGGGGTGGTTGCGTAGAGACGGTAGACTTTGTGTACCGCAAGAGGAGGGTTTGAGGAAGGCTATACTTGATGATGCACATCGGTCGAAGATGACCATTCATCCCGGTGGGGACAAGATGTACAAAGACATGAAGCGAGTTTTCTTTTGGGCCGGTAGGAAGAAAGACGCGGCCGAGTATGTCGCTAGATGCTTGGTGTGCCAACAAGTAAAAGCGGAGCAAAAGAAACCCGGTGGGTTGCTTCACCCATTGGAGGTTCCGCTATGGAAGTGGGATAGTGTCTCGATGGATTTCGTCAATGGATTACCAGGATCGAGGAAGGGTAATACGGGAATTTGGGTTGGGGTAGACAAATTTACTAAGAGTGCCCATTTTATACCCGTGAAGAGTAAGAGGACTGCTCAATGGCTAGCTTCAATCTACATTCGAGAGATTGTTAGATTGCATGGTGTACCTTCCAGTATAGTGAGCGATCGAGATCCTATCTTCACTAGAGAGTTTTGGAAGAGTTTGCAAGAGGCGGTAGGGACTCAGTTGTGTTTGAGTACCGCATATCATCCTCAGACGGACGGCCAGACCGAGAGGGTGAATCGTATTTTAGAAGACCTTTTGAGGCTATGTATCTTAGGTTTTGGAGGTACATGAGAAGAGCATCTTCCATTGGTGGAGTTGCCCGACAGACTTAGTGGTGTACATGATGTATTCCATGTGAGGAAGTGCCTACATGAGACGGCAGAGGCGGTAGAGCCGAGCTTGCTTAGAGAAGTAGAGATAGAGCGTGATGCGACTATTCGACGAGCTCCTACACGCATCCTTGGGTCAGAGATTAAGAGGTTGAGAAACAGGGGGGTTCAACTAGTCAAAGTGCAATGGGGAGAAGATGAGAGCAACGCTACTTGGGAGACGGAAGCGAAAATGCGTTCATTATACCCATTCCTTTTTGAGGGTATGTCTTTTAACTTCTCCTTTATCGTTTGTCTAGTACTTATCTTATCTTTAGTATGTCCTCTTATTAGTGCCTTTGACCTTTAGATAAGGTAAACCTATGGTTGAAACATGTGTTTGAGACATGTTATGATTGATGGATGCATGTGGATGCAAGTGTTTGCTAGTGGTTGCTCGTGGATGCATATACACACACTCTAGACACTAGATCGGCTCAATCACTTCATATTGCATATTGCATATAATTGTGTGTAGGTAGCTATATTTATGGATGTATAATGGTTGTGTTATCATATGGATGATGCATTTTGGTGAATGATTGTGCACTCATGTAGATATAGTATGTGTCGATAGGGTTCTTTCGCATACATATTGGATGCATGGCACTATCACGGTTTGCATATGTTCATACATTAGATAGGGAACATATACACACACTTTTTGCATATGCTCATACATCAGTAGAAATTGTTTTAAGGACAATGGATGCCCGTGTTTGATGGATTGAATAGATGGTTGTTTGGATGGTAGGATATGCATTCTCCTTAACTTGGAGATTTCGGGGACGAAATCCTTTAAGGAGGGGAGAATGTAACACCCCGAATTTCAGTTAACACTGATATTCACTAATTACAGAATTAATAATCTCAGATGTGAGAATCAGGGGAAACGGGTTACGTCATTGTGTTCGTCTCGGAAAAATACGCGAAATAGAGTCCGAAATTTTGTAAACCGGAGTCCGTATGACCCGGTTAAGGCCCAAAGAAGTTTTCGGGAAATTTGAATTTCGAAACATGCAGAAATGGGGGCCAGGCGGGAAAACTCCCGCCCAGCCAAGTCGACTTGGCTGTCGACAGGGCTGTCGACTTGCCTGTTGACATGCCTGTCGACTTGGCAGTCGACAGGGCTGTCGACTTGCCCTGTCGGCTGATGCTGGCCTGGGTGCACCTGGTTGAGTTTTGGGCTGGGTTGGAGGGCTTGGGACGAAATCTGATGGACCTAAACTAACCTAGGGTTAATCTAAGGGTCTAAAACACAAACTAATCCTCTAAATACACCCTAAGACTACCCTAATCCATACTAAAAATAGAATTTATGCCATCATGCCGCCAAAATGCAACTTAGAAGGAGCCTCCACTAATTTGTGAAGAGGATTGCAAGCTAATCAACTACTAATCCACCTCTACTTCAACTCTAGCAACTATCTAAGGAGATAATCTTGGAGTTTGTGAGTTTCTATCACTTTAATAACCAATTGCTAAACTAAGCAGATGAGATATGATGAGATCATATGGTTTTGCTTGCGGATCAATGGGTTTTAGGTCATATGTTATGATGCTAGTTTGCTAATCACTATGCTTAACACTTATTCATGATGACACTATGTTTATGCAAGTTAAGTGTTTGGGTTTATGCATGTTAAGTGGTGGATTTTATGCATACTAAGTGTTTGGTTTTATGCATGCTAAGTATGTGGCTTTATGCAAGTTAAATGCTTGGTTTTATGCTAGAATCATGTGTGAAATAAGTGACATGACATGCAAGTTTAACCTATGAGTTTGGATCTATAATATGCATAATCTATGCAAGTTGTTTGGATTAGTGATATGCATAACATATGCGAGTTTACCTTTGTATGTCATACATAAATATGCAAGTTTGTCTCTTTTTATGATATGCATAATATATGCAAGTTTGCCTCTAAGTATGGCATGTTATGCAAGTTCATATGCAAGTTATGATGCAAGTTCATATGCAAGTTATGATGCAAGTTCATATGCAAGTTATGATGCAAGTTCATATGCAAGTTTGTCTCTTTTTATGATATGCATAATATATGCAAGTTTGCCTCTATGTATGACATAAGTACATGTGCAAGTTCATCCCTTTTAGACCTATGACATGTATGCAAGTTGACACTTTTATGATAGGTCTATGACATGAACATTTAAGCAAGTTACCATCTTTATGACATATGTGATTCATGCAAGTTTGGGTTGGTTATTTATGCAAGTTGGGTTTATGGTCATATATGCAAGTTGACACCTTTTAAACCCATGATAATGCTAATGATATGCTAAGTTGAACCCATTGTGTGTATGATGAATCTTCTCTTTTGAAGTATGTCATGTTAACGTATTTACGTGGGGACGATGGGGTAAAAAAATTAATGAACACATAAAATTGTGTGAAGTGGGTATGATTAAACATACCACAAAGTGGATGGACATAATTGGGAATTTACCGATTGAGTTAGGTCTACCCATATTCTTAAATATTTGTAATTAATTAAGGACAATTAATACAAATTATGGGGGTGATTAATTAGGTGTAATTAATCGACTAAGACACGAGGTTGGACCCTTTTGTAGCATAAGACTGCCCGGAACCGACCGGCAAATCCAGCGGCTACAAATGATTGGCCCAATGTGAGAGGTCTTAGTCATAAACTAAATACGTGACAAGTGTAAAGACACGAGGTTAGACTCTGTTATGGTGTAAGGCTGCCCGGAACCAACCGGCATATCCAGCTGCCATAAAAGACAGTCTAATGTGAGAGGTCTTTACAAAGGTTACGATCTTAATTAATTAAGAAACACTTAACCAAATTAGCATGTAGTGAGGCATGAGGGGTTAAGTGGGTGCCTTGGGTGGCATGTAGTGACTAGTGGGGGTGCCTTGGGTGGCATAAGGAAACTAGTGGGTTGCCTTGGGTGGCAATAGAAAATACGATTAGAATACTTAACCAAAGTGGAACATGTAATTAAACATGATTAAAGGGTTAAGTAAGTGCCTTGGGTGGCATGTGGGAATCAAGTAAGTGCCTTGGGTGGCATGTGGAAATCTAGTGGGTGCCTTAAGTGGCAATTGAAATATGATAAAATGACAAGCTTAAGTAGTAGCTTGTGGGGGCCTTGAGTGGCAAATGAAATATGATTAGACGACTTAACCAAACCTTAACATGTAAGTGGGCATGATTATAAAAAGGGGTTAAGTGGGATGCACTAGATAAAATGACAAGCTTAAGTAGTAGCTTGTGGGGGCCCATTTCAACCAATATCCCAAACGTATCTTTGTGGGCTCGACCCAAGTCGAGGACGGGACACGCATATTGGGCTTGACTGTAAGAGGCCAAAACGGGGTAGCGGTGGCAACGCGAGTCCAACGGGTTTCATATGCGTGTGTGGACCCGGGCTGGTAGGTAAGACGTTGTTGCATCGTGTAGGTATAAGCTGTGCACCATTGATTATCGGGTTGCCACTTTGGGGAGTGATACACCCCACTGTGGGGCCAGCACGGGTATCTACGTTAGGGAGCCGATCGCTTGGTGAGTAGTGGGTACACCTAGTGGAGATAGGGGCAGACGGCACCTATGTAGTCAGCTAGGGGTACACGAAACTACTGGGTAAATTTTCTAAGTCCTTGGGAGGGATCGACCTTTAAGTAGGAATGACTGGTGTGGTGTAGTGTAGTAATTATCCTTGGGTGGGTAGATGCGTCTTTACGGTTATCTTAGTTCATCCTAAGTCTAGTTGGCTGCTTATTGTAGCCATTTATCCCCAGTCGTTACCGTATATCAAGCTCATGTCTTACTCTGGTTACTTTAATGATTGTATTGTTAAAGTTATAGGACTCGCTCAGACTTATGTTTGACCCCGTTGTTTTTATCTTTTTCCCAACCCTCAGGTTATCAGAGTGGGCCTAGCACTAGTGGGCTTTGATCAGACTGCTTTATTACTCTTTTGGAGCTTGGACCGTGGATGTAAAGCTCAGTTTATCTTTTCTATTATGGCTATTAAGTTATGTAGTGGGATTATGTACTTTTGTTTTATCAGGATGGATATTATGTACTTGACTCTTGTTTATGGTTTTGGTGTAACCAAACATGTTTTACTTTCCACTGCAATGAAATGATGTTTTAAATCCTCAAGTATTACTTATATCTGTCTTGTTGTAATTTTACTGTTCTATATTCACTTAAAATACTCCACCGATGTTATGGCATTCCCTTAGTGAGTGACTGTAGCGGGTGTGGGGTGTTACATATCACATCATAACTGATTTAGCAATTATTTTGTTAAGGTGATCGAACTCACAACTCAAAAGCAGTCTTGAGTTCTGAATTCTGATTTCTGGAGTTGAATTAGCGCTCCTTTGATGAAGATTCGTTGTTAGGGTTGGGTAGTTCTGATTTGGTTGCTGTTCTCCCTCTTAATTTTGGTGGCGGCTGCTCTAGGGTTCAAGACAACAGCATGACGACCATAGTTTTAGTTTTAATTCTGATTTAGGGTTTGAGTATATGGGTCTTTTTATAGAGTTATGAATTAATTTAAGCCGTCGGATCACTCTAGGATCCATCTAGGCCTTAGAAACCAAGAAATGATGTCAACAGACCAACCAGAAATTGGCACCTAAGCCCTAAAACATAAAATTTCGTCATAGACCATTTAGGACCGATGGGACCAATTCCAAACCTCCTGAGCCGACCCTGGGGTCGACCCAGTGGGTCTTGGGTCGACCCATAAAATAGGTCGGTTTGGTGTTTTGCCTTCCCGCTTCTGCTGTTTTGAATTTTTTTCTTAAATTTTAGGTTGAATTTTATTTTATTTTTTATAAATATATCTATATATATTTCTATCTTCCTAATTAACCATTTTTACACTAAACTACTTTTTGAACCGCGTTCACACTAAGCCGCTTTTTAGCCATTCCCCTAAAACAAAAATATGGCGTTGGCGGGGATCGAACTCTGTACCTCTTGTATGCAAGTCACATGTTCCAACAAAATGAGCTATTTAGTCTTTTGCTTACAAACCTTAAAACAATGCAAAAAATTTATTCTTTAATTTAGTTAATTCGATTATTCAAAAATCCGGGGTGTTACATTCTCCCCTTCTTAAAGGATTTCGCCCCTGAAATCTCCAAGTTAAGGAGAATGCATATCCTAACATCCAAACAACCATCTACTCAACCATCAAACACAGACATCCATTGTCCTTATAGAATTCCTAATATTGTATGAACATATGCAAAAAGTGCGTGTATATGTTCCTTATCTAATGCAAAATCAGGCGGTTTACTGATTCAGTTGACCTCCTTAATGCAAACCATGATAGTGCCATGCGTCCATTATGTATGCGAAAAAAACCCTATTGATACATATTATTTCTACATGTGTGCACAACCATTCACCAAAATGCAACATCCATATGATGGTGCAACCATTATACAACCATTACTTAAATATGTACACACATTTATATGCAATATGCAATATGAAGTGACTGAGCCGATCTAGTGCCTAAAGTGTGTGTATATGCATCCACGAGCAACCACTAGCAAACACTTGCTTTCACATGCATCCATCATACATAACATGTCTCAAACACATGTTTCAACCATAGGACTATCCTATCTAAAGGTCAAAGATACTAGCGAGAGGACGTACTAAAGATAAGATAAGTACAAGGTAAGCGATAAAGGAGAAATCAAAAGACATACCCTCGAAAAGAAAGGTACAATGAACGCATCTTCGCTTCCGTCTCCCAAGTAGCGTTGCTCTCATCATCTCCAGATTGCACTTTGACTAGTTTGACCTCTCGATTCCTCAACTTCTTAATCTCCGACCCAAGAATGCACGTAGGAGCTCGTCGAATCGTCGCATCACGCTCGATCTCCACCTCTCTAAGCAAGCTCGGCTCTACCACTTCTGCGGTCTCGTGCAAGCACTTCCTCAAATGTGATACATGGAATACGTCGTGTACACCACTAAGTCTCTCGGGCAACTCCACTCTATATGCCATCTGCCCAATCCTTTCCTTAATAGGAAACGGTCCTACGAACCTTGGTGCTAACTTCCCAACGGACCCAAAGCGAACGACGTTCCGTAATGGAGACACCTTGACAAAGACCATGTCCCCAATATCAAACCCAAGATCTGACCTTCTCTTGTCCGCATAAGATTTCTGTCTATCTTGCGCCGTCTTCATCCTCCTTCGAATCAAATCGATCTTCTCCGAAGTCTCTCTAATCATATCGGGTCCAAGCAAGATCTTGTCCGTAGATTCCCACCAACATGTAGGCGAACGACACGGCCGTCCATAAAGAGCTTCGAATGATGTCATGCCAATACTAGACTGAAAGCTGTTATTATATGAGAACTTTACCAATGGAAGATGTTCCTCCTATGTACCTCCGAAATCTAAGACGCACAATCTCAATAAGTCCTCTAGAATACGATTCAGCCTCTCGGTCTGGCCGCCCATCTGAGGATGATATGCGGTGGTCAAACATAACTGAGTCCCTACCGCCTCTTGTAAGCTCTTCCAAAATTCGCTAGTGAAAATAGGATCGCGGTCGCTCACTATGTTAGAAGGAACACCGTGCAAAAGAACTCTCTCTCTAATGTGTACGGAGGCTAACCATGGAGAAGTCCTCTTACTCTTTACGGGAATGAAATGAGCGCTCTTAGTAAGTCTGTCTACCACGACCCAAATCCCCGTATTTCCCTTCCTTGATCTTGGTAATCCATCAACTAAGTCCATCGAAACACTTTCCCACTTCCATTGTGGGACCTCCAATGGGTGAAGCAATCCACCAGGCTTCTTTTGCTCTGTTTTTACTTGTTGGCACACCAAGCATCTAGCGACATACTCGGCCACATCTTTCTTCATGCCGACCCAAAAGTAAACTCGTCTCATGTCCATGTACATCTTGTCCCGCCGGGATGAATGGTCATCTTCGAACGATGGGCATCCTCAAGAATGGTCTTCTTAAGAATCTCGTCTCGTGGTACACAAAGTCTACCGTCCCTACGCAACCAACCCTTATCATCTAGGGTATACCTACGGAGATGGCTTGATGACTCACCTCTTTTGAGCTTCTCTACTAACTCAATCAACTGTGGGTCGTCTCACTGTGCCTCGCCAATCCGTCCCAAAAGCGTAGGTCTGACCTCTAAGGATGCTAGCTAACTGGGTACAAAATCAATGGAAGGTGTAAAGTCAAACGTAGAGATGAACTCTAAACTTCGCCGCTCGACAACGGACTCAATGTCAACTTGTTCCTACTCAAAGCATCTTCCACAACGTTGCCCTTGTCAGGGTATATGCTATCTCGAAATCGTAGGACGCCAAGAACTCCATCCACCCTAACATATCACCCTTCCCTAGAGACCACATGCCCTAAATTCCTCACTTCTTTCCTCCAAAAATGGTATCTTGGAGAACTTAGCTTTAAGCTGGTGCACTTGTAGGGTCCCTAAGCTTTCCCTAAGATGTAGGGCATGCTCTTCTCTGCTTCTAGAGAAAACCAGGATATTATCCCATGCAAAATCGTCACAACTATCCATCTCTCACGCAGACCATCCTAGTCGAACTCGACATCCCCCAAGTGCAAGCCCCAAAGGCCTAAACCAATATCAGACAAAAACCCAAGGGATACCTCCTTCGAATTCAGATGACCTACGTGAGATGATACTAGTAAGACGACCAACCAATTGAGCACTTGACCGACTCTAGCTGTCCTTGCCAGTCTTGCTCCAAAACTACCGCTGATTGCATAACTGGCTTTGCTTAATCTATTAAGCACATACGAAAACTTATTCCGCGCCTATGGCTAAGCCCCACACTTTATCAACGACGTCTCCATACTCACGGACCACACAAACAGACTCCCAATCATAGTTGGATGCGTCAGAAGATTCTAGGTAGCTAAGCATCACTGAACCCCTAGGGTCACAAGAAATATGAGGGTCTTTCCATAACGAATCAATAGTCTAACTACCCTCCTTTTGCAATCTAGGATGGCACCCTGTCTGGCTAGCCAACCACCCCTAGGATCAAACTACAACCCGTGAAACCAAGGATGAAGGCGTTGCATTCAAATCCAACGCCCAAGATAGTCACTCTCAAATCCCGAAAAACCTTTGAAGGATGAGCCGAACCACCAACAGGATTTGAGACTCGGATGGGATCCTTAACTAGACTAGTATTTAGGTGCAGTGTTTCAACTAACGAAGCAGATACTAACGAGTATGAAGCGCCAGAATCAAACAAAGTTCAAACAGGATGATAAAGTAAACCAAATTTCAACCTAGACGGTCCTACCCCCATCAGGTATACCAGCCGAGAGGGAATACAGCTACCCTCCAGAAGATCCTGTACTTTGTCCTTGCCTCTTTGGACAATCCTAGGGTGTCCTATTTCTTCAAAACAACTAGCCTTCTTCTTCGCATCCTCCATTTGTGACCTCCCACTAAGATGAGGTTTCGTCCTTTGTTAACCAAACAACTATTTGAACCTTCCTCCCATCGTCTATCTTAAAGGTACCAACAAGCCCTCCACTTCCTTGGACTAACTTCTAGCCCGACAAACGTCTAAGCACCTTAAAGTGGTTCTCCGTCCTTCGTACGGAAGTCCTTATTTATCTTAGAAAAAGCATCTATACGCGGAGGGGGAAAAAACTCAAAAAGAGAAAGAGGAAGAGATTCAAAATGGAGAATCGAAGGAAGAATATATTGCTCTTGGGGATTATGTTCTTAAAATTTACCTTTCTTTCAAAAATACTCTTCTACAAACATATTTTTGAAAGTATTCTTTATAAAAATGCTTTTGAAAAATAGTTTTTCAAAATATCTTATCTGTTCTGGTAACCTTAAGCTCTGATACCACGTGTAACACCCCACCTCCATTAAGGTCACTCGCAAAGGGAATGCCTTAACTTCAGTGGAGCGTTTTAAGTTGAATACAGAACAGAAAATCACAACAAGACAGATATAAAGCAGTACTTGAAAATTTAAAACTTTATTTATTGCAGCAGAAGATAAATATGTTTGGTTACATCATCAAAAACCATAAACCAAAGTCAAGTACATAATATCCATCTTGATAAAACAAAGTACATAATCCCACTACTACAAATAGCCATAAAGAAAATGATAGGCTGAGCTTTACTTCGGCAATCCAAATCCAAGTGCTCCCAAAGAGATCCCAATCAAGCTCCACTAGTACTAGTCCCACCCTTAGAACCTGGGGGGGGGGGGGGGAAGGAAGAAAAGAGGTGGAAACAAAGGGGGTCAGACATAAAGTCTGGCGAGTGCGATAACTCTAACAACGTAATTATTAAAGCAATATGATAAAATATAAGCTGGAAAATAAGGTAATGACTGTGTGAACCACATGGGTATGGCAAGGCAATCAAGAGAAACAAAGATAACGTAAATGGCGCTTCCTAATCTATATAGGATAATTACTATACTCTACCGTACTGTACTAACACTAACTGCACCCCTACTAGTCACTCTAGAAATTTGATCCCTCTTGGTTAAATAGAATGATGATAGCTTCGTGTACTACTAGATGTACCCACTATCCTCCATGTTTGACTGTATATCTCTAGTTGCTATCATAGGTACCCAGCGTGTACCTATCCCTACTAGATGTACCCCCTTCAATAAGTAATAATGGTAATTCTATGTACTCCTAGCTGACGTCATAGGTGCCGCATGCTCCTATCTCCACTAGGTGTACCCCCTTAGTAATTATTAATAATAGTGGTAGCTTCGTGTACCCCTAGCTGACTACATAGGTGTCGTCTGCTCCTATCTCCACTAGGTGTACCCACTACCCTGCCCCATTCGATCGGCTCCCTAACTCGTAGATACCCGTGCTGGCCCCACAGTGGGGTGTATCACTCCCCAAAGTGGCAACCCGATACCACAAATAATGCACGGCTTATACCTACATGATGCAACAATGTCTTACCTACCAGCCCGGGTCCACACACGCATATGAACCCGTTGGACTTACGTTGCCACTGCTAACTCGGTTTGGCCTCTTACAGTCAAGCCCAGTATGCGTGTCCCGTCCTCGACTTGGGTCGAGCCTACAAAGATACGTATGGGTTACTGGTTGAAATGGGCCCCCATGACTTGATACAAGCTATCCACCTAAGCTTGGTCCCCTCTAGTATTTCCCACTTAACCCACCTCTTATTCATGTTTCAATTACATGTTTTAAATTTGGTTAAGGGTTTCCATTAGTAATTTCACATGCCACCCAAGGCACCCACTTAACCCCTATGTCTCACTTACATGTTTTACCTTGGTTAAGTGTTACTAATCGTATTTCCGCATGCCACCCAAGGCACCCACTAGATTCCACATGCCACCCAAGGCACCCACTTAACCCCCTCATGTCCCACTACATGTTTATCTGGTTAAGTGTTTCTTAATTCATTAAGACCGTAACCTCATAAAGACCTCTCACATTAGACTGGAATTTGTGGCAGCTAGATTTGCCGGGCGGGTCCGGGCAGTCTTACACCATAAAAGAGCCTAACCTCGTGTCTTTACAATTGTTACGTATTTAATTTACGCCTATGACCTCTCACATTAGACTGGAATTTGTGGCAGCTGGATTTGTCGGGCGGGTCCGAATAGTCTTACACCCCAAAAGAGCCTAACCTCGTGTCTTAGACGATTAATTACTCCTAATTAATCATTCCCCAATTTGAATTACTTTCCCTATTCAAATTATCAAACAATTCCAAATTTAACGATGTCCATAATTGACTCAATTATGTCCATCCATTTATGGTATGTAAATCATACCAATTTTCACCACAATTATATTTTATGTCTTTTAAGGCATTTATGCTCATCTATTTATGGTATATAAATTATACCAATTTCATTACTAATTAATTTTATTCCTTAAAATTAATTACATGCCTTTTTAGGCCATTACATGCCAATTAAATCTTTTTAATATTATCCCCTTCGTACCCCTATCATTCGTTCGCTCAACATGACATATTCATATTAGACTAGTAATTAGTCTAATACTTAAAAGATTGAATAAACGTCACAAATTCACAAACACACAATAATAGATCTAATTTGCATCAAACTTGCAATTAAGAATTTCAACATACTTGCATAGTCTTTGTATTATCAAGGATCAAAAATCATAGATCTAAAAGGTGTGGGGTTGCATGTATGAATATAATTTTACACCCAACTAGCCTAAGTAATTATCACAAACTTACACAAACGGTGTATGTCGTCAACCTAAACATAAAGGTGTCATCTTTCATAACTATGGATCCAATAAAGGTGTTAATTTGAGTAAACTATGGATCCACATAAAGGTGTAAACTTTCATAACTAGGCATGTCATAGATTCAACATAAAAATGTCAACTTGAATATGGATCTAAACTTAAAGGTGTGAACTTGTATATATACATATGAATCCAATTATCACTTAAACTTGCATATGAACATAATACCTATACGAACTAGCATATGTTCCACATCCATATTCGCATAAAAACTAATGTTATAAACCTAGGTGGTTGGATTATAAAAAGGGATTCATTAACACAAGTTAACATCATGAACTACTAGTGTATGTTTTAGATCCAAACTTACATAACATCATATACAAAACTTGCATAACATCATATATAAAACTTGCATAACATCATATGTGAAACTTGCATAACATCATATATAAAACTTGCATAACATCATATGTGAAACTTGCATAACATCATATATAAAACTTGCATAACATCATATGTGAAACTTGCATAACATCATATATAAAACTTGCATAACATCATATGTGAAACTTGCATAACATCGCATATAAAACTTTCATAACATCATATAATATGAATCAAGTTAACATACATGATTAAACATATGAATATCATATGTGAAACTTGCATAACATCATATATAAAACTTGCATAACATCATATGTGAAACTTGCATAACATCGCAAATAAAACTTTCATAACATCACATGATATGAATCAAGTTAACATACATGATTAAACATATGAATTAGATTCACAACCACCACTTATAATCCAACATACATCACATCATTACTGATTTAGCAATTATTTGTTAAGGTGATCGAACTCACAACTCAAAAGCAGTCTTGAGTTCTGAATTCTGATTTCTGGAGTTGAATTAGCGCTCCTCTGATGAAGATTCGTTGTTAGAGTTGAGTAGTTCTGATTTGGTTGCTGTTCTCTGTAACACCCCACTCCCGCTATGATCACTCACTAAGGGAATGCCATAGCATCGGTGGAGTATTTTAGTGAATATAGAACAGAAAAATTACAACAAGACAGATATAAATAGTACTTGAAATTTTAAAACATCATCTCATAACAGCGGAAGTAAAACATGTCTGGTTACATCATAAAACCACAATAAAGGTCAAGTACAATATCCATCAAAATAAAGAAGTACATAATCCCACTCTCATACAATAGCCAAACAAAAGAAAAGATAACTGGATAACTGGAGCTTTACATCTATCCAAGCTCCTAAAGACTGGAACAGCAATCCGATCAAGCTCCACTACTGCTAGGATCCACCGTAGGACCTGAGGGTTGGGAAAAAGATAAAAACAACAGGGTCAGACATAAGTCTGAGCGAGTCCTATAACTTTAACAATACAATCATTAAAGTAACCAGAGAAGACATAAACTGATATACGGTAACATATAGGGATGAATGGCTACCCTAAGCAGTCAACTAAACGAAGATAAAGGATAAAGACGCATCTACCCTCCCTAAGGTAAATTACTAAACTGCACCACACCAGTCGTTCCTAACTTAAAGGTTGATCCCACCCAAGGACTTATAAAATTTACTAATTAGTACCTGCGTACCCCTAGGTGACCAAGTAGGCGCCACGGGGCCCTACAATCCACTAGGTGTACACACTACTTCCCATTCGATCGGCTCCCTAACGTAGATACCCGTGCTGGCCCCACCGTGGGATGTATCATTCCCCAATGTGGCAACCTGATGAAACTAAAGGTGCACGGCTTATATCTACTCGATGCAACAACGGCTTACCTACCAGCCCGGGCCCACTCACGCATATGAAGCCCGTTGGACTTGCGTTGCCACCGCTAACCCGTTTGCCTCTTACAGTCAAGCCCAGTATGCGTGTCCCGTCCTCGACATGGGTCGAGCCCACAAAGATACGTATGGGTTACTGGTTGAAATGGGCCTCCACAAGCTACCCACCTAAGCTTGTCCCTTTTTCTAGTATATCCCACTTAACCCTTTAATCATGTTTTAATTACATGTTCTATTTTGGTTAAGTATTCTAATCGTATTTTCTATTGCCACCCAAGGCAACCACTAGATTTTCTCATGCCACCCGAGGCACCCACTTAACCCCTCATGTCCCTCTACATGCTAATGTGGTTAAGTGTTTCTTAATTAATTAATTAAGAACGTAACCTTTGTAAAGACCTCTCACATTAGACTGTCTTTTATGACCGCTGGTTAAGCCGGTTGGGTCCGGGCAGCCTTATGTCATAACAGAGTCTAACCTCGTGTCTTTACATTAATTACGTATTTAGTTTGTGCCTAAGACCTCTCACATTGGGCTAACATTTGTAGCAACTGGTTAAGCCGATTGGGTCCGGGCAGTTTTACGCTACAACTGAGTCCAACCTCGTGTCTTAGTCAATTAATTACACCTAATTAATCACCCTCATAATTTTATATTAATTATCCCTAATTAATCAAGTTTTCTTAACATGGGTAGACCTAACTTAATAGGTAAATTCCCATGGGGTAGACCTAACTCAATAGGTAAATTCCCAACACATAGTATGGGTACACCTAACCAAATAGGCAAATTCCCATACTATGTTTATTTATTTTGTGTTATGCATAATTATATTAATTTCACACAATCTTATTAACTTATGCATTTAATTACCCCATCGTTCCCACGTAATTTCGTTCATGATATAACACATATAAAAGGTGTCAACTTGCATATGAATGAACATGTTTCAAAGGTGCCATCTTGCATATTAACAAACACATAACTTGCATATGAACTTGCATAACATGTCACATAACTTGCATATAATATGTCACATAACTTACATATTCATTTTGCATAACAAACTTGCATATTAGCTTATAGACTTGCATAATGTGTCATCATGAACTTGCATATTAATAAACATGTAACTTGCATATTTACATACATGTAACTCGCATATTAACAAACATGTAACTTGCATATAAAGAAACATGTAACTTGCATATTTACATACATGTAACTTGCATATTAACAAACATGTAACTTGCATATTAACAAACATGTAACTTGCATATTTACATACATGTAACTTGCATATTAACAAACATGTAACTTGCATATTAACAAACATGTAACTTGCATAGCATATTACCATGAACTTGCATAACATGCATATGATTACATAGCCCACAACTTGCATATTTAGCATCATGCAAACATAACATACATCATATTAAACTTGCATAAGCTTACATACTCAACATGCATAAACATAAGATTAATGCTAACATCATATCATATGATTCAAAGCTCATTAACCCACATACAAAACCATAAATCTCATCACATCTCATCTAATTAGTTTACCAAAAGATCATCAAAGTGATAGAAACTCACAACTAGCAACTTTGAACACCAAATGAAGAAGATTAAGATGCTAAGAAGGGATTAGAAGTTGATTAGAGAGTGATTAGTATGCAACCCTCTTCATAAAATTAGTGGAGGCCATGAGAGCTAGCATTTTGCCATAGTTTAGTCACTAGGTTTAATTATGAATGAATTAGGGTAGGTTAGGGTCTTATTTATAGATTAGGCAAGTGTTTTAGGCCATAGGATTAACCCTAGATTCAATCCAAGCCATCAAAGCATGTCTTGGGGAAGAAGTCAAGTGTAGGAACCATCTAGGGCCTTTAGATTAAAGATGGACCATGAGAACCATTCAAATGCAAAATCTGCACTTGAGCGAATCGGCCCACGGGTTGACAGCCAAACACCCTGGATTAACCCCTAGTCGACCCAGCGGGCTCGGGTCGACTTCAAAAATCGGCCGGTTCGGTTATTCCCCTCTCCCAATTCGCTGTTTTGAGCATTTTTGCATATTTATTTATTAAATTTTCAATTATATATATATATATCAATATATATATATATATATCTCTACACAACCCATTTCACTTAATTAAGTATACTTTAATTTGGGAATTTTCGTGAAACTTCGCGAGGCCATATCTTGGTCATACGGACTCCGATTTTCGAAAACTCGGACTCTATTTCGCGTATTTTTCCGAGACGAACACAATGGCATAGCCCGTTTCCCTTGATTCCCATTTTAGAATTAAATTCTGCCTCGATTTATGTTATTACAGGTTATTGAAAATACGGGTTGTTACATTCTCCCCTCCTTAAAGGATTTCGTCCCCGAAATCTTCAAGTTAGGAAGAACGTATCCTACCATCCAATCATCCATCTACTCAAAGCATCATCCACGAGCAATCATTGTCCTTACAAGATTCTAAATGCTGGATGGATATATGCAAAAGTGTGTGTATATGTACTTACCTAATGCGAAAATCAGGCGGTTACTGATACAGTAAACCTCCTTAATGCAAACCATGATAGTGCCATGCATCCAATATGTATGCGAAACCCTATTGACACATACAAATTTCTACATGCGTGCACAACCATACACAAAAATGCATCATCCATATGATAACACAGCCATGATACATCCATCAATCTAACTACCACATCCATTTATGCAATATGCAACATGAAGTGACTGAGCCGATCTAGTGCCTAATGTGTGTGTATATGCATCCACGAGCAACCACTAGCAAACAATTGCATCCATATGCATCCATCAACCATAACATGTTTCAAACACATGTTTCAACCATAGGTTTTACCCTATCTAAAGGTCATAGGTATTAGCGAGAGGATATACTAAAGATAAGATAAGTACTAGACAAGCAATAAAGGAGAAGTTAAAAGACATACTCTCAAAAAGAAATGGATACAAAGAACGCATCTTTGCTTCCGTCTCCCAAGTAGCATTGCTTTCGTCATCTCCCCATTGCACTTTAACTAGCTGAACTTCTCTGTTCCTCAACTTCCTAGTTTCTGACCCAAGGATGCAAGTAGGAGCTCGTCGAATCGTCGCATCACGCTCTACCTCTACATCTCTAAGCAAGCTCGGCTCTACCACCTCCGCGGTCTCATGTAAGCACTTCCTCAAATGTGATACATGGAATACATCATGAACACCACTAAGTCTGTCGGGCAACTCCACCCTATATGCCATCCGTCCAATCCTTTCCTTAATAGGAAACGGCCCAACAAATCTCGGTGCTAACTTCCCTACGGACCCAAAGCGAACAACATTTCTCAATGGAGATACTTTGACAAAAACCATGTCCCCAACCTCAAACTCAAGATCCGTCCTTCTCCGATCCGCATAAGATTTCTGTCTATCTTGCGCTGCTTTCATCCTTTTTCGAATTAAATCAATCTTCTCTGAAGTCTCTCTAACCATATCCGGCCCAAGCAAGATCTTATCCGTAGATTCCCACCAACATGTAGGAGATCGACAAGGCCTTCCATAAAGAGCTTCGAAAGGAGCCATACCAATACTGGACTGAAAGCTGTTATTATATGCGAACTCCACCAAAGGAAGATGTTCTTCCCATGTACCTCCAAAATCCAAGATACAAAGCCTCAAAAGATCTTCTAAGATACGGTTCACCCTCTCGGTCTGACCGTCCGTCTGAGGATGATATGCGGTGCTCAAACACAACTGAGTCCCTACCGCCTCTTGCAAACTTCTCCAAAACTCACTAGTGAAAATAGGATCTCGATCACTCACAATGCTGGATGGTACGCCATGCAATCTAACAATCTCTCTAACATAGACTGAAGCAAGCCATGGAGCGGTCCTCTTACTCTTTACGGGTATAAAATGGGCACTCTTGGTAAGTCTGTCTACCACAACCCAAATTCCCGTATTGCCCTTCCTCGATCTCGGTAACCCGTCGATGAAATCCATCGAGACACTATCCCACTTCCACTGTGGAACTTCCAATGGGTGTAGCAACCCACCGGGTTTCCTTTGCTCCACTTTAACTTGTTGGCACACTAAGCATCTAGCCACATACTCGGCCACATCTTTCTTCATACCGGCCCAGAAGAAAACTCTCTTCATGTCTTGGTACATTTTGTCTCCACCGGGATGAATAGTCATTCTTGAACGATGTGCATCATCCAAAATAGCCTTCTTCAAACCCTCATCTTGCGGTACACAAAGTCTACCGTCTCTATGCAACCATCCCTTATCATCTATGGTGTATCTACCCAAATGGCTGGACGACTCCCCTCTTATAAGCTTCTCTACCAACACAACCAACTGTGGGTCGTCTCGCTGAGCCTCGCCAATCCGTCTCAAAAGAGTAGGTCTAACCTCCAAGGATGCCAACAAACCAGGTACAAAATCAACAGAAGGTCTGAAGTCAAACAAAGAAAGAAACTCCAAGCTTCGTCGTTCCACGAACAATGGACTCAAAGATAGCCTTTTTCTACTTAAGGCGTCTGCCACCACGTTACCCTTACCAGGGGTATACGCTATCTCGAAATCATAGGATGCTAAGAACTCCATCCACCTTTGCTGTCTTAAGTTTAAATCCTTCTGAGAGAATAAGTACTTCAATGATTTATGGTCGGTGAACAACTCGAATCTCTCACCAAGAAGATAATGGCGCCAAGACTTAAGTGCGAAAACAATCGCGGCCAACCAACTGATCAAAGAGATCATCTATCCTCGGTAATGGGTGTCTATTCTTCTTCGTGAGCTTATTAAGTTCCCTATAATCCACACAAAGTCTGAGGGACCCATCCGCCTTCGTGGCAAACACTACTGGAGCTCCCCACTCCGATATACTTCGCCTTATGAACCCCTTCTCAAGCAACTCCCCTACTTGCTTATGAAGTTCTCTTCTCTCACGAGGAGCCATGTGGCGTACTGGCAAAGACACTGGTTTGGCATTATCCACCAAATAAATTCGGAAATCTATCTCCCGCTTCGGAGGCAAACCCTTTACTTCTTCAAACACATCCGGATATTCCCGGACTACTCTGACAGAACACAAACTTTCGACCGAAGCATCGAGCGATTCAAGATAACTTAGCAAAACAGATTCCATGGGATTGCAAGAGATCTCGAGAGTGTTACCCAAGCGGGTCATGAGCCTGACAACTCTCCTTTCGCAATCAAGAACGGCACCATTACTGGATAACCAGTCCATGCCCAAGATCAACCCATAGCCCGTGAAGCCCAATACAAAAGCATCACATCTAAACTCAACGCTAAGTATAGAAATCTTCAAACCCAAACATATCATAGACAGATATATGGAGCCCCCAATTGGGTTTGAGACAACCAAGGGATCATCAACTAGACTGGTGTCTAAGTGCAGTGACTCAACTAACGATGATGAGATAAAAGAATGCGATGCGCCAGAGTCAAACAAAGTACGAACTGGATGATCAAACAGAAAAACCAGACTTTCAACGGAAATAGTTCTACCTCTCTGCTGAATCGGTGGAACTGAGAGAACCTGAACTTGCCCCCCTGACTGAGGTGGTGCTATAAGAGCTTGCACCTGGCCTCCTGAGGTAGACCCCGTCTTCTGCCCCTTCTTTGGGCAGTTTTTCACAAGATGCCCTGCTTCACCACAATGAAAGCAACCGGTCTTCTTCTTTTTGCGACAATCCTTACTGAGGTGTCCTGGTGTTCCACAATTGAAGCACTTCTTCTTCGTCTTCTTTTTGTCACCATTGCCTTTTCCGCCCTTGCCTTGTTGTTGCTGTTGCGGTTTCTTCTGATCCCCCTTTTTCTCTGGTGCCTTAGAATTCTTATCATCCTCATGCATAAGTGCCATGTAGACAAGCTTCTCAAAAGTGGCCCCCATAGGAATGTGAGTCATAGCTATTCCTTGCAATGGTTCGTTCAAGCCTCTAACGAACCTCAAAGCCTTCTTCTCCGGTGTATTCACCAACTCTATGCCAAACCTTGCTAATTGATTGAATTTGTTGACATATTCTTTCACCGTGAGATTCCCTTGCTTCAAATTCAAGAACTTCTCCATAAACAGATTCTCTTCCGCCCTTGAGAGAAACTTAGCCCCAAACCTTTGCTTAAAATCTGCCCAAGAGTCAACAGGGCGTTCTCCATTAGTGACCTCCCACCAGAATGAGGCCTCTCCCTTCATTAACCAAGCCGCCAACTTGACTTTCTTTCCCTCTTCCACTTCAAAGATATCTAGCAACTCCTCCACTTCCTTAAGCCAATCTCTAGCCTCTACGAAAGTCTCTGAACCAAGAAAAGGTTTTCCTCCTATAGCCTTGAACTCCTTGCAAACCTTAGCAAAATTATCCACTCTAGGCTGAGGAGGAGGAGCGGTTGTCTCTGGTGTAGTAGCATTGGCCGGACCCGCAGCCGCGGCCCTAGCCTCTTGCAACCTCCTATACCATAGTGGTATAACTAAACCCTCCGGGATGTTAAGATCTTCAGCCATGCTGAAACGAAAGAGGAAAGATTCAAAAAGGAGATTCCGAAAGATAAAGATATGGCTATTGGGGATTATGCTTTTCTTTTTCAAAAACTTTTTCTCTTAGAAGACATGCTTTTAAAAATACTTTCTTCGAAAATACTCTTAGAAAGTAGTTTTTCTCAAAAATTTTATCTGTTCTGGTAACCTTAAGCTCTGATACCACGTGTAACACCCCACTCCCGCTATGATCACTCACTAAGGGAATGCCATAGCATCGGTGGAGTATTTTAGTGAATATAGAACAGAAAAATTACAACAAGACAGATATAAATAGTACTTGAAATTTTAAAACATCATCTCATAACAGCGGAAGTAAAACATGTCTGGTTACATCATAAAACCACAATAAAGGTCAAGTACAATATCCATCAAAATAAAGAAGTACATAATCCCACTCTCATACAATAGCCAAACAAAAGAAAAGATAACTGGATAACTGGAGCTTTACATCTATCCAAGCTCCTAAAGACTGGAACAGCAATCCGATCAAGCTCCACTACTGCTAGGATCCACCGTAGGACCTGAGGGTTGGGAAAAAGATAAAAACAACAGGGTCAGACATAAGTCTGAGCGAGTCCTATAACTTTAACAATACAATCGTTAAAGTAACCAGAGAAGACATAAACTGATATACGGTAACATATAGGGATGAATGGCTACCCTAAGCAGTCAACTAAACGAAGATAAAGGATAAAGACGCATCTACCCTCCCTAAGGTAAATTACTAAACTGCACCACACCAGTCGTTCCTAACTTAAAGGTTGATCCCACCCAAGGACTTATAAAATTTACTAATTAGTACCTGCGTACCCCTAGGTGACCAAGTAGGCGCCACGGGGCCCTACAATCCACTAGGTGTACACACTACTTCCCATTCGATCGGCTCCCTAACGTAGATACCCGTGCTGGCCCCACCGTGGGATGTATCATTCCCCAATGTGGCAACCTGATGAAACTAAAGGTGCACGGCTTATATCTACTCGATGCAACAACGGCTTACCTACCAGCCCGGGCCCACTCACGCATATGAAGCCCGTTGGACTTGCGTTGCCACCGCTAACCCGTTTGCCTCTTACAGTCAAGCCCAGTATGCGTGTCCCGTCCTCGACATGGGTCGAGCCCACAAAGATACGTATGGGTTACTGGTTGAAATGGGCCTCCACAAGCTACCCACCTAAGCTTGTCCCTTTTTCTAGTATATCCCACTTAACCCTTTAATCATGTTTTAATTACATGTTCTATTTTGGTTAAGTATTCTAATCGTATTTTCTATTGCCACCCAAGGCAACCACTAGATTTTCTCATGCCACCCGAGGCACCCACTTAACCCCTCATGTCCCTCTACATGCTAATGTGGTTAAGTGTTTCTTAATTAATTAATTAAGAACGTAACCTTTGTAAAGACCTCTCACATTAGACTGTCTTTTATGACCGCTGGTTAAGCCGGTTGGGTCCGGGCAGCCTTATGTCATAACAGAGTCTAACCTCGTGTCTTTACATTAATTACGTATTTAGTTTGTGCCTAAGACCTCTCACATTGGGCTAACATTTGTAGCAACTGGTTAAGCCGATTGGGTCCGGGCAGTTTTACGCTACAACTGAGTCCAACCTCGTGTCTTAGTCAATTAATTACACCTAATTAATCACCCTCATAATTTTATATTAATTATCCCTAATTAATCAAGTTTTCTTAACATGGGTAGACCTAACTTAATAGGTAAATTCCCATGGGGTAGACCTAACTCAATAGGTAAATTCCCAACACATAGTATGGGTACACCTAACCAAATAGGCAAATTCCCATACTATGTTTATTTATTTTGTGTTATGCATAATTATATTAATTTCACACAATCTTATTAACTTATGCATTTAATTACCCCATCGTTCCCACGTAATTTCGTTCATGATATAACACATATAAAAGGTGTCAACTTGCATATGAATGAACATGTTTCAAAGGTGCCATCTTGCATATTAACAAACACATAACTTGCATATGAACTTGCATAACATGTCACATAACTTGCATATAATATGTCACATAACTTACATATTCATTTTGCATAACAAACTTGCATATTAGCTTATAGACTTGCATAATGTGTCATCATGAACTTGCATATTAATAAACATGTAACTTGCATATTTACATACATGTAACTCGCATATTAACAAACATGTAACTTGCATATAAAGAAACATGTAACTTGCATATTTACATACATGTAACTTGCATATTAACAAACATGTAACTTGCATATTAACAAACATGTAACTTGCATATTTACATACATGTAACTTGCATATTAACAAACATGTAACTTGCATATTAACAAACATGTAACTTGCATAGCATATTACCATGAACTTGCATAACATGCATATGATTACATAGCCCACAACTTGCATATTTAGCATCATGCAAACATAACATACATCATATTAAACTTGCATAAGCTTACATACTCAACATGCATAAACATAAGATTAATGCTAACATCATATCATATGATTCAAAGCTCATTAACCCACATACAAAACCATAAATCTCATCACATCTCATCTAATTAGTTTACCAAAAGATCATCAAAGTGATAGAAACTCACAACTAGCAACTTTGAACACCAAATGAAGAAGATTAAGATGCTAAGAAGGGATTAGAAGTTGATTAGAGAGTGATTAGTATGCAACCCTCTTCATAAAATTAGTGGAGGCCATGAGAGCTAGCATTTTGCCATAGTTTAGTCACTAGGTTTAATTATGAATGAATTAGGGTAGGTTAGGGTCTTATTTATAGATTAGGCAAGTGTTTTAGGCCATAGGATTAACCCTAGATTCAATCCAAGCCATCAAAGCATGTCTTGGGGAAGAAGTCAAGTGTAGGAACCATCTAGGGCCTTTAGATTAAAGATGGACCATGAGAACCATTCAAATGCAAAATCTGCACTTGAGCGAATCGGCCCACGGGTTGACAGCCAAACACCCTGGATTAACCCCTAGTCGACCCAGCGGGCTCGGGTCGACTTCAAAAATCGGCCGGTTCGGTTATTCCCCTCTCCCAATTCGCTGTTTTGAGCATTTTTGCATATTTATTTATTAAATTTTCAATTATATATATATATATCAATATATATATATATATATCTCTACACAACCCATTTCACTTAATTAAGTATACTTTAATTTGGGAATTTTCGTGAAACTTCGCGAGGCCATATCTTGGTCATACGGACTCCGATTTTCGAAAACTCGGACTCTATTTCGCGTATTTTTCCGAGACGAACACAATGGCATAGCCCGTTTCCCTTGATTCCCATTTTAGAATTAAATTCTGCCTCGATTTATGTTATTACAGGTTATTGAAAATACGGGTTGTTACATTCTCCCTCTTAATTTTGGTGGCGGTTGCTCTAGGGTTCAAGACAACAGCACGAAAGCCATAGTTTTAGTTTTAATTCTGATTTAGGGTTTGAGTCTATGGTCTTTTTATAGAGTTATGAATTAATTTAAGCCGTCGGATCACTCTAGGATCCATCTAGGCCTTAGAAACCAAGAAATGATGTCAACAGACCAACCAGAAATTGCCACCTAAGCCCTAAAACATAAAATTTCGTCATAGACCATTTAGGGCTGACGGGACCAATTCCAAACCTCCTGAGTCGACCCTGGGGTCGACCCAGCGGGACTCGGGTCGACACATAAAATAGGTCGGTTTGGTGTTCTGCCTTCCCGCTTCCGCTGTTTTGAATTTTTTTTTCTTAAATTTTAGGTTGAATTTTATTTTATTTTTTTATAAATATATCTATATATATTTCTATCTTCCTAATTAACTATTTTTACACTAAACTACTTTTTGAACCGCGTTCACACTAAGCCGTTTTTTAGCCATTCTCCTAAAACAAAAATATGGTGTTGGTGGGGATCGAACTCTATACCTCTTATATGCAAGTCACATGTTCCAACCAAATGAGCTACTTAGTCTTTTACTTACAAACCTTAGAACAATGCTAAACATTTATTCTTTAATTTAGTTAATTCGATTATTCAAAAATCCGGGGTGTTACAGAAGCCAACCAAGTTGGGGTATTGTAGTTACCTCTCAGATCTTGATCAACAACGTTCTTACCTCAGAATAATGTTAGTTCGTCACTTAACCACTGACACTAAATCTCGTTTCAAATCTTGATTTCAAACTTGGGTTTACAAAACTTTTCCTTACATTTGAAATCCTTGTTCGAATATCCCATCACTTAATTCCTGTAAAGTATCATTCCAATTTAAATTCTCCTTGCTTAATTTGAAACATTAAGTAAACCCTGATTTAAATCTTATACTTACCTACCAACTTCATCTACCAAGTTTGTCGAACACTTGGGTCATAAAACATTCCATAATCTCTTAATCAAATTTATCTCCAACTAATTATTTCTTACTCGATTTCAAATTGAATTCATTACTTTAAATCATTTTAAATTAAAAGGATAATTAGTTTTACCATTAACCATATTAAAATATAGTTAACTTTGCCCCAAAACCAAAATAGGATTATTATTAATTTTACAAGCTTACTCAAAATAATTTAGGTTATTAACAATACCCAGTTCAATATTCTCTTTAGATTTTTAGTTAATTGAAGATTAACAATGCTCTAACTCTACTCGTTACACTTTAATGAATATTTAAATCCATATCTATCCCTTTGTCTATTTTACTCGAAAACGGTGGATTTTATCAACCGTATATATATATATATATATATATATATATATATATATATATATATCAATTAACAGTGAACTGAATTTCCTTTGTCATTTCTCTTTTCCTAAATTAATAAAATAACTTAATTGATTAAAAATCAACCTTTAATTGTTTGAAAACAAATTGTCAAATTTAACCAACCCGTTGGTAAAACCTTGGGTTTTTCTCTGCATTCAACACTGGTATAATCCATTTAAATAACCCTTTAAACCTGATTAAAAATAGATATTTATAATTTCCATTTAAATCCCTTATATAATTTTATTTAAAACTTAATTCCAGTTATAAAATAACTTATAACTCTAACACTGCGCCGATTCACCCAACAGTCAACTGACGTCAGAAACAACACATTCTAGACCGATCACTGCCAATTACCAAATCAACACTCTCAGTTGATTTTAAACACAACACAGGTGCGTATCTATTCAACCATCAACATACAGACATGTTTCGGTGTCAGTCAAGGTGAACAATTCAGATATATGCATAACAAACAAAATATAGTTAATTTGAGGAATCCGGTTGGATCCCTCTATCCTTTCCTTCTCTGCATCACAGATGTAAGTTGATAACAATATGCGAATTAAATAATTGGCAAAATATAAATAACCACAACTATCAAACAACAACAAACAACTTGCATCCATCGCATCCAATCAGCCAATTTAAACTGTTAACTGTAAAATATATTTTACTGCGAATGTACCACATCACAGGATTCCAGAAGGTGTGAGAATTAACTCACCAATGTTTGTTCTGGTCGACGGTTGACGCGTTTGTCACTTCTAATTTGGGACAACCGTCCAAAATTTGCTGAATTGTCAATAGCGTCAGATTGACTCCTAGTCAGTGCCATCGGATAGGTCTCGTCCCTGCGATCCCAACGGATCTTGTTTCGTTAAATTTCGTTAACATATGCAAAAGTTATGCTATTTACAATATTTACCTAATTTAAATGAATATATATTTAATTAAATTAATTAAATTATTTTTATATTAATTATTTCCTAATTGCGTTATTAGCCAAGTTACCTTCCCTGCCCTTCTAAAAAAGTCCTACTTTCTCATCTCTAGCCATATCCAATTTTTAAAATTGAAAAACCATTTTAATATTAATTAAATTTAATTTCCAAAAAAATATATTTAAAAATATTCATTTAATTATAACTTAAAAATTATAACCCGGATCAAAAATCTGTTGTAACTCATTTTAAAGTATTTTTCGATAAGAATCCAACGGTCCTTGTTACGTGGAAATCCGACTTGTTTTGGAAAAGTTATAAGCTTTTAAAGTTTATAGTTAAAAATTACGAAAATGCCCCTGGTCTATTTTAAATTCAAATTAAATTTTAAATTTAAATTTAAATTAATCATCCCATCCGTCGGGTCAGTTAGGGATAGCCAGGGAGAGCAGGAAATTATATTTTCCAAACTCAAGCCTTAGACACTATCCTCTCTGTCACCCTTAGAATGTTCCGATATTTATTTTTACAAATTCTATTTTAATTATAATATATATATATATATATTACCAAAATAAATAAATAAATCAATATTATTTAAAAACTTGCCCGTGAAGCCCAAGCCTCTGCCTAAGAGTCTCTAGCTCCCCGTCTTGCCCTCATTTCTCCATTTCTTCCTTTTCCCTATTTTTCGATTATTTTATTATTATTTCTGTCATTGCCAAAGCTTGAAAGATAAGAAGAAGGAGTGAGTTTAAAATGGGGGGGGGGGGGGGGCTATTTATAGCCGAAGAAGTCATATGGATTGCTGAGGTGGCACGAATCCAACGGTCGAAAATGGATGGCTAGGATTAATCCTTAAATTAATTAAATTATTAATAAATTTAATAATTTATGAATAGTAAAATGTGTTTTCTCAACCCTATTCGAACGTTAATTTGACTTACTTATTGATACCTTATCCAAAATCTTTTTCAACCATGTTGTTCAATTTTTCTTGCTCTTCAATAATATATAAAAATATTTCAAATTCGAATTCGTTTGAACTTTCAAATAATTTAAATTCAAATTCAAAATAGTGTTTTGTGTTAGTTTCTACATCTTCCGGTCTCATGTTGGAGTATCAAACAATAACGGTTTTTAGAAATTCTTCCACCATCTGGCCCGGTTTTTAACGTACTTCAATCCTATGTTATTCAAATCAAAAATCGGAGTTCGTTTAGATTTTCAAATAATTTATTTAAATTTTGTTTCCTTAATAACTTTCTATATCCGTTAAAGGATTTTCTCAGACTTCATATATAGCTAGTATCCTATGTTTAGAATTTTCCTGGATAGGTCTCAGATTCCAGTTTTTCCGTTACCATTAGCAAATTCCAATTACCGTTAAAATTTAGTTCAAATTTTGACCTTTTTTTTTCACATACGGATGTCATTTTTGACGTAACTTGGTTGGTTACCTAATTTCATCATTTCGGATTTAATGAAACTGATTTCATCGAAATCCGAGTTCGTTAGCTACTACTTCCTTTGTAAACGTACTATTTTTAATTCAAAATTTATCCTTTTATACTGCCAGTTCACATTATATTGCAGATCCACTAATTTCTACCATTTCGGAATAAAATATTATTATATTAATAAAATATTCAAAATTATTGAAATTAAACCATTTAAAATTCCAAAACAATATAAAAAAACATTTTTAAATATTAAACTAAATGGTCAAAAATCTGGGCCGTTACATTCCTTTCCCCTTGATATAATTTCGTCCTCGAAATTGCTAAGGCAGAAAGAATGTTGCAAATCCACTATCTTTATAAATATATTTAATTAAGAATCGATTTTATTTTCAAAATTAATCAAATCAGTTTTAAAAGCAATTTATTTCAACTAATCAAATTTTCAAAAATCTTCAAAAATATTCCAATACCTTAAATTTTGGATTTTTTTTTTTTTTTTTTTTTTGCAGAGTCTCCCCTGTACGGAGGGCATCTGCGATATCGCAGATTCAAGAAATATATATTCATCAACCAACACGGTCGGAAAATTTAAAAATTCAAACCCAAAATCCAAATAAAAACCAAAATTTTATATTTTGCGTAGGCGTACCTTTTTGTGAGCGTTATTATGCGATAAGCGATATATATTATACTCGAGCCTGCTTAACTGTTATGCAACTCTATTCAAACTGGAGACGATTAACTCCAGAATTCCTCTTGGATAAGTTTTAAAACTAAATTGGCACTTCTGTACCTGTTCTCAACTCAAATAAACTTCATGAGTTCCCAAAACAAATATCAGTTTGGTTTAAAATATCCATATTATCCATTGTGACGAATTCTACTCACATGAGAATTTATTTATAATCGCTTCTTGACCAATCCCTTTATTCCTTTCATTAAGCTTGGATTGATTCTTCCTCCATTTATTCATTTCAGATTGGTTTCAACCAAGTCCAAATTTATATTCATATTCAAGTCCATATTAATGAAATCGAACACACAATCCAAACATATCATTCAACTTTACATCTAACTGTTGGTGAATTTTTTATACTATCCATCCAACACATCAACAACCAAGGTATAACAATCCAACCAAAACATTTTGACTTAACATTAACATTCCTTATTTGTTTTCATTTTGGTTTCACATATCGATACATATCAGATCAATTTTTAATCCAATTATTAATTTGATTACTCAATTCCAAAAATATTTTATTCCAACACTATCAATTTATAATTTAACTCGACTTAACTAAGTTAAGTCGTATTCCATACTTAGTTTTAACCCCATAGGTACCTCAATAATACGATAAACTAATTTCCTTTTTATACAAAAATATAATTTGGGTAAAATTATTTCATTTACCCTCTTTACAAAATATTTGAAAATAATTTATATTCAAATTACAAATACGTGCTTTCATATACAGACCTATACTCAATCTAGGGCATTGCTAACCCCATCTCTATTGAGTTACACCACAGAGTCAAAGTTATCTCTAAACCAATAGCTCTGATACCACTGTAACGACTCAGCGTTTTCGGCCCCGAAAATCGATATAAATACCTTTACCGTATCTCATACCGATCCTCCAAGCACCGAAAAACACTGAATAGTTTAGAAAGAATTTAGAGGGTGAGATAAGAAAGAAAGAAATTTTAGAATAGAAGAAAGAAGAAGAACATCACATCAGAACTCACAGCGGAACAGATAAAATATAATATCAAATATACAAAAGAATTTTGCATACATACCAATCATCACAGTTCAACATATAATTACACAGCGGAATTAACTTTATATAACTAGTGGTGAAGCCGCCTGCTTTCAGCTTTTGAGACTCCAAGCGAACCTAACCTGTACATATGCTTGGTCTGACCCGAGCACATTTGATTTAAAACAAAATACACCAGGTCAGTCTGGAATACTATCAGTGATAAATTCACAGAACACACACACTGGTTTAACTTTGGAAAATCCTTTCTGAAACAAAGGATAATTGTAAGACCAGTCTGCACATAAATACGGACGGTATTTACCTTATTATAATCCAAACCATTTCTCAAAATCATAGTTTGTTCTGATATTATCATAATGTCTAAATACAAGTAATTATCAATCTAGTGGAACGCCTGCATCTCACGCTCCACATATATAGTATACAATCAAAACCGCGGGCGCTTATTGGATTTTGGATTTCCAACCTTGACAAGGTATGGGACCACCTGCCGATAGTGTATCTCTAGAGGCGAATACACTGGGTTTAACAATAACATCTTGCAACCCGGCCCTCACATGACCGACCACTCATTTCGCTTGAGTGTATCGAATGTATATCATCGACGGTTGGGCTCAAACCACCGTCTCCCAATAAGGGACAGCATCGAACATAGATTAAGAAGCAATATGAATTTCTCTAGATAGGTGATCATACATTCTAATGGGAGCGACCCACATAACCATGCTGCCTGCCCGATTTTTGTCATTTCCGGTTGATGAGGCTTGAGGTCAGAACACATCTGGTCATCATATACTTTGAATGCCACATCGTCAGATCCGCCAGATCACACTGATTGATGTCCACAAACATACTCTAGCTATCTGGCTAGAGAATGATCATTTCTCCGCCATCAGCTATGGTACATTTGGAGAAATCAACGTATGTAAATCCTTTTGGAAATACTCTGTTAGACATCTGTCCATACAAGTCATCCAGGAACTGCATGAACCAAAGGTACTCTCCTACTGCATCTCATATAGGAATCACCCCCAAGGATCAGTAGCGAGAAGTCCTTGCAACCTGTAGATTCCAACCACGACAGAACCACAGTTTATCTCTAGCTGCTAAACCGGAGATTTTTAGCAGTCCTTCCGCTTATGAAAATCCACAGTCTTCAATGCTCCATCACGATCATCTTCTGATCTCTACACGTATTTGTTGGTCGAAATGGTTTTCGAATATAATTCGATCCCGGACTTTCCATACCAACAATCGTATTAGTCAACTTCGATAGTCGGTGTTTTAACTATCGAATAACGATAGTGTGCATACAATGGGCTTTGCTGATTCAACACTTAACACAACTTGACCCCTTAAACATACTTAACGATATAAACCAAATTTTCTCTGATTAACTCTGATTGATTTACTTTGATCGATTAACTCTAATTTGACTAACTCGACCTATTTAACTCGACTAGACTAACTCGACTTGATTACTACTATCGATTAATTAATACTTGACTTAACTCCATCCACTCGACTCTAGATCGCAGCGATCACAATGGTTACGCCTGATTCCCTCAGGAAACATCCGACCGCCGTAGGCTATCTGCAGCCCTGCGAACTACGCTAGCAGTCATACGCAATGGAAACTTCCATAGATAACTTGGTTTGACTAACTCTAACTATATTCGATCAACTTTAATTGACTAACAAATGTTTACTATATTTGAAAACAACATTCTTATTTCTTTTGAACTCATATCGTAATATTATTTAATTTCCAAAACCTTGCATCAGAGTTTGATATTCTCGTATAGGATAAAACCAATCTCAACACTTCACTCGTTCCAAACTAATACTATTCCTTGATAATAGTGAAGCCAACCAAGTTGGGGTATTTTAGTTAACTCTCAGACCTTGATCAACAACGTTCTTACCTCAGAATAATGTTAGTTCGTCACTTAACCACCGACACTAAATCTCGTTTCAAATCTTGATTTCAAACTTGGGTTTACAAAACTTTTCCTTACATTTGAAATCCTTGTTCGAATATCCCATCACTTAATTCCTGTAAAGTATCATTCCAATTTAAATTCTCCTTGCTTAATTTGAAACATTAAGTAAACCCTGATTTAAATCTTTATACTTACCTACCAACTTCATCTACCAAGTTTGTCGAACACTTGGGTCATAAAACATTCCATAATCTCTTAATCGAATTTATCTCCAACTAATTATTTCTTACTCGATTTCAAATTGAATTCATTACTTTAAATCATTTTTAATTAAAAGGATAATTAGTTTTACCATTAACCATATTAAAATATAGTTAACTTTGCCCCAAAACCAAAATAGGATTACTATTACTTTTACAAGCTTACTCAAAATAATTTAGGTTATTAACAATACCCAGTTCAATATTCTCTTTAGATTTTTAGTTAATCGAAGATTAACAATGCTCTAACTCTACTCGTTACACTTTAACGAATATTTAAATCCATATCTATCCCTTTGTCTATTTTACTCAAAAACGGTGGATTTTATCAACCGTGTATATATATATATATATATATATATATATATATATATATATATATATATATATATATATATATATATTAGTTAACAGTGAACTGAATTTCCTTTGTCATTTCCCTTTTCTTAAATTAATCAAATAACTTAATTGATTAAAAATCAACCTTTAATTGTTTGAAAACAAATTGTCAAATTTAACCAATCCGTAGGTAAAACCTTGGGTGTTTCTCTGCTTTCAACACTGGTATAATCCATTTAAATAACCCTTTAAATCCGATTAAAAATAGATATTTATAATTTCCATTTAAATCCCTTATATAATTTTATTTAAAACTTAATTCCAGTTATAAAATAACTTATAACTCTAACACTGCGTCGATTCACCCAATAGTCAACTGACGTCAGAAACAGCACATTCTAGACCGTTCACTGTCAATTACAAATCAACACTGTCGGTTGATTTTAAACACAACACAGATGCGTATCTATTCAACCATCAACATACAGACAGGTTTCGGTGTCAGTCAAGGTGAACATTTCATATATATGCATAACAAACAAAATATAGTTAATTTGAGAAATCCAGTCGGATCCCTCCAACCTGTCCTTCTTTGCATCACAGATGTAAGTTGATAACAATATGCGAATTAAATAATTGGCAAAATATAAATAACTGCAACCATCAAACAACAACAAACAACTTGCATCCGTCGCATCCAATCAGCCAATTTAAACTGTTAAATGTAAAATATATTTTACTGTGAATGTACCACATCACATGATTTCAGAAGGTGTGAGAATTAACTCACCAGAGTTTGTTCTGGTCGACGGTTGACGCGTTTGTCGCTTCTAATTTGGGACGACCGTCCAAAATTAGCTGAATTGTCAACAGCGTCAGATTGACTCCTAGTCAGTGCCATCGGATAGGTCTCGTTCCTGCGATCCCAATGGATCTTGTTTCGTTAAATTTCGTTAACATAAGCAAAAGTTATGTTATTTACAATATTTACCTAATTTAAATGGATATATATTTAATTTAATTAATTAAATTATTTTTATCTTAATTATTTCCTAATTGCGTTATTAGCCAAGTTACCTTCCCTCCCCTTCTAAAAAAATCCTACTTTCCCATCTCTAGCCATATCCAATTTTTAAAATTGAAAAACCATTTTAATATTAATTAAATTTAATTTCCAAAAAAAATATTTAAAAATATTCATTTAATTATAACTTAAAAATTACAACCCGAATCAAAAATCTGTTGTAACTCATTTTAAAGTATTTTTCGATAAGAATCCAACAGTCCTTGTTTCGTGGAAATTCGTCTTGTTTTGGAAAAGTTATAAGCTTTTAAAGTTTATAGTTAAAAATTACGAAAATGCCCCTGATCTATTTTATATTAAAATTAAATTCAAATTAAATTTTTAATTTAAATTTAAATTAACCATCTCATTCGTTGGGTCAGTTAGGGATAGTCAGGGAGAGCATGAAACTATATTTTCCAAACTCAAGCCTTAGACACTATCCTCTCTGTCACCCTTAGAATGTTCCAATATTTATTTTTTACAAATTCTATTTTAATTATAATATATATATATATATATATATATATATATTTATTTATTACCAAAATAAATAAATAAATATTATTTAAAAACTTAACCCGTGAAGCCCAAGTCTCTGCCTAAGAGTCCCTAGCTCCCCGTCTTGCCTTCATTTCTCCCTTTCTTATTTTTCCCTATTTTTCTATTATTTTATTATTATTTCTGCCATTGCCAAAGCTTGAAAGATGACGAGGAGGAGTGAGTTTAAAATGAAGGGGGGGGGGGGGGGGCTATTTATAGCCGAAGAAGTCACATGGATTGCTGAGGTGGCGCGAATCCAACGGTCGAAAATGGATGGTTAGGATTAATCCTTAAATTAATTAAATTATTAATAAATTTAGTAATTTATGAATAGTAAAGTGTGTTTTCTCAACCCTATTCGGACGTTAATTTGACTTACTTATTGATACCTTATCCAAAATCTTTTTCAACCATGTTGTTCAATTTTTCTTGCTCTTCAATAATATATAAAAATATTTCAAATTCGAATTCGTTTGAACTTTCAAATAATTTAAATTCAAATTCAAAATTGTGTTTTGTGTTAGTTTCAACATCTTCCGGTCTCATGTTGGAGTATCAAATGATAACGGTTTTCAAAAATTCTTCCACCATCTGGTCCGGTTTTTAACGTACTTCAATCCTATGTATTCAAATCAAAAATCGGAGTTCGTTTAGATTTTCAAATAATTTATTTAAATTTTGTTTCCTTAATAACTTTCTATATCCGTTATAGG
Source organism: Allium sativum (assembly GCA_030737875.1). Lineage (NCBI taxonomy): Eukaryota > Viridiplantae > Streptophyta > Magnoliopsida > Asparagales > Amaryllidaceae > Allium > Allium sativum. The sequence goes on along the minus strand of CM060922.1, from coordinate 266,466,257 downwards.
ATTTTCTCAGACTTCATATATAGCTAATATCCTATGTTTAGAATTTTCCTGGATAGGTCTCAGGTTCCAGTTTTGCCGTTACCATTAGCAAATTCCAATTACCGTCCAAATTTAGTTCAAATTTTGGCCTTTTTTTCCCTACATACGGATGTCATTTTTGACGTAGCTTGGTTGGTTACCTAATTTCATCATTTCGGATTTAATGAAACTGATTTCATCGAAATCCGAGTTCGTTAGCTACTACTTCCTTTGTAAACGTACTATTTTTAATTAAAAAATTATCCTTTTATACTGTCAGTTCACATTATATTGCAGATCCAAGAAATTTCTACCATTTCGGAATAAAATATTATTATATTAATAAAATATTCAAAATTATTGAAATTAAACCATTTAAAATTCCAAAACAATATAAAAAAACATTTTTAAATGTTAAACTAAATGGTCAATAATCTGGGCCGTTACACCCAAGCATGCAGTATTCCCATGACCGACGCACCACATTTCACTCCATCGGAATTCGACCAAAACGCACTACATCGACCTCGACTCCCTGCTCCATGAAAATCTTTCTCCACTCGGTGGCTTCCATCATCCCCAAAACACCAATATTAGCGCCCACTTCCTGCCAAGATTTTGGCGATTTCGTGCAGAAAATGATATGATCAACTATATGGATTCGAAGCCCTCTCGACGCCCTACAATTTTGGCTTTGGAAAATTTTAAATTCATTGAATGGATCGGAAGAAACTAAGGATCAAAGTTTTGAATTGCGGTGGCCACTGAAATAGAGAACGGCGGCTGAATTAGGGTTTCGTAATTATAATAAAATAATATTATCTTCATCGTTTTACATGTTTTAAAGCCAAAAAACAGACCTGTGTCCAAATCATACCTGCTTATAGCCTAACAATAGGTTTTGGAGCCTTTTGAACGTAATGGAATAGGTTTCAAATCCCAACTACAAAGTCTATAGCAGTTTTCTTCTAAACTCGATTATTTAGTTAAATTATACACATAAATTTCTATACGTTTCAATTTCTTACGATCGAACGATAACCCCGATAGCTACGAAATTTTAGATCTTACAATAATTTACAATTCTGGATCCAATAAAATTTATTTCATCAAATTCTGAGATCATTTGAAAAATGATAATTTTAACCTATTCATAAATATATTAAAATATTCATTTTTATTTATTCACCTTTAAATTAAATTCAAAGGTTTATAAATTTTATTCAAATCAAAATAGAATTCATATAAACTTATTTTCGTAATAGATTGATTTTCAATACTTAAACCATTCAATTAAGTTTCACCGTAAATTTTTCAAAAATTAAATCATTAAAGTTTTAATTACAAATTCATTGACTCAATTTAATTCATATAATTTAATATTAAATCCAAATCTCCCTATTTAAATGTATATAACCAATTTAGAGTTATAATTACAATCAATGCAAATTATTACATTTTATAACAAATAGAAATCTATTACATAATCAAACGATTTGAATTATTCATATCCATAAATTAGAAATAACCATATAAAATAAATCTCAAAATTAGTTAATTCATTTTATTTTGTTAGTCCAACATTACTTCAAATTTCTATGTAATTAAATTATTAAACAAAGGTCATTATCATATATAGCCACTGAAATTCATTGTTTAACAAGTCAAATTAAGTTCATATCTTAACAATATATGATATAAATCATTAATATTAATATTTAAAACAATTTTCTTCAAAAACACGTCAAATTTAATATTTTAAGTTATCACAAAATCTCGGGATGTTACGGTAGAGGACTCCGGTTCGGCATGCCAAACTGAAAGCGTGCCAAACCAAAGGGGTTGATTACATCAAGCACTCTTCTGGTCTATTACTGCAGTGTCACCCCTACTTTGTCAAAGAATGACGACTCCTCGGATTGGTAGTGCAGTAGAGTAGAAGCTTTCTGACTCCTGAAGTCATTCCATTGCGTTGTCATCATGTCATTTCTTGCCTCAACGTGATGTTCTCATGCATATGATAATCCAGGGCTCTGATAGTCTCATTCAACTTTGTCATGATTGTTAGGAAGTCATTGCATGTCACAGGTGCAGAAGTTAGCACAAGAGTAGCAGGTGTTGCTGTTGCAGTGGCTGCACCTTCATTTCAAGCGCTGGTGGGTTGTTGGTTCGCATCGTCTTAAGATCGATTGCTCATAGGCCTGAAGTGGTGAGGCTCTTTTGGATACCATTGTGATGGAAAATGACTAGAGAGGTTTTTTTTCCAATGAATTGTGGGAATCTCTAGTAGATAAAAATATTCTAAAGCTTGAAAATTCAAAATTCTCAATGAAAGCACCAAAAATGTTGACATCGGAAATAGTTCAACACCCCAAAGTCTGTAAGTAGAGAACTAAAAATGAAGAAAACAAAGGAAAATGAGAACATACGATTTATAGTGATTCGACTTGAGAATGTCTACATCCACTTGATGATTTTCATTAGCATTGCACTAATGTAATGATTATAGAGGGCGGGATTGCTTGAATCACGAGTACAACATAGTACTATAAATAAAGAGATCAAGAAATGAAAAAAGTCACGTAGATGTCTCCCAAGGTGGTATTTATAAGGTAGTTCATATCCGGTGTGGCTTAGAGCTTGGCTGGAGCGATTGGAGTAGTGGAGGACATGGAAAAGTTTCGTGAAGTAGAGGAAGACGTTGACCACGTCAACAACGCATACCATCCCGATTCGGCATAGTCCGGTTTGGAATAATTCACGCCGAACCGGACGAAGGAAATGGTGACATGACTTCATATTGCCGAGCTGAGGGGATCGAACCGAGGGAGAGCTTCACATATTTCACTTTAAAGGTCGAACCAGGGTCATGTCGAACTAGGATTTTCACATGCTTTGTTGGGAAGATCAGAACGAAGCCATGCCAAATCGAGGTACCACCTTCACCTTAAGTTTACTGCAGGCGATCCGGAGCACTGCCCCTTAGCTGTATCCTATACTAGGCTGAATCGGTTTAACTTGCCTTTGAGTATCCGAGACTTGAGCTTAGTTGCATTTTGAGTCTTGAATGATCTAGCTTTGAGAGACCAAGTACGTGACAATCTTGTCTAAAGACTTAAAAGGCTGGTCAACAATTACAGAAAAAAATTATCAGTATTGATGAATATAAATACAAATTTTATATTGATAATAAATTCAAATTACCCCCAGCCAATAGTTCATTGTAACTTTGCATCATCTACTTATGAATGATCTTTAGCAATCCACAAGTTGAAACATGAATATAGTGTAAAATAAAATAAAAAATCCAGGTAAGATTTAGTGGAGCCAACCGAATATATTAATAAGAGGTAAAGCGATAGAGGCAGTATAATGAAAGAGTAGAAACTACCTATTACTCAGTAGTGCCATTGCTTGAGAAATTTGATTGGGCATGCTGATTTTGAAATATTGGAATCAAAATAGAAATTAAGGAACGATAAGCATTTTGGAATGGGGGTTATTACGGAAGTTCAAAAACAACCTTTATGACCTAATCCAATAGAATAAAACATACCGATGTGTATATCATACCCCAACTTGTAAAACAAATCGGTGACATGACTGCACACAAGAAGCTGTAAGAACTGAAATATATCAGTATGTTTATGCTTTATCATTATACAGTTATAACTTATATCCTTATATCATTAAACCTATAAAGCCGTAAGAAGGAGAACAGATCTCTATCCGAAAAAAAATTTAACTGTTAGCCTACTTTGTGAAATAGGCAATACAAAGTCAAGATGTCAAGCGTTGAAGAACGTTTCTTCATAGAAAGCATTGGGTCGGATCGGAGAGCCACCACCAGTCGGATCTGAGAGCTACCACCAGTCGGATCGGAGGGCTACTACCAGTTCGGAATGGAGCAGAGCAAAATGGATAAGGACTCAGTTTCAGTTCAGGTCGGGTCGGATCGGATACCCCGATCCGAACCCCTTCTGCTTTCTCCTCCGAACCGAACCCTCATTCCATATCACTTCCCTCCACGATCGCCTGAATATTCGGAGCGGTTATGAACATTTCCTATCCACGATGACTACTACTCTGATGCGCTGTCAGCACTAGAATCCATCTGAGCCCGAGGACGATGGGATGGAAGATACGTGGCTCCGACCCGAATCGAATTCTGAGTAAATTTCTACCTATAAATACCCCGCCCAGAGACAATTAAAGGGATCTTCTTTTTGGCACTTTGAGAGTTCAAACACTTTCAAAAACCGAATTCCAGCATTCCGAGATAATCCAAATCGTCATTCAACATTTGTTTTGAGACAATTGAGTGAATGTACATGAGTTGTGAGTGAAATTGAGTGAATATATCATTGTAATTGCATCTATATCATCAAGAATAGTGGTTACAAAGTGGACATAGGCTTTTCAACGCCGAACCACTATAAATTCTGTGTCTCCATTTTACTTTTGATCTTATTTTATTTCGATTTTAGTCAATTTGGGTGTTAGAACCACTTTTTGGTCTAACATTTTGGTGCTTTCACTGAGAATATTTGAATTCTCTGTTTTTTCGGATTATCGTTCTACTTTTTGGACCGTTGAGTTCAAAGAAGTTAATCCTCAAATTTCGACGCTCTTGAATACTTGTTGGTTGATTATTGAAGAACTATGGCCAAAGGAAAAGGCAAGGAAGTTCAAACCAGTCGAGGGAACGAAGTTGTTGAAGATCAGCAAAATGCGGTTGTGACAAGGTCTCGTGGGCAGAGCTCGGGAGTCGATCAGACAGATACAGGAAATCCGAACCGCACTCAAGGAGAGAGCTCCGATCCGATCCGAGTAGGAGAATCTGAAGTAGTGCACTCCCCCAACCTGAACCGACCCGAACAAATCGCACTGCACCGATCCGAACAAGCTTCCCAGCTCCGACCCGAACAAGTCTCCCAGCTCCGACCCGACCGGATTGCCCAGCTCCAATCCGTCGCTTGGTGATGTTGGAACCTCTACTCGAGCCCCTCCAAATGCTCCGACTCCAGCCTCCAGGGTCAATGATCAGGCCAATCCATCTGCGCCTATTACTAAAGGAGATTTTTCGCGCCTACTTGACATGCTTGAGAGTACTAGGGAGGCTATGAAAATCCACGAGCGCACCTATCTCATGATGCAAGAAAACATGAGACTCATGAGCAGGGAAATTAGTGAACTCCGTAGACAGAGAACCCCATCCCCGGTTCGTCACACACCAATGGATCAGTCTTCTTCTTCCGAGGAAGAACGGCCTCGTGAAAGAAGGCCGCTCGAACGACCTCAGAATTTGGAGCAGCTGACGTTCGAATCTTTGGGGTCCCGCGAGGACGCTGCACGGGTACTAGGACCCAATGATCCAAGCTTGAGAGAGCCTATGTTGTTACCAATGCAGGGATCCCATGTATTACCTAGAGACCCTAACCTTACCAATCCCACTCAGGGACAAATGCTCCAGCCCCTTCCTCCCGAGATTGACCGGGAGCGTAGGGAACGAAGTAGAGCAGAAGCGGCTCGAAGAAGGAGGACGTCCCCTGATCAGGAGCACAGGGTAAACCCGAACATCAGAAGGAGGGCGTCTCCTGATCAAGAGCCCAGAGGGAACCCGGATACCAGAGCCAGGGAGCCTGAACGACCCCTGACCAATGCTGACGTATGGGCTATGGTACGCCAGATCATGTCTGAAAGCCGGAACTACACCAATGAAGATTATGGCATTGAACGAAGCCATACTCCCTTCACTGACGACATCCTCAACTTTCAGTTTCCCCGACGTTTTAACCTGCCGCGGATGGACAAGTACAATGGGAGAACCAATCCGGGACAACATTTGATGCGATACGCATGGCTCATGAATGCTGCTGCTGTCCCTGACGTAGTGAAGTGTAAAGCCTTCCCGATCTATTTAGAAGACGTGGCGCTGCTATGGTTTACCCGACTTCCCCCTCGGTCGATATCGAATTTTAGGGAATTGAGCGAACGTTTCATGAATCAGTTCCGACTCCATGCCCGAAAGTCTAAGAGTGCTATTGAATTATCAAGAATTAAGCAGGCGCCGGGAGAGTCTTTGAAGTCATATCTCGACCGTTTCAACTTAGCTGTGACAGAAGTCAGTGACCCGCACGAGCCCACCATCTTGATGGCTTTGATGGAAGGAGTCGATCCTGATTCTGAGTTTGGAGATTATATTTCTGGGAAGCCACCTCCCACGAGAGAGTTATTCTATGAAAAGGCCGATATTCACTTAAGACGAGAGGAGGCAAGGGCAAACCGAAAGAGAAAGTCTGGAGCGGCTTCAAAAGAAAATGTTCAGAGTAATGTCGCCGTGAAGCAGTCTGGAGAAAGTTCTGAGAAAGTTGAGGTGAATGTGGGAAACAAGAGTGGAAACGACAATAATAGAAATGGGGGCAACAACAACAACCGTAATGCGAATGGTAACAGAAGAAATAGGAATAGAGGAGGTAATCCTGACAAAAGACCCCGGTTCTAGACTTATGAGAATTATACACCGCTGAACGACACTCTGGAGAACATTTACTTGGATACATACAATGTTTTGCAATATAAAAGACCGCCACCTCGAGACTCAACGGAGAAAGAAATCGCAACTGGAAATTTTTGTCTATTTCATGGAACTCATGGACATTCAACGAATGAATGTTGACATTTGAGAGATTTGATTGAGAAGCTGCTGCGCGAGGGAAAATTGGATGAATATAAGGCTGCGCCAAGAGACAGGGGGCAAGGAGAACAGGCTCCAAACCAGATCCAATCTGCTCCCAAGCCTACAACGCAGCAGAAAGGCAAGGGAATTGTTATCAACACCATAGTGGGTGGACCCTACCCAGCGATCCACAGTTTTAGAGCAATGGATCAATACGTTAATGCAGCTAAGCACGTAGATGTGGATGAATGTGATGATTTGGAAGATGTCGCCCCTGTGAGACAGCAGAGGACAATGTTTGATGACGTGATATTCCGTAACAGAGATAATACCGGAATCCAGTCAACCACTGATGATCCGTTGGTCATTACCACTACCATTGGACCGGCATTGGTTCATAAGGTGTTAGTAGACAATGGAAGCTCTGTTAATATTTTGTTTAAAAAGTCATTCGATCAGATGAAACTTGAGTCCGAAGATTTGAAGCCATGCGAAGGGTGGATTCGAGGCTTCAACGGAGCATCGACAGCTCCGATGGGGTATATAGAATTGCCCGTAACATTGGGGCAAGGGGAACGCCAGAGAGTACGAATGCTTCAGTTTGTAGTGTTGGATGTAGATTCGCCCTACAACGCATTTTTGGGAAGGCCTACCCTTGCAGAGTTCAGGGCTTGCATCGCCCCTTGGTGTTTATTGCTTAAATTCCCAACTGAAGCCGGAACAAGAGTAGTGAGAGGAGATCAAGTCTCCGGACGGGCTTGTTATGTTGCCGAGTTAAAGATGTTGATGAAGGGACTTAACGTTGAAAATAAAGGTGCTTCGCCTCCTCCAAGGGAGGGTTCGGCGTAGCAATTAGAGGGATCAGCCTCGAAGGAGTTGCCCAAAGGAACGTCTGAAGACCTGGATCCCAGAAAAGATGAAGAGCTAGAGGCTACAAATGCGACTCCTAATGAAGCGACAGTGGACATACCCATTGACGAAGCTGATCCAACAAGAGTCTTGAAGATTGGATCCCAGTTGGATCCACATCGAGCCAAAGAACTATCTGACTTCCTGAAGGCAAACCTGGACGTATTTGCCTGGACCCACGCCGACATGTGTGGGATATCGCCATCCGTCATGAGTCATTCACTAAATATAAACCCAAAACACCCGCCTGTAAAGCAAAAGAGGCGTGTGCTTGGCCCAGAGAGGTCGGCAGCTCTGAAAGAAGAAGTGGAGAAGCTGAAACAGAACGGATTTATTAGAGATTCAACATATCCCGACTGAATATCGAATCCCGTCTTAGTAAAGAAGCCAAACGGAAAATGGCGGACTTGCATTGATTTTTCAGGCTTAAACAAAGCTTGCCCGAAAGATAGCTTCCCATTCCCCAGAATTGACCAGCTTGTAGACTCGACAGCGGGACACAAACTTCTTTCTTTCATGGACGCATATTCCGGGTACAACTAGATTCCTATGCACGTGCCAGATCAAGAACATACGAGCTTCATTACAAATTTGGGGTTGTATTGTTATGTGGTCATGCCGTTCAGATTGAAAAATGCTGGAGCCACTTAGCAACGCCTGGTGAACAGGATGTTTTATAACTAAATAGGGAAGACTATGGAAGTTTATGTGGATGATATGCTTGTCAAATCGAAACAGTCCTCCAGCCATACACAAGACTTGGAAGAAATGTTTGGCATCCTACGAAAGTATCGGATGAAGTTGAATCCTTTGAAATGCTTATTTGGAGTGGCATCGGGAAAGTTTCTAGGCTTCATTGTGAGCTCTCGAGGGATTGAAATCAATCCTAGCCAAATAGCAGCAATAAGAAACATTGAAGAACCGAGGAGAATTAAAGATGTCCAAAGTCTTACGGGGAAAGTAGCCGCGTTGAGTAGATTTATCTCCAAAGCAACGGACAAATGCATCCCATTTTTTGACTTGATTAAAAGGGGAAAGAAGAACTTCGAATGGACTCCAGACTGTGTTGAGGCCTTTCGAAATTTACTGGAACTACTAGAAAAACCACCGATTTTATCAAAGCCAGTGGATCATGAAGAGTTATTTGTTTACTTAGCGGTCTCGGCTCACGCTGTTAGCACAGCCTTGGTCCAAGAAGAAGACAAAGTGCAAAGGCCGGTGTATTATGTAAGCAAAAAATTGGCAGCTGCAGAACGCAACTACCCAAGGATTGAGAAGCTCGCTTACAACCTCCTAATCGCCTCCTGAAAACTTCGTCACTATTTCCAAGCTCACCCAATAACCATATACACTGACCAGCCTCTGAGGCAAGTGTTGCAGAGACCCGAAGCATCGGGGCGTTTGATCAAATGGAATATTGAATTAAGTCAGTTTGATTTAAATTTTTAGCCGCGAAGGTCGATCAGGGGGCAAGCTCTGGCTGACTTTATAGCAGAGTTCACAATCCCAGAGGAGGAAATAATCGATGACAAAGTGATCAAGTCAGAGGACAATTTAAAATTAGATCCATGGAACCTGTACACAGACGGAGCCAAGAACGACCAAAGGTCCGGAGCTGGAATCGTCTTGGTTACTCCTGAGGGACGGTCGTTATATTATGCTCTACGATTAGAATTTTCAGCGACTAATAACGACTCTGAATATGAAGCCCGGATTGTCGGGCTGAAACTTTCTAAAGAACTCGGAGTAAAGACATTGGACATATTCTGCGACTCCAAAACAGTTATTTGCCAAGTGCGAAAGGAGTTTGTGGCTCCGGGACCTCGACTTATCGCCTACCTCGGGAAAGTGGAAAAGTTGTTGAGTAACCTGGAACGGTATAACATAACGCATATCCCAAGAGCCGAAAACCAGAAGGCAGACAGGCTAGCAAAGCTAGCTAGTTCCGACAACCCGGAAGAGACCGAAATAATTCCAATTGAGACGTTGGAATCGCCAAGCTTTGAGTCGATGGAAATTGAATTCACTTTCGAAGCAGAACCGGAGAAGGAGTCATGGATGAACCCAATTAAGAATTTCCTTAAGAATGGGATACTCCCATCAAAGAAGAGTGAGAGACGGGCTATAGTTCGCAAGGCCACCAGATACATCCTTCAAGATGATACTCTTTATAGACAAGGATTTTCTATGCCCCTTTTACGATGTATAGCACACAACGACATCAAACGTGTACTACGAGAAGTACACGAAGGTGAGTGTGGAGATCATACAGGAGGTCAGACTTTAGCGAAAAAGATATTGCGGTATGGATATTTCTGGCCCACACTTAATAAAGATGCAGCTGATTATTCACGACGCTGCGACAAGTGCCAGAGATTCGCCAAAATCCCCAGAGCACCACCGACCCAACTCAGATCGATGGTGAGCCCTTGGCCGTTTGCCATGTGGGGAATTGACATTATCGGAGTTCTACCAATTGCTAAAAGAGGAGCGAAATATGCAATAGTTGCTGTAGACTATTTTACGAAGTGGGTGGAAGCTGAGCCCTTAACCCAAATCACGGCGAGAAAGGTGATAAGTTTTGTGGTTAGAAATATTATATGCCGATTTGGGATCCCAAGGACCATTATAACTGATAATGGAACCCAGTTCGATGGTGCCGAATTCAGAAATTTCTACCAGAAATATAAGATCGACAAACGATACACTGCGGTCGCTCATCCACAGTCGAATGGGCAAGTAGAAGCAATAAACAAAGTCATAAAATCCATCATCAAGAAACGATTAGAACGCGCAAAGGCAAAATGGGTGGATGAATTGCCCTTAGCTTTGTGGGCATATCGGACAATGTTTAAGACAGCTACCGGTCATACCCCTTTCTCCCTCTCATTTGGTTCAGAAGCAGTAATTCCAGTAGAGCTTGAAGTTCCCTCCCACGGGGTGACATATTATGACCCGATGACGAATCAGACACTCTTACTCGAGTCTCTTGATGAAATCGAAGAAAAAAGGGACGAAGCAGATTTGCGCGCGTCAAGACATCGACGTCAGATGGCACGCTATTATGACAAGAAAGTACGTCTTAGGACTTTTGAACCGGGAGATTTGGTGCTAAAGAGAGTCTTTCCATCCCTTCCTCACCTCGGTCCAAAGTGGGAAGGAACCTTTGTCATCCAATGGAAACTTGAAACAGGAACCTTCAAGTTAACGACCGTAGATGGCGAAGAGGTACCTAGGGCATGGAATGCCCAACACTTGATGCGATATTTGAATTAGAAATGTTGTACTCTTTGCTGTTTTTCTTATGAACTCTGTAAAAAGGCACGACTTGCCTTAGAAAAGTCTGATGATATGAACAAAGAAATATAAAGTGGATGTAGGCTACGACTTAGCTGAACCACTATAAAAATATCGTGTGTGTCATTTACTTTCCTGCATTATATATACCTTCACCTACTATTCTGTTGCGATTATGGAATATAAGATGATTTAAAACCTAAAAGGTTGAAAACAGTTTATACGCAGGAAAAAGCACAATGACTGTTTGTGCGATAAGACATAAAAGAATGGGAAGACGACATTCTTAACTCTAACTCTCGAGAATTGAGAGAGAGTATAAAGGACGGGAAGACGACGTCCTCTGAGGCATGAAAGTGCACCCAGACAAGAGACCGCCTCAGTAAGAACTCTAACCTGAGTATAAGACAGGAGAGTATAAACAATGCCAAAAAAAACGACAGGCATTAACGACATAGAGAATGTAACCCCGTCGGAGAATCGGGGACACTCAGACTACTTGACTAAATCTTGAATAGTTTTTTCAAATTGACTGGGGGCATATATGTACACACATATTCCCCCCCACCATAACTTCATTACACACTTATAGTGGGACATGCATTCATACATAAGTGCAAAACTGATGACTAACAGACATTGCAGAAAACGAATTATTTTTTATTCACAAATGAACGAATTTGTACAGGAAAACGGGCAAAAAGAAGGTGCACGGGCCACTCTTGCGACAACAATTATGGGTCAATCAAATGCTAAAATAACGCAAGACATTCCATCATTTAGACTTCGAAGGAGGCTTGGACTTCTTAGCAGCTTTCTCCGCATCCCTCGCCTCTTTTTCGGCCTCCGTCAAGATGCGCTTTGACTTTTTCTTCCCTAAAGCTGAAGTGCTGGAATCAATTGACTTCTTCCCGGAAGGCGGAGCGCTGGAATCAAGAGAAGACTTTTTAGCAAGTTCCTCTGCAATGGATCTAGTGGAAAGCTTAACAACTAACCTTGATCCCGCATCCACTACTGCGAGGGACTTAAGGCTTTCAGGGTCTAAGTCTTCAGATTTAAGCTGCAGGCGTTTATCTTGGTGAGCTTTTAGCGCAACTAAAGTGACATCATCGGCGCTTTTCGACTCCCCGACTATAGCCACCTCAGGGTCTTCCTCATGTCCCCCATTGCCGCCATCATCCTTTAAGGCATCTATCATTTCGTCATCATGAGGAGTGTCAGCCTTAGACGGATCATTTCCTTCTCCCGAATCTATGGGGGCAGCCTTGTCTTTTCCTCCTTTTTCCCTTTCCATAGGCTCTGCTCCAGAGGCGGTTCCCTGGGACACATCTGTCTTTTCGGACGGTTCAATACCTACAGATTGTGAAGCAACAGTTATCAACTCAGGAGAAAATAATAGGTTCTTCATTGATTGTTCAATTACGTGACGAAAGGTAGAGATAGCTTTGACAAATTGAGGAGAAAATGTAGAGATACCTTCCGAGGACATTTCGGTTGGAGTGACTGCTGTCTCCGATGCCGTTTCGGGTATGGGGGATAAAAGAGATGTCCGAGGGATCCCCGGGTTTTCAGGATCATATCCCTCTACTTCAGAAGTTGTAGAGGCAGTAGAGGAAGAACCAGCCTCAGGAATGTTCTTTTGCTTAGCCTTCCGCCTCTCTTCGTCCATAACAGCAGCAATGAGGCGGCGTCCTTCGGCTAGGCGTTCTGGTTCATCATCTCGTAAATATTTCTCCATCAGCTTGTCCTCGTCAATGGAATCAACCTTAAGCTCCTCTTTCTCCCACTCAATGATCTGACTCCATACTTGGACTAGGGTAGATGGATAATCTTCAATCCATGAAATGTTCCGGCGGCGGATGATATGCGCAAAGAATTCAATCATTAATTCGCCGAAACCCTGCACCTCTCCCTCAGCCTCCGACAGTTGTTTGCTGGCCTCTTCAGCGGACTTAATAGCACATTCGACGTTACCCTCCGCTAGGGCAGCCCTGTTCTCTGCCTCCACTAGCTTAGAAGCCAAGTCAGCGTTTTTCTTTTCCAATTCAGCATTCCTCCTCGCTAACTCGGCATTCTTCTGCTCAAGGTCAGCATAAGCAAGTCGCGTTTTGGCAGCATCTGACTTGGCATCTTCGGCTTGTTTTTTCAATTCCGAACGCTCTTGAGTATGGGACTCAAGCAAATCATGATAGCATTTTTGCAGATCTTCAAATTGTTGTTTGAATCTAGTAGCATCCCTGTAACACCCCACGTCCATTAATGTCACTCACAAAGGGAATGCATTAACTTCCATGGAGGTTTTAAGTGAATATAGAACAGTAAAATTACAACAAGACAGATATAAAATAGTACTTAGAAATTCAAAAACTTTATTTCATTGTAGCAGAAATCAAAACATGTTTGATTACATCATAACACCATATTCAATGTCAAGTACAATATCTATCTTGATAAAACAAGTACATAATCCCATAACATGAATAGCCATTAAAAAGAAAGATAACAAGCTGGACTTTACTTCAGCAGTCCAAGCTTTCTAGAAGATAAGCGATCCAACTAGACTCCACTAGAACTTGGCCCAACCTGCGGACCTGAAGGGAGAAAAAGGATGGAAAAGAGGGGGTCAGACATAAAGTCTGGTGAATATGATAATTCTACAATACTATTACCAAAATAACTGGACTAAGGCATAAGCTGGAAAACAAGAAAATGTCTATGAAGAGCAGATTAAGGACATAGACAATCGCTAAAGGCAACGTTATAGGTGCTCCTAAATACTAAAGGATAAACACTATACTGCACCACACCAGTCACCCTAAAGATTCATCCCACTTAGCTTCACTTAGAAACTTTCCCAATGGCTTTACGTACCCCTAGCTGACTACATAGGTGCCGCCTGCCCCTATCTCCACTAGGTGTACCCTACTTCCCATTATTCGATCGGCTCCCTAAATCGTAGATACTCGTGCTGGCCCCATAGTGGGGTGTATCACTCCCTTAAAGTGGCAACCTGATACAATGGACATGCACGGCTTATACCTACACGATGCAACAACGTCTTACCTACCAGCCCGGGTCCACACACGCATATGAAACCCGTTGGACTTGCGTTGCCACCGCTCCCTGTTTTGGCCTCTTATAGTCAAACCCAGTATGCGTGTCCCGTCCTCGACTTGGGTCGAGCCCACAAAGATACGTTTTGGGATACTGGTTGAAATGGGCCCCCACTATTTACCACAAGCATTTCACCTAAGCTTGTCCCCATTAGTCCATCCCACTTAACCCACTTAGTCATGTTCATTTACATGTGTGTTTGGTTAAGTCTAATCGTATTTCAAATGCCTCTAAAGGCAACCACCAGATTCCTCATGCCACCCAAGGCACCTACTTAACCCCCATGTCCCACCTTACATGATTATCTGGTTAAGTATTTCTTAGTTCATTAAGGCCATAACCTCATAAAGACCTCTCACATTAGACTGGCATTTATGGCAGCTGGATTTGCCGGGCGGGTCCGGGCAGTCTTACACCATAAAAGAGTCTAACCTCGTGTCTTTACAACTGTTATGCTTTAGTTTGGGCCTAGGACCTCTCACATGGGGCCGACATTTGTGACTACTGAATTTTCCGGGCGGGTCCGGGCAGGTTTACATCACAAACGGGTCCAACCTCGTGTCCTAAGCATTGATTATTAATAATAATCCACTTTCCCCCAATTTTAATAATTCCCTACTTGAATTATTAATTACTTCCAATTTTTAACAATGTCCATAATTGACTCAATTATGGTCATCCATTCATGGTATGCAAAATCTTACAAAATTGCACCCAATTTATTAATTCCTAATATTACCCCTACCCCACGTTTGAACGTTTATTCGCAAAATATATGTTAGACTCGAATAGCCTAACTCATAGCATAAAAGAGATTATCATAACAACATGTATATGTGACCAAATGAATCATAATAAGGGGTGAAACTTGCATATATCCAACTTGCATAGATTATACATGTCATGGACCTAAAGGTGTCAACTTGTTCAAAATTCACCTAATATAATCTCAATCAATTTTCATAAACTTACACATGAACATGTGTGAATCAACATCATCTAATTTTTTAACAACATGGTTTTATATGGGTACACCTAACTCAATAGGCAAATTCCCATAATCATGTTTTATTTAATTATAGTTTCAAGTTTATGGGTACACCTAACCTAATAGGCAAATTCCCATATACAAGATCCATTTAAATTAAGAAAAAAAAACATAACTTTAAGCATGATCCAACAACATCATGATTTTTCAACATAATATAGCATGATTTATAACATGGCATAGTATGATAGTATAACATAGCTTGACATGATTCTCAACATAGCATGACATAGCATAAGAGAATTTACAACATAGCATGACATAGCATATATAATTTACATCATACGACAACATAATAACATAATAAGAGATCCACAATATATAGAATTTACAATTACAAATCACATCACTTTCTTGTGATCCATTCGTAACTGAGTCAAATTAGTTTGTAATAGTCTTGTGAGAATCATCATACTCACCAACAAAAGAAAAGAATTAGAGAAAGAGAGATCTTTTGATTTGATTTGTGTAGATTTAGTTGTAGATGATTAGGCTTCCTCTTCTTAGTTTGTGACGGCTATGCTGAACTCCATGGCAGCAGCATGACGGTAGCTTCTCTAATTTTACAAGTGATTTAGGTCTAGGGTCTACCCACTTATTTATAGATTTTAGAATTCATTTAGCCCATTAGATTTAACCTAGAAATAACCGCAGCCGTTCAGACAAGATGGGGTTTATCTTGTTGACTCAGCAATGAGTCAGAAGTGACTCAGCAAACACTCAGCATATTATTAAACTTCTATTCATGTCATAAATATATATATATTTTCTACAATGTACATATTAGATACATCCCCCTTTACTTATTATTGTTTTTATATACATATTAGATACATCCCCTCTCTTACACACTTATTAATATTTTTATATTCATATTAGATACATCCCCTCTCTTACATACTTATTAATATTTTTATATTCATAATAGATACATCCCCTCTCTTACAAACTTATTAATATTTTTATATTCATATTAGATACATCCCCTCTCTTACATACTTATTAATATTTTTATATTCATATTAGATACATCCCCTCTTCTACACACTTATTATTATTTTAGCAACTTTAGTGTTAATAGAAAATTCGGGGTGTTACAATCCTGTTGCGCAACAGCAAGCTGGGCCTGTGTATCCTCCAAGTCTTTACCTAGATTTTTTAAGGCCTTTGCATCATCTTCTGCGGGTTTTTGCATCGAGTCAACATTCGTGATTAAGGTGCGGATGATTCTGGAAAGGCTGCGCGAATACTTGAACATTTCTGAATACTGTTTCTCAACCGCATCTATCTTTGCTTTGGCCTCATCTGCCCACCTTGAAGAAATAGGCTCGAGCGCATGTAAAAAAGTCAAATTTTCGAATTAATGTTCAGGAAATTGCTCCTCCAGATACGCCCGTTTAACTGCAGTTTCAGCATCTAGCGGTGGAGGGGCGGGGATTGTCAACTCAGTATCCCTGTGCGTGGAGGGTTCAATGGCCTCTTTATCCGTTCTAGGCCGTTTAGCGGGAACCTTACGCTTGCTTCGTGATTCGGTATCTTTTGGCGGACTCCTTTCCCTACTACGCTTTTCTTGAGAAGAGGTTGAGTCTTTTGATTGCGGCCTGTCCTCTTTCCGACGACCTTGGTAACCTTTATATCGCTCTGGGTCTGTCCGGACAGGAGAGCGAGAATGCGAGGTTTGCGAACGATAAGGATCATAGGGCCTTCTATCCTCCCTACTGCGATCTTCACGGCGATCATGCTCAGTATCATAGGGCGGATTAGACATGCTGCGGCGGAGTTTCCTGATGTCATAGTAGGATCGGGACATCGTGCCTGCACAACAAGACAAATGAAATTCAGGATCAATACTTTCATAAAGAGAAAGATGCTGTGAGTTGTGGTGCTATTGTGTTAAGTGCGTCCTAAGTGGTGTTTTCCCCCCGATAAACCCGAGTCCGAAGCTAGACTAGTACGAGCGGGCTCTTTGGCCTTAGCAGGAGTGGTCTCTTCGGAAGAAGTGAAAACTAAAGGATTCTTCCCAAAATCCTCTGAAGTGTAAATAGTTTCAGGTAAGGGGAGATCCCCCAAACCCTGGAATAGTGGGTCATCGGCACTAGGGACATCCCCCTCAGAAGCATCAATCGGCGACTCTTTGGAAGACGTTGACCTTTTCGGAGATATGGCATCCTCGGGAACAGTATACCCTTCGCGATGCTTTTCGGCCATGTTAGCAAATTCATCATCTTGAGTAGAAGATGGAGAGGGTGAAGCCTGAAGAGGCACTGTAGGAGCTCTTGAACCTTCGCCCGTTTCTGGGATTATGTCCACTAGAGGAATATATACATATGGACCCGTCCCGTGACCGATGCTACGGGTAATGGACAACAACCCATGAAGATGAAGATATTCGTCCTTAAGGACTTCATCAATAGTTAAAAACTTCTGATCACCATTAAGGAGCTGGTGCATCCGATCAAAGAATACTTGGTCCGATATTTGTTTTGGGTTATCAACTGCAAACAAAAAGAAAAACGAATTAACGCGATGGTTTGAATGTACAGGGTCGATATTTAGAAAACCAGTGCTTTACTTGATTTCGTCCACCTCCTAGCACACCCTGGTTGTTGCTTAACATAAAACCATTCCAGCCTGGAATCCCCAGCTTTACTACTGAACGGTGCTGGAATTATCTTCCTCTTAGGGACAGACTCGAAGTAACAGAAAGAAGGGGTTTCTCGAGTCTGGTGCTTGAAATTATAGAAGAAGTGAACGTCGTCAAAAGTGAGCTCTATGCTTAAGATCTCACGGTACACTACATATAAGGTGTACAAATAGGCATAGGAATTGGGATGCAGCTGCATGGGGGCAATCCGCATTTGTCTCAGAAAATTGACGACGAAAGGAGAAAATGGAGGGATAGCCCCGACCATGCACATCGACCGAGTGATAGCCATATACCCCTCCGGAGGGTTATGGGGACGATCAGATTTTGATGGCAACAAGGTATCCCCTTTGGGTATCCCGTACTTTAGTCGTATTCGGATAAGTCTGTCATTGTCGATTGTTGATTCAACGGAATCTTGAGGTGATTCTAGTATGGTGGTAGACTCAAATTCATCAGGAGCTCGGTCATCGCCAATCCCCCTTCCTCTTCACAACCCAGGGAGATTCCACCCTCAGAAGACACATTGTCGCTTTCGCGAGTTTCAACCTTGTAGTCTGAGCCCTCGTCATCCCATTCTGGATCCGAGGAAGAAGATATGTCCTCAAGAGTAATTTTGTTGGATGTCTCTGGGACCTCCTTCTTCTCTGCTAATCTAGAGGAGCGTCTGGATATCATGATCACAAAACTATTGAAGAAGCAATAGCACAAGTTAGAGTAAATTAGCCCGTATCCCCCCGTGCATGTGTATAAACTAAAGTGTGAGCAGTGTATGCAGAAAGCGTAAAGTTAACGTTCGAAAGTGCGACGCAAAATCCTGGCAAAGTAATAAGGTTCAAGGCAGTTCTTGATGTCAATTTATGTTCACAGGGCACTATCCTAACTGTTCACGAAGTTGGAAATTATGTCAAGTATTGATTTGGCCAAATTAGACAGATTCTTGTGTATTAAGATGAGGCTGATTCAGATCGGTTCGGGTATAGATGATTGGATGGGATCGGAGGTAAGGCTTTGTTTTGGTCAGAAGTGGTATCTAATCGGATCAGTTCGGGATTATGTGTTCGGATCGGATGGACTTGAGTCCCAACAACCCTTCTTTAATCCACATTCCGACCCGATCCGGCTAGGTAGACTTCGTCTTCTCTCTCACATTTAACTCCGACCCGACCCGGTTAGGTAGACTCTACCTTCCCTCATTCACGTTTAACTTCGACCCGATTCAATACTGAAAGCCTCATTTCCTTTTCTTCTCCTACGTCCCCCATACTTCTTCACCCGAACCGATCCTCTATGTTCTGTATCTTCTTCTTTATCCTCAACCACAGTCGAACCCGATCTGGTTTCCAAAACTCCATAGGGAAATGAGCATATATCCTTTCCAACCTCCCAGCGCCTCGAGGTGGCGGCGAAGCCAGCAACGACGACGGCAAGGAAGGAGGAAACCACGGCAACGAAGCCATGCGATAAATATGCTCAATTTGCTCGAATTAACCATAAAATCTTGATTAAAGACAGTTACAACAATAGGATTCAAAGTTTCGAGACTACCTATTTGTTTGTTTCAAGAATCGAAGCAAGAATTTCGAGATTCTTTGAGGATTAGGGTTCGGTATGAAAAGTAGAAAACGAGAATGATGAAAGAGGAAGAAGAAAGCAGGCGAATGACAGGTATATATATATATGTATTAGTGTTGACCCCTCGTATTCCTGCCCTGTTTTCTTGCTCGGACCGGATCAAGAGTCCAGCATCGCAGTCTGGCCTGCTAGCCCAATACGAAACAGGAAAAGAAAAGAAGCCGTTCGGGTCGGAGCCCGAACCGAACAGAATATCGTATGACAACTTGGCATTTGAATTAAACTGAAATTCGAAGAGAAAGATGAAAGCGCAAGGAAAATCAAAAGGAAGATTGCCAGGAAGGCGCTATGCAACGACAATCAAAGCATGCTCCATTTCCAACAGAAGCATCCTTTGAGGGGGCAAAATGTTAGCCTACTTTGTGAAATAGGCAACACAAAGTCGAGATGTCAAGTGTTGAAGAACGTTTCTTCATAGAAAGCATCGGGTCGGATCGGAGAGCCACCACCAGTCGGATCGGAGAGCTACCACCAGTCGGATCGGAGAGCTACCACCAGTCGGATAGGAGGGCTACTACCAGTTCGGAACGAAGCAGAGCAAAATGGATAAGGACTCAGTTTCAATTCAGGTCGGGTCGGATCGGATACCCCGATCCGAACCCTTTCTGCTTTCTCCTCCGAACCGAATCCTCATTCCATATCACTTCCCTCCACAATCGCCTGAATATTCGGAGCGGTTATGACCATTTCCTATCCACGATGACTACTACTCTGATGCGCTGTCAGCACTGGAATCCATCCGAGCCCGAGGACGATGGGATGGAAGACACGTGGCTCCGACCCGGATCGAATTCTGAGTAAATTTCCACCTATAAGTACCCCACCCATAGACAATTAAAGGGATCTTCTTTTTGGCACTTTGAGAGCAAACACTTTCAAAAACCGAATTCCAGCATTCCCAGATAATCCAAATCGTCATTCAACATTTGTTTTGAGAAAATTGAGTGAATGTACATGAGTTGTGAGTGAAATTGAGTGAATATATCATTGTAATTGCATCTATATCATCAAGAATAGTGATTACAAAGTGGACGTATGTAACACCCCGAATTTTCTATTAACACTAAAGTTGCTAAAATAACAATAAGTGTGTAGAAGAGGGGATGTATCTAATATGAATATAAAAATATTAATAAGTATGTAAGAGAGGGGATGTATCTAATATGAATATAAAAATATTAATAAGTATGTAAGAGAGGGGATGTATCTATTATGAATATAAAAATATTAATAAGTATGTAAGAGAGGGGATGTATCTAATATGAATATAAAAATATTAATAAGTGTGTAAGAGAGGGGATGTATCTAATATGTATATAAAAACAATAATAAGTGTGTAAAAGGGGGGGGGGGTGTATCTAATATGTACATTGTAGAAAATATATATATATTTATGACATGAATAGAAGTTTATTAATATGCTGAGTCACTTCTGACTCATTGCTGAGTCAACAAGATAAACCCCATCTTGTCTGAACGGCTGCGGTTATTTCTAGGTTAAATCTAATGGCCTAAATGAATTCTAAAATCTATAAATAAGTGGGTAGACCCTAGACCTAAATCACTTGTAAAATTAGAGAAGCTACCGTCATGCTGCTGCCATGGAGTTCAGCGTAGCCGTCACAAACTAAGAAGAGGAAGCCTAATCATCTACAACTAAATCTACACAAATCAAATCAAAAGATCTCTCTTTCTCTAATTCTTTTCTTTTGTTGGTGAGTATGATGATTCTCACAAGACTATTACAAACTAATTTGACTCAGTTGTGAATGGATCACAAGAAAGTGACGTGATTTGTAATTGTAAATTCTATATATTGTGGATCTCTTATTATGTTATTATGTTGTCGTATGATGTAAATTATATATGCTATGTCATGCTATGTTGTAAATTCTCTTATGCTATGTCGTGCTATGTTGAGAATCATGTCAAGCTATGTTATACTATCTTACTATGCCATGTTATAAATCATGCTATATTATGTTGTAAAATCATGATGTTGTTGGAACATGCTTAAAGTTACGTTTTTTTTAATTTAAATGGATCTTGTTTATGGGAATTTGCCTATTAGGTTAGGTGTACCCATAAACTTGAAACTATAATTAAATAAAACTTGATTATGGGAATTTTCCTATTGAGTTAGGTGTACCCATATAAAACCATGTTGTTAAAAAATTAGATGATGTTGATTCACACATGTTCATATGTAAGTTTATGAAAATTGATTGAGATTATTAGGTGAATTTTGAACAAGTTGACACCTTTAGGTCCATGACATGTATAATCTATGCAAGTTGGACATATGCAAGTTTCACCCCTTATTATGATTCATTTGGTCACATATACATGTTGTTATTATGATAATCTCTTTTATGCTATGAGTTAGGCTATTCGAGTCTAACATATATTTTGCGAATAAACGTTCAAACGTGGGGTAGGGGTAATATTAGGAATTAATAAATTAGGTGCAATTTTGTAAGATTTTGCATACCATGAATGGATGTCCATAATTGAGTCAATTATGGACATTGTTAAAAATTGGAAGTAATTAATAATTCAAGTAGGGAATTATTAAAATTGGGGGAAAGTGGATTATTATTAATAATCAATGCTTAGGACACGAGGTTGGACCCGTTTGTGATGTAAACCTGCCCGGACCCGCCCGGCAAATCTAGTAGTCACAAATGTCGGCCCAATGTGAGAGGTCCTAGGCCCAAACTAAAGCATAACAGTTGTAAAGACACGAGGTTAGACTCTTTTATGGTGTAAGACTGCCCGGACCCGCCCGGCAAATCCAGCTGCCATAAATGCCAGTCTAATGTGAGAGGTCTTTATGAGGTTATGGCCTTAATGAACTAAGAAATACTTAACCAGATAATCATGTAAGGTGGGACATGGGGGTTAAGTAGGTGCCTTGGGTGGCATGAGGAATCTGGTGGTTGCCTTTAGAGGCATTTGAAATACGATTAGACTTAACCAAACACACATGTAAATGAACATGACTAAGTGGGTTAAGTGGGATGGACTAATGGGGACAAGCTTAGGTGGAATGCTTGTGGTAAATAGTGGGGGCCCATTTCAACCAGTATCCCAAAACGTATCTTTGTGGGCTCGACCCAAGTCGAGGACGGGACACGCATACTGGGTTTGACTATAAGAGGCCAAAACAGGGAGCGGTGGCAACGCAAGTCCAACGGGTTTCATATGCGTGTGTGGACCCGGGCTGGTAGGTAAGACGTTGTTGCATCGTGTAGGTATAAGCCGTGCATGTCCGTTGTATCAGGTTGCCACTTTAGGGGAGTGATACACCCCACTGTGGGGCCAGCACGGGTATCTACGAGTTAGGGAGCCGATCGAATAATGGGAAGTAGGGTACACCTAGTGGAGATAGGGGCAGGCGGCACCTATGTAGTCAGCTAGGGGTACGTAAAGCCATTGGGAAAGTTTCTAAGTGAAGCTAAGTGGGATGAATCTTTAGGGTGACTGGTGTGGTGCAGTATAGTGTTTATCCTTTAGTATTTAGGAGCGCCTATAACGTTGCCTTTAGCGATTGTCTATGTCCTTAATCTGCTCTTCATAGACATTTTCTTGTTTTCCAGCTTATGCCTTAGTCCAGTTATTTTGGTAATAGTATTGTAGAATTATCATATTCACCAGACTTTATGTCTGACCCCCTCTTTTCCATCCTTTTTCTCCCTTCAGGTCCGCAGGTTGGGCCAAGTTCTAGTGGAGTCTAGTTGGATCGCTTATCTTCTGGAAAGCTTGGACTGCTGAAGTAAAGTCCAGCTTGTTATCTTTCTTTTTAATGGCTATTCATGTAATGGGATTATGTACTTGTTTTATCAAGATAGATATTGTACTTGACATTGAATATGGTGTTATGATGTAATCAAACATGTTTTGACTTCTGCTACAATGAAATAAAGTTTTTGAATTTCCAAGTACTATTTTATATCTGTCTTGTTGTAATTTTACTGTTCTATATTCACTTAAAACCTCCATGGAAGTTAATGCATTCCCTTTGTGAGTGACATTAATGGACGTGGGGTGTTACACGTGGTATCAGAGCATAAGGTTACCAGAACAGATAAAAAAAAAATTTTAGAAAAATATTTTTTTCTAAAGTATTTTTGGAAGAAGTGCTTTCAAAAAAAAAACATGTTATTTAAAGAGAG
Organism: Allium sativum; assembly: GCA_030737875.1. Taxonomy (NCBI): domain Eukaryota; kingdom Viridiplantae; phylum Streptophyta; class Magnoliopsida; order Asparagales; family Amaryllidaceae; genus Allium; species Allium sativum. Next base: position 266,442,738 of record CM060922.1, on the reverse strand, counting down.
TTTTTATGAAAAACATAATCCCAAATAGCCACATCCTTATCTTTATCTTTCGAATTCTCCATTTTGAATCTTTCCTTTTTCGTTTCAGCAGGGCTGAAGATCTTAATCTCCCAGAAGGTGTGACGATTCCAGGGTGGTTTAGGAGATACTTGGAGGCTAGGGCCACCACTGCAGGCCCAACGGATACTCCTCCACCCCTAGTTGCACCCATTCCTCCTCCTCCTCCTCCTCGTGTTGACACTTTTGCAAAGACGTGCAAGGAATTCAAGGCTATGGGAGGAAAAACTTTTCAAGGGACTGAGACGTTTGTGGAGGCCAGAGATTGGCTTAAGGAGACTGAGGAATTGTTGGATATCTTTGAAGTGGAAGATGGGAGGAAAGTCCGTTTAGCTGCTTGGTTAATGAAGGGAGAGGCCTCGTTTTGGTGGGAGGTCACTAACGGGGAACGTCCAGTTGATTCATGGGCGGATTTCAGACGAAGGTTTGAGGCAAAGTTTCTTTCAAGGGCAGAGGAGAACTTAAATATGGAAAAATTCCTGGCACTAAAGCAAGGGAGCTCATCAGTAAAGGAATATGTCAATAAATTTAATCAGTTAGCAAGGTTTGGCTTGGAGTTGGTGAACACGCCAGAGAAGAAAGCTTTGAGAGGCTTGAATGAACCGTTGCAAGGGTTGGCTATGACCCACATCCCTATGGGAGCCACCTTTGAAAAGCTAGTAGAAATGGCACTTATGCATGAGGATAAGGCAGTTGAAAAGAAAGGGGATTAGAAGAAACCCCAACAGCAAAATAAGAAGGGTGGTAAAAACAATAATGGCAAAGGGAAGAAGAAATGCTTCAATTGTGGGACGCCTGGCCATCTCAGCAAAGATTGTAGAAAGAAAAAGAAGACTGGTTGTTTTCATTGTGGAGATGTGGGACATTTAGTGAAGGACTGTCCAAAGAAGGGGCAGAGGGCAGGGTCAACCTCGGGAGGACAGGTGCAGGCTCTTATGGCACCAGGGCAGGCAAGGGGGCAAGTTCAGGCTATTGCGGCCCCACCGCTGCAAGAAAGAGGTAGAACAATTTCTGTTGAAAGCTTAGTTTTTCTGTTTGATCATCCTGTCCGTACCTTATTCGATTCTGGCGCATCTCATTCGTTTATCTCTGCATCATTAGTTGAATCACTGCACTTGAACACCAGTTTAGTAGAGGATCCCTTGGTCGTTTCAAATCCAATTGGGGGTTCGGCTCATTTGACCATGATATGTTTGGATTTGAAAATCTCTATACTTAGCGTTGAATTTAGATGTGATGCTTATGTATTGGGCTTCACGGGCTATGGGCTAATTTTAGGAATGGATTGGTTGTCTAGAAATAGGGCCATTCTTGATTGTGAAAGGAGAGTAGTTAGGCTTGTGACTCGCCTTGGTAATGCTCTCGACATCTTTTGTAATCCCATAAATTCCGTTATGCTAAGTTATCTTGAATCGCTTGACGCGTCTGTAGAGAACCTGCGATCGGTAGAAGTGGTCCGGGAATATCCGGATGTGTTTGAGGAGGTGAAGGGCTTACCCCCAAAGCGGGAGATAGACTTTCGAATTTATCTTGTGGATAATGCTAAACCCGTATCTTTGCCAGTGCGCCACATGGCTCCTCGTGAAAGGAGGGAACTCAATAAGCAAGTAAAGGAGTTGCTTGAGAAGGGGTTCATAAGACGTAGTATATCGGAGTGGGGTGCTCCAGTAGTTTTTGCCATAAAGGCGAATGGGTCTCTTAGACTTTGTATGGACTATAGAGAACTAAACAAGCTTACTAAAAAGAACCGACACCCACTGCCGAGGATTGACGATCTCTTTGATCAGTTAGTTGGCGCCTCAGTGTTTTCGCAGTTGGACTTAGCCACTGGCTTTCATCAACTGAGAGTGGCTGAGGATAGTATAGATAAGACTGCTTTTAGGACTCCTGACGGATTCTATGAATGGCTAGTGATGCCCTTTGGTTTGACAAACGCCCCTGCATATTTTGTTGATTTGATGAGTAGGGTGTTTAGGGAATACCTTAACAAATTCGTGGTAGTCTTTGTGGATGACATCTTAGTCTTTTCTAAGAATAAAGAAGAGCACTCCCTACATCTTAGGGAAGTGTTGGAAACCCTTCGAGCACATAACCTTAAGGCAAAATTTTCTAAGTGTCACTTCTGGAGGAAGGAAGTACGGTTCTTAGGGCACGTGGTTTCCAAAGAAGGGATAGCAGTGGATCCCGCAAAGGTGGTGGCCATCCAAGATTGGAAGGTCCCTAAAAATGCAACCGAAGTAAGAAGTTTCTTGGGGTTGGCTGGCTATTATAGGAAGTTTATCAAAGACTTCGCAAAAATATCAGCTCCATTAACACGGTTAACGAAGAAGAACCTGGTTTTTACGTGGGACAAAGATTGCGATGATGCGTTCCAACGTTTAAAGAGAGCCTTAACTTCAGCCCCAGTCTTAGTGCTGCCAGACGGGAATAAACCGTTTACCATCTATACTGATGCTTGTGGGACGGGACTTGGCGTGGTCCTCATGCAAGAGGGAAGAGTAATAGCCTATGGTGGAAGGCAGTTGAGGGTTCATGAAAAGAATTACCCCACACATGACTTAGAGCTAGCCGCAATTGTTTTCGCGCTTAAGTCTTGGCGTCACGATCTTCTTGGTGAGAAATTCGAACTGTTCACTGACCACAAATCATTAAAATACTTATTCTCTCAGAAGGATTTGAATTTAAGGCGGCAACGGTGGATGGAATTCTTAGCCTCCTACGATTTTGAAATAGCATATACCCCGGGCAAGGGTAACGTGGTGGCAGACGCCTTAAGTAGGAAAAGGTTGTCCTTGAGTCCGTTGTTTGTTGAACGACAAAGCTTAGAATTCATCTCTATGTTTGACTTTAGACCCTCCGTTGACTTAGTACCCGGTCTGTTAGCATCCTTGGAGGTTAGACCTACATTTCTAGGACGGGTTGGTGAGGCACAGCGAGACGACCCACAGTTGGTTGAGATAGTAGAAAAGCTCAAAGGGGGGGAGTCGTCAAGCCATCTTCGTAGGTATACCCTAGATGGTAAGGGTTGGTTACGAAGGGATAATAGACTTTGTGTACCACAAGACGAAGACTTAAGGAAGGCCATTCTTGATGATGCTCATCGCTCAAAAATGACCATTCATCCCGGCGGGGATAAGATGTACAAAGATATGAAGCGGGTTTTCTTTTGGGCCGGTATGAAAAAGGATGTGGCCGAGTACGTCGCTAGATGCTTGGTGTGCCACCGAGTTAAAGCAGAACAAAAGAAACCCGGTGGGTTGCTTCACCCATTAGAAGTTCCACTATGGAAATGGGAAAGCATCTCAATGGATTTTGTGGATGGATTACCAAGATCAAGGAAGGGTAACACGGGGATTTGGGTTATAGTAGATAGACTTACTAAAAGCGCCCATTTTATTCCCGTGAAAAGTAAGAGGACTGCTCCGTGGTTGGCTTCTGTATACATTAAGGAGATAGTTCGTTTGCACGGTATTCCTTCTAGTATAGTAAGCGACCGTGACCCCATCTTTACTAGCGAATTTTGGAAGAGTTTACAAGAGGTGGTAGGGACTCAGCTATGTTTGAGCACCGCATATCATCCTCAGACAGACGGCCAGACCGAGAGGGTGAATCGCATTCTAGAGGATCTTTTAAGGCTTTGTATCCTAGACTTTGGGGGTACATGGGAAGAGCACCTTCCGTTAGTAGAATTCGCATATAATAATAGCTTTCAGTCTAGTATTGGCATGGCACCTTTCGAAGCTCTTTATGGAAGGCCTTGCCGTTCGCCTACATGTTGGTGGGAATCTACCGATAAAATCCTACTTGGGCCCGATATGGTTAGGGAAACCTCGGAGAAGATTGAGTTGATTCGAAGGAGGATGAAAGCAGCACAAGATAGGCAGAAATCGTATGCTGATAAGAGGAGGACAGATCTTGAGTTTGACATTGGGGACATGGTTTTTATCAAAGTATCTCCGTTACAGAATGTTGTTCGCTTTGGGTCCGTGGGGAAATTAGCACCAAGGTTTGTAGGGCCGTTTCCTGTAAAAAACAGGATTGGGAAGATGGCATATAGGGTGGAGTTGCCTGAGAAACTTAGTGGAGTACACGACGTATTCCATGTATCACATTTGAGGAAGTGTTTGCACAAGACCGCGGAGGTGGTAGAGCCGAGCTTGCTTAAAGAGGTGGAAATAGAGCATGATGCAACAATTAGACGAGCTCCTACATGCATTCTTGGGTCGGAGATCAAAAAGTTGAGGAATCGAGAGGTCAGACTGGTTAAAGTGCAATGGGGAGATGATGAGAGCAATGCAACTTGGGAGACAGAAGAGAAGATGCGTTCGTTGTACCCTTTTCTTTTTGAGGGTATGTCTTTTAATTTCTCCTTTATCGCTTAGCTTATCTTATCTTATCTTTAGTATGTCCTCTCATTAGTATCTTTGACCTTTAGTTAGGATAATCCTATGGTTGAAACATGTGTTTGAGACATGTTATGTATGATGGATGCAAAATGGATGCAAGTGTTTGCTAGTGGTTGCTCGTGGATGCATATATACACACACTTTAGGCACTAGATCGGCTCAGTCACTACATATTGCATATTGCATATATATATGGATGTATTTAGTAAAATGGATGAACGATGGTTGTATTATCATGTGGATGCTGCATTCAGATGATGGTTGTGCACGCATATAGAAGTATTATGTAGCATTAAGAATCTTTTGCATACATAATGGATGCATGGCACGATCATAGTTGCATTAAGGAGGTCAACTGAATCAGTGGACCGCCTGATTTTGCATTAGATACGGACATATACACACACTGTGCATTTAAACATGAAAGCATTAGAAGTCTGTAAGGACAATGGATGCCTGTGTATGATGGATGAGTAGATGGACGTTGGGATGGTAGGATATACATTCTTCCAGACTTGAAGATTTCGGGGATGAAATCCTAAAAGGAGGGGAGAATGTAACACCCCGAATTTTCTATTAACACTAAAGTTGCTAAAATAATAATAAGTGTGTAGAAGAGGGGATGTATCTAATATGAATATAAAAATATTAATAAGTATGTAAGAGAGGGGATGTATCTAATATGAATATAAAAATATTAATAAGTATGTAAGAGAGGGGATGTATCTATTATGAATATAAAAATATTAATAAGTATGTAAGAGAGGGGATGTATCTAATATGAATATAAAAATATTAATAAGTGTGTAAGAGAGGGGATGTATCTAATATGTATATAAAAACAATAATAAGTGTGTAAAAGGGGGGGTGTATCTAATATGTACATTGTAGAAAATATATATATATTTATGACATGAATAGAAGTTTATTAATATGCAGAGTCACTTCTGACTCATTGCTGAGTCAACAAGATAAACCCCATCTTGTCTGAACGGCTGCGGTTATTTCTAGGTTAAATCTAATGGCCTAAATGAATTCTAAAATCTATAAATAAGTGGGTAGACCCTAGACCTAAATCACTTGTAAAATTAGAGAAGCTACCGTCATGCTGCTGCCATGGAGTTCAGTGTAGCCGTCACAAACTAAGAAGAGGAAGCCTAATCATCTACAACTAAATCTACACAAATCAAATCAAAAGATCTCTCTTTCTCTAATTCTTTTCTTTTGTTGGTGAGTATGATGATTCTCACAAGACTATTACAAACTAATTTGACTCAGTTATGAATGGATCACAAGAAAGTGACGTGATTTGTAATTGTAAATTCTATATATTGTGGATCTCTTATTATGTTATTATGTTGTCGTATGATGTAAATTATATATGCTATGTCATGCTATGTTGTAAATTCTCTTATGCTATGTCGTGCTATGTTGAGAATCATGTCAAGCTATGTTATACTATCATACCATGCCATGTTATAAATCATGCTATATTATGTTGTAAAATCATGATGTTGTTGGAACATGCTTAAAGTTATGTTTTTTTTAATTTAAATGGATCTTGTTTATGGGAATTTGCCTATTAGGTTAGGTGTACCCATAAACTTGAAACTATAATTAAATAAAACTTGATTATGGGAATTTGCCTATTGAGTTAGGTGTACCCATATAAAACCATGTTGTTAAAAAATTAGATGATGTTGATTCACACATGTTCATATGTAAGTTTATGAAAATTGATTGAGATTATATTAGGTGAATTTTGAACAAGTTGACACCTTTAGGTCCATGACATGTATAATCTATGCAAGTTGGACATATGCAAGTTTCACCCCTTATTATGATTCATTTGGTCACATATACATGTTGTTATTATGATAATCTCTTTTATGCTATGAGTTAGGCTATTCGAGTCTAACATATATTTTGCGAATAAACGTTCAAACGTGGGGTAGGGGTAATATTAGGAATTAATAAATTGGGTGCAATTTTGTAAGATTTTGCATACCATGAATGGATGTCCATAATTGAGTCAATTATGGACATTGTTAAAAATTGGAAGTAATTAATAATTCAAGTAGGGAATTATTAAAATTGGGGGAAAGTGGATTATTATTAATAATCAATGCTTAGGACACGAGGTTGGACCCGTTTGTGATGTAAACCTGCCCGGACCCGCCCGGCAAATCCAGTAGTCACAAATGTCGGCCTAATGTGAGAGGTCCTAGGCCCAAACTAAAGCATAACAGTTGTAAAGACACGAGGTTAGACTCTTTTATGGTGTAAGACTGCCCGGACCCGCCCGGCAAATCCAGCTGCCATAAATGCCAGTCTAATGTGAGAGGTCTTTATGAGGTTATGGCCTTAATGAACTAAGAAATACTTAACCAGATAATCATGTAAGGTGGGACATGGGGGTTAAGTAGGTGCCTTGGGTGGCATGAGGAATCTGGTGGTTGCCTTTAGAGGCATTTGAAATACGATTAGACTTAACCAAACACACATGTAAATGAACATGACTAAGTGGGTTAAGTGGGATGGACTAATGGGGACAAGCTTAGGTGGAATGCTTGTGGTAAATAGTGGGGGCCCATTTCAACCAGTATCCCAAAACGTATCTTTGTGGGCTCGACCCAAGTCGAGGACGGGACACGCATACTGGGTTTGACTATAAGAGGCCAAAACAGGGAGCGGTGGCAACGCAAGTCCAACAGGTTTCATATGCGTGTGTGGACCCGGGCTGGTAGGTAAGACGTTGTTGCATCGTGTAGGTATAAGCCGTGCATGTCCGTTGTATCAGGTTGCCACTTTAGGGGAGTGATACACCCCACTGTGGGGCCAGCACGGGTATCTACGAGTTAGGGAGCCGATCGAATAATGGGAAGTAGGGTACACCTAGTGGAGATAGGGGCAGGCGGCACCTATGTAGTCAGCTAGGGGTACGTAAAGCCATTGGGAAAGTTTCTAAGTGAAGCTAAGTGGGATGAATCTTTAGGGTGACTGGTGTGGTGCAGTATAGTGTTTATCCTTTAGTATTTAGGAGCGCCTATAACGTTGCCTTTAGCGATTGTCTATGTCCTTAATCTGCTCTTCATAGACATTTTCTTGTTTTCCAGCTTATGCCTTAGTCCAGTTATTTTGGTAATAGTATTGTAGAATTATCATATTCACCAGACTTTATGTCTGACCCCCTCTTTTCCATCCTTTTTCTCCCTTCAGGTCCGCAGGTTGGGCCAAGTTCTAGTGGAGTCTAGTTGGATCGCTTATCTTCTGGAAAGCTTGGACTGCTGAAGTAAAGTCCAGCTTGTTATCTTTCTTTTTAATGGCTATTCATGTAATGGGATTATGTACTTGTTTTATCAAGATAAATATTGTACTTGACATTGAATATGGTGTTATGATGTAATCAAACATGTTTTGACTTCTGCTACAATGAAATAAAGTTTTTGAATTTCCAAGTACTATTTTATATCTGTCTTGTTGTAATTTTACTGTTCTATATTCACTTAAAACCTCCATGGAAGTTAATGCATTCCCTTTGTGAGTGACATTAATGGACGTGGGGTGTTACAACGTAGGCTTTTCAACGCCGAACCACTATAAATTCTGTGTCTCTATTTTACTTTTGATCTTATTTTATTTCGATTTTAGTCAAATTGGGTGTTAGAACCACTTTTTGGTCTAACATTAACCATAATTAGTAATACAGTTATATCCTTATACCATTCCTTATACCATTAAACCAATAAATCGTACGGCATTTGCAGCAATTAAAAGCAGGCAATGCATACTGTGCACAATTTGATGACTTTTTACGTTGCTCTTTACTTGCAAAACCATTAGCAAACAGAAAGGTGAGATATGGGTAGAAGTGATTATAACACAACAATATATGCTGCAGTTTAAGTGAGTTTGAGCAATTTTCTATAAATCTCAAAATAGAGCAATGTGATTGGTGTGGACCAGGGGAACAAGAAGCTCCTGGTTCAGATGATCTACTCCCAAGCAAATACAATGATAACTGAATATGTAAATCAGTATGCCATTGGGAAAAGAAGATTACTATTTGTTTTTATTCTTCACCCTTCATTAGTAGCTTTTGGCGCATATTGACCAAAGACCTTACCCCAATCTGGTGGTTAAGCCATATGCACGGGGAAGATGATCGCAACGGTTTCCAGCACGGGACATATCTTGGTGGAAGACGACATATCGATGAATTAAAACGACATCAAAAATCAGTGTTGGGTACGGGATGGTTTGACGAGACAAGAATACCTTAACCAAGATGGTGGCGGTTATCGAAGTCTTACAGCAGAAGTTTGGGAGGGGGAAAGTAGACAGTAGCAAAGATGGAATTTTAGAGCATCTCCAATGTCAAGCTAACGTGATGTCATTTGAAATTTACTTGTAAACAATTTTACATTTTGAAGCCTGCGTGTTCAAAAAATAATATACATGAAAAAAGTGTCTACAATGCAAATGCGTTGGAAAGTTGAAACTGGCTTACGTGGCTAAACTAATTTATTAAAAATGGCAGTAAAAGAACTAAAAATAGGGCATGTTGCTGAAAAGAGGATGGTCATGCAGTAGTGGTCGGAAATGTAGGTCAGTAATTTCAGTGTTATTAGTTCTTCAATCCCTTCGTGTTTATCATATTTTTCAGAAATCACTAAAAAGTAGGTACGAGCGTAATTCTGTAAGTGCTAATTTACATCATTCATTGATTTGCATAAACATAAGCTTGTGTTATTAATATATGATTTGCACAAGAACATCAATTTAAGTTACTATTTTTCATGTTTTTATGGTATTGATGGTAGGTATACATAGCTTTTAATTTGAATGGAATCACAGGAAAATCATGATTTATCTACTATTCGGCAATGCAACAATGGAAATGAACATAACAGAGTTGCCGACTTTCCTTTAAGCAATGGTTTTTTTTACTGAATCTTCAAATGCAAAAACCTTTGCCCATTATCTAAATCAATATTTATATTCAAGTCAATTTAATTTGTCTTAAATTCCCTTTCAACCTGCTTTCAATTTTAACCCTGTAAATGAACCACAAACTCCCATATTTCAAGAGCTGTAAGAACCTGGTCCATTGGTGGGAAATCAGTTTGCTGAATCAGTATGTAGCGCTGATAAAGAGGCATCCACTCTTTCAAAGAAATCAAAAAAAGATAGCAATGTATCAAAAGGTTCAAGGCAATCATCGTACGTTGCATCCGGAAGCGGCAATCGTTATTGGTCGATACAAGAAGACATAGCTCTAACAAAGTCATATCTTTATGTCAGCGTTGATTCAATTATTGGGAAGGATCAAAGTTCTTCTAAATTGTGGGATCGCATTTTGAAGGTTTGGCGAGATCACGTGGGAAAGTACAATGAAAAAAGAGGAAGTAATAGTTTATCTTGGAACACTTACATTTTTCTTCCCAGACAACCAACAAAAGTTGGGATAGGGACTTCTGCAGCTCTTATGTGATTTTGAAAAAATGAAGACGGTCTCTTGGCCTTTGATAATTGAAAAGAATTAAAACAAATTCGTTAAAAAATTCGTTCATAGTCTAAGAAACATGTCTGGATGCGCAATGCTTTCGCTGGTAATGTATCTGCTTTTATTCAAAATAAATAAATTAACATTGACTTGTTACAGTTTTTATTCATTTTTTGTCATAATATTGCATGTGTGAGAAGATGAAGCTAACGAAGCCAATATGAAATATTATCAATACATACCCAAGATTTGCAAGGTGGCATCTACGAGGCTTGAAGTCAATTATTATCAAAGAATTTCAGGATGGCATAATAGAAGGACAGGTATCTGTTTTGTTTATTTTTTATTTTTTCAGTTTCTAGGTATCTATTTTAAGCTTATGCTAGTATCTATTTTTGTTAATTTTTGTTTTCTGTTACTAATCCAGTTTGTAGGTATTTGTCTTAGGCAAAGATTGGTATCCATTTTGTTTAGTTTTCGTTTTCAGTTATTTTTACATTTTCTAGGTATGAGTTTTAGGCTTCTGTTAGTATCTGTTTTAGTTAAAAAAATTGTCATTATTCTAGTTTGTAGGTATCTGCTTTAGGCAAACAGTGGTATTTGTTTTTTTTAATTGTTTTCATTCATTTTTTTCAGTTTCTAGGTATCTGTTTTAGGCTTATGCTAGTATTTGTTTTAGTTAACTTTTGTTTTATGTTACTATTCCAGTTTGTAGGTATCTATTTTAGGCAAACAGAGGTATTCATTTTGTTTAATTTTCAGTTATTTTTACATTTTATAGGTATTAATTTCAGGCTCCCGTTAGTATTTATTTTAATTAATATTTGTTTTAAGTTTTATTGATATATAAAAAGTACAAACTTATACCATCTTGATAACAAAACTGATATTTTACTATTAAACAACAATTTTGTTTTCAAAGGTGCAAGAAATTGCAGACCTACGTCCGCATGAATCAAAATTATGGGAAACAGTAGCCGAAATCTCTTCAAGATCAAAGAAAGGAAAAGAACATCAAACAACAAGAAAAATAAAACTTGAAGAACCACAAACAACAGTGGGATCTTTTGAGCAAGAAGTCAATATGCGAATTTTCAACATTCATATTCAAAAAATTGAAGAAGAAAACAAAAAAATTGAAGATTGAAAGGTTTTTTAGAAGAGAAGCAGTGAGAGAAATATACAATTTGAGACAATAGTTGAAAGGTAATAAATAGAAATTGAAGAGACATAAATTCCAAAATTTGATTCAGAAGAAATTGAAATTGATTCACCTCGTCGACATAATGAAGAAGAAGAAGAAAGAAATGACAACGAGTATGCAGAGAATGAAAATCAAGAGAGTATTCATGTTGGGGATGGTTAATGTGAAGAAAAGGAAAATAATGAAAGTGCGAGGGAAAAATCACACCTGTAGATGAACCAAAAGTCAGCAAAAACATACCACTTGAATTCGCTCCACCCACCTTTGACTTGAACATCACACAAATTATAAACGAGCTATATACAAAAGCAACTCAACAAGAAGAAAGGAAAGAGCCAAAAAATATATGAACTGCCTTCATATGTACAGAGATTAGAAGGGAGACAAAGGAAAAAGAGAGAAAAAAGAGTTTCATTTGATTATCCAACGATTTAGAAAAAAAGGAAGGAAAACAAATGCTTAAGCAGGAAAAAATAGCAAAGAGAAGCCTAAAAAGGAAAAAGAAAATGAAAAAAAACTAGAGCAACAAGAAGAACAACATAGTGCAAAATCAAAATAAAATCAAGAGCAAGAACCAATTTTAGTTGAAAAGGCAATAGCTATTTTGGAACCATCCTGGGAAGATTTGAAACTACTGCATTACGAAAGTGTAATATATCTGAATCGAGAACAATGAACTATGGTTAAAAAATTCTTCTCTCTTGCAAAACCGAATAATTTGTAAATACAAATTTTATTATAGATATTAGTAGAGATTTTTTCAAAAATTAATTCTAATTTTCATTTGTACAAAACAGGGATGTTGCAAAAACCGATGACACAATTTTAGGCGGTTGTATCGTAACGAGAGACATGCTTGTTCATGCTCTAGAAGGAAACTTCACGGATGGACAGGTACCTATCGAGGCTATTTCGGACAACGGTATAAAACTGATACGAATAAACTGATACCTATCGAGGCATTAAACTGATATGTACAAATACTCAAAACAGACACTATATATACCATATTATATTATATTCATCGTTACATTTGGCAATATAATTTTCCTTCTTATTAACATGTTTATGGTTAATAAAGATTATTGATTGGTTCACAAAATATTGTGCATTAACCATAAACAATTATGCAATGCCAACGATGGGAATGGTAATTATGATTTCAATTCACATGTGCGCAGTACTTTTTACAAATATTAAATAACAATAAAAATATTATTTGTGACCAGAAAGCACTAACTGAGAAAATGGAATCAATTGTAAAGATAATAGCTCTTCTAGTTTTAGAGAAAGCGGTGAAAGATGAGTATATAGAGGTCATTTACTTCCCAATACATTGTCAAAGTCACTGGATGTTAGTGACTTTAACATATGCAAATATGCGGTGGTCGCATTTTGACTTCAGTCGACCTAGAAGATCAACCCAAACAATAATGATAGTTTGAAAGTTGCAATGACAATGGTATGAAATAGTTCCCAGAAAAGAAAATATATAATTGTTATAACTGCTATATTTATAAAAACAAAGTCAATACTCATATATATATCTTTTACAAAGAGCTGAAGTCAAGCAAATATTGTAGCAATTATGGAAAAAAATAATGTTAAAAATATGCAGCTCGGTACATGTGAAATGCATCAAGAAGAGTGTGCATAACAAGGTTGTGACATGTAATTCTTTATCATATATTAATTTTGAGACCTATCATGCATGAGTATTGATACCACTAACAACTTAATTTCCTTTGTACAGCCTTGATTGCAGGATTTATGTTATGATATTTGTAATATCATAAAATAAGAAAGAGATACCCCTGAAGGTTGCCAAGACCAACATGTTTAAATGCAGAGCGTGTCTAGTCTATGAAATTTTGGCAGATAAAGGGTATTGTTGGGACTTAGGAGACTATATGTCAAATCTTTATTTGGAGGGAAACTGATTAGATTTGGTAGTTGAAATTGTTGGGTTGTTGCAAATGTAAATATGATGATATTAGTTTGAAAAATACTTATTGTTAGTGATTGTATATGATGTTAAATATTTCAAATGTTCAACATTTCTATGCGGTGAAAACTATTTTTTATCATATGTTAAATGTGTTTTATGCTGCCAAAATGTATGGTATTATGTGTTGTAAACTGTTTTATGGTTGTGTCTATCAAACTGATATCTCATTTTTTTCAAAACAAATATCTGTCGCCATAAATACAAACTTTTTAGAAAAAACTTATACCTATTCGGACACAAAACTAATGCCTACTTACTGCAATTATAACAAAGCATTAAAAAAAGAAGTGAAAAACGATACCAGATTTGGTTCATAAGAGATACCTAATTGTTGTAAACAAAAAAAGTGTTCCAAAACTAATAACAGTGTGACTGCAAAACTGATACAGCTACTACATAAAAATAAAATCTAACGCACATCCATCACCAGACCAGACTACCACTTGTACCACTATGAGAGAGCAGTCTGATGGAGGTAGAATAGGTTGCGGAGACATCACTTTATTTAGTTCATTTGTGTGCAAAAACTTTACAAAAAAATGATATCAATTTTATTTGAAAACTTATACCTCAGTACCTGGTGATGGGCTTAGTTATGTGCCTTGTTATATGCTTCATTATGTACTTGGTTAAGGGTTAGATTACATGACTAGTTTTGTGCCTGGTTATATGCCCGGTTATGGACTCGGTTATGTGATTGGTTATATGCTCAATAATGGGCTTGGTTATATGCTCGGATATAGGCCCGGTTATGAGCTTGGTTATGGTCTCGGTTATAGTCTTGGTTATAGAATCGGTTATGTAACTGGTTATGGGTTTGGTTATATTCTCACATATGTGTTCAGTTATGTGCTCGGTAATGGGTTTGGTTATGAGCTTGATTAGATGCTCAGTTGTGTGCTCAGTTATGCGCTTGGTTATATGCTCGGTTATGGGCTCTATTGTAGGCTTGGTAATAGTCTCAGTTATGTGCTCGGTTATGGGCTCGGTTATGTGCTTGATTCTATGATCAGTTATGGTGTTGATTATATGATCAATTATGCACTCGGTTATAGGCTCGGTTATGGGATCGTTAAAGGCTTTGATATATATATATAAACATAATCTCAATAAGAAAACTGATATTGGAATGCTTGTAAGACTGATACCATACTCATGTAAACAGAATTTCAAAAAGAAAATTGATACCATTTAGATTGCAAAACTGATACCCTATTCATAAAAACATAAACTCAATATAAAAATTGATATCAGTGTGCTTTCAAGACTGATACTTGATAGTGTTATCACAAAACTGATTCTAAAATCCTTGTAAAATGGATACCATACTCATGTAAATAGAATTTCAGAAAGAAAACTGATACCATTTCATTTGGAAAACCTATGGCAACGAATCTGTACCTAATAGGGATTATTTAATTGAGCGAGTACCTTTGGCACGTAAGGCACATCACGAAAGCCTAATCAAGTACTTATGACAAGTAAAAGACATACGGACACAAGGCCTAATTAGGTACTTCAGCATCGAATTTGTACCTAGTAGAGATTGTTTAACCGAGGGAAAATCCTAATTGGATACTTATGACACGTAAAGGACATCTGGACGCAAAGTCTAAACGGGTACTTCAATAACGAATCTATACCCAGTATGGATAGTTTAACTGAGCGATAACTTAAAGCACGTAAAAGGCATCCGGACGCATAGCCTAATCGGGTATTTATGACACGTAAAAGACATCCGGATGCAAAGTTTAATCGGGTACTTCACCAATGAATCTACACCCAGTAGGGATTGTTTAACCGAGCAGGTACCATTGGCACGTAAAAGACATCCGGACTTAAAGCCGAATCGGTTACTTATGACACGTAAAAGACATTTGGAAGCAAAGCCTAATAGTGTACTTCAGCAACGAATCTATACCCAGTAGGGATTGTGTACCACCTCGTAAAATATACCTAAAGACATAAATATTAATAATTAATAAAAATAAACATTTTAATAATAAAATATGAATAGGTTGGAAAGTGAGATTTTGTAGCTTTAAGAATTTGGCTACGAAAATCTTTTATTTGGATTTGTGGTGAAACTCTGAATTATTTTCATATATAATATGCTGAAAATGGTGACAGCATGAAGAAGTTACAAGCAAATGAAATTAGGCAGTAAACGCAAATATATATATATATATATATATATATATATATATATATATAATTAGATAAATAATATATATATATCCAAGACATAAAATAAATATGGATAAGTTTGAATTTCAAATAGAAGATAAGAAGGAGAGGACAAAGAATATTGTAAACAAGGTAAGATATAAAGAAAATAAATAAACGATATATATAATTTAACACCTCAGCCCCATATATGTTCATTGGGCACTTCAGCGATCAGGAGATCAACCTCCACCTTAGAAGGGGTATCGACTGCCGGATGAGTGAAACCCCCAATAATGCTAGTTTTGGTTAGGTTTTTGGGGGTAATATATATGAACGGCAGACTAATCCAATGGCCCAAGCTTACACAAGCAACTATATGTACACCCCTAGACCTCACAACTAAACCTATCCATTTTTCTCCAGTGTGCCTCCACTCTGCCTATGCCTCCATTAATTTCAGAATTAGGTATTTTTTCCATCTTCTTCTAATTTATTCCTCTTTCTCTCTAATCTTTTCTAATAGACCTGCATTTGAATATATTCTGGAATTCATATGAAATATATATAAGAATTTGATTAATCTTTTCTTATGTATATATAGGTCTCTAGAGGTTAGTTGCCATTTGTGGTATAAGCCTGCCCGGAACCAACCGGCAAATCCAGTAACCACAAGTAGGCCTAACTATTGTGAGAGGTCTGGGTGTCATGGGCCATTCAAACATAGTACACTATGACACGTGGTTAAACCTACTTGTAGTAGAAGCCTGCCAGGAACCACCCGGCATATCCAGCATTTACAAGTATATGGTTTAATGTGAGAGGTCTAGTGTGTATATATATGTCTTTATGTATGCATGCATGTATGTATATATATAAATCTATTGTGTGTGAAAATTGGCAGGTTTACTACACCTCGAAAAAGTCTTAAGTGGTTAGGACTAGGATCCCCTCCGAAGGTTTATTCCTTGGAGAGGAACCAATGTCACGGGTCCCATCCTTAGATTCGTAGTAAGTCTATGGGTCCTCCTTCCCTAAAGTAGTTAGTCATAGCAGTAACGGAGTAGAGTAGTTCACGGGAGTTGTCCACTTCCTCTAGAAGCTTGTCGGAGCTCAACTAGGGACATGACTAGTTCATAAAAGATATATGGCCATAACATGCTCACCAACTGTCTAAAGGAAGTCTTAAGCAACATAAGTGTCTGACCGTAATATCAATTAAGTAGCAACGTTCACAATACAACTTTTCATATTACAAGTGAGAGTACAGACTTAAGAATGTTGACGTATTAGGACAGGGTCTTAAGAGGGTAGGGTCCGCCTCAGGGTTATAAGAGATCATAAGAATCCACCTTTAATAGGGCCATAAGTGACCTAGAATACCCGCCTCGTTGGGTCTTTACCCTAAATACATTAATGAGCGATTGACTTGGATATCCACCTCATTGGTTAGATACTTTGCGTTTGTATGTATGTTTGTGTGTTGCGTAGACATACCTTGTAAATGTAACCTGCCAAATCTAGGGTATGGACGTTAAGTAAATACTATATTTTAGTCACACAAAACTTTATGTTCTAATCCCTCTCCTTAACATATCCAATAGGTCAGTAGGTAGGGTAGATTATGTTGACAATGCAATGATCGAGGCTGAAGATGAAGAGGAAGACGTTAAGCTTTTATTAGTTATTATTGTTGTACTTCTTATGGAATTTTTTTTAGAATGAATCTACTGATATACCTATGGAATAAATGCATTTTTGACAAGTCAGTGCTGGGAATCTGTGGTTTTTATAAAATTGTACATCTTATTTGGATATTTTATTTTTTTCGTTCTGCTATGTGAGATTTCCATTCGAAGTGTCTACATATTATTCTTTGCAAATGTAATTCCTTACAAGAACCAACGACCCATTTAGAATGGCTCTATGTTTTGATGGGCCTTTTCTAGGTCAAAATTGAATCCCATTCTGGGCATGTTGTTACGTTTGGTATCAAAGCCTAGGTTACCCGACTATAAGGTAATTTTTCATATAAGAGGCGTATTTGTATTTTGAGAAAGTTTTTTTTTCAAACTATATATATATATATATATATATTATAATTACCCTCAATAAGCATACACATCTATACTAGGCAACTTTATCATTTTCTTCCCTTTTCAGCTTAAATACTATCTTAGGTGTATCCACTAAAAGATTCTTCCTTTTCTTTTCAAATAGTAGAATGGTTGATACTCCTACCGAGCAGGGAAACCAAGCAAGGTTTTGATACTTGCTAGAATAGTTCCAACAATATCTCCGTACTGGGGAGCAAGTCCCTGTTGCTAATCCCGCCCTAGCGGTGCCTACAGCTCCTACCTCTGAGATAGCCTTTCAATTTTCTTGCTTCTGTAAGAGTTTCGCATATCTTCGAGGGAAATCATTCAATTGAAAGGAGGGTTTTATTAATGCCTAATCTTAGATAACGGAATGCGAAAGAATTTTTGAAGCTACTGGACGACCTGATGAAGTAAAAAAGAGAATTGATGCCTGATACATGAAAGAGAGGCCCTTGAATTATGGAATTCAGTATCTTGAGAAAACGAGGGCCGAATATTTACATGGATCGAATTCAAAACCCGTTTCAAAGCAAAGTTTTTACGAAGAGCTGAAATGACAATACAGTTAGAGAAATTTATCCACCTCAAGCAAGGAAGCTTGTGCTTGCAAGAGTACGTGGCCAAATTCATTGAGTTGAGTAAGTTTGGTAGGGGTTTAGTAGACACCCCAATGAACAAAGCCTTGAGATTTGTTAAAGGGTTGAACTCCCTACTGAAGGAAACTTTATTAGCATATCGGGGAATCTTTTGAAACCCTGGTAGAGACAACTATCTTTTGCACACCCGAAGGCTCCAAGGAGAATAAGGAAGGTGAGAAGGGAAAAGGAAGTTATAATAAGAATGAAAAAAAGGAATGGTGGAAGAACAAGAAGAAAGGGGGTAAATTCAAAAAGAAAGCTAAGACTTGTACGAGGTGCAACCGTAAGGGCCATGAGGCCAAGGATGGTAGGACTTCGTTGGCAAAGAAGGACTTCAAAGGAAAGTGTTTCCACTGTCATGAGGAAGGACACATGTTTAAGGACTACCCAAAGCCCAAAGTTATCCAAAGTTGTCAGAATTACCCAATAGAGGCAACACCGATTCAAAGACAACCCCCAAGGGACCAAGGGCAACCCACACTTGAAGGTATAACTTCTGTTTTAGGAGTTTCTGTATACACCTTATTCGATTTTGGAGGGACTCATTCTTTTATCTCTAAGAGACTAGTTAATCTGTTGAACCTTCCCATATCTATCTCTAATAATCCAATAGAGGTGGCCAACCCTATCGGAGGATCTAAGTATCTTGAGTTGTTTTTTAAAGAACTGGTATTGGAGGTCGATGATATCGAGTTCCTTTACGAAGCGCATGCGTTGGATTTTATGGGATATGACCTAATCCTAGGTATGGATTGGCTATCATTTTATGGAGCCATCCTGATTGCGACAAGAGAGTCGTTCGTCTTAGGAGCCAAGGAGGACGTAGTCTGAGTATTCCTTGTAATGTTAGGAACAAGGATAAAGCCTTATTATATTCCATATCTCTTAGTTCAAAAGGACCATCTTCGGTCCCTATAGCATGGGAGTTCTTGGATATCTTCGAGGAAGTCACGGGACTTCCACCCACAGATAAATCTCTTTTTGTATTGACCTAGAAAAGGATGCTAAACCAGAAGCACTACCCATGAGGCATATGGTGCCTAAGGAAAGAAGGGAATTGGATAAGCAGATTTCAGATTTACTACATAAAGCTTTCATTCGGCGAGGTACCTCAGAATGGGGTGCACCTGTTGTGTTTGCCAACAAAGCAGACAAATCTTTAAGACTTTGTGTGGATTATAGGGAGTTTAATAAGCTGACCAAGAAGAATAGGTACCGCTTACCTAGAATCGATGATCTTTTCGACCACTTGGGAGGAGCCCGAGTATTTCTCGATCAGACCTTGCCATTGGATTTCATCAGTTAAGAATTGCGAGGACAGTGAGGACAAAACTGCGTTTAGGACGCCGGATGGATTGTTCCAATGGTAAGTTATGCCCTTCGGACTGACGAATGTACCTGCCTTCTTTGTTAACCTTATGAGTAGAGTGTTATGGGCATTTTAAATTAGATTGTGGTAGTCTTCGTAGATGATACCCTTATTTTTCAAAAGGCCATAAAGAGCATGAAAATCACTTAAGAGAAGTTCTGGGGATATTAAGAAAGAACCAATCGAAAGAAAAATTCTCGAGTGCCATCTCTGAAGGGAAGAAGTTAAATTTTTATGACATATTGTGCCAAGTGAGGCTTGGCCGTAGGCCCCGCGAAGATCGAGGCAATTAAGGAATGTAGGACACCTCGAAACGCTATAGAAGTAAGAAGCTTCCTTGGATTGGCCAGATATTATCGAAAATTCATTAAAGACTTTGCAAAGATATCTACTCCTTTAACCCAAATAAAAAAGAAGAATTTGGTATTTTCTTAGAGTAATAAATGTGACGTGGCCTTTAAGAAATTAAAGGAAGTATTAACTAGCGTGCTAGTCCTAATTATACCAGATGGCTCGAAATTATTTACAATTTACACTGATGCATGCGAGACCTGTTTAGGAGCGGTCCTTATGCAAGAAGGAAGAGTAGTTGCTTACGCTAGTAGACAACTCAAGGATCCGAAGAAGAGATACCCAGTTCATGAACTTGAGTTAGCCGCAGTAGTGTTTTGCCCTTAAACTGTGGAGGGATTATCTCTTAGGGGTGAAATTTGAACTTTTTACCAACCATAAGTCCCTAAAGTATTTATTTTCTCAATGTGACCTAAACTTGAGATAGCAACGGTGGAAGGAATATACTGCCACATTTGATTTCATGATCCAGTATACCCTAGGAAAAGGGAATGTTATGGCGGATGCGTTCAGTAGGAAACACGCAACCTTGAATGCGATCTCAGATGGAAACAGTTAGAGTTTCTCTCTAATTTAAATTTGCAACCCTCGCCAATAACTTCTAATGGTTTTCCTGGAGCTAGATTATTATACCTACTCTAAAAGAGAGGATTCGAAGTACAAAAGACCTTGACGAAGAATTAAGAAGCTTAAAGAAGAAAATGGGAAAGAAGGAGACCTTTCCCCATTCGACTAGATGTTCGATTGGCGACAATGGAAGTTTACTTTGGGATGGACGACTTTATGTCCCTAAAGAGGAAAGATCGAGGAAAGAAATTCTAGAAGAGTACCATAGGTCAAAGATGACCATACACCTTGGTGGAGATAAAATGTATAGAGTTATGAAGAGGAATCTCCATTGGGAAGGAATGAAGAGGGATGTGGCCAAGTTCATAGCCAAATGTTTGACATGCCAAAAAGTGAAAGCGAAGCAAGGGAATCCCGGATGATTATTACTACCTTTAGAGATTCCTGTGTGGAAGTGGGAACATATTTCCATGGACTTTGTTGATGGACTTCCAAGAAGCCAAAAGGGAAATGAGGCTATTTGGGTTGTGGCAGACCGTTTAACCAATAGTGCTCATTTTATACTAATCAAGAACACAAGGACTGCAACCTCACTAGCCCAATTGTATGTCAAAAAAATAGTTAGCTTACATGGTATCCCATCTGGTATAGTGAGTAAAGAGACCCCATGTTAACCAGCGAATTTTGGAGAAGCCTACAAGCAACATTGGGAACGACCTTCAACCTAAGAACAGCCTATCATCCGCATACCGACAACCATACGGAAAGAGTAAATAAGATCTTGGAAGACTTTCTCAGAGCATGCATCATCGACTTTGGAGGAGTTTGGGAGCAGCACCTACTATTCATAACATTCATTTACAACAATAGTTTTCAAATGACGATTGGTATGGCCCATTTGAAGTGCTTTATGGGAGGCCATGCAAATCGCCAACTAGTTGGTGGGAAATTAGCAATGAGGTTCTACTCGGACCAGACTTCATTCGTGATTCCATGGAGAAGATATCCTTGATTAGGAAGAGAATGAAGGCTGCTCAAGACCGTTAGAAATCGTATGCCGATAAACTAAGGATGGAACTTGAGTTTGATGTTAGAGATTTAGTATTCGTAAAAGTATCCCCTCTCAAGAGGAGCGTTCGATTTGGAAAGACTGTGAAGTTGGGTCCCAGAATTATTGGACCTTTTCGCATCATCGTGAAGATAGGATCATTGCCTTATCGAGTGGATCTCCCAGAGCAGCTATCGGGAATCCATAATGTTTTTCATGTATCTCATCTAAGGAAATGCCTTCATGATTCTGCTATCAGGCTCGAGCTTGAAGAAATTGGAGACATAGGAAAACTCGAGTTGGAGTCTAGGGTGCCCGGTGCCACTGCAAAGATTGTAGAGTACCGAATCAAGAGACTCCACAATAAATCGTTCACTTTGTCCGAGTACAATGGGGAAATGATCCTGCAGAAAGCACATGGGAGACCGAGGATAAGATGAGACAGACTCACCCAGATCTTTTCTCAACTAATTTTTCCTCAAAATAACATTTATGGATGCATAGTGATTGTTAGATTGGATGTTAGTAAATGGATGCAACACCATTGCACATCACACTCATACAGAAATATATGCATAATTAGGTTGTTATACATACATATTGAATCACTTATTACACCTACACATTAGAATTGAGCTCACTTTAGTGGGTCTGCAATTCATAACAACTGTGAGTCATGGATGTTTATGAATGAATTAAAATATAACAGGGATGTACAACATGGATGTTTTGAACGAGTTGAGTTTTACGCCCCTTCAAAAAGATTTCGGGATGAAATCTATTCTAAGGGGTGAAGAACGTAACACCCCCTAAAATATACTGAAAGACATAAATATTAATAATTAATAAAAAGAAAAAATTTAATAATACAATATAAATAGGCTGGAAAATGAGATTTTGGGGCTTTAAGAATTTAGTTATGAAAATCTTTTATTTGGATTCATGGCAAAATTTTGAATTGTTTTCATATATAATATGTTGAAAACGGTGACAATATGAAAAAGTTACAAGCAAATGAATGTAGACAATAAATGCAAATATATATAATCAGATAAATAATATATATATATCCATGATATAAAATAAATATGGATAAGTTTGAATTTCAAATAGAAGATAGGAAGGTGGGGACAAAGAATATTGTAAACAAGATAAGATATAAAGCAAATAAATAAACGATATATATAATTTAACAACTCAGCTCATATATGTTTATTGGGCACTTCAATGACCATGAGGTCGACCGCCCCCTAGAAGGGGTGTCGACTACCGGTCGACCGCCCTTCTAGGTGGTAAGCCGACGGGTTGGCGGATGAAATGCCCAATAATGCTAGGTTTGGTTAGGTTTTTAGGGGTAATATATATAAACGGATGACTAGGATTAAATCTAAATAATCCAACGGGCCAAGCTTACACAAGCAAATATATATAGACCCCTAGACCTCACAACTAAACCCTAGCCATTTTTCTCCAGTGTGCCTTCACTCTGCCTCAGGCTCCATTGATTCCAGAATTTGGTTTTTTTCATCTTCTTCTAATCTTTTCTAATAGATATAGATTATAATATATTTTGGAATTCATATGAAATATATATGAATTTGATTAATCTATTCTTATGTATATATAAGTCTCTAGAGTTGGAAATTTCATCCAAAACACAAAACAACGTTTGATCAACGCTCTTCAAATCAATATTAGTGGAATATTGTATTTCCTTAGGCATATTCTACTTTTTGTAGATTAACATATTGATTTGTATGCCTAAGGGGATTTAGTACAACAATAATACAAAAAAACCAAAACCCTAAAATCCTCTATTTTATGTATTGCACAAGAATTGTCAATCTATTGGTTTTGTGGATCTTGGTCTTAGTATTGAATTGAGAATAAAAAGGGGGTGATTGTGCTTCTATTTTATGTAATTTATCCTTATGTCTAAATATTTGATTGTAACCTAAAAAGGTTTGGATTTGGTTTGATTCATTATTTGATTAGATTTGGGTTCTATTCTGAATCCAAACGTATTCAGAGTTAAAGCATATCAAATATGAACGTTTTTATGTGCAATATACAAAAAGGGGTAAATTTGATAAAATAAAGCCTATGTATATACATGTATATATTTATGTATATATGTATATTATACTCTATTTTTGGTCCATTACTAAAATCATTCCAATAAGCCTAGGGTGCAAGTTGAAATTCATATGTATGTTGTATTTTCCATTCACTACTATATGTTATTATAGAATTATGCCATCATGCCTTAAATGTAAGGGTCAAAACATGGAAACTAACTTGTATACCTTAAACTTAGGACAATTTGACAATTTTTATCTCGTTAGAACGTTTTCTCGTTCATACGAAATTAGCACTATTAATAGGTTTTAAATATTATACTTATATAGCGTAATTATTGTGATTAGGATAGGATTCAAATTTGAAATGTCCCCATATATATTGATTGTGTATGTGTATGTAGAATGGCTTTACATATATTAATAGTGACATACAGACACGAGGTTAGTTGCCATTTGTGGTATAAGCCTGCCCGGAACCAACTGACAAATCCAACAACTACAAGTAGACCCAACTAATGTGAGAGGTTTGGGTGTCATGGGCGATTCAAACTTAGTACATTATGACATGAGGTTAAACCTACTTGTAGTATAAACCTATCTGGAACCGCCCGGCATATCCAGCATCTACAGGTATACGGTTTAATGTGAGAGGTCTAGTGCGTATGTATGTGTACATACATATATATATATATATATAAATATTGTGCGTGAAAATAGGCAGGTTTAGTACATCTTGAGAAGGTTGGCTGACTCTCTTCTTATCTAATTTGGGTCTTAATCCCCTCCGAAGGTTTATTCCTTAGAGAGGAACCAAAGTCATGGGACATACCCTTATTAGATTTGAAGTAAGTCTATGGGTCCTTCTTCCCTAAAGTAGTCAGGCATAACGGAAACGGAGTAGTGTAGTTCATGGAATATGTCCACTTCCTCTAGAAGCTGGTAGGGGCTCAACTAGGGATAAGACTGGTTCACAAAAGATATGTAGCCATAGCATGCTCACCAACTGTCTAAGGGAAGTCTTAAGCGACATAGGTATCCTACCGTAATATCAGTTAAGTAGCAACATTCTCAATACTACTTCTCATATTACAAGTGAGAGTATAGACTTAAGAATATTGACGTATTAGGACAGGGTCTTAAGAGGGTAGGGTCTGCCTCAGGGTTATAGGAGATCATAAGAATCCACTTTTAATAGGGCCATAAGTAACCGAGAATGCCCGCCTCATTGGATCTTTAACCTAAATACACTAATGAGCGATTAGTTTGGATAACCACCTCATTGGTTAGAATTTTTTTGTTTGTATGTATGTTTTTGTGTTGCGTAGACATACCTTGATATATGTAACCTACCAAATCTAGGGTATGGACTTTAAGTAAATACTATATTTCAGTCACACAGAACTTTATGTTCTGACCCATCTCCTTAACTTATCCAATAGGTCAGTAGGTGAGGTAGATTATTTTGAGAAAGCAATGATGGAGGCTGAAGATGAAGACGAAGACATTTTGCTTTTTTTAGTTATTATTATTGTACTTCTTGTGGAAACTTTTTAGAATGAATCTATTGATGTACCTATGGAACAAATTTATTTTTAACATGTCTGTGTTTAGATTCTGTGGTTTTAATAAAATGGTACATCTTGTTTTGATATTATATTTTTCTCATTCCGCTGTGTGAGATTTCCATTCGAAGTGTCTATATATTATCCTGTGC
Source organism: Allium sativum (assembly GCA_030737875.1). NCBI lineage: Eukaryota > Viridiplantae > Streptophyta > Magnoliopsida > Asparagales > Amaryllidaceae > Allium > Allium sativum. Next base: position 266,417,524 of record CM060922.1, on the reverse strand, counting down.
AAACGTAATTCTTTACAGGAACCAAAGACCCGTTTAGAATGGCTACAAGTTTCGATGGGCCTTTTCTAGGTCGAAATTTAGGCTCATTCCCGACGGGATGTTACAGATTGTTTAACCAAGAAAGTACCTATAGCATGTAAAAGATATTCGGACACAAAGCCTAATCGGGTACTTATGACACATAAAAGACATTTAGACGCAAGGCCTAATCGGGTACTTCAGCAACGAATCTGTACCCAGTAGGGATTGTTCAACCGAGGGAGTACCTATGACATGTAAAAGATATCCGAATGCAAAGCCTAATCGGCTACTTATGATACGTAAAATACATCCGCGTGCCAGGCCTAATTGGGTACTTCAGTAACAAATTTGCACCCAGTAGGTATTGTTTAACCAAGCGGGTACCTATGACACGTAAAAAAATATCTGGACGCAAAGCCTAAACGGGTACTTATGACATACATCCACATGCAAGGCCTAATCGGGTGCTTCAACAATTAATATGCACCCAGTAGGGATTATTTAACCGAGCGGGAACCTATTTCACGTAAAGACATCTGAATGTAAAGCCTAATCGAGTACTTACGGCACATAAAAGATATATGGATGCAAGGTCTAACGATTACTTCAGCGGCGAATCTATACCCAGTAGGGATTGTTTAACTGACTAGGTATCTATGGCACGTAGAAGACATCTAGACACAAAGCCTAATTGGATTATTATGACACCTAAAACACATCCGGACGCAAAACCTAATCAAGTAATTCAGCAACAAATCTGTACCCGGTAGAGATTGTTTAACCGAGTTGGCGCCTATGCTACGTAAAAGACATCCAGACGAAAGGCCTAATCGGGTACTCAAGTAATGAATTTGTACCCATTAGGGATTTCTAACCGAGTGAATACCTATGCCACGTAAAAGACATCCGGACAAAAAACCTAATAGGATACTTATAACACATAAAATACATCTGTACGTAAGGCCTAGTCGGGTATTACAGCTATGAATCTGCACTTAGTAGGGATTGTTTAACTGGGTGAGTACCTATGACACGTAAAAGACATCCGAACGCAAAGCCTAATTGGGTACTTATGACACGTTAAATAAATCCGTACGCTAGGCGTAATAGGGTACTTCGGGAACGAATCTACACCCAGTAGTGATTGTTTAACCGAGCGGGAACCTATGGCACATAAAAGACATCCGGACGCAAAGCTTAATCGAGTACTTATGACTCGTAAGATACATCTGGGCGCAAGGACTAATAGGATACTTCAGTAACGAATCTGTACCCAGTAGGGATTATTTAACTGAGCGGGTACATATGGCACGTAAAATACATCCGGATGCAAAGCCTAATTGAGTACTTCATCAACAAATATGTACACAATAGTATAACGACCGTGTTTCTAGTCAATTTAAGATATGAATTTTAAATTTATTTTTAGTGGATTTTAAAAGGTCAAATATTGAATCTAGACATGAAAAACTATTGATACTGAATTCTAACTTTTTTTTTATTTTACTAAAGATAAAACAAGGTTAGTGTACTTTTAAAATTTATGTAAAAGTAAAAGTATTGAAACGACAAGGAATTAATGAACCAGACAAGGAATTAATGAACGACTTTCCAATGGAAACTGTTGAGGGAAGTGTTCAACGCATTTACGTTGAATATCTATGGAAGCCAGATATATGCAGTGTGTGTAAATCATTTGGACATATTAATGCTAATTGTGATAAAGAGAACAAAATAAGTGAGGTAGAAATTAATCAATACAAAAGTCAGCAGGAAAAAAGTCAGAGTAATGTAAGACAAGAAGTTCAAAGCAGCGTGACAACTCAAAACAGTGGAAATATAGATAGTCGGCTTCATGTTGGCAATAGAAGAAACAAAAGTTCAGTTAATACTAGAGAGTATGGTATTGACAAATCTAGACAAGGTAGTTGGGTCAGGAAAAGCGCCAGTATTGTCGACAAAATACAAAATGGAAATAGTTTCAATGTGCTTGAAGAAGGCAAGACAGAAAGCGACACACAACAATCAGAGGAATGTAGTGAAACTGAATAGGATTTTGCTAATTTGGATACACATGAAATAGCCAATATGCCTATGCCATCTCTGGAAAGCTTGTTGACTAGAAAAAGAAACATTCTTTAGTTATTATACCTGAAATAGATGAAGTTAGTGAGATAAAGGAAGAAACATCTGTGGAAGTGGAAGTGCACAACTACTTTCATGAATTAATAATGCAAGAATGGTTGAAAGACAGGAGAAGAGATATCAAAGAAGGAAAAGCAAAAGTAGTTGAGAGTATAAAAGAGTTGGACAGTGAAGTGGACAAACAGCATAGTGTTAAAGCAAGTGCATACCAAACTGAAATAAATAAAGAGTACATCCTTTCATCAATCTCTATGTCCACAAGTGATTCATCCATCAGTGTTAATCCTAGCATGCAACTCCCCTCGTCTCATAATACAACTTCAGACCCATTATGTGAAGTGAATCTAGAAAATGTTACTTTACCTCACCCTTCTGATGACGTTAACAGATACTCTAATATCCAACCTCCTCAAGCCTTCAAACCCCCTCCACTTGACTCATTCTCCCCTGTTCCTCCTGACAAAAGCCTAAATGACCTTTGCGTAAGTAGTCCTAGTTTTGCCCAGAAGCAGTACTTGCTAAGGAGCACGACATATAGAGGTTCCTTCTCCCATCAGTTTAATTAATGGTGAAAACTGTTGGTATGTGGAACATTAGAGGTTGCCATGACGACTCTAAGCTCGACCAATGTAAACATCTTACCTTTGTTAACAAATTAAGCATTCTTGCCATTGTAGAAACGAAACGCAACCTGGAGCAGACTATTAGAGCTGCTAAATATATTAATCCTGCTTGGAGTTACTTTCACAACTTGGAAGAAGCTCCTTATGGGAGAATATTAGTTCTATTTAACCCAGATATCGTGACCATATCTCCTCTTCATTCCTCTGATCAGCACATTCACTGCCATGCCTTTAACCGTAGTGATCAGACATCATATTACTATACTTTCATTTATGTTGCGAATAACTTACTTCCTAGACAATGCCTATTCAAATCCATTCTTTCCCTAAGACAAGCTACTCATCCATGGTTCCTTCTCGGTGATTTCAATTGCTGATTCGATTCAAGCCAGCATTCTGGTGGTAATCCTCGCTCTTACACTGAAATTCTTCCACTTCGTGATACTATCGAACAAGCTGATCTCATTGATATCAAAAGAGCTGGAATTTCGTTCTCTTGGAATAATAAAAAGAGGGACGGGCCTAGAACCTTTTCGCTGATTGATCATTCTTTCTGTAATGCCATATCCTTCACCATTTGGCCGATCCTTCACAGTACCTTGCCACCTCCTCTTCTCTCCGACCATTCTCCAATCATTCTTTACCTTAGTGAGCTTGACATGAAAGGAAATTCAAGTTTTAATTTTTTTCAATAATTGGGTTAGTGACCCTGAGTTCCTTGGCCTTGTTAAAGGAATTTAGGAGAAACCCACCTTTTGTAACCCTCTTATTATTATGCAGGCTAAGCTTAGGGAAGCGAAGAACAATCTTAGAGATTGGGTTAAACAAAAATTTGGAAATAGAAGCAAGCAGAGCACTTTGTGGTGGGAAAAACTTGAAAAATTCAAATAAAAATGATGGAGGATCCTACGAACCTTGTGCATTCGCAAACTGAAAGTCACACAGCAAAACAATATCAAAATGCTCTTATCCTTGACGGTGCAATGATTAAACAAAAAGCTCGTATCAGATGGAAGATTGATGGTGACAGAAATAGTGCTTATTTCCATGCAGCGCTTAAGAATAACCAATGCAAAGATAATATTGTCCGCATTATCGACAATAATGGTGTTACTATGGAAAAACAAGGTGATGCTGAAAACGCTTTCTTATTGCATTTTTCTCAACTTTTCGGAAATTATGACAACTTCATCCCTAACCTCGACTTGGTTGATCCCTACATTCTTCCTAAATTATCTGCAATTGATTATCATTATCTATGCTTTGAAGTTTCTGATATTGAGGTCAAGGAAGCCATGCTCTCTCTCAACAAAATTTTTGCTGGAGAACCTGACAACTTCAACGCCTTCTTTTATTTGACTTGCTGGCAGATCGTAGGTCAGGATGTATGTAAAGCGGTGAGGCATGTTTTCCTCTAATCTAGAACGTTGCCTTTTTTCAACACCACTAATATTGCTCTTATCCCTAATAAGAAAAATGCAACCACTATCTCTGACTATAGACCAATTTCATGTTGTAATACTCTCTTCAAATGCATTGCAAAGATTATAGCGACTAGGCTCAAAAGGGTGCTTCCTTCCATAATCTCTGTAACACCCCATGGCCATTAATGTCACTCACAAAGGAAATGCATTAATGTCATGAAGCGTTATAGTAGCATATAACAGATAAATTTCAAGAATAAATAAATAAAACACAGCGGAAGATAATACTTATTTCATAGCATCATAACTTCAAACACAAGTAGTCTCCAAAAACCATTACAACAGGATCAATTGCCTTTTCCAAAAACTTCAAAGTATGTAAAGAAGCAAATACTTAAATAACATAAATGCATAAATCCCCACTGAGCATAAGCAAAGCAATAAAGATGAGAGAGTCCAAAGCGATACATCTACTCTTTTCAAGCAACTGAAAGAAATCGGCACTAAGCTGTAGTATTCCCTCCTTACAAACCTGAGGGGGCGAGAAAGGAAAGAAAAGAGGTGGAAACAAAATGGGTCAGACATAAAGTCTGGCGAGTCCAGTAATTTTAACAAATAATAGGTAAGGTAAATGATCAAGACATAAATAGGCATCATGATATGGCTGTAACATAGATAAGGTAGATAAAAAGGATGGACAAGATGATTCCGTTCCTAAGTACTAAGACAATCCTACACCTTGGCTAAGCGAACAACCCTCCAAGTACTAACCCCGAAGACCGAAGTCGACATCAGACTAGCACCCAAAGGACTATCCAACTCAACCAACATGTATTTCGTTACACCGCACTTTTGCTAAGTTACACCACATTACTTAATTACACCGCACATCTACTAGTCTCTATTTACTAAAGGTTGATCCCTTCCCACTAACTGTACCCACATGAAAAACTTGGTAGTTACTTGTACCTAGCTGCTATCATAAGTACCGGCTTGCTCCTACCACCGCTAAGGTACCCTACCCATTCGATCGACTTCCTATATCCCGTAGGCACCCGTGTTGGCCCCACAGTGGGGTGTATCACTCCCCAAAGTGGCAACCCCGATACCAACATAAAATGCACGGCCATACCTACACGATGCAACAACGTCTTACCTACTAGCCCGGACCCATGCATGCACATGAACCCGTTGGACTCGCGTTGCCACCGCTATTCACGTTTTGACCTCTTACATTCAAGTCTAGTAAGCGTGCCCCAACCCCGACCTAGTACCGGGCCCAATTAGATACTCAAACGGGTTACTGGTTGAAACGGGTCCCCCATCCGACACAAGCCTACCACCTATGCTTGGTCCCCACTAGGGTTTTCTCCCACTTAACCATTTTAATTTAAATGTCCATGTCTTACACATGCTATGGTTAATTCCTTACTAACATGTCATAATTTACATGTCTTATCATATTTGGGAAAAGTCCATATTTACATGTCATAATTTACATGTCACCCCACTTAACCCTCTAACCATACCCATGTCTTATTATGGTTAGTATTCCTTAATTCATTCCTTTTACGAACGGTGCATGAACTCCCACATTAGACCGAATGCTTTGTGGCCGCTGGATTTGCCGGGCGGTTCCAGGCAGTCTTACGCCACAAACCGGGTCTAACCTCGTGTCATTAACCGTTGTGCCTACAATTCATTCCTTTGACCTCTCACATTAGACGTCCAATTGTGGCAGCTAGATTTGCCTGGCGGTTCTGGGCAGTCTTACGCCACAATTGCGCCTAACCTCGTGTCAAAGGTTTATTAATAATCGTATTTCACCCATACCCAATTTTCATGTCATGTATATCCAATTAAACATATAATCATGTTTGTAACATTGCCTATTCCAAATTGTCACTAATTACATATTAATTAGCCTCAATTAAAAATTTACAATTATAGGCAATTTCATCAATTCCATGTAATTCATACCCAAATATGCCAATTTCACATATTATCCAATTATCCAAAATATCCAATAATATCCTTTTCCATATTTCACATACTCCCATCGTTCCCACGTATTTGCATTCGCGCGTATTTTTAACATAGGCTCGAAGGTAACCTAGATCCAAAAATAAAAGGAATAGGGATAAGAAGAGAGAATCAAATCATAGAAAATTGGAATTAACACAACATCATGAAATAAAGGGGCATGTAAACTAGCATAGAGGCATAATGACAGATTCAACATGAACAAACTGATAAAGGTATGAACTTTACATAGAAACATAGGCATATGATGACATGAATCAAAAAAGTGAAGACTTGGATGAGATTTAAATTACATACATACATATGAATCCTCTTTACAACTTCATCATATTACTTTTAATCCCATTATATTGTGAAAATCACCGTACTTACCTTTCATGGTTAGAGAATAGAATTATGCACTGAAATTGGTGTAGAAACGTTGCGGTGTTGCTGATTTATCTTCTTGAATTGTTGTAGAAGCTCTAATCTTTAATTTGAGTTGAAGTTGAACACTTGAGATTTGATTTAGAGGCGACGGCTAGGGTTTAAGAGAGAATTTGACAGCATAATGGTGTCATAGATAATATTTATGAATCAGGGTTAGGTCTTAGGGTGTATATATAGGTGTAGGAAGCTATTTAGGCCTTAGGATTAACCCTAGAACTGATCTAGACCACTCAGATGCCATATCAGCCCTTAGGGCGAATTGGGCCACGGGTTGGCAGCCAAACACCCTGGATTGACCTCTAGTCGACCCAACGAGGCTCGGGTCGAGTCCAAAAATGGTGCGGTTCGACTATTCCCCCTCCCGATTCGCTATTTTGAACTTTTTTTGAATATTTATTTATTTAATTTATATATATATTTCTCTCATATGCATACAAACTTCATGGCTTAATAACTTCTTCATAATTAACCATTTTCACACTAAACCGCTTTTTGAACTGCGTTCACACTAAGCCACTTTTTAGCCATTCCCCTAAAACAAAAATATGGCGCTGGCGGAGATCAAACTCTGTACCTTTTGTATGCAAGTCACATGTTCTAAACAAATGAGCTACTAAGTCTTTTGCTTACAAACCTTAGAACAATGCTAAACGTCATTCTTTTCTCATTCCTCTTTTTCAAATAAATTATTCTTTAATTTGTTATTTTAACATTCTCAGAAAATACGGGGTGTTACATTCTCCTCTACTTAAAGGATTTCGTCCTCGAAATCTCTAAGTCAAGAAGAACATATCCTACCATCCAATCATCCATCTACTCAACCATCAACCACTAGCAACCATGGTCCTTAAAAGATTTCTAATGCTTTTCATGTACATATGCATAGTGTGTGTATATGTTCGTATACTAATGCAAAATCAGGCGGTCCACTAATTCAGTCGACCTCCTTAATGCAAATAATGATAGTGCCATGTATCCATCATGTATGCAAAGAACCCTATACATATTATTACTACATGTGTGCACAACCATTCATTTAAATGCAACATCCATATGATACACACATTCAACGTACATTCATTTAACTAAATACATCAATTTATATGCAATATGCAATATGAAAGTGACTGAGTCGATCTAGTGCCTAAAGTGTGTGTATATGCATCCACGAGCAACCATTAGCAAACACTTGCATCCACATGCATCCACCATACATAACATGTCTCAAACACATGTTTCAACCATAGGACTACCCTATCTAAAGGTCAAAGATACTAGTGAGAGGACATACTAAAGATAGAACAAGTACAAGCTAAGCGATAAAGGAGAAATTAAAAGACATACCCTTGAAAAGAAAAGGGTACAATGAACGCATCTTCTCTTCCGTCTCCCAAGTAGCGTCGCTCTCATCATCTCCCCATTGCACTTTGACTAGCTTGACCTCTTGATTCCTCAACTTCTTAATCTCCGACCCAAGAATGCATGTAGGAGCTCGTCGAATCGTCGCATCACGCTCTATTTCCACCTCTCTAAGCAAGCCCTTCCAAAACTCGCTAGTAAAGATAGGATCGCGATCGCTCACTATGCTAGAAGGAACACCGTGCAAACGAACTATCTCTCGAATGTATACAGAGGCTAACCATGGAGCAGTCCTCTTACTCTTCACGGGAATGAAATGGGCGCTCTTAGTAAGTCTATCTACCACGACCCAAATCCCCATATTACCCTTCCTCGATCTTGGTAACCCATCAACAAAGTCCATCGAGACACTCTCCCACTTCCATTATGGGACCTCCAATGGGTGAAGCAACCCACCGGGCTTCTTTTGCTCTGCTTGTACTTGTTGGCACACAAAGCATCTAGCGACAAACTCGGCCACATCCCTCTTCATACCGGCCCAAAAGTAAACTCGTCTCATGTCCATGTACATCTTGTCCCCGCCGGGATGAATGGTCATCTTCGAACGATGTGCATCATCAAGAATGGTCTTCCCCAAGTTCTCGTCTCGTGGTACACAAAGTCTACCGTCCCTACGTAACCAACCCTTATCATCTAGGGGTAAGAAGAGAGAATCAAATCACAGAAAATTGGAATTAACACAACATCATGAAATAAAGGGGCATGTAAACTGGCATAGAGGCATAATGACAGATTCAACATGAATAAACTGATAAAGGTATGAACTTTACATAGAAACATAGGCATATGATGACATGAATCAAAAAGGTGAAGACTTGGATGAGATTTAAATTACATACATGCATATGAATCCTCTTTACAACTTCATCATGTTACTTCTAATCCCATTATATTGTGAAAATCACCATACTCACCTTTCGTGGTTAAAGAATAGAATTATGCACTGAAGTTTGTGTAGAAACATTGCGGTGTTGCTGATTTATCTTCTTGAATTGTTGTAGAAGCTCTAATCTTTAATTTGAGTTGAAGTTGAACACTTGACATTTGATTTAGAGGCGGCGGCTAGGGTTTAAGAGAGAATTTGACAGCATAATGGTGTCATAGATAATATTTATAAATTAGGGTTAGGTCTTAGGGTGATCTGGACCACTCAGATGCCATATCAGCCCTTAGGGCGAATCGGGCCACAGGTTGGCAGCCAAACACCCTGGATTGACCTCTAGTCGACCCAGCGAGGCTCGGGTCGGCTCCAAAAATGGTGTGGTTCGGCTATTCCCCCTCCCGATTCGCTGTTTTGAACTTTTTTTGAATATTTATTTAATTAATTTTTATATATATCTATATATATATATTTCTCTCATATGCATACAAACTTCATGGCTTAATAACTTCTTCATAATTAACCATTTTCACACTAAACCACTTTTTGAACTGCGTTCACACAAAGCCACTTTTTAGCCATTCCCCTAAAACAAAAATATGGCGCTGGCGGGGATCAAATCTGTACCTTTTGTATGCAAGTCACATGTTCTAACCAAATGAGCTACTAAGTCTTTTGCTTACAAACCTTAGAACAATGCTAAAAATCATTCTTTTCTCATTCCTCTTTTTCAAATAAATTATTCTTTAATTTGTTATTTTAATATTCTCAGAAAATACGGGGTGTTACAATCTCCGCTAATCAAGCCGCTTACTTGCCTGGACGTAATATCTTAGACAACGTTCTCCTCTACCATGAACTATTGAATGGTTATACTCACTCTAATATTAGTCCGAGAGCAATGTTTAAACTAGACATTATGAAAGCATTCAACTTGATTCAATGGGACTCCATTGTGATAATTTTAGGTTATATGAATTTTCCGCACCATTTCGTTGCTTGGATTTTGACACGCATTTCATTTGCACACTTCTCGCTACTTATTAATGGATCGTCATTGGGTATTTCAAAAGCAAGCAGTAAAATACGACAGGGAGAACCGATATCAGCATATATATTCATTTTAGTAATGGAGGTTCTTAATCAAATGCTGAATAAGAAGACTGAAAGTGGTCTGTTCAAACTGCACCCTAAGTGTCATGCACCGAGGTTCTCCTCTTTAATGTTTACTGATGATCTAGTCATATTCTGTAACCCAACTGTGCAGATAATAGATGCAATCTTGGAAGCCTTGAATGAAATCTATGAGATGACTAATCTAAGAGTTAATTTGCAGAAATCCAGTATGATGGCTGCTGATATTTCAGAAGAGAAAATCCATGAAATTCAAGGGAGAATTGGTTTAACCAACAGTTTAGAAACAACTTCATGCCTTGATCTTCCTCTTACAACAGCTAAGATTACGGTAAGTCAATACTTACCCCTTTTTAACAAGATCACTACTGGACTTAGCGCTTGGTCTTCGAGACTGTTAAGCCATGTTGGTAGACTAACGTCGATAAAGTGGGTTATTTTCTCAATGCAAGTATATTGGTCCAGGACTTTTGTTCTGCCTCCTAAGCTAATAACAATGATTCGTTCTACTTTTACGCGCTATTTATGGAAAGGCAAAATTAAAGGAAAATTATTAGCTCCTATTGCGTTTATAAAGGTAGAGAGTCCTTTGAATAAAGGTGGCTTAGGTATTGTCAACCTCAAAAAATGGAAAAGAGCAGCTTGCATTCAATATATTGATGAGTACCTCAACGATTCTGAGAGTTTATGGGTTAAATGGTCGAAGGTAAATGTCGTCAAAGAAAATAACTTTTGGATTATGAAATAGCCCCAGAAGTTAAGCTAGACATGTAGATGCATATTCACGTTAAGAGCAATTATTCTACCATGTTTCAGGTACACTATTACTCTTAATTCTCATGTACGTTTGCGGGATGACCCTTGGTTAGAGACCGGCTTAACCTCAGCAAAGCTCTCTCGCTTCTTGCAATTTTGGGTTTCGGATTGAATCGAAATGCTAAAGTTATAGAATATGTGCATGATAGCAAAATTTTCCTACCACCATCCTACGTTTCTAGTATCAACCTTTTATGGATTAAAGCGAAACTTTTTGTCGGTAGTACTGGTGAGCATGTGACTGAATGGTGCAATAGCGGAAATAGTTTTCAGATTAAAATTTTATATGAAAGGCTTACAGGTATTGATTCTATGTCGTTCAGTAAATGGAGCAGGAAAGTCTGGGTTAATGACAACAATGTGCGCAAAAATTTAATGATGTGGAAAGTATTAAATAGTGCAATCTTTTCTAAAGACAAGCTATTACTAAGGGGAGTGCAATGTGATCACTTATGTGGATTCTACAGACAAGAAAATGAAACCATAAACCACTTATTCTTTCAATGCCAGTATCTTTTTTCTATATGGAGTGAACTGATGTTTAGTATTGGGAGAAATGATGTAAATCAAAATGCGACAATACAATGGAAAATTTTGCAGAACCAAACTGGAAGGAAAAGTATAAAAGGTAGACTACTAAACTATGTGCTTAAAATTTTTATGTATAATGTGTGGAAAGAAAGAAATAGCTATGTGTTTAACGGTTGTAATGTGAAGACCAAAGTTCAATTTAGAAGCAGTGTGCGAATGGACATCAAAGAAGGTTTCAAGCTGGTAAGCTTCACGTTTGACCCAGGGATATTGAACAGACTGAAGTAGTTATACTCTTTGTGTGTTGTGTTTGACTTCTTGTGTTTAAAGAACCGTGTTTCTATGTAACTTTTTGTATGTTGTATTTTCTTACTTTTCTTCGATTCTTTAATAAAGGTGGTAGGGGTCCACTCAACCCAGTAAGACTTGCAAAAAAAAGTATTAAAAAAATATATAATTTAATATTATTTTAATAACCTGAAAATAGATTGTTTTTTAGATAGTCTCAGAGTTCGACGGAACAAGATTCATTGGTTCTGAATTAGTGAAATATAATAGTATTTCAAGTTTTGTATTGATTGGACTTACGGTTTGATCATACGAGTTGAAAGCGCATAGGAATTGCTTTATTGAAATTTGATTTAAATTAAGAAGTTTTGGATAATATTGAAATTTGGAAATATTGATAAAATTTACTTAAAATGGTTAAAAGATAAATATATATGATAATGAACTTGTTTATAAAATTTATAGTTAATTTGTATCAATAGAAACTTGTTTAGAATTCAAAATTTGAATTGTTCTAAGAATAATAATTGGTAGTGGCCATTTATTGTAACGACAAGGAATTTCGCTCAATCCGAATCAGTCGCTAAACCGATCAAGAACGTACGAAACGCCTGATTATTTTGAGAACACGACAAATTAGAATGCAAACGGAAGAACATTTCATTGTATATTACAACAATTCCATCAGAATACAAGAATATACAGAGTATGAATGAATAAAATACATTCGATAAATATCAGAGATTACAATGCATTACATAGCAGCGGAAAATAATACAATACACAACTAGAAGTAATACGCGGATACAAAGCTTTCTGAGTACCGTTCCAGCTGTAAATCAGGATCCTATGAATACAAATCTGCAAAACCAAAACTACTAGCTGCCCGTGTCAAAATAAGGGCACCCAGAGTTTAGGTTAAAACAATAAACTCCAGGTCAGTCATGGGACCGGTGTGAGAACTAAAACAGTTATTAATCTTTATTTTTAAAGTTTGGTAAATCAAGGGACCACGCCGTATAACACGGAACGGGTTTTCTCCTAAGAACACCAATGCATAAAACAACAGTGCAATGCTAAATAAAGAACAATGAAGCTATTATAAGACCCAGGTCCCATCACACAATGCAACACAAGCCGAAGGATAGGGTTTTACCTTATAATAGCCAAAGCATGCTTGATACGTTTAAAACAAATCATTTGATACTATTATAAGAGTATAGTGTCAAAACATTTTCAATCATAAATATCAATCATAGACGACATGGGTACCATATATCATGTCGCCATACTAGGCTCTACAATCAAAACCGCAAATGTCACGTATTTGGAAGTTGGATTTCCATCTGTGAACCGAGGCAAAAGATAGTCCTCTACCTATTCGAGACTCTCTAGCCCGAGCCTCAGGCTACAGCCGCAACTGCACCTAGGAGCCATAGGACCGGTCCACCGATGTGGATTAAAATACCTGAACACTACGTCTCCCTGCCCTATGGGGCGTAAATGAGCCAATGAATGACTCTATCAGTTCGAGAACAACCGATATATCTGTGGCGCCTCGCAACAGCAATAACCACATAAGTCAAACTCGTCAGGGCGTGTAAAACTACTGATGCCACTTCTAGCTAGAAAGAGACGCATGCCCTCCCTGGATCCTTCTCCCGTTTCTGGTTCACAACCGGGGTGTGAGGCTCGCGTATCAACGCTACACAAATCTATGCCACACAGACGATGCTTTGATCATCAACCACAAGACTTTGCTTTTCAACAGAAGCCTTGATCATATTGCCACTTAGGCGTGCCACACAGGCAAGTCACTCCATGCGTTTGATATCCATTGATATATAACCTCTGAGCTCGTATGTCTCAGAGAAGGGCGTTAAGCAAGAGAATAATTTCTCCGCCGCCAAACAGATATATACATTTAATAGAAATCAATCACACAGAATAAAATCCAATGTCAGACACACAGTCCATTTACAAGTTCGTTCTGGGTCTGAACGAAACCGGAGGCACCTAGTACCCCGCATATCCATCGATCTCCAAGTACGTCTGGACGACCACTAACTGATTCCCTCCTCTTGGGTTTACAGCCCAATCAAGATCATCAGTAATTATCCAAACGACGTGAAGACCTCCGGTCTTCGACCACCGTCTTCATCTTCGACACCACGTCGAATCAGTTATTCAGAATGGGTTAAACCCGGTCTTTCTGAACAACTCGCGTATATAATAAACACGTGTGACACAAATACAACATACGCCTCAATCCAATTCAGAATATTCTTTTATTCAAATATTCTTATACTTTGGGAAAGGTTCCCATTAATTTTATCAAAGATAAATTCTTTTAAATTTATTCTTTAATCTTCCTTTTGAATATCACTTCAAACTAGGCGGGATTAACGAACACCACCGAAGTAATTATTTATTTCCCCATCCCAACCTATTTATCCCATGAAGTAAAACTGGTTATACTTTATATCTAACTCCACGGTGTTATCGGTAAATTCAATTACCATTTCACGTTCAAATCTAATTAAAGATTTAACTATCGCCTACAGCAAAACTGGTGATACTCCATTCTCGATCTTTTCAATCTAATTAAAGATTCATTAAAACTCCACTTAGTTTTAATCTTCACAGAAATCAATATCCTGTCTTTAACTGGGTTAAAGAACCAATGTCATTTAAAACACGGCTCACTATAAACCCAAAATCACATTACATTGATTATCGGGTTAAAGAACAAGTGTTATTTAAAACACCGTTCACTATAAACCCAAAAATCAATTCCAACTCAATTCCAATTAAATATTATTTAATTGGTACACTTCATTAAATCTAAATAAAAAGATATAATCTTTTTCTCAACTGGGCTTAAGAACAGTGTTAATGAAGACACCATTCACGACAAACCCAAATCACATTTGATATTAAATACAAGGCTCTAAATAGAAAATATATCGGCTTATGTTCAATATCAAATTCTACGACCAACAAATATCATATTGGAAATAACGATATATATATATATATATATATATATATATATATCTTTCAAATTTCCCTAACAACATCTATATAATCACGAAATCCAAAATCGAAATATTCCGAAGACAATTTCGATTCAAATCCATTCCAATGCAATTATTGGAAATTCTGGTTATTTTCAAAACCATTTCAAATCCAATTTATTTATTTTAAAAATAAATAAATTCTTATTCTAGTTCAAAACTAGTTCATTTCGATAGAAATCTATTTTTATCTTTTCAAATAGGGAGTTTTTCATCCCAATTCTTCACAAATCATTTCTTATGATTTTACACAAATTATTACTATTTTTAATAATTTTATCAAGGCCCGTACAGTCGACTTCCATCAACGGCAATCGAACTGCACTTACAACGACCTTTTCCAAATTTGATTTGGACATAATTCCAAATCCAACCATTAGATTTCAAATTTCTAATATTTGTTAGAAAGCTCTTATCGATACGAACCCAACGGTTCCGGGTTTAGGAGAATCCGACGGTCGGATCTCCTGCAATATCCGTTCGAAGTCAATGGTCGAAATTCGCGAACTGCCGCGGCGCGGCACGTTCTATTCAGGCCATTATATTATATATATAATATATACTTCGTTGATTTCCTTTTAAAACGTATTTTATAAATCGTTTTAAATTCGTTTTCAAAACGATTTCAACTCCCTTTTAAAATTCAAATCAAAATTTAATTTTCCCTTTCAAATTCGTTTTAAATTCATTTCAAATTGATTTCAATTCAAATCGATTTTTAATTCAATTTCAATTCGTTTTCAATTCAATTTCAGTTCGAATTCAATTCTATTCAATTTCAATTCGAATTCATTTCAAATCGATTTCAATTCTATTTCAATTTAATTCGAATTTCAATTCTATTCGAATTTCAAATCATTTCCGTTTATTTCGAATTTCAAATCAATTCAATTTCATTCGAATTTCAATTTACTTTAATATTCATTTCAATTTGAATAAAATCGATATAAATATCGTTCACGCCAAAATGGCGTCAATTTAATCAACACGGCTTCATATATTTCTATTTTCAAATATTCTATTTCAAAAATTTCTATTTTAAATATTCTATTTCAAATATTCTATTTCAAAACCGGAATGAGGCCCAATCAATTACCATATAATGTTAATTATATGGATTTTCTACAACATATGTATAAAATAACAACGATAAATAATCAACAATCATCCAGAGTGTGTTCTACACTATATAAGCATCAAATATAAATATTTAACTCTTATAACAGCCTGTCAATCAATCGATCGACATACAGCTAATTATTGGGACTAGTGTATGTCATATATCATCCCAATACCCATGTGGGGTTTTCATACAATCAAACACAGATTTTATTTGTGCAGTTGGGCGATGTGTAAAATTTATCGTCCCAATCAATATCAGTCAAATGTGCGTATATAAACAAATCGTCCGATTTGTTTATATTTATTTCATTTTAAATACACGTTAAAAATTCTATTTTCAACTATAAAATATTTTTAACTATACAAATATTTTATTTCATTTCACATCACATCACATCACACAATCAACTACACATCAAAATCAAACAAACAAGCATACAAGCCGTCCATGGTCTGTGGACGACGGGTGTCGGGTGCTACTAAACACCGTCTGCATCCTACTATATATTTTTAACTAGAAAATTAAATTAAAAAGTGAGAAGTTCTCACCGACTAGCCAAACCAAATACCACGACTCTTCATATGTAGGAAACCTCCGTCGTGCTCGCCCTTTGCCAATTTCGTTCACTACATATATAAAAATCACATTTTTATACTACCGTCTTTAAAATAAAAATCACATTTTTATTTGTTCACTTCCAATTTAAAAATCATATTTTTATTTTCACAACTATATAGATAAAAATTCTATTTTAATTACTCTACATGAATAAAAATCATATTTTTATGTTGCTACTTCGTTATAAAAATTATATTTTTAACCTCTCTATATTATAAAAATTATATTTTTAACATTTTTATGTTGTTACTTCGTTATAAAAATTATATTTTTAACCTCTCTATATTATAAAAATTATATTTTTAACCTCTCTATATAATAAAAATTATATTTTTAACCTCTCTATATTATAAAAATTATATTTTTAACCTCTCTATATTATAAAAATTATATTTTAACCTCTCTATATTATAAAAATTATATTTTTATACATCATGATATGAAATAAAAATCAAATCCTTTTGCATAGAAATCTATTCTTTCATGAATTAAAAACTTTAGCTTTCTAAACAAAATCATCTCCTTTACATAATAAATATCAAACCTTTTACATTTCAAAACTCTAATCTTTATATTTCAAAAACCAATTCTTTTATATAAATAAAGAACAGATTTTAACAATGTTATATTAAAAGTAAAAATTCTACTTTTACTTCATTTAAAATCATTTACTACTATAACACAAAATTTATAAATCCATTAGGCAAGAAGAAGAAAAGAGGAAAAGAAGAAGGCTCACTGATGTATTTTTGTTTGTCGGGGACAGGGCTTGTAACAACCCGGAAATGCGGGCCAGTTTAAAATTTTTATTTTGGCAATTTTAGCGAATTTTGAACATTTAAAATGAATTATTTCAAATAATATCAACGAGAAATTTATTTTGAATTGAATTCGAATGTGTATATTTATATACGTCATCGTTAGAATATAAATATTTATTTTAAATTATAAATAGAACTGAAAATGGCGTGGTAGTTCGATAATTCGATTTCAAACTTCAATTGAACATACCGGGTGCAAAATAAACCGGATTTTAGCAAAATAATAGGATCTAATTGTGAATATCTTTCCAACGAATCCGGAAAATTGAAATTTCATAGCGGGAATCAAAAGATACGTCCAATTGAAGATTCTGAATAGTCGCTATGGAATTCAGGCCCTTAAAAAGGGAAATTTTGCAAACGACCTCGGATTTCGACGAAACTACTTTTGTTGGATCCATGATGTCGAATTATTGCTAGATTCCAATTTTCATAATTTTTCGAATCAATATGTGAGCGTGGCAAAGGAAAACGCGTTTGACCAGTTTCAGTTGATTTTAATCGACTGGAAAATGGCCATTTTTCCAATAGTCTCAGAATTCGACGAAATTAGTTTTGTTAGGACTGTATCATCAATACGAAGCTAGGAAATATTTTTCTGGAATTTTTCGAGTTAGTAAGTGACCCCGGTAAATTGAAATGTGCGTTCAAATTCAATATATAGAGTTATATGTTGATTTTGACGGGAACTGATCGAAACGATCAAATCAGTCTACGATACATATCCCATTGTGTTCGGAATGGGGGTAATTAGCTATGGACGACAGGCGGTGGGTTCGATTTCGAGTTCAATCATAAAAGTTGCTTTTTGAAACCAATAAATAATTAAATATAAATATTTTATATAAACCCCCTTTACTTCTTCTTCCCCCGATTCATACAGAAAAAAAAGCAAAATCCATCGCGCTAGGGCGCGACAGCCATCGTCCGCCGCCCCCCTCACTCTGCCACCGCCGCTGACAGGCATCACCCCCCTCTAAGCTCCGACCTCCTCCTCGCCTCCAGCCCCCTTCTCATCCTCTTCTCCTCGATTGACGCAACCCCCTGGCAAATCCCGACACCCCCTCCTCCTCCGCGCCCACCGCCGCCTCAAGGCGCCTGCAACCGCCCTCCGCGCCTCAGGCCGACCATCCACCGCCCCCTTCTGTCCTTTCCCCCTCTCCGTTGAACAAAGGTGAGCTTTCTCCTTTATTTATTTCTATTTATATAAAAACTGATTTTAATTATATATATAAATTCTGATTTTCGTTTATATGAGTTATGATTTTTAATAGAAAAGATTTTTGATTTAAAATATAATCTTTGTATGGAAAACGGTTATAAAAATATAATCTTTGTATGGAGAACGATATTAAAAATATGATCTTTGTTTTGGTGAAGATATGATCTTTTTGATTATAGGAAAAATTGATTTTTATTGTATGAACATTGTATAAAGATTTGATTTTTATTTAGGAAAACATGGGATTTTTATATAGCTAAAAACGCGACTCTTAAAATCATAAAGATATGATTTTTAAGTAGGTAAAAACAAGATTTTTAATCGCTTGAAGATTGGATTTTTAATGAAGCAAAGACTTGGTTTTTAACGAAGTAAAAATATAATTTTTATATTAGTAGAAGGTTAAAAATATGATTTTTACTCAGGTAGAAATATAAAATAAAATCTTTATATTTGGAAAAATGAAATCTTTATATTTGAAAAGGTGAAATCTTTATATTTGAAAAGGCGAAATCTTTATATTTGAAAAGGCGAAATCTATATATAGAGAATATCATGATAAAAATATAATCTTTATTGTATGAACACCGTTGTAAAAATAGAATTTTTATCTATATAGTAACGATGTAAAAATAGAATTTTTATCTGTATAGTAGCGGTATAAAAACATAATTTTTATATACACAGCAACAATATAAAAATATGATTTTTACATATGTAGTGGCTACGGGCAACGAAAGTGATGAAAGGCGAGCACGGCGAAGACTTCTACATAAGAAGAGTCGAGATGATTAGATTGGCTAGTCGGTGAGAACTTCTCACTCTAAATTTCTTTTTCTAGTTATATATATATATATATATATATATATATATATATATATATACTAGGATGTAGACGGTGCTTAGTAGCACCCGACACCCGTCGTCCACAGACCATGGACGGCTTGTATGCTTGTTTGATGTGTTGTGAAATTTGTTTGTGTTGTTGATATGAAATCGATAATAAAATGTAAATGGTTGAAATAAATTAATTATCGTTAAAAATATAATTTTTAACATGAATGTGAATAAATAAATATTTATAAACAAATCGGCAGATTTGTTTTATACACTGATTTGACTGATATTGATTGGGTCGATAAATTTTACACATCGCCCAACTGCACAAATAAAAATCTGTGTTTGTTCATTTGAAAACCCACACGGGTGTTGGGATGATATTTGAGTACACAAATCCCCATTATTTAATTGTATGTCGATCGATTGGTCGACAGGCTGTGTAAGCATTAATTATTTATATTTGATGCTTATGCAGTTGTGTGGTGCACCTTGGCCGATGGTTGATTGTTTATCATTGCTATTATATACATGTGTTGTATGGAATCCATATAATTAACATTATATGGTGATTGATTGGGCCTCATTCCAATTGGGAAAATTATGAATATTATAAAAGAAAATTCATTTGTTGAATATAAAAATAGTCATGTGTTGACGATGTTCATGTGTTGAAACTATTCATGTGTTGAGTAAAATATTTCAAATAATAATATTTACATCTTTATCATATTTAAAATTAGAACTACTTCACGGTGGAGTCTGATTGAAAATCAAACGATTGATACCATAGTTTTATAAAATATTTTACATAACAAAAATAGTCGTGTGTTGACAGTACTCATGTGTTGAGATTGGCCGTGTGTTGAAAGAAATATAGATTCATGTGTTGAATAAAATATATATTCATTTGTTGAATAGAATAACGAATTTATTGAAATATATAAAGCCGTGTTGATTAGAGTTGCGTCATTTTGACGTGAGCGATATTTATATCGATTATATTCATTTTTATAATGAATATAGAAAAGAAGTGATTTCAAAATATAACGTTTTGAAAATATTATCATTTATATAGTAATGATACGAAATATTCAATTTTGATTTGAAATTGAATATAGAGTTGAAATGGTTTTGAAAATGAATTTAAAACGATTTATAAAATACGTTTTAAAAAGGAAATCGACGAAATATATATAATATATATATTATATATATAATGGCCTGAATAGAACGCGCCGCCCTGCGACAGTTCGTGAATTTCGACCATTGACTTCGAATTGACGTTGCGGGAGACCCGACCGTCGGATTCTCCTAAAAACGAAACCGTTGGGTTCATATCGAAAAGAGCTTTCCAATGAATATTAGAAATTTGAAATCCAACGCTTGGATTTGGAACTATGTCCAAATCAAATTTGAAAAAGGTCGCTGTAAGCGCAGTTCGATGGTCGTTGATGGAAATCGACTGTACGGGCCTTGATAAAATTATTAAAAATATTAATAATTTGTGTAAAATCATAATATGTGAATTGGAAAGAACTGGGATGAAAAACTCCATATTTGAAAGGATAAAAATAGATTTTTATCGAAATGAACTAGTTTTGAACTAGAACTAAAACCAATTCATTTTTTTAATAAATAAATTGAATTTGAATCGGTTTTGAAAATAATCAGAATTTCCAATATATATAAAGTGGAAGTGGATCTGAATCGAAATTGTCTTTGGAATATTTCCACATTGGATTTCGTGACTATACAGATATTGTTATGGGAATTTGAAAGATATATTTTATATCGTTATTTCCAATATGATATTTGTTGGTTTCAGAATTTGATATTGAATATAAGCCGGTATATTTTCTATTCAGAGCCTTGTATTTAATATCAAATGTGATTTGGGTTTATCGTGTTTCATATGACATTGGTTCTTTAACCCAGTTAAAGACAGGATATTGATTTTTAAGAAGATTAAAACTAAGTGGAGTTTTAATGAATTTTTAATTAGATTGAAATGTGAATTGATAATTAAATTATCAAATCTGAAAGGTGATCGAGAATGGAGTACCACCAGCTTTGCTCCAAAGCGATAGTTAAATCTTTAATTAGATTTGAACGTGAAATGGTAATTAATTTTACCGATAACACCGTGGTGTTAGATATGGAGTATTACCAGTTTTGCTCCATAGGATATAGGTTGGGATTGGGAAATAAAATAAATAATTACTTCGGTGTGGTTCGCTAATCCCGACTAGTTTGAAATGATATCCAAAGTAAGATTAAAGAATAAATTTAGAAGAATTTATCTTGGATAAAATTAATGGGAACCTTTCCCTAAGAATGTGATTTTATGAATAAAAGAATATTCTGAACTGGAATGAGGCGTTTGTGTGTTTGTGTAACATTTGTTTATTATATACGTGGGTTATTCAGAAAGGCCGGGTTTCTACCCATTCTGAATAACCGATTCGACGAGATGTCGAAGATGAAGACGGTGGTTAAAGACCGGAAGTCTTCACATCGTTTGGGTGATTACTGATGATCTCGATTGGGCTGTACACCCAAGATGAGGGAAATAGTTGGTGATCGTCCAGACGTACTTGGAGATGGATGGATATGCGAGGAAAGTGCCCCCGGTTTTGTTTAGACCCAGAACGAACTTGTAAATGGATTGTGTGTCTGACATTGGATTTTATTCTGTGTTGATTGATCTCTATTAAATATACATCTGTTTGGCGGCGGAGAATTTATTCTCTTGCTTAACGCCCTTCTCTGAGACGTACAAGCTCAGAGGTTGTATATCGATGGACATCAGTCGCATGGAGTGAATTGCCAGTGTGGCACGCGTAAGTGGCAATTGATTAGGGCTTCTGTTGAAAAGCAAACTCTTGTGGTTGATGATCAAAGCACGGCCTGTGTGGCGTAGCTTTGTGTATAACGTGAATTCGCGAGCCTCACACGTCGGTATGAGGAAAAAACGGGATAGTGATTGCAGGGAGAGCACGACGTTTCTTTCTGACTAGGGTGGTGTCAGTGACCTACCAGCCCTGACATTTATATACTTTTCACCTATGTGGTTGTTGGATACGAGGCGCCTCAGATATAGGTCTGTAAGGACCGGGAAACGTGTGTTCAGGAATAACTAATCCTCAAAAGTAAGAGAGGACCGACCCTGAAGATCCAAGGATCATGGTGGGGTCCTGAGACATTTGCTAGAGTGTCTCGAATCGGAGAGGAGCTTGCCCCTTGCCTCGACTCATGACGGAAATCCAATTTCCAATACGTGATATTACGGTTTTATTTGTAGAGCCTAGTATGGAGACATGATAGATGGTACCCATGCCGCCTATGATTGATATTTATGATTGAAATTGTTTTAACACTATACACTTATAATAGTATCAAATGATTTGTTTTAAACGTATCAAACATGTTTGGCTATTATAAGGGAAAACCCTATCCTCCGGCTTGCGTTGCATTGTGTGATGGCACCTGGGTCTTATAATAGCTTCATTTTTCCAAAAAGCATTGCGCTGTTTTGTTATATGCACTAGTATTCTTGGGAGGAAACCCGTTCCGTGTTATACGGCGTGGTCACTTGAATTACTCTCTTCTAAAGTAAAGTTTTAAATAACTGTTTTAGTTCTCACACCAGTCACATGAATGACTTGGAGTTTATTGTTTTAACCTAAACTCTGGGTGCCCCTATTTTCCACACGGGCAGCTAGTAGTTTTGGTTTTGCAGATTTATTTTCATAGGATCCTGATTTACAGCTAGAACGATGCTCGGAAGGCTCTGTATCCGTGTATTACTTCTAGTTGTTTTTTGTATTATTTTCCGCTGCGATGTATTTAAATGTAATTTATTGTAATCTCTGATATTTTTCTGTTGTATAATATTTATTCATACTCTGTATATTCTTGTATTCTGATGGAATTGTTGTAATAGCAATGAAATGTTCTCCCGTCTGCGTTCTATTTTGTCCTGTTCTCAAAGTATCCGGGCTTTCCTTACCAGGGAAATTACGGGTCCTCACAGTGGTATCAGAGCTTTGGTTTACAGAGCTCGAGAACAAGACACATTAGAACCAAACGAAAGAATTCATCAGATATTGGATTAGTAATATCCAATTAGAATTACTCGTTAGAGATAGGATCAGTAGCATCCTAGAATGAGTGAAGAGTATATTTTTCAAATGAAAACAATTTTGTTTTGAAAATTTAAACCAATTTATACGTATTTGATTATTTATTTATTTTGAATTTGGACAATCGAGTATATAAAGATTTCGCGTATACGCGTCATGAACGTATATTCGAAGTTTTAATATACTGGATAGATATAGAATCACACTCTAGTCGCCCGGAGATAATTCTGGTAATGCGGCCGCATTATCAGTATTTGTGTTCGTGTTTCAAAGGTGTGATTTCTATATATTTCCATTAGACTGGTGTGAGAACCAAAATATAGCTAGAATACATTGTTGTGAATTGGCATCAAAAACATGATTTTCTGTATATATATATATATATATATATATATATATATATATCAAAATTATGAATTTGAAACTCTAATTCACTAATTGATTGATGGTTGTGTTGTTTGTTATTTGTTTGATAATTTTGAACCATTATGCCTAATTGTATCAAATATTGAATTGTATTGAAAATGGGTCGCATTTGCTTGCATATACATGTACTTACATTGAACAGGTCATAGCAAGGAAGGTAGAGAAGAAGAATAAAATTTATTTTCCTGACAAATAGGTACATGTTTATCATAATTTACTGTTTTGTTTGGGTGATGATGATTTTATGAGCCGATTGGCTAGCCGCTTGGATTTTTCTTTTTCTTTTTGAGATCAGAAGGCCTATATGGCAATTTCGGGATTTTCCCGGTGCTCCCGGTGCAGGGGAGGTTATAGCAAAAATTTTCGAAAATTTAGGGTGTTAGCCAAATTTTTGAAAAATTTGAAAAGTTCTTAGAAACTGAAAAGTTGAAGAACTTAAGCCGTAGTCAAAATAATGGAAGTTGAGTTGATTTGTTAAACAACTTTCGGCTTCGTTCCTTTTCGGCTTCCATTGTTATGTTCCTTTTTAGCCTTTGATTTAGAGAAGATTAGAATATTATCAATAAAAACCAGAACAAATTTATTCAATTAAATCACACATTGAACTGATTAGAAAATAGTTAGGAATATATACTTGTGCATTATATATGTTTGAACAGGAAAATGGATTAGCTGTTGAGTAAAGATTTTATTTGCATGCCCAAAAAATAGGTAAACCTTAATGAGTTGGATGCGAAATATTATTATATCAACTCCTGTGAATGCCATTGGAAGCGGAGTGCTGATTATTTTGTGTGAAATAATAAACATCGCCATAGGATAGCAACAATTAATTTTGAACTACATTACATGACATACTTCTAGAAGATAGGCATACTTCATCATATACCACATAAGAATTTGGAGCTTGTGTGACGAGGTGGAAGATTTACCATACGAGCGAGAGGCTTGTATGGCGATGACTATATTTTACAGGTTGAACTGATGACTGATATGGACTATTTAAATTGTAACGATAAAATTGCCAGATTAATAAAAACCCCACACGGGTCTAGAGTTGGCAATAATCACGTCTCTCTAGTTATTAGATACGGCACATGGACTATTTATTTCCCACATGGGACGAGGTGACGAGGATTTATCCTCTGGAGCATTTAAAATACACACTCCCTCGGGCTTTTACAGGGTGACGAGAATTTATTCTCTGGAGTTATTATCAATACACGCTCCCCTGTAAACACCAGAATATATCACTATAAATATGTGTATGCTTATTAGGATTTATTGGGTACCTAATACGGCCCAATAAATTTCCAAACCTCTCCCCGTACAAAGGAGGTTATTGCGAAATTTTTCGAAAATTCCGGGTGTTAGCCAAATTTTTGAAGAATTTGAAAATTCTCAGAAACTGAAAAGTTGGAGAATGGAAGCCAGATCGAACGTAGAGTTGATTAATCAAACCACTTTCGACTTTGTTCCTTTTCGGGGACGAAAAGTTTTAAGTGGGGGAGATTGTAACAACCTGGAAATGCGAGCTAGTTTAAAATTTTTATTTTGGCAATTTTAGTGAATTTTGAACATTTAAAATGAATTATTTCAAATAATATCAACGAGAAATTTATTTTGAATAGAATTCGAATGTATATATTTATATACGTCGTCGTTAGAATATAAATATTGATTTTAAATTATAAATAGAATTGAAAATGGCGTGGTAGTTCGATAATTCGATTTCAAACTTCAATTGAACATACCGGGTGCAAAATAAACCGGATTTTAGCGAAACCAAAAATAATAGGATCTAATTGTGAATATCTTTCCAACGAATCTGGAAAATTGAAATTTCATAGCGGGAATCAAAAGATACATCCAGTTCAAGATTCTGAATAGTCGCTATGGAATTCAGGCCCTTAAAAAAGGAAATTTTGCAAACGACCTCGGATTTCGATGAAACCACTTTTGTTGGATCCGCGATGTCGAATTATTGCTAGATTCCAATTTTCATAATTTTTCGAATCAATATGTGAGCGTGGCAAAGGAAACGCGTTCGACCAGTTTCAGTTGATTTTAATCGACTGGAAAATGGCCATTTTTCCAATGGTCTCAGAATTCGACGAAATTAGTTTTGTTAGGACTGTATCGTCAATACGAAGCTAGGAAATATTTTTTTGGAATTTTTCGAGTTAGTATGTGTCCCCGGTAAATTGAAATGTGCGTTCAAATTCAATATATGATTTTGACGGGAACTGATTGAAATGATCAAATCAGTCTACGATACATATCCCATTGTGTTCGGAATGGGGGTAATTAGCTACGGACGACAGGCGGTTGGTTCGATCTCGAGTTCAATCATAAAAGTTGCTTTTTGAAACCAATAAATAATTAAATATAAATATTTTATATAAACCCCCCCCCTTTACGTCTTCTTCCCCCGATTCATTACAGAAAAAAAAGCAAAATCCATCGCGCTAGGGCGCGACAGCCATCGTCCGCCGCCCCCCTCACCCTGCCACCGCCGCTGACAGGCATCGCCCCCCTCTAAGCTCCGACCTCCTCCTCGCCTCCAACCCCCTTCTCCTCCTCTTCTCCTCGACTGACGCGACCCCCCTGGCAAATCCCGACACCCCCTCCTCCTCCGCGCCCACCGCTGCCTCAAGGCGCCTGCAACCGCGCCTCAGGCCGACCATCCACCACCCCCTTCTGTCCTTTCTCCCTCTTCGTTGAACAAAGGTGAGCTTTCTCCTTTATTTATTTCTATTTATATAAAAACTGATTTTAATTATATATATATATAAATTCTGATTTTCGTTTATATGAGTTATGATTTTTAATAGAAAAGATTTTTGATTAAAAATATAATCTTTGTATGGAAAACGATTATAAAAATATAATCTTTGTATGGAGAACGATATTAAAAATATGATCTTTGTTTTGGTGAATATATGATCTTTTTGTTTATAGGAAAAATTGATTTTTATTGTATGAACATTGTATAAAGATTAGATTTTTATTTAGGAAAAGATGGGATTTTTATATAGCTAAAAACGTGACTCTTAAAATCATAAAGATATGATTTTTAAGTAGGTAAAAACAAGATTTTTAATCGCTTGAAGATTGGATTTTTAATGAAGCAAAGACTTGGTTTTTAACGAAGTAAAAATATAATTTTTATATTAGTAGAAGGTTAAAAATATGATTTTTACTCAGGTAGAAATATAAAAACAAAATCTTTATATTTGGAAAAATGAAATCTTTATATTTGAAAAGGAGAAATCTTTATATTTGAAAAGGCGAAATCTTTATATTTGAAAAGGCGAAATCTATATATAGAGAATAGCATGATAAAAATATAATCTTTATTATATGAACACCGTTGTAAAAATAGAATTTTTATCTATATAGTAACGATGTAAAAATAGAATTTTTATCTATATAGTAGCGGTATAAAAACATAATTTTTATATACATAGCAACAATATAAAAATATGATTTTTACATATGTAGTGGCTACGGGCAACGAAAGTGATGAAAGGCGAGCACGGCGAAGACTTCTACATAAGAAGAGTCGAGATGATTGGATTGGCTAGTCGGTGAGAACTTCTCACTCTAAAATTTCTTTTTCTAGTTATATATATATATACTAGGATGCAGACGGTGCTTAGTAGCACCCGACACCCGTCGTCCACAGACCATGGACGGCTTGTATGCTTGTTTGATGTGTTGTGAAATTTGTTTGTGTTGTTGATGTGAAATAGATAATAAAATGTAGATGGTTGAAATAAATTAATTATCGTTAAAAATACAATTTTTAACGTGAATGTAAATAAATAAATATTTATAAACAAATCGGCTGATTTGTTTTTATACACTGATTTGACTGATATTGATTGGGTCGATAAATTTTACACATCGCCCAACTGCACAAATAAAAATCTGTGTTTGTTGATTTGAAACCCCACACGGGTGTTGGGATGATATTTGAGTACACTAATCCCAATTATTTAATTGTATGTCGATCGATTGGTCGACAGGTTGTGTAAGCGTTAATTATTTATATTTGATGCTTATGCAGTTGTGTGGTGCACCTTGGCCGATGGTTGATTGTTTATCATTGCTATTATATACATGTGTTGTATGGAATCCATGTAATTAAAATTATATGGTGATTGATTGGGCCTCATTCCAATTGGGAAAATAATGAATATTATAAAAGAAAATTCATTTGTTGAATATAAAAATAGTCATGTGTTGACGATGTTCATGTGTTGAAACTATTCATGTGTTGAGTAAAATATTTTAAATAATAATATTTACATCTTTATCATATTTAAAATTAGAACTACTTCACGGTGGAGTCTTATTGAAAATCAAACGATAGATACCATAGATTTATAAAATATTTTACATAACAAAAATAGTCGTGTTTTGACAGTACTCATGCGTTGAGATTGGCCGTGTGTTGAAAGAAATATAGATTCATGTGTTGAATAAAATATATATTCATTTGTTGAATAGAATAACGAATTTAATGAAATATATAAAGCCGTGTTGATTAGAGTTGCGTCATTTTGACGTGAGCGATATTTATATCGATTATATTCATTTTTATAATGAATATAAAAAAGAAGTGATTTCAAAATATAACGTTTTGAAAATATTATCATTTATATAGTAATGATATGAAATATTCAATTTTGATTTGAAATTGAATATAGAGTTGAAATGGTTTTGAAAACGAATTTAAAACGATTTATAAAATACGTTTTAAAAAGGAAATCGACGAAATATATATAATATATATATATTATATATATACTGGCCTGAATAGAACGCGCCACCCTGCGACAGTTCGTGAATTTCGACCATTGACTTCGAATTGACGTTGCGGGAGATCCGACCGTCGGATTCTCCTAAAACTGAAACCGTTGGGTTCGTATCGAAAAGAGCTTTCCAATGAATATTAGAAATTTGAAATCCAACGATTGGATTTGGAATTATGTCCAAATCAAATTTGAAAAAGGTCGCTGTAAGCGAAGTTCGATGGTCGTTGATGGAAATCGACTGTACGGGCCTTGATAAAATTATTAAAAATATTAATCTTTTGTGTAAAATCATAATATGTGAATTGGAAAGAACTGGGATGAAAAACTCCATATTTGAAAGGATAAAAATAGATTTTTATCGAAATGAACTGGTTTTGAACTAGAACTAAAACCAATTCATTTTTTTAATGAATAAATTGAATTTGAATCGGTTTTGAAAATAATCAGAATTTCCAATATATATAAAGTGGAAGTGGATCTGAATCGAAATTGTCTTTGGAATATTTCGATATTGGATTTCGTGACTATACAGATATTGTTATGGGAATTTGAAAGATATATTTTATATCGTTATTTCCAATATGATATTTGTTGGTTTCAGAATTTGATATTGAATATAAGCCGGTATATTTTCTATTCAGAGCCTTGTATTTAATATCAAATGTGATTTGGGTTTATCGTGAATCGTGTTTCATATGACATTGGTTCTTTAACCTAGTTAAAGACAGGATATTGATTTTTAAGAAGATTAAAACTAAGTGGAGTTTTAATGAATTTTTAATTAGATTGAAATGTGAATTGATAATTTAAATTATCAAATCTGAAAGGTGATCGAGAATGGAGTACCACCAGTTTTGCTCCAAAGCGATAGTTAAATCTTTAATTAGATTTGAACGTGAAATGGTAATTAATTTTACAGATAACACCGTGGTGTTAGATATGGAGTATTACCAGTTTTGCTCCATAGGATATAGGTTGGGATTGGGAAATAAAATAAATAATTACTTCGGTGTGGTTCGCTAATCCCGACTAGTTTGAAATGATATCCAAAGGAAGATTAAAGAATAAATTTAGAAGAATTTATCTTGGATAAAATTAATGGGAACCTTTCCCTAAGAATGTGATTTTGTGAATAAAAGAATATTCTGAATTGGAATGAGGCGTTTGTGTGTTTGTGTAACATTTGTTTATTATATACGTGGGTTATTCAGAAAGGCCGGGTTTCTACCCATTCTGAATAACCGATTCGACGAGATGTCGAAGATGAAGACAGTGGTTGAAGACCGGAAGTCTTCACATCGTTTGGGTGATTACTGATGACCTCGATTGGGCTGTACACCCAAGATGAGGGAAATAGTTGGTGATCGTCCAGACGTACTTGGAGATGGATGGATATGCGAGGAAAGTGCCTCCGGTTTTGTTCAGACCCAGAACGAAATTGTAAATGGATTGTGTGTCTGACATTGGATTTTATTCTGTATTGATTGATCTCTATTAAATATACATTTGTTTGGCGGCGGAGAATTTATTCTCTTGCTTAACGCCCTTCTCTGAGACGTACGAGCTCAGAGGTTGTATATCGATGGACATCAGTCGCATGGAGTGAATTGCCAGTGTGGCACGCATAAGTGGCAATTGATCAGGGCTTCTGTTGAAAAGAAAAGTCTTGTGGTTGATGATCAAAGCACGGCCTGTGTGGCGTAGCTTTGTGTATAACGTGAATTCGCGAGCCACACACCTCGGTATGAGTCAAAAACGGGATAGTGACTGCAGGGAGAGCACGACGTTTCTTTCTAGCTAGGGTGGTGTCAGTGACCTACCAGCCCTGACATTTATATACTTTTCACCTGTGTGGTTGTTGGATACGAGGTGCCTCGGATATAGGTCTGTAAGGACCGGGAAACGTCTGTTTAGGAATAACTAATCCTCAAAAGTAAGAGAGGACCGGCCCTGAAGATCCAAGGATCATAGTGGGGTCTTATACATTTGCTAGAGTGTCTCGAATCGGAGAGGAGCTTGCCCCTTGCCTCGACTCATGACGGAAATCCAATTTCCAATACGTGATATTGCAGTTTTATTTGTAGAGCCTAGTATGGCAACATGATAGATGGTACCCATGCCGCATATGATTGATATTTATGATTGAAATTGTTTTGACACTATACACTTATAATAGTATCAAATGATTTGTTTTAAATGTATCAAGCATGTTTGGCTATTATAAGGGAAAACCCTATCCTCCGGCTTGCGTTGCATTGTGTGATGGGACCTGGGTCTTATAATAGCTTCATTTTTTCATAAAGCATTGCGCTATTTTGTTATATGCACTAGTATTCTTGGGAGGAAACCCGTTCCGTGTTATACAGCGTGGTCCCTTGAATTACTCTCTTCTAAAGTAAAGTTTTAAATAACTGTTTTAGTTCTCACACAAGTCACATGACTGACTTGGAGTTTATTGTTTTAACCTAAACTCTGGGTGCCCCTATTTTCCATACGGGCAGCTAGTAGTTTTGGTTTTGCAGATTTATTTTCACAAGATCCTGATTTACAGCTGGAACGATGCTCGGAAAGCTCTATCCGTGTATTACTTCTAGTTGTGTTTTGTATTATTTTCCGATGCGATGTATTTAAATGTAATTTATTGTAATCTCTGATATTTTTCTGCTGTATAATATTTATTCATACTCTGTATATTCTTGTATTCTGATGGAATTGTTATAATAGCAATGAAATGTTCTCCCGTCTGCGTTCTATTTTGTCCTGTTCTCAAAGTATCCGGGCTTTCCTTACCGAGGAAGTTACGGGTCCTCACAGGGCTTCTCGCTGCGCACAGAGGAAGGGGAGGGTTTTCGGTCAAAGGATGGAATCAGTGCAAGGTGAGGTCAATGGAGGTGATGGCGGTCAGGCGTGCTCCAGCGGCGCGGCCATTGCTGGTGGTGGGTGTAGGGCTTCAGGCGGTAGTGCTTTCGAGGGTTTGGGGGGGGGGGGACGCATCGCGTTTCAGAAAAGAAAGGGGGAAGGAAGAGAACGGAGGCGATGGAGCGGTGGAGGAGGAGAGAGGGAAGGGAGGCGGAAGAAGGCGCGGTGGTTGGGGGACGAACGTCGGCCGCGGTTTAGGGTTCAGGGGAGGAGCGGCGGGATTTTTTTTTGATTTGGGAAGAAGGGTTGGAATGAGAACTGAACGTGGGGGGGGGGGGGGGGCTTATGTAAAAGATTTTTATATTTTATATATATTTTAATTTTAATTTATTCTCATATAGGTTGACTTTTTATCCGAATCCCAATCGAGACCCAACGACTGTCGCCCCTAGCTAATTACCCACATTCCGAACACAATGGGATATGTTTCGTAACCCAATTCGATTGTTTCGATCAGTTTCCATCAAAATCCAAATATAACTCTATATATTTTATTTTTAACGTACATTTCTAATTACCGGAGAGACATACAGCCTCTATAAATTCCCGAAAAATATTTTCTAGCTTTGTACTGATGATACGGTCCTAACAAAACTAATTTCGTCCAATTCTGAGACCGTTTGAAAAATGGTCATTTTCTAGTCGATTAAAATCAATTGAAACTGGTCAAACGTGTTTTCCTTTGTCATTCTCACATATTGATTCGAAAAATTACGAAATTTAAAACCTAGCAATAACTAGACATCACGGATCCAACAAAAGTGGTTTCGTCGAAAACCGAGGTCGTTTGCAAAATTTTCATTTTTAAGGGCCAGAATTCCATAGCCACTATTCTGAAATTTCAACTGGACATATGTTTTGATTCCCGCTATGAAATTTCGATTTTTCAGATTCGTTGGAAAGATATTATCAATTAGATTCAAATATTTTTGGTTTCACTAAAATCCGGTTTATTTTGAACCCGGTACATTCATTTGAATTTTGAAAGAATTATCAAACTACCGCGCCATTTTCTGTTCCTTTTATATATATAAATAAATATTTATATTCTAATGACGGTTCGAATAAATATATACGTTCGAATTCAATTCAAAATAAATTTATCATCGTTATTATTTAAAATAATTCATTTTAAATAATAAAAATTTGCTAAAATAGCCAAAATAAAAAAATTTAATTGGCTCGGATTTCTGGGTTGTTACAATCTCCCCCACTTAAAACTTTTCGTCCCCGAAAAGGAACGAAGCCGAAAGTTGTTTAATTAATCAACTCAACTTTCATTATTTTCTTTACGGCTTAAGTTCTTCAACTTTCAAGTTTCTAAGAACTTTTCAAATTTTTCAAAAAATTTGGCTAACACCCTAAATTTTCGAAAAATTTCGTCATAACCTCCCCTGCACCGGGGACTTCGGGATATTTCATATAGCCTCCCATGGCCTTCTTTAATCCAAAAGAAAAAGAAAAATCCAATCGGCTCATAAAATCATCATCACCCAAACAAAACAGTAAATTATGGTAAACATGTACCTATTTGTCGGGCAAACAATTTTATTCTTCTGCTCTAGCCTCCTTGCTATGACCTGTTCAATAGATATACATGTATATGCATGCAATTGCGACTAATTTTCAATACAGTTTACTATTTGGTTCAATTAAGCTAAATGGTTCAAAATTATCAAACAAATAAATAAACAACACAACCATCAATCAATTAGTGGATTAACGTTTCAAATTCATAATTTTGATACATATACAGAAAATCATGTTTTTGATGCCACATCACAACAATGTATTCTAGCTATATCTTGGTTCTTACACCAGTCTGATGGAAATATATAGATATCTCACCTTCGACACTCGAATATAAATGCTGATGACGCCGCCGCATCATCAGAATCATCTCCGGGAGACTAGAGTGATTCTATATCTATCCAGTATATTAAAACTTCGAATACC
This sequence comes from Allium sativum, assembly GCA_030737875.1. Taxonomy (NCBI): domain Eukaryota; kingdom Viridiplantae; phylum Streptophyta; class Magnoliopsida; order Asparagales; family Amaryllidaceae; genus Allium; species Allium sativum. The sequence goes on along the minus strand of CM060922.1, from coordinate 266,383,804 downwards.
CGTGGATCAGACGTATATGCAAAAATTTTACATACTGCGTTGTCCAAATTCAATATAATATAAAATAAATAATCAAATACGAATAGTTGATTTAAATTTTCAAAACAAAATTTGTTTTCACTTTTATTTCAAAAACACTACCCTTCACACTCGTTCTAGGATACCACTGATCCCATCTCTAACGAGTCATTCCCATTGGATATTACTAATCCAATATCTGATGAATTCTTTCATTTGGTTCTAAAGTGTCATGTTCTCTGAGCTTTGTAAACCAAATTTCTGATACCAACTGTAATGACAAGGAATTTCGCTTGATCCGAATCAGTCGCTGAACCGATCAAGAACGTACGAAACGCCTGATTGTTTTGAGAACACGAATAATTAGAACGCAGACGGAAGAACATTTCATTGTATATTACAACAGTTCCATCAGAATACAAGAATATACAGAGTATGAATGAATAAAATACATTCGATAAATATCAGAGATTACAATACATTACATAGCAGCGAAAAATAATACAATACACAACTAGAAGTAATACGTGGATACAAAGCTTTCCGAGTATCGTTCCAGCTGTAAATCAGGATCCTGTGAATATAAATCTGCAAAACCAAAACTACTAGTTGCCCATGTCAAAATAAGGGAACCTAGAGTTTAGGTTAAAACAATAAACTCCCGGTCAGTCATGGTACTGGTGTGAGAACTAAAACAGTTATTAATCTTTATTTTAAAGTTCGATAAATCAAGGGACCACGCCGTGTAACACGGAACGGGTTTCCTCCCAAGAACACCAGTGCATAAAACAACAGCGCAATGCTAAGTAAAGAACAATGAAGCTATTATAATACCCAGGTCCCATCACACAATGCAACACAAGACGGAGGATAGGGTTTTACCTTATAATAGCCAAAGCATGCTTGATACGTTTAAAACAAATCATTTGATACTATTATAAGTGTATAGTGTCAAAACATTTTCAATCATAAACGGCATGGGTACCATATATCATGTCGCCATACTAGGCTCTACAATCAAAACCGCAAATATCACGTATTTGGAAGTTGGATTTCCATCTGTGAACCGAGGCAAAAGATAGCCCTCTACTGATTCGAGACTCTCTAGCCCGAGCCTCAGGCTACAGCCGCAAATGCACCTAGGAGCCACAGGGCCGGTCCATCGATGTGGATTAAAATGCCCGAACACTACGTCTCCCGCCCTATGGGGCATAAATGAGCGAACAAATGACTCCATCGGTTCGAGAACGACCGATATATCCGAGGCGCCTCGCAACAGTAACAGCCACATAAGTCAAACTCGTCAGGGCGTGTAAAACCACTGACGCCACTTCTAGCTAGAAAGAGACGCATGCCCTCCCTGGATCCTTCTCCCGTTTCTGGTTCACAACCGGGGTGCGAGGCTCGTGAATCAACGCTACACAAAGCTATGCCACACAGGCGGTGCTTTGATCATCAACCACAAGACTTTGCTTTTCAACAGAAGCCTTGATCATATTGCCACTTAGGCGTGCCACACAGGCAATTCACTCCATGCGTTTGATATCCATCGATATATAACCCCTGAGCTCGTACGTCTCAGAGAAGGGCGTTAAGCAAGAGAATAAATTCTCCGCCGCCAAACAGATATATATTTAATAGAAATCAATCACACAGAATAAAATCCAATGTCAGACACACAGTCCATTTACAAGTTCGTTCTGGGTTTGAACGAAACCGGAGGCACCTAGTACCCCGCATATCCATCGATCTCCAAGTACGTCTAGACGACCACTAACTGATTCCCTCCTCTTGGGTGTACAGCCCAATCAAGATCATCAGTAATTATCCAAACGACGTGAAGACCTCCAGTCTTCGACCACTGTCTTCATCTTCGACACCATGTTGAATCAGTTATTCAGATTGGGTTAAACCCGGTCTTTCTGAACAACTCGCGTATATAATAAACACGTGTGACACAAATACAACATACGCCTCAATCCAATTCAGAATATTCTTTTATTCAATATTCTTATACTTTGGGAAAGGTTCCCATTAATTTTATCAAAGATAAATTCTTTTAAATTTATTCTTTAATCTTCCTTTTGAATATCACTTCAAACTAGTCGGGATTAACGAACATCAACGAAGTAATTATTTATTTCCCAATCCCAAACTATTTATCCCATGAAGTAAAACTGGTTATACTTCATATCTAACTCCACAGTGTTATCGGTAAATTCAATTACCATTTCACGTTCAAATCTAATTAAAGATTTAACTATCGCCTGCAGCAAAACTGGTGATACTCCATTCTCGATCTTTTCAATCTAATTAAAGATTCATTAAAACTCCACTTAGTTTTAATCTTCATAGAAATCAATATCCTGTCTTTAACTGGGTTAAAGAACCAATGTCATTTAAAACACGGCTCACTATAAACCCAAAATCACATTACATTGATTATCGGGTTGAAGAACAAGTGTTATTTAAAACACAGTTCACGATAAACCCAAAAATCAATTCCAACTCAAT